>CM075068.1:89746055-92246055 GCA_037428765.1 Rubia yunnanensis
ATTCGCAAGAATGGTAGAATATTGAAGGCCACAATCCAAACGTGGTAGAAGAGACTCCGAACTTGAAGAACTAAGGTCAGCCAACTGATGCAAAAATCAGCCGTTTGACCGGCCGGGTGAAGAAGACTGGACACGCGGTCAGCGCCCTTTGCCATGTGCCCGCGCTACCAACTCCAGACCACCGCCTCACACCTGGGTGCCTGTGGGGCCTAGCTCACGCCCATGCACGCCAGTGCTCTGTCCCGCACACCATGCCTTGCGCCAGCAGCCCCACACTAAGGCCTTGCACTCCTGCATACCCACCGCACGACTTGTATTTATGCTGCGGTTTTTGACCATCTTGTACTATAAATACCCCAAACCTTATCTCCCTCTTCCTTATTCATCCAAGCCCGGCCTTAGACCTAAAAACCCTAGTTTTCACTTCTTCCATGGATTCTTGCTATTTTGTTATGAATTTTCATAATCTAGGCTAAATATACTCTTAGGAGTAATTGGTAAGCATTTCTAGTATGAATTTGTGAGATTTGGTTTATCTTATTTTGTATTTTGATTATCGAGTATGTTTGGTGCTTTCTTGTGAGATTGATGTATGATTTAGACTCAGACGATCAGCTAGTTGATATTGTGGATTGATCTTTTTGTAAAAGTGATTATTGTTAGTCAATTCTAGGTTATAAGTATGAGTGAAAACTAATTGTGATTATTGATTGATGAAATTTCTTAGACTTAGGATGAATTTGGATGGGTTTGACTAACTATCAACGTGGTCCACTAATAATGATTAGCATGAGGGTTGATCCTCATAGTTGTTATTAGTAAATTTACTTATACTATCTATGTGTTTCTCGCTTGTAGGACATTGTAGTAGTTGTGTTGGGTCTCCATGTGTATTTCTATCCTCAGAGAAGTCTATGATGCCAATCGTCTAGAGTGACCCGAGGGTAAGGGTTATGGTGTGGCGCCTATCGCTCACTTGAAAGGTGTTAACAAGTTATCCACAATGTGTGGCCAATGCATAAAAATAGGATAATTAGTCGATGATCAAAACATAATTAAAATGTAAACTAATTGAGGCCAAGACTCATTATAATCTTGTTAAGTTGTTTGTGCGATTTGTGATCGTATTTACATCACTCTTTCTACTTGGTTGTTAATTTAGTAGTTTAAAGTAATTGTAGTGTTTTTCAAAACCAACACCCCCCCCTTCACTTGGTTACCACACACGTAAAGTGATTTCTTCGTGTGCTTTTAACTACACTTTAACACTTGATAAAACCTCTTTTCCTCGTGGATGACCTCGTCTTACCACTAGCTATTATTTAATAGTTAGCCATAATTTGGGCATATAAATACTATCTTTGAGAGGCACGGTGATGACCTCTCATAAATCAAGAAAAAGAACGACATACCAGGTAAGTGACTTTGAACTTAACAAAAAAATTGATATAAATTACAACCCTAACTTGGGCGTAAGAGATTTCTCTTCAGGAACCTTATTGCAGGAACTCGAAAGGCACTACTGTTTATGGTGGTTTCAAAAACTATACTTACCCAGAAGGATCCCCTGCATCAGGAGGTTGTGGATGAGATCAAATTTAGAAATCAATAAGTTCTACGCAAGCAAGCATAAACCTTACACATGAACAAAGAACCATTCTTTTCCACACTTATATATCCTGAAATACTACACTAGTCAAAGTGTGCTATACAAAAAGGCAAAAAAGGGATTTATGGGAGTGGTGAGAACTATTGTGGGGAACGGAATTATTGAAACCATATTTGAAATGGAAGGTGATGATGAGAAAGGACTCTTCCACTACAACTATATACCAAATCAAATCAATGCGATAAAGTATGAAACAAATCATTATGAGGTTAGGCTTTAAAGTCAGTGACTTAATAGATAGTAAGAAAGAGTAATGAATGCCAATACTAAATGTCGTATTTCCTACTGACATAGTTAAGGAGAAGAAAAAAATCTACACCCCATAACAAAGATTTAGAGAAGCTAACTATTGGGTATGTGACAAGGAAGAGCGAGGAAAGTAAATAGTGAAATCATGATATTGTTTAGCATGGGCAAACAAAAATAATAATTATCAACTTTATTTACCAACCCAATGCACATACAAACAAGAAATTGTTGATGCAACTATGGCTATGCACTATCCTAGAAAATATCAATTTCTAACTTAGGGAATGATTCAGGATGCCTGCTCAACCAACACATCCCTCCGACATAGAGGTATCAATATCTTAACAAATTGTCAATTTTGTCTTACATTCACAACGAGTAGGTTAATCATTTGACATTCGAGTTTGAATTGACAAAACAAATGTGGTGCAATGTAGTTGTAAGTTGGGATTTTCATGTAGGTACATCGTGGCATATTCCAAACAGGGAGCGAGGCTCGGAGAATGGTTCAATAGAGCTCCAAAAAAAGAACAAGGAGTTGGCATGCTATAAAATATAGGATACTGGTAATCAAGGAGTGCAACAACAATTGATCAAGTGTCTGAAATGCTAGGAGCAAAAATGGTTATCAATAAAGTATTTATTGAGAGGGCAATATGAGTATATTGGAATAGTCAATCATGCACACTAAATCTCGACTCCACCACAGAGGAACTGCATCAATAATGAAAATTAATTTTCCGATAGAGTTATTCAAGGAAACCACAAGAGTAGGGGATATATATCTACATTGTCTACAAACATGACAACACAATAATCAATTATACCCTAGTTGAACATAGCTGAAGACTGATGCAACCTAATCACAGTGGTGGCATGGCGCAAGGTGGTCTATGGAGGCCAAAGTAGGTGGAAGAATTTAGAGGTCATGCAAGCATTTTTTTTTCCCTGGTGCAATCAGCAATTTTGGGTGTCATGAATAGGGATGAGCATGGGTCTAGGAACCAACCTAGACCCACATGGTCAAGACCCATTGATTCGGGTATGGGTCCAAAAACTTTAGACTCATCGGGTCTTGGTCTGGGTCTGGATTTATATTTTTAAAAATGGGTCTGGGTCCGAGTCTAAAATGTCAAGACCCAAACCCGGCCCACATACCCAACCCGTAGACCCATATTGCCCCGACTATATATATTATTTATCCTAATTTTTAAAATGACTTTCATATTCTCTCTATATTTTTATTTCTAATTAAAAAAATGTGTATTGTATATTTTTTTAACAAAAGTCAACCGTTGACCTTTTGCCATAACACATGGGGCGCAGGTATGTGGTTTAGGCAATAAAGAAGAAACTGAAAGCAATCTAGATTTATTCAAACTAGAAATAAATGCACTAGGTATTTCACCTAGGCTTTGACCACCCTCCAACTCCATCAACATGCAGAGTCCAACTCTATTGAAAATGTACTCTGCAACTCAAACTACAAAGACAGCAAATCAAACTCCAAAATGGAGACAATTTCTATGCTTCATCGGCCTGGGATTCCTAGTCTCTTTGGAGTACCTAGACCCCAGAAATCTTCAAACAGACCTCCTAAAGGGCATCATACAGTTACGAGTTGTTGTGGAAAATTTTGATCGGAATGATTTTTGCATTTATTAATCAATCATTGGCTGCCAACTAATTAAGATTGTGCACTGGGAAGCACTTGGCTGAAGTTTGTAGAAGAGAGTATCCAAGATTCATCAAGTATATTTAATAAGTAAAAGCGGAAGTTGTGATAACTGGCGACATCCCGAAAGTGGTTGGGACTGCTTTTGTGCTTAACCTACTATGCCACATTCCAGTTTAGGTTTGAGTTTTGTGTACGAGAATTTCATCTCTACGACTCATAGGCCTCCAAAGATTTGAGGTGAGAAAACTTGAATTTTTTATCACATTTTTAGTATTTGTGATAGCTGCATGTTTCTTTGGAGAGTTGCACTATGTGAAGCCTCCGTTGAAAAGTGTACTTGAAGGCATGTTCATCCCCAAGCTTTCTGGGAATGGTTCCACTGATGATGCAATTTCTCTCTTGGGTGCTCTAATTATGCCGCATAAATGGGATACCGATGATAAAGAAGATCATCAGTTGTCGATCCCTGCAAAACTGGAGTAGGTAGATGAATGAAAATGTAGACAGCCGTCATGAACGCATCATCCCATTGTGAAACTGGTAGATGTGGATGAAATAAAATCGTAAGGCCCGATTCCGCCACGTGGTGATGTTTGAGTTTTGCTCGCCCATTTTGCTATGGAGTAAACGGGCACGAAACCTGATGATGTATACCTTTCACCGCAAAATAAGATCAATTTTGAGTGTTCATAAATTCAGTGCCACCATCACTTTGAAAAACCTTATTTTTTTGAAGAAATTTGGTTTTCAAAAAATGTTTCAAAATTGCAAGTAATTTTCAACAAAATCCAATTTGCGGCGGATAGGATATAGCCAGGTAAATCTAGAAAAGTCATCCACAAATAAAGCATAATATGCAAAACTATTTCTAGATAAAACCGGGGAGGGACCTCACAAAAAACAATATATCAAATAATGAACATGCTCAACATGTATAGGGTTCTCAACAAAAGCCAACTGTTGACCTTTCGCCATAACACAGGGGGCACATGTATGCAATTTAGGCAACAAAGAAGAAATTTAAAGCAATCCAGATTTATTCAAACTAGAAATAACTGCACTAGGCACGTGGCCTAAGCTTTGACCACCCTCCAACTCCATCGACTATGCACTCTGTAACTCAAACTCCAAAGACTGCAAGTTAAACTCTAAAATGGAGACAATTTCTAATCTCCATCGGCCCGGGGTTCCTGGTCTCTCTGGCGTACCTAGACCCTGGCAATCTTCAAACGGACCTCTAAGTCGGGGAATCATACGGTTTTGAGTTGTTGTGGATAATCTTGATCAGAATGATTTTTGCATTGATTATTGAATCATTGACTGCCAACTAATTTTGAGTGTGCACTGGGAAGCACTTGGATGAGGTTTGTAGAAGAGAGTATCCAAGATTCATGAAATATCTGCTATAGGTATTAGCGGAATTTGCTGTGATAGCAGCTGAAGTCTAGGAATTGGTTAGGACTGCTTTTGCACTTAACGTACTATGACACATTCCATTTTGGGTTGGAGTTTTGTGTACGGGAATTTCCACTCTTCTACTCATTGGCCTACAAAGATTTAGGGTGAGAAAACTTGAATTTTTCATCACATTTCTAGTATTTGTGATAGCTGCATGTTTCTTTAGAGAGTTGCACTATGTGAAGCCTCCGTTGAAAGGTGTACTTAAAGGCATGCTCATCCCCAAGCTTTCAAGGTATGCTCATCCCCATGCTTTCAAGGAATGGTGCCACTGGTAATGCAATTGCTCTCTTGGGTGCTCTAATTATGCTGCATAAATGGGATACCGATGATAAAGAAGATTATAAGGTGTCGATCCCTGCAAGAGTGGAGTAGGTAGATGGTTGATAGTGTAGACATCAGTTGTGAACACACCATCCCATTGTAAAACCCGTAGATGTGAATGAAACAACATTGTATGACCCATTTCCGCCATGTGGTGATGTTTGCGTTATGTGTGCCCATTTTGCTCCGGAGTAGACATGCATGAAACCTGACGATGTATACCTTTCGCCGTAAAATGGGATCCAAGAGTGTACAAATTCAATGCCACCATCACTTTAAAAAACCTTAACTTCTGTAGAAAATTGGGTTTCAAAAAATGCTTCAATATGCAAGTAAGTGCCAACAAAATCCGATTTGAGACGAAGAGGATATAGCAGTGTAAATCTAGAAAAGTCATCCACAAATAAAGCATAATATGCAAAACCATTTCCAAATAAAACCGAATAGGGACCCCACAAATCAGATTGTATCAAATCAAGAACATGCTCAACACGTTTAGGGTTCTTAAAAAAGTCAATTGTTGACCTTTCGTCATAACATAGGGTGCGCATGTATGCGGTTCAAGCAATAAAGAAGAAATTGAAAGCAATCCAGATTTATTCAAACTAGAAATAACTGCACTAGGCACGTGACTTAGACTTTGACCACCCTCCAACTCCATCCACAATGCAGAGTCCAACTCTATCAACAATGAAGAATCCAACTCCATCGACAATGCACTCTGCAACTCAAACTCCAAAGACTGCAACTTAAAATCCAAATTGGAGACAATTTCTAAGCTTTATCAGCTCGGGGTTTCCGGTCTCTCCTATGTACATAGACCCCGACAATCTTCAAACGGACCTCCTAGCCGGGGCATCATATGGTTACAAGTTGTTGTGGATAGTCTTGATCGTTTTGATTTTTGCATTTATTATTCAATCATTGACTTCCAACTAATTAAGAGTTTGCACTAGGAAGCACTTGGCCAAAGTTGGTAGAAGAGAGTATCCAAGATTCATCAAGTACTCGCTATGGGTGTTAGCGGAAGTTGTTGTGATAGCAGCCGACGTCTCGAAAGTGGTTAGGACCACTTTTGCGCTTAACCTACTGTGCCACATTCCAGTTTGAGTTGGAGTTTTGTACGGGAATTTCCACTCTTCTACTCATTGGCCTCCAAAGATTTGGGGTGACGAAACTTGAATTTTTCATCACATTTCTAGTATTTGTGATGGCTGCATGTTTCTTTGGAGAATTGCACTATGTGAAGCCTCCGATGAAAGGTGTACTTGCAGGCATGTTCATCCCCAAGCTTTCTAAGAATGGTGCCGATGGTGATGTGATTGCCCTCTTGGGTGCTCTAACAATACCTCACAACCTCTTTCTTCATTCTGCTCTTGTACTATCGTGAAAGATTCCCAATTCAAATGGAAGCATTAATGATGCTTGCCTCTACTTTTTTATAGAGAGCGGATTTGCACAGTTTGTAGCATTTTTAACAACGTTGTAATAATATCAGTTTTGGGAACTGTTTGCTTAAGAAAGGACCTATCACCCGAAGCCATCCAAAAATGCAATGATTTCACTCTTGATTCCTCCTCTGTTATCCCCCAGAACGTGATAGGTAAAACTAGCTCTAAATTATATGGAATAACGCTACTAGCATCAGGTCAAAGTTCAGCAATAACTGGCATGTATGTTGAGCAATACATTATGCAGGGCTTCCTGAATCTCAAAATCAAGGCACGTATGAGAAATGTAATAACAAGATGCATTTCTATCGCCCCGAGTCTTATAGTATCTATTAATGCTGGACATTCTGGAGCTTGCCAACTCATTTCCATTGCCTAAATGATTCTTTCTTTTGATATACCTTTTGATGTGATTCCTCTCCTAAAATTTAGTGATACCTTTGTCTGTAACCTTTTTTGTAATAAATTATTATTTCTTTTGGACTTTCTTTGTTGCCTAAAAGATCTGAAATGCCACTGGTTCGGTGGCTGGTCCTGATTGTCCCTGTAAATTTTGTAAAATTGACTTGTGGTGTTTGGCACGGGCAAGAACATCCGCATATAACGAAGTGGGTACAATTTTATTAAAGGGGCAAAAATAATCCTTATACTCAAGGCCAAGAGAAGTCCATACAATTTGATCAAATTTGAAACTGGATTACCCATAACATATAATTGTTCAAAAATATTCTTAAACTTGAGATGAAGTTCATGAACTATACCAGATTTGTGAATACTATGCGCATCTGCGCGAAGACGTAGAATGGTGGAGGCATTGCTGTTCTAATAAATGAGGGAAAGATTATCCCAGATCTCTTTGGAGGTGGCACAATCTGGGAGTTCCACGAGAACTTCAGCGGTGAGAGAGGAAAATTGCAGATTGCAGACACGTTGATCTTCATAAACCCATTGATCATACTGATCTTTTGCTTTATGATAAGCAACCTTAGGATCAACCTTCCTACCACCTGGAGAAGTTGTGACTGTGAAGGCAAAAGAGAGAACAAGCAGAAGAGGTGGTAGAGTCGGACGTGGATTGGTGTCATCGATGAAACCGTACAGGCCTTGAGGACGAAGAGCATAACCTGGTGACGCTTCTAGATAAGATAATTTGATGAAGTGAGTTTAATCTGCATCATATGAAGCAGAGTGTTGTAGGATAGTTTATTAAGCCATGGTGAAGGAGAGGACGAAATTTGATTGGAAAAGAGGGGAGGGTTTGAGTGGCAATCGTCGAAAAATAAGGGGGAGAGGCCAAAAAAGTTAGAGAGGCTGGGGATTTAGGGTTTGGATTAGAAGATGCTCTGATACCATGTAAAGTTATTTCTCGTAAATGATTTTGTATTGATAAACTGAATATATAGAGGGATTACAATAGAGGTAAAATAAGGAAATGACTCTAATCTTGTCATCATACTAATCATAATCTAATCAGTATTTTGATTTATTCTAACAGGAAGATTATGAAATAGATTGTTAGATGTATATAACCATATTATTATTAAATTTTGTTTACAAATAAATTATTATTATTAGTTGCAATATTATTAGGTCAATGTATATTCTTAAAGTCTAATTTTTTAAAATAAATTTTACTTTACGAATAATTTGAATATGTAGGATACCCTTTTTATTTCGAAGCATAGTGTGCGTTAAATCATTATATGTGGCTCACATGTAATATTCATCATCATCATTCAAAGAAAAGGAAAATGATTGATTGAAAGGGCAATTTAAATTTTAAAAGAACAAGTAGTTTTCAACACTTTAAACTTAGATTCTCTTCTATGGTTTATTTTATTGTTACAATAACAACCGTTCGCTGTTTTACTCCTCCGAGCCTCTAATTATGTTTCCATTTTTTCTGATATTTTTAAAAAATATGTTTAATCATTAATAATTTTTATTATGTACGATAATAAATTATAAAATTTAATTTTTAAAAATACCTCACATAATACATATTACTATATACAATAAAAGTTATCAATAATTAAATATGCTATAAAAATATATATATGATTAAACGGAGTCATAAATAGAGAAACGAAGGGAAGGGAGTACAAACTAATCCAGATTTCTTAATAGTCGGGGGTCAAGTACATCATTTTCCGTGTACTTTCATTTCCTGAAGAAAAGAGTAGAAGACCTCAATTGAAGACGTGATTACGTGAAGTAGTTTATTCTAAAGTCTAACCTTTGTGAAAAATATACTCCGGGTCCCAATTAAATATGTACATTTTTTTATCAACTTTCTCATTTCATGTTTGACCAATGATAACTTTATTTATGCATACACTAATGGTGTGTTATAATTGATGTTTTAAAAAATTATGAAGATAATAATAATGGTGTCTATATACTATTGAAATTTATAGTCAAATATATTTTGAAAAAATTGACCAAAAAAATTACAAATTCGATTTGAACGGAGGAAATAATATAAATTCAAAAGGTCTATTTAAGAATTAACTCTTTTTATACGAGGGGCGAAAGAAACACTTATTTCACAATTCAAACTTTTCAAAAGAAATTAATAATTTACTCTTGTTTGGGTAAGGTGGTAAATCATCTGTTTCAATAAAAATGATATGATTTGAGAATTGTTTGAAAACATAAAAATTAATGTTAAATTGCAATCATCTTTAATTGATTGGGACAACTATTTTTCTAAAATATTCCTACTTTTCACACTTATTTCCTGTCACATTAGCTCTTTTAAAAGAATGAGGTAAATTCTGTCATTTTTAACTGGACGAAGGAAGTAATATTTTGGATATCAAAAACATTGTATTTCTAAAACTATTTTATATTATAAATTGTCACTATTTATAATTTCTTTAATAATATTATTCATTATTATAATTTCACAAAATCACATTTTAGAGCGATTTACCGTTAGACGATGTCATTTTATAATTGATATAACTATGAGGGGTCTGATGTTTGCATTTGTTTATTGCAATGAATTTCCTATAACTTTGAGATTTCATTAAAAGGTATCACAAAGTATAAATAATTAAAATTTGATATTAAAAGTTATTAAAATGAGGTTTTTATAATTGGTTAAACCGTTAGTAGGTCTAATAAGATACTATCTCTTATAATTTTATTGTAATGAGCAAAATGCATTCATGCCCCCAGATCTTGTGTTTGTGTAGATATACCCCTGTGTTTTTTGAAAGTGCATTTTTTATCATGGATTTGCACCAATCCATAAAGTTGTACCTCTGATGATTTTTTTCTGTTGACCTTGACTTTTCTATTGTTGACCAATCTGAAAGGACCAAAATATCCCTCCTTAAAATTCTCGTCGCACCGCCATCATTCTACCGGAAACACCCCCTCACCACCCAGCCAGGTGCTCTGCCACCTCCACCCCACTGAAAAACACCCTTTTGCCAGCAAAAAACCCAACCACCTCCCTGACACCAGCCATAACCCCTAAAATTGTCCCCGTCGACTCTCGGCTACGCTAAGCCTCAACACCACACAATTACCACCACACCCACAGACAACCCTCATCACCTCAATCGATGACGGAACCAGTTGCCTCCCGCCGACTCAATCTCAATCAACACCAGAACCTAGAACCCGTCACAATCTTCCACCTCAATCAACGCCGAGGCCTCCAAATGAAAGCAACCGACTGTCACCTTAACGCTCCGCTGCAACCTCACCCGTCACCACACGCCAACCCCACCCATCTTGGCTCCACTCTTCACTCGTATCGTCGTCGCACCCCCCCCCGTTAGCTCTGGTTCTAAAACCGCCTGCCACCTCAATGTTCTGCGCGACCAAACTTAGCCCACAGCCCCCTTCCTCCCAGCCCAGTCCCGTCACCTACAAAAACCCCCTTCCTCCTCAGCCCCATCGTCGAAACCTACTTCCCAAGCATAACCCCCGTGTCGGTAAATCCTGACCCATCAGCCCAATCATGCCCCCGTCACTCAGTCTCCAACCCTTCCCCTTCCCGTCATCAACCCCTCTCGTTATCGGTGTTGCTGGATCACCTCTCCTAGCCCTAAGTCAGTTAGGTCTGGCCTCACGTGGGTAGGTCGGCGCTCGAATTTGAGAGGTGAAAAATGATTTGCATTCTGAAGAAGGGAAACGAAAATGAGGGGAAGATGAGGATTTTTATTTTGAAAGGGCAATACAGTCATTTCCTTTGAATCTAGTAATGACCAAAGTTGACCAATTTTTTCAGATGACACTAGAGGTACAAATGAACTTTCAAAAAAATGAGGGTATATGTGTTGGAAAATGATGGTTAAAAGGTTGTCAACTTTTGGGCGTTTTTTTGAATGGGACCCAAATGGATTTTGGGTTGATGGATGTCATTTTAGGGTTCTCCTACGCGAGTACTATAAAATTGAGTATTTAAACTCTCAAAACGGATCAAGGGTGAATGTGATATGGATGTTTAAAATGTCACTCTTGAAAGAGAAAAATTAGGCGGAAATTGGCCCAGATTAATTTTTCTCTGGACTGTTCAAAATGCGTATGGGCCGCGTGGAAATCTCTGGAAGACCCAACCGCGTAGTATATATGGAATTGCTTGCGTGTAATTCTTAAGAGATAAGAACGGAATATTTTAATATTTTGTGAGATATTTTTTTTAAATGAATATGCGGTTTACCATGTTTAATACGCTGAAAATATTTTGTGCAAATATTTCTTCCATTTTCAGCAGGTTTAATTCGAGTATTCATGGAATGTCTCGGATTTGGTGAGTTAGTGATTGGAGAATATTCTTCTCTAATTACAGAAAATTAGAATATTATGTTTACATGATTATGGTCTCTTAGAACAGTATAAATAGAGTCTCTAAGTCAGTCAGGAAAGTTGCACCATTTCTCAAGTCTCTCAATATTATAAACTTGAGTCTTCTTTCTGTTTTTCTTGAAGTTTCCATCTGTTGCTCTGTCGAGGTGATAGTCCTTCGGGCCTTGCGTGAATCCGAGGTAACTCTTACGTGCTAATTGTTACCTTCGATGGTTTTACCCTAGGGAACGACGTCCATGACAGAACTCATTCGTTTCAAGGACAACGAGTTTACTCGTGTCTCCATCACTTTGTTTTGCTTGAAACATGATTTATTTATTGTTAATATATTGCATGTATGCTTTAATTATTCGTAAATAAGCTTTCTGATTGTATGCCTGAATAAGTAATAAAAGTTTGTTATTCTTGCATGTGTAAATTGCTCGTTCAATTTTCATTATTTAATTTTCGCATGATAAAATCAATATATGTCCAACAGTCTTGAAACGAATGGAATTTGTTGAATTATACTGATTCGAAAATTGCAAAACGAATGCTTGAATTTGCAAACGAAATTATGCTTACCATATTAACTAACGTTTGTATGCCTTATTTATGAGAAAATATTGCATGCTTGATTCGATTTTGGATGGTAAAGTTTACATTCCAAATGTGCAAGAATTAATTTGATTTGTTCAAAAAAACAAATTATGGAGATTGTATGTTGTATTAATTACATGACAAATATTTGATCATATATATGTTAATATAAAGTGCACGAAATGTGCATGCTCAATATACCACGATTGTAATTAAAAGAATTTGCATGAGGTATGCTTCACAACTGCATGTTCGAAATGGCATACTTTTGTTGATCGATTCGCAAAAAATTATTTCAAATTCTTATTTTGTTGAAATATTTTGGACAACATAATCTTGTCGGAAAATTTATTGTATATACTGGTTTGAAATATTTTGTGAAATATTTATATGCAATACGAGATGTGTACATGTATTTAACTATGACAATTTTTTGTATGTACACATTGGTGAATTCGAGTACACACAGTTGTATCTGGTGGAAGAAAAACTTGGCATGGAGATACAACATGATTTGCTTGACAACATGAAAGAGTCAAGAGTTGTAACCACGGTTTTGCAAACTATGGTACGTATACACGTTAATTAAAGTGAATCATGGCATATGCTATATATACATATATTGCTTGGATTATATTTGATAACCATTTGCGTGAATCTGGGTGTGAACATGATTTTTGTTACAAAGAGAGTTATATGAATAATATTTGCACATATATGTCCAGTACACCAAGGCTATCAAATTTGATAGTGAAATGATTTGGTTATATTAAACCCTTAATTATGTGGAAAAATGAGTTGAGCGTGTATGTTAAATTATATGGTGTAATTATGGAAATATGCTAATTCCGTGATATTCATGCTTATGAGATTAAATGTTGATATGGTAAGAAATCATATTTGATTCTTTGCATGAAAGATTGGGTTAATTTTAGAAAAAAAATGCCATGAGTTTAGAATATGGGATCAGACATTATTATTCAATTACATGAAAGTAGTACATATGTTTGGAAATTATGAGGCATGTTTAATTTTCTAAACCCTTGAAATTTTAGAGTATTTGCTTAAATACTTGATCAAATATAGAAATATATATTTTGCATGGTATAATAATTTGGTTGTGTTGGCTGCTCATGTTGGTTAAAGATTTTAAACCATATTTGTGTGAGAATGTGCTGCTAGTGATTCGTGACTTTTATGTGCTTGGCCTGAGAATCGATAAAATGATAAACTTCATTTGCACTTAAACATAAAATCTCTCGGTGAGAGTGTAATAAATCTGTGCATGAATGAAGTATGTGACATTGTGTTATTTGATCCACGATGTATTCCCTTTGATTTAAGGGCTTGGTATAGCTGCATATATGAAATTTTTTTAGATTTATGATGTGTCTAAAATTATGTTATGCTTTTATATGCTATGATTATATTAATTGTTTGGGAAAGTGCCATTTTGATACAATGAAAGGTTTGGCAAGGCTTATCCCGATAATTGGTTATCTTGATTGATTGCCTACGAGCATATGGCTTATGAGTGACAATTGTTGGATTACACTGATAGAGCATATGAGCTCGACGTTCGACATATCTGGTTATTTTGTATGACCTAGAAAATGTGAACGTAAAGACATTAGTTTACGACTATGTATAGGGTATTGGTTCTTGTGAACCATGGTATAAACCCTAAAGCATAAGTTATCTTGACTATGCTAAAAACTTGATTACTTGTAATCAAAGAATTGTGGGAAAAATCTCAAGACTTTGGTTGAGAAAACTAAGAATTCCGAGAATAGGAATCCCAAGACTTTTGGTCAAATCTCTTGATTTATGGTTGAAAAATCTAAGAATTATAAGATAGGGAATCCCAAGACATTTGGTCAATTCTCTAGATTTTTGGTTAGAATCCTTAGAATTATGAGATGAGGAATCCTAAGACATTTGGGTCTAGGAACCCCAAGACACGAGGTTTTGAGAAATTTAACACGTGTGGAGATGTTTAATAAAACCATCCCAATGTGGGGGTAGACAAAAACCTAAAAATTCAACGACCTTATGAATTTTGATAGGTACTTGAGATGAAAGTCGTCAGGAGAGACTTGAATCAAGTTGATCAAGTCGGGAGGAATTTACCTCGAGCCAAAAGGGTAAACCCATAATTCAGTCGAGCAGCGCACTCAAACTTGAGTTGACCAATGGGCTTGAATGTGTTTCGAGCATAAAGGCACTCGAGTTTGATTTGAGTAGTCTGAAAGTAAAGTGCAGTTGTACTGAAACTTGGCTTTAAAATGGGCATGAAATTGTGTTGAACTGGTAAACTCACATTGCGCTTTAGTGAGAGTTAATCGAATCCTCGATTGATTGATATTACTTCGGTTGTGGTATTGTTCATGCGAGAAAGAATGATTAATTGAGATCGGAAAGTTTAGTTATCTCTAATCCCAAGGGAGTTGAAGGAATAAGAGAGACTTCCGCAATAAAAGGTCAATACATGAAGGTGTTTTGATTGTTAACAGGATCTAGCCCTAAAAGAAATTTTATGGGTACGAACCTAGTGTTTGATTTATTATTGAGCACACGGACTTTTAGTAAGTTGGATTTTTATATTAATGAAACCACTTACATGATGCACAGAAAACATAGGAGGTTTTCTGTGACCATGATGTGAATAAATAGAATCCTTTGGAGAAGGTGATTCACAATGTAGAAACATTCGCAAGGTCATATGGTGATTGAAGGAAATTGCTAAAAATGATCAAGCGATGTGGGGGAGCCTTTACGTTGGCAGTCGATCTTTTAAATAAGATACCCCAAGAAGGAGGAAAATAAAGCTGCTCATAGAGCCATCCTAAAATTTCTTTCGAATGTGGGGGTTGGCATATTGTGAAGTTAGTAAAAGGAATACTTAAACAATATCCTTACTAGATATGCACAATGTTGAAGTGCTATCAATTTCTTGAAATTCACAAGAAATAATATATGGGAACTAGAAATACATCTCGATGGAAAGTGTATTTTGTGGAAGTTTTTGTTAGAGATCCTGATTTATCTTAAATGGACTTAAGAGTCAATAGATGAAATTATTAAGGATCAGGGATAAACCAACGAAGGAAACGAAATTCCATGAAATAATGTTTGTGGAAAGCGGTGATCAATAGAGAGATTAATCTACCATGAGTTCATATCACTAGAGTACTAGTAGATTTGAACAATTAGTAAGTATATTTGTGTACTTGATGGGTGTTCTCCAGAAGTGAGAATGAGTCCAAGGTTGATGGTACTTGCTATTAAGGCTTTGTGAAAGCTAGAAGTACATCTAATGTAATAAATGGTTATTTGGAGATTTAGAAATTAAAAATCTGAATAGAGCAAAAAAGAAAAGCTCAATGCTCCTAAAGAACCCATCATGTGACCAAACTAATTGTTGTTTAGCCAATGATATTGAAGCAATGAGTTTGATGAAGGCGGATATGCTACGGGACATGAAAAATGACCATGTCATTTATGTCTTTGAATCGATGATTTTCTCGTTGATAGTAAAATTGATACGAAAATAAGTATCTTGGAGATATGTCATAATCAATGAAATGACTCTAAATATTGTGAGTTACCTTTTGTAAAGGTGAGGTGTCTCTTAAGAAGAGAACTCAAGAGTCAGTGATAGTCTAAAGTACTGATTAAAGTGCACATTAGACAATTATTACAATGGATAGTAAGATGATACACGAGTAATCCAGAAATGATCACTGTAAACAAGCTGTGTGTGAGACTCGTGGATATGGCTAGAGTTGTGTAGAGAAATGGTTCTCTCTTGCTAGATTCATAGAGGAATCTACGTCCGTTGTGTTGGACAAAATTGGGAAAGATATACCCTAGGATGACCAAAGCATGTGTATGTTTATTGGTGTAGCGTAAAGCCACATCAATGATGGTGTGTCTCGACATAGACACTTTACCATTGGACGACAACTCTCTACAAGAATTATCGATGTTTACTACGTAAGGTCAATATGATAAGAGTTGTGATTCTTTGACGAAAGGGTTGAACCGATTTCTTGGTGAAGAAATTGAATCGAGAGTTAGTTGAGAACTCATCGAAAGGAATATGACTAAGTCCAATAAATGGTGGGTTACGTACGTGGACACCCAAACTATGTGACTGGAGATCCCAATATCTAAGTTCAAAGGGACAACTAAACTGCAAAGACCCATTGCGATCACTGTGGGGGTTTCATACCCCCTGTCTTATTCCTATGATGAAGAAACAATGATGTGAATGGAGGTTAAGCATTAAATTGCTTTTAATGATTCAAGGCATCGAGTGCGTAGTACTCGAAAGAGCGCAATAGTTTACGGAACTTCTCTTACGCCAAGAATCACCTATGTAAGCGAGAAGTGTGACCGCTTCGAAAGGGAATTGTTGGGACACAATTCTTTAGAAACCTTACAGAAGTAGGTGTGTGCCATGGCCTGAAAAATGGACACAACCGAGGAAAGCGCAAGGGCTATGAAAGATGTCTGTGGAAAGTGCATTGTCGTTCACACAAGCGGTAGGGGGAGTTTAAGGACATTGCGTCTACTTCCTAACCAATGGGCTAAGTGTAGTCTCTCAAGGGAAAGCTCAAAGAGTGACACCTACTTATCCTATGCCGCATCTATGTCGTCGAAATGAATCTATCACCAAGTCAAACTCCGTGTCTGACGTGATTGTTCTGATTCCTACATCAATATCTATTCATGTGGGGATTGTTGGAAAATGATGGTTAAAAGGTTGAAATTCGTCAACTTTTGGGTGTCTTTTTGAGTGGGACCCGAATGGATTTTAGGTCGGTGGATGTCATTTTTGGGTTCTCCTCCGCGAGTGCTATAAAATTGAGTATTTAAACTCTTAAAACGGATTAAGTGTGAATGAGATATGGATATTTGAAATGTCACTCTTGAAAGAGAAAAATTAGGCGAAAATTGGCCTAGATTAATTTTTCTCTGGATTGTCCGAAACGTGTATGGACCGCATGAAAGTATCTGGAAAGCCCAACTGCGTAGTATATGTGGAATTGCTTGCGTGTAATTCTTAAGAGATAAGAACGAAATATTTTAATATTTGTGAGATATTTTTTTTAAAATGAATACGCGGTTTACCATGTTTAATACGCTGAAAAATATTTGTGCACATATTTCTTCCATTTCCAGCAGGTTTAATTCGAGTATTCATGGAATGTCTTGGATTTGGCGAGTTGGTGATTGGCGAATATTCTTCTCTAATTACAGAAAACCAGAATATTATGTTTCCATGATTAAGGTCTCTTAGAACAGTATAAATAGAGCCTCTAAGTAAGTCAGGAAAGTTGCACCATTTCTCAAGTCTCTCAATATTCTAAACTTGAGTTTTCTTTCTGTCTTTCTCGAAGTTTCCATCTGTTGATCTGTCGAGCTGATAGACCTTCGGGCCTTGCGTGAATCCGAGATAACTCATACGTGCTAATTGTTACCTTCGATGGTTTTACCTTAGGGAACGATGTTCACAACGAGATTCATTCGTTTCAAGGGCAGCGAGTTTACTCGTGACTCCATCACTTTGTGTTTGCTTGAAACATGATTTATTTATTGTTAATATATCGCATGTATGCTTTAATTATTCGTAATTAAGCTTTCTAATTGTATGTCTGGATAATTAATAAAAGTTTGTTATTCTTGCATGTGTAAATTGCTCATTCAATTTTCATTATTTGATTTTCGCATGATAAAATCAATATGTGTCCAACAATATGTGTACAAACCAAAGATTGAGGGGCATAAATTTACTTTGGGATAAGTGTCAATATATCCTTATCTACTTGAGTAGGTTCCAATGTAACCTTATGATAATTTTTAGTGCAAATATAACCCTAACTAATTAATGAAAGTGCCAACATAACCCTCAGACCCCATTTCCGGCATTGACCTCAATTTTTCGGCGTTGACTCTAAGTAAATTGACCAAAATGCCATTTGGGCTAGCTCTAAAACTAGGTGGACAATTTTACCCTCATGATTTGCCGGACCGCCGCAGGAACAAGTAGGGTTATATCAGCAAATTATGCAATATTATTGGGTTATATCAGCACATTCCTAATGTTTGTAGGGTTATATCAGCACATTTCTAATGTTTGTAGAGTTATATCAGCACATCCTTAAAACTTATAGGGTTATATTGGCACTTCCACTAACTAGATAGGGTTATATTGGCACTTTTTAATATTGAAAGGTTATATTGACACTTATGTCAACTAGATAGGGTTATAAAAGCATTTTTTCATTTACTTTTTTCTATTATAATTACTTACTGTAATGCAAAACTAATACTATAAAGGGTTTGTTTGTGAAAGACGGTCCTTTTTGTAAGTTATGAAAATACCAAGGTTTCAACTATAAATTAGAAGAAATGATGATAAAATTTTTGGATTACATTATTCGGGGGATAAACTTTATTACTAGTATGAGTTGCTTAGTAAATTTGTAATATTACAATTAAATTATTTTATATTTTTATTACTTTAATTAAACCTCATTTTTCATATGCTCATAGAAAGACAGTATTTCATGGGTGTTAAACCTACTATGAATATACAAATTCAATATATAACGTATAAGCATAATACTTTAAAATTACGCTACTCCATAAGAGTTGTATTCCGTTGTGAGGCTTTCATAGCATAATTAACAAAGTATAGCACATGTAATTTATAATTTCAGAGAAAATAAAATCAGATTGCTATGGCAATTTTCAATCCGACTTAACCACTGGGAGTAGCCCAGTGGCTAGGGCAGATGCCCGCCCCCGAGGTATTTCGGGTTCAATTTTGGTGTGGGATAGTTTTTGGGGTTTAAGTCTCCAATTGCACTGTGTTGATATAGGAGTCTCATTTCGTGTGAGTTATGTGAGAGTCTCACCCCATCTTTGTGTGAGATGCAAGGGGAGCCTCACCCCTTTGTGAGAAGCAACTGGGTTATAGTAATAGAGGGCTCAAGATCTTCTGTTACACTTTTGTGTATCACTGTGTGTTACACTAATAGGATTCTGCCATGTGTCTCTCCTAAATTAGCTAAAATTAGGTTAATGATTTTTACCTAATTTTAGCTAATTTAGGAGGGACACATGGTAGAATCTAACTGGTGTAACACACAGTGATACACAAAAGTGTAACAGAAAATCCTGAGCCGTACTAGAGTGGGGTGGGTATTCTAAAAAAAAATCCGACTTGAATTTGTATTCATCAATTGAAAAAAAATTAACAGACTTTAGTTGAGATGATCAACCACGGCTATATTTTCGTTCTCATCCATGAACTCCTTTATCTTCTTTATCCAAAGAGGGACAAAATAAGTACTCGTAAAAGACCATCTCGAATGCTACTCCCTCTGTTTTTTTAATAGTGTCACACTTTTTAATTTGAGGTGTTTCTTTTATATTGGCAATTTCTACTTATGGCAAGTTTAAAGTTTTTGCATCCACTCATTTTACTTTTTCTTCTTTCAATTCAATTTTATCCACTCATTTAGCATCTCCTAAATTCTAACACCAAAAAATGATGTGCCACTATTAGAGAAACAGAGGGAGTACATTCATTGAGGTACATTTTATGATTTTTGTTCTAAAAAAAAAAAAAAAGACAAAGTCTTGCGAGAGATCCTATTTTTATAGGGTATGAAAAAATGAGGTTTAATTAGAATAATAAAAAATAAAAAGATATTGAGTCCGTCTCTTGAAAGACGGTATTTCCATAAGTTATGAAAATGCCAAGGTTTAAATTGTAAATTAGAAGAAATGAAGATAAAATTTTTGGGTTGCATGAACCAGGTTATAAACTTTATAACTACTATATGTTGCATACTAAAATTTTAATACTCCCTCTGTTCCACTAATAGTGGCATCATAGGTTTAGGTGTTTGGATTTAAGTAAAGTAAATGAGTGGATGAAATTTAATGTAGAAAGTAGAAAGTAGAATGAGTGGATGGAATTAAAGGAATCTTGCCAAAAATGGAAAGTGTGCCAATAAAGAAGTAACAACCCAAAAAGGAAAGTGTGCCACTAATAAAGAAACAGAGGGAGTATTGCAACCAAAAC
Source organism: Rubia yunnanensis (assembly GCA_037428765.1). Taxonomy (NCBI): domain Eukaryota; kingdom Viridiplantae; phylum Streptophyta; class Magnoliopsida; order Gentianales; family Rubiaceae; genus Rubia; species Rubia yunnanensis. The sequence goes on from CM075068.1 coordinate 89,766,389, forward strand.
TTTTTACCTTTTATTATTCTAATTACCATCTTTCTTTCCATATGAAAATACCGTCTTTCCCAAAACTTTTCCAAAAATAGTAGTTGCAATATTAAAAATTTATTATGCAACATATTATATTTATAAAAGTTAATAACCCGATTCATGTAACCTAAAATTTTATCTTTATTTATTCTAATTTTCATTATTAATGGAAAGATCGTCTTTCAAGAGAAATACTCAAATTATTTTTGGCAAAGTCTTGGAAAAGAAGGTCTTATGAAAAGACGGACTTTAATTAGAATAATAAAATATAAAAGATTTTAGTTGCAATATTAAAAATTTATTATGCAACGTACGGTAGTTATAAAATTTATAACCCGATTCATGCAACTCAAAAATTATATCTTTATTTCTTATAATTTACACTTTAAACCTTGATCTTTCCATAAGTTATGGAAAGACATTCTTTCATGGAAAAGGCCACATCAAAATGATTGAAAATGGGAGAGTACTAGCTCTGGTGGAATCTTAGGAAGTGTGCAGGTGACGTCGGCGCGGTCGATTTACGACGCCGTTTCAGTCCTTTCCTCGTCGATTCTTTCTCTTTCTCCAACGCAAAATCCAACTCGATTCTGCTGCCTTTTTGTCCCCTTTGGATCCATCAATCATTCCCCACTCATTCTTCACCATGTTTTCCGGAATCTCATCTCCTCCGTCGCGCCGTTAGCTCACAGTTTCCTCCCCGGCACCGGCGGCGGAAAACCCTAGCTGCTCTTCCGGAGGTATGTTTATCTACGAACACTATGATTACAGAAACTGCTACTGAATTGAGAATTTTATTTGAATCTGCGCTTTGGTGTCTCTGTGTGTTTGTGTGTTTATTTGAATTGCGCTTTGTTGTCTCTGTGTGTTTGTGTGTTTATTTGAATTGCGCTTTGGTGTGTGTTTGTGAATAATGTTACAGGAATAGGAAATTGATTTTACAGATATATTGCTATTTTTATTGTGTTTCTGTTTTAGGTTTTTTCTTCTCATTTTCCATTTTCAATTGCTGTTTAATCGATCGTTGTGATTAGTATTAGACATTTTCTGCAACCTGATGTATCTCTATTTTCAGAATTGGAAGGGTTTAAATGGCTGACCTCAAAGAGCGCCTACTGCCTCAGAAACCGGCGTCGGCGGTGAATCTTAGAGATGCATCCTATAGGCCGACTGCTTCGGGCCGTCAGCCGTTCCAAGGTGTTGATGTTCTTGGCCTCAAGAAGCGGGGCCAGAGTTCTCGATCGTGGATCCGTGTTGATACTGCTGGTAATTCGCAAATGATTGAGGTTGATAAGTTCAGCATGATGCGTCGTTGTGACCTTCCTGCACGTGATTTGCGCCTGTTGGATCCGTTGTTTGTGTATCCATCTACTATTCTTGGAAGAGAGAGAGCCATCGTTGTCAATCTCGAGCAAATTCGGTGTATCATAACTGCAGATGAGGTTCTACTTTTGAATTCTCTTGATGCATATGTAGTGCAGTATGTAGTGGAGCTTCAGCGGCGGTTGCAAGCTGCTGGTGCGGGGGAAGTTTGGCAGCAAGAAGGTGGTGATATGAACAGAAGGGGAAGCAGGAATATGGACAATATGTTTGCGAATACATCCCCTGATTATTTACCCTTTGAGTTTCGGGCTCTTGAAGTTGCTCTGGAGTCTGCCTGTACTTTTTTGGATAATCAGGTACATATTGTTATCTCATCCTGTTGGAATTGTAGTGCTTTACTCCTTTACAAGCATGTCCATTGATCTCTGGCTGTGGTTTTTGAAAACTGTGATCAGGCGGCAGAACTAGAGATTGAAGCGTATCCACTGTTGGATGAGCTTACATCAAAGATCAGTACCTTTAACTTGGAAAAAGTCCGTAGATTGAAGAGCCGACTTGTTGCTTTGACGCGAAAAGTTCAGAAGGTGTTGTGCTTATTATGATCTTGCTATCTTGGTATAAGTTTATTGCATATGTTCCCTTCTCTAATGTTTTCTTTGTTAATTTTTAAATTAATTTAGGTTAGAGATGAGGTAGAGCAGCTCATGGATGACGATGGAGATATGGCTGAAATGTACCTTACTGAGAAGAAAAGCCGAATGGAGACCACCTCATTCTATGGTGATCAATCTCTGGCAGGATACAGGTCTATTGATGGTGCACAGTCTATTTCTGCTCCAGTTTCCCCTGTTTGTTCTCCTCCTGATTACAGAAAGCTGGAAAAGAGTTTAAGCATTTCTAGGAGCAGACATGAGAGTGTCAGGAGTTCAGAAAGTCAAACTGAGAACATCGAAGAGCTGGAAATGTTGTTGGAAGCTTACTTTGTTGTTATTGACAGCACCTTGAACAAATTAACATCGGTATACTTGGTTGCATTTACTAATGGTGGCTTCCAAATATTTCTTCATTTAACACATAGCAGTTAATTGATCCCATCTTTGTTTGTTTCAGCTAAAGGAGTATATTGATGATACCGAAGATTTTATTAACATTCAACTGGTATGTCATTGCATTTCTAGCAAGGATATGGAAGTGATTGTCTTTCTGTCATAAGCATATTTTTGTATATGGTGGTCTTGGAACCATATTTTCCTTAATCGATGGAACATGTCAATTGAATCATTCTCGTACTTGTGCATTTAATGTTCCATATAAAATTCAACAAGTTGTTGAGACTTTTATCTGTAACACACAAATTAGCAGGTCTTAGGCCCAAACATTGTTATTTGTCCTCTGTGAACCCAGAAATGCCACAAACTCAATGGAAAAATGTTTTCATTCTAAAATCTTAAGAGTCTTCTATAGTACTTCTCGTTGAGACCTTGCTTCTTCAGTAAATAATATGATGTGAAAACTGTTTCAGTTTGGTATTATCCATATCTATCCCCACATCATTTACAGAGAGATACCATTTTATAGCTTGTTTCTTTACGAGTTATTGCATGAGCTGTTCAGAAGACAAATAGATCGATGAAATGAAAAATGCCATTTATGTTCTGTTACTTTGACCCACCTGTTCAATTGTTGCAAGTCTCCTTGTCTATCTGAAGACACGACCTGCAGTTACTTCTTGTTAGATTTGTTCCATGAGTGCATGAACATTAACCAGATATGCATAAATACTGCTGCTTACACGGTTGTTTTATGGTCTGGTTCCGAGTCCCTGGACCTCCCCTTTGTTCTAAATTGTCTCTGACCAGTTTGCTCTGATAAAGCATGCAAGTGAGATGACAATTCTTGGGGCGTCTTCTTCTTGCAGGATAACGTTCGAAATCAGCTTATCCAATTCGAGCTGTTACTGACAACTGCAACATTTGTGGTTGCCATCTTTGGCGTGGTGGCTGGTGTATTCGGCATGAACTTTGTAATACCATTGTTTGATGACCCGAATGCTTTCAAATGGGTCCTAATAATCACAGGATTATGCGGAGCATTTTTGTTCGGTTCATTCCTGTGGTTTTTTAAGCACAAAAGGTTAATGCCTCTGTAATATAGTAAAGTAGTGTAGTTCGAAACTTCCTGCCATGTGACCTTGGTATTAGTTATTCTGTCTTTTGCTCATTTCTGTCGCAAGACAGATATAGAGATATAAAGCAAAATCTAGATCATCATCTGGTGCAGTGCCTGTTGTTTTTATATTTGCTTTTCAAAAACTTTTTGTATGACTAGTATATGAGTACGCTAAACAATAACCGTCTCGTGTGATAAAACATAACTAAATCCCCAATAGAGGAAATCTCTTGGCAATCAGCATAGTATCATCAGGAATACAGATTAACTTTTACACGAGGGCTGGATTTTGTATCGTTCCTTAACTTCCTTTGATCCCATGGAAAAGTTAGAAATCTCAAAAGGCAACATGGAGACTGCTTCATCTACGACAGGAGACCTAAATGAGGTGAATCCTGTGGTGTAGTGAAAGCTTCCATTCTAAGATGTGGAAGTTGTGGAGGATCCACCCTTCGAAGACAGTCTCTCACTTCGGGCTTTATCGGCTTTTTCCATGTAGTCCTGATGAGATTGTTGCTTTGACCCTGAGAAACCAGGAAACTATTCAGAACGAGTGTAACAAAAAACAAAACTCTATTTGAAACCATAACTGTGCAAATCATACTCAACACTACTCGGGAAAACAACCTGCCACTATTTCGACATGAAAATTACAATCTCGAGTTATATATAGTAATAAGGGAGGAAAACAGAACCAATGATATTCCTCACCCAGGATCGAGGAAATTATCGAGTAGTCCATACTCCCAAGAGATGGTATAGAAAATACTTATGAGCATGAAATTAAGGGAGGAGAAAGGAGCTAAAATTGTCATTTGTACATTTCAAAGTGGATCAAAAGGGAGAAGATAAACAGCTAGAGTTACTAGACTCAAATTTGCATTAAGAAAATTGAGATTTAAGCAATTCGACAAGTTCTGAAGCAATGGCGCAATCAAGTAATAAGTCTAAATCAACAAGATCACATACTTCACTACCAAAACCACTTCCAATCTAAATATACTAAATGGCTAGTGTTAACACTCCCTCATCGAGTTGGCCACCAGCAACAACCAAAGTTGCTAGGTGGAATTCCTGGTTCGAACCCAAGCACCTCCATTCTCATGGGATGCAAAAAATATGCCCCTTCTAGTGTTGAATTGCAGAAAAAATTTTATGTTAAAGAGATTGAGTATGTTGGGGGTGATGGTCCATGAAACTTTGACATGAGGTAAATAAATGAATTAAAAATATTATGAAATACATACAACTAACTTTTGACCCCACTAACTTACCACTTGTCAAAATTCTATTAGTCCCTCACCCTAACATACTTAATTCCTTAACATTAAAAAATTTCTGGTTGAATTGCCCAACCCCTTGAAATAGTGCAGGATTATAATGAAAAGTACTTGCAAAAAAAAAAACTACAGTTCATAACGAATAAAAAAACAATTCAGTTTGAAAAATCCAGCAGAAAACACAGAGAATCCTTTCTAATCAATCCGAAAGGGATCATTACACCTAATCTAATGAACAAAAAGACAGACTTCTATTTCCACACAAGAAGCACGGTGATTACAAACTAAGAGCCTGAAGAGTTAGTAGTTTGTTTATTCATTTATTGTCAAATCCATCAAATCCTCAATCAAAATCACAAATGCAAATTAGCCAAGTTTATAGACACAGCACACAAAAAATCTCAATAATTCAATTCATATCAAATGCAAAGCCAAAAACCCAAATTTCCTTACTTTCCCCAAGATAATAGGGAAATTCCAGATATCATGGGAAAAATCGATTCAGAACCCAGAAAAAAAACGCTAAAAATTGATCGCCGTACAATTAAAGGGCTGAAGAAAAAGAACAGACCTCTTGTCATGAAATACCAGGGAACGCTAAAAAGGGCGCCGACAATGACGATGCCGGCGAAGACATGCTTCTTTTCGCCGCTGTACAAATAGTGCTCCATTTTGGTCCTGAACCCACCTCCTCCAATCTTGCTTCCATTGCTTTTGTTGGATTCGCTTCCCATACTTTTGTGATATTTCACCTGTAAATTTTGGGGAAAAAGCGCAGGAAAGGCCCTTTAAACCCCTATTAGCTGCAATTTGGGTTTTTGATTTCGAGCTAAAACCCTACGACATGAGATGAGATTGCTTCAGCCCACGTGACATTTTGGAATTTAAAATAATTAGCATATATGCACCCCAATTTAATCAAAAGTTCCACTTTTAATAAAAGTGGTACTTTCTTTTGATTAAATTGAGGTGGGGCTTTTGATTAAATTGAGGTGCATATATATATTACAGGACATAAGTATCACTATAACCTTACGGTATTTGAGAGTGTCAATATAACTTTAGATAATCAGTGAAATAGTAAAACTGACCATTTAAACAAATTTTGGCTGAAATCGGCGAAAAGTCTATTTTTGCCCTCTTTAACAAAAGACATAAAAAAAAATTAAAAGTTTAATTTGCCCCCACCCTCATGTTTGACTTCTTTTTCTCCCGTCAAATTATTATTCCAGCTTCTTATTTTTCTTTGTAAGACCCCAAAACACTGGGCCTGCAAAGGCTTTGCAGACGTTACTCTTCTTCTTCTTTGCAGCCGGTTCAAAAACCCCAAACCTTGACTTCTTCTTCTTCTTCTTCACGAGACCCTCGACCTTACCATTCTTGTTCTCCCTAAAACCCCTGACCATACTCTTCTTCTTCTCCAACGCCATTGAAGGTTGCGACGTTCTTTTCGCGTTCAGGATTCCTCAAGGGTTGTAGGAGCAGCATGAGCTGGACGGCGGTGGTGGCATTGCGAATGCTGGACTCCGGGTTTTGGGGATGACAGTGGTGGCGGCACGAACGGTGAGTGGAGGATTTTGGAGTCCGGCGGTGGTGGCACGAATAATGAGGGCTCAAGTTTTCGGGGGTGGCATTGGGGCTAGGGTTTTAGGGGCGGCAGAGCAGCGGAGCAGCTACAAAAGTTGTAGATCACTGGCGGAGTAGCGGAGGCTGTGGGGCTAGGGTTGTGGGGGGCGGTGGTGTGGCTGCGGAATAGCGCCGTTAGTGGCAATTGGTGGTGGAGCAGCGGCGGCGTTATGATTCACTTTTTGCCACAAAAGTAAAGGTGGGAGTTTTAGAAGAACAAACAAAAATGTAAAGTGTGACAAACTTAAAAAGATAGAGGGAATGAATTTTTTTTTTAACTCCGTTCATCACATTTCAAGCTGCAATTTAATTATTCATTTAATAAAAACTTATTAATTTTGACCATGAAATTGAATTGGTGTACTCCCTTCGGTCCTCTTATAATGACTCTCCTTTTATTTTGGGATGGTCTTATTATTTTATTTTCTTCCTCTTTTGACAAATCCTATATATTTTTTCATCTACTCAATTTTTAAAATCTCTTTGCCATTGTGTAAGAGGCCATTTTATTTAGAGGACCAGAGAGAGTATAAGTATAAATACTATTGTATGATACATTGTTAGATTCATTATAATATACTAGTGGAGTACCACCGCGCGTTGCGCAATATCATTAATTAAAATATTAAAATTAAGTTTTATTTAAAATTTTGAAGTTTAGTCATTTAAGGAAAATTATGTGAGTTATAAAGTGAAATAATTAATTTAGTTGAAAAACGTTAAATATTGAATACAATAAAAATTGATTAATTTATAATATTTCATTCAAATTATTTAAAAAGTAATTATTTATGTGTTGACATTCATTTTAAAAGTTTGTCATAATTATATGTATATATCTCATTGCAATGAATAAAAATAAATATCAAATGACCTTATTAGTCTCACTAATTATAAAATGTCCTCATTTAATAGTTAGTTAGTCTAAAATATGACTTCGTCGCATATAAATAAATATGTAAACATATTTCTATCAAAAGAACTCTATCACTGTTTAAAAAATCTGAACATTTTTTTTATTCCAGATTATGTGTTTCTTTGGATTTTCTTCAATATATATTATAATGAGATATTTATATCTTTAGAAGTTATATATTTTAATATGATTGATTATATATAGTAAAAAATTAAAATCAGTAACATGTTATAATATGGCCAAGTCTTGGGAAAGACGATATTTCCATATGCTTATGGAAAAATGGGGTTTAATTAGAATAATAAAAGGTAACAGGTGTAAGTTGCAATATTTAAATTTTATTATGCAACATGTAGTAGTAATAAAGTTTATAACCCGATTCATGCAACCCAAAAATTTTATCTTCATTTCTTCTAATTTACACATTTAAACCTTGGTATGGAAAGACCATCTTTCAAGAGACATACTCTTATAATATTTGCATGTTAATAAGTTATGATTGATTATACATAGTAGAGAATTAAAACCAGTAACATATTATATTATTGGTATATATGTTATTTTTAGACAATTTTTTGAGCTTATGGTAGTCAAAATGACTCAAATACCTCTGGTTGATAGACAGAAAGTAAACAATATCTAATATAGGATGCTTGGGATTATAGGGAAAAATACAGATATGACCCTATGTTTTAGTCAAAATGCCAATATAACCCTGTGAAGTCCAAAAGTGCGATTATAACCCTATCTTTTGCATCAGAAGTGCCGATATAACCTTTTGGCACTATTTTGGCATTGAATGAGTGTTTTCCGACATTGGTCAAACCTAAAATGACTAAAATATCCCCACTCTTAAACCTAATAATATAATGACAAAAATACCTCTAGATTCTTCTTCTTTGTCATCTCTATAACCACACAGCCACCGCCGCTCCACCACCTCCACCGCTGGATTTCGGCATGTCGGAGTTTCACGATGACACACAGGCAACACTCAGCACACCTGACCTTATCGAGTCAAACTTCAACCTCTAAATTTCCCACAAACGACAAAAAAATTAAATAGAAATTTAAGAACGAATCGATTCCCAGGTTAAGGTTTCACCACAAACGATTCCTAGCCCAGTTTCACCACAAATTCGTTGTAGCATGGTGGGAATTCCTCCAAAAACTAACAAATTTTTCCGATTGCAACACTGATTCGGAATATGTGAAAAGTTTCCTTTTCACATAACCCTGAAACAAAGTAGATGTAGAATAAAAAATGGGAAATTTTTTGTGATTGCAAGACTGATTTGGGAAAGTTACCTCTGCCACCACCGTCCGTTGCTCCTACACCTCAACTCTGCTGTCGTCGTTGCTCCTTCACCTCACAGACCAATTTTAGAAAGTCCATCGTTTGGTTTGCATGCCAGACCACCATCTATTTGGTCCGACTTCACGTCACCCTGAAACATTGTTTGGTCCCTTGTCCACCCCCACCACCACTATCGATTTCCACACCACCGCAGCTCTGCCTGTCGTCGCCCGCCACACCCCAATCCCTACCACCACTGGTGGCTCCACCTACCCACAGTCACCCATCCAAGATCATACATCCACTACCACCCAAAGCCAGATCTGGTCATACGATGTGGATGAGATACTGCCCAACCTCACATTACTGCCCCTGCGCCACCCTAGACCGCCCCACCCGAATGAAGATCGACGCCACCCCCGATGCCTTCACGGAGAATTTCTCCGCCGGACGTGACACAGCCGCTGGAAACCATCACTTTCGCCGGTGCTATACGGTCGCAGTGGAGCTGATGGCGGATTTTGAGGTGGCACTAGTGGAGAAAGGCGGGGTTCCGGTATGTAAAGGGTGGCGCTTGAGTTTGGATGTCGGGGTCCATCGTTTGGTAATGGAGCAAAAAGTCCATCGTTTGGTCCCTGACAGACCGATTAGGGGATCAAGATGGAGATGCTTTCAAAATTAATGTAAAGGGTGAAATTGCCATTTCATATTTTATATTTTATAAATATTTTTAAATCAGAGGTATAGTGGTCATTTTATTGATTTTTGGCCAAATTTAGGTTATCAGGGTTAGATTAGCACTTTCAAGCAAATAATAGGGTTATAATCACACTTTCAAACTTTTTACAAGGTCATATTGGCACTTTCGGCCAAAATATAGGGTCATATAGGCAGTTAACTCTATATTATATTTTTAAAATATCGATTTTTCACAAATTTTAATTGGCAAAGTCTTGGGAAAGACTGGGTTTATTTGAAATAATAAAAGGTAAAAGGTCTTAGTTGCAATATTATAAAATTATTATGCAATGTGTAGTTGTTATAAAGTTTATAACCCAATTCATGCAATCCAAAAAATTTATCTTAATTTCTTCTAATTTGCACTTTAAACCTTGGTCTTTCCATAACTTATGGAAATACCGTCTTTCAAGAGACAAACTCATTTTAATTAGTGAAATATATTAAAGATAAAACTTTTTCATATTAATTGATGAAAGTCAAAGTGTGGGGATTGAAATGACACGGGGGAGTATCTCACATATATATCCAGAAAAATATAACCATTCCACGTAAAGAATCTGTACGAATTCTCAACTTTTGCAGCGGTGGCAACAAGGAGCACTGCTAGAGGGCAGAACAGAGCTGTCGGGGCCGCCACCATTCCCGATATACTCCCACAGAACTCGAGCCCCGCCACCATGGAACCCCTCTTGAACTGAAAGAAAACAACCACCAACGTCACAGAAAACAACCACCACCGCCATCATTCCCGATCTACTCCTCCGCCACACTGATCCCAAACCTCGTCACGAACCACCGCCAGAAATGGCTCAACCACCGCTCGCCACCATAGAACCCCTCTTAAACTGAAAGAAAACAACCACCACCACCACCATTCTCGATCTACTCCTTCGCCACACTGATCTCAAATCTCGCCGCGAACCACCGCCAGAAATGGCTCAACCACTGCTCATACTCTCTTTCCTCCTTCTCATCCCGACCACCCTCACCCTCATCCCCTCCGCCACGGCGGAGATCAAAACCCTAAAAATTGACGTTGATTCGCGTCCGATGATTTTGTTCGAGCGGTTCGGATTTACGCACACTGGCTATGCCACTATCTCCGTCTCGTCGGAGTCCATGGTGTCCACTCTCGCGAACCCCAACGCGCAACGTTATCATTCAACAGAATCTTCCCACAACGGAGAACAACGCAGATAAATGAAGAAGAAGCATTAGGGCAGGGAGTTTTGGGGTTAAAATAGTAAATGTTTTTTATTTGTTTTTTTCCCTTTTTTCAGAGGGGTAATAAAATAGACTTTTCACTCATTTCCGACCTGAATATATCGGTAAAGGTTATATTTGCACATAACCTAAATATATAGAGTTGTATTTAACCTTTCAATTATCGCATGATTATGTATGCACTTTCTTGATCATGTAGGATTATATGCACTTTCTTGATCATGTAGGGTTATATGCACTTTCTTGATCATGTAGGGTTATATGCACTTTCTTGATCATGTAGGGTTATATGCACTTTCTTGATCATGTAGGGTTATATGCACTTTGATCAAAATATAAAATCATTGATTGATAAAAACAAGCTATTGTCATTCCTGCCATATTATTGCATGACAAGATATAGTTGGGCTTACCAAAGAAGTTGAAGGATGAACGATTATGTTTTTCCTCCAATTGAGAAGGCTCCATAGGTCGCAAATTTCCAAAATCTTCGTATCTCAAATCATACACCCACTTCAATCTTCATCTCGATTTACTTTTGGATACCATAATTTCAGTGCGGCATTTCCTCAAACATCTTTCAGTCCCTGCAATGGCAGCCAACAAATCCTCCATTTCTCCAGGCTCACCATCCCTCAAGTTCATAAACGATACGAAATCACCGACTTCAATCAGTACGCAGCACAATCCCGTGAAAACACCGAATTGGGTGTTGAAGACTTGACCGGATTGACCCGGAAAGCTGCGAACCTGCGCTATGGAGATGAAGCACTAGACTTTCTCGACCAGGGCGGTGTGAAACCGAGTAAAAATTTGATCTTTTCAGGGGTATTGAGTTTACGAGAAGAATGGAAGTTGGCATTCTTGGTGTTTAAATGGGGCGAGAAATGGGACTCCATTGATGAAAAATGTTGGTGTTTGATGATATGGGTGCTGGGAAATCATAGAAAGTTCGGCACTGCTTGGTCCTTGATCCATGACTTACAGAAAGATTCCAAGGATTCTAAACAAGCAATACTCACCATCATTGATAGGTATTCAGCAATCCTTTCCTTAATGTGTAAATATATTTGTTGTAGGACTTGCTTTCTGCTTAGAATCTGATTATGTGTGTTTAAAATGTATCATGAGAATGGATTATGGTAGCTGTATAATTTTCCTTCAGGTATTTGCTTTCCCCCTGATGTGTGTGACTATGTGTAGATTAATCCGTAAGGATTTGCTTTCTACTTAGTGCTTGATTGTGTGGAGATCAAATGTAAGATGGAATTGGCCTTGGTAGTTAGATAAGTTTCCGTAGGAATTTGCTTTCTACATCTCGTAGAGAATATTCGTTAGGGTCTTGCTTTCTAGTTAGTGTGTGACTATGTGTAGATCAAATGTAGGAAGGAAAATGGCTTGTGGGAGTTCCATAGTTTTACTATTTTTTTCTTGTTTAGCATGAGAAATGATTTAAACTTCAAAACCAAGGATACCCAAATTTTCAGGTACGTGGCAGCCAATTGTGTTGACAAGGCTATGAGAACATTCAAAGTTATGGAGAAGGTTCGCTTGTCTCCTGATCGGGAAGGGTTCTTCATGTTCTTGAATATTCTCTGTAAGCATGGAAATGTCGAAGAGGCTGAAGAATTCATGTTTCTCAATAAGAGATTCTTCCCGTTGGAGACAGAGGGGTTTAACATAATTCTCAATGGATGGTGTGTTGTAGCGGTTGATATATTCGAAGCCAAAAGGGTTTGGAGAGAGATGTCCAAGTGCTGTATTTTGCCAGATGAGACGTCTTATACGCACTTGATTTCGTGTTTCTCAAAAGTTGGGAATCTGTTTGATTCCCTCAGGTTGTACGATGAAATGAAGAAAAGGGGCTTTATCCCAGGCGTTGAGGTGTATAATTCTCTGGCCCATGTTCTTGCTTCTCAAAACTGTTTGAAGGATTCTCTCGCTATCATCGATAAGATGAAGGAAGCGGGGTGTTCTCCTGACTCAACGACTTACAACAGCATTATTGGCCCCCTCTGCGAAGGATCAAAACGGGAGGAGGCAAGAATTGTATTGGCTATGATGATTGAGGATAATGTGAGTCCAACTATCGACACATACCATGCATTTCTGAGTGGTGTTTGTTTAGAAGGAGCTTTTGAAGTTCTTCAGCATATGAAAAAAGCTGGTTTTGGTCCAGACAAGAAGACGTTCAGTCGTATTATGAGCAACTTTTTTGAACTGAACCAACCTGAAAGTGCCTTGAAGGTATGGCCGGAAATGCAGCGGTATGGGATAGAACCTGATTCAACACATTATACCCTTTTGGTGGAAGGGTTAGCGAAGTGTGGATCGCTTATCAAGGCTAGGGAATTTCGCGACGAGATGAGATGTAAAGGGTTTGCTAATGATCCTAAGCTGGAGAAACTACTGAAAGAACCCATTCTCAGTCTTGAAGGAGATCATTCGAGCATTGCGAAACACGATGATGAAGAAGACAGCTTGCCATACAAAGAAAGAAGGAATTTTGTTCGATACAGAAGAAATGAGAAATCAAAGGACACCCCAAAAACTGGATGTTCGAATTCTATGTTTACTATGAAGAGCAAGAGATGATAGGGATTATTTCAGTACTAACTCTTTTACTCAAACGATACATGTTTAATAACAAAATGAGAGGACATACGCATAAAGTACTAAAGAAGTCAAAGTATGTGTACAATGTGTGCATGTTCAAATGAAATGTCTCTACGTGAGTGACATGCTGAGGCTATTTTAGTGTCCCAATTTCACAAAGGCGCATCAAAGCAAACATTTTATGCCAAAACTCCACTCTATCAAATAGAAGCCACAAAATTGTGTAGAGTTCTTCCGTCAAATTTTCGTTTCTACAATCAAAAAGTTTTACCATCAAATTCTTGCCCAAATTTGTCAACCATTGCTTTCAAATCTCAAAACTACGGAGTATTATACATTTTACACTTGCCTAAATTTGTTCTCTTAACCACATGAGTTTGTTCATGTGGCCGGAGCATTATGTCAGGTGAGGTACAACTCGAATTCAATCTCTCTCCCTTTAAAGGTTGCATTATTATGGGAAGCTCGCATCTCCCTCTTTGTGTGAGCATCTCCTTTTTTGCGAGACATGATTGCTACAAGAATGATAAGATTAGATGTTAATTTTTTTGAAAAAAAGGCTTTTATAACCATATCTAATTGATATAAGTGTCAATATAGCCTTTCAATATTCGAAAGTGCCAATATGACCCTATCTTGTCAGTGAAAGTGCCAATATAACCCTCTCCGGCAACTTTAGCCAGAGTTTTATAAAACTACATGTTTGCCCTTCTGGGAAAAAATTAAAATACTTAAAAAAAATAGAAAATGATGTTATTACCCTTAGACTCATCAATACCCCGGACCGCCGCCGGATCAGGTAGGATTATATCAGCACGTTATGAATACTTGTAGGATTAATCAGCACATTCCTAAAATTCATAAGGTTATAGCAGCACATTAAGTAAAAAATGTAGGGTCATATCAGCACATACTATAGAATATAGGGGTTTTAATGATATTTTATTTATTTTGTTGTGTTTAGTTCGGATTGATGACCTTTGGTGTTGTGTGTGTTTGTTATTTTGTTGTGTTCTTCGACCTAGGATTTTTAATGTTGATAAGTTTTGAAATGAGCCTATGATATGCGATAACGGTGTTTAATATTAATGATGGTGTCATGTGTCAAATTTTATATTGTATAAGATATTGTTATGATGTTATAATGGTGTATATGATGATGTGGTCGCCTGTTAAGGCCAGCCGAGTACCACACACTTAATATTTATAGTATGTGTTGATATAACCCTATAAGTTTTTAGAATGTGTTGATATAACCCTACAAACATTAGAAATGTACTGATATAACCCTACAAACATTAGGATTGTGCTAGTATCACCCAATAAGATTTCATAATGTGCTAATGTAACCCTACTTGTTATGGCACCGGCCCGGTGGTCCGACGAACTATAAGGGTAAAATTGTCCACCTAATTTTAGAGTTAGCCCAAAGGGTATTTTGATCAATTTACATAGAGTCAATGCCGAAAATTGAGATCAATGCCAAAAATGAGATCTTTTAGCCCAAAGGATATTTTGATCAATTTAATATTATGACCTTTTAAATTTTATTGTTATGATTAAATCTCATCTTTTCATAATGTTTTCTTTTCATAAGGTTTTGGAAAAACGATGTTTCATAATATTTCGTCGATTTTCAAACACTATCTTATTTTTACGCGCTAACAAATTATATATTCATGGACTAACATTACTTGGCCAATATTTTAATATTGAGTAGCTCGATGTTATCTCCTTTACAGGTAATGCTAGCTCATAGTCCAAATATCATACTCCCAATCCCAATACCCAATCCAATTCCACCAATCCACACACCAAAATGTCCACCTCACCTTCAACACTCCGCCACATCACCGCCGCCCTCCTCCTCCTCGCCACCGTCGTCTCCGCCACCGACCACATTGTTGGCGCCAACAAAGGCTGGAACCCCGGCGTGAACTACACGCTCTGGGCCAACAATCAAACTTTCTACGTCGGAGATTTCATCTGTACGTTTCATTTATGCATTAATCATTTCACATGGGTTTCATTTATGTTTAATCTTTTGTTTGCAGCATTTAGGTACGTGAAAACGCAGTACAACGTGTTCCAGGTGAACGAGACGGGGTACGGCAACTGCACGACGGAGGGGGCATTGGGAAACTGGAGCTCCGGGAAGGACTTCATCATGCTCAATGACACCCAGAGGTATTATTTCATTTGTGGGACCGGCGGGTGCTTCAGTGGGATGAAGGTTTCGGTGCTGGTCCACCCTCTTCCGTCTCCGCCCGGGTCTGTGGGAGCCACCGCTCACCCGTCAAGCAGCTCTGCGGCGGCGCGTGGGGTTCAGTCTATGGTTGGAGTGTGGAGCCTTGTTTGCTCTTCCTGGGTTTGGGTTGCTTTTAGTAGATTATGACACTCTTTTGTGGGCCTTGTGGCTTTCTTTATTTGGGCCTAGACTAGAGTGTGCTTCATTGATTCCGTACATTTTATCTGTTCTTATTTGGGTATTGTTAAATCACGCATTGTATTTTAGTATCTTGTACTCTAATTTTTTTATATATAAAAGAATTCTTGTTAAGCATATCCAAAGAACTTGTTAATGTCAGTGGAAATCGAAGAAAACAACCGCAATCCTGTGCTAGAGAAACTCATCACAGACACCATTCCCATTGAACTCATCCCCAACACCGCTCCCTATGATGGTGAAATCCATCCTCAAAACTAACCCCCTACCTAGCAAACCCTCCCCCTCAAGGCAAGGAATCCACCCCCGATGAATGAAACCCAATAAACTAACCCTCATCCTGATGGACAAAATCCACATCCCCATAAAAGAAAACCACCTCTTGGGAAAAGGAGTTGGGGGAAAGGAGTCAAATATCAATAGAATGTCTCAATTGCTCGGGATAAAAGCAGGCATAGGCCATGTAAGAGAACTCTACTTTTTACCTGCTCAAGCTATTCATTTTGGTTTTGCATTCAAATCTCAACTCAGAGGACGAGATACACAATCAGAATTGTTAAATACACCACTGACCATAACCTTATTTGAATGCCTCACTCCTCTACCCTAAGGTAGAAGAAGATTTAGAATAGTTAGCTACAACAATGACTCGGCCATGATTGATGGGCCGGCTACATCAATGACTCGGTTGTACACTTTAGAAGGTCTCTTCTATTTTAAGGTAGAAGCAGATTGGGTTGGGCACAAAAGCATGTTCTCTTGACGACAACCAAAACTCTAGTTTCAGTTAACCAATGGCATTCACCACAAAATATTATGAGTCCGTATTTGGCGCCTCACCCAAAGGTGGAAGGATTTGTAAGGGAACACATATGTAATAACAGGGGTAAGCACCAATTTTAGCAACCTACCCTTGTCAAACATCTCGATGCATCTGTACCATTTATCATGTTCACGAGTTGGGGAGGGAAGGGTTCAGGTGACGAGCTCAGCTAGGGAAGGGACGACGAGTTGAGAGGCGGATTTAGGCTCTAAGTTGATGGGGGTTTGGATAGTGAGCTGAGGGGAGAGAAGGGGAGAAGTTGCAACTATGAAGTCGAGGCATCCAGGAGAGGGGTGGTTCAGCGGGGTGGTGGTTAGGTGTTGGTTGTGGCTGTCGAGGTGGGATGTCTTTAGAAGGCATAAGGTAGGTATCTCTAGATGGCCGATGGAGTCGAGTGTGTCCAGAGGGTCGGATGAGAGTTTTTAGAGGGCCAATGCAGGTGGTTGATGATCGAAAAATTGAACGATTATATTTTTGAAAAATTGAATTATAAAACACAAATTAAGTTCGAAAAAATTACAGAGATAAAAATGATCGTAAATTTAAAAAATTAAGAGTTTTGTGCTAAAACAATCCTTTATTTTGGTCGAAAGTGCCAATCTAACCATGTAAATATGAAAGTGTAAATCTAACCCTAAGTTTTGGACGAAAGTTACAATCTAACCCTGACAACCTGAATTGGCCGAAATTCAGTAAACTGACCATTACATCATTGTTGAAAAAAGATCAAAATTTAGAAAACTTGAAAGGACTATTTTACCCTCAATGTTTTCCTGTATTCCTTCAGACCTAGCGTTTTACCGTTGTTTATTCCTAAATATAAAAACCTACTTTTCACCCCGCCGCTTCTCTTCTCCGTGGTTCGTCCTTCTTCGCTCCCTCCATGAATTCTTCTTCATTCTTTCCTAGCAAATCCCCAAACCCCTCCATGAAATTGCAAATCCACCGCCCGCTTTCGTCCCTCTCTCTCCCCCACAGTAGTAATGCAATTGTTTCTTCTTCTTCTCTGCTACTTCCACGAATGGGTGCCCACTTCTTCTTCTCTGCCATGATCGTAAATGGTGTTCCGGTGACGCCCTTTTCTTCTTCAACACTAGATATGACAGGTGTGTTGTGGTGGTGGGTGGGTTGTGGTGGCAGGAGCGGGTCTGGGGGTGAAAGGGTGGTGGCAGATCTGGGGGTTGGGTGGATGTGGGAATGATGGTGAATTCGATATGTGTAGCAAAGAAGTGGCACATAGCAATAGCGGTAAAGAAACGGCTTAGAGCAGCGGCTGTTGAGCAATGGTGGTGAAGCAGCAGCAGTGATGGCAGAGGTGAAGCAGTGGTGGTGGATCAGCGTCGAAGGTGGTGGCAGAGGAGGAGCAATAGTGGTGAAGCAGCGACCGTGGTGGTGGAGGAGGTGGAGCAGGTGGAGCAGTGGTGGTGGATCAGCATCGACGCTGGTGGCAGAGACGGAGTAGTGGTGGCAAAGCTGAAGAGATGTGACGGTGCACTTTTTAATCAAACCAAGATTTACGTCAACAAGGGGTAGGTTTGTCACCAAATTTTCAGTTTTAAGCATAGTGGTATTTTTGTCTTTTCATATATGGTCAACGCCTGAATTCGTTCAGTCAACATTAGAATCGCACAATTTGGGTATATCGACACATTTGTTCTAAAACTTAGGGTTAGAATTCCACTTTCAGATTTTACAGGGTTTGATTGGAAATTTAAGAAAATAATAAGGTTAGTTTTGTATTTTTTCCAAAAATTAATCATACTCCTCTGCCCTAACTAATGTTGAAAAGGGTCAAAAGCATTTTTGCATTGACATTTATACATGCTGATGTTTAGGGAAAATGAGTAATTGGATTGATTAGACTAAATTTTAACCACAAATTTCAACCAAAATAAGAAATGAGAACATGAGGTTCATAATGGTTTAAAACATTTTGGCATTAATATTTATACATACTGATGTGTAGGAAAAACGAGGAATTAGAATGATTAAACCAAGTTCAACCACAAATTTCAACCAAAATAAGAAATGAGAACATTTGATTGGATCAGATGAAAATTGGAAAATAATAACCTCATACAGGGACAGAAAGAGTACTTGATTTCAATATTTTTAGTTTAAAAATAAAAAAATATAAAAGAATATAAATACATATCGTGTTTAAATAAAATACCTGGTTTAATTTGACAATAAAAAATAACTTTCTTGCATCATATTTGGCTCTATCATATGATAAATTTCTTTTTGAAATTTGTCTCCATTGTGATAAAAAGAAAAGATTGTCCCTGTGTGAAAGGAATCTGGAAATGGACAAATTTTGTGTCAAAATCAACCCAGAGTGCGTCACTAAACTCCCTTCGTTTTCGATTCAATTAAACTAAACTAAAATAAATTGGGATAGATGTTAATATAACCCTTCAATTGAGTAAGTGTCAATGTAACCCTATAATAATTTTTAGTGCAAATATCATCCTAATTAGTTAATGAAAATGGCAATATAACCCTCAGACCCCATTTTTGGCATTGACTCTATGTAAATTGACCAAAATACCCTTTGGGCTAACTATGGAATTATGTGAACAATTTTACCCCCTAGTTCGCCGGACCACAGCCCGACCACCACCGGACCACCGTTGCTGGAACATGTAGGGTTATATATTAGCACATTATGAAATCTTATTGGGTTATATTAGCACATTTCTAATATTTGTAGGGTTATATTAGCACATTTCTAATGTTTGTAGGGTTATATCATCACATTCTTAAAGCTTATAGGGTTATATCAGCACATATTATAAATATTAAGTGTGTGGTACTCGGTTGGCCTTAACGGGCGACCACATCATCATATACACCATTTTAACATCATAACAATATCTTATACAACATAAAAATTTGACATTATGACACCACCATTAATATTAAAACCATTATCACATATCATAGCCTCATTTCAAAACTTATCAACATAAAAAACACTAGGTCGAAGAACACAACAAAATAACAATCACACACAACACCAAAGGCCATCCAATCACCAATCCGGACTAAACACAACAAAATAAACAAAATATCATTAAAACCCCTATATTTTCTGTAGTATGTGCTGACATGACCCTATATTTTTTTATTAATGTGCTGATATAAACCCTATAAATTTTAGGAATGTGCTGATTTAACCCTACCAATTTTCATAATGTGCTGATATAACCCTACCTTCGGCAGTCCGGCGGCGGTCCAGCAGGTAATAACGTCATTTCCTTTTTTTGTATTTTAATTTTTTTAAAGAAGGGCAACCATGTAATTTTATAAAATTTCGGCTAAAAGTTTTCGGAGAGGGTTATATTGGCACTTTCACTAACTAGATAGGGTTATAAAAACACTTATGTCAAATAAATTTATACAGTACAATTTAGTACTTATAAATATTTAACTTACAATTTGAGTTAAACTAAAAAGTCTACTTATAAGATATACTATTGTTAGGTCAAGAATCCGTCTCTTGAAAAACGAAATTTTCATAAGTCATGGTGACCAAGATTTAAACTAAAAATTAGAAGAAATCAAGATAAAATTTTGGGTTGCATTAATCATGTCATAAACTTATAACTACCACACGTTGCATAATAAATTTTTAATATTGAAACTAAAATCTTTTACATTTCTATAATTCTAATGCAATCTCATATTTCCATATACCTATGCAAATTTGATTTTCCAAGATTTTGCTTTTAAGTCAATTGATATCATTTTAAGGGAAAATTTTGGGAAATACCGTCTTTCCTTAAGTATATGGAAAGAGGAGATTGAATTAGAATTATAGAAAGATAAAACGTTTTAATTGCAATATTAAAATTTATTATGCAACATGCAGTAGTTATAAGTTTATAATCCAATTAATTGCAATCTAGATTTCTTCTAATTTGTAGTTTAACCCTTGATCTGTCCATAACTTATAGAAATACCTTCTTTTAAGAGACGGACTCTCGTATTAAAGGATTGAAAAAAAAAAATTATATCAAAATTAAACAAAAAACTGCAAACATATAAGACATGCAACTCGGATACAGTACCCCAAGGGTAATGCGATTTGTATCCCCGTTATTTATTAAGCAGTATAAGTATTAAAAAAAACTAGGATTAGACAATAACTAATTATCCATGATTTTATGGTTTCAAATTTTAGTTTAAAATTATCTCCCGGGGATACGATAATCTTGGGTAGGGGTGGGAAAAAAAACAAAAACCGAACCAAAAACCGAATTATCCGAATTTGAATAACCCGAACCGAATTTAATATACGATTTTTGGATATCCGAATTGAATAAACTGATTTCTGAATATGGTTTTTGGTTTGGTTTTGGATATTAAAACTCAAACCGAAATCCGAATCGAATACCGAATTATAATTAATTAAATATATATAATAATAAATAAATTTTAAAACTACAAAACTAAATTTATAAGTAAATAAAAGTGGGAGGACTGATCTATAAATTTTTAAAAATTACCCCAAACATCTTAACATTAAATGGATCAAATAGACAAAAGATTGATATTCAAGTATTTTATAATCCATATTCATTATAAACAAGTTTAATAAATTAGTTCATTTAAATTTCTTATAAATTTTAAAAACAAGTATATATATTCTTATAAATTCTTGTTGGCATGAACGTAAATGGAAAGCATTAACTATAATCAATAAATATCCATATCTAAACTACAGTTCTCTTAGTAATTACAGTGATAGGTGCACGAATAATTGATTCTTCAACAGTAAACTTTCACTACACTGAAGCATTCCTCAAACAATGGACATTTTCCTCTGCTCTAAAAAATTAACAAACTACAATGGACTCAGAAGAGATTACTTGGTGAAGAGATGAAGACGGTGAGATTACTTGGTGAAGAGATGAAGACAATAATATATAAATATCATAGTTAATTTAGGAGAACGTCTCCTATTATACCATCTAAATGTTAGATTAATCATGAAAAATCTCGTTTCAATAACTATTAGGGTCAAATTATAATTATTTATACATTACCATACATTTTAAAAGTTATAAGAAATTTGTTGCAATAAATTAAAACAAATATCAAATCAACTTATTAGTTATATCAATTATAAAATAACCTAGTATAATGATTTATCAGTCTAAAACAAGACGTTGTGTTAATTTAATAGTGGAATTTTTGTATCACCCTCTAAATGTATTTAAATTACTTATATAAATAGAAGAGAAAGAAATCATAAAAATATATGAGTCCGTTTCTTGAAAGATGGTCTTTCCATAAGTTATGGAAAGACCAAGGTTTAAACTATAAATTAGAAAAAATGAAGATAAAATTTCTGGGTTGCATGAACCGGGTTATAAATTTATAACTACTATATGTTGCATACTAAAATTTTAATATTGCAACTAAGACCTTTTACCTTTTATTATTCTAATTAAATCTCATCTTTCCATAAACCTATAGAAAGACCGTCTTTCCCAAGACTTTGCCAAAATATATTATAAACACATTCATCATGTATGGAAAAGGTAAAAACATAAGTCAAATTAATAGGGTAATAATAATAAAAAGGATTTGAGATCAAACGGTATTAAATAATCCTCAGTCACAAAATACTCCTCAAATTAAATAATGTAATAATAAATGGAAAAATCTTTAAAAATAACGTCTTTCCATTATTCCGTAGGCTTATGGAAAGACAGAGTTTAATTATAATAATACAAAGTAAAAGGTCTTAGTTACAATATTAAAATTTTATTATTCAACGTGTAGTAGTTATAAAGTTTATGACCCGATTCATTCAACCCACAAATTTTATCTTCATTTCTTCTAATTTGCATTTTAAACCATAATATTTCCATGACTTATGGAAAGACCGTCTTTCAAGATACAGACTCATTATAAATTCAAAAAAAAAATAATGGCAGAAAAGGTGGAAAATGCCAAAATGGAACATGAATGAAACCGCAGAGATGAAGTCAAGCAATGAAGCAAGGCAGCAAAGGCTTTAGACTTAGCCTTACTATACTACATTAGTCCCACATCGGAAGAGAGGAGACTTAGCCTTCAAATTTCAACTATAAATACTAGGGAACTCCTCCATTCTTTCAAGGCAAAACACAAGATGCAAATGGGCCTTTAATGTCAAATTACTTGGCCTTGAACTTTGGGCTATAATTATTTATTTAAAGTTAAAATTTTGGTTTGTTTGTGGGTTTTTTGGTATGGGCCATAATTGTTGTGGGTAAAAGAATTGATCAAATTGAATTCAATTTGGTCAAGATTGGAATCAATTTAGTTTATTTGGTTGAATTCGGTTTCAAACCGAATTTGAATTTTGAATTCGTTTTGGATAAAATAGATTATTTGAATAGTTTGGGTTGGATTTGATTTTTGATTTTTTAGGGAAAAATTGAATAACCCGAACCGAATAGATCGAAAACTGAATAAACCGAATCGATGTCCACCCCTAATCTTGGGTATTCCTAGGGTACTTAATAAAGGCCCTTTGATCATTAGTGAAACCTCGATAACTTTTGAGATTAAATTATAAATTTGAAATATATATTAAGTTATATTAAAATTATAAAAATTTTGCTGCAATAAGTAAAAATAAATATCAAACTATTTTATTAGTTATACTAATTATAAAATGAACTCATCTAACAGTTATTTAGTTTAAAACAAGACTTAATGTAAATAAAAATATATTGTGTTCGACCAGGTACAACCAGGTTCAAACCACCCCCACTCGCTTCTCCCCTCGCGGAGTTGCATTATTATGGTCCTAAATCATTACTATGACTTCAAAGTCTCCAAATATACACTGTGTTAGGCGTGGAGCATGCACAAGTGTGGAGAGTGGGAGGCTCATCCCACTTTGTTGTGTGAGCCACTTAAGAGTCTCACTCCTTTGTTTGAGACAAAGATGAATGATAGTGGTTGTAAAAAAAACATATAAACAGTAAATATTCCTCCCTCCATTATGTAAAAAATGATGGAATTACTATTGAATCACTCTTTTATGTAAGTTGATATAACAGTAAATAAATGTAAAAAATAGAGATATTTGAATTTAGTCCCCTACAAAGTATCTTATACCATGTTTTGGTCCTCATTTGCAAATCAACCCTTAGACGGTACCCAAAAAATTTTTAAAAAAATTGTAAGGTCCCCAAATGTGATTTTTTGGTAAGACTAAATGGTTTTTCGGTATAGTCATAATGGTAATTTTACTAATTAAAAAATATTTTCAATTAAAATTTCCTAATTAAAATTTTTTAAAATTTATTTTTCACCACCGGCCGCCTCTGGCTTCACCCGCTACCGCCGAACCCAACTTCTTGTTAAAATCGCCGGAGAAGTCTTTCTTCTTCCCACCGAGGTTGAAGGGCACCCACACTTGCCAT
Organism: Rubia yunnanensis; assembly: GCA_037428765.1. Taxonomy (NCBI): domain Eukaryota; kingdom Viridiplantae; phylum Streptophyta; class Magnoliopsida; order Gentianales; family Rubiaceae; genus Rubia; species Rubia yunnanensis. The sequence continues at coordinate 89,790,304 of CM075068.1, forward strand.
CGACCGTGGTTCCTACCAGTACCTTTCGAAGTCTCATCGACCAGTGAAGAGACCCTTTTCAAAACCTGGAGAACCCTAATCGAAATCAGAGGCGACCGAATTCTGGGGGCTTGGAATTCCTGACTTGAGCTCACGACTTGCCGGATTTTGGGTGTTCGATGTTGGTTGAAAATCTAAAGAGATCGGCGGAGATACCCTTTTTCCAAATATGGAGAACCTTGATCAAAATCAAAAGCAGTCGGATTATGGGGGCTCAAAATCTGTGACTCGAGTTCGTAACTTTTTGGAGCTTGGGTGTTCGCTGCCGATCGAAAATTGCAGCGATGAGGAAATCAAGCGGCGGTGGCAGTGGCGGCGACGGAGACAAACCACAGCGAAGATGAAGACAACTGCTCCAGATTTTTTTATTTTTTAAACTTAGGTATATAATGATCATTTTACACATTTTAACCAATTTTACCGTTGACTTTCCCTAAAAACCACCTTTGGGGACCAAAATAAATTCTTTTGAATTTATTGGGTGCCGTCTAAGGGTTGATTTACAAATGTGGATCAAAACATGGTATAAGATACTTTGTGGTGGACTAAAAAAATAATTTAGTCTATTTGAAAAAACAATGGACCCAATCTGAATTGTGGAACCTATATATATTTTTTATGATTTAAAATAAATTTTAAATTATATTATTTTGTTGGATCGGACGATAAAAAATTGTGCCATTTTTACTGAAAAACTTATGTCATATTCTAATAGCTTTAACAGTCATTAAAGATATCTTTTCTTCTTTAATTAAGGAAACGAATACTTTAAACTTTAAAGTTAGAAGAAGATTAGAATAATAACATTAGAAAAATATTCCTTTGAGAAATTTCTTCAATTTAATACTCCCTCCTTCACAGCCCAAACTACTGCCCAATTATTGCACACCGTAAGAAATATATTTGACCGTTAATATGTTTAGCTTCTTACAATAACGACAAATAAAAAGTTACTTTCTAAAAACTAACTTTTACGACAAATTCAACAATATCACATGGCAAAGTCTTGGGAAAGACCGTCTTTTCATAGGCTTATGGAAAGACGAAATTTAATTAGAATAATAAAAGGTAAAAGGTCTTAGTTGCAATATTAAAAATTTATTATGCAACGTGCAGTTGTTATAAAGTTTATAACCCGATTCGTTCAACCCAAAAATTTTATCTTAATTTCTTCTAATTTTTACGTTAAACTTTTATCTTTCCATAACGTCTTTCAAAAGACAGACTTATATCACATACGATAATATTGTGTCTCATATATCTATTCAAATACACGGTAAAACTTTGAAAGAGAATAGTGTCATAAATTTGGTGGGTAATTTGGACTGTGACAGAGGAGGGAGTACAAGCTTTTGTCAGAATAAAATCATGAAAAAAGTGCTTTTATAACACTACCATTTGACATAAGTGCCAATATAACCTTTCAATATTCGAAAGTGCCAATATAACCCTATACAGTTAGTGAAAGTTCCAATATAACCCTATATAGTTAGTGAAAGTTCCAATATAACCCTATAAGTTTAAAGGATATGCTGATATAACCCTACAAACATTAGAAATGTGCTGATATAACCCTACAAACATTAGAATGTGCTGATATAACCCGACAAACATTAGAATGTGCTGATATAACCCAATAAGATTGCATAATGTACTGATATAACCCTACCTAATTTCAGTGAACTATGACGGTCCGGCGAACTATGAAGGTAAACTTGTCAACGCTGAAAAATTGAGGTCAATGCCAAAAAGGGGGTTTGAGGGTTATATTGGCACTTTCATTAACTAGTTAGAGTTATATTTGCACTAAAAATTATCATAAACTTATATTAACACTTACTCAAGTAGATAGGGTTATATTGACACTTCAACCTAAAATCATTAACACCGTCAATGCAAAAAGTATTCGAAGAACATAACATTGACGAATTACACAGGATAAGATTGTATTGTTTATAATATTTAGATACTTGTACGTTCAAAATTAAACAAATTCTTACAAGAAAATAAAAAGTCCAAATTTCTTTTTGCAGAAAATGGTTTGAAGACCTTTTTCATGAAGTTGGAAGGACTTTTTAGAAAGGTGAACAATATTCAACAAAAGCTGCCAAACTTGATGGTATTCATGAAGTGGCCCAAACTCTTTCCAGTGTATCAGATGAAGGGGACAAAGAATGATGCAAAGAATCCAATGAAATTTGAAAGTGAAAAGTTGAGGAAAAAGTAATTCTACAAATTACCATGTACTTCTAAGGCAAAAAAGAGTCAAGAAGAATGAACATTAAAGTTTCTAAACTAACTCAACCAAGCTGGTTGATTCAATTTCAAGAAGGGTCTTTCTCAATAAAAGAGAAAAACAAAGGGTCAAATACAACATTGTTTTACTGATAACTTGCCTCCTCAAATGTAAACCCTAATAAGGAAGAGTTGACGACCCTTTATTTTGTTGCTATATTTTATGCAATACCACCGTATTTCTTGTTTCTATCATTTCAAACTGTATAATCTTCCCGGGTCTGATGGCCTTACTTGCACACGATAATCTTATAATAAGAGAGCGAAGGCTTTCACACGTGAAAATCGATTCCATGTATTCAAGGAGTTTATAAATGCTCCTAAACCTAAACAGGAATCAAGAATGTGTGCAGCTACAACTGAGTTAAACTGAACAAGAATGCATCTATTTACACCAAACAATTAAACCTCATAATACAACAAACACAATAACCAATTGATCTATCTAGCTAGCCTTTGTGGAAATACACCACTTATCATCAGTTAACACTAAGTCCCTCAAGATCTCACTCAGGATTGCTCTTCAGTCTCCTCCTTGACCTGCTACACAACTTAGAAGGAGGAGGAGACGGCGAAAACTCAAATGGCGAAGGCGCGAGTTCCATTTCCCCTTTCAAGATCTTCACAATGGCGCCAATATTTGGTCGCATCTCGGGAACTTTCTGCAAGCAAGAAAGTGCTAAATGTATGCACAAGCTAGCTTGTTCCTTGTCATAATCATCTTTCAGCTTTTCATCCATGATTTCGAGCACATTTCCCACATGAGCCAAATGCCTGCACCAGCTTATCAGATTAGCCCTCTCGAGCTTCATTGGCGAAGCGAGAACATGTAACGGCCTTCTCCCGGACACAATCACGAGGATCAGAACACCAAAACTGTAAATGTCTGAATTCTCCATTAGGAATCCACATCCACCATATTCTGGTGCAATGTAGCATAGAGTACCCCTCATACTCGTCGTGCTGCTCAACTCTCGGCTGAAAAGATCACCGCTCCACGTCTCATCAACTGATTTACCATTCTTCTTCTTTTTCCATCCCTTTCTGAAGCTGAACTCGCCTTGTTCTTCTTCTTCTTCTTCATCAACCTGCTCATCTTTCGCATGTTGTTGCCTTACTCTCGTGTTGAAACAGATTCGCTTCGCTAAACTGAAATGCAGCGCTTTGAAGAGATTCTTCCTCTTGACACCAATCTTTCTAGCCTTCTTCTTGGTTAGGACATCAAGATGCTCCTCTTTCCACCATTCTTGCATCTTCTTGTGCTTCTTGATCTCAACTTTTTCAGCTTCTTGTGACTTGATCTCGACTTTTTCTTCCACCTTATGAACCTGCATTGCATCATCCTTATCCAATGCACATTTCTTCTCCTCGTCCCAATCAGGAGTTGTTGACTCGCTTATTTGACTCCCAATCCATTCCATCACATAATCTTTGCTACATAGCTCCCCACTCCCATCCTGCCTCCACCACCAGTCTTTTCCCCATTGTTTTACGCCGAAAACACCATCATCCCCATTGAGAACCGAGTTGGAGCTCGAATTCAGACTTTCAGTAGCTGACACCTCCTTCCCCTTCCCACCATTGGAATTTAAGGAAGGCATTTTTACCGACTGGTGGGACTGTTTATTGTTTGTTGAAGATGAAGAAGCTTGCAAAGCCAGAGCAAAATCAACCTCACTCTCAACAGGAGTACTTAAATCCAAATTCCCAGAAAGCTCTTGGCTCTTACCTAATTCCTGGCTGAACAAATCAACTCCGAAATCAACATCAGACTTCAACCTCGACAACCCAAAATCCGAAAGCTTAGCCCTGAAATCCGAATCCAGCAACACATTGCTCGGCTTCACATCACCATGAATCACAGGAGGATCGCATTCGAGGTGCAGAAAGGCCAGAGCCTGAGCAATATCAGATATAATCTCAAACCTCTTACTCCAATTCAAGCTCAAATTAGAAGACTCGGAAAACAAAGACTCCTGCAAACTTCGATTAGGCATATATTCGTACACAACTATCCTATCACTCTTATCCACACAGAACCCCAAGAGATTAGCTATATGCGGCGATCTCAGCCCGCCAAGAACCTGAAGCTCGTTCTGGAACTCCCTCTCGCTCTGCAGAGACCCCGGATCAAGAACCTTTATTGCAACCATTTTCCCATCTTTAAGGTTTCCTCTATACACAGTCCCCGAGCCGCCTTTGCCAATGGCACTCGAGTCGCTGAACCCGTTAGTGGCGCTCTTGAGCTCCCTGTAAGTGAACCTTTGTAGCTTCGCGACCCAGGCAGTGGAGGAATCGAATGGGCTGGTGCGCGAGCGGTGGACTAATGAAAACCAGAGGTAATAGAGGAAGTAGAAGACGGCGAAAAGGATGATCAAAGAAGCAGAGACTGTGATGGCGAGGAAATATGGAGATGGTTTTGGGGTTGAGTTTGCAGAGAGCGGTTGTCTGGAAGGCATTGTGCTTATTTGTTCATGTGTTATTGTTTTCTTGAAGAAGGTGTTCTTGAAGGAAGATTGTGGGGGTGCTGTGCTTAACAGTTGGATGATGAAGAGCTTGATTAGTTTATGATGATGGGGTTTTGGGAGGATTAAGATATGTTTTAATGGCGGATAATGGGGTTTGAAATTTGGACAGAATGCATTGGTTATTGGTACTTTGAGGAAGGAGCATGAAAGTGAAGTCTTACGTATGGATGGGTTGGTTGTTTTGTCATTTTTCGCCAAAGTTGTGAGTTGAAGTTTAGGGTCGATCATTATATATATGATGGGGAGGATGGCTTTGAGACAGTTGGGTTTATAAGTGACACTTGCTTAATATGAAAGCAGCTTCTCAAAAATAATTTATATTTTTAAAATAAGTTACTTTTAGCACTATATTAAACACTATTTTACTTATAATCAAGACGGTTTATAATTTCTGTCAAACAAAGTACTCCTTCCTCAAAATTCCTTTTATGAATTGGATATGTGGGGTGAGAGGTCAATTATATTTTGACTGATTAGAAGTTTTTTTTTTTGCATTTTCCCATTATTTTAGTTCATTCAATTGTCATTTTTTAAAGTATAATTGGTTCTTCACAACTATATAAAAAATTCTGCTCTCTCTGTATCATCATAAGCCATCAAATTGTATATGTGAGAAAATTGAGTATGTGGGGGTAAGGGAATAGTAAAGTTATGACATATTACAAATATATAAATAAAAGAATTCGTTTCTTGAAAGACGGCCTTTCCATAAGTTATAGAAAAATTAAGGTTTAAAGTGTAAATTAGAAGAAATTAAGATAAAATTTTTGGGTTGCATGAACCGTGTTATAAATTTTATAACTACTACATGTTGCATACTAAATTTTTAATATTGCAACTAATACCTTTTACCTTTTATTATTCTAATTAAACTCCATATTTCCATAAGCATATGGAAAGATCGTCTTTCCCAAAACTTTACCTAAATTGGAAAAAAGCACATAAGCTGCGCACTTAATATTAATACCCAATATTGCTAATTTTTTACCACATATTTAAATAAACATATAAATAATTATATTATCGCATGTGATATTATTGGATTCATCGTAATACAAAGTTTTTAAATATTGATTTTTTATTTATCGTTATCATACGTACTTAAACATACTCATTCCGCCCCAGCTTAAATTAATCACTTACTTTATGACACTATTCTCTATCAAAATTTGACTGCATATTTGAATAAATATGGAGTATGAGACATAATATTATCGCATGTGACATTATTGAATTCGTCGAAACAAGTAGTTTCTAGAAAGTAACCTTTTGTTTGCCGTTATTATACGTAGCTAAACATATTAACGGTCAAACATGTTTCTCGAACGGTGTTTAATGATTAGACTGTAATTTAAAATAGGATAGAGGATATTAACAGTCAGATAAAATTTTCTATGAATAGTTGAGATGAATTTTTAAGTTTATACCATACAAATAATTTTGTCTCATTAACTTGAATTGTAAATTCCCTCCGGTCCACTAATAATGACTCACTTTTTTTTTTTGGATAATTTTTTTATATTGACTCATTCCCTTTTTAGTAAATCCTAGATTATTTTTATCTACATATTTTACTTTTTATACTTTCAATATAATCTCTACCATTCATTTATTTTTTTGAAAAAATTTGTGCTCAAAAGTTGGGGCCATAATAAAATAACGGGAGTAATTACAAAATAGAGCATGAAAGTTGAAGAAAAGAAGGAAATGGGACGAATTAAAGAATGGGCAGACGCATTTAGGGTGGGGGACCCGTAGAGCTCTTGACTAAGGAGAAGGTCATTTGCGGGAAAGAAATTTGGAGGGAAACCTTGGTTGGTGGGTACAAAATAGTGAACATAATTACTCCCTCTGGTCCACTAATAATGATTCACTTTCCTTTTTTGAATGATTTTTTTATATTGGTTCCTTCCCCTTTTAGTAAATTCTAGATTATTTTTATTTACATATTTTACTTTTTATACTTTCAATACAATCCCTATCATTTATTTATTTTTTTGAAAAAGTTTGTGCCCAAAAGTTTGGGTCATAATAAAAGAACTAGAGGGAGTAATTGTTTTGGACTCGGTATCTGGTGGAGAGCGTGGGGATCTGGTGAATTGGATGATTTTGGACCAGCAACTTTACCTGTCTACCAGTCTTTCCATCTTTCTGTTTTGGAATTACTGTGGTCATTACTGAATTCCCAATATTCCTTTTTTGTAAGATCATGTCCATTGGTGTAATCACTCTTAACCGTTCTTCTGATTTTAATTTATTAAATATTTAATCTATTTTTTTCACTTCATCAATTAAAATCAAATAAAAATTATTCCATTTTTCTGTATATAATGGTTAAAATCACTTTGAAACTACTCCATGGATTCCACTTAATTTTTTCTATCCTACTCATTAATTTTACCTTCAATATTTAATTTAAATAAATGTACCTACCAAAATAAATTGAAAGGCAAAGTGTTGGGAAAGACCTTCTTTCCAAGACTTATGAAAAGACGAGGTTTAATAATAATAAAAAAAAAGTAAAAGATCTTAAATGCAATATTAAAAATTTATTATGCAGCGTGCAGTAGTTATAAAGTTTATGATTCAATTAATGCAACCAAAAAATTTTATCTTCATTTCTTCTAATTTGTTGTTTAAAACTTGCCATTTTCATGACTTATGGAAATACCGACAGACTCAAATTGAAATGTGAAATTAGTAATACACTTGTAGTATTGAATTGAATTCCATTTTCTTAAAAAAGAATAAAAATTTAATTTCAAAATTTTAAAATAAAATCAGATTTTTAAAAGTTTTTTAAAATTTTTTCCAATTTTTAAATATTTCATAAATTAATTTTCAATTTTTAAAAATACAGTTTTTAAAATTTTTAGTTGGGACACGGGGCACCATATGATTGGACCACGTGGCACCACATGATTGGACCACGTGTCCCAATCAGGTTAGTGATTTTTTTTATAAAAAAGACCAGCAACATTTTGCCACATGTCTCAATCATCAGATGGCACGTGGCATGTCTGGCAGAAGAAAATGGCACGCGCATCAGTGCAGGTGCGGCCCCAGTCACATAGGTTTCTAACGAAGTCAGATCTGGAACGATATCAATTAAGGGAAATTAGGGACTGATTCAATTATTTGGAACCGCTTTAAAACTTCCATTTACAGGGTTTCATGGTTCCAATTCAATTTCAAAGTGGTTTCAGCTCCAAACTGAAACCACTTTGAAATTCCATTGTACATGGCCTAAACTCATCCGAAATGAAATCACTATGAAACACTCACTGTACGTGATCTAAGCTCATGCTAGCCTTCATTACACTTTTTTGAAATTTTTTTTTATTTCATTTAGTATATGTACTAAATTGAATTTATCATTACTACTCTTAGTTTGATTAATTGTAATTCGATTCAATTCAATTTAAATAAATTTAAAGTGGAAAAGACATTTCTTTAATATCAAATGTTCATTTACAAGAGGCAATTGCAATTTTGTACTTATTCATGGCATGAGAGTCATGGGAATGGAAATGTTCATCCACCAATACTTTATTATTATGCAAAAATTTGACTTTGGGCAATGATGATGTATTATACTCCATTTTTGTCCCATTGAGAATTTCTCTCTCCATGCGTTTTCAAATAAAACCGAAGGAATGTACTCTATCCCAGTACAAATTTTACGTTCATAAAAAAAATTGTATAATTATTAATATGTTTAATTATATATAATAGTAAAAAATTATTTTTAAAAATATTTATTATAATAAATTCAATTATATAATATATAATAATATTATTATTTATATATCTATTAAAATATATAATTAAAATTAAAAATAAAATATTAACATAAAATAATGTGTACAATTTTATCTAGAACGGAGGGAATATTAAGATCAGAATGTAGCCTTTTGTTATGAGCACGTTCATGTGCGCATATGATGGGTTATTGCCTTATTGGGTAGAAGTGCGTACTAGTGACTTTGTCCCGATTTAATTTCGCGGAATTTGGATTTTTTTCGTATCTAATGCCATTATAAATTTATACTCCCTCAGTTTTTTTAACATTGGTACATCACTTTTGGGGTTAGAATTTAGGAAATACTAAATGAGTGGATGAAATTGAATTGAAAGAAGAGAAAGTAAAATGAGTGGATGTAATAACCTTAAACTTGCCATAAATAGAATGTTCTAATTAAAAAAAAATATCCATTTTTAATAAGTGTGCCAATATTAAAAAAACGGAGAGAGCAATATGTTCCAAAATATACTTTTTGGTACGTTTCAATTATTTGCCTCTCTGCCGACCATCACTTACCTAGTTGCCTTGTTAGAGACCTATATAGGAATAGATAAGAAAGTGTTTTAAGTGAATTCCCCATAGTATTAGTCAGTCCGTTTTTAATAATTTGGAGGTTCTGTGAAAAATTAAAAAAATGAGGTCACTAAATATATTAATAAAAAAAATTCAAAATTTTGTATATCATTTGAATATTATGGCTTTTCAAGACTAAATATAAAGACAAAGATAAATTAATAATACTACTTAATTAACTTTAAATAAAATATCAAAAATATTACAAGTTGAGTTCTTACAGAAGATACTCTGGTCGAAAAGAAATGTGCAAATGTGCTTAACTAAGAAGCCAGAACGAGAAAGGGAGACGACTTCCAGAAGTATCAGGTTTAATTTTCTAAAAATAAACAAAAAATATATATAATAGCTAATAATAAAATTTTGGAAAAGCACCGGTTGAACACCTTCACAGACGACCCTGGTATTAGTTATGTGATGGATAGTTTTAATAGAGTACAAAGTGTGAGTTCTATTAGGATTCTAGTTTATATCTTTATGGAAGAAGATCCTATCGTATCTTCTATCCTAACACCCCTCAAGCACATCGTCGGATGCTTCAAAATGCAAAGTTTGGTCAGAAAGAACTCAAACAGAGGATGAGAGAGCCATTTAGTGAAAATGTCAGTTACATGCAGTGAAGAAGACAAATGACTAATGTGAAACTTGCCAGAGTTGACCAACTCCCTCATAAAGTGGTAGTCGATGTCAATGTGTTTCACCCGCTTATGAGCAATGAGAGTATGAGCTAGAAAAATAGCACTGTTGTTATCACACAACAAATGGAAGGTGAGAGACAGTGCAAAGTGAATATCACAAAGAAGATGAGAGAGCCAAACAACTTCAGCAACAGTGTTGGCCAAATCTCGATACTCAGATTGGAAACTGGAATAGGAAACCGTAGGCTACTTTTTTAGAGCTTTAGAAAACCAAATTTCCACCAAGAAATACCGCATACCCATATGTACATCGTTAAGTCTCAAGGCAACGAGCCCAGTCAGCAACAGAGTATCCCAGAACCTCGGAGGAGCACATAGATCGACCAAAGTGAAGAGTACCACAAACATAGCAACAAAGGAAAAATGATCATCACGAGGATCCTGTAGGTACTGGTTGACAGAATTAACTGTAAATGCAAGGTCTGGTCGAGTGTTAGTAAGATACTAGAGGGTGCCAACCAAGGAGTGATGCAGTGGGATTAGCAAACTTCCCACTAGAATCGCTGTGAAGCTGAATCAGTGGAACGAAGGGGGTAGAGACTGGAGCAACGCCTGCCATCCCAACGTGGAAAAGAATATCGCGAGCATACTTGGCTTTCCCTAAAAAAAACCAGTGGAAGTAGGCTACACCTCCAAACCAAGAAAGTAATGCAAGGAAATTAGATCCTTAACAGTGAAATCCTAATTCATATTGGTAATGAACTGACAAATGGATGATGAGTCATTACCCGTGCTAATAATATCATCGACATAAACCAAGAGATACAACAGAGTAGTTTTAAGAGAGAACACAAACAAAGAGGTATCAGCGGAGCTGTAAAGAAAGCCAAGCCGTGAAAAATAAGTGCTAAAATGCTGGAACCATGCTTTAGGTGTCTACTTGAGCCATAGATGGCTTTGCACAAGCAACATACATAATCAAGATGAGTGGGGTCCTTATATCTAATCGGTTGCGCCATGTAAACCGGAGCATCAAGAACACCATTGAGAAAGGTATTCTTGACATCAAGCTGATAAAGAGGCCATCTCCACATAGTAGCAATAGCAAGAACAATAGAACCGTAGAGGCTTTGACAACAAGGCTGAAGGTATGATCGAAATCGATCCTCGGTGTCTGAGAGAACCCCTAAGCAATAAGGTATGCTTTGTAACGATTAGTACTCCCATCAGGGTGATACTTGAGATGATATACTCATTTAGAACTGACCATATTAACACCTGGGGGTTGAGGCACTAAATCCCAAGTATGCTGGTGGCGAAGAGAAACCATTTCCACATCCATGGAACAAACCCAATGCGGATATCAAAGAGCAGCACGATAGTCGCAAGGCTCAGACTGGGAAACCAACGCCACATGAAGACCAATAACCACATAGTCTGAGAAGGAGCGAGACCGTCAAGAGCCATCCATGGTTCTAGTAGTCATATGATGGTACGAGTCATAACAGGATCAAGAGAGTCATCAAAGGAGGATAATCCTGGTGAGAGAGTATGAGCCAGAGAAGCAGGGTCGACAGTCGGAGAAGCCAAAATAACTGTAGCAACTGGAGACTGACTCAGAGCATCAACCTCGGAGAAAATACGACAAGGTGATTGAGAAGGCGGTGCATCAACGGATGGGTCTTCGGGAGAGTTTAGATCCATAAACATAAAGACATCCAAATAAATGAGACTTTCACCAAAGGCACCATCGACGGCAAAAGGATAATGGAGGTCATCAAATCGAGCATGACGAGTGATGTAGATACGACCACTGGAGGGATTAAGACAACGAAACCCTTATACTGATAGGTATAACCACGAAACACACATGGAAGACTCTGAGAGGATAATTTGTGTGCCGCATAAGGCTGGGTAAAGGGATATACTCAAAACTGAAAGTATGGAAGTTAAAGAACCAGAGGATGACCAAAAATAATTCCATAAGGAGTCTCACCATGTAGCACTGGCATCATAAGAGGGTTAATAGTGTAAACTATTGTGGTAAAAGCATCATCCCAAAAAGACAGAGGTAGCAGAGACTAAAAGAGCTTTATCAACCCCATATTCACAATATAACGATGTTTGCATTTAGCACGCCCTTTTTTTTTTCCAGGCGTGAAGAGGCATGAAATATGATGTTGAATTCCTTTAGTACCAAAATGCGTCCGAAGGCGAGTATTAAGAAACTCAGTGCCACCGCCACTCTAAAAGATCTTAATACGAGAAGAGAATTGATTTCCAACAAAAGCCTCAAAATGCATGTACACATCAACGACTTCAAACATATGACAAAGAGGTTATCGGAGTGAACCAAATCAAGTACATGAAAATCACATTTAGGGTAGTGATGTAGCGAGAGGTTATCGGAAAGAAAGAAACACAAGAAAATGCAACAATATTATCGACTTTAATTTATTAATCACTACCAAAATACACAAATGTTTCCAAACTTTTTCTCCTACATTGTCGTCAAAATTATCGCTCGTGTAAAGGCGGAGATGCTTGACGTTAAAAATGTCCGCCGTGCAAATGTGGCTTGGAAGCCTCAATCGATAAGCGTTTAAATTCATCCTCTCAATGAATTCCAAGCCTCAATTGAGCTTTTTGTACTCATGGGTGGGGATGCGATCCCTGGTGAGGACGGCCTACACAAAATCCCCAATCTCAAACTCAACCGGACAACGCTTGACATCACAGAGCTCTTATATGTCTCGATTGTGGCTTGGAGAGTTGTCACAGTTTGGCGATGGATGTCTTGTAGCTGCATGTTGAAATCCATCGCGTCTTCATGGGGGCAATGAGGGGTAGGCACCAGTGCGAGGTCCAAAGGGCAACGTGGAATGACTCTATACACGACTCGTAACGGACTTAGACCAGTGCTCTGTTTGACTACGTGATTGTGACAAAACTCTTCTTGGAATGCCTGGGTAGCCTCTTTGATAGGACAACGCAAAAGATTTGGGGGTGGTACGCACTACTAAAATCGAGCCAGGTGTTTTCTAAACGCCAAAGAATTCTTGAAAAATGGCTCAAATATTGGGTGTCATGATCTGGCATGATGGACGATGCAAGATCATGAAGCCTATAAATCTCACGGAAAAATAATTCTGTAACGTGAATGGTGTCAGAAGTCTTCTTACAAGGGATAAAGACAACCATTTTTGAAAAGCAATCCACGAAAACAAAAATGGAATCATTACCGCGCATGAAAGTGCTCGGCCCATTGGAGATTCTGAACGGCATAACAAGCCATTCGTAGAGACCCTCGTGAGTCTTGAAGGTGGTTTTCCACTCATCTCCGGGTCGAATACGGATTTGGTGGTACTCACTCTTCAAATCCAATTTGCTAAAAATGTGAGCACCACTCAATTGATAGAGAAGATCGTTGAGCCACAAGATAAGAAAGCTGTAGCGGACTGTGATCTTATTGATGGCTTGACTATCCACGTGCATTCGCCCAGTGCCATCTTTCTTTGAAGTGAGGAGAGCGTGAACCGTGCACAAGCTTAGGCTCTCGTAGATGTGGCCTTTTTTGAAGGAGCTCCTCAACTTGGCGCCGCAATTCCTCATGTTCAACAGTGCTCATCCAATAGTGAGCTTGGTTTGGAAAATCTACGTGGGGTATAAGATCGATCCGATGTTGTATGTCACGGATGGAAAGATGTTGTGAAACTCCTCGAGGAGTGGTCGGGGCGCATGCAGAACAAGGAACACATCCGGAGTGGGTTTGCCAAGTAGGATGAACACGATGCCTATCTCCATAATTTTTTCCTCAAAATAAGCCCGAGAGAGTAGTGTGGTAGTGGGTCGGCGACTCGGGGCTGTCGAGGGGTTGGACGACAATAGAACAATTTTCTTTCCGCCAAAGAGAAAGCTACAGGTGTTGGTGAGACCGTCGTGAATTGCATGTCAGTCGAATTTCCAAGGCCTACCAAGCAACAAGTGACAAGCATCCATTAAAAATATATCACACATAATAGTATCATGGTATGTAGTTTCAATCAAAAAGCTCACCATGACCCGTTTTGGGATGGTGACGTTGGTACCGTTTTGGAGCCAAGCGAGCTTATAAGGCTTTGAGTGCTTCTCTAGAGTGAGGCCCAGTTTAGTGCAACTTCCTCAGCTACAACATTTTTCACAACTTTCAGAATCGATGACGAAATGGCACACCTTATCAACAATGGTGCACGACAATTGAAAATATTATTCCGAAGCCAACCATCGTCATGACTCGGAGGAGAGAGGAAGCTCCGCAGGGCCAGTAGAGTGTCACCCACATCACCCAAAACTTCCTCGACATTGTCATTGGACTTAACATTGTCGTTATAAATTGGTTTGCCAAATACTTCCTGCGCATCATTGGAATATAACCCGAGTCGATTATTCTTTGGACAAGCATTGAGACGGTATCCCGGTTCACCAAAATTGAAACACCGGATTTCACCCCCGATGTTAGGTGGTGTTGTCGCTGGAGTGCTAGTTAAGGTTGAAGGTGCAGCTGGATTTGCATCGCAGTTTATCGGATTGGGAAAGTTAAATGCACGCCTTGACTATTGGCGGTCAATAGAAAGGGTCTGTTGGTAGGCTTTGGCGACCATGAGTGGATCAAACATATTCAAGACGTCTTGGATCATAAAGCACAATCCTCCAATGTAGCGAGAAAGTATTTGTTCATCAGACTCTGCGATGTCATTCCGAGCAAGAAGCATGAAAATTTTGGTAGAATAATTGGTCACGGATTTTGTACCTTGATGGAGATTTTACTAACTCTGGTAAAGAGTACGTGTGTAATTGTATGGGAGGAATGCGACCTTCATATGATTCTTCAATTTGTTAATGATGCGATTTTCACTTTCCCCATTCGATCACATCGGTACTTTGTCAGTGTCCACAAGCAGTGGCTCGACCATGGAACCTGGTGGTGATAATGGGTGCACGGCGAGCATTGGGAACCACTTTGAAGTCCAGTACTTCCTCCACAGCCACAATCCAATCTAAAAACTCCTCCGTATTCATGTTGCCATGAAATTTGGGAATTTTCATATGGAATGCCAACTCCTAGCCTGTGTTGTTCTTAAGTCAATCCACGTTTGGCCTCTGTGGGCGCGGAGCATCGGCAAATGGCACAAAAAGGTTGTCGTCATTGTTGTTTTTGGCTCCACCACGAGCGACGGGGGTTTGCTGGATGTTGTTGGAGAAACATCTACATTGCCTTGGAGAGTGTGTCTAACCGTTGATGAACATTGGTGAGTTCTTCGAATTGATAAACGTCATTCAAATCAGCCTCCAGAACTCTTCCACGTCAATTTCTAAGTGCCATGGAAGGGATCACATTGGCGCTCTGATACCAACTGATGTAGCGAGAGGTTATCAGAAAGAAAGAAATGAAAGAAAATGCAACATTATTGTCGACTTAATTTTATTAATCACTGCCCAAATACACAAATACTGCCAACCTTATAAAGAGGTCGAACAAATTGTAAGAAAGAATCAAATCACGCTAAATGGAAAGCAAATAAGGAAACAAAGGAAATATTTATATGTTGAACCAAAAAACCTTCAATTAACCCAAGAATCTTGGAACCTTCCATGCAAGCCATGCATAATCTTTAATCATCCCAAAAATACACCAATTAAATTCACAAGAATTCCATGCAAACTAATAGAGTTTGTATTGTAATAGACTTTGTACTTTACTTAGTTAGTCTAGTCAACTCATGTATATTTGGGTACAAATCCCTTTCATTCCTTGAATATCATATCAGAAAATTGTTTTCAAAATTTCCTTGTTTCATGGTATCAGAGCCAACTCTCTAAAGCCCTATTTTTTACCACCACAACTCACCGCCCAACCATGATCGATTCAGACAGCGTTGTCTACACACCGATGCTGCCTCCACCCACCAGAGACATTCCACCGCCGGTGCCACCTTCGAGCTTCCATGGCGACGATGGTCCTCAGCCACTGCATCGACCTCTTGATCATTTTCTCCTTTCTACCTTCACCCTTCAGATCACTCGGGCCTGTCTCTCTATCCGGTTGTTTTTAAGGGTGATAACTATCAGGAATGGACTACCTCGATGAAGAACACACTCAAGGATAAACGTAAACTAGGTTTTGTTGATGATCAAATCTCTCAGGATGTTAGCCCTATTGATCTTGATGACTGGTACAATATCAATTCCATGCTCATCAGATGGGTTGTGCAATCTATTAATTCATTTCTACGATCTTCCATCACTTATCCATAAACTATTTTTGAGCTCTGGGAGGAACTAAGGCATCGATCTTCTATCAGTAATGGGCCACGCCTTCTACGGCTTCGTGCAGACTTGACAAATTGTCACCAAAGTGGGAAAACTGTCGCATCATATTATGGTGCTCTCAAGAAGATTTGGGATGAAGTATAAACATGTTTTCCCCTTCAAGCATGTCTCTGTACAAATTGTACGTGTTATATCATGGCCAAAATTTGTGCGAAACATGATGTTGAGCATCTTCATCAGTTTCTTCTTGGGCTAGATGACTCCTTTGGAACTCTTCACTCCACATCATGGCGCAAGAGCCCCTCTCGTCCATCAATCGCATTAATGCTTTGGTCGTGCAAGGAGAATGCTATAAGACTCTTATGCTTGAACGAGATACCAAATCTGATGGTATGGCCTTCTCGGCTTAGGCCAAGTCAGCCTCTTCAGCACGAGTTCAGCCTCTCTCTGTGCCGAACCTATCAGTCGGCCGTCCCGTGTGCTCTCACTGTGGCAAGCAAGGGCATGACATCTCCAAGTGATGGAAGCTCCATGGCATCCCTGAGGATTTTGTGCATCGATAGGCTATGCGCAACCCAGGCACCGGTTATGGCCGTGACAGACCGCTAGCCGGGGGTCGCCTTCTTGGTGCAGTAACAAGCTCCCACTGAAGCACCCGATGTTATGTCCGTTCCATAGTCCGCAACTCGAGGCTTGAATCTCAGCCCCGACTAGTGGCAGGCAGTGTTGCAGATGTATAACACCATGAGCACTCCTTCTTCTGATGCTACTGGTAAGCACTCTCTCTGGAATTTCGACATGTGGGCTTCTTTTCATATGACTGGAAATCTTGCCATCCTACATGATATTATTGATATTGCTCATGTTCCCATTAAGCTTCCAAATAACTGTGTTGTTTTAGCAGTCAAGGAAGGTTCTTTGGTTTTCTCTAAGTCTACCAGAATTGACCATGTTTTGTATATTTCGACACTGGAATGCAATCTCCTATCCTTTACTAGGTTGCTTCTAAATGCTCATTGTTTTTCTTTCTTGACCAAAAATTTGTGTATACTTCAGGAAAGCGATATGAAGATAATGATTGGTGTGGGTGAGCAGAGACATGGAGTTTATTGGTTGCGGCATTTCTTGGAATCTGCCTATGCCTGTTCTGCGACCATGTCCGAGAAGGTGATGTAAGCCGAGTTATGGCATCGAAGACTGGGGCATCCCTTATTTACAGTTTTAGCATCTTTACATGTTCCTTGTGATTCTGTACGGAATACTACTCCTTGTTATATTTGTTTTTATTCCAAACAAACACGAGCTATTTTTCAGTCAAGTTATAATAAAGCCACACACTCGTTTACTCTTGTTCATTGTGACATTTGGGGACCATACAAAATTCCCGCTTCTTGTGGTGCTACTTATTTTGCTACCCTTATTAATGATTATTCTTGTGCTAATGGGTTTATTTAATTAAGTCCAAGTTAGAGATTCCCAAACTGGTTATGGATTTTTGTGTATTAAATGTCACTCAGTTTTAGACATCAGTTCGCCATTTCAGATCTGACAATGGTATTGAATTCTTTGGTCTTAAGGATTATTTTATTTCCCACAATATTATTCATGAGACTTTGTGAGCTTACACACCTCAGCAGAATGGCAGAGTGGAACGCAAGCATCGCCATCTCCTAAATGTGGTGCATGCTTTGCAGTTTCAGGCTGTTCTTTCGATTAAGTTTTGGGGTGAATGTGTTCTTACAGCATGCTATCTGATCAACCGGAATCCTATGCCAGTTCTTCAAAATCATACTCCTTTTCATTTGCTTTTCCAAAGAGCTCCAAAGTACTCAAATATTGGGTCTTTGGCTGTTTATGCTTCGCTTGCACTCTTCCTCGGCCTACGGACAAGTTTGCTGCTCGTAGTCGTAAATGCGTGTTCATGGATTATCCAAGTGGAAAGCAAGGCTGGCGTCTACATGATCTTGAATCAGAAAAAAATTTCTTCTCTAGAGATGTTGTGTTCTTTGAAGATATATTTCCGTTTCGGGTTCTATCCACTTCTTCGTCTCCCACTTCGATGTAGATTGACCCTCATCCGGCTGTCTTTGACAATCTAGATACTTCATCCCCCGGGGCAAGGGGGAGTTCTTTGCCAAATCTTCCCCCCCTCCACGGTCAGGGGGAGCATCCCTACGGACCTTGGCAGCTCGTCAATGGTCGTTCTGCCAGTACAGCCACCATCCGCAGCCGAGCTCGCGCCAACCAATAACTGCTCATCGCCGCCCATCGCGGTCAGCTCCCCAGCCAAGGAGGTTATTTTGGACGTTAGGCGCAGCTCATGCCAGCATCAACCCAGTGTTTTACTAAAGGACTTTGTTAGCAGTTCCATGCATCATGATGATTCTCAAGAACTTGTCTTTTCCACTCTATATCCGATCACCAGCTTTTTCTCCTCCGCTAAATTTGCTCCAGCTCATGCTCACTTCTTGGCAGCAGTCACCTCAGACCATGAACCAGTTTGCTTCTCAGAGGCCGTACGACAAGCTCCTTGGCATGATGCCATGCACGCCGAACTTGAAGCCCTCGAGAGAAACGGTACTTGTTCTCTCACAGCTCTTCCTCCTAACAAGAAACCAATTGGTTGTAAGTGGGTGTATCGCATCAAGTACAAATCTAATGGCGATATTGAGTGCTATAAGGCTCATCTTGTTATGTTAGGGAATCACCAGGTTGAAGACATTGACTTCAATGAGACTTTTGCTCCAGTTTCCAAGATGGTAATAGTTCGTACATTTCTTTCCATTGCTGTTGTACGAAATCGGGAATCGCACCAAATGGATGTTCATAACGCTTTTCTGCATGGCAACTTGGACGATCTTGTATTTATAACTCCACGACCGAGCTATTCCATGGCACTTCCTGGTCAGGTATGTCGCCTACACAAGTCCATGTATGGTCTTAGGCAGGCTCCTAGAAACTGGTTTTCTAAGCTTCGCATGCTCTTTTCCAGTATGGGTTTCGACAGAGCTATGCAGATTACTCATTGTTAAGTCTTACTCTTTCTGGTCACACTCTTCATGTTTTGGTGTATGTCGATGATCTCATTATTACTCGAGATAGTTCAACTGCTATAATTACTTTCAAGCAGTACTTGTCATCATGCTTTCATATGAAGGATCTCGGGATTCTTAAGTATTTTCTGGAACTGGAAGTTGCACAAAATCCATCAGGCATCTTTGTCTCTCAGTGCAAGTACGCATTGGAGGTGGTGGCCGAAGCTGGTTTGCTCAGATGGAAGCCCATTGTGTCTCCCATGGATCCAACGTTGGCCCTTGCTAAAGCTTCTGGTCCGGATTATGATCACCATGAGCAGTATCGTCGCCTTATTGAAAAGTTGGTCTATCTTACTATCACCAGGCCTGAGCTCAGTTTTGCAGTTCATACTCTTTTACCGTTCATACAGCAGCCAAAAGTGGATCATTGGTCTGCAACATTAAGGGTTCTACGCTATGTTAAAGGCAGTCCAGGACAGGGTCTATTTCTTTCTCGAGATAGTAGTTTCGCTCTGATTGCCTACTGCGACTCAGACTGGGCAACTTGTCCCATCACTCGACGTTCTGTAATGGGGTATTTTGTCACCTTGGGCATCTCGTCAGTTTCTAGGAAGACCAAGAAGCAACACATTGTTTTGCGTTCTTCAGTAGAGGCCGAGTATCGAGCTATGACCAGTACTTGCTGCAAAATTCTGTCTCTGTTCTCTCATTCGCTCCCTTGGTGTTTCCCACTTTTCTTCAGTTTGACTCTTTTGTGATAGTCAGGTTACCCTTAACATTGCAGCCAATCCGATATTTCATGAGCGGACCAAGCACATAAAGATTGGCTGCCATCTTGTTCGTGATCTAGTGTCCTCGCATGTCCTTTCTACTCATCATATTTCCACTTTGGATAAGCCAGCGGACATTTTCATCAAAGCACTAGGACGGGCAGCTTTCATCGATCTCAGTTCCAAGTTGGGCATTCTCGATCTTCATGCTCCAACTTGGGGGAGGGGGGGGGGGGGGTAATATAGTCTGTATTGTAATAGACTTTGTACTTTACTTAGTTAGTCTAGTCAACTCATGTATATTTGGAAATAAATCCTTTTCATTTTGTGAATATCATATCAGAAAACTCTTTCCCAAATTTTCCTTGTTTCACAAACCATAAACTTGTTTTCAATCAAATCCCAAAATCTGCAAGAATCCCATGCAATTGTTTTCAATCAAATCCGCAAGAATCCCATGCAAACCATGCACTTGTTTTCAATCGAATCCACAAGAATCCTTGGACTCTCATGCCTACCATACACTCGTCATTTCTCGGTGCGTCGATCTCACTCCTCCATGAATGCGAGCCCTAACCCTAGCGCGCCATCAGGTTGTCAACAAAGACTGCATGTGACCTTTTGCCATAACACAAGGGGCGCACGAACGATGTTTAGACAATAAAGACGAAACAAAATAGCAATCATGAACTACTCAAAGTGGAAATAAAATTATGGGGGTACATGACCTAGTCAAGTGTGCCAAAGCTCAAATGACGCCCTCCCCATTTTTTCTGAATGAAAGATACCAACACAGTTTCACCTCGGTCCAGCACATATAGTCCATCCCACTATGACCTTTGCCCACAATTTCCTTGGTGAGTTTGTTCTGAATAATAAATAATTGGGCATCGAAGAAAATTAGTACCCAAATCACTAGTTAATTTACCGATAGGAAGCTAACTTTTAGCAAATTTATTATGAAGATCTAATGGTACGATTAAGATAATTAATTTTAACTCAAATAAAGATTTGGTGAAAGATTCTAGTATAGGCAATGAATGAAGCAAATTATAGGTGATGCAAAAGAACGTGGATGCTGGTGCAAAGGAGGCGGTGCATACTGCCTTAGGACCATTTCACCAACAAGAAGTTAAGAGGTCATTCGAATGCGTGCTTGCCTTTTAATTTCATTTCCCTTCTTATGTGCATTAACCAAATTAAACAGTACGTCTCCTATCTTACGTACAAAAATAACCAAAAAATGAACTATCAATACAAATATACGTCATGCTTTTTATTATTTCCCTCAGAAGATATTTTGATCGCACCATAATTCTAAAGTCCATAAAAAAACTAACACATATAATCTAACTTACAAAGAAACTAATTCTATAAAAAAAATTACCATCTATAACATTTCACGCAAGGGAAACGACTTCTATTTCCTTAACAATGAACTTTTACATAAAAGACAATAAAAGATAGTCATTGTACGTGAAATATTATTTTTAAATATAGTATTTGTTGTTAAGGAAATAGAAACCCTTTCCTTGTAGGAAAAGTTATAGATGGTAGTTACCTTATAGAATTAGTTATAGATGGTAGTTACCTTATAGAATTAGTTATAGATAATAGTTTCCTTATAGACTTAGAATTATATTCCTGCTAGACTTTGGTTTGTTGTAAGCCTATATATTGTAATCCTCATCATTGATGAGATGTGTCATTGATTAATATCAGTGCACCATAATAAAGTTCTCTATATTTTATCATGGTATCAGAGCCTAAAATTCTGAAATCTGAATAGAAAATTTTCCGCTGCATTAAAACCTGCCGTCCGACGTCCACGCGCCGCCGATCTTGACGCCACGTGCCAACCACCGCCACGCGCCGATCGCCGTTCGCCGCCGTCCAACGTCCGACGACCGCTGCTCACCCTTGCGCGCCGCCGTGCCGCCGCTTACTCTCCGTCGGTGTGTCCTGTGCTCCTGATTTGTACCTGATTTTTACAATATGTCTGGCTCTGAAGATCAGCCTCGTTCTGCTGCTCCGAAGATTCAGGATATGAGTGGTTATGATGTGATTACAGCTTTATTTCAGCAGCTGCAATTGCGATCTGGCCCTCATTCTACTTTGCCGATTAGTCGTGTGACGACTGATCCTTACTTCATTAGTCCTAGCGATGGTCCGGGTTTACAACTTGTACCGATCTCCACGCGCCGCCGCTCATTCAATGCGCCGGTGTGTCTTGCCGATCCGATCTGCTGCCGGTTATTGTACCTGCTGATCTGTACCTTATTTTACACTATGTCTGCCTCCAGAAGTAATCCCGAAGAATAGGCCCGTACTGATGTTGGTTTTGAGGCTAATGTGCTTCAGAACATGAATGGCTATGAGGTAATTGCGACTTTACTGAAACAGTTGCAATTGCAACCTGGCCCTAAGATACTTATACTTGTTGGTCGTTTGTCGACTGACCCCTACTTGATTGGCACTTCTGACGGATCTGGTTTGGTTATTGCACCCACCATCCTGAAGTGTTAAAAGAATTACCTAAAAATATTGCTCTACCAGCTGCTACTGTTACGGTTGTTGCTGCTACTTCTACCCCTACTGAGAAATTTTTTAATTTTTTTTGTTTTATTGATTAGCAATTTCATAATCCTCTTCGCAAGTTGTACATTCTTGTCATCATGCTCCAACTTGAGTGAGGGTGTTAAGGAAATAGAAACCCTTTCCTTGTAGGAAAGGTTATAGATGGTAGTTACCTTATAGAATTAGTTATAGATGGTAGTTACCTTATAGAATTAGTTATAGATAATAGTTTCCTTATAGACTTAGAATTATATTCCTGCTAGACTTTGGTTTGTTGTAAGCCTATATATTGTAATCCTCATCATTGATGAGATGTGTCATTGATTAATATCAGTGCACCATAATAAAGTTCTCTATATTTTATCAGGCTCCGGCGAACAGCGGTGGCACTGGTGCAGCGGCGGTGGCGCGTGGGCTCGGCGACGGCGCGTGGCGGCGGACGGTGGCTCGGGAAAAAAAAAATCAGGGCAGCGGAAAATTTTATGTTTCAGGTTTCAGAATTTTAGGCTCTGATACCATGATAAAATATAGAGAACTTTATTATGGTGCACTGATATTAATCAATGACACATCTCATCAATGATGAAGATTACAATATATAGGCTTACAACAAACCAAAGTCTAGCAGGAATATAATTCTATGTCTATAAGGAAACTATTATCTATAACTAATTCTATAAGGTAACTACCATCTATAACTAATTCTATAAGGTAACTACCATCTATAACCTTTCCTACAAGGAAAGGGTTTCTATTTCCTTAACATTTGTTATATTCAAATATTAAAATTCAACTTATCACGTGTTTAAGTTTAACGTAAAATGTTTGAGTTAAATTGTTTGACTTAAAATATATCATAATTAATAATAACGTATAGAAAAATTATTTTTATAAATCATACTCACAAATATGTAATTAAAAAACTACAATGACGAAGAAGGAAGTTAGTACTTCCTCCGTTCCTTTAAATACATCTTCATTGATTTTTCAAAACTAAAAGTATGTTACGACTTGAAATTTTATTGATATATAAATTAAAATGACTAAAAAATTTTATGGTTCCATCTTTATAATGTTAGGCATGCATTATAACCTTTAGAATGCAATAGTGAACCTTTAATCAATGAAATTGTAAAAAGAAATCTACAATAATATCATATAAAATATTATTAAATTCAATTCAATTGTTCCATCATTAAATAACAATACTCCCTTTGTCCCAGACTAACCTGCATAAAATCTTTTTTTACAGTTTTCGAAAAACATGTTGGACCGTTAATATGTTTAGCCACGTATAATAACAACAAATAAAAAAGTTAATATTTTGAAAATACTTATTACGATAAATACAACAATGCCACATATGATAATATTATTGTTTATACATCTTTTCAAACACGTGGTCAAAGTTTGACAGTGTTGACTTGTCAAATAGTAAAATTGCAACTTGGTCTGGGATAGAGGGAGTATAAAATATTATATAACAATACAGTAATATCATCACAATTCACTTGGTCTGGGATAAAGGGAGTATAAAATATTATATAACAATATAGTAATATCATCACAATTCAATTGTTCAAACAACAAATTTTTTTGATAACATATTAGTGGAGGGAGGGGTCATTAAAGGCAATTTTATCGGACCAGAGAAGACACTTTCAAAGTGCCTTCTCTGGCCGCGCCTTTGATTGTCACCAATTAAAGGCGGTTCCGAGAACCGCCTTAAAAATATCAATTAAAGGTGGTTATGAACCACCTTTGAAAGGTTGGAAGAACTGCCTTTAATGAGTTCCGACTTAGAAAAAGGCTAAGTTTCATCTGCCCTTGAGATGTTCCGACTTTACCGGTTTACGAGTTTGGAATCGGTCAGATTCTTTGGGCTTGTGCCATCGTTTACGAGCTCAAAACCTAGGAAAATCTTGAATTTGGAACAAAAATCGGGTCTATATTCGGCCGCATGAGGTTGGCAGTTCCTCGATCGGCTCTCCATTTTGGTCTCAATCTGTAAATTTTTGGAAGGGCTTTATTTTTGTTGAAATTAACTTTCGAGTTCGGAAGCACGTTCGGGTAAAAAATGCTAATAAGGCCGAATGACGTTACGAATTCAGAACAGATAAAACTCGCATTTTGGAAATTATAATTTCATTGAAATCCCCAGCTTAACATATCACACGAATATATCATACTTGGTCACAAAAATCTATGGAAAATGCTAACTAGGCAATATTCTGTAGATAGGAATAGCAATGAACACAGTTCTATTCCGAAATATCACTACATTCTATTGTAGCTAAATTGTGTTACTATACCAAGTTGGGGTTTCCAAGAGAGTGAAAGCGGTTGATAATGAGATGTCTCGCCAAACATTTCCTTGCGTTGTTGATTTATTCTTTTGAATAGGGTCTCGTTGCTTTCGAAAGAACCTAAGAGATTCAAGATATTAGCAAATACGAATTGAACATTGAAAAGCTATTAATGTTTAGGGGAAACGAGTGTACAATTAATTAACTTGTCAATTTCAAGTAAATCATCATTCACACCTTTTATGCACTCTATTGCGTACAACATTACATAATAGTCACATTCCCACGTTTGGGCTTGTTTCTGTACCGAGTAAAAACCACATTAAACTTGTAATACCTAAATAGATCACTTTGGAAAAAGCAAAGAAATTGTAATAATTTATACCTTGATTTCCACCACCCTAAATTTCATTCCATCCACTTCACAAGGGTCCTTCATAGCGGACTCCAAAATCTTGACGAATTCCGGTGGTTGGAAGTGCAATGGGTCCATCCAATACACTCATTTCTTTTCCGGAACAATCATGATCAATCGCCAATGATCTCTAATAAAAATAAATTATAAAAATGTTAATAAAATAGCTTAACCTATGTTTCTAAATGTATTTTTTAATTGTTAAATTGACCTTTCAATGTAGGGCGCAACGACCAATTTTTTATCCCTCATCCCAATTTTTTTGCGAATGTAGTCTATTGTCTCTTGCTTTGTACATCCAATTTCTTGAGTCATCACGGGGCACATGTACCCGACCCATGCCTTCTTTTGATTGTACATAAAATACAAGTACCTTGCAAATAAGAAATTTTGCATTAGTTGTAAACAATGTGACATTAATATATAGCGAACAATAAATAAATAAATATTTAAATAAATGTTACTTACAAGATGTATATGGACATTAGTGTCTGATTAATTTGCTCACATTTCCATAAGTCTTTGAAATCATTCCATAGCGCGATGATATCTCGTTTTGCACCAAGTACGAAATCGTTACCCGAAAAAGAGTAAGTCGAGCTCCGTTGATGTGGTTGAAGCAAATTGTTTAGCACTCGTACCCAGTGAGGTGAGTCTTTTGGGACTAGTCCTTTTGGAACCAGTTGTCTAATTTTGTCTGGTGTTATATACCCCAGATGGTATTTTGTGGACCAGTTTTGGTGGAGCTTGGACCGTCGTAGGTGTTATTGGATGTGTAACTTTCAAATGCCGATCCTATAAAGGATCGACATAAATAAGTTGACGTAGCCACAAAATAAGCATTCCTAGTGCTCCCCCGACATTTTTGTATTCTTCGGACGGAATAGGCAACAAAGCGCCCTTCACCAACACCTTGTGTAGAGAAACTCTTGAAAAACCTTCTACGATTGGTACCGTGTGATGATATCTCATTAATTCATGCAAAACTCCATTGGGTACTTGGAGTGCTCTACCCTCTATGTCTCGATCAATGTATAATTCACACACATGAGAAACCTACATCCGACGAATTACCATTGTCAATAATTTCAACAAAATTAGGGTTTCTGTATCAAAAAGATAATTGTTCACCTTTTTATCACTTGCGAGGATGAACTTGTTGAGGTTGTCGGCCTCGTCATTAGAAGTTTGAATGATAGCATTTTGATTTACCTCAACATCTTTGGAAGAATTGTGTGATCCTTTTGATGGTTGTATCCAATCGGGTGTCAAATCATCTAAGTTCTCGGGAATAGAAAGGCATGGGTGTTGGATCACTTCTGAATGAGAATGTCTTGTTTCTCAATCTGTATATCTTGTTGAAGGGCTTGTTTTTGCAAAGTGTGTATCCTAGATGGTTGTGCACCCTTATAGTACCGAGTAATCCCAAATGCCTCTCTTTGGGTCATGAACCCTCTCACTCCCCTAATAAGCCCCGCATGGTTGGGCTTTTATGTGGCCTCAATAAGGATGTCTTTATTAAACGTGGGTATAAATTTTTCCTTCAATTCGTCATTCTTCAATTTCTCCTAACAGTTACAATTATTGGATTTCATTAGCTAATATAAAATGGACATATGGTAGAGTAGAAAAAATAAAGGACATGGAAAATTACCACTCTTTCCGCAATTTATTTCTCCTCCTCCTTCTCGTATATACCCTCCTTGTTTGGTTGAACTTTGAGGAACAAATCACACCGATCAATGTCATCCACATACATTGGTATTACACTAGCCCTTGCCTCTTCTTTGGTCATTCCGGCCTCGACTGCAATTTGTACATTTTTTTCAAGACGTTCTTCCACTAATTTAATTGCTGACAATCCATACCCCCACGGCTTAAACGACGAGACACTAAATTCATACCGGCTAAATGTTATTTTTCTTTTCACGTACCCTATGTTAGAGACAAGTCAACACTAAAGACACCTTGCTCTAAATTGTAAATTAAATTTTAGATTACTAAAATTAGGATCATTCTCCAACGCCCTTCTCTTGTGGATCTCCCAACTCTCCAGTTGAATGTGCGTGTACGTTATCCACGGCCGATCACCCTTCTCCAAAGAAAATATGTAGTCTTTAGACAAAGTACATTTGTGTTCTCGCCAACTCTTGCACATTATGGTCGTTGCCTTCTTCCTTAGAAATGTCATATCCGAGCAATCGATTTCAAAAGGTCCCTAAGATGGTTTAGAATGGTGGGATTTAAATTAATGGGAAAATTAATATGTTCAATAAAAGACGCTAAGAACACTATGGCCATTAAGGGTACCTTGCATTCCACCCACAAGGTCTCCTTATAGTCTTTCGGCACCTCATG
The DNA here is from genome assembly GCA_037428765.1 of Rubia yunnanensis. Classification (NCBI taxonomy): domain Eukaryota; kingdom Viridiplantae; phylum Streptophyta; class Magnoliopsida; order Gentianales; family Rubiaceae; genus Rubia; species Rubia yunnanensis. The sequence continues at coordinate 89,817,952 of CM075068.1, forward strand.
CCAACTATCGTACTTGATGTCGATGCTTGTTCTTCCTATCTTCGCCACCCAACTAGACCACTTTGCTCGTTCTTTGGAAAAACACTTTTCCGACTTGTTTAATACCAATGTTGTCAACTCTTTCCTAGCCGTTATACGTTCTAGTGCTCTACAATAAGTTTTGGCTATTCCTCTCTCCCCGGACACATCACCATCATCGTCACTAAATCCTACTTGAGAGGGTTGAAAATTTGTGAACGTGATGGATCCTCATGGGTCCGTTTCTTAGACATTGTTAAACCTTACATTTACATATTCCTCGTCATTCTCTGAAACTAACTTCATAAATCATAGTTAGTGAATTTCATATCCCAAAATTTCTTACTAGTTCTACAAATAACCCTCACTATATAAAACATAAAATGTCATAACTACTAGTGCTACCAACATCACATTCATTAGGTATTTACTTTATATAGAAGCTTAAACTAGCATCATAAACATTACCCCTAAAGGAACACAATAATAGAAAAACTAGAGTTCCCATTGAAGAAATCTTGGGTATAGAAGCACCTACCTCTACATAATACAAATGAGAGCTTCATCTTGCTAAAATTTTGCCAACCTACAATTAGAGAATGTAAATAAGCTTATACCCTATAAAAATGTGGAAAATGTAGTGAATTTCTTTTTAAAATGAAGAGGATAGTAGGTGTACTAATCATGAACACATACCTTTGATTTGACGATGAAGAGAAATAGAGATGAAGAGAAGGAAGAAATGGAGAAGAAACGATGGAGAGGTTTTGGTGTGGTGGGAAATGGGCAAATTGGCGGGTTTCTAAAGGGTATTTAATACCCTTTTGAAAAACCGCCTGCAATGCTCTTTTTTTCCGTATTATAGAACTTCCAAAATCGGAAGCTATTCCACCTTTCCCAAAAACCCTCAGATTAGTTTCCAAACTCGGAACCTCTGTTTGTATTTTAAAAAATCCCAAATCAGAGGCTCCAATAGTTTTTCAAACGAAAAGCCCCAATTTGAGCTCCCCTTGAACCTTAACCGCTACATTGCCCTACAATCCATCAATCCCGCAACAATGTCGCGGCCAAGATACTCCAAGAAAGGCACCGGGGCAACGAGGGACTGTAGTCATCGACCGTTCACTGAGGATGGGGAGTCAGAACTATTTTTCAACAAGAAGGCCGATGCTAGGTATGTTGAATTTCTCAAGCGTAAAGTCATTAATTCCAAGTTGCTTAGGCTATCATCTATGGAAGGATTGAGTTTGCGATATGTTTTAGATAGATTCAAAGTTCAACACCTAGAAAATTTGATGTGCTTGGAAGATAATGTCTACCATGACGAGGTGATTCAGTTTTATGCCAATTTAGGCCAAAGCTTAGGTAATAGAGATCATACGAAGGTTAATGGGAAAATCATGATGGTTAACAAGTTTACAATCAACAAAGCCCTAGGATCGAGCTATGCCTCCCCCGAGAAATGAACAACTGAAACCAAACCCCAAAGCCCCCTAGAGATCTATCACCAACAAAGTTGGCTATCATTGACCGAATACACTCCATTAAACCATTTAGAAATGGCTCTAAAATATTTTGGACGAAAGGGACAAACCCCGGGTGCGACGGATAGTGATGACATTCAAGTTCTAACAGTAGAGCAACACCTAATTTATTAGTAGGTTTGCTTAAATGTGTTGCCCACGGGTGAGCACACATGTGAGCTGACCATCGGTAATGTGATGCTCTTCTACTACATGATGGAGGGTGTGAGGATAAACCCCGAGTACACCATACTTATTAACATGCTCAAGGTGGCGAATGCGAAGAAGAAGGAACTACTGTACAGTGGGTTGATTACGACCATGATTAAGAAGGCCGGGGGAGTCACCCAAGATCGCCCTCAAAGACTTGAGTAATATGATGTGGCATGGTTCCAACATAAGAACTTGCAGGTTGGGTTTGACGGTAGATTGGAGCATTGCGTGATTCCTGGTCAAACAACGAAGAATGCGAAAAGGGCTAGGGATGGGGATGTTCATAGAGCTGAGGGTTCTTCTTCTCGTAAGTATTTAATTTTTAATATCAAATAGTATTATTTTAATAAATTATATGTTATGATTATGGAATTTTGTGTTTGTAAGTTGCTTGTGTTAATAGGTTCACAAAGTACTTGGAAGAGCCAACTTGGTAAGTACTTGAACTGCATTCACAGCGATATGGAGCAAACCTGCGACATGTCGGTCAGAGTAGAGGCGTAACAACAACAATTCATGGAATCACAGGGTTTAACTCTTGTGCTAAGCGAGGATGAAGAGTCACCTACGTTCGAGCCATTTTTTTAGAAAATGAGGAAAAGGAGGAGGCCGAACCAAACCAAGAGGATAGAGAGGATCATTGAAGTCGTCCAAATCAGGATTATGATTGTTAACCAGTTGGAGAGGACAAAACATTTTGCATTAAATTGCTTAACTTTAACATGTTGGATAAAATTGTGGTTGGATTTATTTTGTAGCATGTGTTGGAGGATTTATAACTTATCTTTTCGTGAACTCAATGAACGCTTACTGATTTGCGAAAACTAGATTAATATTTCAGACGATTAATTGTTGGAACGTGAAACACAAGGGAACACACAAATTTAGATGATTAATTGGTGCGACAACTAGATTGTTCCCGTACTAGATGAGCACATAAGTGGACCATAATGTCAAAGAATGAAGGTGGAAAATACATCTCCACGCGGCACAAAAATTCAACAATCATTGACTGCAAACAGTTCAACTTTGACACACTAATGTTTTTTCTACAAATGGATTTGAAAAACAAACAAAGATTTTTAATGCATATTCTTACATGGGATGGCAATGACCATTGAATCACAATGACGTTTAATTCCTGCATTAGATTGTGACAATCATGAGACTTCAATCCCACAAGCTTCAACTCCTCAACTGACACACAAGTAATGATGTTTGAAGAATAGGCGGCCGGGACCTTAACACCTTTCAAGGTCTCACAAAAAGATTTTTTCTCCATTTGAGACATAGAATAACAAGCAATGGACTAGAAACAATTGCCACTAGAACTCACAGGGCCAAGGTTCTTAATTCCCATCTCGACCAAATCTAACCTAGCCTCAAGTTCATCCTTCGTGTTCCCCGGGGTATTCAACAAGCACCCGACCAAAAAATCACATACATTCTTCTCAATATGCATAGCATCTAGACAATGTCTAACATCCAAATGTTCTCAATAAGGCAATCTGAAGAAAATGGAACATTTTTTCCAACTCCCATCCACGGGCACTTTATCCTTCTTCTTTCCAAAGTCATTGGGAAAACTTTTCACTGTCTCATAAATCTGCGTGGCTGCTCGTACAACCGGAACTTCTCTAGCCTCCACTTCCCCATTGAACCTTTTTTTTGCCAAACGCCAGTGATAATCCGCCGAAAGAAACCTATGATGACCTTGATATACAGTTTTACAACCAAGCTTCAACTGATGGTGATCATTGTCCTTCTCACGCACATGGCATGCAAAGTAGCTTTTCACAGAGTAACTAGACAAGTTCCCATAGGCGGGAAAATCATTGATAGTACAAAATAACACCACTTTCAATGTTAGATAATCTTCAACACTCCTGTCATATATCCAAACCCCCCTTGTTGAATAACATCAACAAATCCTCAATAAGAAGAGTAAGATACACATCTATATCATTACCCGGTTTCTTAGGACCGGAAATCATCACATATAACAACACATACTTACGTTTATTTGTCAACCATTTTGTCATCCCGAGGAACTCTCTAGCAATATTTTCAACCATTTTGTCAAATTCCGCATTCCCATCCAATTCATCTTCCACATTTGTGTTACTCAAATCAATCACCCACGTCGATTCCCCAACTTCCCCATGCCATACTCAAAGAGTGTACGGAGTTTGAAACTCCCTCACTATTAAATGTCCCCGCAACTTATTTCTCGTTAAATACTCATCGTTTCTACAATCTTTGCACGGGCATCGGGCTCGCAAAACACCATTTTCGGAGGCATGATCGAATGCTTCGGTAAGAAATGTTTCAATCAATGACAAGTAATTGGGTGATTTCCAAGATCATTACTTATGAGTTCATCCCGTTCCATTATCCTATAAGTTAATTAAAATGCAACACATTAGCATGATCACAACAATAATCAAAGCCCCCTAAAAACCAGTTAACCTAACCACAAACCCTAATTCAAGATTATATATATATATATATATATATATATATATATGTATGTCAAGCCAATAATAATTATGTAAGATAAAATTTTAGGCAACTAACCTTCTCCAATGAATGCAATCCTTTTCAATGGACTAGGATGGGGAGAAAACCCTTCAGCTTTTATTGTTTGTGCTGAAATGAAGATATGGGTTCTTTTTTTCCCATCACACAGAGTGGGTTCCGAGTCCGGAACCCACATCAAAAATAATATTTAATTCCAAGAAATTGCACGATCTCGGAACGTGTATCATAATGGACGTTACGAACTCAGAAGAGCAATGATCTCTTCAATGTTGATACTGACATGGGGTTCTGGATTCGCACTATCACATAGACCCCCCTCTAGCACCGATTTTTAAAATCGGTGTTAAAAATCTAATAGCACCGGTTTTTTAATTTTGAACACCGGTTTTAAAAATCGGTGTTAATTTAACACCAGTTTTTTAATTTTAACACCGGTTTTTAAAAAACCGATGCTAAATTTTACAATAGCACCGGTTTTTAAAAACCGGTGCTAAAAATTTGAAAATTTTATTTTTCCCGCCAAGGAAATAGCCAAATTTTTTTAAATAGCACCGGTTTTGAAAATATTAGCACCGGTGCTAAATATTTGTAAAATTCTATCTTCCCGCAAAAAAATTCAAAATAGCACCGGTTTTAGTAAAAAATAGCACCGGTTTTTAAAACCGGTGCTAAAAATTACATAATAGCACTGGTTTTTGCAAAAAAATAGCACCAGTTTTTAAAATCGGTGCTAAAAATTTTCGAGACTCATTTCCCGCCAAAGAAATAGCAATTTTTTTTAAATTGCACCGGTTTTTTAAAAAATCGGTGCTAAATATTTGTAAAATTCTATCTTCCCACCAACAAATTCAAAATAGCACCGGTTTTAGTAAAAAATAGCACTGGTTTTAAAAATTGGTGCTAAAAATTAAGGAATAGCACCGATTTTTACAAAGAATAGCACCGGTTTAAAAACCAGTGCTAAAACTTAAAACTTAGCACCGGTTTTTTGTAAAATTTAGTATTGGTTTTAAAAATCGGTGCTAAAATTTAAAAAAATAGCACCCATTTTTAAAACCGGTGCTAAAAATTTTCTATACTCATTTTCTCGCCAAAGAAATAGCCCAAAATTTTAAAATAGCACCGGTTTAAAATTTTTCCGCCAAAGAAATCGCCAAAAAAAATTTCCCGCCAAAGAAATTGCAAACTTTTTTAAAAATAGCTTCGGTTTTGGAAGAAAATAGCACCGGTTTAAACCGGTGCTAAAAATATTTAAATTTTTCCCGCCAAAAAAATTCCCCCTCCCCAAGAAATCGCCAAAAACTTCTAAATATTTTTCGAAAATTTTTAAATTTCATTATTTCCGCTAAAGAATTCAAAAAATTCGCTAAAAATTTCAAATAATCTTCCCAAAAATTTCATGAGCTGGGGGCAGCTGCGCAGCCGCTCCAAGCTATTTTTTTAACTTTCAAAATCGTTCACTTCTTTTGTTGACTTTAACTAATGACTAAGTTAAGTTAAATTAATCGACGATCAATCTTCACTGACCTCATATATACAAATAAGAATAAAAAAAATTTCATTAACTAATTAACGTTCAACCCTTAATTGATTTAGTATACATAAATACAACTTTAACAAGCTAACGGTGAAACTTTACTTTACTTTTAATATATAAACACTGATAACTAGGCCGACTTTGACTAATCAACGGTCAACCTATACTTGACTTTCAATATATAAACATTAAAAACAAAGTTGACTTTAACTAATTAACGGTCAAACTTTATTTGAATTAGTATATGATAAATACTAATAAAAAATGTTTGACTGTCTAATCAACAGTCAAACCTTAGTTGACTTTTTATAAATAAATACTAATCAACGGTCATACTTTACTCGACTTTCCATATATAAACACTATAACTAGTTGACTTTGTCTAATCAACGGTCAAACTTTACTTGACTTTCAATATATAAACACTAATAACAAAGTTGACTCTAACTAATCAACGATCAAACTTTATTTGAATTAGTATATGATAAATACTAATAAAAAATGTTTTACTTTGTCTAATCAACAGTCAAACCTTAGTTAACTTTCTATATATAAATACTAATCAACGGTCAAACTTTACTCGACTTTCCATATATAAACACTATAACTAGGTTGACTTTGTCTAATCAACGGTCAAACTTTACTTGACTTTCAATATATAAACATTAATAACAAAGTTGACTTTGACTAATCGACGGACAAACTTTATTTGAATTAGATTATGATAAATACTAATAAAAATGTTTGACTTTGTCTAATCAACAGTCAAACCTTAGTTAACTTTCTATATATAAATACTAATCAATGGCCAAACTTTACTCAACTTTCCATATATAAACACTAATAACTAGGTTGACTTTGTCTAATCAACGGTCAAACTTTACTTGACTTTCAATATATAAACACTAATAACAAAGTTGACTTTAACTAATCAACAGACAAACTTTATTTGAATTAGTATACTCTCTCCGTCCCAAATTAAATGATATGAGAGAGAATTTTGGCTGTAAATTTGAACAGTGAAATTTGTTCAGCTTTTCAGTACAAAAAGCTGAATTTTGTACTTTGATGTGAGAGATGGTTTACTGTTTAAAACTTGTTAAAATTTTACTGATCCCTGACGAGAACAGTAACCATTCCCTCTTTTTTCTAATTTTTGGCTCCAAAATTTCAATTCTGGAGCCAAATGAAGCTACTGTTCACAAGGTTGAAAATTTCACCCTAACTTCTATAACTAGGGGCATTTATTACAGTTCCAAATCCAATCCAATAAAAAAAAAGGGCAGCTCTCAGAAATATTTTGGCCAGTTCTTCAGGAACTGGCCAGGTACAAAAAACAAATCTCCCTCCTACAGTTTGAATTCATCATCGAACATAGTTGTGATGGTTGGGGAAAACCTGACAGATGAGCAGAGGCAGGACATAGCCCATTTTCTGCTTCAAAACTCAAAAAATGGGCAGATTCAGCGGCAACAGAGACTGGAGGCAGCAAAGAGATGGTCATGTTCAGTTCAGACCATCTCTACAATATGGGCGCGTGTGAAGCAGCAACTTCAAAATGGAGAAGCTGTGAATGCCCGTTCAAGAAGGCATGGGCGTTGTGGCAGAACTAAGAAACCAATCGATGTGGAAGCCTTAATGGCAGCGCCACTTAGGTATCGGCTAACCTGTCGGAGTACACCAACACAATTGCAGGTTGGAAAAAGCACAATACATAGAGCTATAGCAAGCAAGGAGATCAGAAGTCACACTAATGCAGTGCATCCACAACTAAGTTTGGCATGCAAAGAGTCAAAGCTAGAATGGTGCCTAAGTAAACTGGAGTGTAACATGCAGTTCAAGCCCATGGAAAATGTGATACACATCGATGAAAAGTGGTTCTACTTGACAGAGGCAACAACAAGGTATATTCTAGGTCCTAATGAACCTGAACCATACAGAATCACACAAAGCAATCATTATATTCCAAAACTCATGTTTTTATGTGCTGTGTCTAGACCTTTACTTGACTTAGAGGGTAATGTAATGTTTGATGGGAAAATATGGGTGTTTCCATACGTGGATTATGTACCAGCCAAGTACACCACTGTAAATAGACCTAGAGGAACCATAATTCTCACACCCATATCATCCATAACTAGAGACATCATAAGACACAAGCTGATTCATGAGCTGATACCAGCAATCAAGCAGAAATGGCCAGTTTGGGCAACCAAAAATATTTTCATACAACAAGATAATGCCCCTTATCACATATTTGCAAATGACCCTGAATTTTGAACTGCAGCAACCTCATATGGTTTCAATATACAGTTAGTGTGCCAACCATCAAAATCACCCGACCTAAACATTCTGGATTTGGGTTTTTTTTTGCCTCAATTCAAAGTTTACAGCAGCAAAACCCTAGTCAAAACCTAGATGAGTTACTGCAGGCTGTGTATGATGCATTTCAGATATATGGTCCAATAATTATTGACAAGATTTTCCCGAGTCTATAATGTGTCATGGTGGAAATCATGAAATGCAGAGGTGGGAATGAGTTTAAACTGCCACATATGGAAAAAGACAGGCTAAGAAGCCTTGGGATGCTGCCCCACAATTTAATTGTTGACCCAGAGCTAGTAAGGGGTTGTTTGGAACACATGGTGACTATTGGAAGAACAAGGCACATTCGACACATGCTGATCAGTATGAAGATAGTTTAGATGTGCATGGGATCTGTATTTTTGTAGGGTTGTGCTTCTAGATTCAGGTCTAGGGTAAACTTACCAGTTAGTTTTGGTAAAGGTTAGTTTATAGGGCAACCTTGTAAAAGCTAGGAGGGCTAAACTCCATTCAGTATGCATGCAATTTGAAAAACATGTGTTTTGTAAATTTATATTTTAGAACTGAGGCAAACAAACATTAACCAGAATGTAATGGATGACTAGACACACACAGCCATTTCGTGGCAAAGGGCACTACAAGGCTGCCATCCATGTGTTTTTAACAAACACGGTTGCTGCCTACGTGTGAACAAACAATATCATCATAGGTGGCTATCAACTAATACAGGGTGGATTGGGCAAATAATTTCAGAGCTGGGTTTAATCACATCATGCCCCGCCAAGATCAAATTAGTTTCGAGGCTGATAGGCATGGCTGCATGTTTTAATCATTCATCACAGCTACATCATTAATCAAGGGTTCAACCAGCACATACACATGCTATCTCAGACAATTTGAGAAGTTATGATATCTCATATAAAATGCAGTTACCATATGCCCAGCCAAGGTCAGTGAGTTTTGGAAACATCACTGCATGGCTGCATATGAGAATCACAAACACATACACATGCATAACTTTCACTGCTCCATTATTGCCCCTGATATGAAACATACCCTGCCTAACTCAGGTTCTGCATCGGATTCAGATGAAAAATGGGTAACAGCCACCCGGGTTTCAACTGAAACCGAGTCAAAATCTGAGTGGTTGCACATTTGATCATTAACAACACACAGACTCAAGTACCTAGCATAAAAAAGTTTCTAACATGCTATCACAGACAAGTAGCAAACAAGTTATCACAGACAAACACAACACCAAGTAGTTACACTACTAAGCAAACCTGCATTTAAAGGTAACATGTTAGTACATTCTCAATAATATTACATTCCAAAGAAAGTGAAGAAATGAAAGCATACGTTTATTAAAAACATGTGAGTAATAAATCTATTTTCCAGCATCAGAATCAATATGACAAACATATCTAGTCCAGTTACCAGGATATAGACAGGCCCCAGTTTCCCAGAAACCAGGCTCACCATACTTAGGGAATTCATTACCCTTAAAGTAAACTGATGGATGTGGATCACACCAGGATTCAGAATCCAATTTATAAGAATCAGGAGGCAGTGTATCATCAAAATCAGGGGGCTGTGTTTCATCAGAATCAGGGGGCTGTGTTTCATCAGAATCAGGGGGCAGTGTTTCATCAGAATCAGGGGAGTGTGATGCATGTGGATGAAGGAGATGTGTTTGATCCGAATCAGGATCTGAATCTGAGTGATACAGGATTGCTTCAGGTACAAGACTAAAATGTGTTGCCACATGGGTATCCCAAGATTCAAACGAATCAGTATCTAGGACAGGATACTGGGGTGGGGTGAGTTTACTTCCCTTTGGTTGTGACTCAATGTCATCAAGGCCAGTAAATAAAGTAGGATCAATATTGGCCTGAAACTGAGAGTCATACTTGGAATCACTCAAGGATCGGCAAGAGGCAGACTCACTCTGCCTAGCCATGCCCCTATCACCGTGATCCATCAGGTAAGGGTAGACATAATGGGTGGGGAATGGGTTTCAGAAGCAAAGAATAGCATGCAAAAAAAGTCGTTGTCTATGACTAGGGATGAGACTAGGGTTTTAAATACAAACTAGCACCAGAAAGAAACAATACAGTATAAGTAAGGTTTAAGTTGGACACGACTAAACTCTTAGAAAACAATACAGTATCAGTAAGGTTAAGGACAGAATTAAGAAACCAACATCGGTTTAGAACTAATTCATAACTTAACATTGAAAATTATCAGAAAAACACATATACTTCACATGCAAGCACTTTCAATGTCACATGTTTTTAAATAGCACAGAAAAAAAACATAAGACACCCTACTGAAGTCAGATCTATGACATTAAGAATCCATTGAGGAAGAATAGTAAGAACATGGGCCCTTTAGTCACAGATCTGGCAACGGAGTTCAACAAATCCGCCAATAATCACACTTTAAGCATGCTTTTCTTGACAAAGAACACAAATTGCAACGAATCAAGGATGAAAATAACCCACATATATGTGTCAAATCTGTCAAAGGGCTTCAACATATCCAACGAAAAGCACAATAAATTTAGGTTTCTCAAGTCAAAAGCTTGAAAACCACATAAATTCTTCACATGCAGCCGATTTTATAGATCAAAACTGAAGATCCGTGTACATTTCAACGGTTTTAACACACAACCCACTAAGAAACCAGAACCCACAAGTTAATAAGCAATCAAATCAGTACAAAACCCACAAAATGAACGACTCAAACACAGACCAGAACAAGAAAATGATGTGATAGAAACCAACGAAGCAGAAATCATGTTCATTTTCAAAACCGCCAACATCATTTTTAGAAAACCCTAGATTGGAAACCCAAAAGGCTGTGATAAAAAACAAAAAATGAGCATCGATTAACAAAGGAGGATCAACAGAAACACAAATTCTGCAACACAGATCGGATATGGAGGGGTTAGGGTTTTCAAGCTTTGAGGGAGTAGAGAGCGTCGCTGTGATTTTGTAGACAGAAAAGATGGAAATGAGTTGTGAATGGAGCGTTCAATAGTAATGGAGAAGAGACAAAGGGAGCATTGTGAGAGCAATAATGGAGATTGGCAAGTGCGAAAGTTACGCATGTGATAAGTCTGACCCATTTTCAAATGGGTCCGTACACTTCTCTAGGACGCAACACACGTCCCAGAGATGGCTTAACAAAGGAATTAAATAGGTTTAATCCCTGTAATTTTGAGAAAGTTCAGGGGCATTTATGTCTTTTCACCTATGGTCAAATGGGATGAATTGGGTTAGTTCTGACTATTGCAATTTAATTGGGGACAACCAAAAATGGAAAGCATGCAGTTTAATTTGTGACGGAGGGAGTATGATAAATACTAATGAAAATGTTTGACTTTGTCTAACCAACAGTCAAACCTTAGTTAACTTTCTATATATAAATACTAATTAACGGTCAAACTTTACTCGACTTTCCATATATAAACACTAATAACTAGGTTGACTTTGCCTGATCAACGATCAAACTTGACTTGACTTTCAATATATAAACACTAATAACAAAGTTGACTTTAACTAATCAACGGTTAAACTTTATTTGAATTAGTATATGATAAATACTAATAAAAAATGTTTGACTTTGTCTAATCAATAGTCAAACCTTAGTTAACTTTGTATATATAAATACTAATCAACGGTCAAACTTTACTCGACTTTCAATATATAAACACTAATAACTAGGTTGACTTTGTCTAATCAACGGTCAAACTTTACTTGACTTTCAATATATAAACACTAATAACTAAGTTCACTTTAACTAATCCACGGTCAACCCTTACTTGTCTTTCTACATAAAAATAAAAATAATAAAGTTGCCTTTAACCAATCCACGGTTAACCCCTACTTGACTTTCTACATACAAATACAAATAACAAAGTTGACTTTAACTAATCGATGGTCAACTCTTACTTGAATTTCAATATATATACACTAATAAAAAAGTTGACTTTAACAATTTAACGGTCAAACTTATATTTGAATTAGTATATAATAATATTTACTAATAAAAATGTTTGACTTTGCCTAATCAACGGTCAACCCTTACATGACTTTCAATATATAAACACTAATAACTAAGTTGATTTTAACTAATTAACGGTCAAACTTTATTTGATTTTAGTTAATGAAAGCTTTAATGGGCTGAAACCCATAATTTTGGCCCAAACCCCAAGTCCTATTTTCTTATACTCAGTCTTCCTTCTCCCTTCCCTAATTTCATTTGATCGAACCCACCATCCCTCCGCCTCCTCTGGTTTTTCTCCCGCCGATCATCCACCAACCACGCATCATCTGAAAGGGGAGATGGCGCCGGTACCGGCTCTGGTGAGGGAGGCGATCTCACGGCATCTTGTCTTCCTGCTCAAAGCCTTGTCTCTTTTCCTTTAATGCACAGACCCACTGTTCGCTAATATATCTGTCAATCGTTGCCACTGCTTTTGTAGGTCTCTTCGCCATCGTCATTATCCCCCCACCTGAGACGAACGTCGTCGGTCGATTGCTAGCAACGAAGGTTCGGCGGTGCCGACTGCCCGGAAAATAGAGCTTCGCCATAAATGGTAAGAACTCGGTATTTTTTCCTCGATCCTGTCTCATTTTTGCTCTCTGATTTCATGTATTTAGTTTCTCTTATTCCCTATTTAAGATTTAGGGGTAAAATCTGGGTTTGAGGGGTGATTTTCTAGGGTTTTATATTTTTGAATTATGCTCGTTTTCTTGTGATTTCTGAGGTGTTAGAGATGCTAGGATATTTCATTTACCTGTGTAAAGGTTGTGTGGTGTTACGTAGTTGTTGACTGTAAAATCCTAAAATGAGAGTGCTAGGATTTTCTTATGCTTGCTCTCCAAGTGTTTGATGTTTTGTCTGATAGAGAAAAAATGCTTGAATTGCAGGGGAAGAAGAATATGAATGTGGGGACGTTGAACCAGAAACATTGCGATGGGGGACTGGAAACTAACTTGATTACAGAGTCAGTACCGAAGGTTTAGCACTTTTACTCTTCATTTGTAGTTTGATTATACTGTATAATGTATGTGGTTCTCGCCTCGAATATAACTGATCTATGAAATGATGCTCCAAATTTTCCCCTTAATCATAATTCTATAAGATGATGTATCACTATGTTGAAATGATGTTTGCTGGAAACCGTTTTGAGTTTCTTTGTTTTTCCCATGAATTTTGCCCCTTTTCATCTTTTGGTCCCCTAACGTATGTTCTCTTCTGATTTTAATACTATTTTTTTGTGACCATTGATGAATTATATTATATAGATGGTTTCAAATTGTTACTGCAAAGTGGCTTCTGTTTTGTTTGGCATTTATGCAAAGAATAGGTATATTGTCATTCTAGATGATAGTAGAATCACGCCTATATGGTTCTGGTACTTTTAAGTTCATTCCCAGGTTTACTTGACTTTCAATATATAAAAAATTGAAAACTAAGTTGACTTTAACTAGGTATATGTTCTGAAAAAATCATTGCTGAACATAATCAAAAGTTCTCTTCTCTTTGTTTTTTGCCGTGTTGCTGCTTTTGTGTGTTTGCGTTTTAAATCAAACGTGAAAAGTTAAATTGTGTAACTTAAGTTCGGATAGAGGGAGTAACACTTGCATCAATTGACAAAACATCTTGCATCAATTTTCCCTACTGCCTGCATGTTTTATTGAAAATTTATGTGTTCTGATTAGTTCAATTTAGTGTTCAAATTAGCCTGAGGTATATCTTCTTTTCCTGTTGGAAGCCTATAATGATGAGAACCCTGATGTTCGACAGGTTTGCATGTTTAATTTCCGTGATTTAATTTTGATGGATGTAAATTTACTCCATTACTAGATCTGTTATGCATTATTTGATTCACTATTGCATCTATCTTCTAGTCTTTGAGAACTGATGTAGCATAGGGTGAATTGACTTGGCCCATCTTACATATCTTACATACTATGCACCTTCAACTATATGAACTTTTTCATATCATGTGAAATGCATGGTGGTTAGCCCATTTGTTATGAATTCTACAAGTTAAATGATGATTTTTGAGGGAAAAGCAAACATATTTTAAGTCCCACTCAAATGAAGTTTCTGTTGATGCTTGATGATATGTCTCACTTTGGCATTTTAATGTTGTACTTTACTTTAAACGTTATTTTGCTCTGTAGTATATGATTTATGTGAGTAAGATCGTTACATTCATTTCATTAATGTTATGAATCATAATAGGAAGAATATGATAGATATGTGTTTATCTTGGTGGATTATTTTGTGCTTTACTTTACCGAATGTTGATGTGTGACTGAATCAAATTGAGTTATGTAGCCTCGTTAAGTACTGAAGGTTGATATACTGATATGAACGTCTTTATTCAGGTATAAGCTTCTGGTATAAGCTTCTGGCATGGTTTCCAGTGATCTATTGAATAAGCTTCTGGCATGATGAGATTGATTCCTCTCCAAGGTCTCTCGCGCAATGTTTAGTCTAATTGATTATTAGTTTTGTATCATAATTTTTTTTGGGTTTTATTTCTATATTATCAATTTTGTGAAGTTAATTTTATTATTAAATTGATGTCCTATTAAATTGATGTCATATTAAATTGTTAGTTTCATGTCTTTTTCTCTTCCTCTGAAAGCCGCAGCGTGCTGCCGCTTCCTCTGTTTCAGGTGTTTTCCCCTTCCTCTGAAAGCTGCAGCGCGCTGGCACTTTTAGAGGAAGGGATTTTTTTATTCGTCGTAAATATTTTAGCACCGGTTTTTTTGTCAGCACCGATTTTTTTTGTTAGCACTGACTTTTCGACCGGTGCTTTAGCACCGGTTTAAAAACCGGTGCTAACAAGAAAAACTGGTGCTATATCGGCACATTAAACCAGTGCTAACTGAAAAATCGATGCTAAAAGTTGGGATTTAGCACCGATTTTTTTCAACCGGCGCTAAATTAGCATCAGTTACTTAGGCACCGGATTTTTTGCCAAAAAACCGGTGCTAGAACATAAAAAAATTGGTGCTAAAGGGGGTTCTTGTGATAGTGTCGGAACCAATTCGTCCGGTAATTCCGAACTTGGAACATGCCTTCATCAAAGGCAGTTAGGCACAACTGCCTTTAACTCTAATGAAAGGCGATTATACAATAAATTTTCTTTAATCAACCAAGGCGGCTATACATTAACCGCCTTTAAATGAATAAAAACCGGCTTTAAATCTAATTTGCTGGGGCGGATATGCAGGTCCTCGGTTTTTAAAAAAAACTGCCTTCTATCACCGTTTTAATAGACTGGTCTCTACTAGTGATAGAACAACATTCAACCTGAAAATAAAAATAAATTTATTTACAATTATTGGAGGAAAAAAGGTCTGAAAATCAGTTTAATATAATAAAATAATGACCTCAAACAAAAAACGTGTCACCATTACTGTAAGGCCCATGCATAAAGGAATGGTAGCATATCATGGTTCATGCTTTTCTTCGACTTTATTATTTAAAGAAACTAAAAGTCGATTTTTTTTCCTTTTTATTTCACTTTTAGGTGTTCGATCATTATCTAGAGAAATGATTTGTGCTGCTAAAAAAGATCGTGCCGAAAATAAAGAAAGAAAAAGTTCTTTTCAATTAGAAATTAATAGTAGTAGTAGTACAAATCATCATTACCACTCAACTTTGCTTTATTAATTAAGACGACCTAACTCTTCCATGCATGAACGCAAATCAAATCCGCACTAAGTGATTACGCTTAAGTAGCTAAACCCTATCAATAATCTTCATGCATTATGCTGTAATCAAACAGTATGTTTAGTTTGTCGTGGTTCCAACTTGAATAATCATCCAGTAATCATTGCTTTTCTGACTAAAAGGATGCCTGCCTATCTTTACATGAATTCATTACGAATATGCTGGAATCGTGGCTTTACTAATATCCCTCATATATATCATGAGCAGAGATTAAAGTGTGTTTTTATTTCTCAAAGAACTGGAGCATGGCAACTGGAATTGGAGGTCTGATTGAGTGAATTCTAGTTACTCATTTCCGAGCGATAAATATGGAACATGATATATACAAAATCAATTAGAAAGTGTATTTTTTTTCTATCATAATTTTAATTGATTTACATCTTTATTACCCCCCTCAACCGAAGCGTAGGACTGATCGCAACGCAAAGTTTGGAACGTAAGAACTCAAACTGAAGACGAGATAACCCCTTTGTAAAGATGTCAGCAAGTTGCAAGTCTGTAGAAATATGAGCAACCTTAAGATTGGCAGAGGGCACATCTCAAACACAAAATGATAGTCAATATCAATGTGTTTGGCTTGTGTGAAACTGGATTCTGAGCACTATTATTATCACACAACAATACAGGAGGTAATCTGAGTATGCCAGTGAGAGTAGTTGAAACCATCAACCTTGATGGTGATGCATTTGATCAAAGATGGAAGTGTAATTGACGTCATGAGGAACAAGCGGGAATAAATCCACACAAAAGTAAAATCGCACCAAACACACAACAAGCTTGTGAATGACAGTCGACGACTGATTTAACTAATACGTGAGGATGGAGCAACATCGGCAAAAACTGAACGGCAGCACGGCAAGACGGCAACGGTTGGATCGGCAGTGCGTGAGGAGCACAGCAGCGGCGCATGAGATCCGGGACCAGGGTGCGTGCAGGAGTGTGCGGCGTCAGCTTGGGTTTCCGATTGGCGATCACTTGCTAGCAGGGTGGAAGCGACGTATTGGGCAAAAACGAGGAGGGTGGGCGTGGCCTTCGATCGAAAAGCAGGAGAAAATTTGGGAATTTTTGGGAAAAGTCAGAGAATATTTAGGGATACCTGACTCATACCATGATAGAATGTAAAACTCACAAGTAATTGTAGCTGTATGTATTCATATATATAGTGAGTACAAAGGGTATACATGACCTAAACAAATATGCGACATGATATATACAGAACTAGGGATGGTAGTGTGGCGGATTTTGGTGGAGGTCCGCCCCACATCCGCCCCACTGAGGCGGGTATGGAGGTAGTTTTGGTGGGGGTGGAGCGGATATGGATATGAAAATAATACCCACCATGGGTAATGGGTCGGACGTGAATATTAGTTCATACCCGCTTCATCCCCGTCCCGCACCACTAGACCCTTAATATATACTCCCCCCGTCCCAACTATTTTTGCACTTTTTCTTCTTTGGGATGTCTAGCTATTTTTGCATTCTACATTTTATTTCCCTTTTTGGTCAGTTTTTATTCATTTTTATGCTGAAATTAAATGGAAAAGGAAAATAAAATCAATGTACCCCACCAGCACATGGGCAAGAAAGAATTAAATAATGAATTCTTTAAAATGCTTCATCTTTCCCTCTCTGCAAAAGCAGCTGGGACGGAGGGAGTAATATATTAATTTGACAAAGTCTTGGGCAAGACGGTCTCGCAGCGAGACCAAAGATTAAATTGTTAAGAATGTAGCATGGGATTTCTAATTAAAGTTTTAAAAGCCAGAGGGCTGGAGTGAAATTTCACTATTTTACATTTAAGTCGAGATATAAATATCGACCTTCTCTCATTATTCCCTCATATTTTTCTGAAACTTTCTCTCTCTCCTGCGAAACAAACGTTCATATTTTCTCTCCTCTCCAACTCAAATCTCCCTCTTCTCTCTCTTCTCCATTTCGCTTCCATCTTCTTCAATTCTACCTCGTTTTCTACGATTCAACCGCTCATTATCTCCATTTTCTTCCTCTTTCTTGCGCACTAAGACTCATCATAATTTTTAAGTTTTCCAGCAAATTTTTTGGCGGCCGAACACTATATAAGCCTCGTTTTGTGTTAATTTTTGAAAGTAATGTCTTTGCTCAGAGTTTTATGCATATTTTGTTGTTTTTTTGGTTCATGTGATTTTGTAGGATTTATGTTGTTCAATGTGTTAATATTTTGGGATTTCTCTATTTCTTCATGTTTTATGAGTTGTTCTTACGGATTTGTGCTAATATTTGTGTTGTTGGTGTTGTTTGTTAGATGTCTAAGGAGATTTACATCACTGCCGCTGCAATCAAGAATGAAGAATCGTTTGTAAGTTTTCTGAATTTTTGACCTTGGTGTTTTAGCTATAGGTATTGATGTTTCTCGTTTTCAGTGTGATGTTTCAGGTTTTCGGCTTTAAGTATTGTTATCAGAGCTGTTGTGATGTTTTAATTTCAACGCTTAATACTTGTGGTGTTTTCATGCTTAAGTGTGCAATTGATGTTCAATGTTGATTGTGTGTGTGATATCTTAGGGTTTTGTTATGATTTGAGCTAGTTTTTTTGTTCCTTATATGTCTAAGAATGATTTTGTCACTGTTGCTGCAATTGAGAAGGAAAGGGGATCTGTAAATTTTGTTATTTTACAGATGTGACTTTTTAAATACTGTTGTTGACCTTTCAGATTTTATGTTTGAACTTTCATGTTCGGGTTTAAAGTATTTTCATGTTTTGGTGTGATGATTTAATTTCAGTATTTGATGCTTGTGGTGTTTTAAGTATGCAATTGATGTTGAGCTTAATTTTTTTTTTGATTGTGTGTGTCACATCTTAGGGTTTTGATACGATTTGAGCTAGTTTTTGTGTTGTTGCTTCTTTTCCTTATATGTCTAAGAATGCTTTTGCCACCGTTGCTACAATCGAGAAGGAAAGATGATCTGTAAATTTTGTTATTTTGCAGATGTAACTTTTTAAATACTAGTGTCGATTTTTCAGGTTTTATGTTTGATCTTTCATGTTTAGGTTTTCTAAACTATTTATCTGTGTTGGAGTGATGATTTAATTTTAGTATTTGATGCTTGTGGTTTTTAAGTGTGCAATTGATGTTGAGTTTTGTTTTTTTGATTGTGTGTGTGATATCTTAGGGTTTGTTACAATTTGTGCTAATTTGTGTGTTCTTGTTGTTGTTTCTTAGATGTGTAAGAATGTCTGCCCACTGTTGCTGCAATCGAGAAGGAAATATGATCTCTAAATTTTGTTATTTTGGAGATGTGATATTTTAAATAATGTTGTTGATGTTTCAGATTTTATGTTTGATCTTTCATGTTTAGGTTTTAAGCACTGTTATTTGTGTTGGTATGATGATTTAATTTTAGTGTTTTAAGTGTGCAGTTGATGTTCAATTTTGTTGTTTTGATTGTGTATGTGATATCTTAGGTTTTTGTTACTTTTTGTGCTAATTTTTGTGTTGTTATCATTGTTTCTTAGATGTCTAAGAGCACTTGCCCACTTTTGCTGCATTCGAGAATGAAGAAGGAGCTGTGAGTTTTTTTTCCAGCTATGATGTTTTAGCTACTTTTGTTGATATTTCAGGTTTTATCTTTGAGCTTTCATGTTTAAGCTCAAAGTATTGTTATGTGTCTAGGTGTAATGTTTTTAATTTCAATGTTTGATACTTGTGGTTTTTCATATTTAAGTATGCAATTGATTTTTAGTTTTGCTCTTTTGATATTTTAGTGTGTACTGTTTGATGTTTTTAAAATTTGAGATTGATGTTTTAAATACCGTATTTGATTTTTCTCAATGTAGTTGTCAGTGATGTTATGTGTACTATTATGATGTTTTAATTACAAATATTGATGTTTTAATTAATGTATGTGATTTTTAATTTCATGTTTGATGCTTGTGGTGTTTTCATGCTTAAGTGTGCAATTGATGTGCAGTTTTGATTGTGGTGATATCTTACGATTTTTTTTACTATTTGTGGTAATTTTGTGTTGTTTCTTAGATGTCTAAGAACACTTACCCACTGTTGCTACAATCGAGAATGAAGTAGGAACTGTAATTTTTCTTTTTTTAAGCTGTGATGTTTTTGAAATCGTTGGTAATGTTTCAGGTTCTATCTTTGATCTTTCATGGTAGCTGATGCAATGAAATTTACGGTTGTGATAGCGCAGAAGATAATACAACGGCGGAGGAGGCGAGGAGACGATGAGGCAGTGCTGGAGAAGGCGAGGAGGTGATGCGATGACAGCGGAGAGGCGAAGGGAAACAAGTTGAGGAAAATAGAATTTGATTGTTTAGGATGTGTTGTTTGACACTGATTTTTCAGTTATGATGGTTGATTGTTACTGTTGAGGCACTTGATTGTTATTGATGTTTTGGCTTGATTTGAATTTTTCAGTTTTATGTTAGCGATTTATTAGGGCATTTGAACACTTTTGTAATGAATGATGTTTGATAGTTCAATAGTTATGATGATTGGCATTTCACATGCAAATGTAAAATTTCAAATTAAACTTTAACAATTTCATATGCTAATTTTATATGTATTTGTTGCGCCCATGACGATTCATCAATTTTTTTCGATTTTGAGTTGTCAGTGTACGATGTTTTATGTCTTTTTCATCTGTAATATACATAAAGTGATGCATATCACCTTTCATATGCATATCATCATGTAAAAAAACAATTACATCAGTGGATAAAATTGGAATGTCAATATAATATTTTCAAATGCAACCACAGTGGATTGTATGTTTTCATCTTATTTCAATAAGATGTTTTACAATGTTAGTTTGATATTTTAATTTTCTAAATTGATGTTTAGCAATTTTTATATGGTGTTTAACTATTTTAGTTTGATGAATGGGAGTCGGAAAAGGAGAAGGTAACCATGGTTGAGAGGATTAGGAATCGCGAGCTTTCAAAAGTTTTAGAAGCTTGACAAAATCATCACCGGCGGAGGAGATTGTCTAGGGAAGGGCTAGGTCACCGGAAAATCACCTTGGCGGTTATCACCGGAAACAATCGTCGTCTCCTCGAACCTCCCCTTCCTCACCGAAATCTTCTCGATTTCCTTCACTAGCATCTCACACCCTCTATCTAGCCCTATCTTCTCTGATTTAGTTGTCGGATTCTCCGGTTCTTCGATTCAGTCACCGGAGAAGGTGGAAGAAAGAGAAAGATGCGATCATTGTCTTTTTCTTGACTATTGTTGTTTGGTGCTCCATAGTGTTTGCATTTTTCACTAATTACCCCGAGTCTAAAGTATTTTGAATTCTGCCCCCGAATTTAATTTGCTCTTTTCCTATATTCTCTCTATTCCTTGGTCTTACGCTAAAACGGTATCGCAGGAGACAAATTCTGTTACTTTTTATCCATAATTCACCTATCTCATAATATTTTCATAAAATTAATTATTAAATTTTAATATTAAAAATATTATTTTAAAGTAATTTTTACGTGTTGAAAATGTAAATGGGGTAGTGTCATAGATTTGAACCGGTAGCAGTACCCAAGTGGGAAAATATTTAGCTTGCAAATATTAAAATTATTATTTTAATGTAATTTTTACGTGTTGAAAATGTGAAGTCGGTAGTGTCATAAATTTGAACTGGTAGCAGTACCCAAGTGGGAAAGTATTTAGCTTGCAAGGAGGTTGAAGAACTGATCAAACTAACCTTTTTGGTATATCCTGGTAAATTGACAACAACTGGTCATGTATCTTCCTCACTTAGACAACTTGTTACCCTATCTAGACCCCCCCCAAAGCCAGATTTTGCAAAGATTATGTGGGAAAGGCCTGGACATGGTTCTATAAAAATAAATGTTGATGCATCTTGGTCTAATGGTAATGCTTCAATGGGTCTTATTGCTAGGGATTCTTCTGCTTGCCCAATTCTGATTTCTTCTGCTACTGTGTTAGCTGATTCTCCCCTTTCAGCAGAAATAGAGGCAATATTATATGCTCACCACATTTTCCCTCACCTGAATCACACACATGTCATTGAATCGGACTCAAAACTGGCTGTCTCTATGATTAATGATCCTTACAATGCTCAATGGGAATTTTTTGACAAAGTTTATAAAGCCAGGGCTTTGTTAGGCCAGGCTAAGCTCCAGCATGTGTTTAGAGAGGGGAACCTTGTTGCTGATGCTCTTGCCAAAAACCATATTCAACCGGGTTTTTCCTTAGCTAATCTGTCCACGCATATTATTGGTCTTATTACATTAGATAAACACTCCCTGCCTTCCATCCGAGTTCGTAATATCAATTCGAATTGATACTGCTGATGGAGTTTTCAAATATGCAGGTACGGATATGCGTGGATATGCGTAGATATGCGTGGATATGAATTTTACAGAAGAAGATACAACACAATGGCTAAACTGGTCCATCAATGTGAAGGAACCTGTACCTGCATTACTTCTAACATGGATATGATGAAACATTAGTTACACATGTAGAAGTTGCCTGGCCGAGGGAGAAAATTAACACAAGGGGTGGAGATTTTCTCCCTCGGATCGCAACTTCTTCAGATACTTATTTTACATAGTATAGATGCACATATAAATAGGTTAACTTTTGGAGACAACATTGTTGCCTCTAGTCTAGTGATCTTGACAAACTCATGTACATTCTGTTTCTTTTGATATAGGGCATGGGGAACCCAATACATAACTCCCCCACCTTAGGGTGTTTTTATTTAAAAAATAAAAAAAAATTTAGCTTGCAAACCGTTCGTAAATGCACGTCATTCAAAATGGCCTCCCCTATTCCGGTAAAAAAAAGAGAGCTGCTCTCCTTCTCATCCGATAATGATATTATGTTGCTGTACTTATAAAATAATCTCTTTAATAAATGCTTTTAGTTTCTGTAAAGAAAAATAAAAAAAATTATTCAAGTGGGTAATGCGGCGAGAGTGAATTTTAGATTATACCTGATGGGATGGGGGTGAATTTTAATGTTGTACCTGTCATGGGTGATATGACGGGTATGAGTATGACAATTTTGTGTGGACATGGGTATGAAAGTACCATAATTCGCGCCCGCCCTGCCCCATTGTCATCCCTATAAAAAACCAATCAGAAAAGTATTCCTTCTTTATCTTAATTAAAACTGATTTACATATCTATTACCAATGCATTCTCCAACAATTTAGAGGTCATGTGCTTAGTAAAAATTTAAAATTTATAAAAAATAAAAGTTAAAAATATTACTCGTATTATATTTTTCTAAACAAGATATCTATATTAAAAACAACATAATAATATCAATATATTTTTATTATATATGATATTTCAATAAAACTATAAACATTAATCAACATATAGAAGGCGAGAAAGTACATGAGATGGAGTGAGACCAACTCTCTCTCTTCGAACGGAAACCCTACCCACAGCTTCCCCTAAATTTAAAACCTAGCTCCACCTTCCGAGGGGCCGTCGCCGCTAAGAACCACTTTAGGCGGCCCATCACCCTCCCAATCAACACTAATTCCCATACCAACTCTCCCCGGTTCAAAATGCACATGAATAAGTAGATCTGCAACTGACGTGACTGCTCGTCCCTGATCCACTGACCGGTAATTATGTTCGTTGCAGATTACGTTTCTTTCGTGCGTTAGAGCTCAATTCACAATGAATCCTACCGGCTCTTCACAACAACTATGACTCAGTTGCGTGGTGGTCTGGCGCTCACAGCGAGTCCAATGTCTCAACGTGTGACTGTTTGGCTTCTCAAAATGAGTGAGGGTCCAACAGTTCAACTCGCAGCGGGTTGGACAAGTCAACTCACAGTGGGTCGGACGAGTCCACACACAACTGATCGGACGAGTCAACTCACAGCAGGTTCGGTGGTTATCTGAGTCAAGGTCATAGATATGAATCTGGAAGTTGGACATTTCTCTTGCTGTAGTCAATTTGCTACAACGAAGTAGGGTTAATAGTTTTTTTACGATGCGACGGTATCGTTCTGGCCGGAACACCCCACAAGGCAGTTGCAAAATGAGGGAATATAATTTCTTATCAAATTTGTTCTATAATTTTTTCGGCAAGGCCACCATTTTTTGTAACTTTTCCGGAGATGTCATGGCTATGTTGGAGTAATTGTTGGAAAATGATGGTTAAAAGGTTGAAATTTGTCAACTTTTTGGGCTTCGTTTTGAGTAGGACCCGAATGGATTTTGGGTCAATGGATGTCATTTTTGGGTTCTCCTCCGCGAGTACTATAAAATCGACTATTTAAACTCTCAAAACGGATCAAGGGTAAATGAGATATAAATGTTTTAAATATCACTCTTGAAAGAGGAAAAAATGGGCGAAAATTGGCTCAGGTAATTTTCTCTGGACTGTCCAAAATGCGTATGGACCGCATGGAAGTCTCTGGAAGGCCCAACCGCATAGTATATATGGAATTACTTGTGTGTAATTCTTAAGAGATAAGAACAAAATATTTCCATATTTTGTGAGATATCTTGTCTTAAATAAATATGCGGTTTACCATGTTTAATATGATGAAGAATATTAGTACAAATATTTCTTCCTTTTCCAGCAGATTTGATTCGAGTATTCATGGAATGTCTCGGATTTGATGAGTTGGTGATTGGAGAATATTCTTCTCTAATTACAGAAAAATCAGAATATCATGTTTCCATGATTAGGGTCTCTTAGAGTAGTATAAATAGAGCCTCTAAGTCAGTCAGAAAACTCGCACCATTCTCAAGTTCCTCATTTATTCTAAACTTGAGTCTCACTTCTTTCTGTCTCTGTCGGTGATAGTCCTTCGGGCCTTGCGTGAATCCCAGGTAACTCTTAAATGTTAATTGTTGCCTGCGATGGTTTTATCCTAGGGAACGATGTCCACGACGGGACTCATTCGTTTCAAGGGCAGCGAGTGTTACTCGTGACTCCATCAATTTGTGATTACTTGAAACGTGATTCATGCTTTGATTATTTGTAATTTAAGTTTTTCAATTGTATGCTTGAATAATTAATAGAATTGTATTATTCTTGCATATATTAATTGCTCGTTCAAATTTTTATTATTTGATTTTCGCATGATATAATCAATATATGTCCAACAGTCTTGAAACGAATGATATTTGTTGATTTATATTGATAAAATGCATGCGGAAGGATATATATATTAATTAGTATGCATGCGTGAATAATCATTAGTCAAATTCTCCATGCAATCAGGAAGTATGCATGAATAATGTTGTAGTCAAAATAATCATGCTGGAAAGAATGCTTGCATACCATATTTATGCATGTATGGTAATATTGCATTAGAATGAAGTCACCAGTTTGACGAAAATATGTTGTAATTGGTATGTGCATAATTGGTATGTGAATAATGAGTATGTGCATAATTGGTATGTGCATAGTTACGAAAAATTTGTTAAATTTGTTCCGTAAATTGGCATACCATATCTATCCGATCTGTTTGCAAAATTATGCATACAATTTGTAATTCTAGGAAAATCATGGAAATTGTATGTTTGAAAAAATATGCATGCTAATGGTTTTGGTTATTTATAACAAAATTAGATTGAGCAATTTGTTATGTATAATTGTTTAAAAATATTATACTACAATATTTCATGTGTACTTATATTTAATGGTGAATAATTTTGTATGTACACATTGGT
Source organism: Rubia yunnanensis (assembly GCA_037428765.1). Classification (NCBI taxonomy): domain Eukaryota; kingdom Viridiplantae; phylum Streptophyta; class Magnoliopsida; order Gentianales; family Rubiaceae; genus Rubia; species Rubia yunnanensis. The sequence goes on from CM075068.1 coordinate 89,843,532, forward strand.
GAATCCCAGAACCATGTCGAGCAATGATGCTGCGAAGACTACCCCTGGGGTGATGCCTCTTGTGGCTGTTCCTCATGCTGAGAAACCCGAGAAGTTCAATAATGGTATGAACTTCAAGATGTGGCAACAGAAGATGCTCTTCTACTTGTCCACTATGGGTTTGGAACGTTACGTTCACGAAGATCGTCCCGTTGCGGATGAGAATAGCGCTAAGAAGGTTCAAGATGCTGCGGTGGAATGGAACTCTAAGGAGTATATCCGCCGCAACATCCTTTTGAATAGCCTTCACGATGCCATTTGGAATGTGTATTCGGTGAAGGAGCCTTCTAAGGTGTTGTGGGAAACTCTTGACCAAGAGTACAGGGGTGAGGAAGTTGGATCCAAGAAGTGGGTCGTCGGCAAGTTCCTCGACTACAAGATGGTTGATGCCAAGTCTGTGGTCAGTCAAGCTCAAGAGCTTCAAATGATGATCAATGAGCTGATAGCCGAGAAGATGACAATGTGCGAGACTCTCCAAGTCTATTGCATCATTGAGAAGCTACCTCCAAGTTGGAAGGACTTCAAGAGTTATCTGAAACACAAGCGAAAGGTGATGACCATGAGGGATCTGATCCAAAAGCTTCGTGTTGAGGAGGATAACCGTATCTCTGAAAAGAGGATGAATGGATCTGTGCCTGTGGCAAGGGCCAATCTCGTGGAGGTTGGTGGGAGCTCCAAGTCAAAGAAGCCAAAGGCAAAGAAGGGATCCAAGTTGGGAGCTAAGGGTGGAGTTTCGAAGAAGTCGAAGTTCACTGGCAAGTGCTATAATTGCAACCTCGTTGGCCACAAGTCCTCCGAGTGTAAGAAGCCAAAGAATGCCAAGAATGAGGCAAACATGGTTGAAAATCTTTCACGAGATGTGAATAACATCGATCTGTGTGCTGTGATTTCTGAAGTCAGCATGGTGGACTCCAATCCAAAGGAATGGTGGATTGACACTGGTGCTACGAAGCACATTTGCTCTGTCAAGGAAGTGTTCTCAAACTTCAAGGCAATTGAAGATGGAGAGACCATCTACATGGGCAACTCTGCAACTTCCATGGTGAAAGGCCGTGGCACTGTGGTGCTAAAGATGACGTCTGGGAAGGAGTTGACTTTGAAGAATGTTTTGTATGTGCCAGACATTCGCAAGAACCTTGTGTCCGGTTCTATGTTGATCAAGCATGGCTTTAAGCTAGTGTTTGAGTCTGATAAGTTAGTCTTGTCAAAGCAAGGTATGTTTGTAGGCAAAGGTTATGAGCTAGATGGTATGTTCAAGTTGAACACCATGGTTGTACCTCCTAAGAAAGATGAAATGAATGCTTCTTCTTCTGCTTACATGATTGAGTCTTCCAATTTATGGCATGGTAGACTAGGACACGTTAATTATGATTCGATAAGAAGATTAATTAAAATGGAGAACATACCTAACATGGAAATTGATGCAAATCATAAGTGTGAAACTTGTGTTGAAGCTAAGATGACTCGAACGTCTTTCAAACAAGTTAAACGAAGCACGAAACCTCTTGAGTTGATACATACCGATATCTGTGATCTCAAGTTCGTGCAAACAAGAGGAGGTAACAAGTATTTCATCACTTTCGTGGATGATTGTACGAAATACTGCTATGTGTACTTGCTGAAAAGCAAAGATGAGGCAATTGAGAAATTTGTTCTCTACAAAACGGAAGTTGAAAATCAACTTGATAAGAAGATCAAGGTGATTAGAAGTGACCGTGGAGGTGAATATGTAGAGCCATTTAGGGACTATTGTTCTGAACATGGCATTATTCACGAGGTCACTGCCCCCTACTCGCCTCAATCTAATGGTGTGGCTGAACGTAAAAATCGCACTCTTAAAGAAATGATGAATGCGATGTTGATAAGTTCTGGGTTGCCACAGAGCATGTGGGGGGAGGCTATTTTGACAGCCAACTATCTTTTGAATAAGATACCCCGTAAGCACGAGAAAGCAACTCCTCATGAGTTGTGGAAAGGCACGAAGCCATCCTTTACGTACTTGCGAATGTGGGGGTGCCTTGCGAAGGTATTAATCCCACCCCCCAAGAAGTTAAAGATCGGACCTAAAACGGTTGACTGTATCTTTATAGGATATGCACATGAGAGTAGTGCTTATCGCTTCCTTGTACATGAATCTCATCATCCCGAGATTCACAAGAACACGATCATGGAATCAAGAAATGCAAATTTCTTTGAGGATGTGTTCCCTGCCAAGGAAAGGGCCGAATCATCGAAAAGGACCATTGAGTCATTAGACGAAGGCGTAGTAATTCCTGACGATCTCGAGGATCAAGAGGAGGAAGTGGATGAACCTAGACGAAGTAAACGGATTAGGACCGAAAAATCATTTGGTCCTGATTATCTAACGTTTATGCTTGAAAGTGAGCCACAAAGCTATAAAGAAGCTGTGAATTCGTCTGAGGGGCCTATGTGGAAAGAAGCGATTAAAAGCGAAATCGACTCGATTCTACATAATCATACTTGGGAGCTAGTGGACTTACCTCCGAGGTGTAAACCACTAGGCTACAAATGGATCTTCAAGAAGAAGATGAGAGCAGATGGCTCGATTGACAAGTATAAAGCTAGACTTGTAATCAAAGGTTATAGACAAAAGGAAGGTCTTGACTACTTTGATACTTATTCTCCAGTCACGAGAATAAGCTCCATTAGAATGATACTTGCTATCGCCGCGCTGCGTAAGCTTGAGGTTCATCAAATGGATGTGAAGACTGCCTTCTTAAATGGAGATTTAGAGGAAGAAATCTACATGGAGCAACCTGAGGGGTTTACGGCTCCCGGTCAAGGAGGAAAAGTCTGCAAGTTGGTGAAATCATTGTATGGTCTCAAACAAGCACCAAAGCAATGGCATGAGAAGTTTGACCATGTCGTCCTTGCCAATGGTTTCAAAATAAATGAGTGTGATAAGTGCATCTATGTGAAAGACACGGAAAATGGATATGTAATCCTATGTTTATATGTAGATGACTTGCTCATTGTGGGTAGTAATGAAAAGATGATCAAATCTACCAAGGACATGTTGAATTCTCGTTTTGACATGAAGGATATGGGACTGGCGGATGTGATCTTGGGGATAAAGATCATCCGAAGCTCTGATGGTATCACCTTAACCCAGTCTCACTATGTAGATAAAATCCTTGAGAAATTCAACAAGAATGACTCAGAGGTGGCGATGACTCCAATAGATCCGAATTTGCATCTACGAAAGAACAAATTGGAGGCTATTAATCAGGTGGAGTACTCGAGAGTCATTGGGAGTCTGATGTACTTGATGAGTTGTACTAGACCAGACATTGCCTACACTGTAAGTAGGTTGAGTAGATACACGAGTAACCCCAGTATGACTCACTGGAAAGCAATAACTAGAGTATTGAGATATCTACGTTATACTTGTGATTATGGTCTACATTATTCGAGTTATCCAGCTGTAGTTGAAGGATACAGTGATGCAAACTGGATACACGATATAAAGGACCTGAAATCCACTAGTGGGTATGTATTTACACTAGGTGGAGGAGTAGTCTCGTGGAAGTCCTCTAAACAAACGGTTATTACTCGATCCACGATGGAATCTGAGTTTGTTGCCTTAGATAAGGCGGGTGAGGAGGCCGAATGGCTCCGTCAATTCGTAGAGGACATTCCTAGATGGCCGAAGCCTGTGCCAGCCATATGTATACATTGTGATAGTGTATCTGCTATTGGAAAGGCTCAGAATATGCTCTATAATGGGAAGTCTCGTCATATTCGACGGAGACATAGTTCCATAAGACAACTTCTCTCAACTGGAGTGATCACAATTGACTATGTAAGGTCGAAGGACAACATAGCCGATCCCTTGACTAAAGGGTTGAATCGAGAGATAGTTGAAACATCATCGAGAGGAATGGGACTGAAGTCCATTAAATGATGGGTTACGTACGTGGACACCCAACCTATGTGACTGGAGATCCCAAGATCTAGGTTCAAAGGGACAACTAAACTGCAAAGACCCATTGCGATCACTGTGGGGGTTTCATACCTCCAGTCCCATTCCTATGATGAAGAAACAGTGATGTGAATGGAGGTTAAGCATTAGGTTGCTTTTAATGGTTCATGGCATCAAGTGTGTAGTACTTGAAAGAGCGCATAGTTTCTGGAACTGCTCTTACGCCAAGAATCACTTATGTAAGCGAGAAGTGTGGCCGCTTCGAAAGGGAATTGTTGGGACGCAATCCTTTAGAAACCTTACAGAACTAGGCGTGTGCCATGGCCTGATTAATGGACACAACCGAGGAAAGCGCAAGGGCTAGGAAAGATGTCTGTGGGAAGTGCATTGTCGTTCACACAAGCGGTTGGGGAAGTTCAAGGACATCGCGTCTACTTCCTAACCAGTGGGCTAAGTGTACTCTCTCAAGGGAAAGTTCAAAGGGTGACACCTACTTATCCTATGCAGCATCTATGCCGTCGAAATGAATCTATCACCAAGTTAAACTCTGTGTCTGACGTGATTGTTCTGATTCCTACATCAATATCTATTCATGTGGGGGATTGTTGGAAAATGATGGTTAAAAGGTTGAAATTTGTCAACTTTTTGGGCTTCGTTTTGAGTAGGACCCGAATGGATTTTGGGTCAATGGATGTCATTTTTGGGTTCTCCTCCGCGAGTACTATAAAATCGACTATTTAAACTCTCAAAACGGATCAAGGGTGAATGAGATATAAATGTTTTAAATATCACTCTTGAAAGAGGAAAAAATGGGCGAAAATTGGCTCAGGTAATTTTCTCTGGACTGTCCAAAATGCGTATGGACCGCATGGAAGTCTCTGGAAGGCCCAACCGCATAGTATATATGGAATTACTTGTGTGTAATTCTTAAGAGATAAGAACAAAATATTTCCATATTTTGTGAGATATCTTGTCTTAAATAAATATGCGGTTTACCATGTTTAATATGATGAAGAATATTAGTACAAATATTTCTTCCTTTTCCAGCAGATTTGATTCGAGTATTCATGGAATGTCTCGGATTTGATGAGTTGGTGATTGGAGAATATTCTTCTCTAATTACAGAAAAATCAGAATATCATGTTTCCATGATTAGGGTCTCTTAGAGTAGTATAAATAGAGCCTCTAAGTCAGTCAGAAAACTCGCACCATTCTCAAGTTCCTCATTTATTCTAAACTTGAGTCTCACTTCTTTCTGTCTCTGTCGGTGATAGTCCTTCGGGCCTTGCGTGAATCCCAGGTAACTCTTAAATGTTAATTGTTGCCTGCGATGGTTTTATCCTAGGGAACGATGTCCACGACGGGACTCATTCGTTTCAAGGGCAGCGAGTGTTACTCGTGACTCCATCAATTTGTGATTACTTGAAACGTGATTCATGCTTTGATTATTTGTAATTTAAGTTTTTCAATTGTATGCTTGAATAATTAATAGAATTGTATTATTCTTGCATATATTAATTGCTCGTTCAAATTTTTATTATTTGATTTTCGCATGATATAATCAATATATGTCCAACAGTAATTCTCTTTTATTTTCTTTTCTTCAACCTTATATTTATTTTTAAAACTTTCCGGGTAGGAGGCTTTTATTTTATGTGTTTTCGTTAGTCTTTTAAAATGGGAAGTTTTTAAATTGGTTTTTTTGGATTTTAGTATTAGATGAGAATTGTCTTTGTCAATGTTTATTTTTCCGGCAGCCCATACTGGTAAAATTAGATTGACTTCAGATTTGATATCCAAAGAAATAGTAAGGAGAAATTCAAGTCAAAATCGTTTAAACAACGAAATTTTGGCAATACTGTTTTTCTAAAGATTCAAATCAGATATGTAGACTATAGTCCATTATAATGTTCAGGCCACTATATTGTTAAATCAATTGAATTGGTCTTTAGTGTCTTTTGGGGGTCAAGTTAGAGAGAATTCTACACATTATAAGTGATTCATATACATTGACATATAATATTTTTGACAATTAAAGACAGGTCTCTATCTCCCAGTTTAGGGAAATGATTTTACGGGTTAAATGGAGACGAACCAGATTTTCAGTTAGGGAGCTTTTGCCTTGTTTTGATTGCCTTACTGTCTTTTGGGGTAAAGTTAAAGATAATTTTACGCATTATAAGTAATTTCTAAACATTGGCAGATAATATTTTTGACAATTAAAATGTTGATTTTTGTCTCCTAGTTTATGGAAATGATTTTACGGGTGAAATGGAGACAAACCAGATTTTTAGCTGGGGAGATTTATTTGCCTTGTTTTGTTAGCCCAAGATATTTGATCAGAAGTGTGTATGAAACACTTTGCGTGTGTTTCATTTGATACTTCTCTGTGATTGATTTTGATGGTAGTCTCGGGTCGATGCTATTATGGCTACAAGATGACTACACGGTGATAACTACTTATCTTTAGTGTGTCCCAGTCACTGACACATATGCTTAGGTATAGTATTGTAATGTTTATTAGCTCCTTTGTGCATCTCTCTTTTAGTCATTGAGGCTATAAATTAGAATTGTAATATTTAGCTAGTGCCCCAATCTAAATAGACTTATCCCACTTCATATGTTGTAATCGTACAATGTATAAAATTGAGTTTAATAGAAAAGGGATGAGAACCCTATAAACCCTTGTCCTACGGACGATTTATTTTAAAAAAATAGATAGAAAGTACATGCGAACAACTGTAGACAAAAATATACTCCTTCCATTACACTTATAGCTCTTGCTTTTCAATTTGATCCATCGCGCTTTTCCGATTAGCGCACTCTGTTGGTCTTCTCACGCTGAATTGCTGAGTTATTGAGTTACGACTTTGAGCTGTGGAAGGTATGATGCCTTTGAATTGCCGACGACCTGTGTAGCGGTGGTGTTGTGGGCAGGGATGTGGCTATAGGTAGAGCTAGGGTTTTAGGCGAGGGAGTTGGTGGAGCCAGGTGGAGCTAGGGTTTTAGGGGGGGGGGGGGGGTTGTTGGAGCTATGAAGAGCTTGGGCTTTAGGGGGGGAGGTGGCTCTAGGCGGCGGCGGAGTGACAGGGTAGCGGCGGATCAGAGATGGGGTGAGCGGTGGAGCAACGACGACGGTGTGTTTGAAGATGATGAAGAAGTAGTAGTGTAGGGGTATAATGGTCATTAATATTTCTGTTTTAAGCCTAGGGTATTATGTCTTTTCATGTGTTGGCCAATGTCTGAATTCTTTGAGTGAATGCTAGAATTAAGCAAAATACGAGTAACTGCACATTTTTACAAAAACTTAGGATTAGTTTCGCACTTTCAGATTTTACAGGGTCATATATGCGCTTTTGAAATTTAATGGGGCTATTTATGCACTTCACCCTAAAATATACTCTCCCTTTCCCACTCTAAATTGCTTAATCACTTTTTCACGGTATTCAATGAGCATGTTTAATCGTAAATTTCTCTAGTTATCTACAATAATGTCACATAAAAAAATTGATATTTATAAAATAAATGTTAAGACGAACCTAATAATACCTCACGTATATTCAGTCAAAAATGTTTGCTCTATCAAAACCTTGTTCCTCAGTTTGGCTGTTCAATGAGGGCATTCTATCCAGAAAGACTCCTCCATGTCCACTGTAGTCCCTATCCTCAGCATTTCTGGAGATAGACAGGAAGAAATTGAAAGCCTCATTTGCAGCATACCAGCTCTTCATGGGTTCTATATCCTCATTTCTCAGAGCTTTTTTATCCCTATTTTTCCGAATCTCCCAGAGTAAGAAAACTGAAAGCTGAATAACAGCTTCATCCGGAGCTTGCTGTAACCATGTTTTGAACCATTCATTTATGGGAATTTGCACACCTGAGTTAAAGTCAAAACTAAGCAAAGACACTCTCCAGATCCTCTTGGCCATATCACATTTAAGGAAGAGGTGAGAAGTGTCCTCCTCTTCCGAACCACATCTTACACAAGTTGATTCCATCACCAGCTTCCTTCTTGATCGATTAACTTGCGTGGGTAAAGCATTGGCTTACAATCTCCAAAGGAAGACTGAAAGCTTCTGCGGAAGTTTAATACTCCATACTCCATTCCAAAGGTTTCCATCAACAGGCAGGGAGTACAAATGCTGTGAACTAGATGCCCTGAGCATGTTCATAGCAATGTGATAACCTTTCTTGACTGCATACTGACCATTTTTTTTTTTTATTTTGATTCCAAATCGGCCGGTCCTCCCCTGAGGCGATTCTGCTCAGATGTATTGAAAAAATTTTGGACGCCACCTCTGCAGGGAATATAGCTCTCACTAGAGACGATCTCCATGTGTGGTCTTGATTTATCAAGTGAGCAACTCTTAGATCCGTTGAAACATTGATCACTGAATCCGGAAAAATGGGATTTTACTGATCTGGAACTCAATTATCCGTTAGTCTAATCCGGCTCCCCTTGATCACTCTCAATGATAAGTTGCTCGTTATTATATCTCTGGCTGACAGTAAGCCCGTCAAATGGGTTAATTGGATAAACCCGTTATCCAAACCCAATAGATTATTATCCAATGAGTCATTATCCAATTAACCCATTTATTAAATGAGTCATAATGGGTTGGGTCATAAACGGGTTGGGTCATTAAATGGATAACCCATTGGATAACCCATGAGATATTCATATGACCCAATGAGCTAAAATATATTATCCAATAAATCATTATCCAATAAATCATTATATAATTAACCCAATAAGTTATCATTAAACATTTTCTATCAATTTGGCTTACAAGTTGTCATTATCCAATGAGATCAGGTATTAAATGCTCATTAGTTTTTGAGATTGAGCGGGATGAAAATAATTGTGTTAATGAAAAATTTTGATCTCCATGGGTCCCAGATTATGTTAATTCAATAAGAACGTAACAAATACCCAATAAATATCCAAAATTACCCAATTAAATGCATGTGTAATATTTAACATAAATATTAACTATAATTCACAAATTATACAAATTATAATTCACAAATTATTCAAGCTCAATCTCGTACAATATTCGAGTTCGTAGAGTATTCGATCTCGTACAGTATTCGAACTCAATCTCGTACAGTATTCGAGTTCGTACAAAATTCGCACTCAATCTCGTACAGTATTCGGGTTCGTATAAAATTCGCACTCAATCTCGTACAGTATTCGAGTTCGTACAATATTCGAGTTCAATCTCGTACAGTATTCGGGTTCATACATTATTCGAGTTCAATCTCGTACAGTATTCGAGTTCGTACAACATTCGGCTCAATCTCGTACAGTATTCGAGTTCATAGAGTATTCGAGTTTGTACAGTATTCGAGTTCATACAGTATTCGAGCTCAATCTCGTACAGTATTCAAGTTCATACAATATTCAATCTCAATCTCGTACAGTATTCGAGTTCGTACAGTATTCGAGTTCGTACAGTATTCGAGTTCAATCTCGTACAGTATTCGAGTTTGTACAGTATTCGAGTTCAATCTCATACAGTATTTGAGTTCGTACAATATTCGAGTTCGTACAGTATTTGAGCTCGAGCTCGATCCCAAGTAATATTGTTCGTTAGTTTCGTCGAGTTTACAAATCCAACATAGTATATATTTTTTATTTTTATTAAATATAATATAATATAATGTACATAATATTATATTACATAATATAATATTATGAACTCAAATATGAACAAAACGCAGACCGATTGATGAACAAAACGCAGACTGATTGTTGAACAAAACGCAGACTGATGAAACAAAATGCAGTCTGGAAAGTAAGAACTGAGAACTGAGAAAGAACGTGGACTTGATGGGTAATTCACGTTTCACCCAAATAAATGACATATACCCAATTGGTCATTTAGTTCGACCCAATGGATAATTAGTATAGACCCAATGGATAATTAGTATAGACCCAATGGATAATTAGTATAGACCCAATGGATAATTAGTATAGACCCAATGGATAACTAGTATATACTCAATGGATAATTCAGTATATACTCAATGGATAATTCATTATATACTCAATAGATAATTGGTGTTTTCAACCATTTAAACTTTAAATGGATAAGCCACGTAATATTTTACTTGGAGTGAAAAATTACGATTAACCGTAATTATTCTTTGATGTAGGCTGAATCGTGTACATAACTACAAAAAAAAATATTTATTCGAGTGGCCAAGTGTGCGAATTTCATTTATTATTTTCTTATGTTCAATAAAAGAAAATATCTTTAAAAATCTTCATATTTCGAGATTTTTCAAATTTAGTAAAAGTTTCTTAAATACTACTTCTACTTCTTTCGTCAAGATCATTTATCAAATTTTAATTGGTTCAAATTAAAATTGATTAAAACATGAACCGAAATCGACAAATATGATGAATCGAGAATTTGATCGTTTCTAAGTTGATTATATGTTTTAGGGAAAAATTAAATTATTCGTAATCAAATTTGTGAAAATTTTGTTATCTTATGATATGAAATTATCCACGGGTCACCTATTATCCAACCCAACTCGACCCACCCAAAATTATTCAACGGATAACCTATTATCCAACCCAACTAAACCCAATAACTACAACTCAATTATATCCATTAACCCAATGGGTCATTATCCAATAAGTCTTATCCAATAAGTGAAATTAGTATATGGATAACGGTTATCCAACGGGTGACCCAACCCGTTTGACGGGCCTAGCTGACAGGATCGATCTCCACCCTCATGAATCTCCATTCCTCTGCTTAACAGTTCTGAGATCCGTTTTTCTCAGAAATGTGAGTAAACTCCGATCGGCAGACATACTCCACCAAGCATCTTTTGCAAGCAAGGCCTTATTCATTCCCAGCATTCTCCATATTTCTTTGATGCAGTAATGCACTTCCACGATCTCCACCGAGTCGTCCTTCACCCCAAATGGAGACAAACCGGATTTTCAGTTGGGGAGCTTTTGCCTTGTTTTGATTGCCTCACTGTCTTTTGGGGTGAATTTAGAGATAATTTTACACATTATAAGTAATTTCTAAACATTGAGATAATATTTTTGACAATTAAAATGACTGGTTTTTGTCTCCTAGTTTAGGGAAATGATTTTACGGGTGAAATGGAGACAAATCATATTTTCAGCTGGGGAGATTTATTTGCCTTGTTTTGTTAGCCCAAGATATTTGATTAGAAGTGTGTATGAAACACTCTGCGTGCGCTTCATTTGATACTTCTCTGTGATTGGTTTCTATGGTAGTCTCGGTTCGATGCTATTATGGTTACAAGATGACTACACAGTGATAACCACTTATCTTTAGTGTGTCTCAGTCACTGACACATATGCTTAGGTATATTATTGTAATATCGATTAGCGCCTTTGTGTATCTCTCTTTTAGCCATTGAGACTATAAATTAGAATTGTAATATTTAGCTAGCGCCTCAATCTAAATAGACTTATCCCACTTCATATGTTGTAATCGCATAATGTGCAAAATTGAGTTTAATAGAAAAGAGATGAGAACCCTATAAACCCTTGTCCTACGGACGATTCATTTTAAAAAAAGAAGATAGAAAGTACATGCGAACAACTGTAGACAAAAATATACTCCTTCCATTACACTTATAACTCTTACTTTTCAATTTGATCCATTGCGCTTTTCCGATTAGCGCACTCTGTTTGTCTTCTCACACTGAATTGCTGAGTTATTGAGTTACGACTTCGAGCTGTGAAAATATGATGCCTTCGAGTCGCCGACGACCTGTGTGGCGGTGGTGTTGTGGGCAGGGACGTGGCTATAGGTGGAGCTAGGGTTTTAGGCGAGGGAGTTGGTGGAGCTAGGCGGAGCTAGGGTTTTAGGGGGGAGGTGTTGGAGCTATGAAGAGCTTGGGCTTTAGGGGGAGGGGAGGTGGCTCTAGGCGGCGGCAGAGTGACAGAGTAGCGACGAATCAGAGATGGGGTGAGTGGTGGAGCAACGATGACAGTGTGTTTGAAGATGATGAAGTAGTAGTGTAGGGGTATAATGGTCATTAATATTTCAGTTTTAAGCCTAGGGGTAAAACTACGAGGAATGTGTCTGTTTACTACCACTTGATAAGTGCCAGTGTGCACACACTGCATTATTAGATCTACCCAACTGTCTGGGAACTTCATGTATCTCAATGCTTTCTCCACGAGACACGATTATAAGCTTGCTCATATCCAGCTTTATAGCTGCTACTCCTACTGCTCCTCTCTTACACTTCTTCATATGGTGTAGTACGTCATGGGTAAGAAAAACATCCTCCGAGATGTTTCGCCCTGGAACAAAGCCATTCTGACTATCTGAAATGAGAGATGAGATATGGGTTTTAACCTGTTCGCTAAGATCTTCGCTATAATCTTATACTTGACATTACACAGCGAAATAGGCCTAAAATCCCCTGGTTCATGAGGTATTTTCTTCTTCGGTATCATTATAAGCTGAGTTCTGTTCCAATAAGTTGGCAAAGGATCACCATTCAGAATCTTGAGAATTGCAGCCATCATATCCTCCCCAACTATCTTCCAATACCTTTTATAAAAGCCCCCTGGTAATCCATCCTCCTCAGTAGACTTCCAAGGATTCAAATCCTTCAAGGCCCTCAAGACCTCTCCCTCCAAAAAGGGACTGATCAATGCCTGTATTTGATCTTAATTTAATGTTCTCGTATTTGTGTCTAGACCTAGCGGGTAATCTTCTGGTTGTACATAAACTGATCTAACATGATCAGTTATAGTGCGCACAATAGTTTCCTGATCCGTTGCCCATTCTCTATCCGATGCACGCAGTCCTAGGATGAAATTCTTGTTTTTTCTTCTGGTTTCCGAAGCATGGTAAAATCTTGTATATCTTTCTCCAAACTTCATCCAATTTACGTTTGCTCTTTGCTGCCAATACTCAGATAATTTCTGCTCCAGGTCCTCAATCTCTCCTTTTAATGTTCTGATCATTTCCATGTTCCTGGTCAGACCCTCCCCCTGCTGAATCAACCTTATTTTTTTATTCTTTTGTTCAATCTTTTCTCCAAATTGCAGAAAGAAAATGAACTCCAGTTGCACAAATGAATCAAGGCTGTTTCTAGCTTTTGATCTTCTTTTTTTAAAAAAATTAACCCATATTATTGGGAGGGATATGTATTAGGTTTCCCAAACCTAAAACGGTAAAACATTCTTTTACAAAAGTTTAGCTTCAAAATAGTTTTGAAGACTTTGTACAAAGAGATACAATGTGGTTGTCAAAATATCTGAGCAAAAAGTCAACTTAGGGCATTTTTGTCGATAATTCCATTTTCCATGTCTCCACCCCTCGTGTTAACATGGTTCAATGGCCAGATCTCCAAAAAGGCTCTAAGTAAGAAAGGGTTTGAGTGATGGAAATCAGGTTTCGAAGCTCTTTCCATCTTGTGTCTTCTCTTCTTCTTCCCCGCTTGGTTTGAGGTGTCAAGGCTCAGGGGCTAGAGATTTAAGGGCTCGCCGCTTCGAGCCTCAAGGGCTCTAAGGCTCGAGTGATGGATGCTCGAGGGCTCGGGGCACGTGGCTTGAGTACTCTTGGCACCATTGAGGAGGTTCTTCATCTCGAGGATCCCCGAGATTGGAGGTTTGCGGACCAGTTTGTTTGAGTGTTGTTGTGTTGGAGATCCAGTTTCCAACAGTGTTCCATCTGGTGTCTCGTCATCTTCACTGCTGCCAATTTGGTTTGCGACCTCGAGGTTCTAGTGTTCGAGGCTCGAGTGGTCGATGGCTCGAGGCCTTGTGGTCGAGGGCTTGACGGTTTGAGGTCTTGATCGGCCGAGTGCTCGTTTGCTTGAGGGCTCGGGGTCGAGTGCTTGACATGTTCGAGGGCTCAATGGTTCGATGCTCGAATTGCTAATCTTCTTGTTCAAAAAACTGCTTCCAGCCTTCTCCTAGTGCACATAACCTGTTGAAAATTAACAACATATCAGTAGCATCTATTCAAGCAAGTCTAATTGCTGGGAGTTGGATTTTATCCAAATGAATAAGGCTCTTTGTTCTCAGGTCAAGCTGTTGAAAACTGAGGTTCTTTTGTTGTGATTTGATGGCAAGTTTGCTCAATCTCTTAGCCACTAAGTTGCCATCTCTGAGTGTGTGTGTGTGTGTGACTGGTATATTTCCTAGTTCCAGAGCCAAATGGGAAGCAATTTCAAAGGATTGACATGGAGCTTTTAGGGGGTCATTTACAGCATGAACAACATTTATACAATCAGTTTCTATACATATGGTTTCCAGATTTAAATCTGTTGCATAAGTCAGTCCTTATTGCATATCTAACAATTCAGCCTGGAAACCAGAGACACAGTTGGTATTTCTAATAGCTGCAACTACAAAAGCACCTTCTGAGTTTCTAATTATAATACCTATACCACATTTGTTGCTGTTTTTGTGCCAAGATTCATCTACATTTACTTTAAACCCCTCACTTTGTTTATTCCACCGAATGCATTTAACAGTCGGTTTTGGTCGTGGTCTAAGTGTGTTGATTAGCCCCATGCTAACCCATTCTGGCCTTCCATGCTTTTAGAAAACATAGGTTTGGCATGGAAAGTTAAGGAAATATCATTTTTTTTATGTTTGTAATGATTTTTCTATGCAGTGGTTTTATGTCATAAAAAATGATTCTATTTCTTGTTTTCCTTAGATTCCAACAGATGAAAGATGCTATTACAGTGATAAAGGTTCTGTGGATCTTGGTGGAACTAGTTAGGGACCATTAATGGGTTAGTCTATAAAAAATAGTGTCAAAATCTAGTGATCTAGTCTCAAGTAGAGTGTCAAAAAAGTTCCAGATCTGGATAGCTAGATTGCATGAGTTAAACCAGTGAGATAGAGAGTCAGAGTTGAGGCAACATGGGCATTTTGAGGCAAGACTGATGTTAGAGAAGATAAGGATGTCATCAAAAGGTAAAATAGCATTTGCCAATTTCCACATGAAAACAGAGATTTTTTTTGGCAATTTATTAAACCAGACTTTATTCAGAATTCCTAATTTTTGGTTTTTGTTGCTTAACAAATCATGAGCAGACTTGAAAGTGAAGTTTCCCAAGTTGTCTGGTTTCCAAATGAGCCTATCATTTCTGTGTTGATGAATCTGTGCTCCTTGTATGAAAGAAATCATGTTGTTAGGCAAATTTTGTAACATACTGATGAGGTTCATTTTGTTGGAGATGAAAGAGGAAATGGTCATATCATAAGGGAAATTATCCGGTGGGATCCAGTGATCTTGGATAGGTCCAAAACCAGTCCAATTTGATATTAAAAAAATTTGAAGATCCTTTCCCATGAATTACTCTTGTGTTAGTTTCTGCAATGTGGTTAACCTCAGTGATTCTTTTCCAGTTTTGAGATTTTCTTTGGTTGGGATGACTAGACCATAGGAAATGTGTCTAAGGTGTCAATCCTAACTGGAATTTTCACTAGAGTTTGAGTGAAAGGGCCTTAATGATATCCTTAAAATATCTAAGACCAATTCCATTTTGATCTTTTGGGAAACACATTTTAGGGAAACTTTTCCACACCTTCTTATCCTTATTTTCTACTTTACCCCAAAAGAAAGTACTTAGCTTTTTTTTAACTTAGTGATTACTAAGTTAGGAGATTTCACTACAGCCCGAAGGTGTTGTGGGATTGAGAACATTACTGATTTAATGAGTGTTAATCTACCTCCAACACTTAGCCATTTGTTTTTCCATGAGTTACATTTTCTATCATACATTTCAATCAAAGGCTGGAAGTGTATAGCTTTTGTTCTTTCTATGTATATAGGACATCCAAGGTATGTAAAAGGGAAAGATTCCTTTTTGACTCCAAGTAGGTTTCTGATCATGTTCTCATTACCCTGGGTAGCATGTTTACTGGTGTAGTAATCTGTTTTCTCAAAATTTATTTTTTGACTATTGGTTGACTCAAACACCTATAAAAATGCTTTAAGTCTTTGTACAGTTAATTTAGTGGCCTGGAAAAATAAAATTGTGTCATCTGCATAACTAAGGTGAGATATGTTTACAACATTTGCAGGTAGTTTGAAGTATCTAAGCTTCTTATTTTGAAAACAAAATTGCAGGCTTCTTGAGAAAGATTCTGGGAATATATTAAAGAGAATGGGTGAGAGAGGGTCTCCCCGTTTGATTCCCCTGGTGGCTCTGAAAAAACCTGCAGGTTTGGCATTAATAATCACAGAGAAGAAAGCTGATGACAAATTCATAATAATCAGGTTAATAAAATTATCTGAGAAGCCAAATTTATGTAGGACATTTCTTAGGAAAGACCATTTGACCCTGTCAAAAGGCTTTGTTAAGTCTAATTTAAGTATACAGTTTGGAGCCCCTGATTTATTGTTTACAAATCTTGTCATTTCTTTTAGGTAAATGACATTATCTGTCATTTCTCCCTTGTAAGAAGGCTGACTGATTTTTAGAAATCAGGGCAAGCAGAAACTCAGATATTCTCTGAACTAAAAGTTCAGAGAATATCTTGTTTGTGAAGTTGGAGAGGGAGATATGCCTATAATCTGAAAAAAAGTTATAGGTATGTCTCTCTTAGGAATTAAGCAGATCCATGTGCTTGAAATTCCAGGTGGGTTGGTGTTGCCTTTCAAGAAGTTACAAGTTGCTTCTAGAAGGTCTGGATCTATTATTTCCCAGCTTTCTCTGAAGAAGGCAGATGTGTAGCCATCTGGACCTGGGGATCCACTGTGATTCGGTGAGAAGATAATGAATTTGAGTTCTTCCATGGTGGTCTGGTTAGCTTCTGGTTATCTAGATCATTTATGATGCTAGGTATTTGGCTTATGAAGTGAGGAAGGAAAGAGTCAGAATGTTGATTTTCCTCATCAGTTAGGAGATTATGGTAAAAATTAATAGCTTCAGTTTCTATCTGTGCTGGATCCTCAGTCCAAGAGCCATCAGATTTTTTTTATTTTTGCTATGTTTTGCCTAACCCTTTTTTCTTTAACTGAAGCATGGAAGAATTTTGTGTTTTCATACCCTTCTTTTAGCCATTTAAGGTTAGCCTTTTGTTTCCAGAAAAGTTTCTCCTCATTTAAAGCTTTTAGAAGCTTTGCATTCTTGTGGTTTAGATCTATTAGGTCAGTTTGAGAATTAGAAATATCATATGCAATTTCTTGCAGTTTGACATCTTCTTATGCCTTTTTGATGTTAGCATTAATATCTCCGAAGCATTCTCTTTTCCAAGTTTTTAGTTCAATTTTCAGTCTTTTTAATTTGAGGAAGAATCTGTTCATTCATCTTTCTCTAATTTGTATTGACCAGTTTGACTGAATTAATTGTTTGATGTCAGTTCTAGTCAGCCATACGTCTAGGAATCTAAAAGGCTTTGGGGTAGAGAGAAGCCTGCTGCCTATGTTGAGTAAAAGAGGGCAGTGGTCAGAGGTGTCTCTATTAGGATTGTTGTCAATCCATGTAGTATCAGCTAGGGCCCTGTCAAGTATCTCTACAGTAGGTGGTTTTCTCATATTTGACCATGTAAAAGTATTACCTACTGTTGAGATGTGTGTGAGTTGGATTTTACTAATGAACTTATTAAAGTCTCTAATTCTATTTCTCTTAGGACAGCTTGATCCCTTGTACTCTTGTATAGACTTCATAGCATTAAAATCACCAATCAGTAATTTATTATTATCCTGATGTGCTATCAGTTCTGTCCATAGTAAACTCCTAGGTATTCTATCTGTGGAAGCATGTATGAAGTATGTGCACATGTCAGATTGAAAGGAAGGATTGGAGATACATGTCTTTGTGTACTGGCTAGTTTCAGATATAACTTGTATTCTGAAATTAGATTTCCACATTAGCCATATGTTATTATTTACAGAGTTGCGGTGACAATTAAAATTAAGTCTTATTTTGTAACTTAAGCACGGTTATGGTTAATGTTTTGGTTAAAGGATACATAAAATCTGGATTTTATGTATATTTAGCAATCTTTTGAGTCTATCAATTGATGTATCAAGGCCCCTAAGATTCCAAACCAGCATTTTATTGGTAATGGCTTTATCATTCATGTTAACTGGTTGGTATTGCCTTTTGAATTGTAACCTAGATTCATTTTGTTGAGTTTATTAAACAAGGTTCTTTTCCTTGTTTTGTTTGGTGACAGATTTGGGAGATTGGGAATAGGTTTACTTACCTATTCCAGTTGTAGCTCTCTAGTACTTGATTCACAGTTTTCCCCAGTGTCTGATTTTTCCTCATTGCTTGGAAGCTTGAATCTGTTTGAGTTTTGAGGGCTAGACCTGCATGAATGCATGAACAAATTGTTATTCTCATGATCTGAGACAGGGGAGTTTAGGGAGATACTTGTTATGTCATCTTTGGCATGTTCCAAGCAGTTGGTTGGTATTTTTATTGAGCCGATGTAACCTTCTCAATAGTGTTAATATTGTCTAGAATGATACAACCTGAATCTGTAAGCATAATTGGCTTTGAGGTTTTTACAGCTAGGGTTATTTCAGGTTGAGCATCATTTTATTTTTTCTTTTCTTCACTGGTTTTACCCGATCCCTGGCCAGGTCTGTCATTATTTTTATGTTTACTACCCCCAGATCCCTAACCAGTAATTTCTACATCTTTCCTTTTGTTACTACCCAAATCCTGACCAGTAGTTTCAACATTTTTCACTTTGTTACTACTCAAATCCTGACCATTTGTATCAGCATTTTTTTATGGTTTGGTATATGGTTTGGGCTTTGTGTTCAGTAGGGTGTCTAGAGGCTAATTCAGGGTGCTTAATTCTACATTTCTTAATGGAGTGGTCTATCTTCTTACAGTGAGGGCAATATGAAGGGAGATTATCATACTCAATTGCATATTTTTCATTTTTAACTATTGAGCCTAACCTGATATGCGTGAGGAGCGGTGTTTGAAGGTCCACCTCAACACATATTTTCATGGCAGATGGTCTCGTAAGTTTCTCCGTTGCCTGGTCCATCTTTATGTATTTGCCAATCTGGTTGCCAATAGCTTGAATTGCTGGGACGTTGTAGTAGTAGAGTGGCACATTTCTGATAATGAGCCAGGCAGGGATGATTGAGTACTCGTGATGAGGCTTGAAATCTGGTGTCCAGGGTAGTACCCTCATCATGACTCCATTGAAAGCCCAGACGCCCTTAATCCAACATCTTTGGAAATCCTCTTTATTCTCAGAGCGTGTCAATATGTTTTTGAAATCTACAGCTCCTAGTTGATATCTGCCAGCGAAGCCCACTGTTTTGAAATCAGCCTCGATTTTTTCCATGGATGGTCTTTCTCTAGGGAAATTCTCAATTAGGGCATTTGAGTGGTGGCATGATAGTTTTTGGATTTCATCAGGAGAGAAGAGTACTGAAGATTCCCCTTTGAATTGGAGGGTGGGGTTGAGGTTTAGTGTAGCGGGTAGGGTTGTGGTGATTGGAAGGCTCTTGGCTTGCAATGCCTGGGAAAAGCTTCGATTAGCCGCCAGTGCTTGATCTAGCTCAGATCAAGGTGAGTATGGTGTAGGGATTAGATTATTACAGGTGGTGGCGATAGTGGCATTGTTACCGTTATGGTAGAGAAGTGGTGGTGTTGGAAGAGAGAGAAGAGAGAAAAATGGGGACGAAAAAATGGTGGTGGTGTTTTTATTAGAAAACTAGTAATTTCTTGCTTCTGATCAATCTCCTATATAAAATTATTCTGCCCCCTCAATAATATGATTACTCAGATAGGTATTCTAGACTCTACTTATGATCTGATCAGTAACTTCCGATTTCGCCCAATAAGCTTCGAACCTTCTTCTTTTAGGCATTTTCAGTCTTTTATACTCCAGTTGTAGTAGCATTGGACCATGATTAGAATGGAAAATATGCAAAGTTATTCACCCTTTCCTGTGGGAAAAGTTGCTTCCACTTGATGTTCATAAAAGCTCTATCGGTTCTTTCTACCACAGTATCAGGCGCACCTCTATTGTTGGACCAGGTGAACCATAAACCAACATTATTAATCTCCTGCAATGAATGCTTCCAAATTAAGGCAGAAAGAGGCTGGTGTTGGTGCAATAGGGATTGGATCAGAAAAGCATCTGTTGGATAATCTTCTTTCCTTGTTTGTTGCAGCATTACTGCAACATTTTCTCCATTTTTAGTAAAGCTTGGAATGTTCAAAACCAAGTCATAGTTAGTTGCATGAATGTAGCAAGTTTGGTTAGAGGGATAGTGGCATAGATTTAGGAAGGAAATATGGTCATGTTTCTCATGTTTTAAGATTCAGTAGTTAGTTTTTCCTTTGGTTATAAATTATGGATCACAAAATGTAGTAAGACATTCTGCACCAAAACCTTCTTAGCTTCTTTGTTTCTTTTCCATTTCTGCAACTTTTGGTTTCAGTTTTGTTTTCCTCTATTCCTTGCTTATGAAACAACAAGTGGTATCAGAGCGTTGGTGTTTGATCCAAACCTCTGTAGTCATTTGGTGTTCGATCCACTTCGACAAAATGGCAGGATAAGGAACAGGAGCAGCAGCAGGCAACAAAAACAAAGGAGGAGCATCCATACCACAGCCATCGGAATGGCCAAAACTTGGTCGAGGCAATAAGACGGGCAAAGGAAGTGAGACATGCATAGTAGAGCGGGTCATAAGAGAGAGCGATGGTGCCACACACATTCTGGTTCTCACACAAACCAACTATGCAGATTGGGTGATCCTCATGAAGGTGCGACTTCAAGCACAAGGCTTGTGGGAGGTGATCGAGGATGGTCCGAATGATCAACGTGATGATCGACGGGCAATGTTGGCACTTCTTCGAGTAGTCCCGCCGGAGTTAGTTCGTACCCTTGGAGTGAAGAAAACTGCTAAGAAGGCACGGGATACACTCAAGGTTATACTAGTTGGCGTTGAATGCATCCGAGAGGCCAAGGCACAAACTCGTCGGACGGAGTTTGAGAATCTCGCATTCAAGGATGGTGAGGGAGTGGAGTATTTTGGGATCCGACTCACAGCAATTGGGAATGATCTTAAGGTGTTAGGCGATCTGGTGGATGAGCACAAGGCAGTGCTCAAATTCCTTCGGAGTGTACCATGAAAGTACAAGAAAATAGCCATGGCGATCGAATCGCTTATGGATTTGAAAACTCTATCCATTGAAGAATTCACTGGACGGCTTTTGGTAGTTGAAGAATGCGGCGAGCTCGACGATTATGCACAAAATGGAGGTCACTTACTCCTTACCGAGGAGGAGTGGCTAGCACGACAACGACAATGCGAACCAGGGCAAGGTTCAGGCTTATGTGACAGAAAAACCAAAGCCGTGACTAAACCAAAGTCGTCGGTCGGAAGCAAGGTAAAACCATCATCAGGTATGGGAGGCTGCAAGAAAGACGATTGTAATTATTATGGGAAAGCTGGTCATTGGGAAAAAGAATGCAGAAAGGTGAAACGCGATCGGGATGAACATGCAAACCTTGTGCGCACCGAGACGGAAGGAGATGAAGAACCTACACTACTCATGGTGCAGATTGGGACTGAGAACAGCAACACGTCTCAAGTTGTGCATTTGAATGAGAAGAAGGTGATGTCGGTAATCACAGCAGATGGCGTGTGGTACCTTAATACCGGAGCCAGCAGTCATATAACCGGTGACAAAGCTGCGTTCAGGTCTCTTGATGAGACAGTACATGGCACCGTTTGTTTCGGCAATAACTCGGTGGTAGACATACGTGGGAGAGGAACGATAATGTTCATGTGTCATACGGGGGACCATTGACTTCTCACTGACGTCTACTACATTCCGAGCTTGCAAAGCAACATTATCTCCCTCGGACAACTTGACGAAAATGGATGCAAAATCACCATTGAAGATGGGAAGCTTTGCATTTTTTTATCGGTCTCGGAAGGTATTTGCTTGGGTCACACAATTGTGCAACAGACTCTACACTCCAAACTTGAACCTTGTGACTCCCGTGAGTTTTTTGGCGTAAAAGGAAAGAGCATGGTTGTGGCATGCGCGGTTCGGAAACCTTCACTTCCGGGCATTGCATATGGTTGTTTGGTGCTTGATACCAAAATTTTGAATGCAATTGTGCATGGTCTGGTATTTGGGAACAATGGTGGAGGACGCATTCATAGTTTTTTCTTTTTTTTTTGAAATCAGTTTAGAAGACGCATTCTATGCGTCCTCAGACTTTTAATTATTTTTAAGGAATCCGTTTAGAGGATGCATTCCTCATTCTTTTTAATCTGTTGAAGAATGCATCCTCGTTTTTTCCATTTTTTAATGTCTCAAGGACGCATTCGTGAAATGCATCCTCCAATCCACCCACCCCCCGCTCCCACATCCTCAAGGACGCATTTGTGAAATGTGTCATCCAACCCTCGAGGACCTATGCTGCCACCTTCTCGAGGACGCATTCGTGAAATACATCATCAACTCGAGGACACATTCGTGAAATGCATCATCAACTCGAGGATGCATTCGTGAAATGCATCCTCAACTCGAGGACGCATTCATGGAATGCGTTCTCCAACCCTCGAGGACCTGAGCTATAACCTCCTCGAGGATGCGTCCTCCAACCCTCGAGGACCTGAGCTGCCACCTCCTCGAGGATGCATCCTCCAACCCTCGAGGACCCGTGCTGCCACCTCCTCGAGGACGCATTCGTGAAATGCATCCTCTACTCAAGGATACATTCATGGAATGCGTCCTACTATCCATCATGCCACATCATCGTGGACGCATTCGTGAAATGTGTCCTCCAATGCGTCCTCATTGTTGATTTTTTTTAAATACTGTTTGAATTCTACTTTTTCTTGAATTTATGAAATAAATTTTGACTTGCGTATTATTAAAAACGGCTATTGAATTTTACATATATAAATATATATTTATTTTTTTAGTCCCACATTTTATTAATGCATCCTCAATATAAAATATGAGATTTTAATCAGTAAAAAATATAATTTATAAATTATTCTTTATATTTTTGTTTTGGTTAAATACATCGCATAAGTAGACTTATAGTTGTTTTGTGTTATTCTAAAAATTGCAGTAATATATAGTGGGAATGGATATAATTAAACATAAATGTACAATATCCGGAGAAGACGTGTCAAGCGTAATGAAATGAGTGCTAAATGTCATCATGTAATGTACTAATGACGGCCTTTGTAAATCTTTTCACATGTTCCACATGGTGGAGGACGTATGGTGCGGGATGTGCGTCATGGAACGACCACCTCAGTAGAAAAATGAATGGCATCATCTGGCAATCCCTCTGTAAAATCCTCCTCCATATCCTCTCCTGTGTCCTAGCATGAACCATGCCAGACATGTGGAACATCACTGGTATCTAATCGAGCAGTATGCGGCGTGTATGCATGATTCGCAGTGGGAGTAACATATGCCGTGAAATCAGCTGTAGCCGTGTTAAACTGTGAGGATCCACCATGTGACGGTCTGGCATGACCAGCAAGGAGAGTATGATATGAAATGAAACTAGCCGTAGCAGTGTCATACTGTGATGGTCCACCGTGTGATGTTCCAGGGTCTGTCGGACACGCATTTGAGGTTCCACCTTGTGATAAACCAATGCGGTCTGTATGAACCCGAGCACGTGGTTGCCGACCACCCTGTTGACCAGGTGGAGTTGGACTGTAGCTTGTAATGTCATTGTATATCACACCAGGTGGAGGTTCCTCACAGTGCACAAACGGCTGATGAAACCGCAGTCTGGAGGGCTGATGCTCATACTGTAGAGTACGTGTGGCAATATCACGTACCTCTCTGATCATGTTCACGATACGGGGAGACAGTCGTTCAAATTTGTATCCAACATGATTCTCATCTGAGACATTGCCTGCAACTACACAAATGGGATAAATATGTTTGTTACATAATATTGAGAAAACGTATGGTATTAATTGTGAAAACTATTAGACTTTTAGGAAATACCATATACTCTATAGTTGCCATGTCTCCATGAAAACCCTCCGTAATTGTTTCAGCCCGGCCTGGCTGATTAATCATGGTCACTGTTCTCCGAAAATACAACTCCATGTATTCTCGACTGGGTGTGTATGGATCTGCTGGCCCTTGCACATAAACTTGTTGCTCTCCTCGATGTTCCCAAGCATCGAGATATCTTCTCAGTTCCACACGCCAATCCATTCCTGACCTCCCACGACGGTCTTTAGTATGAAGCAGTTTATGTTCATCCTTAGTGACTAACTGGATGGGTATTGGCTGGATAAGGCCAAACTGCCTGAGAAAATGATGTACGTGATGGTACTCCACGACATGGCAGCTAATGAGGTCAACAGATAATAGTCAGTTGTTTCTACCAGCCGTACAGTAATGTGAGAGTTGTTCCACAACATCCTCCATGTACGGCTGCCAAATAAACTGCAATAACAGGTAGGTGTTGTGGTTAGCTCCGAAAAACCTTTATATCCATTAGTTCAATGATAGGGAATGCGAATTTCAATATACCTGTCTGTCATGGAGAGATGTGAGCTGATCGTGGTACCCTTTCAATACATGCATAGGTGATTGAAATAAATCGTACCGGGCTCTCCACCTGCTAGGAACAAAATGAATATTATTAGTCATTCCTAGTCATTTCCATTGCAGTTTAAAAATTGACTCCCAACTAATTCAATACGTACCTGGATCCAACAACACTCATCGTGAAAATCACTGGTAGTCATCCGGCCGGACGGATGGATGAGATTCGCTCCCATTCCCACAGCTGACAAAAAATTAAATTAAATATAATATAATATAAGAGGTCACTATCGACACTATGTACAACTGACAAGATTAACCAACAATGTTACCTGTAGCAAGACAAGTGGTGCAGATATGGATTTCACTTGTGGGATGGCCGTGTCACATAAGCACATGTACAAGTGTGCCAAAATGGCACTACCCCAACTGTACTGATGTGCTGCCCCGAGGTCCATCAGTACAGATAAATAAAGCAAAGAGATAAGGTGTTCGGATGTGTTTGACAATAGCATTCCACCGACCAGCAGCAGAATGAAAACCCTAGCCCATTGTTGACAATCTACCTTAGTAGCATCAACAGGGAATGGACTGTGTAACAAGTCTCCCAACCAGCTGGCCCTTATGCGACCTCCTTTGATAACACTCGAGTTCGGTGTAGCCCCCAGGTAGTCTCCGCATAATCACTGCCAGTCCTCTATGAGCCGGCTAGTGTCCACTCCAGTAATTGGCATGCCATCGATCGGTAGACCCCATAGCATGCCAACTTCCTCCAAAGTTATTGTAGCCTCCCTAATCGGCAGGTGAAATGTGTAAGTCTCAGGCCTCTAATGCTCTACTAAGGTTGTGATGAGGGAATGATTAATGTGCATTGGTGCAGAATCCAAAAGTCCTTGGAATCCAGCTTCATGCATGTAGCGCATGACTGGATCAGGGATTTGACCAGTCCAACAAGCCCCATTGCACCGCCTCACCCGCAGTGCCTTATCCTCTAACTGGCCATTGTACAGAGCACGTGCACGGTGCTCCTGGTGCAGGTACTGTAACTCATCGCCAATGGGTCCCGGATGATACATGGTAAAATCAGAATGCAATAACATGTGCACTAATATTCAAACCAAATAGTACATTAGCTTCAATTTAGACAAATACACATAATCCTAAATATTCAAAATAGCTTAATACACAAATATCCAATAGGTTACAAAAAAATTGCATATTACATACACAACTCTAATCACGCCCTCACCTACGGCCACCTCTGGAATCACCCGGCACCCTCTCATCCATTTGATTCCTCCTCCTTCTCTCTGCATAATCTCCACGCTTCCTCTTGCAGAACTTTTGAATATCAGAAATCAGCCTCCAACTAGCACGTTGCCACAGTACTGGATCTCGTATAAGCATGAAACCCTGACTATATTGCTGCACATAGGTGATCGTGTGATATACCTTGTCACATCGAGTAGCTAGATCGTCACGCCTATGCCTACAGACGGCCAATGCATGTGAACATGGGAATCAAAAAAGTTTTCATTCACGACAAATACACTCCTTTCTTCGGTATTTGACCGTGTATTGGCTCTCACCAATGCTGTCATCAATGGTCCTTGTCACAACCCTATAAGTCTGTGACACATGCCCATAAACAGTGGCAATATGTCCTTGTGCCCAAGTGTCTTGCTTTTGAAATTTTTTCTAAATCCTAGAAGGAAACGCAGACCTAAACATTTGAACATCAATTTAGAGTCAAGATACTAGGACATGAATCCATAAAGAACTGTACTGAATTTGGAAAGTACCTCCAATTCGTGGCATCCATTACCCTTTTAGCAAACATTTCAACTGTTAGCTCAAAGGTCGCTTTGACACACGCAGTTACCAGGAGATGACGTGCACGCCTTAAATAGTTGTTGAAATTCTCTGACAAATTGGTTATTAGAATTCCCCAACATCGATCACCCTCATCAAAGGCAAGGCACCACTTACTGGTATCATGTTTTACCAACCATTCCCAATCAGATGGTTCGATGCTCTCCAACTCCTCCTTGTACTCCCTCCACCTGCTCTCTCGCCTGGCACCACTAAGCTTCCAAACTAGAGTCTTCATAAGCGCATTCTTGAACTTCCCACTGTCAGCACTAAGGAAGCTTGACTGAAAATGTCGCAAGCAAAATTGGTGGTATCCTCCATTCCTCCATACATCTCATTGCATTTAAAATTTCATTATAGCGATCAGATATAATACAGATTGGCATGTTATCACCACCAACCACGTGGATGCGTAGTCTCTGCATGAACCGGTTCCAACTCTCATCACCGTTAACAATGGCATAACCAATGGGGAGTATGTAGCCGTTCGAGTCATACGTCACGACAACTAGCATTGTGGCCTTGTATGCATCTCTCAAATGAATGTCACCCACACTAATCACCGGCCTGCTGTGGCGAAATGCATCGATATCCTGACCAAATGCCCAGAAAATGAACTTGAATTTCCTACACCCAAGCCCATGTATTCTATCGGGTACAACTACCCACTCAATAATGGTGCTCGAATTTGCCCTGACTAGCTCATCCATATATGTTGACAACTATTCAAAGGATTCCTCCCAAGTTCCGAACACCAAATCAATAGCATCCTGTCGAGCATACCACACCTTCTTATAGGAAAGGGTCACATTAAACTCCGTCTTCACATGCGCTTGTACATCTTTCACCGTGTAATAAGGGTTAACGTCAATGTGGTGGAAAATTACACATGCGCTTGTACGGGTGATCATCAACGATGTCAGGTTAGTGTTACCCGTTGATCGACCAGCACCAATATAAGCATGACTACTTGCCCTTTTGGTGATCTCACACATGTCATGCGAAGCCTTTTTGTTGCCTCTAGCAACCCAATGACAATTACCGGTTCCTTCAACAACATTCTTGCATTTTGCATACCATGTGCGTGACATGCTCTCCACAACCCTGTGTTCCCTATTCATCATGGAACTCCACCTCGAAATAGCTTCTACCAATTCTGGCTTTGTACGGAATCGCATGCCCAATTCCACTTCACCTGTCACTTGAACATAACGAGTACCTTCATCACCACAATTTGTTGGGTCATAGCCATCCCCATCAGGGCCTCCATAATCCCTAAAGTAGGCCTCAGTATCAGGATTTTTCAAATTATGGAACGACGTGGCTACACTGTTCACGCACACCACTTCTTCATCTTCATCCCCTAGATTCGAATCAGTTGATAAGGAACGATCATCTTCACTGCCTTCACCAAGTTCCCCTTCCTCACAATCCCCATCGCTCCCAACATGACCAATAACATACTCGCCGATTTCACCCACATAATCATCATCGAACTCATTCAGGTCCTAATGATGGCCACCATATATACCACCACTTGTGGATGGCTAAGCGCAATCGATTTGAACATACGCACTGGGTTAGCTGGACTCACCAACGGCAAAACCTTGGCAATCAACAGGGGGTGGTAAGGTTGGAAAAGGTGTACAGTTGTGCATGTTCCTCAACAACGACATGAAAGTGCCCGAACTAATATCACCCGCACGGCTAATGGTGCTTGACACCTTCTCCACAATAATATACAAATCTGCTGAGGACAAGGACATTCGATCAACAATGTCGAAGAATGTCGCGGTAGACTCTTCATCTTCCACATTATAACACCAATAGTATACTGCCAAACAAATCAACTCAGGACAATGGTAATATAATTTCAATTGAAACCCCACACTTGCAATACCAAGCCTTCTGAAAATTAAATGAACTAGCTCGGAGTGGCTTAACCTCCTTTCTAGATTTACGTTCCTCTCCTGTATGAGAGGGCCATAATACACACCCATAGTCAAATCAAACTTAATGTGACCCCCTCTATACAGGTACACAGTCAAAAACATCGAGCTACTGCATTATACGAATACGTAACATTAAATTTGATATTCAGAACGACAGTACACTATTATGCTTTTATCATTTTTTAAACAATAGTACCACACTAATTAAACTATTATTAGAACTTTAATGCAAACAATAGTAAACAAACCACACATAATCAATTCACACATATTCACGCATCCTCTCATTCAATAATTTCATAGAATCAAGAAACATAATCACTCAAACTACACACAATCTTTAAACACATTCTTATCAACAAGATCTTTTCAAGTACTTCAGAAATAACAATGTTACGCCTAATTCAATAAAAAGATATTAGAGAACAAATCGCACATAATCAATCAACACATTCGTATAATAATGAATTCTTTAAATACCATTAGAAATGTCAAAATTTTACACCGGCGGTTAATGGCGGTCAACAGAGTCGGCGCACAGCGGTCTCTGAGAGTAGGAGAAGGCTTAGCCTGCGAGGTTGGGATAAAATTCAGCATCAATATAAAACAAACAACCAAAACAACAATTGGAGAGCAAGAAAAATCATCTAAAAACTTTGGGAATGCATCCTCGAGGACGCGACCAATGGAAATCAGTGGTGGCAATCAGCAGATTGGAGGACGTATTTCATGAATGCGTCCTCGAGGACGTGGCAGCACGTGTGGATAAGAGTATGCATTCCACGAATGCGTCCTTGAGAACAATGGTGGATAGGGAATCCTCGAGGATTAGAGGACGCATTTCACGAATGCGTCCTCGCGGACGTATTTCACGAATGCGTCCTCGCGGACGTGGCAGCACGGGTGGATAAGAGGATGCATTCCATGAATGCGTCCTCGAGAACGTGGCAGCACAGGTGGATAGGGAATCCTCGAGGATTGGAGGACTCATTTCACGAATGCGTCCTCGAGGACGTGGTAGCACGAGAGCTCAAGGTTCGAGGATGTATTTAACAAATGCATCCTCGAGGATGGGGCACACTCGAGGGTTCGAGGACGTGTTTCACGAACGCGTCCTCGAGGATGGGGCACACTCGAGGTTTGGAGGACGCATTTCACGAATGCGTCCTCAGTAAAGTTACGACAAAAAATGGAAAATCAAGGACACGTTTCACAAATGCATCCTCTTCAATCCCAGATGAAAAAAAAAATTCAATGAGAAAGCAGTCCTTGAATGCGTCCTCACAAAATCAGAACAAAAAAATTGCAAAATGCGAGGACGCATTCCTCGAATGCGTCCTCTTGAATCCCAGATGGAAAAAAAAAAGAAAAATTCAATGAGGGCGCATTTGCCAAATGCATCCTCACAAAATCTGAACAAAAAAATTCCAAAATTAAGAGGACACATTCGAGGAATGCGTCCTCCTTACTTGCATCCGCTACAGGTTACTGTAGCCACAGTTATAGAATTTTTCCCACTTAATTCATTATCTTGCACCTCATGCATGTCCACTCCAAGATCCCCATATCCTGCTGGTTCAAGATAGCCATTTTGCAAATGGCCATTTGGCAGTATCGAAATAGGCATTGGCGGAGGGCCAGGAGGTGGAGGTGGTGGATGTGGCCTCCCTCTACCCAAGTAAGGGTAGAACAATTGTTGTTGAAAAGTTCCCCCTCTCGGGTTATGCCCATCACCTGGCTGATGCAAAGGTCCTGTTTCAGTCGTTATGGAAAATAGGAATCCCTCTTGAACGTCCTCATCTGCCAATGCTTCATATCTTTCCCATCTACTCTCCATGTAGCCTGCTGGAATACGAGTATTTCTCTTAATCTTCCTGTGCAAGTATGCCTTTAGCGTTGATGGGAACATTTCCTTATTAGGGTCGTAGACAATGTCCGTACCTCTGGTTGCATTTTATTGCTGGATAAAACTCTCCACAAACTGTTCCAGCATGAAATCATCATGTATTGGACACCTCTGACATGGGTGCCCTATCACCCCACATCTCCGGTAAAACTTGTACATTCTCTCGTACCTGATGTCTACCCGGAATATTTTATCCACCACAGAGTCCACCGTGAAACCAGGAATTAAAGAATCTCCTAGCTTTACCCAAAGAGTAGCTCTCTGGTACTTTATGTTCATGACAGGATTGGGACTTATAAAAATATCCACCACATCTCCCGCCATGTGAGCCACCCTGATTGCTGCCCTGGGTGTGAAACCTTCTGTTGGAATCCCTTTGAATCTAAACATTTATTTTCACCTTCTCCACCTTCACATTTCTGAGAGGCCCCATCTTTTAAAAGCTAGAAGTCAACCATCCACTGAATATGGACTTCTGTGAAGAACAACTAGGGCCTTCTTGCAAGTTTGAAACTTGACCACATAAAACTTATCATGGCGATGGATAACATATACATCAATACTCCAAAAGTCACTGAAGTATTGATTGATCTATTTTCACCGAAGTTGCAATCATCTATCCAAAAGGCCAGTAAACAATTTTGCTCCATCTCCACAAACTCTTGGATATCCGCCATTGTGAGCTTTAACCACTACCACAGAGACCCCCCTCTGGCACCAGTTTTCTAACACCGGTTAAGAAAACCGATGCAAACCATGTTTTAGCAACGGTTTTTTTTATGTTAGCACCGGTTGTAAAATCGGTGTGTTATTGTGGCAACGGTTAAAAATATTTTTGCACCGGTTATTTAAATAAAAACCGGTGTTATTTTTACACCGATCGGGAAACCGCTGCTAGAATTTGTGGAAACCATTGAGAGTTTAGCAGTGGTCAAGAAACCGGTGCTAAGAACAACGATAACCGATGTTATATTCACACCGGTTTTAAGACCGGTGTAAAGAATCCTAGAAAACCGGTGTGATGTATGTTTTTGGCACCGGTTATAGGAACCGGTGTTATGGAAATGTAGAAACCGGTGCTGAATGAATTCGTGGAAAAAGGTGGGAAAACTGGCACCGGTTTTGTGTATTATTGACAAAAACCGGTGCTAAATTGAGCATTTAATGCTCCAAACTTACCCTCTTAAATTAGTTCTGAACTTGAACCTTATCCATTATTAGATGGTAGATTTCTTGGGAAGGTGTGGAATAACTCAAACAAATGAAGACTCATGGAAGTAAGTATTCATTAATTTTTGGAAATTTTAATCAACTAGAACCATAAATGCATGATTGGAGGTAGTTTTTTCGTATTTATTATTGGTTTCTCTATGCCTAGCTTATGTTGGTTGAGTATCGATCATGTTGTGAGAGTGTAAATTAATGAGTGTTGTTGTGAACATTTTTGTGTTTCTTTTGGTAGATGGTATATATATTTATATGCTTCCCGAGAACATGCAGTTGATCGATTCGCATACTTATACACGGACATGACACGTTTAGTATTGTGTAGCAAAAAGATCGTGTTCATTTTTCGTAATTTTGAACAATGAAAATATGTGTAATGGTGTGTTTTGTCTTGTTTAGATACAACAGACCGAGAATCAATGTTTGCGTGGAGGGAAAAAATGGTTAACTGTCCAAGTGTAGCTAGAGGGAGTGGTGAACATATTGCATTTATTGATTTGTTTCTAGATTATGCCTTTGGTCGGGAGGAGAGGATACTTTGTCCATGCAGAAGATGCTTGTGTCATGAATGGTTTGATGATCGTGGGGTTGTTAGATTTCACTTGTTGAAGAACGAATTTGACGGAGGTTACATTGTATGGACATTTCATGGAGAGGTTGAGCAAGGACATGAAAGTGGGTTTGACAAGGTAGATGGAGACAAATGTACAGTTGATGGTATGTTCGATGACATTGTGAGAGATTTTGAGGGGAAGCCTACAATGTTGAGTGCTTTGCTCGACGAGAAAGATAAGACATTGTATCCGGGATGTAAAAGTAAGGATACAGTAATCTCTTTTTTATGGAGGTTTTCAATTTGAAAGCTACAAGTTCTTGGAGTGATGCAAGTGTGAATTCACTACTAAAGATTCTGAAGGATAAGTTTCCGGAAGGGAATGGAATTCCGAAAAACTATTACGAGGCCAAGAAAATATTGTGTCCACTTGGTTTGGAATACAATAAAATACACTCATGTCCAAATGATTGTGTTTTGTATGGCGGTGATTTGATAGATGCTGTTGAATATCCCGTGTGCCAAAATGCAAGATATAAGGGAGTGACGAATGATGATGATGGGTGTTTGGGTAAGAAGAAGAAGAAGGTCCCATTGAAGTGTATGTGGTATCTTCATATAATTCCTAGGTTGAAGAGGTTATTCGTGAATTCAGAAGATGCGAAGAACTTGCGATGGCATGGAGAGCGGGAAAGACTACATGACGACAAGATAAGACATCCGGTGGACGGTGAACAATGGAGAAATTTTGACAAGCGATATCCTTCCTTTGCTTCGGAGGTTAGAAATCTCTGCCTTGCATTGTGTACTGATGGGATGAATCCATTTGGTAATATGTCATCGAAGCATAGTTCGTGGCTCGTGATGTTGGTTATATACAATTTGCCCCCATATTTGTGCTTGAAACGTAAATATGTTATGATGCCTATGTTAATCTCAGGTCCTAGACAACCTGGGAATGAGGTTGATGTGTATTTGAGACCATTGATCGATGATTTGAAGATATTGTGGAAAGATAAAGGGGTGTTGGTATTTGATGGCCATATGAATGAAGAGTTTCAACTTCGTGCCATGCTATTTTGCACGATTAATGATTTTCCAGCCTATGGAAATTTTTCGGGGTACGTTGTGAAGGGGCACAAAGCATGTCACATTTGTGAGGAGAAGACTGAATTCAAACAGCTAAGACATGGAAGAAAGACAGTGTATCTTGGCCATAGAAAATGGCTCCACAGAAACCATAAATACCGGGATAATGTGGTCAATTTTGTTGGCGGGAAAGAACGAAGGAAATCCCCTACACCACTAACTGGTGTGCAGATTCACAATAAGGTTAAGAAATTGAGAGTGGTGTTGGGAAAGTACAAAGGCAAGGACAAAATACATTGTGGTGGGCAATGGAAGAAAAGGTCAATATTTTTTTATCTACCATACTGGGAGTATCTTGATGTTAGGCATTGCCTAGACGTGATGCATATTGAGAAAAATGTTTGTGAAAGTTTGATAGGCACCTTCTTGAATATTCCTTGGAAGACGAAAGATTGTTTGAATGCCCGGTTGGACTTGGTTGATTTGGGAATCAGAAATGACCTCACCCTAGAAGTGAAGGGTAAGAGGGCGTACTTGCCCCTGCACCTTGTACCTTGTCTAAGGAGGAGAGAATCTCAGTTTGTGATAGTTTGAAATTAGTGAAGGTCCCCATTGGTTATTCATCGAACGTGAGTCAGGTAGTTACGAAGGATTGTCGGATGATGGGGTTGAAATCTCATGATTGTCATGTTTTGATGCAACAACTTTTACCTATTGCTATTCGTGGGGTAATAAAGGCCGACGTAAGGCACTCAATCACTAGACTTTGTATATTTTTTGCCTCCATATGCCGGAAGTCTATTGACCGGGACCATCTGGATGTCCTACAAAAAGATGTTGTTGTGCTCTGCAAGTTGGAAATGTATTTCCCTCCATCCTTTTTTGATATAATGGTTCACTTGGTCGTCCATCTAGTGCGGGAGGTAAAGATATGCGATCCAGTTGGCATGCATTGGATGTATCCATTCGGGCGTCACATGAAAGTCTTTAAGGGGTACGTGAAATGTATGAGTCGGCCGGAAGCTAGTATTGTTGAGAGGTATGTTACCGAAGAAGTGATTGAATTTTTCTCTTGCTATTTGCAGAGACACAGAAAATTTGGGGTGCCCCTGAATTGACATGTTGGGAGGAAGGGGAGCAAGCCGAGGTTGAGGGGAACGTTATTTACTCTATTGAATAGTGATCTGATGTCAGTTCATTTTAATGTGCTGAGGAATTGTTTGGAGACTACTGCTTATGTGACTGAGCACCTTAATTTGATAACAGAGTGTCATCCTACGTGGCCCCCTAATAAAGTTCAGTTGGAGCACAATGACAAGTTTGTGAATTGGTTATATGATCGATGCAATGTTGCTGATTACGACCCAAAATTAGGGCATTTGCGTGGAAGCCTAACTGCACGGTTTTGAGGTATTCCGGATATGACATCAACGGTTTTTCTTTCGCTACTAGGGACCAAGATTTGAAGAGCATGACACAAAATAGTGGGGTATACATTGAGTCGGAGACTATGTGGCAAGCAAGTAAGAAAGACAATAAACTAGTCCTAGCTGTGATGTCGTTCTATGGTGTTATTGATGAGATTTGGGAGCTTGGCTATGGAGAATTCAAGATTCCGGTATTCAAGTGCCAATGGTTTGATAACACAACTGGGGTTCAAAATGATGATCCAATGGGATTTACCCTTGTTGACCCGACTCATGTGGCATATGAAAATAATCAGTTTATTTTGGCCGAACAAGCAAGACAAGTTTTCTACATAAATGACCCATGCAATGTAGGTTGGTCTGTTGTGGTACAAGGTAGGAAATTCTCTTTCCGCGATGAAATTGATTTTGAGGTTACAAGTGAAAGGTTAGAGTTCTCGTCTATTTCCCCTCTACCTGGTGACAACGGGATTGAGGCGGGAGCCATACGGAGGAAACACAAAGATGGCATTTGGATAGATGACGATGGCTGAGAACTTCAGGACAATCAATCCAAGAAGATGAAGTTGGTTGTAGACTAGGGGGGTCGAACAATGATGTCGAAGTTAAAATTTATTTACTTTGTTGGGTTTTGTTACCCCTGGCAACTATTGTACAACTATCTCCCAATTTGTTGCCATTTGGAGCAGTTCTGTCCGCTGCAGCGTACTCCAGCGCTTTTGGTAAAGATTGGTAAAAAATTGGCTTTCTATTCCTATGGTAGGTTCTGGCAGCTGTAGCGCGCTGCAGCTCTACTGGTTCAGCGCGCTGCAGCAATTTTACACACACATGAACCTGAAACGGATTGTTCATGCAGTTCGTTTAAGACAACAATACAAATACGTTATGGGCTTGAAAGCTAACATTCCAAAATCACATCCAAACAGTACCAACGAAGGAGCAATGTATGTTTCGAAAGCAAAAAATGTACGAGTCAGACATCCAAATTAAACTAGCAAATGAAACAACCTGATAATACGAAGATGTGAGCTCAATGTGGGCAGTCATTTCCTGCGCGCCCTCTTCTCCACCGTGTTGGGCCTTAGCGAATCAAAGGTAGGGATTGGACCCAATTCATTGATTCTCTCGCCACACATGGCTGTGAGGATCTTCCCAACCTACGATGTCCAGCGCACCAAATGATCCACCTTCAGTTGCAATGCTGCCAAGTCCCCATCCAAGTTCTCATTCGATGATTTACTTGTTGCCGCCCTAGCTGACTCAGCAACATTCTTCTTCTTCGAGAATATGAGAGGGTTTATGGGGAGCTTTGGCATCATTGTGACATCATCATCTTTGTATCTGCAACCAGCTTCCACGCATATTGCAGTGATGAGTGAGGACAAGCCTATGGAGTTATAGGCATTGACACAATCCCAGATGTATGCCATTATTGTACTCCCAACATCGATCCCCATGTTCTTCTTTATCTTGTAGAGCAGCAGCATACGGGACCAATGAACCTCGCTATTCAATTTCACGGGGAGTAGCCGGGCAGCTATGAAACTGTACCACACATTCATGTCTTCATTCAAGTACTTTTTCTCTATGCTGGACCATTCTTGTGGTAGATTCCGAATTACTGCATCGTTGTCATCACAGATTTCTGTGATGATGTCTTCCCATGAAGCTTCTTCAACTGCGGTGTCAGCGGCTTCGTACAAGCTTGAGGGCTTTGGTGGGATCCTGTAGAACTTGTTGATCAAATCCGAGAACAACTCGACCAAATGTACCCCGAAGGAAAATAGTTGCAGAATTCTTGTACTTCATGAGCGACATGTATTCACACGCTATGGTCTGGTTTGCACGCGTCGGTTGTGCGATGAAGCCTTCCCAGCCGTGCTCCTTAACATAGTTCCTGAAGGGCTTTTCCAGCCTCAACCCTCTCTCAAGGATGAGGCCCCTCAAGATGAAGTCCTTGTACACAGTAATTTGCTCAGTACAGTCTGCCTCTGCGGCTGGTATGAGCTAAGTCGACGGAACAATCTGTGTCCGGTGCTCGACATCCTCCCCCTCCACCACTCTAGCCTTTTTCCTTGGGTTTTGGGTGTTGTTCTTTTGCTTGGTTGCACCTTTTTTGGGGGCCATGTCTGTTAAACTAAATGTGTTAACAGAAGCCAGAATGCAAAAAAGGTAAATAATACAGAATCAATTTATTCTAAATTAAGCACTTTTTCTCATAGGCTGAATATGGAATAATGTTTATTCACAGTTAATCCCAATTTCAGATAATATTAACAAAAGTAAAATAATTAAACTAGATTGACATTCTATAAATCCTGGGACGAATCAATGGGCCACCCAGAATCACATGTCATGAACAATCAGGGTAAGGACAAAATTATTCACCAATGCTGAAAATAAGAGCACATTGAGGGCATTGACACAATGAGGCATTATCATGAAATCAACCCTTGAGCAAGAAAATATTTCATGAACAATCAGGTTATGCACAAAATTATCATATCATATTGGAGCACGGGTTATGCCATCCAGAATCACATATCATGAACAATCAGGTTATGCACAAAATTATTCACCGATGCCGAAAACCAGAGCACAATGAGGCTTTATCATGAAATCAACCCTTGAGGAAGAAAAATTTCTTGGTACAAACCTTAGGAAAATAATCCCCTTACCTAATTCGGAGTACGGGTTGTTGACGAGTGGTGTTTGGTGTAGAGTCGACGATGGTCGGACAGAGCTTGGCCGATGAAGGGGCGCGGCTGGAGAAGTGGACGGTGGAGGGAGCAGGGCACGGCGGAGGTGGCATGGGACGGCTATGTGAGAGTAGAGGACGGCGGAGGGAGCAGGGGTTGGTGGAGGGAGCAGGGGTTGGTGGAGGGAGCAGGAACGGTGGAGGAAGGGGCTTGGGATCGTCGGAGGATGGGGCTTGGGAACGGCGGAGGAATGGCCTTGGGAACGGCGGATGAAGGTGATGGAAGAGCGGAGGTTGTGGGCCAAAGACTAATACACAAACACCTTATACTAATTGGGCTGAAGTTTACATTTGTTTTGGGCTGAATGTTAGACCAATTGAATGTTAAGTTTTAGACTCGAGGGGTTGATGGTCAAGTGCTTGATGGCTCGAGGTCTCGAGGGTCGAGGCTCGATGGTTCGAGGGCTCGAGTGCTTGAGTGCTCGATGGTTCGAGTGCCTGATGGCTCGAGGGCAGGAAGGCTTGAGAGCTTGAGTGCTCAAGGGGTCCAGGGCTCGAGGCCTCCTAGGCTCGAGGGCTCGAGAGCTTGAGTTTCGAGGTATCCAGTGCTCGAGGGCTCCAAGGCTCGAGGGCTCGAGGGCTTGAGTGGTCGAGGACTCCAGGGCTCGAAGTCTCGAGGGGTCGAGGCTTGATGGTTCGAGGGCTTGAGTGCTTGACTGCTCGATAGTTCAAGTGCCTGATGGCTTGAGGGCGGCAAGGCTCGAGAGCTTGAGTGCTCGAGGGATCCAGGGCTCGAGGCTTCCTCGGCTCGAGAGCTTGAGTGTTTGAGGTATCCAGTGCTCGAGGGATCCAAGGCTCG
The DNA here is from genome assembly GCA_037428765.1 of Rubia yunnanensis. Classification (NCBI taxonomy): domain Eukaryota; kingdom Viridiplantae; phylum Streptophyta; class Magnoliopsida; order Gentianales; family Rubiaceae; genus Rubia; species Rubia yunnanensis. Next base: position 89,881,611 of record CM075068.1, read on the forward strand.
AGGGCTTCAAGGCTTGAGTGTTTGAGGTATTCAGTGCTCGAGGGCTCCAAGGCTCGAGGGCTCCAAGGCTTGAGTGCTTGAGGACTCCATGGCTTGAGGTCTCGAGGGGTCGAGAGCTTGAGGGCTTGAGGGCTCGAGAGCTTGAGTTTCGAGGTATCCAGTGCTCGAGGGCTCCAAGGCTTGAGTGGTCGAGGACTCCGGGGGTCGAGGCTCGATGGTTCGAGGGCTCGAGTGCCTGATGGCTTGAGGGCGGCAGGGCTCGAGAGCTTGAGTGCTCGAGGGATCCAGGGCTTGAGGCCTCCTCGGCTCGAGGGCTCGAGAGCTTAAGTGTTCGAGGTATCCAGTGCTCGAGGGCTCCAAGGCTTGAGTGCTCGAGGACTCAAGGGCTCCATGCTCGAGTGCTCGATGGTTTCAATGCATCAAATGGGAAAACTTGAAACGATTCCAAAGATCAGTAGCCAAAACTGGACTATTGCTTCCATAGGTAGAAACTGGGAATCCGCCATGTGAAAGCGCAAATGAGACTGTGAAAAACGGTAGCCATCGCGAAAGACCAGAAAAAAAATCCAAAGCCATGAAGGGAAGTAGTCCATAACCTGAGACAGAATAGAGGAAAGATCAGCAGTATCAAGCTTATTTAAAGGCTTGCCTATGGATTCTAATATAAGGTGTATGAATACTATCCATATAGATTAAGCCTTTAATATGTGCCAGAATGTTGGTCACATGCAAAGGAGAAACCATCGCAGAGGATGCTTGATATTTTGCAATGCCATCCGCAACTGAGTTACATTATCTGTATGTGTGCTTGAGGGTAGCATGGGATAAAAGAGTGTGAACTCGAAAAACTAGAGGGTATAGGGTCCATTTGGAAACTGAAGGATCATTAATCATATTTACTGCCTGTAGCGAGTCAGATTCAATAATGAGGTTGGGATATCTGTCCAGACAGATCTGACAGGCCATAAGAATTGCCTTAACTTCAGCTTCCAGTGGAGATGTGGCTGTTATGGTCTCTGGTCTAATAAGGATTGGTAAACCTTGGTGATTGCGAGCAATTAAGCCAATTGAAACAGAGGAATTAGACCAAGATGCATCCACGTTAACCTTGATGAAACTGTGATCTGGAGATTCCCAGTATACTGTGGAAATAGTTGGCTTTCGTGGTGGTATGGGGGGAAACATCAGAGAAGGGAACTGAAAACGTAGGTTAGGAAATATAGTTGGGAAGCAGGGAGATGAGGTAATGGAAAGGTAGAGAGTATATGTAACTTCCTTGCTCGATGGTTTAAACGCATTAGCGGTTAGACAGGTTTCTTTATGAATGTGGAAGTCTCTCGCACACCATTTATTTTAGGACGGAGGAAGTATAAGATTTTAAAGATTTTACGATCTTTTCTAGGTCCTGGGGAATATAATACATTTCCCTCCCATTCGTATGGATTATTGTTTTTAAATTAAAGCATTTAAAATTATAAGACACAAAAATGTGCCAACAAAGCTTCATTTTCATTCCCTCCAAAAGTTTCCCTTTTCCCTCCATATCCTTAACCCTCGGTTTCCGTACCCTTCCCTCCCCACCACATTGAACCGAGTTCTTTCCACCCACCACATCCCTAATCCCAAGTTCCCCCTCTTCCTACCATAAACCCGTGCAGATTTCCCCCAAAAATAGTGTCCCTCCCTTCACCATTTATGTCAGGCTTCAACCTCCCAATCCTGGTCGCCAACCAAATACACCAATTTTGTCGACATTCAACTCCTCAAATTTCGTACCCAGATCGGAATCTTCACAGTGGAGAGGGTAACCAAGACGGCTGGATGTTGACGGAATAAGGTAACACCCATTGGTAGTTTCCATCTTTTCCGGGTTTAATGAGCAGCTATATTTTGGTTGGTCTCTTTGCGTGTGAGTTTGTGTTGACGTTTCTTGTTTTACTATTATGGGTGTTGTTTCATGCTCATACATGATATGCGTGCTTGTTATGTTATAATTTTTGCCTACCAACGTGCCCCCTATACGAATTTGTTGAACTCGGTTGGATTTTCCTGAAAATCCGCAAAGGGCTGTGTTGGATTAATGTTTTTCTTGTGTTTCATTTACTCATAGAAGAGATTCAATGGCGCCGTCAAGGAAGAAATTGTTTGACTCCGGTGGTAGACAAACTGTTGCCGTTAAATGTTTTACCTCTCTAAAGGATGCCAACTGTGATGACAATAGTGGGGAAGGGGCTGATGCACGGAAATATTGCTCGGGATCAAAGAAGTCAGGAGAAGAAGAAGAAACTATGGTAAAAGAAGACATGAGTGGGAGCTTCGACAAGTTTGATATTGGAGAGTATTGCAAGCGCAGAGGTACAGCCACGTGCAAGTCTGTGTTGCTTGCGAAACAAAAGAAGCCTCTGAAAATATTCTTCGATGATGACTCCGAACCCCTAGTTATGCGCAGTCAATGGTCGATGTATGTTGACTATGCCTTTAGGCGAAGAACGTGGCATAATTGGAGATCAGTCCCAGACCATGTGAAGAAGGATGCATGGGAAGACATTCTCGTAAGTGTCTTCTAATCCTCCTTTTTTCATGTCAACTTCGTTACATGTCGCTCTAACAACATGTCTCCTTATCCTCCAAATTAGCTGGGATATACAAACGAAAATGACTTTCAATGAGATGAATAAGTTTCGAAATAAATGGACAATTTATGCAGGAAAAAAGTGGAGGAATTGGAAGACTAAGGTGGCGAACAAGTACATTGTGCAAAAAAAATCGGGCTCTTGTGCATGGAGAGACTACCGCTGGATGGACAAAAATGAGTGGGAGCTGTTTGTGAAACACAGGTCAACCCCTGAATTCAAGGTAATTCCTTCAATATTATTTTTCTCTAGTCTTTACGATGAGAACAGTTTACAAACTGATGACCAAACAGGCGGTAAGTGATGCAGCAAAATTAAGCGCCTCACAGAAGTACTACATCCATCACACGGGGAGTGGAGGGAACCATAGGGTTGCAGTAGAACTCGAGAAGAGGAAAAGAAATGCTAAAATTGAGGCACTTCTGGATGAAGGTCAGAGTGTAGAAGAAGCAGAGGCTTTAGTTCAAAGCATGGATTTCAAACCGGACCGCTCGAAAGTGTTCCTTGCCGCTAACTGGGACAATAAATTATCAACCTACACCAACGACTCCGTCCGAAGAGCAGCCCCCACTATTGTGAGCATAATTCATAATTGAATCTATCTCTATTGATATTCTTTGATGTTATCCCGATCAAATGGCTTATATTTGCTTTGTTTCTTAGAAAAACCTTTTGGATAAGAAGCAAAAGGGGGATTTTGTTATACATGGAAAAGAAGATATTCTAGTTCAAGCAACGGGTAGGAAGGATCACGGGGGTCGTTGGAGAGGTTGCTTTGCAACCTCTAAGGTCAACGAGGCCCTACCACATATGACTGTCACTCGTTACGCATCTACTCAATGTGGGAGCACAAACACGAAACCATCTGAGGAAATTTCAAATTCAAACAAACAACCAACAGATGTCATCGAGCTCAGGGAAACATTTGTTGCTTTACTTGAGGCCCAAACAAATTGGCTAGCTAGGCAATTGGGCAAAGATATTCCCCCATACTTGGATGCCCGTAATTTCCTTGCTACATCTTCCACCCCCACGAACAAGGAAAATAGGGTATTCATTCCTTCAGCATCGGGATGTAGTGACCCACAAGGAACTGCAACGGATGACAAGGTAGTCCAAACCGTGAACTGCAATCGTATTTGTTCCTTTCTTGCTATGTGATTTGTAGTATATGGATTTCCATTTCCTGATTTGGATTGATGTTGTGGGGATACAGTTCATTGCTGATGAATGCTGGAAGCTGCAGCATGCTGTAGCTCTCAGTTTCAGCTGGGCACTGAAAGCTGTAGCGCGCTGCAGCCTTCAGCAGCTACATGTACAATTCATTACTTCTTATAATCTATCGCTTGCACTTCTGACTTTATCTGTTTTCCTTCAATAGAGAATACTTAGTTATTGCCCGACCGATGTATTTACTCAATCTCTAAGTTTATCTCTCAGGGAGGAAAAAATGTTGCCTATATGTTTTGAACCATCATGGAGAAAGGGAGGTAGCTGCATACGGTATATTCTTTCCAAAGGAAGCGGAAACTGACTTACCCATCAAGTGAGAGCGAGTAAATCTAAAAGGACCTGTGATCATACCAAAGGCACCTTTGTCGATTGAACACGAAGAATTTGTGTTTGTCACTCAGGCCATTGGATATAACATTCTATGGCCGGGGAAGCTGATAAGTGTCATAGAGCAACAGGATGATGAGGTGTGATAATTGTATTCTTCTTCTCATCAGTGCTCATAAATATCTTTCTTGCTAATACAATAACATGATATGTTATTCATCTACGAACGTAGGAGAACGAGCAGCAACCGCCTCGGCAAGAAATGGTGGTCGACGAAATTGGAAGTCCTCAAACAAACCTCACACTAGTGGCTAAGGAAGATACTCCTCGTGGAGAGGTGGCCGCTCGATCGGTAAAAGGAGAGGTACATACCCCCATACTATTTCATTCTGACTGATTTTCTCCTACACATCACTAACATTTTACCCATTAGCAACTACCAAAAGAAAAAAACTACATCACCGAAGAATGGGTAACCAACTCCTCCCTCGTCGATTTCTCCCCAATACATATTTGTGAGAACTCATTTCAGCCTTTACATTATCATCCACTACTGAATTACATACAAATACTGTTCATCTAACATTATTAGATTCTGAATGTAATGATTAGGGAGCCACAGAAAACCAAGAATGCATCGCTGCTGTTGACCAGATTAATGATGCTTTACGGCTATCTTCACAAATATGTGGACCAGACAAAGTATTCCGCATCAATTTCAGTGCAAAGGTGTTCGAAATAGAAGAAGTCTACACCGCCATTTTTACTGACAAGATACGACTGTTCATGAACAGCTTGGACGCAGATGATGAAATGGAGTGGATTAGTGGGTGCCAACTTGATATATGGGCATCGTAAGAAGTGCATGCTTTCATTATTCATAGATACAAGTATCATTATATTTGCTTCACTAACCATATTAATTTGAAAGATACCTCTGCGATGGGGTGGTACGTGGAGGCCACGTCCAGTTTATTCCTGCCTCTTCGAACTCAATGGCTCAGAAGGAAAATCAAAGGGTGGAATTGACTGCGGACGAGGTTTCGGCTGTCATGTACCGCACTAAAGCGAGGATGTACATCTTCCCATACAATCGAGAGTAAGTTCCATTCATTTTCCGAGTAGCTAGACCCGCCCACATGGAAGCGAAAGCAACCGTGTGCTGTGATTTTATTTTAAGAATCTTAAGTACTTTTTTTCCCTTTTTCCCATGGGGACTATTGGTTTTTGCTTGTCTTCGTACCAGAATCGATCGAGTATATTGCATCGACTCAATGACTGGGGGGATTTCCAAACGAAATAGATCATGCCTTAAAATAATTCATTTGTAAGTGGAACACATTCGTTTCTTTCCTTCAGCTTCGATGTTTTTCAAAAATGGTTGTTCCCGTAATTGTGTTCTTGTACGTTTCGCACTCTCTTGGCTCAATTATTTACAATTACTGTTACTCAATATGTTATCATATATTGTGTGAACCCCAATTTCTGAAAATAATATTCCTCATGTTGACAAAAATAGGTTTCCATCTATTGTAGGATTGCAACAAAATATTGACGGTCCAACTCCAAAAAAAATAGGTCCTGCCCTTCCAACTACACTTGGGATGTCATAAACATCAGTGTACGTATCATCTCATACCTTCATATTTCACGTGTCATTTTCATCTTCGTAATCGGTTCAACAAATTTTCTTTTCCATCATCAGCACAAGATACAAAGTAGTACTTGGGAGTGCGGATACCATTGCATGTATTACATGGAAAAAATTGTTAGGCACGTACATGACATTGACATTATTCCAGTACATTTTCCTACAATTCTTCTATGTATTTGTTATCCTCACATATACATCCTTCTCTTAACATGTCATTTAATGCATTGTTTCAGCAATTCCCGGAAGATTACACTCCACTGGGGAGCGATGAACTGCGGAGTATTGCTTTGAAATGGGTTTGTATTTTTGCAAAAAATACTCTGCCAAAACGCATAGCTCAATTGAATATCATACAAGGACTTGCACAAATCGTCGGATAGTGGTTAGTATTATCTGTTACGAGAAAGCTAATTGACCATCTCTTCTGATACTCGTCAAATTCGACGATGAGGGGGGTTTCAGTATCTTAGGACACTACGAAACACGTCATGCTCTTCTTTTGCTAGTCATAAATTATACTTCATCGGATTCAATGCTTTCTTCAACCTACTTTCTTGTCTATGCATCATTGTGGCTCGGAATTTGTTCAATTTGTCTTTGTGCACCATTCTGTTACTACGCACAACAAATAATGGGTACCATGCCTGAAAAAAAAAAGGAACTGGCTGTGAGAAGATGAACGCTGGAAGCTGCAGCACGCCGCAGCTTACAGTGACCACAATAGTTACTCACGCTTTTAACACCGGTTTCTTTCGATTAGAGAAGCGGTGCTAATATTAAACGGTGCAAAATTAACGCTTGTAGCACCGCTTTCAAAACCGCTACTAAAAAAAAGGTGCGATCATAACCGATGCTATATTTACTTCATTGCACCGGTTTTCAAACGGGTGCAAAATTTAACCGGTGCAACAAATAAACAACTCTAGCACCAGTTTTTTTTACCGGTGCAATAAAACTGTTCTTTATCACCGGTTCCCAAACCGTTGCTAAACTATAACCGGTGCAATTTATTTTTCTGTCACCGGTTTAAAAATCGGTGCTACCTGCAAACCGGTGTTAGATATAAAGATTTAACACCGGTTCCATAACCAGTGCTAACAAATCCGGTGCGACAAAATTTTATTTATCACCGGTGTTATAACCGGTGCAAGAATGACAAAATTTACACCGGTTTTTTCTAGCACCGGCTACAAAAAAATCGGTGCTAATATGGTACATTATAGCACCGGTAACTTAAACCGGTGCAAAATATAACCAGTGCTAATAAAAGAAATTTAGCACCGATTTTGCTTCAACCGGTGATAATGTAGCATCGCTTACTTAGGTACCGATTTTTTAGCCACTAAAAAATTGGTGCTAGGAACCAAAACAACAGGTGCTAGAGGTGTTTTCGCGAGGTGGTGAACACTCCTTCCTTCCTTGTAGCTCTGGGAATCACCGAGAAATTAATGCGCAGACCCAAACTCTTGTTTCTTTCTTCTAAGTATTCCGAACCAGAAGGAGAAGAGAACTTTAGAAGAATGCGGTGATTCTGAATGGCTCATCTTAAGCCTCTTATTAATGAACTTGCGTTTCTTTTGGGAGAGGAATTTATTGTGCCTGTTACCGCATTGAATGAATCCCTATTCATAGGGTTTTTAACACCACCTTTGTTGCCCATTGGAATGCAGAACGGTTTGCATTCCATTCTCCGAAATCTTCTTCCCCCCCCCCCCCCCCCCCCCAATTATCATAGCAGACGCTTCCCCAGATTCCCAAATCTTTACACAAAACCGCTTCATTTCGTCTGAAAACTTTCAATTTAGTACCCCCAATGCACTCAATCGACCACAACCCCCCAATGAGCATTAAACCCCCTGTCGATTTCACAATCCTCAATGCAGGGTAGTCTCCCGCACCTCTATTCTCCAATTAACAGTAATTACTTGCTTAGGGGGCTAATCTAATTGCTGCCTAGGGTCCCTAAAAACTTACTGGAACCTTTTCCACTTTACGCTTAAAATTCCTCTAATGATTATTTTGCAGACCCTTTTTCCTCTATAAACACAATACACCAAAGATTTAGATTGCCTGAATTACCCGGTGGTGAAATTATATTGAAGAGGCTACAATTTCCGATAAAATCTAGATGAAAACCCTAGCAGAATGCGGGCAGGCAAGGCCCAGTTGTGTTCTTCGCTTCTCTCTATTATAGTGAGAAAATTTACGTATTAAATTTCAATTTTTGGAAAAAAAAAAGACAAAGTCTTGGGAAAGACGGTCTTTCCATAGGCTTATGGAAAGATGGGGTTTAATTCAAATAATGAAAGATAAAAGGTCTTAGTTGCAACATTAAAAATTTAGTATGCAACATGTAGTTGTTATAAAATTTATAACTCGGTTCATGCAACCCGAAAATTTTATCTTAATTTCTTCTAATTTACACTTTAAACCTTGGTCTTTCCATGACTTATGGAAAGACCGTCTTTCAAGAGACACACTCAAAAAAAAATGTTATAACAAAGAGTCCGTCTCTGGAAAGACGGTCTTTCCATAAGTTATGGAAAGACCAAGGTTTAAAGTGTAAATTAGAAGAAATTAAGATAAAATTTCCGGGTTGTATGAACTGGGTTATAAATTTTATAACTATTACATGTTTCATACTAAAACCTTAATATTGCAACTAAGACATTTTACCTTTTATTATTCTAATCAAATCTCGTCTTTCCATAAGCCTATGGAAAGACCGTCTTTCCCAAGACTTTGCCTATAACAAATCTAATTAGATATTACTTAATGGTCTTTCAGAAAAAAAAATATCACTTAATAATATTTATACTTATATACTAAGTTAACTTTATGGTCAAAGTTTATTTATTTTTTACTAAATAAATAGTTAAATTGCAGTTTGCAATGAAAAGGAGAAAGTATCCAGGCCCGGCCCCAGCTTAAGGCAACTCAAATGTTCGCCTCATCCTCCCAAAATTTTAATTATATATGAGGCTCATTTTTTATATTTACTATATATATGTAAGAAAAATTAATAAATATTATATTTTTTAGTTAACTACCTCAATAACTTTTTTTTCCTTACATGTGAGGCCCTATTTTACAAATACAACACACTATAAATATTACATGTGGTGCCCATTTTTTTTCTAATTTATTCCAGGCCTTCAAAATGATAGGACCGACTCTAAGAGTATCTCAATATAAATAATAATAAAATATATCGAATAATATTAATTATAAAATGATGTGAAATAAAACTTTGTAATGCAAAGTGAGACATATTCTGTAAATAAGTTTGTACTGCAAAGCGGGACATATTCTGTAAATAAAATATTTTTTTTGGTCTGAACGAAGTTTTTCTGTTAGTAACTGTTTTAACGGCCAGCATTTGAGGATCAGTTTCTGTCTCCTCCGTTGGCGCGCTTTTTTCCCCCACACCACAACACCAATTCCTTCTCCCTTTCTCTCTCACGCACTCATTTTTCACGATACACTTTGTTAATACAATATCTCTCCAATGGCATTCTTCTCCCTGTCTATATTTTTCAACGATCAATTTCGCACAAGATCCGTATCTCGTGCATGCAATTTTGTTTGATATGAAATGTGTTGTTGTCGCTGTAATAATTTGAGTTGCACATAAGCTGTTTGATTAATGGCGTCTTAGAATCAATCTCCTTCTAGACTCAATGGGAGGATGTGAATTAGGAAATGTTGATCCTAACCTAACATTTCATTTCTCGGAGGATTTTTGGACGATTGCGATTTAGCGTGATTGAATTGTACTATCGCTTTCGGTCTTCCCAGATGATTTTTCTTCGTGTAAGTGCGCTTTTCTTGGCGAGATTTTGATTATTTGTGAGTAGGATAGATGGGTTAATCCAATGCCTGAATGGTGCAATGTCCAATATTTTTGTGTGCAGGGGGAGGAAGTAGACGGCTTGAATAGGTTTACCTTCATTCTCCATGGTTGTGTCAGTTTTCGACGATGTTTAGACAAAAGTCTCAGTTTATAGGTGGAAAGAAGGAGGAGTTTGTGAGGTACGATCATGGATGATTATTGTCTTTAAATTCTGGTGGAAAAAATGCTCTTTCGGTAGCTGCAGTTTCAACAATCTTTCCTGCAGGTTGGAAGATTTGGACTCTAATCTATCATTTAAAGGAGAAATGCCTGTAAAAAGAGTTAGATTCGGGTTCACTTTAGGGGGACTGACCTCTGGGGGTCGGTCGAGAGGGAATTCATCAAAATCAATCAAGGTAGGGATGAAAAGAGGATCTGAAGGTATCCTGACTCTTGGTAGGTCATTGACGTCTGGAATGAGCCGTGCAGTGTTCCCAGAAGATCTTAAAGTTTCTGACAAAAAAATATTCGATCCACAAGACAAGTCTCTCTTGTTTTGGAATCGGCTTTTTGTTTGCTCCTGCATCATTGCAGTGTCGGTAGATCCATTGTTTCTGTATCTTCCTGTTTTTCGCAATGATCCGATGTGCCTTCATATAGACAAGAGTTTAGCCTACACAACTACCACTCTTCGCACACTTGTTGATGCATTTTTTGTTATACGGATGGTTCTCCAATTCCGGACAGCTTACATTGCCCCATCATCTCGGGTTTTTGGCCGAGGTGAACTTGTAATTGATCCTAAGGACATAGCAAGTAGATATATACATCGGTATTTTGGTGTGGATCTTCTCTCTGTGCTGCCTTTGCCTCAGGTTTGAATCACACTCTTTCGACTAACAATTCAATAACTAATGAATAACATACTTGTTGTGCCAACAGAGACCTTTTTTAATCTGCAGACTGTTGTCTGGAGATTTCTGCACAGATCAAAGGGTTCCGATGTTCTTGGTACAAAAAGAGCATTGGTGTTCATCGTATTCATTCAATACATCCCTCGATTTGTGCGGATTTTACCACTGATGTCAGAGTTGAAAAAAACAGCCGGTGTCTTTGCAGAAACTGCTTGGGCTGGTGCAGTGTACTATTTGTTGTGGTTCTTGCTATCAAGTCATGTGAGCAGCTCTTCCATAATTAGATACTGTGCATTGAAACGTTAGAATCATCCACATTGAATGTGAGGGGGCGTGCAGAAACATGTGGCCGGACAGTCACTTCATCCCACTTAGGATAGTTGTGGAGACATGATATATATCTCTTAAGAATTCTTACTCTACAGAAGACAAATGATCTGCATACTTTGCAGTTTTTGTATATGTTTATTTGTTTCATTTTCTGATGTTTGATAAATTACAGATAGTTGGGGCTTTCTGGTACTTGTTGGCTGTGGAGCGAAGAGATGCATGCTTGGAACTTGCTTGTCAGGAGAACAATATTTGTACCAAAATTTCACTGTACTGTAATCCGGATGGTAACGTAAATTTAGACTATGCAACATGGAAGAACATCACTGATACAGTGCTTGACCCGAGCTGCAAAATCAACGATACCTACTCAGCATTTAACTATGGGATATATGAACAAGCCTTAACATCTGGGATTGTTGAATCTGAGAATTATATCTCCAAGAACTTTTACTGTCTGTGGTGGGGTCTGCGAAATTTAAGGTAAGATTGAATTCTGTCTGCATTTGAAGTATCAGGTTTTGTCTGGTTTTGTTGTTGTACGTTGTAATACGATTTGAAGTGTCTAAATTTGATGTTTCATTTCTTACAGCACTCTTGGTCAGGGGCTTGAGACCAGTACTTATCCTGGAGAGGTTTTGTTTTCTATAGCAATGGCGATCTTTGGGCTCGTCTTGTTTGCTCTTCTCATAGGTAACATGCAGGTAAGAGTGGAAATTTGCTTCAGATCTTCCGTCTGTTTTCGCTCGGGTGCAATCGAGTCCCTGCTTGTAGAGGGATTTGGGAAAGTTTTCATCTGCAATTTTTTAACTCACTGAATATGCGCTGAGACTGAGATTTATGTTCTGGTTTTAACAGACTTATCTTCAATCCATGACTGTGCGTCTTGAGGAAATGCGAATCAAAAGACGAGACTCTGAGTTATGGATGCATCATAGGCTGCTGCCCTGGGAGCTCAGGGAGAGAGTTCGACGCTATGATCAGTACAAATGGATGGAAACAAGGGGCGTGGATGAAGAGAATATCGTTCAGAGTCTGCCGAAAGATCTCAGAAGAGACATCAAGCGACATCTTTGTCTGAATTTGGTCAGACGAGTAAGTATCCTTTCCTCTTGTTCGTTCTTTGGCGCGAGATTCTACTGTTTTTTTTTATGTTGATTGACTTTTGAGCTTTCAGGTTCCTTTGTTCGCGAACATGGATGAGAGACTACTTGATGCTATCTGTGAGAGACTTAAACCAAGTCTGTACACAGAAAAAACATACATTGTCCGAGAAGGCGACCCGGTGGATGAGATGATGTTCATCATCCGCGGCCGCCTGGAGAGCGAGACAACGGACGGTGGAAGAAGCGGGTTTTTCAACAGAGGATATCTGAAAGAGGGTGACTTCTGCGGTGAGGAGCTTCTGACTTGGGCGTTGGATCCTAAAGCAGGTTCGAATCTCCCGCCATCAACCCGAACTGTGAAGGCCTTGACAGAAGTAGAGGCATTTGCCCTGATAGCCGACGAGGCGAAGTACATCACTAGTCAGTTCAGGCGTATTCACAGCCGGCAAGTGCAGCATACATTCCGTTTCTACTCGCAGCAGTGGAGGACTTGGGCCGCAACGTTCATCCAGGCTGCGTGGCGTCGCTACTTGAGGAGGAGGCATCTAGAGCTCCGGCGACTTGATGAAGATCAAACGAACAGCATGCCTGCACATAGTATGGGAGCAGCAATGTATGCCTCGAGATTTGCTGCCAATGCTTTACGCGGTATTCATAGGAGCCGCAGCACCAGGCTTGAGATGATCAAGCCGCCTTCAAAACCTTCTGAACCCGACTTTAAAGCAGATTTGATGGATCATACTGGAGATGATCTCTGATCCGAATTCAGTTGCTGATACCTAGTAGTAGTAAGGAGTTTCTTGTCCCCATAGATTATATCTAACCAAGTTATAATAGTAGCTAAGAGAATCATGACCAGTTCAAACAGTATTCTCGAGACAATCAAGTACAGAGATGATTTGAAGCAACTTGTGATCTAATTTTCATTTCCCTCTAAATTTGGAGTTTTTAGTTTAGTGATAACAGACTATTTAACATCAAGGATCAATACCTTTCTCCTTTACTCCAGAAGATCCACCGCTTTCTCCTGCTGCTGTCGAGTGTCAGCCACGGCAGTTAAAACATTACTATACCAAAGAACATTGTCGACACTGAGGGTGACCGCGGCTGGCAGTTGTTTAAGAATTTGTTCCACTATACATATCCTGGGATTTTAAATCGGACCTCCCTATACCAGAATCATGAATTCACAAGTCCTTGTTTCATTTACAGTAGCCTCTCATCCCTTTAACTTATCTTGTTTCCGCTGTGGCATTTCAACTTCGCCAAGTTGGTGACTCTTCCAGATCGGTATTTTCTTCCCACCAAGTAGCATTCTGCATTTTTTAGTTCATTGCAAACAGTTCAGATTCTCAGTGGACAGAAAAGTGAGGAAAAGCATCATCATGCATAACCTTGTATCCTCTTCGAAGGAATTGAAGTGAGCTCCCTTCTTCTTCTTCCAATCCGAGAACCCTCAACAGTTCTTCCTTGGTCTGGTACACCAAAAACACAATAATTTCTCAAATGAGTCCGCGTGATTTTCTAGTCATCAACGACAGGAGGAAAGCGAAGATTAGAATCCTTACTTCACCAAGGGTGAAGCGAGTTGCACTCTCTGCGACACACGCAAAAGAGCCATCTGACTGTTTCAACATAACCTGCCAAGGTCCTGAAAAATCCAAGCAGATAAGCATGTGCACGTACAAACATTTTGTCGTTAAGGACAAATAAGAGACAACTAAACTTTCACCGATCATGTAGGAAGAAAATGTTCATCTTACCCGGGTATTGACGAAACAAGGCTCCATTATAGTTGACAACATAAGGCGCCACTGCAATGGTCTTTTGTAGCATAAAATAAGAATCTGTAGAAACACATCAGATCAAAATCTGCAGGAAAAACACCTGAAGGAGAAACTTACCTTTGAGTATTCTCTTATTCGGATGTAAAACACTGGAAGAAATTGAGAGAGGAATTTGTAATGTACATCTTTAGGAGGAAAACCAAAAAGGCCTAAGTCACCCCTGCAGTTTTTGTTGGTCTTAGGTCATGTGGAGATATATAAAACATGACAAAGGGACAACTAACAGACCTATCACGAGAACTCACCTCAACGTGTCAAGTTCCAGATTGAAAAGGAGGGCAGGCATTGATGTGCCAAAATTTTCCTATATGATTTCATAAGGGATAAAAGACTCGTCAATTACCGGTACACACATGCACCGATGACATATGCTTATGAGTTATATACGTCTGAATTTTGTGGGTGGTAGAAGGAAAGCATACCACATACTTCTCTATGACTGATAGATCACGCGTGCTGGAATTGATGAATATGTAAATTGAAGGTGGCTTGTCTGGCTTCCAACGACCTACACAGTAATGCCACATGTGTAATATTTACTTTTTTACAGCAACAAAGAGTACACTAGCTTAGCCAAGTGAGTATAAACCTTCATTCTCATCGTCGAAGTCAAAATCCAAGGTGTTCTTAATGGATCTGAAAAATGTGTTGACAGCATCAACAGGAATGTCATCCAAAGATGAAACACTTATACCTTCGATCTGAATGAGGAAGTAAATTAAAGATTAACAATGAAATAAAGTAATGACCTTACACACCGGTACAGATGCTATGATCTTTTCCATAGAAGCATCAACTCATGTGCTTAAGCAAAAACCATCCACTTAAATAAATGAGGAAGTTTGTAAACAAATTTTTTTTCCTGAACAATGAAATTTACTAACTTCTTACTGAATCAACTCCAGGGAATTATGTCGAGAGCAAGTAACATGGAAAATGTAAGCAAATGCAGCTCAAAAGGGGAAAACAACCCCAAAATGTTCACATTGCCAACATAAGCCTCAACCAATAAACAGTTACGAGTTGAGGCAAAAATGTTAACTGAGAGTTCTCACCGAGTCAAAAGCAGCTTGGAAAAGTTCGGTTGCCCTACGCTTTTCTGGCTTGTCTGGAAAAACCTAGAGTTCCAATGCAATTAAAATTTGTTCACTTTATTCTGTTAAAACAAACTACAAAAGATAGAAGTAAGAAAACAGGTATCTCCTTACGATGCAAGCTCTGGTTTCCATTTTCTCCTGCAGTTTCTTTACAACAGCCAAAGCCAGCTGGACATTGGCATCAGTGAATTCATCTGATGATCCCTACACATAAAAAGCTGAAATAGCATCATGGGCACGTCCAAAAATCCAACAGGATACAAAATCTGATGTCAACAAACTTAAAAGGTGGTAGATTTTGTGACGGCGACAAAGAAGATGTCGACTAACTGACACACTATGAAGCTAGAAATTACCTTATATGAGGAAATGCTGGTAGGCAAAGGACTGGTGATGAGTAACAGCAAGAAAAGAAAATGATGTCAGGATAAAAGATAAAACAGTCAGAAATCAAGAGATAATCAAAACAGAACAAGAGGCATTTAACTCAATTCCATCAAATCCGAATTAACAACAACCTCATCCAAGGCTCAATTCCATTATGTAGGATCATCTGTATGGATCATATCATTCTATCGAAACACGCTGCATCGTGTATGATCTGATCTTTCTATTACTATTTTACTATTATGTTTTAGCTGTTTTCTACTCATTTATCCATTTTTTTCATAGCTACTCCCATCACATTTTAAACAGTGTCGTTGCGTATTTTATCTTACAATCTTCCAAGTCCAGATATCCATTTCATCATCATCGTTTCAGCCATTTTCTCATGTTCATATTTAGTTTCCCAGACGACCCAACAAACAGATGTAAAAAAAAAAGAAAAAGATAGGGAATTACGGGAACTCAATCTCAAGCCGAGTCTTGCCGTCTTTGAGAGCATAATACAAAGAACTGGCGGCGTCGGCGACCAGAACTTCGTACGATTTGGGCTTGTAAAGTGGTACCCCCATCTGGGGATCGGAGTTGTTGGGCAACGTCGTTTTGGCCGCTTCTTTACTGGCGCTGAAGCTCACTGGTAGAGACGGTGGTCTTTTCCACCGCCATGAAAATGTGGGACGGAGAGGTACATATGAGGTGAGAGAGATCGTAGGTAATTGGGAGAGTGAAGGGAGTAGACGCGGCGGCGAAAAGGCCGTCGGAACAGCCATGACAGCGTTTGGGTGGTGGAGGGAAAGATAACGGTTGGATGGCGTTGTATGACTACAAAGTGGTTTCCCTTTCACAAATTGTTTGTTTAGTAATCTTTTAATTGAAGCATACTTTTCAGACCCCTTACATTTCACTAATAAGAGTTTGGTCATGTTCTATACTCCGTCCCAAGGGAATCTGCACATTTTTTTTATTTGGGTGTCGCAGGTAAATCTGCACACTCTTCTTTTAAGGAAATTTTCAGTATGCAATAAGACATAATTACCCTTGCAGAATTAACATTTTACAGAGCTACATCACACCCACAAAATATCATTAAAAATTCTTGACTTTTGAAATCGGATCTCTTTCTTCGCTCAATCTTCTTCACTCATGGAAACACTAATGACGAGTCTCATTTTCTTTGTGAAAAACGTAAACTTTCAGAATGACAAGAGTAAGTTAATTATCGGATAGCAAAAGAGTGATGTTTTCACGTTCACCCCCAAATCTTGCAGGAACCCTAGCTTCACCCTCACATGCTACCTTTTCACTCGCTGGAACAACAACTAGTTTCTCCGGCGAGAGGGCTCGCAACACATCCTTCTTGGCTTGGCGGAGAGAGGTGGAGTCGAAGAGAAACGAAGGTGGAGTGAGGCGAGGAGTCGGAGGCGAAGGGGAAGACGAATCTGAGGGAGAGGAGCGGAGGTGCAAGGCGGTGGTGGTGGAGAGAGGCGGGGGTGAGGTGGATGAAAAGGGAGAGAGGGGTGGAGGCAAAAGGTGGAGAGAGAGAGATAGAAGCGGAAGGTGAAGAGGGTGGCAAAAGGTGAGGCAAGAGGTGAAGGTGGAGATGGATGGCAGGAAGAGGAAATAGATCTGGGCGAAGGTGGCGGAGGAGGAGCTGAGTGGTGGTGGCGATAGGGAGTACCAAGCGGGAGGAGAATTAGAGAACACATGGGTAAAAATGTATATTCACCAGGGGAAAATCTGCAGAGAGATTTTCTCTCTCTGCAGATTCCTCTGGGACGGAGGGAGTAGTAGAGTTTATCTTATTTGATCTGAATTAAATCAAACTGATTTGAATTTAACCGATCTGAACTGAATTCAATTGTAGTGAAGTGAATTGAGCTAAAATATGTATGTTGAAAAATAGTACCTAATAATATGATTAAATAAAGATAAATTTTACTAAATTAAATTTCCATTAAACTGAATTGAACTAAACTAAACTAAACTAAACTGAATAATTGAAATGAAGGGTAGTTAAGTTCTAGAGAACAAGACATCATGTGATACCGTCTTGTGGTAAGATTAGTCACAAATAATGTAAACATGTTTTTCACATAATTTTGTTTTAGGTAGGAACCATTATGCAACTATTATCCAAAGCACCCTGTAATAGATGTTGTTTGCTTTGGATGGTTCTTCAACCGGAGATATTTTTGTAATTTCTGACTTCCCTAAGATTGTGAAACGACACCATTTTGGATTCCAAGCTTCGTTCCTAATTTACATCTGTTTATCCAAAGCACCCTATAATAGATATTGTTTACTTTGGATGGTTCTTCAACCGGGGATATTTTTGTAATTTCAGACTTACCTAAGCTTGTGAAACGACACCGTTTTGGATTCCAAGCTTCGTTCCCAATTTACATCCATTTATATATAGAAATTCAAATCAAATTTGTCTTCGATTCGAAATCCTCTAAGTCGATTAGGACTCTACCGGTTGGTGGAAGTTGTATGGGGATAATTACCGAATTCGAAAATGACCTCTTCAGAAGAGGGTTCCGGGTGCATCAGGAACAAGATACGCCCAAACGGCAGTGGCGGCAATGGTAATTCCCGGAAAGGTATTGAGGAGACTAGGGTGGCATTATACACTGGGAAGTTGAGCGTGGTGGGGGTGTTGTATGAGTGGGTGAACTTCGGGAAGGAGAGGAGAGCCAGGTGTTTACCATGGAAGATGGAGTGTTGTCGTATTATAAAATACACAGCCCTAATAAGATTGTGATGACTCTGGGGATTGAGAATGATTCAAGGTGATCGGAAAAGAATCACGGAGGTAAATAAGGAAGGTTAGCGGCATTGCGGCGGCTGTTGATCTTCATCCTTGAGTCAATGAGATTGTGTGGAATGGAATTCTTTCGGTGAAGTTCGTTGGAAGGTATGTGAATGTGTGTAAACAACAAACTGCTTGTTTTAGTAATTGTATTAGTTGCTTGGTCGTAAACGACTAATTTTGCTCTTTAATTTGGTGCTTTTGTTTTCATTATTCAGTATGTATGACTCATATGTGAATTCTAATATGACCGCTACAAGAACATACCGATAACACAAAATATGACATTAGCATTCAAGTAGCTGAAGCACCAAGTTAATGGTTGATCTTTCTACATTTTGATTTATTATTTTCAGTGATCTGATAATGGCTTATGTATTTTTCTATATTAGCTTAACAACCCTTGAAATTAGATGATTCAGGTAATTGTACATATGTGTGTTGACACTAGAGGAAGTTCAGGTTTGCTGGTTTCAAACTTGAATTGATCTTGGCATTTAGCTCTGTTTCTAGCAAGTAAAGATACAGTGGTTGCATTTTTTTGATATTTTGAGCCTGGACCCGTGAGAGATGGTTCGACTGTCATATCTTTTTCTAAGAATCCTGACGGCTATCTCTTCGAGTGGAGAAGGTCCGAGTAGTATTGGGTTCGAGTAGTACTGGGTTCGAGTGGATAAGGTTCGAGTGAAGAGGGTTCGGGTGGTGAGGGTTCGAGTGGAGAGAGTTCGAGTCGAGATTCCAGTGGTACTGGGTCGAGTAGAGAGGGTTCGAGTGGAGAGTTTCGAGTGGAGAGGGTTCGAGTGTTACTGGGTTCAAGTGGTAGCGTGGTGGATGTTCAAGAACTGATGGTTCAAGGGGTGATGGTTCCAGGAATGGATGGTTGGTGTTCGAGGGATAGGTGGTTCGAATGGAGAGGTTCGAGTGGAGAGAGTTCGAGTGGTGAGGGGTCAAGTAGTGAGCGTTCGAGTGGAGAGGGTTCTAATAGAGAATTCGAATAGAAATGGTTTGAGTGGTACTGGTTCGAGTGGTGAGGGTTCGAGTAGAGGGTAGAGTGAAGAGGTTTGAGTTGAGGGGTGATGCCTCGAGGGGGATGGTTGATGGTTCCAGGGCCTCGAGGGTTAATGAATCGAGTGGAGATGCCTTGAATCAACACCTCTAAAGGCGGATGGTTTATGTTCAAATGGTGGATGGTTCGAGTGGTAGGGAGGCCTCGAGGTAAATGGTTGATGTTCAAGAGGTGGATGGTTCGAGTGGTGGCGTGGGGGATGTTGAAGAACTGGTGGTTCGAGTGGTGATGGTTCCAGGAATAGATGGTTGGTGTTCGAGGGATAGGTGGTTCGAATGGTGGTGCCGTAGATGGTTCGAGGGGTATATGCCACGAGCGGGTCATGGTTCAAGAGCTAATGTGGATGGTTCGACGCTCTCAGTGACATACTCTCTCGAGGTGTGGTGTACCCTCGAGGGCTGGTGTACTCTAGAGGGGTGGATGTGCGACCTCTCGATGGGTGGTGTACCCTCGAGGGCTGGTACACCTCTCTCGAGATGTTGATGGCGTACCATCGAGGGGTGGAAGGTGTACTCTCTCTAGTGGTGGATGGTTTACCGTCTCGAGAGTACTGGATTTGAGTGGTACTGGGTTCGAGTGGAGATGTTCGAGTAGTACTGGGTTCAAGTGGATAGGGTTCGAGTGGTAATGGATTCGGGTTGTGAGGGTTCGAGTGGTACTGGGTTCGAGTAGAGAGGGTTCGAGGGGTGGATGGTTCGAGTGGAGAGGTTCGAGTGGTGAGGGTTCGATTGGAGAGGGTTTAGTAGAGAGGTTCGAGTGGAGAGGGTTCGAATGGAAAGGGTTCGAGTGGTGAGGGTTCGAGTAGAGTTTAGAGTGAAGAGGTTTGAGTCGAGGGGTGATGCCTCGATGTGGATGGTTGATGGTTCCAGGGCCTCGAGGGTTAATGAATCGAGTGGAGATGCCTCGAATCAACACTCCTCAAGGCGAATGGTTGATGTTCAAAGGGTGGATGTTTGAGTGGTAAGGAGGCCTTGAGGCGAATGGTTGATGTTCGAGATGTGGATGGTTCGAGTGGTGGCGTGGTGAATGTTCAAGAACTGATGGTTCAAGGGGTGATGATTCCAGGAATGGATGGTTGGTGTTCGAGGGATAGGTGGTTCGAGTGGAGAGGTTCGAGTGATACTATGTTTGAATGGCACTGGGTTCGTGTGGAAAGAGTTCAAGTAGAATAGGTTCGAGGGTTCAAGTGGAAAGGCTCTGACTATAAGGTTAGAGTGGAGAGGTCGAGTGGAGAAGTTGTTCAGGTGGTGAGGGTCGAGTGGAGAGGGTTCGAATTGAGGATTCGAATTGAAAGGGTTCGAGTGGTATTGGTTCAAGTGGTGAGGGTTTGGGTAGAGGTTTGAGTCGAGGGGGATGGTTGATGTTCCAGGGCCTCGATGGTTCATGCATCGAGTGGAGATGCCTCGAATCAACACCCCTCAAGGTTGATGGTTCGAGTGGTAGGGAGGCCTCGAGGCAAATGGTTGATGTTCGAGAGGTGGATGGTTCGAGTGGTCAAGTGGTGGATGTTCAAGAACTGATAGTTCGAGGGGTGATGGTTCCAGGAATGGATGGTTGGTGCTCGAGGGATAGGTGGTTCGAATGGTGGTGTCGTGGAATGTTCGAGGGGTATATGCCTCGGGTGGGTCATGGTTCGAGAGCTAATGTGGATGAATCGACGCTCTTAGTGGTATACTCTCTCGAGGGGTGGTGTACCCTCGAGGGCTGGAACATCTCTCTCGAGACGTTGATGGCGTACCCTCGAGGGGTGGAAGGTGTACTCTCTCCAGTGGTGGATGGTTTACCCTCTCAAGAGATAGATGGTGTACCCTCGAAGGGTGGTTGACAAACTTCTTGAGGGGTGGATAATGCTCTCTCCAGTGGTGGATGGTATACCCCTCTCGAGGGGTGGATAGTACTATCTCCAGTGGTGGATGGTACCTTCACCACTCGACTCTCACCACTCAAACTTCTCCACTCGGACCTCTCCACTCTAACCTTATAGTCGGAGCCTTTCCACTCGAACCCTCGAACCTCCTCTACTCGAACTCTTTCCACACGAACCCAGTACCACTCGAACATAGTATCACTCGAACCTCTCTACTCGAACCCTCTCCACTCGAACCCAGCATTTCCACTCGATTCCTCTCCACTCGAACATCTCCACTTGAACCCAGTATCTCCACTCGAACCCTCTCCACTTGAGTTTAATTTGAATCATATTTATCTTTTTAATTTTAGTTTCTTTTTTTTAATGAATAATGATATACATTTTTTTTACTAACAGAATGATGAGATATGTATTGATTGCATTGGAGAATAAATTTCCTCTTAATTACTATAATGTTTACCTTTTTTTTTTATCATTCTTTTAACTTAATCAAATACTAATTGATTTATTTGAGAAATTCATACACGGATTATTATAATAAAAATAAAAGATATTATTTCATATTAGACTGACTAACAAAGTTTATTTATTCTAATTTGCATTTTAAATCTTGGTCTTTCCATACCTTATGGAAAGACCGTCTTTCAAGAGATGGACTCATTATATTTAGAATTTAATTTTAGTTTAGATTTAATTTCTGAAATCTAAAAGCAAATTTTATTCAAATTAAAAAAAATTAGGATGTGTGTTTTTTTTAGAAACTGCTCAAATCTTTGGTCCGTAAATAACATGACTTCATAAATTAATTTCAGTTTTTCATTTTTCTCTTCACTTCCTAAAATTTGAAAGTTCATTGCCTAAACTTTAAGAGTCTGTCTTAAAGTAATACAGGGACTAGAGTGAAAATATGTAAATGACAAATAAAATTTGAAGTCAAATTTCTAATTAAATAAGGCCCGGTGTATTAGTTACAAGACGTGAAAAGGTTGAAGGGCTAAACTGAAAATGTGAAAAAATGGAACAGAGGTCCAGGCATTTCCCCATCTGCGCTTGAGCTCCTCATCATGGACGACGTCTTCTCCAGCCTCTCGCCAGCAATTCTTCTTCTCCAGCTCCTCTATCTCCTCTCCTCCGGCGGCCTTCACGCTGTGAACCGCCACCGCGTCGTCGGAGACCTCGAGCGTGATCTCCACGTACGCGTCATCTCCGGAGTTGTTGCTGGAGCTCGCCATGTCGCCGGGGATGTTGAACCTCGTGCTCTTCTTGCTGCCGGCGTCCGGTGAGTGCGACGGGAGGCTGATCTGAGATTCGGAGAGAGGGCTGGATCTGCATGCGAGGCGATGGTGAAAGAGGAGAGGCGCGCGGTGAGGCTGATCTGAGACGCGGCGCGGTGACGTGCGATTCCGGTGGTTGCGACGCCGCCTTCAAATTTCCATCTTCCGCCGCCGCCTTTCTTCGTTGCGATTTCGGTGGTTGCGACGGAAGGCGCGATACCGGTGAGTGCGACGGGAAGGGGTGAGTCCTATTGTCGGAGCGTCGTCGGTGGAAAGGCAGTGGTTAGGGTTTGAGTTAGGAAGGATCCGGGTCGGGTACGGCAGACTTTGAAATTGGGTTAAATTTGGGCTGAAATGTTGCTGTTTGATATGCTGAAATGTGATTTGGTTTAAAGCCCACAACTTTACAACAAGGCAAACTAAAAAAATGTATAAAATTAAATAAAAAATCCATATCATCAAATTATGAAGTAATAAAATATACATCAAATTGAAGTAATTTAAAATCAAGTTAAAATAGTTAAACATCAAATGAAAATATTAAAATATACTAAATAAAAATGAAATAATAAATGCCAAACATTAAAATAAAAATTTGAAATATTCAATAAAATTAAGATATTCAAACATTAAATATAAAACATCAAATTAAATTATTTAAATATCATACAAAATTACTAAAAAATCAAATAATTGAAATTAATTGAAAATCACATAAATGTTTTATAAAAAAAATTCAATATCGAATCGAAATTTTAAACATCAAATATAAAGCATCAAATTAAATTATTTAAAATAAAAAAAACTAAAAAATTAAACTAGTATTGAAAATATACATTCAAGTGTTGTAGCATTTGAAAAAACTATTTTGACGTTTCACCTTCTATCAACTGATTTATTTTTTTTATATGATAATTTACAGATGTAAAATGATACGTAACACTTTATGTATATTACAGATGAACAAGACATAAAACATCATATAATGACAATTCAAAATCGAAAGAATTTATTGAATCATCAGTGACACTACAAATACATATAAAATTACCATATAAAAATGTCAATCGTCATAATTATCAAATCATTAAACATCATTCTGTACAAAAGGGTTCAAATTCCCTAAAACCCACTAACATAAAAATTGAAAAAATCCAAAGCAACATAAAACATCAACAACAATCTAGTGTCTCAGCTTTAACAATTAAACCAATATTTATAAAATATTATTCTCACACAAATACATCTCAAACAACCAAATTCTATTTTCCCTCGACTTGTTTTCCTTCGTTGCTCGCTTATTCATATACTTTCTTTCTCTCTTGCCGGTTTTGAAGAGGATGACTCTTCTACTCCATCGACGCAATGATCAAAGGTGGATTTCCGGTCCTTTGTTCAAGGGAACACCTTTGAGAGCATGATTCCTCATAACATTTTTTTAATATATCATCAATGGTATCATAGAGATCTGTCTTGGAAGTATTCCTGTGAAATAATATAAAACATCACACACAGTAATTAAAACATCAATATATGTAATTAAAACATCACAATATCACATATAACATCATTGACAACTACATTGAGAAAAATCAAATACAATATTTAAAACATCAATATCAAAATTTAAAAACATCAAACAGTACACACTAAAATATCAAAAGAACAAAACTGAAAATCAGTTGCATACTTAAATATGAAAACACCACAAGCATCAAACACTGAAAATTAAAAACATTACATCCACACACATAACAATACTTAGAGCTTAAACATGAAATCTCAAAGATAGAACCTGAAATATCAACAACAGTATATAAAACATCACAGCTAAAAAAAAGAAAACTTACACTTCCTATTTCCTTCTCAATTGTTGCAACAATGAGTAAGTGCTCTTAGACATCTAAGAAACATCGACAACACCATAAAAATTATCACAGATAATATCAAAACCCTAAGATATCATACACACAATCAAAACAACAAAACTGAACATCAATTGCACACTTAAAACACTACAAGCATCTAATAATGAAATGAAATCATCACCAACACATATAACAATACTTAAAACCTAAACATGAAAGATTAAACATAAAACCTAAAACATTAACAACAATATTTAAAACATCACATCTGCAAAATAACAAATTTTACAGATCCTCTTTCCTTCTCGATTGCACCAACATCGGGCAAGCATTCTTACACATCTAAGGAATAGCAACAAAAACACAAAAATTAGCACAAATAGTAACAAAAACCTAAGATATCATACACAATCAAAACTGAACATCAATTACACACTTAAGCATGAAAATACCACAAGTATTAAACACTGAAATTAAAACATCACGCCAACACAGATTACGGTACTCAAAGCCTAAATCGTGAAACATCAAACTGAAAACGAGAAACATCAATACCTGTGCTTAAAACATCACTGCTAAAAATTAAGAAAACTTACTAATCCTCATTCCTTCTCGATTGCAACAACAATGATGCAAATATTCTAAGACATCTAACAAACAACAACAGTAACACAAATATTTGCACAAATCCGTAATAACAACTCATAAAACACAAAAAATAGATAAATCCCCAAATATTAAGACAATGAATAACATAAAAAATCATATGAACAAAAAAAGCAAAAAAACAAATAAATTGAAAAACAACAAAATATGCATAAAAAAATCTAAGCAAAGACATTACCTTCGAAGATAAACACGAAAGGAAGGTTCTATTGTGTGCAGCTGCCAGAAAATTCACCAGAAAATGAAGCGCACAAATCACTGTTTGCGTTCATCTAAATCTTGCTTTATTCTCTGCTCAAGACGTATGGAATAAAACGGAGAAAAGGAGCGGTTGAATTGAATGAAAATGGAAGAGAAATGGAGATGATAGAGAAAAATGAGGCAGTTGCGATAGAGAAGAAAGGATAGAAAAGAGAATGCGTGAGAAAATAATGGGAGAAGAAGAGGAAAGATTGATATCTATGCCTGTACTTAAAATGTAAATTAATGAAATTACACATCCAACCCCTAAAATTTTAAAACCTCAATTTGAAATCCTATACTACATTCTTATCAATTTAATCACTGGTCTCGTGTCTATTTTGTCAAACTTTAAACTGCCTCACATCAAACCGACTATCCCCTTTTAAAATTAGAAAAATATTAACATAGCAGTAACAATAATGATAAGATACGAATTTTGTATCTATTTATTTACCATATTAGTTATCTATATCATTAGAGTCCGTCTCTTAAAAAACTGTATTTATATGAGTCATAGAAAGACCAATGTTTAAAGTGCAAACTAGAAGAAATAAAGATAAAATTTTTGAATTGCGGTTATAAACTGTAGGCAAAGTCTTAGGAAAGACGGTATTTCCATAGAATTATGGAAAGACGGGGTTTGATTAGAATAATAAAAGATAAAAGGTCTTAATGACAATATTAAAGTTTTAGTTTGAAACATGTGGTAGTTATAAAATTTATAACCCGGTTCATGCAACCCAAAAATTTTATCTTAATTTCTTCTAATTTACACTTTAAACCTTGATCTTTCCATAACTTATGGAAAGACCGTCTTTCAAGAGACGGACTCTAAACTTTATAACCATTACATGTTGTATAATAAATTTTTAATATTGCAACTAAGATCTTTTACATTTTATTATTCTAATTAAAGTTCGTATTTCCATAAGCATGTGAAAAGACGGTATTTCCCAAGACTTTGCAGTATTATAAATTATGTAATAAATAATATATATTATATCTATTAATAAATAATATTTAATTATTTATATAATCAATGGGTTGGTAGGATAGGGGGCTTGTCTTTAAAATATTATGATATAGATATCGAGTAACTTTGTTCTCGCTATTATCCCATATAAATATTTATATAACATTAAAATATTTATAAGCTATGAATTTTATTAATAATTATATATAATATAAAATATTAATGCATATTAGTAACTCACATAAACATGATATATATTATATGTTTGGTGAATAGTATTTTATATTTGATATACATCTTAACAGTTATAAGATAATAGATATTAGACTAGACTTACCGATTATAGATACTTACGCGATAACACAGAAGATTCGAAATAGACCCGTAATTTCTAGTGAATTTGCCGGTGGATGAGATGACAAAAGTAGATCAAAGTGCATCAAACACATCAACAGGAATAAAGACAACATCAAATAAAGCAACCAAAACACTAGATTGTGTGGAGATGCAACTATGCAAGTGAGATTCCCACGTGTATAAAGTATGGACATCTACACATGCATGCGGTTGAATCATTTCTGCCACCATTTCTTAATCAGTATCTTTTCATTTCTCCAATAAACCCCGTGTCACACACTAAACCCTGACACAGATAATCCTTGATTTTACTGAAAGTAAAATCTAATTTTTTCCCTTAATTATTAGGAGTAATATATGGTTGGCTGTTTTCAGAGTAAGACACAACAAAACCTCTTTTTAGGGCTTTATGTATACGGGTGCAGTTGGTTTGAAGTCCGATGGAGTGGATGAGGACCATTTGCCATGATTCTCCACAAGTATGCTACTTCTATCATTGTTTGTTTAGCAGAACATAGAATTTCATGTGTTAAAATGAAAAGATTTTATCTTTCTGATTCTTGAATAGTCTCATTTTGCACTTCTCTCATTTCTCATGTTACCATACAGAGAGAGCCTTCAGAATTATCATTTGATTTCAATGGAATATGATCAGAAAACAAAATGATGTTTATTAATATGTTCATCAATTTTTGGTGTGTGCCTGTGCTAATGGGGAAACCTCTATTTTCTTGTGAATTTTTATCAGGTATGGGATGGAAAGTGCTACTCGGAGTGTTTTAGCCACTTATATCCTGTAAATTGTACAATTTTAATGGTTATATCTTGTACTAACTTTACCATGCTTTGATTTTCTTTCAAATGAGGCACATTTGTTGTTCCTTAGAAGTAGTTACAGTGCTAGGTTTTGGAGCTAATTTGGTGACCTTGGCTCTTATGATTGCTTTTGGCGTTACTAAAAGAAACGCAGGTAAAAATATAAGGGTAAGTTCTCATTCACTTCTGATGCTCTAAAATTTTCATACTCTTTTCGAAGCAAACATTTTAGGAAACAGCAAGGGATAGTAAGAAAGCATCACATCCGCTTCTTATTCTGCACTTGATGTAATGAAGTATGTTATTTGTGTGAAATCATTAGCAATTAAATGGTATCACATGGATGACTACTAATTATGGTTTACGTATGATGACACACGAGATCTCATTGGAGCTAGTTACAGTAGAACATTTGTTATGATGGAACCATCTATACTTCAGTTCCTTCTTTAATCTTCTCCATTAAAGGCTTGCTGTTTTTGCCCCTTGAATTTGCTACAGCATCACTTATCAGTTCACTGAGTTAACAAACAAGGCATTGCTTTCGATAGATCATTTATTCGCAGTCATTGCTCTAAAATTGTCCATTACTGAACAGATATACCTCCCGGTGAAGGTTTTTTCCTATATTATACCTGCTTTAGGAGCATGCACATCACTCGTCAACACACTTTTGCTGTTGAGAAAATCCCTGGATGGCTATTCTGTTATCTTTCATGAATGGATCTTTAGTGGTTCGCAGATGGCCGTCTGGGTAAGGGTTGATTTACTTCCAAGTGAGACTTGCTACTGGTATCTTTCGATTTGTCATCTGAAGTTACATAGTTTCTAACTCCCTTTCTTTGGCTAAAAATGATAGGTTGCAATTTTACTTGCTTCAAGTTGTGATTGCTGGTTGGTTGTTTACTGGAACCATGTCCTTTCTCTTTGGTGGATTGCAAAGCCATTTCTTTTGATTCCTCACTTGGTGACAGTTTTCTCTTCTCCCGGGGTACAATCTCATCCATTACTTTCATGAGCATTTCTTCTATGTACTTAATGTACTGGCCCTAAACATTGTTGAATTTTTACTGTTTGTAATGTTCACATTAAATATGTTAGATTCTTTGAATTCAAATGAATTCCCCTTTAAAAACTATCCGTTCGCCATGAATTGTCTGTGAGATCCCTGAGGTATATTGTCTATAATAAAAACACACTTTCAGTTACCCTGAATTCTAACTCCTTAACTTAAAATACGATGGACAGTTTTAATGTACTTTCAGAGTAATCTGTGAAAGCGCTAAAAGAAACTTAAGAGAAACTAAGAAACTAAGCACATCTGTCAAGGAGAAATGAGTAAGTACAGATGGTTAAGAATGTTTTCAACATCTCTGCAATCGAATCTTACTTAAGTACTGTGATAGGTTTTTAGGCATGTCACGGAGATCTTCCTTGCTTTGCTGGAAATCATGTTTGGGATCTTGATCAATGTTATGGGAACAAAGTGGGCGTCTAACATAGGAAGGTAATCTCAACTGCATTGAGTATATGAGACGGATAAGTATTGGATAGTGATTTTTTTTAAAAAAATTGTCTTCACATTTCCTTACTTTTGGCTTGTTCTATACTTCAATTTGCACATTCTATGATGCGATCATTGAAAAAAAATTCACTTGGTGAAGTAATCCCATGGAAGAGCCACTTCTTCCTTGCTCAACCAATGTTGAAGAGCAGCCAAGACAACATGTATGCATTTCTCTTTATCTTTCAATGAGTCCTTGAACTCATTTGCATGTTTCCTCCTTTAGCTTTACTAATTATGAAGTACGAAAAATATTTGATGTATTCACGGACTTTGTATCTCCGTTGTGTGCAATAACTGCAGGTATTGCTGCACAATTTATGGCATCTTTTTACTTTCAAGTCTATTGACCCTGTGCTGGAATGTGGGGTAAAGAAGCAACTGGACTCAACCGATTTGCTGCAATTGCCCGAAGATTTGGATCCTTCACCTTGCCACAAATTAATGCAGCAGTCGTGGGAAGCACAGCAGAAATCTGGCTCTGATCACCCTTCTTTATTCAAAGCCATTTGTAGCGTATATGGATGGCCATATCTTCGACTAGGTGCCTTAAAGGTGTGTAACTTTTTTGATCAAATCACTCTCATATGATTTAAGGAAAGCATTCAGATAGATGTATAATCTTTATTTTTGCCTAGAGAGCTTCTTACTAGAACTGAAGTGCATTGAATTTGAGTGGAACAGTTAAGATATGCAAGATTTTGTTATGGATTATATATAAATGCTCAAGTTGCTTTCTCGTTGGCATACATACTTTTTAAGGAAAGCGATGAATGTTAATTTCATGGTTAATTTTACTGCTTTGTGGATGGCTCGAATGAGCCCTTGCATGCAACTTGTAGGGGTAATTTGGAAACATTTTCACAGGCTTCATACGGTTTTAAACATGTGACTTGGTGATTTTACTCGCAGGTGATTAATGACTGTATGGGTTTTGTTGGACCACTGCTTCTTAATAAGTTGATCCGCTTTCTTCAGCAAGGTTATATTTCGATTGCTTCATTGTATTGTTAGGAATTCAGTTACGACATTTCTCCATTGGCAGATTACTTATGCTAGTTATTAAATTATACCATTGATCACTTTTGGCCTCTATACTTTTTCACTTGTCTAGTTATGTAGGAGATATTTTGAAATGCTTCTTTTCCATTCGTGTAAAAACCGAACCAAATGAGTTATTATACCACTGCATCAATGGTCTTTCTGTCAATTTTGATGTCTTGAAGTTAATGATTTAGCTAAAAATGACCATTTTTTAGTTTGATGGTGAATTTGTAGCTATATATGCATGCTAAATCTTTCTAATATTTTGTTAGCAGGTTCTGATCACTATGAGGGATACATCTTTGCAGTACTCTTGGGCCTGTCATCTATTTTAAAGTAATCACCCTTTTGAATCAACACATATCTTAACTGATTTTTTTGTTCAGCTACATTGGTTGTAGTTTTTTACCGGCTTTTTAGTTGGAAAAGCAAGTGTTTTGTTTCAGCTCTTGATTTTAAAACAGTAATGAAGCTTCGCGGTGCTGCACTGTATCTTATCTATAACACCGGAATATGGATTTAGTGATGGATTATATTAATTTGTTTTCTTTCAATGTAATGCTGCAGATCCTTCCTTGATACACAATACTCTTACCATCTTGCCAAGCTTAAGTTGAAGCTCCGGGCCAGTATTATGGGTATTATCTATCACAAGGTGAATAAGACATTTTGTTGATTATTTACTTGTGTGGTTGTACATTTATTACTGTCCATCATCTGTGTAGTTTGTGTCGGATGGGAGGCTTAGACTAAAAACTCTTATAATTCTCCTAAACTTGCAAGAACCTTTTCACGCGTCTTTACTGTGTGGATACCATCTTTAATCTTATTTCTTGGCTTCATAATGGTGATATTTATCGTGAAATGAATGCACGGGAATGGAAAATTGTAACACAGTTTCTGCATTTTCAAGTGCCTTCATGTCAGACTCGCTGAGAGGTCGAAATTTTCTGAAGGAGAGATTCAAACATTCATGTCCGTGGATGCTGATAGAACTGTGAACTTGTGCAACAGTGTCCATGATATGTGGAGGTGATTTTTTTTTTTATAACTTACAAACAGTTTCTTGGTTGGACATCGATTACTGATGTTATGTAAATTTCAGTTTGCCACTGCAAATTGGAGTCGCTTTATATCTGCTTTACACACAAGTCAAGTTCGCGTTTCTTGCTGGACTTGCAATAACCGTTCTTCTAATTCCAGGTGAGAGAATTTCCATGGCTTTTCTAACTCAGTATCTTGACTTGGAAAATTGGCATTTGTGGCTCATCATATGAAATATTTTACCATGGTTGCTGACTTCCGTTACAAAACTTTACACTCGAGCGAAATTGATCAACATGAGATTAATCCTGCTTATGCCTATTTGGCTATATGTTCATAAAACCGATTATCTGGATAAAAACTTCTGGTTGGAGATTATTTTCGCCCTGATAATGTTTAGTTAATTACATAGCCTCAAACCCAGTTATTCTAAAATGTCCATTTCTTTGGGGATCTATAAGATTTCCTTACATCAGTTTATGTGCAGTCAATAAATGGATTGCTCAATTGATTGCAAAGGCTACCGAAAATATGATGGAACAAAAGGATGAAAGGTTTGTACGCAGAATTTTGATAGTCACTTCTCTCTTAACCTTGTAAAACAAAATTCATATGTTTGGCTTCATCAATAAGTATTTGTCTCGTTCGTCCCTCTTGTTAGACGTCAGAGTTCAGTTATTCGCTATAAAATAGATATGCCTTTTGCAGGATCAGGAGGACAGCTGAACTATTGACATATATTCGAACTCTGAAGATGTATAGTTGGGAGAATCTTTTCGCTACTTGGTTGACGAAGACAAGATCACTGGAAGTGAAGTACCTATCAGTAAGAAACCCGACGATTGATGTTATAACGTAATTTGAGTCTTTGTGGTTTGAAACTTACAGTGTATTGCCTCCCTAGACCAGAAAATACCTGGATGCATGGTGCGTTTTCTTTTGGGCGACAACACCAACTCTTTTCTCTCTGTTCACATTCGGGCTCTACACGTTGATGGGGAATCAGCTTGATGCAGCCACGGTATTATCACGTTCATGGTACATGTAACGATGCTGTATCATGTTATGATTTGATCTTCCTGATTTTACAGTATTACTATGCAGGTCTTTACTTGCCTTGCTCTATTTAACAACTTAATCTCTCCATTAAACTCATTTCCCTGGGTCATTAACGGGCTAATTGATGTGAGTTTTCCATACTGCATTACTTCGTTTAGTGCGTTAAATGGTAAAGGCATACTTTGACTATAAACTTTCTTAACTTGTACTCCAGGCCTTTATATCTGCTGGGAGGTTAAACAAGTATTTGTCAAGCTCTGAGTATGGACACAGAGCAGAAAAGAGAGACGATATCTCAGAAACTATGGCTGTTGTAGTTTCTGATGCATGCTCAACATGGTCGGGTAATCATGGGAAAGAATTTAGTTTGGTGTTGGACGATATCACTCTCCAGTTTCCCAATGGTTGCCTGGTTGCTGTAATTGGAGAGGTAACATAATACTATTCTCTTTCTCCAGTTTCCCAATGGTTGCCTGGTTGCTGAAAGAGAACTTTCTGATTTCTTTATGTGATTTACTTTCGGGTTCTCAGTCTATAGTGGAGTATATGTTTCAATATTCCTTCTCCTGATATGAAGAGCTGCATTTCTCCACCACAAAATTTTCCATTTTTGTTTAATGAAAAGTAGATTTTTGCAGGTAGGATCAGGAAAATCATCCTTACTAAATTTACTTCTAGGAGAAATGAACGTCGTTGATGGATCCATATATCTGAGTGGATCCACAACCTATGTACCACAGGTTAGTGGAAAGCTGCCCCATAATGGTTGTACTTTTAACCATCTATCGGAAGACTCATTAAAAACCTTCTTGCTACAGATTCCATGGATACTCTCTGGAACTATCCGCGATAATATTTTGTTCGGGAGGGATTATGACTCGACAAGGTACACAAAGCACAATTGTTTTTCATTTGTTATAATCATATTTCCAGATAAGAGTCGTATTCTTTTCATGGTGTTTTTAATAGCAAGGCATTTCTTTGGTCAGATACTTGGATGTATTAAAGGCCTGTGCACTTGATTTTGATGTTTCCATGATGGTGGGTGGAGATATGGCTCTTATAGGAGAGAAAGGAATCAACTTGTCTGGTGGACAGCGAGCACGTCTTGCACTAGCTAGGTAGATAAATGCTCAAACTAATGTTGAGCTCAGCAAACTCGATAAAATTTCTCTGATCTTTTCATTTGTATTGACTTACAGGTCTCTTTACTGCAGTTCTGATATATTCATGCTCGATGATGTTCTGAGTGCAGTAGATGCTCATGTTGCATCTTCAATCTTACACAATGCAATCCTAGGCCCTCTAATGAACCGTCAGACTTGTGTTCTTTGCACCCATAATGTCCAGGTTCTGTTACTGTCTTCTCCTATTCTTTCCTTTCTTTTCCTTTTTGGTTCCTGATGTTTTTGGACTAGTCAGCATCTCATCTTTTGTTATAACAGGCGATATATGCTTCCGATATGGTGGTTGAAATGGATAAGGGAAAGGTGAAGTGGGTGGGAACTCCATCTGAACTATCTGTTTCTTCCTACTTAGCAACTCCATCAATAGATAATTGCAACGTTAGGACCACAGCTCAAGTCGATAAAAAGTCATTGGTTGTCTCTGAAGTTGAAGAGGAAATCCGGGAGGATGATCCCGTGTGTAATTTGGTTGGACTTGAAGTTTCTACTGAAGCCGAGGAAAGGAAAGAAGGAAGAGTAGAACCAACAGTGTACAAGTGAGTGTTGTCAATAGCACGCTTAAAATGCTAAGAGTTAAGGATCAGGATTCAGTTTGATGGTTCAATTCTTTGCTTCACAGAAAATATGCAGAATTCGCTGGCTGGTTTATTGCGATTCTAACTCTATTCTCCGCGCTTCTGATGCAATTTTCTCGTAATGGGAATGATTTATGGCTTTCGTATTGGGTTGATACAACTGGAAGCAGTCAGAAAGGCTTCTCTGTGACCTTTTATCTGGTAATAAATCACTTCCTCAACACCAACACTAGTCTAGCAGAATACGCAAAGTTCTCAGCATTTAACTTTTTTTTTGCAGGAAATCCTTGGTTTGTTCTGTTTGGTAAATTCTACGCTTACTTTAGTGAGAGCGTTCGCGTTTGCACTTGGGGGCATAAGCGCTGCCATTCACGTCCATGATCGGCTGCTGAATAAGCTTGTCGGTGCAAATGTTAGTTTCTTTGATCAGACACCTACCGGGAGAATACTTAACAGGTAGCGTCGTTTTCTTGAGGAAATATGAATTGTTTCTGACCTCTTAGCAACAATTACTTGGCTGTACAGATTTTCTTCAGATCTTTATACTATTGATGATGCTCTTCCGTTCATTCTCAACATTCTCCTGGCTAATATTGTTGGCCTCCTGGGAATAGCGATTGTTCTATCCTACGTTCAGGTATCAGCATTTTCTGAAGTATTTGGTTTTTGCATCTGTTTTCTCTATGTCAAGGGCATTTTGTTCAGGTGTTTTAATTTTCAGGTCATATTTTTACTTTTGCTGCTGCCGTTCTGGTACATTTACAGCAGATTGCAGGTATCTATATCCTTTTATTATCTGCTTATATCATGTGCGAAACTGAAATGAAATGTATATACAATCCAAAATCATCGTTACTCCATGTCCTTGTCGAGAGATCCTAATTGAAACGTTATTAACAACGTGCCTTCAGTTTTACTACAGGTCAACTTCACGTGAGTTGCGAAGGCTAGATAGTGTTTCTCGCTCCCCTATTTATGCATCATTCACAGAAACACTAGATGGAGCATCAACTATCAGGGCATTCAACTCTGAGGTATCTCTTTAGAAATTTTCCTTTTCTGTCTTAAATGTTAAATCATCGACTTTAATCAATATGTTTAGTTGTATGATATATTTTGCTCTCTTATGAATATCATAAATTTGACTCCTACCCTGCTGCTCAGTGAGGTCAATCTCACGCTTAGTTTCATAATCGCTATAAAGTTTAGTTCAGTACCTTGTGGTGAATCTGTTTTCGTCAAGACTACTAGGAAAAACCACGTTTTTGATGCATTTCTCTGCAGGACATTTTCTTCAGCAAATTTATATCAAATGTGCGATTATATCAGAGAACCTCTTACTCTGAGGTGACAGCGAGTTTATGGCTTTCTTTGCGCCTTCAGGTAAGTGAACGGATATCATTTATGATACCTGATAGGTTTAAGTTTTCTTACAGTAAATATTTACACAAGACAATGTCTTAGTTAATGGCAGCGTTGATTGTCTCGTTTGTGGGTGTGATGGCTGTTGTCGGGGCTCACAAACATCTCCCGATCAATTTAGGTACTCCAGGACTGGTGAGTTCACTGCTTTTCATAATGTCTTTTCATTCTGTAAGTACAATATATGAACCATTTCCATTTGAACATCAGGTCGGCTTAGCTCTATCATATGCAGCTCCAATTGTGTCTTTTCTTGGAAGCTTTTTGACAAGTTTTACTGAAACTGAGAAGGAGATGGTCTCGGTGGAAAGGGTTCTTCAGGTAACTGAGCTTGCATCGGCTAAACCAAATATCTGTTCTTGTGTTGGTAAAATAACTTGGTTTTTTCAATTTAGTATATGAACATTCCACAAGAAATTTCTGGAGATGGGCGGTTAGATATTGATTGGCCTTCTCAAGGGGAGATCCAATTCTGCAATGTGACACTGAAATATACTCCATCTTCACCTCCAGCGTTGCGTGGCATATCTTTTGTGATTTTGGGAGGAACTCAGGTCAGCGCATCATTTTTCACTGCAACTTTTCTTGGATTAGTGGTTACAGTATCGACTTGTTCAGGTTGGAGTCATTGGAAGAACGGGTGCTGGCAAATCAAGCGTTTTGAATGCCTTGTTCCGCCTCAACCCAATATGCACCGGTTCCATTTTAATTGACAGTATCGATATAGCTGGGATTTCCTTGAGGGATCTTCGTTCTCATTTGGCTGTTGTCCCCCAAACTCCATTCTTGTTTGAAGGATCACTAAGGTAGGAACATGATAGATTGACTCGTACGTTTCAGTTACGCTGTGCTGATGCATTTCCTCATTGGTTTGCAGGTCTAATCTAGACCCGTTACAGATGAATGATGATGCAAAGATCTGGAACATCCTCGAGAAATGTCATATGAAACATGAAGTAATTGCAAATGGAGGGCTGGATCTTCATGTGAAGGAGTCTGGCGCGTCGTTCTCTGTAGGCCAACGGCAGCTTCTTTGCCTAGCGCGGGCGCTCATGAAGTCTTCTCAGGTACTGTGTCTGGACGAGTGCACAGCGAATATAGATACTCAAACTGCTGCAAAACTACAGGATACCATAGCTAGTGAATGCAGGGGAACAACAGTAATTACAATCGCACATCGCATTTCAACAGTTGCTAACATGGACAATATCCTGATTTTAGATCAGGGAATCCTGGTAAGTGATAAATCCCTATCGCTTGCCATTTTTACTGATTTCTGGTGAATTTTAAGACCGGTATTCCTCTGTCTTGTTACAGGTTGAGCAAGGAAATCCAAGACTTCTATTACAGAATGAGACATCATTATTTTCAAGTTTTGCAAAAGCGTCGAAAATGTAACTGCTTGGAATATGGCCATGAGCTAAGTCTGTTTAACACAGAGAATCTTCACTGACCCCAGACATTGTGGAATCTTAGTGCTTTAAGATGCATAAATTAACAAGCTGTTGCATAGGTGGTCCTAATCTTAAATTCTCTGGTGAACTAAAGTTTGTGCCATGGTTTATTATTATATTCATCTAAAAGCTCTTAAAGCTCCTAAAGCTCCCTGGATTCTAGGAGTCACTAGCATCATGCACTCAACTAAAACAACTCCATCAGCCGAAAGGCGGTATGCTGAATCAGGCTCTTCCTTTTGCTGAGCTTTTCCAATTCAAACATTTTGATCCCATACATGTTAGGACTGTTTCGTGGAACGATAACACTATCCGCGAAACTCGCATCCTTGCTTTTTTCTGCTTTCTGTGTTATGCTACAGGTCACGAGGATCGACAAAAGTAACAGAAGCTGGAGACTGTATCCATGATGATTCAGGTTTGAAGTTTCCTTCTTCCGTGTAATCATCGCTAAGTTTCTTTATACACCATAGATCACCCCATGAAAAGCTCCTCCAATGTGGGATTGACCCTCTAACAGGGTCATTCTGGCTGACCTCAGCCACCAAGATCCGACACGCCCCACTGTCATCCCTAGCCAGATTATGAGCATATGCACAAAGGGACCTCATTAGGTCAGAACCATCATGGCCCTCCATATGAAGACCATACAAAAAATAAAACCCGAAATCCGTGAACACATTAGGTATTGAGGGTAGTCTTAGGCATGGGAGCAAAGCGTCGAGAACCCGAGTTCCCGCGCTCCACGCGTGTTTCAGCCCCGACACGCCCTGGACCCTAATCTTGAACACTTCCTGGACATCCCATATGCTTAGGATGGCATAGTTAGGAGGGATTGTGCCTGAGTTAAGGTTCCATTTCCCTTTAGGGCACGCAACGAAAGTTCCTAGGTTGAGTTTGCTGTTGAGGATTGTGTCCATGTCCTTTGGGAAGAACTCGCATTCGGAGAAAATGGATCGATACATTGATCCAGCAAGATGAGGAGGGACTCGAATGATCGATGTTCGTCGATGGAGGGGTTTTCTGTGAGCGTGAACTGGCTGAACCAAAACTTGAGGGCTCCTGAATTTGATGTAGTTGCATTTCTTGGTGAATAAGTTTAGAGAAGGTTTGTTGGTGCATTCTGTGGCCATGTATGCATAATCTGCACCATGTTTTTTGCACCATTGTTCCAGTTGTTGAACTAGTTTTGTGCCAATGCCTAGCCGCCTGCCAAAAGGTAGAGTATCATGTATCTTTCTACGTGATCTGATTTGATCTGAATTTCACTAAACATAAGTGTGTTAAAAATAGTAATGTATATCTAAATTAAGCTAAATTTTACCAAATTTAAATTCATACTAAATTAAACTATACTAAATTAAACTGAATTGAACTGCAGATAAGTTCTAGAGAACATGTCCTTAGTCTCGGATTGGGATTATTACTGGCCACATTATTTATTACCAAATTCGAAGGAACCGATCTCTCCTCTTTTCCCCCCCTTTTTATTTGCCTTTTAGAAAGTGGTGGGATTGCTAATTAATTCAGCGCGTAAAGAAGGCAACATTTTCATCATTAATCATGCCAACGGCTGCTTTTGTGGGAAATGTATGGCCTATATACGTTTGAAAAACAACACAATATACAAAAAGTTTTGATCGCTCTTTAATGGTACTCTTATGAAATTAAAATTGGACTGCACCTCAATTCATTAAATATTATTTTTACTTCAACAAGTTAAGTTATGAATGAGCTAAGATGACCATATAATACATATTTTAAAAGAAATTGTGGTTAGGGTTTAATTAGTAAATATGAAAGTAAGTCATTCACAGTTACTCAATCAATTACTAACATCGGAGGGTATCTATTGTATCTATAAAATCTATAGAATTATCGTTCTTCTTTTCTTTCAACAACTCTGCTAGAATCTATTTACAATACTCTAAAACAAAATAGTTAACATAAAAAGCTTAATTACTCTAATAAAGCACCTCGCATGCTATATATACTAGTATATCCATAATTTTTTGTGTTTTTTTTCCAA
Source organism: Rubia yunnanensis (assembly GCA_037428765.1). NCBI lineage: Eukaryota > Viridiplantae > Streptophyta > Magnoliopsida > Gentianales > Rubiaceae > Rubia > Rubia yunnanensis. Next base: position 89,920,291 of record CM075068.1, read on the forward strand.
ACATTAACATAAAATAAACACAAACACTTGGTGAGATGATCTCACCCAATTTTTTGGTGACACAGAAGGTCTGAATGTAATTATTTAAAGATGAGAGATAATATGAGGCACTTTACGTAATTTTTTAAACTTTGTTCTATGCATTGTTTCACCATACGTTATGGTAAAACAACAGGTTTTTTCTCTAAAATACATTTGCTATCATGCATGCATGTGTTTTATTTTTCATTTTAAGATCAAAGATGTATATATGATACCTGTGATTTGGAGAAACCCTCAAACCAAGAATGCAAGCAAATTTGACATAAACAGGAAATCCGTCGGCTTTCTTCCCCGTTGTCACGGATTTGATACAGCCCCTTATAACTCCAACAATTTCTCCATTGTATCCATATTCTGCCACCTGAAGTGTGATCATATAGTCATTAATTGGTGGATGCTTCACATAATTCGTGTGCTCCGAACAATCAATTCATGACATTTTACACTCACTAATCAAACCATACCAATTTTCAAAGAATGCAATATTAAACCATGAAAGCATTTGATGCGTGAAATAATACCAGCATAACGCGTGATGGGAAGAGCGCGATGCGAGCTGTGGGATCACCCATAAGGTCAGTCACAACCGATGGCTTTCCTTCTCTTCCAACCTCACACCGCATCTCCAACTCCTCCACCGCCGCCTTATCTCTTATTTTGTCGTACGCCCGGACCACCACCACCACCACGGCTGGTGGTTTCTGTGGAAACTGGTGAGGATGAGCCTTACTCTCATCACCTACTGGAACCACCATCGCGAGGATAATTAACTAGTAGGAGAAGAAAATAGGCAAAACTGTTTTTGGTTGGTTTATGATAACATGATAGGTTAAGCTTGAATAATGATGAGTTGCTCTATATTTATATGTAACCGGTGGCGAATGAGATGACATGGATCGATGCAACTTATTTTGGAAGTAGATTATTTAATGTTGAATGTGACATGCCTATCCATTGGCATATATTCACTCACAGATAGATGTGTTTGTTAATAGTATGTATAGTTGCATGCCATTGCTTTTACGGGGAAGATGATTCGGCATTTGTAAAACTATATTTGCAAATGTGTCCAATTATTGGTTCATTTTTGTTGAGTGGGATGCTTATTTCTTAAGATCATTATCTTCTAATTTTAACTAAATGAAATTCATTGCTCACATGATGTATTTATTACCAACGTGCATGACATTCTTGATCGCAGCATAAATAATGTACATTTTATAATATGTATCAGTATCAGATGAAGATGGGTAGTAAAATAGTACCTCAGTCCCAGCTATTTTCTGCAAATTTTAACTTTTTCATATTGACCATAACTAATTTTTACCATTAATATATTTAACCGTTTAAAGAAAGGAAGGATCCCAAAGAATCGATCTTTCTTTTAGTCGTTGAATCTCCCTTTTATTGATCAATGTATGATATTCCTAATCCTCATTACTAATGAAATCCAAACGGTCTCTGGATTGGTCAGAAGATCTATTAGAATCATGAGCTTCTATCATTAAACTAATTGGTACTATGTAGAGGTGACCCTTGATCTTATATACTGAGTTATATGACTGTTAACCACCAATATGAGATTAACTCTAACACCCCCCTCATGTGTAGCGGCATGAATCAGTGTGCAAACGTGACAGAATGGGGGTAACGAGCCGACCATGGGCTCTGATACTATATTAGAATCATGAACTTCTATCATAAAACCAATTGGTACTATGTAGAGGTGACCCATGATCTTATATATTGAGTTATATGACTGTCAACCACCAGTGTGAGACTAACTCTAACAAGATCATTTCAGTTGGCTAGAATCCGTTACTTGAACGAAATTCAATTTTGTGGAATCATATTGAATATTTGACGATACATTCCTTACCTTGCTAAAAAATCGATCCTTGTTCACCATAGAAACGATGGAACCCACTATTTCTTTCTCTTTATCTCTTTATCGTTTTTATTTACTCTATTTTTTACATTTATCGCAGAATACAATTTCTTGTTTCGCAGTGAAATGCCTAAAAAAAATCGTGGTTAGGAAGGTTATAGCAGCCAAAACCAGTGTGCGCATATTTAAAAGGCAAAAAAATATTATAAAAACAGATATGATAACATATTATTTATGTATTACTTGGAATTTATTTTTCTAAGTAACCATGTTTAACTAAATGAATAGTGACAAGTGCAATAATAGCAGTGATTGAGGAGTAATCTGTAAATTTACACGCCATTGGAAAATTTCCAAGACTAATTGATCCCAACAACTTGCATTTGGTCATGCAAATTATGTATGTGTAAGTGTCCAATCGCGTGCGTACGTAAATTCGGTTTAAGTTAGAGCTCGTTGATCATTTAGTGTGGTGGAAATAATTATGATATATTTTAATTTAATTGTAGTTTTTAGTGGATTGAATATAACTCTTTTTTTTAAAGTCAAAATATACAGCCTCTATAAAATATTTTCTCTTCTTTGCACTGTTTATTTGTGTTCAAATTAAAAATTTTAATGTGTCTAAATTTTAAATTTAAATTTTAAATTTGAGTAATTGTTCATAATGTATGAAAAGAGAATATATCACAAAACTGACTCCAATACTAATTAGTTAGCATTCATTGAGTTAGGACAATCATTTTGGTCAAACTTTAGCTGTGAGAGTAATTAGTTTTTGTATGATTAAGTGACTAACTGTAGAGGCAAATGGATTGTCTCTGCATTAATTTTGAGGTTATTGTTCAAATTGGCCTTCTCTTTTCTCAAAATATGCATTTTATCTCTTCTAGTCGTACAATATAACAATGTTGTACACATGCAAAGCTCAGGTTATTTGATGCTATCTTCATTAATGAATATATTTCTATATTTATATATTGAAAAAAAGCGTCTTATCTTTTAGAGAATAGGCAAAATTCTGGGAGGTTCGCTGACACGCATGCATGTGGTCATATATTTTTATACAGTAATAAAAATATAAAATTCAATGGTGGCTGTTTGTATTGTTACATAATTGAGTATATATGGTATATCCATTCAGTTTCACTTTTGTTTGGCACTATAGGTTTAAATGTTGTATTTTGTAAGTTGAAATTTGTGGAGAAAATTAAGTGAAAAGAGTCAAAAGATTAAGAGGGATTGAGAATTGATAAAATATAAAAGCACAGATCAGTAGTAGGTACAATAACCGGTGGCAGATTGGATCGGCAAGACACACCAGTGCATTGAACGAGCGGCGGCACGTGGAGATCGGTGCAACGGCGCGTGGAGATCGACGATGGCATGTGCAATTTGGTAAGGGCCACCACCGGCACGTGTTATGGTGCAATGATATTAATCAATGACACATCTGATCAATCATGAGGATTACAATATGTAGGCTTACAACAAACCAAAGTCTAACAGGAATAAGATTCTAAGTCTATACGGAAACTACCATTTATAACTAATGCTATAAGGTAACTACCATTTATAACCTTTCCTATAAGGAAATGGTTTCTATTTCCTTAACAAGAATGAAAAAGAAAAATTGACTACTCCCTCCGTCCCAGCTCAAACTGCACACTTCACTTTATGTCACTATTCACTGTCCAACTTTGACCACATATTTGAATAGATATATAAACAATAATATTATCATATGTTATATGGTTGGATTCGTCGAAACAAGTAGTTTCCCAAAAGTAACTTTTTGTTTATCGTTGTTATACGTAGTTAAACATATTAACGGTTAGACAAGCTTCTTGATAAGCGTGAAAAAGATTCCTTGCAATTTGAGCTGGGACAGAGGGAGTATCTTAGAAAACATACGAAGATGGAAAAGTATGCCTATCATACTCCCTCTGTTTCTTTATTAGTGGCACAATTTCCCTTTTGGTTATTTATTTTATATTGTCATACTTTCTATTTTTGGCAAGATCCCTTCAATTTCATCTACTCATTCTACTTTTTACTTTTTACTTTCTACATTCAATTCTATCCACTCATTTCCTTCACCTAAATCCAATCTCTTAAACCTATGATGCCACTATTAGTGGAACAGAGGGAGTATAAAAAATACAATTCATATCATACAATAATTCGAAAAGATAGTATTTTAACTTTATTTATCTATCTTATTATTTTAGATTTATTTAAAAGATAAAGTCTCCTAATAGAACGATTAATGTTAGACTAATCATGAAAATCTCATTTTAATAAATTTTAGCATCAAATTATAATTATTTATACGCCGCAATATATTTTAAAATATTTTCAAAGTCTAACAATTAGTTGATTTAAATCAAGACTTTGTATATTTGAAAAATCTTTAAATTTATTGAACACAATCAAAGCGCCAAAAGCACCACCATTGTTTCTAGATTTTCATTAGTTCATCTCAAATATTTTTTTGGTAGCTTATTGTAGTCATGGAATATGAATCACGTAATGTTAAGTGTGGGATTAAATAACAATAATCTCAATTATTGGATGGAGGGGGTTAATTTGTAACGCACACTTTGGTTTAATGCACACTTTGGTTTAATGGCAGACATGTGGAGGGTTTCCTGCCTATGACCAAATCATCACATGACACACACAATTCTGTACTAGTATTAGTACTAGTTTCTGGGTTTTTATGCTTAATCGAATTTGTTAAAGGAGGGTGCTGACAAGGAAGCTGGACAGGCGTTTGATGGTTAATCTAAGGAGGTCCTTTATTTTCCCTTTTTTGGTAGTTTTTAATTTGATTCGTCTATATAATTATGAGTTAAAGTGATGAAATAACCGTATGCTGAAAGTGGCAATCTAACCCTGTAAAATTTGAAATTGCAATTCTAACCCTATATTTGATTGAAAGTGACAATCTAACCCTGTAAAATCTGAAATTGCAATTCTAACCCTATATTTGATTGAAAGTGACAATCTATCCATGGGAACCTGAATTTGATCGAAGTTTTGTGAATGGACTATTATACCCCTGTTTAAAAATTTTAAAAATAATAAAATTAGAAAAAAAACACCGCCACCTCCGACGACAACTTTTTTCGGTGACACCGCCACCTTAGTGACGTTTGTCTCCATTACGACTACCATTTTCGGGGTGCTTTCCTTCAGATTTGACCCGAGTGAATACCAACAACCTCATCAGCGACACTACCACCTTCGATGGAAAAAATGGTGGACCAGGCGCTCTATTGGGGCGGTAAAATGTTCGGTGGCGATGCCATTTGGAGCAAATAAAGATCTGGCGCTGCCGCGACAATGAAGATCAGGCCATATGCCACACCCGTTTCTTTTTCTACTGCCTTTTCTGCTGCCTTGATAAGTCGCCGCTAGAGTTTTTTCCCCTATGTGAATTTGAGGTGGTGACCAAAGGCAACTCCCTGGTAGTGGCGGTACAGGCTTGGGCAGTGGTTGTAGGTGGTGGTGGGTGGCTGGGAGTAGGGAGGGTTATAATATTGGGTGGTGGTGATGGCAGGGCTATGGTGGCGGAGCAGAGGAGCGGCGGTGGTGTGGGATTCAGTGATGGAGAAGTGGTGGTGGAGAAGAGGCGGAGAAGAGGCGGAGAAGAGGCGACAGAGTAGAGGTGAAACAGTGGGGTTGAGCGGGCGGGCGGAGGTGGTGAGTCGGTGATACAGTAGAGGTGGTGAGGCGGCGAAACTCCAGATTCCGGTGGTGGCGGAGAAGTGGGAGGTCGTCGCTGTACCTCTCAAAGTTAAATTTATAAGCCCTAATGTTTCCTATCTACAATTAAGTAGATAATGGTAAGTCGGGGTCGTCCACAAAGAAGAGGGATATTTTCAAGTGTTTAAACATATAAAGCGAAAAACTTACTAGGCATAGACATATATAAGTACAAATTAACTAACATGCATAAACATACTAGGCATAGACATATATAAGTACAAATTAACTAACATGCATAAACATACTAGGCATAGACATATAAAGGGAGAAGGGGGGGGGGGGGGTTGGTTGTTTTTTGGTCCTGAGTTATGAAGTTGAAAAACAAATTAACTAACAAGCAAGTTAAATAAGCAAAATATGCAACAACTAAAAGGTGATTAAACCAATAATTAACCTTGGGCGCAATTGACTTCCACTTCAAAGCCTCTTATCCATCTGAACATGCAACCAATTCACTACTTTCACTATTTCTTGTGAAGATAAATCTTCTATCCTTCTTAGATAGTAGTTTGCAAGAGTGAATTCGACATCTTTTGTCAAACCTCACCAATGACTCCCTTAGTCGAAACACGACTAAAAGTATCCCATTGATGGCATTGAGCACGAAGAATCAACAAGTTTGGTAACACTTATAAACACTACACCGTGTCTAATCATTTGACCAATTTATGCATTTACACAAGATTAATCAAGAACGATCAACATTCATAGACTTTTCTCATTTGCTACCTAAAAAAAATACGACAACGAGTTCAACATCATCACATTCATCTAACAATTATTAACCCATCAACACAATCAAAAGCTCTAATTCATACTCTTGGATTTCATATCAAGAAGAGGGAAACTTAGCTACTTTTTCCCAAACCCTAACAAGCAACCATACAAGCATTTCATATACTCAAGCTTTCAAGAATATTAATGACATTAACAACCAACATTCAATGCTCCATAAATGCACAATATTAGGAGTATTAAATAGGCTACAAAGTGTTCTTAAGACATGGACTTGGAAGCCTTGGTCAATTTCTCCCAAGAACTATATTTAGTTACTAAAATCCATACTAATTGATAACAACAATTCAAACATAAATCAAAGATGAAAAAGAGAGAAACCTAGGGTTTTTCAGCAGAAAATCGCGAAGAGGAGAGGTTGGAAAAGAGAAGAGATAAAGTGCTATTTATAGTATAAGAAAAAGAAGATGGATTTCTGGCCACCCATTCGCTGTGAGTCGTGACAGGGTCCATCGAGACGGGCGACCAGAACAGAACATATTTTGCTTTTCTTCTTGTTTTCTAGCCCTTAAACCATTGCACAATCCTTCAACTCTTCAAGTCTTCAAGTATTCAAATCTTCAATACTAGTCTTCAAATCTTCAAAGTCTTCAAAAATATGATCTTCAATGGCCTCCGGTCTTCAAGTCTCAATGTTTTTTCCTTGTCACACAAAATTCACTTAGAAAAGGTTTAAGTGCGTAAAGTCACTCTTACCTCTCCTAAGAGAATTTCAAGGTAAAACACAAGCTCTTGATAACAAAAGAGCACAAAAGTGATCCCAAAAAGTCCCAAAATATGCACATAAAATGGACACATCAAACCTCCCCGCACTTAAACCTTACACTGGCCCTCGAGTAAGAAAATATTCAAGCACACGAAGGAATTCACGTATCCACAACCTAATTACTATTCCCCCAAATCAATACCTCACAAAACTCTCAATATCACACATCCCAAAGTGATGATCAAATAAGAAGTTTCCCACAACCCCCATTCCTAAATCTACCCAAACCATATCAACCTATTAATTCATTGATATCCATCAAAACATTTATAAGTCTCAAATTGACAATCCCAAATCCAATGGCACAAAGTGAAGTCAAAAGAATACATGAAGTTCAAACACATACTTTGCTTTTATACCAATATATCATCCTATAAATGAAGTATATCGACAATCAAGAATTTTATAACTTCATTTCCCGCTAAATTACCCAGTCCCAAGAGGTCTCAAGATGTTGAGCTACTCGATTCATCTATATGGCAACCACACCCTTATGAATCCAACACTGACAAATGAGTGAAATCATAGAATTTTCTTTTTTTTCTCTCATTCTCTCATTTTTTTCCTAGGAGCCCTTTCGGGTTTTCATCCTAGCCACACATCATGTTCCTTTGGCTCACATCTCACATTTTCCCGCACATTTAGCCTTTCATTCTTGCCTAGGTCGCCCTTTCAGGTTTTCGACCTAACTGAGCCCCCAATGTTGCCTAAGTTTCCCTCTCAAGTTTTCAACTTAACGTGGTTCTTTTTATTTTTATTTTTGTTTCTTTTTCATTTTCTATTTATTTTTTTTCAAAAATTTCAATTTTTTTTTTCATTTTTCCATGTGTTTCCAATCAAATGTAAAAAATGCTTTCCAAATGTCAAAGCTAATAACATCCAAGTGCAACAAATGAAAAACATCCCAAAACAAGGAGAAAATATCCAAACATTCAAGTCTAAGCAAACATCCCAAGCAAAGCAGTACAAGCAATAAATACCCCTCCCCACACTTAAAATGCTACATTGCTCTCAATGTAGACAAAATAGGGCGAAAACATACAAAGCAAAGTATGGGGAGTGTAAAAAAAGTGTGCTCACAATCAGGGATGAGATGGCCCGACACCATTGTCAGAGTCCCTGCCATAGGTTTACCAATACTATGTCTTCCAATCGGCGTTCCTCTGATGCTGCTCTCTTCACCTCGCCGCTCTACTGGGATCGGGCCATGGGGCACCACTAGCCTGCAACTGTCTGTATGAGGCTCTGTGAGACTAACAAGTTATGCTCAACCTGTCCAAGGAAGCCATGCTGGACTGTCTGCATTAGGCGCTTGTAAAAATCAGGTGGAGGCTCTGGGAACTGAGAAGGCCCATAATCCTCCTGCATCAGCTCAGTCTGCAGTGGAGGCGATGGAGGATGCTGCTCACCCTGTGGCTCAGTGAATGGTAAGGCACCCTCGTCAGTCGGAGCTAGAGGTGGGGGTAGGTTCTTGAGCTCTCACTCAAAACCCACCTACATGAAGTATCAGGTGCTATAGCCAAATCCTGGACCGGGGTATCCAAATCTAGCTTGGTCCTATGGCACTGAGGAAGTGTCATAAATATGACATTCCTCACCCTATATAACCAGCGGTACAGTCCTGGAACCTCCTTGGTGTTGATTAGGCGAAATCTCTTCATTCTCTTCATAGTGATGAGATATGAAGAACATCTACCCAAGGGCGGGAAGCCATCCGCTCTAATAGGAGGGTAATCATACCCCTATGATAATTTTGGCCATTGGCTTCTCAGCAGCCTCAAAAATTCTTTTCATCCATAACTCAGCCTACAGTCTATATCCCCTCACTTTTCAGATGCCAGAGGAAGTGCATATCACTATCAGGCACATTCTTCGAGTTCTGACAAACATAACACTATGCTCGCTAAGAACCTGTACATGAAATAGAGTGCGGGATGGATGATGGCACTGCTCTTGTCATCAGAGTTCTTTGGTCCTTTTATTAATAATGCTCCAAAACAATATATCCTCCTCGATTGAGCGCTCTGGGGCCTGTGGGTCCAACCTTGCCCGGATCTCTGCCGTGTTCCATCCAAAGACTGCCTCTATCTGTGAGGCTGTTATCTCTCGGGGTACATCATCCAAGTGGGAGGTGATATACTTCTCACACGGCTCATCATTTCGCATGCTGTATAGCCAGATGGTGGATAAGAACTCTAATGCATATCACTGGTAGGTGAGGGCACTCTTGCCCATGAAACCATCCAATTCTCCTTTGGCGATGAGGCATCGAATTGACTCTATCAGTCCGAGATCATCAAGTGTTGCCTCATCAATGAAGATTATTTCCAGGAGCTTGTAGGTGACCAAGACGTCCCACCTATCCATGTATCACTCAGTGATTAGAGTCAAACCCATGTACTGGTCTGGAGGAGGGGGTATGAGGTTTGGCTCCGGAGCAGGTGACGGAGGTGGAGGTGAAGGTGGAGCGGCATCGAGCGCACCTTATAGAGGGTCCTAGGTCTCTTGGTAGGGGTCATGTCTATCAACCACAAGAAACAATGTTAAACGCATAAGTATATAAAGGGGTAAAACTATGCAATCTTCGCTAGAGTACATCACACAAAAATATGTGACATATAGCGAAAAATACTCAAGAAAAAATATAGAATCCATCCATCACAGTCAAAATGATGTAGCCGACACACTACAATCATTAAAAACTACTATGAAGGTGCAAGAATGTTCATAAGTTCACACATGCAAAGTTCAACCGAATTGCGTGGCTAGAAAAAACACACAACAATGACATCCTATTTCACCAATAACATTATGCATTGCATATCTAATCCCGTTTGAGATTATTCTATAGCCCAACCACACATATGCAATATCTAGAAGCACAATGCATACCACCATGTTTATCCCATGTGAAAATATCTAAGAAAGTTATAACATTGAAATCCAAATTCAAGAATGTTCTAGCATTAAAATTTTCACATCAATCATCACACTATGCCTAGAATATCAACAATTTCAACCAAATTTAACGATATCACATCACCCAAAAATAAAAATAAAATCTACATATGGCTCATGAATATATCATAATTAAGCTAAACAATCCTACAACCATAGTAATTCATACAAATCATCACAATCATCAATATAGAAATTCAAAAGCACCATTGTGAAGAAACAGCATAATCACACACATATGAGCAATCCTACAAAATTCACAATCTCAATATAATCAATTAAAGCACGTGAAAGTGAGAGATTTTACCGATGGAGAGTGTAGGATGATGAATCAATGAAGCTTGCTAAAAATTCTAGCCTAATTTGCTTGAAAGTGAAATTCCCAAAAACTAGGGTTTCAGGTTCTCGGGTGAATTCGGCCGATTTGTGGGTAGAGATTGGGGGAAATGGATTGGAGAATGGATTAGGAGGGGTGTAGGCCAATAGGGTGGTGGAGTGGCACCTGATTAGTGGTGGAGTGGTGGTATGAGGAGGCGGATGGAGGAGTTGAGCGTGTGGGAGAAAGAGGAATGAAGAAGATGAGGCAGTTCTGCCCGTTCTTTAAAGGGGCTCTGCACCCTTATTGTGAGTCGTGATGAACTGGTCTCGACTTGCGACGGGAAGGTCAACTGCCACAAAAGGTTAAAATTTTTGGTTGTGAGTCGCACGGTGCTATCTTGACTGGCGATAAGTTAACCCTAAAACCCAATATTTTCTAAAATTCTCTCTGATTTTGTCACTTGTTGTGACCAAACCGTCGCGGCTCGCGATGGTCTATCACAACTCGCAATAGGACCATCGCGAGTCATGGCATCTTGAGCCTGAGGGATCACATTTTGTGAGCAATCCCCGATCTCGTTGTGAGCCGTGATGTAGTGGTCAACATGCATCGCGAGTCGCGATGGCCAACATGCCTGGTACTTAGAAATTTTTTTCAATGTTACCAAATGTTCAAGCTTTTACTTCCTTTCTCATTGCTTTCCTTCCTGCACAAGTCCAGCTCCAATCTCTTCAAATTGCTACAAAATTATGGGAAAACACACCCGTGAAAAGAACAAAACCAAATAATGAATTTAACGACAAAATCTCAACATTAAACAACATTGATGGAAAGTCACAAATAACGATCCGGATGATCAAAACCAAGTTTATTTAACATCATCGGCACGACTTACTCCCCTTCTTGGAGCTTACTCACAAAATGAGCTGAAGTGCTTGGCCTCCGTTCCTTGATTCAGGTCAAAACATGTGGGTCCAGATTATCTCCAAACAAGACTTTCCTTACATAGCTTAGGGTTTCTTCATGCTCCCTCAACATTCCTAATAACTCACTTTTTTGTTCAATGTTGATCTCAATCAAGTGAGCAGTCAGGGGTTTCTCTCCTTCTCCAAGGGATGAGCATTTAAGAACTTTTGGTGGTGGTTTTGATGGAGATGCCAAGACGACTACCACCATAAATGAAGACATTCCACGACTTGATCAAACATTTAAAGGATATGTTCGAGATCCTCTAAGTGACATGGCAGGGCTGATAACTAGGTCAAGAACTAAGCTTAGGGATGCTTCTTTAAATGCTTTGATTGATCGCCTTTATGATGAAGAATTGAAGAAGAAGTCACCATCGACATCTTGGATTCATTATTCAAGATTGTCGACGAAGTGAAGACATCATGAAGAACACTATACTCTTTTTTCCCACTGGGTTTTTAATGAGGTAGTGTGATCACTGTAAAATAATGTCATTTTGGGTTTATTGGACTGATAGCTCGGCCATGTGGGCTTTGAAGAGCTGAATTTCGAAAATACAGTCCATTAAGGTTTAGTATATTCAGTTTTATTCTGATTAGAATTATATTCGGTAAGATTAGATAAGGTAATATTCTTCAAGGTTACTTCTTGAAGAATTCAACCTGATTACCTTAGATTACCATTTATTTTAGGTATTTTAGTTAGATATGGTTTTAGCTTCTTAAAGCTGCCATAAGTCGATTCAGATTCCATTTGTGATTAGGGTTTGAGGCAAGATTGTAACCCTATAAAAAGGGAGGCCTTATGGACGAAAATTACAACCTTTCATCAATCAAATATACAACCTTTGAGTTCATACTCTTTGTTTGCTAGCTATTCCATTGTTGCTTAACCCCGAGGGCTAGTTAAGAATCAATAAACCTTGTAATCTAATCCTGAGGGCTAGTTAGAGAGCAAGTCGAAGTTAGGCGTACCCCGAGGGCTAGACTCCTGAATTTCGTGCAGCATTGAAGGGTTTGCGAGTTCCCTTGTTTTGTCAAAGATCTTAATTCCAAAATCCAGATTCTTCGCAAGGGGATTCATATCAGGTTTGCACTCTTCCACCAAAGTCTACTCAAGATAAGAAGGGAAGCCCTCACTTATTGGCTTACCCGTGGACACACAAAAGGTGTTGGATATAGCTTTCCTAAGGGAGAATTCACCATTGTTGTTTTCCTTCAAGTTAGTACTAACAACATTTGCAATCAAAGCATCACCCAAAGCATCATCTATGGCAACATTCAAAGAACTACCATCATTGGGCTCAAGTACATCTTGCTCTATATCATCAACAACATCAATAACTTGGCAAGAATGGTATCTACTAGGATGATCAATAGAATTATTAGTGTCGAATTCTATCTTTCACCCATTAAACTTCATGGTTAAAGTTCCTTTATACACATCAATTGTTGTTCTTGAGGTCTTTAAAAATGGCCTACCTAAAAGAATAGGTTTAGCACTATTACTATCTTCCATTTCAAGAACATAAAAATTGGCGAGGAATGTTAAAGAGCCCACTTTCACTAACATATCCTTCACAATACCTTTTGGGTATGTGCTAGAGTGGTTGGCTAGTTGGATAACAACCATGGCTTTTTGCAAAGTGCATAGATCTAGACTTTCATATAAGAAATATGGGATCACATTGATAGAGGCACCTAAGTCTAGCATGGTATTGTTAACACATTTTCCTCCTATCTTACAAGGGATCGTAAACATTCCTGGATCATCACATTTAGGAGGCATTTCATCTTCAAACATGGTGGAGATATACTCATTCTTTACACTCATTTTCTTATTCTTCAATTGTTGTTTCCTATTAATGGTACAAAATTCCTTAAGAAACTTAGCATGCCTAGGAACTTGGAATATTTACCTCGCATCTACAAAAAACTTCGCAGATGTCCTTGTTGTGCTCATTGGACCTCCTATCCTTCAATGCCTCCAGGAATGGTGATTTCAGCACACAAATCTGGATCTTTGCCTCTCTTGACTTCTTGTGAGTAGGGGATGAGGTTTAGGGATTTGATACCTGTCATGGCATAAAGGTCTCCACCTCTATTTCTTACCCTTTTCTTTCCTTCTCCTTGGTAAACTCCTCAGCCTTCTTTTCAAGATCTTCCTCTTTTTCAATCACCCGCTTAACAAAAACCTTGCTTTAAGGCTCCCTCACTTCCTTCCCACTCCTCAACGAGATTGCACTCACATTTTGTCGAGGGTTGATTTCCTGTTGAGAGGGAAGTTTTCCATTTTCTTGGGCTCTATACAATTCACGGCTTGTGCTATTCATTGGAGTTTCTAAGTTTTTAATACTTTCTTTGGCTTCATCTTGGAATTTTTTTCCTTTCTCCACACACATACTTAGCCTGTGAATGGCTTGCATCACCTCATATTTCGACAAGCTTGAGCTCTTTTCTTGATCTTGGGGTTTGTCTTGAAGCCTTGGGAAGTTGTTTTGTGGAGATCGGTATTTTTGTCGAGGAGGGCGGTAAGGTTGAGCATTTTGACCTTCTTGAGGGTTCCCATACCGGAGATTCGGGTGATTATGATTACCTGAATTGTAAGGCCGATTTTGGTAACCTTGACCGCCTTGGTATCCTTGATAGCCTTGATACCCTTGGCCTCCTTGATATCCTTGGTTGCTTTGAAAACCTACGACATTCACCTCCTTCACATAATCATCTTGCAAATTAGGGCAAGCATCTGTAGGATGCGCTGATGAACAAATTTCACAAGCTTTAACATTGGCGCATTTCCGGGCTTGGTCATCAAAGACTTCACCATAGAAGTAAGGGCTGAGACTTGGTCCTCGAGATTTACACTAGTGGAAGGATCACTTGTGGGCATTGAATTTCTTCTTCTCAAATCGGCTCTCGAGCTAAAATTCCTTGACTCCTTGGCTAGCTCATCATATAACTTCATAGCCTTCTCCAAAGTCTTAATCCCAAGGAACCACCACAAGAACTCCTCACTAGTCCTTGGTCCTCATCAAGAAGACCATTGTAAAAATAATATACCAAGTCTCCCTCCGAATAGCCATGGTAAGGGAAACTCGAGAGAAGTTTCTTGAACCTCTCCCAATAGTCGTAGAGTGACTCTTCATTCCATTGGAGGATGTTGCTAATGTTCTTCTTCATAGTGGCAGACCTTGAGGCCGGGAAGTATTTTGCAAGAAATTTCATCTACATATCAAGCCAACTTTTGATGCTCTTGGGTGGTAAGTGGTGGAGCCAATCTCTTACACCATCCCTCAATGTGAATATCAATGCCTTCAATTTTTAGAAGTCTTCATCTACTCGGTGGGGAATTGTACCACAACATAAATAGTGGAACTCAGCGAGATGCTTGTTGGCATTTTCCCTTTGCCTACCAAGGAAGATAGTTAGCAAGTTATAAACCCGGTCTTGAGCTCAAAATGCCCATTCGGTCTAACCAAGGGATATTTTATGCACATTGGTTGTTGGTCAATGTGGGGGCCATAACGTCCCTCAATAGGGTTTATCCCAAAGAAATCTCCCTTCCTTGGATGGGAGTAGCTCTTCCTTAGAGAGGAGGATGTTGAGGCCCTCCTCCCAGATGCTCATCTTCATGCTCGTATTGAGGTTCCATAGAAGTAGAGGTATCCACAAAATGGTCACTAGGAGGGTTGTTATTCAAACTTTCCAAAGAAAGCCTCCTAGCCCGTCTCAAATTCAACTCTAACTCGGGGTCGTAGTGTAGGGGTTCTTGTGAAGAGGATCGCTTACGAACCATACACCAAGAACTCAAACAATACGTCTCCAAGCCAAGCGAAAATAGCAAGTCAACTAAGAAAACAAAATAAAAGCAAACTAACAAATATTTACAACTAGCACATAATCACACATAATATGTCCAAACACGTAAATATAAATACCTCTTCCCTGGAAATGGCGCCAAAATTTGGGAGATTGTCGCAGTACCTCTCAAAGTTACATTTATAAGCCCTAAGGCTTCCTACCTACAATTAAGTAGATAATGACAAGTTGAGGTCATCCACAAAGAAGAGATATCTTTTCAAGTGTTTAAGCATATAAAGAGGAAAACACACTAGGCATAGACATATATAGGTACATATAAACACATGTAAAGGGGGGGGGGGTTGGTTGGTTTTTGGTCATAAGTTATGAAATTGAAAGACAAATTAACTAACAAGCAAGTTAAATATGCAAAGCATGCAACAGCAACTAAATGGTGATAAAACAAAAAATTAATGGAACCTTGGGCATAATTGACTTCCACTTCCAAGCCTCTTATCCATCATTGAACGTGCAGCCTATTTACTACTTTCACCACTTGTTGTGAAGATAATTCTTCTATCCTTCTTAGATAGTAGTTTGCAAGAGTGAATTCGATATCTCTTGTCAAACCTCACCAATGACTCCCTTAGTCAAAGCACGACTAAAAGTATCCCATTGATGGCGTTGAGCACGAAGAATCAACAAGTTTGGTAACACTTACAAACACTACACCATGTCTAAGAATTTGACCAATTTATGCATTTACACAAGATTAATCAAGAACGATCAACATTCATAGACTTTTCTCATTTGCTACCTAAAACAAACACGACAACGGGTTCAACATCATCACATTCATCTAGGAATTATCAACCCATCAACACAATCAAAAGCTCTAATTCATACTCTTGGATTTCATATCAAGAAGTGGGAAACTTAGCTACTTTTTCCCAAACCCTAACAAGCAATCATACAAGCATTTCATATACTCAAGCTTTCAAGACATTAATGACATTAACAAATAACATTCAATGCTCTATAAATGCACAATAGTAGGAGTATTAAATAGGCTAGAAAGTGTTCTTAAGACATGGGCTTGGAAGCCTTGGTCAATTGCTCCCAAGAACTAGATTTAGCTACTAAAACCCATAATAATTAACAACAAAAATTCAAACATAAATCGAAGATGAAACAAGATGAAAAAGAGAGAAACCTAGGGTTTTGCTGCAGAAAATCACGAAGATGAGAGGTTGGGAAAGAGAAGAGATAAAGTGCTATTTATAGTACAAGAAAAAGAAAATGGATTTTTGGCCACCCATTTGTCGCGAGTCGCGACAGGGTCTATCGCGACTCGCGATGGGCACCTAGAACAGAACATATTTTGATTTTTTTCTTGTTTTCTAGCCCTCAATCCATTGCACAATCCTTCAACTCTTCAAGTCTTCAAGTCTCAAATCTTCAAAGTCTTTAAAATATGATCTTCAATGGCCTCCGGTTTTCAAGTCTCGATGTTCTTTCCTTGTCACACAAAATTCACTTAGAAAAGGTTTAAGAGCGTAAAGTCACTCTTACCTCTCATAAGATAATTCAAGGTAAAACACAAGCTCTTGATAACAAAAGAGCACAAAAGTGATCCCAAAAAGTCTCAAAATAAGCACATAAAATGGTCACATCACGTAGCGGTGACAATGGTTTTGAAGATGATGAAGAAGAATAACCCTAGGCGTATTTGTATCATTTAAATTTAGTTTTAAGAGTAGAGATTTTAGTCTTTTTAGATTAGGTCAATGCCGAAAAATGCCAAGTCCATGTCGAAATAGTGCAAAAATTTTATTTTGGCACATTTGATGAAAAACTTAGGGTTAGAACACACTTTCATATTTTACAGGGTTAGATTGACACTTTCAAAAAATAATAATGTTAGTTTCGTATTTTTCCCCATAATAGTGTTAGAAAATACAATAGTTTGAGTGATGATTACAAAATTCTCACATCTTCGT
Source organism: Rubia yunnanensis (assembly GCA_037428765.1). NCBI lineage: Eukaryota > Viridiplantae > Streptophyta > Magnoliopsida > Gentianales > Rubiaceae > Rubia > Rubia yunnanensis. The sequence goes on from CM075068.1 coordinate 89,937,602, forward strand.
ATTGCTATTTTGAGAGGGACAATTGATCACACATATTATTTTCTAAGAACTAAAAATTTGATGCATAGGGCTTTTGGGTGAATTATCTAAAGGATTAATAAATACTGTTTACACAAATCTCATCGTATGCAGAAAATTCAATTGTGATTCTGTCATATTGTGTGCGGGTGCACGGAAATGTGGGCGTGCACGTGTAGTGCATAAGTTAAACTAGTAGAATGAATTGAAAAAAAAATCAAAATATGTTAACTATGAAATGAAAAAAATCTTTAAAGAAATTGAAAATAACATAACCAAAAATGAAAATAAGTTAAATTTATTTATATCATACTTCGTCTTTAACATCGAAATGTTTTTTTTTTTCATGTCTTTAAATGACAACTTTAACCATTTGGAGATATATATATATATATGTATATATATATGTATGTGTGTCTGTGTGACTTAATTTAACCGGTTTCTTATCTCAAGCCCTTAATTTGCGAAATCACAACGTAACTTCCACACCAATGGTGGTGCAATGGACATCGTCGTCTTATTTCTCTCTAATATGTATGAATAATTTCTTATTTATTCACTTCTCCTGACCTTCATTGATGATGTCAACTTAAGAAATGTAACTTCTCCATTGTTCAAAGGGTGGTGGATTGGACTACTTTTTTCATGCCATGAATTTGTTCTTGTTCATAAAGACCGCGGTTCTAAGCTAGTACGTTATGGGATATGATAGTTTGAGTGGTCATTACAAAATTGTCACACCTTCTTATTTCTATTCTGAGAGGGACAATTGTGCAAATATGGAATATAAAGGTCACACATATAATTTTATTTTAACTAAAAATTTGATGCATATGGCTTTTGGGTGAATTATCTAAAGAATAATAAATACCGATTACACAAGTCTCACCATATGCAAAAAATTTAATTATGATTTTAAGCTTGTCATATTTTGTGCGGGTGAACATAAATGTGGGCGTGCACGTGCAGTGCAGTCAAATTAGTAGAATGAATTGAAAAATTAAAATGTGTCAATTATGAAATGAAAATAAATTTTTTTAAGAATTTTAAAACAACCAATGGAAGATTTATTTTAAAAAAATATAACTAAGATACATTTATGAATACCAAACTTCGTCTTATACATCCAATTTTTTTTTTGTTTTTCATGGTTTTTAAATGACAACTTTGACCACTTGGATCTTTATCAATATTTGACTTAATATAACTGGTCTCTTATCTCAAGCCATAAATTTTCAAAATCGTAACGTAATTTCCACATCAATGGTGGTGCTGTGAATATCATCGTCTTAGTTCTCTCTAAGAGTGGGTTTCCTAACAGGCTGCCTGTCCATAAGCTTATGGAAAGGCAGGGACCTGTTTGGAAATAATGGAAATGGAATAAAATCACTTGGATCTGGTTCATAACATCTCAAACAAAACACACAGTAAACTATTTCTTCCTTTCTTCAAATCCAATTTTCATCTTTCTTCTTCTCCGATTCCTCCAATGAAAACCGGCACCTTTTTGATGTCCTCCGACGACAATCGGCGCATTTCCAACAAAATTGAGGAAGAAAATCATGAATTAGGTGCAGATCTATTGCTAGTTGATATTGAAGCCGATCAAATTTCAACAGCTTTATTTTTAAAAACTATTACAATTAGATCGGAACTTGCTGGAGAAAACATGATCGTAACCACCGAGATTCAACTCCAAACAAATGAAATTCAGGTTCAAGAAGTTGAAATATTACTAAATTCCCACTACCACAGAGACCCCCCTCTAGCACCGGTTTTAAAAATCGGTGCTAAAAATCTAATAGCACAGGTTTTTTTTAAATTTTTAACACTGATTTTAAAAACTGGTGTTAATTTAACACTGGTTTTTTAATTTTAACACTGATTTTTTAAAAACTGGTGCCAAATTTTACAATAGCACCGATTTTGGAAAATATTAGCACCGGTTTTTAAAAACTGGTTCTAAAAATTTGAAAATTTCATTTTTCCCACCAAAGAAATAGGCAAATATTTTAAAATAGCACCATTTTTGGAAATATTAGTACTGGTTTTTGAAAACCGGTGCTAAATATTTGTAAAATTCTATCTTCCCGCCAACAAATTAAAAATAGCACCGGTTTTAGTAAAAAATAGCACCAGTTTTAAAAATAGGTGCTAAAAATTAAATAATAGCACCAGTTTTTGCAAAAAATAGCACCGGTTTTTAAAAACCGGTGCTAAAAATTTTCGATACTCATTTTCCCGCCAAAGAAATAGCAAAAATTTCTAAAATAGCACCGGTTATGGAAATATTAGCACCGGTTATGGAAATATTAGCACCGTTTTTTTGTAAAAAATAGCACCGGTTTAAAAACGGTGCTAAAATTAAAAAATAGCACTGATTTTTAAAAACCGGTGCTAAAAATTTTCAATACTCATTTTCCCGCCAAAGAAATAGCCCAAAATTTTAAAATAGCACCGGTTTTGGAAAAGTTAGCACCGGTTTTGGAAGAAAATAGCACCGGTTTAAATCGGTCATAAAAAATTTTAAAATTTTTCCGCCAAAGAAATTGCCAAAAAAATTTCCCGCCAATGAAATCACCAAAAGTTTTAAAAATAGCACCGAAAGAAATTGCAAAAAATTCCCGCCAAAGAAATCGCCCGCCAAAGCGGCAAAATTTCCCGCAAAAAAAATTGCCAATTTTATTTTAAATTTTCATTATTTCAGCCAAAGAATTCAAAAAATTTGTAAAAATTTTCAAATAATCTTCCCAGAAATTTCATAAGTTGGGAGCAGCTGCGCAGCCGCTCTAACTATTTTTTTTAAATTTTCAAAATCGTTCACTTCTTTTAAAGCTTTCAAAACTTTACTTGACTTTCAATATATAAATACTAATAACTAGGCTAACTTTGACTAATCAATGGTCAAAATACTTGACTTTCAATATATAAACACTAATAACTAGGCTAACTTTGACTAATCAACGGTCAAACAATACTTGACTTTCAATATATAAACACTAATAACTAGGCTAACTTTGACTAATCAATGGTCAAACTATACTTGACTTTCAAGATATAAACATTAATAACTAGGCCAACTTTGACTAATCAACGGTCAAACTATACTTGACTTTCAATATATAAACACTAATAACTAACTGTCAAACTATACTTGACTTTCAATATATAAATACTAATAACTAGGCTAACTTTGACTAATCAATGGTTAACCTATACTTGACTTTCAATATATAAACACTATTACAAAGTTGATTTTAACTAATTAACAGTCAAACTTTATTTGAATTGGTATATAATAAATACTAATAAAAATGTTTGACTTTGTCTAATCAACGGTCAAACCTTACTTGACTTTCTATATATAAACACTAGTGACTAAGCTAACTTTAACTAATCAATGGTCAAACCTTACTTGACTTTCAATATATAAACACTAATAACAAAGTTGACTTTAACTAATTAATGATCAAAGCTTACTTTAATTAGTATATAATAAATACAAATAAAAATGTTTGACTTTGTATAATCAATGGTCAAACCTTATTTGACTTTCAATATATAAACACTAATAACTAGGTTGACTTTGACTAATCAGTAGTCAAACCTTACTTGACTTTAAATATATAAACACTAATAACTAAGTTGACTTTGACTAATCAACGGTCAAACTATACTTGACTTTAAATATATAAATACTAATAACTAGGCTAACTTTGACTAATCAACGGTCAAACTATGCTTGACTTTCAATATATAAACACTAATAACTAAGTTGACTTTAACCAATTAACTGTCAACCCTTACTTGGCTTTCTTCATAAAAATACTAATAACAATGTTGGCTTTAACTAATCCACGGTCAACCCTTACTTGGCTTTCTACATACAAAGACAAATAACAAAGTTGACTTTAACTAATCGACAGTCAACCCTTACTTGACTTTCAATATATAAACACTAATAACTAAGTTGACTTTAACTAATCCACGATCAATCCTTACTTGACTTTCAATATATAAACACTAATAACAAAGTTAACTTTCAATATATAAACACTAATAACTAAGTTGACTTTAACTAATTAACGGTCAAACTTTATTTGATTTTAGCTAATGAAAACTTTAATGGGCTCAAACCCATAATTTTGGCCCAAACCCCATATCATATTTTCATATACTTAGCCTTCCTTCTCCCTTGCCCCAATTTGATTCGATCGAACCCACACCCCACCGTCCCTCCGCCTCCTCTGGCTTTCTCCGCCGATCAGCCACCGGCCACACATCACCTGAAGAAGTTGAAGGAAGGGGAGATGGCGCCGGTGCCGGTGAGGGAGAGGATCTTCCCGCTCAAAACTTGTCCCTTTTCCTTCGACGCATAGAACCTAAGGTTCCGCCACCGCTGGAGGGTTACGCCGTTACTGGAGGGTTCCGCCACCGATGGAGGAGCCCTGCTAGTAGAGGGTTCTTATGCCCTATTTTTGCTAGAGGGTTCTGCCACCGTCGTTGGAGGGTTCTTCCGTCGGAGAAGGGCCCCCACCACCGCTGGAGGGTTCTGCTATTGATGTTCCGCTGGAGGGTTCCATCGGAGAAGGAGCCACATTTCTAGTATTTGATGTTTTGGGTATTTGAGAAATTAAATTTAGATTCATCACCATCTTCATTTAAGGTTCCATGGTGTTTTTCATTTCCATAAAGTCAATGACTTGTTATTGCTATTACCATAAAAGTGGCCTAAGATTTTTTTCCATGATTAACACTCTTATGGTTGTTAACTGTGTAAGTATATTACATAAGTTGCTTGAAGTCTTAACAGAAAATATAAGCTTGTAAAAGTGCCTTTCTGCCAACTTGATGGTTTATCTAATAGTTATAAAAATGGCATACCTGATGCTATTGTTTCAAATAATGTTTATTACCTGGTTTTGTAGCCATTGCTGTGTCGCGAGATCACAAGCCAGACTAGACTGATGAACGTCAACGCATTGAGGATGCTGAGGGTTTTGTGATGTGGGCAGGTAGGGATGTTCACTGGTTTTCCATAACATGTTTGTCATACTTATTCTTGCTGAATATTGTGTTATTATTTGTCAGGAACTTGGAGGGTTGGAGAAGTCCATGTTGTGTCTCGAGCATTTGGTGACCGACTTCTGAAGCAGTATGTAGTTGCTGATCCCGAAATCCAGGTATTTGTGTGAACTTTATAGAAGCTTTCCTATAACAGTACTTAGATAGCTTGTCAATCTTCTTTTGTATGAATACTTACATTTTCTTTGATTTTTAATGCAAATGAAAGATATAAATGGTTGTACTATTGGTTTTTGGGTTTTCCCGAGTAAATGACAGATGAATGAGAGTTTCGATCTGATGTGGTGTAATGTACCTTATGGCCTTCACTTACAATAGAGTTTAAAGAATGGGTAGTTGATGATTGTGGGATGGAGGTTAACTTGAAATTATTTTGGCATTAAGTTATGAGAATTTTGTTGGATAAAAATGTCGCTATATGTCGAGATCTTTTACTTTACACATGCTAGTTCTTCATGTCAATACCTGGTATATATTTTGGTATTGAAACTTAATTTATCCTTGTGATAATCTTTGGGTAGCATATGAGCTATTTAAGCATCTTCTATTTTCAAATATACATGTTTCCACTGATGGTGCAGTTTTGGAGGAAGTCTTGGAGGAGCAACCTAAGTGGAAGGTGTTGCGTGTGAGTGAGTAGGCTTCAAATTTTTTTCACATTGTTCAAATGTAAATATAATAATTGTTGGTTGTTGGTTTCTTTAGTGATGACAATCTTGGTTCAATCTGTTCAATTTTTGTATGATCAGTTGGATTCTCTATTTTGTTTATTGGTTTAGAGCATTCGTATGAAGAAACCGATTGCTGTTCTCATCACTTTTAGTTGAAAAGAGAATCAATTGCTGTTCTATTAGGCTGATAATTAAAGGGATCATGCACTAATAAAATCTGCATCTGATCTTGAGATCCAATCTTTACCTATATTTATGACATGAGATGTGTTAACTTGATGCTTTGCTTTGCACATTTTGCTACCCTAAGGCATTGCTGATTTTGACCAATTGCACCAGGTACTCATGCATAGCATTCAAAAGCATTACTACATCTGTCAAGGTTTGTGGTGGCATAGGAACATTTCTCAAAGTCACCTTGACTTCCTCCCACGAAAGGTAAACATCATCCATTCTTGTTATTCTGAATATGAAAAGGAGTATTTGAGTTGGATTACCCAAGGCACATTGTTAGTAATGTTATATTTGTAGTGTGGTAGTGTTGTAACTTTTTGGAGGTTGTGTTACCTCTAGGAAAGTAGCCAACAAGGATCAGCTTTTTGTTCGGCCCGATGTTGTGTTCAATGGCCAGAAGCCTTGTGTTTGTGATGAGTGGAGTTTTGATTACTCTTTTTTCCCTCCATGTTTATTTAGATCTAAAGTTATGTTTAGTTCCGTAGATAGTTATGTTTATGATAGTTATGTTTAGTCCCATTGATTATTAATTTTGTATCATAACTTTTTTTGGTTTTATTTCTATATTATCAATTTTGTGATAAGTTATCAATTTCATCGTAATAATTTAGCACTGGTTAAAAAACCGGTGCTAACAAAAAAATCGGCACTAACAAAAAAACCGGTGCTAACAAAAAAAACCGGTGCTATAAAAAAATTGGTGCTATAAAAAAATTGGTGCTAATTTAGCACCAGTTGAAAAATAAAAATTGGTGCTAACAAAAAAAACCGGTGCTAAATTAGCACCGGTTGAAAAAACCGGTGCTAAATTAGCATTGGTTACTTAGGCACCGGTTTTTTTAACGAAAAAATCGGTGCTAGAAAAAACAACTGTGCTAGAGGGGGGTCTCTGAGGTAGTGTTATTGAAGGTATGGTATTCTCTCATCAGACTGAAATTATATTGTTGAATTGCAATTGATGTGAACATAATTTTTTTGAAACTTCTAGACATTGAAAATCAACTGCTATGAACATGTGGAAACATTAGCACTATAAATTACATGCTGCACAGAATTTTCGTATACTTTATACATTTATTAACTTAAATCATGTATAGTTTACAATAAAACATGCATTAAATTAAAATGAACAAAACACAGAGAATGCATTTATCAATTTCAACATATGACAAACTTATTCATTGTTCAGATTATAACATGTACAAAATACACTACATTTTGCATATGTTACACTACAAATAGTTTTTGTTTTGGTGATCTGAACATAGCTTCTATAATTTTCTAATTTACAGTAACTTCCTGAAGACTTTGCATAAATTACATTAGAACATGCATATCTTATATTAGAAATTGTATTCATTATTGTTACAGGTACAAATTTTCCAAATTTAAATGAAATTAATGCCAGTGAAAATCTAACCGGCGTAAAAGGAAAAAAATTGGAAGCAATACATGCTCTGTATAAGAAACATGCAAATGATATTGGTTTCAGCTACAGGAAATACTGTTAAGGTCTAAACAACAAAAGACAGATTCACAAAAATTACTACAAGTGCTCTTCTGGAGGCTAGCCAAAAAGATTAAAAACTAGTACTATCAGCCCTGTTGCTTGTTTGTATAATGAAAATCATTTTGAAAAAAAGAAGAAGAGGAAGAGAAAGGATCTGATTACAAAAACATGATGCCTAGCTGCAATTAGAGTCAAGCTTGAGCAAAATTATTACATAGTGGCTCACCACATCACGGAACATAACCATAAGTTAACAAGACTAGCCTGACAGTAGCTCAGTAGGAGTGAATGGAGGATTACAGAATACAAAGGCAAGGCCATTACAAAAATGAAACAAGCAGGTTTAAGACCTACTATAGGATACAAATACATGGCATTTGAAGCTGGTGAAGATGAAAATCTAGGGCATACGATGAAAGACCACCTCAACTTTGTGAGTCGACTTCGAATAAAAGATGTAGAAAGTGGAGATGCTTATAAATTTGTTGATACACTATTGGAAATAAATGAAAAGGACAAAGAGTTCTTCTTCAAAGTCAAGTTCGACGAAGAGACAAGACTATCAGTAGTGTTTTTGAGAGATTCATTGATGCTAGAAGACTACAAACTCTACGTGGATGTAACCATATTCGACACTACATACAGAATAAACAAGTATAACTTGATTTATGCACCAATAGTTGGAATCAATAATCACCGGAACATAACAATGTTTGCTTGTGCTTTCATTAAAAATGAGTTGGCTGATACTTTTGTTTAGCTCCTTAACACTTTCAAGAAATCAATGGAAGGAAGTAACTTGTCAAAATATTCACAGATCAAGATCCTGCAATGGGCAAAGCAATAAATGAGGTATGTTGCTAACATATCTGAACACTGAATATGGTCTGTTAGAAACTGCAACTGTTACCTTACGATATGTATTAAGTAGCTTATTAACCTTACTGGTTACTTTAAAACACAGATTGTCGTAGATTTAGAAATTTGTTAGTTACAGAACTAAAAAAAGATATAGGGAATCTTATAAATTGCAACTGTTAGCTTACAATATGTATAACTTATGTTATATAACAAATTTGTTACTTGAAAAATTCATGTATTAACCAAACTTTGATTTATGGATACAACTTCCAGGTCTTCAAGAACACAAAACATAGGTTGTGCTTATGGCACATAAAACAAAATTCAATCCAACATTTTGGAAAATTGAAGAAAGATGAATTGTTTAAAAGTGATTTAGACTACTGTATGAAAGGATGTGGTGATCCAGCAGAATTTGAAGAAAAATGGACCTCGATGATCACCACCTACAAACTGGAAAGTAGCACGTGGTTTCAATGCCTATACAGTATCCGTGAAAAATGGAGCACAACATTCAACAAGGATATTGTCTCAGCAGGCATTTTATCATCACAAAGAAGCGAAAGCACCAACCACGCCCTATGCTTTAGTGCAAACAAAACAACTACACTCACTCACTTCATTGATCTCTTCAAACAAACAATCAAAGAGTGGAGGAGAGATGAAGCAGACAAGAAAAATACATGTGCAAAAGCAAAGCCAAATTTTGAAAAAAACCAGGCATGTATACTTTTATATTATTTAATACAAATATGAATTACTTTGACTAGAACTCAAAACTATTAACTTACAATATGCATTTGCTTCTTAACTAATGGCCCTGTATATGTTTGGTTAAACATGCTACAAATGTTTACACACTTTCATTGTACAAAGGATTCAAAAAGGAATTTTTCTCTAGCAATGTCAACTAAATTCAAGGAAGTGTTCTCAAAACCACCATCAAGAAAATATGAAGTCAGCGTAGAACATGATGAATCTAAATATGAGACAGTCGAGTACAAAAATGAAGATTGGCTAGTTGAAGTACAATGCAAATGCAAATGTTTTGAAGTGTCAGGTATGCTATGCTTTCACATTCTTAGAGTATTTCACATCAACTCTATCACAAAAATCCCACAGAAGTACATCCTCAAAAGATGGACAAAAAGGGCCAAAACAGAAATATGGGATAAGGTTCTTGGGCAAGGAAAACCACAATTAGAAAACATCAATGGAGGAATCATCTGTCCAGCAAATTCTACAATTTAGTTCTAAAAAGCAAAGGAAAATCAGATGCTAGAAGAACTCTTGAAGATATGTTAGACACGTGTTTAGCAAGAATAGAAGAATTGTTGGCATCAAAGACCAATTCCATTGAACAATTAGCCACAAGTAGCCAATGCAACTCAACCATAAAAAGTGCACCTAAGGTACTGGATCCAACCCAATTGAAGACAAAAGGGAGAGGAAAAAGGCTGAATTCAGGCTTGGAAAAGAATTAACCAAGGAAGAAAACTACTGAATTTGGCACAAAAACACCAAATGTAAAAATACTGTAAAAGTAGCATTTTTTAGGATACATGTTGCATTTATTTACCTATATATTGTATTTTTTTCATTAACTTACAAGATACATACACTAAATAACATATTGTATGTTTTGGCTTACAACTATAACTTATGACTTGCATTTGTTTTGCTTGCTCAAGAACCAGCCTTTGTTAAGGGACTTACATTTTGTTTCAAATAATTTTAGTGATATGAAATCATTGAATACATGTAGAATTACTTAGCTTACAACTGTAATTTATTAACCTATCAATTGCATTTGTTTTCCTATAAGCTCAGCAAATCACCACAATGAACCACATAACATAACTAAAATGAAACTTGGTATTAATAAGCATACAAATAGTACTTCTTAACATTCAACATGCACTTGTTTCATACAACCTTCAGCCCAAAAAAACAAATCCTAAAACAGCATTTCAAAGTCGCTTAACCTATCAGCCATAAACCCACCACTCACAAAATAAGCTGATAACAAATCATCCAAAAATAGTTAAGAGATGCCAAAGCTATATATCTTCAAGTCTTTCAATCCCAAGGGAGAATGAAGGAATCGAGGAACATGTGTTCCTCATGAATTCTTCAATCATCCTATCGACAGGCTCATTGGGTCTTCCATAACTTCCTGTGTGGTCTTGACATGCTCAGGATCTTCATTTGCACCTTCTTGTTGTGGCTGTGGTTGTGGTTGAGGTTGTGCTTGCACAATGAGACTAGCATTTTCTCTCTCAAGATTATGCACAAAGACTCACGTAATAACCTCCATGTCTCATTTGAAAATGAGACAAGCCTTATGAACCGCCTAAGAAAAAAACACAAATATCAGTACAACAAACAATCAGAAACTTCTAAAAAATAATAAGAACTACAAACTGCATAAGTTTTATTTAAAATGTCATAAGTTTTAACACAACATGTGTTGGATATTTCCAATTATTGAAAAGCTGTGACTATTAGGAATGAAGCGGCGTGAACATTGTTCATCGCCAATAGATATGTCTTCAAGTTCCCAAAGGGAATATGTCATGAAGAGATGTATTATTTCATCCCATCCCATTAATCTATAAATAGACGAGTTGTTTTCTTCTTGAAGCATAAAACAAGAATACAATCAGAATACAAGAAAACATGAGAAATGAGAGAAGTACTCAACATGAGAGAAAATCTCATAAAAAGGAGAAGAACGATAATGCATTATTCTTAGATAATTCTTGCTCTTCGATCCTTTGTTCGTTTGGGGTTGTATAAGTGAGTGCACACTTCTATCAACCAAGGAATGTGTCTCGTACACGACTTGGAGGTTGTCTTTTATTACATTTTATTGTGGAGTTATATGTTTTGCAGGTTCATAGAAGATTTCTTCAACAAAAGTTCCTCTTAAGTTTGATGCAGCGAAATTAAAACCAACAATCTTAAGGCTACAGTGTTTTGTGCGAAAACTTGAAAATGTTGCTTAAATCAAATTTGAGAAAGAAATAAGAAGTTTGGATGGAAGATGAATAGTTCGAGGCAATTTATTATATACTAATTTAAATAAAGTTTGACCATTAGTTAAAGTCAAATTTTTTATATACTAATTTAAATAAAGTTTGATCATTAATTAGTTAAAGTCAACTTTGTTATTATTATTTATCTATTGAAAGTCAAGTAAGGGTTCATCGTTGATTAGACCAAGTCAAACTAGTTTATAGTGTTTATATTGAAAGTCGAATAAAGTTTGACCGTTGATTAGTTAAAGTCAGCTTAGTCACTAGTGTTTCTTTATAGAGAGAGTCAAGTAAGTTTGACCGTTAATTAGTTAAAGTCAACTTTGTTATTAGTGTTTATATAATGAAAGTCAAGTACGGTTTGACCGTTGATTAGACAAAGTCAAACATTTTTATTAGTATTTATTATATACTAATTCAAATAAAGTTTGACCGTTAATTAGTTAAAGTCAACTTTGTTATTAGTGTTTATATATTGAAAGTCAAGTACAGTTTCACTGTTGATTAGTTAAAGTCAGCCTAGTTATTACTTATTAGTGTTTATATATTGAAAGTCAAATAAGGATTAACCGTTAACTAGTTAAAATTTTATTTATGTATACTAAATCAATTAAGGGTTGAACATTAATTAGTTAATGTAAACAAATTTTGTTCTTATTTTTATATATTAGGTCAGTAAAGGTTGACCGTTGATTAATTTAACTTAACTTAGTTATTAGTTAAAGTCAACAAAAGAAGTGAACGATTTTGTAAGTTAAAAAAAAAAAGCTTAGAGTTGCTGCGCAGCTGCTCCCAACCCATGCAATTTTTGGCAAGATTATTTGAAATTTTAGGCATTTTTAAAAAACATTTGTTGGCGAATGTTTTGAATTCTTTGGCGGAAAAAATGAAATTTAAAAAATTTCGACAAATATTTTGAATTTTTTGGCAGGAAGATTGAATTTTAATTTTTTTGGTGATTTCTTTGGAGGGTAAAATAAATTTTTAAAATTTTTAGCACCGGCTTTTCAAACCGGTGCTATTTGTTTTCCAAAAACTGGTGCCATTTTTATTTTTTTGCAATTTTTAGACGGGAATATAGAATTTTTAAAATATGAAATACCGGTTTTTAAAAACTGGTGTAATTTTTTTTTCCAAAAACTAGTGCTATTTTAAAATGTTTTGGCAATTTATTTGGCAGGAGAAATGAATTTTTAAAATTTTTTGCACTGGTTTTGGAAAAATTAGCACCGATTTTTAAAAACCGGTGCTAAGAATTTGAAATTTTCATATTTTCTACCAAAGAAATAGTAGAAAATATTAAAATAGCACTGGTTTGAAAATATTAGCACAAAAAACCGGTGCTAAATATTTGTAAATTGTATATTTCCTCCAAAAAATTGCCAAAAAATTCAAAATAGCCCCGATTTTAAAAACCGGTGCTAAATATTAAAAAATAGCACCGGTTTTTGTAAAAATAGCACCAATGTTTTTTAAAAAATCGTACCAGTTTTTAAGAACTGATGCTAAAAATTTTCAAAATAAATTTTCCTGCCAAAGAAATAGCCAAAAACTTTAAAATTGCTTTGGTTTTGGATAAATTAGCATCAGTTTTTAAAATTGGTGCTATTTTTTAATTTTTAGCACCAGTTTTTAAAACCAGTGCTAATTTTTCCAAAACCAGTGCTATTTAAATTTTTTTGGCTATTTCTTTGAAAAATGTATTTTGAAAATTTTAAGCATCAGTTTTTAAAAATCGGTGCTATTTTTTATAAAAACTGGTGCTACGTTTTAATTTTTAGCACCAATTTTTAAATCGATGCTATTTTTTACAAATACTGGTGCTATTTCTTTTACTAAAATTGGTGCTATTTTGAATTTTTTGGCAATTTTTAGGTGGAAAGATAGAATTTTACAAATATTTAACACCGGTTTTTGGTGCTAATATTTCCAAACTAGTGCTATTTTAAAATTTTTGGCTACCTTTTTGGCGGGAAAATTGAAAATCTCAAATTCTTAGCACATGTTTTTAAAAATTGGTGCTATTTTTTTTTCCAAAATCGGTGCAATTGTAATATTTAGCACAGATTTTTAAAAAATTGGAGCTAAAATAAAAAAAATGGATGTTAATTTAACACCGATTTTAATAACTGGTGTTAAAATGTAAAAAATGGCGCTTTTACATTTTTAGCGCCTGTTTTGAAAACCAGTGCTAAAAAACGGTGCTAGAGGAGGGGAGGTCTCTATGGTAGTGCTACGAACATCATATTCTCAGTTCTCTCTAATATATATGATTAATTTCCCTTTTCTCCACCTCTCCTTAACTTAAATTTTGATGGCAACCTAAGAAAGGCAACTTCTTCACTATTCAAAGATCGATGGACTGGACTGCTTGCTTCATGCCATCGATTTATCCTTGTTTGCCAAGACTACGATTTTCAGCCTGTGTTATAGGATACGATAGTTTTAGTGATTGATTACAAAATTGTCACACCTCCAAATAGTTATTCCAAGAGGTACAATTGTGCAAATATGGCATATACAGGTGCACACATATCATTTTCTTGTACTTAAAAATTTAATGCATAGGGCTTTTGGGTGATTTATCTAAACGGTAATAAGTATCGATCACATAAGTCTCACCATAGACAAAAAAATCAATTGTGATTTTATACTTGTAATATTGTGTGTGGGTGCACAGAAATTTGGGCGTAAATGTGTAGTTTAGAAGTTAAACTAGTAGAATGAATTGAAAAATTAAAATATGTTAATTATGAAATGAAAATAAAATCTTTTAAGAAATTTAAAATTAAAAAATTAAAACACAAACTTAAGTTTTTTAATATCAAAGTTCGTCTTTAACATCTAAATGTGTATTTGTTTTGTGTCATGGCCTTGAAATGACAACTTTGACAATTTGGATCTTTATCTATAAGTTACAAAATGTAACTGGTCTCTTATATGAAGCCCTAAATTAATGAAATCCCACCACAAATTTCCACACCAATGGTGGTCCTACGAACATCATATTCTTAGTTCTCTCTAATATATATTATTAATTTCCCATTTCTCCACCTCTCCTTATCTTAAATTATGATGGCAACCTAAGAATGGCAACTTCTCCATTATTCAAATGTCTGTGGACTGGACTGCTTGCTTCATGCCATGGATATATCCTTGTTAGCCACGACTGCGGTTTTTAGCCTGTGTGTTATGGGATACGATTGTTTGAGTGCTGATTTCAAAATTGTCACACCTTTGAATTGCTATTCCGGGAGGTACAACTGTGCAAATATGACATATACAACTGCACACATATCATTTTCTTGTACTTAAAAATTTAATGCATAGGGCTTTTGGGTGATTTATTTAAAAAATATAAATATCGATCACACAAGTCTCACCATAGGCAGGAAATTCATTTGTGATTTTATACTTGTCATATTGTGTGCGGGTGCACAAAAATTTGGCCGTGCATGTGGAGTGCATAAGTTAAACTAGTGGAATGAATTGAAAAATTAAAATCTGTAAATTATGACATGAAAATAAAATCTTTTAAGAAGTTTAAAATAAAACAAAATATAAAACTAACATGAGAGTTTTATTATCAAACTTCGTCTTTAACATCTAAATGTGTTTTTTTCGTGTCATGGTGCTTAACTGACAACTTTGACCATTTGGATCTTTATCTATAAGTGACAAAAAAAAACTGGTCTCTTATCTGAATCCCTAAGTTTATGAAATTCCACCACGACTTCCACATCAATGGCGGTCCTACGAACATCATATTCTTAGTTCTATCTAATATATATCATTAATTTCTCATTTCTCCACCTCTCCTTATCTTAAATTATGATGATAACCTAAAATGGCAACTTCTCCATTATTCAAAGATCGGTGGACTGGACTGCTTGCTTCATACCATGGATTTATCCTTGTTAGCCAAGACTACGGTTTTGAGCCCGTGTGTTATGGGATACGATAGTTTGAGTGATGATTACAAAATCGTCACACCTTCAAATTGTTATTGCGGGAGGTACAATTGTGCAAATATGGCATATACAGGTGCACACATATCATTTTCTTGTACTTAAAAATTTAATGTTTTTGGGTGATTTATCTATACAGTAATAAGTATCGATTACGCAAGTCTCACCAAAGGCAGCAAATTCAATTGTGATTTTATACTTGTAATATTGTGTGCGGGTGCACAGAAATTTGGGTGTGCATGTGTAGTTCAGAAATTAAACTAGTAGAATGAGTTGAAAATTAAAATATGTTAATTATGGAATGTAAATAAAATATTTTGTGAATTTTAAAATAAAACAAAATTCAAAACAAACATAAGTTTTTAAATATCAAATTTCGTCTTTAACATCTAAATGTTTTTTTGTGTCAAGATCTTTAAATGAAAACTTTGACCATTTGGATCTTTATCTATAAGTGACAAAATGTAACCGATCCCTTATCTGAAGCCCTTAATTTATGAAATCCCATCGCAACTTCCACATCAATGGTGGTCCTACAAACATCATATTCAAAGTTCTCTCTAATATATATGATTAATTTTCCATTTCTCCACCTCTCCCTATCTTAAATTATGATGCCAACCTAAGAATGACAACTTCACCATTATTCAAAGGTTGGTGGACTGGAATGCATGCTTCATGCCATGGATTTATCCTTGTTAGCCAAGACTATGGTTTTGAGCATGTGTGTTATGGGATACGATAGTTTGAAGTATGATTAAAAGTTTATCACACCTTATAATTGCTATTCCGAGAGGTACAATTGTTCAAATATGGCATATACAGGTGCACACATATCATTTTCTTGTACTTAAAAATTTAATGCATAGGGCTTTTGGGTGATTTATCTAA
Source organism: Rubia yunnanensis (assembly GCA_037428765.1). Classification (NCBI taxonomy): domain Eukaryota; kingdom Viridiplantae; phylum Streptophyta; class Magnoliopsida; order Gentianales; family Rubiaceae; genus Rubia; species Rubia yunnanensis. The sequence continues at coordinate 89,953,878 of CM075068.1, forward strand.
ACAATAATAATTGCACAAGTCGCGCCATAGGAAGAAAATTCAATTGTGATTTTATACTTATAATATTGTGTGCTGGTGCATAGAAATTTGGGCATGCATGTGTAGTTCAGAAGTTATACTAGTAGAATTAATTGAAAAATTAAAATCAGTTAATTATGAAATGAAAATAAAATATTTTAAGAAGTTTAAAATAAATCAAAATAGAAAACTAACATCAGTTTTTTAATATCAATGTTTGTCTTTCATATCTGAATGTGTATTTGTTTTTTGTCATGGTCTTTAAATGACAACTTTCACCATTTGGATCTTTATCAATAAGTGAAAAAATATAACCGGTCTCTTATCTGAAGCCCCAAATTTATGAAATACCACCGCAACTTCCACATCAATGGCGGTCCTACGAACATCATATTCTTTGTTCTCTCTAAAATATATGATGAATTTTCAATTTCTCCACCTCTCCTTATCTCTCCTTATCTTAAATTAAGATTTCAACCTAAGAATGGTAACTTCTCCATTATTCAAAGGTCGGTGGACTGGACTCCTTCCTTCATGCCATGTATTTATTTTTGTCAGCCAAGACCAGGGATCCGAGCCCATGTGTTATGTTATACCAAAGTTTGAGTGATGATTACAAAATTGTCACACCTTCGTATTGCTATTCCGAGAGGGACAATTGTGGAAATATGGCATAAACAGGTGCACACATATCATTTTCATGTACTTAAAAATTTAATGCATGGGACTTTTGGGTAGTTTATATAATAGTAATAAATACCAATAACACAAGTCTCATCATATGCAGAAAATTTAATTGTGATTTTATACTTGTCATATTGTGTGCGGGTGCACGGAAATTTGGGCGTGCACGTGTAGTGCATAAGTTAAACTAGTGGAATGAATTGAAAAATTGAAATCTATTAATTACAAAATTAATATAAAATCTTTTAAGAAGTTGAAAATAACCATTGAATGAATTATAAAAAAAAAATATAACTAATATAAATATTTTAATATTAAACTTCATCTTTAACATCCAGATATTTATTTTTGTTTGTCATGGTCTTTAAATGACAACTTTGACCGTTTGGACCTTTATCTATATGTGACAAAATGTAACGGTCTCTTATCTGAAGCCCAAAATTTATGAAATCCCACCTTAACTTCCACATCAATGGCTATGCTACGAATATCATATTCTTAGTTTTCTATAATATATATGATGAATTTCCCATTTCTTCACCTCTACTTAACTTAATTGATCATGGCAACCCAAAATGGCAACTTCTCCATTATTCAAAGGTCGGTGCACTTGACTCCTTTCTTCATGCCATGGATTTATTCTTGTTAGCCAAAACCGCGTTCTGAGACTATTTGTTATGGGATAAGATTGTTTGAGTGATGATTACAAAATCGTCAAACCTTCGTATTGCTATTTTGATAGGGACAATTATGCCATTACAGCATACACAGGTACACACATATCATTTTCTTGTATGAAAAAAATTAAATGCATAGGGCTTTTAGGTGATTTATTTAAACAGTAATAAATACCGATTACACAAGTCTCACCACATGCAGAAAATTTAATTGTGATCTTATACTTGTCATGTTGTGTGTGGGTGCACAGAAATTTAGGCGTGCACATGTAGTGCATAAGTCAAACTAGTATAATCAATTGATAATTTAAAGTCTGTTAATTACGAAATAAAAATTAAATCTTTTAAGATGTTGAAAATAACCAATGAATGGACTATAACAAAATATAAAAAACAAAGATATATATTTTAACATCATATTTTGTCTTTAACATCCATATGTTTATTTTTGTTTGTCATGGTCTTTAAATGACAAATTTGACCATTTGGATCTTTATCTATATGTGACAAAATGTAACCAGTCTCTTATCTGAAGCCCTAAAATTTTGAAATCCCACCGTAACTTCCACAAACATCATATTATTAGTTCTCTCTAATATATATGATGAATTTCCCATTGCTCCACCTCTCCTTACCTTAACTGATGATGGCAACCTAAGAATGGTAACTTGTCCATTATTCAAAGGTCGGTGGATAGGACTCCTTCCTTCATGCCATGTATTTATTCTTGTAAGCCAAGACCGGAGATCTGAGCTTGTGTGTTATGTGATACCAAAGTTTGAGTGATGATTACAAAATTGTCACACCTTATTGCTATTCCGAGAGGGACAATAGTGGAAATATGGCATACACAGGTGCACACATATCATTCTCTTGTACTTAAAAATTTAATGCATGGGGCTTTAGGGTAATTTATTTAAATAGTAATAAATACCGATTACACAAGTCTCCTCATATGCAGAAAATTTAATTGTGATTTTATACTTGTCATATTGTGTGCGGGTGCACAAAAATTTGGCCGTGCACATGTAGTGCATAAGTTAAACTAGTGGAATGAATTGAAAAATTAAAATCTGTTAATTATAAAATGAAAATAAAATCCTTTTAGAAGTTAAAAATAACCAATGAATGAATTATAACAAAATATACAACACGGATAAATTTTTTAATGTCAAACTTTGTCTTTAACATCTAAATATTTATTTTTGTTTGTCATGGTCTTTAAATGACAAATTTGACCATTTGGATATTATCTATATGTGACAAAATGTAGCCGGTCTCTTATCTTAAGCTCTTAATTTATGAAATTCCACCGCAAATTCCACATCTATGGTGGTCCTACGAACATCATATTCTTAGTTCTCTCTAATATATATGATGAATTTCTCATTTCTCCACCTCTCCTTACCTTAATTGATGATGGCAACCTAAGAATGGCTCCATTATTCAAAGGTCGGTGGAATGGACTCCTTCCTTCATGCCATGCATTTATTCTTTTTAGCCAAGACCGCGGATTTGAGCCTGTGTGTTATGTGATACCAAAGTATGAGTGATGATTACGAAATTGTCACACATTCGTATGTCTATTCCAAGAGGGACAATTGTGGAAATATGGCATACACAGGTGCACACATATCATACTCTTGTACTTAAAATTTTAATGCATAGGGCTTTTGGGTAATTTACTAAATACTAATAAATACCGATTACACAAGTTTCATTATATGCAGAAAGTTTAATTGTGATTTTATACTTGTCATATTGTGTGCGGGTGCACAAAAATTTGGCCGTGCACGTGTAGTGCATAAGTTAAACTAGTGGAATGAATTGAAAAATTAAAATCTATTAATTAATTATGAAAATAAAATCTTTTAAAAAGTTCAAAATAACCAATGAATGAATTATAACAAAATATACAATTAAGATAAATTTTTTAATGTCAAACTTTTTCTTGAACATTTAAATATTTAGTTTTGTTTGTCATGGTCTTTAAATGACAGCTTTAACCATTTGGATATTTATCCATATGTGACAAAATGTATTCGATTTCTTATCTTAAGCCCTTAATTTATGAAATCCCATTGCAACTTCCATATCAATGGCGGTCCTACGATCATCATATTCTTAGTTCTCTCTTATATATATGATGCATTTCTAGTTTTTCCACCTCTCTTTACCTTAATTGATGATGGCAACCCAAGAATGGTAACGTTTTCATTATTAAAAGGTCGGTGGACTGATTTGCTTGCTCATGCCATGGATTTATTATTTTTAGCCAAGATCGCGATTCTGGGCCTGTTCGTTATGAGATACAATAGTTTGAGTGATGATTACAAAATTATCACACGTTCCTACTGCTATTCAGAGAGGGGCAATTGTGCGAATATGGCAGACACAAGTGCACACATATCATTTTCTTGTACTAAAATATTTAATGCACATGGTTTTTTGGTGATTTATCGAAACAGTAATAAATACCGACTACACAAGTCTCACCATATGCAGAAAAATCAATTGTGATTTTACACTAGTCATATTGTGCGCAGGTGCATGGAAATTTGGGTGTGCACGTGTGCATAAGTGATTGAGATGCCAAGACGACTACCACTATAAATGAAGACATTCCACGTCTTGATAAGACATTTAAGGGTTTTGTTCGGGATCCTCTAAGTGACATGGCAGGACCTATGACTAGGTTAAGGGCTAAGCTTAGAGATGCTGTTTTAAATGCTTTGCTTGATCGCCTTTATGATGAAGAATCGAAGAAGGAGTCACCATCGACATCTTGGATTCATTATTCAAGATTGTCGATGAACTGAAAAATTTATGAAGAACACTATAATATTTTTTTCCACTGGATTTTTTATGAGTTAGTGTGATCACTGTAAAATAGTGTAAAATTATTTCATTTGGATCTTAGACTGTAGAGCTCAGCCATGTGGGCTTTGAAGAGCTAATTTCGAACAGTCCATCAGGGTTTTCAAAAGTTTTGAGTTTTATTCTAATTAGAATTAGTTTTGGTAAGTTTAGATAAGGCGATATTCATTCAAGTTGTAGTCTGGATGAATTTCGGCCATAGACAATTTATTTTAGGTATTCATACTCTTTGCTTGCGAGCTATTCCATTGTTGCTTAACCCTGAGGGCTAGTTAAGTATCAATAAACCTTGTAATCTGATCCCGAGGGCTAGTTAGAGAGCAAGTCGAGATTAGGCATACCTCGAGGGCTAGACACCTGAATTTTGTGCAAGATAGTGAGGGTTTACAAATCACTTCACAAGATAAAAGATATTAATTCTGCAATCGTGAGTCTTTGCAAGGTGATTCATATCAGTTGTTATCAGAGCAAAGTGAAAGATCTGCTGAGGCTGAGAAAAAAAGGGGTTTCAAGGTTTGCTTTAATTTATTTGCGAATATATATATACTCTTTCATGTCATATTTTAACTGTGTTTGTTTGATCTTACCAGGAAGATTGAATCTGGAGTCGAACGACGTCGAAGGGTCCGAGAGTTAGAATACTTTGGTACTACTATCCGCCTTCACCTTCATCAATCGAGTCAGGAGGACGTCGAAGGGTCTGAGCATTAACAAGTATTATCCGCCTTCACCTCCTGGCCAGTTTCATAGTTTTTAGGTAGCTTAAACAGTTTATGTGCCTGTGATATTTTTCGTCAACTCTTCTAAAAATTATTGCATGCTCATAATCCTATTTGTTTTCTTTATCGTTGTTTGATTTGTTTTCTTTATCGTTCTTTGATTCTTGATTACACCTCATTTTTAAAAATAAATAGAGTCTTGTGTCATTTTCCATATATATAGTGTCATATTCTTGATCCTTACGATCTTGAATACCTCGAAGTTCATTTGAATCAAGAGGAAGTTGTTGTAGTTTTCTTATTCCAAGTTTTGTATAGGCAAATTTTGTTTCAAAAGTTTTTGAAAATAAAAAAGGTAGTATATTTTTGGGTTTCAAAACTAGAATTTAGGATTTCAAATCAGAAATTTGGGGCAGAATTGCAATTTCAAAAATTTTGGGGGCAGATTTGCCATTTCTAAATATTTTGGGAATCATGACCAAAAATTTTTCTTAGGGAATAAGATTCTGGTTGTGAGTGTTTTATAGTAAAAACAAAAATGAATTGTGGCTGAAAAAGAAGGAAAGAAAAAAGAAATTCGATTTGAAAAAGGAAAATAAAAGTCAAAATCCAAATCAGAAGAGGAAAAGGAAATAAAAGCCAATTGAGAGAGGGATTTTGATCTGAATTTTCGACTTGGGGGAAAAGTAAGTCATTAAAATCCTTAACCACAAGGTATTTGGATTTGAGTTCCTATTCCAATTTGTTTTCGAAAAAGTTTCCTGAATTTTCAGAATCTATTTGTCGCCTATATAAAGCCTTCTTATTTTGATCATAACTTCTTCAATACAACTCTGATTCATGCCATTCAAATTTATTTTTGTTCTTTATTATTTTTAGAATTTTTAATTCTATATTGTAGATCCCAATTATGAGTTTATATATTTTAAAATTTTGAAATAAGTTTTGCAGTACTCATCTCCATAGTTTGCTTTGAATTGCGGTGAATTGATCAATTGTCCTTGCATTAGCCTTCGCCTTGTGAGTTGTAAGTGTTATACACTTGGTTTGAGACCTTAATAAACAAAGGGAAGGGGAGACAATTTTTTAAAAACTAATTGTTTGATTTTCTTAGCAGTTTACCGAAGATGGAGGGCAAAAATCCATTCGTCTCACCTTTTGTTAACAATCCTAACAATTTGCCATTGACAAAAAACTCTAATGATAGGCATGGTAATCATCTATGGGAAGAGACCCTAGATAGATAGGAGAAACATCGAATTAATCCAAATGAAGCCAATGGTCCTGATCGGTTTGCTATCGCAATAAATACACTTATGAGTGAGGTGCAAAGGTTGGAAAGAAAAGTTGGCAGCCTGGCACTGCCTACACCTACATCATCGATCAAGAGAAAAGAAACCAAGAATTATGCCTGTCAATTCAATGGTTCTTGAAGTTCAAATGACTATTCTGATGACAGTTCAGAAAGGCAATCACACCGAGGATCTACTAGAAGGCATCACCACAGTAAGAATCATTCCCGAAGGAGAGTGAAGAGCAAATCAGGATCTGATTCAGATTCAGATGATGCTCAAGACATTAAGGGGTTAAAATATGACATCCCTCAATTTGATGGTCAACACAATCCAGTGAAGTATCTTGATTGGGAGCGATAGATTGAGAATCTGTTTGATCTCAACAATTATCGGGAGAAAGAAAAAGTCAAAGTGGCGCTGCATTCACTCACTCACTATGCAGTTAAATGGTGGAAAATAAAAAAAGAGTCGATATATCTTTCTAGAAAGAAACCTATCTCCGCCTACTTACTTGATAGAACAACATTCTTATATGTTCAACATAAAGCAAGGAAATTGCACAATTGATGAATAGTGGCAAGATCTTGAGTTGACCATGAGAAGGGTTGGAATGAAAGAAGACAACACATTCATCAAAAAATGATTCATTGAAGGCTTGCGTGAAAATCTTCAAACGCCAGTCAAGCTTCAACATCACATATCTATGAACGATTTATTGATGAAAGCAAGGTAAGTTGAGAGTACCCTGCGACCAAGGAAGCCATAGCCCAGATTTTCCTATCAATGACCAGGGTTTAACCCTGGAAACCTTAGTTATGGCCGCAGTAGGGGCACGCCCATGGAGGATGAGGATCGGTTTAGACCTATTCAAATCCAACTTATAATCCCACTGAGAGGAGAGTGGCACCACCAACCAAACAGGTTTAAAAAATTCCAGGTAAGTCCACTACTTCTTCATAAAATTTAGTTTTTGTTAACTCTCATACTTGTTTTCATTGTAATGAAAGAGGACATGTCCACAATAACTATCCTCATGCACGAGTGTTAACAACAATTGAGGAAGGAGATGAAGAAGATGAATATGCTAATATGCCACCATTGTATGAAAGTGGTGATGAATAGGTAGATGATGAGATCACCATAAATGATCATGGTGACTGAGGTATGGAAACACAGGGTAACTTCATGTCGTTAAGAGTTCTAAACTATCAAATGGCCGAATCACAGGTACAAAGGATTAAAATTTTTCAAACATGTTGCCTTGTGAAAGATAAGAGTTGTTTACGGATTATTGATGGTGGTTCTTGTGCTAATATTGTGTTTAATCTTCTTGTTAAATCATTGTCTTTGCCTTTGATTATTCACCCATCACCATATAAACTTATTTGGTTAAATGGTAGTGGTGAAATTAGGATTAACAAACAATGCATGATTAACTTTAAGATTGGAAAATCCCATGATTCTATCTTATGTGATGTTATAATTATGGAAGCTAGTCCTATTTTGTTAGGGAGACCTTGACATTTTGATCGTAAATCTATGCATGATGGTTACACTAACAAAATTATTGTGATTAAGAATAGAACAAGGTATACTATGGTTCCATTATCTCCAGTGAAAGTTTTAGAGGCACATAGACGCATGACAGTCGACAAAGAAAAGTTTGTCCATCAGTTTGAGGATGATTGGCAGTAAAAAATAACTTTGTCCCTAACTTGCGCCACAAGTTACTCCAAAAGTAGGACAAAAATTTAACATCGCGATCAGAGACAATAGGCGCAGGAATGCCATGTAACCGATCAAACCCTAGGGGCTCTCCTGCATGCACTAGTTCAGAAGAACTTAAAGAATTGGGAAAAATGCATTATGATTGCAGAGTTTGCTTATAATTGCACTATTCATTCTACTAATTGTTTACCTCCATTTAAGATTGTTTATGGTTTTCTACCTAATACAACTATTGACTTACTTCCTTTGCATTTTAAATAGGTTAAAAATCTTGAGAAAAGAAAGATAATTTTGTGAAGAAAATCCATGAGAAGGTGCACATGAAAATTGAATGGACAAATGCATAGAATGCTGATAAAGCTAATCAAAGCCGCAAGTTGAAGAGGTTCAATGTGGGAGATTATGTTTGGGTTCATCTGTGGAAATAGAAGTTTCCAAATGCTTGGAAATCTAAGTTGAGTACACATGGAGATGGTCCTTTGAAAGTGTTGGATCGTGTGAACGACAATGTTTACAAGATTGACTTACCAGATCATTATGGTGTTAGTGTGACCTTGAATGTTGCTAATTTATCTCCATTTACCTTTGAAGACGATTCAGTTTCAAGGGAAAAATTGTTTGACCATAGAGGGAAGGATGTAGATGCCAAGAAGATTATCACCATAAATGAAGACATTCCATGTCTTGATAAAAAATGTAAGGTTTTTGTTCGGGATCCTCTAAGTGACATGGTAAAACCTATGACTAGGTCAAGGGCTAAGCTTAGAGATGCTACTTTAAATGTTTTGATTGATCTCCTTTATAATGAAGAATTGAAGAAGGAGTCACCATCGACATCTTGGATTTATTATTCAAGATTGTCGATGAACTGAAGAATTCATGAAGAGCACTGTACTCATTTTTTCCACTGAATTTTTAATGAGGTAGTGTAATCACTGTGAAATAGTATATTTCATTTTGGATCTTAGACTATAGAGCTCGACCATGTGGGCTTTGAAGAGCTGATTTTTGAACCAGTCCATTTTGGTTTCAAAAATATTGAGTTTTATTCTGATTAAAATTTGTTTTGGTAAGTTTAGATAGGCGATATTCATTCAAGTTGTAATCTAGATGAATTTTGGCCACAGACAGTTTATTTTAGGTATTTTAGTTAAATATGGATTTATTTTCTTAAAGATGCAATAATTTTATTCAGTTTCTGACAGGAATTACCAAATCCCATCTTGACTAGGACTAGGGTTTGGAAAAAATTCAGCCCTATAAATATGGGTTGAATTCTCAAGATTTGTACCACTAGCATCATTCAGAAATATAAACCTTTGAGTTCATACTCTTGTTGCTTGCGAGCTTCTTCCACTGTTGCTTAACCACGAGGGCTAGTTAAGTATCAATAAACCTTGTAATATGATCATGAGGGCTAGACACCTGAATTTCGTGTGAGATAGTGAGGGTTTGCAGATCTCTTCACTAGATCAAATATATTAATTCTGCAATCGTGAGTCTTCGCAAAGAAATTAATATCAATAAGTTAAACTAGTAGAATGAATTGAAAAATTAAAATATGTTAATTATGAAATAAAAATAAAATCTTATAAGAAGTTGAAACTAACCAGTAAATGAAATATAACAAAATATAAAACTAAGATAAACTTTAAACATCCAAATGGTTATTTTTTTGTCATGATTTTTAAATGACAACTTTGACCATTTGGATCTTTATCTATATATGACAAAATGTTACCGATCTCTTATCTCAATCCCTAAATTTATGAAATTCGATCGCAACTTCCTCATTAATGGCGGTGCTGCGAACATCACATTCTTAGTTCTCCCTAATGAATATGATGAATTTCCGTTTTCTCCACCTCTCCATACCTTATTGGATGATGGCAACCCAAGAATGGTAACTTCTCTATCATTTAAAGGTCAGTGGACTTGACTGCTTACCTCATGCCATGATTTGCTCTTGTTAGCCAAGACTGCGGTTCAAAGCCTGTGTGTTATGGGATACAATAGTTTTAGTGATAATTACCAAATTGTCACACCTTCGTATTGTTATTCAGAGAGTGACAATTGTGCAAATATGGCATACACAAGTGCACACATATAATTTTCTTGTACTTAAAAAATTAATGCAAGGGGCTTTTGAGTGATTTATCTAAATAGTTATAAATACCGATTACACAAGTCTCACCATATGTATAAAATTTAATTGTGAATTTATACTTGTCATATTGTGTGCGGGTGCACAGAAATTTAGGCGTGCATGTGTAGTGCATAAGTTAAACTAGTAGAGTGAATTTTAAAAATAAAATATGTTAGTTATGAAATGAAAATAATTTATATTAAGAAGTTGAAAATGACCAATGAAATAATTATAAAAAATATATAACTAAGATAAATCTTTTAATATCAACCTTTGTCTTTAACATCCAAATGTTTATTTTTGTTTGTCACAATCTTTAAATTATAACTTTGACCATTTGTATCTTTATCTATATGTGACAAAATGTAACCAGAATCTTATCTCAAGCCCTAAATTTATGATATCCCACGACAACTTCCACAACAATGGCGGTCCTACGAACATCATATTCTTTGTTCAATCTAATATATATGATGAATTTTCCATTTCTTCACCTCTCCTTATCTTAAATTATGATGGCACCTAAGAATCAAAACTTCTCCATTATTCAAAGGTCGGTGGAATAGACTGCTTGTTTCATGCCATGTATTTAACCTTGTTAGCCAAGACTGCGGTTTTGGGCCTGTGTGTTATGGGATACAATAGTTTGAGTGATGATTACAAAATTGTCACACCTTCAAATTTCTATTCCAAGAGGGACAATTGTGAAAATAGGGCATACACAGGTGCACATATATCATTTTCTTGTACTTAAAAATTTAATGCATAGGACTTTTGGGTAATTTGTCTAAATAGTAATAAATATCGATTACACAAGTCTCACCATATAATTGTGATTTTATACTTGTCATATTGTGTGTGGGTGCATAGAAATTTGGGTGTGCATGTGTAGTGCATAAGTTAAACTAGTAGAATGAATTGAAAATTTAAAATCTGTTAATTATGCAATGAAAATAAAATCTTTTAAGAAGTTGAAAATAACCAATGATGTAATTATAACTAAATATAAAACTAATATAAGCTTTCTAATATCAAAGTTTGTCTTTAACATCTAAATGTGTATTTTTGTGTGTCATGGTCTTTAAAAGACAATTTTGACCATTTTAATCTTTATTTATATGTGACAAAATGTAACCGATCTCTTATCTGAAGCTAGTAATTTATGAAATCCCACTGTAACTTCCACATCAATGGCGGTCTTGCGAACATCATATTCTTTGTTCTCTCTAATATATATGATGAATTTCTCATTTCTCCACCTCTCCTTATCTTAAATTATGATGCCACCTAAGAATGGTAACTTTCCTTTATTCAAAGGTTGGTGGACTAGACTGCTTGCTTCATGCCATGGATTTATCCTTGTTAGCCAAGACTACAATTTTGAGCCTATGTGTTATAGGATACAATAGTTTGAGTGATTATTAAAAATTTGTCACACCTTTGAATTGCTATTCCAAGAGGGTGAATTGTGCAAATATGGCATACATAGGTGCACACATATCATTCTCTTGTACATAAAAATTTAATGCAAAGGGTTTTGGGTGATTTATCTAAATAGTAATAAATATTGATTACACAAGTCTCACCATATGCAGAAAATTCAATTGTGATTTTATACTTGTCTTGTCCCCCATTCTTCGAGAATCCGAAAGATCCTTTTCAAATTTTAATTTTTTTATTTGGAATCTAGGTTCTTCTACTTAATTTTTATTTCCTATTTTTCATCTCTTTTTTTTATATCATTCCTTAAGTCCCATAGGTTTGATCCTGTAGACGATTATTTTTTTAGGCATTTCACTGCGAAACAAGAAATTGTATTCTGCGATAAATGTAAAAAATAGAGTAAATAAAAACGATAAATAGATAAAGAGAAAGAAATAGTGGGCTCGATATCGAAGAAAGAGTTTGGGAATTACTAAATATGGGACTATCGAAATGCAGTGGTGCACAGAAATTTGGGCATGCAAGGGTAGTGCATAAGTTAAACTAGTAGAATGAATTAGAAAATTAGAAAATGTTATAATGAAATGAAAATAAAATATTTTAAGAATTTGAAAATAACCAATGAATGAATTATAACAAATATAAAACAAATATAAGTTTTTTAATTTCAAATTTCTACTTTAACATCCAAATATTTATTTTTGTTTGTCATGGTCTTTAAATGACAAATTTTACTGTTTGGACCTTTATCTATATGTCAACAAATGTAACCGGTCTCACATCTCAAGCCCTAATTTATGAAATCCCACCGCAATTTCCATATCAATGGCGTTCCTACAAACATCATATTCTTAGTTTTCTCTAATATTTACAATGAATTTTCATTTTCTCCACCTCTCCCTACCTTAATTGATGATGGCAACCCAAGAATGGTAACTTCTCCATTATTCATAGGTCAGTGGACTGGACTGCTTGCTTCATACCATGAATTTATTTTTGTTAGGCAATACTGTGGTTCTGAGCTTGTGTGTTATGGGATACAATAGTTTGTGATTTTATTCTTGTCATATTGTGTGTGGGTGCACAAAAATTTGGGCGTGCACGTGTAGTACATCAGTTAAACTAGTAGAATGAATTGAAATATTAAAATATGTTAATTATGAAATGAAAATAAAATCTTTTAAGAAGTTGAAAATAACCAATGAATAAATTATAACAAAATATAAAACTAAGATAATTGTTTTAATATCAAACTTCGTCTTTCACATCCAAATGTTTGTTTTTGTTTGTCATGGTCTTTAAATGAAAACTTTGACCATTTGGATCTTTATCTATTTGTGACTAAATGTAACCGGTCTCTTATCTAAAGCCATAATTTATGATATCCCACCGCAATTTTCACATCAATGGCGGTACTACGAACATCATATTTTTAGTTTCCTCTAATATTTATAATGAATTTTCATTTTCTCCACCTCTCCCTACCTTAATTGATGATGGCAACCCAAGAATGATAACTTCTCCATTATTCAAAGGTTGGTGGATTGGACTGCTTGCTTCATGCCATGGATTTATTCTTGTTAGCCAATACTGCGGTTCTGAGCTTGTATTATGGGATACGATAGTTGGACTGATGATTACAAATTTTCACACCTTCGTATTGCTATTCCGAGAGGAACAATTGTGCCAATATGGCATACATAGGTGCACACATATATTTTTCTTGTACTTAAAAATTTAATGCACAGGCCTTTTGGGTGATTTATCTAAACAATAATGAATACCGATTACACAACTCTCACCATATGCAGAAACTTTAACTCTGATTTTATACTTTTCATATTGTGTGTGGGTGTACAGAAATTTAGGCGTGCACATGTAGTACATATGTTAAACTAGTAGAATGAATTAAAAAATTAAAATTAGTTAATTATGAAATAAAAATAAAATCTTTTAAGAATTTGAAAATAACCAATGAATGAATTATAACAAAAATATAAAACTAGGATAAACTTTTAATATCAAACTTCGTCTTTAACATCCAAATGTTTGTTTTTGTTTGTTATGGTCTTTAAATAACAACATTGACCATTTTGATCTTTATCTATATGTGACAAAATTTAACCAGTCTCTTATCTTAAGCCCAAAATTTATGAAATCCCACCGCAACTTCCATATCTATGGCGGTCCTACGAACATCATATTCTTTGTTCTCTCTAATATAAATGATGAATTTCCCATTTCTCCACATCTCCTTACCTTAATTGATAATGGCAACCTAAGAATGGTAACTTCTCCATTATTCAAAGGTTGGTGGACTGGATTGCTTGCTTCATGCCCTAACCGCTATTCTGAGTCTGTGTGTTACGGGATACGATAGTTTGAGTAATGATTACAAAATTGTCACACCTTCGTATTTCTATTTTGAGAGGAAAAATTGTGCAAATATGGTATACACAGGTACATATCATTTTCTTGTACTTAAAAATTTAAGTCATAGCGCTTTTGGGTGATTTATCTAAATAGTAACAAATACCGATTACACAAGTATCACCATGTGCAGAAAACTTAATTGTGATTTTATACTTGCCATATTGTGTGCGGGTGCACATATATTTGGGCTTGCACGTGTAGTGCATAAGTTAAACTAGTAGAATGAATTGAAAAATTAAAATATGTTAATTATGAAATGAAAATAAAATATTTTAAGAAGTTGAAAATAACCAATGAATGAATTATAGAAATATATAAAACCAAGATAAATTTTTCAATATCAAATTTTGTCTTTAATATTCAAATGTTTTTTCCATGGTCTTTAAATGACAACTTTGACCACTTGGATGTTTATCTATATGTGACAAAATGTAACCAATCTCTTATCTCAAGCCCTAGGAGGTCATCGATGTGCCTCTCAAAGATAGTAACTATATGCTCAAATTACGGCTAACTACTAAATAGTAGCTAGTGGTAAGATGGGGTCATCCACGAGAAAAAAGGGGTTTTATCGAGTGTTAAAGCGTAGTTAAAAGCACACGAAGAAGTCACTCTACGTGTGTGGTAACCAAGTAGGGGGTTTGGTTTTGAAATACACTACGACTACTTTAAACCACTAAATTAACAACCAAGTAGAAAGAGCAATGTAAATACGATCACAAATAGCACAAATTATTTAACTAAGATTATAACGAATCTTGGGCGCAATTGGTTTACATTTCTAATCATCCTTTGATCATCAATTAATTATCCTATTTTTATGCATTAATCACATATTGTGGAGAACTTATCAACACCTTTCAAGTGTTGATATTTCTCACCTCTCCTCGGTTATAGTTAGAGTGGGCGATCGGCACTGCACAATAACCCTTATCCTTAGGTCACTCTAGACGATGCGCGTCATAGACTTCCCCGAGGATAGAAATACACATGGAGACCCAACACAACTACCAAAATGTCCTAAAAGTGAGAAACACATAGATAGCACAAGTATATTTACTAATAACAACTACGAGGATCAGCCTTCGTGCTAATCGTTATTAGTGAGCAACATTGATAATTAGTCAAATGCATTCAAATTCATCCTAAGCCTAAGCAACTTCATCAATCAACAATCACAATTAGTTTTCACTCCTAATTATAACCCATCATTGACCAACAATAATCATTTTGACAAAAAAAGTCAAATTCTTCTGGGTTTGACAAAAAACCTAGCACATAATCAACCCACAATCATCAACTAGTTGATCGTCTTAGTCTAAATCATGCATAAATCTCACAAGAAATCATGAAAATATACCTGATTTTTAAAGCACACAATAGGATAAACCAAATCTCACAATTCATACTAGAAATTCTTACCAATTGCTCCTAAGAGTATATTTAACCTAGATTATGAAAACCCATAACAAAATAGCAAGAATCCATGGTAAACATAGAGTTAAAGAGAAGAAATAAATGTAGAATTAAGGTTTTGAGAGAGTAGTTCGAGTAGGAATTGAATGAGGGAAGAGAAGATAAGGTTTTAGGATATTATAGTACAAACTTTTAGTTAAAAGGGGTGAAAATGCAGCAGGTGCCCAACCGCACGTTGAGCGTGTGGGCACGCGGGGCTGTGCAGGCACGCGGGGCAGTGCGGGCTGGAGCAATGTGCTGGCACAAAGCTTCCCGGCACTAGAACAAGGCGGCACATGAGCGCTGGCGAGCGTGCGAGCTGGGATGTGCTGGGGTGCAGGTATCAGTCTGGAGCTAGAGCACGTGGGTGCGCGATGAGGAGCACAGTCCTTGCAGATCCAGTCTGAGGTTGTACAACATGGTTTATCTCGAGTGTGCGGGTGTGCGCTTTGATGCACTGGTCGTGCGCCAATCTTTGTGATCAAACCTCCACGCACCGGCGCACTCTGTCTCTGAGAATCTTTGCTGAAGCCTTGCTCCACATCTTATTCTCCATTGCGTGGGCATGCAGCTAAGGGCGCTGGCTGCGCACCCAGTCTTCTTCAACCGGCCGGTCGGCCGGTCTTTGCTTCGGTTGGCTGGCCTTCGTTCTTAAAAAATCAGACTTTCTTCTACCATGTATGACTCGTAGCCTTCAATATTCTACCATCCTTGCGAATGACCTTCACTAATTTTATCTGAAGTGCTTACGAGTAATCTACAAATTAAGCTTACAAAAATGGAATCTAGATGCTCATAAGGACCAAAAATCCATTAGACTATAAATAGGTTAAAAAATGATGGATTTAGATATAAAAACCGAAAATGGTCATCTAAACCCCTTATGATGTAAACCTACCTAAATCTAGCAATTTTCCACAAAAAAAGATGACAAAAGAGATGTTAAATGCTTTGGAAAATACATGCATTTGACGTCCTATCAAACCTCCCCGCACTTAAACCTTTACTCGTCCTCGAGTAAACAAGAACAAGCAAAGATCTAATTGTAAGCTAGCATGTATAAGTTTCCCCAAAACATCCAAAATTATATTCCCAGACTACCCTAACACCCAAGACATAAGAATCTCTCACACTGTCACATTCAAAAGTTTATGATAATCTAAACAACCATCATACCAATCAAAGGCGAGGTATAAAATACAAGTGCAAAACTATGTTACTCTACCAAAGAAGCCACCAAATGGACAAATCAATAGAAGCATAAATTTTTTTCAATTTCACTCATTTTTCCTAGGAGCCCTCTCAGGTTTTCATCCTAGCTTTACACATTTTTTTTCAAGGCTCAACCTCACCTTTTTCTGCACCATTTGGCCTCTCATTTTTGCTTAGGTTTCCCTTTCCCAATTTTACCTAAGTTTCCTTCTTGGGTTTTCAACTTAGCAGGGTGTTTTTGTTTTTTTTTCTTTCCTTTTTCCTGTTTTTTGAACTAAAAATCACACTATGTACATGAGCAAACATGAGCATCGACATCCCCTCCTCGTACTTAGAATATGGAATGTCCTCAATGTATATAAATAATCAAAAGCAAAATTAAGGAAAAAGGAACATGAAATGTTCACAATTAGGACCTTGAAGGTCATGTGCCACCGTCTCGGCTTGCGCATCTCCTTGTTCTCTCCTCCTCACATCTCCTCCACTTCTCCATGAACTCCGGTGGTGGGGCATTGCCGGAGGAAATTTGGAGCATTGCAAGAATTGCCTCCATGTTTTCGTTCATGATCACACAAGTGTCCTTGACAAAGTACTTGAGGTCATCTATCCATTGGTTCATACCACTTAACCCATTGTTCATATTTTCTTGCATGGTTTGAAAGGATTCTTAGAGTTAGCAAATGAGCCCAGTGGTGGAGCACTTCTGCCTCCATACACTCGGGATGGGAGTGACTCTCCAAAAGCTTCCTTAGGGGATAGATAATGTGAAACCCTTTTTGGGACACCCACTAAGCTATCTAAAGGAAGAGTTATGTATTTTTCTCCTTCGTGATGAAGCCAAATGAACTTTGTGGTGTCTTCGGTGGTTTTCAACATTTTTTTTCTTGTCCATGTATTTGATGATATAGAAGCAGTCCTCGGGACAGCGACCAATTGGCTGCAAGCTCGGTGTGGGGGGGGGGGGGGAGAATATGCCTTGCTTGTACCAAGAGAGTGATCATCCCCCCAACACAAATGTGCCCCGAGTTCTTCTTCAACAACCAAATGCATCCATCAACCCATACATCAACCTAATTAGGGAAACCTTCTCCATGTGGTGTAATTTCCCAAAGACATTTCAAATCAATCACGGAACAATTGTTAAACTCCCCTTGACAAAAAAAGTGTAGGATTGAGGAGACGATGGATATATCGGGTTGCCGGATGGATAATCGAAGAAGTTTTGGATTGATGATGTCTTGTTTCTCCCGTGAGAAATTCCCAACACCTTTGGTTGGTGTAGTCTCCTCCTTCCCTAAAGTTCTCTTCTTTCTCGGTGTCCGGAGTGTAGTTCCACTTAAAGGCCAACATTATATCATCATACGAAGCTTTCCTTCTTTTGTCATTAAGGTGAAACTCGATCCCCAGGCTACCATCCTCATAAACGATCTTCCTCACCGTGGATAAGAATTTAAGTGTCCATGATCTATAAGTTAGGGCACTAACCTTCATGAAATTATCTAGGCCACATACATCCAAAATATGATCGATTGGCTCCAACAAACCCAATTTAGTCAATACCTCCCTATCCACAAACCGAGTGGCCATAATAGCTCTATTGTTGGGCAATCTCTCCCATCTTTCAGAAAATTATCCTTTTATCTTTGTCAACCCATCATAAGGAAGAGATAGGTCATAAACCATGGGAGGAACTAGCTCCACCCATTCTTCTATTTTTAGGGGCCATAAGAAGAATTGACTCAACTTACCAATCCAAAATAACAATGAAGCACAAAGTCCAACCTCAAATAGCACCACAACAAGAATTCACAAATTCACCAAATCCACCACCACAAAAACCAACAAAGTTATTCCACCACAATCTTCACAACAATTCCCATAAACACTACCACCACAAAATTTCACAATAAGCACAAACACTACCACTTCGACAAGTATATCCCCAGCCCCAATTAATAGCTTATAACTATCTTCAAGCACAACAATCTCAACTAACTAATCAAGCTTATCAAAACATACAAGAAGGAAAATTTTGAAGAACTACCCACTCGAATAATCTTCAAGTGCAAAGAATTTTCACCTTTTGCTCATAACTCTTCTGGATTGAATCCCAAACTTGTTGATATTTTTTTGTGTTCTTGAAGAGAAATCTTCCTTTTTTTTTTGGTTTGGAGGATGAATTGGGTTTGATTGTGGTGTGGGAGGTGTTTAGGAATGGCAGGGAAAGGATTTGTATGGTAGATATGGAAGGATTTGAATGCGAAGGTGGAAGGAAGAAGGATTTTGTCTTGGAAAAGAAGGGATAGCTTTTGAGGGAGGATAAGATATGAAAGGAGGAGTAAAATTCTGTAAAAGGAAGAAGAAAAGAGGGGAAAGAAGTAGGGAAAGTAAAGGGGTGAAAGAAAATAAAAAAAAATAGATGAACGGGACGCACGACCACATGGGCGGGCGCATAGCCGCACTGGCTGTGCGATGGTGTACTGGTCACTGTGCTCATGGCCTTACTACAAGCGTGCAGGAGCCTAGCTAGGGGCACTGGCCATGCCCCCCCTCTTCTCGGTCAGGTGACAGCGCATGGGCGAGTGGTGCATTGCAGTGGCCGTGCGTTATGATCCTGAAGCCATGCGCCGCTGCTCCATTCCCCGTGTGTGGGCGCACGGCTAAGGGTGTTGGCCTTGCACCCGGTCTCCTTTTGCCTTGTTTCATCTTTTTTTTCCTGAAACATGCAAAACAAATACCCAGGCATAATTTTCTTCAAAAACATGAAGATAAAGCAATTAAACAAGATCAAAACCAAGTTTATTTAACGTCATCGGCATGATTTATTCACAAAGCCACAAAAGTATTGAAGCTACATCAACTGGATTGTATCAATGGCACCCATATGATCAAAACCAAGTTTATTTAACGTCATCAACATGACATACTCACAAAGCCACTACTACCTAACCGGGTCGTGGAGGAGTGTTTTCTCGACTAGCTCTGTTTGGAAACTCTCATAGTAGAGCTTCAAGCGGTGGCCATTCACTTTGAAGACTTTTGAAGTCACCTCACTCATTATTTCAACCGCTACATGTGGGAAAACTTTCACCACCCAATAGGGCCAATCCACTTCAACCTTAATTTTCCCAGAAATAACCGAATGACCTTCACTAAAGCAATCCGAAGTGCTTACGAGCAATCTACAAATTAAGCTTATAAAAAGGAATCTAGACGCTCGTAAGGATAAAAAATCCATTAGACTATAAATAGATTACAAAATTAAGGATTTAGATATGAAAACCAACAACAAATGGTCATCTAAACCCTTTATGATGTAAACCTACCAAAATCTAGCAATATTCCACAAAAAGATGATAAAAGAGATGTTAAATGCTTTGGAAAATACGTGCATTTGACATCCTATCAAGCCTTAAAATTTTGAAATCCCACACAACTTCCACATCAATGGTGGTCCTACGAACATTATATTCTTATTTCTAATCTAATATATATGATGAATTTCCCATTTCTCCACCTCTCCTTACCTTAATTGATCATGGAAACCTAAGAAAGGTAACTTTCCCATTATTCAAAGGACGTTGGATGGGACTGCTTTCTTCATGCCATGGATTTATTCTTATTAGCCAAGATCGTGGTTCTGAGCCTGTGTGTTATAGAATACAATAGTATGAGTGATGATTAAAAAATTTTCACACCTTCATATTGCTATTCCAAGAGGGACAATTGTGGCATACACAGGTGCAAACATATCATATTCTTGTACTTAAAAATTTAATGTATGGGGATTTTGAGTGATTTATCTAAATAGTAATAAATATTGATTACAGAAGTCTCACTATATGTAGAAAATTTAATTGTGATTTTATACTTGTCAGATAGTATGTGGGGGCACAGTAATTTGGGCGTGCACGTGTGGTGCAAAAGTTAAACTAGTAGAATGAATTGAAAAATTAAAATCTGTTAATTATGAGACGAAAATAAAATATTTTAAGAAGTTAAAAATAACCAATGAATGAACTATAACAAAATATAAAACTAAGATATATTTTTTAATATCAAACTTTGTCTTTAACATCCAAATGTTTATTTTTATTTGTAATGGTCTTTAAATGACAACTTTGACCATTTGGATCTTTATCTATATGTGGAAAAATGTAACCGATCTCTTATCTCCAGCCCTAAATTTTGGATATCCCACTGCAATTTCCACATCATTGGCAGTCCTATGAACATCATATTCTTATTTCTAATCTCTAATATACATGATGAATTTCCCATTTTTTCATCTCTTCTTACCTTAATTGATGATGGAAACCCAAGAATGATAACTTCTCCATTATTCAAAGGTCGGTGGACTGAACTACTTGCTTCATGCCATGGATTTATTCTTGTTAGCCAAGACTGCGGTTATAAGCCTGTATGTTAGGGGATACAATATTTTGATTAATGATTACAAAATTGTCACACATTCGTATTGCTATTCCAAGAGGGACAATTATGAAAATATGGCATACACAGGTGCACACATATCATTTTCTTATACTTCAAAATTGTAATGGATAGGCCTTTTTAGTGATCTATCTAAATAGTAATTAATATCGACTACACAAGTCTACCATATGCAGAAAATTTAATCGTAATCTTATACTTATCATACTGTGTGCGGGTGCACAGAATTTGGGCATGCACATGTAGTGCATAAGTTAAATTAGTAGAATGAATTGAAAAATTAAAATATGTTAATTATGAAATGGAAATAAAATATTTTATGAAGTTGAAAATAACCAATAAATTAGTTATAACAAAATATAAAACTAAGACAATATTTTTAATATCAAACTTTGTCTTTAACATCCAAATGTTTATTTTTGTTTGTCATGGTCTTTAAATGACAACTTTGACAAATTGGATCTTTATTCATATGTGACAAAATGTAACCGGTCTCTTATCTCAAGCCCAAAATTTATGAAATCCCACCGCCATTTTCACATTAATGGCGGTGCTACGAAAATCATATTCTTAAAGTTCTCTCTAATATATGAGATGAATTTCCCATTTCTCCACCTCTCCTTACTTGGACTGCTTGTTTCAAGCCATGAATTTTTTTTCTTGTTAGCCGAGACCGCGGTTCTGAGCCTGTGTGCTATGGGATACGATAGTTTGAGTGATGATTACAAAATTTTCACACATTCGTATTGCTATTCTGAGAGGGACAATTGTGAAAGTATGGCATACACATGTGCACACATATCATTTTCTTGTACTTAAAAATTTAATACATAGGGCTTTTGGGTAATTTATCTAAACAGTAATAAATACCAATTACACAAGTCTCACCATACGTAAAAAATTTAATTTTAATTTTATACTTCCCATATTGTGTGAGGGTTCAAGAAAATGTGGGTGTGCACGTGCAGTGCATAAGATGAACAATTAGAATGTTAAAAAAATGTTTGCTTCATAAGAAAATGTTTGATTCATGCAATGGAGTTTTTCTTGTTCATCCAGATTGTTGTTCTGAGCCACTACGTTATGGGATACGATTGTTGGAGTGATGATAAAAAAATTGTCACACCTTCATATTGCTATTTTGAGAAGGATAGCTGTGTAAACATGGTATACACGGGTGCAGTCATATCATTTTCTTGTACTTAAAAATTTTAATGAATAGGGCTTTTGGGTGATTTATCTAAAAAAAACAATAAATATTAATTACACAAGTCTCACCATATTAAAAAAAGGTTAATTGTTATTTTATACTTGTCTAATTTCTTAACCTTTCCTTCTCTTCATAGATGATGGTAACTCAAGAATAGTAACTTTTCCATTATTCATAGGGCGGTGGATTGGACCGCTTTCTTAATGCCATTGATTGCTTCTTGTTCACCAAGACCGTGTTTCTGAGCCAATACGTTATAGGATACAATTGTTTGAGGATGATTACAAAATTGTCACACCTTCGCATTGCTATTCCGAGAGGGACAATTGTGCAAATATGGCATACACAGGTGCACACATATCATTTTCTTGTAACTAAAAATTTGATGCATAGGACTTTTGGGTGATTTATCTAAATAATAATAAATACCGATTAAATAAGTCTCACCTTATGCAGAAAATTTTATTGTGATTTTATACTTGTCATATTGTGTGTGGGTGCACAGAAATTTGGGCGTGCGTGTGCAGTGCATAAGATAAACCAGTAGAATGAATTGAAAAATTAAAATATAATAATTATGAAATGAACATAAAATCTTTTAAGAAGTTGAAAATAACCAACGAATGATTTATAACACAATATGAAACTAAGATAAATTTATTAATATAAAACTTCGTCTTTAACATCCAAATGTTTATTTTTGGTTTTCATGGTCTTTAAATGACAACTTTGACCATTTGGATCTTATCTGTATGTGACTTATTGTAATCAGATTATTATCTGAAGCCCTAAATTTGCAAAATCCCAATGTAACTACCACTTAAATAGCGGTGATGCGAACAACATTGTCGTTGTTCTCTCTAATATAAACAATGAATTTCCCAGTTCTCCACATCTCCTTACCTTAATTGATGACGCCAACTCAAGAATGGTAACTTCTCCATTATTCAAAGGTCGGTGGATTGGACTACTTGCTTCATGCCATGGATTTGTTCTTGTTAGCCAAGAAAGCGGTTCAGAGCACATGTGTTATGGGATACGATAGTTTGAGCGATGATTACAAAATTGCCACACCTTCGTAGTTCTATTCCGAGTGGGACAATTGTGAAAATATGGTATACATAGGTGCACACATAAAATTTTCTTGTACTTAAAAATTTTAATGCAAAGGGATTTTGGGTGATTTTTCTTAAAACTAATAAATACCGATTACACAAGTCTCACCATATGCAGAAATTTTAATTGTGATTTTATACTTGTCATATTGTGTGCGGGTCCATGGAAATGTGGGCGTGCATGTGTAGTGCATAAGATAAACTAGTAGAATGAATTGAAAAATTAAAACATGTTAATTATGAAATGAAAGTAAAATCTTTTAGAAAGTTGAAAGTAACTAATGAATGATTTATAAAAAAATATAAAACTCTGGTAAATTTATAAATATCATTCTTCATCTTTATCATCCTAATGTGTAATTTTTTTTTGTCGATGTCTTTAAATGACAACTTTGACCATTTGGATCTTTATCTATATGTGACAAAATGTAACCGGTCTCTTATCTCAAGTCCTAAATTTATGAAATCCGATCGTAACTTTCACATCAATGGTGGTGCTTCGAACATCATCGTCTTAGTTCTCCCTACCGCCACTCCTCATCAAACTCAACAAATTTATCTCCCAAACCCGCCAAT
Source organism: Rubia yunnanensis (assembly GCA_037428765.1). NCBI lineage: Eukaryota > Viridiplantae > Streptophyta > Magnoliopsida > Gentianales > Rubiaceae > Rubia > Rubia yunnanensis. Next base: position 89,977,918 of record CM075068.1, read on the forward strand.
AACTCTTCAAAATCTCTTCAATCCTTCAATTTCCACAACATTTAACCACCATAACTCCTCATCAATCATCATAACTCCCCTTTTTTTCCTATATAAGGTTGAAGAAGAAACAACTCTTGTCCAAGTACAAGAGGAAGTGGAAGTACCCTAGCTTCACCAAATTTGCTTTCTAGGGGGTACAAGTGGAGGATTTTTGCCCATTTTCGTTGCATCGGTGAGGGTACGTGTTGTTGCTTTAGTTATGTATGCACAACACATGTTCAACAAAATACCTCAACGAACACAAACTAGTAAATAGAGAAAATTTTAGTTGGTGGCCATGAATGGGATGTTTAGGGCTATGTGGGGGGGTTTCAAATTCACCTTATTTTGTGGAAATATGCTCTACATCTTCATGTTTTTGGTTTTTTATAATGTTCATAGTCACATTACATGAGATTGATACATGCTTGGTTCATTGTCTTTTTTTTATGTGTTGTGTGGGTTGTATGTATGTTTAGGTTTGTGTTGTTCAAGTCCTATGCCATGTCCGTTTAACATATATGTCATGTTACATCAAGTTCTATCGCACAATTTTCAAGTTAGGAAACTATTTGCATACTATGTTGTATCAAGTTTTATCATTCTGTTGTTAAAATTCTATGCAATTAGGAGCTTTCAACGTTGATCATCAATTACATATTGTTTGGAACAATTTTTTGTGGTCAAGGGATTAATAAACTTGTTAGATTAACAATAAATTATTCTATTGGTGTAGATGCTGCCAAAAAGAGGGAAGTTAATCACGAAGAGGAAGCGACTTGTAGCAAAGAAGAAGGAGGAGGTTGATGTGGTCGATAATGAGGTCGATGTGGCTAAACAAGAACCCCTCACCGAAAAGGATCCCCTTTGGAAATCCAATTTGAGGAAGAAGCAACGCAAAAAAATGACCCGACCAGTGCAAAGAAAGAAGAACCCGCCCCTCAAGGAGATGGGAATGAAGGGGGTGTTAAGGAAGAAGATGCAGGTGAAGTGGTTGCCAAACCACCAGTTGGCGAGGGAAAGGGAAGGCCACCCAGAAATCAAGACCGAATGTTGATAAAGCGGACGATGTCTTGACAAAGTCTGGGGAAAAAATGGAGAGGGATTTGACAAGTTTGAGATAAAAAGTGATATGAGGGGAAGTGAACTAGCACGTGCCAGTATGTGATGTTGGCAAAGCATAACAAGTCTACCCCTGTGGCATTTGAGTTCCGTGGGGATCAAGTAATTTGCACAAAAAATTGGACAGCGTGGCACGCTTACGGCAAATATGCATTCAGGCGGCGCATCAAATTTTGTGCATGCGAACACTGGTGTGATGTGCCAGATGCTGTTAAGGATTAGTCGTGAAAGGATGTTTTAGTAAGATATTTGAGACTCGACTAGTGGAAAAAATTTAACTATGTCAAATTTAACACATGATAACTGACTGTCTGTTCATATGTTCCATCCAGGTGAGCTTCACAATTGAAACACCATTGACCGAAGCTCAATGGAAAATGTTGAGGAAGGATTGCATGGACAATGCAAGAGACCAGCACAGGCACATGAAGACAGAGGTGGCAAATAAGTTCATCCACGACGTGGATAGTGTCAAAAACAAATCAGGAATTTTACCGTGGGAGAAGTACAAGTGGATGGATGAAGAAGAATGACATCTGTTTGAGCGGAGGCATCAGACGCCAAAATTTCAGGTAAAATTAGGTTTCTATTGTGCTTATTAGAAAATATGTTGCCCATAAATTCTATGAAACTAAATTCAAATTTATGGTAATTAAATTTATATTTATCAGGAACTTCGACCGACAAACATTAAGTGGAACGAGGGCAAGGATTACACCCACCACACTAGGAGGAAAGGTAATCGATACGTCCTCAACAAATTTACTGAGGAGCTAAAGGAAAATGAGAGAATTAGGTTGACCGCTGAGGAATTCACTGATGAGGAGATTGAGCAATAGCTCAGTCAGAAGGAGTTCACACCAGACAAATCTCTTGTCTACCTTGAGGCAAATAAGGACAAGAAAGGAAAATACACACCGAAACAGGTTGAGAAGATCGCACTGGACGTTGTAAGTTACACAAAAATCTCCAACTTAAATTACTTTGCACATCGTTTGTTACATTATTCTTATAGACATTTGCTTTCCTACATCCATTCAGTTGAAATTGAACGAGCTGAAGGAAAAGGGAACATTGGTCTTACATTCGGGTGAAGACATCCTCATAAAAGCTACAAAGAAGAAGGACCACCCAGTACATGGGAACTCAGACGGGTCTACCCACATCGGTGGTTGTTCCTCATCTTTCCCGCAGCAAGTCCTGTAGCACTTCCTCAAGTAAGCATACCCCAGAGGAGGCTATCTAATGACCAACCAGTTGTGAAAGTCATGGTATCGTACCTCGAGCAGTTGGTGAAGGGCATCGCATCTGCAGGCGGTGTTTAGATTCTGGCAGGCCTTGGCAATCCAAAGAAGTTTATCGAGAAGGCGATAGATGACATTGATGCAGCCACTACAAAGTTCGGTGAAGAGCCCAGTAACGGAGAAGGAGATGAAGAGGTACGCCTTCATAAATATATGCATTTGGTTTACATTGACACTATATGTGAAGGACATTGTTGTTAAGAAGAAAATGGATCCGCATGGGTTGCGACAGATACTTCACGATCGGGATGCCCAACAAGGAAGTGTGGTTCGCATGAGAATATGTGAGCATGTTTATGATCCTAGGGTGGGATTACTCTCAACAGACCACCAGTTCGTTAACAATGGTAAGGCCTTGAATAGCATCGTGGATTGGCCCGTGTCTTTGATAGGCAAGGGAGATGAGCAACCAAGTGACATCGATAAGGACGATGTCGGTATGCAAATAGACGACGACAGCGAGGAGGTTATGATTCTCACCACCACCAATGAGGTACAATCTTGTAACACCATAAATTTCATTCAGCACATATTACATTGAACTTTCCATAATTATTAATACTTGTAACAGGATGATGCTGAGAAGAAATCCCACTCAAGCACTAATTACCAACCGTCAGCGAGAATAAAATTCAAGAAGCTACCAAAACAGGTGCTTCACTAAACCACAAACCTTTATTATTCAATGCCTATTATAGTTTGTTTCCACATACTTAAGTGAGCATTTCCTATAATTTTTCCTCTACAAATTATCAACAGATGGGAGCTGACAGATTGGCCCATTATGGTGAGATTCATCCGGGAAGCCAATGCTGATATCCTAGAAATGATAGAGAGAAAGGACTGCATAATCTTCCCAGTCTCTCGACCATCGACCTTCAAGATCCATTACACCAGCGGTGTTGGAATAGATGTTCAGGTTAAGTTTAGGAAGAGACTCGAGAACATGTGTTCGATGACCTGGATCGATAATGCACAGATCGATGTATGGATGGGGTGAGTTTCAAGCCTTGCAACATTAATTCATACTTTTAATAGATTAAGATTTCATATTGAGTATCATTAACGGTACAGGCACCTCTGGGAGAAAATATGGGAAAATAATGCAGGCCGCGTCCAATTCTACCCTTGCAACTGTGGAAACTTGTCCAACTTCGAGCAGAAGGTCGACCAGCATTTCAACCTTATGTGAGATACAATGAAGGCAATGGAGACTGAGTTCTACATTGTCCCGTGCATTAGAATGTAAGTATTTTTTTCCCGGATTTTACTTTTATATTTCATACCACTTCCATTTATGTCATTAATGAACAAACATTTTTTGCCAACGATCATTGGTACCTCATCATTATCCATCCCAAAACGGAAGAGGTCTTCACGTTGGATACTTTGTCGGGGGGTATCAAACAAACCAATGTGTTAGAACTCAGGGTCATTTCCAAGTATTGCAATTATTCAAACAATACATCCAATTTTATGAATATACTACAAGTAAAAATTTTCATTTACTTTCTTAACAGGTTTGCATACGCATATCAAAGAGAGAAAAACAAGGAGAATCCAGAACCCGACTACACTTGGAAAATCAATAACATTAAGGTCAGTCTTTCTGTCATGTCATCCACACCATTTGTTATGTTAAAAATTGGTAATGACTTATTCCATTCAATGTGCAGTACCGAACCCAGAATTGTTGTTGCAATGCGGGTACTCCGTAATGATCTTCATGAAAGAATTATTTAATCGCTCAGAGACGAAAAATATATTGAGGTACACATTGGATCTCAAAATTAGTTATTCTAAGTTTCTTATCTGACAAAACATTCTTCACTAACATTGGAAGTTTTAAATTGATAGATCTTCCCAGAGGGCCAAGGACCTTACCATGTGTACGACATTCAAGCTGTTGCAAAGAGATGGTGCGGGGCTTGGCTCGATGAGTACCAGCATCAGGCGAACACGTCCTTGCAACTTCTAGATGATAAAAACGAAATAGTAGGTTCATAATTGATTTTCTGCGGTTGATCGTATTAGAGTTATTTTGTTGGTGATTGGTCAAACAAAACTTGTGTTTTATTTTATTTTATTTCCATTCATGCCGAAGATACTTTTTTCTTTTCATCGTTCCAATAAATTATTGTGTTTTTCTATCAATATTGTCATTGGTGTTTGAGGTTTATTACAATTTCCAAGGTCTTTATTTTATAATAGTTCCGATTAAAGTATTTCTAGTTGTCGTTGCCCCGGAAATGATCTGGGAGGGACCACCAGGAAAACAAATTGGCCATTGTAATTTTTTCCACATCATACATCGGTATACATTATTCCTACAGGTGTAAAAAACAAATCTTAATTAAATAGTTTTTAAAAAAATTAAGCAAAATATTTTTACACCATCATTTCAGGACATTGATTAAATATTGGTGTAATTAAGCATACCTGTGCAAAAATTATGTTGGTTTTTCATTCAAACCGGTGTAAATTTCTAATAATCGGTGCATAAAATTTAAACCGGTTTTGTCACAGACACCGGTGCATATACTTTGTGCCATACCGGTGCATATAACAATTTTTACACCGTTGCACTTACTATGTGCCCCCCTACCTTTCAAATTTTCTACACCGATTGGACATACCGGTGCAAAGTACGTTTTCACGTCGATATGAATTACCGTTGGAAAAAAAAATCTCTTGCATACAATTATACTTACGCACCGGTATTTTGGGGGGCCAAAATACCGGTGCTATTGCCCCTAACCTGCAGTAGTGATTGTGCAAATATCTTATACACAGGTGCACACATATCATTTTCTTGTACTTAAAAATATGATGCATATGGCTTTTGGGGGATTTATCTAACGGTAATAAATACCGATTACATGAGTCTTACCATATGCAGAAAATTTAACTGTGATTTTATACTTTTCATATTATGTGCGGGTGTACAGAAATGTGGGCGTGCACGTGTAGTGAATAGGATAAACTAGTAGAATGGATTGAAAAAATTAAAGCTGATAATTATTAAATGAAAATAAAATCTTGTAAAAAGTTGAAAATAACCAATGAATGATTTATAATAAAAATATGAAACTAAGATAAAATCACTAATATCATACTTCGTCTTTAACATCCAAATGTTTATTTTTGTTTGTCATGGTCTTTAGATGACAACTTTGACCATTTAGATCTTTATATATATGTGAATTAATGTAGCCGATCTCTTATCTCAAGCCCTAAATTTGTGAAATCCCAACGTAACTTCTACATAAATGGCGCTGTTGCAAACATCATCGTCTTAGTTCTCTCTAATATATATAATGAATTTGTCATTTTTTCCACATCTCCTTACCTTCATAGATGACGGCAACTCAAGAATGGTAAATTCTCCATTATTCAAGGTTCGGTGGAATGGAGTGCTTCCTTTATGCCATGGATTTGTTGTTGTTCACCAAGACTGCAGTTTTGAGCCAGTACGTTATGAGATACGATAGTTTGAGTGATGATTACAAAATTGTCACACCTTCGTATTTCTATTCCGAGAGGGACAATTCTGCTAGTATAGCATACACAGGTGCACACATATCATTTTCTTGTACTTAAAAAATTGATGCATAGGGCTTTTGGGTGATTTTTCTAATGAATAATAAATATCGATTGCACAAGTCACACCATATGGAAAATTTAATAGTGATTTTATACTTTTCATATTCTGTGCGGGTGCACGGAAATGTGGGTGTGCACGTGTCGTGCATAAGTTAAACTAGTAGAATGAATTGAAAAATTAAAATATGTTAATTATGAAATGAAAGTAAAATATTTTAAGAAATTGAAAATAACCAATGAATCATTTATAACAATATATGACAATAAGATATATTTATTAATATCATAATTCGTCTATAACATCTAGATGTTTATTTTTTGGTTTTTAAGGTCTTTAAATGACAACTTTGACAATTTGGATCTTTTTCTATATCTAAATTAATGTAACCGGCCTCTTATCTCAAGCCCTAAATTTTCAAAATCTTAACATAACTTCCACATCAATGACGGGGCTACGAACATCATCATCTTGTTCTCTCAAATATGTATATATGATGAATTTCCCATTTCTCTGCCTCTCCTGACCTTAATTGATGATGGTAACTCAAGAATGGTAACTTCTCCCATTTCGGTGGAATGGACTTCTTGCTTCATGCCATGGATTTTTCTCGTTCTCTAACACCGTGGTTCTGGGCCAGTATACTATGGGATACGATAGTTTGATTTATAATTACAAAATTGTCACACTTTCGTACAGCAATTCCGAGAGGGTTAATTGTGTAAATATGACATACACATGTACACACAATCATTTTCTTGTATAAAAATTTTATGCATAAGGCTTTTGGGTGAATTATTTAAAGAATAATAAACACCGATTACACAAGTCTCACCATATGCAGAAAATTTATTTGTGAATTTATACTTGTCATACTATGTGTGAGTGAATAGAAATGTGAGTGTGCATGTGTAGTGGATAAGTTAAAATAGTAGAATGAATTGAAAATTTAAAATCTGTTAATTATAAAATGAAAATTAAATCTTTTTTAAGAAGTTGAAAATAACCAATGAATGATTTATAACAAAATATGAAACTAGGATAAATTTATTAATATTATACTTTGTCTTTATCACCTAAATGTTTATTTTTTGTTTTTCGTGGTCTTTAAATGACAACTTTGACCATTTGGATGTTTATCTATTTGTGACTTAATGTAACCAGACTCTTATCTCAATCCCTAAATTTGTGAAATCCCAACGTAACTTCGATATCAATGGCGGCGCTACGAACATCACCACCTTAATTCTCATAAATGGATATGATGATGTTTCCGTCGCTCCAAATCTCTTCTCCTTAATTTATGATGGCAAATCAAGAATGGTAACTTTTTGTTCTTTAAGAGCAGTTGATATGACTATTTACTTCATGCCATGGAATTTTTTTTCTAGAGTACCTACAATGCATTGTGGTGCCAGTGTGTTCTGGGTTACTATAGATGATTACAAAATTGTCATTCTTTCGTATTTTCGAGAAGGACAATTTTGCAAATATGACATACACAGATACAAATATATGATTTTTCTTGTAATTAAAATATGTCAAATTTTCATACGAAAATTTTAGGTGTAGGGATTTTGGTTGAATTATCTAAAGAATAATAAAGGCTGATTACACAAGTCTCACATATGCCTAAAATTTAATTGTAATTTTAAACTTGGCATATTGTGCAGCTGCTTGGAAATGTGGGTATGCATGTGTTAGACTAAATCAGACTCTTGATTAGATTATGATTTATTCTGATTAGAGTTCTTTCCTTATTATACCTCTATTATACTCTCTATATATTTAGATATCAATAATACAATTAATTACGGCAAATCATTCTCGTCAGCATCCAGTCAATTTCTGTGCCATTTTCCGGTCTTCCGCTATGGTTAATTTGGGCCCTATATCTCGGGAAGATTGCTCCACTAATTGGATTGCAGACAAGGTGTTGTTTCAGGCCAGTTTGAATGGTCCCAACTGTCATTCTTCGTCAAATCAGTGGATTGTTGATTCAGGTGCTACATCTCATATCACTGCTCATACCAGTCATCTTGATCAGGTATAACGTTATCGTGGTTCTGATTCTATTCTTGTTGGAAATGGTGAATCATTATCTATTTCTCACATCGGCCAATGTCATTTATCTAGTTTCTCTGTTAATGATGTCCTTGTGGTCCCTAAGATTACTAGAAGTTTATTGTCCATTAGTAAGCTTACTCGTGATCTACCTGTCCGTGTTATATTTGACGCAGATGCATTTTCCATTGAGCACAAGCTTACAGGGGCGATAATTGGTAAAGGCCGTTATAGGTCTGATCTTTATTTTCTTGAGACTGGTGATTCCAGTTTTTTAGGTGAAGGCTCTACAAAGCTTCATGCTTCTTTTGAGCAGTGGCACTCTCGCCTCGGTCATGTGTCTCATGATACTGTTCAGTTATTGAATCAAAGGGGTCTTATTTCTGTCACTTCTGCTATGCCTGCATCTGTCAGTTGCTCTCCGTGTCAGATGGCCAAGAGTAGCCGCTTTCCCTTTTTCACTAGTGACAAGCGCGCTACTGGTTTATTGGATAAAGTACATTGTGATTTGTGGGGACCAGCTCCTGTTTTATCTGTCGGTAGTTTCTCTTATTATGCCATTTTCATTGATGATTTCTCGCGATTCACATGGTTTCTTCCAATGCAGCATAAGTCGGATTTCTATGACACTTTTATCCAGTTTCAGAAATTCGTTGAGAATCAGTTTTCTGCTAGGGTTTAAATTTTTCAGACCGATCGTGGCACCAAGTTTACTAATCACCGACTTCAGGCTCATCTCATATCATGTGGCATTCATCATCAGATGTCCTCGCCTTATACACCTGCTCAGAATGGTCGGGCCGAGCGGAAGCATCGTCACATCACAGAGACTGGTCTTGCCATGTTTTTTCACTCTTCTGTGCCGCACTGTTATTGGGTGGAAGCTTTCTCCTCTGCGGTATACATTATTAACCGTCTGCCTAGTTCAGTTATGAGTGGAAAATCACCTTTTGAGGTTATTTTTGGTCATGTGCCTGACTATACCCTCTTTCACCCGTTTAGTTGCCGTGCATTTCTGATGGAGATGCCAAGACGACTGATGGAGATGCCAAGACGACTACCACCATAAATGAAGACATTCCACGACTTGATCAAACATTTAAAGGATATGTTCGAGATCCTCTAAGAGACATGGCAGGACCTATGACTAGGTCAAGGACTAAGCTTAGGGATGCTGCTTTAAATGCTTTGATTGACCGCCTTTATGATGAAGAATTGAAGAAGGAGTCACCATCGACATCTTGGATTCATTATTCAAGATTGTCGACGAACTGAAGACATCATGAAGAACACTATACTCTTTTTTCCCACTGGGTTTTTAATGAGGTAGTGTGATCACTGTAAATTAATGTCATTTTGGGTTCATTGGACTGATAGCTCGGCCATGTGGGCTTTGAAGAGCTGAATTTCGAAAATACAGTCCATTAAGGTTTAGTATATTCAGTTTTATTCTGATTAGAATTATATTTGGTAAGATTAGATAAGGTAATATTCTTCAAGGTTACTTCTTGAAGAATTCAATCTGATTACCTTAGATTACCATTTATTTTAGGTATTTTAGTTAGATATGGTTTTAGCTTCTTAAAGCTGCCATAAGTCGATTCAGTTTCCATTTGTGATTAGGATTTGAGGCAAGATTGTAACCCTATAAAAAGGGAGGCCTTATGGACGAATTTTACAACCTTTCATCAATCAAATATACAACCTTTTGAGTTCATACTCTTTGCTTGCGAGCTATTCCATTGTTGCTTAACCCCGAGGGCTAGTTAAGTATCAATAAACCTTGTAATCTGATCCTGAGGGCTAATTAGAGAGCAAGTCGAAGTTAGGCGTACCCCGAGGGCTAGACTCCTGAATTTCGTGCGAGATAGTGCGGGTTTGCAGATCCCTTCATTAGATCAAAGTTATCAATTCCGCAAATCGTGAGTCTTCGCAAGGAGATTCATATCAGTTGGTATCAGAGCAAAGCGAAGGATCGACTGAGGCCGAAAAAAAAAAGAAAAAAAAAGGGTTTCGAGTTTGCATTAATTTATTTTCGATTTTTTTAATATATATACTCTTTCGTGTCGTGTTTTAACTGTGTTTGTTTGATCTTTCTTACCAGGAAGATTGAATCTAGAGTCGAAGGGCATCGAAGGGTCTGAGAGTTAGAATACTTCGGTATTACTATCCGCCTTCACCTTCATCAATCGAGTCAGGAGGACGTCGAAGGGTCTGAGCGTTAACAAGTATTATCCGCCTTCACCTCCCGGTCAGTTTCGTAGTTTTAAGTAGCTTAAACAGTTTATGTGCTTGTGATATTTTCGTCAACTCTTCTGAAAATTATTGCTTGCTCATAATCCTATTTGTTTTCTTTATCGTTCTTTGATTCCGTGATCTAGAATTGTTCTTTGATTCTTGATTACACCTTATTCAAAAACAAAAATAAAATAAAATAGAGTCTTGTGTCGTTTTCCATATATATAGTGTCATATTCTTGATCCTTACGATCTTGAATACCTCGAAGTTCATTTGAATCAAGAGGAAGTTGTCGCAGTTTTCTTATTCTAAGTTTTATATAGGCGATTCTTGTTCCAAAAATTTTTGAAAATCAAAAAAAAAAGGTAGCAGATTTTAGGTTTCAAAATCGGAATTTAGGATTTGAAATCTGAAATTTGGGGCAGATTTGCAATTTTCAAAAGTTTGGGGGCAGATTTGCAATTTCTGAAAATTTTGGTAATTGTGACCGAAATTTTTCTTGGGGAATAACATTCTGTTTGTGAGTTTTATAGTACAAAAAAAAAGGAAAAAAAAACGAATTGTGGCTGAAAAAAAAAGGAAAGAAAAAGGAATCCGGTTTGAAAAAGGAAAAGAAAAGTCAAAATCCGGAAGAGAAAAAGGAAATAAAAGCCAATTGTGAGAGGGGTTTTGATCTGAATTTTTTGACTTGGGGGACAAGTAAGTCATTAAAATCCTTTTCCACACGTGATTTGGATTTAAATTCCTATTCCAATTTGTTCTTGAATTTTCGGAACCTATTTGTAGCCTATATAAAGCAATCTTGTTTTGGTCATAATTCATTCAATACAGCTCCGATTCGTGCCATTCAAATTATGTTTTGTTCCTTATTTTTTGTAGAATTTGGAATTCCAGATCGTAGAGCCAAATTTTGAGTTTATATATTTTTAAATTTCGAAATAAGTTCTGTAGTACTCATTTCCAAAGTTTGCTTTGAACTGCGGTGAATTGATCAGTTGCCCTCGCATTAGCCTTCGCCTTGTGAGTTGTGAGTGTTATACACTTGGTGAGTGACCTTACTAAACAAAGGGAAGGGGGGGCAATTTTTTAACTAACCGTTTGATTTTCTTAGCAGTTAGCGAAGATGGGGGACGAAAATCCATTCGTCCCGCCTTTTGTTAGCAATCCTAACAATTTGCCATTGAAGAACACCTCTAATGGTGGGCGTGGTAGTCATCCACGTGAAGAGGCTCCAAATAGTTGGGAGCGACATCGAATTAATCCAAATGAAGCCAATGATCCCGATCGGTTTGCTGTCGCAATAAATGCACTTATGAGTGAGGTGCAAAGGTTGGCGAGAAAAGTTGACAGCATGGCACTGCCTACACCTACATCATCGGTCAAGAGGGAAGATACCAAGAAATATGTCCATCAATTTAATGGTTCTGGAAGTTCAAATGATTATTCTGATGATGGTTCAGAAAGGCAATCACACCGAGGGTCTTCTAGAAGGCATCGCCCCAGTAAACCTCATTCCCGAAGGAGAGTGAATATTAATTCAGGATCTGATTCAGGTTCTGATGAAGCTGGAGATATCAAGGGTTTAAAATATGGCATCCCTCGATTTGATGGTCAGCACAATCCAGTGAAGTATCTTGATTGGGAGCGACAGATTGAGAATCTGTTTGATCTCAACAATTATCGGGAGAAGGAGAAAGTCAAAGTGGCACAGAATTCTTTCACTCATTATGCGGCTGAGTGGTGGAAAAATAAAAAGGAGTCGCGATATCTTGCCGGAAAGAAACCTATCTCCACATGGGAGAGACTGAGATCCGAGCTTCGCGAATATCATGTTCCGCCTACTTACTTGGTGGAACAACATTCTTATCTATCCAACATGAAGCAAGGAAATCGCACAGTTGATGAATACTGGCAATATCTTGAGTTGACCATGAGAAGGGTTAGAATGAAAGAAGATGACGCATTCATCAAAAATCGTTTCATTGAAGGCTTGCGTGAAAACCTTCAAATGCCAGTCAAGCTCCAACATCACATATCTATGAATGATTTATTGGTGAAAGCAAGGTTAGTTGAGAGTACCCTGCGACCAAGGAGGCCACAGCCTAGTTTTCCAAGTCAACGACCAGGGTTTGACTACGGAAACCCTAGTTATGGCCGCAATAAGGGCCCGCCCATGGGAGGAAGAGGATCAGTTCAGACTTATTCAAATCCAACTTATAATCCTACTGAGAGGAGGGCGGCACCACCAACCCAACAGGTTTCAAAAATTCCAGGTAAGTCTTCTACTTCTTCATCACATTCAGTTTCTGTTAACTCTCCTACTTGTTTTCATTGTAAAGAAAGAGGACATGTCCGTAATAACTGTCCGCATGCACGAGTACTAACAACAATTGAGGAAGAAGATGAAGAAGATGAATATGCTGATATGCCACCATTGTGTGAAAGTGGTGAAGAACAGGTAGATGAAGAGATCATCATAAATGATCATGGTGAACAAGGTCCAGAAACACAAGGTAACTTCGTGTCATTAAGAGTTCTCAACTCTCAAATGGCTGAGACACAGGTACAAAGGATTAACATTTTTCATACTCGTTGCCTTGTGAAAGATAAGAATTGTTTACTGATTATTGATGGTGGTTCTTGTGCTAATACTGTGTCCAATCTTCTTGTTAAATCATTGTCTTTGCCTGTGACTACTCATCCATCACCATATAAACTTATTTGGTTAAATGGTAGTGGTGAAATTAAGGTTAACAAACAATGCATGATTAACTTTAAGATTGGAAAATACCATGATTCTATCTTATGTGATGTTATACCTTTGGAAGCTAGTCATATTTTGCTAGGGAGACCTTGGCAGTTTGATCGTAAATCCATACATGATGGTTACACTAACAAAATTACTGTGATTAAGGATAGAACAAGGTATACTTTGGTTCCATTATCTCCAGTGGAAGTTTTAGAGGCACAGAGACGCATGAGAGTCGATAAAGAGAAGTTTGCGACTGATGTGCAAATGGCCGACCAAAAGCCTAGCCAGGGCTTGAAGGAGATCGGCCACAAGGTGAAGAATGGAGGCAAAAACCTTGATAATTTCGACCAAATATCAAGGGAGACCGTCCTAGGTAAGCCAGGTAAGTCTGCGAATGATTATGTTAAGTCGCGTAAAATCCTATCTTCACATCTTAGTCCTTTGCCATCAATTTACATGATGAGACATGAACTTCCTAATGATTCTGGTAGATTGTTTTATGCATCAATTAGGGATGTGAATCGTGCGTTTGCTAATCATTCTTATGTGCTTATCATACATTTTAAAGAGAGCTATTTTGCTAGTGATGATATTCCTATAAATGTTCCTCCACGGTTTGCTCAGATGTTACAGGAATTTGAGGATGTCTTTCCAGAAGCCTTACCCGCGGGTTTACCACCTTTGCGAGGTATTGAACACCAAATTGACTTGATTCCGGGTTCGGTTATCCCAAATCGCCCGGCGTATAAAGCAAACCCTGAGGAGACAAAAGAACTACAACGACAAGTCGAGGAGTTACTTAAAAAAGGGTATGTGCGGGAATCCCTATCTCCTTGTGCCGTGCCTATCATTTTAGTTCCTAAGAAAGATAAAACTTGGCGTATGTGCATTGATTGTCGTACAAATTTAAAATCAATGCACATACGCCAAATTTAAAACTAAGAGAAATTAAGCTCGTAACTGAAAATTTAAAATCTGTTAATTACGAAATGAAAATTAAATCTTTTTTAAGAAGTTGAAAATAACCAATGAATGATTTATAACAAAATATGAAACTAGGATAAATTTATTAATATTATACTTTGTCTTTATCATCTAAATGTTTATTTTTTGTTTTTCGTGGTCTTTAAATGACAACTTTGACCATTTGGTATTGTAAGCTGATTTTATTGTAAGCTTACCTGCAATTTTGGGCTTCCAAATCATTACATCTTTGTGATTAGTGAAGGTATGTGTAGTTCTCAGCTTTTGCACAATTGGTTCAGGGAACTGATTGTGAAAAAAACCAAGAAATTGTTCCCTTGCCTCCTGGAATTGTTTGACCTGCAGTGAGAAGAAAGGGGGGTCCTGGGAATGCCAAACATTTATAAGTGGTCATATCCCTGTCCAGTTGGCTGCCCAGAAACTGGATTCTCTGTTTCCTAGGATGATCTGCGTATGTGTTTCTGCAGCAACATTTACTATCTTATACCTTACCCAAGTATCCGAGCCTCTTCTATTAGTTGGAATGGACCACATTAATTTTGTCAAAGGTGATACTTCTGTTTGCATCTTCCACCAGATTTTAAGCAAAAAAGTGTCTATCATTGATGGAGATTCAACTTTTTTCAAAGGTTGGATAGCACACCTTTTCCCATGAGGCCCAATGTCTCTTTTCCCCAGTTTTGGTTTTCCCCCCAGGAAGTTAGCCAAAATGGATTCAATTTTTGTAATGGTGTGCTTAGTGGGTGCAGTTACTGCCAATGTATGCTGAGGAATGGTTAGTAGAACGTGCTCGATTAACACTAACCTTCCCCCCGATGATAGCCAATTGTTTTTCCAATTCCCTCTCTTCCCCTAATTTTGTCTATGAGATTAAGAAAATGGAGATTCAACTTCCTTTCTTTATAGATGGTGACACCTGGATTGGAGAATGGTGTTGATCCCTGGGAAATTCCAGTTACGAGCTTAATTTCTCTTAGTTTTGGTGCACTAAGCTTCCCTGAGTATGAGGAACTCTTTAAGAAGTTAATCTTCATACCCCCTCTGATACATTTCTAGGAACTTCATGGTGTTATGAAGTGTTTGGGTTGTGGCCTTTAAAAATAGTACCGTATCATCTGCATAAGATAATTGGGTGAGGGGTTCAGTTCCTTCAGGCATTTTGAATCTTCTAAGATTTCCGTTATCAAAATGGATTTTTAAATTCCTTATCAGCAGCTCTGTAATTATGTTAAACAGAAAAGGCGAGAGAGGATCTCCCTGCTTTAGACCTCTAGAAGGCTTAAAGTTACCATGTACTTCCATTTAAGATGACCGAGAACCAAGCTCCATTAAGGTTATTCATTATCAATCTAACAATATGACCGTGGAACCCAGATCTGAGAAGGAATGTGTTCAATATAGTCCACGAAACCCTGTCGAAGCCTTCATCATATTGAGTTTTAATATTAAGCTCAGGCTTTCGTCTCTCTTATCCAGCATCCTTATGGCCTCTTTCATGATTAGAATGTTATCACTTATATCCCTATTACTCAAGGAAGCAGACTGCTCATTTGAGATAATCATGTTCATATCAGGTTTAATTCTATCAGTTAAGATTTTTGTCATAAGCTTATTGCTGAAATTGGAAAGGCTTATTGGGAGAAATTCTGAGAACGAGGGAGGAGTTTTTGTCTTTGGAATTAAATCTATGAGTGTGCTACCAATACCCTTTGGCATTGGAACACCAGCTTGGAATTCAAGTACTGCATGCCAAACATCATTCTTTATGATTGTCTTACTTTCTATAAAAAGATCCTGGGAAGCCATCAGGCCCCGAGGCTGCATGTTCACTCAAATTAAAAATAGATGTCTCTGTTTCTTCCATGGTTCATCACTTAAAAGTTCCTGATAGAACCTAACAGCTTCCTCTCCTATCTCCTGCTGGCCTTGAATCCAGTTGTTTTCTAGGTTTCTGATTTTAAAGCTACCAAGAGTGGAATGCTTTTCCTTCACTGGCCTATGAAAATACTGTGAATTTGTATCTCCATCCTTAAGCCATCTAGATCTACTTTTGTCTCAGGAAAATGTTTTCCTCGCAGAGTCTCTTGTTAAGTTCTGCTCTTGCTTCGTTAAGACTTATACTGTCCTGTAGGCTGTGTGTTAAATCAAATTTGGCCTCTAGTTCTGATACTAAGGAATCTGCACTCTTAATATTATTAGCTATGCTTCCAAAAATGTCCCTATTCCAGGTTTTAATTGCTTGTTTCAGCCTTTTTAACTTAAGAACAAGCCTAATTTTTCCTTGTTCTTCCATATGTTCCGTCCAACTACGAGACACAACTTCCTTGAAATCAGTTCGTCATCCACATTTCCTGAAATTTAAAAGATTTGGGAAAGGTGGTGATCTGGGGTTTTAAACTCTAAGAGCATAGGGGAGCGATCAGCGGATGTTCGATTTAAGATTTGGACTGATTGTGATGCGAAGGACGATAAGAATTCGGTGTTACCCAAAACTCTGCCTAATCTTTTAGATGTGGGGCTAATCCATCTATTATTACTCCAGGTGAACAGATTACCTACCGTATTAATCTCTGAAAGGGAGTTATGATTGATGAATTCATCAAAATCCATAATAGAGTCCATTTCAGGCTGTGATGGACCCAAGCATTCATCAATACCCCTTATAACATTGAAATCACCGTCATAAAATTTCGTCATATAATTCCCGTCTTAGACTTCTACTATGCAAAGCATAAACCAGAAAAACTGTCATAGCTTGATTAGAGGCTTTTATTCTGATTTTAACTTGTATAAATTGCTCAGCTTCCCGAATCAGTTCTATTTCCAGCCTATGTGAGTAGAATACCCAAATTTTAGTGTGTGTAGAGTCCAGACAGTACCTAAAGCCAAGAGATTTCAATTGAGTTTGCCTAGTTTCAAGCTGGGCCTTGGGTTCAATGATTACTAGCATGTCAAGTCTTTTAAGCCTTACCTGAGAAGTATTAAAATCCTCTAACATTCCATATCATTATTTTTGGGTGTTGCTATACCTCGCCCTGTATTTTACTATCATCGCCCTAATACGTATGAATACTTGTATGTATCTTCAAAAATTAAAAAACAATTTGGGACAAAGTATATAAGTGTTGTTATCTCCCTTCTCTCCATTTCTTCCCATTCTTCTTCCCATTCTTCTTCCCATTCTCTCCATTTCTTCCCATTCTCCCAGCAATACCATTCTCTCCATTTCCTCCACCAGCTGCTCCCGGACGCCGCCGCCTGCCGCCGCCGCCGACCGCCGACCGCCGGAAAATGTAAGTTTTAGAGGGAAAATTTTTAATTTTCGTGCGAATTGTATGAATGTTGCCCATCTATTCGAATCTTGTTGAACTCGTTAGAAATGTTAGAATTGTTAGAATTGTTAGAATTGTTAGAATTGTTAGAGTTGTTGAACTTGTTGGAGTGGATGTGGGGTTGATTGTTGGTGGATGTTGGTGGATGTGGGGTTGGTTGTTGGTGGTGGAGGCCGGCGGCGGAGGAGGAGTCCGGCGGAGGTGGAGTCCGGCGGCGGCGCAGTCCGGCGGAGGAGGAGTCCGACGGCGGAGGGTGGGGGATGAGGAAGAGGGGTTTTGTTGCAAATATAAGAAAATAGGAGGGTTTCATTTTAAATTTATTTCTTTCATCACACAATAGTTATTTTTAATGATATATAGAATTTAATGAGTTTTAAAAATCTGATATTAGGAATTTAATGAGTTTTGGAATTGAACTGAAGAAATTGTTATTTTTAGAAATTGTTTAGTTTAAATTTGGAAAAGATAACTAGTTTAGTCATTTGGAAAGTATATGTAGCATAATAGAATATAGTCTTATTTAAATTAACTTTATGAAAATCATTAAATTGTGTAGTAAATTATTATGATATGTTTTAACTATTGTTTCCTTGAATGTTAATAATAGTGTGATGTGGTAAAAAAATAAGATTATTTAGTAATGTAATTTCCAATTTGTAACTTAAAAAAATGTGTAGTTCGTTGTATGGGATTGTACGAGAATTAAATTTGCTGTTTGTGGAGGGGTTTTTTTATGTTATATCCACTTTTTCCTATGCATTATAGAATATGTAGTTTCCATTAGTAAATTGAAATTATGCACTGTTCGAAAATATTAGTTCACACGTTGTTGAAATGTATGTTAATTTATCTTATCATATCAGTTTGATTCAATTGTTGTTATACTAATTACATATCTTGTGTTGTAGATGAGCACTGCTGGTCAACCTGACGGCCATGGTCGTTCCATACGACGAAGAGGTGTTAGTGCCTCGGCGAGACAGGCTAGAGGTCGCGTGGTCGAGGATGAACCGTCGCCTTGCCCGCAGGAGTGTGATGTAGGAGCGGAGCGGCCTTCTCCACCGAGCGTTCGTGCATTCGATCTCATGCCAACATGGGACGGTCCGGAGATTAACATTCTCGCGTCTGGTGGAATCCATCACGATAGTGACTGGCAGTTGAATTATGACTTGCCGGCAGATGTCCCCCTGATGGGCCAACCTGGGACGAGTGTGCCATTGGATGCTGGGATCGAACGTTATGCTGCTGGAGGAGCCAGGCACACCGTGAGGAATAGAGCTGGTCAATTCTCACAATCTTCTGGTGGATCGTGCAATGCCGGTGAGACTAGCACCGGAAGGGCACCGAGGAATAGGAGGAAGCGACCCGCCGATGAGACGTGGCTAGTGCGGGGACCGATGGCTGGTGGCCCGCAAGATGACCTCGTCATACCAAGCTTCGGAGAACACGTCGCTATTGACGTTTGGAATGGTATAGAGCGAGGTGTGCTAAGATGCCATGCTCGGTCGCCGCTATGCAAGCAGCTAGTCGCCACGCTCCCCGAACTGAGCGATTTTGCACAGGCCCGGATACGTGCGACCGGGTTGGCCCACCTGCCTGCGATTATGTTCCAGTTCCTTGACATGGCACTGATATCCGCTTTTGTCGAGAGGTGGCAGCCGGACACGAACACGTTTCACATGCCTTTTGGGGAGATGACCATCCTGATGCATGACGTTGAGATGATTCTTGGCATTCCCATCGTTGGTGGCGCTGTTGCGAGTACCATTTCGGCGGAGACTATTGAGGAAGCGTGCGCTGAACTGTTTGGGAAAGGCGTGGAGTCCTTTGTCGCGGAAGACTGGAACGGGGGTAACATAGATGCCCAATCGTTGATGGTGAGGTGTGTAGCGGCGGGGCAGAGCGAGAACTTCCAATTTATGTGCTACATGCTGACCCTGTTTTCATCCACGCTTTTTGTGGATAAAACTGGGAATAAGGTTAGATCCAACCTTCTACCCCTACTTGATTTGCAGTTGTCGTAGGGCTTGGCGACGTTGGCCAGTTTGTATCTGCAGTTGGGAATTGCATCCCGGTCCAAGGCACGCGGCCTATGCGGATGTTGCACGCTGCTTCAAGCATGGATATACGAGTACTTTCCGATGTTTCGGCTGAGACCGAGTACATTGCCAGCTCTTCCGGGCCGCGCCAGTCGGTGGCACACAGGGGATAAAATAGGGAGGGGTACGGGGAGGCTCGGTGCCATCAGGCGACAGTTGGATGCCTTACAGCCCGACCAGGTATGAATTCCATGCTTTTACTCTTATTCTGACAGTAGTAGGTAGATCGGATTCCATAGAAACGTAACATATCTGTGAAACTTTTTGCAGGTGGATTGGTTGCCATATGGAGTGGACGTGGTTAGGGCTGCGAGGGGGAGGACTCACTACCGCGGCGTGATTCGATACCTCGACGCAATGGAGGCGTACATGCCAGATCGCGTTGTGCGCCAGTTCGGTCTCGTACAGGGTATACCGCGGGGTCTTGCAATTGCGCCCGAGCCTTGTTCCCGCCCGGCTGATCCAGCCGGCTATTCAGTGACCTACCCAGGGAGGCTGCAGTTGACCCTATGGGAGATGGCACACACTTGGCACGACGGTCAGCTTGCGGCGTTCCCGATAGCCACGAGCCAATCAGAGTGTACCATGGATTACGAGGACTGGTACGCGACTCATTCGCACCCATTGATCGCAAATCCTGAACATGCTGCCACGAGTGGACCGGACAGGACACATCATCAGTTATCGGTAAGTTTTCCCGAACTGTTTGCTTCGAGTAATTATATTACATTTTACTGTTTCGTTATTGTAAAATCTGTTTCCTGTGCAACAGATGCTGAGTGACATGATGAGCGCCCTGGATCCGTTTGACTCGGCGACCGTTGATGGACTCGCCGATCCCAGCATGAGGGAGTTGATGACGACTTTTGTCAGTCATCGCGATGAGTATCGCAGGCTCGGTTATGGACCCATTCCTTAGTCGACTGTTTGCTTATGTATGATCCCACAGTTTTGCCATAGTTTGCTCACTTATGTAATCGGTAACTGTTTGTGCATATCAAATTTATAAGTCATCGATTTTTGCAACAGTAACGCTTTCAAAATAATTGTGACGCTTCGATAATAACTGTAACGGTTGCGTACATGCCGAAATTTTTCGCTGGGTTGCAACAGTTAATTACTCTCAGAGTATGCTCTTCTCCAAGCCCTTATCCTCCTACGAAAGGGTAACTCCCAACCTACGACATCAGCCTTCCTCAATGTGGTCCACATATTAACCACGGGGGGCATGGGACAGTTTTCCTTCACGTGTACCCGGACGAAATGGCTTGCACTGCGAACGTATACAATGTGTAGCTCCCTACTTGTTCCATCCTCGCCCCCACCTGTCCTCAGTGCAAGGACTGTACAGCAATGGTCCGCCGACCCATTCTCTAAAATGTAATATAAAACTACAACCGTGTTGTAGTAGGTGGCGACAGGAAACATGTCTGCAATGACCGTAAACCAATGCTCTGGACCACATGGACCGCTGGTGTGGTGTATACGGGCTCTGGCGAATTCAACGTCATCTTGCGAACCGTATATGGGAACATAGTTAGGCCAATGAGTTGATATCTCGTTAAATACTGCCCGACGCGCTGTAGACCATTCACCTTCACCGTCTACGTGGAACGCATCAGCAACGCATCTGAAGCCACAGTTTCCATCACTCACGACATCGTTCCAGCCTTCGATGTAACGCCGAACAATGTGGGGGACACTTTCGAGGAACGGGAATGTCGCTGCAGGAGAACACATTAAGATAAATATCTTGTGCAGGCGGCGTTCATTAGGAAGAATGGTGCTTGTACTTACCGTGCCGGCGACCGCTCCCTGAAGCACGCCCCGGGGACCTTGAACTACTCTCGTATCGCCTGTTCACGTGCTCGTGGTAGCTCGGTGAACGTCGGGTTGATCTTGATCGGGGGACCTACTCGCTTGGTCTCCCACGTGCACTAGGACAATTGTCCGGCTCGCCAATGCCGCTCTCCTCCGGACGCAACTGCGCATCTATGTAGGATGAAACTCATCGGCGGACCGAAGGGTCGCTGCGTGCCAGCTCCTCCAACAGAGTGTTGAACCGCGACTGATCTTGTTCGGCCCTCGCAATGTTTTCCGTGCTCCGCACGTGATCACCCAATGCCAGGCTCTTAAACAGCGGATGAATTTTGTCCAAGTACAAGGGGATTCCTTCAGCAACTGCCCCTGCCATGACGCATGCACACGGTATTCCGTGTGTCGAGCGCAGCACACAACCACAGTAAGCATATACCTGTGCTCCGAGTGCATCAATCCTCCCGGACTCGACCGTCAATTTATCCAGACAGTACTTGGACACATTGTTGATCAAGTTGCTGAAAAGGGCCCTACGATGCAATCTTCCAATGCACGTTCTTGATTTCTCCAGGCCGGTCTTGATCATAGTAATCTGCTGGGCTATCTGCAGGTCGACACGCCTCCATACCGTGTCCAGTGAACCAGTCGACGTTTGTAACCACCCTTTCAATGACGAGTGTGCACTTTCGACCCTGCATGTAGTTGTGTTCCCGAAGTGCAGAAATCTGTTCGTCCATGCCCTCACAAATTTCTCCTTATGGGGGGTGAGCCACGTCGTCTCAGCGTAACTAATAACAGCCTCGCTCCAAGACCATCCAGCCCTCATATCTACCAAGGCGGTTTCGTACTCTGAAACGGTGGACGCATTGCAAACCCGGAACCATGCACCATTCTTGAACGCTGCCCCGTTCCTCTTATTCCCTGTCAGCACAGTAACACGTGCCTCCACATCCTTGTTAATATGCCAGGTGCAGAGCAAATGATTCGATTCTGGAAACACAGTCCGAAGTGGCCTAATCAGTCCCATCTCCCGATCGGTGACCACAACCTCAGGGAACGGTCCATCCACAAGAAAGTTCTTCAGCGCGTTCAGCACCCACTCATAGGTATCTGCCGTTTCGTCAACGACAATTGCGTAGGCAATCAGGAAGTTTGTGTTGCAAGGGGACATCCCAACCATCTCAATGAATGGCATGCCGTAGCGATTGGTCTTGTACATTGAGTCGATGGCCACAACCCACGGAAACGTGCGAAATGCCACAACAACATCGGGATTGGCCATGAATAAATGAGTCAAAGTACCATCACCTGCTGAGCGGTGACTAGTGACATACCCTTTCGCGGTGACCAGATGCAAACAATTCTCCGCTGTGTTGCGCCCGCCTCACCTTTCTGTTACATATGCCGATCTCTCATTGTACACCTGCCTAATGTTCTGATGCAGGTCCGAAAATGAATTACTGAGGCTGGCATTGATATGCCTTGGGGCTGTTTCTGAATCTGTCAAATCTCTGATCATTTGCTTCGCGTCCGCATGGAGCTTGCAGCTCTGTCTATGACCCTCGGGGTACACTGAGAAAGAGTGGTTGTGCATCCCTCGTCTAGGATCCTTGCACGGCACTACATTCCAACCATCCCCCGTGATTCTCTGTTTCAAGACAATCGCGAATGGGCAGTCACAACTTCTGGTCGAGCTGCTACTCCGTCGGACTACATCAGATTCGCTCGTATCTACAACCTTATCCTTTCGGCCCCGATTGCAAATGCAATATAACCTCAGGGGACCATTCCTATTCTGTTTGTAGGACCCCGTGACAAGTTCAAATCCCACCTGCAGAGCAATCCGTTGCAGGTAGGAATAAGCCTCGGCAACACCTGGGAACACAGCTGAGGTGGCAAATGGAGAGTATCCATTCCGCCCTGCAGCAGCTTCACATGACTGATTGTCATCCTTAAACAGCAATAAACATCAAGTAATTAGTTACACTCAACTGCTATACCAACGACAACGATGTCGTCAATTAACGTTTACATATGAACGAATAAAGATAAAATTACAGTCAAAACGTTAAAACATATACTTAAAGAAGAGAACATAAAGATAAAATTATAGTACATGAAATGCCATTACAGTTATAAAATTCCCGTACACAAATTAACTCCCTAAACTAAAATTACATTCATCCATTTCAAACTGTCCTCCTAATGGACTTAAGGGTGCACTCCGCCATTTCTCATTAACAGCTAAAACATACATGTAATGGAAAAAAAATATGACAATTTTATTTGATGAAATCACATTGTGGCTAGAATTAATATTACATTCTTACAGTTCAACAAATTAAAATATCAAAATAACGTAAAAATACGTAACTTAACGGTACAGTAATTAACAAAATAACAAAATTAACAAAACAACAAAATTAACGTTACAATAATTAATAGGACATAAATTATTGTAGATAAATTAAAAACAGCATTACGTAACAAAATTAACAACAAAATTAACGTTACTGCTATTAATAGGAGATAAATTCATAGGAGATAAATGTGCAATAATTTCTACGTAACAGTTAATAAATTAAAACACAAAGACGAGCATAAATTTCTACGGCAAAAATTATTAAATTTAACAACTACTTATGGACAGAAAACTAATTAGTAAAATTACCTCCGAAGACATGGAATTTCTAACACCCTTTTTGGAGTAATTTTTGCTCGTCTTGGATAGCAAAAATTTCGAGTGCCCTCAGAATCAGTAGAATTCGAGGTAATTTATAGCAGTACAAATTTGGGAGGCAGCCTGGCACGGCTCGCGCCCAGGCCACGGCGAGCGGAGGCACGTCCAGCTCGCGCCCGTGGCCTGGCGACCGGACCCCGTCAGCCTCGCGCCCAAGGCACGGTGAGCGGAGGGCCGTTCCGCTCGCGCCCAGGGCGCGGCGAGCGGCGAGCGGCGCCGGTCCGGCTCGCGCCCAGGGCACGGCGAGCGGCGCCGATCCGGCTCGCGCCCAGACCGTGGCGAGCGGACCGGTGACGGCTCGCGGCCAGGCGGTGGCGAGCGGACCGGCGGCGGCTCGCGCCCAGGCTGTGGCGAGCGGACCGGCGGCGGCTCGCGCCCAGGCCGTGGCGAGCGGACCGGCGGCGGCTCGCGGCCAGGCGGTGGCGAGCGGACCGACGGCGGCTCGCGCCCAGGCGGTGGCGAGCGGAGACCGCCACGGCTCGCGCCCAGGCCGTGGCGAGCGGACCGGCGGCGGCTCGCGCCCATGCCGTGGCGAACTGGAGCCGGCGGCGGCGCCCGGTGGTCCGGCGGCGGCGCCCGGTGGTCCGGCGGCGGCGCCCGGTGGTCCGACGGCGGCGCCCGGTGGTCCGGTGGCGGCGGAATTTCTTTTACATTAATTCAGTTAATATTAACTAACTACAATTATCTAAATTAATTTTAATTCAGTTATTGAAATTAAATTAAAAAAATATACTGTATACGTATTAGGGCGAGGATAGTAAAATACAGGGTGTGGTATAGCAATCCACTTATTTTTACCGACATAAAATACCTTTTTCTTTAAGGCTTACCTGGCACTTCTCTTCGGAGTATCGAAAAAATTTCGGCTGCAGTTCCCCTCATCTGATGTTGTATCTTGCAGGATAGTTTCTGTATCCTTACTCCAGATTTAGGAAGCCAGTGGCAGTTGCATTTCCTTTATAAGAAAAGGAAATTTATTAATTTTGGAAAGATTATTAAACGTGGAACTTAAAAGAGCATTAGAGAAAGCCTGATTTTTATTCTGATTGGAGAAAGTGTCATCTGCAAAAACTGGGATGTTGTGGTCCCTAATTGGTGATGACGGGGCAGTGTTGAAGACTGTCCTCAGCAGTATACATCAGCATCTCTCCTTCAGTATTTGTAATTTTTACTTGATCGTTGTAGCTTGGAGAGACTGAGCCCGAGGTTGCTATTTCGGCATTTGTAGGCTGATGTTCCATGTTCTGAATTTCATGGTTTTTCACAAGATCCGAATTCTGATAGAACTTTAGCTGATCCTTCTTATGAAGTGCTTTTTCGTTCGTAGCCAATTCTTCTGGATCCTGTTCCTGAACTGTCGTGATTTCCACTTCTACATTCTGTTCTACATTCTGCTGAGCCCCAACATATTTCAGATAGCCCGTCTGCTCAGCATGTGTAGCCATATCTTTCGCATCATGTTTAGCCAATTGTTGCACATTATGGACGCATCAATTAGAGACCTGATTCTCAGCAAACCTATCTTCTGCAACTGTATCTAACTCAGTTACTTCTTCCTGTAGAATAGCAAATCTATTGGTGCTTGTAGTAGGTATTGAGAAAGGGTTAGTCACTGGTTGTGTTGGTGGTTTTGGTATTGAATTTGCAACCATTTCATCATTTTGATCGACAACCTGAGCATGATCTATTTTTCCAGCAGGTTCTGATTTCCTAGGGGAGAGGAGTGTTTTTCCTGGGACTCTTCCTGATCTCTTTTCTTCCACACCGGACCCTTGACTTGCCTAGGTTTTTGCCTAACTATTTGCTTAACTATGTGATGTTTAATCCCAGGTTCCTCATTCTTACAATCAGCAGCAGAATGTCCTATCTTTTGACATAGATTGCAGTAACTCGGGAAATCCTCATAAGTAATGTTACAAGCCTTGTTGTTAGACTGTGAACCAAGCCTAATTTTACTAGGTCTCTCTTTACAGATATCCATCTCAACACAGAGCCTAATAGTAGATGGGCAGGTAAGGTTCCTCCTGGGAGCATATGAAAATAGTTCACCGAGGGACTTACCTATATCCTGAAGAGCCCGTGGATGGAAGAAGACCGAAGGAAATTCCACCGCCAACCAAATCGGCACCAATGAATGTCCCGTTTCATAATCAAAGTATTTGGTCCACTTGAGTACTGTCATGATGCTTCCTCCCAGTGACCAAGTTCTTTTTAACCAACACTGATGATAGTCTTCTTCAATGTCGAATGTGATCCGAATGTGGTGACTATCCATTGCTGCTAAGTTGGCCTATCCCTTGAATCCTATGGTTTGGAATTGTTTCCTCAGGAATTCCATTGATGGCCTTCCTCTCTCAAATTTTCTTATTAGGAATTTCGAATAGGGGATGGATAGAATGTCGATTTCAGCATCTGGGTACAATACAACCACCTCCCCTTTGTAAGAGAATGATGGGTGAAGTTCAGGGGTCGAGGGGAGGGTTGTCGAAGAGGTTAATTGCTTCAATGTCTGGGAAAAATTTAGTGGTTGTGGCGGTGGAATGGGGGAGTTATGGACGTTGAAGAAATCCAAAAGGATTTCCAGCAAGAACACAAAAGGAATCAGTAAAAACTGTAAGAATGATCAAAACTGATTTCAGGTTTTGTGAGGGAAAAATGTTTCAGTACATTGCTTGGTTGACTTACTTAAAATGGTTTACAATCTGTACATTTATAGTGCTACAAAATCAGCTATTGTGTGCGGGTGCACAGAAATTTAGGCGTGCATGTGTAGAGCCTAAGTTAAACTAGTAGAATGAATTTTTAAAATAAAATATGTTAGTTATGAAATGAAAATAATTTATATTAAGAAGTTGAAAATGACCAATGAAATAATTATAAAAAATATATAACTAAGATAAATCTTTTAATATCAACCTTTGTCTTTAACATCCAAATGTTTATTTTTGTTTGTCACGGTCTTTAAATTATAACTTTGACCATTTGTATCTTTATCTATATGTGACAAAATGTAACCATAATCTTATCTCAAACCCTAAATTTATGATATCCCACGACAACTTCCACATCAATGGCGGGCCTACGAACATCATATTCTTTGTCCAATCTAATATATATGATGAATTTCCCATTTCTTCACCTCTCCATATCTTAAATTATGATGGCACCTAAGAATTAAAACCTCTCCATTATTCAAAGATCGGTGGAATAGACTGCTTGTTTCATGCCATGTATTTAACCTTGTTAGCCAAGACTGCGGTTTTGGGCCTGTGTGTTATGGGATACAATAGTTTGAGTGATGATTACAAAATTGTCACACCTTCAAATTGCTATTCCAAGAGGGACAATTGTGAAAATAGGGCATACACAGGTGCACATATATCATTTTCTTGTACTTAAAAATTTAATGCATAGGACTTTTGGGTAATTTATCTAAATAGTAATAAATATCGATTACACAAGTCTCACCATATAATTGTGATTTTATACTTGTCACATTGTGTGTGGGTGCACAGAAATTTGGGTGTGCATGTGTAGTGCATAAGTTAAACTAGTAGAATGAATTGAAAATTGAAAATATGTTAATTATGCAATGAAAATAAAATCTTTTAAAAAGTTGAAAATAACCAATGATGTAATTATAACTAAATATAAAACTAATATAAGCTTTCTAATATCAAATTTTGTCTTTAACATCTAAATGTGTATTTTTGTGTGTCATGGTCTTTAAAAGACAACTTTGACCATTTGGATCTTTATTTATATGTGACAAAATGTAACCGATCTTATCTGAAGCCAGTAATTTATGAAATCCCACTGTAACTTCCATATCAATGGCGATCCTGCGAACATCATATTCTTTGTTCTCTCTAATATATATGATGAATTTCTCATTTCTCCACCTCTCCTTATCTTAAATTATGATGCCACCTAAGAATGGTAACTTCTCCTTTATTCAAAGGTTGGTGGACTAGACTGCTTGTTTCATGCCATGGATTTATCCTTGTTAGCCAAGACTACAATTTTGAGCCTATGTGTTATGGGATACAATAGTTTGAGTGATTATTAAAAATTTGTCACACCTTTGAATTGCTATTCCAAGAGGGTGAATTGTGCAAATATGGCATACATAGGTGCACACATATCATTCTCTTGTACATAAAAATTTAATGCAATGGGTTTTGGGTGATTTTTCTAAATAGTAATAAATATTGATTACACAAGTCTCACCATATGCAGAAAATTCAATTGTGATTTTATACTTGTCATATTGTGTGCGGGTGCACAGAAATTTGGGCGTGCAAGGGTAGTGCATAAGTTAAACTAGTAGAATGAATTAGAAAATTAAAATATGTTATAATGAAATGAAAATAAAATATTTAAAGAATTTGAAAGAACCAATGAATGAATTATAACAAATATAAGTTTTTTAATATCAAATTTATACTTTAACATCCAAATATTTATTTTTGTTTGTCATGGTCTTTAAATGACAAATTTTACTGTTTGGACCTTTATCTATATGTCAACAAATGTAACCGGTCTCACATCTCAAGCCCTAATTTATGAAATCCCACAGCAATTTCCATATCAATGGCGTTCCTACGAACATCATATTCTTAGTTTTCTCTAATATTTACGATGAATTTTCATTTTCTCCACCTCTCCCTACCTTAATTGATGATGGCAACCCAAGAATGGTAACTTCTCCATTATTCATAGGTCGGTGGACTGGACTGCTTGCTTCATACCATGAATTTATTCTTGTTAGCCAATACTGTGGTTCTGAGCTTGTGTGTTATGGGATAAAATAGTTTGTGATTTTATTCTTGTCATATTGTGTGCGGGTGCACAGAAATTTGGGCGTGCACGTGTAGTACATCAGTTAAACTAGTAACATGAATTGAAATATTAAAATCTATTAATTATGAAATGAAAATAAAATCTTTTAAGAAGTTGAAAATAACCAATGAATAAATTATAACAAAATATAAAACTAAGATAATTGTTTTAATATCAAACTTCGTCTTTCACATCCAAATGTTTGTTTTTGTTTGTCATGGTCTTTAAATGAAAATTTTGACCATTTGGATCTTTATCTATTTGTGACTAAATGTAACCGGTCTCTTATCTAAAGCCCTAATTTATGAAATCCCACCGCAATTTCCACATCAATGGCGGTCCTACGAACATCATATTTTTAGTTTCCTCTAATATTTATAATGAATTTTCATTTTCTCCACCTCTCCCTACCTTAATTGATGATGGCAACCCAAGAATGATAACTTCTCCATTATTCAAAGGTTGGTGGATTGGACTGCTTGCTTCATGTCATGGATTTATTCTTGTTAGCCAATACTGCGGTTCTGAGCTTGTATTATGGGATACGATAGTTGGACTGATGATTACAAATTTTCACACCTTCGTATTGCTATTCCGAGAGGAACAATTGTGCCAATATGGCATACATAGGTGCACACATATATTTTTCTTGTACTTAAAATTTTAATGCACAGGCCTTTTGGGTGATTTATCTAAACAATAATGAATACCGATTACACAACTCTCACCATATGCAGAAACTTTAATTATGATTTTATACTTTTCATATTGTGTGTGGGTGTACAGAAATTTAGTCGTGAACATGTAGTACATAAGTTAAACTAGTAGAATGAATTAAAAAATTAAAATTAGTTAATTATGAAATAAAAATAAAATCTTTTAAGAAGTTGAAAATAACCAATGAATGAATTATAACAAAATATAAAACTAGGATAAACTTTTAATATCAAACTTCGTCTTTAACATCCATATGTTTGTTTTTGTTTGTAATGGTCTTTAAATAACAACATTGACCATTTTGATCTTTATCTATATGTGACAAAATTTAACCGGTCTCCTATCTTAAGCCCAAAATTTATGAAATCCCACCGCAACTTCCACATCTATGGCGGTCCTACGAACATCATATTCTTTGTTCTCTCTAATATAAATGATGAATTTCTCATTTCTCCACATCTCCTTACCTTAATTGATAATGGCAACCTAAGAATGACAACTTCTCCATTATTCAAAGGTTGGTGGACTGGATTGCTTGCTTCATGCCCTAACCGCTATTCTGAGTCTGTGTGTTATGGGATACGATAGTTTGAGTAATGATTACAAAATTGTCACACCTTCATATTTCTATTTTGAGAGGAAAAATTGTGCAAATATGGTATACACATGTACATATCATTTTCTTGTACTTAAAAATTTAAGTCATAGCGCTTTTGGGTGATTTATCTAAATAGTAACAAATACCGATTACACAAGTATCACCATATGCAGAAAATTTAATTGTGATTTTATACTTGCCATATTGTGTGTGGGTGCACACATATTTGGGCTTGCACGTGTAGTGCATAAGTTAAACTAGTAAAATGAATTGAAAAATTAAAATCTGTTAATTATGAAATGAAAATAAAATATTTTAAGAAGTTGAAAATAACCAATGAATGAATTATAGAAATATATAAAACCAAGATAAAATTTTCAATATAAAATTTTGTCTTTAATATTCAAATGTTTTTTTCCATGGTCTTTAAATGACAACTTTGACCACTTGGATGTTTATCTATATGTGACAAAATGTAACCTATCTCTTATCTCAAGCCCTGGGAGGTCGTCGTTGTGCCTCTCAAAGATAGTAACTATATGCTCAAATTACGGCTAACTACTAAATAGTAGCTAGTGGTAAGATGGGGTCATCCACGAGGAAAAATGGGTTTTATTGAGTGTTAAAGCGTAGTTAAAAGCACACGAAGAAGTCACTCTACGTGTGTGGTAACCAAGTAGGGGGTTTGGTTTTGAAATACACTACACTACTTTAAACCACTAAATTAACAACCAAGTAGAAAGAGCAATGTAAATACGATCACAAATAGCACAAATTATTTAACTAAGATTATAACGAGTCTTGGGCGCAATTGGTTTACATTTCTAATCATCCTTTGATCATCAATTAATTATCCTATTTTTGTGCATTAATCACATATTGTGGAGAACTTATTAACACCTTTCAAGTGTTGATATTTCTCACCTCTCCTCAGTTATAGTTAGAGTGGGCGATCAGCACTGCACAATAACCCTTATCCTTAGGTCACTCTAGACGATGCGCGTCATAGACTTCCCCGAGGATAGAAATACACATGGAGACCCAACACAACTACCAAAATGTCCTAAAAGTGAGAACCACATAGATAGCACAAGTATATTTACTAATAACAACTACGAGGATCAGCCTTCGTGCTAATCGTTATTAGTGAGCAACATTGATAATTAGTCAAATGCATTCAAATTCATCCTAAGCCTAAGCAACTTCATCAATCAACAATCATAATTAGTTTTCACTCCTAGTTATAACCTAGCATGACCAACAATAATCACTTTGACAAAAAAAGTCAAATTCTTCTGGGATTGACCAAAAACCTAGCACATAATCAACCCACAATCATCAACTAGTTGATCGTCTTAGTCTAAATCATGTATAAATCTCACAAGAAATCACGAAAATATACCTGATTTTCAAAGCACAAAATAGGATAAACCAAATCTCACAATTCATACTAGAAATTCTTACCAATTGCTCCTAAGAGTATATTTAACCTAGATTATGAAAACCCATAACAAAATAGCAAGAATCCATGGTAACCATAGAGTTAAAGAGAAGAAATAAATGTAGAACTAAGGTTTTGAGAGAGTAGTTTGAGTAGGAATTGAATGAGGGAAGAGAAGATAAGGTTTTAGGATATTATAGTACAAACTTTTAGTTAAAAGGGGTGAAAATGCAGCAGGTGCCCAACCGCACGTTGAGCATGCGGGCACGCGGGGCAGTGCGGGCTGGAGCAATGTGCTGGCGAGCGTGCGAGCTGGGATGCGCTGGGGTGCGGGTATTAGTCTGGAGCTAGAGCACGTGGGTGCGTGATGAGGAGCACTGTCCTTGCAGATCCAGTCTGAGGTTGTACAACATGGTTTATCTCGAGTGCGCGGGTCGTGCGCCAATTTTTGTGATCAAACTTCCGTGCACCGGCGCACTCTGTCTTTGAGAATCTGTGCTGAAGCCTTGCTCCACATCTTATTCTCCATTGCGTGGGCATGCGGCTAAGGGCACTAGCTGCGCACCCAGTCTTCTTCAACTGGCCGGTCGGCCGGTCTTTGCTTCGGTTGGCTGGCCTTCGTACTTAAAAAATTAGACTTTCTTCTACCATGTATGGCTCGTAGCCTTCAATGTTCTACCATCCTTGCGAATGACCTTAACTAATTTTATCTAAAGTGCTTACGAGTAATCTACAAATTAATCTTACAAAAATGGAATCTAGATGCTCATAAGGCCCAAAAATCCATTAGACTATAAATAGGTTAAAAAATGATGGATTTAGATATGAAAACTGAAAATGGTCATCTAAACCCCTTATGATGTAAACCTACCTAAATCTAGCAATTTTCCACAAAAAAGATGACAAAAGAGATGTTAAATGCTTTGGAAAATACATGCATTTGACGTCCTATCAAACCTCCCCGCACTTAAACCTTTACTCGTCCTCGAGTAAACAAGAACAAGCAAAGATCTAATTGTAAGCTAGCATGTATAAGTTTCCCCAAAACATCCAAAATTATATTCCTAGACTACCCTAACACCCAAGACATAAGAATCTTTCACACTGTCACATTCAAAAGTTTATGATAATCTAAACAACCATCATACCATTCAAAGGTGAGGTATAAAATACAAGTGCAAAACTATGTTACTCTACCAAAGAAGCCACCAAATGGACAAATCAATAGAAGTATAACTTTTTTTTCAATTTCACTCATTTTTCCTAGGATCCCTCTCGGGTTTTCATCCTAGCTTTACACATTTTTTTCAAGGCTCAGCCTCACCTTTTTCTGCACCATTTGGCTTCTCATTTTTGCTTAGGTTGCCCTTTCCCAATTTTGCCTAAGTTTCCCTCTTGGGTTTTCAACTTAGCAGGGTGTTTTTGTTTTGTTTTCTTTCCTTTTTCCTTTTTTTGAACTAAAAATCACACTATGTACATGAGCAAACATGAGCATCCACATCCCCTCCCCGTACTTAGAATATGGAATGTCCTCAATGCATATAAATAATCAAAAGCAAAAGTAAGGAAAAAGGAACATGAAATGTTCACAATTAGGACCTTGAAGGTCACACACCACCGTCTCGGCTTACACATCTCCTTGTTCTCTCCTCCTCACATCTCCTCCACTTCTCCATGAACTCCGGTGGTGGGGCATTGCTGGAGGAAATTTGGAGCATTGCAAGAATTGCCTCCATGTTTTCGTTCATGATCACACAAGTGACCTCGACATAGTACTTGAGGTCATGTATCTATTGGTTCATGCCACTTAACCCATTGTTCATATTTTTTTGCATGGTTTGAAAGGATTCTTAGAGTTAGCAAATGAGCCCAATGGTGGAGCACTTCTGCCTCCATGCACTCGGGATGGGAGTGACTCTCCAAAAGCTTCCTTAGGGGATAAGATAATGTGAAACCCTTTTTGGGACACCCACTAGGCTATCCGAAGGAAGAGTTATGTATTTTTCTCCTTCGTGATGAAGCCAAATGAACTTTGTGGGGTCTTCGGTGGTTTTCAACATTTTTTTTCTTGTCCATGTATTTGATGATATAGAAGCAGTCCTCGGGATAGCAACCAATTGGCTCCAAGCTCGGTGTGTGGGGGGGAGAGAATATGCCTTGCTTGTACCAAGAGAGTGATCATCCCCCCAACACAAATGTGCCCCGAGTTCTTCTTCAACAACCAAATGCATCCATCAACCCATACATCAACCTAATTAGGGAAACCCTCTCCATGTGGTGTAATTTCCCAAAGACATTTCAAATCAATCACGGAACAATTGTTAAACTCCCCTTGACAAAAAAGTGTAGGATTGAGGAGACGATAGATATATCGGGTTGCCGGATGGATAATCGAAGGAGTTTTGGATTGATGATGTCTTGTTTCTCCCGTGAGAAATTCCCAACACCTTTGGTTGGTGTAGTCTCCTCCTTCCCTAAAGTTCTCTTCTTTCTCGGTGTCCGAAGTGTAGTTCCACTTAAAGGCCAACATTATATCATCATACGAAGCTTTCCTTCTTTTGTCATTAAGGTGAAACTCGATCCCCAGGCTACCATCCTCATAAATGATCTTCCTCACCAACGATCTTCCTCACCGTGGATAAGAATTTAAGTGTCCATGATCTATAAGTTAGGGCACTAACCTTCATGAAATTATCTAGGCCACATACATCCAACATATGATCGATTGGCTCCAACAAACCCAATTTAGTCAACACCTCCCTATCCACAAACCGAGTGGCCATGATAGCTCTATTGTTGGGCAATCTCTCCCATCTTTCGGAAAATTATCCTTTTATCTTCGTCAACCCATCATAAGGAAGAGATAGGTCATAAACCATGGGAGGAACTAGCTCCACCCATTCTTCTATTTTTAGGGGCCATAAGAAGAATTGACTCAACTTACCAATCCACAATTAACAATGAAGCACAAAGTCCAACCTCAAATAGCACCACAACAAGAATTCACAAATTCACCAAATCCACCACCACAAAAACCAACAAAGTGATTCCACCACAATATTCACAACAATTCCCATAAACACTACCACCACAAAATTTCACAATAAGCACAAACACTACCACTTCGACAAGTATATCCCCAGCCCCAATTAATAGCTTATACCTATCTTCAAGCACAACAATCTCAACTAACTAATCAAGCTTATCAAAACACACAAGAAGGAAAATTTTGAAGAACTACCCACTCGAATAATCTTCAAGTGCAAAGAATTTTCACCTTTTGCTCATAACTCTTCTGGATTGAAATCCCAAACTTGTTGATATTTTTTTGTGTTCTTGAAGAGAAATCTTCCTTTTTTTTTGGTTTGGAGGATGAATTGGGTTTGATTGTGGTGTGGGTGGTATTTAGGAATGGTAGGGAAAGGATTTGTATGGTAGATATGGAAGGATTTGAATGTGAAGGTGGAAGGAAGAAGGATTTTGTCTTGGAAAAGAAGGGATAGCTTTTGAGGGAGGATAAGATATGAAAGGAGGAGTAAAATTCTGTAAAAGGAAGAAGAAAAGAGGGGAAAGAAGTAGTGAAAGTAAGGGAGTGAAAGAAAATTTAAAAAAAAGGTGAACGGGGCGCACAACCACATAGGCGGGCGCATAGCCACACTGGCTGTGCGATGGTGTACTGGTCACTGTGCTCATGGCCTTATTACAAGCGTGCGGGAGCCTGGCTGGGGGCACTGGCCATGCCCCCCCTCTTCTTGGTCAGGTGACAGCGCATGGGCGCGTGGTGCATTGCAGTGGCCGTGCGTTATGATCCTGAAGTCATGCGCCGCTGCTCCATTCCCCGTGTGTGGGCGCACGACTAAGGGTGTTGGCCTTGCACCCGGTCTCCTTTCGCCTTGTTTCATCTTTTTTTTCCTGAAACATGCAAAACAAACACCCAGGCATAATTTTCTTCAAAAACGTGAAGATAAAGCAATTAAACAAGATCAAAACCAAGTTTATTTAACGTCATCGGCGCGATTTATTCACAAAGCCACAAAAGTATTGAAGCTACATCAACTGGATTGTATCAATGGCACCTATATGATCAAAACCAAGTTTATTTACGTCATCAACATGGCATACTCACAAAGCCGCTACTACCTAACCGGGTCGTGGAGGAGTGTTTTCTCGACTAGCTCTATTTGGAAACTCTCATATTAGAGCTTCAAGCGGTGGCCATTGACTTTGAAGACTTTTGAAGTCACCTCACTCATTATTTCAACCGCTACATGTGGGAAAACTTTCACCACCCAATAGGGCCAATCCACTTCAACCTTAATTTTCACAGAAATAACCGAATGACCTTCACTAAATCAATCCGAAGTGCTTACGAGAAATCTACAAATTAAGCTTATAAAAAAGGAATCTAGACGCTCGTAAGGACCAAAAATCCATTAGACTATAAATAGATTACAAAATTAAGGATTTAGATATGAAAACCGAAAAAAAGGTCATCTAAACCCTTTATGATGTAAACCTACCTAAATCTAGCAATATTCCACAAAAAGATGATAAAAGAGATGTTAAATGCTTTGGAAAATACGTGCATTTGACATCCTATCAAGCCTTAAAATTTTGAAATCCCACACAACTTCCACATCAATGGTGGTCCTACGAACATTATATTCTTATTTCTAATCTAATATATATGATGAATTTCCCATTTCTCCACCTCTCCTTACCTTAATTGATCATGGAAACCTAAGAAAGGTAACTTCCCCATTATTCAAAGGACGTTGGATTGGACTGCTTGCTTCATGCCATGGATTTATTCTTATTAGCCAAGATCGTGGTTTTGAGCTTGTGTGTTATATAATACAATAGTATGAGTGATGATTACAAAATTTTCACACCTTCATATTTCTATTCCAAGAGGGACAATTGTGGCATACACAGGTGCAAACATATCATATTCTTGTACTTAAAAATTTAATGTATGGGGCTTTTGGGTGATTTATCTAAACAGTAATAAATATTGATTACAGAAGTCTCACTATATGTAGAAAATTTAATTGTGATTTTATACTTGTCAGATAGTATGTGGGGGCACAGTAATTTGGGCGTGCACGTGTAGTGCAAAAGTTAAACTAGTAGAATGAATTGAAAAATTAAAATCTGTTAATTATGAAATGAAAATAAAATATTTTAAGAAGTTAAAAATAACCAATGAATGAACTATAACAAAATATAAAACTAAGATATATTTTTATATATCAAACTTTGTCTTTAACATCCAAATGTTTGTTTTTATTTGTAATGGTCTTTAAATGACAACTTTGACCATTTGGATCTTTATCTATATGTGGAAAAATGTAACCGATCTCTTATCTCCACCCCTAAATTTTGGATATCCCACTGCAATTTCCACATCATTGGCAGTCCTATGAACATCATATTCTTATTTCTAATCTCTAATATACATGATGAATTTCCCATTTCTTCATCTCTCCTTACCTTAGTTGATGATGGAAACCCAAGAATGATAACTTCTCCATTATTCAAAGGTCGGTGGACTGAACTGCTTGCTTCATGCCATGGATTTATTCTTGTTAGCCAAGACTGCGGTTATAAGCCTGTATGTTATGGGATACAATAGTTTGATTAATGATTACAAAATTGTCACACATTCGTATTGCTATTCCAAGAGGGACAATTATGAAAATATGGCATACACAGGTGCACACATATCATTTTCTTATACTTCAAAATTGTAATGGATAGGCCTTTTTAGTGATCTATCTAAATAGTAATTAATATCGACTACACAAGTCTACCATATGCAGAAAATTTAATCGTAATCTTATACTTATCATACTGTGTGTGGGTGCACAAAATTTGGGCATGCACGTGTAGTGCATAAGTTAAAGTAGTAGAATGAATTGAAAAATTAAAATATGTTAATTATGAAATGGAAATAAAATATTTTATGAAGTTAAAAATAACCAATAAATTAGTTATAACAAAATATAAAACTAAGATAATATTTTTAATATCAAACTTTGTCTTTAACATCCAAATGTTTATTTTTATTTGTCATGGTCTTTAAATGACAACTTTGACAAATTGGAACTTTATCTATATGTGACAAAATGTAACCGGTCTCTTATCTCAAGCCCAAAATTTATGAAATCCCACCGCCATTTTCACATTAATGGCGGTGCTACGAAAATCATATTCTTAGTTCTCTCTAATATATGAGATGAATTTCCCATTTCTCCACCTCTCCTTACCTGGACTGCTTGTTTCAAGCCATGAATTTTTTTTCTTGTTAGCCAAGACCGCGGTTCTGAGCCTGTGTGCTATGGGATACGATAGTTTGAGTGATGATTACAAAATTTTCACACATTCGTATTGCTATTCTGAGAGGGACAATTGTGAAAGTATGGCATACACATGTGCACACATATCATTTTCTTGTACTTAAAAATTTAATGCATAGGGCTTTTGGGTAATTTATCTAAACAGTAATAAATACCAATTACACAAGTCTCACCATACGTAAAAAAATTAATTTTAATTTTATACTTCCCATATTGTGTGAGGGTTCAAGAAAATGTGGGTGTGCACGTGCAGTGCATAAGATGAACAATTAGAATGATAAAAAAAATGTTTGCTTCATAAGAAAATGTTTGCTTCATGCAATGGATTTGTTCTTGTTCATCCAGATTGTTGTTCTGAGCCACTACGTTATGGGATACGATTGTTGGAGTGATGATAAAAAAATTGTCACACCTTCATATTGCTATTTTGAGAAGGACCGTTGTGTAAACATGGTATACACCGGTGCAGTCATATCATTTTCTTGTACTTAAAAATTTTAATGAATAGGGCTTTTGGGTGATTTATCTAAAAAAACAATAATATTAATTACACAAGTCTCACCATACGAAAAAAGGTTAATTGTTATTTTATACTTGTCTAATTTCTTAACCTTTCCTTATCTTCATAGATGACGGTAACTCAAGAATAGTAACTTTTCCATTATTCATAGGGCGGTGGATTGGACCGCTTTCTTAATGCCATTGATTGGTTCTTGTTCACCAAGACCGTGTTTCTGAGCCAATACGTTATAAGATACGATTGTTTGAGGATGATTACAAAATTGTCACACCTTCGCATTGCTATTCCAAGAGGGACAATTGTGCAAATATGGCATACACAGGTGCACACATATCATTTTCTTGTAACTAAAAATTTGATGCATAGGGCTTTTGGGTGATTTATCTAAATAATAATAAATACCGATTAAATAAGTCTCACCTTATGCAGAAAATTTTATTGTGATTTTATACTTGTCATATTGTGTGTGGGTGCACAGAAATTTGGGCGTGTGTGTGCAGTGCATAAGATAAACCAGTAGAATGAATTGAAAAATTAAAATCTAATAATTATGAAATGAACGTAAAATCTTTTAAGAAGTTGAAAATAACCAATGAATGATTTATAACACAATATGAAACTAAGATAAATTTATTAATATAAAACTTCGTCTTTAACATCCAAATGTTTATTTTTGGTTTTCATGGTCTTTAAATGACAACTTTGACCATTTGGATCTTATCTGTATGTGACTTATTGTAATCAGATTATTATCTGAAGCCCTAAATTTTCAAAATCCCAATGTAACTACCACTTAAATAGCGGTGATGCGAACAACATTGTCGTTGTTCTCTCTAATATAAACAATGAATTTCCCAGTTCTCCACCTCTCCTTACCTTAATTGATGACGCCAACTCAAGAATGGTAACTTCTCCATTATTCAAAGGTCGGTGGATTGGACTACTTGCTTCATGCCATGGATTTGTTCTTGTTAGCCAAGAAAGCGGTTCAGAGCCCATGTGTTATGGGATACGATAGTTTGAGCGATGATTACAAAATTGCCACACCTTCGTAGTTCTATTCCGAGTGGGACAATTGTGAAAATATGGTATACATAGGTGCACACATAAAATTTTCTTGTACTTAAAAAATTTAATGCAAAGGGATTTTGGGTGATTTTTCTTAAAACTAATAAATACCGATAACACAAGTCTCACCATATGCAGAAATTTTAATTGTGATTTTATACTTGTCATATTGTGTGCAGGTCCATGGAAATGTGGGCGTGCATGTGTAGTGCATAAGATAAACTAGTAGAATGAATTGAAAAATTAAAACATGTTAATTATGAAATGAAAGTAAAATCTTTCACATCAATGGTGGTGCTTCGAACATCATCGTCTTAGTTCTCCCTACCGCCACTCCTCATCAAACTCAACAAATTTATCTCCCAAAACCGCCAATAACTCTTCAAAATCTCTTCAATCCTTCAACTTCCACAACATTTAACCACCATAACTCCTCATCAATCATCATAACTCCCCACCACAACCCCTTTTTTTCCTATATAAGGTTGAAGAAGAAACAACTCTTGTCCAAGTACAAGAGAAAGTGGAAGTACCCTAGCTTCACCAAATTTGCTTTCTAGGGGGTACAAGTGGAGGATTTTTGCCCATTTTCGTTGCTTCGGTGAGGGTACGTGTTGTTGCTTTAGTTATGTATGCACAACACATGTTCAACAAAATGCCTCAATGAACACAAACTAGTAAATAAAGAAAACTTTAGTTGGTGGCCATGAATGGGATGTTTAGGGCTATGTGGGGGTATCAAATTCACCTTATTTTGTGGAAATATGCTCTACATCTTCATGTTTTTGGTTTTTTATAATGTTCATAGTCACATTACATGAGATTGATACATGCTTGGTTCATTGCCTTTTTTTGTGTGTCGTGTGGGTTGTATGTATGTTTAGGTTTGTGTTGTTCACGTCCTATGCCATGTCCGTTTAACATATATGTCATGTTACATCAAGTTCTATCGTACAATTTTCAAGTTAGGAAACTATTTGCATACTATGTTGTATCAAGTTTTATCATTATGGTGTTCAAATTCTATGCAATTAGGAGCTTTCAACGTTGATCATCAATTACATATTGTTTGGAACAATTTTGTGTGGTCAAGGGATTAATAAACTTGTTAGATTAACAAAAAATTATTCTATTGGTGTAGATGATGCCAAAAAGAGGGAAGTTAATCACGAAGAGGAAGCGACTTGTAGCAAAGAAGAAGGAGGAGGTTGATGCGGTCGATAATGAGGTCGATGTGGCTAAACAAGAACCCCTCACCGAAAAGGATCCCCTTTGGAAATCCAATTTGAGGAAGAAGCAACGAAAAAAATGACCCGACCAGTGCAAAGAGAGAAGAACCCACCCCTCAAGGAGATGGGAATGAAGGGGGTGTTAAGGAAAAAGATGCAGGTGAAGTGGTTGCCAAACCACCAGTTGGCGATGGAAAGGGAAGGCCACCCGGAAATCAAGACCGAATGTTGATAAAGCGGACGATGTCTTGACAAATTCTGGGGGAAAAATGGAGAGGGATTTGACAAGTTTGAGATAAAAAGTGATATGAGGGGAAGTGAACTAGCACGTGCCAGTATGTGATGTTGGCAAAGCATAACAAGTCTATCCCTGTGGCATTTGAGTTCTGTGGGGATCAAGTAATTTGCACAAAAAATTGGACAGCGTGGCACGCTTATGGCAAATATGCATTCAGGCGGCGCATCAAATTTGGCACATGCGAACACTGGTGTGATGTGCCAGATGCTGTTAAGGATGAGTCGTGAAAGGATGTTTTAGTAAGATATTTGAGACTCGACTAGTGGAAAAAAATTTAACTATGTCAAAACATGATAACTGACTGCCTGTTCATATGTTCCATTCCAGGTGAGCTTCACAATTGAAACACCATTGACCGAAGCTCAATGGAAAATGATGAGGAAGGATTGCACGGACAACGCAAGAGACCAACACAGGAACATGAAGACAAAGGTGGCAAACAAGTTCATCCACGACGTGGATAGTGTCAAAAATAAATTAGGAATTTTACCGTGGGAGAAGTACAAGTGGATGGATGAAGAAGAATGGCATATGTTTGAGCGGAGGCATCAGACGCCAAAATTTCAGGTAAAATTAGGTTTCTATTGTGCTTATTAGAAAATATGTTGCCCATAAATTCTATGAAACTAAATTCAAATTTATGGTAACTAAATTTATATTTATCAGGAACTTCGACTGACAAACATTAAGTGGAACGAGGGCAAGGATTACACCCACCACACTAGGAGGAAAGGTACTCGATACGTCCTCAACAAATTTACTGCGGAGCTAAAGGAAAATGAGAGAATTAGGTTGACCGCTGAGGAATTCACTGATGAGGAGATTGAGCAATAGCTCAGTCAGAAGGAGTTCACACCAGACAAATCTCTTGTCTACCTTGAGGCAAATAAGGACAATAAAGGAAAATACACACCAAAACAGGTTGAGAAGATCACACTGGACGTTGTAAGTTACACAAAAATCTCCAACTTAAATTACTTTGCACATCGTTTGTTACATTATTCTTATAGACATTTGCTTTCCTACATCTATTCAGTCGAAATTGAACGAGCTGAAGGAAAAGGGAACATAGACATCCTCATAAAAGCTACAAAGAAGAAGGACCACTCGGTATATGGGAACTCAGACGGTTCTACCCACATCAGTGGTTGTTCCTCATCTTTCCCGCAGCAAGTCCTGTAGCACTTCCTCAAGTAAGCATACCCCCATAGAAGACCATCTAATGACCAACCAGTTGTGAAAGTCATGGTATCGTACCTTGAGCAGTTGGTGAAGGGTATCGCATCTGCAGGCGGTGTTTAGATTCCGGTGGGCCTTGACAATTCAAAGAAGTTTATCGAGAAGGCGATAGATGACATTGCTGCAGCCACTACAAAGTTCGGTGAAGAGCCCAGCAACAGAGAAGGAGATGAAGAGGTACGCCTTCATAAATATATGCATTTGGTTTATATTGACACTATATGTGAAGGACATTGTTGTTAAGAAGAAAATGGATCCGCATGGGTTGCGACAGATACTTCATGGTCGGGATGCCCAACAAGGAAGTGTGGTTCGCGTGAGAATATGTGAGCATGTTTATGATCCTAGGGAGGGATTGCTCTCAGCAGACCACCAGTTCATTAACATTGGTGAGGCCTTGAATAGCATCGTGGATTGCCCTGTGTCTTTGATAGGCAAGGGAGACGAGCAACCAAGTGACATCAATAAGGACGATGTCGGTATGCAAATGGACGACGACAGCGAGGAGGTTATGATTCTCACCACCACCAATGAGGTACAATCTTGTAACACCATAAATTTCATTCAGCACATATTACATTGAAATTTCCATAATTATTAATACTTGTAACAGGATGATGCTGAGAAGAAATCCCACTCAAGCACTAATTACCACCCGTCAGCGAGAATAAAATTCAAGAAGCTACCAAAACAGGTGCTTCACTAAACCACAAACCTTTATTATTCAATTCCTATTATAGTTTGTTTCCACATACTTAAGTGAGCATTTCCTATAATTTTGCCTCTACAAATTATCAATAGATGGGAGCTATCAGATTGGCCCATTATGGTGAGGTTCATCCGGGAAGCCAATGCTGATATCCTAGAAATGATAGAGAGAAAGGACTGCATAATCTTCCCAGTCTCTCGACCATCGACCTTCAAGATCCATTACACCAGCGGTGTTGGAATAGATGTTCAGGTTAAGTTTGGGAAGAGACTCGAGAACATGTGTTCGATGACCTGGATCGATAATGTACAGATCGATGTATGGATGGGGTGAGTTTCAAACCTTGCAACATTAATTCATACTTTTAATAGATTAAGATTTCATATTGAGTATCATTAACGGTACAGGCACCTCTGGGAGAAAATATGGGAAAATAATGCAGGCCGCGTCCAATTCTACCCTTGCAACTGTGGAAACTTGTCCAACTTCGAGCAGAAGGTCGACCAACATTTCAACCTTATGTGAGATACATTGAAGGCAATGGAGACTGAGTTCTACATTGTCCCATGCATTAGAATGTAAGTATTTTTTTTCCCGGATTTTACTTTTACATTTCATACCACTTCCATTTATGTCATTAATGAACAAACATTTTTCGCCAACGATCATTGATACCTCATCATTATCCATCCCAAAACGGAAGAGGTCTTCATGTTGGATACTTTGTCGGGGGGTATCAAACAAACCAATGTGTTAGATTTCAGGGTCATTTCCAAGTATTGCAATTATTCAAACAATACATCCAATTTTATGAATATACTACAAGTAAAAATTTTCATTTACTTTCTTGACAGGTTTGCATACGCATACCAAAGGGAGAAAAACAAGGAGGATCCAGAACCCGGCGACACTTGGAAAATCAATAACATTAAGGTCAGTCTTTCTGTCATGTCATCCACACCATTTGTTATGTTAAAAATTGGTAATGACTTATTCCATTCAATGTGAAGTACCGAACCCAGAATTGTTCGTTGCAATGCGGGTACTCCGTAATGATCTTCATGGAAGAATTATTTAATCGCCCGGAGACGAACAATATATTGAGGTACACATTGGATCTCAAAATTAGTTATTCTAAGTTTCTTATTTGACAAAACATTCTTCACTAACATTGAAAGTTTTAAATTGATAGATCTTCCCAGAGGGCCAAGGACCTTACCATGTGTACGACATTCAAGCCGTTGCAAAGAGATGGTGCGGGGCTTGGCTCGATGAGTACTAGCATCAAGAGAACACGTCCTTGCAACTTCTGGATAATAAAAACGAAATAGTAGGTTCGTAATTGATTTTCTGTGGTTGATCGTATTAGAGTTATTTTGTTGGTGATTGGTCAAACAAAACTTGAGTTTTATTTTATTTTATTTCCATTCATGCCGAAGATACTTTTTTCTTTTCATCGTTCCAATAAATTATTGCGTTTTTCTATCAATATTATCATTGGTGTTTGAGGTTTATTACAATTTCCAAGGTCTTTATTTTATAATAGTTCTGATTAAAGTATTTCTAGCTGTCGTTGCCCCGGAAATAATCTGGGAGGGACCACCAGAAAAACAAATTGGCCATTGTAATTTTTTCCCACATCATACACCAGTATACATTATTCCTACAGGTGTAAAAAAAATCTTAATTAAATAGTTTTTAAAAAAATTAAGCAAAATATTTTTACACCATCATTTCA
The DNA here is from genome assembly GCA_037428765.1 of Rubia yunnanensis. Taxonomy (NCBI): domain Eukaryota; kingdom Viridiplantae; phylum Streptophyta; class Magnoliopsida; order Gentianales; family Rubiaceae; genus Rubia; species Rubia yunnanensis. The sequence continues at coordinate 90,022,751 of CM075068.1, forward strand.
AGACATTGATTAAATATCGGTGTAATTAAACATACCTGTGCAAAAATTATGTTGGTTTTTCATTCAAACCGGTGTAAATTTCTAATAATCGGTGCATAAAATTTAAACCGGTTTTGTCACAGACACCGGTGCATATACTTTGTGCCATACCGGTGCATATAACAATTTTTACACCGGTGCACTTACTATGTGCCCCCCTACCTTTCAAATTTTCTACACCGATTGGACATACCGGTGCAAAGTACGTTTTCACGCCGATATGAATTACCGTTGGAAAAAAATCTCTTGCATACAATTATACTTACGCACCGGTATTTTGGGGGGCCAAAATACCGGTGCTATTGCCCCTAACCTGCAGTAGTGATTGTGCAAATATGTTATACACAGGTGCACACATATCATATTCTTGTACTTAAAAATATGATGCATATGGCTTTTGGGGGATTTATCTAACGGTAATAAATACCGATTACATGAGTCATACCATATGCAGAAAATTTAACTGTGATTTTATACTTTTCATATTATGTGCGGGTGTACAGAAATGTGGGCGTGCACGTGTAGTGAATAAGATAAACTAGTAGAATGGATTGAAAAAATTAAAGCTGATAATTATTAAATGAAAATAAAATCTTGTAAGAAGTTGAAAATAACCAATGAATGATTTATAATAAAAATATGAAACTAAGATGAAATCACTAATATCATACTTCGTCTTTAACATCCAAATGTTTATTTTTGTTTGTCATGGTCTTTAGATGACAACTTTGACCATTTGGATCTTTATATATATGTGAATTAATGTAGCCGATCTCTTATCTCAATCCCTAAATTTGTGAAATCCCAACGTAACTTCTACATAAATGGCGGTGTTGCAAAATCATCGTCTTAGTTCTCTCTAATAAATATATAATGAATTTGTCATTTTTTCCACATCTCCTTACCTTCATAGATGACGGTAACTCAAGAATGGTAAATTCTCCATTATTCAAGGTTCGGTAGAATGGAGTGCTTCCTTTATGCCATGGATTTGTTGTTGTTCACCAAGACCGCAGTTCTGAGCCAGTACGTTATGAGATACGATAGTTTGAGTGATGATTACAAAATTGTCACACCTTCGTATTTCTATTCCGAGAGGGACAATTCTGCTAGTATAGCATACACAGGTGCACACATATCATTTTCTTGTACTTAAAAAATTGATGCATAGGGCTTTTGGGTGATTTTTCTAATGAATAATAAATATGGATTGCACAAGTCACACCATATGGAAAATTTAATAGTGATTTTATACTTTTCATATTCTGTGCGGGTGCACGGAAATGTGGGTGTGCACGTGTCGTGCATAAGTTAAACTAGTAGAATGAATTGAAAAATTAAAATCTGTTAATTATGAAATGAAAGTAAAATCTTTTAAGAAATTGAAAATAACCAATGAATCATTTATAACAACATATGACAATAAGATATATTTATTAATATCATAATTCATCTATAACATCTAGATGTTTATTTTTTGGTTTTTAATGTCTTTAAATGACAACTTTGACAATTTGGATCTTTTTCTATATCTGACTTAATGTAACCGGCCTCTTATCTCAAGCCCTGAATTTGCAAAATCTCAACATAACTTCCACATCAATGACGGGGCTACGAACATCATCATCTTATTCTCTCAAATATGTATATATGATGAATTTCCCATTTCTCTGCCTCTCTTGACCTTAATTGATGATGGTAACTCAAGAATGGTAACTTCTCCCATTTCGGTGGAATGGACTTCTTGCTTCATGCCATGGATTTTTCTTGTTCTCTAACACAGTGGTTCTGGGCCAGTATACTATGGGATACGATAGTTTGATTTATAATTACAAAATTGTCACACTTTCGTACAGCAATTCCGAGAGGGTTAATTGTGTAAATATGACATACACATGTACATACAATCATTTTCTTGTATAAAAAATTTTATACATAAGGCTTTTGGGTAAATTATCTAAAGAATAATAGACACCGATTACACAAGTCTCACCATATGCGGAAAATTTATTTGTGAATTTATACTTGTCATGCTATGTGTGAGTGAACAGAAATGTGAGTGTGCACGTGTAGTGGATAAGTTAAAATATTAGAATGAATTGAAAATTTAAAATCTGTTAATTACGAAATGAAAATTAAATCTTTTTTAAGAAGTTGAAAATAACCAATGAATGATTTATAACAAAATATGAAACTAGGATAAATTTATTAATATTATACTTTGTCTTTATCATCTAAATGTTTATTTTTTGTTTTTCGTGGTCTTTAAATGACAACTTTGACCATTTGGTATTGTAAGCTGATTTTATTGTAAGCTTACCTGCAATTTTGGGCTTCCAAATCATTACATCTTTGTGATTAGTGAAGGTATGTGTAGTTCTCAGCTTTTGCACAATTGGTTCAGGGAACTGATTGTGAAAAAAACCAAGAAATTGTTCCCTTGCCTCCTGGAATTGTTTGACCTGCAGTGAGAAGAAAGGGGGGTCCTGGGAATGCCAAACATTTATAAGTGGTCATATCCCTGTCCAGTTGGCTGCCCAGAAACTGGATTCTCTGTTTCCTAGGATGATCTGCGTATGTGTTTCTGCAGCAACATTTACTATCTTATACCTTACCCAAGTATCCGAGCCTCTTCTATTAGTTGGAATGGACCACATTAATTTTGTCAAAGGTGATACTTCTGTTTGCATCTTCCACCAGATTTTAAGCAAAAAAGTGTCTATCATTGATGGAGATTCAACTTTTTTCAAAGGTTGGATAGCACACCTTTTCCCATGAGGCCCAATGTCTCTTTTCCCCAGTTTTGGTTTTCCCCCCAGGAAGTTAGCCAAAATGGATTCAATTTTTGTAATGGTGTGCTTAGTGGGTGCAGTTACTGCCAATGTATGCTGAGGAATGGTTAGTAGAACGTGCTCGATTAACACTAACCTTCCCCCCGATGATAGCCAATTGTTTTTCCAATTCCCTCTCTTCCCCTAATTTTGTCTATGAGATTAAGAAAATGGAGATTCAACTTCCTTTCTTTATAGATGGTGACACCTGGATTGGAGAATGGTGTTGATCCCTGGGAAATTCCAGTTACGAGCTTAATTTCTCTTAGTTTTGGTGCACTAAGCTTCCCTGAGTATGAGGAACTCTTTAAGAAGTTAATCTTCATACCCCCTCTGATACATTTCTAGGAACTTCATGGTGTTATGAAGTGTTTGGGTTGTGGCCTTTAAAAATAGTACCGTATCATCTGCATAAGATAATTGGGTGAGGGGTTCAGTTCCTTCAGGCATTTTGAATCTTCTAAGATTTCCGTTATCAAAATGGATTTTTAAATTCCTTATCAGCAGCTCTGTAATTATGTTAAACAGAAAAGGCGAGAGAGGATCTCCCTGCTTTAGACCTCTAGAAGGCTTAAAGTTACCATGTACTTCCATTTAAGATGACCGAGAACCAAGCTCCATTAAGGTTATTCATTATCAATCTAACAATATGACCGTGGAACCCAGATCTGAGAAGGAATGTGTTCAATATAGTCCACGAAACCCTGTCGAAGCCTTCATCATATTGAGTTTTAATATTAAGCTCAGGCTTTCGTCTCTCTTATCCAGCATCCTTATGGCCTCTTTCATGATTAGAATGTTATCACTTATATCCCTATTACTCAAGGAAGCAGACTGCTCATTTGAGATAATCATGTTCATATCAGGTTTAATTCTATCAGTTAAGATTTTTGTCATAAGCTTATTGCTGAAATTGGAAAGGCTTATTGGGAGAAATTCTGAGAACGAGGGAGGAGTTTTTGTCTTTGGAATTAAATCTATGAGTGTGCTACCAATACCCTTTGGCATTGGAACACCAGCTTGGAATTCAAGTACTGCATGCCAAACATCATTCTTTATGATTGTCTTACTTTCTATAAAAAGATCCTGGGAAGCCATCAGGCCCCGAGGCTGCATGTTCACTCAAATTAAAAATAGATGTCTCTGTTTCTTCCATGGTTCATCACTTAAAAGTTCCTGATAGAACCTAACAGCTTCCTCTCCTATCTCCTGCTGGCCTTGAATCCAGTTGTTTTCTAGGTTTCTGATTTTAAAGCTACCAAGAGTGGAATGCTTTTCCTTCACTGGCCTATGAAAATACTGTGAATTTGTATCTCCATCCTTAAGCCATCTAGATCTACTTTTTTGTCTCAGGAAAATGTTTTCCTCGCAGAGTCTCTTGTTAAGTTCTGCTCTTGCTTTGTTGAGACTTATACTGTCCTGTAGGCTGTGTGTTAAATCAAATTTGGCCTCTAGTTCTGATACTAAGGAATCTGCACTCTTAATATTATTAGCTATGCTTCCAAAAATGTCCCTATTCCAGGTTTTAATTGCTTGTTTCAGCCTTTTTAACTTAAGAACAAGCCTAATTTTTCCTTGTTCTTCCATATGTTCCGTCCAACTACGAGACACAACTTCCTTGAAATCAGTTCGTCATCCACATTTCCTGAAATTTAAAAGATTTGGGAAAGGTGGTGGTCTGGGGTTTTAAACTCTAAGAGCATAGGGGAGTGATCAGCGGATGTTCGATTTAAGATTTGGACTGATTGTGATGCGAAGGACGATAAGAATTCGGTGTTACCCAAAACTCTGTCTAATCTTTTAGATGTGGGGCTAATCCATCTACTGTTACTCCAGGTGAACAAATTACCTACCGTATTAATCTCTGAAAGGGAGTTATTATTGATGAATTCATCAAAATCCATAATAGAGTCCATTTCAGGCTGTGATGGACCCGAGCATTCATCAATACCCCTTATAACATTGAAATCACCCTGTCATATAATTTCGTCATATAATTCCTGTCTTAGACTTCTACTATGCAAAGCATAAACCAGAAAAACTGTCATAGCTTGATTAGAGGCTTTTATTCTGATTTTAACTTGTATAAATTGCTCAGCTTCCCGAATCAGTTCTATTTCCAGCCTATGTGAGTAGAATATCCAAATTTTAGTGTGTGTAGAGTCCAGAAAGTACCTAAAGCCAAGAGATTTCAATTGAGTTTGCCTAGTTTCAAGCTGGGCCTTGGGTTCAATGATTACTAGCATGTCAAGTCTTAGTTTTTTACAAAGTCTTTTAAGCCTTACCTGAGAAGTATTTAATCCTCTAACATTCCATATCATTATTTTTACCGACATAAAATACCTTTTTCTTTAAGGCTTACCTGGCACTTCTCTTCGGAGTATCAAAAAAATTTTGGCTGCAGTTCCCCTCATCTGATGATGTATCTTGCAGGATAGTTTCTGTATCCTTACTCCAGATTTAGGAAGCCAGTGGCGGTTGCATTTCCTTTATAAGAAAAGGAAATTTTTTATTTTTGGAATGATTACTAAACTTGGAACTTAAAAAAGCATTAGAGAAAGCCTGATTTTTATTCTGATTGGAGAAAGTGTCATCTGCAAAAACTGGGATGTTGAGGTCCCTAATTGGTGATGACGGGGCAGTGTTGAAGACTGTCCTCAGCAGTATACATCGGCATCTCTCCTTCAGTATTTGTAATTTTTACTTGATCGTTGTAGCTTGGAGAGACTGTGCCTGAGGTTGCTATTTCGGCATTTGTAGGCTGATGTTCCATGTTCTGAATTTCATGGTTTTTCACAAGATCCGAATTCTGATGGAACTTTAGCTGATCCTTCTTATGAAGTGCTTTTTCGTTCGTAGCCAATTCTTCTGGATCATGTTCCTGAACTGTCGTGATTTCCACTTCTACATTCTGTTCTACATTCTGCTGAGCCCTAACATATTTCAGATAGCCCGTCTGCTCAGCATGTGTAGCCATATCTTTCGCATCATGTTTAGCCAATTGTTGCACATTATGGATGCATCAATCAGAGACCTGATCCTCAGCAAACCTATCTTCTGCAACTGTATCTAACTCAGTTACTTCTTCCTGTAGAATAGCAAATCTATTGGTGCTTGTAGTAGGTATTGAGAAAGGGTTAGTCACTGGTTGTGTTGGTGGTTTTGGTATTGAATTTGCAACCATTTCATCATTTTGATTGACAACCTGAGCATGATCTATTTTTCCAGCAGGTTCTGATTTCCTAGGGAAGAGGAGTGTTTTTCCCGGGACTCTTCCTGACCTCTTTTCTTCCACACCGGACCCTTGACTTGCCTAGGTTTTTGCCTAACTATTTGCTTAACTATGTGATGTTTAATCCCAGGTTCCTCATTCTCACTACATGCTTGTTTATAAGTTTGAGGTTCATGAATTTTTGACAATTTTGCAACAAAAGCACTATGAGTGGCAGAAAAGGTTGGTATGAAGACATTAGAGGAAGCATAATTGACCACAAAGTCCTGCATCCAGCAAGGCTTATTTCTGATCCTAGTGCTTTGCCTAAGAACTGGTGGATTATCAGTGTTAGAGATAGAATTATCAATGAGGGGATTTTCATGGGGTGTGTGACTATGAGAAGGAGAGGCATGGCTATCATGATTATGATACTGATCTGAATTGTGATTAGGTTCCTGAGATGGAGAAGTATGATAGAGAATGTCAGGCTCAGTGTTAACTATAATATGTGACTGTGAAAACTGATCAGTGGGATCAGGTATGACAAGTTTATTATATTAATTTTTGGTTTGAAAAGGATAAATGTGTTCATGAAAGAGTATGTCTCTGGTGGCTAGAGTCATTTTATTTACTAAATCATATACCCCTTTCTGATCACAAGGTTATCCTATGAATATGCATGGTTGTGATCTAGGACTGAATTTGTGTTTGAGTGGACTGAGATTAGAGACATAGCACAAAGATCCAAAGGTTCTAAGAGAAGATAGGTCAGGTGGTCTTCCATACAAGATTTCATATGGTGATTTCCACCCAAGAACGGAAGAAGGCAGTCTGTTTATAGTGTATGTAGCTACTAGAACTGAATCCCCCTAAAAATGAAGAGGCAAATTTGACTGAAACATAAAGATCTTGCCATTTCAATCAGATGTCTATGTTTTCTTTCCACAACACCATTTTTTTAAGGAGTGTATGGACAAGATTTGTAATGAACAATTCCCAAAAAGGCAAACAAAGACTAACAGCTTTGATTTGTAAATTCTGTACCATTGTCACTTCTGATGACTTTAATGGTCTTATTAAACTGAGTTTGAACCATAAGTATGAAGGATTTTAGTAGACAGTGTACTAAAATCTTGGATTTTAGCATAAAAGTCCAAGTGGCTCTACTATGGTCATCAACTATGGTTAAGAAGTATTGTGCTCCATCAGTGGTTTTCACCCTAAAAGGCCCCCATACATCCATGTGAATCAAATAAAAGATGGAAGAACTATGAGATACTGAATCTGGAAAAGAGTTTCTAACTTTCTTTGCTAAAAGGCAAACTATACAAATGTTATTTAGAGTAGGAAGATTAAAATGTTGCATTACAATTCTTGATGGATGACCTAATTTGTAATGCATTTTCATAGATTCTGCATCTGAAATTTTTCTAGCAGAATACAAGGCTTTATGCTTCATTTTCTCACTTGACTCTTGACTGATGAGGAAGTTCTTTATTACTGATGGCATAAAGGATTTTTGATTCAGTAGATATAGTCCATTGTTTTCAGTGGCTACCCCTATGATGGAATTAGTCTTGAGGTCTTGTATGGCACAAGCATTAGGATAGAAGAGAAATCACGGGTGAGATTGATGTGATAACTTGTTTACTGACAAAAGATTGAACTTAAAAGACTTCACATAGAGACAATTATGTAAAGTGATTGAATCAATAAGTTTAACTGATCCAATGGAATCAGCTAGTACACTAGAATGATCAGGTAGAGTGATAGGCAATTTGTGATCAATTGATCTGAGAGTTTCAAACATAGACAGATTGCCACAAATGTGAGATAATGCTCCACTATCAAGAATCCATTCACCAAACTTAAAACAGCATGCAGTAATAATAGCATTAGAATGCAGGTTACCTGAGTATTCTCCAAAGTGTGCAAAGTTGATCTTATCTCCCATCTCTGAACCTGATTCCTTTGCTTTCCCTTTTAAAAATTTTCTAAATTCACTATGAATCATGTTTGCAATCATTGACTGCACATTTTCAAGCTGATGTCTATCTTTTGTATCCAAAGGAGTGTTACTGATCTGCTCCTTCTCTTCAGTTTCTGTAATTACTGCATTAGCATATGATTTTGCCTTGACTTTAGTTGAATCAGGCCACCAATCTGGATATCTATTCAACTTGAAACAATTCTCCCTCAGATGTCCAGATCTCTGACAGTATTCACACTTCAAAAACTTTTTGTTATCTCCCTCCTTCCTTTTCTGATTGAATCTATTGATGTTGAACAGAGTTGATGCCTGCTTCACCATCATTGTAGCATTCTCAGTAAGGTTACCAAAACTGTCATGCATTCCTCTCTGTTTCTCTTGCTTTTGAAACAGTGAGTAAGCCTTTCCAACAGTTGATAAAGGATCCATAACTAAGAGTTGATCCTTCAGGGCATCAAATTCATTATTGAGTCCAATCATGAACTGTTGCAGTCTATCCTGATTGGCTTGCATTTCCACCTTCTCATGAAATCCACATCTGCAATCATAGTTGCAACATGGACATCTTAACCGTGGCCTGATAATGTCAATCTCATCCCAAATGCTCTTCATGTTTTAGAAATATTGAGTGACTGAGTTTGATCCTTGCTTCAATGCACCTAATGTTCTCATTAGTTCATAGAACAAAGGTCCTTAACTCACAGAGAATCTCTCTTTTATTTCTTCCCAAAGTATCTTCACATCTGTGTGGAAACGAAAGCTCCTAGTCAATTCCTTGCTGATTGAGATTTATTTCCATGAAACAAGTGTGGAGTTAACCTTCATCCACTTATCATAGACAGGGGAGTCAAGATCTGGTTTTGGAACTCCAGTGGTGATGAACTGCAGCTTTCCTCTTGCAGAGAAGGCCGTGATAATTGCCTGGCTCCAGATAACATAGTTTCTTTCAGTCAATAATTCCAAAACTACAGTAAGGCTAGCATGATCATAAGCCGGCAAGAATAGAGGATCTTTACGCCTGATCCTCACATAACCATTATCATCAGCAACATATCTGGTCATTTCAGAGAATTCTGGTGTTCAAATAGAAGAGATCTTTGATTCAATCAAGATCCTAATGCTCTGGAAGAAATCCAAAAGGATTTCCAGCAAGAACACAAAAGGAATCAGTAAAAACTGCAAGAATGATCAAAACTGATTTCAGGTTTTGGGAGGGAAAAGTGTTTCGGTATACTGCTTGGTTAACTTACTCAAAATGGTTTACAATCTGTACATTTATAGTGCTATCAAATCAGCTAACAAACTAATCAATAGAAAACTTCTAACTAATTCGAATGCTAACTGAAAAACTAAAAACTTAAAGTTGAAACTAACTAACTAACTCTTGGAAGCTGGAAGCTGTTGATTGTTGCTGCTCTTGATATTGTTGTGCTTCCTTCTAGATGCTTCTAGACGGATCATCAAGTAGTAGAAAACTCAGCTTCAATAGAGTTGTAGAAGGAGAAAGAACCAGTTGCAGTTCGGGATCAGTTGCATCAGTTACTGATCCTGATAACATACTGATCCTGATTGCATACTGGTCCTGATTGCATACTGATCCTGATTGCATACTGGTCCTGATTGCATACTGATCCTGATTGCATACTGATCCTGATTGCATACTGATCCTGATCCTAATAAATGTGTTTCCTTCCAGACACGAATGTGCTTCCTTCCAGACACGAATGTGCTTCCTTCCAGACACGAATGTGCTTCCTTCCAGACACGAATGTGCTTCATTCCAGACACGAATGTGCTTCCTTCCAGATATTCGTTCAGACGTCATACAGTAAAGTCTAGAAAGAATAGAGAGAGAGAGAGAGAGAGAGAGAGAGAGAAATATTTAGGGGGAAATTGATGTTGAAAGTATTACAGTAGTAAACAAAACCTTTTAAGAATTTATAAATAACCAAGGGAAGATTTACAACAAAATATGAACCTAACATAAATTTAATAATATCATACTTTGTCTCTAAAATTTAAATATTTTTTTGTAGGTCTTTTAACTACAATGTTGACCATTTAGATATTTATCAATATGTGACTTAATGTAACCGGTCTCTTATCTCAATCATAAATTTTCAAAATCTCAACGTAACTTCCACCTGAATGGCGGCACTATGAACATCACTATCTCACTGCCCTCTAATAAATATTATTATGTTCCTATTCATCCACAATCTTGATCTCATTGATAATGACAACTCAAGAATAGTAACATCTCAGTTTTAAAGGGCAGTTGACTTGACTTTTTTTCATGCCATGGATTTTTTTCTTGTTCACCTAGAACGCGTTATGGTGCCAGTATCTTCTGGGATACTATAGTTTGTGGGATGATTACGAAATTTTCACTCTTTCGTATTGCTATTCTGGGAGGAATAGTAGTGTAAATATGAAATACACATATATAATTTTCTTGTAATTACAAAATGTCGAAGTTTTTATATGAAATTTAATGCAAAGGGCTTTGGGGTGAATTGTCTAAAGAATAATAAATACCGATTACACAAGTCTCACAAGATGCAATTTTTTTTTATTATTGTGATTTTATACTTGTCATATTATGTGCGGGTGCACGAAAATATCGGTGTGCACGTGTAGTGCATAAGTTAAAATAGTAGAATGAATTTAAAAATTAAAATCTATTTATTATTATAGGAAAATAAAATCTTTATGAAGTTGAAATCTGAATGATATATAACAAAATATGAAACTAAGATAAATCAATTAATGGCATACTTCATCTTTAATCTAAATGTTATTTTTTTTGTTTTTTCCTGGTCATTAATTGACAAATTTAACCATTTGAATCTTTATGCATAGGGATTTTGGATGAATTATCTACAAAATAATGAATACTGATTGCACAAGTCTCACCATATGCCTGAAATTTAATTGTGATTTTAACTTGTCATATTGTGTGGGGCTATGAACATCCCTATCTTATTACTTTCTAATTAATATGACTATGTTCCTATTTCTCCACACCTCTTGACCTTCATTGATGATGACAACTCCAGAATGGCAATATCTCATTCTTTAAAGGGCAGTTGATATGACGACTTGCTTTATGCCATGGATTTTTCCTTGTTCACCTGTAACATGTTATGGTGCCATTATCTTTTGGGATACTATAGTCTCAGTGATGATTACAAAACTGCCACACTTTCGTATTGCTATTCCAAGAGGGCAAATTGTGTAAATATAAAATACACGGATATACATATATAATTTTCTCCTAATTAAAAAATGTCGAAGTTTATATTTAAAATGTGATGCATTTTTCTCTTTGGTGAATTATCTAATGAATAATAAATATCGATTGCACAAGTCTCGCCATATGCATTAAATTATATTGTGATTTTATACTTGTCATATTGTGTACGGGTTCATGAAAATGTGGGCGTGCTCGTGTCGTGCATAAGTTAACATAGTAGAATGAATTGAAAAATTAATATTTGATAATTAGGAAATGAAAATAAAATCCTTTAGAAAGTTGAAAATAACAAATGACTGATTTATAACAAAATATGAAACTAAGAAAAAATTATTAATATTATACTTTGTCTTTAACATTAAAAAAAAATTTCATGATCTTTAAATTACAACTTTTACCATTTAGATATTTATCGATATGTGCCTTAATGTAACTGGTCTCTTATCTCAAGTCATAAACTTGCAAAATTCTAACGTAACTTCCACATTAATGGCGCCACTACGAATGTCATCCTCTAATAAATATGATGATGTTCATATTTTTCCACATCTCTTGACCATCATTGATGACGAAAACTTAATAATAGTAACTTCTTGTTCTTCAAAGGGAAATCGATATGACTGATTTCTTCATGCCATAGATTTTTTCCTATTCACCTAGAATGCGTTGTGGTGCCAGTATGTTCTTGGATACTATAGTTTAGTGATTATAAAATTTTCAGACTTTCGTATTGCTCTTCCAAGAGGGACAATTGTGCAAATATGACATACATGGATACACATATACTATTTTCTCATAATTAAAATTTTTCAAAATTTTTATACAAAAATTTGATGCATGGGATTTTTGGGTGAATTATCTAAAAGAATAATAAACACCAATTACCCAAGGCTCACAATATGAAGAAAAATTAATTTTGATTTTATACTTGTCATACTGTGTGCGGGTGCATGGAAATGTTGGTGTGCACGTGTCGTGCATAAGTTAAAATAGTAGAATGAATTAAAAAATTAAAATATGTTTATAAGGAAATGAAAATAAAATCTTTTAATGTGTTGAAAATAAAAAAGGAATGATTTATAACAAAATATGAAACGAAGAAAATTTTATTAAACATCTAAATGTTTTTGTTTCATTATCTTTAAATGACAATTTTGATCATTTAGATCTTTATCTATATGTGACTTAATGTAACCGGTCTCTTATCTCAAGCCATAAATTTGTGAAATCCCAACATAACTTCCACATCAATGGTGGCACTACAAATGTGATATGAATCCCCTTGCAAAAATTCTGGATGCGGAATATTTTATGGTCCCTTGACTGTAACAAGGTAATCTCGCATAACCTAATCACACCTACACAAACTGTTTACAAACTAGCCCGCGGGATTAGCTCGTAGATTTGAAGAATATTGCTAGCTTAATTAACCTGCATGATTAAGTAACAATGAAAGGCTCGCAAGTAAAGAGTAATAACTCAAAAATCTGAATATATAATGTATAAAGTGTGTAAAAATAATTCGGCCATCTCTCCCTTTTTAGATGGAGAAATTGGTAACAACAAAAAATATAGGATTCTGGAAAAACCTAGTTCAAACGGGATTTGTCTTCTTTGTCCTAAACTAACTACAGTTAAATGTCCTAATCTAATACTAAAAAGAAATCAATCTCGGCTGAAATTTTACCAGCCTTGGCCGAATGTACAAGCATAATCTCGGCTCAAATCAACTTGCTAACTAAGCTAACTAACTAACTGACCAACTATCTAACTAACTTATGGTTAGGCTCATGCAGCCAAATGTTTAAATTTATAAATTACACAAACTTACTTTAAAAATGGAAGGGAAAATAAGTATTGTGATATCTTGGCCAAAGTCTTCCAAAAATTATAAATTTATTATTTGTTGAAAATGATGGTTAAGTTCTTCTAAACCAATTGGCTTGGCTTTTCTCTCTTCTCTTCATGCAAGCTGCTCTCCTTCCACATATCCAAGATTATAATGACAATATCGGGGATTCACATGCACCTTCCCTATTTACTCCAAACACTGAATGCCAATGTCTTTTGATATTCATATCAAAACGTAATTGTCTTAGTGCCCTCTAATAGATATAATGATGTTCCTATTTTTCCACATCTCTTGACCTTCATTGATAGCGGAAACTTAAAAAAATTGTAATTTCTCGCTCTTCAAAGGGCAGTTGATATGACTGGTTGCTTCATGTCATGGATTTTTTTCTTGTTCACCTAGAACACGTTGCGGTGCCAGTATGTTCTAGGACACTATAGTTTGAGTGATGATAACAAAAATTTTAAAATTTTCTACTGCTATTCCAAGTGGGACGATTGGGAAAATATGACGTGCAAGAATACACATATATCATTTTCTCATAATTAAAGAGAAAAACTCCTGTGAGACCGTCTCACCATAGCAAATGGTGAGACCAGGGACCAGGCTGTAAATATTATAGATGAGGCTGGAAAATGGGACCAATTTGTAATTTTCAGAAAATGAGGCTGAAAAACGGACGTATTGTAGCAGAATTTGGATCAGAAAGCAACTCCCAATTTTGCAACTTTTTTGGAAAGAAAATCCCCAAAACAAGGAATTTCAATCCTAATCAAATTCAATTCAATCACATCACAGATTTGAAGCATCAAAATCAGAATACTGCCGATCTAACACAACAAATCGCTTGATCAATCTAACGCAACAAGCTCTGAATTTGCGAAGTTTTATGGTATCTACGATCTGAAAATTTTTGGCATCTACGATCTGAATTTCACGATGAGATGATGAATTTTGCGAAGGAATATAGGTTTGAAAACGTCTACGATCTGCGATGTTGAAATCATCGAGGTAATGTGAAATTTACGGTCTTAAATATCAATTTTCATCATGGAGTTAATCTGAATTTTCAAGTTTTATAGTTGAAATATTAAATTTATGAAATTAACGATTAAAATATACGATCTAAGGTGTTGCTATTATAAACTATGGAAAATGAAGCAATTTAAGGTAATGAAATTGTTTTGTATAGAGGAGAAAGCAACGAAGTTCAATATGAAAATTCAACAAGTTTACATCCAGATTTGATTTTGATTGTGTATATACAGTTAAACACATGAAGTAATTGCATGAACACATAAAGTGACATTTTCATATTGCAAAAAAAATTTGCTAGATCTGGAATTCGGTTATATGCATGTTGTGAAGAAAATGTTGATGTTTTTTAATTTGCTGAAACGTATGAAGTAATACGATGAACACTGGATGTAACTATATGAACGCATTAAGTAACGTGATATTATTCTGATTGATAATTCTTCAGGGTTTGAAATTTGGCTGTATGTAATTTGTTGAGAAAATTTATGTTTTTTAAAATTTGCTGAAACATATGAAGTAATATGGTAAACACTGGATGTAACTGCATGAACTAACATGATATTATTCTTCTGGATAATTCCTCAAGGTCTGAATTTGGCTACATGCAAATTGTTGAGGAAATTTATGTGTTTTTAAATTTCCTGAAACGTATAAAGTAATATGACGTACACTGGATGTAACTGTATGAACATATGAAGTAACGTGATACTATTCTTCTGGATAATTCCCCAAGGTCTAAAATTTGGCTTTATGCAATTTGTTGAGGAAATTTAGGTTTTTTAATTTGCTCGAACGTATGAAGTAATATGATGAACACTGGATGTAACTGCATGAACACATGAAGTAACGTGATACTATTCTTCTGGATAATTCCCCAAGGTCTGAAATTGGCTATATGCAATTTGTTGAGGAAATTTATGTATTTTTTTAAATTACTGAAACGTATGAATTAATATGACGAACACTAGATGTCACTGTGTGAACACGTGAAGTAACATGATATTATTCTTCAAGATAATTCTCTAAGATTTGATATTTGGCTATTTGCAATTTATTGATAAAGCTTAGGTGTTTTTTAATTTTTTGTAATGTATGAAGTAATATGGTCAGCACTGTATGTAACTGTATGAACACGTGAAATAACGTGATATTATTAAGATGGAAAATTCCTCAAGGTTTGAAATTTGGCTATGCAATTTATTGAGGAAATTTAGGTGTTTTTTAATTTACTGATACCTATGAAGTAATATGATGAACACTGAATGTAACTGCATTAACACATGAACTAACGTGATACTATTCTTTGGATAATTCTTCAAGGCCTAAAATTTGGCTATATGCAATTTGTTAAGGAAATTTAGGTGTTTTTTAATTTACTGATACCTATGAAGTAATATGACGAACACTGAATGTGACTGCATTAACACATGAACTAACGTGATAATATTCTTCGGATAATTCTTCAAGGCCTAAAATTTGGCTATATGTAATTTGTTGAGGAAATTTAGGTGTTTTTAAATTTGTTAAAGCAAATAATATGATGAACATTAAATGTAGCTGCATGAACACATGAACTAACGTGATATTATTTTTTTGGATACTTCCTCAAGATCTGAAATTTGGTTATATGCAATTTGTTGAGGAAATTTAGTTGTTTTTTAATTTGCTAAAACGTATAAGTAATATGATGAACATTGGATGTAACTGCATGAGCACATAAAGAAACGTGATATTATTATGATGGATAATTCGTCAAGGTCTGAAATTTGGCTATATGCATACTGTTGGGAAAATTTAGGTGTTTTTAAATTTCCTAAAACCTATAAAGTAACATATTAAATAAATGATGTATATGCATTAACACATGAAGTAAAATGATCGAACTTTGTTAGATAATTCGTTAAAATCTAGAATTCAATTGCATGTATTTTGTTATGAATATTTTGATGTTATTTTTTGGAAACGGTTTAACTTTCATTACCAAAACTGCATATTTGCATCATCTCTCATATTCTATTCTTCTTCTATCATAAACTTTACACATTTTCCCCTCAACTTTGGCTTCATCCATGCTCTATACACTATGAATACTATTATCACGCTTTTCCAGTCCCTTCCATGCTTCCCCGTGTTAAAACTGGTCTCATTCCTTCGTCTCCACAGCTCGTAAACTGTCTCTGTAAAGGCTAACTTAAAAAATTAAGATTTTGTTCCTTTCCTGCTGCAGTTTGCCATCAGCCAGCAGCTCTCTTCTTTCCATCCATTTTGCTCCCTTTCCACCTGCATCCAGTTGAGTACTTCTCTCCAAAAAGCCTTGTATTTATTGCACTCAAAGAATATATGCTCTAAGCACTCCAGTTCATCACAATAAAGGCACTTACCATCAGTTATGATGCCAAACTTTGACATCCTATTCTTGGTTAACAGCCTACCATGACAGACCATCCATAGAGTAAATTTTGCTCTCGGTCTGGCAGCATTATCTTACAGCAGTTTCCTCCACGGCACCTCCTCCTTCATTCCCCTGATTTCCTTGTAAACTGTACTTACCTTATATTTTGTTTTGGTCAGCTGAGCTTTCCATTGCTTCAGTAATCATGTTTTCTCCTTGCAATGCATAACTCTTTTTATCATCCAAGAGCTATTGCTGGGGATTATAGCCTCCATAGTATCTTTCTCCTTGATGTAGTAGTTATGAATCCATTTGATCCATAGACTATTAGTCTTTCTAAAAACATTCCATAGAGTTTTCATCATCACATCCTCACTCCAATCCACCAAAGCTATCACATTCAAACCTCCTTCCCTCCTTGGTGAGCATATTTTTTCCCAAGCTACAGGAGCTTTTTTGGTGATCTCCTCCCCTCCACTCCATAAGTATGACCTGCAGATAGCCTCAATGTGTTTTAAGACAGTTTTTGGCAGGGGGGAGCGTTGGATCCGGTAGTTTACCACAGCAAAAAGGACACTTTTTATCAATTGTAGTCTTCCTGCGTAGCTAAGTAGCTTTGCACTCCAGTGCCTGGTTCTATCAGTAATCTTCTCAATAAGGGGCTGGTAGGCTTTGATTGTTACTCTTCTGCTTGTTAAAGGAACCCCCGGGTATTTGAAGGGCAATTGACCTCTTTCAAATCATGTAATATCAGTGATCTTTCTCCTTTCATATTCTTCTACTCCTCCAAAGAAAAATTTGTATTAGCCTTGTTTACCTTCAGCCCAGTAGCCTGTGAGAATTTCAAGAAAGCCTCCATCACCAGTTGCACAGATCTACTATTTCCCTTAGACAGTAGCAGTAGATCATCAGTAAAACATAGGTTCACTATTTTCAGTTTATCACATCTATCATGGTAAGAAAATCCCTCTTTTCCATCAAACTCCTGCATACATCTATGCAACTATTCCATAATTAGCACAAACAGAAGTGGAAATAGGGGGTCTCTCTGCCTTAGCCCTCTCTTGGCTTTAATAGGTTCTGTTAGATTACCATTCACCATATACTAGTATGATACACTCTTCACACATGTCATAGTCCAGTTGGTAAACTTACTTGGAAATCCTAGCTCATGCATAAAGCCTTCCAAAGCTACCCATTCCACAGTGTCAAATGCTTTTTGCAGGTCCATTTGGATTAGGCATCTCCGTCCACCAATTTTCCTGCTATGTCCCCTGATGAGTTCATAGGCTAACATAATATTTTCATGTATGTTCCTGCCTTGTATGAATGCAGCCTGGTTTTCATGTATAATTCATGTTATCACTGAAGTCAGCCTGGTGGTCAAGATCTTGGAGATGATTTTGTATAATGTTGAGCAGCAAGAGATAGGTCTCAGGTCTTTCACTCTCTTTGCCCCACTAAATTTAGGTATTAGAATCACCAAGGTTCTGTTAATAGCCTTGTACAATCTACCTTTGTCAAAGAAGTCCTGGATAACTTTCATCACATCAGCCCCTATTATTTTTTAGTTTAGCTTGAAAAACCTTACACTGTATCCATATATGCCTGGGGCTTTTTGATCCCCAATTCCATGCAAAGCTTGTAGCACTTCCTTCTCAGTCACTTCCCTTATCAGTCTTCTCCTTTCATCAGCATTCAAAGTTTTGCCTTTCCTGACAATATTCCTGTCAACAGCTTCCAATCTAGTTGCTGCTTGCCCCACCAAATCCTCATAGAATTTCATGATTTCTAGTTCAATGCCAATCTGATCCTCTACCACCCCTCCATTCTCCTTTTCAATCTTTGAGATTCTTGTCTTCATATTTTTGGCTTTGATAGAGGCATAGAAATAGGAATTATTTCCATCCCCTAATCTAAGCCAGTCAATTTTGGCCTTCTGCATTGCCACCTTCTCATCTATAATGTTCCATTTCATCACTTCCTCAGTACAGTTTATTACCTTTTGTATCCTCTCCTTATTCATCCTTTATAAGATCAATTCATTATGTGCCTCCCTAAGCTCCCTCCTGGTGTTCTCCAACTTTTTAGTGATCCCTGTGATCCTTCTTGTGTGAGGAGTTAGCACTTTTTGTAATCTGAGCAGTTTTTGCCACACCACATACTTTGGTTTCCCCTCAAAATCCTACTCCCAGTGTGCTTTGATTGCCTCTATACTTCTTGGCAAGCAGGCAGTTTAGAAGCTTAAAATTTCTCCTTCTAATTTGCTTCGGCTCCTGTGTTTGGATTCTGATCAGTGCAATATCAGACACCCCTGGTTCCAGGACTTCAACTGTCACATTTGGGTATTTCTGGTGCCATTGGATATTTGCAAGAACCATGTCTATTCGTGAGTAAATGACATCATCAACATGTCTGTTGGATCATGTAAAATAATCACCAATTGTATCACATTCAGCTAGCCCAGTACTGTACATCATTTCCTCCAGGTCCATGAATTTACTCAGTTGTACACCACTTCCTCCAATTATATCATTAACTGATAATACATTGTTAAAGTCTCCTATGATGATCCATGGATTACCACCATTCTGTACACTGATCATTTCTATTTCCTTCCATAACTTTTTCCTCCTTTTTAGTTGATTGGCAGCATAGACTGTTGTAAACAAAAACTGGAGCTGACCTTGTGTATTATACACCTCGGTATGGATCATTTGGTTTGAGCTACTTATCTGCTTAACTTCCACCCTACTATTATCCCAAATCCTACCATTTACATGCTTATCATAGTTATCCAGGTAGCACCATTTAGTCCCCAGCTTTCTCCTGACTTTTTCTGCATTTTTACTTTTTACCCTTGTTTCAATCAGAGCAGCAATTATAAAATCCATTCCAAAGAGACGGGAACCAATCTCTCTGATCTTTGCCACATTATTAAGCCCCATTATGTTCTATGATACAATCATGGGACATGATCATAAAGATCTCCAGGATCTTTCCAAATCCCGAGATCCTCATAACCAGTTCCCAGATTTCTGCTGCAACTGCTTTTAATCTGACTTATTAGTTCAACAATTCTCTTCTCTCTGTTATTTTATTTCACTATGTTCCATGGCCTCTCATCAGCATCTTCCAGTGCCTGCTTAGGTTCCTCATTTTTCTCCTCTACAGTTTCTTCCTCCTTACCTTTCCTCATCTCCTCACTTCCACCTTTCTCCTTTATAGTTCCTCCTTTCTTAACCTGCCATTTCTGTATCACCCTGTCTTTATACAAAACATCCTTACATTGGTGTCCTCCAATCTGGCATTTACTGCAAAAATATGGTCGCCATTCCAGTTCAATTTTATGGTTTATCAGGTTGCCAGTTACATCTTTAAATGGTTTCAGGTACCTTTAGGGATACATCAACTTTAATCAGTAGCCTAGCATAGGAAACTCTCAGTTTATGGGTTGTACACTCATTAGTAAAGAGTGGATTTCCTATTGTACTCCCTATTTTACCCAGGCTTCCAGCTCCCCACAAGTACAAAGGCAGATTAGGAAATTTAACCCTGATTGGCAGTGTTTTAACCATATCATCCTTCATAGAAAAATTAACTTTCCAGATATGTAGAAACATAGGCATGTTATGAATGGTGTAAGGCTCCTTCCTCAAAATCTCATCCCTATCCTCCATAGATTGAAATTTCATTATAAAGTATCCTTCATCATTGTAAAATAGTTCAGGTAAAACAACATTGTTCCAAAACTGCATCATGTATCTTATGGCAGCTGATATAGTTAATTCCCCTCTCACAACATACATAATCAAGCTCATTTCCAGTATTCCAATTCAGACTTAACATCTTCAATTCCAATTTCGATTTGTACTTCTCCATTAACTACAATATGGGCATTGTATTCCATCTTCATACCATTTGATCTAACCCGATTACCACTTATCACATCTACCCAGAGTCTATCCAATTTAGCATTCTCATTCATAATCACTCTCTCAGAAATTGGGGATTTAGGTTTTACCCCTTCTCGATCCATCTCTGGCTTCAGCTGCTCCAAATCGTGAACAATTTGCTTCTGCTCCTCCATTTCTTCCTCCCCCAGACTGACGGTGTCTGTACAAACCTCCTGCACAACACTGTTCCACTTCACCGTCGATGAGATCGCTTGCTTCCTCGGCCTACCGCATCCACGCTTCATTGTTTCAGTGATTTACACGCTTAGTGTGTGTATATCGCCCTCGATGTATTTTATTTACTGTAACCCAAGAAATAATATGTTAAATACATGATGTCACTAAATAAATACATGATGTATTGTGATGTTGAATGTCTGGAATTTGATTAGTTGGATATTTTCAAAATATTTTGGTATTGTAAAAAAATTAAATGTCTGAAGTAATATATTATATACAAGATCTTACCTTATAAACACATGAAATAAAGAAGTTAAGTGTATAAAAATTGCTATATAAAAATGACTTTATGCATTTTATTGAGAAAATTTACATGTTTTTAAATTTTCTGGGATGTATGAAGTAACATATTAAATAAATGATGTAATTGCATTAGCACATGAAATAACTTAATCGAACTTTGTAAGATGATTCATCAATATCTAGAATTAAATTACATGCATTTTGTAAAGAATATTTTTATGTTTTAAAATTTAATGTAGCTAAAGAAGTAATATGTTAAATACATAATTTAACTCAATAAATACATGATGTATTATGATATTGAAGGTCTGAAATTTGATTAGTTGATTTTTTTCAAAATATTTTGGTATTGTACCTCTATGTACATATTTATCAATGACTAAATAATTGTTATGAAGGCCGAACTAAATTGTAAAATGCATGAACTAATCAAAAAATTAGTTTATGTAATGAGTTACTGAAAGGATACATATTTGCAGGACCATATTTTGACACCAATTTGAGAAACCTATCGAAATTCTCGTCTCAACCTACAAAGGAACATGAAAATTCAACCAATGTAGCGGAATCTTCCATCACTACACCGCCAACAATCCATGATCCATCTCCCACAATGACAAAAGGAAGAAGCAAGAAAATTGAAGGATGCAAGCAAAGAATGAAACAAAAAACAAAGGAGTTTGGAACAAAGGCACCAAAGCAACAAGTCTAGACCGTTGACATTGTATTTACATTATTATTTTGTACATCTAACTTAAATTCTGAGACTAATCATTTAAACTATTCTTCATATGCTTTGAACATCTGAACTAATTAATGTATATTAATTAAATAAAATTATATTCAAACTTATATAAACCAAGCAACCAGTGATTGAAACTAATGACTCAAATGAATAAACTAAATGAAAATATACATGAACTAATGTTAGAATAAGTAACTAAAATATGGGGATCAAAAAGTAAACCATAACACATGACTATAAGTTTTCTAATGTTTGAACTAAATAACTAAATAATCAAACAAAAAACCTAAATAACCAAACTATATTCCTAAAGATAACATGACTATAAAAAGAACGATGCATAAAGTAACAATCTGAAAAAATAGTAAATTTGGCAAAGCAAAATTTAAACACCAAAAAAATTATTGCTAGACAAACTATTAAACTTTAATAACAAGCTAAAGATAAATACAATGAAACTAAAGAGATAAACTTCATAATTGAGTTAATAAAAAATTACAAGTTTTAATCTAATTACGACAAAAAAAATCAACAACCTAGCAAATTACATTCAGAATCATACAAAAATAAAATCATTGATCATTCAAATATAACAAAACCAAATATTCAAATCACACTACAAACTCAATCTATTTTTGAATTACAAGTTCTCGCAAACATCTTGAACTCCTTATTCGGTGGGTTGTACAGTTGTGTACGCTCCATCTAGGCCATCCAATTCACCGTCAGTAAACAAGTTAAAAGTCAGGATATGTTGGTTTTGTTCCCTTCTCCTCCAATTGTTGACATATTTATCAACCATAGCACATACATTGTCATTCCAAAACTCTTGTGAATCTTCGAAGTTATCTGGCTGCATTTGGCTTTATTCAGTAGCATCTTCACTTGATTGCAAGTTGTGTGATCCCTCAGCAGTAACATCACTCTTAACCTTCTCCAAACTTTCATTCATATCAACAGTAACAACTTCAATGTTGCGCTTGAAAATCATGAGAAAAAATCACCTTAAAACATATATGGTGTTAATCTTAAAACTGATTTTTCCATTGGAATGCTCCTTTTGAAAATGGAAGAAATATATCACTTTTCATCTTGAAAAATTGTTTGATACTCTCCTTGTTCAGTCACCGAATACCTTACTAATGACCCAGTTTAAGCATAACCAGCATATGTTCATGTGCATTAAGCAAAATACCAACATAACAATATAAATACAATAAGAATTATAATTATAAAATCCAACCAGAATCTTTTTCACATATTGAATCGGGATCATTCACCAAGGACCCAAGAACAACTATATAATATAACAAATAAACTCGCAAAATACCTAGACTAATGATACAAAAAGATGAACAAATTGTACTAAAAATCACCAGTTTGGATTACACTGCCCTCAACAACAACATTATCCTTATCGATTTATGTTTTCAAAAGAGATAAAATAATGAATTAAATAGTCAAACTAACAGTATAAAACATAAGAATAAATTATAATCATAAAATCTAACTAGATTCCTTTAAAAAATGTTGTAACTTTGTGGAGATTTGTTGGGACAGATGGACTCACCTTCTACTTCTATGGAAAGAAGGACAAAGACTTATGCTTAGTATCTGATTCCAACCTACACATCAATGCTCACTTCATTGGAATGAAGAATGCCATTTTGGTTGAGTAAAACAAATGGGGATTCTCGTAGATGTTGATTGAGTAAGAAGAATGAAAACTTAACAAAGACTTTGGTTGAGTAAAACAAATGGAGATTCTCGTTGATGTTGGTTGAGTAAAACAAGCAAACTGATATAACAAAACTGGAAGAAAAAAATAAAACATGAAGTCTCCATGTCTACCGGTCCTAATATATCAGAAACCTTGAGAAAATTCAGCATCATGCATTCAACATTTACAGATAAGTCATTTTTGTAGTCAGAAAATATAAATCTTTGTGAATGTACTGATAGAATCTAGAGTTTACAGATGATACAGATTCAGTGGACCTAATATATATGTGTGTGTGTGTGTGTGTGTATATATATATATATATGTGTGTGTATATATGTGTGTGTGTGTATGTGTGTGTATATATATGTGTGTGTGTGTGTATATATGTATATATATATATATGTATATATATGTGTGTGTATATGTATATATGTATGTATATATATGTATATATATGTGTGTATATATATATATGTATATATATATATGTTTGTATATATATATGTATATATGTATATATATATATATGTGTGTGTATATATGTATATATATATGTGTGTGTGTGTGTATGTATATATATATGTGTGTATATATGTATATATGTGTGTGTATATGTATATATATGTGTATATATATGCATATGTATGTGTATATATGTATATATATATATATGCATACGTATGTATGTATGTGTGCATATATGCATACGTATGTATGTATGTGTGCATATATGCATACGTATGTATGTATGTGTGCATATATGCATACGTATGTATGTATGTGTGCATATATGTATATCTATATGTGTATATATGTATATATATATGTGTATATATGTATATCTATATGTGTATATATGTATATATATGTGTATATATATAAAATATAAAATCAATATCAATCAAGATACTAGGAGATACTATAGACTCAATCAAATACAGTGATTGATTTGGTTTAGGACTAACTCCATATTCTATCATGTACATTAAAAACAAAGAAATTATATAAGCGAATCAAAGACAAAATGAGAAGTGCAAACAGAATATTGATTTCCAAATTATAAAATTGAAAATTTTATCCAGTGGAGTGATGCTTGTGCTATATATGCTTGGTAACTAAATATGACATACCAAAAAAAGAATTAACATCTCTTTGATTGAAATTGATATCTAGTATTTACCTTTTGTAAAGTGGGTCAAGAACATTATATATTTAGAAAAAGATGAACTTTCTGGACACTGATTGTGCCAAATCCACCACGATTCAAGAAGGAAACTATTTGATCAATGAATTCGCTGCTAAGAAGTTATGCATTCCAAGAGCAACCAAATTGAAATCCACGATTGAAGCTACAAAATTACAAAATAAAGTAGCGAACACACAAACAACAGTAAGTAGAAAGTTTCTGCACTTGATTCACAAGTTTATCAACCTTCGAACAAAATCATTAACCTTATCCACGATAGAAATTCAGCATTTCTCTAAATTACTCACGATTTGACACCATAAACCTATGTCGTATTAAGAAATCTGAAATCCTCTAGATTAATCAAATCTCCAGTTTAAAATCAACGATTTTGGTGAGAGATCACAACAAAATCGATGGTTGAAAAGAAAAACCTCCACTCTCAAAAGAGAGAAAATGTCGATGAAAAGGAAAATATAAAAAGAAGAAAATATCCGAACTTAATTTATATCACTGTCACTATTTACTACTAAGACCCTCCATTTCTTTTTCTTTGCACACGAGACCTGCTTCCTTGTGAGTACAACCACAACAGAACCTGAAGTAAGCACATAAATAGGCTAACTAAACACATAAACAGCCTAACTATTATGTTACACATCGTTTCATACCAAAAACCACAACATAAAAATAGTAAAATAGAGCAACTAAAAATTCAGCAAATAGAGCAACATCAATACAAAAAATAGAGCAGCATCAATAAGAACAAAGAACACATCAAATCAATCAACAATAAAATAGAAAAATCAAAGAAAAACAAGACAAAACCCTAACAATACAACAATTAACAAAAAATAGAAAATCACCTTTTCATTCAACAGCGGATGAGGTAGGAACACTGTTATCAACATTCATGTCATCTTTAGCTGCAATACCTTCCTTCGATTTTATCATATCTACAAAATAACGAAACAAAAATTGAAAACACTCAAAATAAAGCCAAAATAACACATGCACGGCCGGATTTACGAAAATAAATGGCGGAATCAACAAGAAAACAACCAGAAATTTGAAGAAAGTAAAAAGCCCCAAATCTTACCTCTATCAGACCACAAAATTCAAAAAAATGAGAAAATCTTACCTCTATCAGACTGCAAAAGACACACTGACGCAATGTAGGCTTCGAAATCGCTATTTTAAACAGAAATTGGGCAGCTGAAATCATATCTGACTGAGGGAGTATGAAGAGGGTTTTTTCGGCTTTGGTTTTCTGATTTTGTGAGCGAGAGAATATGATAAAAAAACTGAATAATTCTTAAATTATATATCTTATAAGCTATTGTATTTAAGTCCCTAAAACTATTTAATTTTCTTAAAGACCCATGGTCTCACCATAAGCTTGGGTGAGACAGTCTCACCCAAGTCTTTGTAATAATTTAAAAAGTCAATTTTTTTAATTGAAAATTCGATGTGTAGGGCTTTGGGTGAATTATCTAAAGAATAATACTTACCAACTACACAAGTCTCCCCATATGCAGAAATTTTGATTGTGATTTTATAGTTGTCATATTGTGTGCGGGTGCATGGAAATGTGGGCGTGCACGGTTGGTGCATAAGTTAAAATAGTAGAATGAATTGAAAATGAAAAATGTGTTAATTATGAAATGATAATATAATCTTTTAATAAGTTGAAAATAACCAATGAAAGGTTTATAACAAAATATGAAACTAAAAACATTTAAATGTTATTTGTTTTGTTTTTGATGGTATTTAAATGATAAGTTTGACCATATAGATCTTTATCTATATGTGACTAATATAACCGATCTCTTCTCTCAAACCCTAAAATTTTAAAATTTCATTATAACTTCCACATCAATGGCGGTACAAACATCATCGTCTTAGTTTTCTCCAATAAATATGATGTCTTTCCCACATCTGCACATCTCTCGACCTTCATTAATGACGGCAGCTCAACTATGGTAACTTCTCGATTATTTGAAAGGCGGTGGATCTGCCTTCTTACTTCATTCCATGAAATTTTTTTTCATGTTCACCCATTTTGGTGCTGGTAGTTGCAATAGTTTGAGTGATGATTACGAAACCGGTACACCTTAATATCACTGCTCTGAGAGCGACAATTGTGTAAATATAACACACATACACAGATATCATTTCATTGTAATAAAAAATTGCCCAAACTTTTGTATGATTACTCAATGCACGCGGCTTCTAGGTGGATTTTATCAAGTGTAATAAATACCAAGTACACGGCATCACCGTAGTAAGAAACTTTTATTGTGATATAAAATTCTTTACATTGTGCGCGATTGCACGAAAATGTAAGGGTGCACGTGTAGTGTGTAAGTGAAAATAATATTACGTATTAAAACCTAAAATAAGTTAAGTATTAAATGGGAAGAAAACCTTTTAAGAAGTTGAAATAACCAAGGAAGAATTTATAAGAAAATATGAAACTAAGATAAATTTAATAATATCATACTTCGTCTTTAACATCTAAATATTTTTTTTCATGATCTTTAAATGACAAACTTGACCATTTAGATCTTTATCTATATGTGACTTGATATAACTGGTCTCTTATCCCAAACCCTAAATTTGCAAAATCCCAACGTAACTTCCACATCAATGTCGGCGCTACAAACATCATCGTCTTAGTGCCCTCTAATAAATATGATTATGTTCCTAATTCTTACATCTCTTGATCATCATTAATGACGGCAACTCAAGAATGGTAATTTCTCGTTCTTCAAACATTACCAGAAACAACACATATTACCTCGGTTCTGCAGGGGTTTTTACCTCGGTTTTCAACAATAAAAAACCAAGGTAAATGTAGGTGTAGTAAAAAAATATACTTTGTACCTCAGTTCATAACCAAGGTAAAAAGTAGCTTTGAACTCGATTTTTGTTGAAAAGAACCGAGGTAAATATTTCTGTGCTGATATCCATACCGACGACAGTGCGATGTCGGTCTATATTCTGAGTCTGCCAACTACCCTAACTGTGTACAACGTCGATGTGGTCAATGCAATTGTGACATCGTTTATGACTTTAACCGATATCGCATGATTTTGTTACCGACATCCCAGATTATGATTTTTTATTGCTGTTTAGAACCGTGGTAAATTGTATTTTTTACATCGAGTTTTCAGCAGAATAACTAGTGTAAATAATAATGTGATGAACCGATGATCGACCAGTAGGCGACGTCGGGGTAAACGAATGCATTGCCGATGTGCGGTACATAATGCGACACTATCCGATATCGCATTTGTCAACATCGCGTAATAGATGACGTTGCATATCAATAAAAATGATGTCATTTAATGGACCAAGGTTGCATGTATATGTGCAACCAGGGTGAATTTCCTATGCTCTACGATGAGTTTGCGATGTCGCTGATTGTGTCATGGTTTATGGAGCAACATTGTCCTATTATGTGCGATTGATGTCGCTCCATTTTGTGTACCGTCGATAACTCATTGCAAATTTTTTTGCTCCATTTTGTGTATCGTCGATAACCCATTGCAAATTTTTTTGCAATGTCGCTCCATTCTTATTTGATTTACCAAATTGCTGATTATGTTGTATGACGTTGGTCCACATGTAAAATGGAGAAATAGATATTTACAGAAAAGAAGACTCAGCGTCAAATGCCCTTTTAGATTAAATTCTACTACACCATGCATAAAGCATACAGACAAGAAGGATAAAAACTACACCATCCATACACAAAGTATGTTACCAAATCCTCCCAAAATGAACTATACCATTGATATTCCATATCTAGCTAAAGATCTATGCCAATGTGTCAAAAACAATCTTGGAAAGTATCAATGGGCATTTTAGAGAATCGTGCTTTCACAAAAAAAATCAACATATTCCCAGCTCCTCATATGGTAGATGGGTTAAGTAAATGCTTCAAATTCTTTACCACCATAAAGAGCGACCAACTCTCGTGTACATCCTCTAAAAGCTTGATGGAGTATTGTGCTTTGTCCTCAAAAAATTACTACAACAAGGGGTAATCTCATAATCAATAAATAGGTTGTGTGAAGTCGTGATATTATTGATTAGATTCAATAAGTGAGAATAATCGATACCTTTTGTAGATCATAATGATTCTATTGCACAAGCAAGACCGAATCCTTCATAATACGCATGCAATAGAAACTGCTCTCTTATGCCGCCACTTGTTTTTTATCCTATTCGAATGGACAAATTGTTCACAAACACATAGTTAAGTACTTATAACAATACTTATTTCATAATATATTTTTGAAGTTAACTGTAACCTTCAGTGACATCCAATGGAATCCTTTGTGCTTGTTAATTATGGGATCGATCATCACCTTTGTAATTGCAAATGAAATTGTTTCCAGGGGCGTTTGATGTAATGGATTGTACTAGAAAACCATTTTTGAAGGAAGAACAATGATGGCCACCATCCAATTGTGAATGTAGAGTTGACTCACCTCTCGTAATAAGGTGAGATGTATATCGAATTGTCCATTTGCATCAAACATGAGCTCAAGTAGGCCAAACGCTCCCATTGCTACATGTTCATGTTGGATCTTCATTGGGCAAAGAACCCCTATCCACCCTTTCAATTTGGAAATGGATTGTACAGGCAAAAGCCTATAAACATGGTTATTCTTGCTAGATTGAAGCCAGACGTATTAAGTGTGTCGATCAATCAAGTTAGGGTGATGCATTAATACTTACATGAAATGTAGTTGCATCACGAGAGGGGGAACATTATTGAAACGGAACAAGTCTTCCGAATCCTCCTTCCGAATAATTGGATTTACCTTGTACCCAAAAATATCCACTTCTTCCACGGGGATTTTGTACGAACGTGAGGGAGGGTGTGTCATCACAGCCGTGCGGATGTTCTTTAGGGAACTATCCTTCGATATATTTAAAGTCGGTAGCTTTAGTGACACAATACTTTGTTTGTTTTGGATCCCCACGTGTATTGGGAAATTTTTTTGGGCTACTAATCCTTGTCTCAATCTACATGAAATCAACCGTAAAATTTATGTACGCAACATTTATCTCAACTGATAAGTAATAGTATATAAATTATCATGTTATACCTTCTTTGTAGGCATGTTTTCCAAAATATCGACCAAACAAAGGGGCCATTCAACAAGCAATCCCAACGCCTTGTCAACCATATTTTCCTTGACTTCTGGGATAGGAAGAACAATACCATATACGAGGCTCTTTGTGACATTGACCACTACATTATCATTCACGACTGGCTTATGATGATGCACTCGTATAGACGTGTACACTTTACCTTCTGCTACAATGTGGCTCTCTCCATCAATCATTCAGCAAGTAGTTTGCACAAGGAATTTTCCTACACATGGAGACTTGGTAATTTAAAACAAAGTATAAAATAGTTTTTTAATATTATTAGTATAATATTTTTACTTAGACCTTTATGTTGCGTTGGGTGGCCTCTACTAACTTCATTCTCAATCGATCAAAGGCAAAAAATGTTTTAGAAGTCGGAGACGATGGTACGGGCCTACTATCACACTTCAGGTGCTTATGTGTTAAGGTTTTTGGAGAAGAAGTTTGAGGTGGATTTGAGGTTGTCATTTTAGAAATAGCAAGGATTCTCTCCAAGTCAAGTGGCATTTTCCTCCCATTCGATTCTTGCGAGACATAAGCAACTAGTTGCCTTAATGTGGATTTCAAAGCATCAATTTCTGTTTGTTGACTACTGGATGTGATATCAACCTTAGGTGGTTGAGGTTAAAAAGATATCCCTATGTGTAGTGAGAGTGCTGACACCCCGGACCCAGCCCAGATGTTCTTTCTTGTTAAGAGCAGCCCCTAGTATGTCCTTCTTTCTAACCCCAATGAACTCGCCGAGATCTTGATTTCTTTTTAAGTCTGCCTATAAATTACCAATAATCAATCTCATTTGCTTGATATTGTACTTGAACAAATGCATTCATATCATATCAACTAAACCTCATGCAAAACTTACAATTTGTTTTGCAACCAACTTTGCATCCTTTTTGTGGAACTTACCCTCCTTCTTCCCACGCCCTTTGTATCTGTTTAGCCATTTCTCAAATTGGGGAACCTTATCGGGTGTAGGATTTTCCATTGAAGTTCTCGCTTCCTCTTCCTTCATTCCAAGCTTCACCTTGTCGAACACTCTAGCCTCGAACATTTCCCTCATGATTATTCTTGTTGCTAGTGTAAAACCTCCACGACTCATTGTGTGGCGCATCTTGCTTGTTCTTGCAAGCTCACTTTTTCTTGCCCTAAGACCCTGTAAAATCAGTAGATCACAAATCAACAATGTGGACTGACTTGGTAACACATTTCCCTTGCTTCTGAATGACATCAGACACAAGTCGATAATAATATCACATGGATCGATAGGTCAATATGTGACGTTGCATACATTGTCATTCCAAGACAATGCCAGAAGTTAGTTTATGAACGACGTCACACTCTAGTCGAATGTAACGATGTACAGCCTAATTTGTACTATGCGACGTTGCATGTTCACCTAGTGTTACTCATTTTAGGAAAAGGATGGACCTTTAGGATTCTAAATCACTAACAAGCATACATAACATACACATTTGACAATACCAATGAAACTATACTCATGCATAAGCATGTTTATCCAACAATAAAATACATGCATATAATAATAAATATGTACCCATTGTGTATATACTTGTAAGCATGTTAATGTAAATTCCTTACCGATTGTTCATCCACTAGTTTTCTTGCAACAAAAACCTTCCAACTCAATTCACTTATGAATGGATGCTTAATTCTTGGGTTGCAATTCTTCTTCTTACCGAACACGTATCCCTAGCCAATTTGGTTTTGAAATCTCTCCATCCTTCACCAAAGCACCATATGGTTCTCTTCTTCAATCTTTCCATATCATGACACTCAATTTCAAATGCATATTGCATGGCCCTCCATAGTTTATCCTTGTAAGCATCATCAACACGAGGCCACGACTCATACAAGAAATTAAAATATCTACCTTTGTCCTAGCAATCAAACCTATACCTTCCTCCACCATGTATAACAATTTCTTGAAAATTGTCCGACCCCTCGACCTTGCCTAAGTCTTTTCAATCCATTCAAATCTCTCCCTTCTTTGGGCACTTTCCTCTTATCGGTGTTAACCACAAAAGACCTGAAATTAAAGTTCATTAAACACGCACGTCAATGATGAATGCAATATAATATTTAAAATGTAACCTTTTTCATGGACATTAAATCCACACTAAGGTTTTTAACATTGGAGGTTACATTTAATAGGGAAACAATATAAGATGTAATCACCACACCACCACAAACATGTAACCCCCTTGCATGATACGCAAAATACATAACTCATGAAGTTGATCTTCACCATAAGAAAATAATGAAAATTAAACATTTGAGTTATCTCCATATCAAATAACCTCCTTTAGCAAGCTTCCACATGTTGTACACCATATACACTTGAAAAAATTACATCTTTAATGAAACCATAGAACCATAGTCCACAATCTAAAAGAATAAAAATATGAAACATAGCAATATTAAACACTCATTCAATAATCAATCCCTAGATATGTGGACATAGACAATATGATCATGGCAAGTTGGAAAGATGGAACCTTACCACTTTTTTTTTATTCATGGAAGCCCCTCCCATGAGGACCTCTTCCTTTTCCCTTTGTTTCTCCATTTGGCTTGAATGTGGTGGTAGTGGATTTGGGTGTATTTGGTGGTTAATTTGTTGGAGGTGAATGGAAATAGAGATGAAGAATTTTGGGGTCTTTAAAGGGAAAGGGCGCCAATTTGGGAAATAAATACTTTTTCAAAGTATTTTTGGGTTTTTTTTACCAAGTATGGCGTATAAAGCTAGTCTCCCGCTGTTGATGCGATGTCAAATACGTCACGTGACATCTCGGTCGCTAGTATTTTAAGTCTACATTTGGGTTAAAATAGGCCCAATAGGCCCGTCTCATATGAATATATGACGTCATAGCAATGTCGATCAAACCTCGGGACATAAGATCCACGTCACAATCTTGGTAATGCCCGTGGTTTATTGGCATGCCATAGGCATGTGGATAGACTAAATGGATCATTCCCCTTGAATGAACGGCATCGCCAAATGTTCGGCATGTAGTCGCTAAGCAAGAGGACTCGTGCAGCATTGCATACTAGGCTTTTCATCGTTATTTCTAAATATATTTCAAGGACAAAAAATATTAGTTTTGTTAGTGAAATTGTGTTTCCATTTTAAGCCAACTAATTTTCAACCCTAATACACATATAAGGGTTTAAACATTACCTGTTTAACGGTTATGATGGTTAAAGGGCTGTAAATTCCTTACCGATGTCATTCCAAGCCAAAGCTAATCATGTCTAGAAATTACACGGGGCTTTATTAGAAGCCCACCAACATTCAACCTCATTACATATGTTGGTTGTTGAAGGCCACTACGTTAGCCGATCTTGTTATATATAGGCTTAAAGATATTTGTTCTTTCAATTAGATATGGTTTTTAGTTCATGCTAAGAAATAGTCATCAATATTACATGAGTGGGGGTTTGACAATAGCCCATTCTATGGCTAAGGTTGTTAATGACCCATACGGAGCCGATCTTCTTCTAGATGAAAAGATATCGGCTCTTTTAATTATGTAAGGTTTTTAGTTCAAGCACAATAATAATCATCCATATTACACAAGTGGGGTTTAAATAATAACCCGATCAACGGCTAAGAATGTTGAAGGCCAGTATTGTAGCTGATTTTGTTTTAGGCCAAAATATATAGTCGATCTTGTTTTAGGTCAAGAATAGTCAACCATATTACAATATTGAGAATTTCACAATATCCTCTTTGGTGATTCAGATGATTGAAAGCAAGACATAGCCAATCTCATACGAGTCCTAAATATTTACCAGCTTCTTTTATTACAAGGTGTTTTATTTTAAACCCCACAAAGAGCCAATCTCATTACACGGGTGAGGGTTTTAAAAATAAACCATGCATGTGGTTAAGATTGGTGTAGCCCAGTAATAGGTGATGTCATTCGAGGTTGAAACATTTCATTTCAAGCAATTACTATTTTTTTCATGTAAGGAAAATGATTAGTCAACCCTGTTACACGAGTCAGTGTTCAAACATTATCCTATCGACGGTCAAGAAATATCTCTACTAGTATTAGTTAGTTTGCCATTTTTATCCCACAATAAGTTAGCCTTATTACACGAGTAATTGTTTGTCTAACACCCATACTATTTAGAAGAATTTAGAAGCCCGGACATAGCCGTATTTAATATTTTTGTCTTACCTATGCATTTAATATTAATTGTACTGTTGAATACTATTTCCATACTATTAAAGTAGGGCCTAGAATTTGGGCTCACATACATTGATTTTAGGGTGAAAAGCCCACCCTCTTTGTGCAAAGTCACTTATATGTCAGACAGTTTTTGTTCATACCGATATCCATATGCAACACCGGGTGGTGTCTTCTCAACCCAATACTGTCCTAGCCCATTTTGTTTCATCTTTTGGGTCGATTGTACTATCTGGCCCAATTTTATTGACATACAAAATCGCGAATAAGTTGATCAACTTTCAATTTTCTCGAATATGTCTGGGACGCCGCTAATTCACGTTTCAAGTCACTTTGGTCCAAGCCCTCCAAAAATTGTTTGGGCCCCAGGTCAAATTCCTAGCCCAGTAGGTATTATATGTGATGTCATCTTTTGTTATTTGTGCATATTGTTCATTGTGAAATGGTCTGCGGTGTTGCACATGTGGTAAAAATGACATTGTTCGCTGCTGAGTATATAAACTGCTAACTTTCAACCCACTCACATTCTCAACCTCGATATTTTACTCAAATTGTTGCCTCTGCAAAAAAAATAGTCAAGAAACGGTTGAATCTCAACCCAAAACCACCAACAAATATATAAATAGCCCATAATCGGCCGAGATCTTTAGGTTCAACTAATCCATTGTCAGAATCTGTTCAAAGGGGATGAGACTAAAACCCTAGAAGCGGTAACATTTTTTAAAATTTATTTTTTTGCTTGTTTGTATGCGGTCATATACTTATTTCCTTCCTACTACGTTGTTTTTATCTCAATGAAGATGAATGCAGCTTTTTATTTAGTTCTGTGATTATGTTTTTGGCTTAGGGGTGTCCTTTTTAGGTTTCGAATTTGAGATTTTAAGCTTAGTGGCAATGTCTGGGGAATTTTGTGCCTAAAACGTGTTCTGGTTACTATTACAATAGTTGTGCTTGTTGTTGTGCATATGTAGTTTGATTTCATAGGTGTTTTTGGCGTGTCGTATACACTTCTTAATTATATTCGACCAGGTTGATAGGTCAGGCGATGTCCCAGATTCATACATATGAATCTGCGACTTTGCAGAGAACATATCAGTCTAGATGACATATCTGCGATATGTATGCGATCTCGGTCAAAACATAAATTCCAGTGATTTCATGTTCCCTCGGAATGAGATTTTTAGATTGCACTATTCAATAGATGTCTCTAGTGAAGCAAGCAGCAAAGAAGGGCAGGGGCATGAAAGCAAGAGAAAGTTCCTCCTGCTCCAAAAAAGGTGAAGATGATTGATGCCTCTCCGTCTCCAACATTCAAAAAAATCCACTTCTTCACCAAGGAAAATGAGAAGCTCTTTGAAATGGTAAGGGACGGGAGAGTGAAGAAGGTGAGGGCAATGTGGTTTGAGGACGTGGAACAACTCCACTTGGATGTTTTCCTTGAACTATTCAAACTTTTGGGAATGTAGGGGTTGATTTTCCTGAACAAGCCAACATATGAATTGGAGGTCAAGAACTTCTACTCCAATTTCATGCGTCTCACCAACACCAACCACCAAACAAAATTCAACAAGGTGACAATGGTTATGACATCAGCCTTGATCAACGAAGTGATTGGGTGCACAGTTGGTAGAGATGATCAGCCAGGGTTTGCCACTGCAATATACTACATGGACTCGTGGCCTCCAAGGGACAACGAGGTTGATCTGGTATGGGCCCTCAACCTCAACCGTATGATGGAGAATTACTTCAAAATTAAAGCGGGCAATGGGCTCATCAAGCCACGGGCCATCAAGACTAATGTACTGGATCTTGAAGAGAGGATAATGTACAATATCATTGTGCAAATAGTAATCCCAGCCGGACATCCTTCGGAGTGCACTATCAACAGGGCCTTCTTGTTACTCCCACATTACGAAGAAGAATGTCATCAACAAGATGCACACGGTGTCCCTCGCCCCAAAGAGTCTGACCCTGCCCTATGGAGACATCATCACTGCCTTAATGGAGAAGCAAAAACTTAAGATCCGATCAACAGTGAAGATCTATCTGAGGTACTGTAATGAGAACTATTTCGATGAGAAGCACTGGAATTGGGAGGCAAGGATGTGGATTGATTGCAACGTCTCCCAGGGAAATCTTGATGTGCCTGACATGCCCGTGCCTAATGGTACTTTATCAAAATCCATAGTAATGCATCCTGAACCCGCTACCCCACGATCGGGTACGAGATTTAATTTTTTTTCCTTGTTATTCTCAATGTCTAATATTTATAACTCTTAAAAATTACATTAAATTAAAAAAATTTCCCCAAAATGAATGAAACGGAACGCCTGGGCCATACATGAAGGACCTGGCCGAGACGAAGGCTCTGGCGCAGTGCACAGACTGCCATGTGTGCTAGTTGATGACCAACTTGGTAGCCCTTCAGGAAATATTGGTCGATGCTATCAATGCACCTTGTGTGGACCCCTAGATGGCTGCACATTGATCTGAGGCACGTAAAATTGAAGCAGAGAGGCTTGCGGATGAGGAGGATGCACTGATCAATAGTGATATTGGAATAGACTCCAGCAGAGGCGAGACCAGGTTTTCGAGCGATGGGTCAAAACATGAGAAAATGCCAGACTATGGCAATAGTTTGTCCGAAGAAGATCTCAACCCTCCCCTATCACCCCCCCCCCAAATGATTGCCATGTCTTGTATTGATGATTTTGTCTTACAATTATATTGGGATTCTATAAATTTGATCCCTTTTGTGACATTGCTGGATGTTTTGTGAATTCTATGTTAATATTCAGTGTTACGGATTTTAATGGTTTTAATGATATCGTGTGATATGGTTTTATTCAATTACAAATATGTGTTTGGTTGTTGTGAACTTGGAATGAGACCTTTAGATGGATCATTCCTTGTTCTAGCTTAATTGGTTTAGCAGTGATGATTTTTTAGGTAAGTTGGACCGATGTGATGCCGCACCTTATTCACACATGAAAAGGTTGGTGAGTCCGAGGGGTTACCGACTATTTAGCAAGATTGCAGAATTAATTGATTTAAGCTGATTTAGGCACTAACTTGGAGCGAGGGGTAAGTGCGACATCTCCATGCCCAATTCGCTCTTACCAAATTATTCACTGACTGTTTATGCGGCATCGACATCTCTATTTCTTAAACATTCCATAAAGTTTTATTAACATGAGTTGTACTTTGCGACATCACATATGACGCGTCGTATAACCCAATTTTTCTACCGACAAGTGCGCGATGTCGATTAATAAGTTTCCATAACCAAGCATGGCTTCATTTTTGGGATATAATGGCTAGACAATTCATTTAAAAATTACATTAAACCACAAAAAGTCCCATAAACATTCAACAAGGTTAGTTAGAGTGATTTCTATACCCAATATATGGCTTCTTCTTCCGCTTCCTCAATTTGGGGTGCCTTTCAATATACATGCCTTCTTTGTGGTCTCTCCTCCAAGCTAGCTCCACCCCAATTATCTCATCCTAGCCAAAAATACTTGTGCTGGTTGGAGTGTGTGGAATAATGTAGGACAGTGAAGATGGACAAACATCTCCCACAAATTGACTTTTCCCTTGAATGACCACTAATTTACTAGAATCACAAGGATCAGCAACATAAAACACCTATGCAACCTATGAAGCAAGGATGTAAGGATCTCCAGTAGAACATGTTCAGCTCAAATCGATAACTGTAAAGCCTAGCTCGTCCACCGATACACCTGCATTATTATAAACCCATTTGCTTTTGAAAAGTGGGAGTCTGAAACTTGTGTAGATGAGTTCCCATATTTACTCAATCCACCATAGTAAGACATGTTCCCATACATGAGATTCCCATCCTTTGCACTGCTTACATGTAAAGCTTCCTCAACTAAGCTAACGCCACTATTTTGTTAGTAGTGTGTGTGTCCCATTCAAGGGTGGAAAAGGTAAACCCATTCATGTCATAGCCCGTGAAGGAAATCGTA
This sequence comes from Rubia yunnanensis, assembly GCA_037428765.1. Lineage (NCBI taxonomy): Eukaryota > Viridiplantae > Streptophyta > Magnoliopsida > Gentianales > Rubiaceae > Rubia > Rubia yunnanensis. Next base: position 90,060,831 of record CM075068.1, read on the forward strand.
GTTGCAGAAGGCATAAAGGCTAACCAATTCAAGATTTCACCATGACTATCTCCGACTACTGTTTGGTGTAACCAATCAATGAAAGTGGGATTTTTTTTTCAGCAAGTACTTGCTTCTCCGACCAACAGGGGTGCTGCTCTTTGATAGTGACCATGTGAATATCCACATACAGGCAAACCACATCTAAATTCTAAAAAACATATAAGTGTGCTTTCATCAACTTGTCGGGGGTTAATAACCTAGTTGTTCCTTTTCTCAAACTTTTCCACCCACTCTGTTTGCATGGAAAAATTTTGGTACACTAACCGACTTCTCATTCTTCAAGAATTCCATATAGTATTCTATTGCCTCCTCTATCACATACCTCTGCATAATACTAGCATCCGTGTGATATTGATTTTTCAAATATCCCTTGAATATCTTCATATACCTCTTGAAGGGATACATCCATCGAAGATAAACAGGACCACATATCAATATATCTTGTACAACGTGAACCAAAAAGTGCACCATGATGTCAAATAATGAAGGAGGGAAATACATCTATAACTCACACAACACGATTGCTATTCCCTTCTATAGTTCCGCCAATTTCTGACGCCTAATCACCTTATAACAAATTGGCTTGAAGAAGTGACACAACCAGGTAATACAGTTTATGATGTGAGGTGGCAAGATGGATCTGATCGCAAGCAGGAGAAATTCTTGAATCAAACAATGTGAATCGTGTGATTTCATATTACCCAATATCAATCCCACATTGGATACTAGATTGCTAACCCTAGAAGAGTAGCCCTTCGGGACAACCATACCTTTGAGGCTGGAATGTATCAAGTCTTTCTCAACTTTTGAAAGTGTGTAACAAGCATCGGGCAAGTACGTCTTGGATCCCTGATCCTCGGGGGCCAAATAAGGTATAATTCCCATTTCCATCATATCTTTCCTTGACTTCACTTCATCCTTTGTCTTACCAAGGATATTCATCAAAGTACCAACCAAACTATCAAATACATTATTTTCAATATGCATCACGTCCAAACAGTGTTAGACATCAAGGGTCTCTTAATATGGTAATTTAAAAAATGGAACGCTTATTCCAACTATCGAAAACCTTTGGTTTCATCTTCCTCTTGCTAGATTCATTTTGAAAATTACGCAATATGTTCGAGATTAATGCACATGTTAATACATAAGGAGGGGGAACCAACTCTACCTTTCCATTGAATTCAGCAAGTCGATTCCTCCACCGATGAGTTATTAGAAGTCATCTTCGGTGCCCAAGATAACTGTCTTACTTCAATTCCTCAACTGAAAATAATTTGTTCCTTCCAAACAAATAAGGCATGCCAAGTGACCTTTAACTGAATAGCCAGACAAGTTTCCATATGCAGGGAAGTCATTGACGGTGCAAAACAACATGGCTCTAAAGTCAAATGTCTCCCTCCAAAACTCATCATACATCCTCATTCCAGGATCCCACATCTTTTTAAGGTCATACACCAAAGGGTATAGGTAGAAATCGATATCGTTCCCGGTTGCTTAGTACCGTAGATCACTAGAGACAACATGATGTACTTCATTTCCATGCATAACTATGGGGGAAAGTTACAAATCATTACCATCATCAGCCATGAACTATGATTACTACTCATATTACTGGCCTGGTTTATTACATCTGTGCACAAACTAAGCCTCAAGTTACGTGGGTCATTCCTAATGGCGGGAAAGGTTGTATCTATCTTATTCCACTGAACACCATCGGCAGGATGACTAATGACTTTAGAGTCAACCATTGTCCAATATGCATGCCAACTCAAATTCTTTGCATTATCAGGATTTTCAAACAATCTTCTCAATCGAGGAATAATAGGTAGATACCAAAAAACCTTGACAAGAGCCTTCTTCGTTTATCAATTTCCAATTACTCCATCAATATCCACCTCCGTCTCTCAGAAATTTGGAGCATTGCATTTAGGGCATTCCTTGCATTCAAGTGATATCCCATATACAAGATACAATCATTTTTGACTAGCATGTATATTTTCATAATGCATGCCAATCGAACATAATACCTTTTTTGCTTCATATACCGTTTTCGGTAATCTATTGCCAACCAGAAGCATTTCTTTCAAAATTTTCAACAAACCAGAGAACCCAACATCACTATATGAATACTTAGCTTTCACATTTATCAACTGCAATATAACCTTCAATATTGTCATTCCTATAAAGCATATGTTGTATAAAAGTGTCTCATTATATCCGAGCAAGTATGAAAGTCTTTTAGGATTTCCACTATAGTTCTTGACAATCTCCTCAACCAACTCATTCATCCTATCATCCTTCTCGGCCTCTACTTCATTTCTAGTATGATCATCCACGTTCTTCCCATGCCAAAACCAAATTTTGTATGTTGGATCAAAATCGTATATTAATAAGTCATCCTTCAAACCAATTGCGGCTTCATGAATAGCGGTGTTCCGAAACTTCTTACAAGGACAATACATATAAAACAAATTATCCTTTGCGGCATTCGCAAATGCATATTTAATGAAGTTAGCTACAAAAGATTAATATTCCTCACTTGTTCGATCTTCATCAATACAATGAGTTTTGTCCATAAACATTGCTACATTACAATAATAAGTACACATTTTTTAGGGATCCTATCTTAGCAACAAATACATACACTTACATTCATTCAATTCATAATTCCTGACATATGGATATTGATTAAGAGCAATATATATATAACATCAACCATATATAACTATGCAATGCCTACATTCAATCAACCCATAGTTAAACATGTCCTCTCATATCAATGGAACTAACCAAGAACCCAAATTGTAGATGAAAATACAAATTTAAGCATGGAATACTTACTTGCTCCTTGAGTGACGAGTTAAATCACAACCCACAACCCTATTACCCTCCTTCAATAATGAGGCATTGGATTTTGTAGAGCCATCTTGGAATGTGGAAGAGAATTTTGGGAATTATGGTTTAATTTGGTCTAAGGACCAAAACCAAATTCCGACAACTACGACATCCCACTTTTATATCGTTAGTTATTCGGTTAGATCGACTAGTAATGTGATGTCGGTAATCCCATGAATGACTGATAGTGCTAGGACAAATGCATGTTGCCGACATCGTACCTACTTTTTACTTCAATTTAGAATAATATTTACCTCGGCTACCATAGAACTGAGGTAAAAAATCCTATAATTTACCTCATTTTTTTATAACCGAGGTAAATATTACTTTTTACTTCAAAAAAAATTGAACCCAGGTAAAAGAACTTTTTACCTTGGTTATTTGACCAAAGAAAAAAATTGAGGAAAAAGGGGCTAAGTAATGGATGTTGTTTCTTGGTGTATACCCGGCCTATAAGCTCAATAGCACTGGTATGCTGGCCCAAATCATAAACAGGCTCTACAATAGGTAACGAGCTGAACAAGAAAAGGTGGAAGCATGTCAAAGGGAATTAGACCACAAACTGAGAAATGCAGGAGCCACAATCAAGCTTTCAGACACGAACCACCTTTATCGGAACCACGATCAAACCCACGATGGAAATTCGGATGAAATGAAGCCACGTTTGTAGCACACTATAAAAAGGAGAAGAAAGATACCAATCAGAGTAAGCGTGATTATACTAGGAAATTCCAATTCTTGAAGAGAGAGACTGACTTGATCGTCAGAGCTTTTCTCCTGGAATCACTTCTGAGAATTGTTTTGTATGAGAAGAGATTCACAGAGTGAGCAAAATTTGGTTTAGCTGACCGGATTGCCACATCATTTGACGTCATTTGAGGGGAACGGGAAAAAAAATTTCAAAATCCTTCAGGTAAAAAATGGTGTTCACCAGATGTGAGAAGTGCCATAATCACCAGACACAAGAACACACACATGGATGCAATAGAAGGAAGCATCCTAGCCGGAACCATGACAATATCCCCAGTAGAGAAAAGGAGGATAGTTAGGAAGAAACAAAGGAGGAAGAAGAGGAAACAGAATCTCCCAACACGAACCAAGAAACAAAAGGAGGGAATTTGCAGCATTCTTAGAAGCAAGCAGGGAAAGTTTGTACAATCAATTTCTGAAGACGCTCAAGCCAAACCCTCCAAGATTGGAAAAAGAGTAAGCAAGGAGTGTGAGAATCTCAAGTACGAAGAAGGGTTACAGGACATAGTTGTAGATGATGATGTGGGCAAATCACCCCTAGTGTCACATCTGAGGGATTTTAAGATGCCAAAGGACTTTAAACTTCCTTTACATGCTAATCTACGATGGGACCACAGATTTGAAACAGTTCCTACACTCATGCAGAAATAGATTGAGATTTCACGATGCAAAAATTGAATTGGTATGCAAGGTATTCCCCATTTTCTTGTTAGGGACAACAATCATGTGGTACGAAAACCTCAAAAATGGAAGTATCAAATCTTAGGCACAGTTTTTGGATTTGTTTTTGGGCCACTTCTATCAGAAGCAAAAATTCACAAAAATGATAGCAGACCTTAACAACATAGCCCAGTAAAGTGATGAAAGTCTGGCGAAGTATCATAATAGATTTTCACGGAGAGTTTGCAGGTTCGCAACTTGTTTGTCCAATCTTCCTTGGGAGCATTCACAAGAGACATGCGATCAGGAGAGTTCTATAAAGAACTAACAAAGAAAATGCCTGAAAAACCAAGAGAGCAACAAAAGATGATTGAACAACATGTACGAACGGAAGAAGCAAACAACTATAAGATAGAGCGGGAACGAGGCAAAAAGCAAACAATGGAGGATTAGCAAAAGGGGTTTATAAATAAAGTAAAGGGAAACATCCCTTTCAAGGGAAGAGAACCAGGGTTGCAAGGTGCACCATTCCAAGATACACCTCTGATGAAATCAAGGAAAGGGTATGGCAAGAGAATAAAGAGCTATTTCGCGAACTGGCACCTATGATTGCACCGCCACAAAAGAGGTCCAGGGAGTATTACTACGCCTCCCACAAGGACCATGGTTATGATATTAAGTATTGCAGAGATCTAAGAAGATAATTTGAAGAAAACTTGAAGAATGGCTACTTAAGCCAATATATGAAGGAAGGAGGAAGCCAGTATGGTGACGTTAACATAACAAAACAAGGAACCCCACGGCAAGAAACCAGGGGACAGCAACCACACTAGCAAAGAATAAAAAAATGAATGCGACAGTAGATTACAATGATGATGCAGGAGATGAAGTGCCATAAAAAGTATCTTGTCCTTACATGGATCCACGGAGTCATTTTCAAACAATGCTTGGAGGGCTAAAGCAAGATATTCTCCCCCAAAGAGCCTGTTGACAAAATACTTTGTCCAAGCGAGGCGATCACTTTCAGTAAGGAGGATGCAGTACCTAACACTTTGCCTCACAATGATCCTATGGTCATTATAGCTAAAATTGGAATTTCAATGGATCACAGAGTGTTTGTGGACGATGGAAGTACGGTTGAGATACTATTAATGGACTACTTTGATAGGTTAGGTTTCAAGTGGACTGACCAAAAAAAAGTCCACATCCTCACTGGTAGGATTCACGGGGCAAGCAGAAATGCCTTTGGTGAATATACAATTGTCTGTCACCATTGGAGAAAGTGGAAAAAATTGTACCATTATGTGTGACTTCGTGGTCATGGATACTCCAAGCACATTTAAAGCCATCATTGGAAGGCCCTGGATGAACACAACAAAAGAAGTATGGTCCTCTTACCACTTAGTAATGAAATTCCCAACCCTGGCTGAAATTGCGACAATAAGAGGAAACCAAAAAATGGCGAGATAGTGCATGGTTATCGCAATGAAGGTATGGAATATTGTGGAAAAGGTGAAGATGGTCAGCATAATCTCAGATGGTGGGATACTAGAGTAGCATAATCAATAGTAGACTTGGGGGAAAAAATGGAGCTGGTTAGCTTACATTATGAAGACAATTACAAGCGTGTGAAGATAGGAAAACATCTTCCATGTATGGAAAAGAAGAGGGTTATAGAAATCCTACGAAGCCACAGAGATACTTTCACATGGGAATAGTCGACCTAGGCATCGCTATCCATTCTTTGAACATCAGTGACTCAGTCAAACCAGTTAAACAAAAGCAATGCTGCTTCACTAGCGACAAGCAAAAAGCAATCGCAGAGAAAGTTACAGCACTTCTTCAAGCCAGTATATTGAAAGAGGTTTTATAACCAAAGTGGCTAGCAAACCCAGTCATGGTGAAAAAATTAGACGTGGGGTGGAGAATGTCTATTGACTTCACATATCTGAATAAGGCATGCCCAAGGGACTGTTATCCTCTGTCGAAAATTAATCAACTAGTCAAAGCAATTTAAGGGTATGAAGTTCTGGCATTTTTAGATGTATATAAGGGATACAACCAAATCCTGATGAATCCAGGGGATGCAGAGAAAAAGGTCTTTATAACGAGCTTTGGAACATTTTGTTATGTAAAAATGTCATTTGGGTTAAAAAGATACAGGGGAAACATATCAGAGAGTGGTCGATAACGCATTTTGTAATCAAATAGGATGAACTGTTAAGGCATATGTTGATGACATGGTTATCAAGAGCGGGAAGGTGGGTGACTTCACTGCAGATTTAAAAGAAACCTTGGACACACTACGTAGCATCAGGATGAAGCTTAACGCTAAGAAATGCATAATTGGAGGAGGCGTGGGAAATTTTTTATGATACAAAGTATCCTCAAATGGAATCGAAGCCAACCCAGAGAAAATCCAAGTTGTACTAGATCTTCCCCAGCCGCAAACACTCAAGGAGGTGCAAATATTGATGAGGTCCCTGGCAGAGCTTAGCTAGTTTGTCTCAATAGCAACAAAAAAACATTTCCCACTCTTTGAAGTCCTAAGGAAGGCCAAAACGTACAGCTGGACCGAAGAATGTCAGAAAGCGTACGACTGTTTGAAGGAACAACTTCAAACATTGTCAACGTTGAAGTCACCTGTTTCTGGAGAAACCCTATATTTGTATTTAGCAATTTTTCAGAATGCGGTCAGCTCAGTTTTGGTGCTCTAAGGAGGCCAAAAACAAGTGCTGGTCTACTAAATCAGCAGAATATTGCAAAATGCAGAGAGGGCATACATGTCGGTTAAGAAGTTAACCATGTCTTTGATATACTTAGCAAGAAGGTTAAGAACATATTTTCACAGTCATCGCATCATGGTCTGGTGATTTCCCAATCAAGAATATCCTTAGCAAGCCTGAATCATCTAGCAGAATAACGAAGTGGGCTCTGGAACTAGACCAACTTGAGATCCAATTCCAACCAAGAACAGTAATCAAGGCTCAGGCAATAGCAGGCTTCATTGCAGAAATAACTAGTGAAAACGAACAGAGAGAGCATAGGAGCCAGAATCTAGGAATTGATAAAGGGAAATAGAAGTGGGAAGAGATCGCATGGGAAAAAAATTTGATGTCTCATCTAGCAGATAGGGTTGCGGTGCAGGACTACTGTTGGTAAACCCGGAAGGAGGTGAACATATATACTCACTTCGCTTTAACTTCCCGCTCACTGGCAACAAAGTAGAGTATGAAGCTTTGATTTGTGGACTAGACCTTACCATCAGAATGAAGGTCAAAAGTGTCAAAGTATTTAGTGATTCACTAATCATAGTTCAGCAGGTGCTTAGAGACTACAAAGTACGAGAAGGGAAATTGGTGAAGTATTTAAAGAGAGTCCAGCAGTTCATAGCCCAGCTCGAGTAATTTGACATCCACCAAGTACCAAGAAGCGAAAATACAAAGGCAAATGCACTAAGCAAGCTAGCATTGACTGGATAGCAAACACAGAGACGTGATAGTGGAGGCTATTCCAGTCAGAAGCACAGTAACAACAACTGTGTCAAGAATCCATACGGAAGGTGTAAACTGGATGACACCACTAATAGAGTACTTTGTGAAGGGAACATTTCCTATTGATAAGGTGCAAGCCCAAAAGTTGTAATTACGTGCTAACACTACACCTATGAAGAAGGAATCTTGTACAAGAAAGGTTTTCTATCTCCGTGGATAAAATGCGTAGAAACAATGCAGGCAAGGGAAATTCTAAGAGAAGTGCACAAAGAACTGTGTGGAACACATCAGGGAGCTAGAACAGTGGCAAAGAAGATTATTCAAGCAGAATAATACTAGCCGACTATGTTTAATGATGCGCAAAACTTCGTGCTCAAATGTAAAAGTTTCTAGATCAATGTTTCGCTATCAAATAAGCCATAAGCTATTCTGATAGGGATATATGGAGCTTGGCTGTTTGATAAATGGGAGATTGACCTAGTTGGACCCTTCCCAAAAGGAGAAACCATTAGGACGAGTAACAGTTGAGGTAACGAGAAAGTTCATCTAGCAGAATATAGTGTGTCACTTTGGGGTGCCACATACTATTGTCACGAATAATGGTACACAGTTCATGAGTGGTACATTCACCGATTGGTGCTTAAAGCTGGGAATTCTCCAAAAGTTTACACTTGTAGTGCACCCTCAAGCTAACGAACAAGTAGAAGTAACAAACAGGACCAGAGTTCAAGGAATTCAAAAGAGATTAGAGGGAAAGCGAACTGGTTGGGTGGATGAAATACCCAACACCCTATGATCATACAGAACAACCATTCGAGAACCAAAGGTGAACACACCATGCATTCTGGTCTATGGTCATGAGGCAGTGGTACCATTGGAAATCGGTAATCTAAGCCTCTGAGTAGGTAATTACATGGAGGATGACGATCTGGACATGATGAAGTTAGATTTAGATGAACCAGAAGAAAAAATAGAATTGGCAATGATCACAGAGGCTAAGTATAAGGAAAGAACGGCCAGAGCTTACAATCAGAAGGTTAAAGAAACGCAATTTCATATTGGCGATCTTGTGTTAAGGAAGAACGAAGCAAGTCTGGGAGAAGAATAAGGAAAGCTATGCCTAAAGTGGGACAGACCTTACAAGGTTACGAAGGCACACATATCCAACTTTTATGAGCTGGAAAGGTTGGACGGTAACAGTGTTCCCAACACATGGGACGTGATCAATTTGAGAAGGTTCTATGTCTAGATTTGGGAGGAAAATGTTGAAAGCATCTAGTAGTACATAAACTATGAGATTATCATTGGTTGCATTCGTTCCTTTGTTTTTGAGGCGACATTATCGCAGTCGTACATTATAAATATTAAAAACCATCTTTCCGGGCCAAGATTACAGTTTTAATTCTCTAATTCAAAATTTTAGATTATAACACATCTGTAGTACATTACAATCAATGCATTAAGGCTTTTCGACTATTAAAGGTCAAACACAATCATCTGTATCATAACGAACATCGAATTGCAAGCCATAGATCTTGAAACTTTGCACATCATACACTCGCAAGCTATAGATCTTGCACAACTATTGATACTGGCAAGCTTTAGATCTTGCAACTTCGAAAACTTTATGAACGCAAGCTATGGATCTTACACAAGAGCATATTTGCTCACAAAAGTGACACAAGCAAGCAATAGATCTTGCAGCTTTTCTGTACTACCTATGCAAGCTATAGATCTTGCAAAAGGCATGAAACCCCAACAAAACAATATAATGCAATAGGAGCAAGCCATAGAACTTGCAGCTTTGCAGAATTGATCACACGACTCACACAACCGATTAGAAGATGTTTGCATAAGATTTGACGGAAGATAGCTTATTAAGTGATAGCGAATACTCAAGTTTACAAAATCACAGCAAAATTATTCAAAGCATTAAATACAAGAAAAATTAGCTTAGAACAGGAGATCTATCTACGCCTAGATGCTCGTGATGATCCAGAAGAGAATGAACCACCACAACAACAATCGTGCTCGACTTTGCGATGGGAGTGCTTAGCCCTAAGCCGGTTTTCTTCAGCTACACGCTCATCACAAACTATATGGTCATATTGCCACTTCATATGTAAATAAAGAAAATGGCGTATTAGACCCCTTTGCTCCATAAAACCAAGATATCTAGTATAATATGCCTTGAAGTCAGATATAGAGCCAAACTCCTCGCGATCCAGATGCATACTCATAACATTAACAGTTCCTTCATATCTATTATCTCAGCCATCAAATTTTTTACTTCTTCCTTTAGGCATTGAATATGCGATCGGACAACCTCAGTCAAGTTAATTCTCTATCCACCAATTTCCATAGTAAGATCTTCACGACCAGTAGCCCTACGAGATGACAAAGGGAGAGCCTGAATTTTATCTTTGTACTCAACACAAGCTTGCTCAAGTTTGTGCACAGATGAATCAAGCCGATCGCACTCAGCGCGGAGCTTCTCATTTTCACTTCGTAACTGTGTGTTATAGCAAACTATTCGTCAAACTTTCTTTGCCAACCGATGGGAGAAGATGAAAGGTGATCACACTCATTATGCTTTTTCTTCAACCAATCGAACAAGTCGTCAAGGAAAATACATTGTTTATCAATGATCAGTGTCTTATAATGAGCTTACAAGTCTTACTTGCACCAAAAATTTTAGCCTCCTACTGTTGTCAAAGCATATTCACCATGGTCAACTGTTGACGGTAAATAAGACGGTTCTGTTTGTTGCAAATCCCTCATAAATCACGCACAACATCCTGGGTGTCCTCTACAGTCTTCTCCCACTTCACTTCAAGATCACTAATGCCCAAGAACATGTACTTCAGATGAATGCCTAAAGATAATGCCCATTCTTGGACACAGGAAGGGAGGCTAAGCGAACACATGTACACACCAATGGATTCAAGATCAACCAAACCACAAACAAGATCCTTGCCGAGCAATTCAACATTGTAACCATTGGGAACAAACTTGCTGCAAGGACATGTTGTGGAAGAAAATGGAGATGGATTGGAAATAGGAAGTTGTCATCAAATGCATAAGGGAAGAGACTCCATACGAGAGAAGTGTTCAGAAAAAACAACCTCATCATATTCCTTGGTTAAAGACTGAGTAGCTCAAATCAATCTAATGGGGCTATGAAAATCAGGTGACAAAAATCCGTAGCGATCAGAAAATTAATCAGTAGATCCCAGAAAGTCAAGTCTTATCAAAATTTTATGATCACCAAAAATATCAAATCCCCGCATATAACTAAGTGCGGTGAGAGATCGTAAAAGTAGAAGGGAAAACCAAAATTATTAACCACGGTCATACAAATAGTAAAGACATGGACCAAAATATTGTTTTAAATTACAATCAAAAATCCAAAAAAATATACAAAGAATCAACTAACTTCAGAGGTGGAGGTAGGCAAAGGCTGGACAACAATAGCAGCATCTTCCTTGCTTGATTGCTAAGCAGGGACTTCAGTGTTCACATTGGCCTCAGTTGCCACGTGGACATCAGAATTATGAGGCGGCATAATAGTGCGAGAGCCAAATGGAAAGTTCTCCATATAATCAACCTTACATCCCTTTAACTCAGTTACATAAGGAAGACAAGGAAGACTAGCAAGATGTGACATCATGGACATAGGGGTGTCCACCATTAGCAATCTTTTCAATAAAACCATCGTTGAGTATTGCCTTCTTCTTTGTCAACGCTAAAGTACACTTCTTCAAAGAGGGAAGGCTCTTCAACATTGCAGTCGGGTTCCACTCGCGCATGTCTTTCACAGCCTCACAATAACCAACATTACGAGTAGAACTGGAAATATCCTCAAATAATTTGAAGAATGACTTCATTTTGCAAAGCCGATCCACTAGAATTTGAGGATAGTTAGGGGAAACAGGTCCATTGGTGCGCTTCACCTTTAGATCAGAATAAATCTTAGTGATTTCTTCCTCTGCGATCTTAGCGCCCTCCTCGACGGTGTTCACCCATTCCTGGGTGACTTTAAGGGAAGTCTCTAGGGTTGCACATTTCTTCTCCTTAGTCTTATAATTTTCCATGAGTGACTCATCTGCATGTGAGAACTTTGAAAGCTACTCACCACAAGCTGAAGACAATCACCGACCTTGCAGAGAAAAAGATATATGAAAGGGATAGTAAATATTCTAAATACAAGGTATCAAAGTATAGTGAAGGTCACTCAAATTAACTAGCAAACTTACTATGGCCAAAGTATTGGGAAAAGAAAGTTTGGAGAGAGTATCAGGTATTGTTTCCTCCACTAGCAGATTATTGGTTCACGCTAGAGCCTGACAGCGAGGCTGGTTGCCATGCCCTTTTTCACTGGAGGCAGAAAATGACCTGATGATCCTTCGTTCTTATCCCTCTTCTTCTTCTTCTCCTTCAACTCACCAATGGGGTGATTGCCACCTATATCCCCTCCTTCAGTGGACTTGCCCTTGGCAAGTGCAGCACCGGTGCTCATTTTGTTAACACCCTATCTCGGGGGGTCACTTGCAGCAACATTTTCAGGCTGGACAAAAGTCTCAGCCTCCTCCCCATCATCGCCATCACAAAGTGATCTATCGATAGCACCTCTAGCTAGGTCCATGTCTGTAAAAAAAATAAACATCATTGATCAAGAGAACGCACAAAGGAAGTAAAGGTTTGTTAAAAATAAGACAAAATACAGATCTAACATTGCAAAACAATAATAGTATATAACACCTTCAGCATCAGAATAGCACTGCGGAGATGCTGTGTATGAGCGCGAAGTGTTACCACGATCTCGATTTTTGCAGTAAAATGAGCACTCAAACTAGGAAGCTTAGATTTAGGAACTTTGTAGTTCCACATTGCTAGGAAAACCACTCACAAGTTCAACCCCAGCTATCACAGGGTAAAAGGTGAATTCATCTATGTGATTTTTTACTTTTTGAAGGTGGTAAAAATTACAAAACAAATCAAGAAAGGAACATTTGCTTTTTCCCACACCTGGAGAAACCTCATTGTGATTGTGATGCCCTTGGGATGAAATTGGGATAATACGATTTTGTACGAACGTAGAAAGTCTACAACATGTTGAGGAAGAGGAAAATAGAGACCAAAATTCAAATAAGTTAAATAGCATGATATATATCCAAGAGGAGGATTGCAAATTCATTAAGAGTTCGTAGGAGCACGAAGCACAAATGAAGAGAAAAATGGAAAATAGTTCTTTAAACCTTCTAAGTATGGACCGGTCGATATACTCCCTATGGCAGAGGGTCCGGTGATATGACCGGAATCCCCGCCGGAGTGAACATCTTCTACGGGATACTCGATGTGGTTAGAGGAAGACATTCGGATAGACAGTGACCCTAGAGTAAGAAATAAAAACATTAATTAGGGTTGCAAGCCTTGGATGTAAACTTTTCAGAGCAGAGGTCAAGTAAATCAACAAAAGGTTCGTCGGAGAAGATGATCGGAAATTGGTAAGGTAAAACCATAGGTGGTAAAATTACCAGAAAATGAAGGGGGGGTAAAATTTAGCACATAGAACAAAGGAATCAGAGATAGAATATAGGATGAAGGATGGTGATTAGTAGAAGAACAAGAGAAAGCCGGAGAATATGAATATTTCGGTGATAGGGGAGATGAACTGAAAGAAAAATAAATTTTGATAGTTAAATAACAATGGAGAAATGGCAAGAACGAGGAGATCAATCAATTCAAAAGTATTATGATTGTCTGATACAAAAGTATGTTACCTTTTACAGATATCAGAACGATGGCTGAAGGTGAGTAGACATAACACTGAATGATGACATAATTAAATTAATTGCTATAGTTCCTTATTTATGAGACAGAGCGATAACAAAAGTAGAAAAAATCAGAACAATGAAACAAAGAAGGAGGAACAAACCTCGGTCCTTAGAAAAAAATCTAAACAGTCGTCCTTATCACAAAGGTGGTGTGGACAAGGGACATTCAAAATTCAAAAATTGAAATCAGAAGAGTTAGCTGGGTTAAAGGTATAGCCAAAAATCTAACAGCACTTCACAATGACGAACGGGTTATTAGCGTACAACATCAGTTCGCATTTATTTTACAAGTAATGTTATCACTTCATGCCTTTTAGTCTTCATGGCTAGGGGGTAGACCCTTCGTAAAGATGTCAGCAAGCTGCAAGTCTGTAGAAACATAAGCAACCTCGAGCTTTCCAGAAGACATCATTTTTAAGCACAAAATGATAGTCAATATCAATGTGCTTAGCTCTCTTATGAGAAACAGGATTCTGAGCCTGGAAGAGAGCACTATTATTATCACACAACAAAATGGGCGGGGTGTGCGACATCACACGTAAGTCCCGAAGAAGATTCATCGGCCAAGCTAACTCCGCAACAGTATTTACCATAGCACGGTACTCTAATTTTGAACTATAATGGGAAACTGTAGGCTGCTTCTTAGCACACCAGGAAACTAGGTTGCCACCAAGGAAAATGGCATGACCATACGTAGACCTACGAGTCTCTATACAATGATCCCAATCAGCATCAGAGTAACCCAAAACTGGTAAAGCAGATGAATTTGCGCAAAACTGAAGACATAGTGGAGTGTACCACAAAGATAGCACAAAATCTGAGTGACAGCTTGGTAATGGTCATCAGTAGGAGCCTGCATATACTGACTGACCGTATTCACAACATAGGACAAGTCAGGATGTGTGATCGATAGATACTGTAGCACACCAACCAAAGAACGATAAAGTGTAGGTTTTTCAAAGGGTTTTCTAAAAGAGCTGGATAGTTGTGAAAAAGTTACCAATGGAATAGCAACAAGCGCAGAGTCTTGCATGCCAGCTCACAGTAAAATGTCCCTGGTATATCTGGCTTGACCAAGGAATAAGACTTCGGAAGTATGAACAACCTCTAATCCCAAAAAATACTGTAGAGTGCCAAGATCGATAATCTTAAACTCCTGATTAACCCGATCAATAAAATTCCGAATAAGATGACTATCATTCCCAGTAAGGATAATGTTATCAACGTAAACCAATAATAAGAGTAAAGAGGAACCCTGTGAGAAAACAAATAAGGAGGCATCTAAAGAACTGCATACAAAATCAGGCTAATAGAAAAGGGATTGAAACGCTGAAACCAAATGCGTGAAGCTTTCTTCAAACCATAAATGGCCTTGCGTAGACGACAAACATAGTCAGGATGCATAGGGTATTTGTATCTAGCAGGCTGCTCCATGTAAACTAAAGACTCCAGAATGCCATTTGAAAAAGCATTCTTCACATCAAGTTGTTGCAATGGCCAATTGCGATGAACAACAATGGATAAAACAGTACGAACAGAAGAGGTATTCACCACTGGACTAAAAGTATAATCATAATCAAAACCAGGGAATTGCAAAAAAACCATGAGCAACTAACCTCGCTTTAAGTCGGTCAAGGGAGCCATCAGATTTATACTTCAATCGGTAAACCCATTTTGAACCAACAACATTTGCATAGGGAGGATGAAGAACCAGCTCTCATGCCTATTGAGTGCGTAAAACATCTATCTCTAAGTCCATAACAGTAACCCATTCAGGATTCTTGACAGTCAAGCGATGACTCCAAGGCTCAGTCTTAGAAGATAAACCACTCAGTAAACCAGAAATATCATAGTCAAAAAATCCTTATACCGTAGAGAACCAGTGCCCATGCGAGTAGTCATCGGATGTCGATAGGAGGGACCCACGATCGGTGAAGGCACAAATCCTGAGGATGATACGGAAGCTGAGGTAGTGGGCACTAAACCCGAGGTAGTCAGCAACGATCCAGTAAGTGATGGTGATGACGGCACAAGAGAAGCAAGGGCTCCCGGTGAATTTGGTGAAGATGCTGGCAGCTGAGGAGGCGGCGCGTGATGTACATGCACGGTCGGGATGGCCAGTATGTGAGTCAATGACGGAGGTGGCTGTGCAGGCGGCACTGGCTAGTATCGGACAAGCTGCCGGTCACCCTGTGGCAAACAAACGCAATTTTTTTAAGAACCCTGAGCTTTCGGTACTATTGGAAAATTTGAAATTTCCAGAATAATAGGTGGTTATGTTGTAGAAGATAGCTCAAACACCTCTGATGGAACCGACGAAAGCTCTAAAAAAGCATAAACATCAGCTGATGAAGAATCTGTAACAGTGCTAGTACGGGTAGCTGGAAAAAATAACTCATCAAACCAAGCATGGCGAGAGATGTACTCCTTCTTTGTAAGAGGATCAAGACATCGATAACCCGTGTACTGAGACCTATATCCCAAAAATATATAAGATATACTCTGAGGGGCCAGTTTATGCACAACATAGGGCCTCAAATAAGGAAAAAATCGAAAGCCAAATGGATGAAAATTGTAGTCAGGTGTAGTACCAAAAATAACAGAGAGTGGAGGCTGGCCAGATAAAACTGGAGTAGGCAGTTTGTTGATGATGTAGACTGCCGTTGAGAAAGCATCATACCAAAATGAATGATGGAGGCCAGAATGAAAGAGCATTGACAAACCTATCTCAGTAATATGACGGTGCTTCCTCTCTGCATGACCATTTTGCGCAGGAGTGTAAGGACAGGAAAGCTGATGATGAATGCCCTTAGATGCAAAATGAGTCCGCATGTGATGATTTACAAACTCGGTTCCACTATCACTCTGAAATACTTTAATGGTGGTAGAAAACTAGTTCTCAATAAAAGCTTCAAATTGCATGTAAGCCTCTACAAAATCAGACTTCCATCGTAGAGGAAATAACCAAGTAAACCAAGAAAACTCATCAACAAAAATGACATAATAGGAATAACCAGTTCGAGAGATCACGGGTGAGGGTCCCCAAAGATCACAATGAATTAAATCAAGTATGTGTAGTGCACATTTTAAATTATCACTAAAAGAAATACGTTTGTCTTTAGCCATCTCACAAGTGGGACATAAATTAGGCTTAGGCAGCAAACTGGTAACTAACAAACATCTAGACTTACTCAAAGACAAAATGATGTTGTGAGGCACATGACCTAATCTATTGTGCCAAAGTTCAAAAGATGCTTTAGAATCCCTTATGCAACAAAAGCAAATAAAACAGCACCACCTTGATCTAAAACATATAAGCCACTATTACAATAGCCTTTGCTAATAACATCTCTAGTAAACTTCTTCGAAATAGTGAAAGAAGAATCGTCAAAACAAATAACAACATTCATATCCTGAGTCACCTTGATAATAGACATGAAATTTTTACTAATTTGTGGAACCACCAAAACATTAGACAATGAGAATGAATCAGAGACTTGAGAATGACCAACATGGGTAATGTTAAGAGCAGAACCATTGCCAACAATAACACAATTGGTACCGGAATAAAGAGTCATGCGATTAAGAGCGGATTGAGAAGAAGTCATGTGGTTGGTTGCGCTGGAATAAGTTATCCGGCAAGCATACGGTAAAGAATCGGGAGAAGGAGCCCGAAAGACCAAGTGAAAACATGTGGAAGCAAAGTGACAAAATTTCTTACACCACTTACACTGCAACTGGTACCATTCACCTTGCAACTTAGAGTAAGAAGAAGCAACATGACCCAGAACATAATACCATTGGCATCGTGGTTTATCAGAAAGAGCCATAATACAATGATTAGACGAGGCGCTGAAAAATGATGTTGACTTGGCGCTGGGGTAGATGCTTAACTGCAAGTGAATAATTTATAGAAAATTTTCAACTCGCGATATATAGATTTAACTCACAAAAATAAAACTTCAACTCGGGATGAATTTGATAACCCGAGAGCTTGCCTTGTACGTGAGACGCGTGTACAGCACAGTCGCGGAGATACACGCGCTATAAAGGTTGCGTGTGCGTGTGTCTCACATGCCAAAAGGGAAAACTCGCTTTGAAGCTGGAGACCTTCAAATTTTGGGCGCGTGCAAAACACACACTTATGTTGGCACATATATCTCAGAAAAACTGACCCTAAAGCTTGAAACCGGGAAGGATGATAGAAGAAAACCGGCAAAAGGCAATCAATCCGCTCGCCCTCAGCGGCCCATACCCGCCCACACCCAGGCCATCGTATGAGAGGTAAATCACGGTTGCCCAGCACCAGGACCCATGGGCTTGGCATTGCCTCGGTGCGCACAAGGGAGCCTTGCAAAGCAAGAACTCCCCACACTGCCGCTGCCGAGGATCGAACCTGGGATTATTGGCTTACCCACCCATGTCCCAACCACTGGGGTACACCCGTGGGTGTGATAGAAGAAAACCGGGGAACCTGAGAAGTTGGGAGCGGTCGAGAATGGCCGGTGAAGACGGTCGAAGAGTAAGATCAGGACGGCAAGCACGACGGAGTTGCAGCGGTAAATAGAGGCAGTGGGCTAACAACGATCAGAAACAGAGCAGCAGACAAACAAGAGGTCGATCGGCAGCAAGAACAGAGCTGTCGAATAAGACCGATGGAACAGAGTTGATCGGCGGCGGAAGGCGGCGTCAGCCGGTGCCGTGATTGGAAAAGGTTTGGAAAAAAAATTTGGAAAATTTGGAAAGAGAGATAAAAGCCATGGATTTTTAGAGAAATCTGATAGATACCATGGTAGAATGTAAAATTCATAAATCATTGTGGTTTTGTGTATTAATATATATATATATATATATAATGAGTATAAATGGTATACAAGACCTAAACAAATATGGAACAGATATACACAAAACCAATGAGAAAGGGTATTTATTTCTTTTCATGATTCTTATCCTGATTCTAATTTATTTAAATCAATTAAAATCGGGATAAGAAAGAAATAGGTAAGACCAATTGATTTACATCTCTATTAAAACTCTTATGTAAAATGAAATGAAAATAAAACTATAATTTTATTTATTATTTAAATTTTGATGCACTTTAAAAATTATTCAAATTATTTGAAAATTATATTTTCTTTACTATTTTCTATTTCATTTTCACTTGTTTCATTAGATGTGACACATTTTCTTTTTATAGTTGTTTTTATAGATTTGGTACACTTTCCTTTTATGGGAAAATTCTTTCAATTTCATTACTACCTCTGTCCCTGAATAATTTGCAAGACAGAGAAAAGTGGATGCAAAATTGAATAGTGCCAAAAGGACACTTTTTCAATCTAAAAGATGAAATTGTACATGTCCAAGTCAAAATTTAAGTGCCCCTAAAATGACTCGAAAACAGTGCTAAAAATTGTATAAGCACTGATTATTCCCTCCAAAATTTAATGTTTGGCTCCAAAATTTTCAGTTTTGGAGCCAACTTTACAATTTTTCGTACACTGTTCACTACCACCAAAATTCTGAAAACTCATCTATAAAAAGAGCATTTATTACAGCTCTCATTCACAACTCACTGAACCAAAAGAAAACCCTCAGAAATACTTGGTCAGTTCTTCCAGAAGTGGCCAAATTCAGAAAACCAAAACCCACACTTTTTCTGATCTTCATCATCGAGCAACCGTAGAGCTGTGATGGTGGGGAGAAACCTCACTGATGAACAAAGGCAGGAGATTGCACATTTTCTCCTTCAACACATAAAAAATGGGCGCTTCAGAAGAACCGCAGAGTAAAGGCAACAGAAAAATGGTCATGCTCAGTGAGGATCGTCAGTACAATTTGGGCTCGAGTTAGGCAGCAGCTTCAAAGTGGTGAGGTTGTGTGCGCCCATTCGAGAAGACACAAGCGATGTGGAAGAAGCAAGAAGCCAATCGACATGGAGGCTCTAATGGCATTGCCACTCAAGTTCAGGCGTACATACCGAAGCATTACCGCCAAGTTGAATGTTGGTAAAAGTAGCATACACAGAGCAATAGCAAGCAAGGAGATAAGAAGCCACACAAATGCAGTTCATCCATGCTTAACAACAGCCCAGAAAGAATCAAGGCTGGAATGGTGTTTAAGCAAACAGGAGTGTAACATGCAGTTCAAGACCATGCACAACAATATACACATCGATGAAAAGTGATTCTACATCACAGAGGCTACAACGAGGTATATTATTGGTCCCAATGAACTATAACCATATAGAATCACCCAAAGCAAGCATTATATACCAAAACTCATATTTCTATGTGTTGTGTGCAGGCCTATATTTGACATATAGGGTAATGTAATGTTTGATGGAAAATAGGTGGGTTTCCTTATGTTGATTATGTAGCCACTAAGTACACAAATGTAAATAGACCTATGGGAATCATGATGCCACAACCCATAACATCCATCACCCGAGATGTAATTAGACATGCGCTTATCAATGAACTCATACCAGCTATAAAGGAAAAATGGCCAGTATGGGCAAGCAAAAACATTCTCATACAGCAAGATAATGCCCCTACCCACATATTTGCAAATGACCCTGACTTTTTAGCTGCAGCCACCACAGATGGATTTACCATTCAGTTAGTTTGCCAACCTGCCAAATCACCTGATTTAAACATTCTGGACTTGGGTTTTTTTCCTCAATTCAAAGTTTACAACAGCAAAACCCGAGCCAAAACCCAGATGGACTACTACAAGCTGTGCATGATGCTTTTGAGAGGGAGGATCCTAGGGTCATAGACAAGATATTCCTAAGCTTGTAAAGTGTTATGGTAGAAATCATGAAATGCAGGGGTGGTAATGACTTCAAACTGCCACATATGGGAAAGGAAAGGCTAAGAAGGCTTGGTTTGCTACCCCACAATTTGATTGTGGATTCTGAGTTAGTAAGGGCTTGTTTGGAACACATGGTAACCATTGGAAGAACTGGGAACATATAGGATCTGCTGATCATGATGGAGTTAGTGTAGGCATGCAACAGATGTAATTTTGCAGGGCTGTGCTTCTAGATTCAGGTTTAGGGTAAACATACAAGTTATTTTGATAAGGTATGTTTATAGGAAACCTTGTGAAAGGTGGGAGGGCTATACTCCCTTTTGTTAGAAGCTTTTTTAAATGAGCTTGTGTTTAAAAATATGTTTCTAAGTATGAGGCAAAATAGGTTAGTCCAGAATGATAAACCATTATAACTGGGATGAATGGCAAGTAGCACATATAACAACTCGGTGAGAAACACTATAAAGCTGCCATTCTAATCTTTGTAAAAACATGGTTGCTACCAAAGTGTTCATGCAAGGTATCATCATAGGTGGTTAACAACTAAAACATGGTCAACTTAGCAAATAATTTCAGAGCTGGGTTTAATCACATCATGCCCCACCAAAATCATATCAGTTTAGAAACTAATAAGCATGGCTGCATGTTTATTCATTCATCACAGCTACATCACAAATTATGGGTCCAACCAGCACATAGGCAACGGACACACATATTAGCTATGAAATCAATAAACAAATGCCCTGCTAAGATCAGGTAAGTCCTGTAACTAACACTACATCGCTGCATATATAAACCACATGAACATGCATCACAATTTACTGCTCCCATTATTACCCCTGATCTGATGCCTTGCCTGACTTAGGTTCTGTCAGATTCAGTTGAAAAATGGGGAACAATCACCCAAGGTTTCAACTGAATCTGAGTCAAAATCTGAGTGGTTGCATGTTTGAAGTAAAACATCACCAAGATTTTTTTAAAAAACCCAGCATATAACAAGCAGCACATGTGCTATCACAGCCAAGTAGAAAACAGGTAACCACAGACAAATACATAATAAAGTAGTTGCTGTAAAAGCCAACAACACCCACACTGTATAAACAATCATGCATTAAGAGGCAAACAGTTAGTATACGTACAACAATTTGAAATTACAAAGTTAGATCAGAACGGAAAAGTAGCCAAGAAGCCATACATGTGGATAATGACACTATTTTCAAGCATTGTAATCACTTTTTGCCTCATTTTTGGCCAGTTACTAGGATAAAGACAAGCCCTAGTTTCCCAGAAACCTGGCTCGCCATACTTAGGGAATTCATTACCCTTGAAATACACCGAAGGATCTGGATCACACCAAGATTCAGATGAATCTGATTTATAAGAATCAGGGGATTGGGTTTCATCAGAGTCGGGGGGTCGGGTTTCATCGGAATCAATGTCAGGATCAGGGGGTTGTGTTTCATTAGGATCAGTATCAGGGGGTAGGGTTCCATACACAGAATCAGAGGGCTGGGTTTCATCAAAATCATGGGGTAGGGTTTCATCGTAATCAGAGGGTAGGGTTTCATCGGAATCAGGGGGTTGGGTTCCATCAGAATCATTGTCAGGATCAGAGGGTTGTGTTATGCCAGGATCATTATCAGGGGGTTGTGTTTCATTTGAATCCTAATCTGATTCTGAGTGGTATAGGACAAATTCAGGTACATGGCTAAAATGTGTGGCCACAGGGGTATCCCCGGAGTCACATGAATCAATATCGAGGACAGTGTAATGGGGTGGGAAAACAGTAATGGTCTTTGGTTGTGACTCAATGTCATCAAGCCCAGTAAATAATGTGGGATCAAAACTAGACTGAAACTGAGAGTCAAACTCGAATTCACTCAAGGGTTGGCAAGGGACTGACTTACCCTAACCAACCACAGCCCTATCACCATGATCCATCAGAGGCAGTTCAAAAAGATATTGTCAGCAGAATGTTAACAAATAGTGGCTAATATGGCATATCTAGCACAAGGGAAAACTAGATCCAAACCAAGAAAAAAAAGAACATCATTATCAGTTTTTAACATATGCATGCATTCAGTTTAAAACAACATAAACCGAAGAACAATGGCAAATATCACAGTTAAAACGCCAGATATAACTTAGATCGGAACCCATACCACAAAGAGCATGAATTTCAGTTAAAAAATTATGAACCCATGTTCATTTACCTCGAAAAATCCAAGTGAAAGCCAAGAATCAGACACATTCATTCAGTTTTCAACAAGGAAAACCCAAGAACAATGGGAAATATCACAGATCCAACACGAGAAATACCTTAGATCTGAATCCAATACATAAACAACATATGTTTATGTTCAAGAAACCCTTAATTAACCAGCCAAACATAAAATCGACCCTTAAAACGCTGTGAATTCAGTTCAAAAAAGTGATGAAATCTATTTCGTCTGCAAAACCCCAAACCAAATCAAGAAAACCCTAGATCCGAAACAACAAGCTGTGATAAAAGATCACTTAGCCAAGTAAACGTGCACACAAAACACAGTTTTCAAACAGCCAAACATAAACCGACCCTTAAAATGCTGTGATTTCAGTTCAAAAAGTAATGAAATCGATTTCGTCTGCAAAACCCCAAACCAAATCAAGAAAACCCTAGATCCGAAACAACAAGCTGTGATAAAAGATCATTTAGCCTAGTAAACGCACACAAAAAACACAGTTTTCAAACAGCCAAACATAAACCGACCCTTAAAACGCTGTGATTTTAGTTCAAAAAAAGTGATGAAATCGATTTCGTCTGCAAAACCCCAAACCAAATCAAGAAAACCCTAGATCTAAAACAAAAAATTGTGATAAAAGATCATTTAGCCAAGTAAATCCACACAAAAAAAACACAGTTTTCAAACAAAGAACGATGTCAGAAATGAGGTTGAGCGGCTAGGGTTTTCAGATTTCAGAGAGAAGAGAGGATGAGCTGTGAAGGTTGTGTGAGAAATGAGAGAAAAGAAGAAGATAATGGAGCGAGTTGAGAGCGAGTTGGGAGCGTAAATAGGAGCGTGGGAAGAGCAATAATGGAGCATTGGGAGCAGTACTGAACGCATGTGATATGTGCAGGTGGTTGGGAGATTAAATGAAATTAATCTCACGCCAACCACCATGCCACTGACACGTGTCCAGGGCCTATTCCAATTCCAAAATTAATCAGCCATAATGGCTGTAAATTTTGCACAGTCCAGGGGCATTTCGATCATTTGACTTGTGGCCAACTTTGCCAAAAATGAAAATGTCTGATTGTTAGGGACAGACCAAATAGAAAGTGTGCAGTTTATTCAGGGACGAAGGGAATAGTCATTGTACTTTTTTAAATTTCTAAATTCAATTTCATTCACTCATTTCGTTCACTTCAATCTCAACACCTAAACTTATGCTACCACATCCAACAAAATAGAAGTAATATGATTTAGATAATTTTGAGTCTTTTGTGACCCGGAATTGCTCTATCCGACCCAAAATTATGAAAAATTTTAGCCGATCCATCTCATTCATCCCAAATTTTTGAATCGATTTGAATTGGAACAGCTGACTCACCCTAACTTGTGGGTCAGCATCAAAAGAAACTATCCCAAGTTCACTAGCCCTTGATCTATGGGCCTAACCTTTCTGTATCCCCTGGTGAATCGACCGCGAATGGAGGAAGAAGGAACAGCAAAACAAATTCATCAATAGGAACTTTCATCTCCTTCCTTATTAGGAAAGAAGAAGAAGATGGGTTTGTTAGCATGCGTGGGAATAATTTCCCCATTCCCTTTCTACTATTGGCTATGGACGCAACCCCAGACATGGGTGAGTCTATGCGGAAAAGGGCGGGACCCGTGTAAAATCATGGCTATGGTGTCTCACTTTCTCAAGCTCATTCAGCTTGTGTCTTTGTTCTTTGTCTCCACGCTTTCTTGGCCCCCTCCGCTTTACTTCTGGCCTCTTTTCGTATTCGGCCAGTTCTTGAACTTTAGGTACATCACCAGTCCGTTTTCTTTATGTTTCTTAAGGTTCGTGGTATGTGTTTCTAGGTGAAATGCTGGAATTGTTGAGGTTTTTGGTAGTTAGTTTGAGATCCTAGATTCAAAGGCTGTATTTTGATGGACTTTGTGTATGTACTTGATCTCGAAATGCTCTCAATTTTGTTGATAAATGTTGCGAGATTGTATGTAGTTTATATAGTTTGAGTCTTTGAGAGTAGAGTTCAGGATTGGATGGAATTATTTACCTATTGTTGCAATGCAATGCTCTGAGTGTACTATGCATTCTTCTAGGGATCGAAGGGATTTACTAACTTAGATGTAGAGCTTACTGGTGCTTGTTATTGCTTTATTAAATTGTTTGCTTACAATTATATGTCTATCTACATTGCGATTTGATGTGTTTGGATATTTCATTACTTGTAATTCTGCCTTTCTGTGAACTGGATGAGGACAATGGTTAGTATGAGGTCTGGTTTTTTATGTACATGGTCTTAGGGTGTTTAGTTTCGTTGGCAATATGATATGCAAATAGAGTTTCATCCGTCTAAGGCATCGAATTACTTCAGAATGTCTAATGAACCTTACTTTCATCATTATTACATTTTATAATATTTTTCCTAGCTTTTGTTACACCTTATCCATCAATCTTAAATAATTCATGAATCCGAACAAATTTAGTCATGTCCTAAGGAAGAGTCTCTGATTGTTGAGGTGGCTATTTCAAATCAACCAAACCACGAGGTTTTACATGAACATCGTGGATAATTTAGCTAGAAGGTAGTAAATTGGATATCAAGCATGGTATGTGTAATGCAAACATGGGAAGACCTTTCTAATTTACATCTTGGAAAGTTCATAAATATCTATTACATAGTGGCTTCCCCTTGGTGAAGGATCCGATTCGGAGCTTCTTGGAAATAACTGATCATATTACATTATGCTAAACTGAATTGGTGAGTTTTATTTGTTCGGTATCTTCTGTGTGTTTGTGTTAGTCATGGATACTAGAGTAAGTTTTTCCGCATCGTTTCAATTGCAGGGTATATCAATTGCTAGGAGAATCAGGAACTTATTATGGAGTACGGTTTGGGAAGACTATACCATGGGTGACACAATTCCCATTCGGAGTTATAAAGGATCCTCAGTATGTGGGCAGCATATTGAGCCTTCTTGCTTGTCTGTCTTGGGTTCCCTTTTCGTACATTCTCCTGTGGGTCCTGGGCTATATGTTCATGATATACGTGGAATCTGAAGAAGACCTGAGTACTCGTGCAAAGCCTCTCTTGTGAATTCAAAATAAGCTACTGAACTGCTGTGGCTTGAGAAGAGAACAAGCGATGAAGAAAATGCTGATACTGAGAAGGCGTGTGGTCACTTAATAAGATCTTTTGATTTTCTTATATCTTCTGATAGGTAGAACAGAGGAAACAATAGTCCTAAGTCCTTTGATAGGTGGAATGCACCCTTTGTTTTCAATAGGGATGCAATAATATGTATTTTGTTGCAAGTTTTGAAACTGAATGATAAAATGCAATTCTGTCTTTGTTGGTCTTTTTCATAGCTGTAGTATATCAGAGGCGACTTTTTTTTCCCATAATTCTTCCTTCTTTGTGTTTTTCTAAATGGGTTTCGCTAAATATATTTTAGATAAATTTTCAGGTTTGCCATTACAATTGATTCTCTATCATATACGCTGCGCCAGAAACTACATTAAACTAATTTTCCTCAAATCTCATGGCAGCAAAAGAAGCAATTCAAATATTGACAAGATGAACAAATTGTTATAATATTTATAGCTACTACCATAAAAGATAACCAAAAATGATCCTGCAGTATCAAGAAGAGTAACTGCAACCAGTACAAAGAACAGAAAGAACTCAAGGATTCAGTTCAGTCAGTCGCTATCATATCTTGAAGCCAAGTACTGCTGGTATAAGAGCTTATACTTAGCCGGACTATCCCACCATGTTGGGGTATTGATAATCGCCTTCTCCAACCAATACGGATCCTCCCTTTTCACCTCCACCATGCTTTGGAAAGCTCTCACACAGTCATCTCCAAATCGTTTTAGACGGATACTTTTCTTCCGAGTGAAAATAAACTTGATGATGTCTTTTGCAAATGTAGTGATATCCTCGCCATCAATAATCAACATATACTGAAAACAAACACAAAATCAACATGTAACACATCCATAACCAAATACCGCCAACTAAAATGCACTACCATGATTGAACATAATAAGTATGGCTTAAAGATATGTCAATCGGCCCCCTTTCATGTCCCTTATTGAGTTAAACAAGAGAGAAAGTGAAGGAGAAGAATACCAGAAATATAAAGCCAATTGTCCCCAAGACCACTTGGAAAACTTCATCCCAAACATTGTCGTCTTCTGACCCACCATTTCCACCACCACCACCTCCACCACCAGGACCAATTCCACCACTTCCTCCGTCATCAAAATACTCTTGTTTCTCTATCTGCTTGCGTAGTATGTCTTCCACCGAGTCCTTCTTTAAGAATCCAATACCTTTCTCAAAAATGTTGGAAGCAGAACCCTGCTACAGTTCATAGATAATGATGAGGTTGAAAACAAAATGCGAACATATCTTTATCCAAACAAAAAGTGAATGACGGGACTACTCTTAATCTTTTACACATATTAATATAC
The DNA here is from genome assembly GCA_037428765.1 of Rubia yunnanensis. Classification (NCBI taxonomy): domain Eukaryota; kingdom Viridiplantae; phylum Streptophyta; class Magnoliopsida; order Gentianales; family Rubiaceae; genus Rubia; species Rubia yunnanensis. The sequence continues at coordinate 90,088,018 of CM075068.1, forward strand.
TTATACTTTGAAACTACTCCCTCCGTTTTGCTATGATTGGCACACTTTTCAATCAATTTTTTCAAGAAACATTTGATCATAGATTTCAAATAATATATAACCAATAATATCATCATGTGAAATATCGTTATATTTGTCATAATGCTTATTCTCTAAATATCAAAATTTAATACACCATTATCATATGCAATTAAAGTAATTGGTGGTCAAATGTGTCTTGAAAAAGTTACTGAAAAGTGTGTCAGTCAATGGAAATATGAGGAAGTATGAGTTGGTACTTCATACCCAAAGGTCCCAAACCATATAGCATCGGCATAATGAAAAATTATATGTGGCTTTAGAATAACAAGAAGATGGTCCTAGCAGCTAGCTTAACACTCCAATATAAGTTCATACCTTCCTTATGGCAACCTAAAAAACAACACAAAAAGCATAAAAATACAGATTGATGATTTTCAAATTTTCAATGAACAGCTAAGGTTTTATTAGATGGCGAAGCTGAAACTCAAAAACATTCCCGGATAATCACTTCTGCTTATACAAAAATCATTCATAAATAGTTTAGGGCAAGATGAATATATCTAATGGGAGTGGCAAAATGGTTCATGAGTATATAGTATCTACTAGTCTTTGGAAGTTCTTAAGCTAAGTGTATTAGCAATACTGACAGGAACATCATCAACAAACATGATTATGGTTTTACTTTCAAGCTTCGAAGTTATTTTTTCTTTACCTACCTACTTATTTTCCTCCAGTTATGACTAATTTATTCAAAAGAAAACAAAACAGGAACAACTTTATCAGTTCAAGGAAGACCTGACCTTATCATCATCTTTGGATTTCCCTTCACCGCCAAATACACATACAGGTGCACGCTTGCGGTATCCCGATGAACAAGTACTCAGTCTCAGACTAAGATTGGGGAGTTGTGCACCGAGGTAATTTGATGACCGGGCTCTCAAAGTTGGCACGGCCTTGGGGGGCCTGAAAGTCCGGGCTGGCACAAAACCCCGGACCGGGGTGCATTGAAGGCTGTTCATCCGGGAAACTGGGGTATCACTTCATAAACCACATCAAGAGCTCAAGCACTCTGGAAAATTTCAGCATCATGGTCAGACATGTTTCAAAAGTTCAGTATGAGCAAACTTTATAATGATAGCATTATAGGAACTTCTTCTTCTTTTTCTTTTACTTAAACATACAATAACCAACTAATCCTAATTGGACTTTTACCATCAAATGCAGAAGACTAAAACATAAACATTGGGATAAAATCCCATATAGCACTCATATAAATGGGAAAGCGGGAAAATGCAGCAATTAAAAACCCTACAGTAAGCACAAAATTCACAATCCAACCAAACAGATAAACCCTATTGCTGTACATACAAAATTTGATAAAAAATAACTTAGAAGAATCAGATGAAGATTATTTGTCGCCGAAGGAAACACCCATGTTATCTAATTGATTCACATAAGAACAAAAGAATGTTTGCCTTGTATTGCTCTCGACAACGTCGTTGTGGGTGGAAACTGCAGATTCCTGTGAAAGAAGACGATGATGTTGGCGATGCTACCAGAAGAGAGAGAGAAGTTTAGCGGCTTTCAGGAGAGGGATATTTGCAATTTTGACCCCAAAGCCTATCTTATGTACGCCCCTTTAAAAGGACAATGGGTGAATTGATAATATGGTATTACAAGAGCATCTCCAATGTACGGAGGGTTTTTCTTATTTAACGAGTACAAATGGTAGAATCTGATTGGAACATCGATTAACCTTCAGTCCGACGTAATAATAAATGTTTGACTGTTGGTCTCGTTTGAAATCATTCTCCAATCCAAACTTCAAATGAATAATTATTATGTAACGTGGATATGCTACAAACTCCCAATTATTATGTGACGTATATACATATAATATTGAAATTGTATTTTAATATTATATTTATCTCAACAAATATTATATTCATACAATTAATTATATTTTGGATGCATCTAATTATTTGACAAGAGTAATGATGGAGAATAAATAATTATATTGGTTCAATACAATAGTTTTTATGAACTCGGGTATAACATTAATCGGCACTAACTTATTTTTAGTTCAAGTTTAAAATAAAATTGATTCTATTCTAGAAATTAATTTGTTATTCTAATTAAATTAACTAATTATTAAATAGACAATGAGTTAAGAAACATTCTAATTTATGTCTCAATTTTACTTTTATGGAGAAAGAGCAAAAAAAATTTAAAATTAATTTTTATTTTTGCCAATCTATAATATATGCATCATTATTATTTATATATTATTAAATATAAATGAATATATTTAGCACTTAACATGTGGATTTTTCATTATTATTAAAATACATCATTCAATTATTTTATAACCTATAAATTCACAGTTACTTTTTAGAATTTGAAAAAAAAATTGAATTCTAATGTTAATAGACTAATACTTATAATTTTTTTAGTATAAATTTTTATATATATATATATATATATATATATATATATTACCACATATATTGAAAATATTTTAAAATTTTTTTAAATTATTGTTTTATTTTATATATAAAAATAAATCAACGTTTAAAATTAATTTTGTCATTTCATTTTCCAAATGCAGTTTGGTTTATTTTTAGTGGTGTACAAAATTATGGTAAACGTGAATTTGAGAATTTTTCCAAATAAAACTACATCAAAACACCAAAGTATCTACCCAATAAAAAAATTAAATAAGGCAATTTTTTTTGTGTAGCTGATTTGGCATAGCGCGGCCTTCGATATTATCGTCGGAGAATAGAAGTCCATTTCGACAGGATCACTTATATTTTTAGCCACGTAATATCGACGTTCACCTCCGACTCCTGGATTGGAGATTAAATTTAGTAAATCTTACGTGTCAATTAAAGTTTACTCTAACGAACCCCGCGTTGGAGATGCGAGTTGATTAAAATCGGGGGTCAAAGTACAATAACTTTATTTTCGGGGTTAGTTTAAAAATATTCAATGAAATCCAGGGACTAAATTACAAAACGAAGGAAATCAAATCAATTCCTTCTTCTCCGGGAAACCCTAGTCGGAGATTCGTCGCCGTCGCCTCGTCTTCTCCGTCGTCGCTTCGCATCGCTGTCACCTGACGGAGTGGATTCGACGGAGGTCTTCTCCTGTGCGTCAACAACCTGATTTTCCGATCGGCTCGTGATTTGAGCATCTCCATCAGTTTTGACCTCTTCTCGACATTTAATACCAATTGTATCGCTGGCGGATGGCGGAGATGCAAAGCTCTGGCATTTTTTGGCATTCAAGACTGCAGAGGGTGGCGTTCGGTTGCGCTGCCCCCGGAGCTTTGCCATCACCGGTTTTCTTTTGATTTCCTCGACAATGAACGGCCGGATTTCTTTCGTTGCCAGATTCTTGCGTTGCCGGATTGTGTTGCCGGATTGCGTTGCCGGATTGCGTTGCCAGATTGTGTTGCCGGATTGCTTTGCAAAATTTCTTGCGCTGAGTTTGAACGGCGATTGTTGCCGGCTTTCGGTCTCTTTCCGGCCGGGTCGAGGAAAGAAGGAAGGGGAAGATCGGGTCAAATATGAGTCGGAAATCAGAATATGTTTAATAGGCTGAACTTGTCATTAGCTTGATTCCCAACATAGTTTAAAAAGACATATAAAAAAAGATAAAACATCAAATTAAAATATGTATTCATCAAATAAACTAAAAATAAAACATCAACAAATACATCAATAAAAATTTGATATTAAAAAAAAATTAAAAACATCAATATCAATTTTTAAAATGACATACTGAAAAACTAATACATCAATTGAAAAAGAAAATATCTCAAACAAGTGTTGAAAATATACATTTCACCGTTGTTGCATTTGAAATAACTTCTTTGACGTTCTACTTCTATCCATTGATGTTATTATTATTTTTACATGATAATTTACAAATGTAAGATGATACGCGTCACTTTATATATGGATGATGGTGAACATCGTTTCACTCACCAAAATAATCTGCAAACTCTAATGATGAAATTAATACAATAGCAAGCAGAGTCGATCCCACGAGGAACGGAGCAAAATCTATAATAAAATACCTACTAATATAGAACACTTTTGGTGTAGCCACCACGCCTTAATTTTCAGATTTATTTAACAACTAATAATGCAACTATCTAATATAAAGTAATAATGCAACTAACAGATATAAAAATCTATAAAATATATGAATAAGGTAATCGGCTCGGAATAACTCACATTAGTTAAACATCGATCATAGGCGCAAAGATAAATCAATGCATCTATCAGTTATAGGAAAGTAGGTACGCTTAACATCCCCAATTCTTTCGTACTTTATCGACAATTAACCAATTATAATTAATTAATTGTTTCTCTTACCAAGATGGTCCCGGAAAGTATTCGCTAAACCAGATACACACCTCGATAGCATTAAGAATTAAAAGAACCTGACATAGCAATTACCCAAGTATTCGCAAGTAGTAACGCACACTTAATTGTTCCCCATCTTGCTATTACAGTCTTACCTAGTTAGCTGTTTTTCACAAGAACTCGCTACTTACTAACCATTTCCAACGATTACGTAGTGGTGGAATTAGATAGAATTATCCCAATAATATTCAAGTTGATCAGGCTTAAATCTATCAAGAATAAAATAACCCAAGAACAATCAAGAACACATAAGAATCAATTATAAAACAATTAGGCCTCACGATTCATAAACTAATGTTTGTTATTCCATGCCGATATATAAATTATCTACTCATAATAATTAAACTAAACAAATAAAGATAATATACATAATTAATCAAATAAAATAATTAAATCAAACCGTAAACAACACGCATGCCAAGCTGCAGAATGCTCCAATTGAATTAATTCCAAGTGTCTAACTCATCCAGGACATGCGAACCACTTTGAGTTTGCTACTGAACCAAATATAAAACTAATAAAATCGCTAAACAAACTAATTGTGAAGTCTGCGTAAAACTATTTTCTCGTCTGTAATCTCCCCAAACCCTATGCGCGTATGTGTATATATACACACGCAGGTTACAAATCTCAAAACCAGTCCGACTCGTCTTCGGTAATAGAATACAATCTATTCTAACTCTAATAACTAATTCCTAAAATTAAGGAATTTTAATTGGAAAGAGACAATACAATCTTTATTGATATGAGCAGTGAATATATTTATTTCCTTCAAATCCACATGTCTTCAATAATTCACTTTTCACCCCATAACTTCAATAATTCTGCTTTTGCCTCTCTTCCTTCATCCCTGGAAAAATGTCTTATAAAATAAGAACATTTTCCATTGGAGCACATCGGCTCATTAAAAACCTTAACCTGGAAAACCCAGTGGGAATAAACCGTTGGTTAAGGGAAAAAGAGTACAATGTATAGCTCCCTCTCAATTTTCCGCAATCAATGAATTCCTGCACCAAAAACACCTTAAAGTGCAAATTATATCTCAATAAAATCATAATAATCCCACAAAATATGAACGCAATATAACACACATCAAATATCCTCACACTTGAATCATGTTTGCCCTCAAGTATGAAGTGAAGAATATAAGAGTAATCAACAATCCACAATGTTCATAAATTCTCATTCCCTCATATGACTCTATCTAAAATGACCCTAAAAAGAAAAGGTAAGATAGAAACACAAATCACACAACTAAACAGATAAAAATTCAACATTCAAAAACTCTAGCTTCTACTCTTATAACGATAAATTTTCCCCTGCCAAGGAGTAAAGGATCACGTTAACGCACCTGGAAATCATCAACCCTTAAAGTAATTTAAATGAAAATGTTCAAGATCAGAAAATCTAATCATCAATTCAGTCAAAATTGGACAAGCAATGAATATTTGTCACTGTTTCACTCAATCACTCTCAATATATGAAGGACAATCACTCAGTTAATTCACAAGTTATAACATAGAGAAGTTAATATGCAAATCAGGAAGGTCTTTCTCAAGGGTTGTAACGGGGCTAGGGACCATTCAGATTGGTGAGATCCTAAGGGTTTTAAGCTCAAACAATATCGTTCAAAATATTATGCATGTTTTTTTTCCTTCAACCATCATCCATGTATAGTAGACATTCACCAACAATCTTCATCTCATGGCTATTATGAGAAAGCCAAGTAAGATCACATCAAAGTATGTGCTATTTATTTTATTTTTTTTCCTTTTGTTTTTCTTTTGTTTTCTTTTTTTTTTCTTCTCTTTTTTTTTCAGCACCATTCTTCTTCAATATAGTCCAAAACTGGCACTTTTTTTAGAGAAAAATTGCAATATAAAAATATGATTTTTCTCTCTCTTTTTTCACTGTTACGCCCCTCCAGTTTGGCCAAACGGAACCCCAGTGTCACTGTTCATAATAAAATTCAGCCTTCATTTTTCTGAAACCGTTCAGTCTGGGCAAACTGGACACATACTCAGTAATGTCATCAACTCAAGAGAACACAATGGACGAATTCATCAATATTAACTCCAAGAACATGCATAATAGGGCCAAGAGAAAGGATAAAACAAGGCTTTGGCTAAATATATAGTAATTCATATCAAAGAACATAGTCAAAGCTTCAAAGTGTTTCACTAGGGGTTAATGTAATTGGTAGGCAATTTAAGCTGTGCGGTTCATCCTAGTGCCTTCCATCACTTTCACACACAACAACTCCAATTATAACAATGTGATCTCTCAGAACAAAGATTGATGTAGAAAATGCTCTACTCTAGCTCAAACCTCACTTTAGTAGGCTAAAATATTCAATTAAACTTGTCCTTCTTCGTCATCCCAAAAATCATATCAATCAAATTTCACAAATCATAGAAAATCTCATTCAATAACTTCAAGGCATATTAGATTTACCAAGTTTGTTACAATGAATTTTACAATCGGCAGGGTACTTTTATCAAGAGTCACTAGAATTTTCTCATATCGACTCAAAAAAACACAAAAACACATGTTTGACTGTAAAAAAACCTGAAATAAATAAAAATATATTTTTAAATTTTTTTTTCAAAAATACAAAACAAAACACACAAGAAACCTCCTCACACTTAAACTTTGCTTGCCCTCAAGCAAATAATGCAAAGATCTTATGAGAAAAGGTTTAAGACACAGTCAACATCGTTAAAAAAAATAAAAGGGAAAGAGGGAACTTATAGTGGTGGGTTTTGGAGAAATTTCCTGATCAAGCGGAAAGCGTTTGATCATAATCAGGTTCTGCCGCAGGCCTCCCGTTTGTGTGAATTCTCCATGGTGCAAATTCAAGTACTTCAAATCTGTAGATCAAGAATTGAGATCAGATGAGAAATTGAAATTCCTAAAAGATAAAAAAAAACTTAAAAGAACAAAGAAAAAAAACTAAGAAAATTGGGTTGCCTCCCAACTAGCGCTTTTGTTTATAGTCTTTGGCTAGACTTTCAGATGCCGTTAATTATCCATCGTATGGCACAATGGAATTTCTTCCATTATGCTATTTGTCGGACAAAATTCAGCTTCTGCTGTTGTAACAGGTCCCGTTTGGCCAAACTGAAGGCCTACGACAGAACCATGTTCCAACACCGCCTTGTTACACTTGGTTGTCTTTTCCATCTCCAGATCAAATATCGAATCCGGCTGCTCTGATCTGGTCTTATAACAAGCAGTAACACACATATTAGTAGGTAAAAATATATAGAAATTGACAAACCGTTCCCCGGCAACGGCGCCAATTTGGTGAACGTCGTTTCACTCACCAAAATAATCTGCAAACTCTAATGATGAAATTAGTACAGTAGCAAGCAGAGTCGATCCCACGAGGAACGGAGCAAAATCTATAATAAAATACCTACTAATATATAACACTTTTGGTGTAGCCACCACGCCTTAATTTTCAGATTTATTTAACAACTAATAATGCAACTATCTAATATAATATAATAATGCAACTAACAGATATAAAAATCTATAAAATGTATGAATAAGGTAATCGGCTCGGAATAACTCACATTAGTTAAACATCGATCATAGGCGCAAAGATAAATCAATGCATCTATCAGTTATAGGAAAGTAGGTACGCTTAACCTCCCCAATTCTTTCGTACTTTATCGACAATTAACCAATTATAATTAATTAATTGTTTCTCTTACCAAGATGGTCCCGGAAAGTATTCGCTAAACCAGATACACACCTCGATAGCATTAAGAATTAAAAGAACCTGACATAGCAATTACCCAAGTATTCGCAAGTAGTAACGCACACTTAATTGTTCCCCATCTTGCTATTACAGTCTTAGCTAGTTAGCTGTTTTTCACAAGAACTCGCTACTTACTAACCCTTTCCAACGATTACGTATTGGTGGAATTAGATAGCATTATCCCAATAATATTCAAGTTGATCAGGCTTAAATCTATCAAGAATAAAATAACCCAAGAACAATCAAGAACACATAAGAATCAATTATAAAACAATTAGGCCTCACGATTCATAAACTAATGCTTGTTATTCCATGCCGATATATAAATTATCTACTCATAATAATTAAACTAAACAAATAAAGATTATAATCAATATACATAATTAATCAAATAAAATAATTAAATCAAACCGTAAGCAACACGCATGCCAAGCTGCAGAATGCTCCAATTGAATTAATTCCAAGTGTCTAACTCATCCAGGACATGCGAACCACTTCGAGTTTGCTACTGAACCAAATATAAAACTAATAAAATCGCTAAACTAAAACTAATTGTGAAGTCTGCGTAAAACTATTTTCTCGTCTGTAATCTCCCCAAACCCTATGCGCGTATGTGTATATATACATACGCAGGTTACAAATCTCAAAACCAGTCCGACTCTTCTTCGGTAATAGAATACAATATATTCTAACTCTAATAACTAATTCCTAAAATTAAGGAATTTTAATTGGAAAGAGATAATACAATCTTTATTGATATGGGCAGTGAATATATTTATTTCCTTCAAATCCACATGTCTTCAACAATTCACTTTTCACCCCATAACTTCAACAATCCTGCTTTTGCCTCTCTTCCTTCATCCCTGGAAAAATGTCTTATAAAATAAGAACATTTTCCATTGGAGCACATCGGCTCATTAAAAACCTTAACCTGGAAAACCCAGTGCGAAAAAACCGTTGGTTAAGGGAAAAAGAGTACAATGTATAGCTCCCTCTCAATTTTCCGCAATCAATGAATTCCTGCACCAAAAACACCTTAAAGTGCAAATTATATCTCAATAAAATCATAATAATCCCACAAAATATGAACGCAATATAACACACATCAGATGAACAAGACATAAAACATCAAACACTAATCACTTAAAATCGAATGAATTCAATGAATCATTACTAACGCAACAAAACATATAAAATTAGCATATAAAATTCGAAACATTTAACTTAAGTTTTATGTCAACTTGTGAAAATGTCAATCGCCATAACTATCAAACATCATTCATAACAAAAATGTTCAAATGACCTAATAAATCGCTAACATAAAACTGGAAAAATTCAAATAAATCTAAAACATCAATAACAATCAAGCGACTCAACACTAACATTCAACTATCAAAACTAAAAAATCAATGTCTAACAATACATCCTAAATAATCAAATTCAATTTTCCCCAACTTGTTTCCCTTCTCTGCTAACTTTTTCACAGACTTGGCTTCTCCTGTTGGTTTTGAAGAGGATGACCCTCTTACTTCATCAACACACAAATCAAAGGTCGACTGTGGTTCTCTGTTCAAGAGAACACCTTCGGAGCATGGTTCCTCATACTGTCTTTCTATTAACTCAATAATTGCATCGTAAAGCTCACTGACATGGAAAGTATTCTTGTGAAATAATATAAAACATCACATACAGTAATTAAAATGTCAATATCTGTAACTAAAATATCACAATAGCACATATTACATCAATGACAACTACATTGAGGAAAAATCAAATACATTATTTAAAACACCAATCTCAAAATTTAAAAAATCAAATAGTACACACTAAATTATCAAAAGAACAAAACTGAACATCAGTTGCACACTTAAATATGAAAACACCACAAACATCAAACAATGAAATAAAAAACATTACACCAGCACACATAACAATACTTGAACCTTAAACATGAAAGCTCAAAGATAGAACCTGAAACATCAACAACAGTATCTAAAACATCACAGCTAATCTTTTTTTCACAGTTCCTACTTCATTTTCAAATGCAGCAACAATGGGCAAGTGCTCTTAGACATTTAAGAAACAATGATAAACACAAAAATTAGCACAAATGGTAACAAACCCCTAAGATATCACAAACACAATCAAAACAACAAAATTGAACATCAATTGCACACTTAAAACACTACAAGCACCAAATACTGAAATTAAATCATCACATCAACACAGATAAACAGTACTTTAAACCCAAACATGAAAGATGAAACAAAAAACCTGAAAGGTCAACAATAGTATTTAAAAGGTCACATATGCAAAATAACAAAATTTACAGATCCTCTTTCCTTCTCGATTGCAGCAATAGTGGAAAAAGCATTCTTAGACACCTAAGGAAGATCAACAACAGCAAAAAAATAAGCACAAATCGTAATAAAACCCTAAGATATCACACACAATAAAAATGAACATCAATTGTACACTTAAGCATGAAAACACCACAAGTATCAAGCGTTGAAATTAAAACATCACAACAACACTGATAACAGTACTCAAAGTCTAAAACCTGAAACATCAAACTGAAAACCTGAAAGATCAATACCTGTAGTTAAAACATCACGGCCAAAAATTCATCAACTCAAAAACGATTCTTCCTCCTCGATTGCAGCAACAATGATGCAAATCTCCTTAGAAATCTAACAAACAGCAGCAGCAACACAAATATCAGTACAAATTCGTAAGAACAACTCATTAAACACAAAAAATAGAGAAATCCCCAAATATCAACACATTGAACAACATAACCCCTAGAAAATTACAAGAACCAAAAAAGCAAACAAAATTTTTTTAAAAAACCAAGAAAATATGCATAATAAATCTGAGCAAAGACATTACATTCGAAGATAAACACGAAAGGAATGTTGCATTGTGTTCGGCCGCCAAAAATCGAAGCTTTAATCGGAAAATTTGTGAAAAATTCACCGGAGAATGAAGCAAATCTTCCTTGAGTCACAGCGCTCTTCCCATGTGTAAGAAACATGGAAGAAAATGGAGAAAGAGAGCGGTTGAATTGAAGAAAAATGTAAGAGAAATTGAGAGGAAGAGAAGAATGAGCAGTTGCGCAAGAGAGAAGAAGGAGAGGAGAGAGAATGCGTGAAAAAATAATAAGAGAAGAAGAGAAATATTGTTATTTATACCTGGACTTAAATGTAAAATAGTGAAATTTCACATCCAACCCCTAGACTTTTAAAAACTTTAATTAGAAACCTCATGCTACATTATTAACAATTTAATCATTGGTCTCGCTGCGATACCGTCTCACACAAGACTTTGTCTAGTTTAACTGTTTTACTCAAGTCGTGAGATTTAGAGCGAAATGCATATCTAACCCTACATAATTCATCAAAGTGCACATATAGTTATGTGATAATTAAAAGTATAAATATAACTCTAGACAGTTAATTTATGTGCAACTATAATATTTTTTGGTAGCTTGAGGTCGGAATTAGGTGAAGAGTCAACTTTACCCTTCTAGAAAAAAAGAGTAAATTTAACCCAAACTCCCTATCCCTAACTTCAACCTCTCCTCACACCATTCTCTTTCCTCTCTAGCCATCTTCCCAAATCGCTCAAACTGCTACCGATCTTCTCTTTCACCAATTGAAAACTGCTCCCAAATTGCCGATCAGCTACCAATTGAAGTTTTGATATTAACTTAAGAAAATGTTCACTTTCCAAAATTTCTCCCAAATTTCTACCAATCTTCTCTTTCACCAATTGAAAACTGCTCCAAATTACCAATCTAGTACAGCGGGGAGAGGGGGCTGTTGGTAGTGGTGGTCAGCAGAGCTGAGGAGGAGGCAGAGGGAGGCTAGGGCAGAGGAGGAGGCAGTTAACAAGACAACGTCGTCGATGCCATATTTAGTCTCGGGGGTTCCCAGTCTCGGCACCATATCCAGTCTCTGAGTTCTCTGTCTTGACTCGGTTGCTCTGCACGGAGGAGAGGTGGTAGAGCGCCAGAGCCGTGTCGTACCGAGTCTGCTACGAGTCGGAGTGGAGCACATTAAGAAGTGGGCTTAATACGCCTAATACTCCGGTGCCGATGCTGATTACTCCGGCCACCGTGACCCCCTCCTAGTATGGCGCCACCACCAAACTCAGCCCCACTTCCTTCACTCTATCTATCACTGCCCTAAGGGGGACCCGAATCCGCCGTCACAACCTTCTTCGCCGCTTCGATATTAATATTAGTAATCCCTCCGTCCCAACCTAAATTATAGCCCAATCATTGCACATTGTTCGAGAGACATGTTTGACCGTTAATATGTTTAGCTACGTATAGTAACGGCAAATAAAAAGTTACAATTTAGAAACTACTTGTTATGATGAATTGAACAATATCACATACGATAATATTATTTTTCATATATCTATTCAAATATGCGGTCAAACTTTGATAGAGAATAGTGCCATAAAGTAGGTGGGTAATTTAGGCCGAGACAAAGGGAGTAGTGTACTTTTCGGTGCTAATAGGGATCACATTTTGATCATAAGTTATAGTGGAAATGGTAAAGGTTACGGGGACATGCTAATTTTGGTATGGTGTGTGAAAATTTGGTCACAACTTTCACCTTGAGTTTATTTTTTGTTGCATTCGCTCTAGCTTGTAGGCGCTTGGCTAAGCAGCGCCTGAAATGGTGGTGGAGATGGCATGGGGCTGTAGGGGTGGCGAGTGGGGAGAGGTGTTGGTGGTGGTGGTCGAGCGGGGCTAGGGCTTGTTAAAATTTTCCGATCTGGGTCCAAGGGAAGGATGAGCAGTAAGGAGTATGGAGCAGTGTCGGTGGTGGAGTGGCAGTGCCGCGATAAAGGTGGTGGAGCAGTGGCGATGGTGGCAGTATAGTGGTGGGTCAACTGGCATTTTTGTCTTTCATAATTTTGTATTAGGCTGAAAGGACATTTTAGTGATTTTCAGGCAGTCAATGCCAGAATATAGACTTTAGGGTTATATTTGCACTTGTATAAAATAGTTAGGGTTATTTTTGTACTAAAAATTATCACATGGTTATATCTACACTTTATCAAATATATAGGGTTATATTTGTATATTTCCCTAAATTGTTATTCTTAGAGAAAAGTGCATATATACCCTATATAATTCACATAAGTGCAAATATAACCTTTTGATAATTGAAAGTGCAAACATGACCCAAGATAACAAGTGAAAGTGCAAAAATATCCATTCCGACAAATTAAGCTGGAATTCGATGAAGTGTCATTTATACCCATCTAAAAAGAATAATAATAATAAAAGGAATATACTATCATACCACTAAATCCTAACCCTACCCTACTGCTTCTTCCTCTCCCTCCCATGCTTCATCTCCCTTCCGTTCTCCCTCCCATCCACTCTGCCACCGGACAAACCCTAGCCACCAAGGATGCCACCATGGGATGACAACGATGAGTCGCTAACGTTAATCGGCTGAATGTTCACACTATAGAAATATGAAAGTATTTATCCATTAGATCTAATTTCAAATACTTTACGTAATGGGGTTCATGTTCAAATTTGATGATTGCAAAATTATGATCTTGTTGTCATTTAGAACTGCTTATGAAGTTCTAGGTTTAGATGACAAACAGTGACGTTAATCGACTGTGTGATCTGGTTGTTGAGGGAAATCTGACACCTCTGAACCTCTCAGCGCCATGTTGTACAGTTGGCTGCACTGACATTGGTTCAGGCGGGAGGATGAGAGAGGTGGTGGTGGTTGTCGGCAGGAGAAGAGGTGGTTGGTGTTTGTGGTGGAGATAAGGTGAGGTAGCTGGTGTGGTGATGGTAGGCGAAACGAGGGGTGGTGGTTGTGGGCAGAATCAGGGGTGGTGGAGATGAGCGGGTGATGGGGGTGGGAGTGGTGGCTTTGTGGTGAGGGGCAAAATTGTTCCAACACTTTTAGATTTTAGGTCAGAAGGCATTTTAGTCATTTTATGTGCGGGCATTATCGGTCAATGTCGAAAATGATGTTTTGGGGTTATATTTGTCCTTTCAATAATTAATTAGGGTTATTTTTATAATTTAAATTATCTGATTGTTATATTTGCACTTACTCAAGTATAAGGTTATATTTTAGATATCCCTTATTATTATTACTTTGATCTTAAAGTCCTTAGCTTAAAGTAGCCTCCAATATACATTAATGTGGGTGGATAGAATGTGTAAGAGAAATTAAATTGAGGACCGTAAAAATAGAGTTGGTAGCATGTAAGAATAAAGAAAAATCAAAGGACGCTAAAGATGTGACATTAATTTGATTTTTTGAAGGATTGTTAATGATATTTGGGTTGAATCCCATGGTGATGCGCTGATCGATCGAGGCCTACCGACAAAATGCTCTAGAAGGCGAAAGCATAATTATTCATTGTTTTAAAAAAATGAAATACAAAAGGATAATTGTTAAAGTATGACACGAATTATATTAATCCTTCTATTCCACTCGAATATTCACATTTTTAGCTCAATCTTCTCATAACACATTTAATCATAAATTTGACTAGTATATAAGCATCAATATCATCATGTAAAATATTGTTAGATTCCCTGCATCATGTAGTTTCTAAATATAAAATTTTAATACCCTAGTAATATACTCTCCATGTCCCAGAAAAAATGATACACTTACTTTTTTCAAGTCAAATTTTACAAATTTTGACCCTAATTATATGTAATATATAAAATAAAAATATTATGTGAGAGATTATTAGATTCGTCTTAACATCTATTTTATAAATATCAAAAAAATTTACAAAATTATTGTGTGTAGTTAGAGATATAGTTGGTCAAATATGATCATTGAAAACCGCAAAAAATTAAATGTTCTATTTTCTCTGGGATGGAGGAAATATGTAATTAAAGTTATTGATGGTCAAAAAGTTGACCAAAAAGTTATTGATGTAGTTTCAAACATGACCGGAGAAAGTTGACCAAAAAGTGTTCACATCCGGGTGAGACAGTGGCGGATCTATTCAAGTGCAAGGTAGGGCAATTGCCCTACCATTTTTTTTTATAAAAAAATTAATTAATATATAATTTTTAATTAGTGTCCTAGTTTAATTTTAATTTTAGATCCTATTTATTCATCTAAATTTAAAAATTCTCAAAATTTTAATACTATTTTCAAAGACAGAGGCATCAAATTAAATTGTGACCCATCACTGGCTCCGCTCCTGGAACGGAGGGAGTAGCTAAAGATGTCTTCTCCTACAAAATGAATATACAAATTCGAGTACAGTATTATGAGTTTGTACAAGTATGCTTGCTTATAATTACTATGGAATGTCTACATTTTTTTCTCTTAAGCTAATTATTTTTAGAGAAAAGTACATATATAATCCTATATAATTGACGAACGTACATATATAATTTTACGTTAATTGAAAGTGTAAATATAACTCCATCTATTCATGTTATATGCAACTATAATCTTTTTAAACAGTTGGAGACCGGAATACTGTGAAAAGACTATTTTGCCCCTCTGTAGAAAAATTGAAAAAATTGAAAAAATAATGAAATTACATCCTACCCCTAACGCTAGCTTCTTGCTTTCCCTTTTCTTTTTGCACTTTTCTTTCTCTCCGTTTTCTTTTTGTTTCTTCCTATTTTTTGTCTCTCTCTATTTCTCTTCGCCTTCCCCTCTTCGTCTTTGTCTTTTTTCCCAGTCTGTTTCATCAATTCATCGATTTTAGGGTTGGTGGCATTGCGTGGGGTGGCGCATTGTGGATTCATCGATTTTCTGACGCTTGACTGAGCGGCACCAAAAATGGTGATGGTTGCGGGGTGAGGGGTAGGAGGTGGCGCTATGTTGGGGGTGGCGCGAGGTGGTGCTATGGAGGGGTGGTGTGAGGTGGCAGTATGGCGGGGCGGGGTGGCGTGGGGTGGTGGTATGGCGGGGACGGCGATGGAGGCAGCGTTGGGTTGTGCCGATCAGGGCTGGATGGTGAGACTGGTGGCAGGCTGGGTGGTGGAGATCAGGGCTAGGTGGAGGTGACGTCGATTAGGGGCGTGGATTGGTGGCGATGAAGGCCTATGGCGGGAATGTCGACGGAGGCGGGGGGCTGGATGGTGGAGGGGCAGGGCTGCGTCGATTAGGGCTGGGTGGCGAGATTGGTGGTGGGCTGGGTGGTGGGCTGGGTGGTGGAGATTATGGCTAGGTGGAGGTGGCATCGATAGAGGTGTGGATTGGTGGTGATGGATGCGACGGGGAAGGGCGTGGGCTGGATCTCCACGGGGAAGGCGGTGGTGAGTTTCGGTAAAAGGATATCTGCTTTGAGATTTCATCGCGGTGTTGAGCAGATTGGTGGTGGTGATGACGACGCCGAGGGAGATCACGACGAGGCAGACCACATAGAAGAAGATTCGGAAAGGAGACGTGGTTCTACATCGCTTGCTGTAGAAGGTGGAGTTGAACTTGCAGAACTTGCTTCTCCGGTCAATCGGCGCCGTGTGCTGGTGGTTATCGTTGTCAGAGTAGCAGCGGGTGGTAGCTCCACCAGGCGGGTGGTGGTGGTGGCCTGACATTAATAAGGGCATAATTGTCCTTCTAGTTTAACGCTTGGGTCATAAGGGTATTTTAGTCTTTTCTCGTGGGTTAATGGCCGAAATTTGTTAGTCAAAGCCGGAATCATGGTCGGAGGCTTATATTTGCACTTTAATTCAATAGTTAGGGTTATATTTGCACTTAAAAGCAATTGAGATTTATATCTACAGTTTTCTCAACATATAAAGTTATATTTGCATATTACCCTTATTTTTACTCATAAAGTTTTATGCTAACTTAATTATCAGATTGTCTCCTCTCAACTCAGTAAAAACGGTCTTCTACAATTTTATTTTATTTTTTTAGTTAAAATTAAGAAGGCCTTGTAGATATTAATCCATAGCTAAAATAACACCACGGGATTCTGGTTTAGCTAATCTGGTTTCAACTTTCCATAACATGAAGGGAACATCTATAGCTAAACAGCACATCGGATTCTTTTACGTCTTCTACAATTTTCAGCAATCGGATTGACGTTGATAGCCACACCTAGATCGGTCAAGTCATTCTTCTGCTTTTATATTTATCTTCGTTCACGACATTAACATAAATCAATATTCCCAACTTATAGAATTATTGTGATTTGTGAGATTCAGTAGTGACTGAGTCAATCTTTGAGCTGGATGAGTTGGCACTCTTCTTCGTCGAAATCCTCGAAAAAACATTACTTCATCTGTCCCATTCATTTCTACAATTTAACTATTTATTTAGTTACAGTTGCTTAATTTTGATCTCAAATTGGAATTGATAAATAAGTTAGGATATTGTCATATTTGATCTTGTTAGGTTAGTAATGGCATGAATTTTTACAATATCAACTTTTTATAACCAGTATTTACACACAATTATAGATATCAATGATCAAACTTTTTTTGAGTCAACTGACGAAAGTCAACTTGTGCAGAATTGGCTGGGACGAAGAGAGTACTATTGACCATTGCGAATTGAGATGTATACCGATATAATTTCCACCTATTTGTACAAGTGACAATATAACACTTAGATATTTTTTAGTGAAAAACAAACCTAACTAGTTAATGTAAGTGTCAATATAATTCTCAGACCCCATTTTCGACATTGGCTTCCAATTTCCGACATTGACCGCGTGTAAATTGACCAAAATACCCTTTGTTCTAATATATGAAATTCAATTGACAAAATTACCCTAATTAAACATAGGCCCCACATTAACTTTGATTTCCACTCTTATTTCTTTATGAAAATCTGATCGTTCGCGTTTTTCTCCCACTCCCAAGCTACCTAAAACCACCATTCCGCCGCCTTGTAGGAGCTTCGCCGCCACCGTCTGTTCTACCCTTGCTGTGAAAATCGCCCCCAAAAGTCCACAAACCAAAAACACACAATTCACACACAAATCCACAAGAACAGAAGACACACAATTCACACACAAACTCATAAACAAACTCAGAAGAACGCATAACATACGATTCACAACAAACGAAAATAAAAACACAAATGGTCTCAGAATTTTGATAAAATAGAAGAAGACTCACATATAATACTCAGCAATTTTAATTTCTCACATGTTTGCTACAATCTTCTCGTAAAACAGAGAACAAAAAACAGAGGTTGCACTGAACTGAACCGGGAAATGTCATCGCTCTCCACTTGAAACTCAAATTATGACGACCTAAATTTGTACACATGCCGCCTGGAACTCAAATTGTTCCACCACCATCGCTGTGCTTCCGATGACCTGAAACCATCGCTTGCTGCCTAAAACACATATTGTTCCACCGCCAATCGATGTGCTTCTGACGACCTGAAGCCATCTCTTGCTGCCTGAAACACTAATCGATGAAAACTGCATTCCTTTCCGCCCGAAGCCCGTCGTCTCGCCGCCGCTGCTTCTGTCTGCCACCTTTCCATGATGCCGATCATGGTGGAGACCCCTGGGCCGTTCACCGGACACCGAGTCGACCCATCGCCGCACTCAGTCGAGACCTCGGGGGAGGAGTTGATGACATTCTACCGACCTGCCGCGGTGCATTATCGAGACCTCAGCCTTGCCCCCACCACCTTCCAGCCCCTCCAGCCAACTCTGCCCCCTCCCCCCTTCGCTCCCGGTCATCCCCTCTACCACCACCCCTGGTACCGAAACCCTAGCACCACCACACCCCCACCCCCGCTAGCGCCACTACCCCCTCCAGCAAGCTCCGCCACCACCCTGCCACTTTCCGCGAACCTTAGTGCCACCACCACCTTCCACCCTCCATCCATGGGTTGCCTCTGCCAATATAACCCTCAAAGTTTCTGGCCTTCAATGTAAAGTGAATACACATCGGAGAAGGAGAAAGAATGACGCTAAAGGGGAAAGAAAGAATAGCGGAGAAGGAGAGCGGAGAAGGAGAAAGAGAAAAGAACAACTCAGAAGAAAGGAGAAGAAAGAAATGAAGAAGATAAGGGTTTTGGAGCCTAAAAATGTAATTTCCTTCTCTTTTCATTTTTTTAAAAATAAAAAATTAGAGGGGAAAAAATGGTCTTTTCAATCAAATATGATCTTAAACTGCTGGAATGAGTAAAATTGAACTTACATCAACTATATATGGTTACATTTGCACTTTCAATTATAAAATGATTATATTGACAGTTATGTGAAATAAGTAAGGTTTTAAAAGCACTTTTCTTATTGACCATTTAAATATAATTTCATGGTTGAAGACTTGAAGTCAACGCGATCATACTTACATCTTTAACAAAATCATACAACATTTACAGAGAGTTGCAACAATAATTTATGCACTTATCTACTAGACAAGAAATTAATGGAAAAAAATCTTCTACACAGCAGCCAGAGCAAGAGGCAGTGATAACATCTGGACAGCATTCTTGACAGCTTCAACATCAATATCTATTAGCCTCCCAGTTTTTGATGAAATAACAGTGCATTTCTTCTCTTCTGCATTTGGAACAAACACTTTTCCCTTTTCTTCAGAACCAAACAACCCAATGCTGCAAATTTGCACACATAAAACAGATCAATGGACTTGCAAAAGACCTGCTTATTGAAGCGAGTTGAAGCAGTTACCTCGGCTTTTTGCGCGCATTCGCAAGCTGTATAGCAGCCGTGTTTGTCGATATCACCCCTGCTGAATCACTGATAAGAGCAGCTAACTGTGCCGGGAAAACAATTAAGAGAATACATATACTTCAGCTCAGTTCTTGATCTTTATGCACATATTAGGTTCAAGAATCGAAGAAATTAATGCGTATTTACCTGGCCTGGTGTGGTAATGAAGACTATATTTGCATCATATCCAGCGACATCTTCTACATTCTCCCTTTCCCTCTCGTGCGGGATCACGAAAAGCGGCTTGATCCCACTGTCAAACACACAAAATCAAGAAACAGTCTGCACATATAAATGAGCCATTTAGTTGGAAAATGCAAATGTGTCTTACTTCACCGCTTTACTTATCTCAGCCCATTTTTCAATAGGTAGCAAACTATCCGTGTCGCCTCTGGACTGCATCGAAGCTTTTGAATCGCATTTTATACCATGAAAAACCATGAACTTCCCTTTCCATATGCCGGCGTTTCTGTACTTCTCCTCCACAACCTCCTTGAGCTTCCTAGAGATAGTCACCTTTAGTGGAGAAACGACGTGCCTTGCTACCTTATTCTGCGGTCTTCCTAACCAATCTTCCATTTGACAATACCTAAATGAAAAGAACATATCATAATGTCAGAATTAGGCCTCGATACATACTTCAATAGGCAAAAGTTGTCTAACCGAACTGAACTGAACTGGAGTACAGATAAGCTCGAGAGAACAGACTTTACATATGATATCCACCCTCAGAGAGATTCATACTCTCTGCTGTGAATGTTTCTGAAAGCATTACGCTGGCCCCTACGGCGTTGACATTTGGGTATATGTAACTGGCCCTATCGCGGGCTGATGCCATGAACATGAATGCAGCATGCCCAATCCCTGCTAGCTTGGTTGACAGGATCAAATCATAGTACCTATTCTGCAAACATTGGAACAGGAGTCCTACTAAAGTAAACTAAATTAAGCAATGCATACATTAATCTTGCCAAAATCAGAAACATGAAACTAGAGGCTTAACAGTTGAATGAACTAACCTTAAGAATGCCAATCATGTCAGTATACTCAGCAGGATCAGGAAAGTCTTCATCAACATCATAGACATCAGCCCACCTCACATTCTTATTGATTTCATAAGCCTGTTTCCCTCTATCACTGGTCAAAATATCAATCTGAACACCGGGATACCTATCTTTCATCAACTGAATCGCCGGAAAAAACAGCAAGTTCTCATACACCCCGCCGGAAACCATACAGCAGCATCTCCTTACATCGCCTCTGATCTTCGATCCCAACGATGCGACTTCGGGGCTGTACCCCATCGGGAATTTCAGGAACCCTCTTGAACTTTTGGGATCGTCGGGTAGCCTCGGATCTTCATCTTGCTTCCCGTCGGCGAACAGACTGCCGTACTCCATATCCGGGTCCGCCCCGTCATCGAATGGGTCGAGCCATCGGTTTTTCCCCTTGGCATTGGCCCTGATTCTGTTCGATTTCCCTGGGAAGAGAAGATTCGGGTCGGGTCGGGTGATGAGGAAGTGTGAGATTGAGTTTGGGAGTAGAGAAGTGGGCGCCATTTTTGGTGTTCTTGCTTTTTTGATAACTTTAGGCCATTGCTGCTGCTACGTGCAATCTTTTGGTGGCAGTGGACGTTGGATTTGAATGTGTGAAGATGGTGGGATAAGTAGGCCCCACACATTCAAGAAAGGGAACTTTTCATGCTAAATTGTCAATACACACCCAAACTTGAAGATTGGTCGGAGGATATGTTCTGGGAGACACCCCTCTGTTTTTTTTGGCTATTGCTATATTACATCCTATATTTTACTAGTTTACGTTCTAATACGTACATATATGTATAATACCTAATTTAATTTTTTAAAATAAAATAAAATTCAAAAACGAAACAAAAATATAAAAAATTAATATACCCTCCGGACCACCGCCACCACTGGCGCCAGACCACCGCCACCGCCGATGGCGCTGGACCACCTCTACCTCCATCGCCGGCGTCGGACCACCTGGAGAAGAAGAGAAGAGAACGGCCGGCCACCTGGAGAAGAAGAAGAGAACGGGAGAAGAGAAAAGAACGAGAGAAGAGAGCAGGAGAAGAGAAGAGAACGGGAGAAGAGAAGAGAACGGGAGAAGAGAACGGGAGAAGAGAAGAGAAAGGGAGAAGAGAAAGGGAGAAGAGAGCGGGAGAAGAGAAGAGAAAGGGAGAAGAGAGCGGGAGAAGATAAGAGAAAGGGAGAAGAGAACGGGAGAAGAGAGCGGGAGAAGATAAGAGAAAGGGAGAAGAGAACGGGAGAAGAGAAGAGAACGGGAGAGGAGAAGAGAACGGGAAAAGAAAAGGTGGGAGAAGAAGAGAACGGGAGAAGAAGAAGAGAGCCGGGAGAAGAAGAGGAGAACGGGAAAAAGAGAACACGGCCGAGAGAAGAAGAGGCGAGCCGGAGCCCGAGCCGGAGAAGGAAAGGAGAGCGGGGGCCACCGGAGAAGAAGAAGAACGCCGGAGGATAAGAAGGCCGGAGAAGAAGAGAAGAAGAAGAGGAGAAGAAGGCGGAGCAGCGGCAGCGACAGCGACGGCGGAGGCGGAGCAGGTTTATTTAAATTAATAATAAATTTTATTTAATATTAATTTATTTAAATTATTTAAATTAAATTAAAAATACATATTGTATATTAAATAGTATAAATACAGGGCGTAATCAAGTAAAATACAGGGCGTGATATAGCAATTAACTTTTTTTCCCAATTAATTATTCAACGTCTCTTTTTTATATCATTAAAGTCAATTATATATATCATTAAAGTCAATTATAAAGAGACCACTTCATTTTTTACTTCTACAATGATAAACATCACTCCATGTACCCCACTTGATTTTCTCTATCATACTCATTAATTTAATTTTTAATATTTAATTTAAATAAATTTGTCAACCTAAATAATTTGAAATGTGAAATTTAATAATATATTTTTTATTTTAAAATTGAATTTAGATTTTTCAAATTAATTTTTTAAATTTAAATTTTACATTATTTCAACTTTTAAAATGATTTTTTTTAAAATTTTAAATTAAAAACAGAAAAATTTTAAAATGAAATTTTAAAATAAAAAACAAAAAATTTTTTAAAAAAATTTTAAACCAGAAAAATCAACAAAAATAGAAAACAAACTATTCGCCACGTGTCCCAATCAGAAAGAGACACGTGGCACTGGAGGGGACAAAAAAGGGTCTGCGCGTCAGCAAGGAAATCAGATGGGGCAGTCTGGTTTTGTGGAGACGAATGAGCTAGTCATTTTTTAAGAGACCACACAAGAGACTCCATAGTGGGCCTCTCGGTCTCTTTAGGTCTCTTTGTGGTCTCTTAAAAAAAGAGACCACAAAAAAGGTACATGCCCTTGTATTACCTCCTTCTCAATAAAAAATACATGAGTGTTTTTGACTCACTTTTTTATACAAGCTAATGTATAGATAATGAGTGAGTTTCCTGACATGTGACATGTTCTTAAATTATAGACATACAATTTATTTTACCTTATACACTGCATTTGTTAAATTACATACTAAATTTAGGAAATATTTTTTTTGATGAACTGGTATATATTAAGATCAACTAGAAAAAAAAATTCGGCCTTAAACCCCGGCCTCTTTACAATCTATTTTTGGCCCACAATCAACCCATCTAAAAGACAAGTTAGCTACCCTTTACAATTCAACAAAATTAGCTACCCGAGCCTCTTCTACTGGAATCATATTGCACACTTCATCCAAAGTTCTCTTTCACTCCAAGCTTGATCTCCATGTCAATTCACTTTCAATTTATACGATAAGCGTTTCCATTTTTCAACTTTTCATTCTAAAAGATCCATTTGCATATTTTATCCCACACTCTGTACAAACTAGAGGTCAACAACATCATCCTTTTGTCCTGCCTCCTCCTTGCTGCAATTAGAAGTTGTCTTCTGAGTTTCCTCATATTCTCTAGTCCTGTGATTCCCAACCCTTTCCTATCTCCTTGACATAGCAACACCTGGTGAAGAGATGTATTGCAGTCTCATCCTCCTGCTCACACAGTGCATAGTTTTGCTGCTTTTCAAGTACCCCATGAGCTTGTAACCTGTCCACTGTAGGTAGACATCCTTTCATGAGCATCCACAAGAAAAATCTATGTTTGGGAAGAACCTTTATGTACCCGATCACCTTGTAGTAGCGATAGCCAACTTCATTTCCTTTCATGACATTGTAAACTGAACTTACTTTCAGCTTACCCCCCCTTATCACAACCTGCCTCCATTTTCTGCAAATATTTATCTTTCAGCCTGCAGATGTTCTTCCAAGCCTAGCTACTGCTCACTGCACATTTACAGTCTTCAAATTTCACAGATTTCAGATAGTATCTCTGAATCCACTTCACCCAAAATACATCCTTCTTGGCCTGTAGATTCCATACTTGTGTACATATTGGTGCCTTGTTCCAAACTATGAGATCTTTAATCCCCACTACCCCTGTCTTCTTAGTGTTATAAAGAGAAAGCCAAGCAGCTGGGGTATAACTCCTACTTCCTTCCTCTCTATCCCATAAGAAGCATATACAAATTTTAACAATCCTTTCATGCACACTCTCTGGGATGCAGAAGATGCTAGACCAGTAACTAGCTATACTTAGTAGTACAATATTAATCAACTGTACTTTCCCTGCATAGAATAATCTGTCAGAACTCCAGCACTTCCATCTCTTCCTTATACTGTCAATCAATTTTTCACAGTCACTTGTACTCCATTTGGTTTGTGAAAGGTGTAAGCCCAGATACTACAAAGGGAATTTCCCCTTTCTTAGCTTTCAAAATCTCAGCCAGAACCATCTTTTCATCCTCTTCCATCTTGGAGAAATAAATGTTGGACTTTTGCTCACTTACTGCGCCCACTCACATCCATGATTTCAGTCACGCCTCTTTTCATCCCTTCCATTGACTTTTTGTTTGCTCCACAAGAGATTAGCAAGTCATCAGCAAACAAGAGTGTACGAATAGCTGCCCTGCTACATCTGTGATGGTATTTAATGGCTTTTTTTCTTGAACTGTAATGCCATAAGTCTAGAAAAGAATTCAATGCTGATAGTAAACAGTAAGTGGGAAAGAGGGTCCCCCTGTTTTACCCCTCTCCTTCCCTGGAAAGTCTTAGACAAATAGCCATTTAATGTCAAAAAAAAACTGAGATTTCATTGCGCTCCTCCTAATCCATTCCACCATCTGACCTGAGAAATTTAAAAACTTTAACCAGTTAACTAAGAACTCCCAATTAACACAGTCAAATGCTTACTTATGTCAACTTTCACAACACAACTAGGCTTCATATTTTCCAGATTGTATTTGTGCATTAATTATTGTGTTAGCAATATATTATGGGATATATGCCTTCTGTTCATAAAGGCACTCTGATTGCTGCTAATCAAGACAGGTAATATCTCACTAATTCTAGTACAAAGCACCTTAGTAATGATTTTGTACACTACAGAACAACAGGAAATAGGTCTATATTTAGATGCAGCACTAGGATTAGAGACTTTGGGGATAAGTGTTAGAACAACCTTTTTTAGAATACCTGGAATATTTTCTCCTTCAAAAAGGCTTTTCACAGCCCTCACCACTCCATCCCCAGTGATTTTCCAGGTACTTTTGAAAAATTTACTTGAAAAGCCATCTGCTCCTGGACTTTTGTTCCCATTGATCTCCACAAGGCCTTTTTAATTTCTGAATTAGAAATTGGAACAATCAGGGCTGCCTGTTGCTGTAATGATAAGGTGTTTCCCACCACTGAGGTATCTATGGTGCTTGAAGTACCACTTATCCTCAGATGCTGCCTGAAATACTCCACCAAATATCTCCCTATCTCTTACTGATTTAAGATTAATTCTCCATCCACGTTCATGGTCACAATGTTATTCTTGTACTATCTGTTTCTCATTGCTGCATAAAACATCTTAGTTGGTCTGTCGCATTCTTTAAGCCACTGAATTTTGGCTTTCTGTTGCAGGAACTAGTATTCTGCTTCTTACAGCTTTTCTACTTGTTTTCTGGCATCTGCCTCCATTTTCTATCTGATAATATCTCCTGGCATCTCATTCAATTTTTCATGAGCTTTTCCCTAACTCTCCTTAGCCCTGATCACCTCCTGAGGCATGTTGGAAAACTCCATACTATTAAGTTTCAAGAGAGGCCCTTCCAATATTTTTAACCTTTCAGATAGATCTTTTAATGTATCCACTGATCTCCACTGCCATACACTCCTCACAATATTTCCAAAATCTTGTGATAGTTCCCACATGTTATAATATTTGAACCCTCTCTGATTTTTCCTACTGTTCTCTTGCCAGTGTAATAACAAAGGAAAGTGATATGAGAGTAAGTCTGCCTTTACTTCACAGTAAGAGCTACTCAACTGATCCAACCAAACTTGATTCACAACACTCCTGTCTGTTCTACTTTGGATTCTTTTCCCTTCCATTTTCCTGTTACTCCATGTATATACCTACCCTAATGTTTTCATTTTAGTCAGCTGGTTTACTTCCATCACCTCCTGAAAGTTCACTACTCCATCCTCCTCAACTGCTTTACCTCCTATCCTATCCATCACTACCAACGAGGAACTAAAATCCCCTAAAATGACCCAGGGTTTATCATTTCTAAGCCCTAAGCTCTTAATGAAATCCCACATTATTTTTCTCCTTTCACCCTGTTTCAGGGTAAGATAGAGAACATAGTTTCTCCCTTTCATATTCAGTACAATGTCTATCCATTGTGCTCCCATGTTTAATACTGGTATCTCCATATAGTCCCTTCTCCAACATAACCATATTCTCCCCCCTTTTGCCATACTGCTGTTTGTGATCATCTCCCAGCCAAGTCAAATGCTATAACATAGTTTTTTTGTTGATTTTCCTCCTTCATTTTTGTTTCCAGCAACCCTAAACATCCAACCTTATTTTCCATACAAAATCTATTGATTCTCCTGTGTTTGACGCACTTATTTAACCCCCTTATATTCTAGTAGACAACCCTGTCATTCATATTTATCAGGTGGATCAGTTAGTTTGTGACCAGTACCTGAGTTCTACTGTAAAATCATCTGGCCCTTCCCTCTCCTTCCCTGAATGCCATCTCGTGCAATTTCTTGTAGCCACAATCACCATCGTTCCAACACAATTGTTGAAACCACCACCATTCCCTGGTGACAATAAATATACCACCCTAAACTTAGCCTCTATAACAGAGTGTCTCCCACCCTTCCATGACTCATCCTTAATGGATGAGTCCCCTTCAGAATTGGTGAGCCAAAATGGGTTGGATATGGGGGGGGGACTAAGTGGCAAGATTGAGGTTGGCCAAATAATTAGGGCGGGATTGGGGGGTAACCAAAAATAGGGGTCAGATTAAAGGGGAGAGATTGGCAGATCGTCAAAAATTTGGAAGGAAGTGTTGGGGGATGCCGGAAGTTGAAGGCAAGATTAAAGGCTACATTGGGGGATTATATACATTGGGGCAGGTTAAAAGGCAAGTGGTGGTAGTGGGAAGGGGCGGAGGCAAAAAACAGGTATAGCAGGGGCTGATAAGCAAAACAAAATATTTTTCTATTTTTTTATATTAGAGGAGGCTGATGAATATTTTTTTAAGAATTACTCCTGTATTCCCCGTAATTTCATCCTGGCGAGTGCTGAATCCCCTTCCAGCCCCTGCCTAGTTCCGCCCCTGGTAGTGGGAATTGCCAAAAATGGTGGTGGTAAAGAGCGAGTTGGGGTGGTGGATGAGTAGTGGTCATGGATTAAGAAGAAATGATAGGGGTAAAAAGGGCAAACAATTTCTAGGGGCATTGAACTATCACTATCGTCCACTTTTGATCACTGATATATATATATATATATTTATAACTTTTAGCGACCCAATTCTAAAGATGGCCAAGTCAAGGCCCTTCCACCTGGTCAATCTGTCAAACCTCCTACCTGCAGCATTACGTGCCATCCACGTGTAAAATTTAGGGGAATAACATATTCACCTTTTCCTAACCCATACAAAACATTGCGCCACTCCAAAGAAGCACAACCATTGTGGCCTTCAAAGCACCATCACCGCCTCTAAATTACTACCATCAACACCACCACCAAACATATCGAGACCATTTCTTCAAGAACATTCAAAGGAAACACACTTTCAAACAAAAATAAGAACACGATCTCCTCTTCATTAGTACCACCATCAACAACCACCTCCACCGCTACTTACAACATTCAAAATCTTTGTACACCACCACCACCACCACTTTCATTTGTCACTCTACTTGTAAGATAGTGGGAGATTGTGTTGGAGGAGGAAGATCCCGATGAGAGATGGAGAAGAAGGTGGCGGTTGTGTGTGGCAAGAAAAAAAAAGAAAGGAATTAAGAGAAAATATGGAGAGGGTTGAGTGATATTATCAACACTTCAGAATGTGAAACGTGGTGCTTCAACAAGGAAAGACTATTCTGCCCTTATTTTTTGCACAATGCTAGCACATGATGAGATAAGGGGAGGTTTGATAGATTGACCTGGCAGGAGGGCTTTAAATCATCTATTTTAAAAGTTGTGAGGACAAAAGTGGTCCACATATAAATCAGTGGCCAAAAGTAAACAGTGGTGATAATTCAACTGTCCCAATGATCGTTTGCCCAAAATATATAAAATTTTGTACACTACATGTAATTACTAGGCATCAGTAAGATTATACATGGCGAAAATACTGATTCACCTTGTAGAAATCAATCTAAAGAGACATATATCTTCTGCGTGTTAAACTGAGCTATGATAATCGGACCTTGTTTCAACGCTCTGAACCTACAAAATAAACTCCCTGGGGGTGACTAGGGGAAGAAGATCTGATAACAAAGTTAAACCAAAAGTATTCAATCTAAGAAATCAGAATTGAATGAAAGAATACCTTGGTATTTTTATGGGTTGGTCCCTAAGAGACCTCCCAATGAATGTGCACTTTCCATGTATGAATGGGTAACTTTCCATAATAGAGTTACCATACATTTAATGATATATATCATAATTGTACCTTGAAAAGAAATCTACTCCATAGGTAGAATCAGAGTTGGAGATATTCCCTTTGGTTGTTGGGCTCCAGCCAAATAGAATAATGTGGCATGGCCTCTGCCCCAAGTAGAGAATAATAGCATAGCCTCCTATCTGAGTGGAAGCTTTGGCTCCAAAGGTTTGAACTTTGGTGAGGAACTTTGTTTCTTTCTTGCAACAGTTTTTGAAGGTCAGCCAAGCGACCCTCAATTTCCATTAAGGCCATTCATTTAACATGGTCATTAATTGGCTTAGCTACCTTAATTAAGGCGAGGCTGTCAATTACCCCGGGTAAGTGGAAAGTCCTTGTATTATGTCAACCCTTTCATCTGCTCTTCAAAATTATTATCGATTACTACATTTTCCAAGGCACCTTTGGTGTTACCTGGGTGCTATAAAAAGATTCCCTCTAGGATGTGAATCCCTGCAAATTTTTATCTGTCCCCTCTTGTGTAGAATTTTTCAATCATGCTTTATTCACCCCCCCTATCCCGTGTTTTCTTTTCTGGGGAAGCCCAAGATTTTCCTTTAGTTTCTGGTAGCATTCTTGATGAACAACAAAGTACTTATCAAGAGGATAGTAAGCTTGTTTTTGGGATTAAGGGATTTTATTCTCTTGAATTTATGGTATTCTCACCCTGATTCCGTTGTTTAATTCTCAACTTGCCGTTCCTTGGTCCAGTATTCCTTGCCTATCTTTTTCTTTTACCAACATTTTTCCCTTTTTAATTGAATTTGACTAGTCAGAACATGAAAGATGGGGACGAAGCCTTCTCTCGTTATACTGGTTTTCCAGTTGTGTCAAGGTGGGTAGACTGGTTTGTTTGCTCCCACCAACTCTTCTCGGAAATTTATGTGTCTTGCCCATGGTTTTGCTGCCAATTACTTGTAGGGGGGAACAGAGTGTCCGAAGATCCCCGCATGTTATCCCCTCATGCTTTTTGCCGATACTGCGCAGGAGATCTTATCTTCACTCAGACAAGGCATCTTTGACGGAATGATGCAGTGGGAAATGAATCAAACTCCATATCCACTTCTTTATCCATTAGATCTTCAACCGTCACCTTTTGACCTAGGATTTAGAGCCCAAGGATGTTCCTCTTTCGAAGGGATCAAAATTGACTTGTGCGTATGAAGGAGTTGCCCAAGTTTCAAAGTGCCGATCCTTCTTCCAAGTAGTTTTTATATAAATAGGCAAGGCTTCTAATAGGGTAGGATAGATTTAGTTGTAATTCTTAGTTTTTGTAAACTCAAAATTTATTTTAAAGAACAAATCCTCTTTTCTTAATCTTTTATAGCTATTTTGTTTATTTCTCCTTTTTAGTGAAAATAGTCTCAGTCTGTCCATACCTGGGTGACCCTTAGGGTTGTGTATCGATCATGCGTGGGTATAAGTATTATCCTTTGGGATCTTATAAAACGAAATATGATCATTGGGGACTTCATGGAATGATTACCGATCCTAGGATTTTATGGAATGAGTACTGATCCTTACAAAGTAGGAGCTGATCCTTAGGATTCTACGAAGTGAGTATGGTTCCTTGGTAACTTGTGGAGTGAAAGCTAACCCTTACCGTTTTGGTCTTGAAGATGTTTGTTTGGTCCGACTTTGGTTTAGTTAGGTGGTTATAACAAGTTAGGATTTCACCTTATCCCTTTTTGGGGGCATCTTTCAATGAGACGCCCATAGGGTTATTTTATTGAAGGAGATTATTTTCTGATGAGATATCTCGTCGATGGAGAGTGGCTATCACTAAATGGGATTTGGCCTGTTTTGAGAGAGCCTGTACTGATGAGACGTCTCTTAATTGTAGAGTGGCAGTGCCATGTTTTTTAATCTGATCATTCATTTTCTTAATAAATATGTGGCTCTATTGTTCCTCTTGTGGTAGACGATTTCAAGGGCATCAGATTACAAAAACATTGAGAGTGTTTCCAGCCTATAACCTATTGTTATTGGGAATATACACCCTAGATGTCGTTTTTGGAGAATCTGCTACTACATTACTTTAATGGCAGTATCTTCAAATATTGACAATATTTCATCTTTTGGGAACCCTAATTTCCCATTATGTTTTCCAACAAATAACTTCCTCCCAAGTGTGCTTAGACGATTTTATGTAGACCTCCCCAGCAGGCTACCAACTTCTCTTCTTTCTCTTATTCCCTTTTTTGTTTCTTCTCATGCCAATTCTCCAAGGACATACTGAGTCTTTCGCACCCTTTAGTCTTGTTATATTTTCACGCTGTCTTTCCCCTTGGCTTAATTATTGTTAGAATTTTCTCTCCTTTCATCCAAAAAATCTAGGCCCCTGTGGACTTATTCGTCGTTCTTTTCCCTTTGGCCTGGTTGTCAAAAGGCTATGCAAGCTAAATTCAACAGGTATTACTGGTTCTATCCCGTAGACCAGGCTGAGTTCAACCTGTCTGTTATATGCTGAAGTGAGTTTCCGCTGGATGTTGAAGTCTTTGCACTACTTTTTAAAGGGATTGTGAAATATTTTCCTCCTAGTATCAGTGATGGTGTTTCTAGTATCCTGTACATGCACAATATATTTCTCCAACAAAAGTTGTTTCTAGTTGTTCCTTTTAGGTTGGTCAATGTATCAGTCTCTACCCATTTTGTGAAGTGGTTTATAGCTACAATTTCGTTCTTGACTCCTCTAGGTGCTTCCACGAATGCTCTTACAAGATCAATCCTGATTTTTTTAACGGCCAAGATCCGAGGATCATACTCATCTCTTCTTGTGGAAAGTGTGTCACTAGAGTATGCTTTTAACATGGAACGCAGGATTGAATCAACTTAAAAAATCTTTAAACATTAGTAGCCAGTAGTATCCAAGCCCTTAAATAATTTTTTGGCGATGTACCTTTCTCCTTGGTGAGCTCCAAAAATTCCTTGGCGGACTTCTTGGATGAGGTATTTTGCTTCCTCCAGTGTCACACGTTGCAAAAGGGTATTGAGCATTATTTTTTTGTATAAAATGACTTTTTGTATTGCGTATCTTGACTTTGATCTTTCTTCCTTTCACCTTATCTTCGGGGAATGTGCCATCTCTTAGGTATCTTATAATCGACATTATCAAGTTCTCTGCTTCGTCTATGGCCATTACTGATTTTTCCCCACAATTGCGACACTTCAGGGAGTGTTATAACTAACTGCCTAAATTCTCTTATAAATTGACTTGTTAGTCTTATTTGGCATTATTAGCAGCCAGATTTGATGATTAATAATGTGTGACTGATACCATTTTAAAAATAGTTCTTTGGCTTGTTCATAATCAACCCACCATAGAATACTCCCTTTGTGCCATGCTAAACGATGCACTTTGACCTTTTAGAGTTTGACTAAAAAAAGTTTGATCTTTGATATATATATATATATATATATATATGTATATATATTGTTAGCAATAGTTAAAGTTGGTTAAAATTTTTAATTTTGGAATATTCATTATAACCAATATAACAAGATATCACTTGATAGTATTATTACATACACATCAATTGAACTTTATGGTCTAAGTAAGCAATTTTGAAAAAAAGGAATAGTCACATTGGTTTGGGTAAAAAGAGTAACAATAATTTTTGCATTAAAATGTACGATCATTTCTTATAATGCTAGGAGATATTAGGAAATGCACATTGAAAATCAAAACTATCATGTTGCATTAAAATTAATCATTTTACAATATTGGAAAACAGGTGCATAGGCACCAGTTGACGTGTACCAGTGCTGATGTACCAGTGCTAATAATTACCTTTTGCACCGGTAAAACCATCCATGAATATATAACTAGTGCCTATAAGTTAATTGAACCGGAACAAAACATACCGGTGCTTAATACCGGTGCCTATGTGTGGAAGAAAGAATAGTTTAGTAGTTTTTAGCATCAGTACGTTGGATACCAGTGCTGAAAAGCACTGCTGTTAAAAAATTAATGGGGGAAATCGTAAAATCTGCACCGGTAAACTTAGGGTACCGGTGCGTGTGGGAACAAAATGGCGAGAAACGTTTAAGCACTAGTATAAAACTCTACACCAATAGAGTTATGCCGGTGCTCAAATTCCAAAAACATGGGAAATATTAGAGCACCGGTCCTATGTACCGGTGTGTTTGTGTGAAGATCTAAACAACGTGGGAAATGGGATAAATTTATGCACCGATTTGATATTTTAGCTTTAGCACTGGTACATATACTGGTGCTGATTTGTCAATTACACTTTTTGCACCGGTATTAGTGGTGTGGACAGGTGCTGTTGATGCATTAAATGCTCACATACCACCATTTTGATCGGGTAAAAAAAGCATAGAAGAGGATTTTTGAGCTCATTAATGGCAATTTAGGGTTGAAGAAGACATTGAATGCTCATAAATGAATTCCCTTGAAGGTACATCATGTTTTATTTAAATTTATCATTTATGGTGGAATATGTGTGGAATGATATGTTGCAATAAATATCTTGTGAGTTTGAGCATTGTAATGTTGCTTCACACTCTTGATGAATAGTGTTTGTTAGCAAGTTTGTTGATGTAATGAATGACTTTGAATGCAAATGATTTGATATATAAGGTGTGGTAGGATTGTAGTAGTGTGTGAAGTTGCATGTTGTATGTTTATAGGGTGTGTTATGAATACAATTAATGTTTATGGTGTAATTGTATATTTCTTTGGGTGTTTAAATGTTGCAAATTGATTACATTGTAGACATTTACCGTGCTATCGAGAGGCGTAAGCATGTGTATCACAACGTTAGTTTGGTGAGTGATGAATTTATAGCTTTTGTTGGGGACTTGTTGGAGCATGCTTTTAGTCATGAAAAGCGCATCCTATGTCCATGCGTGATTGTAAGAATCGTAAGTGTACCGACGATCGGGACTTTTTGCAACTCCATGTGTACAAGAGAGGGTTCTCGAAGGATTATTTGGTTTGGATATTTCATAGGGAGAAACCAATGCCGGAGGTGGTTGTAGGTAGAAAGGGGAAATATTTTGGGGATTTGAAATTGGATGACATGTGTGAGGAGGTGGTGGATTAATTTAAGGGGAGGCCCGAGGTTCTATCAAAATTTCTAGATGAGAATGACAAACCGTTGTATCCAGGTTGAAAGAAGAAAGACACAATAATGTCATGTATGATGGAGTTGTTTAACTTGAAAGGTGTTGGTTTGTGGAGCAATACTAGCATGGATAAGTTGTTGAAGTTCTTGATGCGAAGAGAATTTTGTGTCCAATGGGAATGGAGTATAAAAGGATACATGCATGCTCCAATGATTATGTTTTGTATAGGGATGCTTTGGAAAAAGTGGTGGCTTGCCCCGTATGCAAGGTATCATAAGCAAAGAAGAAACGAGGTTGTTGATGAAGAGCTTGTTGTGAAGGTAAGGAAACGGGTCCCTGCGAAATACCTGTGGTACCTTCCCATTGTCCCCAGGCTGAAGAGGTTGTTCAAGAATAATGTGGATGTGAAAAACATGACATGGTATAAGGATAATGATTATGCTAATAATGATATCATTAGTCACCCAACAGATGCGGACTAGTGGAAGAATTTTGACAAGAGGTATCCTATGTTTGTAGCTGAACCCAAGAATTTGAGAATAGCTTTCTATACATATGGTATGAATCCCTTTGGTTACATGTCATCATAACATAGCTCATGACCTATTATGCTTTGTATTTACAATGTGACTCTATGCATGAAGAGGAAATAAGTTTTAATGCCATTAATAATTTTGGGCCTGAGGCAACCCGGAAATGACATTGATACTTATCTAGCCCCACTCATTGAAGATTTGAAGTTGTTGTGGTTGGACAGTGTCGATGTGTTCGATGGTTATCATTGGACAAAGTTCAATTTGAAGACCATGCTGTTCTGCACAATTATTGATTTTCCATCTTATGGTTATCTTTCGGGATATGCTGTTAAGGGTCATAAGGCATTAACTGTGTGTGAGAAAGCAACTGACTTTACACAGTAGAAAAATGGGCTGAAGACTGTGTATCTTGGTCATAGGAAATTTCTTCCAACGAAGCACAAGTTACAAGATAACGACATTCATTTTGTTGAGGGAGGGAGAGGAGGAAGGTGCCAATAATATTGAGTGATTTTTCCATCCACAACAAGGTGAAGAAACTCAATGCTGTTCTAGGAAAAAAGATATCTAGAGTGGTTGCCTTAAATGATGGACCTTGGAAGAAAAGCTTGATATTCTTTGACTTACCGTATTGGGAGACTCTGGAGGTTTTCCATTATTTGGATGTGATGCATATAGAGAAGAATGTGCGTGAGAGTTTAATTGGTACTTTACTAAACATTCCTGGTAAGACGAAGGACAACTTGAATGCTCGGAACGACCTAGTTGAACTTGGTATACAAGTTGATTTAGCTTCGGAGGTGAAAGGTAAACTGACGCACCTACCACTAGCCCATTACAATATTTTGTATCAGCGAGAAGAGGTTGGTTTGTGAGTGCATTGGGGGAATCAAGGTACCATCTAGCTACTCTTCCAATGTAAGTCGGTTTGTGAATGATGAATTGCGTCTTAATGTGCTGAAATCCCACGATTGTCACGTGTTAATGCAGCAAATCTTTCTCGTGGCTATCCATGGTGTCATGGAGGAAGAGGTGAGATTCTTCATCATGCGCATGTGTTTCTTTTTCAACTCCATTTGCCGTAAGAATATTAGCAGAAAATAACTTGATAAGTTGGAGCGCGAGGGGATACTTATGCTTTGTTTGTTTGAGAATTATTTTCCCCTATTATTCTGTGACATTATGGTCCATTTTTAAGTCCACATTGTTAGGGAAATTAGAATATGTGGTCCCATTGAGATGCATTGGATATACCCGTTTGAGCGGTACATGGGGTCTTTAAGGGTTATGTACACAATCGATGCCAACCTGATGCTAGCATTGTCCATAGATATGTCATGGAGGAGATCATTGAGTATTGAACTTCAAATTTTCCTTGGAAAATAATAGTTGGAGTTCCCCAGCATGTGCAGAGTGACAGGTAGAATGGGATCCCACGTATGAAAGGTACCATATACACACACCATTTAATGCTGAGTTGATGAAAGTTCATCTTTATATTTTACGTAACAGTAGTGAGACTGATATGTATGTTGAGAAGCACATGTCAATACTGGAAGTAATGTATCCCAAATAGCCGTCAAACCAGTTGCAACTTGAGCATTCTGCAACGTATGTTAGTTAGTTGTATACTCGTTGTAATGTGGACGGATGCCGTCTAAACTTTATGCATTTTCAAGGACACCAGGTTTCACGGCGAAGAGATACTAGGGCTATGATATCAATGGATATAATTTTTCAATAGTGTCCAAGGATAGCAAGAGCACAACTCAGAATAGCAGTTTTTTTGGAATCTGAATCCATATGGCAGTTGAGCAAAAGAGACAAAAAACCAATTGTTGTTGTCATGGCATATTATAGGGCCATGGAGGAGATTTGGGAGTTGGATTATGCTAAGTTTAAAGTTGTAGTGATCAAGTGCCGATGGGTTGAAAATGGTGTCGAGGTATGTACCAAGATACTTATGGGTTTTACGCTTGTGGGCTTGAATCGTGTGGGCTATGAGAATGACAAGTTCATCCTAGCAGCTCAAGCTTGCCAGGTGTTTTATATCCGAGACCCAAGCAATGAGAAGTGGCATGTTGTACTCCACGGGGAGAAGTACTTTTTTGATGATGAAGTGGGAATTCTTGTCAAATCCAACATTGCAAAGTTTCCATCTGCATTCCCTAGTTTGGAAGACATCGGTGGACCTCCCGTAATTAGGCAATCACATGGGGATGGACTGTGGGTGGACGAGAATGGTCATATTGTGGGTGGTGATGTTGTCTTGAAAAGGAAAAGATAGAATGGTAGGTTTGTTTTACCAATCACTTTTGTACCCTTTTACACCATTTTGTCTGGCCATGACTATAATTTTAGTGGAAATGTTTACTTCTATTTTAAAATTGTAGCTAATTACTTCATTTTTAGCAATAAATTATCTTTTTTGGTTATTAATAGCACCGGTCAAAACATTGAATACCGGTGCTACACACTAGGGTACATGCTCTGCTTTGAAGCAGAGTATTAGAAAAATAGAGTATAAGCACTAGTATCATACCGGTGCTTAACATTTAAATAGAAAAATTTAGAGTTGCTCTCTGGTCCAACCCAGAATAATGAAATTATTTTTGAAGCACCTGCTTTGGGCTGCCTTTAAATAATTGCACCGGTATGTGAGGTTTATATGCAATGATTTCTGTACCGATGCTCTACACTTAGTCAAAAAAATGATTTGTTGCTCTCTTGTCCAATCCTGAATAATTAAATTGATTTTGAAGCAGCGTTGGCCTGCCTTTCTCAAATTACACCGGTATATTTGGTTTTTGCGCATCGGTTTGAGTACCGGTGCTCAACACTTAGTAAAAAATGAAGAGTTGCTCTATGGTCCAATCCTGAATAATTAAAATAATTATGACGCATCTGAGTTGGGCTTCCTTTCTAAAATTACGCCAATAATGGATGTTGATACCGGTGCTATAAAAAAGTCAATTTTAACAAAACCAACTAACCATCCATCATTTTACCAAACATCCATAACCTATTCTTCATATCTACTAAGAGTAAACCCTAATCCACCCAAAACGATGATTGTGGTTGAAAAATGCATTGTTCTTTCACCCCTTAAAGATTGAAATGAATGGAAATTTTTTTACATCTGTGCTTGAAACTTGTTTTCTATAGTTCATATCAAAATACTACAGTTTCCCATTCAACTGTGATTCTATGTGCACTTTGTTTGGTTATTATCCCTTATGCGGTTGATAAAAATAGATATCCTTGTTGTTATAGTACAAATGTACAATAATGTAATTCGAATATGGTTGAAATTTTGGTAAATTCATAATGCAAACAAGGTGTTTGATAAAATGCCTCTATGTCAATGTATAGGATGGCCCCCAAAACCCAAACTAAGAGGCCTAGGAAAAAAGGGTGTTCTTCACCTTCACAAGGATCGTACTTGAGGGTGGCGGAGGAGAGATTTGTGTCCAAGGAGGAAAGGTTGTTGGCCCATAGTTACAGAATGAGGAACCATTATCTGGAATGTGGAATTGAAG
Source organism: Rubia yunnanensis (assembly GCA_037428765.1). Taxonomy (NCBI): domain Eukaryota; kingdom Viridiplantae; phylum Streptophyta; class Magnoliopsida; order Gentianales; family Rubiaceae; genus Rubia; species Rubia yunnanensis. The sequence goes on from CM075068.1 coordinate 90,126,149, forward strand.
AAAATTCACCATTTCAAGAAACTATTCGTCAATTGGGATGGGGAAAGCTTTGTGCTACACCTTCCGCGTTCAACTTGACCATCGTTGCCGAGTTCTATGGAAATTTGAGGTGTGGATTGAGCACGGACAAAGTTTTATGCCATGGAAAATATGTCCCTCTCACTCCTCAAGCCATCAATGAACTGTATGGATTGCCCAATGTCGAAGATGAGAAGGATGAGATATTAGCGTTGATCAATGAGGATGATGATATGCATGACAAAGTATCGAGAAGATTGGTTCAGTGCATCCCAACCGAAGGTACCAATGTGGATTCTCTTGTGTTTCCTGGGTGGACAAAAATTCTAAAGAAATCACTAACTCCATATATGAACGCATGATATTGCTTTGTGGCCTGTATCAACCCTGTCACGATGAACACTGAAGTGCACAAGATGAGGATAGTCAAGTTATATGCCATTAAAAAGAAACTTTGTTGGAATGTTGGGAAGGGAATCTATTAGGCGCTAACAGAGGACAAGGAGAAGTCTGGGTCCTATGGTTTTTGCGGTATGATTTCTTCACTTTGTGCATTTGTAGGTTTAACTAACTACGACAACGACACATGAGGTCATTCAATGATGAAAATTGTTGTTGAGTCATTCTGCAAGAATGTTCTTCCTACCTCTACAATGTCGATTGAATCTAGGATCTCTGCACTTGAGAGTGGAATTGAAACTCTGCGGATGGATTGCCAATTACAAAGGAGATGGTGTGACCACATGGGGAAAGTGACGAGCTACCAATTTCCTGAAGTCGTGAAGGCAGCTAGTCATTTCCCATTATATGATGGAGACAATGCAACTAGCAATGAGGATATGGAACCATTCTCCCATTATTATTCATAAATCATACTAGTGTATTTGATCGTAACTTGACAATTACCCCTGGCATGTCCCGTAACATTGTTTATGATATTTTTGGATAATAATTATTTCTCTATGAACTGCTTTAAATTTTACCATTCCGTATTCGAACAGTTCTTAGAAAGTAAATAATAAAAATTAAAGTAGCCCAACGCAGCTGCCTTTTATTCTTTAGCACCGGTACTCTGAATCTTAGGCACTGGTATGGAAATTTTGGGCACCATATTACCACGAAATGTACTACAACGCCATTTTTTAGTAACGTAAAAAATAATCTAAACTTATGTGTATTAGAAACTACATTAAATAATCCTGAATACAAAGATTTAAGTGCGTTGGAGTTGTGGGAACACTTGAAACAACAATTGGGGTCATAATGTAATTTTCCAAAACTGTGAAGTTTCTGTTCGAATCTCACAAAAGACGACCTTCCCTTCACCCAGACAAGTCCAGTTGAAAAAAATTCAATTCCATAATATTGAATTCTATTTCTTCATCGCCAATTTTGTATTTCGACAGTTCCAACTTTCTTGGAGGGATTAAAATGCAAAAAAGTAAAAATTTTGTTCGTAACTCCAAATCAAAATCCACTCAAGTATTATGGTACAATTATACAACATGATGTGTCCTACAACCAAGAATCTAATTTAATATCACTTTTAGGGTCAGAATAAGTCTCCATACAAGTCCCCAAAATCTCAAAGTTAACACTATGTAAGCATCTCTTACTAACTCTAGAACATATACTAGCGCTTTAGCTCATGTGCCACTAATTGAATAATTATTTCAATTCTTCATTTTTATCCAACAAAATGAGAAATCATGGATGTGGTGCGAGGGTAAGTTAGCGTAATTAGAGCGTTTAGTTAGAGGTCCTTTTTGCAAAAAAAATTAAAATTCACCCTCAGGACTACAATCAGTGTAAATTAATCTTTTGTACCCATTCCCAGGGATATCAGATACCTAATTAATACCCGTGGTGAATGTCGTTTCACTCACCAAAATAATCTGCAAACTCTAATGATGAAATTAGTACAGTAGCAAGCAGAGTCGATCCCACGAGGAACAGAGCAAAAACTATAATAAAATTCCTACTAATATAGAGCACTTTTGGTGTAGCCACCACGCCTTAATTTTCAGATTTATCTAACAACTAATAATGCAACTAACTAATATAAAATAATAATGCAACTAAAAGATATAAAAATCTAGTAAATATATGATGAATGCAATCGGCTCGGAATAACTCACATTAGTTAAACATCGATCATAGGCGCAAAGATAAATTAATTCATATGCATGTATTAGTTATAGGAAAGTAGGTACGCTTAACCTCCCCAATTCTTTCGTACGTTATCGACAATTAACCAATTATAATTAACTAATTGTTTCTCTTACCAAGATGGCCCCAGAAAGCATTCGCTGAACCAGATACACACCTCGATAGCATTAAGAATGAAAAAAAACCTAATATAGCAATTACCAAAGTAAAAGCAAATAGTAACACACACTTAATTGTTCCCCATCTTGCTATTACAGTCTTAGCTAGTTAGCTGTTTTTCACAAGAACTCGCTACTTACTAACCCTTTCCAACGATTGCGTATTGGTGGAATTAGATAGCACTATCCCAATAATATTCAAGTTGATCAGGCTAAAATATATCAAGAATAAAATAACCCAAGAACAATCAAGAACACATAAGAATCAATTATAAAACAATTAGGCCTCACGATTCATAAACTAATGCTTGTTATTCCATGCCGATATATAAATTAGCTACTCATGATGATTAAACTAAACAAATAAACAATATAATAACAAAATATAATTAATCTAATGAATAGTGATGAAACAATAAAATTCAACCAAATACATAATTTGCATGCGAAACAATGTTGCTGCCTCCCTCCGGTATATTGTAATGCCAAAAAAATATATATATCGAAATCCGAATCCTAAGAAATCTGCTCTAGGGAACCTTTAGTCTCCTTATTTGTATGTAACTCTACTGCAAAGCATTAGGTATTTATATACCTTTGCTCGGCCACTAATAAAACAAACCAAAACAATATTAAATTCGGATTCTTCTTACGGAAGAAAGAGAATAAAATATTAACCAAATAACTAATTCCTACAATTAAGGAATTTCAATTGGCAAGAGATAATACAATCCTTATTAATATGGGAAGTGAATGTCTTTATTTTCTTCAAATCCACATCTCTTCAATAATTCACTTTTTATCCCATAACTTCAGCAATTCTGCTTTTGCCTCTCTTTCTTCATCCCTGGAAAAATGTCTTATAAAATAAGAACATTTTCCATTGGAGCACATCGCCTCATTAAAAACCTTAACCTGGAAAACCCAGTGGGAAAAAACCGTTGGTTAAGGGAAAAAGAGTACAATGTATAGCTCCATCTCAATTCTCCGCAATCAATGAATTCCTGCACCAAAAATACCTTAAAGTGCAAATTATATCTCAATAAAATCATAATAATCCCACAAAATATGAACACAATATAACACACATAAACCCGTGAAGTAGCAATACATGGTCACAAACCTTTTAGAAACATATTGGGCGCTAATGTAATTTTATTATAGTATCTAATCCCCCACATTTTGAATGAAAAATTAATGTGTACACAATCACTCACACAGTTTTAAACTATGAATTAAACATTAATTTGGTCAATTTTGTAATCCAAATAATCCCAAAAAGTGTGGGGGTGAAAAACCTAATAAATCAAAGTTGTACCACCTTTTAAAACCAGTATTATGTTCAATACACCGGTGCTACAAATTTTGCGGGAAATGAAAATAATTTGAAAATTTTGAACTCCTGAGGTGGGAAAATTCATTTTTTTTAGCACCCGCACAACTATTTTTAGGCACCGGTATAGTAAGCAGGTGCTCAGCACTTTGAAAAAGTATAGGTCATTTCCTCTCTGTCCAACTCTAATAATTAAATACTAGCCACAACAGCTGCACACAGCTGCTTAGTGGAGATAAAAGCACCGGTATGTTTTACCGGTGCTCAACACTTAGAAATGTTTTAATTGAATGGCTCTCTGTCCAATTCAAAAAATAAAAACAACTGACAAAGCAGCTGCTGGCAGTTGCGTCTTGTTAAACACCCATTTTGATTACCGGTGCTAAACATTTAGAAAAATTTTAAGCGCTTCTGTCCAACTGTTCAAAATAAAAAAATTCTAAGCAGCTGCCTGCAGTTGCATTGATCATGTAAAGGCACAAGTGTTTTTGTTGTATCGGTGCTATTAACAAACATTTAAAAACATCCATAGACGCTTCCACTTCCACAACCACCTCCTCCACATACGCTCCCACTTCCTCCACCGGCCATCTTCAACATCTCCTTTGCCACCGGCAATTATTCTATCTACCGCAACCACCATAACTCTCCGGCCATCTTCCACATCCCCGCCATAACTCTTCGGCCTTCTTCCACCCCTGCCCATCAATCCCTCCACCATAGCCCATTAGACTGCCACCCTAGGCCCAGTCAATCTAGGTCCTATCGTCACCGTAAGTCCAACACCTCTTCCATCGCCGCTGTAACTCCTCGGACTCGCATTCCTTCTCACCATTCATTGATAGTGATTTTGCCAACCGAGGACCACCTTTCATCGCCCTGCCATTGATGAACTTCCATCGTCAGCCACTGTTGACCATCTCCATCGTCAATCGCTGTGAGATTGATGGACCCCACCGGTCTTGCGCTCGACATGCAATTCACTTGGTATTGAAATCTTTCCCATCTCATTCAACGTGAGTTTCCGATGTTGTATTTTTCATTGTGCTTATAAAATGATTCCGTTGTACTGTGATTTTGATTGAGAGTTGTAATTTGTGATTTTTGAGTAATGTTTTTTGATTTGTGAATCCTATGTAATGTGATTCTGGTGTAATGTGGTTGTGATTGTGAGCTGTGGTTGTGATTGTGAGCCGTGGTTGTGATTGTGAGCTGTGATTGTAATGTGATTCCATTGTACACTTAGATTGTGATTGTGAGTTGTGATTGTAAGTTGTGATTCTGAGTTGTGGCTTAGAGTTGTGATTCGTGATTTGTGAGTAATGCTTTGTGCTTTGTGAGTAATGCTTTGTGCTTTGTGATTTGTGAGTTGTCATTATGAAATTCCCCTTTATCAATTTTTAGGTTCTCACACATTTGGTTCTGTTGTCTTAAATTAGATGCCTCACAAAGGTAAAAAATTGGTTGCAAAGGGGAAGAGAAAGATGGGTTAAGCAGCATTAAAAGTAGTGGACGATATTGACACAACCACACTCTTCGTGGATGATGCTTATACCACAACAACCATCGTCCACTAGGATTACAAATCGAGGAACCTGGTGAGACAATTGAAGAGCATGCATTCAATGAAGATCCTCCAATTAGCACACGTGATGAAGAGTCTCCATCCGATGTGACCAAGGTAGGGGAAAGCATGGAAAAACCTTTGACATGTTTGAAATTAGACCGTGGTGCAAGAAGCGTGGTACAACCACATGCCAGTCAATTATGCTAGCGAAGGAGAATAAACCGGTGCCAATACGGTTTAACCTATCCGACATGGTTTGCACGAAGAATTGGACTGCGTGGACTGCAAGCTGTAACTATGCATTTTAGTGGCGTATCAAGTTTGGGACACATAAACACTAGAATAACGTCCCCGATGACACTAAGGAGGAGGCTTGGAAAGACATCCCTGTGAGAAAATTTCATAACATTTATATCTTTAAGTGTGTAAGTTTACCTTATTAGCTGACATTAGTTCCCATTTATTATTGTTGACTACAAGCTAACATTGTTTTTATCTTTTTTTTTCCAATGCAGATGAGCTTTAAGTTTGAGCAGACCTTGACCCCCAAACAACTTGAAAAATTGAAATTTCTTTTGTACGTTGCACCCGCCAATGCCCACCACAACTGGAAATCAAAGGTTGCTAAAAAATTCATTCATCAGGTGGAAGACGACACACACAAGTTAAAGTACCAACCGTGGGAGAAGTACAAATGGATGGACGAAGAGGAGTGGCATATTTTCTACAAAATGAGGACAACACCTGAATTTAGGGTAAATTGTAAGCAACATTAGTGTATTCACAACACAGTTCCATTTTGATCTACTTATATCAATTACATTATAATAACTTTTTTTTTTACTTTGGATAGAAAATAAGTGCCACTAATAGCGAGCACTCAAAGGAAAAGGTTTACACACATCGGACTGGACGGAGCTATCACTGGGTGGGCACTCGGGAAAACATCATCGAGAAAAAGAAAGAAGAAGATAGAGTGAAATTGGTTGCGCAGGAGTTGACGGAGGAGGAGATCGAGACTGAGCTTGAGAGCAAGAAGTTCAATGTGGATAGGTCCCTAGTGTACCTTGAGTCTATCAAGCTGGCAGACAAGACCACATACACCCGTTGCAGAACATATTGTAAGTTTTTTCATATAAATGGGTCCTTCCAATGTTTATAATCTACTTTTAATGTTATTATTATTTTTTCAATTTGTTTAATATTTATACTATGCCCCATCGTAGATAAGAATGAATGAGGAGGCTGCAAGGGGCACATTGGTCCTCCAACCTAGGGAGGACACTAATAAGGGAAACCGGCAAGCATGATCACCTAGGGAGGTATATGAGTACTCAAACGAACCTCCCTAACTATGTTTCCATACCCTACCTGTCCCGCAGTAGAAGAAAATGCAGTAGCAGCTCGTCCCCCTCTCTAGCAATCTGAAAGAAGCAAACTGCAGACCAACCAGTGGTGAAGGCAATGGTATCATACCTTGAGCAGCTAGTCAAGGGGATCGCATCAGCAAGAGGAGTCCAAATACTAGCAGGCCTAGATAATCCCAAGTCCTTCATAGAAAAGACATTGGCCCAAGTGAGCGCGGCCAATACAAAATCTGATTGTACTCCATGCGATGAGGAGGACGATGAGGAGGTAAAAAAATGGATCACAATTCTTAATTATTTATTTCATCAATTAGTGTGTCTATTACGAATTATAGTTTAAATATTTTCTAATAAACGGAGTTCTACTATAAATGACAGAATGGCCGAAATGTTTTTGGGTGGATAAGATTCTAGTCATCTCCTCCCACTTGACCAATTGGTTGTGAGACTCTGTTACTTTCTTATCATTACTTCACCTCATTTACTGCTTTGCATTTCATCTACTAACTAACAATACATTTTTTTTTCTTTTTTTAATATTATTTATCCCTACTTTCTCTTCTTGTTATAATGTGCGTCGTTTCTTTTTCTATTTTATTTTTTCCTTTCTCACTATTTTGTATTTCTTCTTTTAATTTTCATATTTATAATTAATTATATATAAATAATAAATATAAAATAAAAGCAATATTAGAATGATAACTTATTTATTTTAACTAAATTTAATTTTTGGTGTTTGAGTTCAATATTGTAATGCTCGACATTTATATATATATATGTGTGTGTATATTACTTTATTGTAATGCTCGTCATCTCTATATATATATAATTTTATTATAACATTAACATAAATACTCACATATAAAATTTAATGAATATGAAATAGTTTATAAATTAAATATAGAATATAGAGAGATATACAATTTTTTTAATAATTTTTTAAATAAATTTTATTCTGATTTATAATTATATTACATATGAAAATTTATTTTTATTTATTATTATATATAATTGTGATAAATATGAAATTTATTATCTCGTTCTATTTTATTTTAGGTTAGTATTATTTATTTTTCTTTATTTTGTACAGTTTTGAGTTATAGCCGGAAATAGCCGAAGAAAGTAGATAAGAGATTATGATTATGATTTTTTTATTATTATTTATTATTATTATTATTTTAAAACCTAGCTATTATATGCACATTGACTTTACTACGGTCTGGGTTTCACAGTCTCCCCCCCTAAATGAATTTCGTCCTCGAAATTTCCATTTCCCGTGAACAACTCTGGATAATTATCCCTCATGTCAGCTTCTAGCTCCCAAGTTGCTTCCTTGACCTTATGATCTCTCCACAACACCAAAACCATAGGAATCTCTTTGGTTCGCAAGGTCTTGATTTTTCGATCCAATATCTTTACATGATTTTCTTCATACATCAGCTTTTCATTCAATGCTAAGTCTTCATGGTTTAACATGTGTTCGGGGTCAGAGTGGTACTGCTTCAGAAGCGATACATGGAAAACATTATGTAATTTCCCCAACTGGCTAGGCAGGTTAAGTTGGTACGCAATTGGTCCAACTCGTTGTACGACCTCGAAAGGGCCAATGTAACTAGGACTTAGCTTTCCTTTGTTACCATGCCAGACGAGACCCTTTTGAGAGGGTTACCTTAAAAAATACCCGATCACCAACTCTAAACTCCCAATCCCTCTTTCGATGGTCCGCATAACTCTTCTGTCCACTTTGAGCTATCTGTAAGCGCTGCTTTATTAGCTTGACCTTATCCATGGATTCCTCAATCTAAGGTATACTAGCAACTGGGAGAATCCTTTTCTCTCCCACTTCTTCCCAAAAGAGGGGTGTCCGACACTTTCTACCATAGAGTATTTCATATGGGGCTATACCAATGGATGACTGATAACTATTGTTATAAGCGAATTCTACCAAAGGTAAGTGAGTGTCCCAACTTCCCCCGAAATCTATAACACAGCTTCGGAGCATGTCCTCCAAGGTTTGAATTATTCTCTCTGACTGTCCATCTGACTGTAGATGTATACTTGTACTAAAGTTCAATTTTGTTCCCAGTTCTGTTTGCAGTTGCTTCCAGAAGCGGGAAGTGAATCTTGGGTCCCTATCTGACACAATAGTTATCGGCACCCCATGCAACCTTACGATTTCCCGGGTGTATATGACCGTCATTTTTTCTAAGGAGTATTTAACATTGATATGTATAAAGTGAGCTGATTTGGTCAACCTATCAACCACTACCCATATTGCATCAAAATATTTCTGTGTTCGGGGTAGTCTTGTCACAAAATCCATTGTGATGTGATCCTTTTTCCATTCAGGAATCTCTAATGGTTGTAATAACCCCAGCGGTTTCTGATGCTTGGCTTTGACTTGCTAACACACCAAACAATGTGCCACATATTCTGCTATGTCCCTCCTCATATTATCCCACCAATACTGATGTTTCAAGTCTCGGTACATTTTGGTCCCTCTTGGGTGCATCGTATACCTGGACCGGTGAGCTTCCTCCAACACTCTTTGTGTGATCTCTGAATTTTGGGGTAGGTAAAACCTACCTCTACAGGACAGCACCCCGTCACTGTCCAATTCAAAGTCCGGTAACTTCCCTTCAGTGGCAAGCTTTCTCTTCTTCACCAATGATCCATCTGATTCTTGAGCCTTCTTAATCTCCGTGGGTAAAATAGATTGTATCCTTAAATTGAAGAACACAGGTCGGTCAGGTTTAGCCTTACATTCCCAACTCTCTGCCTGAGATAACATATCTGTCTCCTTTATCCAGATATGTGCCAAATTCACCTTCCATCTTAGTGCGTGTGCCACCACATTCACCTTTCCAGGATGATAATTGATCACACAGTCATAATCTCCCAAAAACTCCATCCACCGACGTTGGCGCATATTCAGGTCCTTTTGGGAAAAGAGGTATTTCAGGTTCTTATAATCCGACATTACTTCAAACGTGACTCCAAATAAGTAATTTAACCATTTCTTCAAAGCAAACACCACTGTAGCTAGTTCTAGGTCATGGGTGGGGTAGTTTTTTTCATAAGGTTTCAACTTTCGAGAAGCATAAGGAATCACGTATCCCCTTTGTGTCAAAACACATCCTAGACCATCTCCTGAAGCATCGGTATACAATACGAATCCCTCGTTTCCATCAGGTAGAGCAAGAACTAGGCAGTGGTCAAACACTTCTTCAATTCTTAGAAACTGGACTCAGTCTTCTTATTCCATTCATACTTAACTTCCTTCTGAGTTAGATGAAACAAAGGGGATTCTAGTTTAGAGAAATCTTTAACAAAACGCCTATAGTACCCTGCCAGTCCAAGAAAACTCCGAACTTCCATACTATTGGTCGGCACCTTCCAATTTAGAATTGTCTCGACTTTAGAGGGATCCACTAATATCCCTTCCTTGCTAATCACATGCCCTAAAAAGTTCACTTGGTTTAGCCAGAATTCACATTTTCTAAACTTGGCGTACAACTTGTGTTCTTTAAGCAAGTGTAATACCTTTCTTAGATGCCCTTCATGCTCCTGCTGGGATTTGGAATAGACTAGGATGTCATCGATGAAGGTGATGAAAAACTCGTCTAGGTATGGCCGAAATACTCGATGAATGAGATCCATGAAAGTGGTTGATGCATTAGTTACTCCAAGTGGCATTACCAGGAATTCGTAATGACCATATCAAGTATAGAAAGCTGTCTTGGGTATGTCCTCTCTCTTCACTAGCAACTGGTAGTACCCTTGTCCTAAATCCAGTTTAGAAAATACGACTGCTCCTTGAAGTTGATCAAACAACTCCTCAATAATGGGAAGAGGGTATTTATTCTTAATTGTCACATTGTTTAAGCCTCTATAATAGATACACATCCAAAGAGATCCATCTTTCTTCTTAACAAACAATACTGGGGCTCCCTAGGGTGAGGTACTTAGTTGAATGAACCCCCGAGTTTATAAATATTCAAGTTGTAGTTTCAAATCTTGTAGTTCTATCAGCGCCATACAATAAGGGGTTCTAGAAACAAGTGCGGCTCCTGATGCCAGATCAATGGTAAACTCAGTTTCCCTTTCAGGAGGAAAACTTACAAGTTCCTCTGGAAATACCTCAGGGAAGTCTTCGCAAACAGTTATATCTTCTCCTTTTAACTGGTTCGGCTTATTCATGACATAAGCTAATATTCTAGTTGCTCATTTACAAATCTTCCGTCAAGCCTTGATGCTAGCAACCGATAATAAGGAGTATATTTTTCTTCTCACATCCAATTCAATCGGAGGATCCCCCGAGTTGACACAACTTAACTTCCTTCCTTTTAACTGGGCATGATTCTTAGCAATCCAATCCATGCCAAGTATTACCACATATCCCTTTAAGGGTAGAACAATTAAGTCTATGTGCAATTCCCAATGCCCCACATTTACCCCACAGTTTCTACATACACGTTCAGTTAGGATTTTAGCATCGTTTATGAGAGTCCTAACTTCCAACGTATGGGTAAGTTCTCTATCTTATCTTCCATATTTTCAAGAAAGGAATAACTAGCAAAAGAATGATAAGCACCAGGATTAATCAAAACTTTAGCTAGTTTATTCAAAATAGAGAGGGTACCTTCAATGACCTCAGTTGAAACTGGGGCCTCATTATCCGCAAACGCATAAACCCAAGCCTGCACCTTTGGTTGATTGCTTTCACTTGCTCCTCCTTTCTGAGTAGGTTTGGTGTCTGATGCCTGGGATCCTAAGGGTTGAGACAAGCGACTTGGCTCAGCTAGCGATCACTCTAATATTCTATGTTCAGAATTTCCACACCGTAAAAACTTATTTGTCTTCTTCCAGCAATTCTTCTCATCATGGTTTCCCTTTCCATAGTACGTGCAACAAACTAGAGGCACTTCTCTCAGGACAATGCTTGAGCTATCTGACATAGCCGAGGGTCAGGGTATATCTCTCTTAGGGACTTTGTTTTCCCCAGAGTTTGATCTCTGTGGGCCTGGGGTGTACATTGACTGAGATTTCACATTTTCCCTTCTCGTTTGGTGCATGGCCCGTAAGGCATTTTTGGTTTCTTCCACTCTGCAAGCTGATTCAACGCTGCGGCATAATTGTTTTGATATGTCAGGGCTAAAGCATCCTTTCACTCCAGCCTTAACCCTTGGATGAATCTCCTCTTGCGTTCATCATCCGTTGAGATTATCTTCTTTGCAAACTTAGAGGGTATGGAAAAATTTTCCTCATACTCCGCTATGAATTCCGCTTCTTTCCTTTCTTTAACCAGAAGTGGAATGTACTTCATCTTAAACTCCTTTTCAAAATTCTCCCAGGTTCTGGGAGTTTCCTCCATTTCCCACTTTCTCTGTACTATGTTCCACCAATCTTATGCAGCTCCTTCCAATTGGAATATGGAAAAACTCACCTTCCGCTCATCCATGTACCCCAGAGCCTGGAAAGTCTGAGTCATTGTTTCGATCCAATTCTCGGTGACTTCATCATCTGGGCCACCATTGAAACTGGGGGGATGAAACATCTTTAATCGTTCTAGTGCCGCATCCTCTGTCTCCAGCCTTTGACTTCGATCCCTAAGAGGAGATCGAGCTTGATTCCCTATTTCTATCATGTGACTCAATATTTTAGTAACTTTACTTATGAACAACTCCATCCCAATGGTTGGGGGATTTTGTCCTGTTGGCGAGTTTGAACATTCACCTTGTTCCCCTTCTGATGTGTCCATTTTAGGCGCATTATTTAGTAGTATTTAGGATTACTTTTGTGCTCTTTTATTATCGAGAGCTTGTGTTTTACCTTGAAATTCACTTAGGAAAGGTAAAAGCAACTTTGTACTCTTTTACCTCTTTTAAGTGGATTTTGTGTGACAAGGGAAGAACACGGAACCAACGAAGACCGGAAGACATTGAAGACTATACTTTCGAAGACTTTTGGATACTCACTTCGAAGACATGAAGACCGGAGGCCGTTGAAGACCATTTTTGGAGCCGTTGAAGACTTGAAGATCGAGAGGGATGGCTATGAAGAAGACAAAGAAACAATGCAGAATTCTGGCTCCCGTCGCGACACCATCGCGAGTCGGGACATCGTCGCGAGTCGCGACGAACACCGTCGCGAGTCGCGACGAACGGGTGGCCAGAAATCAACTTTATCTTCTTCCGACTATAAATACTACTCTTTTTCCCTCTTCTTCTCCAAGATTTTTCCAGGCGCGTTTTCTCTGGTTTTGGGCGCCAATTTTAGGTTTTTCTTCTTCTTTCTTTTCTTAGCTTTCTCTTAGTTTGATTATGTCTTTTGTTGTTGTTCTAGAGTAGTTCTTGTTCTTGGGAGCAAAGGATTGAAGCTTCCACTATCTATGTAGCAAGAACTCATTTATATTTATCTATTTGATGTTTTTGCTATTGTGCATTTATTGTGCTTTGAATGTTAATTGTTGATTGCATTGATGTTGTTGAGAGCTTGATGATATGAAATGCTTGGATTAATTGCTAGCTAGGGTTTGGGGGATTTGGGTTAATTTCCCCCCTGTTCTTGTTAGCAATGTGAGAGTATGAATTAGAGCTTTTGATTGTGTTAGTGTGTTGACAATGTGCTAGGCGAATGTGATTGATGTCGAACTCTTCATCATGTTCGTTTGTGTAGCAAACGAGAGAGTCATATGCTCGCGGATGAATGTGCGTTGCACGTTCATCCAATCTCGTGTAATTGCAAGAATTGGTTCAATGCCTAGTCACGGTGTAGTGGTCATAGGCATTGCCAAGCTTGTTGGTCCTTCGTGCTAAATGCCACCAATGACACCTTGAGTCGTGGTCGCGACTCGGGAGCCATTGGTGAGGTTTGACGAGAGATGTCGAACTCACTCTCGCAAACTACGAACTAAGAAGGATAGGAGTTCAGTCTCCACGACAAGTAGTTGAAGTATTGGATAGATGATTTAAACTCATTCTTGAAGCATTTGTTATTTGGCGTTTATGTAGTCTTGACGGTGTGTTTCACTGCATGTGTGCCATGAGTGGTTTGAGCATAGGGAGTGCTTGTGTGGTTGAATTGCTTAGGTGTAGGAACGTGACAAATTCCGTAGCGCCTTTGCATGAAGATCTACGAGCATGAACTTAGAACTCCTTGTGGTGTGTGTGTTGTGGTACTTGCTAGATGGGTGTGTGAGCGTTGGGTCATGAATGCTATATGATGAAATGTGTGAATGATTCGATGAACTACATTAGATGTGGAAGTGGATATCCGTTGCCCCCAAGGCATTTTATCTTTGTAGTTTAAAACCCCTTTTCTTAGTTTCGTTTGATGATTAGCATAGTCACTTGACCTTGCTAGTTATCTCGTCTTTTTTATCTTTGTTAACTTAGGAACCAACCAACCAACCAACCCCCCCTTTACTTGCTTTTAAGTGTGTGTATATATATATTTACTCCTAGCCTAGTATCAACCATTTGCGTGCTTAGACGCTTAGGAAGATCCCTCTTCTCATTGGACGACCCCGATTTGCCACTATCTACCTAGTTGTAGAAAGTAAGCATTGAGGGCTTATAAATTATCTTTTGGTGCGCGGGCGCGACGACCGCCCGCGCCTGTCAAAATGGCGCCGTTGCCGGGGAAGAGGCGTTTATTCTTAAGTATTTAGGTGTATTTGGTTGTGTATTAGCTAGTTGTTTTTATTTTCCACTACTTGGTGGTTGTTTTTGTTCGGAGTAGGTATTGCTTGAGTTCTTGGTAATTTATTTTATCGAGAATCCTTGCACTATGATTCCGAACTTTTGAAAAATAAAAAATTAAAAATTTTTTTTTCTTAATGGAGCGTCTCACATTGAGGGAACTCATGATGAGAAGAGAGGCTCAACAGGCAAGGTTTTGTAGGATGTGTCATTCCGATCATCCTACCGAATCTTGCCCTTTGTTGTGGGAAGAGCACTATGACCGAGACAGAACCCTTGGTTTCCAAAACCATGGGTACTATGAAGAGTGCTATCAAGAGGTAGGAGATATTGGTTTTCAAGGGCAAGAAGCTCGTGAATGCTATCCATACCACAACTCTTACAATCCGGAATGGAGTGGTAGTCCGGATTTGTGGTATGAGAATGAGCCGGAAAACCAATATTACGAGCAACCTAGTTGGCCATCACCACCCTATACCATACCCCAAAACCAAGCCCAACAAGGAAGTTCAAGTTTGACACGTGAGGATGTCTTAAATACCATAGCAAACTTGAACTCCTTTACTAGTGAAGAGCCGGATACCCAGCTCTCCTCTAGCGTTGAGGCCATTGAGGGGCATGTGAGGAACATATTAGAGGTATTGGCCCGAATGGAAGCTCGTGATTCCGAAAACACACCATCCCAACTTGAACTCGATGATTCGGTGAGTGAAGTCACCAATAAAAATGATTTTGAGTTTGAAAGGGATAAGGAGTTGGTTGTAGAGGATAGAAAAATGGAGGAAGAGGTGATAGTGCTACATTATCCATTAGCATTGTCACCCCTTCTCCCACCTAGTGAACCAACTCTAATATTTTCGGAAGTTTTGAGGGAAACGAGAGAGGAGCCAAAAGACTATCCTAAACTCCCTAACCACTTAATTCCCTTTGAACCATCTCCACCTCTTGGAAGTTTTGTGCCCCCACCTCTCTTATTTTGGATGCTCATGGTGAAGAGCTTCAAGCCTTCACCATACGGATAACATTAGGGTCGTGCCGACGACCTTAAAAATACGGAGCTTCGTCGTGCCGACGACGTTAAATAAATTCGGCATTTCTTTTAGTTTTTGTTTCTTAGTCTTTGTTTCTTAGTTTTTATTGTTTTGTTTTGTTCTTTTTATGGCATGTTTTTCTATGATTTTGTAGCAACATGAAGTGCATTGCAATGAAGGAGATGAAGGAACAAGATCAATGAACGAGGGAAGCAAGCTTGGACAGTTGGTAAGAAGAAGAAAAAATTTTAAGTCTGGGATACCCTGCCGTCGCGAGTCGCGACGAGCTTCGTCGCGAGTCGCGACGAACAGGGGAGCAAAATCCATTCCCAGCGCCAACTTTCCGCGAGTTGCCCTGACGTCGCGAGGCTCGTCGCGACGCGACACCCTTCGTCGCGAGTCGCGACGAGCTCAGAAAATTTGGAGCTCTCGGACTCACCTTTCCGCGAGTCGCGATGACTTCGCGAGGCTCGTCGCGAGTCGCGACACCCTTCGTCGCGAGTCGCGACGAGCTCAGAACATTTTGAGCTTCTGGACTCCACTTTTCGCGAGTCGCCCTGACGTCGCGAGTCGCGACCAACCTCGTCGCGAGTCGCGACGAGCTCAGAAACTGTTGAAAATTTTTTGAGCCCGGATTTCAAGTTTCCAAGCTTCCAAGTTTCCAAATGATTTTAAACATTGCATGATCCTTCCTTCTTCTCCACCCAACACTCCCAAGAACATCACATACCTCTCATTTCTTCCACCATCCTACATATATTGACATATGAACATTCTTGCATCTTTATAGTACATTTATTGATTGTAGTATGCCGACTACACCATTGTGCGTAAGTTCTTATCCTATAATGATGCTTGTATACATGTCAATATATGTTAGATATTTTTCATGCATAATCTTATAGTGGTGATTGAGGGTTGATTGGTTGTTCTTTGACAATACTATGGTTATTAACTCTTGATGCTAAACCTAGTATTACATATCCTTATGTACTTGTGAGTTTAATGTGTTCTTCGTGGTGTAGTCTTGATCAAACAGCGCCATGGAGAAAATGCTTTTCTCGAGGGGTGAGTTCTTCTACGGCATTTTTGCTCACCCTTCCGGTTCCGAAACCTATCTCGGGACCATCCAAGTACTTGGATATCGCCATATCACCGGCGAATTGCGGAGACATGGGTGTCACTCTAACTCCCTCACCTTGATTTTTATTGTTCTTGCCTTACGTGTTTACATTTCGGGCACTGTAATGTTTTAAGTGTGGGGAGGGGTTAGAGGATTCAAATGCATGCTACATTGTTTTGGAATGCTTTTTGCTACTTTTCATTGGAAAAACATGAGAAAAATAAAAAAAATAGAAAAACAAAAAGAAAAAAAAATGAAATAAAAAAAAAAGAAAAAGAAAAAGAAAACCCGCTAAGTTGAAAACCCGAGAGGGCAACTTAGGCAACATTGGGGGCCCGGATAGGTTGAAAACCCTTAAAGGGCGGCCTAGGCAAAAATGAGAGGCTAAAATGTGAGGAAAAAGGTGAGATGTGAGCTAAAGAAACATGATGTGTGGCTAGGATGAAAACTCGAAAGAGCTCCTAGGCAAGATGAGAGAAATTGAGGGAAATTGAAAAATGCTATGATTTTACTCAATTGCCGGCGTTGGAGTCATAAGGTTGCGGTTGTCACACGGATGGATCGGGTAGCTCAATATCTTTAGACCTCTTGGGATTGGGTAGCTTAGTGGGTTAGGAAACGAAGTATGGTTATGAAATTCTTGATCTCTTCCTACTTCGTTTTTGGTTGATATATTGGCATTAAGTGAAGCATGTGTTTAAAACTTCCTCTATGGTTTTAGCTTCATTTTGTGTCATTGGATTCTGGGAATATCAATTCTGGGCTGTGAAATATTTTTATGGGTAGTGAATTGATCAGTGGTAGGTTTGGTTAGATTTAGGATTGGGGATGTGTGTGTGCAAAATTCTCATGTGAGCTTTTATTTTGGGATTTTTGAGATTGAGAGTTTTGGTGAGGCTTTGATTGGGGGATTAGTTTAGGTTTTGGGATATATCATTTACTCCGTATGCTTGAATCTTTTCTTACTCGAGGGCGAGTAAGGTTTAAGTGTGGGGAGGTTTGATATGTCCATTTTGTGTGGTTATTTTGGGGGTTTTAGGATGTGGATATGCCATTTCCTCCGTATGCTTAAATCTTTTCTTACTCGAGGGTGAGTAAGGTTTAAGTGTGGGGAGGTTTGATGTGTCCATTTTAGGTGCATTATTTAGTAGTATTTAGGATTACTTTTGTGCTCTTTTATTATCGAGAGCTTGTGTTTTACCTTGAAATTCACTTAGGAAAGGTAAAAGCAACTTTGTACTCTTTTACCTCTTTTAAGTGGATTTTGTGTGACAAGGGAAGAACACGGAACCAACGAAGACCGGAAGACATTGAAGACTATACTTTCGAAGACTTTTGGATACTCACTTCGAAGACATGAAGACCGGAGGCCGTTGAAGACCATTTTTGGAGCCGTTGAAGACTTGAAGATCGAGAGGGATGGCTATGAAGAAGACAAAGAAACAATGCAGAATTCTGGCTCCCGTCGCGACACCGTCGTGACACCATCGCGAGTCGGGACATCGTCGCGAGTCGCGACGAACGGGTGGCCAGAAATCAACTTTATCTTCTTCCGACTATAAATACTACTCTTTTTCCCTCTTCTTCTCCAAGCTTTTCCAGGCGCGTTTTCTCTGGTTTTGGGCGCCAATTTTAGGTTTTTTTTCTTCTTTCTTTTCTTAGCTTTCTCTTAGTTTGATTATGTCTTTTGTTGTTGTTCTAGAGTAGTTCTTGTTCTTGGGAGCAAAGGATTGAAGCTTCCACTATCTATGTAGCAAGAACTCATTTATATTTATCTATTTGATGTTTTTGCTATTGTGCATTTATTGTGCTTTGAATGTTAATTGTTGATTGCATTGATGTTGTTGAGAGCTTGATGATATGAAATGCTTGGATTAATTGCTAGCTAGGGTTTGGGGGATTTGGGTTAATTTCCCCCCTGTTCTTGTTAGCAATGTGAGAGTATGAATTAGAGCTTTTGATTGTGTTAGTGTGTTGACAATGTGCTAGGCGAATGTGATTGATGTCGAACTCTTCGTCATGTTCGTTTGTGTAGCAAACGAGAGAGTCATATGCTCGCGGATGAATGTGCGTTGCACGTTCATCCAATCTCGTGTAATTGCATGAATTGGTTCAATGCCTAGTCACGGTGTAGTGGTCATAGGCATTGCCAAGCTTGTTGGTCCTTCGTGCTAAATGCCACCAATGACACCTTGAGTCGTGGTCGTGACTCGGGAGCCATTGGTGAGGTTTGATGAGAGATGTCGAACTCACTCTCGCAAACTACGAACTAAGAAGGATAGGAGTTCAGTCTCCACGACAAGTAGTTGAAGTATTGGATAGATGATTTAAACTCATTCTTGAAGCATTTGTTATTTGGCGTTTATGTAGTCTTGACGGTGTGTTTCACTGCATGTGTGCCATGAGTGGTTTGAGCATAGGGAGTGCTTGTGTGGTTGAATTGCTTAGGTGTAGGAACGTGACGAATTCCGTAGCGCCTTTGCATGAAGATCTACGAGCATGAACTTAGAACTCCTTGTGGTGTGTGTGTTGTGGTACTTGCTAGATGGGTGTGTGAGCGTTGGGTCATGAATGCTATATGATGGAATGTGTGAATGATTCAATGAACTACATTAGATGTGGAAGTGGATATCCGTTGCCCCCAAGGCATTTTATCTTTGTAGTTTAAAACCCCTTTTCTTAGTTTCGTTTGATGATTAGCATAGTCACTTGACCTTGCTAGTTATCTCGTCTTTTTTATCTTTGTTAACTTAGGAACCAACCAACCAACCAACCCCCCCTTTACTTGCTTTTAAGTGTGTGTATATATATATTTACTCCTAGCCTAGTATCAACCATTTGCGTGCTTAGACGCTTAGGAAGATCCCTCTTCTCATTGGACGACCCCGATTTGCCACTATCTACCTAGTTGTAGAAAGTAAGCATTGAGGGCTTATAAATTATCTTTTGGCGCGCGGGCGCGACGACCGCCCGCGCCTGTCACCCTTCCATTGACCCCTACACTCAATAAGTTAGCCCCCCCTTTTTTGAGTATTCAAATATGGATTATACTAATCTTTACTTATTTACTTAACCAAAAGAAACATAATATAATTCACAAAATATTTTATATTAACTTGATCACATAATATTTTACAATAGCTTCATAGTTCACCTAATATTACACAACTTCAACCGAGCGATGTCCTCCAAAGGAAAAATTGGGACTCACCCTAGTTCTACTACTTATTCTACAACAAGTTAGGCTTAGTCTCTTTCCGGGTCTATCACCGGTTCCTAACCTTAACTCGCAGGATCCGTCAAGTGCAAAATTTAGGATATGCAAGTACTAAAAGTCATATCCTACTACTACTACAGTCATTTTACAACCCAGTCCTAATCGACCCTTGAACCTTCTGTGAAGCCACCTCTTTCCTCTCGCTCGACTTCAGGGAATGCCCAGTTCACCAGATCATCCTGCAGTGTATCAAGAGTTTGATCCATTGTACCCCAGGTCTCCCTAATGTGCCTCCAAATTGGTTTAATTGGTTGTCTATGATAAGCGGTTAGACCTCTCCGCAGCACTCGAGCATTCACTAGGGCTAGGTCTACTTCTCATATGACTTCTTATCGCTCTGTGTCCCATAGCCCGAGCTCCAGAATCCTTTGGTTCTTCAGCGTATCGTGCTCTGCGATTGCTGCATTTGTCCTTGCCTCTTCTGCGTCAGCACGCAGACACTATTCCCACATGGCATCTTTCATCAATTTCTCATGGTTCTTGAGGCTAAGGACCTTACCAACTAACTCTGCCCGCTCTATGACTAAGGCGTGCACAACCCAATTTGGGTAGGAGTGAGTCTCCACCCAACACAGATTCTCTAAAACCTCTGACCATGGAATGAACATCTCCAGGGGAGCTCTAGAGTGTCTCCTCACCTCAATAGTCCCCTAAAAATGATCAGTCGCAACCTCTCCATCGCCGTCCATCTATCAAAATAATAAAACTCTTAGTTTGACAGCTTGGACCCAACTAGCCCAAAACATATATTATTCACAATTTATTCAGTTCCTTTAAAATCTTTTATTTTTGGGAAGTATGGGTTTGCCTTTACTTGTTTTGAGGATGCTATGATACCACATCTGTAACACACCCCAAACCTGCGACCTACCTGTTCAACAAAAGTACCGGGTTGAATTCGGGTGCGCCACCAAGAATCCCACGAGTTGGATTACTCAAAAGCAGTGACGATCAAATAAATTTTATGCGGAAGCAAATCAGAAAAATTCAAAACCTAACTTACTATTACAGTGGAAGTTTTAATACAAGTATTGAACAAGAGTTTTAACTAAAATTTACAGACATAAGTTCTAAAGGATCCGGTATGGATCAGATTACGTTAATATTTTACATAACTATTTTAAAATCTAAACAAAAGATTCTAAAAGGTCTACCCAGGATCCTTCCTTGAAAGAAGTAAATACACCTGTGCACTTCTCTATTACTGTTTATCTACACCTGAGAGGGTTATTTAAACCAGGGTAAGCTCCTTGCTTAGTGAGGTTCCATCGCTAATATTTACCAAGTTAAATTTTGTGGTCACATACAATAGATAGCCACATAAAACCTAGCACATAGTAAAAGGATACAGGTGGTTAATGCCAAGTTGTAGTCAAGTGCCTATATGGCAACTCTGACTAACCTTTATAGTAGAGCCTGAAGATTATCAATCAAGAATTCACTCTCGCCAACCATGCCCAATTAGATGTTCAATTACGAGCTTGTATCAGATCCAGATAGTTATGCTAGCATACCAGAAACTCCACGTGTAACCGGTCTAATCAGACGGTCCAGTCTATACCATTCCCCGCTGACTTCGACCGAACTACAATCGCGTCGAGGACCCCGAAAGGCACAAACAAACAATCAGGTAGCACATTTTCCAAGTTTGACACGAAAAGATGAAGTATAAGCTGGTCATCCACATAAAATATCATAGCAGTTAATGCACTCAGTTTCACAATGATTAAGCATAGTGTGATAAAGTACACACCATGTTTAATTAGTATGAAGCCAAATAATAGACATGAATAGAACATAATATTTTAACCATTATATATAACATATAGAATTCTAAATTAACACATTTAAAATTAACAGGCATAAAATAATACGTATAAAATTCTTAACTAACACATTTAAAATTAACAGGGAATATATATATATATATATATATATATATATATATTCTAAACTAACATATTTAAATTTAACATACATAAAAAATATAATACACCCTCCGTCCCAAATTAAATGGTATGAGAGAGAATTTCACGCTCATCAAGAAACTTGTCTAATCGTTAATATGTTTAATTACGTATAATTATAGCATACAAAAAGTTACTTTTCAGAAACTACGTGTTATGACGAATCAAACCATATAGCATATGATAATATTATTGTTTATATATCTATTCAAATATGTGGTCAAAGTTGGACAATGAATAGTGGCATTTTATGAAGTGTGCAGTTTAATTTGGGACGGAGGGAGTAATAATTTTTAATTCAATTCGTGTGGGCGAAAAAAAAACTCACTTTTAATACGGTAGGAAGATATTCTCCACTTTTCTTTTTTTCTCTTGCGCACTTTTCTTTTTTTCTCTTGCGCACTTTTCTTTTTTTCTCTTGCGTTGGGCGTCATTTACTGCTTTGAATTTATTTATTTTTTTAAAACCAAAACACTCATCCTTGATGAGCGGGGTTTTTTTTATTAAGGGATCCCACTCCCTATAATTCGGCTCAAAAGATTATTTTACAAGAGGATGTAGCATGTTGCACAGTCTGAACATTAATGACATGGCACTTGAATGAATTTTCTTGAATGTGTTTCCTTCTATAAGCTCTCCACCCCTGTGTGAAGCTTATGAAGGCCGGACAATCAAGAAAATTCAGTCCAAGAAGTATACAGTAAGCACCTAAGTAGTGATGTATTTCTTCCATCTGAATTGGGGAAACAATGTTTCCCTACCGTTGAGGAACATGAACTTGAGCGACGTTCGAATGTCAGCGTATGGAGAGGAGAGTCCTCTTCGAATAGCAAGTTTTGCTAAGAAATCTGGAGTTTGGTTTCCATCTCTGTGGATATGACTGAAGATGGTCGTTTGAAACCGTGAAGAAGCAGTTTTGATCTTGTCCCGAAGCTTTAAGAGAGGCCACAGACAGTTATGGTTGGAGAATGTGTATCGATGTGGCACAATCCGATTGAATATGGACATGCTGAGTCCTATCCAATGCCGCATCAAGACCTGTAAGAATAACAACCATTTCAGCATTCAGAACTACCAAGTGAGGCGTGAGATGGATGTCAGTAATATCCCTGTAGCTTGATACAGCATATACCACTCTTTTATGATGATCTCTAATTACACACCCTATCCCCATAGAATTTCCTTGTAATGCAGCATCACAATTAACTTTAAGTCCAGAATCAGGGGCTCCCATTTAATTAAGTTCAGTTTTTTTCTGGTTTTCCATTTATAGGGGGGAACTAATCCCCTGGAAACCAATCTACACTGTGTATGACAAACTAATTTAGGATGAACAGAAAAAATCGTGCAGCACAAATCAGATATGTTCTTCCATTGAACATGAACACAGCTTCTCTTGTTATCATGAATCATTTTGTTTATACTTTTCCATAGTTCCCAACATATTAATCCAGAGAGAGCAATCATTATGGAGTGATGCGGTAAAGCAGGTTTAAAAAACCAATAGAATTCCAATCTTTCCCAAATGGTATTAAAGGATCTAGCTGGCAATTGGAAAGCATCATGAAATTTTTCCCACATAAACAAAGCTGGTGCACAGGAGTTGAAATAATGAGAAATAGAGTCTATGTGATCATAGGATGTACATTTGGAGGGTAAGTTAATACCAGTTGTCATAAGGATATCAGCAAAAGGGAGAGCACTCAGTATCATTTTCCACATAAAGAAGCTTACTTTCTTTGGCAAAACCTGATTCCAAATTTTTGTAAAAAGCACCATTTCTGGTTTTTTTGGTCTGTATGCATGGTAAGCTGATTTAATAGTAAAGTGACCATATATGTCTAGTTTCCAAATAATATAATCTTGCTGATCCGTGATTTGTATATCCTTCAGCAACTCCAGTTGTATATCAGAGTTAAATAGATGAGAGAGTTGAGGGATGTAGTTACCTTTATTGAGCTGAAATTCAGCTACTGTAAGAAAAGGAAAAGGAACATGTACCTAGTCTTCCACATGGTTAATGAGAGGTGCAGAGCCTAGCCAATTTGCTATCCAAAAGTTAGAAGATCCTTTACCTATGATTACCTGAGAGAAGGATTCTGCCAAACTATTTATTTTTCTATATCTAGCCCAGGTTTCTGATTTCCTGGCATGGGGGGGTAATGACCACATGAACTTAGACCAGTTAGATTGTCCTATTTGAAGTTTCCACCAGATTTTAGTCGAAAATCCGTTAATTATTGATTGAATGTGCCTTATACCTAGCCCTTGTTCTTTCTGCGGATACGAAATTCTATTCCAAGATATCCAGTGTTTATTAAACCCATGTTCTGACTTACCCCATAAGAAATTACTGAATATGAACTTTAGCTTGTGAATAGTGTGCTTAGTTGGTGCCGTCACAGCCCATGTATGTTGGGGTATAGCTGTTAGGACATGGTTTATCAAGATAAATTTTCCCCCTCCCGACAACCATTGATTTTTCCAGTTTGATATTTTGTTATTCACCGAATCAATTAGGGTTTTGAAATGCAGATTAAGTTTTCTTCCCTTGAAGACTGTGACTCCTAAATATGAGAAGGGTAGTGTTCCTTGGGTCATGTTGGTTAAGTCTTTAATCTCCTTTTTCTTATTTCTACTTAACTTTCCTGAGTAGAATGCACTTTTTTTGAAATTAATTTTTTGTCCTGTGCCTTTTTGGTAAATTTCCAGGAACCTGATTATGTTTTGTAGGGATTTTTTTGTCCCCTTAAGAAAAATCACAGTGTCATCAGCAAAGGATAATTGACTAATTGTGTTTGATGATCCTGGTGTCTTAAATTTTTTAATGTTCCCATTTAAGAATTGAATCCTGAGGTTTCTGGTTAAGAGTTCAGTTAAGATGTTGAAGAGGAAGGGTGATAGTGGATCTCCTTGTTTTAAACCTCTAGTAGGTTTAAAAAACCCACAGGGAGATCCATTTATCAGCACAGAAAACCAGGTTGAGTTCATGTTATTCATTATGACTTTAACTATATGACCATGAAATCCCAAATGCAGTAGGAGAGAGTTGATGGAAGACCATGAGACACGGTCAAAAGCCTTCATCATGTCAAGTTTAAGGATTAGATTTAAAGATTCATTTTTCTTGTCTGGCATCCTAACTGCCTCCTTCATCATTAGAATGTTATCTACAATGTCTCTCCCTTTTAAAAAAGCTGACTGTTCTTCTGAGATTAGGGAGTTCATGAGTGGTTTAATTCTTTCAACCATGATTTTAGACATTAGTTTGTTAATAAAGTTTGATAGACTTATGGGTCTAAATTCACTGAAATCTTTTGGTGTTTTTGTTTTTGGTATTAAAGCTATGAGTGTGCTTGCCACTGATTTTGGGATTGGAATTCCAGCTTGGTATTCCAGCATTGCAACTAGCAGATCAGATTTTATTATCTCCCAAGCCTTTCGGTAAAAGATGCCTGGGAAACCATCTGGTCCAGGGGCGGCAGAGGGAGATAAATCAAAAATAGCAGTTTTGATTTCCTCCAAAGATATAGGTTGTAACAGTTTGATGTTATCATTATCAGTGATTACAGGGTGGATTTCCTTCATTAGGAATGAGAGGCATTGACCAGATGGGTCATCATTCCCATCTGATAACAATGATTTGAAGAAATTTATTGCTGCCTCCTCTATTAGGGGCTGTGAACTTAACCAAGTACCATCCATGTCTTGGATTTTCATGATGGCTAATCTAGCATGATTTTCAGTGATAGACTTGTGAAAATATTTTGAGTTTAAATCCCCATCTTTAAGCCACTTCATTCTTGTCTTTTGTGTCAAGAAAATATTTTGTTCAACCAAATGCTTAGTTAAAACTGCTTTAGCCTTATTCAACTTTATCCTGTCATTTACTGAGTATGATCTGTCATAAAGGGATTCCAAATTAGCAACTTCTATTTCTGAATTTTTTATGTTATCCTGTACATGGCCAAATACTAATTTGTTCCATGTTTTTATTTCATTTTTAAGTCTTTTAAGTTTTAAGGAGAAACCAAGAAGACCTTGTTCCATGATGGGTTGTGACCAGCTGTTGGATATAAGTTCCATGAATTCGTTTCTGTTAAACCACATTTCCTGAAACCTAAAGGGTTTAGGGGAAGAGATGTCTGAGTTTGATAGGTCTAATAACATAGGGGAATGGTCAGAAGATATTCTACTGAGGATTTGGACAGAGGAATGGTTAAATAAGTTGAAGAAGCAATTGTTTCCCATTACCCTATCTAATCTCTTGGAGGTTGGGTTAACCGATCTATTGTTGCTCCATGTTAGGTGATTACCTACAGTATTTAAATCCAATATCTGAACCTCATTAATAAAGGAATCAAAATCAGAAATAGAATTTAAATTTGGGGAGCTAGGTCCAGAGTATTCATCAGTAGATCTTATCACATTGAAGTCCCCTCCAATAAGAGTTGGGGAAGCATCAAATCTATCCTTCAATTCTTTATAAACCTAGATTCTATCCTCTCTATTTTGTGGAGCATGGATGAAAAAGACCTTAATTTTCTCTGCACTAGCTTTTATGGTTAATTCCACATGAATGAAGTGATTATGGATTGCTAGCAGATTTGTGTCAATCCTATCAGAATACATGATCCAAATCTTATTATGTATCTGGCCTAAATGATGACGAAAGCAAAACATCTTTTTGTACATGTCTAACTGACTTAATTTTCCTTTTGGTTCAATAATAACCAGCAAGTCCAGTTTATGTTTCTTGGATAAATGCTTAAGTCTAACTTTAGAAGTAGATAATCCTCTAACATTTCATATTAAGCATTTAACTATCATTAGAAACTTTATTTTTTAAGGCTAACCTGGAGCTCCTCTTGGGGAGATTTACTTGAGATGATGTTTGTGTGATCAGAGGCTCAGCTGGTAAGTCACTTGTGGTTTGTTCTTGTACCTGCTGTGTATCATTCCTTTCAGTGTCATTATAGTCTCGATGAGTGTTGATGTGTGTGAGCTTCTCCATAACCTGTAAAGAATCAATATCTGAAAGGGTTTCCTTGTTAGGCAGCCAGGAAAACTGATCAGTCAAGAATATATCAGAATTTATTGGAAATTTCAGTTTATCGCATACAGTGTTATCATTAAAGGATATTGATTGGATATTCTTCTTTTGTGGAGACGAAGGAGCAGTGTTATATCCTCTGGACTCATATCCTTCATCTATGTGATCTTCCTGCGAGTTGGAGTCAGAGCCAATTTCTTCAGTATCTAAAGTTTGCTGATTTTGGATCCTTTCATGGGATATTTGGGTGTTCTCTTCTGATAGCTCCCCTGCACTTTTGTCTAAGTTTTCTTGATGTTCCTTTTTAGCTTGCTGTAGGTCAATTTCCTGCAAGCTTACAGTTTGTATTTCCTCAAGGACAGCAAATCTGTTTTCAGAGTGTGAGGCTTTGTTTTCCTCTCTTTGTGTAGGAACCACAGGGATTAGGGCTGGAGTTTTCAGATGATTTTGGTTAGGCTTGGGTTGGTAAACCTTAGTGATGGCTTGATGTTTATCT
The DNA here is from genome assembly GCA_037428765.1 of Rubia yunnanensis. Taxonomy (NCBI): domain Eukaryota; kingdom Viridiplantae; phylum Streptophyta; class Magnoliopsida; order Gentianales; family Rubiaceae; genus Rubia; species Rubia yunnanensis. The sequence goes on from CM075068.1 coordinate 90,153,411, forward strand.
TTGTTATTATTTGCTGAGTTCCTGATTTCCCATGACTGGTTAGCCATAGAATGTTTAGGATCAGAACCCAATCTTATGTTGTGACTTCTTGGTTCCAGGTGTTCCATTTGGTTAGCATTAGTCACCACTGAATCTCTTTTACAGTAAAACTCATTGTGACCAAGCTTAAGGCATTTCTTACAGTATTGTGGGACGTCCTCATAGGTTATAGCATAAGACTTATTGTGAGCTATGGAACCTAACCTAATCTTACTTGGTCTAGGTTTGGAAACATCCATTTCAACACACAACCAAATTGTGGAAGGCCTAGTTAAATTCTTAGTGGGAGCATCCGCAAAAAGTAATTCTCCTAAGGAATTCCCCAAATCAGCTATAACTTTAGGATGAAAGAAGTATACCGGGGGGAATTCGACCGTCAGCCATACAGGAGCTAGAGCTGATTCCTCATCGTAATCGAAGTTTTTTGTCCATTTGATGATGCGCATGATGTTCCCTCCCATTGACCATGTTCTTTTCAGCCAGTATCGGTGGTAGTCTTCATCTAGGTCAAAGGTAATTCGAAAATGCCTGGAGTCCATTGCAGACAGGTGGGCTTCGCCTTTAAACCCTATGGTTTTGATTTGAGCTCTGAGGAACTCCATTGTTGCGGCCTCTGCTGAACTTTCCGATTAGGGCTTTTGAGAAGGGAGCAGCTAGGATGTCGATTTCTTCCTCCGGATATAAGACTGCTATTTCCCCTTTGTAATTGAAGTGGGGGTGGAGATCTGATGCAGGTGGGATGGGGGGTTGTGAGTTTTGTTTGAGAGCTTGTGCGAAGGTTTGGTTTGCCTGGTTCCATGGCGTCGCCGCCATGGCCGGAGAAGATAAATACGTTATACAGTGTTTTTAGCTTTTTCATAGAGCTTTTTCAGAGAGCAGAAGGCACGTTGCTTTCATAATCTGTAGATTCAAACAAAAATACTGCTTTGCATTTATTTATCCCTAGTTTCTCTTCACCTCATTTACTGCTTTGCATTTATTTATCTCTAGTTTCTCTTCTGGTTATAATATGCTTCGTTTCTTTTTCTATTTTATTTTTTCCTTTCTCACTATTTTGTATTTCTTTTTTTAATTTTCAAATTTTTAATTAATTATATATAAATAATAAATACAATTCTATCCCTAAAATCAAAGCAATATTAGAATGATAACTTATTTATTTTAACTAAAATTAATTTTTAGTATTTGAGTTCAATATTGTAATGCTCGACATTTATATATATATATATATATATATTATTGTAATGCTCGTCATCTATATATATATATATATGATTTTATTATAACATTAACATAAATACTCACATATAAAATTTAATGAATATGAAATAGTTTATAAATTAAATATAGAATATAGAGTGACATGCAATTTTTTAACAAATATTTATTTATTTATTTTATTATGATTTATAAAATTTATTTTTATTATTATTATATATAAATGCGTGCAACGTCTTGGGAAAGATGGTTTTTCCATAGCCTTATGGAAAGAAGTAGTTTAATTAGAATAATAAAATGTAAAAGGTCTTGGTTGCAACATTAAAATTTTAATGTGCAACATGTAGTAATTATAAAATTTATAACCCAGTTCATGCAACCCAAATATTTTATCTTCATTTCTTCTAATTTAAACTCTAAACCTTGGTCTTTCCATGATTTATGGAAAAACCGTCTTTCAAGAGACAGACTCATAACTGTGATATATATGCAATTTATTTATCTCGTTCTATTTTATTTTAGGTTAGTATTATTTGCGACAGACTGTAAATCTGTTGAAGTTTTTTCTTTATTTTGTACAGTTTTGAGTTATAGCCGGAAATAGCCGAAGAAAGTAGATAAGAGATTATGATTTTTTGATTTAATTTATTAATTTATTATTTGTTCATTTTTAAAACCTAGCTATTACATGCACACTGACTTTATTACGGTCGGGGTTTCACATGGATAGTTTTCATCTTTGCAAGGGAATTGAAAAAAATAGGCCTCCTAGTTGTTGGTAATGATTTTTTACCCACTACTCAAGGTCATCTTAATTAATTTAATTTGTTGCATTCAGTAATATTCATTCAATTTTATTCAAATATTTTTCTCAATTGGATTATAATTTGATCTCAGTAACATCTACAAAGGAAGAGCCCAAGCTGACATACAATGCATTGGACAATGGAGTATTTCTATTCATTAAAAAAATGGTTGATGAGTTAAGCACGAAGTACTTGCACCAAATTGTGTTAAATAAAAGAATCCAAAGTAGCAAAAAGAAGATGGATGTAGAAATGATAGCCACGAATAATTTCTTACCCGATGTAATATTTTTTTTACTGAGAGCACTAATGAAAATGCCGTGCAAAAGAAACAAACACATGGGAGAAAGAATGGGACAAAAGAGGGTGGTAATGATCACCCCGCTCAAGTTTGCCTACTAATGGAGATGCCAGGACGGCTACCACCATATATGAAGACATTCCACGACTTGATCAAACATTTAAAGGATATATTCGGGATCCTCTAAGTGACATGGTGGGACCTATGACTAGGTCAAGGACTAAGCTTAGGAATGCTGCTTTAAATACTTTGATTGATCGCCTTTATGATGAAGAATTGAAGAAGGAGTCACCACTGACATCATGGATTCATTATCCAAGATTGTCGACAAATTGGAGACATCATGAAGAACACTATACTCTTTTTTCCCATTGGATTTTTAATGAGACAGTGTGATCGCTGTAAAATGTTGTAAAATTATTTCATTTTAGGTTTATTGGACTGATAGCTCGGTCTCATGGGCTTTAAAGAGCTGAATTTCAAAATTATAGTCCATTAAGGTTAGTATATTCAGTTTTATTCTGATTAGAATTAGATTTGGTAAGATTAGATAAGGTAATATTCTTTAAGGTTACTTCTTGAAGAATTTGACCAAATTACCTTATATTACCATTTATTTTAGGTATTTCAGTTAGATATGGTTTTAGCTTCTTAAAGCTGCCATAAGTCAATTCAGTTTCCAATTGTGATTAGAGTTTATCGCCGAAATCTACCATATAAATAGGGAGGCCTTATGGCCGAATTTACACCACTTTTATCAATCAAATATACAACATTTTGAGTTCATACTCTTTGCTTGTGAGCTATTCCATTGTTGCTTAACCACGCGGGCTAGTTAAGTATCAATAAATCTTGTAATCTGATCCTGAGGGCTAGTTAGAGAGCAAGTCAAGATTAGGCGTACCCTGAGGGCTAGACACCTGAATTTCGTACGAGATAGTTAGGGTTTGCGAGATCCCTTCACTAGATAAAAGATATTAATTCTTCAATCATGAGTCTTTGCAAGGAGATTCATATCAGTTGGTATCAGAGCAAAGCGAAAGATCTACTGAGGCAAAAAAAAGGGTTTCAAGTTTTTGTTGAATTTATTTTCCATTTTTAAAAAATTTATAAACTCTTTCGTGTCGTTTTTTAATTGTGTTTATTTGATCTTTCTTACCAGGAGTATTGAATCTAGATTCGAAGGACATCAAAGGGTCCGAGAGTTAGAATACTTTGGTATTACTATCCACCTTCACCTTCATCAATCGAGTCAGGAGGATGTGAAGGGTCTGAGCGTTAACAAGTACTATCCACTTTCACCTCCCGGTCAGTTTCATAGTTTTTAGGTAGCTTAAACAGTTAATGTGCTTGTGATATTTTTCGTCAACTCTTCTGAAAATTATTGCATGCTCATAATCCTATTTTTTTTCTTTATCGTTCTTTTATTATGTGATCTTGAATTGTTCTTTGATTATTGATTATACCTTATTAAAAAAAAGAGAGAGAGTATTGTGTCATTTTCCATTTATATAGTGTCATATTCTTGATCCTTACGATCTTGCATACCTCGAATTTCATTCGCAGTTTTCTTATTCCAAGTTTTGTATAGGCGATTTTTGTTCCATAACTTTTAGAAAATAAAAAAAAGGTAGCAGATTTTTGGGTTTCAAAATTGGAATTTAGGATTTGAAATCAGAAATTGGGGGCAGATTTACAATTTTCATAAGTTTGGGGAAAGATTTGCAATTTCCAAAAATTTTGGGAATTGTAACCAATTTTTTTTCTTGGGGCATAAGATTCTGGTTCTGAGATTTATAGTACAAAAAAATATTTGTGGCTGAAAAAAGAAGGAAAGAAAAAAGAAGGAAAGAAAAAAGAAATTCCAGTTGTTAAAGGAAAAGAAAAGTCAAAATCTTAATCGGAAGAAGAAAAGGAAATAAAAGCCAATTGAGAGAGGAGTTTTGATCTGAATTTTTGACTTGTGGGACAAGTAAGTAATTATCCTTTACCTCAAGGGATTTGTATTTGAGTTCCTATTTCAATTTGTTTTCGAAAAAGTTTCTTGAATTTTTGGAACCTATTTGTCACCTATATAAATCCTTCTTGTTTTGATCATAATTCATTCAGTACAGCTTCGATTCGTGCCATTCAAATTTCATTTTGTTCCTTATTCTTTTTAGAATTTTAAATTTTATATGGTAGAGCCCAATTTTGAGTTTATATATTTTAAATATCCAAATAAGTTCTGCAGTACTCATCTTCATAGTTTGCTTTGAATTGCTGTGAATTGGTCAATTGCCCTCTCATTAGACTTTTCCTTGTGAGTTGTGAGTGTTATACACTTGGTGTGTGACCTTACTAAACAAAGGAAAGGGGGGGGGGCAAATTTTTTAAACAAACCATTTGATTTTCTTAGTAGTTTAGCGAAGATGGGGGACGAAAATCCATTCGTCCCACCTTTTGTTAGCAATCTTAACAATTTTTCACTGACAAACACCTCTAATGGTGGGAATGGTAGTCATCCACGTGAAAATGGTCCAGATAGTTGGGAGCAACATCGAATTAATCCAAATGAAGCTAATGATCCTGATCGGTTTTCTGCCACAATAAGTGGACTTATGAGTGAGGTGCAAAGGTTGGCGAGAAAAGTTAATAGCATGGCACCGTCTACATCTACATCATTGGTCAAGAGGGAAGAAACCAAGAAATATGTCCATCAACTCAATGGTTCTGGAAGTCCAGATGACTATTCGGATGATGGTTCAGAAAGGTGAACACACCGAGGGTCTTCTAGAAGGCATCACCACAGTAAAACTCATTACCGAAGAAGAGTGAAGAGTAATTTGGGATTTGAGTCGGGTTCTGATAAAGCTCGAGACATTAAGGGTTTAAAATATGACATCCCTCGATTTGATGGTCAACACAATCCAAAGAAGTATCTTGATTGGGAGCGATATATTGAGATTCTGTTTGGTCTCAAAAATTATCGGGAGAAGGAAAAAGTCAAAGTGGCACAACATTCTTTAACTCGCTATGCAGCTGAATGGTGGAAAAATAAAAAGGAGTCGCGATATCTTGACGGAAAGAAACCTATCTCCACCTGGGAGAGATTGAGATCCGAGCTTTGCCAATATCATGTTCTGCCTACTTACTTGATGGAACAACATTCTTATCCGTCCAAGATGAAGCAAGGAAATCACACAGTTGATGAATCCTGGCAAGATCTTGATGACCATGAGAAGGGTTGGAATGAAAGAAGACGACACATTCATAAAAAATCGATTCATTGAAGGCTTGTGTGAAAACCTTCAAATGCCAGTCAAGCTTCAACATCACATATCTATGAACGATTTATTGGTGAAAGCAAGGTTGGTTGAGAGTACCCTACGACCAAGGGGGCCACAACCCGAATTTCCCAGTCAACAACTAGGGTTTGACTCCGGAAACCCTAGTTATGACCGCAGTAGGGGTACGCCCATGGGAAGATGAGGATAGGTTAAGACTTATTCAAATATAACTTATAATCCTCCTAAGAGAAGGGCGGCACCATCAACCCAAAAGGTTTTAAAAATTCCAGGTAAGTCCACTACTTCTTCATCAAATTTGGTTTCTGTAACTCTCTTACTTGTTTTCATTGTAAAGAAAGAGGGCATGTCCACAATAATTGTCTTCATGCATGAGTGTTGGAAACAATTGAGGAAGGAGATGAAGAAGATAAATATGCTGATATGCCACCATTGTATGAAAGTACTGAAGAATCGGTAGATGAAGAGATCATCATAAATGATCATGATGAATAAGGTCCGGAAACATGAGGTAACTTTGTGTCATTAAGAGTTCTAAACTCTCAAATAGCCAAAACAGAGGTATACAAGATTGACAATTTTCATACCCGTTGCCTTGTGAAAGATAAGAATTGTTTACTGATTATTGATGGTGGTTCTTGTGCTAATAATGTGTCTAATATTCTTGTTAAATCATTGTCTTTGCCTGTGACTATTCATCCATCACCATATAAACTTATTTGGTTGAATGGAAGTGGTGAAATTAGGGTTAACAAATAATGCATGATTAACTTTAAGATTGAAAAATACCATGATTCTATCTTATGTTATCTTATACCTATGAAAGCTAGTCATATTTTGTTAGGGAGACCTTGGCAGTTTGATCGTAAATCTATGCATGATGGTTACACCAACAAAATTACTATGATTAAGGATATAACAGGGTATACTTTTGTTCCATTATCTCCAGTGGAAGTTTTAGAGGCACAAAGATGCATGAAAGTCGACAAAGAGAAGTTTACGACTGATGTGAAAATGGCTGACCAAAACCCTAGCTAGAGCTTGATGGAATCGGCCACAAGGTGAAAAATTGAGGAAACAACCCTGATAATTTCGACCAAAAATCAAGGGAGGCCGTCCCAAGTAAGCCAGGTACGTCTAAGAATGATTATAATAAGTCGTGTAACATCTTATCTTCACATCTTAGTCCTTTGCCACCGATTTACATGATGAGACATGAACTTCCTAATGATTCTGGTAGATCATTTTATGCATCGATTAGGGATATGAATCTTGAATTTTCTAATCATTCTTATGTGCTTATCATGCATTTTAAAGAGAGCTACTTTTCCTATGATGATATTCCTATGCATGTTCCTCCACGATTTGCTCAGATGTTATAGGAATTTGAGGATGTCTTTCCGGAAGCCTTACCTCCGGGTTTACGACCTTTTCAAGGTATTGAACACCATATTGACTTGATTCTGGGTTCAGCTATCCCAAATCGTCTGGCGTATAAACAAAACCCTGAGGAGACAAAGAAACTATAGCGACAAGTCGAGGAGTTACTTCAAAAAGGTTATGTGCAAGAATCCCTATCTCCTTATGCTGTGCCCATCATTTTAGTTCCTAAGAAAGATAAAACTTGGCGTATGTGCATTGATTTTCGTGCTATTAACAAGATTACCACTGAGTATCGCCATCCTATCCCTAGATTAGATGATATGCTTGAAGATTTGCATGGATCTGTGATTTATACTAAGATTGATTTGACTCAAGGTTATCATAAGATTTGAATTAATGAGGGGGATGAATAGAAAACTGTATTTAAGACTAAGTTCAGGTTGTATGAATGGATTGTTATGCCTTTCGGTTTAACTAATGCACCTAGTACTTTTATGCGGTTGATGAATCATATCTTTAGAAAGTTTATTGGTCGGTTTGTTGTGGTCTATTTTGATGATATATTGATTTATTCTTAGTTGACTGATGAACATATTGAGCATGTTAAAATGATTCTTGTTGTACTCCGTGAGTCTTGTTTATATGCGAACATTAAGAAGTGCACATTTTGCGCTTCAGAAGTGGTGTTTCTCGATTTTGTGGCTCTAAGGAGGGCATAAAAGTCTACGAAACCAAAATTGAGTCCATTAAGACCTGGCCTAGACCTACTAATGCCAACCAGGTACATTCTTTTCATGGTTTAGCTAGTTTTTATGGATGATTTGTCCGTGATTTCTCATCTATTGTTGAACCTCTAAATGAACTAGTTAAAAAGGATGCAAAATTTTTTTGGACTGATAGTCAAGAAAATGCATTTAGTGAATTGAAAGTATGATTATGTAATGCTCCTATTCTTTCTTTACCTAATTTTAATAGTACTTTTAAGATTCATTGTGATGCTTTAAGTGTTGGTATTGGTTCCGTTTTGATGCAAGAGAATAGACCTATAGCTTATTTCAGTGAAAAGCTAAAAGGTGGTGCAGTAAACTATCTTGTATATGATAAAGAATTTTGTGCAATTGCGCATGCACTAGAAACTTGGAAACATTATTTATTGCATAAATAATTTGTCATTCATAGTGATCATGAATCCTCGAAATACTTGAAGAGTCAGATGAAGTTGAATAAGCGTCATGCTAAATGGTCTGGTTTCATTGAATCTTTTCCTTATGTGCTGCATTACAAAAGGGTAAAGAACATATTGTTGCTGATGCTTTGAGTCGTAGACATGTTTTTCTTAAACGATTGGAATGCATTATGTTCGGGTTTTCATTCGTGCGAGATTTATATGCGACTGATTCTAATTTTTCATCTATTTATGATGCATGTGAAAATGGTGCTTATGAGAAGTTTTTTAGGCATGATGGTTTCTTGTTCATGAATAATAGGTTATGCATTCCTTATTTTTCTATAGAGAAGCTCATTCAGGTGGTTTAATGGGACATTTTGGTGCATGTAAAACTTATAATTTGTTGCGAGAACACTTCCATTGGCCGAAAATGGCACTTGCTATTGACAAGGTTTGTATGAATTGTCTTGATTGCTTGAAGGCTAAGTCTAAAACTAAGCCTCGTGGTCTTTATACTCCATTACCTCTTTCTACACATTCTTGGATTGATATTTCTATGGATTTTGTCCTAGGTTTACCACGTCTCAGTCAGGTATGATTCTATCTTTGTGGTTGTGGATAGATTTTCAAAAATGGTACATTTTATTCCTTGTAGGAAGGCAGATGATGCAAAGAATTGTGGATATATTTTTGAACGAGGTAGTTCGGTTACATGGAATTCCTGCGTCTATTGTCTCTGAAAACGATGTTAAATTTTACATACTTTTGGAATAACTTGTGGCGCAAGTTAGGGACAAAGTTGCTATTTTTGACTGCCAATCATCCTCAATCTGATGGAAAAATAGAAGTGACCAATCGAACCCTAGGGGCTCTCTTTCATGCATTAGTTCATAAGAACTTAAAGAATTGGGAGAAATGCATTCCGATTGCAGAGTTTGCTTACAATCGCACTATTCATTATACTACTTCTTTATCTCCATCTGAAATTGTTTATGGTTTTCTACCTATTACACCTCTTGATCTACTTCCTTTAAATTTTAAATAGGTTAAAAACCTTGATGGAGAAAACAAAGTTGATTTTGTGAAGAAAGTCCATGAGAAGGTATGCATGAAAATTGAACAGACAAATGCACAGAATGCTGATAAAGCTAATCAAAGCAGCAAGTTGATGAGATTCAACGTGGAAGATTATGTTTGGGTTCATCTGCGGAAAGAGAGGTTTCAAAATGCTTAGAAATCTAAGTTGTGTCCATGTGGAGATGGTCCTTTTAAAGTGTTGGATCATGTGAACGACAATGCTTACAAGATTGAGTTACCAGATCATTATGGTGTTAGTGCGACTTTGAATGTTGATTTATCTCCATTTACCTTTGAAGATGATTCAGTTTTGAGAGAAAAACCTTTCGACCACGGAGGGAATGATGGAGATGCCAAGACGACTACCACCATAAATTAAAACATTCCACAACTTGATCAAACATTTAAAGGATATGTTTGGGATCCTCTAAGTGACATGGCAGAACCTATGACTAGGTCAAGGACTAAGCTTAGGGATGCTACTTTAAATACATTGATTGATCACCTTTATGATGGAGAATTGAAGAAAGAGTCACCACCGACATCTTGGATTCATTATTCAAGATTGTCGACGAACTGAAAACATCATGAAGAACACTATACATTTTTCCCCCTGGGTTTTTAACGAGGTAGTGTGATCATTGTAAAATATTATAAAATTATTTCATTTTAGGTTTATTGGAATGATAGCTCGGCCATGTGGACTTTGAAGAGTTGAATTTCAAAAATACAGTCCATTAAGGTTTAGTATATTTAGTTTTATTCTGATTTGAATTAGATTTGGTAAGATTAGATAAGGTAATATTCTTCAAGGTTACTTCTTGAAGAATTTGACCAAATTACCTTAGATTACCATTTATTTTAGGCATTTTAGTTAGATATGGTTTTAGCTTCTTAAAGCTGCTACAAGTCAATTCAGTTTCCAGTTGGGATTGGGGTTTACGGCCGAAATCAACCCTATAAATAGGGAGGCCTTATGGACGAATTTACACCACTTTTATCAATCAAATATATAACCTTTTGAGTTCATACTCTTTGCTTGCAAGCTATTCCATTGTTGCTTAACCCCGAGGGCTAGTTAAGTATCAAGAAACCTTGTAATCTAATCCTGAGGGCTAGTTAGAGAGCAAGTCAAGATTAGGCGCACCCCGAGGGCTAGACACCTAAATTTCGTGCGAGATAGTGAGGGTTTGCGAGATCCCTTCACTAGATCAAAGATATTAATTCCGCAATAGTGAGTCTTCACAAGGAGATTCATATCACCTACTGTGTGACCAACTCAACTTGAATGTTTAAATTTTTTCCATTGATAACTTCAACGAAAAAGAGATGTGCATCGAATAGACCAAAGAGCTGCACCAAAAATTCATGGATGTTGTCGCTCAACTTGGTGAAGAAAGTATGTCTCTAGGAACTTTCTTTTTCTTTCTTTCTTTCACTACTCCTACAGTAGCTGGGACTAGTGGGATCCAAGGTGAAGAAGGCAATGATCACATTGTGCATTTTCCTGAATATCAATCAAAACATTCCCACTCTGCTCCACCATTTTCCATCTCAAAGAGAGTATTTGCTAAGGATGACATTCCTAGCAAAAGAGGCAAATCTTTCTCACCTTTCAATACCATTATTGCTACTAAAAACTTCTTATTCTCTCAGCAGAAACATAAACATAACAGATTCCTCCCACTTGAGGATGATGATGGATCTAGTGAGGAGAACACTAAAGGAAATCCGACAACCATTACCGGGGTTAGAGAGGATACTGAGGCTGAACCTGTGAGAGCCTCTCCTTCACATAGTTCTGATACTTATATCAATCAGATTAGACAGGTAAGTCCCTCAATTTCCCACTCCAAACCATCTAAGCAGAAGAGGGGAAGCCAACCAGTGAATGAATCAAATCATAGGAATGAGACATATTTAACTCAGTTAAATACTATCATGACTAGATCAAAGAGCGCCAATAATGTTTTAATATGAATAATACAACTCTTAGGATAAAATTTCTGGTTTGGAATTTAAGAGGAATGGATACTTCCATGCTCAGACTACAAAATCTGATCACTAGGCATAATTTTGAGTTGATTTGCTTAATTGAACCAAAACATGAAAATCTGCAATGTGATTCATGTAGGCAACTGCTACATTTTGATAACTGTATGTATGCAATGAATGGACATATTTGGCTATTTTGGAATACAACTGTTAATCTAACTGTCAAATATGATAATTTACAATTCCTTGCTGTCTCATTGTATAGTCTCACTCTGAATAAAAATATGGATGCCTTTTTTGTGTATGGCCTTAGAACTAGAGATGGAAGGAAATCTCTTTGGTCTGACCTTAAGTCCTCTACTCACTCAGATACTATTTTTATTGGGGATTTTAATGCCATTACATCTGTACATGAATATAAAGGTACTTCTACTCCTAAATTAGGCAGTATGAAGGATTTTAATGATTTTATCAATGTAATGGATTTGGAGGAAATCAATACAGTTGGTAATTTATTTACTTGGAGCAATAACAGATTGAGAAATCCTACTATTCAGAGATTAGATAGGGGGCTTTGTAACTCTGCATGGTCATCTTCTTTCCCTACATCTTCTGTTCAAATTTTAAATAGGTCTTCTTCTGATCATAGCCCTTTGCTTCTCACTATCGGAAGTGATATTCCATCTAATCATAGACCTTTTAGATTCCTGAACACCTGGTTTAAAAGGAAAGATTTCATGAATGTAATTAAGAATAATTGGGACTTCCCTATTCAGTATTCAGGAATGCTTGGTTTCTGCCTTAAACTCTTAAGATTAAAAAAGGAATTAAAAATATGGAAAAAGGAGCATTTTGGAAATATTCATGATAATGTAATGCTGGCCGAAACTGCTCTTCTGACTCAGGAGCAACTGTATGATTAGAATGCAACTGAGGTTAATCTGATTAATCTTAAGGAAGCTAAGGCTAAGTTAGTTAGAGCCTTAGTGGAACAGAAAAGTTTCTGGAAACATAAAGCAAAGATTAAATGGCTAAAGGAGGGGGATAATAATACCAGTTTTTTTCACAACTCGGTTAAGGAAAGAAAAGGTAGATTAAAGATCACAAAAATCAAAAGTGGTAATGGTTTATGGCTAGATAGGGTACATGACATAGAAACTGAAGCCATCCAATACTACCAAGGCCTTTTAACAGATGATAGCTCTTCTGAATCCAACCATTTCAAAACTCACTTTCTCAGCCAGATTCCCAATTGTGTCACCCAACAGGATAATGAAAATCTTATGCAACCAGTGACAATGTCTGAGCTCAAACATATTGTACTTGGTCTTAACAAAAACAGTAGCCCGGGTCCAGATGGTTTCACATCTAAATTCTACATTAAATCTTGGGATATAATTTCCACTGACCTACTAGCAGCAGTTCAGGACTTTGTGGATGGAAATAACATTCCTAGGGGTTTTAGTAGAACCTGGATCACAATCATACCTAAAAAGAAAACACCTATTTCTTTTGATGATTACAGGCCAATAAGTCTCTCTAATGTAGTTAACAAGATTTGTTCAAAAATGATAATAGAAAGACTTAAACCATTAATGCCAAAACTCATTTCTCCCCAGCAAACTGGTTTTCTTAAAGGCCGAGATATTTCTGATAATGTAATTTACTTACAAGAAATGGTAAGATTTTTGAATAGGAAGCAAAGACAACCAAATTGCATTGTCAAATTAGATCTTAAGAAGGCTTTTGATAGGGTTAAGTGGTCTTTTCTATATAGTGTACTTGCTAAATTTGGTTTCCATGCCAGATTTCTCTTTCCCATCATGAATAATTTATCTCAGGCTTGGTTCTCTATCTTGATAAATGGTAAGCCAGCTGGTTTCTTTCAATCTACAAGGGGTATTAAACAGGGTGATCGCCTCTCCCCTTTTCTTTTTAACATTTTTTCTGAGGCATTTACTAGAAGTTTAGCATTTATCTTCCATACGGGTAAATTGGCCTACTATGATCTTCCAGGTAAATCCCTACAAATCTCTCATTTATCTTATGCAGATGATACAGTTGTGTTTTTAAAGGCTGAAAATAAAACTTTGGTTAGATTTAAAGCCTTCCTATCTACATTTGAGGATGTCACTGGTCAACAGATAAACTATGGAAAAAGTGATATTTATATTGGGAAGCATGCCTCTGTTCACACAGTTAATAAAATAAAGAGGACTCTGGGAATGAAAATTGGTTGCTTACCTTTTACATACTTGGGGGTACCTATTTTTACAGGTTCTGTACATAAAGCTCATTTCCAGCCACTAATTGAACAAATTGATAACCGGATCTGTAGTTGGAAAAATAAATGGCTATCTATGGGGGGAAAATAACACTCATAAAATCATGCATTTTCTCTATTCCCCAACATATATGGTCAGTTCTAAAACCTAGTAAGAGAATTGTTTCCATAATAGAAAAGAAAATGAGCAGGTTTTTCTGGGGTTTTATTGATCAGAAACCTAAAAGATCATGGAGAAAATGGGAATCTCTTTGTTTTCCCATTAACCAAAATGGTCTAGGTTTCAGATCAATTAACTCCATAATTGATACATGTTCTGTTAAGTTATGGTGGAAATACCAAAAGGCAGAGGCCTCATGGACACATTTTCTTGAATCCCTGCCACCCTCATATAGATCCTCCCCTAACTGGAAAAGAATATGTAGCTTTAATACTTGGGCAGAAGCAAATTCCAGAGTCATTCTGGGTAGGGGAAACTGCAATTTTTGGACTTCTAATTGGCTTGATGTTGGTCCTATTATAGATCATTGTGATCCAAACCAGGTGGATATTTCGGAAGATTGCACAGTGGCAGATTTCATCTCGAACAAAGATACTTTGATTCAGAAAATTTCCCACTTACTTCCACCTCATGTCATCTCTCTTTTGCAGGACTCTAAGCCCTATCCACACAGGTGTGACAGGCTTATATGGAAGCCTGGTATTAAGGGAGATTTCACTTTCAGATCCACATATCTCCTGCTTAGTCCACAGTCAGGTAATATTGCTTCGACTCAACTTTTTTGGAGCAGTAGAATTGAAAAAAAAGTTTCAGTCTTTATGTGGAAACTGATCAACTCGTATTTACCCTTTGATAATATTCTACAAAAACTTACTTTTTGCTTGCCTTCTAAATGTGTTATGTGTAGTAATCATGTGGACTCTTTAGATCACTTTTTCAATTCATGCATCTTTTCCATACATGTCTGGAGTACTGTAAATCAGTTTATGGGTATCAAAGAAATATTTTCCCCCTCCATATGGGAAAGAATCTCATACTATTTAACCTATCCAGGTTTAAGTTCATTACATTCAACATTAATTAGAACTGCAACTCTAATTACATGTTGGAATCTATGGAAAATGAGGAACAAATGCATACATGATTCAGCCTTCCCAAGTAGAGGTACAGTACTAAGTCATAATAGGGATCAAATTTTTTACTCCTTCTGCTCCAAACCAGTCTACATTACATCTGCATTTGACTCTGGTATTGCAAACCACTCATTCTTACCTCTGATAAAATCTGCACCGAAGCCAAAGATTTTCAAAATTGCTTGGCAAAGGCCAAATGAGGGGTACAAGTTTAATGTAGATGCAGCATGGAGTCCTTATTCTGACATGTGTGGTTTAGGATTGATTATCAGAGACCCTAGTGGTGGTTTCATTTTGGCTTACACTAGGTTTACACATGCAAATTCTGCTTTAGAAGCTGAGCTAAGGGCAATTCTTTTTGTAATTAATATTTCGGCTCCTATTTTCATTGAATCTGATTGCTTAAATGCGGTTCGCTGTGTTGAAGATCCTTTGCATGCAAATTGGAAACTTTTTGAACTGGCAGATGAAATTCATCAGGCTTTGGGTGATATGAGTGTTCTGCATATACATAGACAAGCTAATTTGGTTGCTGATTTTTTTGCTAAGGAATGTTTCATTGCTAAGACTACCAGTTCTTTCAGTAGTTTTCAAATGCTACCTCTTATTTGTTCAGGTCTGATTAGGTTAGATCAGTTAGGTATGCCCTCACTAAGATTCTCTCCTTGTATGGATGCTACTGAGTCTGTTTGATTATTAATTTGCAGGGATGGTTAGTAGCATTCTTAGCACAAACGAACCCCGGACAGCAGCAAGCTCAGGAGTTCAAAGCTTCAACTCAATTGAACAAGCATAACAAAATGGCTCATAACAGGCAGCTGTCCCATGTGATATATCGGACATAGATGATCAATCTTGATTCTCTACCAGCCTTGATATTAGTAGAGGATAGGCTCTTTGGTCTAAGTAAATTTTCTCTGACTGACTTGTGTTTCGCTCGCTCGTTTCACTAACAAGTTCGAGAATTGCTTACCTAGCCTAATTAGGTGATCCTCTAGCTATTAATAACTCTTATCTCATTCTTTTGGAAGCAACAAGTGTTGCTTTAGGAGCTGTGTGCTCATCTTGTATATCTAAACTAAGCTTTGGCTTCATCTTACTTCTATTTTTACGGCTTGGGAAGGCCAATACAATTTCCCCCATCTGAGGATGGTTTAATTTAAAAAAAATTATTTGCACAATTTTTTCGTATATAGAAATTAATGTGTGAGTATGTGTATGAATTTTAGTTATAAGCTTGGATGGAAATAAAAGTTGTGCTAATTAATATTAATAAAAGGTTTCTCGTTTTAGTTGTGCTACGCTAACATAATAATATGTGTGCTGATTATTTTATAAATATATTTCAGACTGCTATCAGAAAGAAATTTTGGAACTGATGATTGTTCATGGTCTTACTTGTATGTATGTTTCCAGCCATCTTCAGGTTAGTGTAACTGTTACACTTACTTTTAGAAAACATTCAGTTAGGATTATTGACACAATTAATTGTTGACACAATTTATTTATATATTGTTGAAACATATTTTGATATGCTAAAAGATATTTAAAGTTTTTTTTTCATTTTCATGAACCTTGGAATAAATTAGATAAAGTAAGACTTATTTTAGTAAGTTAGGAATCTAAATAATTTAAATCAAAACTCTATCTGTGGGAAGAAATAGCAGTGTTTGACTTTAATGGTTTCCTATCCTTTGCCTAAAAATGTTGCTATGATAAATGGAAACCCCCTTCAGAGCGCAAGAACAAATATAGAAAGCGCAAATTTTCTACACCTTCTACTAGTGCTGAAAAAGATGATGAAAGGTCTTTGGGAGTATGCCTCATTTAGATCATGAGTCTCTAGCAAAGGTGCAGAATAATCACCATCTTTTTTCAATGTCTTCTTTTGGGAATATGCATGCAGAAAAATTATAAAGATCAGGCTCTAGAAATGGCACTCTTTCAATTTTGAATAATCCTATAGCTTATTTTCTTGAAAAGGAAAATGGCCTTGAGGGATGGATGGAAAAAGGGAGAATCTCTAATGGGGATAGCTCAAGAAGTTCAACTTCTTAATCGAGCAAGTCACCCATGCTATGGTGCGATTGATGATGGTCCAACCAAAGAGGCAATAAATGCAAACATCAATTTTATAGCTCCCTTATAAATATCAGATGTTCTCAAGGGAGAATAATTCATAGAGGGAGAAGAATTGACTTTCTTCCACCCGAGTTTCCTAGTTTTATGTTGGACAACATGTTTGAAAATTATGACATTTATCTTACAGATGAAGTGCATCATCCTCAATTGTTTTTTTAATCTTTAACACTCATTCACTTTATTGTTGGTTACAAATAAAATTTTCTTACTTTTAAAATGATGAAAAATTCCAAATAGGGTGAACATGGCAACTGAACTGCTTGTGAATGCAGCAATGACAACTATGGATGTATCAAGAGTCATGAAGGATTTTAAAAGATGCAAAGGATAAGAGGATAATGCACTCACTTTGACTTTTAAAATAAAGTATGTCCCATTAAAATATGTAATCTTAACAAATTTCTTAGGTTTATTTCAACAATAAAGAATGTATTAAATCCTAGAGTAGTACAGTGCTTTACAAGAAGTTTAATTTTTCAAGGTTATGTTGTATTTTATAATCATGTTTCATACTATTGTTATTTTTTTTTAAGCAAAACAACCATGGGACTAGTGTCTACACCTCTCTAGTAAGGGGATGATATTTTCACAAGTGTTTTGGTCTAATAAATGTCATATTTAAGGGGAAGAAAACCTCTCTTTCTTTAAGCTTTTATTATCATTAGATAACCTTGGACAACATACATCTTTAAATTTAAAGAACTGATACTATTGAATTTATAGAACTTTTACAACATAATTATAACGGGGAATTGGTTTATCAATCATATATAAAGGTCTAAGCATGTCGGTTCTTGAACTTTTTGATATTTTTAATCTAACGTTCATATATTATTGGAGAATAATGTTCATGCATTTAATCCTTTAACTCTTACGTTATTTTTCTAAAATTTTGAAATTAGTTTCAAGTCAAATTGTTTGGTAATATATTTTAGTTTATACATGGATCTTGGCTCACAAGGATTTTTTTTTAAAAAAATTTAACTGCATGACCAAAGATTGCACGTGTGATGAAAATTATATTCCCAATTCATGATTTTTGCATATGAGTCATTCTGTTAAGAGATCATAATTTTTATTGACACCTAATTAATGATACACACCTATGATGCATTACAATTTAAGAGATCGGCAAGAATTTGTTGGATTAATAGGTTAAATGAATTAAATTAAAATTCCTTGAAGTTATACTCTGGAATCTTAGGGTAATTTGAGAAGGAACACATATAAGTGAAAAATGAGGGAATGATAAATTGATCTCCTCACAGAAAAATTTCACGGGATAGAAAACTGGATAACTCTGAGAACCCATATTAAGTTTGACATGGAATTATATTTTAAAATAGTCTTACAAACTATTTATATTGTTTATATATCACTGATTGAGCTGATATTACCATATGTTTTGGGCTGATATTACCATATGTTTCGGGATGTATTTCAGCTGATATGTTTATAAAATCTCTGGAAATTCATATTTTGATGATATTTTATTGCAGTTTATAATTTGAAATGAAATTGATGAGCTGTTGCAGTTATTGGTAGGGATGGCCATACTGACCAATTTTCGGACACATGGATAAAACAATAAAATTTGACGCGGTGGCACTGTGCGTGAGTCGTGAATGCGGTTTGCTGAAGAAGGAAAAAAGAGAATGTTTTGTGCAAGCAAGATGGATATTATGAAGGAATATTTTGGTGGAATAATGTTTCCAAGTCTAATTTTGAAATGGAATTGGATTGCTTGAAGACTCCTAATTTTTAGGAAAAGATATTTTCATATATTTTTGGATGTTATTTTTAGATAAGGGAGAAGACAATAAATATCCCTTATTCTATATTTTTGGGTGAGCACGTTTTATTTTCTTCATGCGCAAGACTATAAAGATGCATAGTATTTCATTTATTTTTCACCATCAATATAATTTCCATCCTCTTTTCTTTTATAATTTTGAAGATTAATTCGATTATGTCTTCCAGCTAAATTCCTCTTTTCCGATAAAGATCAAGGAAATATTGGCGCTGATTCTCGTGAGATCTAATTAGATTTTACCCTATGATTGCATGCTAGCATCTATTGTTCTTGATTATAATATTTATGATTGTTTACATGTTATTGATTAGTGCAAAATATTTGATAACATGTTAGTTAATTTAATACCAATTGAACCAATCATCCGTAATTGTTATTTACTTTTGATTAGTGGAAGAGAACAACAATCTTAATTTAAAAATCTCACGACGGTTTTTGTTGGTTATGAATTGGGTCTTTGTCACTATTAATGTTGCTAGCATATTTAATCTATAGAGTGTCACTTAGGTTATATGTTAGTTAGAGAAATTGTTGGTGAGCCATCCTCCTGATTATCGACAAGGTAAGGAAAGATTGGTTGCTTGCAACTATAACGAATTTGTGTGCATGCATTTAAACTCATCTTTGCATCGATGATCAAGATAAAAAGCCAGTATGGAATTGATCGCAACCAAAAATTTCTCATCGCTAATCAAATCTTTTTGCAATCTGTAACAATTTTCCAATTTTATTTGTTCTCAATTTTTTGATTTTAGTATCAATCATCATCAAATCATTGTTTTGGTTAGAAAATTCTAGGTTAAGAATTAAGAAAAATCTCACCAATCTCTTGGGAAAATGAACTTGCTCGCTGATGTATTAGTCAAGATGATCATCTCGATCACTGAATCGTTAATTGGTTATCTGGCTTAGAGCTCAATTTTTTTGGGTGTAAATTGCTGCATCAAATTTTGGCGCCGTTGCTGGACATTGGTTTTAAGTAGTATTTTTCTTAAAATTTTGATTTACCGACACAATCACCCACTGTGCATTGTCCTTTCTGGCATCAACAATAATTAGAAATTAACCCAGATTTTATACAAGTATTACCTAAGTCTAGTGATTTTCCAGGTGAGAGTGCTCATAATTATCTTGATGAATTTGATCTCATGTGTGCAACTCTGAGACCCCAAGGTTTTTTTTATGATCATATTAGACTACTCATATTTACACACACATTACAAGGAAAGACTTGTGAATGGTTATTTGATCTTCCTCTGGGTTCAATCTGAACTTGGGAGGATCTTGAGCTAAAATTTTTACAAAAGTTTTTTCTTGAGTCTAGAGCAGCTGGCATAATACAAAAGAAGGGGGACAGTCTAGCTGGTTACACTACCACAAAGACCACCCTCTAGCACCGGTTTTTTTTATGTTAAAGCACCGTTTTTTTTGAAAAAAAACCTGTGCCTAAGTAACCGGTGAAACGGTTGCACCAGTTAGAAAAAACCGGTGCTAAATCCCTACTTTTAGCACCAGTTTTTAAACCAGTGCTAATATGTACCAAAATAGCACCAGTTTTTTTCGTTGGCACCAGTTTTTAAATTGGTGCTAATATTAGCAACGGTCTTTTCGTTAGCCGCTAATTTTAACACTGGTTTTTTTAGCTCCGGTTTTTCAACCGGTGCTAAGGTTTTTTTGTTAGCACCGGTGCTAAATTATTTACGATGAATAAAAAAATTGCGCTGCCACTTTTAGAGGAAGGGAAAAAGACCCCAGAAACTAACAATTTAGTTGGACATCAATTCAATAATAAAATTAACTTTACAAAATTGGTAATATAGAAATAAAACTAAAAATGTTATGATACAAAATTAATAATCTATGAGACTAAAAATTGCGGCGGAGACCTTGGATATGAATCAATCTCACCACCACTGACACTTGCAATGAGAGCCTTCACAAAAATTGACCCATGGAACGAGGGCATTTTAAAAAAAATGCAAGCCCCCCAAAAAGGGCAAGCACACAGTACAACATTTTGCTCCTCCCTGGAACAAAAAATGCACCTACGACCAAAAGAAAAGATAGAAAAAGATGCAAGTGAGCCCCAGAGTTAAAAAATGGACCCTAGCAATCACATAACTTAGCAAGCACATCGTTAAAGGGCACAAAAAATTCTTATCACAGAAAGTTATTTTATTTTATTTTCACACTCAAATCTTTAACCAAGAATAATAAAAGATGTCCAGTAAGAAATAAAATAACAGCGAAACTTGAGTAT
Organism: Rubia yunnanensis; assembly: GCA_037428765.1. Lineage (NCBI taxonomy): Eukaryota > Viridiplantae > Streptophyta > Magnoliopsida > Gentianales > Rubiaceae > Rubia > Rubia yunnanensis. The sequence goes on from CM075068.1 coordinate 90,174,318, forward strand.
CTTCTGCAAAACCCACCCATAAAAAGGCCATCATCAATAAGGAAGCAACAGTGAAACTTTGCACGTAGAGTTAATATAGCACCAAGGAAAAGAACCAAAATCAATGAATATGAGATAACTAGTGACAAACAAGAAAGGGAAGAAGGCAGGGAGATAAATGTAGCCCTATAAGTCACAGACAAAAGGTCTACACCATCTGGTTCCTGTGATGGAATGATTCGTGCCAAGTCTTGTGCCTCCCGTTGAGGATACACATGCCAATCTCTCAGCGACAACACTCCAGGCCATTGATTCTCATCTGGTGTTCCCAGCAGCCTTTCATAACAAACAAACCATTTATAAAGTTAGTTTATGAAAGCTGATCATGTGCTAGTTCGGTACTATCACAACAATCACAAAGCAGTACTAAATGATGGTTGATGCTTTATTTATTTCAAAAAAACATTAAATACTGTTCTAGCTCTTCAGATATGAAGACATCATGCATGTAGAGGCTCGGATAGTTGGATATAATCCAATGTATTTTTAACAGTGCATCAAAGAAGAGAGTAAGTTTCACAGGTAAGGGTTATAATAAAACACTCAAGAAAAAAGAGGTTTATAAACTTATAGTACTAAAGTTGAAAGAACATAAATATATACCTAAATATATGGAGCAGTTGCTGGAACTCAGAATCTCCTAGAAATAAAGCCTGCCTTTTTGGTATCTCAGCTGCCAAGAGAAAAATAAATCACCAGAGTAGTAAAATGAGACCAAGATGCATGTTTTGTAATGGCACTGAGATGAAAATAAATTCCAAAACAATGTGCATTCGCATATACAACATTACATAAGCTGGAAGCAGAGGAAGGGAATGGGGAACCCTACCGAAAATGCATCAGACAGACCACATATCAACAACTGTAAAGTAATGGGCAGATCCTAGGAGAACCTCTGGAGCTCTGTACCAAAGTGTGATGACCTGGTCAAGATAGGCATTACAAAATCAGGTTTTGAATGTAATGGCTGATAGGCAGTTACAATTAAGTTAAAGAAAGCAACCTCATGGGTGTAGTTCTTGAGGGGGACAGTGAAAGCCCTTCCAAGTCCAAGATCAGCAATCTTTAGAATACCCGATGAGTGAGTAGTGAATAAAGGGTTAACTGGAATGTTGTGAGCATGGTTACAATTAAGTGACATCCAGAGGAATATCATCTTAGCAATTTAATAGTTGGCTCTAGCTTTACCATTTCCTACATACCTAAGAGCTAAATTATGAGACAAATATACAAATGAAACTGTAATTAAAACATATGTCTGAAGATAAGCATGTAAGAAAATCCTAGGGCGCAAATCATAATCAAAGAATCAGCTTCAATATACTAACCATAGTTTTTCTAGAATCTCTCCGGCTAAAAAAATATATTTTAAAAAAATACTAACCATAAGCAGCGCCGACGTTGCTTAAACATTTTGTGGTGGTAGAGTCTCTGTAGCGGGGAGATGGTGGTGGAGGAAGGAGGATTCCAACCGCTGGTGGTGATGGAGTCCAGACGCAGGCGAATGGGTCCTTCACCGGGAAGACGAGCGGGAAGGTCGCCTCCCACATTGGCGCTGGCGCCGGTGCCATCTCCCCTTCCTTCGCGGTGGTGGAGTCTCTGTAGTGGGGATATGGTGGTGGAGGAAGGAGGATTCCAAGCGCGGATGGTGGTGAAGTCCAGGTGCCAGTGAAGGGGTCCCTCACCGGGAAGACGAGCAGGAAGATTGCCTCCCTCATTGACACCGGTGCCGGTGCCATCTCCCCTTCCTTCAACTTCTTCAGATGATACGTGGCCGATGGCTGATTGGTGGAGAAAACTAGAGGAGGCAGAGAGACGGTAGGTGTGGGAGAGTTGCATCCAGGGTTTGGGGCAAGGGAGAATGAAGGCTACGTATATGAAACTAGGACATGGGGTTTGGGCCAAAATTATGGGTTTGAGCCTATTATAGTTTTCATTTGCTAAAATCAAATAAAATTTGACCGTTAATTAGTTAAAATCAACTTAGTTATTAGTGTTTATATATTGAAAGTCAAGTAAGGGTTGACCGTTGATTAGTCAAAGTGAAACATTTTTATTAGTATTTATTATATACTAGTTCAAATAAATTCTTACCGTTAATTAGTTAAAGTCAACTTTGTTATTAGTGTTTATTTATTGAAACTCAAGTAAAGTTTGACCGCTGTTTAGACAAATTCAACATAGTTATTAGTGTTTATAAATTGAGAGTCGAGTAAAGTTTGACTGTTGATTAGTTAAAGTCAACTTAGTCACTAGTATTTATATATGGAAAGTCAACTAAGGTTTGACTGTTGATTAGACAAAGTCAAACATTTTTTGTTAGTATTTATCATATACTAATTCAAATAAAGTTTGACCGTTAATTAGTTAAAGTCAACTTTGTTATTAGTATTTATATATTGAAAGTCAAGTATAGTTTGTTCGTTGTTTAGCCAAAGTCAACCTAGTTATTAGTGTTTATAATTTGAAAGTCGATTAAAGTTTGACCGTTTACTAGTTAAAGTCAGCTTAGTCACTAGTATTTCCATAGAGAGAGAGAGTTAAGTAAAGTTTACGGATTGCATATAACTATTGTATACAGATCACCAATTAGGTTATAGTCAATTAATCAGTGTACATGGAACAGTCACTGACTACGGGCGGCTTGTAGACAACCGTATGGGTTGTCAAGTAAAACTCTGGCTTAGTCAATATGACTTATCCAAAAGTGCTCTGATATCATGACAAGATTTATTTGCCGTAATCAATTATTGTATTGTTGACAAGAATATATAGAGCCTCTCGAGCCCTCGAGCCTCTCGAGCCATCGAGCCCCTCGAGCCCTCGAGCCTTCGAGCCAAGGGAATCGCGACCATCGAGCACCTCAAACCTCGACCCACTCGAGCCCTTGAACCTCAAGCCCTTTAGCCCTCAAACCATTATGCACCTCGAATCTCAAGGCCCTCGAACCTCGAGCCCCTCGAACCTTATTCACATAGAGCCCTCGAACTCGTTCACCTTGGCCCCTCGAGCCCCTCGAACCATCAAGCCCGTCAAGCCCTCGATCCCGTCAAGCCATCGAGCCCGTCGAGCCAACGAGCTCCTCGAACCATCGAGCCTCTCGAGCCCTCAAACCATCGAGCCTTTGAGCCTAGGGAATTGCGACTATCGAGCACCTCGAATCTCAACCCACTCGAGCCCTCGAGCCTTCGAACCATCGCACACCTCGAACCTTAAGCCCCTCGAGCCCTCGACAGGAAATTTTTTTTGGCGATTTCTTTGGCAGGACAAATTTTAAAACATTTAGCACCGGTTTAAACCGGTGCTAATTTCTTCCAAAACTGGTGCTATGTTTTTAATTTTTAGCACCGGTTAGAAAAAACCGGTGCAAAATTTTCCAAAACCAGTGCTACTTAAATTTTTTTGGCGATTTCTTTGGCAGGACAAATTTTAAAATATTTAGCACCGGTTTAAACCGGTGCTAATTTCTTCCAAAACTGGTGCTATGTTTTTAATTTTTAGCACCGGTTAGAAAAAACCGGTGCGAATTTTTCCAAAACCGGTGCTATTTAAATTTTTTTGGCTATTCATTTGGCGGGAAAATGAATTTTGAAAATTTTTAGCACCGGTTTTATAAAACCGGTGCTAAATTTTAAATATTTTGGCGATTTGTTTGGTAGGATTTTTTTTTGCCAATTTCTTTGGCGGGAATAATTTTAAAATTTTTAGCACCGGTTTAAACCGGTGCTATTTTCTTCCAAAACCAGTGCTATTTTTAAATTTTTAGCACTGGTTGGAAAATACCGATGCTAATTTTTCCAAAACCGATGCTATTTAAATTTTTTTGGCTATTTCTTTGGCGGGAAAATGAATTTTGAAAAATTTTGGCACCGACTTTATAAAACCGGTGCTATTGTTTACAAAAATGGGTGCTTCTTTGGTGGGAATAATTTTAAAATTTTAAAATTTTTTGCACCGGTTTAAATCGACGCTATTTTCTTCCAAAACCGGTGCTATTTTTTTAATTTTTAGCACCGGTTGAAAAAAACCGGTGCCAGTTTTTCCAAAACTGGTGCTATTTTTTAATTTTTAGCACTAGTTGGAATAAACCGGTGCTAATTTTTCCAAAGCCGGTGCTATTTAAATTTTTTTGGCTATTTCTTTGGCGGGAAAATAAATTTTGAAAATTTTTAGCAACGGTTTTATTGTTTACAAAAATATGTGCTATGTTTTAATTTTTAGCACCGGTTTTAAAAACTGGTGCTATATTTTACAAAAATTGGTGCTAATTGTTTATTTATTTTTAGCACCGGTTTTTAAAACCTGAGCTATTTTTTTCTAGAACCGGTGCTATTTTGAATTTTTATGGAGGGAAGATAGAATTTTACAAATATTTAGCACCGGTTTTTAAAAACCGGTGCTAATATTTCTTAAATTGGTGCTATTTTAAAATTTTTGGCTATTTCTTTGGTATTTCTTTGGCGGGAAAATGAAATTTTCTAATTTTTAGCACCATTTTTAAAAAACCGGTGCTATTGTAAAATTTAGCACCGGTTTTAAAAAAACCAGTGTTAAAATTAAAAAACTGGTGTTAAATTAACAACAATTTTAAAAACCGGTGTTAAGATTTTAAAAAATTGGTGCTATGAGATTTTTAGCACCGGTTTTAAACCGGCGCTAAAAAACCGGTGCTAGAGGCCGGTCTCTGTGGTAGTGTTATTGGGATCAATTTAATCAATTATGTTGCAAATGTCCTAACCATGGTTTATTGAATATTCGCTCATCTTAATTATTTTTATGGAGGCATGTGTTCAATAGACGGGAAAATTTCATATGCAACTTGTGACGGTAATGTGTTACCATGGATGAGGCGAAGGAGAAAATTCTTGATATGGTCACTAGAGGAGTATGATGAAGATGATTATATATCTAGAATAGTAAAGGTAGCCAGAACTTCACAAATGGATGAGAAATTAGATCCCTTCACATCCTTGGTACGAGAGCTAGATGTGAAGACTTCACAAGGAGCTAAGTGCAAAACTTGCTCACAAAAGGAACACTACACTGATGCTTGCCCAACTCTTCAAGATCCTCAGACTGAACAAGCTTGCTTTGGATACTCCACTGAGACAAAAAAGGTATGATTCGTATTCAGATACATCTAACCCAGAATGGAGGAACCATCCCAAAATTCAGTTGGACATAGATAGCTCCAGGAATGTATGCTCTAAGGCAGCCGCATGCCAGCCAGGATGATCATCCGGCTCAGAACGGTCAGAAATTTCCATGAATGATGTTTTTAAGAGTATTGCCCAAGTTAGTGAAGTGGTGCAAAATTTAGCCAAAATACAAATGCTTTCCAGTAAGAAACATGAGCTGCCTTGGGAAATATTGAAACTCAGATCACACAGATGGCTGCAGAGATAAATAAGTTGATGTAAATTAATCGAAAACTTCCTCCCCAAACACAATCAAATCTAAGAGAGAATGCTAGTGCAGTAACCCTAAGAAGTGGGAAGGAGTTAGTCGATTATGCACCTAAGGAAGAAAACAAGAAGAAGGATGAACATAAACAAGCCAGGGAGACAGAAAATAAGTCCTCAAAGGTAAACACTCAACCCAAATCATCTATTTATAACTCAAAGGTTTCTCCACCATTCCCACCAAGGTTAGCTAGACATAACAAGGAAGAGGATGAGAAGGAGATCTTGGAGGTTTTTAAAAACAATATGAACTTAATTGAAGATATAAAGTAGGTTCCCATGTATGGAATTTTTTTTAAAGAGCTTTGTTAAAAAATATGAGACATGGGAAAGAGGCAAAAATTATGTAAGTGAAAATGTTTCTGCAATTATTCAACGTAAATTGCCATAGAAATGTTAGGATCCTGGGATGTTCTCTATCCCATGCAAAATGGGCAAGATGAATGTTGAAAAGGCCATGTTAGATTTAGGTGCATCAATTAATGTTATGCCTCTCTCTGTGTATAATGACTTGCAATTAGGACCATTGAAGGAAACTCATGTTATAATCCAATTAGCAGATATGTCTAATGTATACCCCGAGGGTATAATAGTGTGAAAGTCAATGATATGATGTTTCCTATGGATTTTGACATTGTTGATATGGATGATTCATTCTCTACTAATATGTCCCTAATTATTCTAGGAAGACCATTCATGAAGACAATGAAAACCAAGATTGATGTTGATAAGGGAATACTTAGCCTTGAATTTGATGAAGATATAGTTACATTCAATATTTTTGATGCCATGAAACATGTAGATGGTGCTGAATCTATGTTTACTCTTGATGTGATTGACCTGTTGGTTGATGATTTTGTAGAAAAGTATTCTAGGGATGACAAGCTTGAACATGTACTCTTCAATGGATGGACAAGGACACAATGTATACGATCGATGAAATGATGTGTGAGATTATCATGCAACTTTACTCCACAAAAGAGTACAGTTCTTGGAAAATATCAGTCGGGATGACCATCCTGGCCAATCTGAGCCCAGAAAAGTAAAATTTTGTCGCTCAGAATAATCTGGTCCGTAAGCCACACAGACCAATTCAGGATGAGCAATTTGTTAACTATTAGTCGACATCAGTCGGGAATAATTTTACCAAGTCCAATTTAAAAATTGAATTGCATTGCTTGAAGACTCCTAATTTTTTGGAAAAGATATTTCCATATATTTTTGGGTGTTATTTTTAGATAAGGGAGGAAACAATATATATCTCTTATTATATATTTTTGGGTGGGTATGTTTTATTTTATTCCCGTGCAAGACCATACAGATGCAGGGTTTTTTCATTTATTTTTCACCATCAATATAATTTCCATCCTCTTTTCTTTTAAAATTTTGAAGATTAATTTTATTATATCTTCTAGCTAAATTCCTCTTTTCCAGTAAAGATCAAGGAAGTACTGTCGTCGATTCTCGTGAGATCTAATTAGTTTTTCCCCTATGATTGCATGCTATCATCTATTTTTATTATAATTTTTATGATTTCTTTCATGTTATTGATTAGTGTGCAATATTTGATAGCATGTTAGTTAATTTAATACCAATTGAACCAATCATCCGTAATTGTGTTAAGTTTGAATAGTGGAAGGGAACAACAATCTTAATTTAAAAATCGTGCGTCAGAGTATGGTTGTTATGAATTGGGTCTTTCTCATTATTAGTGCTACTAGCATATTAAATCTATAGAACGTCTCTTAGGTTATATGTTAGTTAGAGAAATTGTTGGTGAGGCGTCCTCCTAATTATCGATAAGGTAAGGAAAGATTGGTTGCTTGCAACTATAAAAAATTTGTGTGCATGCATTTAAAGTCATCTTTGCATCGAGGATCAAGATAGAAAGACAGTATGGAATTGATCGCAACTGAAAATTTCTCATCACAGTTCAAATCTTGTCGCAATATGAAATTTTTTCCCTAATTTATTTGTTCTCAATTTTTGTTTTTAGCATTAATCATCATCAAATCATTGTTTTGGTTACAAAATCACAGGTTAAGAATTGAGAAAAATCTCACCAATCTCTTGGGAAAACGAACTTGCTCGTTGTTTTACTGGTTAGGATGATCATCCAGATTACCGAATCGTAAGTTAGTTATCTATCTTAGAGCTCAACTTATTTTTGGTGTAAATTGGCACATCAAATTTTGGCATCAAATTCATATGGCCTCAAATTTTTGGTTGGAGCTGCAAATTGTGAAAATGGTATCAAATAACCCAAAATTAGAACGAGAGGAACAATACTGGTCGGGATGCTCATATCGACTACAATTCTAATGTTGATCCCAAGACTAATTAGCCGCCTAGGGAGCATTTTGTTTTCTTTTTTTTCTTTTAGTTGCATTTTAGTTTCATTTGTAGAATATTTGCCTGAATTCATATTTTCTTATTCATTTGCATATGCTATCTCTTTCTTGCACAATGAGGAGATTGTCTAGTCTAAGTGTGAGGGAAAGGTGCAACATAGTTGGTTTGTTTTTCATTATTGAATTAAAAAAAACAATCAGGAAAAAAACACAAAAGATTTTTTGTTTTATTTCATAATTTGAGTAAAAAAGGAAGCCTTGAATTGAAAATTTGAAGGGCTGGAACTGAAATTTGGTCTGTGGTAAGATGGATGATTGCTCCCTTTTGTGAAAAAAAAAATCCCTGATTCCTTGTATGTGTTCTAGGATGATGAATGTGCAATAAGTCATTTTGATTTGAACTTCGATATATTGTGAGGAGTTAAGCCTTAAAGAGAAAAAGCCAAAAAAAATAGGCATATATATATATATATATATATGAATAAAAGTAGCTCTTCATCTCTTTGTTGAGTGATCATATTTTGGTATTTATTATTTGGTTTGTGCCAAGATTTCAAGACTGTTTTTGATACTAGGGTATGAAAATGATAGAGGGATTTGTGAATGAGCCCTACATAGCTTCTACTATATATTTCCATCCTTACATCGATCCCCTAGTTGCCCGTTGAATCCAGAAAAGTCTTTCTTTGGTATTTTCAGGCACTAAATATTTTCCCAAGAGCCTTAGCCTTTTCTTCACCCTCTGAGAATGTGTAAGTGATTTATTATTGCTTGGGATATGAATTGAAATTGCATGATGGGATAGATATGATTGAGCTATTGTGTTAATACATGGTTGAAGAATAGAGTATTTGGGTTTTACATTGATTGAGACAGTGTATATATAGTTTTTGCATGATATTTTTGATTTTGCATGCCCAAAAATGGTTGTTAATACTGCGACCAGAAAAAAAATGAAAAAAGAAGAAGATGAAAAAAAAGAAGAAAAAAATTTTGGTCAGTATGTATATTGGGCTGTAATTTTTGGAGTAATATGGGCATGATTTGAATCTTGGTAGTGATGTTTATACTTCGATACTTATCAATGTTGCATTTTCATTCAAAGTATGACCATATAAAAGTATGAAGGTGATATTGAATCACTTGCACATTCTTGGATTATTAACATCGTAATTCCTTTATCCTACCTCTTTGACCCTAACCCTGTTACAACCTTGGAAAAGACCTCATTGATTTGTACTCAAGTTTTCAATTATTACGGTGGAAATAGAGGTATATACATTCCTTGCGATGAATAAAGAGTGTGATTTGTGTGAATTACCTTGTTATGATTTTGAGAGATATTGGGTGATCTTGGTGAGGCTGAAATTTATTGCATATTTTTGACTAGAATGTGAGGATGATGTGGTTTTATTAGCAAATGGGAATGGTTTGTGGTTTGACCGTGGATTGTGTTTTGGTTCCAACCATGATGGTTTTTGATTTTAGGGCTGCCATAGTTTTTTTTTGAGTCTCACGTTTACATTTATATTTTTCATTTGCATATGCTCGAGGGCTAGCATAATCTAAGTGTGGGGGAGTTTTATTGGGCTGATATTACCATATGTTTTGGGTTGTATTTGAGATGATATGTTTACGAAATCTCTTGAAATTCACGTTTTGATGATATTTTACTGCAATTTATAATTTTGGAATGAAACTGATGAGTTGCTGTAGTTATTGGTCGGGATGACTATACAGACCAATTTTTGAACACGTGGATACCACAATAAAAATTTGACGCTGGGCACTGTGCATGAATTGTGAGTGCGGTTTGCTGAAGAAGTAAAAAAAATAAAGTTTTGTGCAAGCAAGATGGATATTGTGATGAAATATTTTGTTGGAAGCCATGTCCAATTTAAAAATGGAAGACTCCTATTTTTAGGTAAAAATATTTCTATATGTTTTTTGATGTTATTTTTAGATAAGGGAGAAGACAATATATATCCCTTATTCTATATTTTTGGGTGGGTACTTTTATTTTCTTCTCATGCACAAAACTATACAGATGCAGAGTTTTTTCGTTTGTTTTTCACCATCAATATATTTTTCATTATCTTTTCTTTTATGATTTTGAAGATAATTTAATTATGTCTTCTAGCTAAATTCCTCTTTTCTGACAAAGATCAAAGAAATACTGGCGTCGATTCTCATTAGATCTAGTTAGTTTTTATCCTTTGATATATTACTGAATCCCACGGTAATTGATTTGTATGTTTTGTCACAGCATTTGTTGTGTATTTCACGCAAATAACTAATAACACTTGGTGTTGTGTATTCGCAGGAGTAAGTGAATTGTACATTTATAAAATGGAAACAAAGTACTTACAGTTATTGTAAATTAGATTACATAGTACTGATCTAAGAATCCACTTCTCGTTTTGTATATGAATTCTCTCCACCTGTTTGTAACAACTCAGTAAACTTCAACGCCGGTGCCTATTACTTTGTGAAATTTGGTTTTTTACCTTATTAATTCAATAATTATTACTGTGTTTCAACATAACATCCTAACCAAGTATGCAATAAAATAAATCATGAACACACGAGACTGGCTTATGTAATACGGTGAAATTCATCTAATCTGCGGGGGTCTGGCCCAATTTAGAATAAATCTACTAATCAGAAAGATAGAATACAAAGTACACCATACAATATAATTTTCGTATCTAATTATAACACGTGAATCCTGCAAATTCCCCTTTCTAATGATCCGCTTTCATTAGAATCCCTCTGACCTCGAAAGTTGTCGATGCTGGATCTCTCCCTCTCGAGGAATTAAGGTATATGATTATGAACTTGATCAACAGTTTAAGTTCATATTGGAAAACAGACGAATGACTCTGTAGTACCTTTCGAAAGACATAAAAATATGGATGCAGATTTTTCTTCAATTAAATCAGTGAGTGCACAGCCGTGATGTCTATCAATATATACCATGAGCATATTGGAATTCTCCACATTTGTCTTCACAAGATTCTGTTTCCAAATCCGCTTCAAAAGCATATCAAAATCCCATAAAAAAGGAATTTTTCTTATCTCAATTATCCCATAATATTCCATAAATCTAATTTCATAATTAAAGATATTTTTCCATAAATCCAATATGCTCCAATCACACACACACAATCACACATTGCGAAATCTCCTAAATTCCATAAGATCTACGCAATATTCTTCATGCGAATAGCACTTCTAAATCCAAGCTTTCCATATGTTCTAACATGGAATATTCTTCATGCAGATAGCACTTCTAAATCCCAGCTTTCTATATGTTCTAACATGGAAAGTTTTGTACGCATGAAGTCCTGTGCAAATGTAAAATTCCTTCTCCACATAATATTCTGATTACAATCAAATCCGTCGAAGTTAGGAATTACCAAATCTAATCCATTTAAGCAAGGAATTTGTTTATCTCGTCCAAATCATAACTGAATATTCCAATTCCATAACATTAATCCAATCCCACGACTATAGGAATTGATATATATTCTACTGAATTAAATACAACTGGACAAGATATATACTTCTCGGATTCCATCTTCAATCATTCTTTATATCACCGAAATTCCTTCTTTGATGTTACAACCAAATAATACCATATTTGCATCATTTTCCACAAATTGCCAACTAGGTAAATATGGACTTTACAATTTTCCCATTTGGCATTTTGTGGACCCATCAATCTTTTGAACTTTCAACGCAACAACTATGCAAATATAGATATCAACTAAAACTAGTATGAACGTTGGAACATGAGCGCAAAGAATTGTAGCTCCCCCTAAATCTCACAACTTCAAATCATCAGAACCTCAACATCCATGTCATAACATCAAAACACAATCAATGCCCAGAAAAAAATATATGTTGGAACACAGGACCGACATTAACACATAAGTAATGAAATCTTAGACTAAACCACATATTAAACACCAACTATTCATCATGCCCTTAGCTTTTAGCTGGGTCCAAAGTTACTCAGAACCAGAAATCCAGAATTCCTCAACATCCAAGAATAAGCATGTTGGAACATAAACCCAATGGAGGCAATAAAGTCATCCAAGAAATTCAAAACATCTCCCCCCTGGGACCATAAACATGTCAAACTCAATAGATACAGAAAACCAAAGAACAATATCCAGTAAATGCGGTTCCCCGGAAGCAAATATCTGGCCTATGTTGGAACATAGCTATAGCAGAACCTTCAAACCTCTTCAGGAGCAGCTATCTGTGCCTCATCTAATCTGGCATTTTCTGCCTCCAAAGCAACCATATAAATGGCGAGAGCTCTCAACTTCGCATAAATGGCCACAAACTTGGCCTTCTTCTCATCAACATCAAAATTTGTAGCCTCATGATTCTATGGAAGATCATGCACATGTCTTAGATAAAATACCTTTTTTTACCGATTCTCGAGTGAGAGCTGTAGTGTTTCAAAAGGGAATCCAACAGTTTAAAACAATCTAGTATGGACAGAAATAGCTGGTAGTCAAGCTAGATGCAGTAGCGTTCCCTTGAGTGGCCACTGGAACTGAAATCCTCCAATAATTTCTGACAGAATCTTATTGTACGTCACTGCAAAGTCCTCAGCATAATGAATCTCTAAATCCTTGAGGGTGAGTTGTCAAAGTCACTGATTGATCATTCTTCCAAAAAATCTCACTACCTTGCCTCTGATGTAAACTCTGTTGTATCCTGGATCGATGTTGCCTCCCATAAAATTCTTCTACAATCTCTCGATTGTACTCCTTGTAGATTGAAGCAGCAGTCTTGAAACTCAAATAGTTCATTTAGGCTATAAATATGTGCTTCTCATATGCACCCAAATCAATTGTCCTTTTAGCTATAATACGCATTCTACTTTAATCTTCTTTTTGTTGATTGTACTCTTCCTTTTACTGATTTTGCAGTCTGATCAGTAGTACCTTCAATAATCTGCTCAATTTTTGTTGGACCATCTGTCCCTGATGTTGGAACATAGCAGTTCTCAGCTTCATCCACTTTCTCCGATGTTGAAACACCTGATTCTTTCATTTTTTAAAAATTAACACCCTCAATCTGTAATGGTATTGGATCACTATGCTCAGCTTCCTTCACTCCATCAGTACTTTCTCCCCCTATCTCAATGTCTGGTGTTGGGACATAAGCTTGTTCACCACCTGGATCATGATATTCTCCAGCCATATTTAATGATGTTTGAACATCAGAATCTCTAATCACACCTATCTCATTTATTTTCACATCCATGTTTTCTCTACCAATGTTCATACTCTATGTTGGAACATAATCAGCACCATTGACTTCCAACTCCTCATCATCCTAAACCAGAATACCAGAAGTAGCCATCTCTCTGATCTATTTGACCATCATGTTCATCTCATGATCAAACTTAACCATTTCATAATCATCCTCATTGGTATGCCAATTATAAATTCTCATAACCTTTTCACCAATTAGTCAACGCATCCATCACCATAATGTCTTCAACACCAACTTCCAACATGTCCGGCCATGCCTCAATTTTTCTCTCCTCTTTTATTTTTTAAAATTTTTTTTCTAACACACGTACAGAAAAAATTAATCACACAAAGCTTGAGAAAAGAATAAATACCTCAAATTTGACAAACACCTAAGTGTTGTCCGAGGAGCTCAAAAGTTGCAGAGTCCAAAGACTTTGAGAAAATATCTGCTAATAATTCCAATGTTGGAACAATCAGTAATTTTGCTAATAATTCCAGTGTTACGTGACAACAAAAGTGCTACTTTTGAGCAGATATTTTTGTTCCAACATTAGCATATTCCAATGTTGGATTATCCTCTTGAGCAATCAGTATATTTGATAATTCTCAAAAAACAAGCAAGGTGCGATCTTCTCCCCCCTCAACGATAACCTTTCCGAATAGGAAAGGTAGTGAATCACTTATACCACGCCCTTGGTGTTTTTTTTGCTCCATACAAAACCTTCTTGAGTCAATGATATACTTCCTCATTAACCACACCATTTAGGAGAGCACTCTTGACAGCTATTTGATACAGAGTAAAATTCATAGTGCAAGCCAAAACAAGGATAATGAAATAGATTCTAACCTAGAAACTGGTACGAATGTTTCATCAAAATCAACTCCGTTAACCTGAGTGTAGTCCTGAAAAATTGACCTTGATTTATTATCATTGTGTTTGAATTGCCCAAGTTCTTCTTGCATTGCTGCAATCCAATACTCATCAAGTAGAGCCTCTTTGTAATTCTTGGGTTCAATGATGAAGAGAAAATATTGTAGACCAGCAAGTTCCCTATAATTAACCCAATGGATCAATCAAATCCTTTTTCTGCTTGGTTTAACATGTACTGATGTTGGAGCATGGAAGAGTTATGGGGAGGACAGTGTTCCAACATCGCTGAAGTTATAAGAGTCATCAGCTTCATCTATAAGATCTACCTCATCTGATGTTCCAACATCATTACGTCCCTGATATGAGAAATCATCCGATGTTGGAACATGATCACCCGTAAGATCTACCTCATCATATTCAATCCTCAAGCAGTTCACTTCTTGTTCCAACAAGTAACATTTGTCTGATGACTGAATACCAGTAAGTACTTTGTTGTTGTCATGTTTCACTATGCACTTCTCCTTATGGAATTCCACGGTTATATTATTATCACACAACTAGCTGATACTTAGAAGATTAGCTTTTATATCTTCCACCAACAACACACTAGTAAAGGTTGGAAATCCCTTTATCGACAACTCACCTTTTCCAACTACCCTACTTTTCTTTCATTGCCAAATGTAATGAATCCACCATCTGATATTCTTTATATTCTCTCGAGAACCAGTCATATGTTGAGAACATCCACTATCAAGGTAGAAAGAATTTCTAGGGTGTGCAATAAGAGAAGTATGAGCAATAAAGCACAATTTGTGGGTTTTAAGGATCCATACCTTTCTGACCATCCTTGACTGTTGCACTTGATCCATGTTAGAACATGTTGTGGGCTGACGTCCATTCATAATATGTTTGAGAAGATTAAATCACTGATTTTTTTATGTCCTTGATAGATACAATAACCACACATTAAAGCTTTCTGTGCTAGTGTTTTGACCATTTTCTTCTCATAACTTGAACCTCTATTTTGAATACCTCAGTTCTAGTAGATGGTTTTTCGTAGCCTATTCCTTGTCAATTTCCATAACTCTGACCCATGGTGAGAATGCAATCAAATTTTGCTTTTCTAGAATTCAATATTTTATTAGCCGTCTCAGCAACTTCAGCCCTCTTTGTCATCGAACTCAGGTTTAGTTCCAACAACTTAATTGCCTTTCGGTGTCCTTCCACTAGGGATGCCATCTCTCTTCCTCCTTAAGAAAAAAAAGGGGTTTCTACCTCTTTAAGAGTATGTTGGCATCATCAAATTTCACCCACATTTCATACATATTTTTATATGCAGTATAAGCATCCTCATCACTCACAATCTCGTCTTCATCATCACTAGAGGAGTATTCTTCACATACCTTCTCTGTGTTGGAACATTGGACTTTAGAACCCAGAACCATGTTGGAATGTTGATCCAATTCTTCTTGTCTGATGTTGGAACATTCAGTACTAGGTTATGAGCCTCCTTGAAGCTTTGCTCCGAAAGCCATATAATTATTGGTCAATTCCTCTTCATGATTCTTCTCTTCTTCATCTTCACTCCATGAGATTGGATATGTCTATACCCTTCACATTCTATGCGTTGTATTCTTCTTGACTACCTCAATTCGCCATGTTTATTTCTTGAGGATTGCTGAGTGGTTTGCTCCATCCGTGGTCCATTATTGTTGCCAAATTCTTGAAACCATGATTTGTTCACATTAAACCATTCCCGAGAATTATTATTTACTACTTTCTTCATCATCCTTGAGAAATTCTTTTTGATAAAAGCAAGATCTTCATTTACACCATCGCTATCCTCTTCATGATTTTTTCTTGATGACAAAGTTTTGAATGCCAACTCTTTCGTTGGATGTTTCAACGCCATTTCATAGGTTTGTAGTGATCCTATCAACTCATCCAAAGTCATTTTGGTCACGTCTCTTGTTTCTTCTATTGCTATTACTTTAATAGCGAATATTTGGGGAAGTGATCTCAGCGTCTTCTTCACCAGCTTAGATTCTTTGTAAATTTTTCCCAATTGATGCGCTATATTTGTGATGTCTCTGAGTCTTCCATTGAATACTGCAATAGTCTCGTCTTCTTCCATTTTTCAGCTCTTCAAATTTTGTGGCCAGTATTTGTAGCTTTGATTCACGTACACAACTTGTCCCCTCATGTACAATTTGTAGGATATCTCATGCTTTCTTTGCTTGATGACACGTAGGGATGAATTTGAGCTGATTTTTATCTACTGCAGTAAAGATGACATTTAATGCTATGGACATCGCCAAACCACCCATTTTCTCAACTGGTGTCCACGAATTTTTAGCCTTAACTACTGGCTCTTTAGAACTAGATTCTCCTCCTCCATAACTTCCAACAACTTGGGGTTTCCATTCTGTTTCAACATAGTGTCAAGCCAATTCATCCAATGACTTTATCAACACCCGCATACGAGCCTTCCATTAGTTGTAATTCATTCCTTCCAATAATGGTGGCTGAGACACAGAAGCTCTTTCTCTAGTCGCTATTGGTAAAATCGGATCGCACTTCCTTGTCAAAACTAAGGTAAAACAAGTGACTTAGCTCTGATACCAATTGAAATTTGGTTTTACCTAATTAATTCAATAATTACAACCGTGTTCAAACATAGCATATCTAACCAAGTATGCAATAAAATAAAGCATGAACACAGGAGACTTGGTTACGAAGTTCGGTAAAATCCACCAACATCTACGGGCCTGGTCCAGGTCAGAATAAATCCACTAATAAGAAAGATACAATACAAAGTAAACCATACAATATACTTATTTTATCTAATTATAACACGTCAATCCTGCAAGCTCCCCTTGCTACCGATCCGCCTTGATTAGACTCCCCCTGACCTCAAAACTTATCGACGCTGGATCTCCTCCTCGCGAGGAATTAAGGTATATGATTCTGAACTTGATCAACAGTTTAAGTTCATGTTGGAACACAAATAAATGACTTTTTAGTACCTCTCGAAATATATAATAATTTAGATGCATATTTTTCTTCAATTAAATCCGTGAGTGCACAACCATGATGTCTATCAATATATACCATGAGCAGATTGAAATTCTCCACATTTGCCTTCGCAAGATTTCGTTTCCAAATCTGATTCACAAGCATATCCAAATCCCATAAATAAAAGAATTTTCCTTATCTTAATTTTCCTATAATATTCCATAAATCAAATTTCATAATTAGAGGGATTTTCCATGAATCAAATATTCTTCAATCACACGCACAATCATATATTGCAAAATCTCCAAACTTCCATAATATCCACGCAATATTCTTCATGTGGATAGCACTTCTAAATCCCAGCTTTCCATATGTTCTAACATGGAAAGTTTTGTACGCATGAAGTTTGTGCAAATGTAATTCCTTCTCCACATAATATTATGATTACATTCAAATCCCTTAAAGATAGGAATTATCATATTTAATCCCTTTAAGTAATGAATTTGATTATCTCGTCCAAATCCTAACTATAACAGAATATTCCAATTCCATAACATTAATCTAATCCTACAAATATAGGAATTGGTATATTTTCTTAATCACATACAACTGGACAGGATATATACTTCTCGGATTCCATCTTAAACATTCCTTATATCACCGAAATTGTGATGTTACAACCCAACAATACCATGTTTGCATAGTTTTTCACAAATTGCCACATAGATAAATATGGACTTTACACTTTGAATGCTTCTCGTAGGACTTGTGACTTGTGGGCGGTGAATCACGGTTCTTGTTCAGATGTATAATCTTAACTGTTCTTGTTCTGCATTGTTATTAATACTTTCCACTTCCAGATTTATGTTAGAGGTTTATCTTCCTGTATTATGTATTAGTTTTTGAATTTCTAGTAACATCTTCGCTTTGTACATTTGCAGAGACCTTAGCGAGAATCAGCTCACCGGAACCATACCAGTGAATAACATTTCCAAGAGTTCGACTACTATGTATGCGTCTCAGCTTATATATCTCATTCATTTACTGTGAAGAAATGTGGTATTCACCCAATTGTCCATGAGCATTCACATGTTTGAAGGATAGCAAAGATAATCATTCAAGGCATTAAATTGCAACACTATTCTCATCCCATGCTTAGCAAGTTGAAGCATTATTTCTTTTACTATTTGGGTTCAATCATCATGGTTTTTTTTCGCAAGAACCATTCGGAAGTAATGTTCACAACCCATGCTTGAAGCAAGAAGAAGGATTTCTTGGGATAAGTTTTTTTTGAGAGCTCTTGGCCATTGGTGAACTTGGAATAGTATAAATAGGGGATAAACTTAGCAGTTCAAACACACCTCAAGCATATCATTCCTTTGCTACTTGCTTTCTTCTCCCTTTAACTCTTTTTTGTAGTTGTAGAAGCCAAAGCCCTCATATTTATATTTTTCCACATAATTCCTTCATAGATGGTAGGCAAAGTCTTATAATACTTTCCCCACATATAGTGAAGCTTTCGGTCTCCTCCGCCCGTGGATGTAGGTCAACTTGACCGAACCACGTAAATCCTTGTGTCCATTATTTCCTTTAGTTTCTTTAAGTTTTCTTTGTTGTCCATCTTTTTGGGCTAATAGATATCTCGCGGGATTCGTATTCCAAACAAATTGGTATTAGAGCCATATCTTATTTTTTATCTGTTAGCTATCATGACGGTAACAAGGACTTCTATTAAAAAGTTTGACCGGAGTGTAAACTTCGGTATGTGGCAAATAAAGATGGAAGCCATCCTAATCCAGGATGGATATGATCTAGCCCTTGAAGGAGTGGAGAAAAGGCCAGCGGACATGTCACCGGAAGATTCTGGTGATCTAGACTAGAAAGCTAGATTGTCCATTATTTTAAATATCTCTAACGAGGTTTTGCAAGAAGTTGCTAGTGAGAGAACCGCCAAATGTATCTGGGATCAGTTGAAATCTACATACATGAAGAAGACAATGGAGAATTGCCTCTATTTGAAACAAACGTTGTACATGTTGAAAATGGCAGAAGGTACATCTATACTATCACATCTTGATAAGTTTGATTCCATCATTTTGGATTTGGAGAATGTAGATGCTAAAGTTGATGAAGAAGATCAAGCCATTTTATTGTTATGTTCCCTTCCCTTTTTCTTTAAGTATTTTCAAGATACTATGATTTATGGGAAAGAGTCGGTCTCATACAATAGTACAAAGTCCGCAATAAAATCCAAAGAGCAGATTGATAGGGACATTACGAGGGAATCGAGTGGAACTCATGCTGAGGGTTTGTTTGTGAGGGGTAGAGGAGAAAATAGAGATTCTGAAGATGGTAGATCCAAAGGGAGGTCAAAGTCTAGATACAGAAATAAAATTTGCAACTATTGTAAGGAAAAGAGGCACATTAAGGCTGAATGTATTGAAAAATAAAGAAAAATATAAAAATGAGCATAATAGTAGCAATGCTGGTGAAGCTAGTGTAGTAGAAGATGAGAGTGATGGAATCATATTTGTGGCTATGGATAAAAAATCAAGGTCTTCTAGTGAGTGACTCTTAGAATCAGGTTGTTCTTACCACATGAGTTATGATATGAGGTGTTTTTCCACTTATGAAGAATATGATGGTGTAATTGTTTTGAAGGGTAATACTGCTCATTGTAAGGTTTTTTGTAGGGGAACAATTCATATCAAAATGTACGATGGCATTATTTAGACAACCACTAATGTTAGGCATGTTCCTGACTTAAAGAAAAATCTCATCTCTCTTGGCACTCATGATGCTCTCGGGTATAGATATTCAGGTGATGGTGGAATCCTGAAAATCTGTAAAGGTGCTCTTGTGCTAATAAAGGCTTGCAGAGTTGGCACTTTGAATGTTTTGCAGGGATCTACGGTAACTGGGGCAGTGGCTGTCTCAACTTCCTCAGATGAAGACATCACTAAATTGTGGCATATGAGGTTGAGACATATGAGTGAGAAAGGCTTAACATTGTTAAGCAAGAGAGGTCTACTTTGTGGTCAAAGTACTGGTAGGTTGGACTTTTGTGAACACTGTATTTTAGGAAAGCAGAAAAGAGTTAGCTTTCATTCACCTGCAGTTCATAAAACAAAAGGTACTTTGGACTACATTCATTGTGAACTTTGGGGGCCCTCTCGTGTTCCTTCTATAGGCGGTGCAAGATATATGCTTACTTTTATTGATGACTATTCAAGAAAAGTTTGGGTATATTTTTTTAAGCTTAAAGGTGATGTTTTCCTAACATTTAAACAATGGAAGGCTTTGATTGAAAAACAGACAGGAAAAAAAATTAAGCGACTGAGGACTGACAATAGGTTGGAATTTCGTGGAAATGAATTCAATGAGTTCTGCAAAAATGAAGGAATAGCTCGACATTGTACTGTTAGAATGATGCCTCAACAGAATGGTGTGGCAGAGCGGATGAATCGTACTCTTTTGGAAAGAGCTCGGTGCATGATCTCAAATGGCAAGTTGATATTAGAATTTTGGGCAGAAGCTATATCTACAGTTCATATCGTCAACCGCTCTCCATGAGCACCTCTTGATTTCAAGACTTCGGAGGAAGTTTGGTCAGGTACTCCTGCTGATTACTCTAATTTAAGAATATTTGGGTGTCCAGCTTATATGCATGTTAACAAGGGAAAACTGGAGCCTAGGGCTAAGAAATGTATTTTCCTCTGTTATGCTTCAGGGGTGAAAGGATATAGATTGTGGTATCCTGATCCCAAATCAACCAAATTTGTAATTACTAGAGATGTTACATTTGATGAATCTTATATGTTACATCCTGGAAAAGAGTCCTGTAATCCTTATGATTCAGAAAAAGAGGATAGTGCACAAAAGCAAGTGTAGTTAGAGATTAGTGGTTCTTCTGGGAGAAACCCAACCCAAGAAGCGGTTGAAGAATTTGATCATGAACGTGTTGAAGATCAACCAAGAGATGAGGATTATTCCATTGCCAGAGATGGACCGAGACGTGACATTCAACCACCATTAAGGTATGCAAATTTGGTTGTATATGCCTTATCAGTGGCACATGAAACGGGTGGACACGAGGAACCTTCCACATATTCAGAGGCAGTTTCAGGTGTTAATTCAGACAAATAGTTGGTGGCTATGAACGAAGAGATGGAATCTCTACACAAGAATAGAACATGAGATCTTGTGGTACCACCAAAAGGAAAGAAAATTTTTTGTTGCAAATGGGTTTTCAAGAGAAAGGAAGATACTTCAGGTGTTGATAATGCAAGGTACAAAGCACAAAGGGCTACAGTTAGGTATAAGGTGTAGATTTCAATGATGTTTTCTCACCTGTTGTGAAACATAGCTCTATTCGTGTATTGCTTGTTTTGGTTGCCATGTATGATCTAGAGTTAGAATAGCTGGATATCAAGCTAGCTTTCTGATGAACATATCTATATGAGTCAACATGAAGGTTTTGAAGTTCAAGGTAAAGAAGACCGGGTTTGCTTGTTGAAGAAATCCGTGTATGGATTAAAGCAATCTCCAAGAAAATGGTATAATAGGTTTAATTCATTTATGTTGGGTCATGATTTCTCCAGGAGCATGTATGATAGTTTTGTTTACTTCCGCAAGTTACAAGATAACTCATTCATTTATTTGCTATTATATGTTGATGACATACTCATTACGACTAAGAATCTTGCAGAAATTCATGAGTTGAAGGCCTTGTTGAATAGTAAATTTGAGATGAAGGATTTGGGTGCAACTAAGAAGATTCTTGGTATGGAGATAAAAAAGAGAATGAGGAGTTGGACAGTTGTACCTGACCCGGGAGAGTTACCTTAAGGAAGTTTTGGAGCGATTTGGCATGCATGATGCCAAACCAGTTAGCACTCCTCTTAGTAGCCATTTCAAGCTATCTGCTGCCCAATCACCAAAAACAGAGGAAGAAGAAGATTATATGGCTAGAGTTCCTTATTCAAATGCAGTTGGCAGCATAATGTATGCAATGGTTTGTACTCGCCCTGATATCTCATAAGTTGTTAGTGTTGTTAGCATGTATATGGCCAATCCGGGAAAATCACATTGGCAGGCTGCGAAGTGGATTCTTAGATACTTAAAGGGTACTTCGAACATGTGTTTGGAGTTTGGTAGAACCAATAACACTCTGGTTGGTTTTGTAGATTCAGACTTTGCCGGTGATCTTGATAAGCGCAGGTCTCTTACAGGTTATGTATTTTGCATTGGAGGTTGTGCAATTATTTGGAAAGCTACTCTACAACATGTAGTTGCTTTATCTACTATCGAGGCAGAATATATGGCAGTCACAGAGGCAATCAAATAAGCTTTATGGTTGAGAGGTCTCTTCGGCGAATTAACTCTACAACAAATGGTTACCATTCACTGTGATAGTCAAAGTGCAATTTACTTGACTAAAGATCAGATGTATCATGAGCGGACAAAGCATATTGATACTAAGTATCACTTCATTTGTTGTACCATTGCACAGAAGAAGGTCCCTGTTAAGAAAATCAATATAAAGGATAATCCTGCTGATATGTTCACGAAGGCTCTTCCCTATTTCAAGTTCAAGCAGTTTTTGGACTTGATTGGTGTTCATGGCTGGTGATTCAGCCCATTAGAGCCATGTCAGAGGAGGGTGAGTAAGCTATTACTTTTGGGGTTCAGACCAAGGTGGAGATTTGTGAAGAAATGTGGTCTTCACCCAATTGTCCATAAACATTCACTTCTTTGGAAGATAGCAAAAACAATCATTCAAAGCATTAAATTGCAACACTATTCTCATCCCATGATCAACAAGTTGAAGCATTATTTCTTTGACTATTTGGGCTCAACTATCATATTTTTTGGCAAGAACCATTTGGAAGTAATGTTCACAACCAATGCTTGAAGCAAGAAGGAGGATTTCTTGGGACATTGGGATAGGTTTTGTTTGAGAGTTCTTGGCCATTGGTGAACTTGGAGTAGTATAAATAAGGGATAAACTTAGTAGTTCAAACACACCTCAAGCATAACATTCCTTTACTTGCTTTCTTCTTCCTTTAACTCTTCTTTGTAGTTGTAGAAGCCAAAACCCTCATATTTATATTTTGCCATATAATTCCTTCATAGGTGGTAGGCAAAGCCTTGCAATACTTTCTCCACATATAGTGAAACTTCTGGTCTCCTCCGGCTGTGGATGTAGGTCAACTTGACCAAACCACGTAAATCCTTGTGTCCATTATTTCCTTTAGTTTCTTTTCATTTTCTTTGTTATCCATCTTTTTGGGCTAACAGATATATCGTGGGATTCATAGTCCTAACATTTACATTGTTTCTTTTGATTATTTTCATTTTCCGAATCACTCCAGTGTGTACATATTTGTTAGTATGATGAATGAGAGAGAGGATGCTAGTTTCTTAGCTAATCAATGAGAATTGATCACAAATTGACTCTCACCCTCTCAATTTCAGGGGATTAGCTCTGACTTGATTTCTCATATTTATCCATCATATAATGTCTTCTGCTGCTTCTTAAATTGCCTATTGCTAAGAGACATGTTATGATGCAGTATTCTGTCACATAATCAACTGAATGGATCCATTCCTTAAAAGTTTTTCGAATCTCCCTCCTCTTCATTCTTCGGACACTGAGTTTCTAGAACCATCCCGCTTCGCCACAGGCAGTAATTTGTTACTACTGTTGGTTTTTTCATGCATGATTTGCATCAGCAAAACTCAGGATGGAGACCTGAAAGTCGTCTTAATATCATCCAGAAAATCAGTTTAGTCTCCGTTGGCTTAGGTATCTCACTCATAGTGGTTTGGTTACTGCAGGTCCCTGAGAATAATTTGCTGACCGGTTCGATTTCTGTTGATTTCTGGCAAAACAAATCCTTCAGCTCTTCCAACAGACTTTGGATGTAAATAGTGAAACAGATAACTTTTTTTTGAGTCTGAGACCTCTATCTTCAATATCAACAGAATGAAGTCTAATTCAAACACTTGTGTTCGATTTTCCCCCTCTTCTCTTGGGATGTCCAGTGATGTAGCACAAAATTCTCTTTCGAATATCTCCCACAAGTGTTTCCCGTGCCTAATGCTGATCAGCAACAAATAATTTCAGTGAATCCACTCAAGTTGGGAAAGGAGGTGATGGGACAGTTTGTAAAGGCACTCTAGCTGATAAGACTACTGTGGCCATTAAGCGTGCAAGAGAAGTGTAAAGTCAAGGAATTTATTTTATTGGCAATTGTGTGTGAATTGTTTTTGAACTGATAAACAGACCATGTTGGAACATGGTGCTGCAGCAGAATTC
This sequence comes from Rubia yunnanensis, assembly GCA_037428765.1. Lineage (NCBI taxonomy): Eukaryota > Viridiplantae > Streptophyta > Magnoliopsida > Gentianales > Rubiaceae > Rubia > Rubia yunnanensis. The sequence continues at coordinate 90,198,656 of CM075068.1, forward strand.
ACGCCATGGAGTTTAATGGAATTCAAGCCAAAATATTGACGTATTTTAGAATTTATGGTATCTGTATATTTGGCTATATATTGGGCGTGAGAAGCATATCTGATTTATGGAAAAATTCCTACTTATAAGGAGAAGACTCATTCGAATATATGGAAGAGTTTGAGATAAGGTAAATCCCTTTATTTATGGGATTTGGATATGCTTCAACAATCAGATTTGGAATAGGAATATTATGGAGATAATCAAGAATATTCAGATCTGATTCGTCGATATATATATGGGACAAACACAGCTGCATAAATAACGATTTAACAGAGCAAAATCTGCACCCAGATTTTGAGATCTTACGAAACTTGCAAGAGCCAATATACTGTGTTCCAACACTGTCCTGCTGCACTAAGTTCAGAATCGTACACCTTAATTCCTCGGGAGGAGGAGATCTTGCGTCGACGGAGTTCGAGGTCAGAGGGAGTCTGATCAAGGCAGATCGGTAGCTAGGGGAGCTAGCAGAGTCCACACATCATAGTTAGTAAAGATAAGTATTTTGTAAACTGTACTCTGTACTGTATCTTTCTAATTAGTGGATTCATTCTGAACTGGGCCAGGCCCCGCAGATGTAGGTGGTTTACACCGAACTGCGTAACCAAGTTGTGTGTCTTTTACGTTTTACGTTATTTTACACTTGGTTAAACTAAGCATGTTGGAACACACTAATAGGTACTACAAAAAGTGGTAAAACCAAATTTCAAGAAGGTTGCTATCAAGGTTGCATCATAGAAACCCTGTGGAATACTGTGGTGAAGAAGACGAGCAGGTAAAATTCAATCTATGAAACAATTTAAAGAATTCATTAACTCAAATGACTTGCATGATATTCCTACTGTGGGGAATTCCTACACTTGGAGTAACAATAGATTTAAGGAAAAATGCAAAGATTTAATGTTTCAAAGGTTGGACAGGGGTTTAGCCTCCCTAGATTGGTTGGAGCTTTTCCCTAATAGCTCTATTCAAGTTTTAAATAGGCTGACTTCGGACCATGCCCCTTTATTCCTATCTGTTCAATCATCTGAAGAACAAGCCCCTAGACCATTTAGACACCAAGACATGTGGTCAAACAGACAGGAATTTCAGGATCTGGTAGCTACAAACTGGAAACTAGATTCCCCTTTCCTAGGAATGTGTAGGCTGGTTTTTAAATTGAAGAGGCTAAAGATGGAAATTAAACAATGGAATAAAAATCATTTTGGTAATGTCTCACAGAATTTGACATACTATGAGAATGTGGTTAAAGAACTGGAAATCACCTTTCAGCAAAACAATGATGACTTAATCCTAAGTGAGTTAAATAATTCAAAACAGTTGCTTATGAGGGCTCAAAAAGAAAAGTTCATTTTCCTTAAGCAAAAAGCTAGGATTAACTGGTTTAAGTTTGGAGATGCTAACACAAGCTACTTCCACCACTCAGTTAGAGAAAGGAGATCCAAGACAAGAATCAGTAAGATTAAGGATGGAAAAGGAAATTGGATCTCTGATCCAGCTCTAATCAAAGAGGAAGCAGTAAGATTTTACAAAGAACTTTTTCATGAGGAAGTTTCACAAAAAAATGGGACTTTTCTTAATCATTTCCTTTCAGAAATACCTAGGGTAATTTCTGATCAGCAAAATGATCATCTTCTATCCCCATTCCAACTTCAAGAACTTAAGGATGCAGTTTTTGACCTAAATAGATGTAGCTCACCTGGTCCTGATGGATATTCAGGAGCATTTTACACCACTTTTTGGGAAGTCATTAATGAAGATCTTCTTGATGCTGCTAATGACTTCCTTAAAAGTGGAAATATACCTAAGGCTATATCTAGTACTTGGTTAACATTAATACCCAAAAAGCCTATCCCTGTAACCTTCTCTGATTTCAGGCCCATAAGTTTATCTAACTTTGTGAACAAGGTTTTTTCTAAGATGGTCATGGAAAGGATCAAACCACTAATGGCTTCTCTCATATCCCCTGAACAAAGTGCATTCATAAAAGGGAGGGATATATCTGATAACATAATTATGATGCAGGAAATGACTAGAAGATTAGGTAGGAAATCAAAAGCCCCAAACCTCATAGTTAAACTAGACATGCAGAAGGCTTTTGATAGAGTATCATGGTCTTTTCTTAATTCAATCCTCTCGCAATTCGGATTCCATGGTGTATTTGTGCACAGAATAATGCAGAACATAGCTTCAGCTCATTGTAACTTCAGGATTCTTTGCATCAAACAGAGGAATTAAACAAGGGGATCCATTGTCTCCTTTTCTTTATAACATTTTGTCTGAGGCCTTTTCAAGAGGGTTAAAAAAATTATTTCAGATAGGCTATCTACAGAATTTCAGTTTGCCCAGGAATTGTCCACTAATAACCCATCTTATGTATGCGGATGATACTGCTGTTTTTCTGAATGGTAATCACAAAAATCTGAAAAGATTTAAAAAATTCCTGCAGGCATATGAGCATACCTCGGGTCAGAAAGTAAACTTTGCTAAATCTAATTTTTTTACTGATCCTAAAACATCTGTGGATAGATTGCAATCAGTTTCTAGGACTTTAGGTATGACAAGAGGCATCTTTCCTTTCAAATATCTAGGGACTCCTATTTTTGCTGGAAGGAATAAACAAGTACACTATTTCCCTGTGCTTGAGAGAATGGAAAATACTTTAAACAATTGGAAAAACAAGTGGTTAAGCTCAGCAGGAAAAATCATTCTCATTAATCATTGTTTCCTCTCCATTCCAATACATCTGTTTGCAGTACTTAGACCACCTAAAATAGTCTTAAGAAAAATGGAAAAGCAAGCTTCAGGACTTTTTTGGGGGCATAATGAGATCACAGGAAATAAAAAAAAATGGCGCTCATGGCAAAAAATGAGTTTCCCCGTTCAAGAGAATGGTATAGGATTTAGAGATATTCAGGCAACAGTGGATGCCTTCTCTTGCAAACTCTGGTGGAAACTGCAACTCAATAAGTCTCAATGGACTCAACATCTGTGGTCTCTCCCAGAATCCTACAAGAATTCTCACACATGGCAAAGGATTTGTAAGGTAACAAAATTTGCAAATAGTTTAACAAGAGTTATTTATGGAATTGGTTCTTGTTCTTTTTGGAATGCCAACTGGAAAGGTAGTGGAGCTCTGTTTTACGAATGGCCTGAAGGGATGGAAATTTCATTTCCTGATATAACTTTGAGCTCCTTTGTTGCTAACAAAACTCACTATCTTCCAATATTGGAGCCTCAATTGGCTACCACTACTAACCTAATTTTGCAGGAGGTGGTAATCACAAACACACATGCTGATAGACTGATCTGGACCCCTACACTGGATGGTAATTTCTCCACTAGCTCAACTTACAAGAATCTCAGACAAAAAGGTACACAAATCAGACATCTTCATAAAATCTGGTCCCCTTTTATTCCTTCCAAAATGTCAATTCTTCTTTGGAGAGCGCTTAATGGAATTCTACCATTTGATAACATATTATGCAAATATGGTTATTCCCTAGCCTCCAAATGCCCTTTGTGTAGGAATCATTCGGATACTTTAGATCACTTTTTTAACTCATGCCCCTCTTCAATTGAAATCTGGAACAGAATTAACACACTCATTCATCTTCACCATCCAGCCTTAGGAAGTTTTAGAAACAGGGTAGAATTTTATTTATCCATAAGAGCAGATTCCAAGATATCCTCTAGTATGAATACTGCAGCCCTCTTAGTCACATCATGGTCCCTCTGGATCCATAGGAATAAGAGTATATTTGAGAACCAAGCCTTTTCGGTAGATTCATGCTTCCATAATATTAAGGACCTGATCAAGCTAATTTTTACTGCAAACCCATTGAGAGGCAATAAAGAAAAACACAAAGACTTAATCCAAGCAGGCCTCTTGTCTGATATACTACAAAAACAGAAAAGATTAATTTTAGCTGTTGGATGGGAAAAGCCGGTTTCTGGTGCTAAACTTAACACTGATGCCACATGGAAAACTGGAGGTTTGTCTTCCTCTGCAGTGATAGTGAGGGATAGGAATGGTGAGGTGATTAAACTTAGAGTTCATGTTTTTCACTCAGAATCCCCACTACATGCAGAACTGGTAGGTATTCAAAAGGCATATCAGTTATGTACTGAACTTAATTTACAAGGCTGTGTGATTGAATCTGATTGCCTTTCAGCTGTAAAAGGAATTCAGGCACCTATGGTTAGTCCGTGGACAGTTTTTTCAATCTGTAGTTCTTTGCATGAGTTGCATAAAGTTAATCCAATCACATTCATCCCAAGGGAGACTAATACAGCAGCCAATTTTTTGGCAAAATATGCTAATGGAAATAATTTGAATGGTGATATAAACATGGATATGGCTCCACCATTTTTCAAAGGTCTCATTGTGTTAGATAAAATTGGAATGAAAGGAATTCGTGTAGTTTCCTGATCTTATGGATGCTACCATCTGTTGCTATTTCTGGTTTTTTATCATTTGCTATGGATACTGCTGGTCTTCTTTATATTTCATGCAGGTAAGGTGCATCTCACCAACATAGGATAACTGATTCTAGAACAAACTGAGGAATCCCTTCAGGCTTGCTTTCTGGGATCTGTGGAATTGCAGAATCCTACGGCTACACACGGCCTCTTTGGCTCGAAGCTAACACTTGGTAGATGCTCCACAGATGGGAGATAACCACAGATGAGAGATAACCAACATCTCAACGGACACATCGTTGACAAATAGGAGTCTCGTATTTACGTTTCTTCGCCCTGTTCGCGATGCGTTCGGTTAGATGCTATTGGTTAAGATACATTAGAAACTCTGGCTGGTTGATCACTGGCTTTTGGAAGCAATCTGATTTGCTATGGGGGCTATACTTAGCCCCGGATTCATCTTACAGGACGAACTTTTGTAAAATTTTGTTGCACTTTACGAATTACAGGCTGATTTATTGGTCTGGGGAGCCAATAAATACCCCCCATCTAAGGATGGTTTTAAATTAAAAAAAAAAATTCTATCTATGACCCAACTTTGCTGTTTCATATCAAAGTTAGTTGAATTGTGAATGAATGCTCATCCTCTGTGACTTTGTCTTGAACTGCATCCATGATTTACACACGCAACTCATCCTCACCAATGACTTGACGCCTAGTTTCCCAAGAATTGGAATTTCCCATTGCTGTACTGTAGTACGCTCTGACTAGTGTCAAAATGTTTGATTGTGAACTCGTATTACTCAATAGGTACAATGAAAATCGGAGTTACTCTGATATAATGTATTAATATTACATTTTAGGCCACATTATGAGCCAGCATAGTCTCCTGTCTGGGGACCTTAATAAACAGAGCACTAGTAAAACTACTACACTAGGGCAGAATAATAATGTGCTAGAAAAGCATGTGCCAATTTTTTCCCCAAGAGCACCTGAGACTGGGTAGTAAGGTGCAATTTATCAGCATTCAGGCTCAAACCCAAGGCATCCATGCATTCAACATTTGGAAGGTGAAGTCCCAATTGAGCTTTCCTAACAATCTCCCTGTATTTGCCTCCCGATGCCAACGCCACCTGTGTCCACAAACTAAACAATATATCCAGATGCGAAATAGGATTTCAACAATTGAGACTAACCTACTACAGCATGGCATAGGCCGAGTATGGTTAAAATTATGATTGGCAACATCTTTTTGTTGATACCTGGTCATTTAAGAAAGCATGACTTGGTGTTCAAGAGAGACCACTAAGTCTCCAAATGTTTTTGTAAAATCATTTCTTACCTGGATGAAGACGACCGAGAACAAGGGAGCTGATTGGAAAGTTAAAGCTTGATCTTGCGAACGCAACAAGGATTAGAAGCAGCAGGAACAATTTGAACAAGCACAAAGAATTTGAAGAAAAGCACAGAAAATATGAGCTTCTGATTGAATGATTTCTTCACATATGTTGTCCCTTTTATGTACAAGGAGTGAGTCTCTATTCTACCTTCTTTGCATCTGACCGTAAGGTATGAAACATGAAAGCTCACGTACTCCATTATTTAAGTTTTTTTAGGGAAAATCAGGCTCACATCACGTACTGCATTATTTCAGTTTTTTTTAGGGAAAATTAGGCTCACATCGCATCTCTTTCGTTTTCCTAATTTTATCTAAACAGTAAACATAATTATTTATTACAAGGAAATTAGGTACTTCCACTATCCTAACTGAAATTGCACTCTTGCACTACAAAAAAATAGGCTATTGGGACGCTAAAATGTGTTCCAATAAATCTCTGTTGGGACGCTTTCATTGATAGGATGCTTTTGAAAATCATTCCATAAACGACCCATTATCGCGAGTCCCTATAGACCATGGGTCGGTATATTAACCGACCCTAGGGTTATTTCTATGTGTCCTATTATATTATTTTGGGTCTTTTTTTTATGTGATTTATAATTGTATATTGGGTCGCTTTTTTGCATAAAATTAACATATTGGGTTTTTTTTTCATTCTAAAATTAACATTTTTTTTTCAAAAATTGGGTAATAACTCAAATGAGCCCCCAATAAAATCCCTCCCCTCCCCTTGCCCTGGTGGGAATTGAACCCATGACCTCATGGTAGTAGCACTAGACTTCAACCGCTAGGCTAACATTCAATTCCCAAAATTAACATATTGGGACGCTTTTATGCATCCTAAAATTAACATATTGGGATGCTTTTTGCATACATATTGGGTTGCTTTTTTGAATCCTAACATTAACATATTGTGAGACTTTTTTGTAGCTCAAAATTAACTATTAGGACACGTTTTTGCATCCTAAATAATTCTGACACCTTCAAGCATCACTATCCTTTTGTCGAAGGTAATGGTAAATAAAAAGAAACCATGAGAGTCTACGAGAGTGGGAACATTGTCCCACTCCCGTGATATAATGAAACTTACTAAACTACCCCTGATCTAGATGGTACAATCAGGTGGCCCAGAAGGAACCAGAAAAGACTACGTGAATGAGAACCTTGTCCCACTCCGTGAATACATGATACCTACTAAGCTACCCCTGGACTAGATGATACCGCCAGGTGGCCCAAAAAGATGCTACCCCTTCGTGATGATCGGGGCCTGTAGAAATTATTTGTGAAAAATACCAAGGGGCATGAGAACAGCCTCACTGGCCCCTCACTCCATGCTACTTCATACAACCAGTTGTGTGAACCGGCTCTTCAGCTGTGGTTTGTTCCCCACGGGTGTCTTCCAAACCGAGAATGGTCTCGGCCTTCAAGTGAAGTAGTATAACATCTTCTCCAGGAAGAGCTGGCACATCGCTTCTACCATGTACACCTCTAAGATGAAGATAAAGAGGTGTTATTGGCCTTCGATAACGATCTCTGGATGAGTGCCAAGGTTATCTCGGTGGGGTTGGGAGCAGATTGACCGTAGTCTGTGTTGCTCCCTAGTGTTCCCCGCCGATAGACCTCCTAATGATGTAGAGACCGGGCATGACTTCTACCGCGCACGCCCCACGTAACGGTTTTGTAACCGTCCTCTCCATTTTAGGCAAATGGACAACCTGATCCATTTTGCACTTTTCAGTGCAGCGCAGGCAAATGGCGCAACCAACAGTACAACTACCATATAACCGTGTGTGTGAACCGGTTGTCGATCCGTGGTATGTTCCCCAGAGTGGGAATCATTGTGGTCAGATGAAGAGAGGCTGCTTTTTTTTTAAAATTTTATCGGGCCCCTTCGAGGGTATAACACCTTCGAGGGCAAAGCCCCTTCGAGGGTATAACTCCTTCGAGAGCAGAGCCCCCTCGGGGGTATAACTCCTTCGAGGGCAGAGCCCCCTCGAGGGTATAACTGCTTCGAGGGCAAAACCCCTTCGAGGGTATAACCCCTTCGAGGGCAGGGCCCCTTCAAGGGTATAACCCCTTCGAGGGATTAACCCCTCGAACCTCTTCGAGGGTATAACCTCTTTGAGGGCAGAGCCCCTTTGAGGGTATAACCCCTTCGAGCGCAGAGCCCCTTCGAGGGTATAGCCCCTTCGAGGGTGTAATCCCTTCGAGGTGCGAACTCAAAATGTCCCGATCCAGCTGTAAAAAAATCTCGTGTCTAGACTTGCTTCCTCACCTCGAACGTGACTTTTCGGCACCGGTGACTCATCGGGAACTGGGCAAAATAAGTGAATCCACCAGTTACGAGAATCAGCTGTTCCATTTGTCTTTTTTCCGGGCATACATATGGATGTTCAAAGTGAATAAAAAAGAAATCCGCGTCCATGGCATAGAGCACAGCAAATCAGTCTCAACTCCAACTAATTCAGATAAGACCAGGCAGGGCGATTTTCAGGAACTGAACACAAGCGAGGTTGGGAGTTTGCCAGGGTTTGAACACATGCAAGGCCGTGGTTCGCCGGGCGCTTGCAAGGGTGAGAGTTTCCCAGGTTTTGAGTGCACGCAGGGCCGAAAGGTGACCGGGTTTTGGGTACTAGCAAGGCCAGAGGGGTAGGCCGGTTCTGAACACAAGCTATGCCGGTCAAGTGCTCGGGGTTCGAGCCCAAGCTCGCCCGAATCAGTTGGGTAGTAACAATATCTATGTATGAAACCCATCTTTAATTCCATTCCCAAATGAACTTTCATACTACCTATCCACTATCAGCAAGGAACAACATAGATTCTCCTTAAACATCCCCTAAAAAATCAGCCCAGTTTTTCCCTAAGGAGCTCCCTAAGAATCCATACATGGGTGTTCATGAGACTGCAAAATAGGTCAGAAATTCGGCATAAAAAGCATAGCACTTGATTGAGGGTTGCAATCAAACCAGCAAACAAGGCCGGGGTAGAGCACAAGTTCACTAGAATGAAAGCACAAGTTCACTAGAATGAAAGCACTCAAATGCTATGAGTTTTTATGCCTAAGCTTTATCACTGCTCTGCATGCTGAACGAACGATTCCATATAATATTGAACTACTCAAAACAGAGTTCCACGGAAATCCACATAGGTTTAGCATATGAACTACTTCTTTTCACAGCAGGCCACACAAAAATAGATTTCTATACAAATTGCACTAAATGAAATCGAAGACAGCCTCTCACAGGACAAGTTCCTCCTCACAAATTCACAAAACAAATCCGCAAAAAATCTGCACAAGAAATTCATCCAATAAAGTCCGCAGAAATTCGCACAATAAAATCCGCATAAAATTTATCATACAGATAAACACCATTCACACCAATCCGCACCACTTGAATTTAGAGAGCAAGTCTTCCTCCTCCGCCAGAAATTCATCTTCCTCCACTAGCAGAAAACTCCACTCATCAAGACCGGTGAGCAGGTCTTCCTCCAAGAAAACCCATCGTGGATCCATGGGTCTTCAAATCCAAGTTCAAAAAGTCCGATATTCGACTTCAAGAACCCAAAAGCTCTTGGCTTGAAGATCGAAAAGCAAGTCTTCATCCCAGAAAACCCATAAAGAGGCTATGGGTTTTCAAAATCCACGTTCGGAACGAGAATCTTCCTCCAAAAGTTCAAGAATCGAAATTTATTTTGCAAAACGGGGAACCCAGATCCCGAATTCAAAACTTCAAAAACCGAAGCAAACCATACATGAAAACACTCTCGACGAGGAGCCCAACATTAATGTCTGACTCCTCGCCGGAGAGGAAGAGCCGCGGAAGAGAAACCCAGTCTTCATTTTGACATGCGAAGCTGTCATATTTATTATGACTGGCTTAAGCGTCATAAATTTAATGAAGTCTCCTGGAAGTAGGCCCGTCAAATGGGTTAATTGGATCTACCAATTATCTAGACTCAATTAACCCATTATCCAATGAGTCTGTATCCAATTAACCCATTTATTAATAGGTTATTGATGTGTCCATTTTATATGCATAATTTAATACTATTTTGGGTTACTTTTGTGCTCTTTTATTATCAAGAGCTTGTGTATTACCTTGAAATTCCCTTAGGAGGGGTAAGAGCAACTTTACGCCCTTTTACCTCTTCTAAGTGGATTTTGCATGGCAAGGGAAGAACACTGAGGCATGAAGACCGGAGGCCATTAAAGATCACATTTTCGAAGACTTGCTTCGAAGACATGAAGACCGGAGGCTATTGAAGATGATTTTTGGAGACATTGAAGACATGAAAAATGAGAGGAATTGCTATGCAGATGAATGTGTACCACAAGAAGAAGAAAAGGAAACAAGACAAAAATCGGTCACCCGTCGAAAGTCACGATGGTCTTGTCGCAAGCCCGTTTCGAGTCGCGACCAACGGTTGGCCAGAATTTCACCTTATCCCTTTTGTACTACAAATAGCACTCTCTTTCCTCTCATTCACATCTTCTTCATATGCATTTTTAGTACTGTTTATAACCCTATTTTCTTCCATTTTCATCTTTGAATTCTCTTATATTATGTTTGGTTGTTTAGCATTATTTAGTATGAACTCTTGTAGCTAAATCTAGTTCTTGGGAGCAATTGATTGAATCTTCCAAGCTTATGTAGTAAGATTCTATGTTTGCTCATTTATGAATATTTATTGGAGAGCATTTATTATGCCATTAATGTTGTGTTTTACCTCATTTTACCATGGGTTGTTTGAGTATATGAAATGTTTGTAAGATTGAAATGTTAGTGTGTTAGGAAAGTTACAAATTTCTTAACTCATTTGATATGGAAATCCAAAAGCATGGATTTAGAACTTCTTGTGTATAATGTGGGGTAATTCTTGCTAGATGAGTATATGTTAATGTGGTTTGTTCTCATATTTTTCGTATAGATGCAAAGAAAGGTTGAACCTTGAATGTTGTTTGTTCTAAGTTTAATCTAATGAATGCTTTGTTTGTTTAAATGACTATGTCTTTGGTAGAAGGCTTGTTATTATCAAACCTATGGTCCTTTGGGTGAAGTGTCATTGATGAAACACCCCTATGATGTTGTTTGTCTAGGGTGATCATCAATGAGGTTTGCAAATGGTCGTTGTTTGTCTTTGAAAACTACTCTTAAGGAGGAATGAATGTTGATCTTTGAATGAGAAGTGATAACATTCCCCATAGACAATAAATGTAATTGAATGAGTGAATGAATCAATGATTTATATGAAGTTTGAAAGTGGAAATCGATTGCCCTAAGGCTCCGTTAATTATCATTTACATCATATTTTTAGTTGTATTTCATAATTAACATAGTTCTCTTGCTTTGCTAGTTGTTGTATTTCAATTTGATAACTTAGAATCAAACCAACCAAAAACCCCTTGTTTACATGCTTATATATGTGTGTATATATATATATATATATATCTATGTATGTATATGCCTAGCATGTTTTCCCCTATATATGTTTAAACATTTGAAAAGATCCCTCTTCTCGTGGACAACCCCGACTTGCCATTATTTACTTAATTGTAGATAGGAAGCATTAGGGCTTAAAAGTATTAACTTTTAGAGGTACGACGATGACCTCCCAAATTTTGGTGCCGCTGCAGGGGAAGAGGCATTTTATTTTAAGTGTTTGGGCATATTATGTGTGATTATATGCTAATTATAAATATTTGTTAGTTTGATTTTATTTTGATTTTTTTAGTTGATTTTCCATTTTCACTTATCTTGGAGACGTATTGTTCGAGTTATTAGTGTATGGTTCGTATGCGATCCTCTTCAAAAGAACCCCTACAGTACGACCCCGAGTTAGAGTTGAATTTGAGACGGGCTAGGAGGCTTTCTTTGGAAAGTGTGAATAACACCCCTCCTAGTGACCATTTTGTGGATACATCTTCCTCTATGGAACATCAAATTAAGCACGAAGATGAGCATCCTCCTCTCCAAGGGCGAGCTCTTCCTCTCTACCAAAGAGAGATTCCTTTGGGACAAGCTTTGTTAAGAGACATCATGGCCCCCAACCTCGATCAACAACCAATGTGCATCGAGTATCCCGTGGTTGACCAAATGTGCACTTTGAGCTAAAGACCGGGTTCATCAACATGCTACCCATCTACCTTGGTAGGCAAGGGGAGAATGCCAACAAACACCTCACCGAATTTCACTTCTTGTGTGGTGGTACGGTCCCCCATGGAGTGGATGAAGATTTCTATATATTGAAGGCATTCCCATTCACACTAAGGGATGGTGCAAGAGATTGGCTCCACTACCTACCGCCCAAGAGCATTAAGAGTTGGCTTGATATGAAAAAAAAGTTTCTAGCCTAATACTTTCCGGCCCCTGGATCCGCTACCTTGAAGAAGGACATAAGCAACATCCCCCAATGGCATGAAGAATCTCTCTTCGACTATTGGGAGAGGTTCAAGAAGCTTCTTGCAAGTTGCCCGTATCACGGTTATTCGGAGGTGGATTTGGTTTATTACTTCTACAATGGCCTTCTTGATGAAGATCAAAGATTGGTAAGGAGTTCTTGTGGTGGCACCCTTAGCAACAAAACATCCTCTGAAGCTATGCAATTGTATGAAGAGCTAGTGGAAGAATTGAGAAACTTTAGCTCAAGGGCCGATTTGAGAAGGAGAAATCCAATGCCCGCAAGTGATTCTTCAAATAGTTGTAAGCTCGAGGATTAAGTCTCAGCCCTTGCATCTAGTCAAATCGTTGATGATGAAGCTCGAGAATGCGCCACATGTTAAATCATGTGAAATTTGTTACTTGGTGCATCCTACGAACACTTGCCCCACTTTGCAATGTTGAAGAGGTAAGTGCCATGGGCTATCAAGGGAACCAAGGCTACCAAGGAAATCAAGGTGGGAAAAGCTACCAAGGTAACCAAGGCTACCAAGGTTATCAAGGGCACCAAAACTGGCCGTACAATTCGGGAAATCATGATAACCCAAACCTCCAGTATGAAAACCTTCAAGGAAGCAAAAACCCTCAATCATATTGGCCTCCTCAACAACAATATAGGCCACCTTAACAACAATTTCAAAGATCCAAGACAAACCCCGAGACCAAGGGGAGAGCTCGGGGCTAACAAATGATGAGATGATGCAAGCCATTCACCAGTTGGGCATGTGCATGTAAAAAAGTGAGAAATTCCAAGATAAAGCCAAGGCGAGTGTTAAGAATTTGGAATCACAAGTGAGCCAAATAGCTCAAGTGGTGAATTAGATGGAAGCCCGGGAAAAGGGTAAGCTACCCTCCCAACCGGAGATCAACCCTCGACAAAATGCAAGTGCTATCACTTTGAGAAGTGTTAAATAGGTTGACTCTCCCACGGTTGGTGAAGTTGTTGAGGACAAACCTAGGAAGCTTGAAATGCTTGAGAAAGAAGGATAATAGGAGAATGAGGAGGAGGCCAAGGAGCAAGCAAGGAAGGGAAATAGGAAGGAAGAGGAGATCACCTTTGAGAAATGAACCTCCATTTTCGAACCTTTATTCCCCCCTCACAAGAAGGCAAGAGTAGTGGAGATTCCTCCATATGTGCCGGAGCCACCGTTCCCGGAAGCTCTAAAAGACAAAAGGAGGAAGGAATCCAACAAGGAAATCTACGAATTCTTTCGTAGGTGTGAGGTAAATATCCCTCTTTTAAATGCGGTTGAACAAATTCCTAGCTATGCAAAATTTTTGAAAGAATTATGTGTAGTAAATAGGAAACAAAGAACGAAGAACAAGCTTAAAAATAGGAGAAGTGAACATATCTCTGCTTTGTGCCAAAGGGAGTTACCCCCTAAATGTAGCGATCCCGGAATGTTCACGATCCCTTGCATGATAGGAAATACACATTTTGAAAAAGCAATGCTTGACTTTAGTGCATTGATAAATGTGATTCCTTATTCTTTGTATGAAAGCCTCAATCTTGGTACTTTGCACAAAACTGGGGTGGTGATTCAACTAGCCGATCATTCTAGTGTGTACCCTAAGGGTATCATCGAGGATGTGTTGGTTAGGGTGGATTCCTTAATATTCCCCGTGGATTTTTATGTCCTAGACATGGAGCATGATAAACATGCCGCCCCAATCTTGTTGGGGAGGCCATTTTTGAAGACCTCTAGGACCATTATTGATGTGCATAACGGTACCCTCACTATGGAATTTGATGGGATTAAAGTAAGGCTTAGCATAAATGACTCTATGAAGTATCCTCTTGAGGAGTATTCTTGCCATGCTATTGATTTTGTTGACAATGTGGTGCAAGATGTTTTTGAATTGAGTGGTGATAATTCCTTGTTAGTTGCTTTGGAAAGTGATGTTGAAAATGCATATCTTCTGTATTCCGTGAGTACTAACTTGAAGAAAAGCACTGAGAAGTTAAATATTCTTGAGGAAGTGGTGCAAAGTCCCAACCCTATAGTCTTAGAGGAACCCAAAGAATCAGAATTCCTCCCATCACTTGTGAAGGCTCCGGTGATTGAGCTTAAACCATTGCCAAGTGACCTTAAGTATGTATTTCTTGGGGAAGGGGAGACGCTTCCGGTCATCATTTCAAGCAAGCTCACCAAGGAGCAAGAAGAAAAGTTGATGGTGGTGTTGCAGGAGAACAAGGAAGCAATTGAATGGACTATTGCCGACATCAAAGGAATAAGTTAATCCACTTGCATGCATATAATCTTGTTGGAAGAAGATGCAAGACCTGTCCGGCAACCCCAATGCCGTTTAAACACACCGATGATGGAGGTGGTGAAGGCGGAAATCCTCAAGTTACTCAAAGCGGGCATGATCTATCCAATATTGGATAGCAAGTGGGTGAGTCCAACTTAAGTGGTACCCAAGAAGAGTGGGGTGAAAGTGGTAAAAAATGAGAAGGGAAAAATGGTGCCCACCCGAGTTCAAAACGGGTGGCGCGTTTGCATTGACTACCGGCGGCTAAATGCGGAAACCCCAGAAAGATCACTTCTCGTTGCCATTCATAGATAAAATTCTGGAGAGGTTATCAAGCCACCCCATCTATTTCTTTTTGGATGGGTACTCGGGGTATTTTTCAAGTGGTTATTGCCTCGGAAGACCAAGAAATGACCACCTTTACGTGCCCCTTTGGTACATTTGCTTATCGGCCCATACCTTTCACATTATGTAATGCCCACACAACTTTCCAAAGGTGTATGGTAAGCATTTTCTCAGAATTTGTTGAAAATTTTGTCAAGGTATTCATGGATGATTTCACCATTCATGGTAATTCTTTTGACAACTGTTTAGCAAATTTGGCAGAAGTTCTTAAACGCTGCATTGATACTAATCTTGTGTTAAATTATGAGAAGTGTCATTTTATGGTAGAGCAAGGTATTTTTTTAGGCCATGTTTTCTTCTCTAAGGGTATTGAGGTGCAAAGATAGACACAATTCAAACTTTGCCTTATCCTACTAATGTGCGCGATGTTCGCCCTTTTCTTGGCCATGCAGAATTCTATCGCTGATTCATCAAGGACTTCTTGAAGCTAGCATCCCCTTTATGCAAGTTGTCACAAAAATAGGTGGAATTTGTGATGGATGAGGGTTGTAAAGGGGCCTTTGATACATTGAAAGGAAGGTTAGTTTCGGCCCCTATTATACAACCCCCGGATTGGTCGTTGCCTTTTGAGATTATGTGCGATGCTAGTGATTATGTCGTTGGAGTAGTGCTTGGTCAAAGGGTGGGGAGAGTGCCTCAAGCCATCTACTACACATCCATGTCTCTCAATGAAGCCCAAAGAAACTATTCCATCACCGAAAAGGAGTTGCTAGCAGCGGTATTTTCTTTGGAAAAATTTCTATCTTACTTGCTTGGTACAAAAGTTATTGTGTACACTGACCATGCAGCGCTTCGTCATTTAATGATGAAGAAAGAGGCAAGCCAAGATTGATTAGGTGGGTCCTGCTCCTGAGTGAATTTGAGTTAGATGTGCGAGATAAGAAAGGATCGGAGAACCTCGTGGCTGATCACCTAAGTCGGTTGGCACCCTGCCAAGATAGTGAGGTAAATCTATTAATGAAGGAGCAATTATGGGAGGAGTTCCCCGATGAACAATTGTTCGCTATCAAGGACCTCCAACCATGGTATGCCGACATTGTAAACTTTCTTGTCTCTGGTAAATTTCCTCCTCACCTTAAAGCACAGAAAGATAAGCTAAAGAGCGATGCTTAATATTATGTGTGGGATGATCCCTTTTTGTAGAAGCATTGTGTAGACCAAGTTTTAGGAGATGCTACCCCGATAATGAAGTGTATTCAATTCTCACTTTTTGTCATTTTCATGCATTCGGGGGTCATTTTGGAGCTAAAAAGACCGCAAGGAAAGTCTTGGAAAGTGGTTTTTATTGGCCTTCTTTGAATAAGCATGTATACATATTTTGTAAGGCTTGTGACAAGTGTCAAAGAGTAGGAAATATCTCATCTAGAAATGAGATGCCCCAAAAAGCTATGCTATATTGTGAAATCTTTGATGTTTGGAGTATTGACTTCATGGGACCTTTCCCTAGTTCTTATGGCTTTACATACATTCTTCTTGCCGTTGATTATGTGTCGAAGTGGGTTGAAGCAAAACCCACTAGGACTGACGATTCTAAATTGGTTGCAGAATTCCTGAAAGATAACATCTTTTCTAAGTTTGGGATACCCCAAGCCTTTATTAGTGACCGTGGCACCCATTTTTGCAATTGGACCATAGCGGCACTCTTGAAGAAGTATGGTGTCACTCATAAGACATCCACCGCTTATCACCCATAAACCAACGGGCAAGCCAAAGTTTCCAATCAGGAAATCTAGTTCATCCTTCAAAAGACGGTTAACCCTAACCGGAAGGATTGGAGTTCTCAGTTAAATGATACCTTGTAGGCGTATAGGACGGCTTACAAGACACCGATCGGTATGTCATAAAACCGGTTAGTGTTTGGTAATCCCTGTCATATACTAGTGAAAATTCAACAAAATGCTTACTGGGCGGTCAAAGAATTCAACCTTGATATCGATGAGGGAGGCTGGCTTGCATAGGAAGTTACAATTGGATGAACTGGATGAGATCCGGAGGGAGTTCTATGAGAATGCCAAAATCTATAAAGAGAAGACAAAGGTGTGGCATGAAAAAATGATCATTAGGAAGGATTTTGACGTTGGTCAAAAGGTCTTCCTATTCCAATCTTGCCTTCACCTATTCCCAGGTAAGTTGAGATCCCAATGGATTGGTCCTTTTGAGGTGGTTAAGGTGGCGCGGTGGAGATTCTAGATTGAGCTAAGTCCAATACATTTAAGGTTAATAGACAACATTTGAAATCTTACCACGAGAATTTTATGCCGAAAAAAGGAGAGGATGTTGATCTCCTCTATCTGGTTTGTGTGTAAAACCCAAGAAAAGGGAGTAAGTCATGCTGACAATGTTAAATAAACTTGGTTTTGATCATCCAGATCATCATTCGTGACTTTCTATTGATGTTGTTTGGTTTTGGATTTTGTCATTAAGTTTCATTGTTTTGTTTTATGAGTTTCACGGGTTTTTTTTTCATGATTTTGTAGCAATTTTGAAGCCAAGGCATTGGACTTTTGAAGGGAAAAAGGCTTGGAGTCAAGAAGGAAAGACTTGAATAAGAGAAGGAATCAGAAAAGTTTTCTAAGTACCAGGTTAGAAGTGGTCGCAAGTTGCGATGGTCTCGCGAGGGCATCGTCGCGAGTCACGATGGCCTCGCAAGGGGCCTCATCGCGAGTCATGACCAAATCAGAGATTTTGGCTAACAAAGAAGGTCTCGGCCTTCACTTTCCGTGAGTTGCGATGGCCTCACGAGGGTCTCGTCATGACTCACAATGGAGTGGTCGTGAGTCGCGATGTACTCAGAAGTCTTGTGTTAAAATGGAGGTCATTTCCTCCACTTTTTATGATTCGCGAGGGCCTCGTCACGAGTTGTGACGGAGTGGTTGCGAGTCACGATGTAATTAGAAATCTTGTGTTAAAATTCAGCTCCCAACCTCCACCTTCCGCGAGTCACAATAGCCTTGCGAGGGCCTTATTGCGAGCCCTCGAGACAAATGCCCTCGAGACCTCGAGGCAGTAAGCCTTCGACTCAAGCCAAACGTGAAAGTCCATCATCCCCTCGAGACCTCAAAGTCCTAAACCCTTAACTCGAGCAGAACCTAAAAGTTCATCATCATCTTGAGGCCAGTTCTCAAGACCAACCCTCGAGACATCATCCTCTCGAGACCTCGAAGCCCTAAACCCTTGACTTGATCAGAACCTGAAGTCTATCATCCTCTCGATGCCAGTTCTCGAGACCAGCCCTTCAAGGCATTACCACCTTGAGACCTCAAGGTAGCAAGTCCTCGACTCGAACCAAACCAGAAAGTCCATCACCATCTCAAGGCCAGTACTCGAGACATATCCCCTTGAAACCTCGAGGAAGCAAGCCCTTGACTTGAGCCGAACCATAAAGTCCATCACCCTCTCGAGACCATTCCTCGAGACATCACCACCTTGGGTTTTTGAGGCCGCAAGCCTCTCGAGACCTCGAAGCCACGAGCCCTCGAGGTGTCATCTTTCATCCTCGAGCCTAGCCTCTCAAGAACTCAAAGTCGCGAGCCCTCGAGGTGACATCTTTCATCCTTGAGCCTAGCCTCTCGAGACCACGAAGCCTCAAGCCCTCGAGGTGTCATCTTTCATCCTCGAGCCTAGCCTCTCTAGACCTCGAAGCCACGAGACCTCGAGGTGTCATCTTCAATCCTCGAGCCTAGCCAGACCCAACACCCCTTGAGACCACCCATCGCGAGTCGCGACGAACACGTCACAAGTCGCAACGGTCATATAAACCTGCTTTAAATGATAGGCTAAACCCTATATTTTTCCACAAACACATCTACAATCCGCCGCTGCTCTTCATGTTCTCTCGCTCCTCTTCACCACCCTCAGCCTTCCCTCCAACAAGCGCCGCGCTAACAGCCTCCCTCCACCACTCACAACCACCACTCCATGCTCCATCCTTTCTTCCCAACCTCCACCCACAAATCGCAAAAAAATTCTTTGAAGAACACAAACCCTAGAATTTTGGGGTTTTGTCACTTTGGGCAATTCGATTTTGAATTGATAGTGGCCTTCCTCTTTTCTTCATCCTACGCATCTTAGTGGTACATTTCTTCACTTTATTGAGCTTCAGTTGTGATTACGAATGTATACTCTATTTTATTTTTTTGGATATTGTGTAGATTATGTGTGATGCCTTAGAAAATTGAATTGTTGGATCTTGGTTGATTTCGGTGAATATATTGTGCTTACAATTTAATTTGATGGGTATTGTGTGCATATATTGTGGTTGCGGTTTGGATTATGTTGTGTTTGTTCAGTTTTGGATTGTATTGTGCTTGTTTAAGTTTGGATTGTGTGTATTTGTGTTGCTTTGGCTGAGAATAGATTGTGACTTATGCTAGATATGAGTCATGTTGGCCCTTCATTAAACATAGTTGTTATTTGGATAAAATGTTATTGTGCTTTGCAATGTTATTTTTCTTAGGGTAGCTTAGCCATGGGACATGAATGTTGACATTGTGAATGTACTAATGGTGGCTAAGCTAGTTGAGCACAACTGTGGTTTTGAGATATAGCATATTGATTTCAACTATGTGAGAACTTCATGGATTTGAGAATATGGGCTTGTTGGACATAATATGGATTTTATATGCAATTGTGATTAGGACTTGAACTAATTGACTTAATTTTGATTCGGCTTGTGATGATGAACTAGTTTAAGGTTGAGTATGAATTTGCAATATTGCATATACACTTATTCCTATGTGTTTGACTTGTTTACTGTGATTGTTAGATATGGCCCCCACGAAGAGATCTAGGGCTCCGCCCTGAGGCGGGCACACCGCCGCTCCACCTCCGCCTCCTCCACTGGCTCTAGAATCGAGCCCTATATCTCCCCCTCCGGATAGGTACATAGGTTTGACCCGGATCACCGGATACTATGTGGAAAGGTGAGTGGCCCTCGAGAGGCGCCAACTCAAGGAGACAAGATTTGTCAATGTGCCCACATTAGATGTTCTCGGGCTCACTTTGTCTGTCAGATGCCTCCTCGCAAAAGGGGGAATGGAAGGGTTTATGAGTAGGAGTGCGCCCTCTTACCGGAGGTACACGCTGGAGTTCTTGTCCATGGTCCGTATACACAGCATGAAAGGTGATCAACCATGCGAGAGGTACATTGCTTTTCCCTTAGATGATATATCTAAGAAAATGACCATCTCGCAGAATGAGGAGCACTCAACGCAGCCTCCACCAGAGACAGAGCCGATGCAGGAGGACGATATGCCACCTCACTATTCCCAGCCTCCACCGGACCTCTACGAGCGGATGATGCAGACTATGCAGGATAGATTCCGCCACCAGGACAGCATGATATTGGAGCATAATGTATTTGTCTCCCACACCTTGATTGACATGGATGAGGAGATTGACCACTTGTCAGCTCGCATCCATGAGATGCAGTCCCAGGCAGGCAGTGTATCAGGCCCCGATCCAAGAGTAGAGAGGTGGAGAGCTAGGAGGCAGAGGAGCACGGAGTGGCTAGCACATTATCAGCAGCGGTATTTTAGCGGTGGCCCTTCTTCATCACAGCAGTGATTTTGTGAGCACCATATCTTTACCCTTTCCATACTTCGCTTTGTATGCTTTTGCCCTATTGTCTACATTGAAGGCAATGTAGTGTTCTAAGTATGCGGAGGGGTATTTACTTTGAGAGGATTGGGATTGAAGAACCTTTTGTATAACTCTATTGATTGGTTTTGGATATTTTTCCCTTTTGTGTTGGATTTTTTTCTTTTGATGTACTTGGATAATGTTTCCTTTGATACTTTTCTTAGCCTTAACATTTGGAAAGCACTTTGCTACTTTTTGGATTGGAGACACGTGAAAAATGCTGAAAATTTTGAAAAAAAAATAATAACAAAGAAAAAAAAGAAAAAATAAAAACAATCCCGCTAAGTTGAAAACCCGAGAGGGCAACTTAGGCAACATTGGGGGCCCGAATATGTCAAAACCCGAAAGGGAGACCTAGGCAAAAATGAGAGGCTAAATGTGCAAAAAAAGGTGAGATGTGAGCCAAAAAAACATGATGTGTGGCTAGGATGAAACCCCGAAAGGGCTCCTAGGAAAATGGAGAGAAAACAAGAGAAATTGAAAAACGTTAAGTGTTCACTCATTTTCCGGCGTTAGAGTCATAAGGTTGCGGTGACCAAATGGATGGATCGGGTAGCTTGACATCTTGAGGACCTTTTGGGAGTGGAAAATTTAGCGGGAGAAGACGAAGTAAGTTATGAAATTCTTGATCGTTAACATGCTTTGTTTTTATTTTGATATATTGATATAAAGTGGAGCATGTGTTTTGAACCTTATACATGTCTTTAGCTTCACCTTGTATCATTGGATTTGGGATTATTGATTTGGGATTTGGAGATATTTTAGGGATATCAATGAATTGATGAGTTGATATGGTTTGGGTAGATTTAGGAATAGGGGTTCTGGGAAACTTCCCATTTGACCTTAACATTGGGATGTGTGATATTGAGAGTTTTGTGAGCTATTGATTTGGGGAAATAGTAGTTAGGATGTGCATACGTCATTTCCTTCGTATGCTTGGATCTTTTATTACTCGAGGGCGAGTAAGGTTTAAGTGTGAGGAGGTTTGATGTGTTCATTTTATATGCATAATTTAATACTGTTTAGGGTTACTTTTGTGCTCTTTTATTATCAAGAGCTTGTGTTTTACCTTAAAATTCCCTTAGGAGGGGTAAGAGCAACTTTACTCTCTTTTACCTCTTCTAAGTGGATTTTGTGTGACAAGGGAAGAACATGGAGGCATAAAGACCGGAGGCTATTAAATATCACATTTTCAAAGACTTTTGAAGACTTTCTTTGAAGCCATGAAGACCGGAGGCCATTGAAGACCATTTTTGGAGACATTGAAGAATTGAAAAATGAGAGGAATTGCTATGAAGATGAATGTGTGCCATAAGAAGAAGAAAAGGAAACAAGACAAAATTCGGGCACCCGTCGTGAGTCGCAATGGTTTCGTCGCGAGCCCGTCTCGAGTCACGACGAGCCCATCGTGAGTCGCGACTAACAGGTGGCCAGAATTTCACCTTATCCTTTTTGTACTATAAATAACACTCTCTTTCCTCTCATTCACATCTTCTTCATCTGCATTTTTGGTAATGTTTAGAATTATAGTTTCTTCCATTTTCATCTTTGAATTCTCTTATATTATGTTTGGTTGTTTAGAATTATTTAGTATGAACTCTTGTAGCTAAATCTAGTTCTTGGGAGCAATTGATTGAATCTTCCAAGCTTATGTAGTAAGATTCTATGTTTGCTCATTTATGAACATTTATTGGAGAGCATTTATTATGCCATTAATGTTGTGTTTTACCTCATTTATACCATGGGTTGTTTGAGTATATGAAATGTTTGTAAGATTGAAATGTTAGGGTGTTAGGAAAGTTGCAAAATTTTTAACTCATTTGATATGGAAATCCAAAAGCATGGATTTAGAACTTCTTGTGTATAATGTAGGGGTATTTCTTGCTAGATGAGTATATGTTAATGTGGTTTGTTCTCATATTTGTCATATAGATGCAAAGAAAGGTTGAACCTTGAATGTTGTTTGTTCTAAGTTTAATCTAATGAATGCTTTGTTTGGTTAAATGACTATGTCTTTGGTAGAAGGCTTGTTATTATCAAACCTATGGTCCTTTGGGTGAAGTGTCATTGATGAAACACCCCTATGATGTTGTTTGTCTAGGGTGATCATCAATGAGGTTTGCAAATGGTCGTTGCTTGTCTTTGCAAACTATGCTTAAGGGGGAATGACTGTTGATCTTTGAATGAGAGGTGATAACATTCCCCATAGACAATAAATGTAATTGAATGAGTGAATGAATCAATGAACTATATGAAGTTTGGAAGTGGAAATCGATTGCCCCCAAGGCTCCGTTAATTATCATTTACATCCTATCTTTAGTTGTATTGCATGATTAGCATAGTTCTTTTGCTTTGCTAGTTGTATTTCAATTTGATAACTTAGGATCAAATCAACCAAAAACCCCCCTTGTTTACATACTTTTATATATATCTATGTATGTATATGCCTAGCATGTTTCCCCCTATATAAGTTTAAGTACTTGAAAAGATCCATCTTCTCGTGGACGACCCCGACTTGCCATTGTCTACTTAATTATAGATAGGAAGAATTAGTGCTTAAAAGTATTAACTTTGCGAGGTATGGCGATGACCCCCCAGTTTTAATGGGTTGGATCACAATTGGGTTGGATCATTAAATGGATAACCATTGGGTAACTCATGAGATAACTCATATGACCCAATGGGTTACAATATATTATCCAATAAGTTATCATTCAATATGTTCTTTTGATTTGGGTTACAAGTTGTCGATCGGGTAGTAAATACTCATTAGATTTTGGGATTATGCGGGATGAGAATTATTAAATTTTGATCTCAATGTGTCTCATAAATTACCCAATTAAATGCATGTGTAATATTTAACATAAAAATTCACTATAATTCACAAATTATACAAATTATAATTCACAAATTATTCGAGCTCAATCTCGTGCAGTATTCGAGTTGGTATAGTATTTGAGTTGGTACAGTATTCGAGTTGGTACAATATTCGAACTCAATATCGTACAGTATTGGAGTTCGTACAGTATCCGCGCTCAATCTCGTACAGTATTCGAGTTCGTACAATAATCGAACTCAATCTCGTACAGTATTTGAGTTCGTACAGTATTCGTGCTCAATCTCATACAGTATTCGAGTTCGTACATTATTCGAGCTTAATCTCGGACAACATTCGAATTCAATCTCGTACAGTATTCGAGCTCGTACAATATTTGAGCTCGAGCTCGAACCCAACTAATATTGTTCGTTAATTTCGTCGAGTTTACAAAGTCAACATATTATATATTTTTTTTATTAAAAATAATACAATGTACATAATATAATAAATGATTATATATCAGGGAAAAACTAAATCATTCATAATCAAACTTGTGAAAATTTAGTTATCTTATAATATAAAATTATCCACGGGTCACCCATTACCCAACCCAACTCGACCTACCTAAAATTATCCAATGGGTGATCCATTATCCAACCTAACTAAACCCAATAACTACAACCTAATTGTATCAATTAACCCAATGGGTCATTATCCAATAAATCTTATCCAATAAGTGAAAATAGTATATGGATAACGGTTATCCAACGGGTTACACGGAAGAGTCGCATAATATGTCTACGCTTAAAAGCGTCGCAAATATTGAAGAGAATTGAATTTTGTTTACAATTTAAGCCACATATTTCTAATAATTGCAATTAAACCCATAAATATGATAATTACTATTAAACCCACAAAATTCTAATTACTACAGTTTAACCCACAAAGTTACCAAATTCTAATAATTACATATAAATTTAAAAATTATAATAATTACATTAAAACCTTTAACTTTAATGAACAAGTTTATCAAATATAATATTTGAAAGGAACAAGATATCCCTCTGCTCCTCTGTCTTTGTTCGTAATCTAATACGGTTTCCCTAGTCATTCGCTGTGATGTCAACGTGATCTTTCTTGTATTTTTTGATTAAAACTCACGTAAGTGAGGGGGTGTATATTTGGCTCCTCAGGCCTTTCAATTGTTCAATGCCTGTAATACATTAGTGAAAACTAATTACAAATTTGAGTTTTACCCAAAACCTTCATTTACACCCTATCTCAATGAAGGAATTGGCCCTATAACCCGTTCGAGGACTAACTATGGCCTCACACTTTCTAGCCTCCACACCTAGTGTCGATTAGAAGAGGTGACCTTCCATAGTGTCCCCTTGCAATTATCTTCCCCTGAAGATAAGTACTGAACATTTAACTGTGTGCAGCATTCCACAGCACCTCAGCACCCAGTGTGCATCATTCCCCAGCACCTCAGCATTCCTCTTCTCCATCTGAAAAGGAAAAATAAACCTAGCAGTTCATCGTTCTAATTGATAATTTCAGAGACAGAATACATCCGCTTAGATCAGGATTACATGCTTATGAGTAAATTCTTCTGATAGAAGGTAAACCCTGTTTATCTGCAATGATTATAGCTTTAAGCTCTCTTGGTAATTGAGTAAAGGATTGGTATGTATTTACCTGATTTGAACTAGCCATTTTGGCTAGAAAATCTGCTGCTCCATTTGCTTATCTGTAAATATGATTCACAGTAACTGAAATCTGATTCATTAGATCCCATATTAATCCAATTTCGTCGATTATGTTCCAGTGAGGTTGCAGTTGTTTGTTTACAATCTTAATGAGCATTAGATTGTCACTTTCAATTTGTAAGTGACTAATACCCATGGAAATTGCCAACTGTAAACCTGCTCTAACTGCCCCTGCTTCCACATGAAGAGGAGAGAGGCTAGTTAATTTCTGGGCATCAGCTATTAATATGTCGCCCAATGAGTCTCTTATAATTAATCCCATTCCAACCTGATTTTTATATTTCCATGAACCATCTGTGTTTAATTTATGGAGTAGATGAGATGGAGCTGTCCAGGAAACAGTGACAAATCTGCCATCTTCTTTTTGATTGTTTATTAACAACCTAGGCAGTGTATTAGATATATCTCATTTGAAATTTAGTTTATAGGCTAACAAAATATCATTGAAGAGGTGTAAAGTTTTCCTAAACATCATTATGATGTTAGGTTTAACACTTTCGTGATAGTGTTTGTTCCTAAAGCACCATATTGTCCAAACAACTATGCAGGGATAATTTGAATCAGTTTTTTATGATCAGGTAAGTTACTGTTATTCCAGTAGTTGAAGTATCTATCCCATAGATATGGAGAAGGCTTTATTGGAACATTAAAGACAGTATCAATTCATGTCCATAGTTTTTTTATTTCTGTGCAAGAATTAAAACTATGGTGAATACTCTCTTCATCACTTAAACAAAAACAACAAATGGATGGAAGATTGAAAGATAAATCTTCTAATACATCAGGTAGGGGGATTAATCTGTTGAGCATTTTCCAGTTTAGGAAACTTATTTTTCTTGGCATAATTGTGGACCAAACATATTTTTAAAGAGGATACTCCTGTTCTTTTCATCCTTAACAATTCATAAGCACTTTTCAGGGTAAACTTACCATTTTTAGTAGGTTTCCAAATTATAGTATCCTCATACTCAGGAAAAAGTCCTTGAGTTATGTTCAGTTCAGAGATTATGTGCTCAGGTAGAAGGTGACTCAATTGGTTAATATAATCTTGTTTGTTAATTATAAAATCACCAACTGTTAAGTCAGGAAAATGAATAGTTTGGTTATTGTCCCATAACCTATATAGAGGAGCAGAATCTGTCCATCCTGAGTTCCAGAAAGAAACTTCCTCTTTCCCTATTTGTACTTTTGAGTTTAGAATTGCTGTTTCTTGAATATATTTGATTCTTTTCCAGGTTTTGGAAGTTTTATGGTGATCGGGGATTGACCACATGAATTGAGACCAAAGGAATTTTCCAAGTTGTAGCTTCCACCATATTTTTAAATCCAAGGCCATTTTCTTCAATAGGATAACATAGCTTTGGGTAAACACCTACACAAGCGTAGGTTGTTCCCAAATCGATTATCTCAAAACGTAATTATCTCATAGTCCTACAATTTCAAATATCAATCAATGGAAAAGGCAGCAACAACCTTCATTGATGCAAAACAAAACTGAACATGCATAAAAATACCTCACTCTTCCAACTTAACATGCACAGCAATGTAATGGGAAACAAAGCTCCTCAAGCTAAACTAAACAGTCTATACTCAATCACGTTCTCAAGCATAACACTCAAACGCTACAATATTAGGAATCTCAAATGCTACAATATCAACAATCTCAAAAACAATCACAAACAACAACAAAAATACGGATCTACTCATTTTCCAGATTTAAATCCACGAATACACATCACACACTGACAATCTGCATAAAAAACCAAACAAAGCAATGTAAATAAATACCGAACAAGATGATCGTGAGGACTATGAACAAGAAGAATTTCCATATACTAGTTGTATAAAAATTGGTGTACCGGTTAGCAGCATTTCTCTCTGCTAATGCTTCTTTCTATTTCAAAGCATTCCCCACCTTAGCAGTTCTTTTTCTTTATACAACAAGTAGGCAGTTTCTTTTTTTATACTATTCTCTACCAAAATTTAACTGCATATTTGGATAGATATATAAACAAAAATACTATCGTATATGATGTTGTTCAATTCGTCGTAACAAGTACTCCTAAATATAAACCTTTTATTTGTCGTTATTATACGTATGTAAGCATATTCACAGTCAAACATGTTTCTTGAACAACGTGCTAATGATTGTAGTGCAATTTCAACTGGGACAAAGGGAGTCACTACTAGACAACCCCCCCCCCCTTAACAGCTATTTTTTTGGCCCCGTAGTAGCTATTTTTTTATTTACCAAAATAGATGCGTAAGTGGCCATTAAAAGGGAATTTATATGTTGAATCTATTAAGTAACAGCTTCTACACGTTGCAACTATTCTTTTTTTCAGCAATATATATAAATTTTTGGAATGAATAAACTTTCATTTCTTCTCCCAAAAATAAAACTTTACAATCTCTATCCACCTCCCTTCCTACACATAGGCCTCACCCAAAAGCTCAGCACATTGCTTTTTAAGCTATGGTTTTATCCATGCTCTACATACTACACATTCCAAAATTCAGTTTGTAACATCTATATCATTTACATGGTTTCTATCCTTACCTAAACATAAGCCATTCCTCATATTCCATAAGGCATATATAGTTTTTGTAAAGACAATCTTCATGAGCTCCGATCCCCAGCCCTTCCCTTTGCATCTGTTCAGCACCAAACTCAGCTCTGCATCACATTGATGTGGCTTTCTCAGAATCTGCATCGATCTCAGTATCTCAGCTCATATTTTGTTCATTCTATTGCATTCAAAAAACAAATGTTGCACTGTTTCCTCTCTTCCAAATAGTTCACACATCTCATCATCTATCCATCTTAATCTCTTCAATCTTTGTTTAGTTTCTAGCTTCATGTGACAAGCCAACCACAAGGTAAATAATGCTTGTGCTCTAGCATTATCTCTCTGCATCAGTTTGCACCACATAACTCAATTTTGATATCCCCTTATTTCATTATACACATCCCTGATTTTGAACTTCTCTTTTCCTCCTTGTGCTTTCCATGACTCCAGTTGTTTCACTTTATCCCTGCATTTGCTCAAAATCTTCAACATCCATAAGCTTGATGTTGGGAGCTCCGCATTTAACACTCCTATCTTTTATATATTAAGCATGGACCCATCTGATCCACAACCTATCTATTTTCCTACACAGATTCCACAAGTTCTTACGCAGACTAGCTATACTACATTCTGCTGGAGATATCAAATCCAAGTCACCAACATTTTTATAGTCACAAATATTTTCCCAAGCAACCAGAGTTTTCATTGTGATCTTATCTCCACCACTCCACAAAAAAAGACATGCAAATTGTCTCTACATGTTTTAGTACTGCTTTAGGAAGAGGAAAGCATTGAAGCCAATTATTTTTAATTTCAAACATTATGCATTTAATCAATTGCATCCTCCCCGCGTAGCTCAATAATGTGGAACTCCAATGGTTTATCTTTTCAATCATTCTATCCACTAGAGGTTGACACATCAGAATGGTCAGTTTCCTGCTAGCAAGTGGAACCCCCAAATACTTAAAAGGTAAAGCACCATTCTCAAAACCAGTCAACAATAAAATTTCTTGTTAATGAGCCTCAGCAACTGAAAGAAAGTAAAATTAGAACTTGTCTTTGTTTACTCTAAGTCCAGTAGTTTTTTCAATGTTTTGATACTCCTGCAGTAATAGTTCTACTGACCTTTTCTCACCCCTTACCAGTAAAAGGACATTATCAGCAAAGCTTAGGTTTAGCAGCCCTAAGTCCTCATATTTGGGATGAATATGCAATTCTTTCTGCTCTATAACTCTTTGAAGACATCTTCCCATATATTCCATCACCAGAACAAAAAGAAGAGGTGACAGAGGATCTCCTTGCCTCAAACCTCCCTTTGTCTCCAAAAATTTAGTCAAACACTCATTAATGCTATATCTATAAGACATTAGAGACACAGGTCATTATCCACCCGATGAACTGATCTGGTATCCCTAACAATCCCATTATCACCCTAAGGCATTCCATTTTACAGTGTCATATGCTTTTTGAATATCCATTTGAATTAGACATTTTCCTCCACCACTCTTTATGTTTAACCCCTTACAAACTTATATGCTAGCATTATATGGTCATGTATATTATGACCAGGTACAAAAGCAGCTTATTTTCACTTACAACCTCAGCTATAACTCTACTCAGCCTTCCAGTCAAAACTTTAGATATAATCTTGTAAATAGTAGAGCAACAAGAGAAATGCCTTAGATCTTTTAACTTTTTTGCAGTAGGGTTTTTTGGTATAAGTGTTACCCATGAACCGTTATCACATCCTTCCTTCTTTAAAAATTTTTGTACAACCTTTATCACACACTCCTCAGTAATTTCCAATTTACTTTGACAAATTTTTCTCCAAAACCATCTATGTCAGGGGCTTTTAAGTCCCCAATACACTTCAAAGCCTCCCATGCTTCTAACTCCTGAACATTTTTAATTAACTCCATTCTGCTTTTTGTATTGATGGTCTTCCCCTTCCTGATCACCTCTACATCAATACCTGTAATATTTTCTACCTTTTTCCCCACTAGTTGTTTTTGCAGAACTTCAGTATCTCACATTCTTCTGATCACTGATTAAAGTTCCATCATCCTTCTCCATAATTCCCAAGTCTACCAGCCTATTTTCCCCCCTCACAGTGGCATGGGAAAATGCATTATTTCCATCTCCTAGTTTCAACCAATCAATCTTGGACTTCTGTTTAGCAATTTTCTCATCTATCAACCTCCGACTCAGCACCTCTTCAATTCCTCTTATCACCTTCTCAATACTGTTTCTATCCATCCTCTTCAATGAAAGTTTTTTCTGTGACTTTTCTAGCTTCATTCTCTCCTCCTTTAATTTATTTTTGGCCCCACTTACTTACCGAAAACTTCCTAAGATCCCCTAGCAATCTTAGGAGTTTCTTCCATACTACAAACATTGTCTTTCCTTTTAACTCCCTATTTCAGCTCAACTAAATAGCCCGCTTTACCTCCTCCTTTTCCAAGAGACTGTTTAAGAATTTAAAATGTTTTGATCTCTTGTTTTTTTCCTCAAATCATAACACGATCAGAGACACCAGGTTCCAGGTTTTCTACCACCATCTCAGGGAATTTACTAAACCAATCCACATTAGTAGTTGCCTTGTCAATCCTAGAGCATATCACTCCATTGACTTACCTATTTGATCAAGTAAATTAATCCCTACACTATCGTACTCAAATAGCCCAGCTCTGAACATCATTTACCCCAGATCCTAATATTCCTGCACTTGCACCTCATTACCCCCAATTCTCTCCTTTATGTTAAGACATTATTAAAACATCCTAATATAACCACTGGGCTCATCATCATTGACTTCTCACCATCATTCCATAACTGCTTTCTCATTTTTAGTTGATTTCCTGCATACACATCTATCATATGGAACAAGCTGTCCACATTTAACCCCAGCACTTTACACATTAACATTTGATCTATACATTTTTCACACTGATACTCACCCTTCTTTGATCCCAACATAACCATATTCTACCATTAACATGGTTTCTATAGTTATCCACCCAGTTCCACCTAACTCCAAGCTTCTTTCTGATTTCCATAGCTTTTTCCTGTTTAACTCTTGTTTCTAATAGAGCAGCAACCAGCAAGCTCATTCCATTGAGACGGGAGCTAATCTCCTTGATTTTTGCTGCCTTATTTAACCCCCTAACATTCCAAGCACATATATGGCACTTAGTCATGACCATTCTTAGGATCCTTCCAAATCCATGAAGGTAATTCCTGCTCCAACCCCAAACTCATTCCACATGATCCTTATGCTTCCTCTTCATTACTCTATATTTCTTTCAAACCCAGATTATCATATTCCATTGATCTTTTTCTCCTATTCCTCGATTTGGCCATAGTCCACTTCTACCCCCACTGCCTGCATACTTTTCTCAGTTTCCAACAGTATATGTAACCATTGCTTTGCGTGGCATCTATTTTTTTACCCCTATAGCAGCTATTTTTGATTTTGCAAAAGAGGTTCCTAAGTGGGTGGTGCAATGTAGATATAACCTAGCAGGTGTTATTTAACCGCTTCTATATATTGCTGTTTCTCTTTTATATCACCTCAACTCAAAAATTGATGCTTTGTATACCACACATTGTAGCTGATTTTAAACAAATTTGCTGCTACATATTGCATTTGTTTTTTAAAATGGCTTATATATTGAAGCTATTTTTAAAGATGCTATTTAAATTCTGTAATTCAAAATAAATATTAAAAAATATCAGTGCTCCACTTTTTGTTCCTCTATAATATGAGTAAAATAAATGAAATTACTTCATTGATACATAGTCAATTATAAAAAATAATTGTAGTTACACGAGCAAACAATAGCTTCACAAAATCATGATAAATCCTACATCTTACAAAAACATGCCTAAAGACCTAACACTAGCACCTAAAATAACTTAACATGCTACAAAAACTAAAACAAGAAAAGACCTACAAGGAGCAGCCTGTGATACTGCGTGTGCAAACCACCATGAATACATACATACCATGTTCTTCACCTTCAACATAATTCTCTCATACCTCGTTTACCACCAACCTGGAATCACATTGAAGACAAGTGTGTGCGAAATTAAGGTGCGAAAGTGTGTGCGAAATTTCGGACTTCACTACTGTTCATCTATTCCTTCCGCTTCTCTTTCTCTTCCGACCGTTACTCGCCGGCAACGGTAACAGCCACTGGTAACGGTTTTTCCTCCGCCACTCGGTGGGGTCTCCCCCCCCTCCACGCTCGATGGCAGCTTCCACCTCCAACTCCAATCTGCCACCGCCACCTAAAACGTTTGCGGCTGCTCTTCAGACAAAATCTCCTCCATTGTCATCACATCTTCCCAATAACCCTGAGCTAATCCCGATATCCTCCCATCTAGGTGATATTGCCTGTTTATACTCTGAGGAACAAATTGCCACATTATCAGCTCATTACTCCAATGCATTGGTCGGTAAATTTACCAAAGGTAGAATCTCAATGGATCAGATGGAGGTGGCCCTTAAAACTATTGGGTTCGAAGGTAAGTACCAATTGGGATCTCTTGATTACAAACATATACTAATTCGTTTTGAACAGGTTAACGATTACCAAAGGTGTTGGATGAAAGGCATATGGAATTTCAATGGCGTTTCACTGAAAATGCTTAAGTGGACTCCTGAGTTCTCTACGCAAAGAGAATCTCCCATTGTCCCCATTTGGTGTACAATTAGGGAGGTACCACTCTATTACTATAACTCCTCATCTATTGAAGCTATTGGTAACAATATTGGTAACTTTATAAAGAATGATTATGCTACTGAGATGCTTACTAGGCCATCGGCCATAAAATTCTGTGTTGAAATTGACCTACTGAAGCCTCTGCCACAATACATTAGGCTTGGTTCAATATCAAACAATAGAAAATATCCAATTGAATTTGAGGATATCCCTCTATATTGTGGACATTGTGCTAAACTGGGACATTCTTCAAGCCAATGTAGGGTTAACT
The DNA here is from genome assembly GCA_037428765.1 of Rubia yunnanensis. NCBI lineage: Eukaryota > Viridiplantae > Streptophyta > Magnoliopsida > Gentianales > Rubiaceae > Rubia > Rubia yunnanensis. Next base: position 90,231,403 of record CM075068.1, read on the forward strand.
CTCAGAATAATAAGGAAAGAACTGAGGAAACTAATAGAATTCACACTCAACCTATCCCTCAGTGGCAGGCAACCGGGAAAAAATTCGAATTACCACTACTGCTCACTGATTCACCTACCCATACTCATGTCTCTCCTATTGATAAGGTAGTCAGCAACCCTGATCCTCCACTGCAACCAGCTCAAACTCCAACAACACCTGTTTCTAGTGGTCTTCAGACAAGTGGGAGTCCAGATAACACCACCACTAGGTTACTAAATGCCACTGCTAAATCTAAAACATTTCTGAATACTTATGCAAGAGATGATCTCCATATTGGCTTGCATCGTTCTCTTATGATTGATGCTACTGCTAATCCTACACTTTCCTTAGGGGGAAAGATGTCCAATAGATTCTCTGTTTTGCAGGGAGAAGACACTTATTCTCAGGAACAAGAGGAAACCAGCTGCAGTAAACAGAAGGATCTGGAGCAACCTTTGGATTTGGACTTAGATGAACAACAAACCCTGGAAGAGGGATCTGAGCAGACAGGTAAGTGTGAACATCCAGGTAAATCTAAAAACAAAAAGGTGACCTATCTTAGTCAGCTAAACAAAATGTTATTAAGGTCAGCTACAAAAGGTGCAAAATCAGGTGAAATATGATAGGAACAGTTAGTATTAATTTTCTGATCTGGAATCTTCGTGGAATGGAATCATCATTGCTTAGGCTATCTCATTTAATCAAAACCAAGAGAATTCAGTTGCTAGGCATAATAGAACCTATGCATGATAACTCAAAAATACAGGCCTATATGACATCTTTACATTTTGCAAACTGTCTAGCACATCCTAATGGAAAATTTTGGTTAATGTGGACTCATCTTCTCACAGTCTCACTGATTACTTCTCATGACCAATTCCTTTTTGTTAGCATATCTAATTTTTCTCTAACTTTTAACATGAATGCTGCTTTCATTTATGCTTCAAGGGATAGGGAAGGTAGGAAAGCTTTGTGGACAGATTTAGAACCTTTGTCTAACAGTGACACTATTTTTATAGGGGATTTTAACACTATTAGGAGTCTAAATGAATACAGAGGACCCTCTAATCCAGCTCTAGGGACCATTAGAGACTTCAATACATGGATTAATTCAAATGGGATTCAGGAAATAAGCACAGTTGGCAATTTATTCACCTGGTGTAACTCTAGGCTAAGGAATCCCACTTCCAAGAGGCTAGATAGGGGGCTCTGTACACTATCCTGGAGCTCCAAATTTCCATCTTCCTCCATCCAGATTCTCAATAGACACACCTCAGATCACTCACCTCTCCTCCTTCAGTTATCTAACCTAACATCCTCATATCCCAAACCTTTTAGATTCATCAATGCCTGGTTCCAAAGATCAGAATTCATAGGTTTAATGCAGGAATCTTGGGAAAAGCCTATACAGGAAAATGGAATGATTAAATTTTATCTGAAACTGATTAGGCTTAAAAGAGTCATCAAAACTTGGAATAGAGAATCTTTTGGTAATATTGATGCCAATGTTACACAAGCTGAAGATGCCTTAAGAATACAAGAATCTGTCTTCGATAATGATCCTAATGTAAATGAACTGGTTAAACTTAATCAGAAAAAAGCTAATTTGCAGAAGATTTTAAAGGAAAAAGAAAAATTTTGGAAACAAAAGGCAGGACTTAAATGGCATAAATTAGGAGACAACAATACTGAATTTTTTCATAAGACTGTCCAAGAAAAGAAATCTAGGATACAGATTAATAAAATAAAAAACTCGGATGGTCAATGGCTAAATTCTGAACCTGATATTCAGAAAGAGGCAATCTCTTTTTACTCAGATCTACTAACTGAACCAGATCAAGGCACAGATGATACCTTCTCCTCTCATTTTCTGAGCCAAATTCCAGTGATTTTAACTGTTTCTGATAATCATATTTTGAATTCTCCTATTCTGGAACCTGAATTAAGATTAGTTGTTCAGAGTTTAAGTAGCAACAGTAGCCCTGGTCCGGATGGCTTCACACCAAAGTTTTATAAGAAATGCTGGCCTTTTATTAAGGATGATCTTTTAGAGGCAGTTAATGATTTCATTGTAGGATCAAATATTCCTAATGGGATATCTAGCACATGGATTACACTGATTCCTAAGAAAACAACCCCATGTCAGTTTGGAGACTTTAGACCTATTAGTCTATCTAATGTCTCTAATAAAATCTGCTCCAAGGTCCTCATGGAAAGATTAAAACCTTATATGGACTCTTTGATATCTCCTAACCAATCTTCCTTTTTGAAGAAGAGAGATATCTCTGATAATATACTATATTTACAGGAAATGGTTAGATTCTTGGATAAGAAAAACAGAATTCCCAACTGCATAATGAAACTGGACCTAATGAAAGCTTTTGACAGGGTTAACTGGCATTTTCTTAGGCAGATTTTAGTTAAATTTGGTTTCCAAGGGAATTTTCTGAATGCAGTGATGAAGAATTTAGCACAAGCAAAATTTTCAATTCTAATTAATGGGAAACCAGTTGGTTTTTTCCAAGCTACTAGAGGTATTAAACAAGGTGATCCTCTCTCTCCTTTCCTCTTTAATATTTTTACTGAAGCTTTTTCAAGGAGTCTTTCATATGTTTTCTCTACTGGAAGGCTATCCCATTTCCAATTTCCTGCATCAATATCTGCCATATCTCATCTATTATATGCAGATGATACCATAATTTTCATGCAGGCATCAAAATTAAATCTCATAAGAATAAAGGCTTTTCTAGATGTCTTTGAGGTGACTTCAGGGCAGAAGTTTAATTTTGAAAAGTCAGAATTCTACTTGAGTAAAAGAGCCTCTAACATTAAGATCTCTCAGGTTAAGTCCATTCTAAAAATGAAAAAAGGTTCACTCCCATTTACATACCTTGGTTGTCCAATATTTAGGGGAAGAACACTAAAAAGGTACTTTCAACCTTTAATGGCTAACCTGGATTCTAAACTTCAAAGTTGGAAGAATAGATGGTTAAGTGCGGGGGGGAAACTGGTTTTAATTAAACATTGTCTCTACTCTCTCCCACAGCACATTTGGGCAGTTACAAAACCACCAAAAGGGATAATTCGTACCTTTGAAAAAAGATTAGCCAGGTTTTTTTGGGGAGAATCTCATGGAAGAAATAATAAAATCTGGAGAAAATGGAAAGATATTGCAGTTCCAACTGACTCGAATGGACTTGGTTTTAGATCAATCCAAGCTATAATTGACACATGTTCAACTAAACTTTGGTGGAAAAGTCAATTAGGCAACTCCCTTTGGTCAAAACTGATCTGGTCTCTTCCTATATCCTACAGAAAATCTGTTACATGGAAGAGAATTGTCCACATTAATTCCTTTGCAGAGCAACACTCAGTAATCATTCATGGGGAGGGTACCTGTAATTTTTGGGTAGCTAACTGGAGTTTTAGGGGGCCTTTAGGTACTATTATCCCTGAGCATATAGTTCAAGACATGCCATATTTAACTGTGGCAGATTTCATCCATAATAAGTCCATCATATTGCCTCAGATTATGTCTTTTTTGGACCTTGATACTGTGTCTTTTCTCCAGGAAGCATTTTTAGTCCCAGGTAGGAAAGATAGACTGGTATGGAAGCCTGAAGCTTCAGGTAATTTCACTTCTAAGTCTACCTACAAAATGCTCACTCATATGCCAGGTAATTTCCCTGCCTCAAAACTCATTTGGAATAATGCATTGCAAAAAAAGATATCCATCTTTACTTGGAAAATGCTGCAATCATTTTTACCCTTTGATGAGGTGCTCATTAAATGTGGTTTCAGCCTAGCCTCAAAATGTCCTGCATGTTTAAATTCTGATTCAATACAACATTTTTTCATTTCATGTCATATTGCTAAAGCTGTTTGGGGTAACATGGCTTCGTTAGTTAATTTTCATCTGCAGGATACTCATTCTCTTCCTGAGAGATTTTTTATTTTTTGGAATACCAGAGATCTACCTCACTGGAAACACTTCATCTGCAAAATAACACCTTCCATAATTTGTTGGTCACTTTGGAAAGCTAGGAATAGATTTTTACATGATAATGTGCCACTTGACTCGGATCTGATATCTAATGAGATTCTCAACCTATTAAAATTGGCTTTCCTAACTACTCCAAGGACATATTTCACTCACTCTTCTATCTCTTTACCTTTCCATCAGTGGATACCTTTCATTAGACCCCCACCTAAGCCTAATATATCAACTGTCATGTGGGAGAAACCTCCAGTTGGGTTTTTTAAAATAAACACTGATGCTTCTTGGTATTCTGATAAGGCTGCTGCTGGGATAGTAGTTAGGGACTACTGTGGTGATTTGATTAACTTATATTCAGTGTCCATCTCTGCTGATTCTCCGATTGAGGCTGAAATGAAAGCCATTTTACTGGCTATTCAAGCTTTGCCTGGAATTCATTTGAACTGCATTTTAGAAACGGATTGTAAGCAAGCAATTAACATGATAAACTGCCCCTATTCAGCCAATTGGAAACTCTTTAACTTAGCTTTCAAAATTAATGCCCTTATGTGTGGAGCAAAGTTGAATCATGTTTTTAGGGAAGGTAACTCGGTAGCAAATGCGACTGCAAGGTATCATACTTGTCATCTTCAAAGTATCCAGTCTCATAACATTCCTCAGCACATTAAGGGACTAATTGTGTTGGACAAAGATCATGTTCCACATGTTAGAGCTCACTAGTTTCTCACTTAGATACGGATGCTGCTGATATATCTTTTTTCTGTTATTTGCAGAACATGATCCAGCTCAAATGGCTTCCAACCGTTGCACCTCACACTTGCAAAGATCCATTGGCATTCATTGGAACAGTAGCTCGTTCTGCTGGGATGCTGCCCTCCTGTTCTTTCTTCATCTTCGGATCAGCTTGCTGCATTCTGATCCACTGCTTCTCTAATCAATTTAGGGTATAGATGTTGCCTGGCCGGAGGTGTTAATTAACACGAGGGGTGGAGATTTTCACCTCCGGATCGCAACTTCACCAATATCTTTTGTTAGGATAATTTTGTTCACAACATAAGATCTCGATATAGGATTAGTAGGACTTTTGGAGGGCAATTCTGTTGCCTCATCGCAAACTTTGATCTACATTTGTACTAATACTTCATTTGAGGAATGGGGAACCTCTAATATAGTAACCCCACCTTCGGGTGATTTTATTAAAAAAAAATAATTCTCTCATACCTGTGCAGAATAGAAATTTTGTCAGGAACATGATAAAAGAAAATCTAAATTTCCCATTACATAAACATTTTATCGCAATTCACCTTCAATTTTTGTCTTTTTGCTGACTGCTTAGCATGTCCAAGCAAATGAGCATTAGCTAACCTATCAGTCCCAAAGGAAGTTTGAAACTTTTCCAAGCCAAACCTATTGGAGTAAAAAACCTAATAGAGTAAATATTTGGAAAATTATATTCATTATAATCTATTTTTTAAATGGACGTTTAGTATTGTGATTTCTCTAATTAAATTCCACGACATTAAAACTACAGAAGGAATTATGCTTGATCAGAAACTAAATTAACATCATCCAGAGTTCAGACCATTATAATATACAAAAATAGATAGTTCCCGTAGAAGTCACATAAGTTTATCAATGAGGCCATGGGCAGTGGTAGAGACCACTACCGATCTCTTACCAATTAAATATATTATTTTTCTCCCTCTCTCTTCCACCTCAGCTTAAGAGACCACTTAAGAAACAACCCTTTTTTTTCTCCACAATGGTTAAGAGACCACTGTACACTATTCATGGAACCCACTTGATTTTCTCTATCCTACTCATTAATTTGACCATTACATATTATTTTAAATAAATTTGTCCACAAAAAATAAGTCTAAATATTTAAATTTAAATTCCTTTTTAAAATTAAAATTCGTTTTTAAATTTAATTTCGTTTTCAAATTTAAATTGAAATTCGTTTTTAATTCGTTTTAAAATTTAAATTTAAATTCGTTTTAAAATTAAAATTTAAATTCGTTTTTAAATTTATATTTGTTTCCATATTATTTTAATATAATGTTTAAATATTTAAATTTAAATTCATTTTTTAAAAATATGTTAAATAATTTGTTTTTCTCGTACTTGTCAATACGATGCTTCAGCGAAAAAAATAAAATGAATTTCAATTTTTTTGAAGAAACTAAGGAAACGAAATTAAATAAATGAATACTATGAGAATTCATCTTCATCAATAAAATAATATGGAAAACATAAAAAGTGCGCGAAACCAATTGTAACAACTATGAAAATAACTTTAAATACTAAATAAAAGATTGATCAACTCCAACCCAACATTACAATTTAGAAATCAAAATATTGGTCTAATCCGACCAATTATTAAAAATAGGTAAAACATAAATATTAATCTTGACCACCCAAATGCTGGTAAAGATGTTCTGTAAGGTCATTTTTCAACTGGTCATGTTTAGCTCTATTGCGCACATACCAGTTATGTCTGAAAGTCGGAAGATCAGCATGCCGCTCGGCGTTATAATGCCAAGGAGAGTCGTCGATTTGGTCATAATCACTTGGTTGAACTTGCAACCCATATGTGTCTCTTTCATCTTCGACTATCATGTTGTGCAGTATGATACAAGCTATCATAATGTTGCCCAACATTTCCACATTCCAGTATCGGGCTGGGTTGCGAATCACGGAAAATCTAGCTTGTAAAATACCGAAAGCACGTTCGACGTCTTTCCGGTAACTTTCTTAACGCTTTGTGAAGAGTTGCTTCTTGGGGTCATTTGGAGCCGTATATGCTGGCATGAAGGTCGCCCACTTAGGATAGATTCCATCTGTAAGATAGAACCCTTGATCGTAGCTCTGACCATTGACTTCGTATGGAAAACGTGGAGCTCTCCCCTCACATACGTCGTCAAACAATGGTGACTTGTCTAGAACGTTGATATCATTATTTGACCCTGCCATACCAAAAAATGCATGCCATATCCATGTATCGTAGGAGGCGACGGCTTCCAAAATAATTGAGGCACGTCCACTCCTACCCTGAAATTGCCCCTTCCAACCTACAGGACAATTTTTCCATTCCCAGTGCATGCAATCAATACTACCAAGCATACCTGGAAATCCACGTCCACGTGCCACGTGCATCAGGCGAGCAATATCCTCCTGATTTGTTGGTCTGAGGTATGTGGGACGGTATACAGCAATGATTGCATTCACAAAATGAGACACCGTTTCTCTAACCGTTGTTTTGCCCATCTGTAAGCATTCATCCAGTTGGTCGTATCCACAACCATATGCCAAATGACGCATTGCCACGTGCACTTGTGAAGTGGTGAAAATCCATGATTACCGGTTGCATCAGGCCTTTGTCTGAAATAAGGACCGTGGTTGGTGACATCTTCCACTATACGTTCGAATACAGTTCGCCGCATGCGAAACCTTTGACGAAAGTGTTGGTCGTCGTACATTCTTTCTGGAGGTTGAGCAAAATATTGCCTCTGGAGTAATTTCTGTGCTCGAACACGATCTCTTCTGATATGATTTCTGGTTTTCTTTGGTAAGGTTGGAGAAGTTTGAGCACTCTCGTCCTCTATGGCTGCGTACCATTGTTTAGCCATTTCGGGCAAATCTAAGAAGAAGTTCATTGTCTCAGGATCGGGGTCAGGTAGGAAACCGGGAATATCATAGGTTGATGGGTTTGATGATTCTCCAAAGTGAAGCTCATCATCGTTGTTAGGGGAATTAGAAGAGGTCATGGTTGTGATGAAGAAGGGAATTGGTAGAAGAATTGAAATTCAGGGTTGGAATGAAAGGTAAACAAATGACCCATTTATATAGATGACAAGTGCTACAATTTTGGTCTTGTGGCTTGGAAATGATGAAATGAACCCATGTGAGTGGATGGGATGTGTCCATGACAAGTGCTACAATTTTGGTCTTGTGGCTTGGAAATGATGAAATGAACCCATGTGAGTGGATGGGATGTGTCCATGACAAGTGCTACAATTTTGGTCTTGTGGCTTGGAAATGATGAAATGAACCCATGTGAGTGGATGGGATGTGTCCATGACAAGTGCTACAATTTTGGTCTTGTGGCTTGGAAATGATGAAATGAACCCGGGAACTGAACCCGGGAAAATCAATTACAATGAAAAACCATTGACAAATGTATGGTCTAGTCTGACCAATTATTACCAACAACCTATTACAATTAATTTCCACCGTAAACTACCCCAATTAATTTATCTCGCAGTGCTTCCTCTGCTGCGGACAACTCTCCCTTTTGAATCAAACTATCAAGGAGTTTAGTGTTAGCTATTAGTTGATCCCGCTCTGATTGTTTATCAACGAACTCCCGCTGTGCTATGTTGTACTCCATTCTAGCTCTTTCACTCTCCGCAAGTATTTCAGCCTTTTTCGTAGCTGCTTCAATTGCGGCCGCACACTGCATTCTGGCGGATTCTTTCGAATGTTCATCATTTGTTGCTCTTGCCCTGGCCTTTCCTTTCCCCCTTGCCTTGCATTTAGCGGCTTTAACACCAATAGGCCTGGATGGATATTGCATAGCTTGAGGATCGTCACCACCACGGGGTGTTGAGGGCACCCGTGGTGAATATTCTTCTCCATCAGTATCCTTCGGGCCATATTGTGCTATGAATTTGGGGTTCCTCCTGCAATCGTCATAGCAATGGAAGAATAAAAATTGCTGCCCGTCGTTTTCATCTGCAAACAAGTTCAGGGTCCATGACTTTATGTCTCCTTGGCTTGAGCCACTCCCGCCCTGACTGAAGTGATGCGCGGCTTTGCTTTCACACCCCACATATTTGCCAATATCGTGAGCCATTTTTGACCACCGACACTTGCACTACTTCATTGACCGGTTGGAATTTGCATACTGGTTCACATCGCGCATAATTTTAGACCAAAACACACCCGCATTTTGACCCGTACCCAACACGCAGTCGGTGGAATGCTCGAACCATGCGCCACATAGGATTTTATCATCCTCTACACTCCATTTGTCCCGGCTACTTCTCGTCTTCGTAACCTTACTCCCAGACACTATTGCAACTTCATCATTTCCTTCACCTACATCATTTCCTAAAAGAATAAATCATTTTTTCAAAGCAAAACAAATCTCAAACATATACTAACTTTCAAATTATGTTCATGACATGTTAAAATACACGAACATATTAGATGATGTACTCGATTGTTCAAATGATATACTAGATTGCATATTAAAATGCATATACTATATGCATATACTAAATGCATATACTGGCTACATATATTTTGCATGTTCAAGTATACTTATTTTAAAATATACCAAAGGAAAATGAAGGCAATATAAATGATTTATAAATTACAATCTTCATAATTGAAATAAAACACATTAAAATAGGGCTTACCGTCCGTAACATCGTGACTTCCATATTGTCGCCCATCTTCACCCCCAAAATTTTGGCCCGGGGAACCGCGACCTACTCGGGGTGAAAATGCACCCGATTCGTTTATAGCATCAAGATGTGGAGCTTGAAAGCCTTGACCATATAAATTATGGTACGAATTTTGCGATTGGGTGTTCGCATTTCGGGAGTGGTTCAGGTAAGGAGGGTTCATGTATGCGTTTCGGGAAGAGTGGCATTGATTTTGAAAATTCATGTATGAATGTTGAGAATTGAAATAAAAGTGGGGAGGCATGTTCGGAGAATTTTCACTAAATTTCGAATTTGGAAATGGACGATAATTCGGAATTTGTGAAAAATTCTCCGTATCGAAAGAATTTGAAATTACCCGATCTTTGCCTTTCGACGTTCTTCGTGGATCCATCACGAAAAATGAATAACAATATAGAAGATGAATTTGTGAGGTAAGAGAATTTGATTTGGAAGTGGTGTGGTGAAATGAGTTGAAATGGTCCATATTTATAGGCAAAAAAAGTGGGAGAATGGAATATAAAAATTGTAATAGAAATTTTTTTTAAAAAAATCTGCAAAATTTCGTCTGGGACACGTGTCGCCACCAGAATGGGACACGTGTCCCATTAAAAAAAATGCCCGTTATCCAGCCGTTGGGGGGACACGTGTCGCCTCCTTATTGGACCACGTGTCCCCCAGATTTCCAATTCTGATTTCTGCCAAAACATTACCGTTGCGGACACGTGGCCCAATCCGTGGGTGACACGTGTCCGCAACAAAAAATAAAAAAAAGGATTGCGGCTGAGTGGGACACGTGGCCCACTCAGGGGGCGACACGTGTCCCACTCGTGGAAAAAAATTGCACGCCCAACGCACCCATGTGCGGCGTCAGTGAGATGGCCCAAGGCACAGGCTGGAGACCGGGCTCTTAGTAAGAGCTCGGTTGGTGGTCTCTTAACAAGAGACCGCTTAAGAGACCACCACTGTGGTGGTTTTCGGTCTCTTAAGCGGTCTTTTAATTTTAAGAGACCACCACTGCCAATGCCCTGAGTCTAAATAGCCCATTCACAGATATGAAAGTATATTAATTCAATAAGAGATCGTCTTTCCGCTCAGAGATGGACCCTACAACAATGCTTATCCTAATTAAGGCAAGAAGCAACCGTAGATAGCATAGAAACTATAGGCGATGTTGATCCACCTCCGTCGTCTATCTCCTCAGCAAACAGTAGGTGAATCTTCTCCTTGTATTTGGTTATTTTCAACTGACAAATCCCAATCTCGAAATGTCCCAGACTGCACAGATTTATTCGGAATCGCACATGTAAAAGAAAAACATGGGAGATTGGTAATTGCAATTCTCACCTGAGAAATCTTTGATATACATGTCATAGAAAAGAGTTATCTTGAATTGTTGATCCACTTTATCTTGATTCTTTATGTTGAGCTTCCTAGACAAGTATGCTCTAAAGACAACTTATAGGACTCTGCAAGATTCACTATAATTGATATAAATTATTGCAAGTTGCATTTTTTAAATTCTATTACATTTTAGACATACAGTACTCACACGATCACCAGTCTTGACAACATGGAGTATATGATATAAGAACAAGGATTCGAGGGGAAAAACTCGCAAAATTATCACCCGTAAAAATGATCTCGCTGTAATTTGTAATCATTTTTCAGTGCAACCAAAACTTGATAAAGACTCATCATTTATACATACTACCAACACAAACACAAACTACGGAAATTAAATTAAGACAAAGCCTCAATTTTTCACGCTCAATCCAAAACTTCTCCGGGACCCAACTTACCAGCAAAATCGATGCCTACCTTGATAATGAAACTAAACACCCACACCCCCCAAAATGGCAAATGCATAACACATTTTTTTTCAAGAGAGTAAGTAAATAAGTGAGTAAAACAACCCATAAATGACAATAAGATTTAGAACAAGTATCATACACCTAACATGTAGCTCCCGAAATGAAGAATAAAATATGAAGAATACACATAGATGGGAAACAAAAACGTCATAACAAGGAAACAACAAAAATAAGAAATGATAAAGCAAGGCAGACAATTACTGATTTTTGCAAGGCTTACAATCTAGGAATAAAAAGGAGTAAAAACCCCAATCATATTAAACAAGGGGCCAAATTTATGTTGGAGCAAGGATCTGAGCCAAATTTATCAGTGACTAACTCAAAGGTCATCCTTTGGTGAAGAAAGTAAAGCAAAAATAGGCGACGAAAGGTGACTGGTGAAATAGGTTGGCGTATGGCAAGAGGCGGCTGGTGGAAGTAGATAGGTGGAGGGTTTAGAAATTGAAAAGGTGACCGGCTACTGTCGACCGTTTGTTAACCTAGAGCAACCGGTGGCGCAATTAGGTGATTGGAAGAGGGCAAACAGGAGGAAGCAAGCAGGAGGAAGAAGACATGAAGCCATCCAACCAGTCATCGTACCTAAATCAAAACCCAAAGAAATTATTCATGTTTTTATTCTAGGTAAGATACTTTAATGGTGGAGATTCAATCTGTTAGATGGTGGAGATTCAACACCATAGCAGTTATTATTTGTTTCACAAAATAATTGCTATAATGTTCATAAGGTTGTGATCTATTACTACCTAAATTCTTATTTGTTTTATTTAAATACATGCCCGAGAGGATTACTGATTTAAAATGGTTTGAGATTTTGTAACACTGTAGCAGCTAGTTTTAAAAACTAGCTGCTACAACGTCCCAAAGGCTGTGACCTATTCCTACCTAAATTCATTTTTTTGGATTTATTCACATGCTTGAGAGTCCTACTAGGTAAAAATCTCTGTGATTTTCTAACACCATATCAGCTATTATTTGTTTCACAAAAGAACTGCTACAATGTTCATAAGGTTGTGACCTATTACAACCTAAATTCTTCTTCTTCTTTTTTCGAATACATGCCCGAGAGTAAATCAGGTTCCAGATTTTCTAACATTTTATCAGCTATTTATTTTTTTTTAAAAAGAGCTGATATGGTGTCTCAAAGGTTGCGACCTGTTACTACCTAAATTCATTTTTTTATAAAAATATTATCTACCATATAAACATGGGTGAACATATGTATACACATAGAACAAAATCATCTTACATATAAATATTACACAACAATCACCGATACATTTATTTTAGCAGCTGCTTATGGCTGCATTAAATGGGGTACATTTTTTTTGGAGGCAGTAAATAGCAAAATTGAAGACACCAAAATGCAATGAATTAAGAGATGACTGTGTGTTCAAAATTTATGGGTGAATGAAAGAGCTTCCAACATATTTATGGAAAATTATGCTAGGGCCTAAAATTTCACTACGACATTATCCTTCTCTCCAAAATACACTATTTTTGTTATTCTTGCATAAACATAGAAATAGAAAATAAATAATATTTTTGGGTAAAATGTGGGAATGTAGTAGTACATGTTCGAGAGTAACTTAGAGTTTTTTTTTAAATCAATCATTCAAAAGATGCTGGGAAAAATGCTCAACGGTGATTACAATAAGTGGAATTGACATCCAACCTAACCAACCTCTAGCAATAACTAATTTGTTGCAAGGATATTTAAATTACATGTTAACAAAACTAACCGTCTGTACTACTACAGAGCAGAGATTCAATATAAAACTGAAACATCACCCTCAGGGATATTAACTCGCTTCCCACGAAAATCATGATCACTTGGTAGAGAGAAGCGTATCACGAATCAATATCCATATGTAAAACATTGATCTTCAACAATTATAACACCAATTGATCCAAAACACGATCTTTGTTGTCCAAACTGTAAACACCTTGAAAAACACATATTGAGAAAAAAGACTCCTCCTAGAGAAACACACGATCTGTAAAATCATATCAGACAAAATACATCGGCATGAACAATTAAATCGGGTGATCATCATGAACAAAAAAATCTAATCTATGAGGTCGAAGAACAATACTAATGTATGAAGACAAATCAACACTTATTCAATAAAATAATCATTAAAAGAATATCACTTATAAAAATTACCGTTTCCCCATCTCCCCATGATCATGGGGAGATGGGGAAAAGAAAATTGAAGAAGAAGAGCTTATTATAGGAGATGGTAGCGTTGTAGGGTTTTCCCAAGTAGAAGTAAAATACAGTGATTGATGGATCGGTTGAAATTGAATATTAGAGTAATTCAGAGTTGATTACTTAGAAGTAAACGGAAATAAAAATTGATTACAAATATGTTCTTGCACCGCATTGTTATTGAAGATTCCCTTACGGACTTTAAAAATACAATGAGGGTGTATAGGGTAGCATCACGTTCGATCGGATTTCAATTTGGAGTTGCGAGTAATATTTTTATGTTTGCACTTAGGTCCCTCCAAGAACGTTGGAGTTGTCGAATTACAAAATTGGCGATAAAAAATGCAATTCAATAGTATACGATTGCAAATTTTCAATTTGGGAATGTATGGGTGAACGAAAGGGCCCCGTAAGTCAAAATTGATTATTTCTACACAATCTTGGAAAATTACACTATGTCCCATAGTTTTGTTATTCTTTAATCCATTGCTCCAAAATACATGATTTTTTTATTCTTGCCTAAATATAGAAACATTAAATATATGAATGTTTTGGTGAAATGTTGGAAAGCACTAGTACATGTTTTAGAGTAACTTAGAGTTGGTTACTTAGAAGTAAGAAAAGGAAATCAGAAAAGATTACAGATATGTTCTTTTGCATGATTGTTGCTAAATACTATATTACGGATTTGAAAAATACAATGGGGCGTATAGGATAGCATTACATTCAAGCGAATTTCAATTTAAAGTTACGAATAAAGTTTTTTACTTTTTACACTTAGATCCCTCCATAAAAGTTGGAGTTGTTGAATCACGGATTTCACTATTTACTTTTTACTTTTTACACTTGCACACTTATTATTGTAAATCCCGCTACAAAATGTACTTATCTATCACATCAATATTTTATACTAGAGAACGAAGCAGCTATTTTCTAATAACAGGTGCTTTTCTTTCCTGCCAAAAATAATTTAATAGCGGCTATATAGAAAATAACTGCTATGATTTTCCGTCAATACTAAAAAAAACTTACTCTAAAAATGGTAATTCAATAAATAGCTGCTATAATAATTATAATTGTAGCAAATTTTAAATTAATAGCTCCAAAGAAAAAAAATAATAGCTACTACAAAAATTTATAGCAGTGATTTTCTATAACAACTGCTACATATCGCTGCTAAAGGGGATATTTTCTAGTAGTGTGAGAAAAACAAAAGAGTGGAATGCTTATAGAGTCATCCCACTCACTATCATTGTCGTGATATACTCCTTTCGTCATACTCTAAATTCCTTTTTTACTTTTTTACGGTATTTAATGAGCGTGTTTGATCATAAATATCTCTAGTTACATTATAAAAATTAATATTTAGAAAATAGATGTTAAAACAAATCTAACAATATCTCACATAATATTTATTATTTATATATTAATTTATACTTAAGGTCAAAATTTTTAAAATTTAACTTTCAAAAAGTAAATAAGAAATTTAGAGTGAGACAGAGGTAGTAATCATGTATACACTTCAGTCATGATAACCTCACAGGTAAGCCCACAAACACTTTTCAATCTGAATTAGCTTCTAATGTTTCTTCACCTCCTCAGTCTCCTAAGGAGCAAATCCTGTCTCCGAATCGATTTGGGATTCTGGGACAAATGATGGATACAGAAGACAAGGAGGGCAGTGAAGTTCTTTTTCCAGAGGAGGGCAGGAGCAAACAACAAACATCTTTGGTATCCTCCACCTCAAAGAAGGCTCAATTAGCTCTAAGGAAGGATTTGGAACACAAGCTAAGTCCTGTTTTATCATCTACTAATTATGAACCTCCAAAACAGGTACTCCCAACTTTTTTCAATCAGGTGAATTTGAGGAACTTAAGATCCTCGACAAAAAGCTCCAAGATTAGTTATAAATGATAGACAAAATAATCATGCAGAAATTTTTGATCTGGAATGTTAGAGGCATGAACCCTGCTATGCTAAGATTAAAGAGACTACTAAAAATACATCACATTGATTTTCTATGCATTATTGAACCTAAGCATGCCAACATAGAATGTCCCCATTATATGCATGAACTTCATTTTGAAAATTGCATGACATCAAATTCAGGAAAAATCTGGTTAATGTGGAACCACAATGTTAATGTATCTCTAGAAATAGATCATCCACAACATCTATCTGTTCATATTGACTGCTGCACAGTAGATAGGATAATGAAAGCATCTTTTATATATGGCCTTCATAGTAGAGCAGAAAGAGCATTTTTATGGACTGACCTTGCACAAATTTGTAACACTGAGAGATTGATTGTTGGTGATTTCAATGCAATCTCCTCAGTTAATGAATATAAGGGTCCCAGTACACCTAAGATAGGAAGCATAAACGATTTTGCTGAATTCATTGCTCACAATAACCTTCATCAAGTCAACACGGTTGGAAATGTTTTCACATGGAAAAATGGCAGAATAACCCCAACTTTCAAAAAATTGGATAGGGGCCTATGTACTTCATCCTGGAGTCATAACTTTCCAAACAGTTCTGTTCACAACCTGAATAGACACCAATCAGATCACAGCCCCATGCTATTGACCTTAGGATCTGATATCCCTTCAGCCCCTAAACCTTTTCGTTTTATGGAAATATGGCTTCATAGACCTGATTTTCACCAGATTCTGGCAGAAAATTGGAGCCTCCCTCTACATGAGGGGGGAATGTTAGGATTCTCCACTAAATTAAGAAGACTAAAGCCAGTTATAAAACAATGGAATAAGGAAAATTTTGGTAATATTCATGATAATTTCATCAAAGGTGAAGAAAATCTGAAGCAACAAGAGCTACATTACCAAGCAAATCCCACAGAAACTGAGCTTATCAATCTTAACCAAAAAAGAGCTCTGCTGATCAGAGCTCTTAAAGAAGAAGAGTGTTTCTGGAAACAAAAGGCTAGACTAAAGTGGTTAAAGGATGGAGATAATAACACTTCTTATTTCCATAAGGTGGTTTAGGAAAAAAGATCAAAAACTTTAATTACAAAGATAAAAGATTTTCATGGTGACTGGAAGAGTTCACCAGCTGATATTGAGGAGGCTTCTGTAGATTTCTATAAAAACCTCCTAACTGAACCATATGAACAAGAGGCTGGTTTATATTTTCCTCATTTCCTCATCCAAATCCCACGACTGATCAGTGATGATGATAATATAAAACTGGTCCAACTGGCCTCTGTGGAGGAACTTAAGAAAGCAGTTTTTGGCCTCAGTAAATCAAGTGCTGCTGGATCAGATGGGTACTGTGGTGCTTTTTATTTTGGAGACTGGGATATTATATGTAATGATCTACTTCAGGCCACAAACGAATTCCTCTGTGGAATACATATCCCCAGAGCAATTTCTAGCACATGGATCACACTTATTCCAAAAACTAACCTTCCTTCAAGTTTTTCAGAGTACATACCCATCTCTCTCTCAAATTTCATCAATAAGATTTTTTCAAAAATCCTAGCTGACAGAATGGAGCCATTAATGCATAAAATCATTTCTCCTCAACAAACTTTCTTTCTTAAGGGTAGGGATATTGTAGATAATGTGATATACCTACAGGAGATGCTAAAATTTCTGAACAGAAAGTGTAGAGGTCAAAACTGCATTATCAAATTGGATCTTATGAAGGCTTTTGACAGGGTTAACTGGAGATTTTTAAACAGCATTCTATTAAAGTTTGAATTCCATGGTCATCTAGTGAAGAACATTTTAAATAACATTTCGGATGCATGGTTCTCAATACTTATAAATGGCAAACCAAATGGTTTTTTCAAGGCATCCAGAGGCATTAAACAAGGAGATCCACTATCTCCTTTTTTGTTTAATATTGTCTCTGAATCATTCTCTAGGAGTTTGTCTTTCATTTTTAATAATGGTAAGATTGATTATTATGATTTACCAAGGAATGCTATTCCTATATCCCATCTCAGCTATGCGGATGATACAATCATATTCCTAAAGCTACCAAGCTTAATCTTACCCGAATAAAAGCATTCCTAGAGAAATTTGAGCTAACTACATGTCAAAAGATAAATTACTCCAAAAGTGAATACTTCGTCAGTAACACTGTCACTGTTATCAGAGATAGAACAATCAAAATGACTCTTGGTATGAAAAAGGGATTGTTTCCTTTCAGGTATCTCGGATGCCCTATGTATGTGGGAAGAATTTAAAAAAATCTATTTCCAACCCTTACTGGAAACAGTGGCCTCTAAGCTATTTAACTGGAAAAACAAATGGCTATCAATGGGTGGAAAACTGACTGTAATCCAAACATGTTTGTACTCTATTCCACAACATATATGGGCCACCATAAATCACCCAAAAAATGTGATTAAAGCCTCGGAGAAGCATTTCTCTATTTTTTTCTGGGGTGAAAAGGATGGTAAAAGGAAAAAAGTATGGAGAACATGGAGAAAGCTATGTCTTCCTGTAGCTGAAAATGGTCTCGGTCTGAGAGATCTTAACTCTATCATCAGAGCCTTCTCTATCAAGCTCTGGTGGAAATTTCAACAAGGGGAGGTCCCCTGGTCCAAGTTTCTTTGGTCTCTACCAATAGCAACAAGGAAATCTAGGAATTGGGGAAGGATTTGTAAGATCAACCATCTTGCTGAATCTTTTTCTAAAACCATCATTGGTGTAGGGAGCTGTAATATTTGGACTGCCAATTGGTCACAGTTTGGCCCCTTAGAGGAATTCCTACCACAGGATTTCCCTCAGGAAATCAGGGAACTGTCTATCTCTCAATTTTTGGTGAATAAATCTTATATTCTTACAAAACTTGAAACAGTACTACCAGCATCCATTCTCCACTTGATGGAAACTCTCACCATATCAACGGAAAGGGATGATAGGATGATTTGGCAACCTTCATGGAATGGAATTTTCACATTCAAGAGAGCATATAACCTGATCATGGAATCCAAGCAAAGAGTTATGTCACTTAGCAAAATATGGCACTCCAGAGTACCAAAAAAGCTAAGTATTTTCATCTGGAGACTCCTAAATAGCTTACTTCCTTTTGATAATGTTATGCAATTCATGGGTTTCCAACTTGTATCTAAATGTTGCTGCTGTTTACACTATGATTCCCTGTCCCATTTTTTTAATGACTGTTCTTTCACATTACATGTGTGGGATGAGATTCATAGCTGGCTTTCACTACCTGTGCTTCGTTTCACCACATTGTGGAATAGATTGTCCTATTACTGGTCATCTGCTGGTTTCACTGATACACACTCAGCACTCATTCATCTTCTACCACTACTTGTTTGTTGGCATCTATGAAAAGCGCGTAATAAATTGCTATTTGATGAAATTAAGCCGAGTTATGTTGCTATTCTCTCTGACATTAGAAAGTCACTGCATGACATTTCCTTAACTCATCCTCTTCATCTGTGTGGTGAGTTTGACAAAATATGGATATCATCTAATCTAGTGCCTTTCTTGAAAACAAAGGAAAAGAGAAAAGTAAAAAAAGTAATATGGTATCCTCCTGAAAATTTCATCAAAGTTAATATAGATGCCTCCTAGGACTCAAAATCAAATAAATGTGGTATTGGTCTAATTGTTAGGAATAAAGGTGGTGGCTATTTATTGGCCAAAGCTATCAGCCAAATTGCTTTTTCAGCTTTGAATGCAGAATTACTAGCCATACAGTGTGCTTTAAACCTAATGCATGAAAAATAATTTTCAGATTTTGAGCTTGAAACTGACTGCCTTAATGCTATATCATGTGTAAACACTCCTTTAACTGCTCCTTGGAACCTATATGTCCTATCTGATGATACTCATAATCTTTTGGGTGCTACAAAACTGGCTTATGTACTCAGGGAAGGTAATATGCCTGCTGACTGTTTAGCAAAGAGATCCAGAAATGAGAATATAAATTCAATCCTCATGTTTGATGAACTAGATGGAAAAACTAGAGGTCTAATTGATTTGGACAAAAGGGGTGTCCCCTCTATCAGAATTTCTAACGACATCTATGACTAAAAACTACACAATGATTCTGCTCTATTGTCTTCACAGGTTAGCTATCTTCGCATGGAGTTTTTCAATGCGGCCGTGGATATGGAAGGTCACCTCTCGGAACAGTGAGTAGCAAGGATCTCATCAGGAAGCAAATTTTTCCACCAAATCTCACCAGTTTGTCACCCTGTACTTCGCTTCATGGACTTTCACTAGTTTTCCGAGACTAAGAGTGTTAACCCATTCGGCCGACATACCATTGACAAACGGGGGTTTCAAATTTTCGATTCGCCGATATGTTCGTGGTATATCTGCTAGATGGAACATAAAGAAAGTTCCCTGCTGGATCATCGATGTACATTAGCCTGGTATTTAGTTTTTGATTAGGGGGAAACACCGCTTTTGGAAGCAAGTGTTTTATTGCTTCAAGAGCTTGCATTGGCTCTTAGATCATCAATTGGATGATTTTTTTTTTATCGAACTATGCCTTTTTTAGGGTCTGTTTTCAATTAAAAAAATGTATCCAAACGTGTTACAAATTTTTTTTTGCCAGTTCTCCTTACCGAACCAATTATTTGTCCACCAAAATGGAACATATCATGTGTTTGCCCACTACATTAATTATCACATGTACCTTCTACACAAATGTAGGATACACTTTATACAATTCTCCTACCCAAACCAACTATTTCCCTTCCAGCAATGAATCCCCAGTCAGGGGCGGATTTATTGTTATGTATAGTAAGACTTCAACCCTATTTGAGTTGTCAGCGTGAAGGTAGTAGTGGTGGAAGATTAGATTCCCATTTCTCGTCGGCCGTCTTTGTTTTTCCGCCGCATCTGTGCCAGGAACGCTCAGAGAAGAAGGCTGCTTCACGGCCTTAATTTTTTGGCCCAGAATGTACCAAAATATGTCGTTTTAGTACTTATTATTTTAAGTGGAACAACGTCGTTTCACTATTACTGAAGGGAAAAAAATAAAAAAAACAAAATACAGACTAAAACTCTAAAAGGGTTTCGATTGGGTCGTTTTCCACCAAGGCCCACTCGAAAATCAGAATGCGGGAAAAGACGGGGAGCATCTCACTCACTCAGCTCCGCCTCTGTGTCGGCCACCATTGCCATCCCACCACCGTCCTGCTATCGCCGTTGTCACCGCCAACGCCTGACTGCCTCCAGGCTCCCCTAAAAATGTTTCTAGTTCCGCCACATTCCCCGGTCACACCTTTGTAAGCCCAAGTGCAGGCTTCCTAATAGAGTTTGTATTGTAATCAACTTTTTACTTTACTTAGTTAGTCTAGTAAACTCATGTATATTTGGGTATAAATCACATTCATTTTGTAAATATCAGATAAAAAAACTCTTTCCCAAAATTCCTTGTTTCATGGTATCAGAGTCAACTCTCTAAAACCCTATTTTTTTTCAACACAGCCAACGTCCAAACTCACCACCCAACCATGAGCGATTCAGACAGGGTCGTCAACACACCGACGCCGCCTCCACCCACTGGCGACATTCCACCACCGGCGCTGCCCTGAAGCTTCCATGGCAACGATGGTCCTCAGCCACTGCAGTGACCTCTTAATCATTCTTCTCCCTTTTACCTTCACCCATCGGATCACCCAAGCATGTCTCTCCGTTCGGTTGTTCTTAAGGGCGATAACTATCAGAAGTGGACTACCTCGATGAAGAACGCACTCAAGGCTAAATGTAAACTAGGTTTTGTTGATGGTCGTATCTCTCAAGATGATGTTTCCTATGTTGATCTTGATGACTGGTATAGTGTCAATTCCATACACATCAGATGGGTTATGCAATCTATTAATTCATCTCTAAGATCTTCCATCACTTATCCAGAAACTATTTTTGAGCTTTGGGAGGAACTGCATCATCGATTCTCTGTCAGTAACGGGCTGCGCCTTCTTTAGCTCCGTGCAGACTTGGCAAATTGTCGCCAAGGTGGGAAAATTGTTGCATCATATTATGGCGCTCTCAAGAAAATTTAGGATGAAGTTCAGACATATGTTCCCCTTTAAGCATGTCTCTGCGCAACTTGTACTTGTAATATCATGGCCAAACTTTGTGCAGAATGCGAGGTCAAGCGTCTTCATAAGTTTCTTCTCGGACTAGATGACTCCTTTGGAACTCTTCGCTTCAGCATCATGGCGCAAGAGCTCCATCCGTTCATCAATCACATTTATGCTTTGGTCGTGCAAGAAGAACGCCATAAGACTTACATGCTTGAACGCGATACCAAATCTGATGGTATGGCCTTTGCGGCTCAGGACAAGTCAGTCCTTTCAGCACGCGTTCAGTCTATCTCTACACCAGAAAGATCAACCAGCCGTCTCATGTGCTCTAACTGTGGCAAGCAGGGGCATGACATCTCCAAGTTATGGAAGCTGCATGGCGTTCCTGAGGGTTTTGTGCACCAGTTGGCTTGCGCAACCCAGGTACCGGTCTTGGCCGTGGCAGTTTGCCATCCGGAGTCGCCTTCTTAGCGCAGCAGAAAGCTCCCACTCTAGTGTCCGACATTATATCCTTCCCGGAGTCTGCCACTCGAGGTTCGAATCTCAGCCCCGACCAGTGACATGCAGTGTTGTAGATGTATAACACCATGAACACTCCAACTTCCGACGCTACTTGTAAGCACTATCTCTGGATTCTTGACACGGGTGCTTCTTTTCATATGATTGGGAATCTTTCCATCCTACATGATATTGTTGATATTGCTCCTGTGCCTATTAACCTTCCCGATAACCGTGTTGTTTAAGCATTCAAGGAAGGTTCTTTGGTTTTCTCTCAATCTGCTAGAATTTACCATGTTCTGTATCATTCAACACTGGAATGCAATCTCATGTCCTTTGCTAGGTTGCTTCTAAATGCTTGTTGTTTTGTTTCCTTGACCAAAAAATTGTGTATACTTCAGGAAAGCGATATGAAGCTAGTAATTGGTGTAAGTGAGCAGAGACATAGAGTTTACTAGTACCGGCATTTCTCGACAGCCGCCCGTGCCTGTTCTATAACCAATTCGGAGAAGGTGACCTCAACCGAGTAGTGGCATCGACGACTGGGGCACCACTCATTTACAATTTTAGAATCTTACTTGTTTCTTGTGATTCTGTACGGAGTTCTACTCCTTGTGATATTTGTTTTTATTACAAGCAAGCACAAGCTATTTTTCTATTGAGTTATAATAAAGCCAAACGCTTGTTTGATCTTGTTCACTGTAACATTTGGGGACCATAAAAAATTCCCGCTTCATGTGGTGCTACTTATTTTTCTACCATTGTTGATGATTACACTCGTGCTACATGGGTTTATTTAATTTAGTCCAAGTTAGAGGTTCCAAAACTGGTTATGGAATTTTGTGCATTAATTGTCACTCAGTTTCAGACATCAGTTCGTTGTTTCAGATCCGGCAATGGTACTGAAGTCTTCGGTCTTAAGGATTACATTTCTTCCCACAGTATTATTCATAAGACTTTGTGTGCTTACACACCTCAGCAGAATGGCAGATTGGAACGTAAACATTGCCATCTCCTAAATGTGGTGCATGCTTTGTGGTTTCTAGCTGCTCTTTCAATCAAGTTTTGGGGTAAATTTGTTCTTATAGCATGTTATTTGATCAACTGGACTCCTACGCCGATTCTTCAAAATCAGACTCCTTTTCATTTGCTTTTCCAATGAGCTCCGAAGTACTGGGATATTTGGGTATTTGTCTGTCTTTGCTTCGCTTCCACTCATCCTCGGCCTATGGACAAGTTTGCTGCTCGTAGTCGTAAATGCTTCTTCATGGGTTATCTAAGTGGAAAGCAAGGTTGACGTCTATATGATCTTGAATCGAAACATCTTTTCTTCTCCAGAGATGTTGTGTTCTTTGAAGAAGTATTTCCATTCCAGGTTCCATCCACTTCTCCGTTGCCCACTTCTATGCAGATTGACCCTTATCCGGCTGTCTTCCACAGTCAATATACTTCACCCCTCATGGAAAGGGGGAGTTCTTCGCATATTCTTCCCCCCCCTCCACGGTCAGGGAGAGCATCCATACGGACCTTGGTTGCTCATCCACGGTCATTCCACCAGCGCAACCCTCGTCCGCAGCCAAGCTCGCGCCATCCGGCGACTGCTCATCGCTGCCTACCGCAGTTAGCTGCCCAGCTAAGGAGGTTATTTTGAACGTTCACCGCAGGTCACTCCAGCGTCAACCTAGTGGTTTACTAAAGGGTTTTGTTTGAATTTCCATGCGTGGTGATGATTCTCAATCGGCTGTCTCTTCCAGTCCATATCCGATCACCAGCTTTGTCTCCTCCGCTAAATTTGCTCCAGCTCATGCTCACTTCTTGGCAGAAGTCACCTCAGGCCATGAACCAGTTCTCTTCTCAGAGGCCGTACAACACACTCCTTGACGTGATGCCATGCATGCCGAACTTGAGGCCCTCGAGAGAAATGGTACTTGATCTCTTACAGCTCTTCCTCCTAACAAGAAGCCAATTGGTTGTAAGTGGGTTGGTGAGTGCCGTTTAACTCGCCAAATACCTGCAAATTCACATCAATGCAATTAGTATAATGGTAAGCAGGGTCGATCCCACGAGGAGCAAAAACAATAATCAATAATTATTTTTCCTACTAATTTTGAAAACCTTTTTGGTGATGCCACCACGGCTTAAACAGTGATTTTACAAATACTAAAAATTGAAATGACGAATCTAAAAATGAGAAATAAATATATAAATGAATGATATCGGCTAAGAATAACTCATGCTAGTTACTATAGGTGCGCTTACCCCCCCCCCCCCCCCAATTATTTTTTACTTTATTGACAGTCAACTAATTATAATTAATTAATTATTTCCCTTACCAAAATGTTCCCAGAAAGTATTTGCTAAACCAGAACACATTTTGATAGCATTAAGTATTAAAAGAACCCAATATAGTAATTACCAAAGTAAAAGTAAATAGTAATGCACACTCAATTATTCCTCATCTTACTATTACAGTCTTAGCTAGTTAGCTATTTTTCACAAGACTGTGCTACTTACTAATCCCATCTAACAATTATATATTGGCGGAAATTAGATAGCAGTATTCTAAAAACATTTAAGTTGACCAGACTTAAACATATTAGAAATAAAATTCAACCAAGAACAATCAAAGAACATGTAAGAATCAATTATAATGCAATTAGGCATCACGATTTATAAACTAACATTTTTTATTCTCTGTCGATATATGAATTAGCTACTCATGCTGATTAAACTAATTAAATTAATAATATGATGAAACATGATTATTGAATTAACTAATTAAATAATAACACAAGGTATTAAAACACTACAGAAATACATCAAAGCAGTGCAAGGAAAGAATGAAAACAAAAAAAATAGTAAAGGTGATTAACTATACGCACGGGAACCAATGTTAAGTGATTAATTCAGTGCATGAAAACTAAGACAAGCATAAACTGGAACAAGGCAATAATGATCAAAGCTAACTAATAATTCTACGGATGATGTCTGCGTGAAAGTAATACTAAAACCAAAAAGAATAAATTTGTCTCGGTCTAACTCTGTATCCCATACTAATGTCTCATGCATCAATAAATTTTTACTCCTGCGATTCTAAGTTTGCAAATTTCCTAAAATAAGAGTACAGTTTGAAGTTCTATCCCGCTGGACTCCAAGTTTGAATATATTTCACAGGTCATTCCTTCCCAAATATGAAATTAGATCTTATCTAAATAAGGGATAGGACCTAATCAAATCTCCAATTTTATCTTCATATACATCTCTTCAAATCAGCCCAAATAAGCTCCAAATCTTTCCAAATCAAAATTCAAATCTGCTCTATGGTTGCTACATCCGAGTTGATTCTATGCAATATCTTACTACTTTTTCTTTCCATTATTGCCAAACACCCCCTATTCTCCTCCAAATTCATCTGAAGCCCATAAACTGTGATTTGTTACAAATAAAATACCTGAAGTGCACATTAATCCCATTAAATCACTGTTAATCCCAATAAAATGAACAACATATTTCATAACATCAAATATCCTCACACTTGAGTTATGCTTGCCCTCAAGTATGAAATTAGAATAAAATCATGTTATATATTACAAAAGTCCCAAGTATCCCCAATTGACCTTAAGAAAGACACAAAAGAAAAATAACAAAAGACACTAACTACACATCCAAAAAAAAAAATCAAACTCAGCATACCAATCCTTGATTTCTCGATCCATAGAAAAACTTTACCTTACCAACAACAAAGGGTCTAGTATAACACACTTGAAACTATCACACCCTTCAAATGATATAGGTAAAATATCTTCAAATTAGTGCAAACCAGCCCTCAACTTAACAAAATAAGACAAGCATCAAATATTTCTCACGTTTCACACATTCCCTCTAGATATAAGGGACAGTCACTCATATATATGAAGTTCACATGACAATACTCAAATCATTCAATACAAATCAGAAAGGTCTTTATTCAAGGTTGTAATGGGGCTAGGGGGAATAAAAATGAGGTAAGATCCTAAGGGTTCTAAGCTAAAAATATAAATATACATGCATGCTCATTTCAACCCAAAAATTCCTCAATCAATGAAATAATTTTCAGCCATCATAAAGTGGAAAAAATCTGCTCAGAACTGGCTGTAATTACTAAGTGTTGGTGCTAAAATTTCTTCATTTTTCATCATTCTTTTTCTCATTTTTCTGATTTTCTCCTTTTTTTTCTGGGCAATCCACCCCTTTTTTTCCCTGAATTTTTCAGCACCAAATCACCCATTTTATTCTCATTTTACTGCACCTCTGAAATTAGTACCGCAGTCACTCATATTTTTCAAGCATAACAACAACAAATAATCTGAGAAATCAATATAGTCACAAGCATGCATATATAAGGAACACAAAAGAGGGGATAAAAACATGCTTTGGCTTCATTTTTCTGTGGCTCAAACAAAGAAAAAGGTCAAGGCTTCAAGGGGTTTACTAAGGGTGATGTATGGTAGGCAATATAAGATGTGGGGTTTAAATCCTAATGTCTTTCATCATTTTCACACCAAATAATTCAAGTAATGTGATGGCTCTCACAAAAAAGATTGATGTGGAGACTGCTCTATTCTAGCTCAAACCTCACTTTTACTAGGCTCAAATGTTCCATTATCTTTTTTCGTCATCCATGTTAGAGTAAATAAAGATTGATTTTATTTGATTGATTCTAGATAAATCTTGCTGACTAAGCCATAGTCTTAGTAGGACTCTATTTCCTTTGTATTCTATTTATTCCTATCACCAATCGATCATTTTCTTACGGCAAATACATCTTGTCATGGTATCAGCGTAGTGTTCTGATTCACCTTCCAAAACTTAGATTTTGTTTTCGGCCGCCATCCTTCTTCTCCCTCCAGCGGCCGAACCTCTCATTCCCCTATTCCTTCCAAAAAATTTTTCCAATGCCACTCTCATCATGGCCAGTGAAAAATTATTATTCAATGCTCTCCTCCAAATGATGCAAATCAAGCTCAATAAGTCCAACTTACTTCTATGGAAACGTCAGATTGAATATGTCCTCAGACTTCAGAAGCTTTTTGGTTATCTCAATGGGTCGACTCCATTCCCACCTCTCCCCACTTTGCCGTCAGCCGGCTCATCGTCTTTCTCTTTTTCCCCCGCCCTCCGCTCTCCTTCCCCCAGCTCCACAATAGACCATGCAGTGGCTCGGGCGGCTTACAAATTTGCCAAGGAAGTCTATGACCTCCAGATTGATGAAGACCAGAGGGTCTGCAGCTACTATTCTCTTCTCTCTCTCTCCCGAACTCCCAACTTCATGTGTGACTGCCAAGGACATCTGGGACAGCTTGCCACTTTTCAAAATAGCAGCACATCTACTATCATGCGCCTTTGTGCAGATGCCCATGGTATTTGTAAGAGAGGTACTGTTCATGAACTCCATTTGCAATTTAAAGATATTTTTGAGATGTTATCCCTTATGGGTTCTCCCGTTTCTAACGATGATCAGATAATTTGGTTTTTAACTGCTCTTGGGTCTGAGTTCAAAGATTTTTCTACCCCATTGATTAATTCTTTCCCTACACCCTTATGTGCCAAAGTATTTTCTCATGCCAAGAACCACGAGGCGTTCTTAAAACGTTTATGGGGGAATTCCGCATTGGCATCTGGGCCAATTGCTTTCACTATGGGAGCAAATCCCTTAGCCGATCGCGCGTGGGATCATGCGCCGGTAAGGGGCGGAGAAGCATTTGGTTCTATGCACCGCCAGGGGCGGTCGCTTCGGTGGATGACATATTGGCCGGTCCATTGGTTATGCTTTGCCAGCCGCCTCGGGCTCAGGTACTGGTCGTGGTCGGCCGTAATGCACCTGGTTTGGATGGATAAGTTATTTTGCTGCTACTTGCTATAAGATGTTAGCTCAGACTCGTCGTATAGACTCGAATCATCTGGCATAAAACTTCTAGGCGTCCATACAGCTGAATCCCTCTGCAAGCACTTCAGACTGGTATCTTAATTCCAGCGCAACTAGTCACATGGCATCTTCATCCTCCGGCTTGGACAGTGTTTCTCCCTATTCAGGTAAATCTCAGGTTTATGTTGGTAATGGTGCTCCTATTCAGATTTTTCATGTTGGTGATTCTCATAATTCTGAGCATTTGAAACTGTATGATGTTCTGGTTGTTCCTGAAATTACTAAGAATTTACTGTCTATTAGTAAACTGACCAGAGATTTGAATGTGTTTGTTACCTTTAATGATCGGAACTTTGTAATTCAGAACAAAATATCCAGGGAACTCGTGGGAAGGGGCCACAATAATGGATGTCTGTATGTGTTAGACAAAGGTGAAGCAGCACTGGATTCCTTCTTGAAGCAGAATAAAGGACGGGCATCCTTCGAGCTTTGGCATGCTCGCCTAGGACATGTGCCAACTGCAGTTATTTCATGGCTACTGGAGTCAGGTTTCCTTTCTGTTTCCTCTTTATTACCTAAACTGCATACTTGTACTCCTTGTGTTATGGTCAAGGGGCAGCGGTTATCTTTTGTTGAAAACACTAAACGTCCTGCGCACTTTCTGGATTTAGTACACTGTGATTTTTGGGGTCCTTCCTCGGTTTTATCTAAGACTGTTTTTTCTTATTATGCCTTATTTTTGGATGATCACTCTCATTTTACTTGGGTTTTCCCATTTCATTGCAAATCCAAATTTTTTGAAACATACTTAAAGTGTAAGGCTTTGGTTGAAAATCAATTTTCTTCCACCATTAAGGTTTTTCAGAGTGATAGAGGCATTGATTTTTTTGAAAACGTGCTTGCGGTCTCATTTTGCCTGAAAAGGCATTCACCATCAAGTGTCATGTCCATATACTTCGCAACAAAATGGACGAGCAGAGCAAAAACATCGGCATGCTGCAGAAATGGGGCTTACAATGCTATTCCATTCGCATCTTCTGCTTTTAGTTGGGTTGACACCTTTGCCACTGTAGTTTATACCATTAATCGGTTACCTGCTCCAATATAGCAGCATGCTTCTCCCTATGGTCTTCTCTATCAACGGGATCCTATTTACTCAAACTTCCATCCTTTCGGTTGTCGAGTATTCCCTTTTGTTCATCCTATGGCCGATCACAAGCTATCCCCTCAGAGCATTCCTTGTGTTTTCATTGGATACAATTGCCATTATAAGGGGTTCTGTTGTCTTGACACTACCACTGGAAAAATATATGTCACCCGCCACGTACAATTTGACGAGAGTTATTTTCCCTTTGCCTCCTCTACTTCGGCGTCCTCTATCTTAACTTGGGATGTCTCTGCCTTTTTGGATGATGACGGTGATTCCGGCTCTTTCTTGTCTCTAGTTGATGAATCAGGTAATGTGCCCAGTCTAGTTTACTTATCTGATTCCGGTGAGTTCACACATGCACGACGGTTTCCTCTTCAGTCCCCGCCGGCCAGACCACCATCCCTGGCTGTGCATTCTCTTACCACTGCCGCCACTCTATCCCCGAACTCTTCTGCCAGTCCGATGCTTCCACCTTCTCGATCTTAATCGAATCCCCAAAGGATGGTTACTTGGACGACCTCTGGTGCTATTCAGCGACGGGATTATTTGGATTTTTTACCCATGGTTTTCTTGTTGCTCTTCTTGCTCAGTCTGAGCCTTCCAATTATCGTTCGGCTCTTAAGGATCCTTCTTGGATAGCTGCTATGGATGAAGAGATCGCTGCCCTTAAAGGAAAGCACACTTGGGATTTGGTTCCTCCCCCATCGGATGTCAACGTTGTTGGCTCCAAATATATCTATCGGCTGAAGTATCGCCTGGATCGTCACAAGGCCCAATTTTTTGCTTAAGGGTTCTCGCAGATTCCGGGTTTTGACTTTGATCACACTTTCAGTCCTGTGGTTAAAGCTTCCACTGTACATGCTGTCCTTGCCATTGCTATGATGCGCTCCTAGCCCTTTCATCAGCTGGACGTTAAGAATGCCTTTCTGAATGATGTTCTTGATAATCTAGTCTGCATGGCGCAACCTGTTGGCTATAAGGATCCACTTCATCCGAATTACGTCTGTCATCTGAAAAAGGCTATTTATGGTCTTAAGCAAGCCCCTCGGGCCTGGTTTCAGAGGTTCAATACTTATCTTTTGCAGCTTAGTTTTCAGTGCAGTTCGGCCGAAACTTCTTTATTTGTTTTATCTAGATGGACATCTGTGCTTTATCTCCTGGTGTATGTTGATGACATCATCCTCACTGCCAACGATTCCAAGCCCCTCTGCCAGTTCATTGATAGGACACATCGGGAGTTTGCTATTAAGGATCTTAGCGCTCTGCATTACTTTCTTGGCCTAGAGGTTTCACCCACTTCATTGGGCTTACTTCTTGGACAAGCTAAGTATGCTTGGGATATTCTCACTCGTGCCGGCATGTCTGATGATGTTCCAGTCACTACTCTTTTTATTCCTGGTTCGCAGCTACACAGCTCCACCAGTCCTTGTTTTCAAAATCTGACTCTTTACCGATTTCTCTTTGGTGCTCTCCAGTACTTGACGATCACTTGACCATACTTGGCTTTTTTGGTTAACACCGTTAGTCAATTTCTTCAGGACCCTTATGATAATCACTTTGTTGCGGTCACTCTGATTCTTTGATATATTCGCGACATGCTACATTTTGGTCTTACCTTTTGCTCTGCCAGCACTCCGAAAGTCTTGGGTTATTCAGATGCTGATTGGGCTCACTGTCTGAAAACCTGGCGTTCCACCTATGGTTATGCAGTCTTTCTCGGTGGTAATTTGGTCTCCTGGAGCGCGAAGAAGCAACCCATTGTCTCTCGCTCTAGTATTGAATCAATGTATTGAGCCCTTGTCAACACTGCTTCAGAGGTAGTTTGGCTGTTTCATTTGCTTTGTGATCTTCATGTCCCACTTTCCAATTCTCCACTGTTGTTATGTGACAACAAAAGTGCCATTTTTTTGGCTCGGAATCCGGTTGCACACAAGAGGGTAAAGCACATTGACATCGATTATCATTTTGTTTATGAGTTGGTCTCCTCTGGCAAGCTTCGAGTTGCCCATATTTCCACTAGTCTTCAGATTGCTGACATCTTCACCAAGGGACTTTCACGTCCTCTTGCAAATTCTTCAGGTCTAAGCTTTGCATTGCTGAGCATCCGACGTTTCGCTCGAGGGGGGTGTTAGAGTAAATCAGGTTTGATTTTATTTGATTGATTTGATTGATTTTGGATAAGTCTTTTTGACTAAGCCAGAGTCTTAGTATGACTCTATTTCCTTTTTATTCTATTTATTCCTGTCGGCAATAGATCATTTTCTTAAGGCAAATACATCTTGTCAATCCCAAGTATCATCTAGGCCAATTTAGACCAATTATATTAAACTCATTTACCAAGTAATTTTAGAGGTGTATCAAGTAACCAAACATATCACACAAGAGCTTCATCACTAGCAAGTTCAGTCAGTCAAGAAACAATAACATCAAGAATAGTATGCTGAATTTGACTCGACTAAAAAAAATCAAATTTTTTTGTATTTTTATTAAATGACACTAACACATAAACACGTAATCCTCCTCACACTTAAACCTTGCTTACCCTCAAGCATTCTTAGCAAAAATATAAGAAAGAACAAAACCACCTAAAAACTAGAAAAAGAAAAAAATTGAAGAAAAAAGAAATAAAAAATTAGGGATGGGGGAACTTATTGGGAGGGGCCAACCACATTCCGAAAGGCTAAAAGAATCGGTTTATTCTGCTCCATGATTCAGTCAACCTTCTGCTGGAGGCTTTTGAGGTCTTCATTGATGGATACGAGTGAAATATGACTTGCAAGAGTAGAAAAGCTCGGGCTGGGAAACTGAGGGCACTTGTTAGCATCCAAATGGATCAAATTAGATTCTACCATAGCATTCAGATGCAGAAGAGAAGGGGCTTTAACCAATTCCAGCTGAGGTAAACCATCAAAAATCACATTTTTCTGAAGAATGTGGCACAAAGTGACATGGCGAATATATCATCTCCATATAAGTAGGGGATTTTCCATAAATCAATTATGCTTCACACGCCTGATATACATAGCCAAATATACGAATTCCATAAGTTATAAAATACTCCAATATTTTGGTTTTGATTTTCATAATACCTTGGCGTGAATTATGCTGATTACAGCATGTTCCAACATGGAAGGATTTTCGGTTCAAAATAAGTTCACACAAAATTGCCAATTAAATATTCACTTGCAAATCCCTTGACTTTACAATCTCCCCCTTTGGCTTTTTTGTGGACCCGTAATATTTTGGACATGTAATTCCCAACGAAAAACTTCCATCATAAAAAACATAGGCTTTCATCAAAATAGCAAAATAACAATCAACAGAATACCAGAATTCCTATACACATGAAATCCGAAAACCAGAAACCAGAAATCCAAAACATAAATGTCAGTATAGCCAAATTGAACAAAATAGTCAAATCCGACATCCCAAAATCACTCCCCCTGGGACCACACATAGACCAAAGTTAACATAAAAAAACATCAAACTAACAGCATCAAGTAAGCTCCCCCCTGCATTAGACATCAACTCAAACTTCCAACTGTGACTTCTCTGCCTCTAGACTAATATTTTCTGCCTCCAACGCAGCCATTTGTATACCTATAGCTCAAAGTCTAGCATTCAGAACAGTCAGCCTAGCCTCCTTTTCTGCTGCTGATGAAGAAGTCGATCGAGATGGTTTCCACGGGAGATCATGCACATACCTTAACCCGAACGTCTTCTTGTTGGGCCTCAGAAACTCTGTATCAATCACAACATCCGAGGCCTTCCCTTTTACTTTTGCACTCTTGGCTAGTGCAGAGATCAGAGCATGGTAAATAATGGCATCATTGACCTTGGGAGCAGTAGCTTGTCTGACTAAGTACTGCTGAATAAGTAGTCCTAGGTTGACATCCTTCTGTGTTCCAACACTGTACAACAATTTAGCCATTTCCCTTGTCAAGGTTGTGGTATTAGTAGAGGGCAACCAACAATGTACGGCCACCTGATATAATCCAAAGAATCTCGAAGACAAGCAGGATGCTTGTGAATATCCAGTTGCCGGCCATTCAACCTTATACCCGCCAGAGATAACAGCCAATATTTGATTATCAGACACTCCCAATTCTTCTGGAAAACCTCCCCCTATCTCAGGTGTCTTAAGACCCAGCAATTTGTTAATCCTGGTGGCCGAGACATCTATGAGCTTCCCCCGTACATATACCCTACCATACCATAGGGAACTCATCTCTAAATTACCAGTCATAAGGTTAGAATATACCTCAAGTACAGTCTGCCTGTTGTACTGTAGCTGGATCATGGCTGCAGTAGTCATGCCAATTGCTTTCAGATAGTCCGAAAAACCACTCTCCTTGTAAGCTTTTAAATCTACAGGTCTTTCAGCAATGACCTTCCTTTCTAAGAAAAATTCTCCCATCTCTTCACCCTTTGAGTCAAAATATACAACAGAATAAGCCTCGCTTACAGAGGGGGGAGGTAGTACTTTCTTCTTCGTGCAGCCATGCCTTCTCTTGCTCCCTTTTGCCTGGGCAGAAACCTTAGCTTTAGAAGCCTTTCTTTTTCCTTTAGCCATCTGATAGAATTTGTCAAGCACCTCATCACTTGAGTATGATAGATCTGGAATTTCCTGTGTTGGAACACTTCCTGAACCTTCAGCCTCATTCTTTTCCTCAGATTCTCCTTCAGGCTGATCATCTTGAACCAAATCCTCATCAGTCTCATCATCACTCTCAGAGACATACTTATGG
The DNA here is from genome assembly GCA_037428765.1 of Rubia yunnanensis. Classification (NCBI taxonomy): domain Eukaryota; kingdom Viridiplantae; phylum Streptophyta; class Magnoliopsida; order Gentianales; family Rubiaceae; genus Rubia; species Rubia yunnanensis. The sequence continues at coordinate 90,265,296 of CM075068.1, forward strand.
TTAGAAAAATCTTCATCTGCTGACTCAGAATTCAGATTATCCTGCATCTCATCATCTGCACCCCCCAGATCAGCATCCGACCCCAAATCCATATCATCATTATGTTCACCCTTCTGTGTTGGAACACTGTCATCACTGTCTGACATCACAATGATGATGGGCTTTCTTAATTCTTCCACCCTTTTGGCATAATTCGAATCATAAAATCCCACCTGCAGTTTGTCTCTGTTTCTCACAACTTCCCTTCCAGCCACTTCACTGTCATTTATTTCTCTCAAAGAAACAAAACTAGGCAATGGAATATAGCAATGCAAATAGAATCTGTCTTTTTCTCTAAATTCAACATATCTTCCCATCACAAATTTCACATTATAATTCTCAAGCCTCCTTATTCCGCCTATGTTACCGGTCACTAACTCCTTAACTTTAACAGTCAGATATTCTCCTGTTATACTCCTAATATTTGTTAAATCTATGGCAACTCTGTGTGCCTCAAGCCATTCAAAGATTTGACCAACACTCTTACATTCAATACCCATGAATTTTAATGGAGTAGGATCAGGACCAGTTACCGTGGGTTTCTTCTTCTTGATTCCAGAGGTTTTTTCTTGAGAATTAGTTTCAACTCCGGATTCCCCATTCTATTTATCGTTGCCGGGAGCCTCTTGCTCTACTTCAGCTGTCTCCTTGACCTCATCTTTTTCAGTGCTTCCTTCATTTTGCTCTTGATTTTCTTCCACACCTGTTTTTCCTCTAGCTTGGTCAGCATACCTTTTATTTTCATCAAGTAAAACCAATTCCAGATTGGTTGAAAATTGGTCTTCATACATAACTTCTTGCACCTCTTCTTCATGTGTAGGATATTTGGAGTTGACATCCTTTAGCACAATATAGAGATGAAGAGGAGTTGTGGAGAGCAAGATTTTTCCGCAGTGAGTTGAAGAGGAAAATATTGGCCGATTGTAGAGGGATACGAAAGATTTTTGGGCAAGTTTGAATCCCACTTTAACTCTTCACCTATTCACCTCTTTTCCTGCAAAGCACTTTTTAGATTTCCCAAACTTGTTATGATGATGCTTTCTTCACTTGTCAAGTCAAGTTGTCATTTCAAAAATAACTTTCAACACACCATTCTAACCATCTCCTATTTTTGTACAACCTTGCTACCTTCCAATTTTTTGTTCTTTTCGGATTTTTCTAAACAAAAATAACCAACAAAAATATTTACAGGAAAAATAATTATGGTAAAAATTACCTCATATTTGACAAACACCTAAGTGTTGTCGAAGGTTCTCAAAATAGGTGGCATCCAACGGCTTTGTAAATATATCAGCAAATTGCTCATGTGTTGGAACATAGACTACTTCCACTTCCTTTCTTTCAACCAGATCTCTAATAAAGTGATGTCTTATGTTAATGTGTTTGGTTCTCGAGTGCTGAACTGGATTTTTCGAGATATCAATAGCACTGTGTTGTCACATAGAATTTTTAAGGGGCCTTGATTAATTCCATAGTGTTTCAACATTTGTTTCATCCATAATAATTGTGCACAACAACTCCCCGCTGCAAGATATTCAGCTTCTGCAGTAGATAGAGAAATCGAGTTCTGTTTCTTACTATACCAGGACACCAAATTTGTTCCAATAAAGAAACATCCACCTGTGGTACTTTTTCGATCATCAGCATTACTAGTCCAATCAGAATCACTGTACCCAATCAACTCTGAATCTTGATTCTTAAAATACCAAACACCATACTCAGAAGTCCCACTTACATATCGAATAACTCTTTTAACTGCAGTAAGATGAGATTCCTTAGGATCAGCTTGAAATCTTGCACATATTCCAACACTGAAACATATATCTGGTACATATTCCAACACTGAAACATATATCTGGTCTGCTTGTGACTAAATACAATAAGCTTTCAATCATGCCTCTATATAACTTCTGATCGACCGGAACTCCTTTTTCATCCTTTACTAGTTTATCAGAAACTCCCATAGGAGTTCGAACTGCTCGAGCACTACTGAGACCAAATTTTTTAATCAAATTCAAGGCATACTTACTTTGATTTATGAATAGACCATTCTGTCCTTGTTTGACTTGCAATCCCAGAAAGTAAGTCAGCTCTCCAACCATGCTCATTTCGAATTCAGATTGCATAATGGTGACAAAATCCTATACCATAGATGGTGAAGTAGAACCAAAAACTATGTCATCAACATAAATTTGAGCAATCAGAAACATTGAAGCCTTGTCAAGCACAAACAAAGTGCGATCTACTCCCCCTCGATGATAACCTTTCTGAAGAAGAAAGGTAGTAAGTCATTCATACCATGCCCTGGGTGCTTGCTTTAGTCTGTATAAAGTCTTCTTGAGACGATATACATGATGTGGATAATGAGGATCTTCAAAGCCTCTAGGTTGTTCCACATATACTTCTTCATTCACCACTCCATTTAAAAAAGCACTCTTGATGTCCATTTGATACAAAGTAAAGTTCAAAGAGCAGGCAATAGCTAGTAGAATTCAGATAGATTCTAACCTGGAAACCGGTGCAAAGGTTTCATCAAAATCAACACCTTCCACTTGTGTATAACCTTGAGCAACAAGTCTAGCTTTGTTTCGGGTGACTAAGCTGTCTGCATCTGATTTATTCTTGAAGATCCACTTCGTACCAATAACATTAATGCCTTTGGGGCGAGGCGTAAGATACCAAACATCATTCCTTGTAAACTGACCAAGTTCATCTTGCATTTCAGCAATCCAATACTCGTCAAGTAAGGCTTCTTTGTAGTTTTTGGGTTCAATTAGAGAAACAAAACAGTGTAGTCCAGCCAGTCGTCGGTAATCAACTCGAGGCACTGATCGAGTACTTCTCATGGTTGAACCGGGTTGATCATGTGTTGGAACATATGATTCAGTAGTAGGGGATGATGTTCCAACATACTTAGCTTCGTCAGTGTTAGTACTTATCTGCTTGGGTATGCCGGTATTCTGTCATGATTCTGTTTCAACCAAAGGAGGCGCCTTGTCAGGTTGAGACAACTGTGTTGGAACATGAGAGTTACCAGATTCTTCCTCGACAACGTCAGACTTTTGTTCTTTCTCTGAATCATCCACAATAACATTTATAGATTCCATGAGAGTGTTGGTTCGATGATTAAAAACTCTATAGGCACGGTTGTTGATGGAATACCCAAGAAAAACTCCTGTGTCACTTCGATTGTCAAATTTTGCCAATTGTTCTCTATCTCTGAGAATGTAGCATTTGCTTCCGAACAAATGAAAATATGAGACATTTGGTTTTCTTCCCTTCCAGATTTCGTAGGATGTTTTGCTGGTGAATGGTCGAAGATATACTCGATTGATTGTATAACATGATGCATCGATCGCTTCTGCCCATCATTTCTTGTGAATATCTTTCTCTGCCAATATAACTCGAGCCATCTCTTGTAGAGTTCTGTTCTTTCGTTCTACGATACCATTCTGTTGAGGGGTGATAGGAGCCGAGAACTCATGTTGGATTCCAAGCTCATCGCAGAAGGAACTGAATTGTTCATTCTCAAATTCTCTACCATGATCACTTCAAATTAGAATTATCTTCCCTACTGGACTCCCCTTTCAGTTTGTAACTTCACTAGAAGGCTTCTAAATACTTCTATCGTATCATATTTTTCTTTCAAAAAGGCTACCAATGTAAATCTGGAGAAGTCATCAACACATACAAAGATATATTTCTTTCCACCTATACTAGGTGTATTAACCGGACCCATCAAATCCATATGCAATAATTCCAGATTTCTAGATGTAGTAATATACTGAACTGAAGAGTGAAGAGATCGAATTTGTTTACCTTGTTGACATGGTCCACATACAACTCCGTCCTTGCTGGTTAAGGTAGGTATTCCTCGTACAGCTTTCACATTTTTTACTTTCACCAATGTTTTATAATTGATGTGGCCGAGCTTCCTGTGCCAAAGAATTCCTTCATCTTGCTTTGAAATCATACACCGAACTCCTTGTTCTAGAAGATAGCAATTGTCTGATGATCTTATTCCTGAAAGAACCTTGTTTTCTCCATGCTTCACTATACATTTGTCCTTCTGGAATTCTACTACCAAATTGTCGTCACACAGCTGGCTTATACTTAGCAAGTTTGCCTTTAGATCTTCAACAAATAATACACTTGTGAATATTGGAAACCCTTCAATTTTCAATTCACCCTTGCCAATTACTCTGGTTCTCTTTCCATCACCAAAGGTTACATATCCGCCATCATATGGAGTAATGTTCATGAGATATTCTAGAGTGTCAGTCATGTGGCGAGAACAACCGCTATCAAAGTACCATGAATCGCTGGAATAAGCTTTTAGAGAAGTGTGTGCCACCAGACACGTACTAGATTTTTTAACAATCCATACCTTTCTGATCGATTTTACTGTATGAATATCGCCTATGTTGGAACACGACAGAAGTTGTCTTCCTGTCATTTGATCTCTTATCAGTCTTCTGTACTGCTTTTCAGCATGTCCTTGATACGTACAGTATTTATATATGAGTGGCTTTCTCTGATGAGGCATCCCATACTTTCGTTTTACTTCTCGGATCTTAGCCTTGAGAGTTACTGGTTTTTCATGTGATTCAGTCTTGGGTTCTTTCCCGTATCCAATCCCTTGTCGATCACCAAAGTTTCTTCCCATATCCAGAATATCATCAAGCTTTTCCTTTTCGGAATTTAATTTAACAATAGTTGCTTCAGACATCTCGGCCCTCTTGACTACTTCTATCAGTTTTCCATTCAGTTCTTCATTACTCTTTTCAAATTTTGCAATCGTGAACCGTAATTCTCTTTCACTTTCCATTAACTTCCTTTTTTATTCGTTCAGCTCTTTGTTTGTGTCAGCTACTTGGACCCACATAGCATACATTTTTTCATAGGTGATGTAGATTTCTTCATCACTTACAGATAAATCATCATCTTCATTGCTGTGTGAGTCATCCAGATCTATGTTGGAACATACAGCTTACCTTTTTTCAGTGTGTTGGAACATTGGTCCTCTAATGTATCATGAACCTTTGCTCCAAAAGCTACGTAGTTACTGGTGAGTTCCTCTTCGTCCTTCTCATCATCTTCATCTTCACTCCAAGAGGTGGCATATGATTTTCCTTATTTCTTGCGAGTGTTAGCACATTTAGCCTGAATAGGACCATATCCTTCACATTCTCTGCACTGAATTCGTCCAGCCTATTTTGGTTCGTTGTTCTGATTTCTCCCGAACTGCGGATTCCCTAGTTCAAATCTCCATGATTATTACCCGAGTCTTGTTGTCTTTGTCTATTTCCGCCAAACCTTTCCTGAGATTTCTTGTTGACCACCTTCTTTAGCATTCTCGAGAAATTCTTCTTGATCAGTGCAAGTTTTTCAATCTCATCATCGCTGTCAGACTCGTGATTATCCTTAGATGGAGACACTTTGAACGCCAATTCCTTAGAGACTCTTTTTGTAGCTTGTTGGAATGTCATCTCATATGTCTGTAATGAACCCATTAGTTCATCTAGGCTCATGGTGGCTATGTCTCTTGCTTCCTCTATTGCTGCTACTTTCATTGCAAATCTTTTGGGAAGTGATCTCAGGGTCTTTTTCACCAGTTTTGTTTCTTTGTACACCTTTCCAAGTTGATAAGCCATGTTGGAGATGTCCCTGAGTTTTCAATTGAATGTGGCAATGGTGTCATCTTCATCCATTTTGAGTTCCTCAAACTTAGTCGCCAACATCTGTAATTTGGATTCACGAACTCGACTGGTTTCTTCGTGAACAGTCTGTAGAATGTCCCATGCTCTCTTTGCTTGGTGACATGTAGAAATAAGCTTGAACTGATTTTCATCAACTGCAGTGAAGATTGCATTAAGTGCCTTCGAATTTTCCAGAGATTCTTTGAGGTCATATGGAGTCCATCTAGCCTTGTCTTTGGGCTTCTGCTTCCTTTGGCTTAACTCTCCTTCTACCGCCTTAGAACTTATATCAGCATCTTCTGTAGGATGATTCCATTCATTCTCAACATAAAACCATGCAAGCTCGTCCAGTGAATTGATGAAGACCCTCATGTGTGCCTTCCAATAGTTGTAGTTGTTTCCTTCTAGCAGGGGTGGTCGAGAGACTGAAGCTCCTTCTCTTGTCGTCATGGTAAAACTGGATCTCACTTTCCTTGAAACAACCAAGGGAATAATAAGTGATGAGGCTCTGATACCAATTGAAATCTAGTTTTACCACTTTTTCTAGTCCTTACTAGTGTGTTCCAACATGACTAAATTAACCAAGTGCATAATAACGTAAAACGTAAAAGACACACGACTTGGTTACGCAGTTCGGTGTAATCCACCTACATCTTCGGGGCCTAGCCCAGTTCAGAATGAATCCACTAATTAGAAAGATACAGTGCATAGTACAGGTTACCAAATACTTATCTTTACTAACTATAATGAGTGAATTATGCTAGCTCCCCTAGCTACCGATCCGCCTTGATCAGACTCCCTCTGATCTCGAACTCCGTTGACGCAGGATCTCCTCCTCCCGAGTAATTAAGGTTTACGATTTTGAACTTTGTGCAGCAGGTCAGGTATGTTGGAACACAGTAATCTGACTCTTTTGCAAATCTCGAAAGTCTCAAAAATCTGTATGCAGATTTTTGCTCTGTAAAATCCATGAGTGTGCAGCCATGTTTGTCCCAATTTATATCCACGAACAGATTGGAATACTCCTTGATTATCTCCACAATATTCCTATTCCAAATCTGCTTCTTGAAGCATATCCAAATCCCATAAATAAAGGGATTTACCTTATATCAATCTATCCCATATATTCGAATATATCATCTCCATATAAGTAGGGGATTTTCCATAAATCAATTATGCTTCACACGCCTGATATACATAGCCAAATATACGAATTCCATAAGTTATAAAATACTCCAATATTTCGGCTTTGATTTTCATAATACCTTGGCATGAATTATGTTTATTATAGCATGTTCCAGCATGGAAGGATTTTCGGTTCAAAATAAGTTCACACAAAATTGCCAATTAAATATTCACTTGCAAATCCCTTGACTTTACAGTTTCCACAAAATCATTTTTGGTTTTTATCTTACTATCCCCAATACCTAGAGCATCTATTGATGTACCATCACTAAGAGTAATAGTAGATGTATAGGTTTCATTTATGTAAAAGAAAGAAGACTTACCACCAGTCTTTTGTTTACTGCAACCTGAATCCACGTACCAAGTTTGTGACTCGGGTTCATGCTTAGGATCGTGTGCACCCTTAACAACCATCAACAAAATCTCTGCCTCCACTTGTTCGGTGAAATTTAAACTTACTTCATTCCCCTTATCATATGACATCTTTTTATAACACTCAGATCGATAGTGCCCTTGTCTATGACATCGCCGATGCTATACTTGTCAAAGTGTCCTCGTCCTTCTCCTCAGCCTTGCTAGTCAGTCAAACTCATTGTTAGAGTAAATCAAGTTTCATTAGATCTTGATTGATTCTGGATAAGTCATGTTAACTAAGCCAGAGTTCTACTCAAATTATGTTTCCTTATTGTACTCTATATATTCTTGTCCGCAATATAATAATTGATTACGGCAAATGCATCTTATCATGGTATCAGAGCAGTGTTCTGATTCACCTTCAAAAACTTAGATTTTTTTTGGTCGCCATCCTTCTTCTCCCTCTAGCGGCCGAACCTCTCCACTCTCATCATGGCCAGTGAAAAATTATCGTTCAATACCCTTCTCCAAATAATGAAAATCAAGCTCAATAAGTCCAACTTTCTTCTCTGGAAACGTCTGATTGAATACGTCATCAGACCTCTTAAGCTTTTTGGTTATCTCGATGGGTCGACTCCATGCCCACCTCTTCTCACTTAGTCGTCGCCCGACTCATCGTCTTTCTCTTTTGTCGCCGCCATCCGCGGTCCTCCCACTGACCATGCGGCGGCTCAGACGGCTTATAAATCAGACAAGGACATCTATGACCTCTGGATTGATGAAGACTAGAGGGTCTGTAGTGTGTTGTTCTCCTCTCTCTCTCTTGAGGCCTTTTCCGAACTTTTGACCTTGTATGTGACTGCCAAGGACATTTGGGACAGTTTTTGTGCCACTTTTTGAAATAGTAGCACGTCCACCATTCTCCGTCTTCATGCAGATGCCCATGGTATACGTAAGAGTGGTACCATTCATGAACTCCATTTACAATTTAAAGATATTTTTGAACGGTTATCCCTTATGGGTTCTCCAGTTTTTAATGATGATCAAATAATTTGGTTTTTAACTGCTCTCGGGTCTGAGTTCAAAGATTTTTCTACCCCCTGATTAATTCTTCCCCTACATCCCCTTTATGCTAACGTTTTGTCACGTGCTAAGAATCATGAGCCATTTTTGAAAAATCTCCAAGGAAATTCAGTATCTGCGTCTGGCCCGGTAGCATTTTTTGCAGGTGAGCAGCCCCCAACCGAGCGTGTGGGGTTCACGCGCTGCCAGAGGTGGCTAAACTGGTGGCCACCGAGGCGGTCGATTCGGTTCTGGTCCTGGTCAGTTCACGGTTGGGGCTAGTTCTTGATGCGGTCGTGCTCACTGTACTTGGTGTGGTCGTCCGGGCCATTATGCTGCTAAATGTTACAAGATGTTAGCGCAGACCCATCGTTTAAACTCTACACACTTGGTCGATAATTTCCAGAATTCCTTGTAGATAGAGCTAACTTCTTGCGCATCGGTCTGGTGTGTTGATTCTGGTGCTACCTGTCATATGGCGTCTTCAGCCTCTGGCCTTGACAGTTTCGCACCTTATTCTGGTAATTCCTGTATTTCTGTTGGTAATGGTGTTTCTATTCCAATTTCTCATATTGGTGATTCTCGAATATCTGATACCTTGACACTGTCTAATGTTTTGGTCGTTCCTGCTATCAGTAAAAATTTACTGTCTATTAGTAAACTGACCAGAGATTTAAATGCATTTGTTACTTTAAATGACCGAAACTTTGTGATTTAGAACAAGGTTTCCAAGGCATTCGTGGGCAGGGGCAACAGTGTGGAGGACTGACGTGTTAGACAAGGGTGACGCAGCACTAGTTTCCTTCTTGCAGATTAAATTACAGGCATCTTTATAGCTTTGGCATGCTCGACTGGGGAATGTGCCAGCGACTGTCATCTCTAGTTTACAGAGGTCCGGTCTTTTTCAGTTTCCTCTTTTCTACCTAAACCGCATACTTGCGCTCCTTATTTTATGGCAAAGGGGCAGCAGTTGGCTTTTTTTGAAAATCATAAGCGTGTTGCTCACGTCCTGGACTTGGTACATTGTGATTTGTGGGAGCCTTCCCAAGTTTTGTCTAAAAATGGTTTTTCTTATTATGCCTTGTTTGTGGATGATTACTCTCGTTTTACCTGGTTTTTTCCAGTGCATCAAAAATCTGAGTTCGTTGACACTTACTTGCAATTCGAGGCCTTAGTCGAGAATCAATGTATGACCAAAATAAAAGTTTTTCAAAGTGACGGTGGCGCTGAGTTCTTAAATATGCGCCTACGATCCCATTTTGCCTCCAAAGGCATTCATCATCAAGTTTCGTGCTCATACACCCCGGAGCAAAATGGCCGGACCGAGCGCAAACACAGGCATGTTGCAAAAATGGGCCTCAGTATGCTTTTTCATTCGCATTTACCCTTGTCAAGATGGGATGATCCTTTTTCCACTGCAGTTTACACTATTAATCGGCTTCCCACTTTGGTGTTACAAGAACTTCTCCTTATGGACTTCTTTATCATCGTGATCCGATCTACTCAAACTTCCATCCTGGTTGTCAAGTATTTCCATACGTTCGTCATATGGCCCCTCATAAGTTATCTCCTCTGAGCGTTTCTTGTGTTTTCATCGGTTACGACTGCCATTATAAGGGTTTCCTCTGCCTTAATCTTTCCACTGGCAAGATTTATGTCACCCGTCATGCTCATTTTGACGAAGGCTATTTTCCTTTTGTCTCATCTTTGGCCTCGGCCATTGGGTTTGCTCTCTCGACCTTAGATGTTTCTGCTTTTTTAGACACTGCCGGCAGTTCTAGCCCACCACTCTTGACCCTTGATCAGCTGTCACCTATGCCCTGCACTACTTGCTTGTCGGACTCTGTTCCGCCATCTAATAACCGGTCAACCCCCCCCCCCCCACGGTCACCGGCAGCCAGTCCTACTGTCTTGGCGGCATCATCTACGATCACCTCGTTTATTCAGTCCCCAGTGTCCTCTCCGGCTCTTTCTCCTCCAGCCTCTTCACCACAGCATCGTACTCATCGCATGGCCACTAGATCATCCACTGGAGCTATTCAGCGTTGAGACTATTCTGGTCTTGTGGCTCATGATCTTCTTGATGCCCTTCTCGCCTAGTCGGAGCTCACTAATTATCGTTCAACATTGAAGGACCCATCTTGGATTGCTGCTATGAATGAGGAGATTGCTATTTTACGGGGCCAGCACACTTGGGATCTTGTTCCACCCCCTTCAAGTGTAAACATTGTTGGATCTAAATGGGTTTATCGGCTGAAGTATAGTCCTGATGGTACAGTTGATCTTCACAAAGCTCATCTTGTTGCGCAAGGGTTCTCTTAGATTCCGAGCTTCAATTTCGATAATACTTTTAGTCCGGTGGTCAAGGCCTCCACTGTCCGGACCGTTCTTGCTATTACCACTATGCACACCTAGCCTCTTCATCAGTTGGAGGTCAAGAACGCCTTTCTGAATGGTTATCTTGATACTCCGGTCAATATGGCACAACTAGTTGGTTATAAGAACTCTCTTCATCCAGATTATGGTTGCCGCTTGCAAAAGGCTATTTATGGTCTCAAGCAAGCACCTCGAGCATGGTTTCAGTGGTTCAGCACCTATCTGTCTCAGCTTGGGTTTCGGTGCAGTTCTGCCGACACTTCCCTTTTTGTTCTCTCTCAAGGCTCGTCATTGCTCTATCTCCTGGTCTATATTGATGATATCATCCTCACAGGCAATGACTCTGGGCTCATTCGATAGTTTATTATTCAGACACATAAGGAGTTCGATATTAAGGATTTGGGTGCCCTCATCTACTTTCTTGGCTTAGAAGTATCACTCACTTCTTCTGGTCTACTTCTCAGTCAAACTAAGTATGTAAATATATTCTCACTCGTGCCGGTATGTCTAATGTGGCCCGGTCTCTACCCCCTTTGTTCCTGCTTCGCAGGTACACAGCTCCACCAGTCTGCCATTTCAGAATCTGACACTGTATCGATCCCTTGTTGGTGCCCTACAGTATCTGACGATTTCTCACCGTCAGTCAGTTTCTTCAGGATCCTCGTGATGACCATTATGTTGCAGTCACTCGGATTCTTCGCTACATCAAAGGAATTCTCCATTTCGGCCCCACCTTTCACTCGGCCAGTACTTCTGACATCTTGGGGTATTCATATGCTAATTGGGCTCGTTGTCTCGAGACTCGCCGATCTACATATGGCTATGCAATCTTTCTTGGTGGAAACCTTGTTTCCTAGAATGTCAAGAAGTAACCTACCGTCTCTCATTCCAGCATTGAGTCAGAGTATCGAGCTCTTTCCAACACATCCTCGGAGATGGTCTTGATGACTCACTTGCTTCGCAACCTGCGTGTTCTGCTTTCGAGCTCCCCACTGTTGTTATGTGACAACAGTAGTGCCATTTTCTTAGCTCAGAATCCGGTTGCTCACAAGTGAGCCAAGTATATTGACATCGACTATCACTTTGTACACGAGTTGGTGGCTTTTGGCAAGCTGCGTGTTGCCCATGTCTCCACTGGTCTTCACATTGCTGACATTTTCAGCAAAGGACTTTCGCGTCCACTGTTTGAGTTCTTTTGGTCCAAGCTTTGCATCGCTGAACATCCGACGCTTCGCTTAAGGGGGGTGTTAGAGTAAATCACATTTCTGATTAGATCTTGATTGATTATGGATAAGTCATGTTGACTAAGCCAGAGTTCTACTCATATTATGTTTCCTTATTGTACTTTATATATTCTTGTCAGCAATACAATAATTGATTACGGAAAATACATATTGTCACTTATTCGACCTTGTCGGCCACCTCTATCGCTGCCTCGACCCCTACCTCGTCAAAGTCATTCGACCTTGTCGGCCACCTCTACCTCTGCCTTGACCCCTACCTCTATAATTAGATAAAGATGACTCTTGAGCCATTGTTTGCTCGTGAACTAACAAAGAACTCTGAAGTTCATCCATAGAGCAAACAAACAAAGAACTCTGAAGTTCATCCATAGAGCAAGAAAACAAAGAACTCTGAAGTTCATCCATAGAGAGCACATCGATGTCCTTGGATTATTCAATGAAGCAGGCCACATAATTGTATTTTTGTGCCAGTGAATGCAGAATCCTCTCAACAATAACTACGTCTTCTCAATGAAATTGCATAGTGTTGGCTACTGCCATCGTTCTAGCGAAACATTTTGTCACCAACTCACCATTCTTCATCTACAACATTTCAAACTCCATTCTCAACACTCTCCGTACTGATCGGGGAGAATGAATCTAGCCTTAGTGGAGAATAAATATGGGAGGAATATTAAAACTATCCTTCCCGATCTCGATCAGGAAGGTGAATATTGTTCCAAGGAATTTGGAAATTTTTAGTGGAGAATGAATTTGGGAAAGGCCTTAAATTTCTTAAAAAGTAAGAAATGCCTCAGATTTCTCCTATAAAAAAATAAGCCCATGTTTCTTCTAAACATCACCAGTAAAAGTAAAAGTAATACCTTTTATTTTTACCAGCATTAGAAATTGGATTTAAAGGTCCACATATGTCCGAGTGCACCAATTCAATAATCTCCTAGCTTTCCAAGCTTTATTCTTAGAAAATTCAACACGTGTTTGTTCGCCAACAACACATTCTTGCACAATTTAGAAAAATAAACCCATGCTTCTTCGAAATATCACCAGTAAAAGTAATTAAATACTTTTTACTTGCATTGGAAATTGGATTTAAAGGTCCACATAGGTCCGAGTGCACCAATTCAAGAATCTCATTAGCTCTCCAAGCTTTGTTCTTAGGAAATTCACGTGTTTGTTTGCCAACCACACATTCTTTGCACAACGAAGAAGGTGGTGATATTTGTGAAGTCTTGACACCATATTTTCCTGTCTAAGTGTTTTCAATCCACCAAAATTTAAATGGCCATATCGAAAATGCCACAACATGGGGAGGGTCTTTCAATTCATCCTTCAAACAAGACTCAATCGTCTCAATCTTCTATGGAAACAACCTATTAGAAGTCATAGGAATCACAGCAATAGAACCCCTAATAGTGTTAAAAATCTCACATGCACCTTTCTTCAAATAAATTTCAAAGCCATTCTCCTATAATTGTCCTTCACTTAACAAATTACTCTTAAGATCAAGATCGTACATAACATTCAAAATTGTTTCCACAAATCCTTTCTTGGTTTTTATTTTAATATCCCCAATACCTACCACCTCTACTGATGTACCATCCCCAAGAGAAATTGTTTCCACAAATCCATTCCTGGTTTTTATTTTAATATCCCCAATACCTACCACATCTACTGATGTGCCATCCCCAAGAATAATAGTAGATATATAGGTTTCATCCATGTAAGAGAAAGAAGACTTACTACCAGTTATGTGGTTACTTCAACTTGAATTCACGTATCAGGTTTGTGACTCAGGTTCATGCTTAGGGTTATGAGCACCCTTAACAACCATCAACAAAATATCTCCCTACACATGTTTGGTGAAATTTGAAATTACTTCCTTCCCCTTATCATCTGACATCTTTGTAAAACAATCCGAGCGATAGTGCCCTCGTATAGAAATCGAAAACATTCAATGTTAGACTTGTCAAAGTGTCCCTCTGCCTTGCTGGTAAGTAAAACTCCTTCCACCTTGTTGGCCACCTCTACCTCTGCCTCGACCCCTACCTCTATAAGTAGAGAAAGAAATAGGGGTTGCCGCCTTCAAAGCTGGTTCTTCAATAGATGATTCTCGAGCCATTGTTTTCTCGTGAACTAACAAAGAACTCTGAAGTCCATCAATGAAGAACATATTGATGTCCTTCAATTCTTCAATGGAGCAGACCACATAATTGAATTTTGGCACCAACGAACACAAAATCTTATAAACAATAACTACACCAGCTAGTGTTTCTCCATGAAATCACATATTGTTAGCTAAACAATAACAACATCAGCTATTGTTTCTCCATGAAATCTGTTGGTGTTTTATGAAACACAAAGTTATTTAAGTATCATTGGATTCTAGTAATTGTAAAATCGGGACGTTAAAACAAGTTTGGTGGTGTGGAGTGCACACTTGTATACACTATCTACAAGTTTACAGATGAAAGGATAAGGATTAATTGTGTTGGTGATAACTAACATATCTTGTCCTAGAGTGTGGAAAGATGTATCACTTCAGAAATTTTTATAATTCTGATGGTGGTGGGGTGTAGTGTATAATTCCTTGACTGAAAGGATAAGGATGGATTAAGAATTATCTACGAGATGCTGTGTTGGCAGCATGCCTAACTTCTCTTCGAAGTAAATGAGTTTACTGCATTATCCTGGGATGTCGGAAGATACATCAGTACAATTCTGATAACTACGCAAGAATAGTTGCATTGTTTCATGACACTTGTTCTCTATATATACATGTGCACAGTACTAATGCAGGTAGAAAAATAGACAAATAAGAAAACACAAACATGACCAGGGAAAAAGACAAGATTTTCCCAGAAATACATAGCAACCAAAAACACGGGTACTCAAAAACATTCTCCTGATTCAAGCCTAGAACAGGATAGATTCTCGATTGTTTTATTCTCGAAGGGAATTCATGTAACCCAAGGCTGTAATATGGTCAAATTACTCTTTAAGGAAAGCGTACGTAACGCGACTCACATCGATATCCAAGAAAAGTTTTACCACAATCATCCAAGTGTGATTTTTTAATTCCATTAGAATGCATTATTACAACATCTACCCCAACAATCTTAAAGAGTAATTTTTTTTAACGTATCGGAGGAAGAGTTTGGTGGTGCATGTGGCGCATGCATGGATGGATATTGGACGAGGGATGCTACTTGTAGCTTGTGGTGTAATTCCTTAAGGATTAAAGTAGATGGATCTGATTAAAGACGATGTGACTGCGATGGATGTCGTGCGTAACTCCTCCTGTCAACTTTCAAAATCATCTTGGTTAGTTTTAAACTTTCAGAATAATCTCGGTAAGTTTATGAGAATTTATAAGTTGAACTATGTTGTTGGCTGTCCATTTTGAATGGAGTAATTATTTATTTTTTGTCAAAACCGATGAAGAAAGATTACTAGTATGCATGCAATACAGACGAAGAAACTTTCTTTGGTTCACAGTAGTAGTACGCATGCAATAAAGTAGTGAATCAATTGCATATGGAAAACAATTAGAAACAGGGGAAAAGTAATAATAAAGGCCAAAATTTTTTTGACATTGTCAGGCGGCTCAGCCGAAACATGATCGCAATGATGGATTTTTTATGAAATACATGGCGGTGTATTTTCATGAAAAGGTTAAGGATGAATATTCAATGTAGTGGTTCAAATTGTGAGAATTTTATTTTTAATTAATAGAACTGATGAAAATAATTCTTAAAATTTTATTTATTTATTGTTGAATGGATCTAAACACAGTATTCTAGAATTTTGTATTACGAATGTGTTGGCCGTTATTGTGGAATTTTGTAATATGATGGGTTGACTCTTGAAAAATGAAAGGAAACAAGAGTTATCAGGTAACCATTCCTTACTTAGGAAAAAGTGAAATAATGTTGTGACATAAGTCAGTGGGTGGCTAAGACTTATGGTGAAGTGTTTAATGGAAAATGTAGACACTTGGGCGCTATGTATAGCTTGAATCGCGAGTTAATAACTCATGGTGTGATTTCAGTTGATCTTTTGAGATATCATTGCAATTTAGCGGAACACTTGACAAAGTGACTGGTTAGGAACTTGATAAAAAAGTCGGTGATCGGGATGGATTTAAAGCCTATTTAATTCTTTGATAACGGGATACCCAATTATGCTCTGATACGATGTTAGAGTAAATTTCAATGTGGAAGGCCTATTGTTTGAGATTGAAACATATGATTACATATCCCGAAGGTAATATGTTTGGACCTGCATGGAAGTTAGGTTGAAGTTTTAACTTCTTAATGGATTCTTTGACAAAGTACATTCGCAGGTGTACGATTAAAGAGATTCACCTATATGAAGTGTGAAGTGTAGCCGCTTCAATAAGCCCAGGCTTGGCTTTGTATGCACTCATGAATGGATAGGGACACATGGCTTATATAGTGTCAAGTTTAAGCTTTTCAGTTGTATTTGAACTTGTGTGTGGATTATCTTCAAGTGTTCAAATGGGCTGAAGGGTTCAATCTTTAGAGACACCCCGATTCTTGAATATTTGGAATGTGTAGTACACTTAGATGAAAATTCAATCTTCAAGACATTTTCATTTATGCACTTGTTTGGTTTGGTTGTTGGATTTTCCGAATCAAGGATAATACTTAAATGGGGGAGGATTATTGGTGTTTTAGGAAACACAAAGTTATTTAAGTATCATTGGATTTGAGTGATTGTAAACTCGGGACGTTAAAACAAGTTTGGTGGTGTGGAGTGCACACTTGTATAAACTATCTACAAGTTTACAGCTGAAAGGATAAGGATTAATTGTGTTGATGATAACTAACATATCTTGTCTTGGAGTGTGAAAAGATGTATCACTTCAGAGATTTTTATAATTCTGACGGTGGTGGGGTGTAGTGTATAATTCCTTGACTGAAAGGATGAGGATGGATTAAGAATTGTCTACGGGATGCAGTGTTGGTAGTATGCCTAACTCCTCTTGGAAGTAAACGAGTTTAGTGTGTAAAGTCTAGATTTATCTAGTTGGAAATTTGTGAAAATTATGCAAATATGGTATTACTGAGTTGCAACATCAAAGAAGGAATTTTGGTGAAATAAGGAAAGGTTGAAGACTGAATCCGAGAAGGATACATCTAGTCCAAGTTATATTTGAGTTGGAGAATATATTAGTTCCTATATATGTGAGATTAGATTAATGTAATCAAAATATTATGTAGAGAAGGAATTACATTTGCACCAAGATGATATTTACGCCAGAAGTTGTTGATTCTCCAAGAGCACATTTACGCCAAGATGTTTATGGAAAAAGAAGACAGAATATTATAGTATTTGTGATTTATGGAAATCTTAATATTCTGCTATATATTAGGCGTATGGAAGCATAGTTGATTTATGGAAAATCTCTATAAATATGGAGTTGTTATTATCGAATATATGGAGACATTGAGATAAGGAAAATCCCTTTATTTATGGAATTTGGATATGTTTCAAGAGGCAGATTTGGAATAGGAATATTATGGAAATAATCATGGAGAATTCAGATCTGCTCATGGACTATATATAGAGGACAAACACGGCTGCATTATTTATGGACTTAATAGAAAAAATATGCGTATAGATTTTTTATCTTTAGAGAATTGCATACGAACCTACTGTTTAAAGTTCAGAATCACATACCTTAATTCCTCGGGAGGAGGAGATCCATCGTCGGCGAGTTTCGAGGTCAGAGGGAGTCTGATCAAGGCGGATCGGTAGCTAGGGGAGCTAGCAAAATTCACACGTCATAGTTAGTAAAGATAAGTATTTTGTATGATGTACTCTGTACTGTATCTTTCTAATTAGTGGATTCAATCTGAACTGGGCCAGGCCCCGCAGATGTAGGTGGATTTCACCGAACTGCGTAACAAAGTCTTGTGTCGTTAATGCTTTAATTTATTGCATACTTGGTTAGATAGGTTATGTTGGAACACAATAGTGATAATTGAATTAATTAGGTAAAACCAAATTTCAATTGGTATCAGAGCTAAGTCACTTGTTTTACCTTGGTTTTGACAAGGAAAGTGTGATCCGGTTTTACCAATGGCGACCACAGAAGGAGCTTCTGTGTCTCGGCCACCACTGCTGGAAGGAACAAATTACAACTACTGGAAGGCTCGCATGCGGGTGTTCATAAATTTACTGGATGAATTGGCTTGGTACTATGTTGAAACAGAATGGAATCCCCTTGTTGTTGGAAATTCCGGAGGAGGAGAATCTAAGCCTAAAGTGTCGTGGACACCAGGTGAAAGAATGGGAAGCTTGGCGAACTCCAGAGCATTAAATGCCATATTTACAGCAGTAGATGAAGATCAGTTCAAACTCATCTCTACATGCCAAAGAGCAAAGAAACCATGGGATATCCTACAAATTGTACATGAGGGGACAAGTCGTGTACGTGAATCCAAACTGCAGATGTTGGCTACAAAGTTTGAGGAACTGAAGATGGAGGAGGATGATACTATTTCTATATTCAATGGGAAACTCAGAGACTTCTCCAATATGGCGTATCAACTTGGGAAAGTTTACAAGGAAACAAAATTGGTGAAAAAGGCCTTGAGATCTCTTCCTAAAAGATTTGCTATGAAAGTAGCAGCAATAGAAGAAGCAAGAGATGTAGCCACCATGACCTTAGATGAAGTAATGGGATCACTACAGACCTATGAGATTATAATGCAACAGCCTGCAAAGAAATTCCAGAAGGAGTTGGTTTTCAAATCCTCTTCATCAAGGGTCATCCATGAATCTGATAGTGATGATGGAATTGAAGAACTTGCTCCTATCAACAAGAATTTCTCAAGAATTCTAAAGAAAGTGGTAAGCAAGAATTCACAGGAAAGATCTGGAGGGAATAAAACTCGTCCTCAAGATTTTGGTAATCGTGGAACTCAGATGGAACAAGGAAGTCAGCAATTCTCTAGAAACCAAAGTGGTGAAGCAAGGTCAGTCTCAAGTCAAAGGTTCAAGAGGTAAAAAGAAAGTTTATCAAGACCCATCAAAGGAAACCTCTCATCTGTAGCTACTGCATGTATCAAGGTCATACAGAGGAACAATGCCAAAAACTGCTCAGAGATATCATGACAGGGCGACAACTCTCAGTATGTTCCAACAAAGACGATGTCCAGCGATCAAGAATGGTCAGAAAGGTATGGGTTGTTAAATGCACGAGTACTTGCCTTATTGCTCACACGTCTCTTACTGCACATTCTAGAGACTCGTGGTACTTTGATAGTGGTTGCTCTTGCCACATGACTGGAACTCAGGAATTACTGACAAATATCCAACCATATGATGGTGGTTTTGTTACATTTGGCGATGGAAAGAAGAGTCGAGTGGTTGGAAAAGGTGAACTGCATATTGAAGGATTCTCCGTATTCACTGGTGTTTTGTTGGTGGAAGACCTAAAGTCTAATCTCCTAAGTATCAGCTAGCTATGTGATGATAATATGACCGTGGAATTCCATAAGGAAAAGTGCATAGTGAAACATGGCAACAACAAAGTGCTTACTGGTATTTGGTCATCAGATAAATGTTACTTATTGAAACAAGAAGTGAACTGTTACAGTGTCGAATGTGATGAAGAAGATTGTACGGCTGACTATGTTCCAACATTGGTTTATTTCTCAGATCATGGACGTAATGATGTTGGAACATCAGATGAGACAGATCTTAAAGATGAAGCTTGTGACTCTTATATCTTCAAAAATGTTGGAACATCGTCCTCCCCAGAACTCTCCCATGTTCCAACATCAGTGCAGGCTGAATCAAGCAGAAGAAGGACTCGATCAAACCCTCAAATTAATTATATGGGACTTGCTGGCCTACAATGGTTTCTCTCCCTTATCGAACCCAGTGATAATAAAGCAAGATTAGTTACTCAGGACTACACTCAGTATGAAGGAGTTAATTTTGATGGGACATTCGCATCAGTTTCTAGGTTAGAATCTATTCGCATTCTCCTTGTTATGGCGTGCACTATGAATTTTATGATGTACCAAAAAGCTGTCAAGTGTGCTCCCCTACATGGTGTGGTTAATGAGGAAGTATATCATCGACTCAAGAAGGCTTTGTATGGATCAAAACAAGCACCACGGGCATGGTATAAGCGACTCATTACCTTTCCTATTCAGAAAAGTTCTCGTCGAGGGGGAGAAGATCGCACCTTGCTTGTTTTTCAAGAATCACCAAATACACTGATTGCTCAAATCTATATTGATGATATGATCTTTGGGTCTACTTCACTATACCTGGTACAAGATTTTGTGACTTTGATGCAAGCTGAATTGAAGATGAGTATGGTGGGAGTATTTGTAAGAATTCAGGATGATCTTAAGGAATCTCACTTGAATGAAGTCAAAAGGATAATTCGGGTTGAGAGAAAAGTTGTGGTAGCCTATGTTCCAACATCAAGACCATATGCGGATATTTTCACAAAGCCGTTGGACACTGCTACGGTTGAGCTCCTCAGACAACACTTAGGTGTTTGTCAGATTTGAGGTATTTCTTTAAAGCTTTTATTAGCTGTAGGTTTTTATTTTATTTTTTTCCAGAAAATTCAAAAAATAAAAAATTGAAAAGGAGAAAAAAAATGGAGGTGTAGTTGGACATGTTAGAAGTTAGTGTTGAAGATATTATGGTGATTGATGGGATGCATAGATCAGAGAGATGGCTCTTCCCGGTATTCTGGTTTAGGATGATGAGAAGTTTGGAAGGCAGTGAAGCTAGTCATGTTTCAACACAGAGTATGGAGACAGGTTGAGAAGATGTGGGCATGGATTAAAGATTCAGATGTTCAAACATCAGTAACTGTGGTTGGAGAAGATTATGATCTGGATGGTGAACAAATCTAAGTTCCAACACCAGATAGGGGGAGAAAGTACTCATGAAGTGAAGGAAGCTGAGTAGGTGATGTGTTGATTCTGAAGCAATGAAAGGATCTTATGTTCCAACATAGAGAAAGCGGGTGAAACTGAGAGCTGTTATGTTCCAACATCGGTGACTGATGTTCCAACACAAGGTGAATAGATTATTGAAGGCACTTCTGATCAAACTACTATGAGAGATATAATTTTAGCCGAAAGGACAACTGATCTGGGTTTATATGAGGAGTGTGGAGTTACATCTTACCTGGACTATTTGGGTCTCAAGACTGCTACCTTAATCTACAAAGAGTACAACTGAGAGATTGTAGAAGAATTCTATGGGAGGCAACATTGATCCAGATTTTGAGTGGTAGAATGGTGTGAAGTTGAAAGATCAATCCATTTAGATGGTAGATTTTGAGGTAGAAAATGCCAGATTAGATGAGGCATAGATAGCTGCTCCTGAAGAGGTTTAAAGGTTTTGTTATGGCTATGGTCTAACATAGGCACAATATTTGCTTCAGGGGGAGCTGCATTTAATGGAGATTCTGGTTTTCTGTGTCTATTGAGTTTGGCATGTTTATGTTCCCAAGGGGAAGATGTTTTGGATTTCTTGGATAACTTTATTGACTCCGTTAGGTTGATGTTCCAACATGATCATTATTCCTGGATGTTGAGGGAATCTGGAATTTAGTGGGAGATGCTATGTTTCTATGTTCCAACATTCAGAGCGGTTTTCAAGGTTGATGTCTTTATTTGCATAAGCTCTTGTGATGAAATGCCAAAAGGTAATTGGTCCACAAAATGCCAAAGGGGGAGATTGTAAAGTCTAGATTTATCTAGTTGGCAATTTGTGGAAATTATGCAAATATGGTATTATTGAGTTGCAACATCAAAGAAAAAATTTTGGTGAAATAAGGAAAGGTTGAAGACTGAATACGAGAAGGATACATCTAGTCCAAGTTGTATTTGAGTTGCAGAATATCTTAGTTCTTATATATGTGGGATTAGATTAATGTAATCAGAATATTATGTGGAGAAGGAATTACATTTGCACCAAGATGATATTTACGCCAGAAGTTTTTGATTCTCCAAGAGCATATTTACGCCAAGATGTTTAAAGAAAAAGAAGACAGAATATTATGGTATTTGTGATTTATGGAAATCTGAATATTCTGCTATATATTAGGTGTATGGAAGCATAGTTGATTTATGGAAAATCTCTATAAATATGGAGTTGTTATTATCGAATATATGGAGATATTGAGATAAGGAAAATCCCTTTATTTATGGGATTTGGATATGTTTCAAGAAGCAGATTTGGAATAGGAATATTATGGATATGTTTCAAGAAGCATATTTGGAATAGGAATATTATGGAGATAATCATGGAGAATTCAGATCTGCTCATGGACTATATATAGAGGACAAACACGGCTGCATTATTTACGGACTTAATAGAAAACATCTGCATACAGATTTTTTATCTTTAGAGAATTGCAAAGAGCCAGAATTCTATGTTCCAACATACGAACCTGCTGTTCAAAGTTTAGAATCACTTACCTTAATTCCTCGGGAGGAGGAGATCCAGCGTCGACGAGTTTCGAGGTCAGAGGGAGTCTGATCAAGGCGGATCGGTAGCTATGGGAGCTAGCAGAATTCACACGTCATAGTTAGTAAAGATAAGTATTTTCTATGATGTACTCTGTACTGTATCTTTCTAATTAGTGGATTCATTCTGAAGTGGGCCAGGCCCCGTAGATGTAGGTGGATTTCACCGAACTGTGTAACCAAGTCTTGTGTCGTTAATGCTTTAATTTATTGCATACTTGGTTAGATAGGTTATGTTGGAAAACCATAGTGATAATTGAATTAATTAGGTAAAACCAAATTTCATACTGCATTATCCTGGGATGTGGAAAGATACATCAGTACAATTCTGATAACTACGCAAGAACTGTTGCATTGTTTCATGACACTTGTTCTCTATATATACATGTTCACAATACTAATACACAGGTAGAAAAATCGACAAACAAGAAAACACAAACATGACCAGGGAAAAAGCCAGGATTTGCCCAGAAATGCATAGCAACAAAAAACATGGGTACTCAAAAACATTCTCCTGATTCAAGCCTAGAACAGGATGGATTCTCGATTGTTTTATCCTCGAAGGGAATTCGTGTAACCCAAAGCTGTAATAGGGTCAAATTACTCTTTAAGGAAAGCGCACGTAACGCGACTCACATCGATATCCAAGAAAGGTTTTACCACAATCATCCAAGCATGATTTTTTTATTCCATTAGAATGCATTATTACTGCATCTACCCCAACAAAATCACATCTCGTTAGCTACTACCACAGAGACCCCCCTCTAGCACTAGTTTTTAGCACCGGTTTTTAAAATCGGTGCTAAAAATCTAATAGCACCGGTTTTTTAATTTTTAACACCGATTTTAATAACCGGTTTTTTACTTTTAACATCGGTTCTAATAACCAATTTTTTAACACCGATTTTTAAAAACCGGTGCTAAAAATTTGAAAATTTTATTTTTCCCGCCAATGAAATAGCCAAATTTTTTAAAATAGCACCAGTTTTTAAAAATCAGTGCTAAATATATGTAAAATTTTATCTTCCCGCCAAAAAATTCAAAATAGCACCAATTTTAGTAAAAAATAGCACCTATTTTAAAAACCGATGATAAAAATTACAATAGCACCGATTTTTGCACAACAATAGCACCAGTTTTGAAAATCGGTGCTAAATTTTAATTTTTAGCCCCGGTTTTTTTGTAAAAAATAGCAACTGTTTTTCAAAATCGGTGCTAAAATTTTTTGAGACTCATTTTCCCGCCAATGAAATAGCAAATTATTTTAAAATATCACCGGTTTTGAAAATATTAGCACCGGTTTTTAAAAATCGGTGCTAAATATTTGTAAATTCTATCTTCCCGCCAACAAATTCAAAATAGCACCGGTTTACCAAAAAATACCACCGGTTTTAAAAACCTATGCTAAAAATTAAGGAATAGCACCGGGTTTTGTAAAATTTAGCACCAGTTTTAAAAACCGGTTCTAAAATTTTCAAAATAGCACCGATTTTTAAATACCGGTGCTAAAAATTTTCTATACTCATTTTCCCGCCAAAGAAATAGCACCGGTTTTGAAAAATTAGCATCGATTTTAGAAGAAAATAGCACCGGTTTAAAATTTTCCCCCCAAAGTAATCGCCAAAAAAAATTTTCGGCCAAAGAAATTGCCAAATTTTTTAAAAATTACATCAGTTTTGGAAGAAAATAGCACCGGTTTAAACCGGTGCTAAAAATTTTAAATTTTTCCTGCCAAAAAAATCCCCCCCCCCCGAAAGAAATTGCCAAAAACTTTAAAATATTTTTCAAAATTTTTTAAATTTCATTATTTCCGCCAAAGAATTCAACAAATTCGCTAAAATTTTCAAATAATCTTCCCAGAAATTTCCTGAGCTGGAAACAGCTGTGCAGCCGCTCTAAGCTATTTTTTTTTTAACTTTCAAAATCGTTCACTTCCTTTGTTGACTTTAACTAATGACTAAGTTAAGTTAAATTAATCAACAATCAACCTTCACTGACCTCATATATACAAATAAGAATAAAATTTGTTTACATTAACTAATTAACGTTCAACCCTTAATTGATTTAGTATACTCCCTCTGTCCCGGATTAAATGGCACAAGATCAAAGATTCAGTCAAACTAAGAAAACTTTGACTACATATTTGAATAGATATATAAACAATCATGAAAACTTTACTTGACTTTCAATATATAAACACTAATGAGTAGGTCTCCTGACAGGCGGCATGTCCATAAGCTTATGGACAGGCCACTTATTTCTTTCTTTATACACTGCATTTCTTAAATTACATACATAATTTAAAATTTTTGAAAATATTTTTTTATATCATATATTTTTATATTTTCTCCTTCAAATACATATTATTACTTGTTTTAACTTATAAAATGCAATATTTAAATTTTATTAAAAAAATTACAACATTTTAGGCAAATACCCCCGAGGACTGTCCATAAGCTCATGTAAAGACCACCTTTCCTGAGACTTTCCCAACACTAATAACTAGGCTAACTTTGACTAATCAATGGTCAAACTATACTTGACTTTCAATATATAAACACTAATAACAAAGTTTACTTTGACTAATTAACGGTCAAACTTTATTTGAATTAGTATATAATAAATACTAATAAAAATGTTTGACTTTGCCTAATCAACGATCAAACCTTACTTGACTTTCTATGTATAAACACTAGGGACTAAGCTAACTTTAACTAATCAACGGTCAAACTTTACTTGACTTTCAATATATAAACACTAATAACAAAGTTTACTTTGACTAATTAACGGTCAAACTTTATTTGAATTAGTATATAATAAATACTAATAAAAATGTTTGACTTTGCCTAATCAACGGTCAAACCTTACTTGACTTTCTATATATAAACACTAGGGACTAAGCTAACTTTAACTAATCAACGGTCAAACTTTACTTGACTTTCAATATATAAACACTAATAACAAAGTTGACTTTAACTAATTAACGTTAAACTTTATTTGAATTAGTATATAATAAATACTAATAAAAATGTTTGACTTTGTCTAATCAACGGTCAAACCTTACTTGACTTTCTATATATAAACACTAGTGACTAAGCTGACTTTAACTAAACAACGGTCAAACTTTACTTGAATTTCAATATATAAACACTAATAACAAAGTTAACTTTAACTAATCAATGGTCAAACCTTACTTTAATTAGTATATAATAAGTTACAAAGACTTGGGTGAGACGGTCTCACCTAAGATTATGGTGAGACTGAGGTCTATATTAAAATAAGAAGAGGGGTAGGGACTTCTATGTAATTATATAGAATAATAATACATCTTTCTTCCCTAATTTACCAACCGTTCTCTATTCGTCCACTGCTCTTCCTCCATTTTTCCTTCGCCGCTTCTCCTCCGCAGCTCCGCTCCTCCTTTGTTTTCTCTTCCG
This sequence comes from Rubia yunnanensis, assembly GCA_037428765.1. Classification (NCBI taxonomy): domain Eukaryota; kingdom Viridiplantae; phylum Streptophyta; class Magnoliopsida; order Gentianales; family Rubiaceae; genus Rubia; species Rubia yunnanensis. The sequence continues at coordinate 90,291,227 of CM075068.1, forward strand.
CGGTCCACCCTGTTCCAATCTGCTCAGATATGCTCTTCTGTGCTCCGATTTGCTCCATCTGTTGCTTCACTCTTCTATGAAACCCTAGGTTCGTCTCTTTACTAGTTTTTTTTCTCATTTTCTCATTTTAATCTTTGATTTGTGGTCTCAACGTGGTGATTCCGACATCTTTTCACTGTTTCATTGATTCTGTATTGTTATTTGCAGGTCCTTGCTCGTTCTCGAACTGAACGAGTTGAGATATGCTCCGATCTGTTCAGATATGCTCCGCTATGTTGCTCCCCTCTGCTCCGATTTGCTACTCTCTGTTGCTTCACTCTGCTATGAAACCCTAGGTTCGTCACTTTACTTGTTTTTTTTCACGTTTTCTCATTTTAATCTTTCATTTGCGGTCTCGATGTGGTGATTCTGCCATCTTTTCACCATTTAATTGATTTTTTTATTGTTATTAGCAGGTCCTTGCTCGTTGTTGAGCTGAACGGGTTGAGGAGGATCCTCTACCACTGGTGCTGCCACCCTCCGCCGCCGGAGCCTTTAAATCTGGCATTGGTGAGTCTTTAAAGCTCACTGTAATTTACTTCTTCATTTCTCCATTTTCAGTTTGATGTCTGCCGATTTCAATTGCATTTGTGATGTTTAAGCGTTTAATGTTACTGAGCTATAGTAGATAAATTCTATATATTTCCGTTAGTTTATTGTTTTAAATACTGTTTCTATTCTATAAGTACTATTTTTGCTGTGTTTACATTTTAAATCAATCGTGAAAAGTTAAATTGTGTAACTTAAGTTCGGATAGAGGGAGTATGATGATTAAAAAAATTGGAATAATCAGTGATTGAACTGATAAGTGTTTGAATGTGACGTCCGGCTGATTTTACTAAGTATATGCTCTTCTGTTGTTCTATTATAAAAAAGAGAAGCGAGTATTTGGTGCTATTACGCAAATATTTTCATCTCATTTGTTCCATTTGTTGATTTGTTGAGGATCTGTTAAGCTTAATTTGATATAATATTTACTCAAGAAATCTCAGCCATTGCTTATCTTTGATAATGTTTCAATAGTAGAATTAGTCACGCATTATTACTAAATCACTATAAAACTTCTTTTTAGGCAAGACTCCCTGTAGTGTTGAGAATGTATCGTGATACACTTATTGCTGATATGAAAGCTGCTTTCAAGGCAGCAGTTTCTGAGTTGCTTCCTGTTCTCGTTGCCTCAGATGTTCAAGGTGAAAGGATGGTTGATGCTGATGGTAAGTCTCATAAGTTACTTGCCAGCATAATCCTTCTTCCCTTCATGTCAGGTGGAAAGAAAATATTGTTGTATTATAATCGGCCACAAAATATGTCATAAATTTTTAATCTTTAGTTCCTTACTTTAAATTATAGCTAGTTTGAGTATCTGGATGGGGAGGATTTATTTATATCAGTTACTGATACATTTTCTGACAGGGGGAGGTTTCTCGCTTGGAGATAAGCTTAGAAGCTTGTCTCCCGACTGTTTTCTTCAACTTTTGAGCGCTATTTTTATTGTAGTGCAAGTAATGCTTATACGACTATAACTCTGTTTAGCTCATGATGTGTATTTTCTTAACAACTATCATCCTTCATAGAATGATCATGGTCAGCAATGATTGATCTTTTAGAAATATTCATTCTTCTCTCGAGCTTTCTTATTCTTTAGAGTGTAGATAGAATCTTCCCGTCTACAATAACTTTTCTGGATTTACATGTACCCTTGGGATATATGCTTGGTATATGCTTGGTATCTTCAATAATGTCTTCCATGAGATAGAATATTCAATGAGATCAACTCTGTCTGCGATATATGCTTGGTATCTCAGATGATGTCTTCCAGTGGAGAGTTCTGTTTTGTATGCCGATTGTATAATTGACTCAAGCTGTGGTAATGGTGGTTGACTATCATGTTCTCTCTCTGAACAAAACGCCCAGAATCTAGTACTACATGCTTCCAGCAAACTTTTTGCCTTCAGGATATTAGTGAAAGTTAGCCTATTCTCTCTTTACTGAATTATCGCCCGCCAAGCTACATCCAGTTTCAAGGTTATGTTTTTTTGTCAGCATAAATTTACTATCCATCACAAGTTCTTGCTTCCGTGTTGAATATAGTAAAAAGAGAATATATCCTTGATTCATCATTTTGTTTTCATATTAACATGGTTTCACATTTGAAGGTGATTGTTTCTTAATGTAGTTTTCAGTATCCAGTGACAAAATGGTGTCTGGTAAAATATAGAGTGTGTGAGCATGTAACATACAATTATACAAATGATTTTCATCTATTTCAGTGGTAAATGGATCTGGACTCGTTTATGTATTTTACGAAATATAGTGTCTGCATAGAAGAAAATGGGAGAATTGATACTGATGTTAGGTTGCAACAAATGGAAAAATGAGAAATGTTTAATTTCTAGGCTAGGATTGTTGGGTTCCAACACGTTCTTGGAGGTACTAGTAGCGTCACCTTAGTCTAAAACAAAATGAATCATATTTCTCGTACTATTGCAGAACCAATACACCCTTTTTATAAGGATGGATGAAGTAATATTTTATATAGTTAAGGGTGAATTAAGCCATGAATATGCTAGGTTATCCATGGTGGAGACGTTGAATGCACTGATATTTTTGCAACGTGCAGGTACATGCAACTCCGATGGATTGTTCAAGATTCTTTCATTCTCATTCCAAGGATTTTAGCCACTTCCTGACAACAATTCTACTTCAAACGAATATCTCTTTAACCACAATGAGTAATTATTCTTATTGTCCATCTTGTTCTTGTCGATCATTTTTCCAGAATCATTAGATTGTTTCACTAACCACTTGTACCTTTCTTTACCTCCAATTCGGAATCTGGGAATTATAATTACTGCTGCTAGGTTTGGTTCTCCAAACTATGTACTCATTTCATCTTTGTTTTTGCAAGAGTAGAGAAGAAACTGAGATTCTAGAGCTGTAAGTGAAGGCACCATAAATTGTGCTGCAGTAGTTTTATTATTTTCTAATTAGAACTATTATTCTTGTCATAGTCGTGCGAGACAAGGTGTTTGTATACATTAGTGTGGAAATAAATTATTAATTTTGTGAACTTGATTTTATTATTAAATTAATCTGGAATAATTTTTTTAATTTTGAGTCTTTTCCCTTTCTCTGAAAGCGGCAGCGCGCTGCATCTTTCAGAGGAAGGGATTTTTTTCGTCGTCGTAAATAAATTAGCACCGGTTGAAAATTCGGTGCTAACAAAAAGCCGGTGCTATAAAAAAACCGGAGCTAATTTAGGACCGGATGAAAAACCGGTGCTAACTTAGGACCGGATGAAAAACCGGTGCTAACTTAGCACCGGTTGAAAAAAAACTGGTGCTAATTTAGCACTGGTTACTTAGGCACCATTTTTTTTCCCGAAAAAACCGGTGGCAGAACAAAAAAAACCGGTGTTAGAGGTGGGTATCTTTGGTAGTGCTACTGCCATCGTTCTAGCGAAAAAAATTGTCATTGACTCATCATTCTTCATTTGCAACATTTCAAACTACTTTCTCAACACCTAAAGTTGTGCACGCTTCGTTTGTTAATCCCATGACTATTGGGGAAATTTTCTATATATTACTGAGATAAAACATGCCTTATTTACAGGTAGGAAATAAAAACGTAAAAGCTGAAAATAGATGAACGTGGATCACTATTTCCACATCCCTAAAATATCTCCTAACAATAACAACATAAACAGCCCACAAACTTATCCGCTAACTTTTACTATTCTACGCGTAACTAACTATGCAAAATTTATTCAAACAATCCCTCCCTTAAACTGAACACTGCAGTGATCAGTTTACTTCTTCAACTTCACCACGCTAATCAACTCTCTAAAATTTTGGAAGGGAAGAATTTTGAGAGGCTTCGTAAATATGTTAGTCTATTGATCTTCACTCCTGCAGAGCTTCACATCAAGAATGCTCTCTTCATTTTTCTTTCTCAAAAAATGGCACTTTGCGTCTATGTGCTTAAACCTTCCATGCATCACATAATTTTTGGATAACTTGATGGACGAAGTGTTATCACAAAAAATTGTAGTTGCACCCCTTTGTACGATCTTCAAAAAATTTAAGAGATTCCTCAACCAAATAGTCTGACAAGCATAAACTGTAGTTGCAACAAGTTCTGCCTCTGAAGATGATAATGTGACGATCGGTTGTTTTCTTGTTGACCAAGAAATTGCGCAAGTCCCAAACATAAAACAAAAACAAGACGTACTTCTTCTTTCATCAACATCATCTACATAACCACTATTAGTAAAACCCAATAAACTGGATTTTTCAATTTTTTTTTGTAAAAGAAACCAAACTCCCTGGTTCCTTGCAAGTATCGCACAGTTCCCTTGGCTGCCAACAAATACATCTCTATTGGATTTTCCATAAATCTACTAATCATACTGACATCATGCATTATGTCTGGACGTGTAGGAATCAAATGCATGAAACTCCCCACAATCTGTTTTATACATAGTACTGTCGACTTTCCTCCCTTTAAAATCCTCATCAAGTTTTGAGCCAAACTCTATAGGAGTATGCACTGGATTGCAATCTTGTATATTAAACCTGTCCTAAATTTCTTTAACATATTTCTTTTGACACGTAAAAATTCCATCACCTGATTGAACAACTTCAATGCCAAGAAAATAGCTCATCAATCCAAGATCAGACATCTCAAATTCATTCATCATGGATTTTTTTTAAAACCAACAAACATCTCTATTCAATTTCCCGTAAAAATAAGATCATCAACATACAAAAAAGCAATCAATATATTCCCACCATCCCCTTTAACATATAACGAGTGCTCATAAAGACACTTTGAAAAACCATACCTTAAAAAGTAAGAGTTAATTCGAGTATACCACGCTAGAGGTTCTTGTTTGAGTCCATAAAGAGCTTTCTTCAATCTATAGACATATCACTCTCAGGTGATGCTTCTCGAACGACTGACCAGTTCTTGGGCTTAAACTCCTCTCGAACTAACCTGCAATAAAACTGTCTGTGGGGGTTCTAGGAGTCAGCTCTCCGATGCCTAAGTCAGACCAAGAGTCCAATATGATTAAGACAGAATGAATCATAAATAAATGCGAACCTTGTATTTATACTCCATGTCCTAAATAACGTATTTCCTTAATTATCACCCTTAATTACCCACAAACATGGTAATTATCTTAGAGTATTAAATAATACCCTAATTGGGCTGCCACATTTACAGCCTAATGCCCTTCTTGGTCTCAACCTCTATCAAGATCCCCTAGAAAAGTAGGTCTTGATCTCTGAGGACTCAAACGGTACAAGGTTTCTTCAAGACCTCGAATGCATGGGACAGTTTGAGGATTCTTAAGACTCGAAACAGGCCTTGTACTTTGTTGCTCTTGCCCTCGAGGGAGGGAATCTCGTTTTCTAACCAACTCTCAGCGCTAAAAATTCAAAAGGCGCGCGCGTGCTGTACAACCTCGCGTGTCGTTGTCCCCCAAACGGCGTGTTGTCAGAAGGCAGAAAAGCAATTGAGTATTTCTATAACTTTTTACATTTCCAAGATGGTTATTAATCATTCCGCTGTTTCAGTCCCCATTATTATCCCTTAACCTCTCTTCTTTCTTTCACTTTTCTCATTTGCAGGAACTTCTCACAAGCACTCCTTTTCTCTTTCTCTCTCGAACGATCTAATTTTTTTGCCTTTTCCAGAAGATCAGTAAGTACCTTCATTTCTCTTCTTATTCTACTCATTTACTTTCCTCGCCTTACAATCATGCCCCATTCTAATGAGGGTTCCACCTCCAATAGATTTCCCGGTGAGATTAGGGTAGGTGGGGTGGAGATTAATATGTCATAGAAGGCTATTACTGACTCGGAATGCACTCATTCTAAAGAATCCTAGTGTGATTATGATGTCGGGGGAGGCGTGTCTAATCATATAACTAATAGTCTTGGGGAAGGAAGGGTTTTCCCGGTAACTGATATGCCTCCTCAAGGGCCCGTTGAGAATTGGCCACCGGGCATAGGCAAGCTTTAGAAAGAAGATCCCCTACAAGTGGAAAAATTGTCTTCTAACCTCACCTAAATCTAGAGCTTAGGGGAGGTAAATGCATCTCCGGAGAGCGAGGAAGTATCCCTCAAAGCCATAGAGAAGGAGGAGATATCTCCTTTGAAAGAGGGGACATCCCTCAAGGAAGAGGAAGCGCCTTCAAAATCACTAAAGGCACCTTCTATAGCCAAATCCTCTCAGAAGAAGAAATAGAAGATATCTCGAGGGGTAAGGTTGAGGATTTCGGGGAAGGAGCCCCCGGACCCAACAATAGGGAAGGTTATCTCAAAGATTTTGGACTCGATCCCTCTTGGCCAATGAATAGCTCCAGAAGCTGATTTTCAACCTTTTCGAGAAGAAGATACCCCTCATAACCTCCCAGAGGGAAGATTGGTTATTTCTCTTAGACACCTCTACTGCGGACTCACCTTTCCCTTTCCGCCTCTCTTTTCCAAAATTCTTAAGAAATTCTAGGTGAGCCATGCACAAGTTCATCCCAATGTCTTGGTAATTATTATGGTGTTCTTGACACGATTTGATGAGTAAGGTATCAAGCCAAGGTATAAGTTTCTTTGCTTGTACTTCGTGTCTTATAGTGGGCGATCCACCGACATGATTATCACTTTTACCAGCCGGGAGGCACATCACAAGGTTTTTGATGTTCCTGGTAATTCGGGTGACTGGAGAAGTTGGAAGAATGGGATTTCGTTTGACAGCAGGAGGTATCGAGTCCACCCCATGGAACTGTGATGTGCTAGTTAAGTTTCCTAAACCAGGGGAGTATATTTGTCTGGATGCCCTCAAGAGGAATAGGAAAAAGTTGTTGTCCAATTCCATTGACTACAGCTGCTTCAACAATCCTAACCCCAGGATTGACGACTTTGTATTTCCCCCTGAAATCTACGAGGAGTATGTGTATAAAGTACTCTACAAATATATTAGGAAGAGGAGAAGAGAAACTGAGGGCCTCAAAGAAGGCCCTCCCCTCGAGACCCTCGTTAGTGGTTTTAGGCACTTAGAAGCCTCCATAGGTGACTTAGTGGAATTCTATTTCTCTTGTCTTTTGTGCCGTTACACTTACCTTTACTGATGATGTTCTTCTCTTCCTTTTTTTTCAGTGGGTCTTGCTAGCGGCTTAAGGAACAAGAAGCCACACTCAAAGCAGGGTCAGGGTCCTCCTAAACGGACCCCTACCCTCTCGAACCAGGCTTCCACACCTCCAGTAGGTGGTGAAAGGCCTACTTCAACCGTGGCTAATGGCCAGCCCCCTACACCAAGAATGTTTGCCAGAGGACAGGGGCAGATGGTGGCAATGTTGGAAATGCCCCTGAACCACCATTAATGGGAGCACACGGTGGTGACTGTGACAATGCCCATCAACAATTAGCATCCCTGAAACCTCCTTCGAGTGATGCGGTGTCCATATTCAGTGTTGAGCATCATCTTACGAGCATGGTCTCTAACCCCCAGGTTTTCATCAGTTCCTTTGAAAGATTCATTTTAGTATGCTCTTTTTTTAGAATTGATCTAAGTTTATCTATTTTGCTAGGTCTACCAACGTTTTCATGAGGCCACTCAGAAGATGGATGCTTTTGCTTACGCTTGTACTTCTGGCCATGGTTCTCTCCAAGAGAAGGTAGGCCGGAAGGATGCTGAAATTTTGGAGTTGAAGAGAGTGCTCGAGGAGAAGAACAGGGCGCTTGAGGAGGGCCAGAAAACCTTGGAAGAGGAGAGGTAGAAGACAGCTAATTTTGATGCCGAGAAGCGTCAGTGGACACTGGAGAAAAATATCTTCGAGAAGAGGGTTCAAGCTGCTGAGGACCCACCCGTGCAGTTTCAGCTGCTTGTGGTATTTAAAAGTAAACTATTGAACACCCCAGAGCTGCTTTAATTGATTATAGACCTCCTGGAGGTGGCCAAGCATCTCAGTTGCAGTGATCTAGCTGAGGAATTCCTGAAACCTCAATTTTCTGCCTTCCTGTCCGAAGAACTTGCCAAGCAAGTGGACGAGCTAATCAAGCAAGAGCTCGAGGCTACTCTTGATGAAAAATGGGATGAGGCAATCAAGAACGATGAACTTTGTTTTGCCTTGATGGATTTCATTAAGTCCAAATGGTGGTTCTTCATTGCTGAGGGGATTCGAGCGATACCCCTACCCAAGGCCCTAGACGCATCCTCCGAGCAGAATTTAGCTAACGCCCAAGTGGTAGGAATGATCGCATCCACCTTGAAGAAGGATAATTCTAGGGTTCATCCTTTTTTGAAACTTTTCCAATTAGGGCCTCCTGTTGTAACTTTTCCAATTAGGGCATTTTTATGAATTATTTATTGATTTTACCTTTGTTCTCTTTTTGTAGTTTAACTCGTTGAAGAGAGTGTTAGAAGGCACTTGTGAGGAGCTTTTGAGTGCTCAAAACGAACTGAGTGAGACACACAAACAGCTTTTGAAAGCCACATGGGATTTATCTATTTGTAACTAAGAGAAGGAATCTTTGAAGGACAAGCTTAATCAACTCAAAGCTAAGATGAAGTTGTGGCAGTCCGAAGACTATCCAACCTTTAAGGGTTTTGTTAGGGATTTCTTGACCAAAGAATTTTATGGTAGACATCATTTGGAGGTGGTCGAAGATCGCGTTCCCGTAGATAAAAACTATGAAGTGGTGATGCGTCAAATATATCTAAAATTTGGTTCTCTGAAGTCATGCATTGTTAATGCTACTAGGCTTCCAGTAGTGGAGGGGCGCCTAATTGGTTACATGGGAAAAAACCAAAGGTTAGTGGCCCAAAGAGAGTTGATTTCCGAGGAGCATCTAGTGGCTCAGAGTACAATTACCAGTCTTGAAGAGGAATAGCTCACCTGGAAGATAGCTAGCGAAGACCCCCTTTCTTCAAGCGAGCCCCAAGCGAGGAACACCCCAATCGAGGATGGTTCTTTGGTAGAGTCTCTCTCATTCAAGAATACATGACTCACGGGGGAGATCGACGCCTTGAAGGTATAGGCAAAAGAAGTCGAGAAGCGCATTTCCAATTTTGAAGAAACAATTGGTGCCCACAAAGTAAGCCTCTGTGCTTACATGCTTTCGCACGACATTCCTTCCTTATATTTAATTGGAAAGGATCAACTTCCAAAATTTCTACTCTAAGCCGCTCGATACTGGATGGAGGAAGCTAAAGTCTATGAGAATGAAACCCCTAGCTACAAAAAGGCCTTTGACTTTATTCTTGATTGGTTGGTGGAATTGAAGGTAGAGGGATTCATCCCCTCGAGTTATCGTTCTGCTCTTCGGTCACAGAAATCTTCTATTAAAGAAGTTGAAAAGTATCTTACACCCTCAAGCAAATTTACAAGGGATTTTCCACAAAGCGTCATAAGAGTGTTGGGCCCTCCTCGACGTGCCCATTCAAACCCCCCAAAAAGAAGTGGGGTAAGACAATTGCTCCCCTAGATCTTTCTGAGTATCCAGTGGAAAATTACATGAAGGATATTCGAAGAACTACTGGTATCAAGCTGAAAGAGCTTGAACATCTAGAGGCAAAGGTGAAGGGGCTAGCTCCTTACACTAAAGATTTTTTTCGGGAGGGGTTTCCTCCTATTTAGATGAATGCATTCATGTACTTTTTGGCACCAAAAATGAACCTCTATTTATTAATGAAATTGAATCTATTTAACTCTTGTTCCTAGAAAATGCAAGTTGGGTTTCTTAAACCCCTATTGTTTGCATCAGTGAGGTTTTTAAAAATTATAACAAGATTTGAGTTGCTCGTGCGTATACTTCTTCAAAAATTTTACGCCCCAAATTTTTGTGCCATGCACACATTTCTTAAGTAAATATATTATGACACATTCGATAAGTAGGAATTAAAAAGTTCAAAGACACAAGCGTTTTACCCAGGTTCGGTGCTTCCACCTACATCCTGCTAATTTTGTTCACTAGTTTGTTATTTTATGATTAAAAAAGTAGCCCATGAGTGCTTCTTAAAAGCATACCACTTGAACCTCAACCATAGATAGAAATATCATCTAGAGCACCGCTTAAGAGCAAACCACTCAAACATCATCCAGAGTGCCGCTTAAGAGCAAACCACTCAAACATCAGCCATAGCTGAAAATATCATCTAGAGCGCCGCTTAAGAGCAAACTGCTCAAACATCATCTAGAGTGCCGCTTAAGAAACCACCCGAACATCACCCATAGCTGGAAATATCATCTAGAGTGCCACTTAAGAGCAAACCGCTCGAACATCATCTAGAGTCCCGCTTAAGAGCAAACCACTTAAACATCAGTCGTAGCTGGAAATATTGCTTAGAGTGCCACTTAAAACCAACCCACTCGTCATAGTTGGTTGTACTTTCTCAGGTTAGTGATGTTCCACCTCTTTGGTACTCGAACCCCATTCATCTCTTCGAGAACATTGCTTCCTCCCGGGTGCGATTCGATCACCCTTTAGGGTCCTTCCCAATTTGCAGCTAATTTCCTTTTAGGTTCCTTTCTACTTTTCTCATTTTTTTTCATTACCAAGTCCCCCGGATTATACAACACCTTCTTTACCCTCCTATCATGGTACCTTCTGACCCATTCTTTAACTTTAGCCTCATGTAAAGAAGCTAACTCTCTCTTTTCTTCCACCATGTCCAAATCCAGACATCGATTCTGCTGATTACTTATCTCATGTACAGTAGCCATCATCCTTGGGCTAGGAGCACCTATTTCCATGAGGATTATGGCCTCCGATCCATATACTAGGCTATAAGGCATTTCACCAGTACTAGAAGACTCAACTATTTGATATGCCCACAACACATTAGGTAATTCCCATATTGAATTACCTTCCGCTCCCTCGAGGCGTGCTCGTATACCGTTTACTATTGTCCTGTTGGTCACATCCACTTGCCTATTAGCTTGGGTTGGTAAACTAATGTCACCTTTTGCTTAATCTAATATTCCCCACACCACTTCTTGAAGGGATCTTAAGCAAACAGTGTTTCATTATCTTTGATGATCATTCTTGGGATTTTTAAGCGACATCGTCTTTCCCCTTATGTTCGTCAGGGGCTCGGCCTCTACCCACTTTGTGAAATAGTCAATGGCCACTATTAGGTACCTGAATTTTCCTGGCGCTTTTGGAAAAGGACCCACCAGGTTGATCCTCCCACTTATCAAATGGCAACGAACAATAGATGATTCTCATCTCCTCCTGGGGAACATGTGTTATAGAGGCATGTCTCTAACGTTGGTGGTAAGCCTGAATGTATCAATTTGCATCATCGAACATTGTCGGCCAGTAAAATCCTGCTCGAATAAGCCTCCTCGCCCCGGATCTGGCTTCCTGGTGGCTGCCGCATACTTCCTTCTGGACTTCCCTTATAATCAGCCTCATGAGGGTTAACGCACCGAAGCAACTGTTGCAAATAACCCCTTTTGTACAACACTCCTTCCTGCAACACATACATTGGAGCTTTCAACCTTACCTTTCTGGCTTCCACTTCATTTTCCGGTAGGACACCCTCTCAAAGATATGCCACGAACGGTGTCATCCAGGAGTCTTCCGCTTCCACCACCATAACTACAAGTTCTTCGAAACTTCGTTTGCTCAAAGTTTCCATGAGTAATTGCTTCTGGGATTGGGTTCCCAAATCCAAAGAAGCAAGCTTGCTTAGAGCATCTTCTATACGATTGTTTTCCCTCAGGACCTGCGTTAAAGTGTAAGATTTAAAAATTTTCAACATGTTTTTAACTACCTTGAGGTTTGTTTGCAAGTTATGCTCTCTGGCCTAGTATTCCCCATTCACCTGTTCAACAACGATTTGAGAGTCACTGAAAACCTCCAATTCCTCAACCTATAGCTCCCTTGCCAGGCGCAGTCGAGTGATCAGTGCTTTGTACTCAGTCTCATTGTTAGTTGCTCTGAATGCAAAGTTCAACGCGTAAGGGTAATCTTTGCCATTGGAGCTGGTTAATAAGACCCTGGCTCCACTTCCTGCTAAATGTGATGAACAATCCACATACAACTTCTATACCTCCTTTTTGCTTGCTTCCACTTTTCGAATGGGGTCCAGACACACCTTGAGGGGCTATGTAGTTTTCACTATGAAGTCTGTCAGCATCTGACCCCCCCCCCCCCTTAATTGCAACTTAGGTTGATACTGGATATTGTGCTCTCCCAATTTCACTGCCTACTTCATCATTCTTCCCAAAATCTCTGGTTTCAACAAGATATGTCGAATAGGGTGTTTCGTGAGCACCACTATCTTGTGTCCCTGGAAGTAGGCTCTCAGTCTTATAGTTGTATATATGAGGGCTAGAATCAACCTCTCGAGGACAGTATACCTCATCTCTGTCCCTTGCAAGGCATGATTGACAAAGTAAATTGGGTGGTGCACCTTTTATTTCTCTTTCACTAAGGCCGCACGGATTGCCAAAGGCAACACGAAAATATATAGATATAATGTCTCATCCTTATCTAGCTTCATCAAGGTAAGTAGTGTTCCCAAGTGCTCCTTCAACTGCTTGAATGCCTCGTTGCATTTTCCATTTCACTTGAATTTATTTGCCCTTCAAAGGACATCGAAGAACGGTAGGTGTTTCTCCTCCCCCTTCAATAGGAACCTGCTCAGCGCTGGTAGATACCCTAAAAGCTTTTGTACATCTTTTATTAATTGTGGAGTTTTCATTCTCTTCACAGCTTCGACCTTTTATGGGTTTATATCAATACCCCTCTCTGAGACCATGAATCTAAGGAACTTCCCCGCTTCTACACCGATAACACATTTAGATAGGTTCAACTTCAAATTAGCCCCTCGAAGCCTACCAAATATTTCTTCTAGGCCTTTTAATAATTCTCTGTGACTTCTGCTTTCGACGACCATATCATCCACATAAATCTCCATATTCTTCCCTATAAGTCCCCTGAAAAGCTTATCAACCAACCTCTGGTAAGTAACCCTAGCATTTTATAAACCAAAGGGCATCTTTTTATAACAATACGTGCCCACATCTGTAATAAATGATGTTTTTTCCTTGTATTCCTCCACAATGAGTATTTGGTGATACCCTTTATGCGCATCAGAGAAGGCCAGAATCTAATATCCAGTGATGGCTTACACCAAATTGTCGATTGGTGGCAACGAGTAACTGTCTTTGGGGCAGCATTTATTTAAATCAGTGAATTCTGTACACATTCTCTAGGCCCCATCATGCTTTGAAACCATGACTGGGTTAGCAATCCATTCGGGGTAGAACACCTCCTCGATAACATCTGCCTTTAACAGCTTCTCCACCTCTTCTTTAATTGCTTCATCTTTTTCAGGAGCAAACACCCTTCTCTTCTGCTTCACTAACTTTATTGAGGGGTCAATGTTCAACCCGTTCAATGCGAGACTCGAAGGTACTCCTGTTAGGTCATAAGTACCCCACGAGAACACATCCCCTTATTCTCCCAAAAATTATTTCATCATTTCCTTAATGTCTTTAGGAATTAACTTCCCCACAGCTACTGATCCCATATCTCGAATAGACATCTGTATTGTATCGGCTAATCCTACATCTACATGCACCGTTGCTACATCTCTTTACTTTCTTGCTTTTCGTACCACAGTAAGGTTACATTTTAGAGCCATAATCTGATCTCCTCGAATGGATGCCACTCCCTTTTCAGTCGGGAACTTCATCATAAGGTGATAGGGTGACCAGACCACTCGAGCTTGGCACATCTATGGCCTTCCTAAAATCCCATTATAAGGGGAAGGGGCATCCACGATTGTGAAGTTAAACCTGATAGTCACCCCTTTGTCACCATCCGCTACGCGAACGGACAGGGTTATCTCTCCTATAGGGAATATCGGGTTTCCCATGAATCCAGATAAAGGAGAAGCTGACTTTTTCAAGTTGTCGTACCTATATCCAACTGATCAAAGCACGCAGCAAACATCACTTCTACCCCACTTCTGTCATCAATGAATACTCTTCTTATCAAAGATGTTCCAATAATGCCTGAAACTATCATAGGATTTGCATAAGGCGTTTGGTCTGGCACTGCATCCACCTCCGAGAAAGTGACCATCTCGACCGGTCAAAACCTCTTGTGACTGGGCTCTTCCATAGGGACCCTTTGAGCCTTTGCTTTTATTCTAGAATTCGAAGATCTCTCTCCCACCATGTCATTGATGACATTAATCACTCTTCAAACGGGTGGGTTTCCCCTGTTTTTGTTATCTTGATTACCCCCATATTGCTCTTGGGGTCTATCCTGCCTTCCTTCTTACCCCCTATCTCAAACCGCCTGCTCTCAAGGCCTTGTATCTCCTCTCCCCCCATTGTTTTTATTGTTCCTTCTATAAGGTTGACATTGGTTCATTTGAGGCCCCTAGGGAGCAGCCTGGTTCCTGAGTCCTTGCCCTCGAAATCGTCCTTCCCACTCACACCTATCGATCTTCATCCTTCACTGCATGAAACCATTTGTGGCATAGCCATAATACCTATGATGATCGCGATATCGATTTGTTGCTCTCCGGGCCACCACCGAGTTATGAGAACTCTACAAAGGTGGGGGTGATCGGAACAACCCTTTATGTATACTTCAGATCAGTATAGGAGTTCTCCTCCGAGTGTTAGTGGCAATTGAGCGTATCTCTCGAATGGTGTTCTTATGGGTTCGATTGGCCTTTTCTCTCTATGTCTTACATTTCTCCCATTTTCTCTTTAAGGCTATATCTTTTCTTTCTGGTTGCTTCATCTACCCTCGAGTATTGCTTTACAACCTCCTAAAGTTTTTGCAAGGTATTGGGGGTATTAGTACTCAGCTTCTTGTATAATTTTAGGTCTTGCATCCCCAACACGTACCCCTGGATTACTTCGTTCTCCATTGTTTCTATCACTCCTGAGCTCTCGTCCACATACTGATGATAGAAAGCTTCTGTGCTCTCCCTTATCCTTTACTTCGTCTGATAGAGTTCTAATAGAGTTTTTGTGAACTTCTTCTTCTGCACATACTAGCTCAACAACACTTCACTAAAGTCTCGGTACGATTGCAGTGAGCCTCTTGGCAACTTATTGAATCACTCATGTGCCTTTCCTCGTAGGTAGCTTCCTACCAACTTACAGGTCAACTTCTCATTGAAATCCCTTGAACTCATCAAGCCTAGGAACGTCTGGATGAATTCTCAAGGGTTGGTCTCACCACTGTACGTGGGAAGTCCTTCAGGAGGCTTCACTTCTATTGGCCATTGAACCTTGGTATTCATCGAGCTGAAGGGAGACCTCCAACTAAACCCAAGGGTCCGATCAACTTATCCAACTCCCTCTTTAATGATTCACTTGCATCCGAGGAGGGTTCCTGTTGCCCCCATGTCGGGGTTCAGTCCCCCTGTTGTGACCCCCCAGCTGTGGAAGATCAGGAGGTTGAGTTGCCTCGTACCCAGGGTTTGTCCAAAGCTATCCAAAACCCGGGTATGCTGGTGGTAGTAGTGGTTGACCATAGAGATTGTACGGCCCCTGACTAATCATTGTTACTTGAATTCCCATACTTCTGTATCCTTGCATGGAAGAAGAAGCTATCATCCTATATGTTGCCATTGGACTGGCCAGATTGAGGGTAAGAACGGATGGGGCTAGTAATGGTAACGAATATAATGGGGCATGTGAGTAACCAGGAATAGAAGGCTGAGGCCTAGCTTGCAATGGCTATCCAGCGTATGCGTGATAAGGGTAAGCTCTTGTAGGTTGAGAGGCCCACCCCTTAGTTAGTCCTGTTGGTGAGGGTCGCAGTACTCCATGTGTGACCCTGTCATCCCTCCTGAGAGGGATAACTCGATAGCCTTTCGCAACCAGGACCTAAGCTGCCCGTTCTACATCTTGGTTCGAGGTCGCCATCCCATCGTTCTGATTTACTTGCATATGCTCGCCATAGGCTTCCATATACGAGTCACCCGAAACATCCGTAAACCTTTCGTCCCTCGGGTCAGCTACCTCCTCGAGCAAGGAATTAGGGTTTCTCTGTTCCTGCTCTCCCGTCAATTTCAATCGGCGTATCATCCTGGATTGGTGCCAGGGTACTTGCAACGAATGCTATTGAAGTTTTCCCCCCTTCATGGTCTACGACCATAACAGGCTATGCACGCAATTCGGTTCCTGGCATTTGAAGGTTAGTCATGTCGATATCCATGACACGGGCTTCGTTTCTTGCCCCTGAATCCTTCATTCTTGACGTTTGCGGAGACCCAACCTCTATACCTATCAACCTTAACCTTTCACTCCTTCGAATAACCATGAACATAAACCTTCAAAACCATTGATCTCGCTTAGTCATCCCCACAGTCGGTGCTACTTGATACATCTCGAGCGAGCGACCGACCAGTTCTTGGGCTTAAGCTCCTCTTGAACCAACTTGCAATAAAACTGCCCAGGGGGGTTCCAAGGGTCAGCTCTCCGATGCCTAAGTCAGTCCAAGAGTACAATATGATTAAGATAGAATAAATTATAAATAAATGTGTACATTTTTTTATACTTTGTGTCATAAATAACGTCTTCCTTAATTATCATCTTTAATTACCCACAAAGGTAATTATCTTAGAGTATTAAATAGTACCCTAATTGGGTCGCCACATCTACAGCCCAATGCCCTTCTTGGGCTCAACCTCTATCACCCGGTTTAACATTACAGGATGTTGATTAATAAAAACCTCCTCCATGAGATATCCATGCAGAAACGTTGATTTTACATTCAACTAAAATATAGGCCAAGAATTTTGAGCTTCCAAAGACACAACCAAACCTGATCGTATCATGCCTAGCCACGGATAATAAACAATAGCTATAACTGTTGGAACAAATTCTGCTTAATTAGTTATACGTAGAAGTAGTCAAAGTTAGTTGATAAGTTTGTGGGTTGTTTACGTTGTTATTCTTGGGAGATATTTTAGGGATGTGGAGATAGTGATCCACGTTCATCTGTTTTGAAAGTTCACAGTACTCTATACAAAAAGATTTTGGGGGAGTTTGATGTATTTGACTGCCAGACATAATGCATGTTCTCTGTATGATTAGTAGGTTTATGGAAAATCCAATGGAGCTGCATACGTTGGCAGCCAAGAGAATTCTTACGATTAACAGTGGTATCAGAGCAAGGTTAAACAACAGCAGTTTTTGAGTGAATCTTTTACTGAAAAGATGGCTAAAGGAAATTTTGAGCAGCCAGCAGTTCCACGTTTCGATGGCCACTATGATCATTGGAGCATGTTGATGGAAAATTTTACGACATCAAAAGAGTATTGGGGAGTGATTGAAACGGGCATCCCAAAGCCTAGTACAGATTTTGAAGGTTCATCTTCCTCATTTTCGCGTGTTTTACTCCTACAGAACTGGAAAGTTTGAAGTCAAAGGATTTGAAGGCGAAAAACTATTTGTTTCAAGACATAACAATTCTTTGGAAAGAAACTTCCAATGATATTTGGATTCGATGAAAAAGAAGTATCAAGGTTCGACGAGAACAAAGCGTGCACAGCTTCAGGTGTTGAGAAAAGACATAACCATTCTTTGCAAAGAAACTTCCAAAGATATTTGGATTCGATGAAAAAGAAGTATCAAGGTTCGACGAGAACAAAGCGTGCACAACTTCAGGTCTTGAGAAAGGAGTTTGAAATGTTGCGGATGAAGAAGGATGAGTCAGGTCTGATAACACTGTTAATCGCAAGAATATTGGGGAGATTTTCTGTATATTATTGAGATAAAACATGCCTTATTTATAGGCAAGAAACAATAACGTAAAACCTGAAAAATAGATGAACGTGAATCACTATCTCCACATCCCTAAAACATCTCCCGAAAATTAACAACGTAAACAACCCACACACTTATCCACTAACTTTGACTACTTCTACGTATAACTATGCATAATTTATTCCAACAAATATATTCATCTTCCTCCTAAACTAAAGCAGATACTCTAGATAATTTCACGTCAGTTTATAAATTAACCATAGCTAGATATATCTTTGGATCTGGTATTTCTAGAGAGTCCTTACATCCTCAATTAATCACATGAAATAGGGAATTGATTTAGGAAAGATAGGACTAGGCTATGATTGTGGTAGGAGGTAGTGAAAAGAATGGCGCAACACCTTATGGGTGCAATATATTCTCCAGAGAGATTTCAGAAAAATAAATTCTTAAATTAATAAACAAAACCATAGGCATTAGAAAATACCTCTTACTATAAATTTATTAATCATTTGAGCTGAGAGATACCTAGAGATTAGGCAATCGGAAAACCTGTAATTACTCATGACCGACATAAGAACAAATAGTACACCATTAAATCATGAGATAATAGTCCACTTTTGCTAATAGATTTGATGTGTCTTATATTGTGTTCAAATTTTGTGGGATTGTAATAATTTCATTGAGATATAATTTGCACTTTAGGTGTTTTTGGTTAAGAAATTCATGGATTATGAAGAATTTGAGAGGGAGCTATACATCGTATTCTTTTTCCCTTAAGCAACTGTTTTTTCCCACTGGATTTTCCAGGTTAAGGTTTTTAATGAGATGATTTGCTTCAATGGAATAGTTCTTATGTTATAAGACATTATTCCAGGGATGGCGGAAAGAAGGCAAAAGCAGAATTGCTGAAATTATGAGGCGAAAAGTGAATTATTGAAGAGAAGTGGAATTGAAGAAATTAAAGATATTCATTTCCCATATTGATGAGGATTTTATTATCTATTTCCAATTGAAATTCCTTAATCTTAGGTATTAGTTTTTATTTAATTAGAGTTAGAATAGAATTTGATATATTTTATTCTCTTTTAGTTCCAGAAGAAAGAATTCGAAATTAGTTTGGTTTTGGGTTTTGTAATCAGGTATATATATATCTAGGGTTTTGGAAAAAGGACAGCAAAAAGAGTTAGGAGTAATTTTAGTTTACAAAAAATAGGAGAAGTCTTAGGAAAGACAGTCTATCCATAAGCTTATGGACATACCAGGGACCTGATTGAAATTAATAAAATTTGAAATTTATGGGTTACTTTGGGCCCAAACCATGACCCGCCCACCCCGCCTAATAAATCTAATATGAATCCATTCAGCATAAATCTAATGCCTTTTTGTTTCCCCCAAATCTATACATAGGTTGAGATTTGGGTGCGTTGATCGAAAAAGATGTCGGATGCATATGAGAATGTGGTGGGCAGGAAGCTTAACCTTAAAGGCAAGGCTCTCGATGTCAAGGGCGGTGGCGTAGAAGAAGAACAACAAAGATCACCGTCGTTCCCCCGATGCCACCGCTTCTTCAGGTTAGTAATTTCATTCATAACAATTGGGATCATGATCCCAATCGTGCTGCTAAACTCAAGTATGGGAGTCTGTATTCTTTGCAGCACTAACTCGAAGTTACTGAAAAAGAACTAGACGAGTACATGAAGTTAGGAAAGTTCATACTTAGAGAAGAAGTTACAGGTGGCGATATTGCAGAGATTGTCAGTAAATGATATGAATCTCCTTGCTAAGACTCACGATTTGCGGAATTAATATCTTTGATCTAGTGAAGGGATCTGCAAATCCGCACTATCTCGCACGAAATTCGGGAGTCTAGCCCTCGGGGTACGCCTAACTTCGACTTTCTCTCTAACTAGCCCTCAGGATCTGATTACAAGGTTTATTGGTACTTAACTAGCCCTCGGGGTTAAGCAACAATGGAATAGCTCGCAAGCAAAAAGTATGAACTCAAAAGGTTGTATATTGGGTTGATGAAAAGTTGTAAGGTCAAAATAATGTTGAAAACCACCCATATTTATAGTACATAGGTATGGTCTTCAACAAATACAAATAAGAATCTAAAAAGGATTATGGCAGCTTTAAGAAGCTAAAACCATATTTAACTAGACTACCTAAAATAAATGATTATATTCTTCAAGATAAATCTTGAATGAATATTGCCTTATCTAATCTTACTAAATCTAATTCTAATCAAATCAGAACTGAATATTCTAAATACTAAAATAAATGCATGACCAAAACATTAATTCTTCCAAGGCCAACATGGCTGAATTAATGGGCCTTATTCTAAAATAAAATAAATGATCACACTATCTCATTAAAAAACCCAGTGGAAAAAAGAGTATAGTGTTATCTTCTAAAAATCCTAATAAATAAATATAAATAAATAAACTTAATTCGTATCAGTAAATGGATCAGGATACTATTATCTAAGTTAAAGCAATTCGAGAGGGAGACGCTATTGCATTTGGAGGAAGAGCTCCACAAAAGAGTCGTTGGTTAAGAGCCTGCAGTTAAATCTGTAGCAAAAGCTATTCAAAGATCTCGCACTGGCCTTTCAAATCTCAATCGGCCTATTGTGAGTTTCATGTTCATGGGTCAAACGGGTGTTGGCAAGACAGAACTGGCAATGTCTCTGGAAACCTATATGTTCAATACCGAGGAAGCACTCGTGAGAATCAACATGAGTGAGTACATGGAGAAGCATGCAATTTCAAGGATCATAGGAGCCCACCCTGGCAATGTAGGATACGAAAAAGGAGGCCTATTGTGAGTTTCATGTTCATAGGTCAAACGGGTGTTGGTAAGACAGAACTGGCAAATACTCTGGAAACCTATATGTTCAATACCGAGGAAGCACTCGTGAGAATCAACACGAGTGAGTACATGGAGACGCATGCAGTTTCAAGGATCATAGGAGCCTACCCTAGCAATATAGGATACGAAAAAGGAGGCCAGGTGACAAAGATTGTTTGCAGAAGGCCATATGCAGTTATTCTGTTAGACGAGATTGAGAAGGCTCATTCCGACGAGACTGAGATGTCAAAGTATGGTGGATGAGACGTTATAGTAATATGTTGCAATTTAAATATTTAGTGTGTAATAGTTAGTTTATTGTGCATGGCATTTTCTTTCACTTTTTTTTATTGTTCGTTTTAAATTAGGAAGGCCAATTTTTTAGTTATATGTTGCATTATTTAGTATTCAATGTGTACAGATTAGTTGTAATGAGCATGAATTTTTCTTTTTCATTTGTAGTTGATCGTTCAATTGAAATTAAAAACTCTATTTGTTTAGTTATATATTGCATTTGTTAAGATTCAGTTTGTACTAGTTTGTTGTACTGTGTATGGCTTTTTTGTTTTCATATGTTGTTGATTGTTCATTTTGAATTAGAAACATTTGTTCCCTTATATGTTGTATTTTTTAGTATTTAGGGTGTACTTGTAGTTGTACTGTGAATGTCTTTTTGTTTTCATATGTTGTTGATTGTTCATTTTTAGTTATATGTTGCATATGTATACTTAGATATTGCATTTGTTAGTATAAATGTGTACTAGTTAGTTGTAATTGTACTTTGTATGACTTTTTATCTTCTTTTATTTTGTTGATTGTTCATTTTTAGTTATATGTATACTTAGATATTGCATTTGTTAGAATCAATATGTACTAATTAGTTGTAGTTGTACTGTGAATGTCTTTTTGTTTTCATTTGTTGTTGGTTGTTCATTTTTAGTTAAATTTTGCATATGTATACTTAGATATTGCATTTGTTAGTTTTTAATGTGTACTTGTAGTCGCACTGTGAATGACTTTTTGTTTTCATTTGTTGTTGATTGTTCATTTTTAGTTAAATGTTGCATATGTACACTTAGATATTGAATTTTTTAGTATTTAGAGTGTACTTGTAGTTGTACTATGAATGTCCTTTTGTTTTCATTTGTCGTTGATTGTTCATTTTTAGTTATATGTTGCATGTGTATACTTATATATTGCATTTGTTAGTATCCGTGTGTACTAATTAGTTGTAGTTGTACTGTGAATGCCTTTTTGTTTTCATTTGTTGTTGATTGTTCATTTTTAGTTATATGTTGCATATGTATACTTAGATATTGCATTTGTTAGTATCAGCGTGTAGTAATTAGTTTTAATTGTACTGTGTATGACTTTTTATATTTATTTTTTTGTTGATTGCTAATTTTGAATTAGGAACTGCATTTGTTTAGTTATATGGTATTCAATATGTACTAGTTAGTTGTACTGTGTATGATTATATATTTTCATTTGTTATTGATTGTTCATTTTGTATTAGGAATTGCATTTGTATATTTATATGTTGAATTTGTTAGTATCAAGTGTGTATTTGTTAGTTGTATTGTGTATGACATTTTATTTTCAATTGTTATTAATTGTCATTTTTAAATTAGGAAATGCATTTATTTATTTATATGTAGCACTACTTAATATTCAGTGTGTAGTTATTGGTTGTACCGTATTTAACGTTTTATTTACATTTGTTATTTATTCTTCATTTTTAGTTAAACACTGCATATGTACCTACCAATCACACAAATTAACAAGATTATACACAATGGAGTAACCAAAAAGTTTACATACTCCATGGGAGATGGCACAGATGCCTATCGTGGTATTCAACAATAATTTGAAAGACCTAGTGTAAGGTTATGGTTCTTCCTAAAACTCATAATTGATACCATCCAGTAGTAGTAGGAAGAACCTTTGTAGAGAGCTTCGTATCTCCCAATTACAATCAACAGACCCATCATGTTTAGGCTTTAGCCTAGGATTATGTATGCTTGGAATTTTGTGTACTCAAAAATGCACTATACAAATATGCACACCTGTTCTTCAAAATAGCACAGAAGGTTGATTGGAAATAACAAAAGCAACTTATTGCCGAGAAGATGGTAAAGTGTATAAAGTGTTATTTACAAATGGAATGTCTATCTGGCTTGAACCAGGGTTCAATAGCAGTAACTAAAGTATTAATTTATAAACCACATTCAGCTATTACATATTATCAGTTGACTTTATTTATAAAACAGTGTGGGATAAGATTTAAACATATATCTTTAATTATAGGTCCATGATCCAACTGAAGCTACCAACATCGATTCTCGCACGTCACGGTTCTTCACGGTTCTCCAGTGTCTAGTTGGCCTGGGGAATAATAAGGTTTCAAGCAAGTGAGCATATTGCCCAGTAAGATCACACTAATAAATAAGCGATTATGTCAACATATGTATAGTAAACATATCAAACATATCCAAAATAAACTATAGTAGATTAAAATAGCAATAAGAAATTAGGATAAACAATATGCAAATGAAAAATGATAAGCATTTTAATGCACATGTTTAAAAGGATACGGGGGTAGAGTGAATAGGATTGGGAATACTCTGTATGAGTATAAGCACAACTTACTATTCATTCTACCATAAGGAATACCAAGACAGGAAGTAATATCCATTCGACAACCACGCGCGACAAGAGAGCGAGAAAGCCAACTACTCGTACGGGTAAATCTCGAGATTACCAATCAAGATCTTCTTAATTTTCTAGCCACATAACCAAGTCTAATACCGGCTCGCGGGCTTCGATAACTAAGCAGGGGTCCCCCTATAATGCACAGGTACAAAAAAAGTATATGCATGGTCTGGTGCGATAAAGTACACAACCGTTCCATCATAAGTTTAAGTATATAGTCAAGTAAAGCAAGAAGCAATAAATTGCACCCCAACAACATTTATAAATTTCACATAATATAAAACAATTATCAGTTTAATAGTAATAACACATATAAAATTGTTTCACTAATTTAAATTGATTAACTGTTTATAAGTCGGTGATAACACTTACAAGATTCAATATGTTAGCCATGGAAATGTCTGTAATACATTAAAAGAATATGAGATAAACTATCCAAATTGAGATGGCCTCCTATGAGGCAACCTAAACTTTAGCCAGGGACCTTTATGCAATTCTAACTCTATTCTAACTCTAGGGACTTATGTCTAATATTTTTTCAGGGACCTATCTCTAATATTTTTAGGGACATTTTTGTCCAATTTTTCCCATCATTTTCCCGCATGTTGCATTCTGCAAAAAAAAAATAATTCAAATTAATTTTTTTTTTAAAATTTAAAAAGCAAAAAATCAATATGGTCATCGAACTAAAAATTATAAACATCAGCTACAACTAGCAAGACATCAACGGAAAATCATAAAACATTGACTAAAAAATTGCAAAAAAATTATATATATATATATATATAATCACATAAAAATTGAAAAAAAAACATCGACTACAACTAACAAAACATCAACTGAAAATCATAAACATCAACAATCATAAACTGAAAATAAAAAAAAAATCAACAAAGTTTAAATTATCAATTTTTTTAAAATTGTTTTTTGCAAACATCAACCTATATCACCCAATAGCTAAAAACATCAATTCCTATCACCTAAACATCACCCGGAAAATGAAAAACGTTAACATAAGAAAAAAATCACTACAAAACATCAACCTTTATCACCAAAAAAGCTACAAACATCAACTCTTATCACCTAAAAATCACCTAGAAAATGAAAAACATCAACATGAGAGAAAAAAATTAAAAATATCAACCCATATAACCCCCCCCCCCCCAAAAAAAAGACTACAGAACATTGACTCATATAAACTAAAACTCACCCAAAAAATGAAAAACATCATGGGAGAAAAAAACTAAACATTAACAAAAAAAACTACGGTGCCTCAAGAGTCTAAATTCTTCACCCTGAAAACCATAAAATAACAACAATTGTTTTTTTTAAAACTACAATTATCAACCTATATCACCCCAAAAGCTACAAACATCAACTCCTAACACCTAAACCTCATTCGAAAAATGAAAAACCTTAACATGATAAAAAAGACACTATGAACATCAACTCTTATCACCTGAACCATACGAAAAATGAATAACATCAACATGAGAAAAAAACACTACAAATATCAACTCCTATCACCTAAAGCTCAGATGGAAAATGAAAAACATCAACATGAGAAATTGTTTTTTATAAAACTATTAATATCAATCCATATCACCCAAATAAACTATAAAAAATCAACTCATATCAAATAAATCTCACCAGAATAATGAAAAATATCAACATGAGAGAAAAAAAAGCTACAAACATCAACCAAAAAGCTACAGTACCTGAACAACATAAAATCTTTTTTTTTAAAAAGCACTAGTGAGATTCAAACCCAGACCACTAACCTCAAAGCCTAAATTCTAACCACTACACCAAAGAACAATTGTTGAACATTCTCTCAGTCAAATAAAAATATACCTCAGCATTTACCTCAAGAATATAAATTCTTCAAAAAAAAATAGGGCCTAGAGGGATTTAAACCATGGTCTCTAGCCTCAAAAGCATAGAGTACTAACCACTGCACCTGAGAACCTTTACTAATCATGTACTCAGTCAAATATTATTAAACCTCAGTATATCACAATAAAAAAAATCACAAAACTAAACATCACCTCTCATGTGCAAAACCTCACTATAAGTCTGAGGCAGTCGTCAGCCGTTCGACGCCACCGTCTGCCATCCTCCATTTGCCGTTGATGCTGCTGCCGCTTGTGCATCTTTGCACACATGAGTCTTCTTCTTCAATGATGTGCGTTCATCTCACTCGCCTGATGAAAGACCGCAACAACGACGTCTCCTCGCCTCGCCTTGCTATCCTCAAACCCTAGCGCCATTGTTGACAAACCCTAGCGCCTTCGGTATTGCTCCTCGGCGTCACCATTTCATCGATTTCTCCTCGCTGTCGCCATCGCAGTCATAGAAGATCGAACAGTAAAGTGTAGTTTTCGATATCATGGTAAGAGAAGTGTCGACTTCAAAAACGTAAGAAGAAGAAGAATCGCCGGTTGCAGAGCGACGACGTCGGCGGTTGCCCTAACTCCGTTGCAACGCTGACGAAAGAAGAAGAAATGCGGCGGTGGAGCGACGATTACAAGATTCTGATTGATCAGAGAGGAGGAGAAGATATGAAAAAGAAAAAGAAAATCATGTTATACATAACATTTTGATAATTGCACAGTAGGTCCCTAAAATTTTAGCGTATGTTTTTTTAAAAAACTCATCCCATATGAAAATTACAATAACTGCACAATAAAATTCAAGGTGCGCTGAAATTTTGGAACTATGTATAATGGGTCATTCTCGAGGTGCGCTGAAATCAAAGAGGGGTTTAACATCGAAGGCTCCTTCCATGGAACAACTTAATCCACCATTGGAGCTAGTGGTGGACCAAGAAGAGAGGGTTTCCTGTTTGCAATCGGGCAGTAAGAACACGACGTGATCAAGAGCGTCCATAGGAGGTCAGAGCAAGCCATAAGCTCTTCAATGTGGAGGCATCAAAGCGCTACTAGGACTTGCTACACCATAAATGCACGACTACAAAAGTGTTCAAACCCAATTTTATATCTGATCTAAATTTTGATTACACATTAGACTAGTTCCATCCATTCTATTTACGCAACTCGTTAAAAATTAATTATCCAACTCATCATGATAAAGTTGTTCAATTCTATGCTCATTTGGGGAAGCAGGACGAGAACTCTAACTTAACCATGGTTAATGGAATAACAACCATTTTTGTGAATTCACAATAAATGTTGCGTAAGGGTGCCCCATGACCGAGCTTAGTTTTTGTGCCCTAACATTTCGAATGTCCCTTGTGAGGTACATCACCAATAATCGTTGCCTAGTAAGATTGAATCTCAACCCCTTTGTTGGATAGAGATGAGGTATAAGCATTTTACATTTATAAGAGATAGGACCGGCTAAGCCGATAAATATGACTTGCAGGTATGGAGCGTGGAGTGAAGGTAGGTTTTTGAATGGGTGTGTATGAATGTGCTTCCTGATAGAGGGCATACTTGTGAACCTACAAGTGGAAGCCTCATGAATTTATATTACACAAATGGAAAAGAAAGGCTTCAATCCGGAATTGACCATATTCTCCTACATGGACAAAGTTGTCGAGACAATGAAAAAGGAATTCCCCTATAGTTGTTGATCACTAAGATGATTCAAGAGAAGGGAATCATACTTGTTGACCTTTAATTGGCTTGCAAATTCTACGGAAAGAAGTAGCTAGACCTCAAAAAACTGGAAGTAGATTTAGAACCAAGAAGTTAAGGATGAAGGTCGTGCCAGGGAGATCCGCTTAAAGTACAAAGACGGTCAGGGATGCAGGGTATGATGCTTCTTCATTAATGGGAATAAGTTAGTTATAATGAAATAATGTATATTGTGTGAATGTTGTTTGTTGAATTGTATTGTATGTCATGAATGTCCAGGAGGCGACAAAGGGTTCATGAAAAAGATTAAGAAGATATTTTCATGCTTTGTTAACCAAATGGAATCCCTTGAGACAGGGATCGAAGATCTTAGGGGCGAACAAAATGTTTACCATTGTAGGAAAGAGACCGAGATAGAAATAAATACACATAAAGAGGAGGTTGCATTTGGGACATGTTACATCATTCAGGGATGATAGAGAAGGTGATGATGAATTTGAGGAGGATCTAACATTGTACCTTTGATCGCCTTAAAATTGCGCACCAAAATTACATTGTCACCATGACCCTTGAAAGTTTTGATGAAGTACACTTTGATTTTGATATTGTTGGGTTGATGTAATATGTTGATTTTGATTTTGTTGGGTTGATGTAATAAGTTTTGGTCGTTATTTAATCATTTTTATAGTGTTCTCAAATATGGAGTAATTGTTCATACCTTTCTCCCTTTAGAGTTTCATTGTTTGAATAAAGTTGAAACCAATCATGACTTACATAATTTTCCGAAAAAGAGTCCAATGCTGGAATATGTAAACCTGTTCGATATGGAACAAAATGATATCAATTTTAAATTCAAAACCAAGGAGCTCCATAACCTGTAACCAATTAGGGATGGGTGTTGTGTTAGTAATTGTTTTTAGTTACTAAATAAATAAACATGTATCTGGCTCCAATTTCTTAACGTAAACCGACAAAGTGCAATGATTTGTGGGGCCATTTTTTAAAATTGAGGATATAATAATATCAACACCTTTTCAACATACTTTATTTTTTTTGACTGAAATCATATCTGCTAAGATTTGACATAAAGTCTTGTCGAGTTTTGTCTAGCTCATGTTTCAAGACAAGAACTAGGAGTTTTTTAAATTATTTTATTTGAAAAATAACATGCGATCTACTTTCCAAAATTGGAAATGAGTTTCAAGCCCCTAAAAACAATGTTTCGAAAAACCTAACCAAATCAGAATTTTGTCTCTATAAATAAGCCAAATGGTGCACACATACATAGTCAAATCTTCTGTAAATTACCTGCACGTAGCACATAATTCACTCTAGAATTCCATTCCTCAAGAAAATTACAGTGGAAAAAACATCATTTGTTTGAAGTGTAAAGACGAAGGCGAAGAAGCAACCAGCTAAGCAAAATAGGGCTCCAGCATTCGACGTTATGAGAATTGTGTTACTCAGGGCCTATGAGAGGTATAAATATTTTATACAAAATGCTAGGCCATTAGATTCATATTCATTAGTATTGGATGATAGCACAAGGATATGGTTGAATTGATTAGAATTATTACTTGAATTCAAAAGTTGTGATGGGTTCCTAGCCATTGCTGATGCAGTGCACTTTGACGAATTGTGTCAATTTTATGCCAATGTTGTGAATATTTATGGAGGGTGTCTCTATACTATAGTCAATGGTAGAAGGTTTGATGTTGATACATGGAAAATTGACGACAAATTGGGTTGTCCCTATTGGGATCTCAAGGACTATTATCTGGCCGCGGAAGATGGTCCCCAAAATATTTATCATCGTTCCAAATGGTCTGTACATGTTGAGCTTCCAATGTTAAACCCTACTAATCTTGGACTGTTGTACTTCAATAAGTCCCAATACTCACCTGAAAAGGACGAAAGCTATAAGCTGAAAATTTTGACCATAGAAAATAAAATTTTGCATGAAATGGTGGCAAAGGGTTAGGTTCCAGCAAAAGGTCACATCTGCGAGCTAATGGTCACTGGTATCATGATGTTCTACTATTTCATACAAAAGGTGAAGATCAATCCCTGCTACACCATTGTGCAATACATGTTGTCATCAGTCGTTCATTTGAATAAGGAGGCTCTCAAACTCTCGTATGGTTTGGTCACTTTAAATTTTCTTAAGCAAGATAAAAGGTTTGCCTTTTGCAGCGTAGGCATTCTGCCTAAAATGCACGATCAAAAGTTCTTTTGAGAACAAGAAGTAGAAACTTGTAAATGGAAAATTAATGTATAGGGTCTTCGGATAAAGCAGCAAGGGAGGGCCGCACCGATGAAGGTGAAATTTTTTTTTGTAATGATATCTCAATTTTGTTTGAAAATCATATTCTAATTCTTAAGTTAAGCAAAAAATTGTAGGTGAGGAGGATGGCAGCGCGTTCATGTGGATCATGTACAAAAAAAATGAAGGTATGGGTGAAAAAGATGATAAAATTGAGGAAGAAGAATTAAGAAACGAAGAAGACTCTAATAGCAATTTGGCGTGTAGAGATGGCTAGGAGAAAAGCACATTTTGTGACTTCCCATTAGATAACAATATTTTTTGAATTATGTTTGTTCTCGGCGTAGTACAGGCGATTCACACTGTTACTATGTGTAACTTTGGATCTTCTTTTTTCATTCGATCGGCGAGCTCTTCGGCATCATCTCCAATGAGAAAATTGGGTGAAAAAATAGGACCAAGGAAACCTAACTTGAAACTAGCAGAAGAAGTTGTTCGATCGAAAGGAAAAGAAAAAGTAGAGGGGCAAGATGGATCAAAATCGGAAAAGGTAGGGTTGAAAGATGGAGCTACTAAGGAGAGAAATGGGGAAATATCAGTATCACATAACTCAATTAAAAAATTAGTTGTACAGAACGCGATTCAAGAAACACTAGTTGGTAACCTAGGAATGGAGAAATGGGGTATACAACTAGAGGTGATATCAAAACCACTCTCATGGGGAGACAGAGTAGAGATGGAAGGAGAGAAAACTGGAGTAATTTGTTCGAGGATAAGTAGAACGAAGTCAGGTACTAATGCCCCGTTCTAGGTCATGAAAGGTTCCTGATGCGAGTTTGGGGGAAGAAGGTGGCGAAGGTCTGGCAGATCCATAAAGGTACCTTTCTAGTGAAACTTTTTTCTAAAGCATGTGGAGAAGAGTTAGTAGAAATAGAGATGATTTTGTTTGATGGTAAACCTGTAATTGTTAAAGCCTGGGCACCGGATGTTGATTTGAATGAGCCTGAAATAGTACTTGTATGGGTTAGATTACCTAATCTACCACTAACACACGGGCAACCTATGATCACAAGCAAAATATAAAGCCCCCTAAGGAAACCAATTTGTTTAGACAAGGCAACTGTAGATGAAGAGAGACTAGCTTTTGCAAGGGTTAAGCTAGACATGAAGATCTCAGACTCTGTGCCTAATGTGATAAACTTTGTGAAAAGAGGAAAGTCATTATGAAACAGAAGGTGAATTATTAATGGAGTCCTGTGAAATGTAGTCACTGTAGTATGTATGGCCACTGTGAATCCGAATGCAGGAAAAAAGATGAAAATCTCAGGAGAAATCTGATAAGAAAACTCAACTCTATTTTTCTGTAAGATAAACTAGAAATAAAATAGAGGAAATCAGTATAGTAGAAGGTGAAAAGGGGAAACGAGAACTGGGGAAAATGATAGGTTTGCGGTTTATGGAGAATGGAGAATGTAGTAAGAATATGGAGGAAGATGGGAATAGGTCTCAGGTGTGGATGAGAACATAACTCTACACAAAGGATAAACCCCCTGAAGGCTATTAATCTAATCGCTTGGAATGTGACAGGTATCAATAAAGGGGAAAAATGCAGTTTGATGAAAAGTTTTTGCCTCAGTAATCAAGCAGGTATTCTTGGTTTATTTGAAACCAAGATAGAAAATAAAAGGAAGAAGAAACATGGAGGAAAATTGGTTTGGGATGGAGAATGAGTTCAAATAGTGAAATGGTGAAAGGTAGCAAAATATGGGCAGCTTGGAGAGAAGACTACTATGATGTTAATATCATTAGTAGAGGAGATCAATGGTTTGATATGGAATGTACAAGGAGAGATGGAAGTGGAAATTGTTTTTGTACCTTAGTGTATGGATTTAATAAAGGTGAAAAAAGGAAAACACTGTGGGAGTTTTTTAGTAATCTAAAAGACAGAAAAAGGGCATGGCTGGTAATAGGGAATTTCAACTCCCCCTTATTTCCAGAAGAAAGATTGGGAGGAAGTATGGTAGCTGAAAGTGAAACGATGGATTTCAAAGGGGTGGTAGAAGAACTGAACATGGAGCAGATAAAAACAATAGGAGCATACTACACTTGGAGTAATAGAAGGAATGAAGAAGGCAAGATCATAAGCTAGATAGATAGGGGCATGGTAAATGACACATGGTTTGAAGAGATGAAGGAAGTTTTTTGTATAATAAAAAAATGATCTGATGCCAGACCATTTACAAGGAAGAAACCTTTCAAGTACTTTAATATGTGGGAAACATATGGTTTATTCAAGGAGATTGTAGCTGGGGTATGGAGGACAAATGAGATTTAACAAAAAAACCTGAGTGATTTAGCAGGTTTACTGAAGAGGCTGGAAAAACCTCTGAGAAAATTGAATCTGAGAGAGTTTGGGAGTATTGAAGAAAGAACAGAAAGAGCAGATGAGATATGGAAGAGGGCTCATGAAAATTTGAATGGACATCCAATGTCAAAGAAACTACTGAAAGAAGAATACAAAGCTAGGAAAGAAGCAGAAGTATTAAGGGCAGCAGAGTTCAGCTATTTGAAGCTAAAAAAAAGACAGATTGGATAAATGATGGTGACAGGCCAACCAATTTATTTTATGCATCTTTGAAGATGAGATAGTACTAGAACCATATTTTAGCAACAAAAAAATGGGAGCTATTGGTCACAGATCAAGCAGAAGTGGAGGAAATCTTCATTAGGCATTTCAGGGAACAACTAGGGTTGGAAAAGAAAACAATAAGACTGGATCCTGAAATTGTATCATATGGAACAGTTCTGAGCATGGAAAGACAGACTGAATTGATTAAAATAGTACGTGATGAGGAGATATGAAAAGCAAGAAAGGCATACACTCTTTTAAATATCAAGGTTTAGATGGTTATTAAAGCAAAAATTTTTAAGGACTGTTGGGAGATATTAGGAAAGGATGTGATAATATAAATTAAGGGGTTCTTTAAGGGTGACAAAATCCCAGGAAAATTTAAAAATGCAATGTTAACACTTAATCCAATGGTGCCCCAACCCCAAAAACCAGTAGATTACAGACCAAAAACCCGTTGTTCTGACACCATAACAACAATTATTTGTTGCAGACTTGAACAGGTGCTACTAGAAATCATAAGCAATAACCAGTGTGCTTTTGTAAAAGGAAGGTTCATTGCTCACAACATACTCTTAGCCAAGGAGTGATTACACAGGTACAAGGTGGAGAAGATGAAGGCAAGCTGTGTGGCTCAGGTGGATATAAGTAAGGCCTTTGACAGCCCGAATTGGGACTTTATCTTGAAATGGTTGGAGGAGCTAAAGTTTCCAATGCATTTTATAGAGTGGATCAAAGAGAGTGCAATGGAGTTTGAAATCTGCCTAAACATGAATGTCCAACTGACTGAGAGTTTTAAAGAAACGGGAGGGGTGAAGCAAGGAGATCCCATGTCTCCACTCCTATTTGTTATAGGAATGGAGTACTTATCAAGAATGCTGAAAAGAGAATTTAAGCAAGGGAGGATAGATTTCCATCAGAGATGCCAGAAGGTAAATGTGCATTCCCTACTGTTTGTAGATGACCTTCTCATGTTCGGTGCTGCCAACTGGAAATCTATGGAGGGAATTAAAAGAATTTTGGCTGTTTTCATGCAGTTTTTAGGTTTATTCATACATGAGGGGAAGTCAAAAATCTACTTTTCAAAAATGGATGAACAATAGAAGGAAAGCTTAGCTCTATCTTTGAACATAATGCAAGGAATACTGCTAATGAACTATCTAGGCCAGCCCATCTCCTCAACAAAATGGAGCATATCAAATTATGAAATGATGATTGATAGAATCAAAGCAAGGATTAGGAGCTGGTCAACAAAGAACCTATCCTATGCAGGGAAAATGCAACTTATTAATGGAGTGCTACTAAGCATGATAGGTTACTGGTAAAGTGTGATGAAGCTGCCAGGAAAAATACACAAAAGGGTGGTTAAATTGTGTTATGATTATCTATGGGGCAGAGAGGAGGGGCAAAGAGGTTTCACAGTTGTTGTTTTGCATAATCTACGTAGAGGGAGCAGAAAGGTGGACTGAGCCTAAGAGATCCCTCAGTATGGAATATAGCTTCTCTATGTAAGCACATCTGGGACTTGTCACAAAAAAGGACATTCACTGGGGCAAATGGGTTCAGGAGTACTATTTAAAAGGAAAAAGTGTGGGAGATTGCAAATTTTCTATCACAGAGAGCTGGCCTTGGAGAGAACTGATAAAGATGAGGGATGTCTATTTTTCTAGATTGAGTCTATGCCTGAACAATAGAGGGAAAATGGAAATTTCTGCAATATATGATATGATGATGGGAGGAAAGAAATTCAAGCACAAATCCAGGCTAGTTTGGACCAAATGGATACTGCCCAAAGAGAGAGTTTTCCTGTGGATGTTAATTAATGGGAAATTGCCCATAACTGATAGATTGCAGGCTTTTAAAATTATTTATGGTTGTCATGTTTGTGTGCTATTCCAGAAAACACATGAATATGCTTATCACTTGTTCTGTGAGTGCGAATATTTGAAGGAAATGCTGGACTTACTTCAGTTTTCCCACTTTTGCTCACTAAGAGAATTGAAGAGGAAGTTATGGTTATTGATCAGGAGAAAATATGGAACAAAAATAGTGAGGCTGATATCAAGTCGGTATGGAATATGACAGGAACCAAATCGAAGAAGCTTTGGTGACAAAAACCTGGAGGCACGAGTACTTCTTTTTAGGTGGAAACTGAGGTTAAATGGAGGCAAAGGAGAAACAGTTTTAAAGAAGAAACATGTTGAGGGTAGTTATTTTGATGTAAAAGGATAGGAGAAGAAGACTTTGTAATAGATTGGGAGAGAAGATCAAAATTTTGTAATGTTTTTTGGAGTGATTTATAATACGAAAACCGTTCATAATTTTTTTTCTAGATTCTCCTAGATTTTTCCATGTGCGGAATGCTATTTCAAAATAATATATGAGGAAACATTGTCCTCTGAGCTTAACTAATCATTTTTCCAATGAATGGGATAGGTTGTCACTAACACTTGATATATTGGAATACATTTTCTTCAAAGTTGCACATGATTTCAACTCAGACACTATATTCCGTACAAACTTCTGAAATCGAAAGCTATTACGGATAAGAAAAAGGCACATGCTTACAAGAGCATCCAAAATTTACCTCCATTTCGTGTTTGAAACGATGACATTGATTTGTAAAACTAAATTTAAAATTGAATCATGTAGCATCCCAATACCATAAAACCCGTCATATTAATATTGATCAGACAATTTTCAGAACTTTTGATTTTGCCCAACAATTTAGGTTGGAATCTGTACAGATTGGAATGAATATTTCATTAAAAAAGTGATTCGTAGGTTTTCCCAATTTTGAATGTTCTATCACACATGACCAAACGAGTTAGAGTATTCATCTTCTGATCTCGAAACCCTCATTGGCAATTTTGCTTACTCAATGATATCATCGTTATTGCATCCAAATTAGATTATGTAAATCAATATAATCCAAAACTAACTAGTATTAACATATTTTATGTCCAAAATGCCTACACTATTACATTATTTTCAAGTTATTACTACTTGTTAGGTAGACGTAAAACGTCCTAGATGTGAGCAATATCTATTTCACAGGAGCATGCGGCACAGTCATTTCCTCTAATTCATTACCCCAATTGAATCTTCTAATCGTGTGATTTTCATTACGAAAGGTTGGACGACTACGATTGATGAGTGTTTCATGTCCAATACAAATCGCCGATAAAATGTTAACCAATCATTGTTGACAATCAGTGAGCCTCATCGGATTGAATCTTGCTATCTTCAGAATCATAAAACTTTCAAATGCAAACTGGTTCTCTTCACCTTCCAAAAAGAGTGCAAATATTACCAGTACGTAAGATGTTGTAAGATACCCTAAACTTTCAGCTTGTTGAAGGAATCGAACAATGTTGGCTCTGTATAATAAATCTAAAAATGGATAAAGATAAAAGAATAACAAATAAGTTAACAAAAATTTATTCCTACATTAAATATACACATGTAAACTCACCAGTTCCTTCCTATACAATGATTTTATATTTTTGCACAGGATACATACATTCACAAGTTTGCAAATGTATTGTTCACATCATGCCATTGAATAACCACAAAATCTTCCAATGACACTTGTCTATATATCACGTCTTCTATTGAGAGATTGTTAAACCTATGACAACTACATTCTACAAAAACAACATAAATAAGTGACCCACAATCAAACCTTTATTCCGCAAAAGAACGATAAAAAATGTTGGGATTAGCTGAAACAAAAATATACCATAGTTTTGCACTTCAGAGATCCAACAATGAACCTGCAGGAACTCGTATAAGAATAGCAATAATGATTTCTTCTTGTAGAGGTTGCAATGGTGTAACCATAACTTTTTTTTCTTGATGTAAATTGTCAAATGAAGATGGGGTAAACAAAGTGGGTACATAGTTGGATGATTTGTTTGTAAAGTTGGGTTAAAAATGACGATTGAAATAAATAAATAAATATATATAATGAATGGTAATCTTGATTCAAAAGGAGTTTTTTCATATTTCACCTAGGAAAATGAAACACACCCCTTGGAAACCATACCCATTAGCTGCACGCTTGGTATAATTTTGCATGGAACCCAAATTTCAAATTTCAACACAATTCCTCAACTTTCGGTATAGTGACATGAGTCTAACATTAGATCCAAATTTGGAAAGATCTAATAGGATGGTGGTAGGTCATCGTTGTACTCTCAAATATACAATTTATAACCCTGATTGCGTCCTAACTACAACTAAGTACATAGTGGTAAGAGGGATCGTCCACGAAAAAGATGAATTTTCCTATGCATATAAGGATGGATATAAGCATATACATATATAGATATAAAAGCAATAAAAGGGGGGGGTTGATTTGGTTTTTCGAAGTTATGAATTTAAAGAGAAAGTAACTAGCATATAAAGACAAGTATGCTAATCATGCAATAAACTGAAAAAAGAGGATTAAACACAAGTTACGAAACCTTGAGCGCAATTGATTTCCACTTCCAAGCCTCTTATAGATCATGGAAGCAATCACCAAGTTATTCATTATGATTACCTATTGTGAATGCAACACCTTCTATTTTCAAGATAAACATTCTATTCTTCTTAAGTGTAATCTACAAAAGCGTTCAATGACTATTTGTAGACCTCATTATTGATCACTTTAAGCGATCGACGCCTAAAGATATCTCATCAATAGCATCACGCTTAAATAATCAATAAGATTGATAACACATACAAAAATTCTACCAAATGTCTAGGCATTTAACCAACTAATGCATTTCCTAGGGTTATCAAGAAAAATTGACATTCAAGACTTTCCCATTTAGTGCTACCTTAGGATAAACATGAAAAAGATCAACATTATCCCATTCATCTAGCAATATTAACATCATCAACACAACTATAAGTTCTAATTCCATGTTCTTGGATTTTATGCCAAAAATAGAGGAAAATGTAAACTTTCCTTGATTCCTAACATGCCATCATACGAAAATTTCATATTCTCAAACATTCAATCTCATTAATGGAGAATAATAAAACATAGAAAATGCATAATAATCAATAATAATAAATAGCTAATAAATGCTTCTCACTACATGGGCTTGGTAACCTCCATCAATTTCTCCTAAGAGAAGAGTTCTACTACAAATCATACTAATATCCATAAACAAATCCAACATAAACAAAGATGAAAAGAGAACTCAAACTAGGGTTTGAAAGAGAGAGAATTAGGCCAAGAAGAAGATAAGAAATGAAAGGTGAAAGTGATATTTATAGTACAAGGGAAATAATTTAAAAAATAGAAAAAAGCCACTTGTTGATTGGCTATCGCGAGCCATGAGAGAGTTGTCACACCTCGGGACATGTGCCATCGCTAGCTGTGAGAGACGTCTCACTCATCGCGACAATGTAAAATACAACACTCCAAGCTTCGAGTCCCTTGTCCCTTGTAGCCTTATTCTTCTTCAATCTTGCTTATTCATGTATTCATGTCTTCAACCCTTAATTTCCATCTTCAAATCTTCAAGTATCTTGCCTTGTCACACAAAACTCCCGAGAAAAGTGATAAAAGCGCAAAATTTATTCTTAACTCTCTAAGAGAATTTCTAGGAAAAACTCATGATCTAAAGCACAAAATACGCAAAAGTGAGTCAAAAAGATCCTAAAACTACTATATAAAATGAACACATAAAACCTCCCCACACTTGAACCTTACTTATCCTCGAGTACAAGAAAAGATGCAAGAAAACATGAGATAGATATATTCACATCTTAACCCTAATATTCCCCCATTCAAAAACTCATAAAACTCTCATTACCATCAATCTAAAAAGTAAAGATCAAATGAGAATTTTCAAATCACAACCCTAATCCTAATTCTACCCAAACCTTCCACCTATCAATTCTCTAATTCCCATAAAAAAACCTATCAAATACCGAATTGATCATCCCAATATCCAGTGGCCCAAAATAAAGTCAAAAAAATATCGCAAGTTCAAACACAGACTTTATTTCATACCAATTTATCAATCTAAACGAAGTACACAAATAATCAAGATTTCACGTCCCCTACTTTGTTTTCCCACTAAGTCAACACAACCCCAAGAAGACCTATAATGATATGCTACCCAAATCATCCTTATTTTAACTGCAAACTTATGAATTTAACACGGGCAAATGAGTTAATTCATAAGATAATTATTTCTCTCTTTCTCTCATTTTTCCCAGGAGCCCTTTTGGTTTTCATCCTAGCCACACATCATATTTCTTTTAGCTCACATCTCACCCACATTTAGCCTCTTATTTTTACCTAGGTTGCTCCTTCATGTTTTCGATCTATCTGAGCCCTCAATGTTGCCTAAATTGCCCTCTCAGATTTTCAACTTCGCGGGCTTGATTTTTTTTCCACCTACTTTTTTTCAATTTTCTTATGTTTTTCCTATCAAAGTAGCAAAAAGCAAACAAGTACATACAAGCAAGTCATTAACTCGTCCCACCACTTAAAATCATACATTGCCCTCAATGTACCTTGTGTTTCTTTATGACACACACAATTTCCAAGATTATATGTTATTATAACTATGTATTTATGATATTCCTAACTTCTACAGTTTTTGGAAGGAAAATATATGATAAGTCATGCGATGTTGTTTTTATACATGTCATTGTCACTGCATGCATAAGGTTCAATATGTTTGAGCGTACCTTGTCGTTGAGGGTTGTACTAGGATAACAATCAGTGGTATAAAGTGATTACCACTCCTCCACTTCATGAGACGAAGTTGATTGTTTACATAAAGAAACCATATTAATATTGTTTACATAACTAAATTCAAGTAAAGATGAGATTTGATTGGATAACTTCATCAAAATCCTCCCCTATATATATTTATTATATGCCCTAAATGTTTTTGTAAGATATATTGCATAATTGATTTTGATATATTTAGATGCATCTTTTTCTGTAAAAAAATAAGAAAAGAAAGGGCAAAAAAAATCAAATTCTTCTATATTCTTGATATTTAAGTGTGATAAATAAGTTTATTTATGAATTTAAAACAAAAAGATTATTGATCCTGTAAAATTTGTATAACTCTACATTTTTAAACACCTTCAAATATCAATTACATATTTGAAACTCTGAAGCTTCTTGACATTTTCCAAATTCACATATACATTAGTCTCATAATCTTTGGTAATGCCATCATCAATTGCTAGAATAAAAAGTCGATCAGTATACCCCTTCTCAATCTTCCTCTCTGCGGTCGCTATATAAGTAAATTGCCAATTGGAATGGGCCAATGAATTGTGTTGTTGTACAGCAAATTTTGCATTTGCGAAGGCTAAATCACCAGGTGGATATACAAAAAAGAAGCCATTTGACTGAAGGTTTGTTTTCCCAGCTAAAGGTGAGCTCAAGGTTGACAAAGTCAATGTCATCAGAATTGAAATAAGGATAATTTATGACTGAGAATGCATAGTATCTCGTACGATGATTTATTCAGATGGTCACAATGTTACATATAGTTTGTTGTGATAAAAAATTTCAAGACGTGATATCTTATTTATAATGTTTCCCCGTGCTTGGTAGGTTGATGGATATTTATTTTAATAAAAAAAATCTACAAGTTGTCTTTAAATAAATCGTTGTTACAAAATTGTTTCCCATTGAAGAAGATTTTGAAGATGAGATTTTTTTCTCTACACAACTTTATTTTAATATCCCTTCATGCAATATAAATACAAGGCTTTAAGTAACTAAATAGAAACATGTTTTCAATTTTATTATCCATGTTGTCCAACCATTTGCGCTATGTACACAAAAATTCATGTATCCAATTATGACATATTAATTCAACCATTTAACCCCATTTTACTATAGCTATCATTGATTGATAATTAACATTGGTTAGAGAATGAGCGATAGTGCGTTAATTTTTCCCATCATGAAATCATCAAAAAATTTAAAAAAATTTATTATGAACATCGACAAACAAGTGAAACTAATATGAAATCAAACGTTTTTGTCATTTTGTTTGAACTTGAAAAGGTATATATTTATCTTCGGTTTAGTTCTACTAACATTACAAGAAAACTCGCATTTTAATTCAAAATTTTTACCTCCGTCATTTGAAAAAACGAAAGAAAAATTATTATTTAACTCGGTTAAATTATCGAGGTAAAAAGTATACAAAATTAAAGTACAAAAAATCCCAAAAGGTGACTGACCTTGGTAATATTTTATATTCAAGAATATTTTAATCAAAAAAATTGAATCAACTTATGTCAATTACGTGTCTCGCCCATTTTTGGTTGAACGAACAACGTGTCTGATATCGGTAGCGATTATGGTTGAACAGACAGTGCAACCAACATTAGTAGTGGCTTTGGTTTAACAGATAGCGGAGCCACATTCACCCACAAGTAATAAAAAAAATTCAAATTTAAAGCTCACTCCTTTTTCCACAAATATGCTAAATTAATCAACTAAATACAAGAGTTGTAGCTTTTACTTAGATTTGAAGCTTAGGAAATTAAGAACCCAAAAGAAAAGAAAAATATGCCCTCTATTGCATGAATAGTCCAAAATTTAGATTTGTAGCTTGGGTGTGGATTAAAGTTGAATCTTCGTAGTTATGGGTGTGGGAGAAGTTTTCTTTACGGAAGGAAGAAGGTAAGGATGGATTTTTATTTGAGAGTTAATGCTTTTTACCAAATGGGTTAACTTTGGTAGAGAGAGGGAGGTGAAGATTGTAATGGTGAAGGGAGAAAGAGGAACACGGGGGGTGGGGTCTTTATTCAGAGTTGAAAGGCAATTTTAATTATGACATGGGTTATTGCCAACTGGCACTACCCAAATCGAGGAAGAAGAAAACTGTAGATGTGACATGGAAAAACTTCTCAATTTGTCAAAAGTCGATTTGACTTGAAAAGTTGCAGCTTTGTTCTTTCGACATGGACCATGTAGCTAGCATGGTCCATGCTCCTTGAACGTTCAAGACACAAGTTCTTATGGCAGGGGCCATGCTGCCTAGCACAGTACGTTCCTGATATGTGCTATTTTGTGTTCATATTTTTAGGATTATTGTAGTTTTATTGAGATATAATTTTTACTTTAGGTGTTTTTAGTGCAGGAATTCATGGATTGTAAAGAATTTTAGAGGGAGCTATATATTGTCACTTTTTCCCTTAATCTACGGTTCTTTCCAACTGGGGTTTTCAAGTTTTTTAATGAGGCAGTGTAGTCTAATGGAAAAATATTCTTATTTGATAAGACATTATTGCAGAGATAAAGAAAAGGAGATAAAAGTATACTTGTTTAAGTTATGGGCTCAAGTGGAAAATGGTGGAAATTGAAGGGGAACTGGAGCAGAAAAAGAATACATATTTCACAAAAATGTGTACGTAAGAAGGAATCGGAATAGGAAATCATAGGAGGAGATTTGGATGGCAACAAATTAGATTTGGATAAGATTTGAAGCAGGATTTATCATGAGGAATTTGAATTTGAACATGATTCTTATCTATTATTTAGATATACTTAGAAATAAGCATGAAATGGATTTGGATTGTGATTGTGATTTAGGTTGATCCTCTTAGTACATAAGAGGTATCATATTATACATTTAGAATTGCTTATTTTATTACATAGATAGTTTGAATTTTGTAGACATAATTTTTGGATTATTTTCAGGTTCTGGTTCGCCGCAGAGGATCCAGTTTTCTAAAACGGAACCCAAATTTTGGGAGTAATTTATTTTAGTAGGTTTAATTTAACATGTTTTCAAATTATATATTTTGCAATTTATACATGC
This sequence comes from Rubia yunnanensis, assembly GCA_037428765.1. NCBI lineage: Eukaryota > Viridiplantae > Streptophyta > Magnoliopsida > Gentianales > Rubiaceae > Rubia > Rubia yunnanensis. The sequence continues at coordinate 90,332,883 of CM075068.1, forward strand.
ATATCATGATTAGCTAATTCGTTTATCAGCAGAGAATAATGAGTGTTAGTGTATGAATCATGAGGTCTAATTTCTTTATAATTGATTTTGATGTGTTCTTGATTGTTCTTTATTCAATTTGTTCTTAAATTTTTTAAGTCTGATCAACTTAAGTATTGTTAGGATAATGCTAGATAATTCCACCAATACATAATCGTTGGAAAGAGTAAATAAGTAGCGCGTTCTTGTAGAAGCAATACAGATAACTAGTTAAGACTGTGACAACAAGATATAGAACAATTAAGTGTGCATTACTATTTTCTTTATTTTGGTAATTTCTACATCCGGTTCTTTTCATTCATAATGCTATCGAGGTGTGTATCTGTTTCAACGAATACTTTCCAGTAGCATCTTGGTAAGAGATACGGTTGGTTAACTATAATTAATGAACGATCGACAAGGTAAGAAAGAATTTGGGAGGTTAAGCATACCTACCAACCTATAACTGATAGATACTTAAGAATTAATTAATTAGAGAAAAGTCTGCAACTTCTCTCTCTTCCCTACACTCTCTCCCCTCTCCTTTAGGACAACTCAGAACCCAAGCTCCGAGGGGTGCCGTTTATCATAATTACTAAGAATATCATACCCGAAAGTGTCTCAGTGTAAATGGGACGTTTATCCCATATCTTATGTTGTAATCGCTCATTGTGCAAATTGAGCTTAATAAAAAAGGTTGGGAACCCTATAAACCCCAATCCTAGAGACGGTTTAAATTTTTATTTAAGAATTAATTCATTATTGTGCCTATGATCGATGTTAAATAATGCAAGTTATTTTGAGTCGTTTACCTTCTTCATACATTCTCTAGATTTTTATATTTTTTAGTTTGCATTATTATTTCATATTGAGAAAAGTGTTTTTATAACTCTATCTAATTGACATAAGTGCCAATACAACCTTCCGGTGTTCGAAAGTGCAAATATAACTCTAGATAATCAGTGAAAGTACTAATATAATCCTCTCCAACAACTTTTAGCAAGAAAATTTTAAAAATACATTTTTTACCTTCTGAAAAATACTAAAAAAAAAAGAAAATGGCGTTATTACCTTTAGAGTTATTAAAACCCCATATATTATCGTTGGACCACCGCTACACCACCACCATAATAGGTAGGGTTATATCAACACATTCTAAAAACTGATAGGGTTAAATCAACACATTCCTAAAACTTATAGGGCTATATTAGCACATTAGTAAAAAGTATAGGGTTATATCAAAATTATCAAGGGAGTTAACAAGTTCATTTTTCATGCAGTCATCACCAGCAATATCATTCCCATGAAAAACATCAATTCTATTGAACGAATAAGAAGAGTTAGATGCAAGATTAGATTTATAGATCTCAAAACCAATTTTATCCGCATCTTCTCTATGATATGTGTCCCATTATGGACATCAATCTTTGTTCTCAAAATTTTAAGAAAAGGTCTCCCCAGTAAAATTAGGGTGCACCTCCATCGTGCGTTTATATCGAGAACATGGAAGTGCGCCAGAAAAACACTAGTTTTACTACCCTAACCAAAAACATCCATAACCATCCCCTTAGGACTAGTTTATGAATAATCGACTAGTTTTAGAATCACTCTAGTTTCTTGTAAGTCTCCTAGGTTAAGATATCTATAGAGGGAAAGGGGTATAACATTTATACAAGCCCCTAAATCTAGCATAATATCATTAACCATTTTACCATCTAAGTCTATAGGAATGGAAAAATTTCCGGGGTCACCACATTTCCTTGGTAGGATTTTATGGCGCAAAGTGGCTATCCCGTCGATTATAACCTTCCTTACTTTCTTAATTAGTTTGGTTCTCTTATAAGTACACGCATTCTTAAAATTTTAGCATACATGGGCCAAGATGGGCCAAGCATATCGATATTGATTATCATTTGGTTCGTAAGCTGGTGACTTCTGGCAAGCTGCGTGTTGCACATGTTCCTACTTCTCTTCAGATTGCTGACATCTTCACCAAGGGACTCTTTTGTCTGTTGTTCGAATGCTTCAGATCCAAGCTTTGCGTCGGCGAGCATCCAACGCTTCGCTTGATGGGGGGTGTTAGAATAAAACAAGTAGATGATTAGATAAAATTTTATTCCATGTTGATGACTAGTGCTAGAGTTATATTTAGACTAGTATTCTTTGTACTCTTTATATATTCCTGATCATTAATAAGAATCATTATGGGAAATTACTTTATCACAGTCTCACCTAATCTTATGGTGGAACGATGAGATACTTTTTGTAATTCATAAAACTTTACTTTATACCTTGTCTCACCATATGTTATGATGAGACGGTCTCATGCGAGTATATCTCTAGGTTCAAAATTATCGCTATTTTTATCACTCTTTTCTATATTCTCAATCCAAGCCAACCCCTGTCACAAAATTTATTTAGTTTGACCACTCCCTTCCAAACTACAAAATTTGCAGTATCCAATTTCAGAAACTCATCTACTAAAAATTCACCATTCAAATTGTTTAGTCCTATTGATTTTTCCACCTCTACTTATCATGAATGTGATCAGAAACGTCAACAAAATCTTCAACAATATTCAAGTGATCAACTTCTCCATTATTCCAATCCACTGAATCATCTTTATCACTAATTTTAACAAATTTAGAAAAATCTTCTTCTTTTCCAATCTCAACCACGTCGTAAATATTAAGTACCTTAGGAACCAATTAATTGTGCTCAAAACTGAAATCAATCTAAATTGTACCTTTGTAAATTGAAGATTCGTGTTCTTCAACTGTAATCTCCACATAATGTTTTATGTAGTTCTTGTTTACAAGAATTTGCACCACCACCATACATTTTTTGAGGTATTCCTTTATAGATTAAATATCTTCATTCATTTCAGCTCAGTCCTTTCCAGTTTTCTCCCGCGAACTCTGAATTTCATTGTCACGAAACTCGATATGATGCCAGAGATCTTGAATTTCAGCAATGAACTTTGACTCAAGCTCTTTGAATTTCATCTCCACAATAGTTAAACTGATTTTTTCCCGCATGGATGTCGATAATTAATGCTCTGATACCACTTCGTTATGATCTTGTTAATATCCAAAGAAATTACAAACTAAACCTTGTTTCAGAAAGATTGCGAATAGGAGAGAATTTTAAACTAAAGAAAGAAAAAGACAAATCATGAGCTTTTTACACCAAAATATACTAATTGTTTCTTCAATTATGACTTTTATACATGTCATTCTTACTCTAACTAGACAACTACAATCATTTTATTTTCAGTATAAAAAACGGTTTCAATATAAGCTGCTATACTGAGCTCTTAAGGCTTTCTTGTTCCCAACAACGATGATATTTTGCTTCTTAGTTAACTAGTGTGGCTACACCGCGTGTTGCGCGGTGATTTTGATAAAAAATTATATAAATTGTATAGGAATGTTAAAGGAGTTGTAATTGAACCTATAAATGTACCCCTTCGAGGGTTGAGAGCTAGACCCCTTCGACGACTGAGAGTCCATCCCTTCGAGGGCTGAGAGCTGGACCCCTTTGAGGATAGAAGAGTCCATCCCTTCGAGGGCTGAGATCTGGACCCCTTTGAGGATAGAAGAGTTCATCCCTTCGAGGGTTGAGAGCTGGATCCCTTCGAGGGCTGGGAGCTAGGCCACTTCGAAGGCTGAGAGTTGGACCCCTTCGAGGGCTGATAGCCCATTTCTTCGACGGCTGAGAGCTAGACCCCTTCAAGGACTGAAGACTCCATCCCTTCGAGGCCTGAGAGCTGGACCCCTTCGAGGCCTGAAGACTCCACCCCTCGTGGGCTCGAAGGGGTAGTGCCTCGTGATCTCGAAGGGGTCTTATCTTGTTACCTCGAAGGGGCAGTGCATTGTGCCCTCGAAGGGGTAGTGTCGTGGCGTTGAAGGTGTAGTGCATCGTGGCCTCGAAGGGGTAGTGCCTCATGCCCTCAATGGGGTAGTGCATCGTGCCCTTGAAGGAGTTGTTCATTCTGGGCTCAAAGGGGTGGTGGCTTATGGGCTTGAAGGGGTCTTATCTGTTTCCCTCAAAGGGGCCTTATATCGTGGTCTCGAAGGGCCGTGGACTCGATGTGGTCGTTTTGTGGCCTCAAAGGGGCAGGTCCTCGTGTTCTCGAAGGGGTAGTGTCTCGTGTCCTCGAAGTAGTAGTGTCTCGTGGGATCGAAGGGGTAATAGCTCGTGGCATCGAAGGGGTCTTATCTCGTGACCTCAAAGGGGAAGTGCATCGTGCCCTCGAAGGGGGTAGTGTCTCGTGCGCTCGAATGGGTCTTGTGGCCTCGAAAGGGGTCTTGTGGCCTCAAAGAGGCTGTGCCTCGTAGCCACGAAGGGGCAGTGCATCGTGCCCTCGAAGGGGTCTTGGGGCCTCGAAGGGGTCTCGTGGCCTCGAAGGGGATTTTTTGTCCTCGAAGGGATTGTTTTGTGGTGTCGAAGGGGCAGTGCATCGTTCCCTTGAAGGGGCAGTGCTTCGTGCCCTAGAATGGGTATATGTTTCGTGGGCTTGAAGGGGTTGTGTCTTCGTGCCCTCGAATGGGTATATGCTTCGTGACTTCAAAGGGGCAATGCATCGTGGCCTCAAAGGGGGATCTTGTGGCCTCGAAGGGGTCTTGTGCCCTCGAAGGGGTCTGTTTCCCTCGAATGGGTCTGTGCATCATGCCCTCGAAGAGGTAGTGCCTCGTGGGATCAAAGTGGTTTTGTCTCGTGCCCTCGAAGGAGTAGTGACTCGTGGGCTCGAAGGGGGTAGTGTATCTTGTGCTCAAATGGGACTTGTGGCCTCGAAGGGGCTGTGTCTCGTGGCCTCGAAGGGGCAGTGCATCTTGCCCTCGAAGGGGTCTTGTGGCCTCGAAGGGGTCTTTTGTCCTCGATGGGGTCTTGTGGCCTCGAAGGGGCAGTGCATCGTGGCCTCGAAGGGGTCTTGTAGCCTCGAAGGGGTTGTTTCGTGGCCTCGAAGGGGTAGTGCATCGTTCCCTCGAAGGGGCAATACATCGTTCCCTCGAACGGGAAGTGATTCATTCCCTCGAATGGGTATATGCTTTGTGACCTCGAAGGGGTCTTGTAGACTCGAAGGGGTCTTATGCCCTCAAAGGGGACTTGTGCCCACGGAGGGGTCTTGTGGCTTTGAAGGGATCTTGTGCCCTCGAAGGGATCTTGTGGTTTCGGAGGGGTCTTGTGCCCTCGAATGGGTCTCTTGCTCTCAAATGGGTCTGTGCGTCGTGCCCTCGAAGGGGTAGCACATCGTTCCCTCGAAGAGGCAGTGCATCGTTCCCTCGAAGGGGCAGTGCTTCGTGCCCTCGAATAGGTATATGCTTCGTGACCTCGAAGGGGTAGTGCATCATGGCCTCGAAGGGGTTTTGTGGCCTCGAAGGGGTTTTATGCCCTTGAAGGGGTCTTGTACCCTCGGAGGGATCTTGTGGCCTCGATGGGGTCTTGTGCCCTCAAAGGGATCTTGTGGTCTCGAAGGGGTCTTGTGCCCTCGAAGGGGTCTTGTGCCCTCGAATGGGTCTGTTGCCTTCGAATGGGTCTGTGCGTCGTGCCCTCGAAGGGGTAGTGTCTCGTGGGCTCGAAGGGGGTAGTGTCTCGTGCCCTCGAATGGGTTTTATGGCCTCGAAGGGGCTGTGCATCATGCACTCAAAGGGGTCTTGTGGCCTCGAAGGGGTTGTTTCGTGGCATCGAAGGGTTAGTACATCTTTCCCTCTAAGGGGCAGTGCTTCGTGCCCTCGAATGGGTATATGTTTCGTGGGCTCGAAGGGGTAGTGTCTCGTGTGCTCGAAGGGGTAGTGTCTCGTGTGCTAGAAGGGGTAGTGTCTCGAAGGGGTAGTGACGAGTTGGCTCGAAGGGTTTTTTTTTCTTGGCTCCAAGGAGTTGTTCATTCTGGGCTCGAAGGGGTGGTGGCCTCGAAGGGGTCGTTCCGTGGCCTCGAAGGGGTGGTGCACCGTGGCCTCGAAGGGGTAGTGCCTCGTGGGCTTGAAGGGGTTTTTTCTCGTGCCCTCGAAGGGGTAGTGACTCGTGGCTCGAAGGGGGTAGTGTCTCTTGCGCTCGAATGGGTCTTGTGGCCTCGAAGAGGCTGTGCCTCGTGGGCTCGAAGGTGCAGTGCATCGTGCCCTCGAAGGGGTCTTTTAGCCTCGAAGGAGTTGTTTTGTGGCCTCGAAGGGGTAGTGCATCGTTCCCTCGAAGGGGCAGTGGATCGTTCCCTTGAAGGGGCGGTGCGTCGTGCTCTCGAATGGGTATATGCTTCGTGGGCTCAAATGGGTAGTACCTCGAAGGGCCAGTGCATCGTGGCTTCGAAGGGGTCTTGTGGTCTCGAAGGGGTTGTTTCGTGGCCTCGAAGGGGTAGTGCATCGTTCCCTCGAAGGGGCAGTGCATCGTTCCCTCGAAGGGGCAGTGCTTCGTGCCCTCGAAAGGGTATATGCTTCGTGACCTCGAAGGGGTCTTGTGGCCTTGAAGGGGTCTTGTGCCCTCGGAGGGATCTTGTTGCCTCAGAGGGGTCTTGCGGCCTCGAAGGGGTCTTGTGGCCTCTAAGGGGTCTTGTGCCCTCGAAGGGGTCTTGTGCCCTCGAAGGGGTCTTGTGCCCTCGAAGGGGATGTGTGCCCTCGAATGGGTCTGTTGCCCTCGAATGGGCCTATGTATTGTGCCCTCGAAGGGGTAGTGCCTCGTGGGATCAAAGTGGTTTTGTTTTGTGCCCTCGAAGGGGTAGTGACTCGTGGGCTCGAAGGGGGTAGTGTCTCGTGCGCTCGAATGGGTCTTGTGGCCTCGAAGGGGCTGTGCCTCGTGGCCTCGAAGGGCAGTGCATTGTTCCCTCGAAGGGGTCTTGTGGCCTCGAAGGGGTCTTGTGTTCTCAAGGGGTGCCCAAAACAGCATCGTTTTCGTCGCGCACCTGGAAACACATGCAGCCGCACATGGAGGTGCCGCAACTTTTGACAAATGAGATTCACAAGAGGACAAAAGTGGTGCCCGAAACGATGTCGTTTTGGGTGGCCACTTGAGAGCACATTGAAGGACACACGTTTGGCTCTACTGGGAAATGACCACTATGCTCATGACGACTGACGACGGTTGACACAAGCATGCCGTTTCCAAGTATTCCTTTTGTTAGAATAAATCAGACTCCTGATTAGATTATCATTTATTGTGATTAGAGTTCTTTCCTTATTACACCTCTATTGTACTCTCTATATATCCAGATATCAATAATACAATTTATTACGGCAAATATTCTATCATGGTATCAGAGCAAGTTCTGATCCTAAATCCTAAATCTTAATTTATTTTTTTTGGTGGAATTCCGGTGATCTCTGGCAGTCAGATTCTCTTCTCCGGCAAATCACTAGCGTCTCTTTTCCGGTCTCATCTTCCTCTCCGGCAGCAGTTCAGACCTCCGGCAAATTCTCAGATTCTTCGGCTATTGCTCCCAAGTTCTTCAGCATCTAGATTCTTCTTCCTCGGCGTCTTCGATCAGCGAGCAGGTGCCGGCGTCTTCTGAGCATCTCGTCCAGCGAACAGGTACCGCGCATGAGATCCACGCGCTCTAGGCAGTACCAGCGTCGCGCGTGAGGTACACGTGCGTCAGTCACCCTCGCATCCCTTAACTTCTCGCAAGTCGAACTAATTTCACACGAGTCGATCAATTTCTCGTGAGTCGAACCAATTTCTTGCGAATTGCTCAAATTCTTGTGAGTTGAGGAGCTTTCTCACGAGTTGCTCAAATTATCGTCAGCACCCAGTCGATTTCTGTGCAATTCGGTCTTTTGCTATGGCTTATTTGGGCCCTATATCTCGGGAAGATTGCTCTACTAATTGGATTGAAGACAAGGTATTATTTCATGCCAGTTTGAATGGTCTCAACCGTCATCCTTCATTGAATCAGTGGATCGTTGATTCAGGTGCTACATCTCATATCACTGCTCGCACCAGTCATCTTGATAAGGTACACTGTTATCGTGGTTCTGATTCTATTCTTGTTGGAATTGGTGAATCATTATCTATTTCTCACATCGGCCAATGTCATTTATCTGGTTTCTCTGTTAATGATGTCCTTGTGGTCCCTAAGATTACTAGAAGTTTATTATCCATTAGTAAGCTTACTCGTGATTTACCTGTCCGTGTTATATTTGATGCCAATGCTTTTTCCATTGCGCACAAGCATACAGGGAAGAAAATTGGTAAAGGCAGTCATAGTTCAGGTCTTTATTTTCTCGAGACTGGTGATTCCAGCTTTCTAGGCGAATTACGCTCGGGAAAGCTCCAGGCTTCTTTTGAGCAGTGGCACTCTCACCTCGGTCATGTGTCTCATGATACTGTTCAGTTGTTAAGTCAACGTGGCCATATTACTGTCACTTCCGATATGCCGGCATCTGTTAGTTGCTCTCCTTGTCAGATGGCCAAGGGTAGCCATTTACCTTTTTCCACTAGTGACAGGCGCGCTACTGGGTTGTTGGACAAGGTGCATTGTGATTTATGGGGACCAACCCTTGTCTTATCGGTGGGTGGTTTTTCTTATTAAGCCATTTTTATCGATGATTTTTTGCGATTCACATGGTTTCTTCCGATGCAGTATAAGTCAGACTTCTATGACACATTTATTCAGTTTCAGAAATTTGTTGAGACCCAGTTTTCTACTAGGGTTAAAAATTTTCAGACCAATGGTGGCACAGAGTTTACTAATCATCGACTTCAGTCTCACTTCATATCATGTGGCATTCATCATCAGATGTCATCGCCCTATACACCTGCTCAGAATGGCCGAGCTGAGCGGAAGCATCGTCACATCACATAGACTGGTCTTTCCATGTTTTTTCACTCTTCCGTGCCACATTGTTATTGGGTGGAAGCTTTCTCCTCTGCGGTTTACATCATTAACCATCTGCCCAGTTCAGTTCTTGGTGGAAAATCACCTTTTGAGGTTGTTTTTGGTCCTGTGCCTGACTATACCCTCTTTCACCCATTTGACTGTCGTGCTTTTCCATGTCTGCGTGCCACTGCTACTGATAAGTTTGCACCGCGATCCATTCCATGTGTTTTTATTGGCTACAACCCTCGTTACAAGGGCTTTCAGTGTCTCGATCCCACTTATAGGCGTATCTATGTTTCTCGCCATGTTCGCTTTGATGAAACCTTATTCCCTTATGTCTCATCTTCTGCAGACAGTCGCTCTATTTCAGATATGGAGATTTCATCATTTTTTGATGGAGTTGTTCCTTCATTGATTGGGGCTACCATGCCTATGCCAGCCGCCCCTCCCTCACCACTATCTTCCATCTGGCTGGCCGACCCGAATCCATCTCCTCGGCCAACGCCCACCACATCTCAGCTGCTAGCCATCACTTCTCAACCACCGTCTCAGCCACCGGTCACCACGTCTCAGCCAGTATTAGCTATTCTTTCTCCGGTGACTTCCGACGGCCACTCTCCGATCAGCGCAGCTCGATCTTCCTCGGCGTCGTCAGCTGGTTTGACTCCTCTAACTTCGCCGCCACCATGCGTTTCACCCCACTTCATCAGTTGGATGTCAAGAATGCTTTCCTTAATGGTGTTCTTGATGTTCCGGTCTACATGAAGCAGCCCGTTGGTTATCAGGATTCTGTCCATCCAGACTATGTTTGTCACTTGCGAAAGGCCATTTATGGTTTTAAGCAGGCTCCTCGGGCTTGGTTCTAGCGTTTCAGCAGTTATCTGACACAGCTTGGTTTCCGGTGCAGCTCAGCTGATACTTCTTTATTTATCCTTTCGAGAGAATCGTCGTTGCTGTATCTACTTATGTATGTGGACGATATCATTCTTACAGGCAATGACTCGAGTCTTCTTCGCCAGTTCATTGATCGGACACACGGAGAGTTTGCGATCAAGGATCTTGGTGCTCTTCATTACTTTCTTGGTCTTGAAGTTTCGCCTACCTCCTCAGGGTTACTGCTTGGCCAAGCAAAGTATGCTCGTGATATTTTAAATTGGGCTGGTATGTCTGACGCAGCACTTGTTTCTACTCTATTTATCACTGGTTCTCAGCTTCACAACACTACCAGTCCTCCATTTCGGGATTGTACACTTTATCGTTCTCTTGTTGGTGCTCTTCAGTATCTCACCATCTCTCGTCCAGATTTGGCATTCTCGGTCAACACGGTGAGTCAGTATCTTCAGGATCCCAGAGATGACCATTTTGCTGCTGTGACTCGGATTTTGCGATATGTTCGTGGCACTCTTCACTTTGGTCTCAGGTTTTGTTCTGCTAGTACTCCTGATGTGTTAGGGTACTCTGATGCTGATTGGGCTTGCTGTTTGGAGACTCGTTGGTCCACTTATGGTTATGCAGTTTTTCTTGGTAGGAATCTGGTTTCTTGGAGTGCTAAGAAACAACCCATTGTTTCTCGCTCTAGCACTGAGTCTGAATGTCGTGCTCTCGCTAACACTGCCTCAGAAGTGGTATGGCTCACTCATTTGCTTCGTGATCTTCAGGTTCCGCTTTCTGGTTCTCCACTATTGTTATGCGACAATAGTAGTGCTATCTTCTTGGCTCAGAATTCGGTGGCGCACAAGCGGGCGAAGCACATCGACATCGACTACCATTTTATTCGTGAGTTAGTGACATTAGGAAAGCCGCGCGTTGCTCATGTTCCGACTTCTCTTCAGATTGCAGACATTTTCACCAAGGGGCTCTCTCGTCCGCTGTTCGAGTTCTTCAGATCCAAGCTATGTGTTGGCGAGCATCCAACGTTTCGCTTGAGGGGGGTGTTAGAATAAATCAGACTCCTGATTAGATTATGATTTATTGTGATTAGAGTTCTTTCCTTATTACACCTCTATTGTACTATCTATATATTCACATATCAATAATACAATTTATTACGGCAAATTATTCTATCACCTTTTATACATTAACCAGATAATGCTCTGACTCCCTTTCTACCTTTTAACTTCCTGACAGCCATATGATCGGTCCAGTGAAAAAAGTATATTAAGATTAGCAAATCATTTCTACCTCATACCAAAATCCTAAATCCCAAATCAAATTCAATCCTAGTTGGTGTTTAGGTGAAACCCTTTCGTTCGTCCTGGAATTCCTGCATTCCAACAAAGGTGGAGACATGGCCGTGGCGGAGGTCTTTCTTGTAGCATTTCTCCAAGTGCTGTTCGATAAACTGGCCTCCAGGTTGCTCCAGGGAATCTCCCGCCAACAGGGCCTCCGAGCGCAGCTCAAGAAATGCAGCACACTGCTGCAGGGGATTCAGTCGCTGATCACGGATGCAGAGGGCAAGCAAATAACAGACACCGCCATAAAGCTATTGTTGGGTATTCCTCCCTAATTCTAGATTTTTCTTTTGGTAAAATTGGAAGAAGATTCTAGTATGATGGGGGATGTATCTAGACCATGAAGCATATTCTAGAAATACCTCCTAGAAGCCTCTAAGCATTAATAGTGGTAGTTGGAGAGATGGAGAAGAGAATTCTAGAGCTTGAGTGCTCATCTATAAATAGGGTGCTCTTGGAGAGGACTTTATCATCCAACCAAAAACCATTTCCTTTCCTTCTAGATATCCTCTAAGAGAGAGTAGTAGGGAGAAGTCTTCATCCTCCCTAGTTGATAGATATCCATAATAGTGTGAGAAAACCTTTGTAATCCATCCACATTTTGGGTGAGACATTGTAACCCCACTTTAATCATATAGTGGAAGAGTTGGACTACCTAGTCCCGCAGTTTTTCCCATTTTTGGGTTTTCCGCGTAACCAAATTTGGTGTCTTGCTTATTTTTTCATTCATCATCCTAATCACAAAAGGAGGGAAACTATATTTTTCCCCAACAGGGGTATCAGAGCAAGGTTGATCGGCGTCATATTCTTGTGTGATTCAAGATGGAGGCGGGAGATATGTTCAAACTCACGGCGGAAAATTACGCATATTGGAAGCCCATGATGGAGGACCACTTATATTGCAAAGATTTGTATGAACCAATCACGGAGGAGACCAAGCCGGAGGAAAAAGGTGACAAAGAGTGAGAGATCCTAAATAGGAAGGCGGTCGCCATGATCCGTAAGTACATAGATCGAAGTTTATTTGAGCATGTTTCTACATACACCAATGCCTTTGAGCTATGGACAAAACTTGAGTCTATGATTCAAAAGAAGACACCACGTAATAAAGCCCACCTAGTGAGGCGGTTGGTGAAATTGGAGTACAAGGATGGCCAAAATATGATCGAGTACTTGAATAGCTTCAAGGGGCTTGTAAACCAATTGGCAAAGACCGAGATGAAGATCGATGATGAGTTGCAAGCTTTGTTGCTCCTAAGCTCACTACCTGAAAGTTGGGACACTTTGGTGGTCACGCTTAGCAACTTGGCTCCAACAGGAAAGCTTACTATGGATGATGTAGCCGATAGCTTGATAAATGAAGAAGCACGGAGAAGAGAACGTGGCACAACAACCTATGCGGAGGCAAACGTGATCGAGAATCGTGGAAGAAATGAGTCATGTGGAAGATGAAGAAATGGTGGACGTGATAGATCACGAGGTCGGTCAAAGTCTCGTTCCCGAGTTACTTGCTACTATTGTGACAAAGCAGGTCACAAGAAAGATGAATGTCGCAATCTCAAGAGAGACCAGAAGAATGGCACGGTCAAACCTGATCAAGTCAATCCAAAGAAGAAGGAAGAAGAAAGCACTACGGTGGTGGCATCCGTGGAGCATGGTGATATCTTTGTCATTGACGATTATGTCAATCTCGCCTACGATGAAAATTTATGGATCGGTGATTCCGGTGCTTCCTTCCACGTTACCCCACATGAAGGGCTCTACTCGTCCTACCAGCGTGGAGATATCAGCATTGTGAAGATAGGAAATCAAGTCACAAGCAAGATTGTCGGCAAAGGCGACATCATCTTGAAGACAAACACGGGATACAGGCTCGAGTTGAAGGATGTGCGACATGTCCCAGAAATGCGGCTCAACCTTGTCTCGGTGGGGAAGCTTGACTATGCTGGAATGATAAGCCACTTTGGAGATGGAAAATGGAAGATCACTCAAGGCAATATGGTGATTGGTCGAGGAAAGGAGGATGGATCCTTATATGTCATGCAAGGACAAATCTGCAAGGGAGAGGCTAATGTTGCACGTGAAACCTCGAACATGGAGTTGTGGCATAAGAGGCTTAGCCACATGTGCGAGAAGGGACTTCAAATCCTCGCACGGAAACATATTCTCCCTGACATAAAAGGTACAACACTTGACCCTTGCACTGATTGTTTAGCCGGCAAACAACATAGAGTTTCTTTCCTCAAGCCTGCTTACCCCAGTAGAAGAGAGAATATTCTTGACTTAGTGCACACTTATGTTTGCTCAATGACCGAAAGATCCCTTGGAGGTGCACAATATTTTGTAAGTTTTATTGATGACCATTCTCGAAAGGTTTGGGTGTCTTTGTTGAAAACTAAAGACTAGGTACTTGAGGCGTTCAGGGAGTTCCATGCAAGGGTGGAACGTGAGACAGGCAGAAATTTGAAGTCTATCAGAGCTGACAATGGTGGAGAATATCGCGGCCCATTTGAAGAGTATTGCAAATTGTACGGGATCCGACTTGAGAAGACACCACCGAAGACACCTCAGTTGAATGGAGTTGCAGAGAGGATGAACCGCACCATTGAAGAGCGAGTTAGATGTATGTTATCTCATGCAAACCTCCCTAAAGGTTTCTGGGGAGAAGCTGTGAAGACTGGTGTTGATATCATCAACTTGACCCCTTCAGTTCCCTTGGATGGAGACATACCGGAGGAAGTTTGGTCAGGGAGAAAGGCTTCATATGACCATCTAAAGGTATTTGGATGTCGAGCATTTGTTCACATTCCCAAGGATGAGCGAGCCAAGCTAGATTAAAAAACAAGAGAGTGTATCTATCTTGGCTCACCCAAGGATGAGTTCGGTTATCGACTGTGGGATCCAGCCCAGAAAAGGATCGTGAGAAGCCGCGATGTCGTGTTCTTTGAGGACCAAACCATTAGTAATTACAAGGAATCGCGAGAAGCTTAAACCAGGCGGACCATAGAGCCTTTGGAGTCCATGCCATCTCCCGTGGTGCAAGATAACGCAAGAAGAGAATCAGTGGAGGATGTTCACGATGAAGAAGTTGAAAACCGTGATCCCAGAGAAGATACGGAGCAATCTCAAACAAGTGGCGAAGAAATGGAGGAAGCAAATGACCCAGCAGTACCCATGCTTCGGCGTTCAACTAGAGAGAGACAGCCTTCGACCAGATATTCACCAGATGAGTACGTGACACTCACTGATGAGGGGGAGCCTCAACACTATGGTGAAGCTATGGAAAATGATCATAAAGATGATTGGGAAAAGGCTATGCAAGAAGAGATGAAGTCCTTGAACGAGAATCATACATATGATCTCTTAGAGCTACCAAAAGGGAAACGAGCTCTAAAATGCAAATGGGTGTTTAAGCTCAAGACCGAAGAAAAAAATCTCAAACCCAGGTATAAGGCTCGAATCGTTGTTAAAGGTTGCAACCAGAAGAAAGGTATAGATTTTGATGAGATTTTCTCTCCCGTGGTAAAGATGTTATCAATCCGAGTTGTGTTGGGTCTCGCTGCTAGATTGGATTTGGAGGTTGAGCAACTCGATGTTAAGACAGCTTTCTTACATGGAGACCTTGAGGAGGAGATTTACATGGAGCAACCCGAAGGATTCAAAGAGCCGGGAATAGAGCATTTAGTGTGCCGTCTCAAAAGAAGTCTCTATGGTTTGAAGCAAGCACCCCGTCAATGGTATAAGAAGTTTGAATCCTTCATGAATCATCATGGATTCAAGAAGACACAGACCGGTCATTGTGTCTTCATGAAGAGGTACGATCGAGATGACTTTCTCATACTCATGCTTTATGTTGATGATATGCTGATTGTCGGGCAGGATAAAAGGAAAATAGTTGCTCTTAAGAAAGCATTGAGTAATTCTTTCGCGATGAAAGATTTGGGGCCAGCGAAGCAGATTCTTGGGATGCGGATCACGCGGGATCGATCTAAAAAGCTACTTTGGCTATCTCAAGAGAGATATATTGAGAAGATTCTTGAGAGATTTAATATGCATCAAGCCAAACCTGTTAACGTACCACTTGCCGGACATTTCAAGTTCGATAAGAAGAAAAATCCAAGAAGGGATGAAGAAATGAGAGGTGTTCCATATTCTTCAGCTGTTGGTAGCCTCATGTACGCCATGATTTGTACCCGGCCGGATATTGCGCATGCAGTTGGAGTTGTGAGCAGGCACTTGTCAAATCCTGGGAAGGAGCATTGGGCTGCTGTGAAATGGATACTTCGATATCTCAGAGGAACAACCAAAAGGTGTTTGCGCTTTGAAACATCCAAACCTGTGTTGGAGGGATACACAGATGCTGATATAGCCGGAGACTTGGAATCTCGAAAATCAACGTCGGGATATCTGACTACTTTTGCAGGGGGAGCTGTATCTTGGCAGTCAAAACTTCAAAAATGTGTTGCCCTTTCTACGACGGAGGCAGAGTATATTGCTGCCACCAAGGCTTGTAAGGAGATGCTGTGGATGAAGAATTTTCTACTTGAATTGGGGCTAAAGCAAGAGAAGTACATCCTCTATTGTGACAATCAGAGTGCCATCCACTTAGCCAAGAATTCAGCCTACCACTCCCGAACGAAACATATTGATGTTCGCTATCATTGGATTCGAGACGTATTAGAAGAAAAGCGACTACAACTTGAAAAAGTTCACACCAATGATAATTGGTCCGATATGATGACTAAAGCACTACCAAGTAAGAAATTCGATGATTGCTGCAAAGGCGCTGGTTTGAAGATCCCTTCCAATTAGGTCGGAAGGGGGAGATTTGTTGGGTATTCCTCCCTAATTCCATATTTTTCTTTTGGTAAAATTGGAAAAATATTCTACTATAATGGGGATGTATCTAGACCATGAATCGTATTCTAGAAATACCTCCTAGAAGCCTCCAAGCATTAATAGTGGTAGTTGGAGAGATGGAGAAGAGAATTCTAGAGCTTGAGTGCTCATCTATAAATAGGGTGCTCTTGGAGAGGACTTTATCATCCAACCAAAAACCATTTCCTTTCCTTCTAGTAGGGAGAAGTCTTCATCCTCTCTAGTTGATAGATATTCACCATAGTGTGAGAAAACCTTTGTAATCCATCCACATTTTGGGTGAGACATTGTAACCCCACTTTAATCATATAGTGGAAGAGTTGGACTACCTAGTCCCGCGGTTTTTCCGGTTTTGGATTTTCCGCATAACCAAATTTGGTGTCTTGCTTATTTTTTCATTCATCATCCTAATCACACAAAGAGGAAACTATATTTTTCCCCAACAGCTATGGCTGGACTCTCTCAGAGATGTGGCTTACGACTTGGACGATGTTCTTGATGAGCTGGCAACTGAAGCCCAACGTCAGCCCGATCGCCCCAGAAGAAGTAAGTTGACCAGACTCGTGAGTACTTGTCAGAATTTTAGTCCTCGTTCTATTAATTTTAATTCGCGAATCGAGTCAGAAGTAGAATGTATAACTGCTAAGTTAGATGAGATTGTGAAGCGGAATGATTTGAATTTGATCGTTCGCGGTGCACCGGGAGGGATGCTGAGTACAACGCACAGGAGAAACCCAACGACATCTCTAGTTGAGTCCCATGTGTATGGGAGGGACAAAGATAAGGCGGAAATTTTGAACATGCTGTTTAAAAGAGAGGGATTTGAGGATAATAATGCTGTTTGTGTTGTTCCCATTGTTGGTATGGGTGGCGTTGGCAAGACTACTCTTGCTCAGCTTGTTTATAATGACGAGAGTGTCAAGAGTTTCTTTGGTCTTAAGGCTTGGGTGTGTGTTTCTGAGGAGTTTGATGTCTCAACTATTACGAAGACTATCTTCGAGTCTGTCACTCAGAGCAGTGGCGAGTCGAAGGATTTGAATCAGCTTCAGGTGACTCTGCAGGAGAGACTTTCCAAGGAGAAGTTTTTACTTGTTTTGGATGATATGTGGAATGAGGATTATCAGAACTGGGATCTTCTGCGCCGCCCTTTTCAAGTTGGACTTCCAGGAAGTAAAGTTATTGTTACTACTCGCCATGTTAGTGTTGCGGATTTGGTGCATTCTAGATCTGTTCTGCCTTACTTTGTGAAGCAGCTGACGAATGATGACTGTCTTTCCTTATTAGCTCAGCATGCATTGGGGGAAAGTAACTTTGACGCTCATTCTGGTCTGAAGCAGACGGGTGAGAAACTGGCGAGAAAATGTGGAGGCTTACCTTTGGCAGCCAAGGCACTTGGAGGCATCTTGCGCTCTAAACTCAGCCCTAGTGAGTGGGAAGACGTTCTGAATAGTAAGATGTGGGATTTGCCTAGAGAAGCCAAAATTCTTCCGGTTCTGAGGTTGAGCTATTACCATCTTCCTTCTCATTTGAAACAACTGTTTGCATATTGTTCCGTTTTCCCAAAAGACTATGAGTTTGACAAGAATGAATTGGTCTATCTCTGGATGGGGGAAGGCTTTCTGCAGCAGCCACCAAGTGGTAGGAGAACAATGGAAGAGTTTGGGTTGGAGTGTTTCAATGAGCTAGAATCCAGGTCATTTTTTCAGGGCTCAAGCAGCATTGACTCTCGTTTTGTCATGCATGACCTTATCAATGATTTGGCGCAGTTCGTTGCTGGTGGGACGTGCCATAGGTTGGATGACAAAGTTGATATCTATGAGTTGGACAATGTTTCTGAAAATACTCGCCATGTTTCTTTTCTTCGTCATGAATATGAGGTCTTCAAAAAGTTTCAGGCTCTTCACAAAGTTCAGGGCTTGAGAACATTCATACCAATGCCAGTGCAGAATTCACACGTCTGGCCTCCTTTCTATCTGTCGAATAAAATCTTACTCCTCTTCTTGCCTACACTACATCGCTTAAGAGTCCTATCTCTAAGCGGTTACTCTATAAGTGAGCTACCAAGCTCCATATGCAGCTTGATACATCTCAGATACTTCAATCTCTCTGGCACTGCAATTATATCATTGCCTGCAAAAATTCAAAATCTTTACAATTTGCAAACACTGTCACTGAGAAATTGCAGGTATATCAGCATGCTTCCAGAAACTCTCGGAGACTTGGTCAATATTCGTCATCTTGACAATGCCAACACTGACCAGCTGAAGGAAATGCCGGTTGGAATCGGCAAACTGACAAGCCTGCAGACATTACCAAAGATTGTTATGGGAAGATCTTCTGGATTGCGGCTGAGTGAATTAAAAAATCTTACACATTTGCGAGGGGCGGTTAGCATTGTTCAATTGCAGAATGTAGCGGATGTTCACGAAGCAAAAGAGGCCAATCTGAAGGACAAGACCGGTCTTGTAGAACTACAGATGAGCTGGAGCAACAGCAATGGAGGTTCTCGTGATGAAGGTCTTGAATTCAACGTGCTTGAGATGCTACAACCCCATAGAAATTTGCTAACACTAAAGATTGATTTCTTCGCGGGCATGAAGTTTCCAGCATGGATTGGTGATCCACTGTTTCTCTTGTTAGGCAGCATCAGCATCACGAATTGTGCCAACTGCACATCTCTTCCACCTCTTGGACAGCTGCCTAAGCTCAAACACCTAAGGATAGGAGGTATGCCAGGTGTTAAACGCATTGGATATGAGTTTTTTATGAACAATTATCCTCAGGAACATCCATTTCCATGCCTGGAGACTAAGGTTTGAGCACATGTCCGAATGGGAAGAATGGTCTTGTGATACTGGAAACCAATATGAATCTCATTTCTCCTGCCTTGTTCAGCTTACCATGCTTAAGTGTCAGAAATTGACTAGAATTTCGCACTTGAGTCTTCCACATCTTCATGAGTTGGATATTCAAGAATGCAGTAAAGTGATATTAGATAGTTTGAAGCATCTGAACTCGCTGACGTACTTGAAGCTCGAGTCTGTAACTGGACTAACATGTATTCCAGGAGAAATCATGCAGTATGGTGAGAAACTTGAAGCCCTTGAGATTTGTAGCTGCAGGGAAATTCTCACACTGTGGGAGAAGGGTATCTCGACAAAAACCCTCAAGCGCCTGAGGCGCCTGGTAGTGGCAGACTGTTCAAATGTTGTGTGCCTAGGAGACGAGGATGAAGTGTTGCCGATGAATCTTGAAGTCTTGGAACTATTCCGCTGCGCAACTTTGAATTCCTTGCCAATGGAGCTGAGCAGGTTAATGTCCTTGAGGGAGATAATCGTGAAATATTGCCCGAGACTGGTGTCCTTTCCTGAGATTGGTGTGCCACCCATGCTTAGGCGCCTGGAGATACAGAGCTGCAACGCGCTCAACTCCCTTCCCAGTGGGCTGTCTAATCTTGAAAGACTAGAGCTCAAGGATTGCCCATCTTTGAGAGCCTGGCCTGGAGGTAGGTTCCCGAAGACATTCAAGAAAATTGTGATAAAAAATATTTGAGCATCTGGCACCAGTTTCAGAGGAAGTATTTCTGCACAACAGCAGTATGTCAGTTGAAGAGCTCAACGTTTCGAATTGGGAGAGCGTTGGAAGTTTACTTGATTATATGAATTATTTTTCATGTCTTTCTGAACTTTACATATCTCACTGTGATACCCTGTATCACTTTCCAGAGCAAGGATTGGCAACGCCCAATCTGAGGATCCTTTCCATTGAATATTGCTCACATCTCAAGGCTACGCCTTGGCAGATTCACCGCATGTCATCCCTTGTTTCATTGGAGATCCGAAGTTGCCCAAAGCTGGAGACCTTCCCCAAAGGGGACTTGCCTTCGAGTTTAACTTCACTTGGGATCTGGGACTCAAGGAAGCTCAAGCCGCTGGCTGAATGGCAGCTCGACAGACTCACCTCTCTTCAGGAGTTGTCCATCTGTGGTGGATTTCCAAAGCAGGTTTCTTTTGATAATGATGAGCATCTGTTTCCCTCATCAATAACTAAATTGTCTATTGCCAGATTCCCGCGCCTCAGATCTCTCTACAGGGGACTTGACAGATTGACCTCCCTGCAGCATCTCTCTCTCATGAACTGTCCTAGTCTCCACCATTTGCCTGGCAGGGACATCCTCGACAGACTCTGGCATCTCGAGATTAATAACTGCAAGCAACTTAAAGATCGCTGCCTCAAAGATAAGGGCGATTATTGGTCCATGATCGCCGACATTCCCTGTGTGGAGGTAGATGGCTGTTATGTCTATGAACAGAGACCTGAATAAGTGTAGATTTCTGCATGCATTTGATGATTTCCAATCCATCCGCAATGTATTCTGTGGTTTGTTCACCATTCAAGTTTTGCAGCAACTTGTGCTGCACGTATCCAGCACATTTTTACCATTATATGAGCCCACTTTCCTGAACAGAAAAAAAAAAAAAAACAAAGATAAGCCAATAATCCTCTGTTCTCTCTCCTCCCTAACTATCACCTGCTACTGTATAGCCCCTTTTTCCTTCGTAGGAAACAGTTGTCCATGGCTGCTCCGCCATGTAAACCTCAAGCCCTGTCCTTCGCCTATACCCTACAGCAATCGCCACTACCACTCAATCATCCGCCTCTCCCAAACCTTCACCCAACCTTCAATTTCAAAGTAGAGTTCGCGGTGTTATACCATGATGAGGAGATTGATCTGTTGGTAGTCCCATTCTCAAAAGCTTTAATTGGAAAATTTGGTAGGCAGCGCCCGACCATGGAGTATCTTAGAAAGAAAATAAAGACAATAGGCTTTAAAGGAGAAGCTCACCTCTCTGCCATGGACTCTAGGCACATCTGAATGACATTTGATCTAGACGAGGACTATCATCAGCGATGGCTTAATCAAACATGGTCGCCTGGTGGTGTTGGGGGAGATACTGTAATAATGCATTCCAATGGAATGATAAAATCACGCTTGGATGATGGTGGCAAAACTTTTCTTGGATATCGATGTGAGTTGCGTTATGTACGCTTTTCTTAAAGAGTAATTCGACCCTATTACAGCCTTGGGTTACACGAATTCCATTCGAGGATAAAACAATCGAGAATCCTCATATTCTAGGCTTGAATCAGAAGAATACTTTTGAGTACCTGTGTTTTTTGGTTGCTACGTATGTCTGAGAATTTCTGAGAATTTCTCTGTGCGTTTTGTGTTTCAGTCTTTTGTGTTTCGTGTATTGTTGTCTATTCTGTGTTCTTCCACTTCTTACCCATGCATGTGTACGCATGTATTCATAGGAAACAAATGTTGTGAAAAGACACAACACTTCATTGTTCTACACCAAACAATGTAGCTATCAGAAATATTACGAACAAATTCTGAAATAACACAACCTTTTCTCCTTCAATGCAGTAAGTTAGGCATGCTGCAAACACTGCATCTCGTACACAATCCTTAATTAATCTCCATCATTTCAGTCAAGGAATTAGACACTACACATCACCTCAGTCAGAATTATAAATAAATACGGAGGTATATAGAATGATGCATCTTTTCACATAAGGATAAGACGTGTTAGTCTAACCAACACCGTTTTAATACTTATTCCAAAATTGTAAGCTTGTGGATAGTTTTTTCAAGTGTGCATTCCGCACCACCAAACTTGTTTTAACATCCCGAGTTCACAACTACTCGAATCCAATTATACTTAAATATTATTATGTTTCATAAAACACCAACAGGTGGCAGCATCATGTGCATCATCAAATGGATCAAATATTTCGACTGCAACGAGGAGTCTTCGTTGGCACCGGTATGGGTTACTGTTAAGTTTCCCCCAGTTTATTTATTTCATCCCTAAGCCATTAAGGACCTAGGTAGAACACTAGGCGAGCTTCTCTTTGCTGATGCGCTCAATGGGAACTTAACAAGACCATCTACCATTAGGCTATGTGTGGAGATGGATGTGTGCAAGGAGAAACCAAGTAAGATTAGGCTCGGTTCTTTGGCCAACAATAAAGCCTATATTATCACCTACAAAGACTTTCCCATTTACTGCAGAAAATGCTCAAAACTAGGACTTTCAGACCAAATAGTAGAAGGGAAGAGTTATTGCAGAAACCAGGCTCTGTGCCAAAGCCAAATGTCTAGAAATTACCTATTGTTGTCGATAAACAAACCACGACTTGGAAAAAACAAGGTGGTCCTAAACATCCCCAGAATCTGAAACAGAGAGCTATAAACTGTGACAATCATCCTGTCTCACAAACCGAGGAAATCACCATAAAAAACACTGCAATAAAGATAACTGACTTACCAAACCAATCCACAGACACTATCCTTCCCTCACCATCAAAATCCCCACTAAAGGTCTCATCTGATAAGCTGTTCAACTTATTTGATATCCTCCAGGATGAAGAACTTAATATTATTTGCTAAGAATCAGCCCAGTCCTAGCAGGCAATGAACCATGGAACTGATGCACACGGCCAATTTAAGACACCAAATCACAGAGTCGACGTACCACATCTTCAGCCCACATCAGACTCACGGACTGATACCAGTATAGATGCAAATCCCACTAACACTGGAATTGGTCCAAGCAATTCAAAGAGCCATGAACCATGAAGGATACAATATTCTAATGATCTTCAATCCAGCAAGTCAGAAGTCAACCTGCAAGCTCATCACATAATCCAAAACCAAGAAGACGATGTGTACAACGATGAGGAAGATATGGAGGACATTTGGGAATTCAAGGCTTTTAAAACTGCACCTTCATCACCCCAGAATCAACTCTACGTTGCTACCTTCTCGCATGACACCATATGCAGAAACAACAAATCTCTTAACTCTGATAATTTCACTTTATCTCAATTCAGTTGGAATCTAAACAATTTAGAGAATAGGCAAAGTAGTTTTCATCTTGAAGAACAGGATCGGAGAAAATGTGTTTGTTAGCTCATTCCGAAAGTGTGGGTACAGAGAATGTTTTAAATCCAAAAAAGCCCAAAAAATGTACACACTCAAATGGGCCAATCGTCAATTGACACGTGGATAAAGAAAAAAGAAAATAAAACAAAGAAAGCAAAAAAATACTAAAACCAACAACAGCTCCATTCCGTTTAACAAAAGCTCCCTTCCATTTTTCCTTTCCTGCTTTTGACCACATCGTCTTCACTCCGCTTCCATCTTCATTCTGTACTACCTAAAATCATATCATTCTTCAGCCCCCCCTCAATCTGGACAGGAGAGAAGTATCGGAAGTGCAGATTGACAAGGTTAAGATGAAACGTGAAAGCCGTGAGGAGTTTGGTAAAAATTTCCGCAAGTTGCAAACGAGAGGGCACCTTAGTGGGAAGAAGGAAACCAGCCAAATAGTATTCCTGGACCAGGTGGTAGTCGATTTCCAAGTGTTTGGTTCGTTCATGAAACACTGGATTAGCGGAAATGTAGATGGCCGTCTGATTATCACAGTACAATGGGAGAGGAAATTGAAGTGGAACACGAAGATCCAAAGCCAGGAAGTTGATCCACTTAAGTTCACAAGCCATCATAGACATACTCCGATATTTGGACTCTGCAGAAGACTTAGAAATGGTGGACTGTTTCTTGGATTTCCAGGAAATGAGAGAATTACCACCAGTAACAGACTTTCTGGAATCAATGCACTTGCTCCCAATCAGCGTCACAATAGGCAGTGAGGGTGGAAGAAGAAGAGGTCGGATAAAAAAGTCCATGGGATGGGCAAGAGCGAAGAGACCTGACCACATGGAGAGCAACATGAAAACTGTGACAGTTGATGAACAGAGTATGTAATATCCGGCCAAGTGAAGCTAAGATAAAGAAGCCAGCTAATCAGTCGGCGAAATGCACCCGGATCAGAAAGGATAGGAGAAGAAGCATCATCCCGCCAAGTGAGAGGCAAAGGTGAGCAACAGAAGAAGCCTATTGCAGGCCACAATCTTGTATGATGTCCAAGATATACTTGGTATGACTGAGAAAAAAACCATCAGGGGAGCGGGCCAGTTCGATGCCAAGGAAGAACCGGGCCTCCTGAAGATCCTTAATAGTAAAGGCAGCATAAAGAGAATGTTTAACCCAAGCAATGTCACCCAAGGAGTCACCAACAAGAAGGACATCATCCACATAAACTACAGCAGCCAGAAAATGCTGTGATGTAATCCTGTAGAAAAGGCAGTAATCATAAGGTGATTGTGAGAAACCAAGGGAGAGAAGATGATCTGTGAACCTCTTGTTCCATTGTCTAGAGGCTTGCTTAAGGCCGTAAAGACTTTTCTTCAATCTGCAAACAAGGTCAGGTGATGGCAAAGAGTAACCTGGTGGAAGGGTCGTATACACAGTCTCATCAAGAGTGACATGAAGAAAGGCATTATTGATGTCGATCTGGTCTATGAACCAAGACCGGGATGCTGCAAGAGCTAGTAGAAAATGAATAGTGACAGTCTTGGCCACTAGAGAAAAAACCTCAAAAAAATCAATTCCCTCCAGCTGACTAAAACCTTTAGCAACCAGTCTAGATTTGTACCTAGCAATGGATCCATCAGGGTTACATTTTACTTTGTAAATCCATATAGATCCAACTGCACGTTTTCCTGCAGGTAATGGTACAAGATCCCAGGTTTGGTTTATTTCCAAAGCCTGGATTTCATCCTGCATAGCTCGAACCTATTCAGGGAAACGATTAGCCTGTGAATATGAATATGGTTCATGAATACTTGTAATGGTGCTAAGAAAGGTAGTATAGGCAGGAGTGAAGTGAGGAACAAAAGTAGAGTCAGTGATGGAAGAAAGAACAAAATCTTTGGTCCAAACTGGAGGTTTTTGAATTCTCGGAGGTAAAGAGGGTTGCGTAAGTAAGGGAAGAGAAATAGATGAAGAAGACTGAGCATCTTGTACCAGTGGTTCAGTAGAGGGAATAGAGCAAGAGTAAGAAGTAGGAGAAAGGGTATGAAATGGAGGAGTAGAGGAAGAATGAATAGGCAATGCAGAGTCAGACATCTGAGAAGAGGGAATGAAAACTTGAGAATCATGAATAGGATGTGGTAAAGAACTAGGAAGAGTATGAACAGGAATAGAAGAGGAAGATGGAGATGAAAATGATGATGGAATCTGGAATGGAAAAATAAGGAAATTTATCCTCATAGAAAATGACATCCCTGGAGATGATGACTCTTTTGTTGGTGAAATCAAAAAGTTTGTATGCCTTTTGACCAGAAGGATAACCTAAGAAGATACAAGGGAAGGCTCTTGGACTGAGTTTGTCTTTATGAGGGGCAATGTTAGTCACCAAAGGAAGACATCCGAACACTCTTAATGACTGATAATCAGGTGGTTTATGAAACAAACATTCATAATATGATTCCCAGTGTAAAACTGAAGATGGCAACCTGTTTATGAGATATGTGGCAGTAAGGATAGCATCCCCCCAAAAACGATTAGGTAGATGAGAATGGAAAAGAAGGGAACGGACAACCTGTAGCAAATGTTTGTGCTTATGCTCAACAACACCATTTTCTTAAGGAGTGTATGGGCATGTTTTATAGTGTATGATCCCATGAGCTGAGAACAGTTTTAGACATTTAGAATTAAGAAATTATGTGCCATTATCAGACCTGATCGTTTTGACAGAAAGATTGAAATGATTTTTAGTCATGGCAAAAAAAGATTGTAGCACAAAATGTGTTTGATCCTTTGTCTTTAGAAAATAAGTTTATGTACTTCGACTACAGTCATCAACAATAGTGAGGAAATACTTTGAACCATTATGACTAGGTAATATGTACGGACCCCATAGATCAATATGAATGAGAGCAAAAAATTCAGTGGAATATGTAGTGCTATTGAGAAAAAGAAATCGATGTTGCTTTGCCAATGGGCACATAAGACAAGGGAAAGAATTATCAACAGAACCAATATCAGCATTCAATTATGACATTACATGTTTGGAAGGATGCCCTAATCTATAGTGACAGTTTAGAACAGAATTCACTGAAGTTTTTGACAACAAAACTGCAGGTTTCTTTGGTATGAATAAGTGGGAAAAATTCTTGATGGTTTGATCTATGATACTGAGACTGAATGACCTATTCTTCAATAGATATAATCCGTGACACTCATCTGCAACTGCCAGAACTTGACTAGTCCCGTGGTCCTACAGTATGCTGTAAGAAGAAAGAAAAATGACATCAATGTGGGAAGCTGTGGCTAATTTGTGGACAGAAATTAGATTACACTTGAAGTTAGGTATGCACAGCATATCAGGCAAAATCAAATTAGGATGTATGGAGATTGAACCTACAAACTGAACTAGTTTGGTAGAGTGATCAGGCATATAAACTGGGGTAATGGAGGTTACTGGCTTGAAGCTGGTCAGGTATTTTGATGAAGTGCACATATGGCTAGTAGCACCACTATCAATTATCCATGCATCACATTCAAACAGGAAATCACTGCCACATGAATGAGTAAGAGTATTACCTGCAAAATCTTGATAGTTAGCAAAACTGACAGATTCTTGAACAAGTGTTGTTGATCCGCTTTCATCGTCCCTTTCATCAGCTTCTCTACTTGAATTTGCAAATTTGCCAAAATCTCCTGTAGACTTGATTCTGTGGTGTCAAACGGTGCTTCCTGTTCTGATACTTTGTGTGCCACCTGAGTGCCTAGCAGCTTGTTTCTAACAGAAGAATCTCTGCTCCCTTCCCACCATTCTGGGTATCCATGAAGTTTAAAACATGTATCCTTCAAATGTCCAAGAGCTCCGTAATGATCACACTTAAGATCTGGACGTTTAACTGTCCTTTTAACAATGCCCTCTCTACTAGTACCAATAGTCCTGTCATAAACCTCCCACTGATGGGGATAAGTTCCTCTCATTGGTTTAAAACTCTTAACAGCCAAAGCAGAATCTCTCTGAATATCCTGATGTTCATCATGAACACTATTTTATTTTTCAACCTTAACAATCATTGAATATGCCTTAGAAACAGATGGTAATGGTTCCATGACAAGAATTTGGTTACAGATAGATGCATATGCGGAGTTTAAACCAATTACAAACTGAGGCAGTTTATCCTCATCATCCTATTCCAGAATTTGATTAACTACTCCACAATCACAGCAAGCACAAAATTTCCTTGGCCTAAAACAAGAATATTCATCCCAAAGCCCTTTCAATTCAGTAAAGTAAGCAGCCGCAGATTTGGAACCTTGCCTAATATTTGTCAACTCTCTTTTCAATTGATTTAGCATCGGTCTATTACTCTCACCAAACCGTTCCTTCGAATCATCCCACAGACTTAAGGCATTTGTGGCAAACATAAAACCTCTAGCTATCTTCTTCGACATTGAATTTAACATCCAAGATATGATCATCGAGTTTACCTTCCTCCACTATTTATAAGATGGATCATCCAGATCTGGAGCCTTGATTTCTCCATTGATAAAGCCAGGCTTGTCCCTGGTGTCTAAAGCAATCACCATACTTCTGCTCCAGGTTATATAATTCGTCTCATCCAGCAATTCAGCAACTAGCACCAAAGCTGAGTGATCGGAATTATGTAAGAAGAGAGGGTTTGTTGACCCATAACGATTCGCCTCATCGTCGGTCCGATTTCCTCGACCACGATTATACATAGCTGAGTTAGCTCCCTCTCCTGATAAATTGGAAGCCATCCTTCACAGTACCAAATTCTTCAATCACAGACCTAAAAGAAGAATTAAAAAATCAAAGATATGAGCGATAACCCGCTCTGATACCATGAACAATTTAGAGAATAGGCAAAGTAGTTTTCATCTTGAAGAACAGAATCAGAGAAAATGTGTTTGTTAGCTCATTCCGAAAGTGTGGGTACAGAGAATGTTTTAAATCCACAAAAGCCCAAAAAACGCACACACTCAAAGGGGCCAATCGTCAATTGACACGTGGATAAAGAAAACAGAAAATAAAACAAAGAAAGCAAAAAAGACTAAAACCAACAACTTCATTCTGTTTAACAACAGCTCCCTTCCATTTTCCCTTTCCTGCTTTTGACCACATCGTCTTCACTCCGCTTCCATCTTCATTCTGTGCTACCTGAAATCATATCATTCTTCAGAATCCAAATAAACTGCCGTTTAACCACGATGATGATATCAAGCAGGTACATAGAGACCAAAAATTGGCAAAACAAGGGGGAGCATCCTTCAAAGAAGTTTGGCAGGTCAGAAACAAAGAAGAAATACACGAAGCACTTGGACATAAATGAAGCAGAAGAGCAAAATCTGGATGATGAGGTTGAGGACTTCACAGACTTAGCCACAAATAAAACTACGGACAACAACAATGCTCCTAAAAGAGCTCCAGGTTAGCTTAAAAAGTAATAGTAAAAACACTTATTTGGAATGTTAAGAGGCCTCTCCACCTCTGAAAAGAGGTTAATCAGTTTATCAAAAAATAATAAAGTGTACTTTTTAGGTGTCATAGAACCTGAGGGCAATAAATCACAAATGGTTAGGTACCAAAAAGCTCTTTGTTTCAGAAACCTACCGGAGTCCGGTCATGATAAAATTTTGATTTTTTCTATGATAGAATCCACGTACGATTAGTCACGACACACACTCACTACCTGCACTCAAATATATCTGAAAAAAATGACTAACTTTAGCTTCTCTAAGCATTCTTCTTTTACGCCCCACAAACAAGACAGGAAAGGATGGGAGTTTATAATGATTTTACTTCAATTCCTCTCCTTCTGCTAACCTTCATTGGAGAAGACTTTAATGTTACCAGCCAACCTGATCAAAGCTCAATCGCTTATTTTAATCAATTTTATAAATAAACTCAACCTCAGTGAGGTCAATACTTTAGGGAATCTCTTTACCTAAAGGCGAAACCCTCGCCCTCAGGGCCCCGTCCGCCCGACATCACAGGCATCGATGAGGAGGTAAATCACAGTATCCAATGGTCAAGCATCTGATCTACGATTGTACTTGGTGCCCACAAGGAGCCCCTTCACTGGAGGAAACACACTGCGGCTGCCAAGAATCGAACCCCTGACCAACGGGGATTGAGACCAAGCACCCAACCACTTGACCGATCATGTGGGTGTGAGAATCTCTTTACCTGATCAAACCAGAGACGGGTAAACCCAACGTGAAAAAAGGTTAGACGGAATCTTAGCAAAAAATCTTTTTTTCCTGTAAAGTCTAGATTTATCTAGTTGGGAGTTTGTGGATATTATGCAAATATGGAATTGTTGTGTTGAGTCATCAAAAGAAGGAATAATTAAGATTTATGGAAGTTTGCGAAAAAAATCTGAGAAGGAAATATTTCGTCCATTGAGATTAAATTCATAATATATGAATTCCTATGAGATTAGATTGGATTTATGAAAACTGGAATTGATTTGATAAATATTCTTTCTGGAAGGATTTCGATGGAATATATTAATTCCTTTCTTTAAGGGATTCGATTTGGTAGTTTCTATTTCCAATGGATTTGATTATAATCAGAATATTTATGTGGAGAAGGAATTATATTTGCACATGACTTCATGCATATCAAAATTGGAGATGGAAAAAACTTCATGTGTGCAATGACTTTCCATACGAACAAGCAGTAAACACGCCAAGAAGATTTATGGAAAAAGGAAAGAATATTATGGTATTTGTGATTTATAAAAATCTAAATGTTCGGCTATATATTAGGCGTGTAGAAGCATAATTGGTTGTTGGAAAATCCCTACAAATATGGTGTTGATATTATATAATATATGAGAGATATTGTGATAAGGAAAATCCCTTTATTTATGGATTTGGATATGCTTCAAAAGCAGATAAGGAATAGAAATATTATGGAGATAATGATGGAGAGTTCTGATATGCTCAGGGACTATATATAGAGGACACCAAAGCTGCATTCAATACGGACTTAATAGAAAGAAAAAAATGCATACAGATTTTATATCTTTCGAGAGTATTGCGAGAGCCAGAATTCTATGTTCCAACATACGTAACCTGTTGTTCAAAGTTCAGAATCGTATACCTTAATTTCTTGGGAGGAGGAGATCCAGCGTCGACGAGTTTCAAGGTCAGAGGAAGTCTGATCAAGGCAGATTGGCAGCAAGGGGAGCTTGCAGGATTCACATTATAGTTAGATAAGATAAGTATAATTGTATGATGTACTTTGTACTGTATCTTTCTGATTAATGGATTCCTTCTAAACTGGGCTGCCCCGCAGATGTAGGAAAATCCCTTTATTTATGGATTTGGATATGCTTCAAAAGCAGATAAGGAATAGAAATATTATGGAGATAATGATGGAGAGTTCTGATATGCTCAGGGACTATATATAGAGGACACCAAAGCTGCATTCAATACGGACTTAATAGAAAGAAAAAAATGCATACAGATTTTATATCTTTCGAGAGTATTGCGAGAGCCAGAATTCTATGTTCCAACATACGTAACCTGTTGTTCAAAGTTCAGAATCGTATACCTTAATTTCTTGGGAGGAGGAGATCCAGCGTCGACGAGTTTCAAGGTCAGAGGAAGTCTGATCAAGGCAGATTGGCAGCAAGGGGAGCTTGCAGGATTCACATTATAGTTAGATAAGATAAGTATAATTGTATGATGTACTTTGTACTGTATCTTTCTGATTAATGGATTCCTTCTAAACTGGGCTGCCCCGCAGATGTAGGTGGATTTCACCGAATTGCGTAACCAAGTCTCGTGTCTTTATGCTTTACTTTATTACATACTTGGTTAGATGGGTTATGTTGGAACACAGTAGTGATAATTGAATTAATTAGGTAAAACTAAATTTCAATTGGTATCAGAGCGAGGTTACTTATTTATGGCTTGGTTGTGTCAAGGAAAGTATGATCCGATTTTACTAATGACGACCAGAGAAGGAGCTTCTGTGTCTCGGCCACCACTGCTGGAAGGAACAAATTGCAACTACTGGAAGACTCGTATGCGAGTGTTCATAAATTCACTGGATGAACTGGCTTGGCGATTTGTTGAAACTGAATGGAATCCTCCAATTGAAGATGCCGGAACTAGCTCAAAGGAGAAAGTAGGAGAATTGAGTTCAAAGAAGCAGAAACTCAAAAACAAGTCTACTTGGTCTCCAGATGAGCTGAAGGCGTCATTGGCGAATTCAAAGGCATTAAATGCTATTTTCATGGCGGTAGATGAAGAACAGTTCAAACTCATCTCAACTTGTCATCAAGCAAAGAAAGTTTGGGATATCCTACAAACTGTTCATGAGGAACAAGTTATGTACGTGAATCCAAACTGCAGATGTTGGCTACAAAGTTTGAGGAAGTAAAGATGGAGGAGGATGACACTATTACTACATTCAATGGGAAACTTAGAGACATCTCCAATATGGCGTATCAACTTGGGAAAGTTTACTAGGAAGCAAAATTGGTGAAAAAGACTTTGAGATCTCTTCCTAAAAGATTTACTATAAAAGTAGAAGCAATAGAATAAGCAAGAGATGTAGCCACCATGACCTTAGATGAACTAATAGGATCACTACAGACCTATGAGATGACAATGCAACAGTCTGCAAAGAAAGTCCAGAAGAAGTTGGCCTTCAAAACCTCTTCATCAAGGGTTATCCATGAATCTGATAGTGATGATGGAATTGAAGAACTTGCTTCTATCACTAAAAATTTCTCAAGAATGCTGAAGAATGTGGTAAACAAGAAATCACAAGAAAAATTTGGTAGAAACAGACCTCAAGCACAAGACCTTGGTAATATTCATGGAACATGATTGGAACAAGGAAAGCAGCAGTTCACTAGAAATCAAGGTGGTGAAGCAAATGAGTCTAGAAGAATTCAATGTAGAGAATGTGGAGGATACGGTCACATCCATGCTGAATGTGCTAATACCCTAAAGAAGCAAGGAAAATCATACATCACCCCATCGAGTGAAGATGATGAAGAAGACGAAGAGGAACTTACAAGCAATTACGTGGCATTTGGAGCAAAATTTCACAGTGGATCAGATGAGGTATGTTGCAACATGTCAGAGAAGGACGAAGCTGTATGTTCCAACACAGGTTTTGATGACACGTCCAGTGATGATGGCGGGATAGTAGTGAGTGATGAAGAGATCTACAGTGCATATGAGAAGATGTATGCCATATGGCTTCAAGTTGTTGATACAAATAAAGTGTTCAAGGAAGAGAAAAATCATCTGGGTGAGAAGGAGAAGGAGTTGCTAGTTTTAGTTGTTGAACTCAGAAATGAGATTACTGCATGTATCAAGGTCATATTGAGGAACAATACTGAAAACTGCTCAGAGATATTATGACAGGACAAAAACTCTCAGTATGTTCCAACATAGACGATGTCCAGCAATCAAGAATGGTCAGAAAGGTATGGGTTGTTAAACACACGAGTACTTGCCTTGTTGCTCATACGTCTCTTATTGCACATTCAAGAGACTCGTGGTACTTTTATAGTTGTTGATCTTACCACATGACTGGAACTCAGGAATTACTGACAAGCATCCAACCATATGATGGTGGTTTTGTTATGTTTACGATTGAAAGAAGAGTCGAGTGGTTAGAAAAGGTGAACTGCATATTGAAGGATTCCCTGTATTCACTGGTGTTTTTTTGGTGGAAGATTTAAAGGCTAATCTCTTAAGTATCAGCCAGCTATGTGATGATAATATGACCGTGGAATTCCATAAGGAAAAGTGCATAGTGACACATGGCAACATCAAAGTGCTCACTAGTATTCGGTCATCAGACAAATGTTACTTATTAGAACAAGAAGTGAACTGCTTTAGTGTCAAATGTGATGAAGTAGATCGTACGACTGACTATGTTCCAACATCGGTTGATTTCTCATATCAGGGACGTAATGATGTTGGAACATCAGATGAGGCGGATCTTAAAGATGAAGCTGATGACTCTTATAACTTCAGCAATGTTGGAACATCGTCCTCTCCAGAACTCTCCCATGTTCCAACATCAATGCAGGTTGTATCAAGCAGAAGAAGGACTCGATCGATTCCTCAAATTAATTATGGGGAACTTGCTGGCCTACAATATTTTCTGTCCCTCATTGAACCCAAAGATTACAAAGAGACTCTGCTTGATGAGTATTGGGATGCGGTAATTCAAGAAGAACTTAAGCAATTAAAAATCAATGATAATAAAGCAAGATTAGTTGCTCAAGACTACACTCAGGATGAAAGAGTTAATTTTGATGATACATTCACATCGGTTGCTAGGTTAGAATCTATTCGCATTCTCCTTGATATGGCTTGAACTATGAATTTTACGATGTACCAAAAAGCTATCAAGAATGCTCCCCTACATGGTGTGGTTAATGAGGAAGTATATCATCGACTGAAGGTCTTGTATGGATCAAAACAAGCACCAATGGCGTGGTATAAGTGACTCACTACATTTCTTATTCAGAAAGGTTATCGTCGAGAGGGAGAAGATTGCACCTTACTTGTTTTTCGAGAATCATCAAATACACTGATTGCTCAAATCTATATTGATGATATGATCTTAGGGTCTACTTCACCATCCTTGGTACAAGATTTTGTGACTTTGATGCAAGTTGAATTGAAGATGAGTATAGTGGGAGTATTTGTAAGGTTTCAGGATGACCTTAAGGAATCTCACTTGAATGAAGTCAAAAGGATAATTTGGGTTGATAGAAAATTTATGGTAGTCTATGTTCCAACATCGGGACTATTTTCAGATATTTTCACAAAGCCGTTGGACACTGCTACGGTTGAGCTCCTCAGACAACATTTAGGTGTTTGTCAGATTTGAGGTATTTCTTTAAAGCTTTTATTTAGCTGTAGGTTTTTATTTTTTTTTTGAAAATTTGAAAAATAAAAAAATTAGAAAGAAGAAAAGGTGAACAAAAAAATAGAGTATGAAGGCAGGTAGAGAAGATGTGAACATGGAAATAAATGAGCCTGGTGTGATTAGAGATTCAGATATTCAAGCATTGGTAAATGTGGCTGGAGAAGATCATGATCTGGGTGGTGATCAAGTCTATGTTCCAACGCGAGACATTGAGATAGGGGGAGAAAGTACTGATGAAGTGAAGGAAGCTGAGCAGGTGATGTTCCAACATTGATACAGACTTGAGGTGTTGATTCTGAAGCAATGAAAGAATCTTATGTTCCAACATAGAGAAAGCGTGTGAAGCTGAGAGCTGCTATGTTCCAACATCGGTGACTGATGTTCCAACACAAGGTGAGCAGATTATTGAAGGCACTACTGATCAGATTGCAGAATCAATGAAAGAAGAAGCACAATCACCAAGAAGAAAATTAAATCAGAAGGAGGACATCGTTCAAGAGCAGCTCCCTCAATTAAAGATGCACTCAATTCTTTATTCTTTAATGCAGACAGCCATGAGAGATTGTAGAAGACTTCTATGGGAGGCAACATTGATCCAGATTTTGAGTGGTATAACAGAGCTTACATGAGAAGCAAGAAATTACTGGAGGATTTCAGTCTCAGTGGCCACTCAAGGGAATGCTACTGCATCTAGCTTGACTACCAGGCATTTCTATCTATTCCAGGTTGTTGTAAAATGTTGGATTCTCTCTTGAAGTACTATAACTCTTACTCGAGAAACAACCAGACAAGAGTACATTTGATCTACGACATGTGCATGATCTGCCATGGAATTCTGTCTAAAACTTCTGATGTTGATGAGAAGAAGGTCAAGTTTGTGGCCATTAATGTGAAGTTGAGAGCTCTATCCATTTAGATGATAACTTTAGAGGCAGATAATGCCAGATTAGATGAGACACAAATAGCTGCTCCTGAAGAGGTTTAAAGGTTCTGCTATGGCTATGTTCTAACATAGGCCAAATATTTGTTTCGGAGGGAGCTGCATTTATTGGATATTTTGGTTTTCTGTGTCTATTGCGTTTGACATGTTTATGGTCCCAAGGGGGAGATGTTTTGGATTTCTTGGATGACTTTATTGGCTCCGTTGGGTTGATGTTCCAACATGCTTATTATTCCTGGATGTTGAAGGAATCCAGAATTCAGGGGGAGACGTTATGTTTCTATGTTTCAACATCCAGAGTGGTTTTCAAGGTTGATGTCTTTATTTGCATAAGCTCTTGTAATGAAATGCCAAAAGGTGATTGGTCCACAAAATGCCAAAGGGGGAGATTGTAAAGTGTAGATTTATCTAGTTGGTATTTTGTGGAAATTATGCAAATATGAAATTGTTGTGTTGAATCATCAAAGAAGGAATGATTAAGATTTATGGAGTTTGCGAAGAAATTTGAGAAGGAAATATTTTGTCCATGGAGTTTAAATTCAGAATATATTAATTCCCATGAGATTAGATTGGATTTATGAAAATTGGAATTGATTTGATAAATATCATTTCTGGAAGGATTTGGACGGAATATATTAATTCATTTCTTTAAGGGATTAGATTTGGTAGTTTCTATCTCCAATGGATTTGATTGTAATCAGAATATTTATGTGGAGAAGGAATTATATTTGCACATGACTTCATGCGTATCAGAATTTGAGATGGAATAAACTTCATGTGTGCATTGACTTTCCATACGAACAAGTAGTAAACACGCCAAGAAGATTTACGGAAAAAGGAAAGAATATTATGGTATTTGTGATTTATGGAAATCTGAATATTCTGCTATATATTAGGCGTGTAGAAGTATAATTGGTGATATGAGTCCCCTTGTGAAGAATCTGGATTGCGGAATTAAGATTTTTGACAAAACAAGGGAACTTGCAAACCCTTCAATGCCGCACTTAATTCAAGGTCTAGCGCTCAGGGTACACTCAATTTCGATTCGCTCTCTAACTAACCCTCATGATCAGATTACAAGGTTTATTGATATTTATCTAGCCATTGGGGTTGAGCAACAATGGAATAACTCGCAAGCAAAGAGTGTGAACTCAAAGGGTTGTATATTTGATTGATGAAAAATGTTAGGTAAAAATAATGTTGAAAACCACCCCTATTTCTAGTGTATAGGTATGATCTTCAAAAAATACAAATAAAAAACTGAAAATGATTATGACAGCTTTAAGAAACTAAAACCATATTTAACTAGACTACCTAAAATAAATGACTATATTCTTCAAGATGAATCTTGAATGAATATTGCCTTATCTAATCTTACCAAATCTAATTCTAATCAAATTAGAACTGAATATTCTAACACCTAAAATAAATGCATGACCAAAACATTAATTCTTCCAAGGCCAACATGACTGAATTAAGAGCCTTATTCTAAATAAAATAAATGATCACACTAACTCATTAAAAAAACCTAATGGGAAAAAGAGTATAGTGTTATTCTACTAAAAATACTAAAGTAAGAAAACTGTAAATAAATGATATTTTGATATCGTATCAATTGGTTTATGGAAAATCCCTACAAATATGGTGTTGATATTATAGAATATATTAGAGATATTGTGATAAGGAAAATCCCTTTATTTATGAGATTTGGAAATGATTCAAAAACAGATAAGGAATAAGAATATTATAGAGATAATGATGGAGAGTTCCGATATGCTCATTGACTATATATAGAGGACAACACTGCTGCATTCAATACAGACTTAATGGAAAAAAATCTGCATACATATTTTATATTTTTCGAGCGCATTGCAAGAGCCAGAATTCTATGTTCCAACATTCGTAACATGTTGTTCAAAGTTCAGAATCGTATATCTTAATTCCCCGGGAGGAGGAGATCCAGCGTCGACGAGTTTCAAGGTCAGAGGGAGTCTGATCAAGGCAGATCGGTAGTAAGGGGAACTTGCAGGATTCACGTTATAGTTAGATAAGATAAGTATAATTGTATGATGTACTTTGTACTGTATCTTTCTGATTAGTGTATTCATTCTAAACTGGGCCAGACCCCGCAGATGTAGGTGTATTTCACCGAATTGCGTAACCAAGTCTCGTGTCTTTATGCTTTACTTTATTGTATACTTTGTTAGATAGGTTATGTTGGAACACAGTAGTGATAATTGAATTAATTAGGTAAAACCAAATTTCACTTCCAAAAGTTTAACTCATCCTCAGTCCAAGTTCTCAACAGAACCTCCTAAGATCACGTCCCGCTTCTTTTTCTAATCTAAGATTCACGAATCACATATCCAAAACCATTAGATTTGAAGATATGTGGCTTAACAAAAGTAAATTCTTAACTATGGCTGAAAACAGTTGGAATCAGCCTCTAGAGTCCCAGGTCAGTTAGGTCCAGCTATTAAGTTTAAGAGGCTAAAGAAAGAGATTAAAATCCGGAAACATCAGTATTTGGTAATCCAGGTGATAACATAAGAAAATCTGAACATGAAGTGGAGATAATGGAAAACACTTATGATGCCACTCATACTCTAGATAACATAATCAAACTAAACCAGGCTAGGGCAAAGCTTACAAGGGCCATCTCAGAAGAAAACATCTTTTACAAACAAAAATCTAGGATGAAATGGATATTGGATGGTAACTCAAACTCAAGATTCTTTCATAATTCAGTAAAAGAAAGCCATTCTATATTATCAATTTTCAAAATAAAAGAGGACAGTAACCAATGGATAGAAGGCCAACAGGAGATAGGTAATGCAGCAGTAAAATTCTTTCAAAACCTGCTTTCATAAGATAATCCAGACATTACAGGTTCCAATCTAACCTTCCTTCTAAATGCTATCAACCCTGGAACCTCTGACATTGAAAATCAGAGAATGTTGCAGCCATTTACTTTAGAATAAAATGAAAAAAGTTGTTTTTTAACTGAGTCCGGATTCATCCCCAGGGCCAGATGAATTTACGGGCTCATTCTTTAGGGCAGCTTAGCCTTTCATTCGTAGTGATGTTTGGAATGCAGTCAGGGAATTCCAGGTGGGAGATCCTATTCCAAAAGCCATAGGAAGCTCATTGATAGCCTTAATCCCTATGACAATAGAAAGTTTGGAAGATGATTAGTCTTTTGTAATTAGTCTTTTGTAAGTTTGGAAGATATTTAGTCTTTTGTAATTAGTCTTTTGTAAGTTTGAAAGATGATTAGTCTTTTGTAATTAGTCTTTTGTAAGTTTGGAAGATGATTAGTTTTTGTATAGGGCCTCACTTGTACTATATATAGCCATGTAAATTCTAATACAATGGCAAGAAGAAATTCATTTGATATGGTATCAGAGCATTGACCGATTTTGAGACATTTTTTCGCAGTACCTTGGCTGCTCTTTTCTCCCTCAAATTTCTTCCTAATTCGCAGTACCTTGGCATCGGCGATCGACTTTAGAATTCAGATTTTTTTTCTTTTTTCTTTCTTTTATTGTTTCATCATGGCTGAAAACAAGAATTCAGATCGGCTTTCTCTCAACACCATGATCCATCTTCTCAACACGAAGTTGGATGCTACGACATATTTGCAATGGAAGCAGCAGGTGCAATATGTGTTCCAACCGCAGGGTCTGTTTGGCCACCTTGATGGCTCTTCTCCATGTCTGGCATTTCCGGTGATGTAGACACCGGATTCCTCCTCCTCCACTCCACCGGATAATGATGCTCTCCTCAGGGTCAAGGAGGCTTTTGATCAGGCCAAGCGCACTTTTGATGATTGGGTTGCTGATGATCAACGAGTTTGTAGTGTACTTTACTCCTCTCTCTCTTCCGATGCTAAGAATGAGATCTCTCAATGCACCATCGCGAAGGATATGTGGGATGCTTTCGCCACCGCCTATCAATATAGAACTGCGATTGCAGCGTTCAGCCTCCGTCAACAGGCTTCTGTGATTCACAAAACTGGTACGGTCCATGATCTCCATCTCTCTTTCATGAAAATCATTGATCAATTATCTGTTATGGGTGATCCTGCTACCAATTGTGAGAAGATATTGTGGTTTCTTACAGCTTTGGGTCCTGAATTTAAAATTTTTAGTGCTCCTATTGCTGCCCGTGATCCCCTACCTGCTTATATGAATGTTGTTGATGAAGCGAAGGGGTATGAAGCTTTTGTGCTTAGTATAGAGAAAACCCCATTGCCAAGTGTTCAGGGACACATAAATTCAGGGCCGATGGTTTTTATGGCCTCTGAACAGATGCAGCAGGTCGCTTGTACTGACCAGTAGCCCACTGGAGGCGGCGCGTGGTCTCACGCGCCGCAGGAACCCACGCGTGGTGGTGGCGCATGGGCCCCACGTGCGGCCGGGAATGGCCACTCCGGTGGTCGCCGAGGTGGTCATGGCTCCTGGAGGTCCTCTGGTCGTGGTCCCTGGTCCAGGACTTCTGCAAATGGCTCTCCGATTCAGTGCTTTACCTGTGAGGGTTTCAGGCGTATTTCAAGTCAGTGCCCTTCGAACTATCCTCGTCTTATGACTCCGGCTCCTCTGCCTCATGTCCAGCCGCAGTACCCATCTTATGGTGGTCATGTTCCTCAGACTGTTCAGGCCCATCTTGTTCAGTAATATCAGCCGTATGCTCCTCCGATGCTTCTGGCTCCTCCAGCTCCACCTGGTTTTACGACACCTCTGTCTCATGCTCCTCAGTATTTGACCTATCCCACTCAGCCATCCATTGCTCCTGCTCCGAGTGTTGCTCCATCGGTTACTGCCTCTGATTGGTTTCTTGACACAGGTGTAACCAATCACATGAGCTCCTCTGTCTCAAACCTGTCGAGTGTCACTCCTTACAATGGTAACACTCTTGTCTCTGTTGGTAATGGTGCGTCTATTCCTATTGCTGGTATTGGTGATGCTATAATTAGTCCCTCTTTGCATTTATCTGATGTACTTCTTGTGCCTGCCATTACTAAGAATCTGTTGTCGATTAGCAAGCTTACTCGTGATCTTTGAGCTGTTGTTACCTATGATGATCGATCCTTTGTCATTCAGCACAAGGTCACCAAGGCAACTCTGGGGTGGGGGCACATTGAGGATGGTCTCTATATGCTGGACCGTGGTGACGAAGCACTCGTTTCATTTGTGAAACATCAGAATAATAGAGTATCTTTTGAGATTTGGCATGCTCGATTAGGACCTGTGTCCTCTAGTATTGTTTCTTTGTTGAACAAGAATGGTTACTTATCTCTTACTTTTGTACTTCCTAAACCTGGTATTTGTGAGCCATGTGCTATGGCAAAGGGACAAATGTTATCATTTGTTGAGAATCCTAAGCGTGGTGCTCATGTTCTAGATTTAATACACTGTGACTTATGGGGTCCTTTTTCGATTTTGTCTGGAACTGGTTTTGCATATTATACGGTATTTGTGGATGATCACTCGCGATTTACCTAGTTTTATCCTCTTCGTCGTAAATCCGACTTCGTTGACATCTATTTTCAGTTTGAGGCATTCGTAGAGAATCAGTTTTCAACCCACATCAAAGTCTTTCAAAGCGACGGGGGCACTGAATTTGTCAACAACAGGTTACAGTCACACTTTACTACTCGGGGCATCCACCATCAGGTGTCTTGTCCATACACTCCGGAACAGAATGGTAGGGCTGAACGGAAGTATTGCCATATCACAGAGATGGGTCTGTCTATGCTTCTGCATTCTCACATGCCTCTCTCGCACTGGGATGACGCTTTTGGTGCTACGGTTTTTACCATTAATCGTCTACCAACTCCGGTTCTTGGTAACATATCTCCCTTTGAGGTTCTGTTTGGTCGGCCTCCTACGTACTCCAACTTTCATCCTTTTGGGTGTAGAGTTTTTCCTTATGTTCGACCCACTGCAGCCCACAAGCTTTCTCCTCGTAGCCTTCCATGTGTCTTTATTGGTTACAGTGCTCACTACAAAGGATTTCGATGCTTAGACACGGTTTCTGGACGCATTTACATGACTCGCCATGCTCATTTTGATGAGTCTCACTTTCCCTTTGCTACTGGATCTTCAGAGGCTCAGTTCACCTCCCTTGATGTGTCGTCGTTTTTGGACCCTACCGATCCGGACCCATCAATCACCATCCCTGATCATGCTCCTGCTTCACAGGCATCTCCTTGTTCGGCTTGTTCTGAATCCTCACCTGAGGTAACAACACTACCAGTTGTTCCAGATGAAGATGAGGTTGTTACACCACCTAGATCGTCTGTGTCTTTGAGCTCATCACCAGCTTCTTCCAGTGGTTCGGCTGGGTCCTCCAGTCCCAGCTCTAGTTCCTCGGGCCATGTATCTCCGACTCCTCCAATGCCTCGTACTCATCCTATGACCACTCGTCTTCAGGATGGGACACGTGTTGCTTGGGATCTTGGACCTGATTTTGTGGCAACAGGGTTACTTGCTGAGCTTTTAGATCAAAGAGAGCCACATAATTATCGTGCTGCTGTGAAGGATTCTAGGTGGATCGCTGCTATGGATGAGGAAATGACTGCTCTTCGCCATCAGCAGACATGGGACTTGGTTCCTTGTCCTCCGAACGTCAATGTTGTTGGCTCCAAGTGGATTTATCGGCTAAAGTATCATCAGGATGGATCTGTTGATCGCTATAAGGCTCGTCTGGTGGCCCAGGGATATTCTCAAATCCCAGGATTTGATTTTGATCATATCTTCAGTCCGGTGATCAAGGCTGCCACTGTTTGCACTGTACTTGCCATTGCCACTATGAGGAAGTGGCCCCTCCATCAGTTGGATGTCAAGAATGCTTTCCTCAATGGTGTTCTTGACACTCCTGTTTTCATGGCTCAGCCGGCAGGTTACCAGGATCCTGATCGTCCTAATTATGTATGTCGCTTACGGAAAGCCATCTATGGTCTCAAGCAGGCACCCAGGGCATGGTTTGACCGGTTCAGTGTATTTGTTCGGTAGCTCGATTTTGTTGGTAGTCTATCAGATCCATCGCTGTTTATGTTCTCTCGTGGCACTATTGTTCTCTATCTTCTTGTCTATGTTGATGATATAATCCTCACAGGGAATAACAGTGTTGCTATTCGCCAGTTCATTGCCCGTGCTGATCGTGAGTTTTCAGTCAAGGATCTGGGTTTTCTGAGCTATTTCCTTGGCTTGGAGGTTACTCCTACCGCTACAGGTTTGTTTTTGGGACAGGCTAAGTACGCCAGAGATATCCTTCAGCGAGCTGGCATGTTGAAAGCTTCTTCGGTCTCTACACCGTTCTTGCCTTTGTCTCAACTTCATAGCAGTACGAGTGGACCATTTCACAATCCTAGGCTGTACCGTTCCCTTGTTGGCGCTCTCCAGTATCTTACCATTACTCGACCCGACTTGTCCTTTGTGGTCAATTCGGCCAGTCAGTTTCTTCAGGATCCGCGTGACGACCACTTTTCTGCTGTTACTCGAATACTCCGATATGTTTGTGGCACAATGCATTATAGATTAACCTTTGGGTTTGGAGGTGTTCCAGAGGTTCTTGCCTATTCAGATGCAGACTGGGCACGTTGCCTGGAGACGCGTCGGTCCACTTACGGCTATGAAATTTTTCTTTGTGGCAACTTGGTTTCTTGGAGTGCGAAGAAACAGCCTACTGTCTCCCGTTCGAGCTCGGAATCTGAGTATAGGGCTCTTGCTAACACAGCTTCGGAGGTTGTTTGGTTGTTACATATTCTCCGTGATCTTCAGTTTCCGTTGCAGGGCTCGCCTGTGCTCCTTTGTGACAATAATAGTGCTATCTTTCTTGCTGAGAACCCTGTTGCTCACAAGAGAACTAAGCACATTGACATTGATTACCATTTTGTGCGGGAGTTGGTGACTGATGGTAAACTTCGTGTTGGTCATGTCTCCACTTCCTTGCAGGTTGCGGATATTTTCACGAATGGGCTTAATCGTACTTTGTTTGACTTCTTCAGGTTCAAGCTTCGCGTCTCGGTCAATCCGACACTCCGCTTGAGGGGGGGGTGTGACAATAGAAAGTTTGGAAGATGATTAGTCTTTTGTAATTAGTCTTTTGTAAGTTTGGAAGATATTTAGTCTTTTGTAATTAGTCTTTTGTAAGTTTGGAAGATGATTAGTCTTTTGTAATTAGTCTTTTGTAAGTTTGGAAGATGATTAGTCTTTTGTATAGGGCTTCATTTGTACTATATATAGCCATGTAAATCCTAATACAATGGCAAGAAGAAATTCATTTGATAATCCCAAAAAAGAAACTTCCATCGTCTTTCGCCGAATGCATGCCTATTAGTTTGTCAAACTTTATCAATAAAGTAATGGCTAAACTTCTAGTTGAAAAAATCAAGCCTACCATGTCTTCACTTATCTCAGAAGAGTTGTCTGCTTTTCTATCAAACAGGAATATTACGGATAACATACTCTTAACGAAAGAGGCGGTAAGATTGCTTGATAGAAAAGAAGAGTCACTGAACCTCATCATAAAGCTAGACATGATGAAGGCCTTCGATAGGGTCTCTTGGGCCACTATTAATACATTGCCCCTTAGGTTAGGATTCCATGGTCACATTGTAGAATGGTTATGAAAAATCTGAATGCAGCTTGGTTCTCAATTTTGATATATAGGAATCCACATGGCTATTTTAAACCATCTAGAGGCCTCAAACAGGGGGATCCACTATCCCTCTTCCTCTTTAACGTACTCACTGAGTTGTTAACTAGAAATTTGAGAAGCAAATTTAACCATGGAAACATTGCAAAATTTAGGACATCGGGAATAGCTGCATCTTTAACCCAGTTGTCCTCCATGGATGACCCAATTTTGTTCATGGAAGGCACAACTAAGTCACTAAAGAACTTCATGCTATTCTTAAAAATCTTCCAGTAAGCAATTGGCCAAAAAATCAATTTTGCAAGAGTTCTTACTACACTGTTAAGAAACTAAGCAACTCTAAAAACACCAAGATTTCTAGAGACTACTATGTAGCAGGGTACACTACCCTTCTCATATCTAGGAGTGAGTTTATAGGGCTAGAAAGCTCAATAAACACTTTTATGGAATGGTGGAATGCAGTCTAGTGTTTCAAATTGGAAAAATAAATGGCTCTCAAATGGGGGTAAATTAACACTGATAAAATATGTTCTAACTTCTAACCTCCAGCAATTTTCTGTGGCGGTAAACTGATCTTGAAGAAAAGAGACATTGGATTTCTTGGGAAAGAATTCGCCACCCAACTCAGGAAAATGGCCTGGGAATCAGATGCATGAATGTATTTATTGACTCATTTTCCACCAAGATTCGGTGGAAAATGCAGCTAGGACAATCCCCTTGGACAAGATTTATGTGGGTTCTCCCAAATAGCTATAAAGCGGCCTGCTGGATACAAAGACCCGATGGAGCAGCCTACTGAATACAAAGACCCAATGCGTACTGATTTTATTTGTCGTCTACGCAAGGCCATTTATGGTTTGAATCAAGTTCCCCATGCTTCATTCAGCGGTTCAGTACTTTTTTTATTGGCCTGGGTTTTGTATGCAGTTCCTCCGATACCTCTTTATTTGTTTTCTCATGGGGTGGCTCTTTGCTTTTTTTGCTGGTTTATGTTGATGACATTATTCTTACTGAGAATGATGGTCATATTATTCGGAAGTTTATTGGTCGGGTTAATAAGGAATTCAAGATTACCGATCTTGGCAATCTGCAATATTTTTTGGGTTTGGAGGTTGTTCGTATTTCCAACAGCTTATTCCTTAGTCAGGCCAGATGTGCCAAGGACATTTTACTGCGAGCCGGCATGCAAGACTTTGAGCCAGTTGTCATTCCATTTGTGGCTTTTTCGCAACTGTCCAGCTCTTCCGGTAAACCGTTCAAAAATCCCACACTTTATCACTCTTTGGTTTGTGCACCATAGTATTTATTGATTACACGTCCCAACTTGTCCTATGCTGTGAATACGGTCATTCAGTATATGCAAGCTCCTACTGATGACC
Source organism: Rubia yunnanensis (assembly GCA_037428765.1). Taxonomy (NCBI): domain Eukaryota; kingdom Viridiplantae; phylum Streptophyta; class Magnoliopsida; order Gentianales; family Rubiaceae; genus Rubia; species Rubia yunnanensis. The sequence continues at coordinate 90,377,669 of CM075068.1, forward strand.
TTTATCAAGCAATCGGATTTTGCGATGTGTGTGGTACACTCCACTATGGTCTTCAATTTCACGCAAATTCGTCCACTTCACCAGTTCTAGGTTTCTTTGATGCTGATTTGGCTCATCGTATAGAGACTCGTAGGTCTACTTATGGTTATGCGATTTTCCTAGGTGGAAACCTGGTTTCATAGAGTGCTAAGAAACATCCTACATTTTCTCGTTCTAGTTCATAATCATAGTATTATGTTATGGAAAATACTGCTGCGGAGTTAGATTGGTTGATGAATCTTCTTCCGGATTTACGTGTATCGACTCGTGTACCTCCTGTGTTGTTGTGTGATGATAATAGTGCTCTCTTCTTGGCTCAGAATCCAATTTCTCATAAGATAGCCAAGCACATTGATATTGACTATCATTTTGTGCGTAAGATGGTGTCTTCTGGCAAGCTCAGTGTTGCTCATGTTTCTACAGACTTTCAGCTTGCTGACATCTTTACAAAGGGTTTACCTCATCCTCAGTTTGAGTTTCTATGTTCCAAGCTTTGCTTTGCAACCAGTCCTACGCTTTGCTTGAGGGTGGTAATAGTGATGCAAATAAACTAGAATCATAATAAGAAAAGAATACCATTTCTGATTGGTATTGTATATAACTTGTTCCATATTTATTTCTTCTTTGTATTTCATTTGTACTCGATATATATATTCACACACATATATATATATATATATGTATGAATACACATAGTCACAATTATTTATGAATTTTACATTCTAACAATCTCAATATATGAGAATCTGGCTCGTGGTGCCACAGGGAAAGTGGTGCATTTTACTACTCCCTCCATTTTTTTTTCATTGGCACCTCTCTTTTGGTGTTAGAATTGAGGAGATGCTAAATGAGTGGATGAAATTGAATTGAAAGAAGAGAAAGTAAAATGAGTGGATGTAAAAACCTTAAACTTGCCCAAAATAGCAAGTGCCAATTAAAAAAAAACATCACTTTTAGTAAGTGTGCTAATGAAAAAAAAAACGGAGGGAGTATGAAGTATGACTACAAGTAACTCATTCTGATGAAAGATCGATGAAACAAATGTTTATACAATTATACATTTAAATGGTGGTTTTGGTCATGTGTACCGCGTAAGTCTCAAATACTGAAAATGATGAATGCAGTTTTATCTCATATTCATAATGGGTGCATATGTATGTTAAAATGCATTGAATAATCTAATATTGTACACATTTTATCTTCAATATTTATTTCTTAAGTACGACATTAATTTTAAAATATTGGTGTTCCAACATTGAATCAATTGGTCAAGTTACTCAAAGTGCTGCAAGTATTGGGGCGACTTTATTATTGGTCATGGACAAGTACTTGAAGATACGGATCGTTTTTGGGTTTTGATATACAAGTACTCACCTGCATAAAAGTTTCCGTACAGGTTCACATACTCCCTCCCTCTATTCCACTTCAAAATTCCTATTTCACTTTGTGTTACTAGTCTATGTCCAACTTTAATCACATATTTAAATGTATAAGTATATTATATATATGTATATATATATATATAAACAATAATATTATCATATTTTATATGGTTGGATTCATCGTAACAAGTAGTTTCCTAAAAGTAACTTTTTGTTTACCATTATTGTACGTAGTTTAATATATAAACGGTCAAACATATTTTTTGATAATCGTAAAAAAGATTCCATTAAATTTGAGGTGGGACATAGGAAGACAACAAACCAGGCTGCTTGAAAGTTAAGTGTGGTGTTGATGGTGTTAAAGAATTGGAATTGGATTTGTATTCTTACCATAATTATAAATGTAATTGTATTCTGTTACATTTTCCTAGCTTGTATAGGTATCATGTACTACTATATAATGTATCATGAATTCATGAATACAGACACAATTATTATCCTTATTTTCTACATGGTATCAGAGCCTAAAATCCTGAAACCTTAAAATACCGTCCTAAATTTTCCGTCGTCGTCCGTGCGTGACTTCCACGCGCCGTCGATCCGGACTACCTTTCTTTTACCCTTAAAAAATCCTCTTCTTCAGCCGCCGCCGGTCCTGCTCACCACCACACCGCCGTTCTTCTTCCGCCATCGGTTCTGCTCCCGCTCTGCCTCCGTCAACCGGCCTAAACCGTACAATCTCCACCGCCGCTTGGTTACCACGCCACCGCAACAACTAGCAATCTCCACCGCCACCACCGCTGAGTTGCTTCGACACCAGATCAACAGAGTGCCGTTGCCGATTGGTTCCTTCGACACAAGATTGCCAATCAACGACGCCGCTGCTCCGCCAAGAGGTGCCGTCAAGTTTCCACATCGCGACGCTACTCCGACAAGAGGAGCGCGTGAGATTCACGCGCGCGCCTTCCCTCCAACGCGTGTAACCACACGCGGTTGTGTCAGACGCGCTCTTCCCTCAGCGTGCATGTCTTCACGCCACTGTCTCCACTCGCACGCCTGAGTTTTTTTTTGCGGCAGCCTTGCAAACAATTTGTTTGCAGAGTTATTTGCAAACAATTAAAGTTTATATCCTTTTTATTTGTTTGTTTACCATATGCCATTTTTATGGCTCTTTTCGCCAGCGTAGTGACGTTGCTGCAAGGGTTTGCAGTGGCCACCTCCTCTGGCTTACCTACACGATCTGATTTTGGTCCTGCTCTGTCTGATGATCAATGGAGTACGACCATACATTTATTTAATCAGTTTGATTCGTTATCTGACCATGGGTCAGGTAAGTCTACTTTACCTTGGATTCTTGATTCGGGAGCCTCATATCACATGACTGGTGACAAAGGTTCTCTTACTGATATTACTACTGCTACCAATATTGTGAATGTTATACTGCTTGATGGATCTGTGTCGTCTGCTACACAATATGGGTCTATTTGAAATGAGAATCAAATCACATCAAATATCCTTACACTTGAGTCATGCTTGCCCTCAAGTATGAAATGAGGGCAAATCATGTCGTTTATTACAAAGTTCCAAGTATCCCCCAACTGACTCTAAGAAAGACTCAAAAGAAAAATAACAAAAAGACACTAACTACAACCCAACAAACAGTCAAACTCAGCATACCAATCCTTAATTTCTTGATTCATAGACAAACTTTACCTTACTAATAAGAAATGCTCATGTATAACACACTTGACACTCTCACACCTTTCAAATGACATTGGTAAATTTATCCTCAAATTAATGCAAACCAGCCCTCAACTTAGTCAAAATTAGATAAGCATTTAACATTTCTCACGTTTCACACATTCACTCCAGATGTAAGGGACAGTCACTCAATATATGAATTTCACATGGCAATACTCAAATCATTCAATGTAAATCAGAAAGGTCTTTATTCAAGGTTGTAACGGGGCTCGGGGGAATAAAAACGAGGTAGGGTCCTAAGGGTTCTAAGCTTAAGAATATAAATATACATGCATGCTCTTTTCAGCCCAGAAATTCCTCAATCAAAATAATTTTCAGCCTCCATAAAGTGAAAAAAATCTGATCTGAACTGGCTGTAATTACCAAGTGTTAGTGCTGGATTTTTTTTCTTTTTTTTTCATCATTTTTTTTCTGATATTTTTTCTGGGCACATCAGCTCTCTTTTTTTCTGAATTTCCAGCACCAAATCACTCATTTTATTATCATTCTACTGCACTTCTAAACTCAGTACCACATGGTCACTTCATACATCAAAATCAAGGTACTCATTGATATTTCTTTAAGCACATCAGCAGCCAATAAACTGAGAAATCTATCATAATCACAAGCATGCATATATAAGGGACACAAAAGAGGGGATAAAAAATAGGCTTTGGCTTCATTTTTCTGTGGCTTAAACAAAGAAACAGGTCAAGGCTTCAAAGGGTTTACTAAGGGTGATGTATGGTAGGCAATATAAGCTGTGTTGTTAAATCCTAATGCCTTTCATCATTTTCACACCAAATAATTCAAGTAATGTCATGACTCTCAGAAAAAAGATTGATGTAGAGACTGCTCTACTCTAGCTCAAACCTCACATTTACTGGGCTAAAATGTTCAATTACTTGTCTTTTTCGTCATCCCAAGTATCATCTAGGCCAAGTTACACCAATTATATTAGACTCATTTACCAAGTAATTTTAGAGGTGTATCAAGTAACCAAATATGTCACACAAGAGCTTTCTCACAGGCAAGTTCAGTCCATCAAGAAACAATAATATCAAGAATAGTATGCTGAATTTGACTCGACTCAAAAAAATCAAAAATATTTTTGTATATTTTTTAAAATGACACTAACACATAACACATAAACATATAATCCTCCTCACACTTAAACCTTGCTTGCCCTCAAGCAAGTTCAGTAAAAATGTATGAAGGAACAAAACCACCTAAAAACGAGACTCAACTAATACAATTTAAAAAAAATAAAAAAAATTCAGGGATAGGGGAACTTATTGGGAGGGGCCAGCCACATTCCGGAGGGCTAGAAAGATCAGCTCATTCTGCTCTATGATTCGATCCACCTTCTGTTGTAGGCTTTTGAGGTCCTCATTGATGGAGACAAGAGAGATGTGACCTGTAGGAGTAGAAGAGCTCGGGCTAGGATTTCCCGGCGGAGGAAACTGGGGGCACTTGTTAGCATCCAAATAGATCAAATTAGATTCAACCATAGCATTCAAATTAAGAAGAGAAGGCGCTTTCACTAATTCCAGCTGAGGTAAGCCATCAAAAATCACATTGTTCTCAAGAAACATGGCAAGAATATGGCACAACGTGACATGACGAGTAGTGTGTGTAGCAATGTCAAGCAAAGCCTCAGCCAACCAGTACCCTAAGTTCAGTTTTTTGTTGGTGTGCATACACCACAAAATGAAAAGGGTTGGTTGGCTCACCTTAGCCCAAGAAGTGGTACAACCAAACACATTCCTCACAAGTATAAGATGGCAAAGCCGCAAAGCAGGATCAGACATCCAATGCACAGTAGACATAGTGGGGTCATAAATATCAGGACATGAGGGAGCAAGTAATTTCTAGGCAGCATTGGGATTAAATCCCGGATAAGTCACGTAAGGACCACAAAAAGCAGACTCATATTCTTCTGAAAATAATTTCTCCCTAGAAGCTAAACCCAAGGATAAATTCCACTCATCTACAGATAAATGCACCATATTCAGACCAATACGAAAAAATATGCTAGGCTCAGATGATGTCATGTCATTGGATTTCTCAAAATGAAAACTCGTAATAAATTCTTCAGCAAGCTCTTCATACATAGGCAGAACATGACAATTCAGCAAAGTAGCCCAACCAATCACAGTAAAATAATGAGAAACTCTATCAGCAATATTTGCAACTCGTAAGGCAGGAGCACTCACCTCCCAACCTGCTTCGTATTTTTTACCTTTGCGTTTCTGCAAGGCCTCCCTGAGCTTAGGTTCCTCGAATTCCCCAAATACGGCTGGATCATCGACTTGCACATGAAGGGGAAAATCACTGTAGGTGTGGACTCTGGACCTTGGTGTGGAAACATTATCGACCTCGGAACTGGCCGCTGTTGATTTAGCCCTCTTGGTGGTTGAAGGTGGGCAGTCCGAATATGGTGCGCTCATTTTTCCATGAGTGTTCTTATGGTTGCCTGGCTTTTGTGGTGAGCGTCGTTTCGCCACCTTTCGTGGAACCGCAGAAGGAACCCCATCAGCAGGAGTAGGAGAGGTCACTGGTTTATGGACTCACTTCTTGGCCACTGATTTTCGGCGCATCGGATGACCGGAGGTTGATGATGCCGGAGCTGGAACTGGAGGTGGGGAAGGCTCGGTAGAATGGTTATCTGCAGGAGGAGCGGCAGGTGCAGGCGGCGCGTGGTCGGTGCGCGGAAGCGCATGGGCGGTGCGTGGGAGTGGCGACTCGACTTGTGGAGGTGAGTCGGCCTCTGCTAACGATGGATCTTCAACTACAACTCTTGTGGACTTCGATTCCGGCGTCGGCAATGGCGGTCGAGCGGGCTCCATTGGAGAGGACGTGATCGGAGGTGCTAGTGGACGACCACGGTTGCTCCAGCGAGGCTTCTCGGTGGGCGAGGCAGTGGAGAGTGGGGGCAGAGGCTCGGCTGGTGTCGGTGAAGCGGCGGAAGAAGGAGGCTCTGCCACGGCCACGACGTCCGTAGGAGGTGGTGGGTTCGGCGGCGAGGAGTGTCCGTCGAATATGGGTGGTGGAGCTCTTCGTCGTTGGCGTCCCATGGCAGATCTGGTGAGGGTGGAGGTTGTCGGGCGGTGGGAAGGTGGCTTAGGTGCGGCGGCAAGAGAAGGTGAGGGAGGTGCTAAGGCGGCGGTCGGAGGTGGCTTTAAGGTGATGGGGAATGAGAAAGAATGGTAAGTGAAGGTAGAAGAAAAAAAGGTATGCAGCCTATTTCATATATCACATAAGTCCCTAAAACCTTGGTTATCTCCTTTGAGCCCCCATGACTTCTCAAGCTCTCCCTTAGCCGAAAATGGGCCTATTCCTGAGCCCAAAAGCCTTGTATTCAACCCATTTGCCTTCCTTCATGAAGAACTAGCTCATATTTTTCTCCAACTACAAGAAAAAAATATGAAAAACACAACTTAGAACCAAAAATGCACACAAAGAACCATAATAATATTTATTTTTATTTTTTTGTTTATTTTTTTGATTTATTTTTTGATTTTTTTTTAAATAAAATAAATTTTAAAAAAAATCAAATCAAATCAAGACAAAGAAACAACTGGGCTGCCTCCCAGTAGCGCCGTCATTTATAGTCTTGGGCCAGACTGTAGAATCCGGTTAATTTTGCTGGGTGGTGTTTAGTGGAATTTCATCCACCATTTCCACCTGAGAGGAATCATGATACGGCTTGAGGCGATGATCATTGACCAGGAAAACTTTATCTGTCTCCAAACTTTTAATCTCGACTGTTTCGTTTGGCCAAATCGAAGACACCACGAACGGGCCTATCCATTTTGATTTAAGTTTTCCGGGCATTAACCGGAGTTTGGATTGAAAAATTAGGACTCTTTGCCCAACCACGAACTCCTTGGTTCTCAGATTCTTGTCATGCCACATTTTTGTTCGATCCTTGTACCACATAGCATGATCAAATGCCTCTAAACGGAGTTCCTCTAGTTCCTGAAGTTGAAATTTTCTCTCCTCCTCACACTTAAGGGATTCCATATTGGCTTGCTTTACAGCCCAAAATGCCCTATGCTCAAGATCGACTGGTAGGTGGCACATTTTTCCGAATACAAGGCGATATGGCGACATCCCTATAGGTGTCTTGAACGCAGTACAGTATGCCCAAAGCGCATCCTCCAACCGCTTGCTCCAATCCTTTCTGGAAGGATTTACTGTCTTCTCTAGGATTTGCTTAATTTCCCTGTTTGACACCTCTGCTTGGCCATTGGATTGAGGGTGGTAGGTAGTGGCGAATCGATGGTGCACTCCATACTTTTTCATAAGAGCTTCAATGGTCCGATTCTTGAAGTGAGTTCCCTGATCACTAATGATTGCTCGTGGTACTCCAAACCTGCAGAATATAGTTGATTTCAAAAATCCTGCAACAACTTAAGCATCATTAGTACGGGTGGCTTTAGCTTCCACCCATTTCGACACATAATCAACTGCTAATAAAATGTAAATATTGCCGAAAGAACTCGGAAAAGGACCCATAAAGTCCATGCCCCACACATCAAATATTTCACAAACAAGTACAGGCATTTGTGGCATTTCATCACGTTGAGAAATATTTCCAATTATTTGGCATCTATCACAATTCTTACAAAATGAATAAGCATCTTTATGCAAGGCCAGCCAAAAGAACCCACAATCAAGTACTTTACGAGTAGTACGTTTAGGCCCAAAATGTCCACCACATGCATATGAGTGACAATGTAAAAGAATACTACCTTGCTCATCATCAGGGATGCAACGTCGAATAATCTGGTCAAAACCAATCCTCTAAAGATACGGTTCATCCCAAATGTAATGCTTGCAATCACTTTTTAATTTTAATTTTTGGGCACGACTCAGTGCATGTGGAATATCTCCAGTGGTCATAAAATTTACGATATCCACATACCAAGGATCCGTGTCCAACTTACCTGAATTCAGTTCTGGCAGGGGGTTCCGTTTGGCCAAACGGAACCCTGTCGCAGTGTACAAATGTTCTTCGGGAAATGCCTCGGGAGTGGGAATATCATCCTCAGGCCTGAGTAAACGGCTCAAATGATCAGCAACATGATTTTCTGCACCCTTCTTGTCTCTGATCTCAAAGTCAAATTCCTACAACAATAAAACCCAATGGATTAATCGAGGTTTAGAATCCTTTTTAGTAAACAAGTACTTTAGTGCAGAATGATCAGTATAAATAATAATTTTAGAACCAAGTAAGTAAGATCTGAATTTATCCAAAGCAAAGAAAATGGCCAGCAACTCCTTCTCAGTGGTGGTGTAATTGCTTTGGGCAGGATTCAAAGTCTTTGATGTGTAATGAATCACATGGCTCTCATTCCCTGCTTTTTGTCCCAAGACTGCACCAACTGCATAATCGCTTGCATCGCACATCAACTCAAATGGAAAATCCCAATTGGGTGGTTGCATGATTGGTGCTGAGATCAACTTGTTCTTCAATAAATCATAAGAAGTCTTGCGCTCTTCATTCATCTCAAAAGGGACATCATCTTGGAGAAGTTTCGTCAAAGGTTGAGCAATCTTTGCAAAATCTTTGATGAATCTCCGATAAAATCCCGCATGACCCAAAAAACCACGAACCTCACGAACATTAGAAGGATATGGGAGCTGTTCTATGGTCTCCACCTTGGCCTTGTCCACTTGAATTCCCTTCTCAGAGATCACATGTCCCAAGACTATGCCATCCTTCACCATGAAGTGACACTTCTCAAAATTAAGAACAAGGTTCCTCTTCACACAACGAATTAAGACTTGTTCAAGGCGATTTAAACACACGTCATATGAGTCACCATACACGCTAAAACCATCCATAAACACCTCGATGCTTGTCTCAATCAAATCAGAGAAAATACTCATCATACAACGCTGGAATGTGCCTGGGGCGTTGCATAAACCAAAGGGCATTCTTCTGTAAGCATAAGTGCCGAAGGGACAAGTAAATGTGGTCTTCTCCTGGTCCTCGGGGTTCACACAAATCTGAAAATAGCCGCTGTACCCATCCAAAAAATAGAAGAAACTATTTCCCGCAAGTCTTTCCAACATCTGATCGATGAAAGGAAGCGGAAAGCGATCCTTGCGAGTGGCGGCATTTAACTTCCTGTAGTCGATGCACATTCTCCATCCAGTAACCAGCCTTGTAGTCACCATCTCTCCCTTGTCATTTTTCACTACTTGCAACCCCGACTTTTTAGGTACCACATGAACAGGACTCACCCACTTGCTGTCAGAAATGGGGTATATGATCCCAAGTGAGAGTAATTTCAATATTTCCTTGAAGAACGCCTCTCTCATGTTGGGATTGAGCTTCCTCTGAACTTCCCTAGTTGGCGTGGCATTGTCCTCCAACAAGATGTGGTGCATGCAGATGTCTGGGCTGATTCCCGTGATGTCCGCCAACGTCCATCCTATGGCCTTCTTGTATCTTTTCAGCAAGGCAAGTAATCTCTCCTCTTGAGATGTGGATAACTTCGTGCTAACTATTACTGGAAGAGTATCATTGTCACCGAGATATATATATTTCAGATTCGGGGGCAAGGGCTTTAACTCCAAAATTGGGGCTTTTACGTCTGATGGTACTGGTCTGCCGAACGGGTCCGGTTTGGCCAAACGGGACCCTCCCTGCACTTCAGAATTTTTTCGAACTTCCGTATTCGACCCGGATGAGTTGATTTTTTTGGGGTCTATATCAGTACTAAACACCCCTTCCTTAGAGTATATTGAGTACAGCAACTCACTGATCTCCTTGTCGCTCAATCCTTGAATATTTATTTCCTTCGATCCCAAAGGCGATTGAATTCCATTTCTTTCCTGCAAAATTTCAGTCTCAAGATGTTCTTGGACAAGAGGTTCAATGAGATCAATGGAAAATACATTCTCAGCATCAATTGGCCTTTTCATGGCCTCGTCAATACTAAAAGTATGCTTTTCACCATAATAATCCAGACAAATAGTACCATTTCCCACATTAATGATAGTATTAGCAGTTCTCAAGAAAGGACGACCCAACAAAACTCCTGTCGTTCCCTGACCGCTAGAATGATTCATTTTCACCACATAAAAATCTGCAGGATACACAAAATTATTGACTCTCACAAGTACATTCTCCAACAATCCTTCTGGAAAAACACAAGATCGATCGGCCAACTGAATCACTACTCTAGTGTTAACCATTTCCGCTCCATTTAAAGTTTGATATACAGACAATGGCATCACATTTATAGAGGCCCCTAAATCACACATTGCAGCATCAATCTTTTTATCTCCAATATAACAAGGTAAGGAAAACATACCTGGGTCCTTGCACTTGGGTGGCAATTTCTTTTGAATTACTGCAGACACCGATTCACCCATTATTATTTTGCTCTAATCCTTTGGCTTTCCTGCAATGAAATCTTTCAAGAATTTGCTAACTGTTGGTAACTTTATGGCCTGCAAGAAAGGGAGATTAATATCCATTTTTCCAAAAATTGATATAAAATCCAACGGTTCTTCCTTTTTCTTTTCTAATCTACGAGGGAAAGGAGGCAAAATTTTAAGTGAAGGATCATGTAAACTCAACCTCTTACCTACCTCAGGGGTTACCTTGGATTTACCTTTATCTTGGACCTCAGCAAGCTCAGGATTCTCAGAGTTTGTGATGGTTTTGTCGCCTTTTTCCTCCGTTACTTGATTCTGAATTTCTGCCGCAGGGTTTCGTTTGGGCAAACCGAACTCTCCGTCAGTGAACTGGTTTGCTTCTTTGTTTGCGGATTTCGACGGCGGTGCACCAACTATCTTTCCACTTCTGAGTGTGACCTGATTTACCATCTCATGGGGGTTCACTTGGACCTGCGAGGGCAATCCTCCGGGTTGCGTCATCCTGAGTTCATTCAGAGAATTTGATAGCTGGGTGATTTGCCGAGTATGCTCTTCCAATGTTGATTCAGTCTTCTTTGATTGCTTCACCATCATGTCTATCAACATATCCATATTTTCATTCAGAGATTTATCGTGACCTCCTTGTTGGGGCTGGGGAAAACCTGGAGCTTCTCGTTGCATTGGTGGAACATAGGGTCGTTGGTAATGCTGAGGCTGCTGCGGCGGGGGACCCTGTTCTCTCCACTGGAAGTTAGGGTGATCCCTATACCTTGGATTGAAATTTTGTGGATATGGTCCTTTTTGCCGTCTCTCATTGAAATTTCCCATAGCCTTTGCTTGAACAGGTATCTCTCCCATAGTAAGAATGCATCGTGACGTCGTATGGTTGACTGCTCCACACGTATCGCAAGGCCCTTCTTGTACAGACGCAACCTTGTCAACGACCTTGGAAAGCATTTTCTCCATTCTTTCCATCCTTTCCTTGATCTCATCTTTTTCGGAAGTGGATGTCTGTGCCACCTTTTTCAAGATCCGTACCTCCTGTTGATCATACTCCTTTTTAGAATTGACCAACCTCTTGATGATCTCTCTAGCTTCATTCACTCGAAGGTGAGAAAATCCGCCACTACTGGAAGAGTTCACCAAGTCTTTGTTGCTGGATGTCATCCCTTGATAGAAACATTGAAGCAACTGGCCTTCTGTCATTCTGTGATTAGGGCAACTGTCTACCAATTTCCTGAACCTCAGCCAAAACATACTCAATGGCTCATCATATTCTTGCTTGATGCTTGTGATCTCCTTCTTCAAAGCATCCGTCCTTGTGGCTGGAAAGTAGTTTTCCAAGAACAATATCTTCAATTCTGCCCATGTCGCAATGGAGTTGGGGGGCAAGCTCGAGAACCACTGGTTTGCTGCTCCTGTCAAACTGAATGGGAATGCCACCAATTTGAATTGATCTTCCGTCACGGTGGATGGCCTCTTCTGAACCTTACAAATCTTGATAAATTTGCTCAGAAAATTGTAAGGGTCTTCAGTGCTTCTCCCGTGGAACTTGGGAAGTACATTCAGGAATGCCAGCTTGATTTCAATCTGATTTTCGGTCTCTGGCAGCTGAATGGGAGTGGGGGGATCATCTTCACTATGACCGGTAAGTTCCCACATGTATGGGTTGTTTGGGTTCTGCCCAGGATTCAGATTTTGGTCAGCTCCGTCCATCTCGATGTCCGTTCCCAAATCAGAAGTAGTTGCTGAAATTGCGATGGGTTCGGTTTGGCCAAATCGAAGGGTCTCGGCAGAAAATTTTCTCTCTTTTGTTCGCTTTCTGTTCTGCTTGGCTGTCTTCTCGACTTTCGGATCGAATATTAAATTTGGCCGGGATGATCTGCTCATAAACCAAGTACACTAACACACGGATTAGTAGAAAAATTTTTTTTAAAAAAATTGACTTACTGCTCCCCGTCAACAGCGCCAATTTGGTGAACGTCGTTTTACTCGCCAAATAACGTACAAATTCAGATTAATACTAATTAGTACAATGATAAGCAGGGTCGATCCCACAGGGAGCAAAAGCAATAATCAATAATTCTTATTTTCTACTACTTTCAAAAACCTTTTTGGTGATGCCACCACGCCATAAATATAGTGATTTAACTAACTCTAAAAATGCAATTGACGACTCTAAAAATATGAGAAATAAATATATGAATGAATGATATCGGCTAAGAATAACTCATGCTAGTTAATATCGATCATAGGCGCAATAATGAATCAATTCCTACACTTCTACCGGTTATAAGGAAGTAGGTACGCTTAACCCCCCAATTCTTTCTTACTTTATCGACAGTTAACTAATTACGATTAATTAACTGTTTCTCTTACCAAAATGTTCCCAGAAAGTATTCGCTAAACCAGAACACATTTTGATAGCATTAAGTATTAAAAGAACCCGATATAGCAATTACCAAAGTAAAAGCAAATAGTAATGCACACTCAATTATCCCCTATCTTGCTATTACAGTCTTAGCTAGTTAGCTGTTTTTCACAAGACTGTGCTACTTACTAATCCCATCCAACAATTACGTATTGGCGAAAATTAGATAGCAGTATTCTAAAAACATTTAAGTTGATCAAGCCTAAACATATTAGAAATAAATTCAACCAAGGACAATCAAGAACATGCAAGAATCAATTATAATGCAATTAGGCCTCACAATTTATAAACTAACATTTGTTATTCTCTGCCGATATATGAATTAGCTACTCATGATAACTAAACTAAACAAATATATATAATAATATATGAACATGATTAAAATGAATAGGAAACAAGCAAGGCAAACAAGATATAAGCTTGCGCCCAGTACTGTATCCTCGTCTGGGAAAGTGACAAAACAGAGAGAAGAAAAAAACAAAGGATAAAAAATTCTAACTCTTTTCCGTCCAAAAACCAAAGGAGAAAAAGATGCCCCCTCTGTCTTCATGCGTACAATTTATAGCTATTACAAAATCATGTCCATATTGGACTCTTTCAAATAAAATAGAATTCTTGCCAAAATTAAATTCTGATTTTGAAGAGATAAAATCCAATCTTCGAATTATCTCCAAATATCTTCAAGAATATTTCCAAGAATATCAGTCCAATCTGCTCCAAATTAACTGCTACGATTCTGATCTATATTTGATTGCTTCATTTGCAATAATTGCCCGATTCTCCCTACTCTCTTCCAAATTCCTCTCGAGCCCAAAAAATGTGATCTGTTACAAATAAAACATTTAAAGTGCACATTAATCACGTAAAATCACAGTAAATCCCAATAAAATAAATGACATAATTAACACACATCAGAGTACGACCATACATTTATTTAATCAGTTTGTTTCGTTATCTGACCATGGGTCAGGTAAGTCTACTTTACCTTGGATTCTTGATTCGGGAGCCTTATATCACATGACTGGTGACAAAGGTTCTCTTACTGATATTACTACTGCTACCAATACTGTGAATGTTATACTGCTTGATGGATCTGTGTCGTCTGCTACACAATATGGGTCTATTTGTTTTGGTGATGTCACCCTTACTCATGTGCTCTACATACCTACTTTGTGATGCAATTTATTATCATGCTCTAGATTGTTATCTGCCTTAAAATGTCTAGCCTTATTTATTGAAAATTATTGCCATTTACAGAAAATCAGTACGGGGATTGTGATTGGCATGGGTGAACAGAAGGAGGGGGGGTTATTGGCTTCGTCTATTGGATACTCGCATTCGTCCTCCTATCCTGCAGTCTATTTCGACAGTTGCTTCGGTTTCTTCATCTGATTTATGGCATCAATGTTTTGGCCATCCATCATCTACGGTGTTGTCTTCTATTCCAACTCTTGATTTTAGCACAAACAACACAACTATACCTTGCTCTGTATGTTATAGAGCAAAACAGACTAGATATAGTTTTCCATTGAGTTCTACAAATGCTACTACATTAATTGAATTAGTCCATTGTGATGTTTGGGGACCTTATTGAACTCCATCCTCTAGTAGTGCATTTTATTTTTTGACGATAGTCGATGATTATTCCCGAGTTGTTTGGGTTTATTTATTAGTCGCTAAGTCTGAAGTAGCCTCTAGATTTTTAGAATTTAGTGCCTTAGTGAAGAACTAGTGGGGCCAAACCATAAAACGTGTTCGGGCTGATAATGGGCTTGAATTTCTGCCTTTGCAATCTCATTTTGCTGCATCTGGGATCATCTTTGAGACATCTATGTTGACACACCACAACAGAATGGTCAGGTTGAAAGAAAGCATCGCCATTTACTCAATGTGGCGCGTGCTTTACGGTTCCAAGCCAGTCTTCCTATTGAATTTTGGGGAGAATGTGTTCTTATTGCTGCCTACCTGATCAACCAAACACCGACTCAGCATCTCAACAGTCGTACTCCCTTTGAGTTGCTTTATGGGCAAGCTCCAAATTATTCATCCTTAAGGATTTTTGAATGCTTGTGTTTTGCTGCTCATGTTCCCAGATACTGTGACAAGTTTGCACCACGAAGTCGGCGGTGTCTGTTTCTTGGTTACCCTGCCGGAAAGAAAGGCTATCGCCTTTTTGACTTGGAATCCCGAGTGATCTTTAACAGTCGGGATGCTGATTTCTTTGAAGACCAGTTCCCGTACTCTGCAACTCTAGCATCTGCTTTATCCGATGAACCTGGCGGTGCCACCACACCACCGCTGGATTCCTCCTCCTTCTCGTCGGAGCCGCACAGAGTTTTTGTTCAGCCTTCCGCTGCCGATCCACCGCCGCCGGTCGCCGTTGGCCTCCCGCCGACCACCGGTGGCCAACTGCTGCAGACTGCTGTCTTGCCGGTCACCACTGGCCGGTCAACGTTGGCCAGTCAACGTCGGCCGGTCAATGCCCATCGTCGTCGGCCAGTCAACGCCGGTCAATGCCGATCGGTCAATGCCAGCGAGTCCTCCGCCGCCCGATGTCGGTACTGCCACGCCGGCCGCTGCCAGCCAACCTTCGCCATCCGCTGTCGGTTATTCTCTGCCAGTCGCCGCCAATGCTACATCCTCGGTATCTACTTTACCGGCTTCTCTGGTACCGGACAGTTATGCTGCTGAGTTGCCACCTACCAAACAGAGTGTTCGATCTCGTCATCCTCCATCATACTTGGCAGATTATGAATGTGAAGATCATGCTTGTGCTCTTACTACTGAAGATCCCCCATCTTCGACTACGTTCCCTCATGCGTCATCACTTTCCTCAGGTGTTCTCTATCCTCTTACTGATTATGTAAATTGTGATAATTTTTCTAGTATGCATTCTAGATTTTTGGGTGATGTAACTTCTAGTGCAGATCCCACTACTTACTCTGAGGCTTCCCGTCATTCTCATTGGCGAGATGCTATGGTTGAGGAACTTACTGCCCTGGAGTGTAATCAGAAATGGACTTTCTCTCCTTTGCCTGTGCATAAGAAGGCTATTGGGTGCAAATGGGTATACCTGACGAAGTTTTGTTCAGATGGTAATATTGAACGTCACAAGGCACGCCTAGTGGTTCTTGGAAATCGCCAGGTTGAAGGAATTGATTACACCGAGACCTTTGCTCCAGTTGCGAAGATGAGTTCTGTTAGATTGTTCCTGTCTGTTGCTGTTATAAAAGGTTGGGAACTGCATCAGATGGATGTTCATAATGCCTTCCTGCATGGTGATTTGCGTGAGGAAGTGTTCATACGCCCTCCGCCTGGCTCTGCTATACCTCCTGGTCAGGTTTGTCGCCTTTAGAAATCTCTTTATGGTCTTCGTCAGGCTCCTTGAAATTGGTTTGCTAAACTGTCTCAGGCTTTACAGGCTTTTGGTTTTGTTCAGAGTAAGGCCGATTACTCTTTATTTTTCTATTTCCATGGATCAGTTTCTTTACATGTTTTAGTTTATGTGGATGATTTGGTTATTGCTGGTAGTTATTCTTCGCTCATCTCTGAGTTCAAGAAATACTTGGGTTCTTGTTTTCACATGAAGGACCTTGGTTTTCTTAAGTATTTTTCGGGCATAGAGATTGCTAGAAGACCGGGGGGGGATGTTTCTCTTGCAAAGGAAATATACTGTGGACATCCTATCTGATACAGGTTTATCTGCTTCCAAACCAATTGATTTTCCGATGGAGCAACAACATGATTTGGCACGTGTTGAAGGTCCAGCCTACCATGACCCGGAGCAGTATTGCCATTTGGTTGGGCGCCTGATATATCTGACTATTACTCGTCCTGAACTTAGTTATTCAGTTCATACTCTTGCGCAATTCATGAAGTCTCCTTGTGTTCCTCACTGGCAAGCTGCGGTTTGTGTGTTGCACTACCTGAAGAGTTATCCTGGTCAAGGTTTATTTCTTTCTTCCCGTAGTACTCTACAATTGACTGCTTATTGTGATTCAGATTGGGCAGCCTGTCCAATTACTAGGCGTTCTTTATCTAGTTATTTTGTTATGATTGGTGATTCTCCAGTTTCCTGGAAGACTAAGAAGCAACCTACTGTTTCTCGGTCTTCTGCTGAAGCAGAGTATTGTGTTATGGCAGTTACCTGCTGTGAGTTGTTATGGCTTAGGTCCTTACTGAATGACTTAAGGGTTTCTCACTCTTTTCCTATGAAATTGTTTTGTGACAGTTAATCTGCTCTCCACATAGCAGCCAACCCGGTTTTTCATGAACGCACGAAGCACATTGAAGTTGATTGTCATTTTGTCCGAGATCTTGTCCAATCTGGCGCTATTGTTACTCAACATATCCGTACGACAGACCAACCAGCGGATTTGTTCACTAAAGCTCTCGGACGTAACCAATTCCATTCTTTACTTGGCAAGTTGGGCATTTCCGATCCTCATGCTCCAACTTGAGGAGGAATGTTAAAGAATTGGAATTGGAATTGGAATTGGATTTGTATTCTTACCATAATTATAGATGTAATTGTATTCTGTTACCTTTTCCTAGCTTGTATAGGTATCCTGTACTACTATATAATGTATACTGAATTCATGAATACAAACACAATTATTACCCTTATTTTCTACAGATGGGATGTCTATGAGGGATAGAAACACATACGCCCCGTCCCGTTTCAAGCTACATATTTGATTTTCACCAGTTGACTTTAAAATTGTTTGATCTATAATTAAAACTTGAGTTTTATTGAGGATAATTGAAACTTGTAATAAGTTAATATTTTGAAAATATATTTTATAACGAATTTAACAATTTATCACACAATAATATTTATACTTATGTACACCAATTCAATTTCATGGTTAAAGTTAAGGAGTTTTGACTAAATGAATGATTAAATTGCAGATTGAAATGAGATAAAGGGAAGTACCAGGTTTAAATCGAAGATTTATTGAAGCTAAAACCTAAATGCGACTCTAAATTTACCAAAAATATATTTACCTCGACAGATATGCAAGGACTCATGGAGTGACTTCTATTTTGTAATGACATATCATCAAGTATGGAAAGTAAAAGAGTTTGCAAAGTTATTCTTATATGGTAACTTAGGAAACTCTTATAAATTAATTCCTTGGTACACTAGACTGAAAGATGTTACTTCAGATGCCTTTCTTATAAATTACTACTCTCGGTTATGATGTTATTTCAGAAACTAAAAAGTTTAGCTTTGATTTTTAATTAGGGCTTCGATCTGAGTATTACGTAATCGAGAGGTTGTAATTATATCTAACAGAATTACTACTCTACTTAGTGATGTTACATTATTTGTGAAGTAAAAATGCACATTGTTATCGCCATTTACAAAATAAAATTTGTCACTCATTAACAAAAACTCAACCTCTTGACTTTGTAGTGGTGCAAAGAAAAGTGTATTCCCTCCGTCCCATTTCAACATGCACACTTTAAATTTCAACAATTGAATTAAAAAAAATTTAATCGTTAATATCTTTTGTTAGGAATAATTGAAACTTGTGGGAATTTTTATATTTTTAAAATACATGTTATAATGAATCTAACAAGGTATCACTCAATAACATTTATATTTATATATTAATTCAATTTTATGATGAAAGTTAAAATTTTTAACTAAATTAATAGTTGAAGTGCTGTTTGAAATGAGAAAGCTCAAGTACAAACGTTACTTGATGAGATTGCAAATGCTCGAACTGTACATTACTATAAAATGTCTTTGATCAAGATGTTTGATTCATACCGTTTTTGGTAGGTGGGTTTTGTAGAATAAACATGACCAATAGAGTAATGCATTATCCAGAAATTGTAAAATCCATCGCCATTAATATTTTATTAAAATTAGTGATTCATACATTTAACTTCCGACTTCAAGATCATTATCGGAAGTTTTGCACATTCAATGAATATCATCGTTTTTGTATTAAAATTCGATTACTTAAAAGTAATATCATGAAAATTAATTTATATTAACATAATTGTTGTCCACAGCTATGGGAGTAATATGTATTTCATAGAAGCAGCTGGCACAATCATTTTTTTCCATGCATTACCCCAACCGAGTATTCTAATTGTGTGATTTGCGTTACAAAAATGTAGACAACGACGATTTGGTGAGTGTTTCATGTCCAATCCAAATCGCCCTAAAAATGTCTATTAACCGGTTCCGGCAATCAGACAGCGTCCTTAGATTGAATCCTCGTGTCATCATAAACACAAAACATATAAATGCAAACTCATTGTCTTCACCTTCCAAAAATAGTGAAAATATCACCAACGCGTAAGACGCTGGAAGATTCCCTAAACGTACAACTTGAACAATCATAATATTTTCCGATGAAACTTGTATACATATCACGTTTTTTGTGGAAAGATTGCTAAACATACGTCACAATATACGACAATATATATATATATATATATATATATATAAGTGAACCACAACCGGATCTTTTTTATGACCAAGAACGAGAAACAAATGTTGGGATTTAAACAAACTAAAACATACCATAGTTTCACACTTTGTAGGTGTATGAATGAACCTGCCTCAACTCCTCCAAATCTTGCAACAATGATTTCATGAGGTAGGGATTCGAATGGTGTCTCCATGCCTTATTTTCTTGGTGGAACTGAGTGGGAACAAAGATGGATTTATGTGGAATGTGGTTTAAAATGGCAGTTGTAATTATTAAATTTAATGAATTGTAACGATGGTTCAAAGGGTTGTTTCATATTCCACCTAGGAAAAGGAAACATACCCCTTGGAAGCAATACCCATTTATTGCACAATGAATGGTATAAATCTACATGGAGCCTAGTTTTTGAAATTTCTACACAATTCTTTCCAGTTCTGGTATCGCGAACTGAATCCAACTTTTGATCCAAAAATAGACACTATTACAAACTAAGGCTAACGTAACACCTTCCTTCAAAGATTTATTAAAAATGTTAAAATAGCCTTTAAAGTGTTACTAAAACTTTTGAAAGTGTTATATAATTATTGAAAATTGTTACCTAAATTTTAAAAAGTGTTACGTTAGATCTAATGTTACATCACCTAAGGTAATACTTGTAAAACTGTTACAATAGCACCTAAAGTAACACTTTTACAAGTATTACCTTTGGTGATGTTACATTAGATCTAAGGTAACACTTTTTAAAATTTAGGTAGCACTTTTCAATATTTATGTAACACTTTTCAAAATTTTAAGTAACACTTTATAGGCTATTGTAACATTTTTTATAAGTGTTTCAAGGAAAGTGTTACGATAACTCTAATTTTTAGTTGTGAGAGTTATCTAATAAGACGAAGGTTATTAACCCCTGTGTTTCTTTACATTATATTTTGTTTTATTATTAACTGTCCTAAATAATATACTACTAGACAACGGTTAAAGTAAAACGTCATTTATTGGTATTCTGTAGCCGAACAACAATTGTGAATCCTCTCCATCCATGTTCATATATCGGAACAGAAAAGGGACGGCGATTCTGCACTTGAAACTCAAAAACGCCGCGTAAGTGCACCATTAATGGCCAATCCTGCACTAGTGAACAAACTATTTATGTATCCAATTTTGAATCCTTTTTATAAGATGGAAGGAATACAACTTAAAAAATATTTTTAATTTTTATTTAACAAATGAAACAAGCATTGAAATTTGGGGAGGTTAACAGATAAGTAAAATAAAAAACTACATTTATTGCACTGTAATTGCAAAGAGATAGAGATTAAGAAAAAGATGCCAAAACATTAATGAAAAACAACCCAACTAATTTTTGGTGGTATTCACCCACTGTCCTTAATGCTCATTCTCTGAATTTACTCCAATAAAAAAGTACTTCTTTTTATAAAAAAAAGTTGTTACCAAGTGAAGTCATCGTAATTAATATGTAAAACTTAATCCTGATTACAAATACCCATCGTCATACATTCAGAGTACAAGCTTTCTTCAATCACTCTTCTTCTCACCATATCCCCATCCCAAATTTTCTATATGGAAATCATACACACTGGTGGACTTGGTGATGATATTCATGGGAAGATGAATGTCTCTAATAATCCCATGATCCTTAATGTTTCATCACTAGATCCTCATTTATCTTCATTACAAATTTATTATAGTGCAACTTATTTTCTAGAGCCCACTAGTGAAAAGGAACATGAGATTCGAGTTATGCTGGTGGATAATGACAAAGAGTCCTGTAAAGTCCTCCGGAGTTGGACTTATGTATGGCATATTGTGAATACTGGTGATCTGGTGTTTTAACACCGCTGAGTGAATTCTGGTGATATGGTGTTTTAACACCACTGCTATCCAGCAGTATTCCAGCAGCATTATGGTTGATGTCCACGAATTATGGAGTGTATTATGGGATATAATTGTGCGATCTGATCAGAATATTGTGAAGATAAATGATTGATTTCGTGGTCATCTAATTCTGGTAAACGAATATTCCTGTAATAGTTAGGAATTGGTTAAGTAGTTTATTTATGGAACAAGTCCTATTGATAACAGGATTGTTCAATTAAATACCAGATTAGCATTAGATCTTTCCTTAGTCTAGAAGTCTATGTGTGGTAGAGTTAGACAAGGAAAGAAGTTGATTCAAGACAGGATTGCGATGGGATAAAAAGAAGACGAAGACAACGCAATCATTGACGCGACCAAGATCTATTCTCTACGTGAGAACTTTGGAGCGATCTGCCTGTGGTGTTTTGGAGGAGTGTTTATTCATCCGACCAAGTTCGTGAAGATCAGAAACAAGGAAGTCTTAATTCCTCGGGAGGAGGAGATCCAGGGAGATGTGTTGATCGTGAGGGTTCAACGACGTAGGATCGACAGTGAGGGGAGCTCACAACATTCACTCTGTAGGTTAGCAATGGATTAGTATTTAAGTTAAGCTTCTTGTACTAAAGACTGCTTTCTAGTGAATGGTTTCTGATCTGGGCAAGGCCCCGCAGACGTAGGTGTATTTGCACCGAACTGCGTAACCAAGTTGTGTGTGCACTGCGTATTTCGTTTTGTTTTTTAACACCAAACTGATCTTGGTGTTCCAACACCAAACTGTTAAACAACTTGGTATAAAGGTTTAGAATTCAGGTGAAACGGAATTTCAATTGGTATCAGAGCGAGGCACTTGCTAACCCCTATACAGGGAGAGTGAGATCAGGTTTCACCATGGCACCAAAGGAGGGGGCCTCTGTCACGCGACCACCGTTGCTGGAACAAGGCAATTACGCCTACTGGAAGGCACGTATAAAAGTATTCATTGGAGCATTAGATGATCAAGCATGGAACTATGTAGTGAATCAGTACACTCCACCTCCAAGTGACAAAACTAAAGAATCGAGCTCATCAACGATCAAACCATATTCTGAATATTCTACTGAGGAGCATAGAGCGTACATGTCCAACTCAAAGGCATTGAATGCCATCTTCTCAGCAGTAGATGAAGATCAATTTAAGATGATTTCAAATTGTGAGACTGCAAAGGAAGCATGGGATGTGTTACAGACGTATCATGAGGGAACAAGCTCAGTCAGAGATTCAAAGTTGCAATACTATACATCGAAATTTTAGGAATTGAAGATGCGGGAAGATGAGACTATCTCCGAGTTTAATGGACGAGTCCGAGATATTGCAAACAAGGCTTTTCAGTTTGGTAAAAAGTACAAAGATCAAAAACTTGTAAGGAAGGTGTTGAGGGCATTACCTCCACGGTTCAATATGAAGGTTACAACAATCAATGAAAATGGAAGGATTGGGATGATGACACTTGATGAGCTCATGGGGTCTCTGGAATCTTATGAGATGGAGATGCTGCAAAATAAAATCGGAAAGAAGGAGATGGCTTTTACAAGCACAACCTCTGGGAAGGCAGATGAAAATACAGATAATGAAGATTCCGATGAAATTGCTAACATAACCAGAAACTTCTCCAGATTCATGAAGAAGATGGGCAGGAAGCCACAGGACAAGTTAAGTGGGAGCAAAAATCCGAATGCCAACTTCACTCCCAGGTTCGGTCAGGCAACTGGTGTTGAAACACCGAAGATCAAATCGGTAAATCCAAATCTGAACAGAAAAATCCAATGCAGAGAATGTGAAGGCTTTGGACACATACAAGCTGAGTGTGCCAATACACTTAAAAAGCAAGGGAAATCATATGCCATAACCTGGAGTGATGATGACGGAGGAGACGATATTAAGGATGGAGAAGAGTATACAAATCATGTTGCTTTCGGCGTGTCATTGGAAGAGTCTGTTGAGATAAATCGCAGTGTGTTGAATGAAGAAGAAAGTGATAGCTCAGATGAAGAGACTAGAAGCATTAGTGATGATGACATTCGCAAAGAAAGTATGGAGATGTATAAAATGTGGTTAAAAGTGGCGGATGAAAACAAAGAGCTCAAGGTTGAGAACAAGAGGTTATGTGAAAAAGTTAGAGTGAATGAACTTGGAAAGAAAGATGCAATTGAAGAACTTGAAAAACTTAAAAAGGAATTTGCTGAAGTAGTTCAACGAGCGGAGGCAGCAGAACAGGCTATTAGACGTCTCAATACAGGGAAAGCTAAGCTTGAAGATTGTTTGAAAATGGGACAAACTACCAAATTTGGAATTGGGTATGAAAGATCAGTTGATGCGTTGAAAATTAAGGCAGATCAAGGTGCACCTGTTCCAAGAATAATTGAGGAGAATTGCCCCATCAAGAGAATCAGGAGATGCGGATACTGTGGAGTTCAAGGTCATGTGAGAAACAGGTGCTTCAAATTACTTAGGACACTGTCTGTCAACCCAGCATATCGGTATTTCAACACCGTTCCTGGATACAATACCATGCACCAATTCAACACTGGAGGATACAGGAACGGATTCTTGAACACACATGCAACTCAAAGATCACATCGCATCACTCGACCAGTAAGCCAGGTATGGGTTCGAAAGTCTCAAGATATTTGTCTTTCAAGTTTTGTATGTTTTGGAGCACATACAGGAACCTCGTGGTACTTCGACAGTGCGTGCTCAAGGCACATGACAGGAGTTCCTGAATTTCTGTGAAAATTCAAACCTGGATTTGGTGGACATGTTAAATTCGGTGATGGAAAACGAAGCAGAATAATTGGCAAAGGGGAGTTAGAAATCAAAGGGCTTCCAGTGTTCCAAGATGTGTTGCTAGTGGAAGGTCTGAAGGCTAACCTATTGAGCATCAGTCATTTATGTGATAATGATATGACAGTGTACTTTGACAAAGATAAGTGTATTGTAAATCATGGGTCTGGAGTATTCACTGGATCCAGATCAATGGATAAGTGTTATCTACTCGATCAAGATGTCACCTGCTTGAGCTCGAAAAAGGAAGTCAGTACACTGTGGCACAGAAAATTGGGGCACATAAATTATAAATCCTTGGCTCGTATTTCCAGACTAAATGCAGTCAGAGGTATTCCCGAAATCAGTGAAATCAAGGAGACTGTTTGTGGATCTTGTAAGGAAGGAAAGCAAATTCGTATTCCTCACCATGCTGTACATGATGTTTCAACATCAAGACTTTTGGAGCTTCTACATATGGACCTAATGGGGCCAGTGAGTACACCAAGTGTGGCAGGGAAGAAGTATATTTTTGTTTGCGTGGATGACTTCTCGAGGTATACGTGGGTATCATTCCTCAAAGGAAAATCAGAGGCCGCTGATGTATTCAAGACCTTGGCGCACAAGCTTCATGTAGAAAAAGGAACCGTTCGAATTGCACGCATCAGGAGTGATCATGGAAAGGAATTCGAAAACTCTAAATTTCGGGACATCTGTGAAATGCTTGGTATACATCATGAATTCTCTGCCCCCATAACCCCTCAGCAGAATGGTATAGTAGAAAGAAAGAATCGGACACTGCAGGAAATGGCACGAGCAATGTTGGCTGAGAAAAAAATTCATTCTAGATATTGGGCTGAGGCAGTACACACTGCATGCTACACCATCAACCGAGTTTATCTGCGTCCGTTTACCAAGAAGACACCATATGAGATCTGGAAAGGAAAGAAACCAGATGTGTCGTATTTCCATGTCTTTGGCAGTAAGTGTTACATTCTGAAGGATCGAGAACCCTTAGCTAAATTTGAATCTAGGAGCGACATTGGAATATTCTTGGGCTATTCTCCTACCAGCCGAGCATACCGAGTACTGAATCAACGTTCTGGGGTAGTCATGGAGTCCATTAATGTGGTGATAGATGATTCAGAGGACGACAATGCTGGAGAAGGTGATGCGCTTGATTCAGCCGTTCCTACTGGTGTTGGAACACCAGAACCATCAACCGGTGTTGAAACTCCAGAATCTGGAATTCTTGATTCTGACCAGAATCCAACGAGACATATGCAGTTGAGGGATCAACCCCGTGTCAATTACAGAGAATTAGCAGGATTATCGTGTTTCATCTCACTCACTGAGCCAAAAAATTACAAAGAGGCTTTGCTAGATGAATATTGGATCTCGGCGATGCAAGAAGAATTGCAGCAATTCGAGAGAAACAATGTTTGGTTTCTTACCCCACGACCTGTTAATGTAAATGTGATCGGTACCAAGTGGATTTTCAAAAACAAATCTGATGCAGATGGTAATGTCACCAGAAATAAAGCACGCCTTGTTGCTCAAGGGTACACACAAGTAGAAGGGGTTGACTTCGATGAAACTTTTGCCCCTGTAGCCAGATTGGAGTCCATCAGACTAATTTTTGGCCGTGTCCTGCATACTAGACTTTACTCTTTATCAAATGGATGTCAAGAGTGCATTCCTGAATGGCATAGTAAAAGAGGAAGTTTACGTGGAGCAACCTAAGGGGTTTGAAGACCCTCAGTTTCCTGATCATGTTTATAGGTTGAATAAGGCGTTGTATGGACTCAAGCAGGAACCTCGTGCTTGGTATGAGCGACTGACAACCTTTCTGATTCAAAAGGGCTATCGTCGAGGGGGAGTAGACCGTACACTGTTCGTGCTGCACAAGGGGTCAAAAATTCTAATTGCACAGATCTATGTGGATGACATTGTGTTTGGATCTACCGATTCAGCCTTGGTGAAGGAGTTCGTTGACTTAATGACTCAAGAGTTCGAAATGAGCATGGTAGGAAAATTGTCATATTTTTTGGGATTGCAGGTTACTCAGGAGAAGAATGGCCTGTTTATCAATCAACAGAAATATGCTGAAAACTTGATCAAGAGATTCGGACTTACAAGTGCAAAGGCAGTACGCACCCCAATGGCAACCACCGATAAGCTTACAAAGGATGAACAGGGGCAAAGTGTTGATCATAAATTGTACAGGAGTATGATTGGCAGCCTGTTGTACTTGACTGCAAGCAGACCAGACATCTGTTTAAGTGTTGGTATTTGTGCTCGCTACCAAGCTGATCCAAAGGAATCACATATGTCAGCAGTGAAAAGGATTATTCGGTATATAAGTGGAACAGCGGAGTATGGAGTATGGTTTTCTCGAAACAAGGATTCACAATTAGTAGGTTTCAGTGATTCGGACTGGGCTGGGAATGCTGATGATCGTAAGAGTACCACTGGAGGGTGCTTCTTTGCTGGATCTAATCTGGTCAGCTGGTACAGTAAAAAGCAGAATTCTATATCTTTGTCCACAGCTGAAGC
This sequence comes from Rubia yunnanensis, assembly GCA_037428765.1. Taxonomy (NCBI): domain Eukaryota; kingdom Viridiplantae; phylum Streptophyta; class Magnoliopsida; order Gentianales; family Rubiaceae; genus Rubia; species Rubia yunnanensis. Next base: position 90,404,344 of record CM075068.1, read on the forward strand.
AGAGTATTTAGCTGCCGGGAGTTGTTGTGCGCAGTTATTGTGGATGAAGCAGATGATGAGAGATTATGGGTTCAATGATGTGAGTTTGACAGTCCTGTATGATAATAAAAGCGCCATTGATATTTCCAGGAATCCTGTGCAACACTCTAGAACAAAGCATATCGATATCCGACATCATTTTATCAGAGACTTGGTTGAAAAAGGAGAAGTCGCAGTCCAGTATGCACCAACAGCAGAACAACTGGCTGATATATTTACAAAACCACTGGATGGTGAAACGTTTGAAGGCCTCAGACAGCACTTGGGTGTCTGTCGAATGTAAGGTACTCTGATCTGTACTTTCTATTGTATTATTTACTGTTGTGTTGTTTCTTTTATAATATGGTGAAAAAGAAAAAAAATAGAAAAATCAAAAGTATCAAAAATATGTGAAGTGGTGTTTAAACACCAAGGGAAATCGGAGAAAAGTAAATCAGACGGGCTGAAAATTTGGGCCAGAAAAGTGTGTTTATGGGCCTAAGGGTTCGTATGTGGCAGTCTGAAAAGAAGAGAAAGTAGATGGTCTTTTGGGTTTCTGAAAAAGGAGGGAAAAGAGAAAGTTGATTCCCACAAAAACTCAAACTCTCGACGGTTCATCTTCCTACACTGTTCGCAACTCCCTGTTCGTCAGAAATTTTTTTTCCAAAAATCCTCGATTCGTGTAGCTCACTCAAAACTCTGTAAAGATGGTAAGTTCCAAATTCCACAAGATGGTTGGAGACTTCGTCAATGTTCGGGTGCCGGAGAATCCTCGAATCGAAGAACTCGACCCCGATACAGAAGTGGCAGATTCTGGAGAAGGCCGATAAAGGACGATAGTTCAGTGGGATGGCAAAAACCGACGCCGCCCAAAACCCAGGTTTGACCACTCGTTTGTTCATGATGGTGTGTATTTTCCCTCTGTTTTGGAGTTCATTACCTGGATGGTCCAAAATAGGGATTACATTGATCTGAGAAAATATAAAAGTTTACATGGCAAGATTAACGGGTTTAAACTTGAGGAGTTATTAACTGGTAGCATATGAGAGATTAGGGAAATCAGTGAGTATAATGTCAAGCTGGTTGGCGTTGGTTTCGGAGAATGTTACAGAGTAGGAGAAGAAGAGGGTCAGTTCTTCACAATCTACACACGGATAGCCTCCCTGCACAGGCCGATTATCAGGAATTTGGGGGATAATGTAGTCTTGCAGCCATGGATAAAAGTGGTTAAATCCACTGATTTTACTGTGACTGGTGACACAGAGATAGTGTGTTTTGATGAGCCTCTGTTTCAGACTCAAGAATCACTGAGAAGGTTGCCTATTCCTGTTGTGGCCATTAGTGATAGTGAAGAGGAGGCAGGGTGTGCAGGTGGCACTGATGAGGCTGAGATAATTTCGAGGGTGAATGAACCAGAGAGTGCCTCGGTACTGAGTGAATCTGCGTTGAATGAAGCCATATCAGAGTTGTTTAGGTCTGAGTCTGCCCTATCAGAGTTTGTGAGGTCTGATTCTGAGAAGGAAGATGGTGAAAGAATTGCTGCGGAGAGAGCAGGTGGGGCTGATGTGCCAAGTGCTGGTTTGGTTGATACTGATGATCAAACACCAGATGAGAGCCATGCTGAGAAGGAGCAGAGTCCAGCTGATCTGGGTATTGGTGTTGAAACACCACTGGAGACAAGTCCAGCCCAGGGATTCAAGAGGAAAAGGAAGGAGGCTGGTGTTGAAACACCATCTGAATTTGGAGACAGATCTGAACCTCAGATGTCTGAGACAGGTGAAGAAAGGTTGGCCTCTACCTCCAAGAGAATTCGAAGATCTAAAAGATGCAGTCAAAAGTACAGCCACTAGTGAGGACAGTGATGAGCCGATTGGGCTGAAACTGAAGAAGTTACGTGCTGCCAGACAGCAAAAAAGACAAGCTGAGACAATTGAGTCTAGTGCACAACCTGTACCTGAAGCGAGTGAAGCCATTAGCCCTGAATTCTTTGATGATGCAAGTCAAGAAAAGTGGAAGTTTGTCTGTGACAGGAAGATATTGGCGGAAAGGCCAGCTGATGCTGTAAAATATAAGGAATGTGGATTCACAGACTATTTGCATCATCTCAAGGTGTTTAAGGCAGCTACCTGTTTCTGTGACTATAACAAGCAACTTGTGATGGAATTTTACTCAAATTCGAAGGAGGAGTGTGAAGACGAAGACTCTCTGTGGTTTCACAGAGTATATGTGAGAGGAACAGTGGTGGTATTTTCCCCGGAGGCAGTAAATGTTTGTCTGCAGCGTGGAACATCGAGGAATGTTCAGGCGGTGTTCCAACACCAAATGCCAGAGAATTTCGATGCAGTGGCAGTAGAGTTGACCGGTGGTGTGGAAAGTTCGTGGCCACTGACTGGGAGACAACAAATACCAGCATCAAACCTGACCTCCAGGTATTACTGTCTATATATGGTGGCTGTTCATAACTGGATTCCTTCGGTAAACAACACGATTGTTACCAAAGAAATGGCGACTCTTCTTTATAGCTTGGGAACGAGGCATAGGGTCAATCTGGGCAGGTTGATATTTAATGATATTTTGGACTGTGCTCGCAAGACGAGGAAGGAAGCTTTAGTCCATCCCTGTGTGATATCGATGGTACTGCAAAAAGGGGGAGCAGTTGCAAGCGAGACCGATGAAGTACTGGCAACCCAAGCATTACGGCCAACTCTCAGAACCCTGAGTGGTCGTATAGTGAAGGATCTACCTTGGACGCCTCCAGTAAAGACAAATGAGGATGAAGGTGCAGCTCGGCTGAAAGCCATTGAGGCGAGAGCTACGGTATGTCAAGAGATTCTTGGGCGTCATCAGGATGCGATAGTCAAGATTCAGGGGGAGCTGGCAGCTTTGGAGGCTGAGAGAGAAGCATTGCTGGCAGCGAATCAAAATGAAAATGGATCAGATGCTGGTGATTCAGACAATGCTGCATCAGAGGAGTCCGAGTGATAGTTTGGAATGATTGGAATTCTAGATTTTCTTGGTTTTTCTTGTCATATTACTGAATTCAGGGGGAGATATTAGAGATTTTGTATGATTTGAATGATTTTGTGTTCTGGATAATTGGATATTTGTGCTAGCTGGTATTCTGGTATTCTATGGTGTTTGTGCTGATGTTCTATGAATTCACCAATATGCCAAGGGGGAGATTGTAAAGTCCTCCGGAGTTGGACTTATGTATGGCATATTGTGAATACTGGTGATCTGGTGTTTTAACACCGCTGAGTGAATTCTGGTGATATGGTGTTTTAACACCACTGCTATCCAGCAGTATTCCAGCAGCATTATGGTTGATGTCCACGAATTATGGAGTGTATTATGGGATATAATTGTGCGATCTGATCAGAATATTGTGAAGATAAATGATTGATTTCGTGGTCATCTAATTCTGGTAAACGAATATTCCTGTAATAGTTAGGAATTGGTTAAGTAGTTTATTTATGGAACAAGTCCTATTGATAACAGGATTGTTCAATTAAATACCAGATTAGCATTAGATCTTTCCTTAGTCTAGAAGTCTATGTGTGGTAGAGTTAGACAAGGAAAGAAGTTGATTCAAGGCAGGATTGCGATGGGATAAAAAGAAGACGAAGACAACGCAATCATTGACGCGACCAAGATCTATTCTCTACGTGAGAACTTTGGAGCGATCTGCCTGTGGTGTTTTGGAGGAGTGTTTATTCATCCGACCAAGTTCGTGAAGATCAGAAACAAGGAAGTCTTAATTCCTCGGGAGGAGGAGATCCAGGGAGATGTGTTGATCGTGAGGGTTCAACGACGTAGGATCGACAGTGAGGGGAGCTCACAACATTCACTCTGTAGGTTAGCAATGGATTAGTATTTAAGTTAAGCTTCTTGTACTAAAGACTGCTTTCTAGTGAATGGTTTCTGATCTGGGCAAGGCCCCGCAGACATAGGTGTATTTGCACCGAACTGCGTAACCAAGTTGTGTGTGCACTGCGTATTTCGTTTTGTTTTTTAACACCAAACTGATCTTGGTGTTCCAACACCAAACTGTTAAACAACTTGGTATAAAGGTTTAGAATTCAGGTGAAACGGAATTTCAAGTCCTTACTGTCCACTGCTAGAATGCTCGCTCTTAATTATTGTCAAGGTAAAACTGATTTAACTAATTTATTCTTTCTAATATTTCTTGTAGATCGTCCAGTTACTATTGACTTTTTTGTGTGCTATATAAGGTTACAATTGGTCACAGTGGCTAGAAAAAATAACAAATTCATAAGATTTAGTAGTCCGGATTTTAACAATTTTTTGTTAATCTTTCTCCATACTCTTTTTTTATCTACTCTAAAAAAATGAATTTTAAAAATTATGTATGATTATTTCTTAATTTTCAAAATAATTTTAAGATTCCTTATTCATTAATATTTCACAATTCAAATTTTTTTTTGTATATATTAGTTGTAAGTAAACATTCTTACAGTAAAATTTGTTTTAAAAAACAAAGAAATTGAGTAAAATGAAAGTATATTTTTAAAAGGATGTTTTCAATAAAAAAAATATTTTCTTATATTAGATATTTGTACTCTACAATCCTAAATATATGTTTTGTCCTATAAAAATGAAGTCATAAATCAAGACCTTTTTGAGGCCCAAAATTAACTTAATGACCTACGACAGAATGAGTGCAATGTCTATTTAAGTTGACTTCGAAATTTCTTTTTTTGTGTTCAATAAAATAAATTTTTAACATTTTTTTGTTTAGTGAAATTATTTTATTTGGATGATTGACTTTCAACAAAATTTTAAATATTTTACCATCTTATGTTGATATTCCTTATTCCATATCAATATCTATAAAGTCAAATAGGAAGTAAAAGTATATATTTTTAATATAACTCATTAGCATGTATTTTGATTGCATGTTTTTACGTGGAAATACGTATTGACTCTCTTATAAATATTAGTTAAAAGTTATGATAATAGATATTTCTATAAATTTTTTACTTGTAATGCTAAAGTCTTTTAGAGGTTGACAATTGTTGTTTATTATAGTCTTGATATATAATAACTTTTAAAAGTATTTGAATTTCAGTGACAATGGTGGTATCAGGCTATTTTGCAATGAAGGCTATTTCAGCTGGAAAAAAACAATTTGAGTTGGTTATTATAGATGCAGAATTATCTGACTTGGATAGTTGCCAGTTGTCTCTAGACTTTTTCTTTCTTTCTTTACTTTAAATTATTTGCACAATTTTGCATATATAAATGTGTGAGTGTGTGTGGTTAAGCATAGATGGATATAAAATTTGTGCTAATTAATATTAATAAAATGGTTTTTCGTTTTAGTTGTGCTATACTAACATATTGATATGTGAGCTGATTATCTTATAAATATGTTTCAGATTGTTATCCAAAAGAGATTTTGGAATTCATGAACATTCATGGTCTTACACGTATTCATGTTGCCAACCATCTTCAGGTTAGCGTAACTATTACACTTACTTCTAGAAAACTTTGAGTTAAGATTATTGACGTAATTAATTATTGACGTAGTTTACTTATATATTGTTGAAATATATTTTAATATGCTAAAAGATGTTTAAACTTCTCTTTTTTTTTCATTTTCATGAAACTTTGAACATATTAGGTAAAGAAAGACTTATTTTAGTAAGAAATGAATACATATATTTTTAAATCAAAACTCTATTCGTGGAAAAATAGTAGTGTTTGACTTTTATGGTTTTCTTTTCATTGCATAGAAATGCCGCCATGATAAATGGAGATCCCCTTCAGAGCGCAGGAACCATTATCGAAAGCGTAAATTTTCTACACCTGGTACTAGTGCGAAAAAGGAGAATGAAAAGATTAAGGTGTTTGGGTGTATGCCTCATTTAGATTATGAGTCTCAAGCAAAGGTGCAGAAGAATCACCATCCTGTTTTAGTGTCTTCTTTTGGTAATAAGCCGACAGAAAAATTACAAACATCGGACTCTAGAAATGGCACTCTTACAAATTTCAATATTCCTATTGCTAACTTTCCTGAAAAGGAAAACGACCCAGCGAGATGGATGGAACATGTAGATCTTATTGAGGGTGAATCTCCAAAGTGGGCAACTCAAGGAGTTCAACCTCTTAATCCAACAAGTCACCCATGGGCGCTTCCTCTTCCAACATTCAATATTGTTCCCTCAGTAACAATTAACAATAATACTACAACAACATGCTATGGTCCTATTCATGCGGCTTGTGATAGTCCAACCAAAGATGCAATAAATGCAAACATCAATTTGATACCTCCCTTGGAAATATTTGATGTTCTCACAGGCGAACTATTCACAGAGTTTGAAGCAATGAATTTTCTTCCACCCGAGTTTCCCAGTTTTTCAATGGACAACAAGTTTGAAAATTATGACAATCATATTAGAGATGGAGTGCATCATCCTCAATGGGTTTGTTTTTGTTAATATTTTTACACTAATTCACTTTATTGTTAATCATTGATTAAAATTTTCTTACTTTTAAAATGATGACAGGTTTAAAATGGGGGTGAATGTGGCAACTGAACTGCTCGTGAATGCAACACTGACAACTATGGATGCATTAAGAGTTATGAAGGATCTTTGGAAGATGCTGTTGATAAGAGGATAGTGTCCTCACTTTGTCTCTCAAATTAAACTATGTTCTATTGAAATATGTGTTCTGAACAAATTTCTTAGGTTTATTTCAATAATAAAGTATGTATTAAGCCCTGGATTAGTAAAATGTTTCACAAGAAGTTTGAATTTCTCAAGATTATGTCGTATGCTATAATCATGCTTCATACTATTCTTATTTATTTAAGATATAAAAATAATGTTTATAAAATCAATGCATTCTAACAAACAACCATAGGACTAGTGTCCTCACCTCTGTACTAAGGGATAAATGTTTTTACTGGTGTTTTAGTGTAACAAATATCATATTTAAGGGAATTGACTTTAATATTTTTTGCTTGTAAATATTTCATTATCATTAGAGAACCTTGAACAAAAATATCTTTAAATTTAAGAAATTGATACTACTGAACTTTTAGAAATTTTACAACGTAATTATAATGGAAAAAATTGTTTTATCAAGCATATATAAAAGTCAAAGAATGTGGGTCCTTGAAGTTTTAAATATTTTAATCTAATGCTCCTATGTTATTAGATAATAAGGTTAATGCATTTAATCCTTCAACTCTTAATGTTTGAAATTAATTGTCAAGTAGAATTGTTTGGTAATATATTTTAGTGTATATAACTTAATCTTGGCTAAAAGATTTTTTTTAATCTTTAATGTATGATCACTTCATAATGAAGTGAAATTCAAAGATTGTACGTGTGAAGAAAATTCAATTCCAATTCATGCTTTTTTTCTATGAGTCATTATGTTAAAGAGCAAGATTTGTTTTCCGACGGCCTACTCATGATACACGCATATGATGCATTATAAATAAATATATTGATGAGAATTTGTTGAATAGGTTGGATTTATTAAATTAAAATTCCTTGAAAATATACTATGAAATCTTTGGGGTAATTTGAAATGGAACACGTACAAGTAGGAAAATTAGGGAATGGTAGATTGTTCTCCTCACAAAAAAACTCCATGGAATAGAAACCATGATAATTCTTAATATACATAAACAACCCCCCCTAGCAACTGTAGGTAGTAGATATTACAGTGAAGTGAGATCTTTAGTATTGGCGAGAAATCATAACAGTTATTTCCTATATAATTGCTTTTATGTTATTTTTGGTGGTAAATGAAAGCATCTGTTATTCGAAAATAGTTGCTTTGTGTACTAGCATTAAATGTTGATGAGATAGATAACTACATTTAGCAGCGGTTTTTACAATATCATTTGCTATAAAAATGATAAAAAACCCTTAATATTGGAAAAAATTAATAAAGGGGTTGCATTCATGAGATTTTCCTACCCATCTTCATTGCTCCAGAGATTTACAATATAACATTCAACATAATTTGTAAAGAGTATTTAGAGGTAAAATTTATTGCCATCTCTCTCTCTCTCTCTCCATAGTCTCTGAATCCAACATACTTGCTCGCCGGTAACGGCTTTCTTTCACCGCTAACGGCTCTCTCCTGTCAACAAGCGACAGCGCTGGCTACGCCTCTACCGCGGCCGACCACCGTGGCAGAGAATGGCAATCCTATACCCACCCAAAAATCATTCCTCTCTGCCCTCCAATCAAAATCCCCCCCTCTCCGCCAATCTCTCCCGGACAATCCCGAATTGATCCCCAAGTCGGAGCATTTGGGTGAGCCAACATGTCTATACACTGAGGAAGAGATTTCAACACTCTCCGCTCACTACGCCAATGCCCTCGTAGGCAAATTTACCAAAGGCAGACTTTCAATGGAGCAACTGGAATCATCTTTCAAAACGGCGGGGTTTGCCGGAAAGTACCAATTGTGGTCACTGGACTTCAAGCACGTCCTCATCAGATTTGACCAGATTAATGACTACCAGAGATGTTGGATCAAAGGAAGCTGGAGCTTCAATGGTGTTCATATGAAAATACTCAAATGGTCTCCAGATTTCTCAACGCACAAGGAATCCCCAATTGTTTCGGTCTGGTGCACAATCAGGGAAGTCCCCCTGTACTATTATAATGCTTCATCTATTGAGTCTATTGGAAATAGCATAGGCAATTTCATCAAAAAAGACTTAGCCACAGAAATGTTAACCAGGCCGTCTGCCATTAAATTGTGCATTGTGATAGACTTACAGAAACCCCTTAACACCTCCATCAGATTAGGATCAACAAATAACAATCGGAAGTATAATATTGAGTATAAAGATATTCCTCTGTATTGTGACCACTGTGCCAAACTGGGACATTCACTCGGCCAATGTAAAACTGTCTCCCATAACAATGTTGAACCAATGCCTAAATGGTATGCTACGGGGCATAAATTTGCAAAAACTCCTGCTATGTTTACTAACAATCAGCTTTCCTCTAATATGCCCAACTCAGAAACCATATCCTATCAGCTAGCTAATACTAACCCTGCCTCTAATCCCTTAGCATATGGCTCTGAGATAACAGAAGCAATCACTCAGATTATTACTCCTCTGCTACCTCAACCGCCTCCCCCAAATCACCAACCAGTAACACAAGCCTTGGATAAATCCCATACATTTCTTATGGGACTAATAAATCAAACAGAGGTCACTATCCCTATAAGGAAACCTAAAATGTATGCTAAGGATGACATAGGGATTGGTTCTCACAACTTGACTCGTTTCCAGTGCTCCCTCATTAACCCTCCACTTTCACACCAAGGAAGGATGGAAAATAGATTTTCTGTTTTGTAGGATGTGGAGGACCTTTCGAACTCTGATGAATGTTTAATTCAGGACCCTCAGGAATTCTTTCATGAAGGTAGTAAACTTCCTGCAGATACTCACTCTCAGCCCACCCCTATGCTACCCTCAAGCAATCTATCAGGTAAGAATTATGGCCAAGGTAAGCTTAAGAACAAAAAAAATTACCTTGTTCAATTGAATAAGATGATGCTAAGATCTGCCACTAAAAGCCATAAACTAGTTGACCAATGATGCACACCTTCAAAATTAACTTTTTGGTTTGGAATCTGAGGGGAATTGAAACTTCTATGCTCAGGTTGAAACATTTGACTATGAAAAAGAAATTATGTATTATAGAACCTATGCATGATAACTCTCAATGCCAATCCTACATGCAGGAACTTAATTTTTCACATAACCTTCCTCTCCATAATGGTAAAATCTGGCTTATGTGGAATGACTCATTCATTGTTAATCTTATATGCCACCATGAGCAATTCCTTAATGTTAAAATCATCCACCCTGGCTTTAATTCTCAAATGGAAATGGTCTTTATTTATGCCCTTAGGAATAGAGAAGGTAGGAAGTCACTATGGCATGATTTAGGTCTTCTCCCATTAAATGAAACTATTTCATAGGTGATTTCAACACAATTACCACTCCTGAGGAATATAGAGGTCCTAGCTCTCCTAATCTAGGCAGTATTTGGGATTTCCATAATTGGATTAACACCAAAGGAATACAGGAGATCAATACTGTAGGGAATATTTTCACATGGTTCAATGGTAGACTGAGAAACCCTACCTCTAAAAGATTAGATAGAGGTTTGTGTACAATCCAATGGAGAAATAAATTCCCGGCTTCCTCTATCCAGATCCTCAACAGGCAATCCTCAGACCATTCACCCCTCATATTCCAAATTGCTACTCAAACTTCCTCATACCCAAAACCTTTTAGATTTCTCAACGTTTGGTTTAATAGATCTGATTTCCTGGAGTTAATCAGAACAAACTGGAGAACTCCTACCCATCAAACAGGTATGCTGGGACTATATCTTAAGTTAATTAGAGTTAAGAAAGTAATTAAAATCTGGAACAAAGAGATGTTTGGTAACATTGACTCCAATGTAATGAATGCTGAGGATAATCTGAGAAGACAGGAAGCAATCTATGATTTAACTCACTCAGAAACTGAACGTATCATACTTAATGAAAAAAGGGCATTACCTCTCAGAGCTTTAAAAGAGAAAGAAAAATTCTGGAAACATAAGTCAAGGCTGAACTGGTTTAAGTGTAGAGACAATAATACCCAATTCTTTCATAAATCTGTTCAGGAGAACAATTGTAGATTAAATATATCTAAAATTAAAAATTCTTCTGGTCAATGGCTGGATAATTTAGCAGACATTCAAAATGAAGCTGTCAATTATTTCTCAGGCCTGCTAACTGAATCTGGGAACTCTGTGAATTCCATCTACTATCCCCATTTCCTTAGCCAGATACCTTCCATCATCACTGAGCAAGATAACTCTAGATTATCTACGCCTGTAATAGAAACTGAACTCAAATTAGTGGTCATGGGTCTGAATAGGAATAGCAGCCCAGGGCCTGATAGTTTCTCTAGTAAATTTTACATCAAATGTTGGGACTTCATAAAAGAGGACCTCATAACTGCAGTTAATGATTTTCTTTCAGGATCTAACATGCTAAGAGGTATCTCTAGCACTTGGATAACTCTTATTCCTAAAAAACCTACCCCATCATCTTTTGATGATTTCAGACCTATTAGCCTTTCTAATGTTGCTAATAAAATTTGCTCTAAGGTTCTCATGGAAAGACTGAAACCATATATGGACAAACTAATTTCTCAAAACCAAACTGCTTTTATGAAGAATAGAGATATCTCAGACAATATCCTATATCTTCAAGAGATGGTTAGATTCCTTGACAAAAAAATAGGGTACCAAATTGTATGCTCAAACTGGACCTGGAAAAGGCTTTTGATAGGGTTAGCTGGGGTTTTTTGCAGAGTATTTTGCATAAATTTGGTTTCTCAGGTAAATTTCTTAAGGCGGACATGAACAACCTTTCCCAGGCTTACTTCTCTGTGCTCATCAATGGTAATCCTGTTGGTTTTTTTAAATCAACTAGAGGAATCAAACAAGGTGATCCCCTTTCTCCTTTACTGTTCAATATCTTTACTGAATCCTTCTCCAGGAGCCTTTCATTCATCTTTCAAAATAACAGTTTGCAATATTTTTCTCTTCCCTCTACTATTTTACCAGTCACCCACTTAAGCTATGCTGATGACACCATAATTTTTATGCAAGCTTCAAAATCTTGTCTAATTAGGATTAAAGCATTTCTGCAGATATTTGAGTTAACATCAGGACAGGAAATCAGCTATGAAAAATCAGAGTTTTACATTAGCAAGAGAGCTACAGTCACTAAGAAACATCAGATTGGGTCTACCCTAGGAATGAAGAGAGGTATTTTCCCATTTAAGTACCTAGGCTGCCCTATTTTCGAAGGAAGAACCCTATCTAGATATTTCCATCCCTTTCTTGAAACTATGGATAAGAGATTTAAAAACTGGAAGAATAGATGGTTAAGTGCAGTAGGGAAAATGACACTGATCCAATCATGCATATACTCTCTCCCTCATCATATTTGGACTATTTGTAAACCTCCGACATCTATTGTAAAATCCATGGAAAAAAGAATGGCCAGTTTCTTTTGGGGGGAAACCGAGGAAAGAAAAAATAAGGTATGGAAAAAGTGGACTGACATTGATATCCCTAAATCTCATTATGGATTGGGTTTTAGATCTATCAAGTCAATTATTGAAGCTTGCTCACTTAAATTATGGTGGAAAAGTCAATTAGGGAACACCTTGTGGGCCAAATTACAGTGGTCCTTCCCCAGTCCCACAAGAACTCCAAAACATGGAAGAGAATCTGTGAGGTAAACCCTATTGCAGAAAAAAATTCACTGATTATTCATGGCCAAGGTAAATGTGATTTCTAGGCTGCTAACTGGTGCCCAAATGGCCCGTTGATAAACTGTATCCCATCCCACATCACTTCCATGTTTTCCCCCTATTCAATAGCTGATTTTATAAATAACAAAGTATCAATTTTACCTAAGATTGTTCCTTTTCTGGAAAATGATACTTTTCTATTTTCGCAGGGTGCAGAAATTGTACATGACAGAGAGGACAAGATGATTTGAAAACCTGAAGAGACTGGCAGATTCTCTTTCAAGTCAGCTTATAAAACTCTAACATATATACCAGGTAATTTCCCAGTTACTAAGCTCATATGGAACACTAGGTTACGTAAGAATATCTCCATCTTTACATGGAAATTGCTCAACTCATTCTTACCTTTTGATGATATCCTCATTAAATGTTGTTTTAGCTTGGCTTCAAAATGTCCTATGTGTAATCAATCTGACTCTCTGGAACATTTCTTCATTAACTGCCATCTTGCTAAATCTGTTTGGATTCAGAGTGTTTGTTTAGTTAACTTCAACCTGCAAAATGTCCATAGTGTTGTGGATACTTTCTTCATCTTTTGGAATTGTAGTGACCTTTATGGGTTTCAGAAAATAATATGTCGATTGTTGCCTCTATTGATCTGTTGGGCATTATGGAAGGCTAGAAATGCCTACTTTCTTGATGACAAGCCCTTTTTCTTTACCCATATAAGCAAGGAAGATATAGATACTCTTAATCTTTCCATTTCAGCCTCTCCCTGCCTCCCCAATATACACCATAACTCATGCAATCAATTCCATTCTCTGATATCCCTCCCCAGACCACCACCAAAGCTAACCATCTCCACTGTATACTGGGAATTTCCAGGTCCCAATGTCATCAAGGTTAATGTGGATGCCTCATGGTCTACTACATCTGTTTCTATTGGCTTAATTGCTCGTGATAACCAGGGTTTCCCACTCCTAATCAAGTCAGAGTCCATATCAGCCATTTCACCACTGGAAGCTGAAATAAAGGCAGTCCTTCTGGCATGTCAAATATGTATCCGTAGATATCCAAACCACATTGTTGAATCTGACTCTTTACAGGCAGTTCATATGATCAATGATCCATCATGATCCAAATGGTCTTTATACCCATTGGTGTTCCAAGTTCACACACTTCTATCCCAGGTTTCTCTTAAGCACACATACAGAGAATGTAATTCAGTGGCTGATGCTATTGTTAAACACCACTCAACCTCCCGGATGGATTTTTCACTTCATTTGAATAACATTTTAGCGCATATTAAAGGGCTAATTTATATGGATAGCATTCGTACACCTTATATTAGAATCCATAGGCAAGCCTCTAAAGATGATTGATACTGCTGATCTTTCCTTCCTTTTGCCACAGGTTGTGGACCTCATCATAGCTTTGGAACTCTATGCCTCCCCCCGATGGTTATGGTGTTTCACTTTCCAGAGGGGAGCTCATAGCCACATTTGCTATCCACATCCGTGTGCTCGAGGGGACATTCGTGTGCTCGAGGGGACATCCGGGTGCTCGAGGGGACATCGGTGTGCTCGAGGGGACATTCGTGTGCTCGAGGGGACTTTCAAGTGCTCGAGGGGACATTCGTGTGCTCGACAGGACATTCGTGTGCTCGAGGGGACATCCGTGTGCTCGAGGGGACATCCGTGTGCTCGAGGGGACATCCGTGTGCTCGAGGGGACATCCGTGTGCTCGAGGGGACAGTCATGTGCTCGAGGGGACATTTGTGAGCTCGAGGGGACATTCGTGTTCTCGAGGAGACATTCGTGTGCTCGAGGGGACATTCGTTTCTCCAAGGGACATTAGTGTGCTCGATGGGACATTCCTGTGCTCGATGGGACATTTGTGTGCTCGAGGGGACATTCGTGTGCTCGAGGAGACTTTCGTGTGCTCGCGGAGACATTCGTGCACTCGAGGGGACATTCGTGTGCTCAAGGGGACATTCGTGTGCTCGAGGGAACATTCGTGTGCTCGAGGGGACATTCGTGTGCTCGAGGGGACATTCGTGTGCTCGAGGGGACATTCGTGTGCTCGAGGAGACATCCGGGTGCTCGAGGGGACATCGGTGTGCTCGAGGGGACATTCGTGTGCTTGAGGGGACATTCGTGTGCTTGAGGGGACATTCGTGTGCTCGAGGGGACATCCGTGTGCTCGAGGGGACATCCATGTGCTCGAGGGGACATCCGTGTGCTCGAGGGGACAGTCGTGTGCTCGAGGGGACAGTCGTGTGCTCGAGGGGACATTCATGAGCTCGAGGGGACATCCGTGTTCTCGAGGGGACATTCGTGTGCTCGAGGAGATATTCGTGTGCTCGGGGGGACATTCGTGTGCTCGAGGGGACATTCGTGTTCTCCAAGGGACATTAGTGTGCTCGATGGGACATTCGTGTGTTCGAGGGGACATTCGTGTGCTCGAGGGGACATTTTCGTGCTCGAGGGGACATTCGTGTGCTCAAGGGGATTTCTGTGTGTTCGAGGGGACATTCGTGTGCTCGAGCTACATTCGTGTGCTCGAGCTGATTAAGCTTGGTTTTTCCGGCTAGACACATGCCATTCAACAACATACTGCTCGGCTGTTTCACCATAAGGTGCAAGTTTCTCCTGCTTACGAGCTCAGAATAACAACAATGGCAGACTTACTAGCCTAATTCCTCCATCAGTTTTACTTACGGTTATGACTCACTGGTTTTTGCCTGGCCAAAGTAATGAATTAACACTAGGTGTGAACATTCGCTACTTTGGAATCGCAACTACCTTTTTCTTCAAGATCTTGCACACATATAGACTTATAGTTATTAGTATCTGATCATTCTTTTGGAGGCAATGATGTTGCCTTTTTGTATAAAACTACTATGATGTCACTGACTCGTAAATTATGTGGCTTGGGGTACCAATATATCAACCCCCACCCTTGGGTGTTTTCAGTTAAAAAAAAAGGTAAAATTTATTGCTTTAATTCTGAACTATATACAAGTATGGTTTGATTTGCCATGTTGATATTATAAATATATACAAGTTTGGTTTGCTTTGAATTTCTCTAAACTCTAGTTTAATAGAATATGGATGGGAATCCCTTGAACCCTCGTCCTAGCGATGGTTTTGATTATCAAAAAAAATTGAAACAAATACGGAAATTTGGAGAGGTTTACAGGTAATAATGTTCGTGCATTTAATCCTTCAACTCTTATCTTTTTAAAAATTTGAAATTAATTGTCAAGTCTAATGGATTGGTAATATATTTTAGTTTATATACATGAATCTTGACTAACAAGGATTTTTTAAAAAATCTTAACTGTATGATCACTTTAGGAATAACTAAAAGTCAAAGAGTGCACGTGTGATGAAAATACTATTCCCAATTCATTAATTTTGCCTATGAGCCATTCAGTTAAAAGATCATAAAAAAAATTATCGATGCCTAATTCATGATACACACCTATGACGCATTAAAAAACAGAGATCAACAAGAATTTGTTGAATTAAAAGGTTAAATGAATTAAATTTATCCATGAAGTTATACTATGGAATATTTGGGGTAGTTTGAAAAGGAACAAATATAAGTGAAAAATGAGAGATTGGTAAATTAATCTCCTCATAGACAAATTCTGTGGGATAGAAAATTGGAATTATATATTTTTAATAGTCTCGTAAACTATTTATGTTGTTTATATATCACACAAAATTAGGCCGGGATATAGTTTTTTTCATTACTTCATCATATATATACCCTCAATAATCTAGGTGGAAATTCATATAAATTTAAGTTTTGACAACTTGTATGAAAAATGACTGGGCTTAAAAATCTAGAGTACCCTAGAAAGTACTTCGGTTGGAAAGTTAAAATAAAAAATAAACTTGTATGATCATATGATTAATTGATTTGGAAATGAATCTGCACTCAACAATCGAGTAAAAATGGAAGATTTTTAATGTTTATAAGATTTTTAATGTTTATGCTCTGTGAGAAAAATGGAAGATCTATCTCACCAATGATACTATACACTTCACATGTTGTGAATTTGATTTTGAAATTACTGGATAGTGATATCTAACTGAGTATGTTAGAGATTTTCATGCTCACTTGTACTAGTTCGTTGTGTTTATGTGAATAATGCTTATCATTTGAGGATAATAAATCATTCAATTTTTTGGTTAACATTTGAAATGAACTTACATGATTATATAAAACATTTATGCATCCATTGTCTAGATATTCAAGACATAATTTGTTTCATTTGAATTAAAATATTACCTTTTACTGTTACATATATATATATCTAATATGCAACCGGTGAGCGTCGTTTCACTCTCCAAAATAGTCAGCAAACTTTCAAGATGAAATTAACATAGTAGCAGGTAGAGTCGATTTTAGGAGGAATGAAGCAATAACTATAAAAATAATACCTACTATTATAGAGAATTTTTGTGTAGCCACCACGCCTTGATTTTCAAGATTGGTCTAGAACTATAAATACAACTAACTAATATAAAACATGAATTAATAATGCAAACTAAAAAATATAAAAATTTATGAAATGTATGAAGAATGTAATCGGGTCAGAATAACTTACATTAGTTAACATCAATCATCGACGCAATAAAGAATTAATCCTTAATATCTATCAGTCATAGGTCGGTAGGTACGCTTAACCTCCCCAATTCCTCTTTACCTTGTCTACAGTTGATCAATCATTATTATCCATGAATTTTAGATTAAACCACTAGTTGGTGGGTTGGGGGGGGGGGTTGGAGATCTTCATAGGCTCCCTTAAACCTTGAACCAAAATATAACCCTTAAGTTTAGTTCTTAATATTCAAGTTCCTAATCTAATGTCATTGTGATCACGCTTCTAAGACAAAAAAGTGCCACTTGATGTAATGTGTTCTATCGACTATGTTTCTACCTCTTAGACCTCCACCCTCATGTTAATCTAAGGGTAGCCCGATTATCAATTGAACACATCACAAAATGAATCAAAATTATGGAGCATCAGTGAGCTTGAAATAAGAAGCCTAAGTTATTGGATTTTCATATTCACGATCCCTAATCTATCACCAATCAGAGCTGCTCTTGTTTCATCATTCAACTCACTCCAATTCCAGAGTTCCCTATCTTGGATTCTATTTGCTTCTGCCATCTTGTCCAAGGCATGAGCCACAACATTTTTCTCCCTAAATACATGAGTAATTAATTCGTTGCATTGGAGCATTAGTTGCTGCAGCTTCCATGTCTTTGTGATCAGTTTCCATGGGCATCTGTTGTTCCCTTTCATGAACTTACATACCTGCAAACAATCAGTTTGTATAGTCCGAGGTAGAAGATTGGATTGTATGCATAGTTAAGTCCCGAGATTAGTGCAAGTAATTCAGCCTCAAGTGCATCTGATGTATGCGGGATGTTATCACCACCCAATATGTGTTCTATGCTCTCTGCATTTCGAACTACAATCCCTACCTTTTGAAATACAATCCACAGAGATGCATTCATCAATTACCCTTGTGATTCTATCTACCAGTATTTTAAAACAAATTCTGTTGCTAAAATTTGATAGAGAAATGGGTCTGTAGTCAGAAAGGGTGGCTGGGATAGGGATTTTTGGTATAAGAAAAATAAGTGTGCTTGAAATGTTTGCTGGTATAGGAGCAACACACATGAACTCCTGTGCACACTTAAGTAGATCTGATATGATGATATCCCAAGCATTATCCATCAGGACCAACAGCACTGTTCGGGTTCAAACTGAATACTATCTGCCATAGCTCTTCCATGTCTATCATTTTAATTAGATGGCAGTTGTCTTCATCAGTAATTACCCTAGGAATGTAATCTAAACATTGTGTCAATGCCTCTCCTGTGATGTCCAAGTTAGCTTGGCTAAGGAGTTCCTTGTAAAAGGCTGTTGCATGATTTCCTATATCTGCTTGTTCCGTTAGCCATTGGTTTGATTCATTTCTGATTTTACTAATCTTTAACCTAGAGTGTCTATCTCTGACAGAGTTATGAAAGAAATTTGTATTCATATTAGCTCTCTGTAGCCATTTTAATCTAGACATCTATTTTCAGCTGAGGTTTTCCTCCTTTAGGTGCTGGTTTAGGTCTGCTATGGCCTGGGATAGATGGTTCAGTTCTTGATCTGAGAGAGACTGGCCATAGGCTATCTCTAGATCCTGTACTCTAATCTCAGCTTTCTGAATGTTCTGGACGATTTTTCCAAAAACATTATTATTACACTATTTCAAATAATTTTAAAGTCTTTTTAGTTTCAGTTTCGAAGCCTATCATTCCCTATTGTTCTGTAGTAATCTCCCAGTTGGTCTTAATCAAATCATATAACTCTGGTCTCTCTAGCCACATTTTCTGAAATTTAAAGGCTCTAGGGGCTGAAGTTTCTTGTAGATGGTTGTCTAGTAATAGTGGTGAATGATCTGATGGAATCCTATTAGTACCTATACATATGTGTTAGGGTATTGAGTATTCCATTCAATATTAGCAAAAATTCTATCGAGTCTTTTACAAACCCTATATACCCCTCTTCTACCATTAGTCCAAGTGAATCTATTCCCTATAGTGCTTAGATCATTTAAGCCAGTGGACTGATAATATGTATGGTTACAGCTGCCGTTATATTATGAAATTGTCCAAGTGACATTAAATTCTCCTGCATATATTGCAGGCACATGCTGATCTTTGTTCAGCCGTGTCAATGCCTGAAACAGTTGGGCTCTCAGTTGTCTATTATGTTTACCATAAATAGCTATGATTTGAAATCTAGCATTGTGGTTTGCATTTGTAACCAGTATTTTTAGAAAATCCTGGTTATCAACTGTGAGTGTGGGGATTAGATTCTTCCTTAAAAATACCCATATTCTTGAATCCTGTGAGCCTATGGAATTATCAAAGCCAAATTGAATCCTAAACATATCCAATTTATTAATTTTTTGTTTAGTCTCAATTATGATCAGTATGTCAAGCCTGTGAGTATGAATTAGCTTTTGTAATCTTATCCTAGAAGCATATATCCCTCAACATTCCAAATAAGTATTTTAAGATTCATAAGAGGGTTTGGTTCTAGCTTTCAAGCGAGTGGTGACCATATTTGGAGAGTTGAAAAAGCTTCTCAGTCTATCTTGAGGCTTGAGTTTAGGGTTACTTAGAGCCTTTCTATTATGCCCTGTAGTTCCTTCATGATCTTGTGAATTCATTTCAGGTTCCACGTATGGTTATTTTCCAACAGACCAATCCACAACATCAATGTGTACCTCTGATCCATTTCCACCAGTCAAACCTAACTTTCGTAGGCTAAAATATTCAATTAAGTTCATCCTTTTTCGTCATCCCAAAAATCATATCAATCAAATTTCACAAATCATAGAAAATCTCATTCAAAAACTCCAAGGCATATCAAATTTTGCCAAGTTTGTTAAACAATGAAGTTTACAACCTGCATGATATTTTTATCAAGAGCCACTAAAATTTCTTCATGCCAAATTATTGACTAAAAAAAACTAAAAACAGATGTTTAACTATAAAAAAAGAAATTAAAAAGTTCATTTTTTATTGTTTCCAAAAATTACAAAATAAAACACAATAAACCTCCTCGCACTTAAACTTTGAATGCCCTCAAACAAATATTACAAAGCCTTATGGGACAAAGTTTCATGCTCAGTAAAAAATCATGATAAAAAAATACAAGGGAAAGAGGGAACTTATAGTTTTGGTTTTGGAGAAATTTCCAACAAGAAGACAACATTGGATCAGGATTAGGTTCTGCCACAAACCTTTAGTTTGGCCAAACAGAACCCTGCGAGTCCCAGCTTTCTAAGGGTGTGAATACTCCATGGCATAAATTCAAGTACTTCAAACTCTGTAGATCAAGAAAATGAGAGCCTGTGAGAAATTGAAATTTCCTAAAAAAATTAAAAGGAAAAAAGTTAAAGAAAAACGAGGAAAATTGGATTGCCTCCCAATAAGCATTTTTGTTTATAGTGTTTGGCTAGACTTCTAGATGTCGTAAACTATCCATCATTGGGCACAATGTAATTTCTTCCATTCTGCTATTTTTCAAAAAAAAAAAATTCAAGCTGCAGTTGCGGTTAGAGTTCTCCTTTGGATAAACTGGAGGCGTACTGTAGAACCCCGTTCCAACATTATTTTATCATTGATTTTTTAAAAAACTAATATATACTTTTATAATTGTATATAATAATTACATATATAAAAATTTAAATTTATTAAAATATATAAATTATCACAAAATCTTGTTTTAGACCGTCTAATTGTTAGTCGGGATATTGTATAACTAATATAATAATAGAATTGTTTGATTTTGATTTTTATTTATTGCAACAAGTTACTCATAACTCCGGTATCGATACACTATAAACGGTACTGTGTGTGATTTTCACCCAGTAAACGTGCGAATCTTTTTCTTCTCTGCGCCTCCATCCTCTGCAAACTCCGGCACCGCCGAAATGGTAGAGCCACCGCCTACTATCAATAATCCCAACTTCTCATACGCCCAGGCCGTGCAGCAGGAACTTCGCGAAGCTCTCAATCTCTGCACCTCGAACACCCACGATGCCCAGAACTCACCCTTTGTCCCCAAAGTATGAATCGATCACCTGGGTGAACCGGGACTCCACTTCACGGAGGAGGACTGTCTAAAATTGGAGGCCCCTCTCAGATGGACCCTAATCGGGAAGTTCTCGCGTAGTCGGCCACAACTGGAGAAGCTCCGAAAAGACTTCCACACTGCCGGATTTAAGGGCCACAACAACATTACCTTGCTGGACAATAAACAGGTTCTGCTATCCTTTTCTCTTCCTGACGATTACTACCGATGTTGGTTGCATAAAATCTGGAACTTTGGCTCCTATTCGATAAGAATCACAAAATGGGTTCCTAATTTCAACCCAAATGCCGACTCCCCTATTGTCCCAATTTGGATTTCCCTTTATGGATTGCCTCAGCAATTTTTTGATTGCAATGTTCTTATGTCCATTGGTAGCATAATTGGTACCCCAATCAGGGTGGATAGAGCCTCTCTCAATAGGACCAGACCTCATGTGGCCAGGATTTGTGTAGAACTGGATGTCACTAAACCAAAACTTGAAAGGCTTTGGCTTCGTTTTAGGGATATTGGGTTCTGGCAGTATATTGAGTATGAGGGTGTTCCTTTCTATTGTTCTAATTGCCTAAAATTGGGACACTCAGATACAGTCTGTAGGTTCGATAAGAGCTCATCTAAATTCATCCCCTGGAAGCCTCAGGGCAACTCTCTCAAAGAAGGTAACAAAACCATTTCCATGGATGAACAGGGAAGGTCCAAAGGTAAAGGAAATGGTCTTTCTACTACTGCCTTTGATGTCCCTAAAACTCATACTGTATATCAGATTAAACTTGGTAACCATGCTCAGAAGAGTTCTCAGGAATGTAATCCCGCCCCAGGAGTCTCACAATCGCACAAAGATGCAAGTACTAAATAATTTATCCTTGGACAAGGATCGCAGGTTCCATCTACTCCCCTTGAAACTGCTTATGTGAATTTAAATACTAAGAAATAGCTGATAGTTACTGAGATAGATTCAAAGCAGTCTGATACCAATGTAGCAAACTCCCTGAAAAAGCCTGACAAAATGATCCCATTTTCCTCCCAAACTGGGCTCTTTTATCACCACCCCTACCACCCCCAACTCTTCCTCTCTAAATCGCTCTCAGGAAACAAATAGAGACACTCTCCCAGAAAAGTCACATGTTTTAAGACATATCAGTAACCCACAAACTCCTGAATCAGTAGCTCACTCTGTTCCCACTACACAGGTCGCAGATCTCCGCACTCTAAATTCCAATACTAATCTTCCTAGAGATATAGATACCCCAATTGTTAATACAACTGAGGATGCCCCTTACTGTATTGAAGCAAATTTTGACACCTTCCCTCTCTCCTCACAAACCAGGAAACCCCATCCCTCCTGGAATGGATTAATACAGAATCCTCCTTTAAGTAACAAGAACAACTGCTAGAACACCAGAAGCTTAGCTTCGAACAAATTAAGGCCAATCTTCTTAAGGACCACTTAAGGTTAACCAACATCCTCACACTTAACCGCTTTGAACCCAAGAATAAACAGAGGAAATATACTAAAAAAGACTATTCTTCTACACCTAAAACGGTCTTCACCCGTTCCTCATTGACCCTCTCCAAAGCATATCCATGAATAAACTCAACATCTGCGCATGGAACATTAGGGGAATAGGTAACAGACCTACTCAAACCCGTTTTAAAAATATTAAAAGAAGAAACTCAATCAAACTTTGTGCCCTCATTGAACCCCTACTGGACCCTGGCCAAATACATAATATTTCCTGGAAGCTTGGTTTTAACCACTCATATGCCAATCCTATCAACAAAATCTGGCTATTGTGGGATGACGACATTATAGTAGATATAGTTAAAGTGGAGGATCAGGTGGTTATTGTGAAAATCAAATCTGCCACTTTATCACATGAATGTCAGATTGGATTTGTCTATGCTAAGCACACAATCCACGAACGGAATAAATTGTGGCAAGTCTTAGTAACTATGACCAAGGAACCCCTATTCCTAATATGCGACTTCAATGTCATTACAAAAAATGAGGAATACCTAGGACAATCAATCCCTAATCAAAACAGCATACAGAACTTTAACACTTTCCTAAATGACCAACAGTTCACTGAAATACCTACATCTGGTAGTTTATTTACCTGGACTGGTATGCGCCCTAAAGGGAGAGTATGGAAGCGCCTCGACAGAGGTATATCAAACAACATTTGGTGGTCTACCTTCCACAGCTCTAACATTAAAACTTTAGCCAGAGAAGGCTTGGACCATACCCCTTTAATCATTTCTGTGTCTGATTCACCACACAAAACCTCGTCGAAACCATTTAAATTCCAGGAATACTGGACAACCCATCCATCCTTTATGAAACTGGTAGAAGATGGTTGGAAAGTTTATACAAACCTCCAAGGGATGAAAAGACTGATTTACAAACTCAAACACTTAAAATGCTCACTTAAAATCTGGAACAAAGAGGTTTTTGGTAATGTATTCGATGTGGTTAAGATGAGTGAAGAATTGCTAATCAATGCTGAAAATGATTTACAGCAGAGTAAATCTGAGGAAAACATACAAGCCTTAAATCTTGCTAAAGCAAAGCTGAGAGTGGCTTTAAGCAATCAGGAAACATTCTTAAAACAGAAATCCAGGCTCAAATGGCTGAAGGAAGGGGATGGAAACTCGAAATTTTTCCATCAATCAATCCTAAACAAACATAAAAGACAAACCATCTCGCTTATCAAATCCACTAACGGCACCTGGCTTAATAACATAGATGAGATTGAGAAAGAAGCTGTCAGCTTCTTCTCTAATCTCCTGGGTGCAGAACAATCTGATCCATCAGGAGCTAATGCATCCTGGATACTGGAGAATGTTCCAGCTGTCGTAACTAATGAAATGAATTCTACCCTTCTCCAAGGAATTAGCATGGAAGAGTTAACTAACATAGTTTTTTCCATGAATAGCCTCTCAGCCCCAGGCCCTGACGGCTTTTCTGGTTTCTTCTCCATAAATGCTGGGACATCATTAAATATGATGGTATGAAGGCAGTAGAAGATTTCCTTGCTGGAACAGAGATCCCTAAAGCCATCTCCTCAACTCAAATAATTTTGATCCCCAAAAAAGATGTTTGCTCTTCTTTCAAAGACTTCCGACCTATAAGCTTAAGTAATTTCACTAATAAGATTCTCTCAAAAATCATCTCCACGAGACTGAAGACCTTTTTAGATACCATAATCAGTCTGGAACAATCGGCTTTCGTTTCCGAAAGAGAAATTGCAGACAATGTACTGCTCATGCAGGAATTTACTAATCACCTGCACACAAAAACAAATTGACATAACATGATCATCAAATTGGATATGATGAAAGCTTTCGATAGAGTCTCATGGTCTTTCTTAACACATGTCCTACTCAAACAAGGCTTTTCCAAGGCCATTGTTGAGTTAATTATGAGGAACATCAAATCTGCTCATTTCTCATTACTAATCAATGGTAGAACTGTTGGTTTCTTCCCTGCTTCTAGGGGTTTAAAACAAGGTGACCCTTTATCCCCTATGCTTTTCATTCTCATGGTTGAAGCCTTCTCCCAAAACCTAAACTTTCTATTTCAATTCGGGAATATTCAGCCCTACAAACTTCCACGAGGGATGATCTCTTCATCTCATCTTTCCTATGCTGATGACACATCAATGTTCCTGAAATATTAAAAAGAGGGTCTTCAAACCATAATGAACTTCCTTCAATCTTATGAGATGGCTTCCGGTCAGAAAGTCAATTTTGAGAAATCAACTTTCTACATATCCAAACACACTCCACACAGAATTACAACTCTTCTAAAAAGAGAGACATCCATGTTGGAAGGTACAACCCCTTTCAAATATCTAGGATGCCCTATTTTCACAGGAAGAGTTAAGAACTCACTATTCCAAGGCATGCTTCTTTCAGTCCAAAACAAAATCAATTACTGGCACAATAAACGTATATCTCCAGCGGGTAGGGCAACGCTAATCAGACATGTTTTGTCCTCAATGCAAATACATTTAATCACAGTTTTAAAGCCAATTGCTCACATCATTAACCAAATTCATAAAACTCTTGCAAGGTTTTTCTGGAATAACAATTCTAACAATGCACAAAAACACAGAATTTGGAAATCATACCCCAGTTTATGCTTCCCCACAGCAGAAAATGGACTCAACTTTAAAAATCTTACCACTTTAACAAAATCTTTCTCCCTAAAACTGTGGTGGAAACTCCAGACAGGAAACTCACTATGGTCTAGAGTCATGTGGTCGATGAGTGACAGACACAAAACCTCCAGATCTTGGAAACGAATCAAAGAGGCCAATGATATAGCTTTAAGTAACTCAAAAGTCATCCTTGGCTCGGGTTCGGTCTCTTTTTGGAACTCCAACTGGACCTCTCTTGGACCACTGATTGATCATCTTCCTAACCCCTCAAACTGTCCATTTAATGACTTAACTGTGGCCGATTATATACAAAACAAAACATTTTTTTCTGAACAGATCAGGGCCTCCCTCTCTCATAACATTTTCCAAAGGATGGAACTGGAACACACCTTATTTCCTGGATACGACGACTCACTCATATGGAAACCTACCCCGACAGGTGTCTTCACTGTTCGTTCAGTATATGAACTGATGAGGGAAAAGAAACTGACGCTACCCTCTTATTCTCACCTTTGGTCTAAAATTTTACCAAGGAAAATGAGTATATTTAATTGGAAACTTTTAAATAGATTAATAGCTTTCCCTGATGTGCTAGAAGATTTCCAATTCCATCTCCCATCTAGATGCTGCTTCTGTTTTCATCAATCTGAAACAATACACCACTGCTTCAACTCCTATGCCAAGGTCAGCTATATCTGGAAATTGGTTAACCTGATTTTTGGTCTGCCAAATAACCATTTCGAACTAGTGTGGGATAGATTTTATTTTTACTGGAATTACAGCCCCACTGATGTTTCTGCTACAAGTTTAATCCTAATCATTCCGTGTGCAGTACACTGGTACCTGTGGCGTGCCAGGTGTGCCTACCTTTTTGAGGGCACAAAACCGGATTTAATGTCCATTTTTAAGCAAATCCTATTCCACTTTAATGACACATTGCTTGCTTTCAAATTGGATTTCAACTGGACTTTATCTCCCATACCGAGGCTAGTGAGCCAGGAACCAATTAGACAGAGATCAATCAAAATACTAAAATGGATATTACCTGTAGAGTTCAAACTTAATACTGATGGAGCCTTTAACAACGGGGCTGCAGGCGTAGGCTGTTTGATTAGGAATTATGTTGGCCACGTAATTGTTGCTATGTCAAAATCTATCTCGGCTGAATCTGCTTTGCAGGCTGAGACCACCGCACTTCTACATGGATTACATCTCGCGCGAGATGAACGCATCAACAGAATTGAGATTGAAACTGATTCTAGAGTTTTGATTGGAATGGTTCAACATCAGCTTAAAATTCCATGGAGATTGCTGATCATGCTGAGGGAAATTTGGGACCTTCTACAGGGAATGAATTACTCATTGCATCACATTTTCAGGGAAGCAAATGGCGCGACTGATTCTCTCGCAAAGATGGCTAGCCGGAAACAGGTAAATATCATCTACGGCCCCACGGATATGCCCACAGGAGTTGTAGGACAGGTAAAGTTGGATGCAGAGGGTTTTCCCTATTTTAGGAGAATGTAGCTTTTTTCATGTAATTTTCCTTTCGTTTTCGTCTCTGCTGATCTTTAGGGTAGTTATAGGATGATGTTTGGCTTTCAAAGATCGACAGATAGACTTTCCGAGGTACGGTATTAAGTCCCCCTCTTCTATGTATCTTTTCTTTAAATTAATAAACGGGTAGGGGTCTGCCAAACCCCCCACCATTACAGGTGGATTTATTTAAATTTTTTATAAAAAAAATCTCAAAATATAAATAGTTATAATTTTACATTTTATTTTTGGAATGTATTAACTTTCACTAAAACTCCCAAACAATGTACACCTTTTTTTCCTTACAAGATCTCCTATTAAAACTATTCGAAACTTAAGAGACTAAAAACCATTCATTAAAATTTCCAAAAATATTTTTCATCGGAGTATAGAAATTATTTTAAATGTGTAAAATTATCTCTAAGTTGACCCCAAAAGGTTCTAAAGACCAATTAAATCGGATTAATAATATAATTGGCCAAATTATCCTAATGGAGCATAGGATACAAATCTTACTTAAATCCTCAAAAAACAAGTATCGCCGAAAATTCGTTGTTCTAGCGACCTTGACTTGGATTTCTCCTAATTGTCTCTTTGGAAACCAAATTTGAAGTCAATCAAATTTTACCAGACTTAGGGTGCCGAAAAAAAAGAATGACAGAGAATTTCTACCAGAAGCTTAAACCAAAAAGTCATATTAAATACGACCTGTTTTAAATAAAAAATAAACAGAAAACTGAAAGAAAAGAAAAATAAATGAAAGGAAAAAAAGAAAATAAAAAAAGATTAAAATATGTAGAATTAAAAGGTTCCTACCCCGAAAATTTAAAAAAAATTAAAATGTAAAATAATAAATTGAAAAGGAAAGCAGTACTCCTGTGGCCATGACTTCACCAGAAAAAACTATCGTTAGCCATTGTAATTGCTAAAGAGATTCTACGTTTGTTGATGCCATTGAAAGGCTATTACGGCTAGCCTTAGGCCGCCCCGACCACCCGACACCACATGCCCGATTAGGGGGTTAGTCACGGTAACCAGCCACCAGGACCCGCATGCGGGACCGTACTCACCACCCACCAGGAGCTCACCCGCCACGTAGCCCGTAAAGGCCACGCTTTGAGTAAGGACATCCCACACGGTGACTTGCGAGACTCGAACCAGGGGTTCCCCTGGAGTACATGCGTCCCAATCAACTGGGTACACCCATGGGTGTGTTTGTTGATGCCATTGAAGTTATGCCAGTAGAAAATTACACCATCAAATCATTTAAAAAAATTGAAAATACCTAACATCATCACGATGGTGTACTGCTAAAAATAAAAGTTATCTTCTAAAAATCTTGCCCACCAAAATGACCAGCATTGTTCACGTTTACCTGGGATTGACTCGGCTGATTCAGACCGAGTTGCGCTGACTCGGTCCCCTGGTTTACTCACCCGATTTGACTCATTCTAGATTAGATCAGCATGGCCTCACCAACCTGCGTACCAGAGGCGTCGAAACCGGGCTGTGTACCAGATCTGTACAGCGCTGCACTAGCCCAAACGCCAGGATTCGGAGCCTAGACATCAACATTGGTGAACCGCATTTGCAACGCCGGAATCAAAGCCTTTGACCGTGCGTTGGTAATGCTGGCCGTCAAAATCATCGGTGACCTCGCCCCGTGAAATCGTCTCTTGTCAGCGGAAGCTTAGATCTCTGGCAGAAGGAAGGGTATGGAGGTTGGGGTGTTAGGGAGGGTGGGGGTCGCCGAAAAATGGTTATTGTGGGGTGATCCCCGTAACAACTAGGGTTTTGTTTTCTGGAGAGAGAGGTTTTCTGATTTTTTTATATTGAACCATCTGAGGATGGGGGGAATATATTAGGCTCCCCAAACCGAAAAGGAAAACTATAAATTTTAAATGGTCCTGAAGAGTCATATTTCAATACAAAAAGATCATCCGATTGATGATCCAAGAGCCATAATAAGCTCTTGAAGCAATATAGCACTTGCTTCTAAAAACGGTGTTTCCACCTAATCAAAAGAACTAAACCAAGCTAATGAACATCAAAGATCCAACAGGGGACTTTCTTTATACTCCATCTAGCTGTTTTACCATGAACAGGTCGGCGAATTGAAAGTCAAAACCCCTGTTTGTCAATGGCAAGCCAGCCAAATGGTATGTAGAAAAAGGTCCCATACAACCAGTGACAATCCATAAAAAAATTTTGAGGGAGACATGCTGGTGTTCTTTGGAGGAAGTGTTTACTGCCTGTTGAACTTGCAGCACATAATGTAGGGAGATGGCCATCCATGTCATCGGCCTTGACCGCCAGGTGAGGTCCTTGCTGCTTACTGTCCACAGCCACTATGAAAAACTCCATGCAAAGATAACTGACCAGTGAAGACAAAGAAAAGGATCATTGTGTAGTTTTTAGTCATATATGTCATTAGAAATTCTGATAGAGGGAACACCCCTTTTGTCCAAAGCAATTAGACCTCTTGTTTTTCCATCTAGTTCATCAAACAATAGGATGGAATTTATATTCTCCTTTCTGGCTCTCTTTGCTAAACAGTCAGCAGGCATATTACCTTTCCTTAGTAAATGAGCCAGTTTTTTAGCACCCAAAAGATTACGAGTATCATCAGCTAGGACATATAGGTTCCAAGGGGCAGTTAAAGGATTGTTTACACATGATATAGCATTGAGACAATCAGATTCAAGCTCAAATTCTGAAAAGTGTTTTTCATGCGTTAGGTTTAAAGCACATTGTATGGCTATGAGTTCTGCATTCAGAGGTGAAGAAGCACTTTGGTTGATAGCTTTTGCCAATAAACAGTCTCCACATTGATTCCTAACAATTAAACCAATACCACATTTTTTGGATTTTGAGTCCCAAGAGGCATCTATATTAATTTTGATGAAATTTTCAGGAGGATACCATATTACTTTTGTTATTTTCCTCTTTTTCTTTGATTTCAGGAGAGGCACTAGGTTAGATGATATCCATATTTTGTCAAATTCACCACATAGATGAAGAGGATGAATTGTGGCAACGTCATGCAGTGCCTTTCTAATGCCCGAGAGAATAGAAACATAGCTAGGTTTAATTTCATCAAATATCAATTTATTTTGGGCTTTCCATAGATGCCAACAAACCAGTAGTGGTAGAAAATGAATGAGTGCTGAGTGTGTATTAGTGAAACCAGCAGTAGACCAGTAATATGACAATCTGTTCCACAAATTGTTGAAACGAAGCACAGGTAATGAAAGCCAGCTATGAATCTCATCCCAGACATGTAATGTGAAAGAACATGCATTAAAAAAATGTGACAGGGAGTCAGAATGTAAACAGCAGCAACATTTAGATACAAGTTGGAAACCCATGAATTGCAGAACATTATCAAAAGGAAGTAAGCTGTTAAGGAGTCTCCAGATGAAGATACTTAGCTTTTTTGGTACTCTGGAGTGCCATATTTTGCCAAGTGACATAACTTTTTGCCTGGAATCCCTGATCAGGTTATATGCGCTCTTGAAGGTGAAAATTCCATTCCATGAAGGTTGCCAAATCATCCTATCAGCCCTTTCCGTTGTTATTGTAAGAGTTTCCAGCAAGTGGAGAATGGATGTTGGCAGGACTGTTTCGAGTGTTGTAAGAACTGAAGATTTTTGCACCAAAAATTGAGAGATAGAAAGTTCTTTGATTTCCTGAGGGAAGTCCTGTGGTAGGAATTCCTCTAATGGACCAAACTGTGACCAATTGGCAGTCCATAAATTACAGTTCCCTACACCAATGATGGTTTTAGAGAAGGATTCAGCTAGATAATTAATCTTACATATCCTTCCCCAATTCCTGGATTTTCTTGTTGCAATTGGTAGAGACCAGATGAACTTAGACCAGGGGGCCTCCCCCTGTTGGAATTTCCACCAGAGCTTGATAGAGAAAGCTCTGATGATTGATTTAATATCTCTAAGACTGAGACCATTTTCACTTTCAGGAAAGCATAACTTCCTTCATGTTCTCCACACTTTTTTCCTTATTCCATCATTTTCACCCCAGAAAAAAATAGAGAATTGCTTCTCCAAGGCATTAATCACATTTTTAGGGGGATTTATGGTAGCCCATATATGTTGTGGAATAGAGTAAAGGTTTGTTTGAATTAGGGTCAGTTTTTCACCCATTGATAGCCATGTGTTTTTCCAGTTAAATAGCTTAGAGGCCACTAATTCCAGTAAGGGTTGGAAATAGATTTTTTTTAATTCTTCCAACATACATAGGGCATCCAAGATACCTGAAAGGAAACATTCCTTTTTTCATGCCAAGAGTCAGTTTGATGGTTCTATCTCTGATAGCAGTGACAGAGTTACTGACAAAGTATTCACTCTTGGAGTAATTTATCTTTTGACCCGTGGTTAGCTCAAATTTCTCTAGAAAAGCTTTTATTCAGATAAGATTGAGCTTGGTAGCTTTCAGAAATATGATTGTATCATCCGCATAACTGAGATGAGATATAGGAATAGCATTCCTTGGTAAATCATAATAATCAACCTTTCCAGTATTAAAAATGAAAGACAAACTCCTAGAGAATGATTAAGAGACAATATTAAACGAAAATGGAGATAGTGGATCTCCTTGTTTAATGCCTCTGGAAGCTTTGAAAAAACCATTTGGTTTGCCATTTATCAGTATTGAGAACCATGCATCCGAAATGTTATTTAAAATGTTCTTCACCAGATGACCATGGAATCCAAACTTTAAAAGAATGCTGTTAAAAAAACCCCAGTTTACCCTGTCAAAAGCCTTCATAAGATCCAGTTTGATAATGCAGTTTTGACCTCTTGACTTCCTGTTCAGAAATTTTAGCATCTCCTGTAGATATATTACATTATCTGCAATATCTCTACCCTTTAGAAAGGAAGTTTGTTGAGGGGAAATGATTTTATGCATTAATGGCTTAATTCTGTCAACTATGATTTTTGAAAAAATCTTATTGGTGAAATTTGAGAGAGAGATGGGTCTGTACTCTGAAAAACTTGAAGGAAAATTAGTTTTTGGAATAAGTGTGATCCATGTGCTAGAAATTGCTCTGGGGATATGTACTCCACAAAGGAATTCATTTGTGGCCTGAAGTAAATCATGGCATATAATATCCCAGGCTCCACAAAAAAAAAGCACCACAGTACCCATCTGATCCAGCAGCACTGGTTTTACTGAGACCAAAAACTGCTTTCTTAAGTTCCTCCATAGAGGCCAGTTTTACCAGTTTTATATTATCATCATCACTGATCAGTCGTGGGATTTGGCTGAGGAAGTGAGGAAAATATAAACCAGCATCTTGTTCATATGGTTCAGTTAGGAGGTTTTTGTAAAAGTTTACAGTAGCCATCTCAATATCAGCTGGTAAACTCTTCCAGTCACCATAAAGATCTTTAATCTTTGTTATTAGAGTTTTTGATCTTTTTTCCTGAACCACCTTATGGAAATAAGACGTATTATTATCTCCTTCTTTTAGCCACTTTAGTCTAGCCTTTTGTTTCCAGAAACCCTCTTCTTCTCTAAGAGCTCTGATCAGCAGTGCTCTTTTTTGGTTAAGGTTTATAAGCTCAGTTTCTGTGGGATTTGCTTGGTAATTTAACTCTTGTTGCTTCAGATTTTCTTCAGCTTTGATGAGATTTTCATGAACATTACCAAACGTTTCTTTATTCCATTGTTTTAGAACTGGCTTTAGTCTTCTTAATTTTATGGAGAATCCTAACATTCCCCCTCATGCAGAGGGAGGCTCCAATTTTCTACAAGAATCTGTTGAAAATCGGGTCTATTAAGCCATATTTCCATAAATCGAAAAGGTTTGGGGGCTAAAGGGATATCAGATCCTAAGGTCAGAAGCATGGGGCTATGATATGATGGATGTCTATTCAGGGTGTGAACAGAGCTGTTCGGAAAGTTTTGACTCCAGGATGAAGTGCATAGACCCCTATCCAATTTTTTGAAAGTTGCCTTTTTTCTGCCATTTGTCCAGGTGAAAACATTCCCAATCGTGTTGATTTGGTGAAGGTTATTTTGGGCAATGAATTCAGCAAAATCAGTAATGCTACCTATCTTAGGTGTACTAGGACCCTTATATTCATTAACTGAGGAAATTGCATTGAAATCACCTATGATCAGTCTCTCAGTGTTACAAATTTGTGCAAGGTCAGTCCATAAAATTGCTCTTTCTGCTCTACTGTGAGGGCCATATATAAAAGATGCTTTCATTGTCCTGTCTAGTGTGCAACAATCGATATGAACAGATAAATGTTGTGGATGATCTATTTCCAGAGATACATTAACATTGTGGTTCCACATTAACCAGATTTTTCCTGAATTTGATGTCATGCAATTTTCAAAATGAAGTTCATGCATATAATGTGAGCATTCTATGTTGGCATGCTTAGGTTCAATAATGCATAGGAAATCAATGTGATGTATTTTCAGCAGCCTCTCTAATCTTAACATAGCAGGGTTCATGCCTTTAACATTCCAGATCAAGAATTTTTGCATGATTATTTTGTCTATCATTTATAACTAATCTTAGAGCTTTTTGTCGAGGATCTTAAGTTCCTCAAATTTACCTGATTGAAAAAATTTGGGAGTACCTGTTTTGTTGGTTCAGAAGTAGTAGATGATAAGACACAACTTAGTTTGTGTTCCAATTCCTTCCCTAGTGATAATTGATCCTTCTTTGAGGTGGAGGAAGCCAAAGGTTTGCTCCTGCCCTCCTCTGAAAAAAGAACTTCACTACCCTCCTTGTCTTCTGTATCCATCAGTTGTCCCAGAAGCTCAAAACGATTTGGTGATAGGATTTGCTCCTTAGGAGACTGGGGAGGTGAAGAAACGTTAGAAGCTAATTCAGATGTAAAAATTTTTGTGGGCTTACCTGTGAGGTCATCATGACTGAAGTGTAACTTAGGCTGTGGAAATAGGTCTATGCCATTACACATATGTCTTTCTGTTTCTGTGAGACTTTGAGGGGACATCATCAGTGATTGTTCCTTCTGTAGATACCCCTGTGTTTGGTTTTCTGGGGAGCAACATCTTTCTGAATCCCAGAAAGAAGCGGAGTATTCCTAATAGTTATATCCAGAGGCACCAAATCAGGTTGAGGGTCATGTATCCCATTATTGTGATTCAGCAATGAGGTCTGAATATGTGGTTGAGTCTGAATTTGTTCAGGGGGTGGTTGCATTCCTTTTTGATTAGAGGAGAAGGGGGGGTCAAGGGGGTTTGTGTTATTTTTGGAAGAAGATGGGGTAGCCCCTTGGTTCAGTAAAACTATTCCCTGTGTTTGGTTTCTTTCCATCTGTAGTGGAGCTTCCTGGCTGATAATGCCTAGGGTTTCAGGTTGTATAGTTCTTCCAGTGGCTTTCCACAAGGTTTGCTGGTTATTGGTAGTGGCATTTTGTGACTGGGGAGGGGGATATCCCAGGTTGCCGGCTGAAAGTCTATTCCTATAATTTTGTTGCATACCATCTTCCCCTAATTGTGCTGCATTTGGGGTTTTGTTGGGGTCCTGTAAAGGTCTAGTTTGAGTCTTGTTTGGGTTTAGGATTTTGCAATTTGAAACACTATGGCCCAACTTTCTACAGAAGTTGCAGTACAAGGGAACATTTTCATACTCAATTTTGCATCTTTCACTATGTTCAGGGCATCCAAGTCTTAAGAAAGTAGGAAGAGGGGAACTGACATCTACCTCCACACAGATTTTGACAGCCGATGGTCTTGTGAGAGCGAGTGTGGCAGCGTC
Source organism: Rubia yunnanensis (assembly GCA_037428765.1). NCBI lineage: Eukaryota > Viridiplantae > Streptophyta > Magnoliopsida > Gentianales > Rubiaceae > Rubia > Rubia yunnanensis. The sequence continues at coordinate 90,438,837 of CM075068.1, forward strand.
CATCTTCATGTATTTCCCGAGCTGGTTCCCGACATCTTCGATTACCGCCAGATTGTAGTAGAAAATTGGAACATTTTTAATTGTGAGCCAAACCGGAGCAATTGAGGATTCCGTTTATGTGGAGAAGTTGGAAGTCCACTTGAAGACCCTCATCTGTTGACCACCAAGAATCCAGTTTGCTTTTAGCCAACAACGTTGGTAGTCCTCCTTTGATTGGAAGCAAATTAGTAGATGTTTGTAGTCAATAGCTCCAAGCTGGTATCTCGATTGAAATCCAACAGTTTTGAAAGCCGTTTCCAGCGCCTCCATTGAAGGTCGACCTTTGTTGAACTTGCCGATTAGGGCGTTTTGATAGTGGGTGGATAATTGCTCAATCTGCTCCGAAGTATACATGCAGGCAAGTTCCCCTTTGTATTCTTTGATCGGCGTGAGGTTGGGGGTGTATGGAAGGGTGGGGTTTAGTGGAGGGGATCGGGCTGTGAGAGCAGAGAGAAAGGATTTACCTCCCAAAGGGAGGGGGGCGTCTCCGCCATCGGCGGTGGCTCCAGTTTGGATTGGCTTTTTTATGGCCGTTACCGGTGAAAATTGGCCGTTACCGGTCTGAAAATGGGGTATCGCCTTCAATCGCCAGAGAGTTGAATTGTATTGCAAAATATGAGAGAGAGGTTTTCTGAAGAGAGAGAGAGAGGGGATTTACTTAATAGTTTGAATAATATACCTATTATTTATAATTTTAAGTGATTGTATTTGTAACATCATTTGAAATTTTATAAATTAAATACTAAAATATAAATATTAAAAGTTTTAAACAAATATTTTTATTTCTAATTGCGGTTGATTGTAAGAATCATTTGCAATTTTTAAAAAGAGAGATTGTCCATAATGGCACAACTTTTAATCAAAATTTACAGTTTGGCACCCACATTTTGAATTCATCTTTTAAAAGGTACATGTTTTTTCATTTATGTCCCAAAATTGTACATTTCAGCAAAAAATGGGTGCCAATTTAGATTAGAATTGTGCCATAATGGTACCCACTTTTAACTAAATAGTACCCTTTTGGGACATTAATGAAACAATGGGCACCTCTTAAGAACAAAATAGGGTACCAAACTGTGAATTGCACTTAAACGTGGGTACCATTATGGACATTTTCTCTTTTTAAAAATAAATACTAAATACAATGGAGTTGAAATTAGGGCTCAACCTTTTTTCACGCTACTTTCATGATATTAACAACGATGAGAAAGAAAAATAATTCAAAATCAAATAGGATTAAGTACGGTTTCACCCGACTTCAGTAGGGTATCTGCTGCGATTTCAGGTGACTCGACATCGTGCAAACTTTCACCCGACCTCGGCTGAGAACAACTATTAACTTCAGGTTTTTTTTCAATCCGAAGTCAAAAAACATCTTTAGGATTTTTACACTTCTAACTCTAACTTTAGGTTGAAAGTGCAAATATAACCTTTCAAAATGAGAAAGTGCCAAAATAACTCTAACATATGACAAAATGTGAAGATATAACCTTTTGTCACTATTCCAGCGTTGACCCATGAATTTGGTTGTTGATGAAATCTAAAATGACTAAAATACCCTTGCCCCCATAAGCTGAAAATGCCCTTTTATCTTTTTAATTTTTCTTAAAAACATTTAGGGGTAAAATTATCATTTCTTGAAATTCCGGCCAAATCTCCCTTTGACAATTGAAGTCAACAACACCTAGGCTTAGATTTGCACATACATCAGGGTTATTTTGGCACTTTCTCGTTTGGCAAGGTTATACTGACACTTTCAGCCTAAAGTAAGGGGCAATTTAGCACTTGACTCAACATCTTTTAACTTTGGTTTTTTTTTCAAACCGAAGCCAAAAGACATCTCTTAAATTCATTTTTTTTTCAAACAAAAGTCAAATAACATCTTTTTACTTCGGTTCTTAAAATCGAAGTAAAAAGATCGTTTTACTTCAATTTTAACTTCGATATTTTAATTTCAGTATATTTTTTATAACCTAAGTGTAGAAAATAAGGGTAATAATTGTGTGTTTGTATTCATGAATTCAGGAGAAACTGATCCATTGGAATAGACAAATAAAGAGTAATCGGCCTTACTCTGAACGAAACCAAATGCCCGTAAAGCCTGAGACAGCTTAGCAAACCAATTTTTAGGAGCCTGATGAAGACCGTAAAGAGATTTTTGAAGGCGACAAACCTGGCCAGGAGGAATAGTGTAGCCAGGCGGAGGACGTATGAACACTTCTTCATGCAAATCACCATGCAGGAAGGCATTATGAACATCCATCTGATGCAGTTCCCAACCACAGATAACTGCAACGGACAGAAATCATCGAACAGAACTCATCTTTGCAACCGAAGCAAAAGTCTCAGTGTAATCAATTCCTTCAACCTGAGGATTACCAAGAACCACGAGGTGCGCCTTATGACGTTCAATAGTACCATCTAAATGAAACTTTGTCCAGTGTACCCATTTGCACCCAATTGCCTTCTTATGCACAGGCAAAGGAGACAAAGTCCATGTCTGATTTCGCTCCAGTGCAGTAATTTCTTCAGCCATAGCATCCCGCCAATGAGAATGACGGGAAGCCTCGGAATAAGTAGTGGGATTTGCACTAGATGTTACAACACCCAAAAATATAGAATGGATACTAGAAAAATTATCACAATTTACATAATCAGTAAGAGGATAGAGAACACCTGAGGAAAGTGACGATGCATGAGGGAACGTAGGAGGGGGGGTCTTCAGTAGTAAGAGCACGAGCATGATCTTCACAGTCGTAATCTGCCAAGTATGATGGAGGACGACGAGATCGAACACTCTGTCTGGTAGGTGGCAACTCAGCAGCGGAACTGTCCGGTACCAGAGAAGCTAGTAAAGTAGATACCAAGGATGTAGCATCGGCGGCGACTGGAGGAGAATAACCGGTAGCGAACCGCGAAGGTTGACCGACAGCAGCCGGTGTGGCGGTATCGGCATCAAGCGGTGGAGGACTCACCGGCATTGACCTGCCGACGTTGACCGGCATTGACTGGCCGGCGTTGATCGGTGTTGACCGGCCGGTGGTGACCGGCAAGATAGCAGTCGGTAGCAGCTGGCCACTGGTGGACGGCAGAAGGCCAACGGCGACCGGCGGCGGTGGATCGACAGCGGAAAGCTGAACAAAAACTCCATGGGGCTCCGGCGAGAAGGAGAAGGAATCTGGCGGTGGTGTGGTGGCACTGCCAGGTTCATCGGATAAAGAAAATGGCGGAGTTACAGAGTACGGGAACCGGTCTTCAAAGAAATTAGCATCCCGACTGTTAAAGATCACTCGGGATTCCAAGTTAAAAAGGCGATAGCCTTTCTTTCCGGTAGGGTAACCAAGAAACAAACACCGCCGACTTCGTGGTGCAAACTTGTCACGATATCTGGGAACATGAGCAGCAAAACACAAGCATCCAAAAATCCTTAAGGATGAATAATTTGGAGCTTGCCCATAAAGCAACTCAAAGGGAATACGACCGTTGAGATGCTGAGTCGGTGTTTGGTTGATCAGGTAGACAGCAGTAAGAACACATTCTCCCCAAAATTCAATAGGAAGACTGGCTTGGAACCGTAAAGCACTGGCCACATTGAGTAAATGGCGATGCTTTCTTTCAACCCGACGATTCTGTTGTGGTGTGTCAACCATAAATGTCTCAAATATGATCCCAGATGCAGCAAAATGAGATCGTAAAGACAGAAATTCAGTCCCATTATCATCCCGGACACGTTTTATGGTTCGGCCCCACTGGTTCTTCACTAAGGCACTAAATTCTAAAAATCTAGATGCTACTTCAGACTTAGCGACAAATAAATAAACCCAAAAAGCTCGGGAATAATCATCGACTATCGTCAAAAAATAAAATTCACCACTAGAGGATGGAGTCTATAAGGTCCCCAAACATCACAATGTACTAATTCAAATAATGTAGAAGCATTTGTAGAACTCAATGGAAAACTATATCTAGTCTGCTCTATAACATACAGAGCAAGGTATAGTAGTATTATGTGTGCTAAAATCAAGAGTTGGAATAGAAGACAACACCGTAGGTGATGGATGACTAAAATGTTGATGTCATAAATCAGATGAAGAAACCGAAGCAACTGTCGAAATAGACTGCAGGATATGAGGACGAATGCGATTATCCAATAGAAGAAGCCAATAACCCCCCCTTTCTGTTCACCCACGCCAATCACAATCCCAGTACTAATTTTCTGTAAAATGCAATAATTTTCAGTAAACAAAGCTAGACATTTTAAGGCAGATAACAATCTAGAGCATGATAATAAATTGCATTGCAAAGTAGGTATGTAGAGCACATGAGTAAGGGTGACATCACCAAAACAAATGGACCCGTATTGTGTAGCAGACGACACAGATCCATCAGGCAGTATAACATTCACAATATTGGTAGCAGTAGTAATATCAGTAAGAGAACCTTTATCACCAGTCATGTGATATGAGGCTCCCGAATCAAGAATCCAAGGTAAAGTAGACTTACCTGACCCATGGTCAGATAACGAATCAAACTGATTAAATAAATGTATGGTTGTACTCCATTGGTCGTCAGACAGAGCAAGACCAAAATCAAATCGTGTAGGTAAGCCAGAGGAGGCGGCCTCTGCAAATCCTTGCAGCGACGTCACTACGCCGGCGAAAAGAGCCATAACACAAATGGAAAATACAATTAAAATAAGAGAAGAGACAAAATATGCTGAACCAAAGCCAAAAACTGGAGCTGACTCGCGCTTATTGTGTGGCGCGTGCAAATCACGTGCTGGGAAGGGATGACCGTGCGTCAGGTGTACCCGCGTGTGGATTCACGCGCCTCTAGAAGGTCGCACACGTGAATCTCACGCGCGTCTCACAGAGCCTCTGGTCTGATTCCTTATTGCCGGTCTGATTCGGACGGAGCCAATGAAACCTCATCGAGCTCGTCGGTCTGATTCGGATGGAGCAGAGCTAGCTGGATTGATTTGGGAGCTCCCCGTTCGGAGCTGGAATGAACGGAGTCGGGAGCGGTTCAGGCCGATGGACGGAGTCGGGAGCGGAAGCAGGTGTAGGGCATGGAGCGGGAGCTGAACTGGTGGCGGAAGAAGAGTGGCGGAAGAAGAACGGCGGCGTGGCGGAAGAAGAACGGCGAAAGAAGAAGATCTATTTTTTTGCAAAAGAAACGTAGTCCGAATCAGCGGTGCATGGAAGTCACGCACGGACGACGGCGGAAAATTTAGGATGGTATTTTAAGGTTTCAGGATTTTAGGCTCTGATACCATGTAGAAAATAAGGGCAATAATTGTGTGTCTGTATTCATGAGTTCATGATACATTATATAGTAGTACATGATATCTATACAAGCTAGGAAAAAGTAATAGAATATAATTACAGTTACAAGCAATATTGCAAGAATATTCTATTTCTTTAACACTACGTAAAAGAACTTTTAACTTTGCATATTAGCCTTATTTCCAAAATTGAATTCAATGAAGTGAAGTAAAAAGGCTATTTTGTAGTAGTGACTATGTAAAAATATTGCTTATCATGAGTGGTTAATAAATCATTTAGTTTTTAGGTTAACATTCAAAATGAACTTACATGATTATATAAAATATTTATTCATTGGTTGTCTAGATATTCAAGAAGGAATTGCTTTCGTTATTGGTCTAAATTATTCCATTTTATTCCTAATATATATATACATATACACACGTATATACATATACACACGTATATACATATACACACGTATATACATATACACACGTATATACATATACACATATATATCATTTAAGCTAATGAACAGGAGCATATATAAATTGTTGAAAAATAGTGAACATTAATCGTGAATAGTAAAATTAGTGAACAGTAAACCGTCATTAGTGAATAGTAAATGTGAACAGTAAATGTGAATAGTAAATGTGAACAGTAAATCGTAATAAAATTAAGTAAGATTAAAGAGTAAATAACATAAAAGGGCAATAAAGTACTTAAGAAATAACTTACAAAATACTGGAATGATTTCTTTTTATTGACTAAGATTTTTGAAGTGGGTAGGTTGGTAATACATGGGAAGTTCAAGTATGAACGTTGAACTCAAATGGAGGTGGTTGTAAGAGAATGTGAAAGGGCGATAATTCAAGCGTGTTCAATAATGAACTAAGGCCTCTCTATTTATAGAGGCGGATATCTAATCTATTGCATTGAAGTGAATGAAATTTGAAGTCCGTGCGGTGGATTGATGAGTCACATGGCTGCTTTTGAATTATAGTGGAGTGAGGGACCCCCACTATCTTTTGTCGGCTGCTGCTTGGTATGAGTGGTGGTAGTAGAGTGTGGGACCCGCCACTAAGTCTTGCTTTATTGTTGAGTGTTTGAATTCGTCATTGCTTGCGTATTTTGAGTGGATGTCAGAGTGGAGTTTGGGACCCTCCGTGACTGACTGTCTGTTGAGTACGTCTATTGAGTGCTGAATTTAGAAGTCAAATGGGTCTTGACCTCCAATGGGATCATCATCTGGAATGTCTTCTGGTTTTACCTCTATGGTGGCCTTTCGGCTTTTGATATTTTTGTAAACAGCTAATAGATTCTGGAATTCTTCATCATCTTCATCCTTGCTGGTGTAGATTGAATAGGTTGAACACTTAATGGCCTTGGAATGGGACTCCGAATGGTTGGTTGAATGCTTAAGGCAATTTGAACTGGGCTTTTGGCTTGAATTGTGTTAATGCGGTCTTCTGTCGGGAATGTTATTCTCAGTTTTTCACCGGTTTGTAAGTAATGGGTCACTGCTTTGACTGAACAGAATTCAGATTTGTAATTGTTCCACCATTTAATTCTGAATTGTCAAATGAGGGAAAATGGCTTGTTTGGAAATATGGATTTGATCTGAAAGCTCCAGGCAAGAATCCATGGAACCCTGAATGTGGAATGGAATAAGAGTTCTTTTTCAAAAGGTTGGCACTTGCTAAGCCTGTGGAATGTTTCTAATCCTTCTGCAACTGGAATGGGAAGTATTTCTCTTGATGGTCCTAATGTTGACCACCAATCATAGAACCACATTGGAATATCTCCACTAAATTGTTGGGGGAAATTAATGAACCATGAATGGTCAAAGGACCTAATATAGAAAACTCTATACCAGGCTTGCATAAAATCAGCATAGTTGAATCCGGTGGGGAAGTAATTTACCGAAAAATGTCTATTAGAATGAATATTTTGGAAATGGCTGGGACGAAGCACTTCCTTAATATATATTTTGGAATAGTCAATTTTACTGGGATCCTGTTTATTTTGTACATGTTGTATCTCAATGGATTGGGTATCTACTAGAATCAGCTCATAGTAGTTTTGAGTCTTGTTGATGTTATCTGCCAACCATAAACATGTTGGCATGAATATACTGGATACAAATGACTTTAGTTGAGGGATATCTGGTTCTGTCTGGGATTGAGTCATTAGAATATATTCTGGGTTTGGTTTGTCAAAATAAGAAGATTGGCTGGGGCTTGAGGTTGAAGGAATAGACTTTTTGCTGGGGATTTGAGTAGTTGGCTTTTGTGGAGTGAGAACGATATAATTTGGAGTTAATAATGGAGTATGAATTAATCTGGAATATGGACTTTGGGCTACTGTGGAATAAGTGATGGGAGGATAATCTGGTGTTGGTGTTTTTGGTGTCAAAGGCTTTGGAATTGCATAATCTTTGGCTAATTTTGAATTTGAGGAACTAGATGAACTTGAATGTTTACTCATGTCTTCCTGTAAGGAATTCACGAGTTAGAAAATCTGGGAGAGAATTATCCTTCCCTTTAATAAATTCTATGTCAAAATAAAAAACGGAAAGAATGGTTTGCCATCTAGCAAAAATCTGTTTTGAAACTAAATTTTTTACATCTTTTTGTAAAATATCCTTAGCCGATTTACAATCTATTTTTAATAAAAAAATTCTTATTATATAAATCATCTTGAAATTTTGAAATACATAAAACAATTGATAAAACATTTTTTTTAACAGTTGAATAGTTGATTTGGGCTCATGTCCATAACCCTGAGTGGTATCTAACTATTGACTCTTTTTCGAAATGTAATTGCTTTAATATTCCTCCATAACCTAAATCCGATGCATCTGTTTGGATAATTATAAATGCTAATGGATGTGGAATGTCTAAACATGGTAATGATTTGGCTTGTAATTTTATTGGTTTAATAATTTGAGTATGTTCCTCTGTCCACATGGGTGGATTAATTTTTAACCTTTCATATAATGGTTTGCATTTTATTCTTAATTTGGGGAAAAAATCTGATATATAATTTATACATCCTAAAAATCGTTGTAATTGATTCTTATCTGTTATTTTATCTGGAAATTTATTAGCAAACTCAATAGCTCGTTGAATTGGTTTGATTTTTCCTAAATGAATATCATATCCTAACAATCTTATTTTTGTTTGAAATAATTTCATTTTTGGTTCCGATATAACTAATCCGTTTTCCTAATAATATTTAATAATATATTTAAATGTTTGCAATGATTGTCTATTGAATCAGAAAAGACTAATATGTCATCAATATATACTATAACATATTTGGAGTAAGGAGTGAATATGTCATTCATGATTTTTTGGAATTCTGATGATGCATTTTTTAATCCAAATGGCATGACATTTCATTCATATTGGCCGAATGGAACTACAAATGATGTTTTATATTTATCTTTTTCATTGATTTGAATTTGCCAATATCCTGATTTTAAATCAAATTTAGAAAATACTTTTGCATTTACTAATCTATTAATTAGATCTCTTTTGTTTGGAATGGGGTATCTAACCCATTGTAATACATTGTTTAATGGTTTATAATTTATTACTAATCGAGGAATTCCTCTTTCCTTTTCTGCTTGTTTATTAACATAGAATGCTGAGCAACTCCATATGGATTTGCTTTTCCTAATTAATTTTCTTTCTTAATGACTCTAAATTTCCTGTTTGCATAATTCGACTAAGTCTGCATTCATTTGAATTGGCCTAGCTTTAGTCGGAATGTTTTGTTCATTAAATTCCTTTTCATAGGGTAGTGCTATCACATGCTTCTTTCGATCCCAAAAATCAGTGGGATGTGTTGAACAGATTTGGGTTTTAAATTCTTTCTCTATTCTTGCAATTTTCTCTTGTATGACTTTACTACTTAACTGTTCTTTTAGTCTTGAATAACTTAACTCTTCTTTTAAGAAAGTAATATCTTTTTGCTTTGTATTTAGTAAACATATCTTTCTATATATAGAATTTGTTTGTAATAGATTTAATTCTATTTGACTTGGTGGGTCAAGGAATGGGAATACTACTTTTTACCTAATATTTTAGTGGTTATTCCTTCTTGAGTCTTTTTGAAAGGGGTTATTTGATATAAAAATGAATTTCCTAATACTGCATAATATGCTATATTTTCTAGTATGAGAAATGAATGTTTAATACAGTAATTATTATTACATATAAAATCATTGGGTAACTTTCTATTGATTGACATTGGAGTGCCATTTATTGCTGCTAGTTTTTCATTAGTCTTAACTAAGTACTTACTTGGGATTATGCCTGTGATGAATCTGCTCCACTATCTACTAATGCAATTATGGTAATACTAAAATCTTCAACTCCTATGGTTACTAAAGAGTACCATTTTTCCATATTGATTTTATTAATAATATTGAAGAATTGATCATCTGTTTGAGCGTCCTTGACTCCTGAACTAGAAGGTGTATCCATGCTTTTCTGGTTCCTGGAGCTAAACTTTAATTCTAATTCTAAATCTTTTTCTTTTAAAGAATTCAATTCATGTTTGATTTAGTTATTCTCCATTTTTAAATTATTTATCTCAGCTTGTATGTCATCAGACCTTGCTGGTTTCTTTTTATCTATCTCTGAATATTTTTTAACAATTTTATTTAAACTAAAGGCTTCTATTATTTGTGGTTTGTCGTCATCTTTTATTAATTCTTTAATCCTGTTTAAATACTCTTTCTTATCTGGTGAATCCTCTAATCTATCAATCATTTCTAATAATGCTTCTCTATTATTCGTTGAATTGTTTAACATATTAATCGTTGGAATCTTACATTGACAGAATTCTGAATTATTTGAGCTATCTGAACTAGATTCATAATCTGATTTGTCACTATCTGATTCATCGATTAATAATGATAATAATTTATTCTTTAAATCTGTTTCTTCTGCAAATAAAGAATTAATCCTTTTCTCAGTCTTACAGTGGGATGCGGTATGACCAAATCTTTTACATTTATAGCATTGAATATTTTTAAATTTATTAGTTCTTTTATAAAAGTTCTTATTATGTTCTTGATTATAATTTTTAGAATTTTTATATTTATCTTTACGGTGATGTTTTTTAGTCTTATACTTTTTATATTTTTTATATTTTTCTTTATGTTGAGATGATGGTGGTTTGATACCCATAATGCCAAATTGTTGACAAAATTATCTCATCTCTTTTCTTTCTGAACCATATTTATGTTGGATTTTTAAATCTTGGCATAATGTTAAACCTTCTTTTTTAACAAAAGAAAATATTTGTCCGAAAGTTAAAGTATTGTAATCTATCTTTTCAGTTCCTAATGATTTCTGTAAATTAGTAATTATTCGTTGAGAAAATAATTTTGGTAATCCTGTAATAAACTTTTCTTTCCAAAATGAGGAATTTGAATATGTTCTTCTTAATACTTGAGTTAGGAATATATCTTTATACCATTTGAAATCAGTTAAAGATGGACATCTTAAATTTGTTAAACAAATTTTTGAACTGGTTAATTCCTCTTTCGGGTTTTCTATAAAGTACATTGAAATTACATAAATTAAATATACTGAATCATCTTGGACCATTACATATTCAATATTATCACCTTCACCGTGTGCTTCTTCTGATTCATGATTCACAATGGATTGCTTATCTCCTAATGTAAGATGATTATCCCACCATCCTTTTAATTGTCCTATAAATCCTATTACGAATAACATTACTAAGTTTGGTTCAGATATATTAAGTTTAGCTTTGTAGGCCATTCTGGCTATACCAATTTCTTGTAATATATTTAATATTTGATATTTAGATTTACCATCTATATTCCATTGATGAAATGATGAACCATCATAACTGTTTAATGTAGTATGTTGTTCTTCATATTGAATATCAGGTGGAGTAGGTCTAGGATAATAATTTTTTGTCCTATTGTTCCTCCAATTGTTTCGAAATCTATGCATCTTATTTATTTGTAAGTGAGTCTTATCACTAGATTGTTCTGAATAATCTTGAAATTGTTGTTCTATCATACTTAATTGATGTTCTAACTGGTCATCCGATTCTTCCTCTGATTCAGAAGACGAACTTGATGTATTTGAATCTTGTGGATTTATTTGAGATAATACTCCTATATTTCTAGAAGTACTAGCCTTATCCTTTTTATTTAATGATACCGGATTTTCCATTTGTTTTGGAAATGAAGATACTTGAAAATGTGGTTTTGAAGTCTCATTTGGAAATCTGTCTTTATTATCTAACTTAGTTGATATGAAATCTACTTGGTTAGCTATGGTATGTAATAATTGATTTGAATAATTTTTTTGTTGATAAACCTTTTTGATATCTTCTGTATTTACTATGTCTATCTCAGTTCTTCCTAATTTGAAAGGTGAAGCAATTATTGCTTCATTATCTATAGTAATTTCTACATTTTTTAATGGGGGATGGATGGAACTTATAACTGTGTTGTTTTGTAGTTTCCATTTTTTATATAAATTAGACTGAACATTAATTACTGGAATTTCTTCTAATATATTTCCATTAATTAGGTTTTCAATCTTTGAGTAATATTCTAACCATATAAGAAATTTCATTTTCCTAATCCTTTTTTCATTTAGATATTTATTAAATTCTTGGTTAAATTTTTCTTTGATCTCTGTATTAAACTTTTCAAACCATAATCTACATTGGGTGTTTTCGATATTGTAATAGTCATTATTTAAATATTCTTTATCTATGGAAAATTCTTTAATAATAGTCATCATGTTTAGTTCCGAATTTCTCATGTGACTATATGTGGGTGAACCAACTGAAGAATTGGAATCTGGAATTATTTCTGGTAATGGGGTGGAATATCTAATTCTTGAATCTTGAAAATTTGAAGGGAGGTCAGATGTTGAATGCCTATGTGTTTGATAACTATCTGGGTTTGAATGCCTAGATGATTGACCAAAAATAGGTTTATATTTTTCTGTATATCTACTAGACATCGACCTATTGAATTTTATGAATACTTTTCCATCCCTTTGTTCTTCAATTACTGAGGGTTCCGTTAGTTTTGAATTTGTTTGTATACTTAGTGGTCTTATAGAAACTATCTCTTCTGGAATAGTTACTTCATTCCATCTTAGTAATTTTGGTGTTTCTATTTTGGTATTGTCAGAATTTGTAGTAACAAAAACTTATTCATCTTTTTCTGTAGGATTTAATCTTAATGCTGTTGGAATCATAGATTTCATTAATTTGAAATAGACTCTATAACTTAATACAAAATGTTTAGTTTCTTTAACTATTTTATCTTGTTTTAACTAGATATCTAACTTTAATGAATTCATTATATGTGGATCTGTTAGACTAACAAAATAGTTTGGAATGCAATCAAATCTTATTGTATCATTACAAATATTAGTTTGAATCATTGCTAATATGGAATCCTTATATTCAATTAATCTATCATCTCTTAATGCCATAAAAATGGTAGTATCAATTCCTAATCTTACTAAGGGATGTAAAGCTACTTGAATTAGTCCAAAATGTAAAAACCTATAATTTTGGGTTCTATATTTGATAATAGCCATTGGTGAAAGTAATTTTATGGATTGAAATTCTTGATTCATTGGAAGTACTTCTTCATTAATTTTAATCGAATATGATTTACTGAAATCTAATATGCCATGCTGGTAAACTGAATTGATACTTTAATTTGGTAAAACTTGTTGTATTTCATGACTCTGTAATATACTGGATGATGCAGATGATGTAGACGCTAAGTCTGAATGACTAGACTTGCCAAACAAAAATTGTTTAACTCTTTCTGCCATATTAACTTCTCGTTAATTGTTCAAATTATTGTATGGATTATACAGTCATACATCTAGCGGGACCACATCTATACCTTGCGTGGACCACCTCATTGGGCTGACCAACCGTCTTACAGGCTCCGGATGTTGAACCAATGAACGTAAATGTAGAAAGGATAATACAGACATTAATTTTAACAATTGCTGATAAGTTTATACTTAAGAAATAAGTAAACAAATCTGTGTGGAATAGCCATAATCAAGCTCAAACTTGGCTCTGATACCATTTAAGCTAATGAACAGGAGCATATATAAATTGTTGAAAAATAGTGAACAGTAATCATGAATAGTAAAATTAGTGAACAGTTATATACATATACACACGTATATACATATACATATATATACACATATATATACATATATATATGTATATATATGTGTATATATATAATGTGAAACTCTTCATTATTATTTGAGTAAACTTTATCAGTCAATAACATAATATAATAGTGTAATAAGTATCGGCAAAAAATTACCCTACAAACCATAAACGAGAATTCAGATGGACCAATCAAGAGCGAACATATTTGCAGCAAAGAAAGATGACATTTGCCAAGATAACTATTTTCAATACTACTATAAATTAGAGCTATTGTAACATTTTTTATGCAACACTTATTAAAATGTTACAATATATTATAAAGTATTGTTTAAACCTTTTAAAATGATTACCTAAATATTGAAGTGTTACTTAAAATTTGAAATGTATTGCATTAGATCTAATGCAATATTATCTAAGGTAATACTTGTAAAAGTGTTACGATAGGTTCAATTTAGTATTATTAGCACCTAAAAATACACTTTCAAAGTTTTACATTTCATAAGTAGTGTTCAAGCACATTCTTATCCTATTCTATGGGCCGAAGTATTATATTGGTATTGACAATGTTTGATAAAATCTCTCATCATATTTTTGAGCAATTTGAGCTTACATGATACTCTCTTCTATGTTGTTTGTACCAACTCATCATATAATATTACGAAAATATCTCCATGCAGTTTTATTCGAATTATAACTGATTTGTTGGTATTAATACATAGTTTTGGAAGATCTTGTTGGTATTAATACATAGTTTTGAAATCCCATGTAAATCAATTAGTATTAGGATAAGGAAAAAAAATATCCTTCCCGATTGGTTTTGTATATATCCTGTTCCATATTTGTTTCTACTTTGTATACCCTTTGTACTCACTATATATATACATGCACACACACATACATATATATATATACATACACACAACCATAATATTTGTGAGTTTTACATATTCTCTCATGGTATCAGTCAGGTTTCTCAAAATTCTCGGGTGTTGCTATATCCCGCCCTGTATTTTACTATTCTCGCCCTAATACGTATAAATACACGTATTTTAAATTAAAAAAAAAGAAAAAGAATGGAAGAATTAAACCCTTATAAATACCCCTCCCCCTCTTCTTCTTTCTCCCCATTTCTCTCCCCCTCTTCCTTTTTCTTCTTCTTTCTCTCCCTTTCTCTCCCCCTTCCCTCTCTCCATTTCCGCCGGAAACCCGCCGCCCGCCGCCGCCGCCCGCCGCCGCCGGAAACCCACCGGAAACCCGCCGGAAAACGTAAGTTTTTGAGGAATTTTTTTTTTACTTTTCGTGCGAATTGTTGCCCGATCTATTCGAATTTTGTTGAACTTGTCGGAATTGTTAGAATTGGGGTTTGTTACAATTTTGTTAAATGTAGAATGGATGTTCGGTTGGTGGTTAGATGTTGGGTCGGTGGTTAGTATATGAGATTAAGGTGTAGAATAATAATTTGGAGAAATCTAATGTTAGGAATTTAATGAATTTTGGAATTAAAACGAAGAAATTGTGTTTTTTAGAAATTATTTAGTTTAACTTTGGACGTAATATTGTAGAAATTGTATTATTTAGAAATTGTGTTTTTTAGGAATTATTTAGTTATGTGACATAGTAGAAATTATTTAGAAATTATTTTCTAGAAATTGTGTTGTTTGGAAATTATTTAGTTAGTTGACATAATTGGAACTGAAACGAAGAAATTGTGTTTTTTAGAAATTACTTAGTTTAAATTTGGACATAATATTTTAGAAATTGTATTTTTTAGAAATTTTGTTTTTTAGAAATTATTTAGTTATGTGACATGATAGAAATTATTTAGAAATTATTTTTTAGAAATTGTGCTTTTTTGGAAATTATTTAGTTATGTGACATAATTGGAATTGAAACGGAGAAATTGTGTTTTGTAGAAATTATTTAGTTTAAATTTGGACATAATGACGTAATTGGAATTGAAACGAAGAAATTGTGTTTTTTAGAAATTACTTAGTTTAAATTTGGACATAATATTTTAGAAATTGTATTTTTTAGAAATTGTGTTTTTTAGAAATTATTTAGTTATGTGACATAATACAAATTATTTAGAAATTATTTTTTAGAATTTGTGTTTTTTCGGAAATTATTTAGTTATGTGACGTAATTGGAATTGAAACGAAGAAATTGTGTTTTGTAAAAATTATTTAGTTTAAATTTGGACATAATATTTTAGAAATTGTATTTTTTAGAAATTGGGTTGTTTAGAAATTATTTAGTTATGTGACACAATTGGAATTAAAACGAAGAAATTGTGTTTTTTAGAAATTATGTAGTTTAAATTTGGACATAATTTTTTAGAAATTGTATTCTTTAGAAACTGTGTTTTTTAGAAATTATTTAGTTATGTGACATAATAGAAATTATCTAGAAATTATTCTTTAGAAATTGTGTTTTTTGGAAATTATTGAGTTATGTGACATAATAGAATGTAGTTCTATTTAAATAAACTTTATTAATCCGATGTAAACAATTGTGTAGTAAACTATTACGATATGTTTTAACTATTGTTTCCTTGAATGTTATTAATTGTGTGATGTGGTAAAAAAAAGAAGATTATTTAGTAATGTAATCTCCAATTTGTAACTTAAAAAAATGTGTAGTTCGTTGTATGGGATTGTACGAGAATTACATTTGCTGTTTGTGGAGGGGTTTTTTTTATGTTATATCCACTTTTTCCTATGCATTATAGAATATGTAGTTTCCATTAGTAAATTGAAATGATGCACTGTTCGAAAATATTAGTTCACACGTTGTTGGAATGTATGTTAATTTATCTTATCATATCAGTTTAATTCACTTGTTGTTATACTAATTACATATCTTGTGTCGTAGATGAGCACTGCTGGTCAACCTGACGGCCATGGTCGTTCCATACGACGAAGAGGTGTTAGTGCCTCGGCGAGACAGGCTAGAGGCCGCGTGGTCGAGGATGAACCGTCGCCTCGCCCGCAGGAGTGTGATGTAGGAGCGGAGCGGCCTTCTCCACCGAGCGTTTGTGCATTCGATCCCATGCCAACATGGGACGGTCCGGAGATTAACATTCTCGCGTCTGGTGGAATCCGTCACGATAGTGATTGGCAGTTGAATTATGACCTGCCGGCAGATGTCCCCCTGATGGGCCAACCTGGGACGAGTGTACCATTGGATGCCGGAGCCAGGCACACCGTGAGGAATAGAGCTGGTCAATTCGCACAGTCTTCTGGTGGATCGTGCAATGCCGGTGAGCCTAGCACCGGAAGGGCACCGAGGAATAGGAGGAAGCGACCCGCCGATGAGACGTGGCTAGTGCGGGGACTGATGGCTGGTGGCCCGCAGGATGACCTCGTCATACCAAGCTTCGGAGGACACGTCGCTGTTGACGTTTGGAATGGTATAGAGCGAGGTGTTCTGAGATGCCATGCTCGGTCGCCGCTATGCAAGCAGCTAGTCGCCACGCTCCCCGAACTAAGCGATGTTGCACAGGCCCGGATACATGCGACCGGGTTGGCCCACCTGCCTGCGATTATGTTCCAGTTCCTTGACATGGCACTGATATCCGCTTTTGTCGAGAGGTGGCAGCCGGACACGAACACGTTTCACATGCCTTTTGGGGAGATGACCATCCTGATGCACGACGTTGAGATGATTCTTGGCATTCCCATCGATGGTGGCGCTGTTGCGAGTACCATTTCGGCGGAGACTATTGAGGAAGCGTGCGCTGAACTGTTTGGGAAAGACGTGGAGTCCTTTGTCGCGGAAGACTGGAACGGGGGTAACATAGATGCCCAGTCGTTGATGGCGAGGTGTGTAGCGGCGGGGCAGAGCGAGAACTTCCAATTTATGTGCTACATGCTGACCCTGTTTTCATCCACGCTTTTTGTGGATAAAACTGGGAATAAGGTTAGAGCCAACCTTCTACCCCTGCTTGATTCGCAGTTGTCATGGGGCTCGGCGACGTTGGCCAGTTTGTATCTGCAGTTGGGAATTGCGTCCCGGTCCAAGGCGCGCGGCCTGTGCGGATGTTGCACGCTCCTTCAAGCATGGATATACGAGTACTTTCCAATGTTTCGGCCGAGACCGAGTACATTGCCAGCTCTTCCGGGCCGCGCCAGTCGGTGGCACACAGGGGATAAAACGGGGAGGGGTACGGGGAGGCTCGGTGCCATCAGGCGACAGTTGGATGCCTTACAGCCCGACCAGGTATGAATTCCATGCTTTTACTCTTATTCTGACAGTAGTAGATAGATCGGATTCCATAGAAACGTAACATGTCTGTGAAACTTTTTGCAGGTGGATTGGTTGCCATATGGAGTGGACGTGGTTAGGGCTGCGAGGGGGAGGACTCACTACCGCGGCGTGATTCGATACCTCGACGCAATGGAGGCGTACATGCCAGATCGCGTTGTGCGCCAGTTCGGTCTCGTACAGGGTATACCGCGGGGTCTTGCAATTGCGCCCGAGCCTTGTTCCCGCCCGGCTGATCCAGCCGGCTATTCAGTGACCTACCCAGGGAGGCTGCAGTTGACCCTGTGGGAGATACACTTGGCACGACGGTCAGCTTGCGGCGTTCCCGATAGCCACGAGCCAATCAGAGTGTACCATGGATTACGAGGACTGGTACGCGACTCATTCGCACCCATTGATCGCAAATCCTGAACATGCTGCCGCGAGTGGACCGGACAGGACACATCATCAGTTATCGGTAAGTTTTCCCGAACTGTTTGCTTCGAGTAATTATATTACATTTTACTGTTTCGTTATTGTAAACTCTGTTTCCTGTGCAACAGATGCTGAGTGACGTGATGAGCGCCCTGGATCCGTTTGACTCGGCGACCGCTGATGGACTCGCCGACCCCAGCATGAGGGAGTTGTTGACGACTCTTGTCAGTCATCGCGATGAGTATCGCAGGCTCGGTTATGGACCCATTCCTTAGTCGACTGTTTGCTTATGTATGACCCCACAGTTTTGCCATATTCTGCTCATTTATGTAATCGGTAACTGTTTGTGCATATCAAATTTATTTGTCATCGATTTTTGCAACAGTAACGCTTTCAAAATAATTACTCGACGCTTCGATAATAACTGTAACGGTTGCGTACATGCCGAAATGTTTCGCTGGGTTGCAACAGTTAATTACTCTCAGAGTATGCTCTTCTCCAAGCCCTTATCCTCCTACGAAAGGGTAACTCCCAACCTACGACATCAGGCTTCCTCAATGTGGTCCACATATTAACCACGGGGGGCATGAGACAGTTTTCCTTCACGTGTACCCGGACGAAATGGCTTGCACTGCGAACGTATACAATGTGTAGCTCCCTACTTGTTCCATCCTCGCCCCCACCCGCCCTCAGTGGAAGGACTGTGCAGCAATGGTCCGCCGACCCATTCTCTAAAATGTAATATAAAACTACAACCGTGTTGTAGTAGGTGGCGACAGGAAACATGTCTGCAATGACCATAAACCAATGCTCTGGACCACATGGACCGCTGGTGTGGTGTATACGGGCTCTGGCGAGTTCAACGTCATTCTACGAACCGTATATGGGAACATAGTCAGGCCAATGAGTTGATATCTCGTTAAATACTGCCCGACGCGCTGTAGACCATTCACCTTCACCGTCTACGTGGAACGCATCAGCAACGCATCTGAAGCCACAATTTCCATCACTCTCGACATCGTTCCAGCCTTCGATGTAACGCCCAACAATGTGGGGGACACTTTCGAGGAACGGGAATGTCGCTGCAGGAGAAAACATTAAGATTAATATCTTGTTCAGGCGGACTTCATTAGGAAGAGTGGTGCTTGTACTTACCGTGCCGGCGACCGCTCCCTGAAGCACGCCCCGGGGATCTTGAACTACGCCCGTATCGCCTGTTCACGTGATCATGGTAGCTCGGTGAACGTCGGGTTGATCTTGACCGGGGGACCTGCTCGCTTGGTCTCCCACGTGCACTAGTACAATTGTCCGGCTCGGCAATGCCGCTCTCCTCCGGACGCAACTGCGAATCTATGTAGGATGAAACTCGTCGGCGGACCGAAGGGTCGCTGCGCTCCAGCTCCTCCAACAGAGTGTTGAACCGTGACTGATCTTGTTCGGCCCTCGCAATGTTTTCCGTGCTCCGCACGTGATCACCCAATGCCAGGCTCTTAAACAGCGGATGAATGTCGTCCAAGTACAAGGGGATTCCTTCAGCAACTGCCCCTGCCATGACGCATGCGCATGGTATTCCGTGTGTCGAGCGCAGCACACAGCCACAGTATGCATATACCTGTGCTCCGAGTGCATCAATCCTCCCGGACTCGACCGTTAACTTATCCAGACAGTATTTGGACACATTGTTGTTCAAGTTGCTGAAAAGGGCCCTACGGTGCAATCTTCCAATGCACGTTCTTGATTTCTCCAGGCCGGTCTTGATCACAGTAATCTGCTGGGCTATCTGCAGGTCGACACGCCTCCATACCGTGTCCAGTGAACCAGTCGACGTTTGTAACCACCCTTTCAATGACGAGTGTGCACTTTCGACCCTACATGTAGTTGTGTTCCTGAAATGCAGCAATCTGTTCGTCCATGCCCTCACAAATTTCTCCTTATGGGGGGTGAGCCACGTCGTCTCAGCGTAACTAATAACAGCCTCGCTCCAAGACCATCCAGCCCTCATATCTACCAAGGCGGTTTCGTACTCTGCAACGGTGGATGCATTGCAAACCCGGAACCATGCACCATTCTTGAACGCTGCCCCGTTCCTCTTATTCCCTGTCAGCACAGTAACACGTGCCTCCACATCCTTGTTAATATGCCAGGTGCAGAGAAAATGATTCGATTCTGGAAACACAGTCCGAAGTGGCCTAATCAATCCCATCTCCCGATCGGTGACCACAACCTCAGGGAACGGTCCATCCACAAGCAAGTCCTTCAGCGCGCTCAGCACCCACTCATAGGTATCTGCCGTTTCATCAACGACAATTGCGTAGGCAATCAGGAAGTTTGTGTTGCAAGGGGACATCCCCACCATCTCAATGAATGGCATGCCGTAGCGATTGGTCTTGTACGTTGAGTCGATGGCCACAACCCACGGAAACGTGTGAAATGCCACAACAGTATCGGGATTGGCCATGAATAAATGAGTCAAAGTACCATCACCTGCTGAGCGGTGACTAGTGACATACCCTTTCGCGGTGGCCAGATGCAAACAATTCTCCGCTGTGTTGCGCCCGCCTCGCCTTTCTGTTACATATGCCGATCTCTCATTGTACACCTGCCTAATGTTCTGATGCAGGTCCGAAAACGAATTACTGAGGCTGGCATTGATATGCCTTGGGGCTGTTTCTGAATCTGTCAAATCTCTGATCATTTGCTTCGCGTCCGCATGGAGCTTGCTGCTCTGTCTATGACCCTCGGGGTACACTGAGAAAGAGTGGTTGTGCATCCCTCGCCTAGGATCCTTGCACGGCACTACATTCCAACCATCCCCCGTGATGCTCTGTTTCAAGACAATCGCGAATGGGCAGTCACAACTTCTGGTCGAGCTGCTACTCCGTCGGACTACATCAGATTCGCTCGTATCTACATCCTTATCCTTTCGGCCCCGATTGCAAATGCAATATAACCTCAGGGGACCATTCCTATTCTGTTTGTAGGACCCCATGACAAGTTCAAATCCCACCTGCAGAGCAATCCGTTGCAGGTAGGAATAAGCCTCGGCAACATCTGGGAACACAGCTGAGGTGGCAAATGGAGAGTATCCATTCCGCCCTGCAGCAGCTTCACATGACTGATTGTCATCCTTAAACAGCAATAAATATCAAGCAATTAGTTACACTCAACTGCTATACCAACGACAATGATGTCGTCAATTAACGTTTACATATGAACGAATAAAGATAAAATTACAGCCAAAACGTTAAAACATATACTTAAAGAAGAGAACATAAAGATAAAATTATAGTACATGAAATGCCATTACAGTTATAAAATTAACGTACACAAATTAACTCCCTGAACTAAAATTACATTCATCCATTTCAAACTGTCCTCCTAATGGACTTAAGGGTGCACTCCGCCATTTCTCATTAACAGCTAAAACATACATGTAATGGGAAAAAAATGAAATAGCATTGTGGCTAGAATTAATATTACATTCTTACATTCCACATTAAGGTTGAAAATTAATTAACGTAACGAATTTAATGTTTACTAGTGAACTTTTGGAATCCAAAATGCAACCGGGTCGTTTCAGAGTAACTTTTAATACTTGCATTTGAATAATGTAAAATGAAACAACGTAATTACATTTCAACAAATTAAACTAACAAAATAGCGTAAAAAAAAAGTAAATTAACGTTACAATAATTAACAAAATAACAAAACTAACAAAACAACAAAATTAACGTTACAATAATTAACAAAACAACAAAATTAACAGAACAACAAAATTAACGTTACAGTAATGAACAAAATAACAACATTAACAAATCAACAAAATTAACGTTACAATAACTAACAAAATAACAAAATTAACAAAACAACAACATTAACGTTACGGTAAGTAACAAAATAACTAAATTAACAAAACAACAAAATTAACGTTACAATAATTAAAATTAACGTTACAATAATTTTTACGTTACATTTAATAAATTAAAATACTAAGATGAGCATAAATACTAAGATAAATGTGCAATAATTTCATCGCAACAGTTAATAAATTAAAACACAAAGACGAGCATAAATTTCTACGGCAAAAATTATTAAATTTAACAACTACTTATGGACAGAAAACTAATTAGTAAAATTACCTCCGAAGACATGGAATTTCTAACACCCTTTTTGGAGTAATTTTTGCTCGTCTTGGATAGCAAAAAATTTGGGTTGCCATCAGAATCAGTAGAATTCGAGCTCATTTATAGCAGTTCAATTTTTGGATGCAGCCTCGCACGGCTCGCGCCCAGGCCACGGCGAGCCGAGGCGCGTCCGGCTCGCGCCCGTGCCCTGGCGAGCGGACCGCGTCCGCCTCGCGCCAAAGCCACGGCGAACGGTGGCTCGCGCCCAGGCCACGGCGAGCGGCGCCGGTCCGGCTCGCGCCCAGCCCGTGGCGAGCGGTCCGGCAGCGGCTCGCGGCCTGTTGGTGGCGAGCGGACCGGCGGCGGCTCGCGGTCCGTCGGTGGCGAGCGGCCGGGCGGTGGCGAGCGGCTGGGCGGTGGCGAGCGGCCGGGCGGTGGCGAGCGGCCGGGCGGTGGCGAGCGGCCGGGCGGTGGCGAGCGGCCGGGCGGTGGCGAGCGGCCGGGCGGTGGCGACCGGACCACGGCCCAGACCGTGGCGAGCGGAGCCCGCCACGGCTCGCGCCCAGGCCGTGGCGAGCCGCTCCGCGGCGCCTCGCGCCCAGCCGGTGGTGAACCGGAGCCAGCGTAGGGCGGTCCGGCGGCGGATTCCGGTGGCGGATTCCGGCGGTCCGGCGGTCCGGCGGCGGATTCCAGAATTTATTTTAAAATTTAATTTAATTTATTTAAATTCAATCTAATCTAAATTTAATCTAATCTACATTTAATTCAATCTAAATTTAATTTAATTTAGTTATTCAAATTAAATTAAAAATACATACTATATACGTATTAGGGCGAGAATAGTAAAATACAGGGCGAGATATAGTGATCCACAAATTCTCTGGCTTTTCCCAAAATTTTCAAATCATTTTTCCTCCTTAAAATTCTGATCTCGGCCGTGCCCACCGCCGTCACCACCGATCGCCGCTACTGTCAAGCCTGCAGACGATTGCCGAATGGAGTTCATTGGACACCGCACAACACACCGTTCACGTGCCATCAGAGCGCTATCCACGCACCACCGCATCGTCTGCACGTCCACCAGATCCGACCACTGTCCACTGCTGCTTTTTGCTATGTTCGTTGATGCTCCAAGCCCAGACACAAAAGTTAGATCTACCATCCACTTCCATTCACAAGCTTGCTGTGTGTTTGGTGCAATTTGATTTTGCTTTTGTGTTTGGATATGTTCTTGCTTGTTCCTGATGACGTCAATTACGTTTCCATCGTTGATTAGCTGCATCACCATCAAGCTTGATGGTTCCAACTACTACCACTGGCATACTCAGCTTACCTATGTTCTTCATACTGTCAAGTTAATTGGATTTGCTGATGGATCTGCCAAGTGACCCGATCCACCTGTGAGCTCAACTTCCAAGAGACCCGATGACAAGCCTTCTAAGGATGCCAATGCTCGTGATTCTTGGACTCATATAGATCAGCTAGACCAGGCTACTCTTTTCTCATCCCTGACACCGTCTGCAATGTTAGTAGTTGACGGTATGGTTACTGCTGCTCAGGTATGGGGTGCTTTAGCCACCAAATACCAGAACAATTCTTGTGCTCGTCACCTTTATCTCGGTGATCGTATGTATGGCATTCATCAAGATGAACATTCCGTTCAGGATTATTATTCTCATTTTAAGGACATCATTGATGAAATGCATGTTCTTAGTCATCCTCTTAATGACGACGATATTGTTGTTATTTTTGGTCATGGTTTTTATGATCACCTTTACCAGTTTTCCTCCACTCAAATGGTGAAGGGCCCTTTACCACCTTTATATACTCTTGTTGCTAATGATGCAGCTTTGGCGTTTTCACTCAAAGCTCGTTCGCCTACCTCTGAATATGCTCCTGCTACTTTATCTGTTAGTCATTAGGCATCCAGATAGAAAAACCACGGTAGGAAAGGTCACAACTACGGACGAGGAAGGGACGGCCAAGACCGCGATCGTGGAAGAGGTGGTAGAAGCAATTCGTTACCGGCCGGGAACGATGCCCTCGCGCAAAGTGGCTGCAGCGGTGGCACTTATGTGTTCCAATAGTGTCATCGTCCTGGTCATCTTGCTGACAACTACTACAAGCTTTCTCATGTTTCCCATGATGATGTTGCAAATACCACGGACACAACTCATTCACAGCATTATCAGCAAAATAATGCAACTCCGGTTGGTACATGGTCCATGGCCACATAGTCAGGCTGATTATGAACAACCTGAATGCAGCTTGGCTATCAATTTTGATATATGGGAATCCGCACGGCTATTTTAAATCATCTAGAGGCCTCAAACTGGGGGATCCACTATCCCCTTTCTCTTTAGTGTACTCACTGGGTTGTTAACAAGGAATTTGAGAATCCAATTTAACCATGGAAACATTGCAAAATTTAGGACACTAGGAATAACTGCATCTTTAACCCAGTTATCTTTCACGGATTACACGGTTTCATTCATGAAAGGTACAACTGAGTCACTAAATAACATCATTCTATTCTTAAAAATCTTCCAGTTAGCAATTGGCCAAAAAATCAATTTTGCAAGAGTTTTTACTACACTATTAAGAAACTCTAGAAACAACAAGATTTCTGGACTGAATGGTATGCAGTAGGGTACACTACCCTTCTCATATCTAGGAGTGACAATTTATAGGAGTAGAAAGCTCAATAATTACTTTTATGGAATGGTGGAGAAAATAGAGTCTAGTGTTTCCGATTGGAAAAATAAATGGCTCTCAAAGGGAGGGGTGGGTAAATTAACACTGATAAAACATGTTCTAACTTCTAACCTCCATTCCGTAGCATGTATAGGCTATCACATCCCCTACAAAGCACATAATCTCCAAAGTTCAGTCCATGCTCAGCAATTTTCTGTGGGGGCAAACTGATCTTGAAGAAAAGAGACTTTGGATTACTTGGGAAAGAATTTGCCACCCAACTTAGGAAAATGGTCTGGGAATCAGATGTATTTCAGTTATTGACTCCTTTTCCACCAAGATTTGGTGGGAAATGCAGCTAGGGCGATCCCCTTAGACAAGATTTATGTGGGCTCTCCCAAATAGCTATAGAGCAGCATGCTGGATTAAAAGACCCGATGCGCCTGGATTTTTTTTTTGTGTCTATGCAAGGCCATTTATGGTTTGAATCAAGCTCCTCGTGCTTAGTTTTAGCGGTTCAGTTCATTTTTTATTGGCCTGTATGCAGGTCCTGCGATACCTCTTTATTTGTTTTCTCACAGGGTGCCTCTATGCTTTATTTGCTAGTTTATGTTGATGATATTATTCTTATCCAGAATGATGGTCATCTTATTTGGAAGTTTATTGATCAGGTTAATAAAAAATTCAAGATTATCGATCTCAGCAATCTGCAGTATGTTTTGGGTTTGGAGGTTGTTCATACTTCCAACGACTTATTCCTTGGTCATGCCAAATATGCCAAGGACATTTTACTACGAGACAACATGCAAGACTCTGCACTAGTTTCCATTCCATTTGTGGATTTTTCGCAACTGTCCAACTCTTCCGGTAATCCGTTAAAAAATCCCACACTTTATCGTTCTTTGGTTGGTGCACTACAGTATTTTTTTATTACACGTTTTGACTTGTCTTATGTTTTGAATACGGTTAGTCAGTACATGCATGCTCTTACTCATGACCACTATAAAGCTATCACTTAATTTTTTGCTATGTGCGTGGTACACTCCACTATGGTCTTCAATTTCGCACAAATTTGTCCGATTTACTAGTTCTGGGATACTCTAATGTTGATTGGGCTCGTTGCATAGAGACTCGTAGGTCTACATATGGTTATGCCATTTTCCATGGTGGCAACCTAGTTTCATGGAGTGTTAAGAAGCATCCTATAGTTTATTGTTTTAGTTCACAATCAGAGTACCGTGTTATGGAAAATACTATTGCAGAGTTAGCTTGGTGGATGAATCTTCTTCAGGATTTATGTGTATCGATTCATGTTCCTCCTGTGTTTCCGTGTGATGATAATAGTGCTCGCTTCCTGGCTTAGAATCCAGTTTCTCATAAGAGATCCAAGCATATTTATATTGACTATAATATTTTGCGTGGGATGGTGTCTTCTGGAAAGCTCAGGGTTGCTCATGTTTCTAAAGACTTGCAGCTTGCTGACATCTTTATAAAGGGTTTACCTCATCCTTAGTTTGAGTTTCTATGTTCCAAGCTTTGCGTTGCGACCAGCCCTACGCTTCGCTTGAGGGTGGTAATAGAGATGTAAATCAATTAGAATCAGGATAAGAAAGAAATACCCTTTCTGATTGGTTTTGTATATATCTTGTTCCATATTTGTTCCCACTTTAATTAATTTAAATTATATATATATATATATATATTGGCTTTCTATTGTATTATGACTCTTTTCTATCAACCCCAGTGTCAATGGTGTTATGTCCCGGGCCATGGTGCTTCTTCTTGCTCTAAGTTGCAAGGTGAATGGTACTAGTTGCAGTGCCAGTGGTGAAGTAAATTTGGTATTTTGCCTTGACGTGTCCTCACTTGGTCTCTTTGGCTCCTTCTCCCAGATCTTTACCGCATGCTCGATGGATAGCCAATTCTGGCATGACCAACCATATGACCTCTTCTCAGTCTACTCTTGATCACGTGACTCCTTATTCTAGTAACAAAGGTGCTATTGTTGGTAATGGTTCTTCTCTTAAGATTACCTATGTTGGTCATTCTCAAGTCTCTAATTCATTATGCTTGGCTGCTGTCTTGGCGGTTCCACAAATTATAAAACATTTGCTCTCCATTAGCAAGTTGACTCGGGATATGAATGTTGCTATTTGTTTTGATTATTCTTCTTTCACCATATTGAAAAAGTTTACTAGTAATGTTATTCTCAAAGGCCATCTTGATGGGGGGTTAATATGTTTTGGATTTTGGTGGTGCTTCTTTATTTGCTTTTGTTGCATCAAGTGCTTCTAAAGCATATTTTGAACTTTGGCATAGTAGATTGGGCCATGTTCTTCACAATATCATTTCTTTTTTGAGAAAGTATGAATGTTTGCCTGTTAATAGTTTGCTGCCTAAGACTCATTTATGTCCCGCTTGTGATAAGGCTAAAGGTAAGCTCCTTTCTTTTAGTGATAATTTAAAATGCACACCAAACATACTTGATCTAGTTCATTGTGATCTTTGGAGACCCTCTCATGTCGTCTCCTATGTCAGGAACTCTTATTATGTCATTTTTGTTGATGATTTTTCTTGGTTCACCTGGTTATATCTCTACGACGAAAGTATGATTTGTGGAGGCTTATATGAATTTTGAGGCTCTTGTGGAGAACCAATTCTCTACCACCATTAAAGTATTTCAAAGTGATGGTGGAACCGAGTTTTTGAATCATCGCATGTGATCACATTTTGCATCTACGGGAATTCATCCTCAGCTTTCATGTCCTTACACTCCAGAGCAAAATGGTCGTGCAAAGCGGAAGCATCATCACATCACTGAGACAGGATTATCGATGCTCTTTCATTCCAGCCTTCATCATTCATTCTGGTATGATGCTTTCTCTACAACAGTCTACATCATCAACAGACTGCCTACTCTAGTTTTATCTGGTATGTCTCCCCACTCTATTATTTTTGGCATCACTCCTGATTACTCCAACTTTCTTCCATTTGGCTGTCGAGTTTTTCTGCATTTTTTCCCTTATGATCCTCAAAAATTGAAACCTCAGAGTTTTCCATGTATTTTGTTGGGATATAGTTCTCAGTACAAGGGTTATCGATGTCTTGATCCTCTTACGAAGAAGGAATATATCACTCGCCATGCTCGGTTTGATGAGTTGTTTTTTCTAGCTACCCGTACAGGCACTGTTACAGATTTATCATCAATGGATGTTTCTATTTTTTGGAGCCTTCATCGGTTCCATCGGAGGTTTTTAAGCCATTTTCTTCAGCACAATCACCCATTATTTTGGAAATTTTAAAATTTCCAACTATACTGGAAGTTCAGGGCTTTTCTGAGAATTGTATTTGTCTACCATAGGGTGAACAATAGCATGATCGACAGCAGTTGGCGCCGCTAGCTCAGATGCCACCACAATTGATTTACGCGTTAGCTACCGCAGCTGCGTGTACGCACCACACACCACATGTCCAGCCACTGGCAGCTTCACCAGCTGAACCGGACGACCCTACTTCACCAGTGCTTTCTCGACATTTTTTACACTGTTAGTGTTACAAGAATTAAGTTCTGTGTCCACCATGAGTTTCGTACATGTCTTGAGATTTGCACCATCTCCAGTTGCAGGTCCCTCTTCCTGACATCCGATGCCTACTCGTTTGTGCACTGGTTCTTTACAGTACAAGAATTTTTCTGAGTATGCTATTTTTGGTTTATTGAGTGCTTTAATTTCTAAGACCGTGCCTCACAGACGTGGGATGCTCTACGCACTCAACAAACGTGGGATTTGGTTCCTCGTCATTCAAATGTAAATGTTGTTGGTTCCAAATGGATTTATATATTGAAGTACAAAGTTGATGGATATCTTGACAGACACAAAGCAAGGTTAGTTGCTCAGAGTTTTTTGCATTGTCTGGCTTTGACTGTGATCATACATTTAGTCCCGTGGTGAAGGCATCTACTGTTCGTGTTTTTTTATCTCTTGATGTCCTTCAAAATTGGCCATTACGACAGCTTGATGTCAAGAATGCATTTTTAAATGACATTTTTGATTCTCCGATTTACATGGAGTAAACTGCTGAATACAAAGACCTGATGCGTCCTGATTTTTTTTGTTGTCTACATAAGGCCATTTATGGTTTAAAGCAATTTCCCCGTGCTTGGTTCAGTGGTTTAGTTCCTTTTTGATTGGCCTAGGCTTTGTATGCAATTCCTCGGATACCTCTTTGTTTGCCTTTTCTCAAGGTGCCTCTTTGCTCTACTAGTTAGTTTATATTGATGACATTATTCTTACTGGGATTGATGGTTGTCTCATTCGGAAGTTTATTGATCAGGTTAATCAGGAATTCAAGATTACCAATCTTGGCACTCTTCAGTATTTTTTGGGTTTGGAGGTTGTTCGTACATCTGGCGGCTTGTTCCTTGGTAAGGCCAGATACGCCGAGGAAATTTTGTTGCGTGCCGGAATGCAAGATTCTTCACCGGTTTCCATTCCTTTTGTGGTTTTTTCACATCTTTCTACCTCTTTCGGTAAGCCATTTGGAAATCTCACCATTTATCAATCTCTGGTTGATGCACTTCAGTATTTGTTGATTACACATCCCGATTTGTCTTATGCTGTGAACTCGGTCAGTCAGGTTGTACTCCAAGTTGTCACTCAAATTTTGTGATATGTTCATAGCACTCTCCACTATGGTCTTCAGTTTCACGCAAATTCATCTGGTTTACCATTTCTGTGTTATAATGATGCTGATTGGGCTCGTTGCATTGAGACTCGTTGGTCAACATATGGTTATGCCATTTTCCTTGGTGGTAACTTGGAGTCTTGGAGTGCCTAGAAGCAACCAATTTCACGTTCTAGTTCTGAATTAGAATAACGTGCTATGGCAAATACTGTTGTAGAGTTGGCTTGGTTGCTGATTCTTTTTTGGGATTTACGTGTATCGACTCGTGCGCCTCCTGTTTTAGTGTGTGATAACAATAGTGCTCTCTTCTTGGCTTTGAATCTAGTTTCGCATAAGAGAGCCTAGCACATTGATATTAACTATCATTTTGTGCGTTAGATGGTGCCTTCTTGCAAGCTCATGGTTGCTCATGTTTCTACGGACTTGCAGCTTGCTGGCATCTTTATAAAGGGGTTACCTAGTCCTTAGTTTGAGTTTTTTACATTCCAAGATTTGCATTGCAACCAGTCCTACGCCTTGTTTGAGGGGGGGGGGGGGGGGGGGGGCGGGGGAGGGTAATCATAGAGATATATTTGATTTAGAATTAGGATAAGAAAGTAATACATTTTTTATTGGTTTTGTGTATATCATGTTTCATATTTGTCTAAGTCTTGTATACACTTTATACTCACTATATATACTAATACACACAACCACAATGATAAGTGGATTTTACTTTACATTAGTAATTTGGGAGTCTCTTATAAATTAATTCGTAGGTACACTAGATTGAAAGAAGTTACTTCAGATGCCTTTATTATAAATTAATGCTCTCGGTTATGATGTTATTTCAGAAACTAAAAAAGTTTAGCTTTGGTATTTAGGGCTTCGATCTGTGTATTACGTGATCGAGAGGTGGTAATTATATCCGACAGAATTACTAAGCTACTTACTGATGTTAATACATTATTTGTGAAGTAAAAATGCGCATTGTTATCTCCATTTACAAGAAAAATTCGGTTCACTCATTAACAAAAACTAAACCTTTAGACTTTGTAGTGGTTCAAAGAAAAGTGTACTCCTCCGTCTCATTTTAATTTGCACACTTTGACTTTCAAAAATTAATTAAAATTTTTTTAATCCTTAATATCATTTGTTTGGAATAATTAAAACTTGTGAAAAGTTTATATTTTGAAAATAAATTTTATAACGAATCTAACAAGGTATCGGTACAAAATCATTATATTTAGAGTGGGTCTTCTGACAGGCGGCATGTCCATAAGTTTAAGGACAACCCACTAATTTCTTACCTTATACACTACATTTGTTAAATTACATACAAAATTTAGAAATTTAGAAAATTATTTTTTATATCATTTATTTTTTTATTTTCACATTCAAATACACATTATTACTTATTTTAACTTATAAAATACGATATTTAAATTTTATAAAAAATTACAAGATTTAAGGTAACACCCCATGTGGATTGTCTATAAACTTATGAACATGCCGCAGTTCCTAAGACTTTCCCTTATATTTATATACTAATTCAATTTTATGGTCAAAGTTAATAAATTGCATTACGAAATTAGACATAGGGAGTACAAAAGTTACTCGATGAGATTGCAAATGCTCGAACTGTACATTACTATAAAATGTCTTTGATCAAGATGTTTGGTTCATACCTTTTTTTATTGGTGGGTTTTGTAGAATAAACATGACCAATAGGGTGAGATCGTGATGGTTCCAATTTCAGTGGCGACGGTTTATTAGTGGTGCAGCGTTTGGGTGTTCTCAGGAGGGCGTCCATAGCTATTCAAATGGATGGAGTTTTAGGCTCCACTGAGCTTCAACATATTCAATGGTGGTGTCTCCTAGTTAGGTCCTAGATTAGGATGTTGATATGTAATTTGGTTGCTTGTATGTAATCTTTAAAAAAAACATTAGAGTAATGCCTTATTCAGAAATAGTAAAATCCATCGCCATTAATATTTCATTAAAATTATTGATTCCCACATTTAACTTCCGACTTCAAGACCATTATCGGAAGTTTTGCACACTCAATGAATATCATCGTTTTTTAAATTAAAATATGACTACTTAAAAGCAATATCTTGAAATTTAACTTATATTAACATAATTGTTGTCCAAAAGGCCTACACTATGGGAGTAATATGTATTTCACAGGAGCAGCTGGCACAATCAGTTTTTTTTCAATGCATTACCCCAGCCGAGTATTCTGACTGTTTGATTTGCGTTACAAAAATGCAGACAACGACGATTCATGAGTGTCTCATGTCCAATCCAAATCGCCCTAAAAATATCTATCAATCGGTTCCACAATTAGACAGTGTCCTTATATTGAATCCTCTAGTCATCGTAAACATAAAACATATAAATGCAAACTCATTGTCTTCACCTTCAAAAAATAGTGCAAATATCACCAACGCATAAGACGCTGGAAGATTCCCTAAACGTAAAACTTGTTTAAGAAAATTGATATCGTTGGGTGGATCCTACCTTCCAGTATAATCCATATGAAAATGGATAAATATAGAACAATTTCATATAATTTAAGAAAAATATATTTATGTTTTAAATATGACACGTGCAAATTCACCACTCATTTCTAGTACAAGGTTTTCGGATTTTTGCATCGGATGCATGCATCCACAAAGTTTGGAAATTCATGGTTCACATCATGCACTGACAAATCATAATATTTTCCAATGAAACTTGTATATATATCATATTTGTTTTGGAAAGATTGCTAAACATACGGCACAATATACGACAACAACATATATTAGGTAACACTTAAGGTAATACCTAAGGTAATACTTGTAATGTCATATAATGTACTACTTGTAACATCACCTAATGTAAGAAAAATGTACAACAACATCTAATTTAACACCACCTAAGGTAATTCTTGTAAGAGTGTTACAATCGGTTCAAAGTGTTACAATAGCACCTAAAGTAACACCTTTACAAGTATTACCTTTGGTGATGTTACATTAGATCTAACGTAACACTTTATAAAATTGAGGTAACACTTTTCAGTATTTATGTAACACTTTTTAAAATTTTAAGTAACGCTTTATTGGCTATTGTAACATTTTTAATAAGTGTTGCAAGGAAAGTATTACGATAGCTCTAATTTTTAGTAGTGAGAGTTATCTAATAAGACGAAGGTTAATATTAACCCCCGTGTTTCTTTACATTATACAATGTTCTATTATTAACCGTCCTAAACAATATACTGCTAGACAACGGTTAAAGTAAAATGCCGTTTATTGGTATTCTGTAGCAGCACAACAATTGGGTATCCTCTTCATCCATGTTCACGTATCAGAACATAAAAAGGACGACAGTTACCCCCCCCCCCCTTTTTTTTAATTAAACCATCCTAAGATGGGGGAAGATTATATTAGGCCTTCCCAAGCCGTAAAATTACAAAACTAAAGAGTAAAGAAAAGGGGGAAGCCATTGGCTTAGTTGATATGTACATTTGTGAACCATAGGCTCATTAAAGCAACATTTGTTGCATCCAAAAAAGAAAAAGAGTAGGCTAAGTGTTAGAGGATTATAAGAACTCTTAGTTTAAATGGAGATCATCGAACTTATTTGTGGATCGAAAAGACGAAACACAGGTCAGTCAAAATCACCCCAACTAAACTAAGAAGCTCATCCCCTACAGAGCTAAACAGTCAAGAAGAAAGCTTCAAGATCAAATCTAGAAACTCATCAATATAGACAAGAGCAGCCATCAGTCATTTAGTAGCATCCCTAAGGCATCAAGCAGAAAGAGCATTATGCTTAATACTCTAGGAAATTCAGAAGACTTGTATAGTGAGCAGGCAGGAATTCAGAGGGCAAGCAGCATCACCATAACCTGCAATCAAGAGTGGAAGTAAGTAGCATCCGAACTAATTAACAACCCGTAGAGAGGGGGTGCCAATTTGATCTAATCTAACTAAACCCTGGACAGTGTTGGGAAGCTCAGATATGCTGCTAAAAGATGAATCACATTGTAGTTGCAAACAGTTTCTAGCAAGGGTATGGGCCACCAGGTTTGCCTGTCTATATATGTGTACAAGTTTGATGTCTTTCAATGATTGATGAATCTCATCAGCTAAGCAAAAACAGTTCCAATGACATATGGATGGATCATTAGCAAAAAGAACTGCTGAAAGACAGTCAGATTCCATGTACAGAGGAGCAGGCAAATCATATGAAATCTGTATAGCAAACTTAATAGCCTTCAATTCAGCTTCTAAGGGGGAGAAAGCATTAGAAATTAGAGTGTAGGCTCCTTTGAAAGCACCTCTACTATCTCTGATAATCACTCCAATCCCACACATATTAGTGTTGCATGACCATGAAGCATAAACATTAAGCTTAAAACCAGATGTTGGCCTTTTCCAAGCAATTTTCTAGATTTTAGGCTTTGGGGAAATTTTGAGTAGGGGTAGAAAAGAGTGATCTGCAATACTAACATCCAGTGGAGATGCTATATAAACCGGTTTTGCACAGAAGGAGATGAAAATCTGGTCTCTAATCATTTGAAGCACTAGCGTGGAGGAAGGCTTGACTGAATCAAATAAAAATCTATTTCTCATCTTCCAAAGGTTCCAGAAAGTAAAAATAGCAGCAGTCCGGATCATGATCGAATGTAAAGAAGAAAATGCAGGCATAGTTAAATAGTATGAGATTCTCTCCCAAACAGATGGAAAGGCCCTATCTCGAATACCCATGAACTGATGAATAATTTTCCATACAGATAGTGAGAAATCACATGAGTTAAAAAAATGCTCTAAGGAGTCATCATGTTTGTTGCACATACAGCATTTAGAGGCCAAACGAAACCTCAGATTCCTGAGGATGTTATCAAAAGGCAACAAAGATTTATCACTTTCCACATAAATACAGAGATTTTTTTCTCTATTCTGGAGTTCCAAAGATGTTTAGAAGAGGATATGTTACCTGTATGGTTGCAGAGCAAATTGTAAGTATCTTTAAAGGAGAAACTCCCAGAAATACCTGGTTTCCAGATTAATCTATCAGCTCTGTGTGGTAATATTCTGGACTCCTGCAAAAGAGTAATAATATGAGTAGGCAGGAATGGCTCTAGTTTTGTGATGAAAACGTCTTTGTTAGCTATGAAAGCAGAGACTGTACAGTCTTCAGCTATATCCACCCTATTCTGATCACACAAATCTATCAGTAAACCTACATCAAGCCAGTTTGATGTCCAGAAATTACAATCTCCCCTCCCTATAATGACTTTAGAATTAGCCTCAGCCCATGAGTTTACTGAGCAAATTCTCTTCCAGTTTGGAGAGGTCCTGTGAGATTGAGGAAGGGCTGCCAATAAATGAGTCCAGAGGGCCTCAGCCATTTGA
Source organism: Rubia yunnanensis (assembly GCA_037428765.1). NCBI lineage: Eukaryota > Viridiplantae > Streptophyta > Magnoliopsida > Gentianales > Rubiaceae > Rubia > Rubia yunnanensis. The sequence continues at coordinate 90,473,934 of CM075068.1, forward strand.
TACTTCCACCATAATTTAACCGAGCATGTTTTGATTATGGTATGTATAGACCTAAAGCCTAATCCATTTTGATCAGTGGGGAGACACAGATCAGACCACTTTTTCCAGGATCTTTTTGGTTTTAAATCATCCCCCCAGAAAAACTTGCTCATTTTTTTCTCAATGATGGAAATGATCAGTTTTTTTGGTTTAATGACCTGCCAAATGTGTTGTGGTATAGCATATATACATGAATCAATCAGAGTAATTTTACCACCCATAGATATCCATCTATTTTTCCAGTTACCTATCTTATTATCAATTAGTTCAAAGAGTGGTTGGAAATAAATCTTTTTAGCAGCACCAGTGAAGATTGGAACTCCCAAGTAGGTAAATGGAAAGGAACCAAGTTTCATTCCCAAAATCCTTTTGATGTGGTTCACTCTTTGATCTGTAGCATGCTTACCTATGAAGATGTCACTCTTATTATAGTTAATAGACTGGCCAGTGACTTCCTCAAAGGTGGACAGAAAAGCCTTTAATCTAACTAAGGTTAGATTTGTTGCTTTAAAGAAAATAACAGTATCATCCGCATAAGATAAGTGTGAGATTCTTGGAGGATTACCTGGTAGATCAAAGTAGGCTAGCTTACCATTGTCAAAAATGAAGGTCAGACTCCTTGAAAAAGACTCAGAAAAGATATTAAACAAGAATGGAGATAAAGGGTCACCCTGTTTAATACCTCTAGAGGATTGAAAAAATCCCACTGGCTTACCATTAATAAGAATAGAGAACCAAGCCTGGGACAAGTTTTTCATAACTGAGAAGATAAATTTAGCATGGAAACCAAATTTTGCCAAAACTTTATATAAGAATGACCATCTAACTCTATCAAAAGCCTTTTTGAGATCAAGTTTAACTATGCAATTTGGATCTCTTCTCTTCCTATTAAGAAATCTAACCATTTCCTGTAGATAGATTACATTATCTGAAATGTCCCTGCCATGTAGGAATGCTGTTTGGTTAGGAGAAATAATCTTAGGCATAATAGACTTAAGTCTTTCCATAAGAACTTTAGAACAAATCTTATTTATCACATTGGAGAGACTTATAGGCCTATAATCATCAAATGAGGTAGGAGTTTTCTTCTTGGGGATTATAGTGATCCATGTACTGCTAATACCTCTAGGCAGGTTAGATGAAGATTGAAAATCATGAACAGCTAGGAGAAGATCATTTGCTATAATATCCCAAGATTTTATGTAGAATTTGGCAGTAAAACCATCTGGACCTGGAGAACTTGATTTATTAAGGCTGCTAACTATCACTTTAAGCTCATCAAGTGTGACTGGTTTCAAAAGGTTATCATTATCTTCCTGAGTAACCAGATTGGGGATATGATTAAGAAAATGATGTTGAAATATAGAGCTATCCGTGGAGCAATCTTCACTCAGAAGATCCTGATAATAGTGTATAGCTTCCATCTCAACATCCTGAGTATTTTCCAACCACTGCCCATTTCTGCCCTTAATTTTTGTTATCCTTAACCTATTATACTTATCTTGTACAGATTTATGGAAGAAGGATGTGTTGTTGTCCCCTTCTTGGAGCCATTTTACCTTTGCCTTATGTTTCCAGAAGTTTTTTTGTTCAGACATAGCCCTGACTAACCTGGCCCTAGCTTCCCTCAGATTAACCAGATTATTTATAGATTCATCTTCATCAGTTAGTGCTTCCTGAGCCTGCAAGGCCATTTCAGCTTGTAATACATTATCATGAATGTTTCCAAAATGCTCTTTGTTCCAAAATTTTAAAGCCTTCTTAAGTCTGACTAGTTTTAGGTAGAAAGCTAGCATTCCTGAGTTATGTATAGGAGTGTCCCAATCTTTCTTGATTACATCATTAAAATCTTTTCTCTTGTACCATGTATTTAGGAACCTAAAAGGTCTGGGATTAGATGGTATATCACTACCTACAGTCAGCAGCATGGGGTTGTGATCTGAGCTAACTCTATTCAGAATCTGAATTGAAGAAGAAGGGAAAGAAAGAGACCATGATGCAGTACACAATCCTCTATCAAGTCTTTTAACTGTAGGAGATCTTAACCGATTATTAGTCCAAGTAAACAAGTTCCCCACAGTGTTAATTTCTTCCAAAGCCATTCCATTAATAAAATAATTGAAATCTCTCATACTTCCTAATTTTGGAGTAGATGGACCTCTATATTCAGTTATTGATGTAATGGAGTTAAAATCTCCAATAAACAAAGATTCTGAATGATTGTATGAGCTGAGATCAGACCAGAGATCTTTCCTTCCCGATCTGGTTCTCAGACCATAAATAAAAAAGGCATCCATAGGCTTAACGAGATTAGAACTAGTTAGGTGAACCCCAAGAAACTGAAGATTATCATTTATAATTGCCAGAGTTATGTTTGAAGTCCAGAAAATCCAAATCTGACCGTTAGTTGCAGAAAAACAGTTATCAAACTTCAGCATTTGTCTATATGAATCACACTGTAAGTTTTCATGTTTAGGCTCAATTAAACAAATGAGTTCAAATCTATGCCTGTTGATGAGATTAGATAGCCTTAACATAGATGTATCCATTCCTCTAATGTTCCAAACCAACATTTTAATCCTAATTGTGTTATTCATAATGAAACATTAGAGGAGCTTTTTGATCTAGTCATAATGGTGTTTTTTTGTGAGAAGAAAGAGTCATTGGATGGTTTGCTATTTTTTACTACAGACTTACCTTTCTTCGACTTACTGGGATCAGAAGATGAGACACTGTCCCCCTGTATATGGTCATCACCAGCTTCAGGGGCAGTATCCGATAGGGTTGTACCTTCTTCAATGGCAAGGTATTCATTATGAGTGACCTCCTCACCCGATGGTTCTTCATCAGCTAGGGGTAGAAATCTGTTGGACCTATTTTTCTGCTGAGAAAAAATAAATTTTTTTGCAGTAATGATAGAACTAAAAGGAGAAAAAGACTTTCCTCGTTTACTGGGTAGATCGTCCTTAGCAAAGACTGTCCTAAGGGTAGGTGGGGCAGACTGAGGTTGCCTATCCTGTATTTCAGATGACCTAGGAGGAGATGGAAACACTCGAGGGGAGGGAATAAGGTTTGGAATTTCAGGTTCAGGTGACAGAGATTTATATTCCTTCTCTATAACAACCTCATCTTTACTGCTGATCCCAATACTAGGCTCAGCTACCTTGTTGGGAGCAATTTGTTGAGGATGTGGAAGCTCACCAGGAGTCCTAGGATCAACTGCCATAGCATCAGTATCAATTGGGATAGACTTATTAGGTTCATGAACAGGAGCTTGGATCAGCTGTTTCTTAGGGACGTATATAAGTTTCTGAGCCTGATAATTTCTTTGTTTTTCTGTAATTGATACCCCTGAGCTCTCAGCTCTTAAGTTCCCAATCTGGTTAATGTTTAATTTCTCATTTACCTGTTCCAACGAGCCATTCAAATTATCAGGTTTCTTAGGCAAGGATCTCTTAAGCTCCGGATGCAGATAAATGTAGTAACTATCTTCATGCCCTATGCATTTGCAATGGACACAGTATGGGGGAATATCTTCAAATTGTAGGGGAAGTTTAACAACATTGAATTCATTTCCATCCTCTTCAATTCCCACTCTAATGCAAGATGGAAATTTCTTTTTTAAATCGATTTCAACACACATTTTCACACAAGAAGGCCTAGACAGGGCCTCAGTGGCAGCATCAACTTTTATAAAATTTCCAATTTGGTTTCCCATGCTTTCAAGCATTGCAGAATTGTAAAAATAGACTGGGATATGAGGAATTGTTACCCATACCGGAACTATGGACGATTCTGCATCCGGAGAGAAGTCGGAAGTCCATTTCAGTACCTTCATCTGGGTGTTGTTGAAGCTCCAGTGACCCTTGAGCCAAAACCTTTGGTAGTCTTCTTTCTCCTGGAAGCGTATGAGGACATGCCGGAAGTCTATAGATCCAATTTGAAATTTGCCTTTGAAGCCTACAGAATTAAAAGATTCGTTTAGTTGGACCATAGATGGCTTACCCCTTGCAAACTTACCGATCAGAGCATTCCGATAATGGGAGGAGAGGATGTCAGCATCCTTGTGACTGATAAGGCAGGCAATTTCCCCTTTGTACTGAGTTTTAGGGATGATTTCCGGGTTCGATGGAAGGGAATCTTGTAGAGGCGGAGGACGGTTGGCAAGCATTGAGGAAGGATTTGGTTCCCCCTTGGCTTCTATTGGCCGGGAGAGCCGCCATGGCAGCGGCCGGAGGGAGACCGGTAAATGGGAAATGACTGTTATCAGTTAGGAAAGCTGAAGGAGGAAGAAAGAAAAAAATGAAAACGACAGCGAAATTATCGTTTTGGCTAAATCGCACCAAATATCCCACGTAGCAACAGTGATTCAGCAGCGAACTTTATCTGACCAATAAGCAATCAAGGACAGTTACCCCCTTGAAACTTCTGCGTAAATGCTCCATTAATTGCCAATCCTGCATTACTAAACAAACTATTTATACATCCAAACCTAACTCTCTTTTATAGGATGGAAGGAATACAACTTAAAAATTCTTTTAAAATTCTAAATTAACAAATGAAACAAGTATTGAAATTTGGGGAGGTTAACATGTAAGTATAAAAACAAACAATATTTATTACATGGTAATTGCAAAGAGATAGAGCTTAAGAAAAAGACCCCGAAACATTAATGAAAAACAACCCAACTAACTTTTGGTGATGTTCACCCACCGTCCTTAATGCTCATTCTCTAAATTTACCCAAATAAAAAGTACATTTTTTAATAAAAAAGTTACCAAGTGAAGTCATGGTAATTAATATGTAAAACTTAATCCTACACTACAAATACCCCTCTTCATACATTCAGAGTACAAGCTTTCTTCAATCACTCTTCTTCTCACCATATTCTCATCCCAAATTTTATATATGGAAAGCATACACACTGGTGGACTTGGTGACGATATTCATGGGAAGATGAATGTCTCTAATAATCCCACGATCCTTAATGTTACATCACTAGATCCTAAATTATCTTCATTACAAATTTATTCTAGTGCAACTTCTTTTCTAGAGCCTACTAGTGCAGAGGAACATGAGATTCGAGTTATGCTGGTGGACAATGACAAAGAGTCCTAACTGTCCACTGTTAGAAGGCTCGCTCTTAATTCTTGTCTAGTTAAAACTGATTTAACTAATTTATTCTTTCTAATGTTTCATGTAGATCGTCCAGTTACAATTGAATTTTTTGTGTGTTACATAAGGTTAAAATTGGTCACAGTGGTTAGAAAAAACAACAAATTCATAAGATTTAGTAGTCAGATTTTGGCTTTTTTTTGTTAATCTATCTCCATAATATTTTATATCTACTCTAAAAAAATTGAATTTAAAAAATAATGTATGATTATTTCTTCATTTTCAAAATAATTTAAGATTCCTTTTTCATTATTATCTCACGATAAATATTTTTTATATATTAGTTGTAAGTAAAAATTTTGTTTAAATAAATAAAGAAATGGAGTAAAATGAAAGTGTATTTTTTAAGGGGTGTTTTCAATAAAAAAAAGTTTTCTTATATTAGATATTTATACTCTACAATCCTAAATATATGTTATGCCCTATAAAATAAATTCATAAATCAAGACCTTTTTAAGGCCCAAAATTGACATAACTACCTATGACCGCATGAAGGCAATATTTGTTTAAGTTGACTTTGAAATTTATTTATTTTTGTATTAAATAAAATAAATTTATAACATTTTATTTTGTTCAATGAAATTGTTTTATTTGGATGACTGACTTTGAACAAAATTTTAAATATTTTTCCATATTATGTTGATATTCCTTATTCCATCTCAATATCTATAAAGTCTAATAGGAAGTAAAAGTATATATTTTTAATTTAACTCATTAGCATGTAATTTAATTACATGTTTTTATGTGCACAACAGTTTTTAGATGTTGACAATAGTTGTTTACTATAGTCTTGATTTAAATTATCTTTTGAAACTATTTGAATTTCAGTGACAATGGTGGTATGAATCTCTATTGCAATGAAGATTATCTTAGCTGGAAAAAAGCAATTGACATGGTTATGATAGATGCAGAATTATCTGACATGGATAGTTTTCATCTCTGCAAAGAAATTGAAAAAATGGGCATCCTAGTTGATTGTAATTATTTTTTAAACACTACTCATCGTCATCTGAATTAATTTAATTTTTTGCACGTAGAAATATTCATTCAACAGAGATAATTTTATTCCGATAATTTTTTCAATTGAATTTTAATTTTCTCAATGCACTGGACAGTAGAGCATTCTTTTTCATCAAGAAACCAGTTGATGAGTTAAGTATGAAGTACTTGCACCAATTTGTGGTAAAGAAAATAATTCAAAGTAGCAAAAAGAAAATGGATGTAGAAATGATAGTCATGGAGAATTTCCTTCCTTATGGTATATTATTTACTGAGAGTACTAATGAAGATGCCGTGCCGAAGAAACGAACATATAGGAGGAAGAATGGTACAAAAGAGGGTGATAATGATCATCCAGCTCAAGTTAGCCTATTGTGTGATCAACAAAATTTTAATGTTGATTTTTTTCCATTGAAAATTTCAACAAGAAAAAGATGTGCATCGAATGGACAAAGGAGCTTTACCAAAAATTTATGGATGTCATCGCTCAACTTGGTGAAAGAAGTATATCTCTAGACTTTTTTCTTTCTTTATTTACTTTAAAGTATTTGTACAATTTTGCATATATAAATGTGTGAGTATGTGTGTCATTTTTAATTATAAGCATAGATGGATATAAAATTTGTGCTAATTAATATTAATAAAATATTTTTTGTTTTAGTTGTGCTAAACTAACATATTGATATGCGAGCTGATTATTTTATAAATATATTTCAGATTTTTATCCAAAAGAGATTTTTGAACTCATGAATGTTCCTGGTCTTACACGTATGCATGTTGCCGGCCATCTTCAGGTTAGTGTAACTATTACACTTCTAGAAAAATTTCAGTTAAGATTATTGACGTAATTAATTGTTGACGAATTTACTTATATATTGTTGAAATATATTTTGATATGATAAAAGATGTTTAAACTTTTCTTTTTTTAAAAATTTTCATGAAGCTTGGAACATATTAGGTTAAGTAAGACTTATTTTTAGTAAGCAATGAGTACATTTATTTTAAATCAAAACTCTATTTGTGGGAAAAATAGTAGTGTTTGAAATTTATGGTTTTCTTTTCATTGCCTAGAAATGCCGCCATGATATTGGATTTTCAGATTCATGATCCCTAATCTATCACCAATCAGAGCTGCTCTTGTTTTATCGTGTAACTCACTCCAATTCCAGAGTTCTATACCTTGGTTTCTCTTTGCTCCTGCCATCTTGGCCAAGGCATGGGAAACAACGTTTTGCTCCCTGAAAAACATGAGTGATTGATGTGTTGCATTGGAGCATTAGTTGCTGCTGCTTCCATGTCTTTGTGATCAGTTTCCATGGGCATCTGCTGTTCCTTTTCCTGAAGCTACATACCTACAAAAAATCAGTTTGTATAGTCAAAGGTAGAAGATTTGATTGTATGCACAGTTCCAATCCCGAGATTAGTGCAAGTAATTCGGCCTCAAGCGCATCTGATATATGAGGGATGTTATCACCACCCAATGTGTGTTCTATGCCCTCTGCATTTCGAACTACAATCCCTGCCATTCGAACTACAATCCAAAGAGATGCATTCATCAATTACCCTTGTGATTCTATTTACCCGTATTTTATAAAAAATTCGGTTGCTAAAATTTTATGGAGAAATGGGTCTTTAGTTAGAAAGGGTGGCTGGGATAGGGATTTTTGGTATAAGACATATAAGTGTGCTTGAAATGTTTTTTGGTATAGAAACAACACACATAAACTCCTGTGCACACTTAATTAAATCTGATTTGATGATATCCTAAGCATATATGTAAAAGAATTTTTGGTATCCACCAGGACCAATAGCACTGTCCTGGTTCAAACTGAATACTATCTTCCTTAGCTCTTCCATGTCTATTATTTTAATTAGGTGGCAATTATATTCATCAATAATTATCCTAGGAATGTAATATAAACATTGTGTTAATGCCTCTTCTGTGATGTCTGAGTTAGCTTGGCTAAGGACTTCCTTATAAAAGGTTGTTGTATGATTTCATATATCAGCTTGTTCCATTAACCATTGGTTTGATTCATTTTTTATTTTGTTAATCTTTAACCTAGAGTGTCTATCCCTGACAGAGTTATAAAAGAATCTTGTATTCATATCAGCTCCCTGTAGCCATTTTAATCTGGACTTCTATTTCCAGCAGAGGTTTTCCTCCTTTAGGTGCTAGTTTACGACTACTAGGGCCATGGATAAATGGTTAAGGTCCTGATCTGAGAGAGATTGTTCATAGGCTATCTCTAGTTCCTTTACTATGATCTCAACTTTCTAAATGTTCTGAAAGATTTTTCCAAAAACATTCCTATTCCACTATTTCAAAATATTTTTAAGTCATTTTTATTTTAAGTGAGAAGCCTATGATTCCCTGTTGTTCTGTAGTAATCTCTCAGTTGGTCTTAATCAAATCATATAACTCTTGTCTCCCTAACCACATTTTCTGAAATTTAAAGGCTCTATGGGATGAAGTTTCCTGTAGATGGTTGTCTAGTAATAGTGGTGAATAATCTAATGGAATCCTATTAGTGCATGTACATATGTGTAAGGGTATTGAGTATTCCATTCATTATTTGCAAAAAATCTATCAAGTCTTTTGCAAACCCTATATACCCCTCTTCTACCATTTGTCTATGTGAATCTATTCCCTGTAGTGGTCAGATCATTTAAGTCAGTGGATGGAATATATGTTTCAAAATCTAATATACTATTAATATCTGGGGTACAACTGCCCTTATATTCAGAAATTGTCCTAGTGACATTAAAGTCTCCTGCATATATTGCAGGCATAGGCTGATCATTGTTCAGCTGTGTGAGTGCCTGAAACAGTTGGGCTCTCAGTTGCCTATTATGTTTACCATAAATAGCTATGATTTGAAATCTAGCATTATGGTCTGCATTAGTATCCAGTATTTTTAGAAAATATGGGTTATCAATTGTAAGTGTGGGGATTAGATTTTTCCTAAAAATACCCATATTCTTGAATCCTGTGAGCCTATGGAACTATTAAAGCCAAATTGAATCCTAAACATATCCATTTTCTTTTTGTTGTTTAGTCTCAATTATGATCAGTATGTCAAGCCTGTGGATGTGAATTAGCTTTTGTAATCTTATCCTAGAAGCATATATCCCTCAACATTCCACATAAGTATTTTAACATAAGTATGTTAAGATTCATAAAAGGGTTTTTTTAAAGCTTTCAAGCGAGTGGTGACCATATTTGGAGAGCTGAAAAAGCTTCTCAATCTATCTTGAGGCTTGAGTTTAGGGTTACCTGGAGCCTTTCTATTTATCCTCGTAGTTCCTTCATGATCCTGTGAATTCATTTCAGGTTCCATGTATGGTTCTTTTCCAACAGACCAATCCAAAGCATCAATGTGTACCTCAGATCAATTTCCACCAGTCTGTACTTGTTGGTTAAATTTAGTTAGCAATAAATGGTGAAAGCTTCTAAGACTGTGAGTAATATCATTTATATAAAAAAAGTGTAGGTTTCAGGAGCAGGATTAATGTCTTGTTTGTTTATGATCTGGAGATCATTCACTGAGCGCCAGTTTGAGAAGTTTCTCTTTCTATTTTTGCTGATTTGGTCCGCAGTATTGAAATGAGTCTTTCTTGGTGGACTTGCAGAGTTCCTTTTCGTCGGGATATTTTGACTGAATGTGGTAACCCTTCCTTGGATACCGTTGTTGACTTGATTTCAGTTTGGATGTTTTCAACCGCATCTTGGAAGACCTCATCATCAGTAATCCTTATTTGTTCCTCATTCCTTGATAGCTCCCTTGAGTCAGGTTCAAGGATCGGCACCCACTTCTTAGCTTGCTTCTTATTTTGGACTTTGGGCTTAGGGATTCCACACTCTGATGTTTGATGGCCAATCTTTAAGCAGTTGGAGCAGTATATGGGATGATCTTCATACTTTATATCATACCACTTTCTCTCATTGGTTGACCCAAGTTATATTCTTTTTGGGAAATCTGCTGTGAGATCCATTTCCACACAGAGATGAATTGTGGAGGGCCTCGTATGGTCATTAGTAGGTTGATCTACAAAAAATAATCTCACCAAGGCAACTAGAAACGTGCCGGATTGATTCCTGATGCAGATAATACGCCAGCAGCATTAAATATCTTCGTCGAGATCAAATTTGATGAAGATCATCCTGTGATCTAGCACCGTGATTGCCACTTCTCTTTTGAATCTTATCTTCTTGAAGTGGTGCCTGATAAATTCAAGAGACGGTCTTCCCCTGGGGAAATTTTCGATAAGGTTTCACCTGTACGGCTCAGAGAGTAAGTCGATCTCGGCATCATCGAACAGAATAGAAATTTCCCCTTTGAATTTGGTAACATGATTGAGATTTAGTTTCGATTCAGGGTTTTGGTTGGGTTGTTGAGTGAGAGAATATTTGTATAATAGTGGTGGACTCACACCAGAGGGCGGAGCTGCCATTGGGCTAGGTTTCCGATGACTATTGGGTGGGAATTGAAACGTTAATGGCGAATATTTCCGTTGAAGACGGTGGCTATAATACTATGATAGTTGTGCATTGAGTCGTAGAGAGTGGTAGGAGAATTTCTGTAGAGTTTATGAGTCTTCATTCACGACTTCTTAGCTAATCTTTTTCATTTAAAATTATAACTAATTTAAAAATACAAAACTAAGTGTCAATCATTGATTGTTTGATATTTTACAAATAAAGAGGTACCAACTCCTTAATTAAGAAGCAACTACTTATTAAAGAGTGGTTCTTAAAACTCCACAATTGTTCTCCTTTTTTTTTTGCCATCCACAATTGTTCTCCTTATTAAAGAGTGGTTCTTAAAACTCCACCATTTTTTTAAAAAATGGAGTAAAGGAGCATTGTGGATGTTCTAAAATATTTACCTAACTAACTATTGTGTACCTCTATGTCTCTCTCCCTTTTCCACTGAAACATAAGTATTCCCTCTGTCACATTTAAAATTTCACCTTTTGGCTTCTAACAGTTGATTTAAAAATGTTTGAGCCTTAAGGCATGGGCAGTGGTGGTCTCCTAAAATTAAAAGACCGCTCAAGAGACCGAAAACCGCCACAGTGGTGGTCTCTTGAGTGGTCTCTTAACAAGAGACCACTCAAAGGCTCTTGGTAAGAGCCCGGTTAAGAGACCATGAAGCCTGACAGACGCACATGGGCTTGGTACGCTGTTCTTATTTTTGGCCTGAGTGGGCCACGTGTCCCACTCAGCTGCAACTATTTTGTAAAACTTTTTTGTTGCGGACACGTGTCACCCATGGATTGGGCCACGTGTTCGCAATGGTTTTTATATAATGTGGATGCTGGAAATTTTTTTAATGGGACACGTGTCCCATTCTGGTGGCGACACGTGTCCCAATCGTATTTTTTTTGAAAATTTTTACAATTTTTTAAGAATTCCAATTTTAATATAATTTTGATTTTCAAATTGTAATGATTGGTCGGACTAGATCAATATTTTATTTAGTATTTTCTGTAATTTTTATAGTTGTTATAATTGTTTTTTGCAATTTTAATGGTTTTTATATAATTTTAAAAACATGGAATTCTCTTATTATTTATTTATTAATTTAATTTTAATAAATATATTAAAATTTATATTCAACTTATTTTTGGTGGATAAATTTATTTAAAATAATATTTAATGGTCAAATTAATGAGTAGGATAGAGAAAATCAAGTGGGTTCCATGAATAGTAGTCTCTTAACCATTGTGGAGAAAAAAAAGGGTTGTCTCTTAAGTGGTCTCTTAAGCTGAGGTGGAAGAGAGAGAGAGAAAAATAATATATTTAATTGGTAAGAGACCGCTAGCGGTCTCTACCACTGCCCATGGCCTAAATATATTTTGTTAAGAATAGTTAAAACTTGTGAAAATTTAATATTTTGAAATGTATAGTATAACGAATATAATAATGTATCACACACTAATATTTCTACTTATATACCAACTCTATTTTAGGGTAAAAGTTAAAATTTTTTGACTAAATAAATAGTTAAATAACTGAATGGGACATGGGGAGTATATATATACCTTATGCAGCTGGCGGAAATAATAATACAAATCCTATTCCAAATCTGACGCTAATAATATTATTAAACTAAATAACTAATTTAATAAAATAATTGGAAAGATATTATAAATTTAAGAAAAATATGAAATTTTTAAAAAATGTAAAGTAAATATCTTTAAATCTTCAACATAACTCCAACTACAATATCCCAAAAAATCTGATCCAAATCTGACTTATTTGCCATCCAAATATGTTCCTGCCATTCAAGGGCGGATGCAGGGGGGGCGAGGGGGTGTTGGCGCCCTACCTAAGATCTAGTAGCGCGGAAATTAGGTCTAGCCTCCATCGAAAAAATAGTTTTCGCCCCCCCCGGTTGGATGGCCAGCTCCACCCCCTGTTCGTCTTCTCGCTGAAGAAGACGACTGGCCTGCCTTTTTTCTCTTTGCCTTCAGACATCAAAATGACGTCGTTTTGATTAAAAGTCTGAAGGCAAAGTATAGGTTAAAAACCAATTGGGCTGTTCAAACAAAGCCATGGGCCCGCTATCAAGTTTCTTAACCAAGTCTTTGAAGTCCACTGCTTTTATGGAAGTCAAAATAGTACTGCTAACAATAGTTTACTGTAAATTTATATTCGTATAATTTTTTGTCATTTGTGATATTTGGTACTATAACTAATTAAGATGAGAGGATCATAAGAGATTCTTTATCTCATTTTTAAATTAATGCTGATGAATATGATAAAGTTTTTTTAAAAGTAAGAAAATCACAATAAAGCTATATATTTTCAGTTGTAATTTTACCAAGTTATTAAACTATTTAATTAATTTTAGACATAAATTGATTTCATTTAGGTATAAATGGATTATACATGTGATTTGCTCACTAATTTTATTTTTATAATCTTATTTAAGTTATTTTTAATATATTAATTAAAAAGATCGAATAATTGTAAGTGTGATTTATCGTATTTGTAAAAATTGGATTATTTTATAAACACTTTATTATTGAAGCGGATTTTGTTTGAATATGTCGACCTTTGTTCAGAAAAAATAAATTCAGTGTAATTCAGCGCCCAGAAAAAAATTACCAATATAATATAGCGTCCGAAATTTTTTTTGCCAGTATAATTAAGCCCCCCTAAAATACTAGTCTAGTTCTGCCACTGCTGCCATTGACTTTGCCAATATTTCTTGCGCACGCAGAATCACACGAAATCATGGCTTTCCAATTCTCCCCATTTTCCACTAAATTCCACTTGAACCCAGAATTATAGCAATTATTCTTTTAACTTCCTTTCTTCACCTCTAGAATAATGTCTTCCCAAGCACTATATAATGAAGTTGTTTGGATGGTGCGGTCAATCGGAGATATTGAAGTCATTTTGATTAACCTAAACCCAAGTTTTCTAAAAATTACATACTAATATAATAATATGTAACATATTTTAATTATATAATATATATAATCAATTATAACTTGTTAATATATAACTTTTGAAGATATAATTAAAATCATATATATCTCATTGTAATATATGTGTGTGTGTGGGGTGGGGGTGGTAAAGTCTTGGTAAAGACCACCATTCCATAGACTTATGGAAAGATGGAGTTTAATTAGAATAATAAAAGGTAAAATGTGTTAATTGCAATATTTAAAAATTATTATGCAACATGTAGTAGTTATAAAGTTTATAACACAATTCATGCAACCCAAAAAATTTCTCTTCATTTCTTCTATTTTTCCCTTAAAACCTTAGTCTTTCCATGGCTTATGGAGAAACTGACTTTCAATAGACGGGCTCATATATGTGTGTGTGTGTATATAACTAAATAAAATTCAAAGAAACACACATCTGAAATAACAAAATGTTTGGATTTGTTTATACATTGATAGAGTAATTTTAATAGAAATATGTATAAATATTATTTATTTATATATGACAAAATCTTATTTTAGACTGACTAACTATTAAATGAGGGCATTTTATAACTAGTGAGACTAATAAGGTCATCAGATATATACTTTTATTTATTGAAATGAGATACATATAATTATGATAGGCTTTTAAAATGAATCTCAACATATAAATAATTACTTTAAAATAATTTGAATGAAATATTTAAAAAATAATCAAATTTGATTTTATGCAATTTTTAACGATTTCTAACCATCTCATACAGTTTTTCTATGATAACTAAACTTTAAAATTTTAAATAAAATTCTTTATTTTCAATTTAAATGTAAGACACAATATGTACATAAAAATTAATCCTAATATTTTAGTTAATAATATCGTGTAACGTACAATGGTACTCCCCTTGTATAACATAATAACATTTCCATTGGAGCACACCGCTTCACTAAAAACCTTAACCTTGAAACTTTAGCAGAAAAAAATTGTTTGTTAAGGTGAAAAGAGTACTATGTATATCTCCCTCACAAATCCATGAATTCTTTCACCAAAAATACGTAAAGTGGAAATTATATCTCAATAAAAATATAATAATCCCATAAAATATGAGCATAATATGGCACATATCAAATATTCTTACTCTTGAATCATTCTTGCCCTCAAGTATGAAGTTAAGAAAATTAAATTAATCAATAACCATAGTGTTCATAAATTCTCATTACCTAGTAAGACTATCTAAAATTATTTTATAAAAATAAAAATAAAATGGAAGGTAGAAAAAGATGACATGATGATATGAATCCCCTTGCGAAAAATATTGATTGCAGAATTAAGATATTTGACAAAACAAGGGAACTTGCAAACTGATACACATGGAGTTCACCGGATGTCGCACCACATGCGCAGTCCATGTGCCATCAGATCATTATCCACGCGCCGCCGCATCATCTGCATGTGCCACTAGATCCGACCGCTGCCCATAGCTGCCTTCTGCTCTGTTCGCTGATGTTCCAAGTCCACACACATAAGTTAGACCGGCCATCCACTTCCATTCACAAGCTTGTTGTGTGTTTGGTTCGATTTGAATTTTCTTTTGTGTTTGGATATGTTCTTTCTTGTTCCTGATGATGTCAATTACGCTTCCATCGTTGATTATCTGCATCACCATCAAGTTTGATAGTTCCAACTACTCTCACTGCCATACTCAGGTTACCTACGTTCTTCGTACTATCAAGTTGATTTTGCGGATGGATCTGCCAAGTGCCCTGATCCACCTGTGTGCTCAACTTCCAAGAAACTCAATTACAAGCCTTCAGAGGATGTCAATGCTTGTGATTCTTGGACTCATTCAGATCATCTAGTTCAGGTTGTTCTTTTTTCATCCCTGACACCGTCTGCAATGTTAGTTGTTGACGGTATGGTTACTGCTTCTCAGGTATGGGATACACCAAATACCAGAACAATTCTCGTGCTCACCGCTTTTATCTCTGTGATCGTATGAATGGTATTTGTCAAGATGACCAGCTTGTTCGGGATTATTATTCTCGTTTTAAGGACATCCTTGATGAATTGCATGTTCTTGGTCATCCTCTTATTGATGAGGATATTGTTGTTATGTTTTGTCACAGTTTGAATGATCAGATTTCCCAGTTTTCCTCCACTCAAATGGTGAAGGACCCTTTACCTCCTTTATATACTCTTTTTGCTGATGTCGAGGCTTTGGAGTTTTCACTCATAGCTCATTTGTCTACCTCTGAACATACTCCTGTTGTTTTCTCCGCTAGTCATCAGGCGTCCAGGCAGGCAAACCGCGGTAGGGGAGGTCGCAGCTATGGATGAGGAAGGGGTGGCCGAGGGCATGACCGTGGAAGAGGTGGCAAAATCAATCCATCGCCAGCCGGTGGCATTGCCCCCGCGCAAGGTGGCTGCGGCGGTGGCACTTATGTGTGCCAATGGTGTCATCGTTTTGGCCATCTTGCGTAACAATGCTACAAGCTTTCTCATGTTTCTCGTAATGATGTTGCAAATACTGTAGACACAGGTCATTCACAACATTTGCAACTCTGGATTGGTACATGGTCCATGGTCATATAGTTAAGCTGATTATGAACAACCTGAATGCAACTTGGTTCTCAATTTTGATATATGGGAATCCACATGGCTATTTTAAACCATCTAGAGGCCTCAAACTGGGGGATCCACTATCCCCTTCCTCTTTACCGTACTCACTGAGTTGTTAACTAGGAATTTAAGAATCCAATTTAACCATGGAAACATTGCAAAAATTTACGACACTAGGAATAGCTGCATCTTAAACCCAGTTGTCCTTCGCGGATGACACAGTTTTGTTCATGAAAGGCTCAACTAAGTCACTAAAGAACTTTATGCTATTCTTAAAATATTCCAGTTAGCAACTGGCCAAAAAAATCAATTTTGCAAGAGTTTTTACTACACTATTAAGAAACTAAGCAACTCTAAAAACACCGAGATTTCTAGACTGACTGGTATACAGCAGGGTACACTACCCTTCTCATATCTAGGAGTGACAGTTTATAGGGGTAGAAAGCTCAATAAAAAGTTTTATGGAGTGGTGAAGAACATAGAGTCTAGTGTTTCAAATTGGAAAAATAAATGGCTCTCAAAGAGGGGAGGTGGGTGTAAAATGAACACTGATAAAACATTTTCTAACTTCTAACCTCCATTCTGCAACATGTATGGGTTGTCACAGTCCCTACAGAGCACATAATCTCCCAAGTTCAGTCTATGCGTAGCAAGTTTCTGTGGGGGCAAACTGATCTTGAAGAAAAGAGACATTGGATTTCTTACGAAAAAATTTGCCACCCAACTCAGGAAAATAGCCTCGGAATCAGGTGTGTGAATGTAGTTTTTGACTCATTTTCCACCAATATTTGGTGGAAAATTCCAGCTAGGGCAATCCCCTTGGACAAGATTTATGCGGGCTTTCCAAAATAGCTATAGAGCAGCTTGCTGGATACAAAGACTCGATGGGGCAGCCTGTTGGATACAAAGACCTAACGCGCCCTAATTTTTTTGTCATCTATGCAAGGGCATTTATAGTTTAAATCAAGCTCTTCGTGCTTGGTCTTAGTGGTTCCGTAAATTTTTTTATTGGCCTGTATGCAGTTCCTGCGATACCTCTTTATTTGTTTTCTGACGGGGTGCCTCTTTTCTTTATTTGATGGTTTATGTTGATGACATTATTCTTACCAGGAATGATGGTCATTTTATTTGGATGTTTATTGATCAGGCTGATAAGGAATTCAAGATTATCGAACATGGCAATCTGCAGTATTTTTTTAGGTTTGGAGGTTGTTTGTACTTCCGATGGCTTATTCCTTGGTCAAGCCATATATGTCATCATGCAAGACTCTACTCCAGTTTCCATTCCATTTGTACCTTTTTTGCAACTGTCCAACTGTTTTGGTAAGGCGTTCGAAAATCCCACACTTTATCGTTCTTTGGTTGGTGCACTACAATATTTGTCGATGACACATCCCAACTTGTCCTATGCTGTGAATACGGCTAGTTTGTACATGCAGGCTCTTACTGATGACCACTATAAAGTTGTCACTTGGATTTTGTGCTAAGTGTGTTGTATACTCTACTATGGTCTTCAATTTCGCACAAATTTGTCTGCTTTACCAGTTTTGGGTTACTCTAATGTTGATTGGGCTCGTTGTATAGAGACTCATAGGTCTACATATGGTTATGCCATTTTCCAAGGTGGCAATCTAGTTTCATTGACTGCTAAGAAGCATTCTTTAGTTTCTTGTTCTAGTTTACAATCAGAGTACCGTGTTATGGCAAATACCATTGCGGAGTTAGCTTGGTAGATGAATCTTCTTCAGAATTTATGTGTATCAATTTGTGCACCTCCTGTGTTGCTATGTGATGATAATAGCGCTCACTTTGTGGCTTAGAATCCAGGTTTTCATAAGAAAGCCAAGTATATTGACATTGACTATCATTTTATGCGTGAGATGGTGTCTTCTGGCATGCTCAGGGTTGCTTATGTTTCTACAGACTTGCATCTTGCTGACATCTTCACAAAGGGTTTACCTCATCCTTAGTTTGAGTTTCTACGTTCAAAGATTTGCTTTGCGACCAGTCCTAGGTTTCGCTTGAGGGTGGTTATAGAGATGTAAATCAATTAGAATCAATCCTAAGCTTCGTTTGTGCACTGGTTCTTTACGGTACAATGATTTTTCTGAGTATGCTATTTCTAGTTTATTGATTGCTTTATTTTCTAAGATCGAGCCTCGCAGTCATCGCTTGACTGTCAAGGATCCTAAATGGGTTGCTACCATGGACTCAGAGATGAATGCTCTACGCACTCAATAGACGCGGGATTTGGTTCCTCGTCCTTCAAATGCAAATGTTGTTGGTTCCAAATGGGTTTATAGATTAAAGTACAAAGCTGATGGATCTCTTGAAAGACACAAAGCAAGGTTAGTTTCTCAGGGATTTTTGCAATTACCTAGCTTTGATTATGATTATACATTTAGTCCCATGGTGAAGGCATCTACTGTTAGTACTATTTTATCCCTTGATGTCCTTCGGAATTGGCCATTACGACAGCTTGATGTCAAGAATGCATTTTTAAATGGCATTCTTGATTCTCTGGTTTACATGGAGCAGCCTGCTAGATACAAAGACCCGATGCATCCTGATTTTGTTTGTCGTCTACGCCAGGCCATTTATGGTTTGAAGCAAGATCCCCGTGCTTGGTTTCCATGGTTCAGTTCCTTTTTTATTGGCCTGGGCTTTGTATGCAGTTCCTCTAATTCCTCTTTGTTTGTCTTTTTCTCAGGGTGGCATTTTGCTCTACTTGTTAGTTTATGTTTTTCATTATTTTTACCGGGATTGATGGTCATCTCATTCGGAAGTTTATTGATCGGGTTAATCAGGAATTCAAGATCGCGGATCTTGGCACTCTGCAGTAATTTTTGGGTTTGGAGGTTGTTCGTACATTTGATGGCTTGTTTCTTGATCAGGCAAGATATGCCAAGGACATTTTGTTGCGTGTCGGAATGCAAGATTCTTCACCTGTTTCTATTCCTTTTATGGTTTTTCTTTCTAGCTCTTCTGGTAAGCCATTTGGAAATCCCATTCTTTATCGATCTCTCGTTGGTGCACTTCAGTATTTGTCGATTACACGTCCCAATTTGTCTTATGCTGTGAACTCGGTCAGTCAGGTTGTGCTCCAAGTTGTCACCCAAATTTTGCGCTATGTTCGTGGTACTCTCCACTATGGTCTTCAGTTTCGCGCAAATTCATCTGCTTTACAAGTTCTGGGTTATTCTGATACTGACCGGGCTCGTTGCATTGAGACTCGTAGGTTTACATATGTTTATGCCATTTTCCTTGGTGGTAACCTGGAGTCTTGGAGTGCTAAGAAGCAACCTACAATTTCACTTTCTAGTTCCGAATCAGAATACTATGTTATGGCAAATACTGTTGTGGAGTTGCCTTGGTTGCTGAATCCTTTTTTGGGATGTACGTGTATCGACTCGTGCACCTCTTGTTTTGCTGTGTGATAACAATAGTGCTCTCTTCCTAGCTCAGAATCCAGTTTCGCATAAGAGAGTCAAGCACATTGATATTGACTATTATTTTGTGCGTTAGATGGTGTTTTCTTGAGGGTTGCTCATGTTTCTACGGAATTGCAAGACATCTTTAGTACACTAGACTGAAAGAATTACTTCAGATGCCTTTTTAATAAATTACTGCTCTTGGTTATGATATTATTTCAGAAACTAAAAAGTTTAGCTTTGGTATTTAGGGCTTCGATCTGTGTATTACGTGATCGAGAGGTGGTAATTTTATCCGACAGAATTACTACTCTACTTAGCGATGTTAATACATTATTTGTGAAGTAAAAATGCACATTGTTATCGCCATTTGCAAGAAAATTTCTGTTCACTCATTTACAAAAACTCAACCTTTAGACTTTGTAGTGGTTCAAAGAAAAGTGTATTCATCCGTCTCATTTCAATCTGCATACTTTGACTTTCAACAATTGATTTAAATTTTTTTAAATCCTTAATATCTTTCGTTAGGAATAATTTAAACTTGAGAAAAGTTTATATTTTGAAAATACATGTTATAACAAATCTAACAAGGTATCAGACAATAATAATTACTTAAAGTGGGTCTCCTGACAGGCGGCCTGTCCATAAGCTTAGGACATCCCACTTATTTCTTACCTTATACACTACATTTGTTAAATACATACAAAATTTAGAAAGTTAGAAAATACTTTTTTATATCATATATTTTTTTATCTTCACATTAAAATACATATTATTATTTGTTTTAACTTAGAAAATACGATATTTAAATTTTATTAAAAAATTACAATATTTAAGGTAAAACCTCCTGTGGACTATCCATAAACTTATGGAAAGACTGTCTTTCCTGAAACTTTACCTTATATTTATATACTAATTCAATTTTATGATCAAGTAAAGAAATTTTGACTAAATGAATTATTAAATTGCAGAAATGAGACAGAGGGAGTACAAAAGTTACTTGATGAGATTGCAAATGGTCGAACTGTACATTACTATAAAATGTCTTTGATCAAGATGTTTGGTTCATACCGTTTTTGATTTGTGGGCTTTGTAGAATAAACATGACCAATTAGGTCGATGATGGTGAGATCGTAGTGGTTCCAATTTTGGTGGTGGCAGTTTGTTGGTGGTGCAGCGTTTGGGTGTTCTCATGAGGGCGTCCATAACTATTCAAATGGATGGAGTTTCAGGCTCCACTGAGCTTCAACAGATTCAATTCAATGGTGGTGTCTCCTAGTTAGGTCCTATATTAGGATGTTGTTATGTAATTTGGTTTCTTGTATATATTCTTTCATAAAAAAAACCAATAAAGTAATGCCTTATTCAGAAATCGTAAAATCCATCGCCATTAATATTTCATTAAAATTAGTGATTCGTACATTTAACTTCCGACTTCAAGACCATTATCAAAAGTTTTGCACACTCAAAGAATATCCTCACTTTTGTATTAAAGTTCGATGACTTAAAAGCAATATTATGAAATTTAACTTATATTAACATAATTGTTGTTCAGAACGCCTACACTATGGGAGTAATATGTATTTCACAGGAGCAACTGGCACAATCAGTTTTTTTCCATGCATTACCCCAACCTAGTATTCTGACAGTTTGATTTGCATTAAAAAAATGCAGACAACGACGATTCATGAGTGTTTCATATCCAATCCAAATTGCCTTGAAAATGTCTATCAACCGGTTCACACAATTATACAACGTCGTTATATTGAATCCTCGTGTCATCGTAAACATAAAACATATAAATGCAAACTCATGGTCTTCACCTTCAAAAAATAATGCAATATCACCAATGCGTAAGAAGCTGGAAGATTCCCTAAACGGACAACTTGTTTGAGAAAATTGATATCGTTGGGTGGATCCTACCTTCCAGTATAATCCATCTGAAAACGATAAATATAGAACAATTTCATATAATTTAAGAAAAAATGTATTTATGTTTTAAATATGACACGTACAAACACACCACTCCTTTCCGGTACAAGGCTTTCAGATTTTTGCATCATGCATCCACAAAGTTTGGAAATTCATGGATCACATCATGCACTGAACAATCATAATATTTTCCGATGAAACTTGTATATATATCACGCTTTTTGTGGAAATATTGCTAAATATATGGCACAATATACGACACCAACATATATCAGGTAACACTTAAGGTAATACCTAAAGTAATACTTGGAACGTTGTCTAATGTAATACTTGTAACATCATCTAATGTATGAAAAATGCATAAGACAACAACATCTAATTTAACATCACCTAAGGTAACTCTTGTAAAAGTTATACAATAGCACCTAAAGTAACACTTTTACAAGTATTACCTTTGCTGATTTTACATTAGATCTAACGTAAAACTTTTAAAAATTGAGGTAACACTTTTCAATATTTATGTGGCACTTTTCAAAATTTTAAGTTACCCTTTATTGGCTATTGTAATATTTTTAATAAGTGTTGCATGGAAAGTGTTACGATAGCTCTAATATTTAGTAGTAAGGGTTATCTAATAAGACGAAGGTTAATATTAATCCCCGTGTTTATTTACATTATACAATGTTTTATTATTAACTGCCCTAAACAATATACTGCTAGACAATGGTTAAAGTAAAACGCCATTCTGTAGCAGCACAATGATTGGACATGCTCTCCATCCATGTTAAGATATCATAACATAAAAAGGGTGGCAGTTCCACCCTTGAAACTCAAAATCGCCACGTAAATGTGCATTTAATGGCCAATCCTGAATTAGTGAACTATTTATGTATCCAATTTTGACTCCTTTTTATAGGATGGAAGGAATACAACTTAAAAATTATTTTAAAATTTTAAATTAACAAATGAAACAAGTATTGAAATTTGGGGAGGTTAACAGGTAAGTAAAAAAATTTTTATTGCACTGTAATTTCAAAGAGATAGAAATTAAGAAAAAGGCCCCGAAACAATAATGAAAAATAACGCAACTAATTTTTGGTGATATTCACCCACCGTCCTTAATGTCCATTCTCTAAATTTACCAAAACAAAAAAGTACTTTTTAAAAATAAAAAGTTGTTACCAAGTGAAGTAATGGTAATTAATATGTAAAACTTAATCCTGCACTACAAATACCCCTCTTCAAACATTCAGAGTACAAGCTTTCTTAAATCACTCTTCTTCTCACCATATCCTCATCCCAAAGTTTTTGTATGGAAAGCTTACACACTGGTGGACTTGGTGATGATATTCATGGGAAGATGAATGTCTCTAATAATCCCACAATCCTTAATGTTTTATCACTAGATCTTCATTTATCTTCATTAGAAATTTATTCTAGTGCAACTTCTTTTCTAGAGCCCACTAGTGCAAAGGAACACGAGATTCAAATTATGTTGGTGGCCAATGACAAAGAGTCCTTACTGTCCACTGCTAGAATGTTCGCTCTTAATTCTTGTCAAAGTAAAACTGATTTAATTAATTTATTCTTTCTAATATTTCTAGTAGATTGTCCAGTTGCTATTGACTTTTTTGTGTGTTATATAAGGTTAAAATTGGCCATAGTGGTTAGAAAAAATAACAAATTCATACGATTTAGTAGTCAGATTTTGGCAATTTTTGTTAATCTTTCTCCATACTCTTTTTTTTATCTATTCTAAAAAAATTGAATTTAAAAAATAATGTATGATTATTTCTTAATTCTAAAAATAATTTTAAGATTCCTTATTAATATCTCACAATTCATTTTTTGTATATATTAGTTGTAAGTAAACATTCTTACATTAAAATTTGTTTAAAAAAAACAAAGAAATTGAGTAAAATGAAAGTGTATTTTTAAAGGGGTGTTTTCAATAAATAAATGTTTTCTTATATTAGATATTTATACTCTAGAGTCCTAAATATATATTTGGTCCTATAAAATAATTTCATAAATCAAGACCTTATTAAGGCCCAAAATTGACATAATTACCTACGACCTCATGAATGCAATGTCTGTTTAAGTTGACTTTGAAATTTCTTTTTTTTGTATTAAATAAAATAAATATTTAACTTTTTTTTGTTCAATGAATATATTTTATTTGGATGATTGACTTTCAACAAAACTTTAAATATTTTACCATCTTATGTTGATATTCCTTATTCCATCATAATATCTATAAAGTCAAATAGGAAGTGAACGTATATATTTTTAATTTAATTCATTAGCATGTAATTTAATTGCATGTTTTTATGTGGACAACCGTTTTTAGATGTTGACAATAGTTGTTTATTATAGTCTTGATTTATATTAACTTTTAAAACTATTTGAATTTCATAGACAATGGTGGTATCGGGATCTATTGCAATGAAGACTATCTCAGCTAGAAAAAAGCAATTTGACATGGTTTTTATAGATTCAGAATTAACTGACATGGATAGTTTTCAGCTCTGCAAAGAAATTGAAAAATGGGCATCGTAGTTGTTGGTAAATATTTTTTAAACACTACTCATCGTCATCTAAATTAATTTAATTTTTTTGCATGCAAAAATACTCATTAAATTTTATTCCTATAGTTTTCTCAATTGAATTTTAATTTCATCAGTAACATCTACAAAGGAAGACCCTGAGCTGACATACCACTGGACAATGGAGCATTCCTTTTCATCAAGAAACCAGTTGATGAGTTAAGTACGAAGTACTTGCACCAATTTGTGGTAAAGAAAAGAATTCAAAGTAGCATAATGAAAATGGATGTAAAAATTAATGATAGCCATGGAGATTTTCCTTCCTAAAGGTATATTATTTACTGAGAGTGCTAATGAAGATGCCGTGCGGAAGAAACGAACATATAGGAGGAAGAATGGTACAGAAAAGGGTGATACTGATCATCCTGCTCAGGTTAGCCTATTGTGTGATCAAAAAAATTTGAATGTTGAAATATTTTCCATTGATAACTTCAAAATGAAAAGATGTGCATCGAATGGACAAAGGAGCTGCACCAAAGATGAGATCATGGTGGTTCCAATTTTAGCGACGGCGGTTCGTTGGTGTTGCACCATTGGGGTGTTCTCATGAGGGCGTCCCTAGCGATTCAAATGGATGGAGTTTTAGGCTACAGCGAACTTAAACAGATGCAATGGTGGTGTCTCCTAGTTAGGTCCTAAATTAATATGTTGATATGTAATTTTGTGGCTTGCATGTAATCTTCAAAAAAAACATGACAAGTATAGTATTGCCTTATTCAGAAATCGTAAAATCCATCGCCTTTAACATTTCATTGAAATTAGTGATTTGTACATTTAATTTTCGACTTCAAGATCATTATCGAAAGTTTTGCATGCTCAATGAATATCATCATTTTTTAATTAAAATTCAATTACTTAAAAGAAATATCATGAAATTTAAATTATATTAACATAATTGTTGTCCAAAACGCCTACACCGTGGGAGTAATATGTATTTCAAAGGTGCAGCTAGCACAATCAGTTTTTTTCCATGCATTACCCCAACTAAGTATTCTGACTATATGATTTGCATTACAAAATGCAGACAACGACGTTTCATGAGTGTTTCCTTAATGTGTTTCATGAGTGTATGTCCAATCCAAATCGCCCTAAAAGTGCTTATCAACCAGTTCTGGCAAGTAGAGAGCGTCCTTAGATTGAATCCTCGTGTCATCATAAACATAAAACATATAAATGTAAACTCATTGTTTTCACCTTCCAAAAATAGTGCAAATATCACCAACGCATAGGACACTGGAAGATTCCCTAAACATACAACTTGTTTAAGAAAATTGATATCGTTGGGTGGATCCTGCCTTCCAGCATAATCCATCTGAAAATGGATAAAGATAGAACAATTTCATATAATTTAAGAAAAATGTATTTATGTTTTAAATATGACACGTGCAAACTCACCACTCCTTTCCAGTACAAGGCTTTCAGATTTTTGCATCGGATGCATGCATCCACAAAGTTTGGAATATCATGGTTCACATCATGCACTGAAAAATCATAATATTTTCCGATGAAACTTGTATATATATCACGTTTTTTGTGGAAATATTGCTAAACATACATAACACTATACAAAAACAACATATATTATGTAACACTTAAGGTAATACCTAAGGTAAAACTTGGAACGTTGTCTAATGTAATACTTGTAACATCATCTAATGTAAGAAAAATGTATACGACAACAACATCTAATTTAACATCACCTAAGGTAATACTTGTAAAAGTGTTACAATAGGTTCAAAGTGTTACAATAGCACCTAAAGTAACACTTTTACAAGTATTACATTTGGTGATGTTACATTAGATCTAACGTAACACTTTTTAAAATTGAGGTAGAACTTTTAAATATTTATGTAACACTTTTCAAAATTTTAAGTAACGCTTTATTGGCTATTGTAACATTTTTAATAAGTGTTGCAGAAAAGTGTTACAATAGCTCTAATTTTTTGTAGTGAGAGTTATCTAATAAGACGAAGGTTAATATTAACCCCGTGTTTCTTTACATTATATTATGTTTTATTATTAACTATCCTAAACAATATACTACTAGATAGCCGTTAAAGTAAAATGCCGTTTGTTGGTATTTTGTATCCATACAACAATTGGGCATCCTCTCCGTCCATGTTCAGATATCTTAACATAAAAAGGATGGCGGTTCCGCCCTTGAAACTCCAGAATGCCGCGTTAGTGCGCTATTAATGGCCAATCCTGCATTATTGAACAAACTATTTATGTATCCAATTTTGACTCCTTTTTATCGGATGGAAGGAATGCAACTTAAAAATTATTTTAAATTTTTAACTTAACAAACGAAACAAGTTTTTTAATTTGGGGTTGTTAACAGGTAAGTAAAAAAACAAACAACATTTATTGCACTGTAATTGCAAAGAGATAGATTTAAAGAAAAAGACACCAAAACATTAATGAAAAACAACCCAACTAATTTTTGGCGATATTCACCCACCGTCCTTAATGCTCATTCTCTAAATTTACCTAAATAAAAATTTAATTTGTTTTTAATAAAAAAGTTGTTACGAAGTGAAGTCATGGTAATTAATATGTAAAACATTATCCTGCACTACAAATACTCCTTTTCATACATTCAGAGTACAAGCTTTCTTCAATCACTCTTCTTCTTACCATATCCTCATCCCAAATTTTCTATATGGAAGGAATACACACTGTTGGACTTGGTGATGATATTCATGGGAAGATGAATGTCTCTAATAATCCCATGATCCGGAATGTTTCATCACCCCATTTATCTTCATTACAAATGTATTCTGGTACAACTTCTTTTCTAGAACCAACTAGTGCAAAGGAACATGAGATTCGAGTTATGCTGGTGGACAATGACAAAGAGTCCTTACTGTCCACTGCTAGAATGCTCGATCTTAATTCTTGTCAAGGTAAAACTGATTTAACTAATTTATTCTTTCTAATGTTTCTTGTAGATCGTCTAGTACTATTGACTTATTTGTGTGTTGTATAAGGTTAAAATTGGTCACAATGGTTAGAAAAAATAACAAATTCATAAGATTTTGTAGTCAGATTTTTGCATTTTTTTGTTAATCTTTCTCCATACTCTTTTTTTATCTACTCTAAAAAAATTGAATTAAAAAAATAATGTATGATTATTTCTTGATTTTCAAAATAATTTGAAGATTCCTTATTGATTAATATCTCTTAATTCAATTTTTTTTGTATATATCAGTTGTAAGTAAACATTCTTACAGAATTGTTTTAAAAAAAAACAAAGAAATGGAGTAAAATGAAAGTGTATTTTTAAAGGGGTGTTTTCAATAATTTTTTTTCTTATTTTATATATTTATACTCTACAATCCTAAATATATGTTTTTTCCTATAAAATAAAGTCATAAATCAAGACCTTTTTGAGGTCCAAAATTGACATAATTACCTATGACCGCATGTATGCACAATCTTTGACTTTGAAATTTTATTATTTTTTGTGTTAAATAAAATAAATTTATGAAATTTTTTTGTTCAATGATTTTTTTTTATTTGTATGATTGACTTTCAACAAAATTTTAAATATTTTACCATGTTATGTTGATATTCCTTAATTCATCTCAATATCTATAAAGTCAAATAGGAAGTAAAAGTGTATATTTTTAATTAAACTCATTAGCATGTAATTTAATTACATGTTTTTATGTGGTAAACAGCTTTTAGATGTTGACAATAGTTGTTTATTATAGTCTGATTTATATTAACTTTTAAAACTATTCGAATTTCAGTGACAATGGTGGTATCGGGCTCTATTGCAATGAAGACTATCTCAGCTGAAAAAAAGAAATTTGACATGATTATTATAGATGCAGAATTATCTGACTTGGATAGTTTTCAGCTCTGCAAAGAAATTGAAAAGATGGGCATCCTAGTTGTTGGTAATTAGTTTTTAAACTCTACTCATCGTCATCTAAATTAATTTAATTTTTTGCATGCAGAAATATTCATTCCATTTTATTCCAATAATTTTCTCAATTGAATTTTAATTTCATCAGTAACATCTACAAAGGAAGACCCCGAGCTGACATACAAAGCACTGGACAATGGAGCATTCCTTTTCGTCAAGAAACCAGTTGATGAGTTAAGTACGAAGTACTTGCACCAAATTGTGGTAAAGAAAAGAATTCAAAGTAGCAAAAAGAATATGGGTGTAGAAATGATAGCCATGGAGAATTTCCTTCCTAATGGTATATTATTTACTGAGAGTACAGATGAAGATGCCATGCGGAAGAAACGAACATATAAGAGGAAGAATGGTACAAAAGAGGGTGATAATGATCATCCCGCTCAAGTTAGCCTATTGTGTGATCAACAAAATTTGAATGTTGAAATATTTTCCATTGATAAATTCAACAAGAAAAAGATGTGCATTGAATGGACAAAGGAGCTGCACCAAAAATTTATGGATGCTATTGCTCAACTTGGTGAAGGAAGTATGTCTTATACTCTTTTTTTACTTTCTTTACTTTAAAGTATTTGCACAATTTTGCATATATAAATGTCTGAGTATGTGTGTGGTTTTTAATTATAAGCATAGATGGATATAAAATTTGTTTTAAGTAATATTAATAACATATTTTTTCATTTTAGTTGTGCTATACTAACATATTGATATGTGAGCTGATTCTTTTATAATTATATATATCAGATTGTTATCCAAAAGAGATTTTGGAACTCATGAACGTTCCTGGTCTTACACGTATGCATGTTGCCAGCCATCTTCAGGTTAGTGTAACTATTACACTTACTTCTAGAAAACTTTAAGTTAAGATTATTGACGTAATTAATTGTTGAAATAATTTACTTATATATTATTGAAATATATTTTGATATGCTAAAAGATGTTTAAACTTCTTTTTTTTCATGAATTTTTGAACAAATTAGGTAAAGTAAGACTTGTTTTAGTAAGCAATAACCACAAATATTTTAAATCAAAACTCTATTCGTGGATAAATAGCAGTGTTTGACTTTTATGGTTTTCTTTTCATTGCCTAGAAATGCCGTCATGATAAATGGAGATCCCCTTTAGAGCGCAAGAACCAATATCAAAAGCGCAAATTTTCTACTCCTGGTACTAGTGCTAAAAAGGAGAATGAAAAGATTAAGGTGTTTGGGTGTATGCCTCATTTAGATTATGAGTCTCAAGCAAAGGTGCAGAAGAATCACCATCTTGTTTCAGTGTCTTCTTTTGGTAATAAGCCGACAGAAAAACTACAAACATCGGACTCTAGAAATGGCACTCTTCAAAATTTCAATATTCCAACAGCTAACTTTCCTGAAAAGGAAAATGGCCCAGCAAGATGGATGGAACATGTAGATCTTATTGAAGGAGAATCTCCAAAGTGGACAGCTCAAGGAGTTCAACTTCTTAATCCAACAAGTCACCCATGGGCATTTCCTCTTCCAACATTCAATATTGTTCCCTCAGTGACAATTAACAACAACGCTACAACAACATGCTATGGTCCTATTCATGTGGCTTGTGATGATCCAACCAAAGAGGCAATAAATGCAAACATCAATTTGATACCTCCCTTGGAAATATCTGATGTTCTCACAGATGAACTATTCACAGAGTTTGAAGAAATGAACTTTCTTCCGCCTGAGTTTCCCAGTTTTTCATTGGACAACAAATTTGAGAATTATGACAATCATATTGGAGATGAAGTGCATCATCCTCGATGGGTTTGTTTTTGTTAATAATTTTTACACTAATTCACTTTATTGTTGATCATAGATGAAAATTTTCTTACTTTTAAAATGATGACAGGTTTAAATGGGGTGAATGTGGCAACTGAACTGCTCGTGAATGCGAATTTGACAACTATGGATGCATTAAGAGTCATGAAGGATATTTGAAAGATAGAGTTGATAAGAGGATAGTGTCCTCACTTTGTTCCATTGAAATATTTGTTATGAACAAATTTTTTAGGTTGATTTCAATAATAAGTATGTATTAATCCCTGGATTAGTAAAATGCTTGACAAGAAGTTTGAATTTCTCAAGATTATGTTGTATGCTATAATCATGTTTCAAAATATTGTTATTTATTTAAGATATAAAAACAATATTTATAAAATCAATGCATTCTAACAAACAACCATAGGACTGGTGTTCCCACCTCTGTACTAAGGGATAAATGTTTATACTGGTGTTTTGGTTTAACAATATCATATTTAAGGGAATTGACTTTAATATTTTTCGCTTGTAAAGAGTTTATTATCATTAGAACCTTGAACAATAAATATCTTTAAATTTAAGAAATTGATACTACTGAACTTTTAGAATTTTTACAACATAATTATAATGGGAATTTTTTTTATCTATCGTATATAATAAGTCAAAGCATGTGGGTCCTTAAAATTTTAGATATTTTAATCTAATGCCCCTATGTTAGTAGAGAATAAGGTTCATGCATTTAATCCTTCAACTCTTAATGTTTGAAATTAATTGTCAAATAGATTTGTTTGGCAATATATTTTAGTTTATATACCTTAATGTTGGCTAAACGGTTTTTTTAATCTTTAATGTATGCTCACTTCATAAAGAAGTGAAATTCAAAGATTGTACATGTTAAGAAAATTCTATTCCCAAATCATAGTTTTTTTTTTCTATGAGTCATTATGTTAAGAGCTAGAATTTGTTTTCCAATACCTAACTCATGATACACGCCTATGATGCATTATAAATTAAGAGATCGATAATAATTTGTTGAATAGGTTGGATTTATTAAATTAAATTCCTTGAAATTATACTATAAATTATTTTGTGTAATTTGAAACGGAACACATAAGTTGGAAAATTAGGGAATGGTAGATTGGTCTTCTCACAAAAAAAAAAACTCCATGAAATAGAAAATTGGATAATTCTTAAAATACAGAACCAACCCCCCCCCCCCCCCCCCCCCCCCCCCCCCCCCCCCCATCTTCCTTTAGTAACGATAGGCAGTAGAGAAATCATCCAGTTATTTCCTATATAATCTCTACTATATTATTTTTTGTCAAAAATGAAAGCATCTGTTATTAGAAAATAGTTACTTTGTGTACTAGCATTAAATGTGGATGAGATAGATAACTACATTTAGCAGTGCTTTTTACAATATCAGTTGCTATAAAACGGATAAAGAAACCCTTAATATTGACAAAAAAAATAATAGAGGGGTTGCATTCCTAAGATTTTCCTACCCAACTTCATTGCTTAGAGATTTACAATACAACATTCAATATAATTTGTAAAGAGTATTTAGAGGTAAAATATATTTCTTTGATTCTGAAATATATACAAGTATGGTTTGATTTGCCATGTCGATATTGTAAATATATAAAAGTTTGGTTTGATTTAACTTTCTCTAAACTCTAGCTTAATAGAACATGGATAGGAATCCCATAAACCCTTATCATAGTGACAGTTTTGATCATAAAAAAAATTGAACAAATACTGAAATTTGGAGAGGTTTACAGGTAATAATGTTTGTGCATTTAATCCCTCTACTCTTATGTTAATAAAATTTTGAAATTAATTATCAAGTTGAATTGATTGGTAATATATTTTAGTTCATATACATGAATCTTGACTAACAAGGAATTTTTTAAAATCTTACTGTATGATCACTTTAGGAATAACTAAAAGTCAAAGAATGCATGTGTGATGAAAATACTATTCCCAATTCAAGAATTTTGCCTTTGAGCCATTAAGTTAAGCGATCATAAAAGAAATTATGGATGCCTAATTCATGGTACACACCTATGACGCATTAAAAATTCAGAGATCGACAAGAATTCTATTAATTAAAAGGTGAAATGAATTAAATTAAAATTCCTTGATGTTATACTATGGAATATTTGGGGTAATTTGAAAAGGAACTGATATAAGTGAAAAATGAGAGATTAGTGAATTGATCTCCTCATAGACAAATTCTGTTGTATAGAAAATTAGATAACTCTAAGTACCCATATTAAATTTGAAATGGAATTATATTTTTTTGATAGTCTTGCAAACTATTTATGTTGTTTATATATCACACAAAGGCCTGCATATAGATGTTTTCGTTACTATATCATATATATACCCTCAGTAATCTAGGTGGAAATTCATATAAATTTAAGTTTTGACAACTTGTATGTAAAATGTCTGGGTTTGAAAATCTAGAGTACCCAAGAAAGTATTTCGGTTAGAAATTTTTTAAAAAAAAAAACTTGTATGATTATCTGATAAATTGATTTGGAAATGAACCTGCGCTAAGCAATCAAGTAATTAACATAACATAGTACTCATAATATTCTTAATGTTTATGCTCCACCAGAAAAATGAAAGATCTATCTCACCAATGATA
Source organism: Rubia yunnanensis (assembly GCA_037428765.1). Classification (NCBI taxonomy): domain Eukaryota; kingdom Viridiplantae; phylum Streptophyta; class Magnoliopsida; order Gentianales; family Rubiaceae; genus Rubia; species Rubia yunnanensis. The sequence goes on from CM075068.1 coordinate 90,506,538, forward strand.
CTATATACTTCACATGTTGTGAATTTGATTTTGAAATTACTGGAGAGTGATATTTAACTGAGTACGTTAGAGATTTTAATGCTCACTGGTACTAGTTCGTTGTGTTTACGTGAATAGTGCTTATCGTTTGAGGATAATAAATCATTCAATTTTTTTGTTAACATTTGAAATGAACTTACATGATTATATAAAAGATTTATGCATCTATTTTCTAGATATTCAAGATAGAATTTGTTTCATCTGAATTAAAATATTACCTTTTGCTATTAAATATATATATATATATATATATATATATATATATATATATATATAATATGCAACTGGTGAGCGTCGTTTCACTCTACACAATAGTCTGTAAACTTTCAAGATGAAATTAACACAGTAGCAGGCAGAATCGATCCCAGAAGGAATGGAGAAATAACTATAAAAATAATACCTACTATTATAGAGAATTTTCGCGTAGCCACCATACCTTAATTTTCAAGATTTGTCTAGAACTAATAATGCAACTAACTAATATAAAATATGAATTAGTAATGAAAACTAACAAATATAAAAATCTATGACATTTATGGAGAATGTAATCGGTTCAGAATAACTTACATTAGTTAACATCAATCATCAGCGCAATAAAGATTTAATCCATACATATCTATCAGTTATAGGTTGGTAGGTACGCTTAAACTCTCCCATTCCTCCTAACCTTGTCTATAGTTGATGAATTATAATTAACCAATTTTTTATCTTACAAAGATGCCCCCAAAGTATTCGCTAAACTAGATACACACCTCGGTAGCATTAAGAATGAAAAAAGGTACAGACAGGTACACATTAGTGGACTTAAGTATCACTTCTGAAGTGCCACCTCATGAATTTTTATAAAAACTAAGTAAGAAGCAATTACTAACATTGGACCTCATTAAACAAGCACTTCCTTGATTTTTTTTTTTAAACATTAAACCACTAGTTGTTTGGGGGGGGGGGGGGGGGGGGAGGGGGGCGTTCATAGGCTCCCCAAACCTTCAGCCAAATTATAACCCTTAAGTTTAGTTCTGAATATTCAAGTTCCTAATCTAATGTCAATGTGATTTGTCGCTCTTCTAAGACAAAAATGCGACACTTAATGTAATGTGTTCTATTGACTATGTTTCTACCTCTTAGACCTCCACCCCTATGTTAATCTAAGGGTATCCAGATAATCAATTGAACACATCGCCAAATGAATCAAAATTATGGAGCATCAGTGAGCTTGAAATGAGAAGCATAAGTTATTGGATTTTCAGATTCACGATCCCTAATCTATCACCAATCAAAGATGCTCTTGTTTCATCGTTCAACTCAATCTAATCCTAGAGTTCTCTAACTTGGATTCTATTTGCTTCTGCCATCTTGGCCAAGGCATGAGCCACAAAATTTTGCTCCCTGAGAACATGAGTGATTGATGTGTTGCATTGGAGCATTAGTTGCTGCAGCTTCCATGTCTTTGTGATCAGTTTCAATGGGCATCTATTGTTCCCTTTCATGAATATACATACCTAAAAAAACCCAGTTTGTATAGTAAGAGATAGAAGATTGGATTGTATGCATAGTTCCATTCCCGAGGTTAGTGCAAGTAATTCAGGCTCCAGTGCATCTGTTGCATGAGGAATGTTATCACCATCTAATATGTGGTCTATACGCTCTGCATTTCAAACTACAATCCTTGCCTTTCGATCTACAATCCACATAGATGCATTTATCAATATCCTTTGTGATTCTATCTACCAGTATTTTAGAACAGATTCTGTTGCTAAAATTTGATAGAGATTGGGTCTGTAGTCATAAAGGGTGGCTGTGATAGGGATTTTTGGTATAAGAAAAATAAGTGTTCTTGAAATGTTTACTGGTATAAAAACAACACACATAAACTCCCGTGCACACTTAAAGTATATCTGATTTGATGATATCCCTAGGCTATCTGTAAAAGAATCATGGGTATCCATCAGGACCAGCAGTACTGTCCGAGTTCAAACTAAATACTATCTACCTTAGCTCTTCCATGTCTATCATTTTAATTAGGTGGGAGTTGTCTTCATTAGTAATTATCCTAGGAATGTAATCTAAACATTGTCTTAATGCCTCTCCTGTGATGTCTGAGTTAGCTTGGCTAAGGAGTTCCTTGTAAAAGGTTGTTGCATGATTTCCTATATATGCTGGTTTCATTAGCCATTGGTTTGATTCATTTCTGATTTTATTAACCTTTAACCTAGAGTGTCTATCCCCGACAGAGTTATGAAAGAATTTTTTATTTTTATCGGCTCCTTATAGCCATTTTAATCTGGACTTCTGCTTCCACCAGAGGTTTTCTTCCTTTAGGTGCTGGTTCAAGTCTGCTATGGCCTGCGATAGATGGTTATGGTCATGATCTGAGAGAGATTGGTCATAGGCTATCTCTAGTTTCCGTACTTTGATCTCAGCTTTCTGAATGTTCTGAAAGACATTTCCAAAAACATTCTTATTCAACTATTTCAAAGCATTTTAAGTCTTTTTTAGTTTTAATGAGAAGCCTATCATTTCCGATTGCTCTGTAATAGTCTCCTTGTTGGTCTTAATCACATAACTCTGGTCTCTCTAACCACATTTTTTGAAATTTGAAGGCTCTAGGGGCTGAAGTTTCCTGTAGATGGGTGTCTAGTAATAGTGGTGAATGATCTTATTGAATCCTATTTAGTACTTATACATATGTGTTAGGGTATTGAGCATTCCATTCATCATTTGCCAAAATTCTATCAAGTCTTTTGCAAACCCTATATACCCATCTTCTATTATTAGTCAAAGTGAATCTATTCCCTATAGTGGTTAGATCATTTAAGCCAGTTAACTGAATATATGTTTCAAAATCTAATATACTATTAAGATCCGGGGTACAGTTGCCCTTATATTCAGAAATTGTCCCAGTGACTTTAAAGTCTCCTGCATATATTGTAGACATAGGCTAATCATTGTTCAGGTGTGTGAGTGCATGAAACAATTGGGCTCTCAGTTGTCTATTATGTTTACCATAAATAGCTATGATTTGAAATCTAGCATTATGGTCTGCATTGGTAACCAGTAATTTTATAAAATCTTGGTTATTAACTGTGAGTGTGGGGATTAGATTCTTCCTTAAAAATAACCATATTCTTGAATTCTGTGAGGCCATGGCATTATCAAATCCATATTGAATCCTAAACATATCAATTTTCTCTTTTTTTTAGTGTTAATTATGATCAGTATGTCAAGCCTGTGAGTGTGAATTAGCTTTTGTAATCTTAGCCAAGAAGCATATATACCTCAATATTCCACATAAGTATTTTAAGATTCATAAGAGAGTTTGGTTCTAGCTTTCAAGCGAGTGGTGACTATATTTGTAGAGTTGAAAACGCTTCTCAATCTTTCTGGAGGCTTCTGTTTAGGGTTACCTGGAGCCTTGTCATTCTACCCTATAGTTCCTTCCTGATCCTGTGAATTCATTTCAGGTTCCACGTATAGTTCTTTTCCAATAGACCAATCCATAGCATCAATGTGTGCCTTAGATCCATTTCCACTAGTCTGTACTTATGGGTTACATTTAGTCAGCAATAATAGCATTTCTAAGGCTGTGAATAATAGCATTTGTATCAGAACAAGTGTAGGTTTCCTGAGAAGGATCAAAGTCCTATTTCTTTATGATCTGAACATCATCCGCTGAGCGCCAGTTTGAGAAATTCCTATTTTTTGTGGACTTGCAGAGTATTGAAATGAGTCTTTGGTCTACAGTATTGAAATGAGTCTTTCTTTATGGACTTGCAGAGTTCCTTTTCATCGGGATCTTTTGGCTGAATGTGGTAATTCCTCTGCCTCTGGATACCATTACTGACTCAATTTTAGTTTGGATGTTTTCAACCGCATCTTAGAAGACCTCATCATCAGTAATATTCATTTGTTCCTTATTCCTTGTTTGCTCCCTTGAGTCAGGTTCAGGGATTGGCACCCACTTCTCAGATTTCTTCTAATTTTGGACTTTGGGCTTAGGGATTCCACATTTTGATGTTTGATAGCCAATCTTTAAGCACTTGGAGCAGTATCTGGGATGATCTTCATACTTTATATCATACAACTTTCTCTCCTTGGTTGACCCAACTCATATTCTTATTGGGAAATCATACCTGAGATCCATTTCCACAAAGAGACGAATTATGGAGGCCCTCGTATGGTTGATTGTAGGTTGATCTACAAAAAGGAGCTTACTAAGGTGACTAGCAATGTGCAAGATTAATTCCCGATGCAGATAATACGCCGGCGAGAACTCTACTATAAGCCATATTGGAACCAAAGGTGGTTTCTCTTTTACATCAAATGTATTGGTCCACTTGAGTACTTTCATGATAGTGCCTTCAAGTTCTAGTTCCTCTTGATCCAATAACATTGAATATCTTCGTCGAGATCAAATTTGTTGAAGATTTGCCTCCTATCTAGCGTTGTGATTATTGCTTCTCCTTTGAATCATATCTTCTTGAAGTGGTGCCTGATAAATTCAAGAGATGGTCTTCCCCTGGGGAACTTTCCGATAAGGTTTTGCTTGAATGCTCAGAGAGTAAGTCAATCTCGGCATCATCAAAAAAATGGTAATTTCCATTTGGAATTCAGTAACATGATTGAGATTCAGTTTTGATTTGGGGTTTTGGTTGGGTTGTTGAGTGAGAGCAGATTTGTATTATAGCGGCAGACTCACGCCAGAGGACGGAGCTGCCATTGGGCTAGGTTTCTGGTGACTATTGGGTGGGAATTGTAACGTTAATGGCAAATATTTTCGTTGGAAATGGTGGCTGTAATATTATAATAGTTGTGCGTTGAGTAGCAGAGAGTGGTAGGAGAATTTCTAGAGAGTTTATGAGTTTTCATTCACGACTTCTTAGATAATCTTTTTCACTTTAAATTACAATTAATTTAAAAATACAAAACTAAGTGTCAATCATTGATTGTTTGACATTTCACAAATAAAGAGGTACCAACTCCTTAATTGAGAAGCAACACCTTATTAAAGAGTGGTTCTTAAAACTCCACAATGGTTCTCCTTAAATAAGGAGTGCTCCTTATTAAGAAAAAGGGAGTAAAGGATCATTGTGGATGCTCTACCCTTACCTAACTAACTAATGTTTACCTCTCTGTCTCTCTCCCTTTTCCAGTTAAACATAAGTATTCCCTCTGTCACATTTCAAATTTCACCGTGCTTTTGACAGTTGACTTGAAAAATGTTTGATCCTTAATATATTTTATTAAGGATAGTTAAAAATTGTGAAAATTTAATATTTTGAAAATGCATGTTATAACAAATATAACAATGTATCTTTGTTAAACGTTTTGATAGAAAACCCCATGAGACTCTGTCAAATGATTTCATCATGTCTAATTTTATAATCATATTTACTCCAGGATGTTTAGAATGTATGTAATCAGACATTTCTTGCATTAGGAGTACATAATCAGCCAATTCTCTCTGAAAAACAAAGGCAGTTTGTTCTGGTGAGATAATATCTTTAAAAATAGGCTTTAGTCTGTGTGAGATCAGTTTGGTTAGGAGCATGTTGACAAGGTTACAAAGGCTTATTGGCCTAAAGTATTTTAATGAGGAGCAAACATCCTTTTTGGGGGCTTAAAGTGATTAGTGTTGCAGATATGGCTCTTGGTAAAGTGATAGATTCATAAAATGATTTATTGATCTTCTTTGATTATGGACTACCAATGTTTATAGAAGAATCCTGAGAATCCATTTGGACTAGGGGCAGAATCACTATCCATTTCCTCAAGAATTAATGAGATTTCCTCTTGGTTTGTTTGTTTCTTAAGAATTCACTGACTAAATCAGATATTATGGAAGGGATGTTTTCTAACAATACAACAGTATTGATGCTAGACATATCCTGGTTATCTTGTTGAAGTAGTTCATAGAAAAATGTAACTGCTTCATTCTCTATTAAAGCTTGTTCATACAGCCAATTACCATTGCCATCTTTAACTGATGAAATGGATTGTCTTTTGAATTTGTCTTTGACTTGAAGATGATAAAATTTAGAATTTGTATCTCCTTCTTTAAGCTACTTTAGTCTTGATTTTTGCTTCCAAAAAATTTCTTGGTTATTAAGGGCCAATGTAAGTTCAACTTTAGCTTTATTAAATTTTATTAAACTTTTGGTATTTTCATTTTGCTGAAGGTTTTCCTCACCAATTGAGTAACCTTCTTCAACATTTTTGACTCTATTAAAAATGTTGCCAAAAACAGTTTTATTCCATTATTTTAGGGCCCTTTTGTGTTTTTTAGTTTGAAAGAAAACTTTTTCAAACCTATCAGATTTGTAATTATATTTAATGCTATTTGTATTAAGTTCATGAATTCTAGATGTGAGGTCCAGCAGTTCTAGCACTTAAAGGACTTAGGCTTAGTTAAGGTTAATTGGTTTGAAATTTTTGAAATCAGTGGGGAATGATCTGATTGATCTCTTGGCAGGGTTTGTGCTGAGGTTATAGAAAGATAGAGTCCCAAAGATGGTTAGATAGTGCTCTATCAATTCTTTCCCTTGCCCTTCCTTTGGACCTCATACATATCCATGTGTACAAGTTTCTAGCAGTGTTAATAGTTGATAGACTTAGCCCAACTATGAAATTTCGAAAGCTTTTAATTGATCTTAGGTTTGGAGTTGAGAGCCCAACGTATTCTTCTTGTTTCTCAATGACATTGAAATCTCCCATGATGCATAAAGGTTTTTATTTGAAGTCCAAAATAGATTTCCAGAGAGGTTTTCTCTGTTTTATTTTAAATTTAGCATAAATAAAACCAATCAAACACTCCTTATCAAGGGATGAGTGACTGATTTCAGTAAGGATCATTTGATCCTCACATTTAATTATGCTAAGATTTACAGTTTCTTCCCAAAAAATCCATATCTTATTTAATGGACTGTTAAAGTAAATTTTGAAACCTATCTTTGTTGCAATTTCCTGGATGGCTTCATTCCTAATCATTGGTTCCATAATTGATAGATAGTTTAAATCTTTTTATAATTTTTATTTAATCTTCTTTGTGTTGGATTATTACCAATTCCCCTTGCATTCCATGATAAAATGTTCAGATTCATCATTAAACAATTTTGTTGGAGTTCAATGTGGATCTTGTTAAGATAGTTTTTGGAGTGGAGGTGTAATCCTTTTTATTGTATCTTCTGGTTTTCATGTTTATCTCAGTCTGAGGTTGAGAGGCATCAGAAGATTCATCTTTTTGAGTTAGATCTGAGTCACTTGCCTGTATGTTGGCATTCTTTAAAAGGGAGTCAAATTTTATTTTAGACTCCTTTAGGTTTTGTTTGATTTCTGAAAAGTTGATTAATGTTTCAGATTCTGAGAGATGATGGCTATATTCAGAGTGATCATTGTTTAGCCATTCTAATCTATTAGTTTTGGACTTGTTTGAAGTCAGTAGTGGAGAATCTCCACCATTGATTTCAATGAACTCTTGTTGGTTGGTGTTCATGTCCTTAGGATCAGAACTAGGTCCATTATCTTCAATAAAAGTTAGGGTTTCAAACTGGTTCGTATGGATCATTAAGCTGTCAGTTTTGGCTTCATCAGTTAATGTTTTGAGTGACAGCTTATTCTTTGTTTTCATAGGCATGGAACAGGGAGCATGCAATTCAAGATGTTCTATATTATTATCACTAATCACATTCTGAGTAGGTAAAATAGTAGGAGAGAATTGAGCAGAATTGATGGTGGAAACTACAATTTGAGCAGATAATGAAGGATGCATATTCAGAGAAGAAGACATAACATTAGGCAATACGGTTTGAGCAGGGTGGACAATAGCCATATTAGACAGTGTAGGAGGTGAAGAGTTGTCAGCACTATTCTCATTTTGAGCAAATACAAGGGATACAACCATTTTAGTAGGGGGGTTAGGGGGAACCTGTAATCCCTGATAAGGGATCAACACTTCAAAACCTGCTATTTTAGCTTGAGATTTCTCCTGAGCAATTTGATCCTCCTCTTCCTGCGGTTTATCCACCTATTTTTTCTCATTGTGTGGCACTTGAACATATTGGTTTGTCTTTTTTTCTAGAATTGGTATATAAATCTTTTCTTTTGATGATATACCAGAGGAAGAGGATTTTCCAACCACATTACCTTTGCTAATCTCTTGTTCACCTTTGTGGTTGAACTTTTTACCTATGGCAGAGTCATCTTTTGGTCTCCAGGCAGTATACTTTTCAGTATTTTTATCATAGCTGCACATAGAAAGTGAGTGCCGTAGTTTAAGGCAATTAGTGCAATAGTATGAAAGCACTTCATATTCAATGTACTTCCAGAAACCTACATATCGAAAACTATACCATAATCTTTCAAGGAGGGGTTTGGTGATATCAACTTCCACATAGACATGGGCAACATGTGGTTTAATTTGATTTAGGGTTGCTTTATCAACACGAACATGGTTACCAATTAAATTTCCAATAGACATCATAGCACAGCAATAAAAGAATTGCTGGGGTAGACCATAAAGAGAAATCCAAATAGGGGCTATTAGGGAATCAGCATGGGGGTTAAAATTAGGGACCCATTTTGTCATTCGAATAGAATATGAACCGAAGTTCCAGATTTTGTGTAACCAACATCTATAATAATCATATGGAATCAAAAAATGAATTAAAACCTTTAAGTAGTCCATAAGATTGATCTCAGTGTGTCCCTTGAATCCCGCAGTTTGAAAAATCCTTTCAGAGCTTCTCCATTTGGGGTCTGCTTCTCGAGAATTTGTCGACGAGGGTCCATTTCAGTGGTTCTTCAAGTTTGATACATTTTTCGTTGGAAAAATGCAGACCCAACTCCCCTAAGTGTTCGATCAGGATCTTTGGAGTGAAGGGGGCTCTAGGGATTGGATTTTCAGGTGGATTAATGAGGACTTTTCGAAGCTCATCTTTCAGGGCTTGAGCGTATGACAGAGAAGGTTAGGGATTGGCCTTAGGTTCCAACCTATTGGCATCGCCACCTAGTGAAAGGGAGGAGATTATAGAACGAGGTGGCGCCGACGATTGTTTCCGGTGTAAATATCACCACAGAGCAAATTAGTCTCAAGTCTTGTGAGTCAAAGAAGGATCTTCAAGAAAAGTTCGAGTTAGAGATTATTGACCAATACCCCTCTATCCCCAAATAGACTATTTGACTCCTGAATATTCTTGTTCAATTTTCTAAATAACTAATTTAATAAATAATTGGAAAGATATTATATACTTTTAAACAATATGAAATTTTAAAAAACGTGGAAATTAAATTTCTTTAAATATTCAAGATAACTCCAACTACAATTTCCCACAAAATCTGATCCAAATCGGACTTATTTTCCCTCCAAATATGTTCCTGCGATTGACTTTGCCAATATTTCTTGCACACGCAGAATCAAGCGAAATCCTGTCTTTCCAATTCTCCTCATTTTCCGCTAAATTCCACACGAACCTAAAAATATATGTTATTGATTTTAATTCTTCACTTTACATAATCAATCATAACTTGTTAAAATATATAACTTCTAAACATATAATTAAAATTATATATATCTCATTGTAATATATATATATATATATATATATATATATATATTTGTGTGTAACTGAATAAAATTCAAAGAAACACATATCAGAAATAAAAAATAATCATATTTTTGTATACATTGATAGAGTACTTTTGATAGAAATATGTGTAAATATTATTTATTTACTTAATTATATATGATAAAATCTTATTTTAGACGGACTAACTGTTAAATGAGAACATTTTATAACTAGTGAAACTAAAAAGGTCATATTTGATATTTACTTTTATTTATTGCAATGAGATATATATAATTATGATAGGATTTTAAAATGAATATTAACATATGAATAATTAATTTTTAAATAATTTGAATGAAATAAAATAAAAACAATTAAATTTGATTGTATTCGATATTTAATGATTTTTAGCCATCTCATATAGTTTTTCTTAGACAACTAAACTTTAAAATTTTAAATGCAATTCTTTATTTTCAATTTAAATGTAAGACACAACATGTACATAAAACTTAATTGTAATAATTTAATTAATAATATCGTGCAACGAACAATGGTACTCCCCTTGTATAACATAATAACATTTCCATTGGAGCACATCTCCTCACTAAAAACCTTAACCTGGAAAATGTAGTAAAAAAAACATCGTTGAGTTAAGGGAAAAAGAGTACAATGTATATCTCCCTCTCAATTATTCACAATCCATGAATTCCTACACCAAAAATGCCTACAGTGCAAATTATATCTCAAACAAAATTATAATAATTGACCTATTTCTTCTTAATTAATAAACAGGTAGGGGTCCGCCTAGCCCCCAACCATCACAGGTGGTTTTACTTAAAATTTGTTTTATAATAATTCCAAAATATTTGAACATAATACCGCACATATCAAATATTCTCACACTTGAATCATCATCCATGTATTTATGTCTCTTTATTGAACCATCATCCATGTATAATAGACACTCACCAACAATCTTCAACCCTTATGGCCATTGTGAGAAAGCCAAGTAATATCACATCATATGTAGGTGCTATTTTATTTTACTTTTTTTTTTTATGAATTTTTCCAGCATTGTTCTTCTCCAATATAATCCAAAATCAGGACTTGTGAGAGAAAAATTGTAACATAACAAACAATACCAATTTTTTTCACAGAACCCCTCCAGTTTGGCCACACATAACCATAATGTCTGTTCATATTAAGATCCAGCCTTCAGTTTTGAAACCCTTCTGTTTGGGCAAACATAACACATACTTTGTAATTTCATCAACTCAAGAGAACACAACGGATAAATTCATCAACTTCAACTGCAAGAACATGCATAAAGGGTCAAGAGAAAGGTAAAAATAAGGCTTTGGTTAAATGTGTAGTAACTCACATCAAAGAAAATAGTCAAAGTTTTAACTAGGGGTTAATGTAATTGGTAGTCAATATTTAAGTTGTGTGGTTCATCCTAGTGACTTTCATCACATTCACTCGTAACAACTCCAAGTATAACAATGTGATATCTCTAAACAAAGATTAATGTAAAGAGTGCTTTACTCTAGCTCAAACCTAACTTTAGTAGGCTAAAATATTCAATTAAACTCATCCTTTTTCGTCATCCCAAAAATCACATCAATCAAATTTCACAAATCATAAAAAATCTCATTCAAAAACTCCAAGGCATATCAAATTTTACCAAGTTTGTTAAACATTAAAGTTTACTACCTGCATGATACTTTTATCAAGAGCCACTAGAATTCTTCATTCTAAATTATTGACTCAAAACAAATAAAAACATATGTTTAACTATAAAAAAAAGATATTAAAATGTTCTTTTTTTCTTCCAAATTTACAAAATAAAACACACAAGAAAACTCCTCGCACTTGAACTTTGCTTGCCCTCAAACAAATATTACAAAACCTTATGAGACAAAGTTTCATGCACAGTCAAATATCATGATAAAAAAAATACAAGGAAAAGAGGGTACTTATAGTTTTGGGTTTGGAGAAATTTTCAACAAGAAGACAACATTGGATCAGGATCAAGTTTTGCCACAGACCTCCAGTTTGGCCAAGCAGAGCCCTGCAAGTCCCAACTCTCCAAGGGTGTGAATACACCATGGCGTAATTCAAGTACTTCAAACTCTGTAGATCAAGAAAATGAGAGCATATGATAAATTGTAATTTCCTAAAAAAAATAAAAGAAAAACGAGGAAAACTGGGTTGCCTCCCAATAATCACTTTTGTTTATAATCTTTGGCTAGACTTCCAGATGTTGTTAACTATCCATCGTAGGGAACAATGCAATTTCTTCAATTCTGCTATTCGGAAAAAATTCAAGCTTCAGTTGCTGCTTGAATTCTCGTTTGGCCAAACTGGAGGCATACTGTAGAACCCTGTTCCAACATTTTTTCCCTTTTTTCATATTTATTTTTTTAAAAAAATTAATATATACTTTTATAGTTTTATATAATAAAAATTACATATTTTAAATTTAGTAAAATATATAAATGATCAAAAATCTTGTTTTAGACCATCTAATCGTTAGTCGGGATATTGTATAACTAATATAATAATAGAATTGTACGATTTTGATTTTGATTTTTATCTATTGCAACAAGTTTCTCATAACTTTAAACTAAAGATCTGAAAATATAAATAGTTATAATTTGACATTATTTTTTTGGAACGTATTACTTTCATTAAAACTCCCAAACAATGTACACTTTTTTTGCTTACAAGATCTCTTATCAAAACTATTCAAAACTTAGGAGACTAAAAACCATTCATTTAAGTTGCCAAAAATAATTTTCATCTGTCGTATAGAATCATTTCTAATGTGTAAAATTATCTCTAACTTGACCCCAAAAGGTTCTTAAGACCAATTAAATTGAATTAATAATATAATTGGCCAGATTATCCTAATGGAGCATTGTATACAAATCTTATTTAAATGCTCAGAAAACAAGTATCGCCAAAATTCCATTGTTATAACGACTCTGACTTGAATTTCTCCTAATTGTCTCTTTAGAAACCAAATTTGAAGTCAATCGAATTTTACCGGACTTAGGGTGCCAGAAAAATAAGAATGACAGAGACAATTTACCAGATACTTAGATCAAAAAGTCATATTAAAAATGACCCGTTTCTACTAAAAATAAACATAAAATTGAAAAAAAAAATGAAGGGGAAAAGAGAAAATAAAATAAGATTAAAAATGTAGAATTAAGAGTTTCCCACCCTTGAAACAAAAAAAAATTAAAATAATAAATTTAAAAGGAAAGTAGCACCCTTGTGGGCGACGTTGCCAGAAAAAGCTAGCCATTGTAATGTGGATTGCTATTTCACGCCCTGTATTTTACTTGATTACGCCCTGTATTTATACTATTTAATATACAATATGTATTTTTAATTTAATTTATATAATTTAAATTATTTAATATTAAATTATTTATTTATTTATTTAATTGTACCGCCGCCGCCGCTGCTCCGCCGCCGCCGCCGCTGCTCCGCCGCCGCCGCCGCTGCTCCGCCGCCGCCGCCGCTGCTCCGCCGCCGCCGCCGCTGCTCCGCCGCCGCCGCCGCTGCTCCGCCGCCGCCGCCGCTGCTCCGCCGCTCCCGCTCCACTGCGGCGCACGACGGCACTCGCCACCGCCGCTCCTTCTCCACGGCGGCTCACGGCTCCACTCGCCACCGCCGCTCCTGCTCGCCACCGCGCCACCGCGCCACCGCGCTGCTGCTCCTTCTCCTTCGATCTCCTCCACTTTTCCTCAGCCGCGCGCCACCTCTGCTCCTTCTCCTCCGGTCTCCTCCGCTTCTCCGCCGCACGCTGCTCCTTCTCCGCTCTTGCTCCGCCGCTGCTCCTTCTCCTCCGCTTCTCCTCAGCCGCGCGCTGCTCCTGCTCCGCCGCTGCTCCTTCTCCTCCGTTTCTCCTCCCCGCGCCGTCTCCTCCGCTTCTCCTCCGGTCTCCTTCTCCGTCTCCGTTCTCCTCGCCGGTTCTCCTCACCCTAGCCCGACCCGGCTCTCCTCGCCCTAGCCCAACCCCATTCTCCACGGACTGGTGGCGAACGGAGATGGTTCCCGGTCTCCTCCCCCGGGCGCATTCCGTTCTCCACAGATTGGTGGCGAACCGGGCGCTGTTCCGTTCTCCATGGACTGGTGGCGAACCGGGATGGTTCCCGGTCTCCGCGCCCAGGCCGATTCCATTCCCCTCGGCCAGTGGCAAACTGGGCTCCGTCCCGTTCTCCTCTGCCCAGTGGCGAACCGGGATAGTTCCCTAAACCCTCGCCCAGGTCGACGACGACGACGGCGGGCTTTGATCGACGGCGAGCTTCGATCGACGGTGGGCTTCGCTCGACGGGGACGAAGGAGCAGCGGCGCCACCAGAGAAGACGAAGAAGAAGAGAAAAAAGTGGTGATGGCGGCGGCGCTATGCACGGCGGTGGCGCACGACAGCGGCGGAGATGGGACGGCGGCGCGGCGGCGGCGCACGGCGGCGCGGTGGTGGCGCACAGAGCGGCTGCGTTTTTTTTTTGTTTTTGATTTTGATTTTGATTTTGATTTTTAATTTCTGTTTTTGATTTTTGTTTTATTTTAAAATCTTAATATTAGTTTTATACATATATATACGTATTAGGGCGTAAACTAGTAAAATACAGGGCGTGATATAGCAATGCCCCATTGTAATTGATGAAAAGATTCTACGTTTGTTGTTGCTATCGAAGATATACCAGTAGAAAATGACACCATCAAATCATTTTAAAAACTGAAAATACCTATCATCATCACAATGATGTACCGCTTAAAAGAAAAGTCGTCTTCTAAAAATCTTACCCTCTAAAATGACCAGCATTGTCTGAGTTTAACTGGGATTGACACGGCTGACTCGGACCTAGTTGTGCTAACTCGGTCCCCTTCTTTACTCACCTGATTTGACTCATTCCACGATCGGATCTGCATGGTCTCATTGAGCTGCATACAAGTGGTGTCAAAACTGGGCTATGTACAATATCTGTACAGCGATGCTCCGGTACAACGCTGACACTAGCCCAAATGCCAAGCTTCAGAGCCTAGACGTCAACATTGGTGAACCGCAAATGCAACGCCAAAATCGAAGCCTTTGAACGTGCGCTGGTAATGCTGGTTGTAGAAATTTCTGGTGAACTCGCCCCATGAAATCACTCTTGTCACCGAAAGCTTAGATCTCCGGCAGATGGAAGTGTACATAGGTAGGGGTGTTAGGGAGGGTAGGGTTGGGGTGGGGGGTCACCGAGTAGTGGTTGTTGTGACGCGACCCCCATAATAGCTAGGGTTTTATTTTCTGGAGAGAGGGAGGTTTTCTGAAGAGAGAGAGATGGGCTTTACTCAATAGCTTGAATAATATACCTATTATTTATAATTGTAAGTGATTGTATTTGTAAAATCATTTTAAATTTTATAAATTAAATACTAAAATATAACTATTAAAAGTTTTAAACAGATATTTTTATTTCTAATTGCGAGTGATTGTAAGAATCATTTAAATTTTTATAAACAGAGTTTGTCTAAAATGGTACAACTTTTAATCGAATTTCATAGTTTGGTACCAAAGTTTTGAATTCGTCCTTTAAGGGTAAATGTTTTTTCATTTATGTCCCAAAAGGGTACCTTTCAGCAAAAAATTGGTACCAATTTAAAATAAAATTGTGCCATGATGGTATCCACTTTAAACTAAATAGTAACTTTTTAGGACATTAATGAAAAAATGGATACCTCTTAAGAACAATTATAAAGATATGGTACCAACCTGTGAATTTCACTTAAATGTGGGTATCATTATGGACATTTTCTCTTGTTTTTACAAAAACTAAATACAACGGATTTGAAATTAGTGCTCAACCTTCTTTCATGCTACTTCCATGATATTAACAGGGATGAGAAAGAAAATTATTTTCAAAATCAAATAGGATTAAGTACTGTTTCAACTGACTTTGGTAGGGTCACTGTTGCAATTTCAAGTGACTCGACATTTGGCAAAATTTTACCTGACATCGGATGAGAACAACTATTAACTTTGGGTTTTTTTCAATCTGAAGTTAAAAAATATTTTTAGAATTTTTACACTTTTAATCTTAACTTACATTGAAAGTGTCAATATAATCCTGCAAAATGACAAAGTTATAAAATAACTCTAACATATGAAAAAAAGTGCAGATATAACCTTTTTACTATTCCGGTGTTGACCCATCAATTTGGGTGTTGATCAAACAAAAAATGACTAAAAAACCCTAGCCCCCATAAGCTGAAAATGCCCTTTTATCTTTTTAATTTTTTATGTTTTTTTAAAAAATCCAGGGGTAAAATCATCATTTCCTGAAATCCCGGTCAAATCTCCCTTTGACAATTGAAGTCAACAACACCTAGGCTTAGATTGGCACATACATCAGGGTTGTTTTGGAACTTTCTCGTTTGGCAGGGTTATACTGGCACTTTCAGCCTAAAGTAAGGGAAATTTTAGCACACGGCTCAACATATTTTAACTTTGATTTTTTTCAAACTGAAGTCAAAAGACATCTATTAACTTCAGTTTTTTTCAAACTAAAGTCAAACAAAATCTTTTAACTTTGGTTCTTAAATCCGAAGTTAAAAGATCGTTTTACTTCAATTTTAACTTCAGTATTTTTTTATAACCGAAGTAAAAGAACTTTTAACTTCGATTATTAGCCATATTTTCACAATCGAAGTCAATGAATCGGTGTAAAAAGGCTATTTTGTAGTAGTGATTATGTAAATATTGCTTAACATAAGAGGTTAATAAATCATTTAGTTTTTAGGTTAACATTCAAAATAAACTTACATTATTATATAAGATATTTATTCATTGGTTGTCTAGATATTCAAGAACGAATTTCTTTCATTATTGGTCTAAATTATTCCTGTTTTACTTCTAATATATATATATATATATATATATATATATATATATGTACATATATATATAATGTGCAACTCTGCATTATTATTTGAGTAAAAATTTATCACTCAATAGCATAATATTATAGTGTAATAATATATATATATATATATATATATATATATATATATATATATATATATATATAATGTGCAACTCTGCATTATTATTTGAGTAAAAATTTATCACTCAATAGCATAATATTATAGTGTAATAAGTATGAAAAAATAACCCTACAAAGCCTAAACGAGAATTTAGATGGACCAACCAAGAGCAAACATATTTGCAGCAAAGAATATGACATTTTCCGAGATAGCTGTTTATTGTAACACTTTTTTTTCACACTTATTAAAATGTTACAATATATTATAAAGTGTTGTTTAAACCTTTAAAAATTATTACCTACATATTGAAAGTGTTACGTAAAATTTTAAAAGTATTGCATTAAATCTAATGCAATATCATCTAAGGTAATATTTATAAAAGTGTTGTAATAGGTTCAAATTAGTATTATTAGCCGCTAAAGAAACATTTTCAAAGTGTTACATAGCTTTAGTTTGCATAAGTAGTGTTCAAGCACATTCTTATCCTATTCTATGGGCCGAAGTATTATATTGGTATTGACAATGTTTGATAAAATCTCTCATCATATTTTTGAGTAATTTGAGTATACATGATACTCTCTTCTGTGTTGTCCGTACCAACTCATCATATAATATGAGAGTCTCAAATTTATATTTTAAGCTCTAATGTTTCATATCTACAAATAAATAGATAATGGTAAGTTGGGGTCATTCACGTGAAGAAGAATCTTTTCAAGTGTTTAAACATATATAGGAGAAAACATACTACGCATATACATACATAGACACATATAAAATCATGTAAAAAGGGGGGTTTTGGTTGGTTTTTTATCCTAAATTATTATATTAAGAGACAACAATTAGCAAAGCAAGAGAACTATGCTAATCATGCAACAACAACTAAAGACAAGATTAAAACAACAATTAACGGAGCCTTGGCGCAACTGACTTCCAATTCCAAGTCTCTTATCCATCATTGAACATGCAACATATTTACTACTTTCACTACTTATTGTGAAGACTAAACTTCTACCCTTCTTAGTTAGCAGTTTGCAAGAGTGAGTTCGAGATCTCTTGTCAAACCTCACCAATGACTCCCGTAGTCGAAATACGACTAAAAGTATCCCATTGATGGCATTGAGCATGAAGAATCAACAAGCTTGTCAACACTTATAAACACTACACTGTGTCTACGCATTTAACCAATTCATGCATTTACACAAGATTAGTCAAGAACGATCAACATTCATAGACTTCTCTCATTTGCTACAAGCAACAAACATGACAAAGAGTTCAACATCATCATATTCATCTAGCAATTATCAATCCATCAACACAATCAAAGCTCTAAATCACACTCTTGGATTTCCAATCAAGAAAAGGGAAAATCAACCCATTTCCCCAAACCCTAACAAGCATATCATACAAGTACTTCATATACTCAAGCTTTCAAGAACATTAATGAAATTAACAAACACATTCAATGCTCCATAAATGCATAGTAGTAAGAGTACCAAATAGGCTACAATTTGTTCTTAAGACATGGGCTTGGAAGTCTTGGTCAATTGCTCCCAAGAACTAGATTTAGCTACAAGAGTTCATAATAAATAATGCTAACAAACCACACATAATACAAAAGAAATCAAAGATAAAAATGGTGAAAAACTAGGGTTAGAATAGTACCCAAACGTAGAAAAGAAATATATGAATGAGAGGAAAGAGAGTGTTATTTATAGTACAAAAAGATAAGGTTAGGTTCTGGCCACCCGTTTGTCACGACTCGCGACGGGAGCAAGAACTTAACCTTGTCTTCTTTTCTTCTTCTTGTGGTGTGCACTCATCTTCACAATGATTTCTCTCATTTTTCAAGTCTTCAACTCTTTGTAGAAAGTCTTCAAAGTCTTCAAAAGATGGTCTTCAACGGCCTCTGGTCTTCAAGTCTTTAAAGTCTTGGAAAAGTGATCTTCAATGGCCTCCGGTCTTCAAGCCTCCATGTTCTTCATTTGTCACACAAAATTTACTTAGAAGAGGTAAAAGAGCGTAAAGTTACTCTTACCCCTCCTAAGAGAATTTCAAAGTAAAACACAAGCTCTTGATAATAAAAGAGCACAAAAGTGATCCCAAAAATAAATTATGTACATAAAATAGACACATCATAATATTACTAAAATATTTCCATACAGTTTTGTTCGAACTATTATTGATTTATTGGTATTAATACATAGTTCTGGAAGAACTTGTTGGTATTAATACATAGTTTTGTAATCTCTAATAAAGATGTAAATCAATTAGAGTTAAGAGAAGAAAAAATAATTCTTTCTGATTGGTTTTGTATGTATCATGTTCCATATTTATTTCTACTTTGTATACCCTTTGTACTCACAATATATATACATATAAATATACACAGCCATAATTATTTGTGGATTTTAGATTTTATTATTGTATCAGTCAGGTTTCTTGAAATTCTCTGGCTTTTCCCAAAATTTTAAAATCATTTTTCCTCCTTAAAATTCTAATCTCGGCCGTGCCCACCCGTCGTCACCACTCATCGCAGCCACTGTCAAGCCTCTCAATGATTTCCGAATGGATTTCACCGAACGCCGCACCACACGCGATGTCCACGTGACGTTGGATCGCTGTCCACGCACCCACCGCGTTGTCTGCACGCACTGCCAGATCCGACTGCCGCCCACTGTTTCCTTCTTCTCTATTCGTTGATGCTCCAAGTCCACACACAAAAGTTAGATCACCCATCCACTTCCATTCATTCACAAGCTTGTTTAATGTTTGGTGCAATTTGATTTTTATTTTGTGTTTGGATTTGTCCCTGCTTGTTCCTGATGACGTCAGTTACACTTCATTGTTTATCAGCTGCATCACCATGAAGTTTGATGGTTCCAACTACTATCACTTGCATACTCGGCTTACCTCTGTTCTTCGTACTGTCAAGTTAATTGGTTTTGCTGATGGATCTGCCAAGTGCCCTGATCCACCTGTGTGCTTAACTTCCAAAAACCCAACGACAAGCCTTCTGAGGATGTCAATGCTCATGATACTTGGACTCATACAGTTCAGCTAGTCCATGCTACTCTTTTCTCATCCCTGACTCCATTTGCAATGTTAGTAGTTGATGGTATGGTCATTGCTGCTCAGGTATGTGATGCGTTAGCCTCTAATGATCAGAACAATTCTCGTGCTTGTCGCATTTATCTCTATCATCGTATATAAGGTATCCGTCAAGATGACCAGTCTGTTCAGGATTATTATTCTCATTTTTAGGACATTCTTGATGAATTGTGTGTTCTTGGTCATCCTCTTAATGACGAAGATATTGTTGTTATTTTTTGTCGTAGTTTGAATGATTAGCTTTCCCAATTTTCTCCACTCAAATTGTGAAGAACCTTTTACCACATTTATATACTCTTATTGCTAATGCTGAGACTTTCGAGTTTTCACTCAAAGCTCATTCTTCTACCTCTGAACATGCTCCTGCTACTTTCTCTGCTAGTTATTAGGCATCCGGACAAGAAAATCGCAGTAGGGGAGGTCGCGGCTACAGACGAGGAAGGGGTGATCGAGGCCGCGACCGTGGAAGAGGTGGCAGAAGCAATCCGTAGTCGGGCGGCGTCAGTGCCCCTGCGCAAGGTGGCCACGGTAGTGGCACTTATGTGTGCCAATGGTGTTATCATTTGAGTCATCTTGCTGAACAATGCTACAAGCTTTCTCATGTTTCCCGTGATGATGTTGCAAATACTACAGACACAGCTCATTCACAACATTATCAACAGACACAGCATCCGGTTCACCTTGTCTAGAAATAGTCTCTCCAGTCCGCTCTCCATCAGCATCAGCATCACTAAATACCTCAACCTGGTCTTCACACCCCATATCTTCATCATCGATCTCTATCTCCTCAATATTTTCAGCCTCTGCATTATGTGTTGGAACATAGCCAACATTGTCTTCTTTTTCGCTTTCAGAGACTTCAATTGTCATCAGTTTTCTCAGTTCCTCCATTCTTTGAACAACCTTAGAATCAAAAAATCCTACTGGCATTCTATCTGTAGACTTAATAACTTCCAATCATGTTGCCTCAGGCAAGGAATGGATGAGTAGACATGAGATTTATCCTTCCCTCTATACACTCCATATTTTCCCCTTAGAAATTTAACTTCATAATTCTCAATATCCCATGGATTTCCAATATCACCGGACACGAATTATTTGACATTACATTCAAAAATTCACCCTCTATACTCTTAATCTTGGTCAAATCTACTGCAGTCTATTTGCTTCTAGCCATTCAAAAATATTGTCCACAGTATTGAATTCTATTCCAAGAATTTTAAGAGTTGGAGGATTAGGATCCATTACCTTCTGATATGGAGCCTTTCCTTTATCTCTGGAGTTTTCATCCTGACCGTCACTACCAAAACTTGAACCACCGGCTTCTACATTCTCTTCTCTTTGTTCAACATAGTCATCCTCTGGGGATTGAAGAGTTTCTTGCACTTCTTCTTCGACTGTGGAAGAGTTGGGGTTCGAAGACATCTTTCAGCAAAGATTTTTTGCGTAGAGAAAAATCGTGAAGGAGGTTGGCAACAAGAATCCAAAAGAAACCAAGATGAGTGGGAGAGTGGCCAAAAAGAGAGGGATTTGAAGGAATTTAGACAACTTTGAAACCAACACAAACTCTTCACTTCACTTCCTCGTTTGCCGTGGAGAACCTTTTCGCTTTCCAAGATGACCAATGATGATTCTTTTCTCTCTTGTCAACTCAAGACATGAACTCAAGGCATACCAACTTCCAACATACCATAACTATACAACTTCTATTTTTGTAGAAATTTTTCTTCTTTCTATTTTTTGTTTTTCTGAATTTCTGAACAGAAATAAAATACAATATTTACATTTATCTAAAGGTAAGAGTTACCTCAAATTTGACAAACACCTAAGTGTTTTATGAGACTTTCAAAAGTGGTGGTGTCCAATGGCTTTGTAAATATATCAGTAAATTGCTCGTGTGTTGGAACATAGACTACCACAACTTTCTTCCTTTCAACAAGATCTCTAATAAAATGATACCTTATGTCAATATGCTTAGTTCGAGAGTGATGGACTTGATTTTTTGAAATATCAATAGCACTTGTACTGTCACATAAGATCTTCAAACGACCTTGATGAATCCCATAGTCGTTCATCATTTGCTTCATCCATAACAATTGTGCACAACAGCTTCCAGTAGCAAGATATTCAGCTTCTGCAGTAGACAAAGAGATTGAATTCTGTTTCTTACTATACCAAGAAACCAGATTCGTGCCAATAAACAAACATCCACCTGTAGTGCTTTTTCGATCATTAGCATAACCAGCCCAATTAGAATCAATGTAACCAATTAAATCAGAATCTTGATTTTTAGAATACCAGACACTATACTCAGAAGTCCCACTTGCATATCGAATAACTCTTTTGACTGCAGTGAGATGAGACTCCTTTGGATCAGCCTGAAATCTTGTACATATCTCTACACTGAGACATATATCTGGTCTACTTGCTGTTAAATAAAATAGACTCCCAATTATTCCCTTGTATAACTTTTGATCAACTGCGACTCCTTTCTCATCCTTGAACAGTTTATCAGAAACCCCCATAGGTGTTCGAACTGCTCGGGCATTGCTTAAACCAAATCTCTTTAATAGAATCAGTTCATACTTGCTCTGATTTATGAACATGCCATGTTTTCCTTGCTTAACTTGCAGTCTTAGAAAGTATGTGAGCACTCCAGCCATGTTCATTTCAAATTCAGCCTGCATAACTGTGACAAATAAAGTGAAGTAGAGCTGAATACTATATCATCCACATAAATTTAAGCAATCAAAATTTTTGATGACTTATCAAGCCCAAATAAAGTGCGATCTACTACCTCTTGACGATAACCTTTCTTGAGAAGAAAGTTAGTTAGTTGTTCATACCATGCCCTGGGTGCTTTCTTTAAGCCATATAGAGCCTTCTTGAGGCGATACACATGATGAGGGTAATGAGGATCCTCAAATCCTTCAGGTTGTTCCACATAAACTTCTTCATTTACCACACCATTTAGAAACGCACTCTTGACATCCATTTAATACAGAGTAAATGTCATTGAGCAGGCAATAGCAAGTAAAATTCAAATTGACTCTAACCTAGCAACTAGTGCGAATGTCTCATCAAAGTCAACACCTTCAACTTGTGTATATCCTTGAGCTACCAGTTTGGTTTTGTTTCAAGTAATATGTTAGTCAGCATCAGATTTATTCATAAAAATCCATTTTGTGCTGATGACATTTACACCTTTAGGGCGAGGAGTGAGATACCATACATCATTTCTTACAAACTAACCTAGTTCTTCTTGCATTTCAGCAATCCAGTATTCATCCAGTAATGCCTCCTTGTAATTCTTTGGTTCAGTGAGAGAGATGAAGCATTGTAATCCTGCCAACTTCCTGTAATCCACCTGAGGAACTGATCGAGTACTTTATGCCATTGATTCAGGTTGATCTTTTGTTGGAACATAGGATACGGAGGTAGGAAATGATGTTCCAACATACTCAGTTTCAACTGATTCATCATCAGTCTGATCTGATGTTCCAACATGCGATGGATCTGCCTTGTCAGGTTGCCGAGGCTGTGTTGGAACATGAGTGTTACTAGGTTCATCTTCTACGACATCTAACTTTTGTCCTTCTTAAGAATCATCCACAATAACATTTATAGACTCCATGAGTGTGTTTTTTGGATGGTTATAAACACGATAAGCCAGACTGTTCACAGAATAACCAAGAAAGATTCCAGTATCAGTACGATAATCAAATTTTGCCAATTTTCTCTATCTCTGAGGATGTAGCACTTGCTTCCAAACACATGAAAGTATGAGACATTTGGTTTCCTTCCCTTCCAAATCTTGTAGGATGCTTTGCTGGTGAATGGGCGCAAATGTACTCGATTAATTGTATAGCAAGCTGGGTTAATAGCTTCTGCCCACCATTTTTTGTGAATTTCATTCTCGGCCAACATAACTCGAGCCATATCCTGCAAGGTTCTATTTTTTCATTCTACAACACCATTCAGCTGAGGAGTGATTGGTGCAGAAAACTCGTGTTGAATCCCGAGCTCATCACAGAAGTCACTGAATTGAGAATTTTAAAATTCTCTACCATGGTCACTATGAATTCGAACAATCTTCCCAACTAGACTTCCCTTTTCAGTCTATAACTTTATCACCAGAATTTTAATACTTCCATCGTATCTAGTTTTTGTTTCAGAAAAGCTACCCATGTAAATCTGGAAAAATCATCAACACATACAAAGATATACTTCTTTCATTGACCAGACCCATCAAATCCATATGCAATAATTCCAGATTTCTTGAGGTGGTTATATATTGAACTGAAGAGTGGGGAAATCGAATTTGTTTACCTTGTTGACATGGTCCGCTCACAATTCCGCCCTTGCTTGTTAAGGTAGGCATACCTCATAAAGCATTTGCATTTGCAATTTTCACTAAGGTTTTGTAATTGATGTGATCGAGCTTCCTGTGCCACAGAATCCTTTATCCTGTTTTGAGATCATACACCGAACTTCCTGTTCCAGCAAATAGCAATTATCTGATGATCGTATGCCTGAAAGAACCTTGGATTCTCCGTGTTTCACTATGCATTTGTCTTTCTGAGATTCCACAGTCATATTGTCATCACACAATTGGCTTATGCTCAGCAAATTCACCTTCAAGTCTTCAACAAACAGGACACTAGTGAATACTGGAAATCCTTCAATCTGTAGTTCACATTTTCCAACCACTCTACTCTTCTTTCCATAACCAAATGTAATATAACCGCCATCGTATGGTGTGATATATGTGAGGAATTCTTAAGTGCCAGTCATGTGGCGAGAGTAGCCGCTATGAAAGTACCACGAATCTCTAGAATATGATATAAGCGAAGTATGTACTACAAAGCATGTACCAAAATGTTTGACAACCCATACCTTTCAGACAATTTTTGTTTTCTGGACTTTGCATATGTTGGAGCATACCAAAAGTTGACGTCCTACCATTAGGTCTCTGATCAGTTTCTTGCATTGTTCCTCTGAGTGACCTTGATATGAACAATAGTTGCAGATGAGAGGTTTCCTTTGATGAAGCTTGCCAAAATTTCTCTTTACCTCACGAATCTTTGTCTTGTGAGTTACTGGACTCTTGAGTATCTCTTGTGTTATTGAGTGAGTTGTGATACCCAATTCCGTGTCGTTATCCAAAGTTCTTTCCATGTCCAGACGTCATGTTTTGATTTTCCAGAGTTTAGCTTAGAAATTAATGCTTCAGAAGTCTCAGCTCTCTTGGTTGCTAACATTAGCTTTTCATTAAAATCTTCATTCTCCTTTTTAAGTTCAGCAACTTCTACACGCAATTCTTTTTCTATTTCCAATAACTGCATTTTTTCTTCCTTCATTTCCTTGTTTGTGTCAACTACTTGGAGGCACATAGAATACATTTTTTCATAAGTGTTGTAGATCTCTTCATCACTTATAGAAAGTCAATCATCTTCATCACTAGATACTTCATACGAGTCTATGTTGGAACATAAGACTTCGTTTCTGTCTAATGTATTGGAGCATCCATCATCTGATGCATCATGAATTTTTGCTCCAAACGCCACATAATTACTTGTGAGTCCTTCTTCTCCTTTATCGTCCTCTTCATCTTCACTCCATAAGGGGACATATGATTTTTCTTGCTTTTTCAGGGTATTTGCACATTCAGCCTAAATATGATCATATCCTTCACATTCTTTGCATTGAATTCATCCAAGCTGTTTTGGTTCACCACTTTGATTTCTAAAGAACTGTTGATTTCCTTGTTCAAATCACATCCCACGATGGCCTCCAAATTCTTGTAGCCTTGGTCTATTTCCATCATACCTTTCCTAAGATTTCTTGTTTACTACCTTCTTCAGCATTCTTGAGAAGTTTTTTTGTGATAAGTGCAAGTTTGTCAAGCTCATCATCACTGTCAGATTTGTGATTATCCTTTAATGAGAATGTTATGAATGCCAACTCCTTTTGACCCCTTTTTGTAGCTGGCTGGAATGTCATTTCATATGTCTATAATGATCCCATCAATTCATCTAGACTCATGGTAGCTACATCTCTTATTTCTTCTACTGCGACAACTTTCATTGCAAACCTTTAGGGAAGTGATCTCAAGGTATTTTTCACCAATTTAGCCTCTTTGTAGACTTTTCCAGGCTGATACGCCATATTGGATATGTCCCTGAGTTTTCCGTTGAATATAGCAATAGTGTCATCTTCCTCCATCTTGAGTTCCTCAAACTTAGTAGCCAAAATTTGTAGTTTAGATTCTCGAACTCAACTAGTTCCTTCATGAACAATTTGCAAAATATTCCATGCTTTCTTGGCTTGATGACATGTAGAGATGAGTTTGAACTAGTTTTCATCAACCGCAGGGAAGATGGCATTTAGGGCCTTTGAATTTGTCATAGTCGCATTGAGGTCATCAGGGGTCCAATTAGATTTGTCTTTGAGTTTCTGCTCCCTTTGACTTGACTCTCCTCCTTTCACCTTGGAGCTTGTATCAACATCTTCAATAGGGTGATTCCACTCATTTTCAACATAGCACCACGCAAGTTCATCCAGTGAGTTGATGAAAACTCTCTTGTGTGCTTTCTAATAATTGTAGTTGTTGCCTTCCAATTGAGGTGGCCGAGACACCGAAGCTCCTTCTTTGGTTGCCATGGTAAAACGGGATCACACTTTCCTTGCCACAACCAAGGGAAAAATAAGTGACCAAGCTCTGATACCAAATGAAATTTGGTTGTACCAAATTCTCTTAATTATTACTAGTATGTTCCAACATAACCTATCTAACCAAGTATGCAATAAAGTAAAGCATCAAAGACACAACACTTGATTTCGCAGTTCGGTGAAATCCACCTACATCTGCGGGGTCTGGCCCAGTTCAGAATGAATCCACTAATTAGAAAGATACATTACAAAGTACATCATACAAAATACTTATCTTTACTAATCAAACGTGTGAATTCTGCTAGCTCCCCTAGCTACCGATCTGCCTTGATAACTCTCCATCTGAACTCGAAACTCGTCGACGCTGGATCTCCTCCTCCAGAGGAATTAAGTTATACGATTCTGAACTTTGAACGGCAGGTCACGTATGTTGGAACATAGAATTCTGGCTCTTTGCAATTCTCCGAAAGAATGAAAATCCGTGTGTAGATTTTCTATGTTTAATTCATGTATTGAATGTAGCCTTGGTGTCCCCTTTTAAAGCCATGAGCAGATCGAAACTCTCCATGATTATCTCCATAATATTCCTATTCCTTATCTGCTTCTTGAAGCATATACAAATCCCATAAATAAATGGATTTTCCTTGTCACAATATCTCTCATATATTCGATAATATCAACACCATATTTGTAGGGATTTTCCATAAACCAATTATGCTTCTACACGCCTAATATATAACAGAATATTCAGATTTTCATAAATCACAAATACCGTAATATTCTGTCATTTTTCGCGTTCAACTCTGTAGGCGAAAATATGTTGTCCGCATGTTCCAACATGGAAAGACTTTCATTTTCAAATATGTTCACAAAATTGTCAATTAACATATTCAATGAATATCAATTGACTTTACAAAAACATTTAATGGGATATGATGTAAATACAATTGGTATCACGGTTACACTCCGTAGAATTTTGGTCAGCAATGTTAATTAGTTAAATCAAATTTGTACATGACGTGACAATTATTAGTTTTATAATATTGGACAATATATATTATTAAAATATTTTTAACTATTTTATTATTAAAATTATATTAGATAGAATTCGATTAATTAAGAGATCGAATCCATTTATATATATATATATATATATATATATATATTAATTTTATAATCATATAATTGTTTTAAATTACACGGAGGATAATATGTTACTATGTAATTCGAGTTTATGTTTAAAATCATAATTTACTTTATTTAACTCTATCTTCAATATTTCTTTTTAAAAGTTTTTAAATATCCAAAAAATTGACTAACACACAATATAATATATTTATTTTATATGGCGTTTATCAACCTATCAATTTCTTAAACTAAATAGTATTTGCTAAATATTTTTGTGGCTATATATTTTATAATTTGTGGATGAGAAATTTACCTTCTCGGTTATTTGTACTGCAAAGAGAAGTTTAAAAAAATTAATGAGTTTTATAATTTGTAGATGTTGTATTATATGATGTGTTTAAAATTAATAGTGGTGATGTGATATTTTGTTGTTGTGTATAGATTTATTTACCATTTGTTCTGATGCGTTCAATTTTTAAACTTCTTTTTTCTTTTCCAAAGCATAACTAATTGCTACGATGGTTCGAATAAGTTTAGGGTTTTTGAATTCTGAAAATAAAAATTGACGATGACGCTTCCAACATTTTAAAAAATAAAATAAAAGTGATGAAGAGGACGCATTCACTTCCGCATAAAGTTATCGTATCACCAAATATAGAATTTTCCCGGTTTTGATAGACAAGTAGTCACTTGCATACAAGTTTTCGTACATGTTCACATACGGCAAACCGGGCTACTTTAAGTGAGGTGTTGATAGGATGTCCGGAAGGCGATAGAAACACATACTCCCCATCCCATTTCAAGCTTACATATTTACCTACCCATTTCAAACTGAGTTTCAACGTAAGAAAATAAAGAAAATAATGGACACAAGGATTTACGTGGTTCGGTCAAATTGACCTACATTCACGGTCGGAGGAGACCGAAAGCTTCACTATATGTGAAGAAGGTATTACAAGGCTTTCCCTACCACCTATGAAGCTATGAAGGAATTATAAGGAAAATTATGAAGAAGAGTGCTTTGACTTCTACAACTACAAATGGAGAGATAAAGGGAGAAGAAAGCAAGTAGCAAATGAATGTTATGCTTGAGGTGTATTTGAACTATTAAGTTTATCCCCTATTTATACTACTCCAAGTTCACCAATGACCAATTGCTCTCAAACAAAACTTACCCCAATATCCCAAGAAACCCTCCTTATTGCTTCAAGCATGGGTTGTGTACATTACTTCCAAATGGTTCTTGCCAAAAAAATTATGATAGTCGAACCCCAATAATCAAAGAAATAATGCTTCAACTTGCTAAGCATGAGATGAGAATAGTGTTGCAACTTAATGTTTTGGTATCTTTCAAAGAGGTGAATGTTCATGGGTGAAGACCACAATTTTCTTCACAGACGGCAAAGTACCAGGTTTCAATAGAATATTTATTGAAGTAAAAACCTAAATGTGACTCTGGTGAGCGTCGTTTTACTCGCCAAATAACCTGCAAATTCAGATTAATACTAATTAGTACAATGATAAGCAGGGTCGATCCCACAGGGAGCAAAAGCAATAATCAATAATTATTTTTCCTACTAATTTTTGAAAACCTTTTTGGTGATGCCACCACACCTTAAATATAATGATTTTACTAACTCTAAAAATGCAAATGAAGACTTAAACTTATGAGAAATAAATATATGAATGAATGATATCGGCTAAGAATAACCCATGCTAGTTAATATCGATCATAGGCGCAATAATGAATCAATTCCTACACATCTACCGGTTATAGGGAAGTAGGTACCCTTAACCCCCCAATTCTTTCTTACTTTATCGACAGTCAACTAATTATGATTAATTAACTATTTCCCTTACCAAAATGTTCCCAGAAAGTATTCGCTAAACCAGAACACATTTTGATAGCATTAAGTATTAAAAAAACCCGATATAGCAATTACCAAAGTAAAAGCAAATAGTAACGCACACTCAATTATTCCCTATCTTGCTATTACAGTCTTAGCTAGTTAGCTGTTTTTCACAAGACTGTGCTACTTACTAATCCCATCCAACAATTACGTATTGGCGGAAATTAGATAGCAGTATTCTAAAAACATTTAAGTTGATCAGGCTTAAACATATTAGAATTAAATTCAACCAAGAACAATCAAGAACATGCAAGAATCAATTATAATGCAATTAGGCCTCACGATTTATTAACATTTGTTATTCTCTGCCGATATATGAATTAGCTACTCATGATAATTATACTAAACAAATAGATAATATAAAAATACACGAACATGATCAGCAATAATATGAAAAACAAACTAATTAATCAAAAGGAAGCTGATTGCATGCAACCAAGGAAATATTCAAGTCTGCGCATAAGCCCAAGAATGAAACTTAAGCACAAAAACCGATGCAAGAAAAGTCTGCTCTAAAAGCAATTTTAACTAACTCGTCTTTTTCGTCCAAAAACCAAAAGAGAAAAAGATGCCTCAGTATGTTCATGCGTATATAATATATATACGCTACAATTACCAAAATCATGTCCATATTGAACTCTTTTAAATAAAATAGAATTCTTTCCAAATTTAAATTCTGATATGAAGAGATAAGATCTAATTAAATCTTCAAATTATCTTCAAAGATATCTCTTCAAATTATCTTCAAAGATATCTCCATAAAAATCAGCCCAAATCAGCTCCAAAATATCTGCTACGATTTCTGCTCTCCATTTGACTGCTTCATTTGTAATAATTACCCAATACTCCTTACTCTCCTCCAAATTCCTCTTGCGCCCAAAAACTGTGATCTGTTAAAAATACAACATTTTAAGTGCACATAAATCATGTAAAATCACAGTTAATCCCAATAAAATAAACAACATAATTAACACACATCAGACTCTAAATTTACCAAAAATAAATTTACCTCGACAGATATGCAAGGACTCATGGAGTGGCTTCTATTTTAAAAAGACATAACATCAAGTATTGAAAGTAAAAGAGTTGGCAAAGTTATTCTTAGATGGTAACTTAGGAGACTCTTATAAATTTAAGTCCTTGGTACACTAGACTGAAAGAAGTTACTTCAGATGCCTTTCTTATAAATTACTACTCTCGGTTATGATGTTATTTCAGAAACTAAAAAATTCAGCTTTGTTTTTTAGGGCTTCGATCTGTGTATTACGTGATCCAGAGACGGTATTGTTGTGTCTAGGGCTAAACCATTTTGCATATCCGTGTGTTCGACCCATATTCATTTTAATAGAGATTTCTTTTGTGTGCGAATCATAAGTGCGATTTCACCAAAACGAACTTTCCTACGTCGTTTTCACCCTTGCTCCGTTCTTGGTTTCTTCCTTTCTTTGGTTTTTCTTTCTGTTAACGGCTATATTCTCGCTCTGTGTGCGATTCTTCCGCTGCTATGGCGGCTCCGCCGTCTGGTAGCGGTGGCTATGGGGGAGGGAAATCCTTCCTCCAGGCCCTCGCTAATCGCCCTCCGCCCCTACGTGATTCCCTCCCCTCGAACCCGGAGATTTCACCTAAAGTCCAATTCAAAGGGGAGATTGCATGCCTTGTCACCCGCAAGGATGCTGAGACTCTTGCCTCCCACTACAGCAATTCTTTGATCGGTAAGTTTGCCCGAGGGAAGCCGACGATGATCCAACTAAACAATGCTTTTAATTCTGTAGGTTTTAAAGGCAAGTTCCAGATAGGCTCGATTGACTACCGCACATCCTCATCCGATTCCATGAAAAGGAAGATTATCAACGATTCTGGCTCAAAGGACAATGGTCCTTTAATAACGCTCAAATGAAGGTCCTCAAATGGACTCCTGACTTTTCACCGGAGGCAGAATCGTCGATTGTTCCGGTATGGGTATCAATTCCCCAAGTTCCTGTTTATTTCTATAATTCTTCTATGCTTGAAGTTATTGGGAATCAAATTGGGAAATTTATTAAAGTTGATGCTGCTACTGAAGCGTTGTCTAGGCCTTCCTGTGTCAAAATGTGTGTGGAAGTTGACCTAAAAAATAAATTACCAACACATATTAGAGTGGGTATTGAAGAGGAAGGTAATGAATTTAATGTGCGCAAATTACCCCTAGAATATGAGGATATCCCACCCTATTGTTTCCACTGCAAATGTATAGGTCATGAGGACAGTTACTGTGTATATTTACATCCTGAACTTAAGAGAATTTGGACAAAAAAACCAGAGCTCAATATAATGAAAACATCTGATGCTCAACAGATTAATCTATCTCAGGTAGAGTCTCTTAAAGCAGGGAGCTCTGGAGTTTCTATTATGGAAAAACAGAAAAATTCTCAAGCTCAGAAAATGATATATGTTCCTAAGAAACTTTCTAATGTTGAGCAGGACACTAATAAGACTAATCCTTATGGCTCTGTTCCCCTAATGGCTCCACAGATTTCACTGATTCCTGATGTTGTGACAAATGATCTGCCAGCTCATATTGCTAAGAATGATTAAATTACTTGTACTAATGAGTTGTCATGTCATGAAGAGAGCCAAGTAGTGATAATAGAACAAGACAATGAGAACCCACAGCTTAGTAAGGCAATACTGGTTCCCCCTCATGATAGGACAGAAAAAGGTAATGATCTTAACTCATGTACTAACCAGAATGCTCATGCAGTCTCTGGAGAAGATCTTTCCTTTCATGGGGGTATTTCCCCTTCTGCTCCCTCCTCTGTTTATAGTCCAATTATGCATTTAAACAAGATATCTCAATCTGACCCTACTAACCTTAGGAAAGTCTTTGCTAAGGATGATTTGCATGGTAAGCGAGGTAGATCTTTCTCTCCTTTTAATTCCATTATTGCTGCAAAAAACTTCATTTTTTCTCAACAGAAACATAAGCAAAATAGGTTCTCTCTTTTGGCTGATGAGGCATTGGCAGAAGACCTACCCATTACTGAGGATCCTTTGCAAACGGACATACTGGAAGAAGTTTCCCTCTCAGCCTCTCCTGGAAGAAATGATGATCTGATCCATAAGGTTAGTCCCTCCACCCCTCTCCAAGGTAAGAAAGGATCTGATAGCCCTGAAAGGAAACAATCAAAAAAAGGTAATGATTCCTTTTTCTCACAAAAAAATATCATAATGACCAGATCAAAAAGCTCCTCTAATGTATCCCAATGAATAGTACATCCACTAAGCTTAAAATGTTGGTCTGGAACATTAGGGGCATGGATACATCCATACTAAGGCTCTGTAATCTTTCTCAAAGACATAATTTTGACCTTATTTGCCTAATAGAGCCTAAACATGATAACTCTCAATGTGAGTCATATAGACAGAGACTGAAATTGGATTACTGTTTCTCAGCCAATAGTGGTCAAATCTGGTATTCTGGTCATCAAGTTTAACTTTAAGGGTTAATAATGATAATCTGCAATTTCTAGCAGTAAACTTGAGCAGTACAAAGCTTAATTACCCAATGGATGCCTTCTTCATTTATGGTCTTAGGAATAGAAGTGGAAGACTTCCCCTCTGGGCAGACCTGAGCTCTTACAGTCACTCCGAATCCCTATTTATAGGTGATTTTAATGCCATTTCCTCTATTAATGAGTATAAAGGTCCATCCTCTCCAAATTTAGGTAGTATAAAGGATTTCAATGGCTTCATAAATGGTCTGGCTTTAGAAGATATTAACACTTCTGGTAATCTGTTTACCTGGTCTAACAGACTAAGATCTCCCACAATTAAAAGATTGGATAGAGGTTTGTGCACTCAATCTTGGTCTTCATGCTTTCCTCAGTCTTCTATTCAGATTCTAAATAGAGCTACCTCAGATCACAGTCCTCTGTTATTAACTGTAGGTAGTGACTCTCCTTCTTGTCCAAAGCCTTTTAGATTTCTTGATACATGGTATAAGAGGAAAGAGCTTAATGAAGTCATCAAACAAAACTGGGAAATTCCTGTAAATAATACTGGAATGTTAGCTTTTTATCTTAAGTTAGTCAGACTTAAAAAGATTCTTAAAATCTGGAATAAAGAAAAATTTGGTAATATTCATGATAATGTGATCCAAGCTGAACTTGCATTACAGACTCAAGAATCTCTAACTGATATTTCAGATTCCTTGTCAGATCAGGTTAAGTTGAAAGAGGCTAGGGCTAGGTTAGTTTTGGCATTGTCTGAACAGAAAAATTACTGGAAACACAAGGCTAAAGTTAAATGGTTGCAAGAGGGAGATAACAACACTAGTTTTTACCATAATTCTGTAAAGGAGAGAAATAATAGACTGAAAATCACAAAAATCAGGAGCAAAAATGGACAGTGGCTAGACAACACTAATGATATTGAAATGGAGGCTATTAATTACTATCAGGAACTCCTGATTGAGGAATCTGCCACTTTCAGCTCTCCTTTCCAGTTTCATTTTCTTAATCAGATCCCATGTTTAGTCACTGAGGCTGATAATGAAAATTTACTGATGCCAGTCTCTTTGGAAGAGCTTAAAAAGATTGTTTTCAGCTTGAATAAATCTAGCAGTCCTGGTCCGGATGGTTACACTGCAAAATTCTATATCAAGTCTTGGAACATTATTGCTATAGACCTTCTTAGTGCTGTTCAGGATTTCTTATCTTCATCCATTATGCCTAGAGGCATAGGAAGCACATGGATTACTATTATTCCAAAGAAGAAAACACCAATTACCTTTGATGATTACAGGCCTATAAGTCTCTCTAATGTGATTAATAAGATTTGCTCTAAGGTGCTTATGGAGAGACTTAAAGCTATTATGCCTAAATTAATCTCCCCTAATCAAACAACATTCCTACATGGCAGGGACATTTCAGATAATGTCATTTACTTACAGGAAATGGTAAGGCTGCTCAATAGGAAGAAAAGGGAACCTAATTGCATAATAAAACTAGATCTTAAAAAGGCTTTTGATAGGGTTAGATGGTCTTTTCTATATAAAGTACTTGCTAAATTTGGTTTTCATCCAAAATTCATTTTTTCAATTATGAAAAACCTGTCTCAAGCATGGTTCTCTGTTCTTATAAATGGTAAGCCTTGTGGTTTTTTTCAATCTTCTAGGGGTATTAAGCAAGGGGATCCTCTATCCCCTTTTCTATTTAATATCTTCTCTGAGTCATTTTCCAGGAGTATGGATTACATATTCCAAACAGGTAAGCTTTCACCCTATGACCTGCCAGGTAATCCTCCAAAAATCTCACACTTATCATATGCTGATGACACTGTCATTTTCTTTAAAGCAAATAACTTAACTTTGGTAAGATTAAAAGCATTCTTATCTACCTTTGAAGAAGTCACTGGACAATCAATTAATTATAATAAGAGTGACATTTTCATAGGTAAGTATGCTACTGCTCAAAGGGTGAATCACATTAAGAGAATTATGGGAATGAAAATTGGAACTTTTCCATTCATGTACCTAGGTGTTCCAATCTTTTCTGGTGCTTTAAAGAAGATCTACTTTCAACCACTTTTTGAGCAGATTGATAACAGGATTAGCAATTGGAAAAATAGGTGGTTAACTACAGGTGGAAAACTGATCCTAATTGAATCCTGTATTTATTCAATTCCCCAACACATCTGGCAAGTAATTAAGCCCACAAACCTGATTATTTCCACCATGGAAAAAAATTGAGCTGATTTTTTTGGGGTGAGAATGATCATAAACCAAAAAGAGCATGGAGAAAATGGACTGCTCTTTGTGCATCAACTGATCAAAATGGTCTGGGTTTTAGAAGTATCAGAACTATTGTTAAAACTTGCTCAGTAAAGTTGTGGTGGAAATTCCAGATGGCAGATACTCTATGGTCTCACTTGTTGGCTAACCTTCCTCCATCTTATAGAACCTCCCCTAATTGGAAAAGAATCTGCTCAGTGCATCCTTGGGCAGAACCTAATTCAAGGGTAATAATTGGAAATGGTGAATGCAATTTCTGGAATGCAAATTGGCTGGGGATTGGGATTCTATCTGATCTATGTGATCAAAATAATATAGGAATTGATGATAATTGTTCTGTTGCTGAATTTATAGACAATAAATCTAGCCTTATTCCTTTAATTCAACCATTTCTGCCACCTCACATTACTCTTCTCTTGCAGGACTCAAGAACCTGGCCACATAGACCTGATAGACTAATTTGGAAGCCAGGAGCTGATGGTAATTTCTCATTCAAAGCCACTTATTTGTTACTGTGTAACAACTCAGGTCAGTATGCATCCCCAAGTCATTTCTGGAACTCTAGAATTGAGAAAAAAATATCTGTGTTCATGTGGAAAGTGACAAACTCTCTTCTTCCTTTTGATAATACTCTTCAACATCTAAGAATCAGTTTGGCCTCTAAATGCTGTATGTGTAACTTACATGTGGATGATCTTGATCATTTTTTTAACTCCTGTGAGTTTTCCCTGAAAGTCTGGAAACCTATACATCAGTTTATGGGAATCAGAGACAGGTTTTTCCATTCTGTGTGGGATAGACAATCTGCTTACTTATCACTCCCCACCCTATCTAAATTACACTCCATTATTGTTAGAACAATAGCAATTTATACATTCTGGAATCTATGGAAGATGAGGAATAGATTTATTTATGATTCAGTTAAGCCCTCATCTTCCATAGTGCTTCAGCAGATTAGAGATCAAATTTTCTATTCATTCTCTGCTAAACCAGTATATATAGTCTCTCCACTTGATCTCAGTATTGCAAACCACTCTTACCTTCCTCTCATTAAGAGACCCCCAAAGCCAAAAATCTGGAAAATTGCATGGGTCAGACCAACAATTGGTTTTAAAGTCAATGTGGATGCTGCTTGGTGCTGTAAGACAAATAAATGTGGCCTCAGCATGATCATTAGAGACTGTAGAGGGTGTTTTAAGGAAGCATATACCTCATTTACTAATGCAAAATCTGCCCTAGAAGCTGAGTTAAAAGCTATTTCATTTGCTATTCAATTTTGCAATTCTCTGTCCACTGTTTGCATGGAATCAGACTGCCTTAATGCTGTGCTATATGCTACTGATCCATTAAAATCCCCTTGGCAACTGTTTGATTTAGTAGATGAGATTCATCTCTCTTTGGGGGATATACACATTATGCACATATTCAGGGAAGCCAACCAGGTTGCTCATTTTTTGGCAAAAACCTGCTTGTCACAAAAATGTAACCTGGCTTTTCCACATTTCTCTCTGCTGCCTAACCGAGTCTAGGGATTAGTTAGACTAGACCAAATGAATACTCCCTCTCTGAGGATTGCCTCCTAGTTCGGATGCTACTCAGTCAAAAATCTTTTCTTTTTCCTTGCAGATCAATGGTTGATATCAGGCTTCATGGAAATAGGACTACCTGCAGTTTTTTGTGGCTGGATTCAGACACAGATGGTTTGATCACACATGTTCATATGGGTGGATAATATTGGCTACCACTCTTCTTTTGCAAGCAGCTAGCTTAGTTTTACATTTCTACTTCAGGCTAGTATGTGGAGGCTAGCTCTTTATTCATGTGGAGAGGGTTTCGACTGCCTTGTGTTTCCTTTTGGACTCACTAATAAGTTTCGATCCTTTCCATCACTAATAAAGAGGCCTCCGACTTGATGTTTATATGCTCTTTTCTTTTCATTCTTTTGGGGGCAACAAGCGTTGCTCTATTAGCTAGTGAGCATTCATGTATATCCTACTATTGCTTTGGCTTCTTTTTTCTGTCTATTTTCTCGGCTTGGGAAGGCCTAATAGAATTTCCCCCATCTACGGATGGTTTTGATTAAAAAAAAAAAAAAGATCCAGAGACGGTAATTATATCTGACAGAATTAATACTCTACTTAGTGATGTTAATACATTATTTTTGATGTAAAATGCACATTGTTATCGCCATTTACAAGAAAAAAATGTGTTTAGTCATTAACAAAAACACCTTTAGACTTTGTAGTGGTGCAAAGATAAGTGTATTCCTCGATCTCATTTCACGTTGCACAATTTAACTTTCAATAGTTTACTTACAAAAATTTTAATCATTAATATCATTTGTTAGGAATAATTAAAACTTGTGAAAAGTTTATATTTTGAAAATACATGTTCTAACGAATCTAACATGGTATCACTCAATAATAATCATATATACTAATTCAATTTTAGGGTCAAAGTTAAAATTTTTCGACTAAATGAATAGTTAAATTAAATTTTAAAATGGGACAGAGAAATAGGATGTAAAATGAAAAACTTCATGTCTTCACTGTGGGTGATTATCACCTACTAAAGGTGAGATTATCTAGATCCGGCCATGAAGCGGGGGTGGGGCCGGCCACGAAAGAAGGTGGTGCAGCCACCGGAGGAATGAAGCAGCTCAAGCAATGCAGGAAACATGGAATCTGGGAGCACACAGCATATCCGGGACTTGGAGATAGAAGATGAGGATGAATCGGAAAAGGAAGCTGCGATCAAAATGGAGGTAGTTGCTATTCCTAAACCTACTGAAATAGGGGATGAATTGGTAGGAGCTATGCCTAAACCATGGATAGAGAATATCAGTGGCAATTGATCTCAATTGAGGGGGATGAAAATCGAGTGAGTTGCGCCAAAATTGGTAGATGGGAAAATGGAAATTGAAATTGAAATGGAGATGTTCAGGATGAACTATCGTTCTGGGAGAATTCATTAATCATGTATGTTTTTGGGGGTGATTTGAGTATGAATGTCGTGAGAAAGTTTATGGAGAAATCCTGGTTGTTTGTAGCTATGCCTGATTTATTCTATAATGAGGAGGGTTATTTCATAATGCAGTTTAAATCTAAGGAAGATAGGGATACTGTATTAAGAAGGAGACCTTATACCATATATAACATGATGATGTTATTGCATATCTGGAACATGGATTCTCCCTGAAAGATGATATGTCTAGAATACTTCAAATCTGGGTGAAACTGCCATAATTGCCATTGTATTTATGGGGACCCCGTAGACTTGGCAAGATTGGTAGTATACTTGGAAATCCTATTTGTACTGATGTGTGTACAACTGCAAAATTGATAGTTTCATATGCTCGAATCATCGTGGAGATAGATATTTCTCAGGATGTTCCACAGTTTGTGCCTATAAAGGATATGGAGGGTAATGTCTTTGAGAAGGTACTAGAATTGGAGGGACGTCCATTGTATTGTTGAAAATGTCAGATGGGAGGACACGTGTGCCCGGAACAGAAGGAGAAAGATAAGTCTGCACAGAAATGGATGGTCAGGAATAAAACATATGCAGGAGATACTGGGCAAAAAGAGTCTGAGACTGATGGCCAGATTGAGAATGCTAATGTGGAGGGTAAACTGAGAGATGATGAGGAGCTTCTAAGTGGCAAACTACAGGGAAAAAATGGTAAGAGCTTGTGGAATGTGGTGCACTCCAGAAACGGAGGTAAGATGAAAATGGGGGATAGCTATGTGAATGAAAATTTGCACCTGGAGTAAGCAGTGGGAATGTAGTGATGGGAATCGACCCTTGGGGATCTGGCAGGATCCTTCGGGGGACTATGATGTCCTATGATATATGCCTGGAATGTACGGGGCTTGAATAACATTTGGAGAAGGCAAGACAGGACCTACAGGTGGCCCAACTGGAGTTGAACAAACAAAAGCTGAATCCAAATATGATCAAGAAGGTGATTTTAGGAATTGAGGTGGTAAAAAAATGGAGCCTAATTGATGAACAAATTGCCAGACAGAAGTCCAAGACAAACTGGCTGAGGCTTGGAGATGGAAATAGTGCATATTTCCATGCTTAAACTAAGGCTAAGAACAAGATTGCAGGCATACAAAAATTGGAGACGGAAAATGGCACAGTTTTAACCAATCAAAAGGAACTTGAAAGGGAGGTGCTCAATTTCTATGGAAAATTGGTGGGATAGGAAGCAGTAAGAACACAGAAGGTTGATGAACGGATGATTAGAAATGGTGCTTGCTTGAATAATGAGAGAAGATGATTATTGATTCAGCCAGTCAGTAGAAGGGAGGTGGAGGAAGCTATAAAGGGTATTGGTAACTTAAAGGCCCATGGATATGATGGGTTTAATGCTAAGTTCTTCAAGCAGAATTGGGAGCTGGTGAAGAAGAATGTTATGGGAGCAGTGGAGGAGTTTTTTGAAAGGAGAAAACTGTACAAAGTAGTAAATGGAACCCTTGTGACCCTTATTCACAAGCACGAGGCAGCAGTGAAAATCAAGGATCTCAGGCCAATCTCTTGTTGCACAACTGTGTGCAAGATCATATCCAAGATTCTAGCACTCAGATTGAGAAAGGTAATATCTGAAGTGGTTAATTTAAATCAGGCATCTTTTGTAACTAAAAAGAGTATCCACGATCATTTACTGATGACTTATGAGCTGGTGAAGGGTTATAGCAGGAAAACAGGGGGACCTAAGTGTGTGATCCAAATGGACATCCAGAAGGCCTATGACATGGTGTATTGGGACAGTTTGGAAGAAATTTTGAAGTATATGGGGATGCCTGAGTACTTTGTTGGTTGGGTAATGGTATGTGTGAGATCTGTATCATTTAGGTATATGGTTAATGGTTGTTCTACAGAGTTTTTACAGGCAGAGAGGGATTGAGACAGGGTGACCCTATCTCACCACTTCTCTTTGTTTTGGTTATGGAGTACATGTCTTGGTGTTTATAGGTGGCAGCAGATAACTCAGAGTTCAAGTTTCATCCACAGTGTGAATAGTTGAGAATTTTGAACCTTAATTTTGCTGATGATGTTCTTATGTTTTCTAGTGGGGAATAGACATCAGTTAGACTATTGATGCAGACTTACAACAAGTTTGAAAACTCTACAAGCTTGAGAGTGAGTAAAGATAATTGTAGGGTCTATTGTGGGGGAATGACTGAGGAGCAGAAAAACAGTATGTTGAGTATTACAGGTTTTGCAGAAGGGAGCTTGCCTTTCAGATACTTGGTTATACCTTGGCAAGCAAGAAACTGAATATTCAAACATGCCAGCCCCTCATTGATAAGGTGGTAGCAAGAGTGAAGCATTGGAGTGCTAAGTTACTGAGTTATGCAGGTAAGATTTAACAGATCAAAAGAGTTCTTTTTCCTGTAACAAATTTCTGGATGCAAGCATTGCTAATTCTAAAGGCAGTGCTAAAACACATTGAGGCCATTTGTAGATCATACTTGTGAACTGGCAGCGAAATCATTTCTAGGAAATCACCCATATCATGGGAGAGGATCTGTGAGCCAAACAAAAGGGGAGGACTGAATGTTGTTAGCTTAACAGATTAGAGCTTTACCAGTACGTGTAAAACTTTGTGGATTCTATGCTGGAAAACGGATAGATTATGGATCAAGTGGGTCAGTGAGATGTATATCAGGGATAGAAATGTTATGGATGTAAAGTTCCCACATGAATGTTCTTGGGTGTTGAAGGGTTTCAGTGAATGTCGAGACAAAGTGAAGACAATGAAGGCATGGCAAACCTTGAGTTATGGAAGAAAGTTTAGCATCAGACACCTATATAATGAACTGAAAACAAGAATCAGACACCTATATAATGAACTGAAAACTGAGAGCCTGGGAGTTAACTGGAGAACATTGTTTTATGGAAATTTTGCTTGACCAAGAGAAAAATTCACCTTCTAGATGCTATTTCATGGCCGCTTGCCGACAAAAAATAGGAGAACTATGAAAATCTAGCAGGTGGTGTTGGCTTAGATGCAAATTCAGAGGCAACCATAGGTGTGGAGTGGAGAATTTGCATTGATTTTGAGGCAATGTAAAAGCAAAGGGAAAGTTGTGAAGATGCTGAAAATGGCAATCACGGAGACAGTCTACGAAGTCTAGCAATAGCGAAATGGAGTGTGCTTTAATGGTGATCGATAGGTGGGTAATATCTTGCCAAAAGTTGTGGATACCATTGTATATAGGAGTTGTGAGTTACCTAAAATGAGGGAGATTTGTGCTAAATTTATGATAGGGAAAGATAGGTTTATAGAATGAGTTGTAAAGGTGGAGTATGATTTTATAATGAATGGAAAGTTTATACAGTCCCAAATGGGACAGAGCAAGAAGTAAAGTTACTTGATGAGATTGCAAATGCTCGAACTGTACATTACTATAAAATTTCTTTGATCAAGATGTTTCTTCATACCATTTTTGACAGGTGGGTTTTGTAGAATAAACAGGAACAGTAGAGTAATGCCTTATTCAGAAATCGTAAAATCGATCGCCATTAATGTTTCTTTAAAATTAGTGATTCGTACATTTAACTTCCGACTTCAAGAGTCAAGACCATTATCAGAAGTTTTGTACACTCAATGAATATATCGTTATATTATTAAAATTCTATTACTTAAAAGCAATATCATGAAAATTAAGTTATATTAACATAATTGGTGTCCAAAACGCCTACACTACGTGAGTAATATTATTTCACAAGAGCAGCTAGCACAATCTTTTTTTCCCCATGCATTACCCCAACCGAATATTCTGATTGTGTGATTTGCGTTACAAAAATGCGGACAACGACAATTCATGAGTGTTTCATGTACAATCCAAATTGCCCTAAAAATGTCTATCAACCTATTCTGGCAATAAGACAACGTCCTTCGATTGAATCCTTATGTCATCATAAACATAAAACATATAAATGTAAATTCATTGTCTTCACCTTCCAAAAATAATGCAAAAACCACCAACGCATAAGAAGCTGGAAGATTCCCTAAACGTGCAGCTTGTTTTAAAAAATTGATATCGTTGGGTAGATCCTGCCCTCCTGTATAATCCATCTGAAAATAGATAAAGATAGAAAAATTTCATATAATTTAAGAAAAATGTATTTATATATGACACATGAAAACTCACCACTCCTTTCCAGTACAAGGCTTTCAGATTTTTGCATCGAATGCAGGCATCAACAACGTTTGGAAATTCATGGTTCACATCATGCACTGAAGAATCATAATATTTTCTGATGAAACTTGTATATATATCATGTTTGTTTGTGGAAATATTGCTAAACATAGGACACAATATACGAAAACAACATATATATAAGTGAACTGCAACCGGATCTTATTTACGACCAAGAACGGGAAACAAATGTTGGGATTTATGTGGAATATGGTTTAAAATGGCTGTTGTAATTAGTAAATTTAATGAATGGTAATGATGGTTCAAAGGGTTGTTTCATATTCCACCAAGAAAAAGGAAACACGCCCCTTGGAAACCATACCCATTGATTGCACAGTGCATGGTATAAATTTGCATGGAACCCGGTTTTTGAAATTTCTACACAATTCTTTCAAGTTCTGGTATCGTGAACTTATTTCGACTTTTGATCCAAAAAAAGACACTACTACAAATTAAGGCTAACGTAACACATTCCTTGCAACACTTATTAAAAATGTTACAATAGCCTATAAAGTGTTACTTAAACTTTTGAAAAGTGTTATACAAATATTGAAAATTGTTACCTAAATTTTAATAAGTTTTACGTTAGATCTAATGTAACATCACTTGACCTAATACTTGTAAAAGTGTTACAATAGCACCTAAAGTTACACTTGTACAAGTATTACCTTAGGTGATGTTACATTAGATATAACGTAAACCTTTTTTAAATTTAGGTAACACTTTTCAATATTTATGTAACAATTTTCAAAATTTTAAGTAAAGCTTTATAGGATATTGTAAAAATTTTAATAAGTGTTGCAAGGAAAGTGTTACAGTAGCTCTATTTTTTTAGTGAGAGTTACCTAATAAGATGAAGGTTGATACTAACCCTCGTGTTTCTTTACATTATACGGTGTTTTATTATTATCTGTCCTAAATAATATACTACTAGACGACAGTTAAAGTAAAACATCATTTATTGGTATTATGTAGCCACACAATGATTGGGCATCCTCTCCATCAATGTCAAGATATTGTAACATAAAAAGGACGGCGGTTCCGGCCTTGAAACTCAAAAATGCCGCATAAATGTGCAGTTTATGGCCAATCTTGCACTAGTGAACAAACTATTTATGCATCCAACTGTGACTCCTTTTTATAGGATGGAAGGAATACAACTTAAAAATTATTTTAAAATTTTAACTTAACAAATGAATCAATTATTGAAATTTGGGGAGGTTAACAGGTAAGTAAAAAAACAAACAACATTTATTGCACTGTAATTGCAAAGAGATAGAGATTTAGAAAAAGACGCTGAAACATTAATGAAAAACAACCCAACTATTTTTTGGTGATATTCACCTACCGTCCTTAATCCGCATACACTAAATTTACCCAAATAAAAAGCACTTTTTTAAAAATAAAAATGTTACCAAGTTAAGTCATGGTAATTAATATGTAAAACTTAATCCTGCACTGCAAGCTCCCCCCTTCATATATTCAGAGTACAAGTTTTCTTCAATCACTCTTCTTCTGGCCAAATCCTCATCCCAAATTTTCTTTATGGATAGCATACACACTGGTGGACTTGGTGATGATATTCATGGGAAGGTGAATGTCTCTAATAATCCCATGATCCTTAATGTTTCATCACTATATCCTCATTTATCTAGTCCAACTTCTTTTCTAGAGCCTAGTGGTGCAAAGGAACATGAGATTTGAGTTATACTGGTTGACAATGAAAAAGAGTCCTTACTGTCAACTGCTAGAATGCTCACTCTCAATTCTTGTCAAGGTAAAACTGATTAAACTAATTTATTCTTGCTATTTTTTAAAACAATTTGGGGGATATTTATTAGGTTCCCCAAACCTATTTAGAACCAAAAGATGTACAATGTTGTTTTGGAAATATTACATTGATAAGGAAACCTCGTTGCCCTCAAAAGAAAGGTCTAATACTAGTGGACTAATGGTTACGGAGGAGAGGAAGTAGTACTTGGTGGCTCGAGGTCTCAAGGGCTTGAGGCTCGATGGTTCGAGGTTCGAGTGCTTGAGTGCTCCTTGGTTTGAGTGCCTAATGGCTCGAAGGCAGCAGGGCTCGAGAGTTTGAGTGTTCAAGGGATCCAGGGCTCGATGCATCCTATGCTTGAGGGCTCGAGATCATGAGTGTTCGAGGTATCCCGTGATCGAGGGCTCTACATCTCAATGGTATAAGGGCTC
This sequence comes from Rubia yunnanensis, assembly GCA_037428765.1. Classification (NCBI taxonomy): domain Eukaryota; kingdom Viridiplantae; phylum Streptophyta; class Magnoliopsida; order Gentianales; family Rubiaceae; genus Rubia; species Rubia yunnanensis. The sequence goes on from CM075068.1 coordinate 90,551,185, forward strand.
GAGGGCTTGGGGTGCTCGAGGGCTCGAGTGAGAAACTCTAGTGCTCGAGTGGTCGAGTGGTCGAGGGCTCCAGTGCTCGAAGGCTTCAGTGGTCGAGGGTTCCAGTGGTCAAGGGCTCCAGTGCTCAAGGGCTCCAGTGCTCGAGGGCTCCAGTGCTCGAGGGCTCCAGTGATCGAGGGCTCCAGTGCTCGAGGGCTCCAGTGCTTGGGAGCTCCAGTGCTCGAGGCCTCCAGTGCTCGAGGGCTCCAGTGCTCGAGGCCTCCAGTGCTCGAGGGCTCCAATGTTCGATAGCTTCAGTGCTCGAGGGCTCTAGTGCTCGAGGGCTCCAGTGCTCGGGGGCTCCAGTGCTCGGGGGCTCCAGTGCTCGAGGGCTCCAGTGATCGAGGCCTCCAGTGCTCAAGGCCTCCTGTGCTCGAGGGCTCAGTGCTCGAGGGCGTCAGTGCTTGAGGGCTCTAGGGCTCGAGGGCTCCGGGGCTCGAGGGTTCCAGTGCTTGAGGGCTCCAGTGCTCGAGGGCTCCATTGCTCGAGGGCTCTAGTGCACGAGGGCTCCAGTGCTCAAGGGCTCCAGTGCTCGAGGGCTCCAGTGCTCGAGGGCTCCAATGCTCGAGGGCTTCAGTGTTTGAGGACTTGAATGTTCGAGGGCTCGATGTATCCAGTGTCCGCGGCCTCGACGGTTCGAGTGCTCGAGTGCTTGAGTGGTTGATGGAGGGATCGAGTACATGATTGCTCAAAGGTTTGAGTGCCTGATGGCTCGAGGCCGGCAGGGCTCGAGAGCTTGAGTGGTCGAGGGATCAAAGGCTCGAGGCCTCCTAGTCTCAAGGGGGGTCAAGAGCTTGAGTATTCGAGGTATCTAGTGCTCAAGGGCTCCATTGCTCGATGGTTCGAAGGCTCGAGTGCTTGAGTGCTCGAGGTCTCAGGTGCATGAGGGCTCCAAGGGTGGAAGGGCTCGAGAGAATGAGTGCTCGAGGAATCCAGGGCTAAAGGCCTCCTAGGCTCGAGGGCTCAATAGCTTGAGTGTTCCAGGTATCCAGTGCTCGAGGCCTCCTAGGCTCGAGGACTCGAAGCTTTAGTGTTCGAGGTATACAGTGCTCGAGGGCTTCAAGGCTTGAGTGCTCGGTTGCCATCGCGAGAGAGCAGAACTCAGTTCAATGTCCATGCTATGTCCCTGCAAAAGAAATAAAAAAAACTCCAGCAGTATCTATCCTCTGGTAGCATGCTTCTATGTTTAGATATAAGGGAAATTATTAATGTCCAGGTGAATAAGGCCTTTGATGATTGGTGGGATGTTAGAGATGCTGATGCTTAGTTGTGAAGGTTTATGCTTTGAGATTGCATCAGCCACTGCATTACATTCTCTAAAGGCATGCCTGAGTGTAGCCTTCTTAAGTTCAGAGTGGATTTTGAAAGCTAAAACATATAGAGACCATTTGGAATTTTTGGGATTGTTTATCATGTTCACCGCAAGCATGGAATCTGATTCCACTATGTAAGAACAGTCGGGGTCCAAACTAGTGAAGCTCCTAGCTGCAGCTTGGATAGCTTTCATTTCAGCCTCTAATGGTGTACTAGCAGTGATAGTTAAAGATTGAATTAGGCAAGGTTTACCCATCTAATCTCTAGCTATAAGTCCAATTGTCAACGTGATGGAAGACCAAGATGCATCTACATTCACAGTTATGGTGTTCTGTGGTGGCTTCTTCCAGAAAATAGTGGATATAGAAGGCTTAGGGCGGGGGGGTCTCAGGGGGGGGGGATTAGAGAGGAAATAGGATAACTTCATTTAGATACATATTGGAGTGACCAGGCTTGGCTGAGAAAGAGAGGAAGATAAGATCTCTCACTTCCTTACTGATTAGAGCTTGTGAAATTTTTTTGTTGTCATAATAAAATGTATTCCTAGCTTTCCATAATGACCAACATATCAGAGATGGCAACATCCTACATATATCCCTATGAACCGAGGACAGTTCAATATTGTTCCAAAATGTAAAAAACCTTAGGTTCAGGCTGTCTAAAGCCTGTAGTTTAATCCCCAGAATATCTGAGAAAATGTCCCAAACATTCTGAGCCAGATAGCATGAAGTGAAAAAATGCTCTATTGAGTCCGGTTGATTGCACGTAGGACATTTCGAAGCTAAACTAAAACCATATTGGACTAAGACATCATCAAAAGGTAGGAGACAATTCAAAAATTTCCATGTGAAAATAGATATGTTTTTGGCAGTCTGGGGTTCCAGATATGTCTAGTGGCTGGGAAGTTACCTTGTTGTTGAGTAAGGGCCATATAGGTTGATCTGAAGGAGAACATGCCTGTGTTTTCCAGTTTCCATATAATTCTATCCTCCCTTTCAGTGTTATCCTGTGCAACCTGCAAAAAACTCAAAGTATCATGTTCTAGATAGGGGGAGATATGTTGCATTATCTGACTTTTTTCTCTAATGAAGTCAGCAATAGTGTAGTAGTAAAAAGGTGAGATGACTAGAGGTGGAACACAATTAGAAAGGGGACCATTTGGACACCAATTTGCATTCCAACAATTACTCGTTCCTTTGCCATGTATAATGAGAGAGTTTTCTTCTGCAAAGGGGTTAATATCACATATCCTCTTCTAAGTATGGGACTTCTTATGGGACTGTGGGAAATCCCATAATAGTTTGGACCACATAGTTGTTCCCAATTGGCTTTTCCACCATAGTTTGGCAGAACATGCATCTATTATTGCTCTTACGGATCTAAATCCTACACCATTATGGTATCTATGTGTACTCAGGTCAGCCCATTTTCTCCATATTTTGTGTGATTTACCCTCTGTTTCTCCCCAGAAGAATCTTGTCATTTTCTTTTCCAATGCCTTTATTATCTATTTGGGGGGCTTTAGGACAAACCAGATATGCTGTGGGAGGGAGTATAGACAAGATTGAATAAGCACCATTTTGCCTCCCAGGCTTAACTATCTATTTTTCCAATTCTGGAGCTTTCTATCTACAGCTTCCAACAAAGGTTCAAAATAGAATTTTAAGGTCCTACCTTTGAATATTGGACGGCCCATGTATTTAAATGGAAAGACTCCTTTCTTCATCCCTAGAATCGATTTTATCTGATTTAGTTTAACAGTTGTTGCTCTTGAACTAGCATAGAAGTCAGATTTGTCAAAGTTTATCTTTTGTCCAGAGGTTAGTTCAAAAGTGTCTAAGAAAGCTTTGATTCTGATTAGATTAGATTTAGAGGCTTGCAAGAAGATAATAGTATTATCAGCATAGCTCAAGTGGGATGCAGGTGTAATGCCTGAGGGAAGTTGATAGTAACTGAGTCTTTTATTCATGAAAATAAATGATAAGCTTCTGGAGAAAGCTTCACAGAAAATATTGAAAAGAAAAGGGTAAAGAAGATCACCTTGTTTGATGCCCCTTGTGGCTCTGAAAAATCCGACAGGCTTCCCATTAATGAGAACTGAAAAATAAGCCTGAGAGAGGTTGTTTATTACAGCATTTAAAAAACTCCCGGTGAAACCAAACTTACTAAGAGCCTTTTCCAAGAAAAGCCAATTTACTCTATCAAATGCCTTTCTAAGGTCTAGCTTTAAAATACAGTTTGGAACCCTATTTTTTCAGTCTAAAAACTTAATCATTTCCTGTAGGTATAGTACATTATCTAAAATGTCTCTATTTTTTATAAAAGCTGTCTGATTTGGGGAGATTAAGTTTTCCATATAGGGTTTCAATCTTTCCATTAGCACCTTAGAGCAGATTTTATTTGCTACATTTGAGAGACTAATAGGCCTATAGTCATCAAAAGAGAAGGGTGTCTTCTTTTTTGGGATTAATGCTATCCATGTACTACTTATTCCTCTTGGTATTTCTGAGTCTAACAAGAAGTCATTTACTGCATCTATTAGGTCCTGTTTGATTATATCGCAGCATTTAGCATAGAATTTTGTAGTGAAGCCATCAGGACCTGGACTACTATTTATGTTCAGACTCATTACCACTATTTTTAATTCCTCTTCTGAAACTGGTTTAGACAAGGACTGGTTGTCCTGTGGAGATATTACTGTTGGGATTTGGCTGAGAAAGTGGGAGTAATATGTGGAAGGATTTGGCTAGTTTGGCTCAGAGAGCAGATCAGAGTAAAAAGATATAGCCTCTTCCTGTATGTCAGTATGATTCTTGCTAAAGTTTCTTGTAGATCGTCCAGTTGCTATTGACATTTTGTGTGTTATATAAGGTTAAAATTGGTCACAGTGGTTAGAAAAATAACATATTCATAAGATTTAGTAGTTAGATTTTAGTAATTTTTTTGTTAATCTTTCTCCATACTCTTTTTTAATCCACTTTAAAAAAAAATTGATTTTTAAAAATAATATATGATTATTTTTAAATTTTCAAAATAATTTTAAGATTCCGTATTCATTAATACCTCACAAATCATTTAAGATTCCGTATTCATTATTTTTTAAACACTACTAATCGTCATCTAAATTAATTTGATTTTTTGCATGCAGAAATATTCATTCAATTTAATTCCAATAATTTTTCTCAATTGAATTTTGATTTCATAACTAACATCTACAAAGGTAGACCCCGAGCTAACATACAATGAACTGGACAATGGAGCATTCTTTTTTGTCAAGAAACCAGTTAATGAGTTAAGTATGAAGCACTTGCACCAATTTGTGGTAAAGAAAAGAATTCAAAGTAGCAAAAAGAAGATGAATGTAGAAATGCTAGCCATGGAGAATTTCCTTCCTAATGGTATATTATTTACTGAGAGTACTAATGAAGATGTTTTGCGGAAGAAACGAACGTATAGGAGGAAGAATGGTACAAAAGAGGGTGATAATGATCATCCTGCTCAAATTAGCCTATTGTGTGATCAACAAAATTTGAATGTTGGAATTTTTTCCATTGATAACTTCAACAACAAAAAAAGATGTGCATCGAATGGACCAAGGAGCTGCACCAAAAATTCATGGATACCGTCACTCAACTTGGTGAAGGAAGTATGTCTCTAGACTTTTTTTTTCTTTCTTTACTTTAAAGTATTTGCACAATTTTGCATAAATAAATGTGTGACTATGTGTGTGGTTTTTAATTATAAGCATAGATAGAAATAAAATTGTGCCAATTAATATTAATAAAATATTTTTTCATTTTATACTAATATATTGATATGCGAACTGATTATTTTATAAATATATTTTAGATTGTTATCCAAAAGCAATTTTGAAACTTATGAACATTCCTGGTCTTATACGTGTGCATGTTGCCATCCATCTTAAGGTTATTGTAACTATTACACTTACTTCTAGAAAACTTTCAATCAAGATTATTGATGTAATTACTTGTTGACGTAATTTACTTATATATTGTTGAAATATATTTTTATGTACTAAAAGATGTTTAAACATCTTTTTTTTTCATTTTCATGAAGCTTGGAACATATTATGTAAAGTAAGACTTATTTTAGTAAGCAATGAATACAAATATTTTAAATGAAAATACTATTCATGGGAAAATAGTGGTGTTTGACTTTTCTAGTTTTCTTTTTATTGCATAGTAATGCCGCCATGATAAATGGAGATCCCCTTCAGAGCGCAAGAACCAATATCGAAAGCAAAAATTTTCTACACCTGGTGCTAGTGCTAAAAAAGAGAATGAAAAATTACGGTGTTTGGGTGTATGCCTCATTTAGATTATGAGTCTCGTGTGAAGGTGCAGAAGAATCACCATCTTGTTTCAGTGTCTTCTTTTGGTAATAAACCAACAGAAAAATTACAAACATCGGACTCTAGAAATGGCACTCTTAGAAATTTCAATATTCCTATAGCTAACTTTCCTGAAAAGGAAAATGGCCCAGTGAGATGGATGGAACATGTAGATCTTATTGAGGGAGAATCTCCAAAGTGGACAACCCAAGGAGTTCGAATTCTTAATCCAACAAATCACCCATGGGCGATTCCACTTCCAACATTCAATATTGTTCCCTCGGTAACAATTAACAATAACACTACAACAAACTGCTACGGTCATATTCATGCGGCTTATGATGGTCCAACCAAAGAGGCAATAAATGCAAACATCAATTAGATACCTCCCTTGGAAATACTGATGTTCTCACAGGCAAACTATTCACAAAGTTTGAAGAAATGAACTTTCTTCCACCCAGAGTTTCCCAGTTTTTCAATGGACAGCAAGTTTGAAAATTTTGACAATCATCTTAGAGATTAAGTGCATCATCCTCAATGGGTTTGTTTTTGTTAATATTTTTACACTAATTCACTATATTGTTGATCATATATGAAAATTTTCTTACTTTTAAAATGATGAAAGGTTTAAAATGGGGTGAATGTGGCAACTGAACTGCTCGTGAATGCAACCGTGACAACTATGGATGCATTAAGAGTCGTGAAGGATCATTGGAAGATGCAGTTGATAAGAGGATAGGGTCCTCACTTTGTCTCTCAAATTAAATTATGTTCCATTGAAATATGTGTTTAGAACAAATTTCTTAGCTTTATTTCAATAATAAATTATGTATTAAGTCCTGGATTAGTAAAATGCTTGACAAGAAGTTTAAATTTCTCAAGGTTATACCGTGTGCTATAATCATGTTTCATACTATTGTTATTTATTTAAGTTATAAAAATAATGTTTACAAAATCAATGCATTCTAACTAACAACCATAGGACTAGTGTCCCCACCTCCATACAAAGGGATAAATAGTTTTACTGGTGTTTTAGTTTAATAAATATCATATTTACGGGAATTGACTTTAATATTTTTTGCTTGTGAAGATTTTATTATCATTAGAGAACATTGAACAACAAATATCTCTAAATTTACGAAATTGATACTACTGAACTTTTAGAATTTTTACAATGCAATTATAATGGTAAATTGTTTTATCAAACGTATATAAAAGTCAAAGTATGTGGGTCCTTGCACTTTTAGATATTTTAATCTAATGCTTCTATGTTATTAGAGAATAAGGTTCATGCATTTAAACCTTCAACTTTTAATGTTTTAAATTAATTGTCAAGTAGAATTGTTTGATAATATATTTTAGTTTATATACATTAATCTTGGCTAAATGGTTTAGTTGGGTCGGGAAGGTTTGGAGAACAAGGGTAGACATCAAGTATGATAGTTAGCACGAGGTTTCTAAGGAATATAAAGATGTCTTATGGACGGAGTGCAAGGTAACTACATGTATATTAACCAAATTGATTTTATTAAAAAGAAAATATTCCTAAATAATATGATACATAAATCTTTGAAAATAACTTTGATTTCTACTCACGTAGAGACCGTTTGAGTTTGATGCCCCGTATATGAATGATATAAGGAAAAGAGCAATGGCTATGATGGCATAGGTACAAACTCCATGTTTGAACAAACATAAAAAAATCATCCACTAGGGGCGCAAGATATATATCAATGCCATTGCAAGGTTGCTCCGGGTCTGAAATCGTCATGGACAAGAGAACGTATTTTCTTTTCATTATCAGCCACGACGGTAGATTGTATATCACTAACATTACGGGCCAAGAACTGTATGCGCTACTCATGTTCCCAAATGGATTCATTCTATCAGTAGCCAATCCTGACCTCAAATGTCGGGAATCTGATCCAAACTCTAGGTATATAGTGTCAAGCTTTTTCCATCGCTCACCATCAGACGTATGCCTTATCACATCATCTGTCGAATGATCTCTTTCTGCATTACATTGCAATAACTTTGCATCTTCTTTAGAAGCAAACAATTTTTGCAACCGTGGAACTATAGGAAGATACCATAAAACCTTAGCGGGTGTATTCTTCTTTGAAATGGTCCCCACCTCCGCACACACACCAATTTCACCATGCTTCATCTTGTATTAAAATTCACCGCATACCCTGCATGTTTCAAGATTCTCATCCTCCTTCCCCCTACATAGCATGCAATCATTCGGACATGCATGAATATTTTCCAATTCTAGACCCATAGGATAGAGTTTTCTTTTTGTGTCATAAGATTTTTCAGGAAATTTGTTTCCTTTGGGAAGTAATTCCCTAACCAATTCCAAAATTTCAGTCATCCCATTTTTTGTCCAACCGAATTTGGCCTTAAAATTCATGATTTTTAACGTGGTGCTCAAATCTGAATGTTTTGACTCAATGTACAACGGGCAATTCCTGTCATTAAGCAATGACTTTAGGACCTCGGATTTTACATGGAATTATCTAGCAACATCCTCCATCATCTCATCAAATCGATCATCACAATCTAATTCAACCCCATCCTTGATTCCACCATCTCCACTTATATCCGTCGGTACCTCCCGTGCCATATCCAACATTTGTAACTTCTTTGGAAACCTTGAATTCCCTATATAAGCATTGTTCTTACAATCCTTGTAAGGGCACCATGCACGCACGACCCCATTTTTTTAAGACATGTTCAAAGGCCACCACAATAAATGAATCCACTAAACGAATGTAATCGGGTGATGTCTTAAGGTCGTTCCTGATGAGCCCAATTCTATCCATTAACTACAAGAAAATTACATCAATATACATTCAATCATATATGCAGCACAATTCCGATAAAAGATAATTTGAATCAAAACCCTAATCCAAAACTATACAACACTTCACACGAATAATAAAATCAGTAGTCCAAATATGTAAGAATATTTGTATATGTAGAATTACCTTTACCTTTTCCTTCCAAAGAAGGTCCTAATTTTTCAACTTTGATCTCCATTTTAATATGGGATTGGCTGGATGCATTTATTGCTAGTTTTTAGAAGTTCCGATACCGGAACTTTAATAAGAACTCCTATTGGACCTTCATGAAGTCAAGTCAAAAGTTGTCTGACTGTGTTCCGGATACAGAACTTAAATCCAAAAGTTTTTCCGAACAAAGAAGATACATCGTACCTTCTATCTTGACAGAAACACACCAGTTCCGGAACCAAAATCACATTCGGATCGTTGTTATGAACTAGGAACAAGTCATGTTCAAAGTCACTTAGACAGAATTGCCTTCCATCACCGACAATCAAAAGAGGTTATAACAAAATTGCCTTTGAATATGCAATAACCGCCTTTAAAAAGTTGGGCGGTCCAATTCAGAGAGGTTCCGAGCTCAGAACCTCTTCTAGAAGGCGGTTATAAGTAATTTGGGTGGAACTGCCTTCTACTGTTGCCTTTAATGAGGCATCTTCCACTAGTGTATATACCCTCATTAATCTAGGTGGAAATTCATATAAATTTAAGTTTTATCAACTTGTATGAAAAATGTTTGGGTTTTAAAATCTATAGTACCCTAGGAAGTATTTCGTTTAGCAAGTTAAAATAAAAAAAATAAACTTGTATGATCATCTGATAAATTGATTTGGAAATAAATATGCACTCACCAATCAAGTAATTAACATAACGTAGTACTCATAAAATAATTAATGTTTATGTTCCACGAGAAAAATTGAAGATCTATCTCACCAATGATACTATATACTTCACATGTTGTGAATTTGATTTTTGAAATTACTTGATAGTGATATCTAACTGAGTATGTTAGAGATTTTCATACTCACTTGTAATAGTTTGTTGTGTTTATGTGAATAATGTTTATCATTTGAGGATAATAAATTATTCTTTTTTTGGTTAACATTTGAAATGAACTTACATGATTATATAAAACATTTATGCATATGTTGTCTAGATATTCAAGACAGAATTTGTTTCATTTGAATTAAAATCTTGCCTTTTACTATTACATATATATCTAATATGCAATTAGTGAGCGTCGTTTGACTCTCTAAAAATAGTTTGCAAAATCTCAAGATGAAACTAACACAGTAGCAAGAGTCAATATTAGGAGAAACAGAGCAATGACTATAAAAATTTTGGTGTAGTCACCACGCCTTAATTTTCAAGATTTATCTAAAACTAATAATGCAACTAACTAATATAAAAATATGAATTAATAATGCAAACTAACAAATATAAAAATCTATAAAATATATGAAGAAGGTAATCGGATCAAAATAACTAACATTAGTTAACATCAATCATCAGCGTAATAAAGAATTAATCCTACATATCTATCAGTTATATGCCAGTAGGTACGCTTAATCTCTACAATTTCTTCTTAGCTTGTCGACTGATGATCCAAATCTTACTCTAATAATCTTATTAAACTAAATAACTAATTCCTAAAATAATTGGAAAGATATTATAAAATTTTAAACAATATGAAATTTTAAAAAACGTGGGAAGTAAACATCTTTAAATCTTCACGATAACTCCAACTACAATATCTCCACAAAAGCCGATCTTACACCCACGGGTGTACCCCAGTGGTTGGGAGATGGGTGGGAAAGCCAATAAACCCAGGTTCGATACTCGGCAACGGCAGCGGCAGTGTGGGGAGCTCTTGCTTTGCAAGGCTCCCTTGTGCGCACCGAGTCCATACCGAGCCCATTGGTCCTGGTGTTGGGCTACCGTGATTTACCTCTCATACGTTGGCCGGGGTGTCGGTTGGTATAGGCCACTGAGGGCGAGCGGATCTTCGCCTTTTGCCAACAAAAGCCAATCTAAATCGGATTTATTTTCCATCCAAATATGTTCGTGCGATTGACTTTGCCAATATTTCTTGCGCACGCAGAGTCGCGCGAAATCCTGTCTTTCCAATTTTCCTCTTTTTTCACCAAATTCAAGTTGAACCTAGAATTATAGCAATTATGCTTTTAACTTCCTATTTTCATCTCTAGAATAATATCTTCCCAAGCATCATATAACAAAAATAATATCTTCCCAAGCATCATATAACAAAAATTGTTTGAATGGTGCTATCAACCAGAGATTTTAAAGTCATTTTAACTAACCTAAACCCAAGTTGTCTAAAAATAACATACTAATATTATAATATGATACTGTATTTAATTCTTTACTTTATATAATCAATCATAATTTGTTAAAATATATAACTTTTGAAGATATAATTAAAACCATAAATATCTCTGTGTTCAGATTTTTTATTCATTGTAGAGTACTTTTGATAAAAAAATGTATGCATATTATTTATTTGTATATTAAAAAAATATTGTTTTAGACTGACTAACTGTTAAATGAGAATATCTTATAACTAGTGAGACTAATAAGGTCATTTGATATTTACTTTTATTTTTTTGCAATGAGATACATATAATTATAATAGCATTTTAAAATGAATCTCAAGATATAAATAATTAACTTTAAATAATTTGAATGAAATATTTTTAAAATAATCAAATTTGATTGTATTTAATATTTATTCTTTATTTTCAATTTAAATGTAAGATACAACGTGTAAATAAAACTTAATCCTAATATTTTAATTAATAATATCGTGCAATGCACGATGATACTTCCCTAGTATAACATAATTAAAATTTTCATTGGAGCACATCGCCTCACTAAAAATCTTAACTTGAAAAATTCAGTGGAAAAATTGTTGGTTAAGGAAAAAAGAGTGAAATTTATATCTCCCTCTCAATTCTTCACAATCCATGAATTCCTGCACTAAAAATACCTAAAATGCAAATTATATCTTAATAAAACTATGATAATCCCATGAAGTACGAACATAATATCGCACGTATCAATTATTCTCACACTTGAATCATGCTTGCCTTCAAGTATGAAGTGAAGAAAATAAGATCAATCAATAATCCATAGTCTTCATAAGTTCCCACTACCTAGTAAGACTATCTAAACTGATTGTATAAAAAGATAAATAAAATGGAAGATAGAAAAAGGTGACATGAGATCGGACAACAAAATTCAGCACTTAAATTTCCAGATTCTACTCTTGAATTGATATATTTTTTTCTTCCAAGGAGTAAAGTTCATGCTTACGCACCTGGGAATCATCAAATGAAATGAAGATATTCAAGATCTTGAAATTCAGTCATCCATTTAGTCAAAAATGGACAAGTAATGAATATTTTTCTCAAGTATAAACTCATTCACTCCCAATATATGAAGGACAATCACTCAAATAATTTACAAATTATAACACAGAGAAGTTATTATGCAAATCAGGAACGTCTTTCTCAAGGATTGTAACGAGGCTAGGGACCATTATGATTATTGAGATCCTAGTGTTCTAAGCTCAACATATCGATCAGAATACTATGCATGCCTTTTTCTTGATCCATCATCCATAATATTGTAGAAGATATTTACAAAATATCTCTTATTCTCCTCCTCAATTTGAAGCATGTGGATCCTGAATGCCCAACTTGTCAAACAAAGTCTGAAAGGTCTGTCGTCTAAGCATCTTAGTAAACAAAATTGCTGGCTGACTAGAAGTACGAATATGAAAAGTAACCACATCACCAGACTGAATCAAATCACGAACAAAATAACAGTTACTCTTGATGTGATTCGTCCTCTCATGAAACACCGGATTTGCTGCAATATGAAAAGCTGCTTGACTATCACAATATAAACGCATTGGAGTATGATGAGCAACACCCAAAGAGCGAAGAAAAGACTTTAGCCACATCAACTCACAACAAGTAACTGCCATAGCATGGTACTCTACATCAGCTGAAGAACAAGAAACAGTCGGTTGTTTCTTCGTCTTCTAAAGAAATCAAACATTCACATATTGTCACAAAATATCCAGTCAAATATCTTCTAGTAATTAGGCAAGCCACCCAATCACAATTGCAGAATGCCATAAGCTGAAGCAAACTCTTAGCTAACTGAAATAAACCTTGACCTGGATGACTCTTAAGGTAGTTCAAAATGTGCAGTGCTGCCTGCTAGTGTGCCAGCCGCGGTTTCATCGTAAACTGAGCCAAGGTATGAACTAAATAGCTAAGCTCATGTTGAGTGATGGTAAGATAAATGAGCTTCCCAACCAGACACCTGCACTCCACCGAATCATCAAACAATAGACCATCATCTCGCGCTAAGTTGTGTTTCTGTTCCATGGGAAAATTAGTGGGTTTTGCCGCCAGTAACTCACTATCTGACAAAATATCCAAGACATATTTATGTTAACACGAAAACATGCCATCAAAGCAATGAGGTATCTCAATGCCTAAGAAATACATCAGGGCACCAAGATCCTTGATATGAAAGAAGCAGCATAGATACTTCTTGAATTTAATCATTATCTTAGGAGATGAGCCAGCAATAATAAAATCATCAACATAAACTAGAACATGTAGAGACACATCATCTCAGAGATAAGAAAACAAAGACTAATCCGTCTTTCTCTAAACAAAACCAAAGAGGTTAAGAGCAGCAGCAAGCTTTGTAAACTAATACCCCAGAGCCTGTTGAAGACCATAAAGAGAATTGCGTAGTTTTCTAACCAAATAGGCGCCAGGAGTGTATAACTCTGAGGGGGACGCATGTACACCTCCTTCTCAACATCACCATGGAGAAATGCATTATGAATATCCATCTGATGCAAATCCTAACCACGAATAGCACCAACACCCAAGAAAAGATGAACCAAACTCATCTTGGCAACATGAGAAAATGTTTCAGTAAAGTTAATGCCTTCAATATGATGATTACGAAGAACAACCAAACGAGCCTTGTAGCGCTCAATGGAACCATCGAACTTGAACTTTGTCCGATACACCCACTTGCATCCAATGGCCTTTTTACCAGGCATAAAAGGAGCAAGAACCCATGTATTATTCCGCTCGAGTGCATCAATATTGTCAGACATAGCAGCATGCCAATTGGATGGCAGGAAGCATTAACATAAGTAACTGGATTAGCAACATCAGTAACTATAGCTAAATCTAGAATGTGAAACTGAAAAATTATCACAGGCAACATAATCAGCAATAGGTAAGTAGTACTTAAGGACAGTGCAGCAGTGGATGAGATATCAGCAGAGGGGGGTTTATTGAGAGAGTAGCGTTACAAACATAATATTTCCATTTAACCGGAGGCTGACAAAGATGAGTACAGAGGGGATGAACTGACTCGGGTGGTAGCTCTGTAATAGGCCACAACTCGGAGGTAGGTGGTGGATGGGTGGATAGAGGTGGTGGCGGACGTTCATGGCTTGGGATTAGCAGGATGATGACCGGTCAAAGACGAGGTTTACGGTATCCGAGCTGGCGGTGTCAGAACTGTCTATGGCTCGGAGGATGATGGCAGCTCCATATGATCAGACGGTTCCGAAATAGAGTCTTCATAAATAGCAGATGACTGTAAAGGTAGTAGATCAGTAGGTACTGCTTTCAAAAAAATTGGTGCATACGGAAAGCAATCTTCATAAAATATCACATCACAACCATCAAAAATAGCACGAGACTCCAATTCATAAACATGCCATGCTTTCTTGTCAATAGGATAGCCAAGAAAGACATACTTTTGACTTCTAGATGCAATCTTATTATGCGGTTGTGGAAGCTGAGAAGCAAAGCACAGACAACCAAACACACAAAGATGGTTGTAAGCTGGTGCGCGGCTGTACAGGAGCTTGTCAGGTGATCAGCCATCTAACATAGGTGTTGGTGTGTGATTGATGAGGTAGGAAGTTGTAAGAATGCATTCTCCCCAGAAGTCGATGTGTAAATGAGCTTGCAAATGAAGAGCACGAGCAACATATGGAATATGTCTGTGCTTTCATTCTACATGCCCATCTTGCTGAGGTACATATACTGTGGACGTCTCAAAACAAACTCCTTTCTCTCAAAAATTTGATCTAAGAGACAAGAATTTGGTTTCATTGTCAGCCCGAACCCGTTGAATAGGACTTCAGAACTGTGTCTGAACAAATGCAAAAAACTCCTTCATCTTCAATGGTACTTGAGACTTAGAAACAAATAAAAAAACCCAAATAGCTCGGGAATAATCATCAACTATGGTCAAAAATGAAAATGCTCCACCAGAAGAAGGTGAACCATAAGGGCCCCAAACATCACAATGTAAAAGTTCAAACAAATGACTAGCCTGGGGAGAACTAACATGAAATCTAAGTCTAGACATTTTTACTCAATGACAGACTGAGCCAGGAACACTTATATTAAAATCACTAGTATGTGAAGAAATAGCTGGTATATAAAAAAACATCAAAGAAGATAGAAGCCCAAAATGGTGATGCTATAAAGCAGACGAAGACACTAATGCAACAACAGACAAGGACGGTTGTGTAGATTGTGAAGCTCCCAATCTGCGCAACCAATAAACCCCTACTTGCTGTTCACCTATGCCAATCATTGTCCTCGTGCTGATATCCTGTAATACCCATAATGTTTTGGTAAGAAAAACTAGAAATTTTAAAGCACCAGTTAACTTGGAAAAGGATAAATTGTATCTTAATGTCAGAATAAATAGAACATGATTCACAACAATATCTCAAAATCGAAGTTTGTCGTGTTCAACAGCAGTAGGAACAGACCCATTAGGAAGTATGACATTAACATTATGAGCATGCTCAACATCATAAAGAAGATCTTTATTGCCGGTCATATGGTAGAAAGCACCGGTATCAAGAATCCAAGGTAAAGCAGTCTTACCTGACATATTGTCAAAAGTATTAAACTTAGAGAATGACAGGCGCGGGCGGTCGTCGCGCCCGCACGCCAAAAGATAATTTATAAGCCCTAAATGCTTACTTTCTACAACTAGGTAGATAGTGGCAAATCGGGGTCGTCCAATGAGAAGAGGGATCTTCCTAAGCGTCTAAGCACGCAAATGGTTGATACTAGGCTAGGAGTAACTATATATACACACACTTAAAAGCAAGTAAAAGGGGGGGGGGGTTGGTTGGTTGGTTTCCTAAGTTAACAAAGATAACTAGCAACGTCAAGTGACTATGCTAATCATCAAACGAAACTAAAGAAAAGGGGTTTTAAACTACAAAGATAAAATGCCTTGGGGGCAACGGATATCCACTTCCACATCTAATGTAGTTCATCGAATCATTCACACATTCCATCATATAGCATTCATGACCCAACGCTCACACACCCATCTAGCAAGTACCACAACACACACACCACAAGGAGTTCTAAGTTCATGCTCGTAGATCTTCATGCAAAGGCGCTACGGAATTCGTCACGTTCCTACACCTAAGCAATCCAACCACACAAGCACTACCTATGCTCAAACCACTCATGGCACACATGCAGTGAAACACACCGTCAAGAATACATAAACGCCAAATAACAAATGCTTCAAGAATGAGTACAAGCCATCTATCCAATACTTCAACTACTTGTCGTGGAGACTGAACTCCTATCCTTCTTAGTTCGTAGTTTGCGAGAGTGAGTTCGACATCTCTCGTCAAACCTCACCAATGGCTCCCGAGTCGCGACCACGATTCAAGGTGTCATTGGTGGCATTTAGCACGAAGGACCAACAAGCTTGGCAATGCCTATGACCACTACACCGTGACTAAACATTAAACCAATTCATGCAATTACACGAGATTGGATGAACGTGCAATGCACATTCATCCGCGAGCATATGACTCTCTCGTTCGCTACACAAACGAACATGATGAAGAGTTCGACATCAATCACATTCGCCTAGCACATTGTCAACACACTAACACAATCGAAAGCTCTAATTCATACTCTCACATTGCTAACAAGAACAGGGGGGAAATTAACCCAAATCCCCCAAACCCTAGCTAGCAATTAATCCAAGCATTTCATATCATCAAGCTCTCAACAACATCAATGCAATCAACAATTAACATTCAAAGCACAATAAATGCACAATAGCAAAAACACCAAATAGATAGATAGAAATGAATCTCAATACATAGAAGTGGAAGCTTCAATCCATAGCTCCCAAGTACAAGAACTACTCTAGAACAAGAAAACACATAAAAACTAAGAAAAGAAGAAGAAAAGACAGAAGAGAAAAAACCTAGGTTTGGCGCCCAAAACAGAGAGAAAAGCGGGCTGAGAAAGCTTGAGAAGAAGAGGGAAAAAGAGTAGTATTTATAGTCGGAAGAAGATAAAGTTGATTTCTGGCCACCCGTTCGTCGCGACTCGCGACGATGTCCCGACTCGCGATGGTGTCGCGACGGGAGCCAGAATTCTGCATTGTTTCTTTGTCTTCTTCATAGCCATCCCTCTCGATCTTCAAGTCTTCAACGGCTCCAAAAATGGTCTTCAACGGCCTCCGGTCTTCATTTCTTCGAAGTGAGTATCCAAAAGTCTTCGAAAGTATAGTCTTCAATGTCTTCCGGTCTTCGTTGGTTCCGTGTTCTTCCCTTGTCACACAAAATCCACTTAAAAGAGGTAAAAGAGTACGAAGTTGCTTTTACCTCTCCTAAGTGAATTTCAAGGTAAAACACAAGCTCTCGATAATAAAAGAGCACAAAAGTGATCCTAAATACTACTAAATAATGCGCCTAAAATGGACACATCAAACCTCCCCACACTTAAACCTTACTCGCCCTCGAGTAAGAAAAGATTTAAGCATACGGAGGAAATGGCATATCCACATCCTAAAACCCCCAAAATAATCCACACAAAATGGACATATCAAACCTCCCCACACTTAAACCTTACTCGCCCTCGAGTAAGAAAAGATTCAAGCATGCGGAGTAAATGATATATCCCAAAACCTAAACTAATTCCCCTATCAAAGCCTCACCAAAACTCTCAATCTCAAAAATCCCAAAATAAAAGCTCACATGAGAATTTTGCACACACACATCCCCAATCCTAAATCTAACCAAACCTACCACTTATCAATTCACTACCCATAAAAATATTTCACAGCCCAGAATTGATATTCCCAGAATCCAATGACACAAAATGAAGCTAAAACCATAGAGGAAGTTTTAAACACATGCTTCACCTAATGCCAATATATCAACCAAAAACGAAGTAGAAAGAGATCAAGAATTTCATAACCATACTCCGTTTCCTAACCCACTAAGCTACCCAATCCCAAGAGGTCTAAAGATATTGAGCTACCCGATCCATCCGTGTGACAACCGCAACCTTATGACTCCAACGCCGGCAAATGATTAAAATCATAGCATTTTTCAATTTCCCTCAATTTCTCTCATTTTGCCTAGGAGCTCTTTCGAGTTTTCATCCTAGCCACACATCATGTTTCTTTAGCTCACATCTCACCTTTTTCCGCACATTTTAGCCTCTCATTTTTGCCTAGGCCGCCCTTTAAGGGTTTTCGACCTATCCGGGCCCCCAATGTTGCCTAAGTTGCCCTCTCGGGTTTTCAACTTAGCGGGTTTTCTTTTTCTTTTTTTTTCTTTTTCTTTTTCCAATTTTTTTTCTTTTTGTTTTTCTATTTTTTTTCTTTTTTCTCATGTTTTTCCAATGAAAAGTAGCAAAAAGCATTCCAAAACAATCTAGCATGCATATGAGTCCTCTAACCCCTCCCCACACTTAAAACATTACATTGCCCTCAATGTAAACACGTAAGGCAAGAACAATAAAAATCAAGGTAAGGGAGTTAGAGTGACACCCGTATCTCCGCAAATTCGCCGGTGATATGGCGATATCCAAGTACTTGGATGGTCCCGAGATAAGTTTCGGAACCGGAAGGGTGAGCAAAAATGCCGTAGAAGAACTCACCCCTCGAGAAAAGCATTGTCTCCATGGCGCCGTTTGATCAAGACTACACCACGAAGAACACATTAAACTCACAAGTACATAAGGATATGTAATACTAGGTTTAGCATCAAGAGTTAATAACCATAGTATTTTCAAAGAACAACTAATCAACCCTCAATCACCACTATAAAATTATGCATGAAAAATATCTAACATATATTGACATGTATACAAGCATCATTATAGGATAAGAACTTATGGTCACAATGATGTAGTCGGCATACTACAATCAACAAATGTACTATAAAGATGCAAGAAGGTTCATATGCCAATATATGTAGGATGGTGGAAGAAATAAGAGGTATGTGATGTTCTTGGGAGTGTTGGGTGGAGAAGAAAGAAAGATCATGCAATGTTTAAAATCATTTGGAAACTTGGAAGCTTGGAAATTTGAAATCCGGGCTCAAAAAATTTTCAACAGTTTCTGAGCTCGTCGCGACTCGCGACGAGTTTGGTCGCGACTCGCGACGGGCCTCGCGACGTCAGGGAGACTCACGGAAAGTAAAGTCCGGGAGCTCAAAATGTTCTGAGCTCGTCGCGACTCGTGACGTGGTTGGTCGCGACTCGCGACGGGCCTCGCGACGTCAGGGCGACTCGCGGAAAGTAAAGTCCGGGAGCTCAAAATGTTCTGAGCACGTCGCGACTCGCGACGTGGTTGGTCGCGACTCGCGACGGGCCTCGCGAAGTCATCGCGACTCGTGGAAAGGTGAGTCCGAGAGCTCCAAATTTTCTGAGCTCGTCGCGACTCGCGACGAAGGGTGTCGCGACTCGTGACGAGCCTCGCGACGTCAGGGCGACTCGCGGAAAGTTGGCGCTGGGAGTGGATTTTGCTCCACTGTTCGTCGCGACTCGCGACGGCAGGGTATCCCAGGCTTAAAAATATTTTCGTTTTCTTACCAACTGTCCAAGCTTGCTTCCCTCGTTCATTGATCTCGTTCCTTCATCTCCTTCATTGCAATGCACTTCATGTTGCTACAACATCATAGAAAAACATGCCATAAAAAGAACAAAACAAAACAACAACAAAAACAAACTAAGAAACACAAACTAAGAAACAAAAACTAAAAGAAATGCCGAATTTATTTAACTTCGTCGGCACGACGAAGCTCCGTATTTTTAAGGTCATCGGCACGACCCTAATGTTATCCGTATGGTGAAGGCTTGAAACTCTTCACCATGAGCATCCAAAATAAGAGAGGTGGGGGCACAAAACTTCCAAGAGGAAAGTCTTGTGGAGGTGGAGATGGTTCAAAGGGAATTAAGTGGTTAGGGAGCTTAGGATAATCTTTTGGCTCCTCTCTCGTTTCCCTCAAAACTTCCGAAAATATTAGAGTTGGTTCACTAGGTGGGAGAAGGGGTGACAATGCTAATGGATAATGTAGCACTATCACCTCTTCCTCCATTTTTCTATCCTCTACAACCAACTCCTCATCCCTTTCAAACTCAAAATCATTTTTATTGGTGACTTCACTCACCGCATCATCGAGTTCAAGTTGGGATGGTGTGTTTTCGGAATCACGAGCTTCCATGCGGGCCAATACCTCTAATATGTTCCTCACATGCCCCTCAATGGCCTCAACACTAGAGGAGAGCTGGGTATCCGGCTCCTCACTAGTAAAGGAGTTCAAGTTTGCTATGGTATTTAAGACATCCTCACGTGTCAAACTTGAACTTCCTTGTTGGGCTTGGTTTTGGGGTATGGTATAGGGTGGTGATGGCCAACTAGGTTGCTCGTAATATTGGTTTTCTGGCTCATTCTCATACCACAAATCCGGACTACCATTCCATTCCGGATTGTAAGAGTTGTGGTATGGATAGCATTCATGAGCTTCTTGCCCTTGAAAACCAATATCTCCTACCTCTGGATAGCACTCTTCATAGTACCCATGGTTTTGGAAACCAAGGATTTTTTCTCGGTCATAGTGCTCTTCCCACAACAAAGGGCAAGATTCGGTAGGATGATCGGAATGACACATCCTACAAAACCTTGCTTGTAGAGCCTCTCTTCTCATCATGAGTTCCCTCAAGGTGAGACGCTCCATTTAAAATTTTTTTTTTATTTTTTCAAAAGTTCGGAATCATAGTGCAAGGATTCTCGATAAAATAAATTACCAAGAACTCGAGCAATACCTACTCCGAACAAAAACAACCACCAAGTAGTGGAAAATAAAAACAACTAGCTAATACACAACCAAATACACCTAAATACTTAAGAATAAACGCCTCTTCCCCGGCAACGGTGCCATTTTGACAGGCGCGGGCGGTCGTCGCGCCCGCGCGCCAAAAGATAATTTATAAGCCCTAAATGCTTACTTTCTACAACTAGGTAGATAGTGGCAAATCGGGGTCGTCCAATGAGAAGAGGGATCTTCCTAAGCGTCTAAGCACGCAAATGGTTGATACTAGGCTAGGAGTAACTATATATACACACACTTAAAAGCAAGTAAAAGGGGGGGGTTGGTTGGTTGGTTTCCTAAGTTAACAAAGATAACTAACAACGTCAAGTGACTATGCTAATCATCAAACGAAACTAAAGAAAAGGGGTTTTAAACTACAAAGATAAAATGCCTTGGGGGCAACGGATATCCACTTCCACATCTAATGTAGTTCATCGAATCATTCACACATTCCATCATATAGCATTCATGACCCAACGCTCACACACCCATCTAGCAAGTACCACAACACACACACCACAAGGAGTTCTAAGTTCATGCTCGTAGATCTTCATGCAAAGGCGCTACGGAATTCGTCATGTTCCTACACCTAAGCAATCCAACCACACAAGCACTACCTATGCTCAAACCACTCATGGCACACATGCAGTGAAACACACCGTCAAGAATACATAAATGCCAAATAACAAATGCTTCAAGAATGAGTACAAGCCATCTATCCAATACTTCAACTACTTGTCGTGGAGACTGAACTCCTATCCTTCTTAGTTCATAGTTTGCGAGAGTGAATTCGACATCTCTCGTCAAACCTCACCAATGGCTCCCGAGTCGCGTCCACGACTCAAGGTGTCATTGGTGGCATTTAGCACGAAGGACCAACAAGCTTGGCAATGCCTATGACCACTACACCGTGACTAAACATTAAACCAATTCATGCAATTACACGAGATTGGATGAACGTGCAACGCACATTCATCCGCGAGCATATGACTCTCTCGTTTGCTACACAAACGAACATGACGAAGAGTTCGACATCAATCACATTCGCCTAGCACATTGTCAACACACTAACACAATCGAAAGCTCTAATTCATACTCTCACATTGCTAACAAGAACAGGGGGGAAATTAACCCAAATCCCCCAAACCCTAGCTAGCAATTAATCCAAGCATTTCATATCATCAAGCTCTCAACAACATCAATGCAATCAACAATTAACATTCAAAGCACAATAAATGACAATAGCAAAAACACCAAATAGATAGATAGAAATGAATCTCAATACATAGAAGTGGAAGCTTCAATCCATAGCTCCCAAGTACAAGAACTACTCTACAACAAGAAAACACATAAAAACTAAGAAAAGAAGAAGAAAAGAAAGAAGAGAAAAAACCTAGGTTTGGCGCCCAAAACAGAGAGAAAAGCGGGCTGAGAAAGCTTGAGAAGAAGAGGGAAAAAGAGTAGTATTTATAGTCGGAAGAAGATAAAGTTAATTTCTGGCCACCCGTTCATCGCGACTTGCGACGGTGTTCGTCGCGACTCGCGACGATGTCCCGACTCGCGATGGTGTCGCGACGGTGTCGCGATGGGAGCCAGAATTCTGCATTGTTTCTTTGTCTTCTTCATAGCCATCCCTCTCGATCTTCAAGTCTTCAACGGCTCCAAAAATGGTCTTCAACGGCCTCCGGTCTTCATGTCTTCGAAGTGAGTATCCAAAAGTCTTCGAAAGTATAGTCTTCAATGTCTTCCGGTCTTCGTTGGTTCCGTGTTCTTCCCTTGTCACACAAAATCCACTTAAAAGAGGTAAAAGAGTACGAAGTTGCTTTTACCTCTTCTAAGTGAATTTCAAGGTAAAACACAAGCTCTCGATAATAAAATAGCACAAAAGTGATCCTAAATACTACTAAATAATGCGCCTAAAATGGACACATCAGAGAACATGTTTAGAACCATACTCTATTACTCCTTAGACTGGCCTGGACCAGAGGCAGACTAATCAGAATCGGTAACCACGGTGGCGGCAGCCACTGGCTTGGTGGCATCGGCGAATGGTGCGGCAGGCGGGATACAGTTCTTGGGATTTGTGGCAGCTTTTGGGCCTGATGCAAGGGCTCGATTCTCAGCGAACCAATTTGGTTAACCAATGATACAGAAACAAGTAGTAAAATTATGACCATTTCGACCACAATGAGTGCATGTAAGAGACCGACGATCAACGATGGTGGTGGAGGTTGCTTCCCGGGGCGACGGTGGCTGACTTCGGACCGGAGGATTGCGCCTAACAATGTGCAGCAAAGGCCATGGTGTCTCTCGAGTTAACAGATTCAAAGGCTGAGATGAAAGTCTTCTGACGCTCCTTCTGAGTGACAAGCGAGTAAACCTTGTCGAGTGAAGGCAATGGATCATGTGGGAGGAAATAAGAGTGGAGAGTAGCAAAGTTGTCATCCAGACTGATGAGGAATTGATTAACCATCTCCTTCTCTCGGTCACCATGAACCATAGTAGCATCGGGGCATGAAATACATGTTTGCAGATACATGTAAGCAAGCAAAACATGCCACAACTTCCTGGATCTACCAAAATAGGCATTAACAACCTGACCTATCTGACGACAGTTGTAAATGTCTGCACAAATATGACACATATGTGGGCCCTTGCCAACTGAGAAACTCTACTAGAGATCATCTCAGAGCTCATTAACTAAATCATAATAGGTGATAATAGAACAGATAGATAGATTGAGGGTCTGAAAAATCCAACCAATAAACATAGAATACAAACTACTCCAAGTATTAGCAAAAGGTTCACCAGACAAAGGCTTGGTGATTGATCCATCCTGGAAACCAAGCTTAGCTTTAGAATTAAATCCAAGACGAATAGCAGTATTCAAATATTTATAATTGTCACCCTTCAAGACCACAGAAGAAATAAGAAACCTTTGTGATGTGACAGATGAACATAGCACGGATGCAATGCAGGCAGGTTGGCGGAGTAACTGGCAGGGCACCGAAATCATGGAACGCAAAGGCATTACCACTGAGTAGAAGCTGGTAGAGAGCACGCCAGAGAAAAGCGACATCATCGAGCGGCGTTTCCTCCAGTAGCGGCGACAGATCGGTAGCATCATCGACAGAAAGCGGTAGATAAGCAGCCAAAATGGGAACGACATCAAGGTTTTCATCACAACATGATCAAGTGGATCCATCAGGTGGCGGCAGTAACACGTGAGTGGAAAAAGTGGCGGCGCATGTGGACAAAAGAGAACATGCGCAGCTGTGCGTGGAGATGGTGACGGCGCATGTCAAACGAAAAAGGGACACTGGATTTATATGTGGGAGAAAAATGCTAGGGTTTTCTGGGTTCTCGTGATTTTAGGCTCAGATACCATGTAAAATATGAATGTGTGATTTCATTGATGATATGAGGGTACAATGTATACACAGCATATATGCAATCACAAATGGAAAAGGATTCTATCTAGGGTATAATAATATTGCAGAAGATATTCACAAAAAAATTTGTTTTACATTCTACCTAGGAAAAGGAAACACACCCCTTGGAAACCATACCCATTTGCTGCACCACGCATGGTATAATTTTGCATAGAACCCATTTTTTCAAACTTCTACACAATTCTTTCAAGTTCTGGTATCGCGAAACGAATCTATCTTTTGATCCAAAAATAGAGTTTTCTAATAATATGGCGGTTAATATTAACCTCGTGTTTCCTTACATTATATGGTGGTTTATTAATAATCGTCTTAAATAATATACTACTAGATGGCGGTTAAAGTTAAACCATCATTTATTGGCATTTTGTAGCTGCACAACGATTGGGCATACTCTCGATTCATATTCAGAACATAAAAACGAAGCCA
Source organism: Rubia yunnanensis (assembly GCA_037428765.1). Classification (NCBI taxonomy): domain Eukaryota; kingdom Viridiplantae; phylum Streptophyta; class Magnoliopsida; order Gentianales; family Rubiaceae; genus Rubia; species Rubia yunnanensis. The sequence continues at coordinate 90,575,848 of CM075068.1, forward strand.
GTTCCGCCCTTGAAACTCAAAAATACCGCGTAGCTGCGCCATTAATGGCCAATCCTGCACAAGTGAACAAACTAATGTGTATCCAATTTTGACTCCTTTTTAGGATGGAATGAATACCACTTTAACTTATTTTAAAATTTTCACCAAAACATAAAAAATTAAAGAAGTATTAAAATTTGGGGAGGTTAACAGGTAAGAAATAAACAAAGTACATTTATTTCATTGTAATTGCAAAGACATAGAGATTAAGAAAAATCCATTGAAAAATTAATGAAAAACTACCCAAAATATTTTTAGTGATATTGATCCGCCTTCCTTAATGCTCATTCTCTAAATTTACCCCAATAAAAAGTAATTTTATAAAAAAGTTGTTACCAAGTGAAGTCATGGTAATTAATATGTAAAACTTAATCCTGCACTACAAATACCCTTCTTCATACATTCAGAGTACATGTTCTTCAATCACTCTTCTTCTCATCAAATACTCATCCCAAATTTTAAATATAGAAAGCATACACACTTGTGGACTTGGTGATGATATTCCGAGGAAGATGAATGTCTCTAATAATCCCATTATCCTTAATGTTTTATCAGTACATTTTCATTTATCTTCATTACAAACTTATTCTAGTCGACTTCTTTTCTAGAGTCTACTAGTACAAAGGAACATGAGATTTGAGTTATGCTAGTTGACAATGACAAAGAGTCCTTACTGTCCACTGCTAAAATGCTTGCTCGTAATTCATGTCAAGGTAAAACTTATTTATTCTTTCTAATGTTCCTTGTAGATCGTCCAGCAACTATTGACTTTTTTTTGTGTCTTATAGAAGGTTAAAATTTGTCACACTGGTTAGAAAATATCATAATTCGTAAGGTTTAGTAGTTAGATTTTAGCAATTTTCTGTTTTATCTTTCTCCATTTTATATCCACTCTTAGTTATTTTTTTGAATTTTAAAAATAACGAATGATTATTTCTTCATTTTAAAAATGATTTAAATATTCCTAATTCATTAATATTTTGTAGGCAATTTGTTTGGTATAGATTAGTTGTAAGTAAACATTCTTACATAAAATTATGTTCAAGAAAAACAAAGAAATTGAGTAAAATGAAAGTATATTTTGGAATGGGTGTTTTTAATTAAAATTTTTTTTATATTATATATTTATACTCTACAATCCTAAATATATTTTTTGTCCTATAAAAATAAAGTCATAAATGAGGACCTTTTTTAGGCCTAAAATTTACATAATAACCTACGACCACATGAATGCAATGTTAGTTTAAGTTGACTTTGAAATTTCTTTTGCAAAATTTTAAATATTTTACCATCTTATGTTTATCTTCCTTATTCCATCTCAATATCTATAAAGTCAAATAGGAAGCAGAAGTATAGATTTTTAATTTGACTCATTAGCATGTAATTTGATTACATGTTTTTATGTGGAAATACGTATTGACTATCTTATAAATATTGGTTATATGTTAAAATAATAAATATTTTTAAAACCTTTCTACTTGAAATAGTGAAGTCTTTTGAATGTTGACAAATATTTATTTATTATAGTCTTGATGTATATTTACTTCTAAACCTATTTAAATTTCAGTGACAATGGTGGCATCAGGGTCTATTACAATGAAGACTATCTCAACTGGAAAGAAGCAATTTGATATGGTTATTATAGATGCAAAATTATTTGACATTGATAGTTTTTCAGCTTTGAAAAGAAATTGGAAAAAATGGGCATTCTAGTTGTTGGTAATTATTTTTTAAACACTACTCATCATTTTCTAAATTAATTTAATTTTTCATGCTGAAGTATTCATTCAATTTTATTCCAATATTTTTTTCAATTGAATTTTAATTTGATCAGTAACATCTACAAAGGAAGACCCCGAGCTGACATACAATACATTTTACAATGGAGCATTCATTTTCATCAAGAAACCAGTTGATGAGTTAAGCACAAAGAACTTGCACCAATTTGTTGTAAAGAAAAGAATCCAAAATAGCAAAAAGAAGATGGATGTAGAAATGATAGCCATGGAGAATTTCCTTCCCGATGGAATATGTTTTACTCATAATACTAATGAAGATGCCGTGCGGAAGAAATGAACATATAGGAGGAAGAATGGTACAAAAGATGCTGATAATGATCAAACAGCTCAAGTTAGCCTATTGTGTTATCAACAAAATTTATATGTTGAACATTTTTCCACTGATAATTTCAACAAGAAAAAGATGTGCATCGAATGGACCAAGGAGTTACACCAAAAATTCATGGATGTCATCACTCAACTTGGTGAAGGAAGTATGTCTCTAGATATTTTAATTTTATTTCTTTACTTTAGAGTATTTACTCAATTTTCCAAATAGAAATGAGTGAGTATGTGTGTGGATTTTATTTATAAGCATAGATGGAAATAAAATTAGTGCTAATTAATATTAACAAAATGTTTTTCGTTTTAGTTGTGCTATACTAACTTATTGATATGTGAGTTGACCTTTTTATAAATATATTTCAGATTGTTATCCAAATGAGATTTTGGAACGGATGAACGTTCTTGGTCTTACATGAATGCATGTTGCCAACAATCTTCAGGATAGTGTAACTGCTACCGTTACTTCTAGAAAACTTTCAGCTAAGATTATTGACTTAATTACTTGTTGACGATATTTTTTATATGTTGTTGAAATATAATTTTATATGCTAAAAGATGTGTAAACTGTTTTTTTTTTCATTTTCATGAATCTTGGAACAAATTAGATAAAGTAAGACTTATTTTAGTAAGCAATGAATACAAATATTTAAATCAAAATTCTATTTGTGGGAAAATAGTCGTGTTTGACTTTTATGGTTTTCTTTCGATTGCATAGAAATGTCTCCATGATAAATGGAGATCCCCTTCAGAGCGTAAGAATCAATATCGAAAGCGTAAACTTTATACACCTGCTACTAGTGCTGAAAAGGAGAATGAAAATATTAAGGTATTTAGGAGAGTGCGTCATTTAGATTATGAGTCTCAAGCAAAGGTGCAAAAGAATCACCATCATGTTCTAGTGTCTTTTTTTGGTAATAAGCCGACGGAAAAATTACAAACATCGGACTCTTGAAATCGCACTCTTACATAATTCAATAGTCCTACTGCTAACTTTCCCAATGAAGAAATTGCCCCAACGAGATGGATGGGATATGTAGATTATTGAGGGAGAATCTCCAAAGTTTATAGCTCAAGGAGTTAAACTTCTTAAGCTCACTAGTCACCCACGGGCGTTTCCTTTTCCAACATTCAATATTGTTCCCTCAACAACAATTAACAATAACACTACAAAAACATGCTATGGTCCTATTTATGTGGCTAATGATGGTCTAACCAGAGAAAAAATGAATGGAAACTTCAATTTGATACCTCCCTTAAAAATATCAGATGTTCTCACTAGCAAACTATTCACAGAGTGCGAAGAAATCTACTTTCTTCCACCTCAGTTTCTCAATTTTTTATTGGACAACAAGTTTGAAAATTATGACAATCATCTTAGAGATGAAGTGCATCATCCTCAAATGGTTTGTTATTGTTAATGTTTTAGACTATTTCACTTTATTTTTTATCATAGATGAAATATTTCTTACCTTTAAAATGATGACAGATTTAAAATGAGGTGAATGTGGCAACTGAACTGCTCGTGAATGCAACATTGACTACTATGGATGCATTAGGAGTCATGAAGGCTATTTGAATGATGCAATGGATAAGAGGAAAGTGTCCTCACTTTGTCACTCAAATTAAATTATGTCCCATTGAAATATGTGTTTTAAACAAATCTCTTAGATTTATTTCAATAATAAAGTATGTATTAAGCCCTGGATTAGTACAATGATTCACAAGAAGTTTGAATTTCTCAAGGTTATTTTGTATGCTATAATCATGTTTTATACTATTCTTATTTATTTAAGAATGAAAAACAGTTCACAAAATCAATGCATTTGAATAAACAACCATAGGACTAGTGTCCCCACCTCGATACTAAAGGATAAATATGTTTACTGGTGTTTTGGTTTAATAAATATCATATATAAGGGAATTGACTTTAGTATTTTTTTTGTTTTTTAAGATGTTATTATCATTAAAGAACCTTAGCTTAATTTGAAACAGAACACATATAAGTAGGAAAATGAGGGGATGGTAAATTGATCTCCTCACCGGCAAATTCCATGGAATAGAAACTTGGATAACTCTTTCACTACTAGAAGACACCCCCCCTCCTATACACAAAAAAAAGCGGCAGGTTGTAGCCATTATAGAAAATTGATACTACAAATTTAAGTAATAGCTATTATGTTTTCCTTGCAACTGTAATTTAAAAACAGTCCCAGTTAAAATTATTATAGTAGATGTTAATTTAATAACCGCTTCTGGAGTGATATTTTAGTAATGACGGAAAATCATAGCAGCTATTTTCTATATAATCGGTACTACATTATTTTTTGTTGGAAATGAAAGTATCTATTATTTAAAAAGATAACTACATATAGAAACATTGTTTACAATAATAGCTACTATGGTGCACTGATATCACATCAATAAAACATGCCATGAATAATGAGGATTACAATATATAGGGGGCTACAACAAACTAAAGACTAGCAGAAATATGATTCTAAGTCGATAAGGAAATTACCATCTATAACTAATTGTATAAGAAACCATCTCTATAAGGTAACTACCATTTATAACGTTTCCTACAAGGAAATGGTTTCTATTTCCTTAAAAGAAACTAGAAAAAAAACCCATTAATATTGGCAAAAAATAATAGAGGGGTTGCATTTATGAGACTTTCCTACCTAGCTTCATTGCTCTAGACATGTACAATACAATATTCAATATCATTTGTAAGGAGTATTAAGAGGTAAAATACATAGCTTTAATTATGAAGTATATAAAAAATTTGATTGATTTGTCATGTTGATATCGTAAATATATACAAGTTTTGGTTTGATTTGACTTTCTCTAAACTTGAGCTTAATTGAACATGGATGAGAATCCTTTAAACCCTTGTCCTAGTGATGGTTTTGATTTTTTTAAAAAAATTGAAACGAGTACTGAAATTTGGAGAGGTTTACATGTAAGTAAAAAACAAAGTACAATTATTGCACTGTGAATTGAAAGATATAGAGATTAAGCAAAATACTCCAAAGCATTAATGGAAAATGGCATAATTAGTTTTTGGGTGATGTTCACCCATCATCCTTAATGCTCATGCTCCAGAATTTCCCAAATAAAAAGTAATTTTTTAATAAAAAAATTTATTACCAAGTGAAATCATTGTATTTAATATGCAAAACTTGATCATATACTACAAATACCCATCTTCATAGATTCAATGTACATGCTTCCTTCATCCACTCTTCTTCTTACCATATCCTCACCATAAATTTTCTATATATAAAGCATGCATACTCATTGACATTGTGATGATATTCATTGGAAGATAAATGTCTCTGATAAACTCGTGAACCACAATGTTTCACCAATATATCCTCATTTATCTTCATTATAAAAGGATCTAGTGCAACTTCTCTTCTGGAGCCAAATAGTGCAGTGAAACATGAGATTAGTTTTGTTGGATGACCATAACAAAGAGTCCTTACGATCATCAGCTAGAATGCTTGCTCCTAGTTCATGTCAAGGTAAAACCTATTTAAATAATCTTATTGTTTCTAAATTTTTTTATAGATCGTCCAGTTATTATTGATGGTTTTGTTAGTTTTATGTCTCATATGAGGTTAAATTGGCCACATTTCACCTTTATTTGTTCATCTTTGGTATACACTTGTCCAATATCTAGCCTTGGTGAACCATATGAACTTGTATTCATCAAAGAATCAGATCCCATCGTTAATAAAGATGGATAATATTTAGTAAAGTATTGCCTTATTTTTCCCATCTTAATAGGGGGTAATGGATTCTTTAAATACACATTGATTTTGTTGGGACTGCCTAAACCACCTCAACCAACATTAGTATAATATTTCTCGCTTTTGGCCAAACCCACATGGTTTGGATATTGGGTCCAACCCCAAAAGGACTCATGCTAATATAGTGGAACTCTCACTAATATAGTGATCATTTAGTCTCTCAACTTTCAATGTGGGACTTGGGTTGAACCTACCAAACACTCAGCGTCCTTAGATTGAATCCTCGAGTCATCATAAGCATAAAAATTTAAGTGCAAACTAATTGTCTTCACCTTCCAAAAATAGTGATGATATCACCAACGTGTAAGACGCTGCAAGATTCCTTAAACGTTCAACTTGTTTAAGAAAATTGATATCATTGGCAGGATCCTGCCCTCTAATATAATCAATCTGAAAACAGATAAAGATAGAACAATTTCATATAAGTTAAGAAAAGTTTATTTATTTTTAAAATATCACACATGCAAACTCACCACTCCTTTTGGTACAAGGCTTTCAGATTTTTTCACCGGATGCGTGCATCCACAAAGTTTGAAATTCATGGTTCACATCATGCACTGAACAATTACAATATATTTTGATGAAAATTGTATATATATCACATTTTTGGTGGAAATATTGTTAAACATACAAAACGATGTATTAAAACAACATGTATATATAAGTTAACCACAATTGAACCTTTTTCCGACTAAGAATGGGAAACAAATGTTAGGATTTAAACAAACTAAAACATATCATAGTTTCGCACTTCGTAGGTATGTGAATGAACTGGCCCCAACTCGTCCTAGTATTACCATAATGATTTCATTAGGTAGGGATTGGAATGATGTCTCCATTCCTTAGTTTCATGGTGGAACTAAGTGGGAACAAAGATGATTTATGTGGAGTTTGGTTTTAAAAGGATGTTTTAATTAGTTAATTTAATGAATGGTAATGATGGTTCAAAGGATTGTTTCATATTCTACCTAGGAAAAGGAAACACACCCCTTGAAAATCATACACATTGGCTGCACCACGCAAGGTATAAATTTGCTTGGAACCCAGTTTTTCAAATTTCTACACAATTCAAGTTCAGGTATTGCAAACCAAATCCAACTTTTGATCCAAAAACGGAGTTATCTAATAAGACGGTGGTTAATATTAACACTGTGTTTCTTTACATTATATGGTAATTTCTTATTAAGCGTTCTAAATAATATACTACTAGACAGTGGTTAAAGTTAAACTATCGTTTATTGGTATTTTGTAGCTGCGCAATGATTGGGCATCCTCTCGATCCATGTTCAGATATCAGAACATAAAAACGATTGCAGTTTTACTCTTGAAACTCAAAAACACCGTGTAACTGCGTCATTAATGGCTAATCCTGCACTATTTGACTCCTTTTTAGGATGGAAGTAATGCCACTTAAAAATTATTTTAAATTTTTAACCAAGACATAAAAAATTGAACAAGTATTGAAATTTGGGGAGGATAACAGGTAAGTAAAAAATAAAGTACGTTTATTTCATTATAATTGCAAAGAGATAGAGATTAAAAAAATCCACAAAAACATTAATGAAAAACTACCCAACTAAATTTTGTTCATATTCACCCACCTTCCTAAATGCTCATTTTCTAAATTTACCCCAATAAAAGTACTTTTATAAAAGAGTTGTTATCAAGTGAAGTCATGGTAATTAATATGTAAAACTTAATCATGCACTACAAATACCCCTCTTCATGCATTTAGAGTACATTTTCTACAATCACTCTTCTTCTCACAAAATCCTCATCCCAAATTTACAATATGGAAAGCATACACACTGGTGGACATGGTGATAATATTCCTGGAAAGATGAATGTTTCTAATTGTTCCATGATTATTAATGTTTCATCGGTACATCCTCAATTATCTTCATTACAAACTTATTCTAGTGCAAGTTCTTTTCTAAAGCCTACTTGATACGAATATCAAATGCTTTGATGTACTTTAAATGCTTTGATAGATCAAATTTATGATAAAGAATTGAAGGAGTCACCACCGACATCTTGGATTCATTATTCAAGATTGTCGACGAACTAAAGACATCATGAAGAACACTATACTTTTTTTTCCCACCGGGTTTTTAATGAAGTAGTGTGATCATTGAAAAATATTGTAAAATTATGTTATTTTGGGTTTATTGGACTGATAGCTCGGCCATGTGGGCTTTGAAGAGCTGAAGTTCGAAGATACAGTCCATTAATGTTTAGTATATTCAGTTTTATTCTGATTAGAATTAGATTTGGTAAGATTAGATAAGGTAATATTCTTCAAGGTTACTTCTTGAAGAATTCAACCAGATTACCTTAGATTACCATTTATTTTAGGTATTTTAGTTAGATATGGTTTTAGCTTCTTCAAGCTGCCATAAGTCGATTCAGTTTCCATTTGTGATTAGGGTTTCAGGCAAGATTGTAACCCTATAAAAAGGGAGGCCTTATGGACGAATTTAAGAACATTTCATCAATCAAATATACAACCGTTTGAGTTCATACTCTTTGCTTGCGAGGTATTCCATTGTTGCTTAACCCCGAGGGCTAGTTAAGTACCAATAAACCTTGTAATCTGATCCTGAGGGCTAGTTAGAGAGCAAGTCGAAGTTAGGTGTACCCCGAGGGCTAGACTCCTGAATTTCATGCGAGATAGTGCGAGTTTGCAGATCCCTTCACTAGATCAAAGATATTAATTCCGCAAATTGTGAGTCTTCGCAAGGAGATTCATATCAGTTGCTATCAAAGCAAAGAAAACGATCTACTGAGGCCGAAAAAAACAAAAAAGGGGTTTTGAATTTTACATTAATTTATTTTTTAATTTATATATATATATATATACTCTTTCGTGTTGTGTTTTAACTGTGTTTGTTTGATCTTTCTTACCAGGAGGATTGAATCTAGAGTCGAAGGACATCGAAGGGTCCGAGAGTTAGAATACTTCGGTATTACTATCCGCTGTCACCTTCATCAATCGAGTCAGGAGGACGTCGAAGGGTCTGAGCGTTAACAAATATTATCCGCCTTCACCTCCCGGTAGCTTAAACAGTTTATTTGCTTGTGATATTCTCGTCAACTCTTTTCAAAATTATTGCATGCTCATAATCCTATTTGTTTTCTTTATCGTTCTTTGATTCCGTGATCTAGAATTGTTCTTTGATTCTTGATTACACCTTGTTAAAAAAAGAAGAAGAAAGGGAGTCTTGTATCATTTTCCATATATATAGTGTCATATTCTTGATCCTTACGATCTTGAATACCTCGAAGTTCATTTGAATCAAGAGGAAGTTGTTGCAGTTTTCTTATTCTAAGTTTTGTATAGGCGATTCTTGTTCCAAAAATTTTCGAAAATCATAAACAAAAGGTAGCAGATTTTGGGTTTCAAAATAGGAATTTAGGATTTGAAATCTGAAATTTGGAGCGGATTTGCAATTTTCTAAAGTTTGGGGGCAGATTTGCAATTTCAAAAATTTTTTGGTAATTGTGACCGAAAATTTTTCTTGGGGAATAACATTCTGTTTGTGAGTTTTATAGTACAAAAAAATGGAAAAAAATGAATTGTTGCTGAAAAAAAAGGGGAAGAAAAAGGAATCCGATTTGAAAAAGGAAAAGAAAAGTCAAAATCCTAATCGGAAGAGAAAAAGGAAATAAAAGCCAATTGAGAGAGAGGTTTTGATCTGAATTTTTGACTTGAGGGAAAAGTAAGTCATTAAAATCCTTTTCCACAAGGGATTTGGATTTAAGTTCCTATTCCAATTTGTTTTCGGAAAAGTTTCTTGAATTTTCGGAACCTATTTGTCGCCTATATAAAGCAATCTTGTTTTTGTCATAATTCATTCAATACAGCTCCGTTTCATGCCATTCAAATTGTGTTTTGTTCCTTATTCTTTCTAGAATTTGGAATTCCAGATCGTAGAGCCAAATTTTGAGTTTATATATTTTTAAATTTCGAAATAAATTCTGTAGTACTCATCTCTATAGTTTTCTTTGAATTGCGGTGAATTGATCAATTACCCTCGCATTAGCCTTTGCCTTGTGAGTGTTATACACTTGGTGAGTGACCTTACTAAACAAAGGGGAAGGAGGGGTTATTTATTCCCGACGGTTTGTTTCTTCTTAGCAGGGATGGCGGACGATCCATTCATCCCGCCATTTGTTGGCAATCCCAACAATAAACCTAAAATGAATTCCATGAATCTCATAAATTCCATAATGAGTGAGATTCAGAGATTTTCTAGGAAGGTAGATGAGTTATAAAATCCAATGACACCTCGTTCTATAAGACAAGTTGAATCTGCTTGTGACATCAAAGTTTTGAAGTATGATATTCTGAGATTTGATGGTCGACACAATCCTGTAAAATAATTGGATTGGGAGAGGCAGATCGAGAACCTATTTGATCTTAAAAAATAGTATGAGAAAGATAAGATCAAGTTCGCCAAGTATTCTTTCACCCATTATGCCATAGAGTGGTGGGCGAATTTGAAAGAATCAAGATATCTTGCCGGAAAGAAACCTATCTCCACCTAGGAGAGGTTGAGGACCAAGCTTCAATTACATCATGTTCCACAAACATATTTGATGGAGCAACATTCATATCTCAGCACTATGAAGCAAGGCAACCACAGTGTAGATGAATACTGGCATGATCTTGAATTAGCCATGAGAAGAGTTGGCATAAGAGAAAATGATGACTTTGTAAAGAATCAGTTTATTAAAGGTTTAAGAGAAAATCTGAGAGTTCCTGTTAAGCTCCAGTATTATGTTTCCATGCAAGATTTATTGTTCAATTCCAGGTTGGTTGAGTCAACATTAAGGCCCAGTGGAAGCTCTAATTTTGGCTATGACAGTCAAAGGCAATTCTCTGGTTTCAGAAGCCCAAATTCGACCAGGGGTTGTAGCAATTTGAACTTCGGTGGCCGAGGAAACCTTAAGTCAACCAAAACCTACTTAAATCCACCATTGGAACCCACTGATCAAAGAATGATCGCAACCAATCAGTCTCTTAGCCAAGATACAGGTAAATTAATTTCTACTTTGTCAGATACAGTTTCTTCTAACACTCCTACATGCTTTCATTGTAATGAATGAGGACATGTTCACAATAATTGTCCCCATGAACGAATTATAACAACAATGGAGGATGGAGATGATGATGATATGCCTGCACGGTATGACACCGAAGAAGAAAAAATAGATGATGAAATCATCATTGTTGACAGAGGTGAGAAAGGTCCTGAAACACAATATTTTTTTAGGCGTATTCCACAGATGTTGCTGAAATTACTCCCCCGCAAGGAGCAAGTAATTTCGACCAAAATAGTTTCAATTCCACCAAAAAGACAGTAAATGTCGCCATAGACAAGTTCCAGGTCGATCATAAGGTAGGTCAGACAGGTAAGTTGCAGAATGATTATGAAAAGTCACATAAATTCTTGTCTTCATATCTTAGTCCTTTACTTTCTATTTATATGATGAGGCATGAACTATCTACTGACTCGAATAAATCATTTTATGCTTCAATAAGAGATGTGAATCGATCTTTGACTAATCAATTTTTTGTTCTTATAATATCCTTTAAAGAAAGTTACTATTCCAAAGAAGATATTCCTGTAAATATGCCTTCACAGTTTGTTAAGTTGTTACAGGAATTCAAGGATGTCTTTATAGGTTATATGCTTCCCGTTTCGAGGATGAAACTTTTCGATCCGGGGGGGAATAATACGAATATCAAATGCTTTGATGTGCTTTAAATGCTTTGATGGATCAAATTTATGACGAAGAATTGAAGGAGTCACCACCGACATCTTGGATTCATTATTCAAGATTGTCGACGAACTGAAGACATCATGAAGAACACTATACTCTTTTTCCAACTGGTTTTTTAATGAGGTAGTGTGATCGCTATAAAATATTGTAAAATTATGTCATTTTGGGTTTATTGGACTAATAGCTCGGCCATGTGGGCTTTGAAGAGCTGAAGTTCAAAAATACAGTCCATTAATGTCTAGTATATTCAGTTTTATTCTGATTAGAATTAGATTTGGTAAGATTAGATAAGGTAATATTCTTCAAGGTTACTTCTTGAAGAATTCAACCAGATTACCTTAGATTACCATTTATTTTAGGTATTTTAGTTAGATATGGTTTTATCTTCTTAAAGCTGCCATAAGTCGATTCGGTTTCCATTTGTGATTAGGGTTTGAGGAAAGATTGTAACCCTATAAAAAATGAGGCCTTATGGACGAATTTAAGAACATTTCATCAATCAAATATACAACCTTTTGAGTTCATACTCTTTGCTTGCGAGCTATTCCATTGTTGCTTAACCCCGAGGGCTAGTTAAGTACCAATAAACCTTGTAATCTGATCCCGAAGGCTAGTTAGAGAGCAAGTCGAAGTTAGGTGTACCCCGAGAGCTAGACTCCTGAATTTCGTGCGAGATAGTGCGGGTTTGCAGATCCCTTCACTAGATTAAAGATATTAATTCCGCAAATCGTGAGTTTTCGCAAGGAGATTCATATCACTACCAGTGCAAAAGAACATGAGATTCGACTTATGCTGGTTGACAATGACAAAGAGTCCTTACTGTACACTGCTAAAATGCTTGCTCGTAATTCATGTCAAGGTAAAACTTATTTAACTAATTTATTCTTTCTAATGTTTCTTGTAGATCGTCCAGCTATGTTGACTTTTTTATATCTTATATGAGGTTAAAAATTGTCACACTGGTTAGAAAATATCATAATTCATAAGGTTTAGTAGTTAGATTTAAGCAGTTTTCTGTTTTATCTTTTCTCCATTTTTTTGGGACGAATAAACTTTCATTGCTTTAAACTCGTCAAAACTTTACATGACTCTCTATACTCCTATTACAAACACAGTCAATCTCTACCATCAATCCTACTTTTTTCTCCATTTTTTATCTACTCTTTATTTGTTTTTAGTTTTAAAAATAATGAATGATTATTTCTTCATTTTAAAAATGATTTTAAGATTCCTTATTCATTAATATCTCGCAGGTCAATTTTTTAGTATAGATTAGTTGTAAGTAATCATTCTTACATAAAATTATGTTTAAGAAAACAAAAAAATTGAGTTAAATGAAAGTATATTTCTTAATGGGTGTTTATATTAAAAAAATGTTTTGTCCTACAAAAAGAAAGTCATAAATCAAGACCTTTTTGAGGCCCAAAATTGACATAATGACCTACGACCGAATGAATGCAATGTCGGTTTAAGTTGACTTTGACATTTCTCTTTTTGTGTTCAGTAAAATAATTTTATTTGGATGATTAACTTTCAATAAAATTTTGAATATTTTACCATCTTATGTTTATCTTCCTTATTCCATCACAATATCTATAATGTCAAATAGAAAGTAAAAGTATAGATTTTTAATTTGACTCATAAGCATGTAATTTGATTACAAGTTTTTTTGTGGAAATACGTATTGAATCTCTTATAAATATTGGTTAAATGTTATAATAATAAATATTTTAAAAAACTTTTTACTTGTAATATTAAAGTCTTTTGAATGTTCACAAATAATTGTTTATTATAGTTTTGATGTATATTAACTTCTAAAACTATTTGAATTTCATTGACAATGGTGGTATTAGCCTCTATTGCAATGAAAACTATCTCAACTAGAAAGATGCAATTTGATATTGTTATTATATATGCATAATTATCTTGCATGGATAGTTTTCACCTTTGCAAAAAAATGAAAAAATGGGCATCCTAGTTGTTGGTAGTTATTAATTTTTTTAACACTACTCATCTTCATCAAATTTAATTTAACTTTTATATGCTAAAGTTTTCCTTCAGTTTTATTCCAATAATTTTTTCGATTGAATTTTAATTTGATCAATAACATCTACAAAGGAAGACCCCGAGCTGATATACAATGCATTGTACAATGGAGCATTAATTTTCATCAAGAAACCAGTTGATGAGTTAAGAATGAAGTACTTGAACCAATTTTTTTATAAAGAAAAGAATCCAAAGTAGCAAAAAGAAGATGGATGTAGAAATGATAACCATGGAGAATTTCCTTCCTGATAGAATATTTTTTACCGAGAGTACTAATGAAGATGTCGTGCGGAAGAAACGGACATATATGAGGAAGAATGGTACAAAAGATGGTGATAATGATCATCCCGCTCAAGTTAGCCTATTGTGTGATCAACAAAATTTAAATGTTAAAATTTTTTCCATTGATAACTTCAACAAGAAGAAGATGTGTATCGAATGGACAAAGGAGCTGCACCAAAAATTCATGGATGTCATCGCTCAACTTGGTAAAGGAAGTATGTCTCTAGATATTTTCTTTTTCTTTCTTTACTATAAATTATTTGCTCAATTTTCATATAGAAAAGAGTGAGTATGTGTGTGAATTTTATTTATATGCATAGATGGAAATAAAATTTATGCTAATTAATATTAACGAAAAACTTTTCATTTTAGTTGTGCTATACTAACATATTGATATGTGAGTTGACTTTTTTATAAATATATTTTAGATTGTTATCCAAAACAAATTTTGGTACGGATGAACGTTCCTGGTCTTACACTGATGCATGTTGACAGCCATCTTCAGGTTAGTGTACCTACTACACTTACTTCTAGAAAACTTTCAGTTAAAATTATTGACATAATTACTTGTTGACAATATTTATTTATTTATTGTTGAAATATATTTTGATAGGCTAAAAGATGTTCAAACTTTTTTCCATTTTCATGAAGCTTGAAACAAATTAGGTGAAGTAAGACTTATTTTAGTAAGAAATGAATACAAATATTAAATCAAAACTCTATTTGTGGGAAAATAGTTGTGTTTGACTTGTATGGTTTTCTTTCCATTGCATAGAAATATCGCCATGATTAATGGAGATCCCCTTCAGAGTGCAAGAATGAATATCGAAATCGCAAATTTTCTACACCTGCTACTAGTGCTGAAAAGGAGAATGAAAATATTAAGGTGTTTAGGAGAGTGCGTCATTTAGATTATGAGTCTCAAGAAAAGGTGCAAAAGAATCACCATCATGTTTTAGTGTCTTCTTTTTTTAATAAGCTGGTAGAAAAATTACAAACACTAGACTCTAGAAATGGCACTCCTTAAGAATTCAATAGTCCTACTGCTAACTTTCCTAATAAGGAAATTGTCCCAGCAAGATGGATGGAATATGTAGATCTTATTGAGGGAGAATCTTCAAAGTGGAAAGCTCAAGGAGTTCAGCTTCTTAAACCAACTAGTCACCCATGTGTGTTTCCTCTTTCAACATTCAATATTGTTCCCTCAACAACAATTAGCAATAACACTACAAAAACATGCTATGGTCATATTCACGTGTTACTATGATTGTCCAACCAAAGAGGCAATGAATGGAAACTTCAATTTAATACCTCCCTTGAAAATATATGATGTTTTCAATGGCGAACTATTCACAGTGTACAAATAAATAAACTTTCTTCCACTCGAGTTTCTTAGTTTTTTATTGGACAACAAGTTTTAAAATTATGACAATCATCTTAGAGATGAAGTTCATCATCCTAAAATGGTTGGTTTTTGTTAATGTTTTACACTATTTCACTTTATTGTTGATCATAGATGAAAATTTTCTTACCTTTTAAATGATGACAGATTTAAAATGGGGTGAATGTGGCAATTGAACTGCGGGTGAATGTGGCAATTGAACTGCTCGTGAATGCAACATTGACAACTATGGATGCATTAGGAGTCATGAGGGATCTTTGATAGATGTAATTGATAAGAGGATAGTGTCCTCACTTGGTCTCTCAAATTAAATTATGTCCTATTGAAATACGTGTTTCGAACAAATTTCACAGGTTTATTTCAATAATAAAGTATGTATTAAGCCCTAGATTAGTACAATGCTTCACAGGAAGTTTGAATTTCTCAAGGTTATGTTGTATGCTATAATCATGTTTCATACTATTCTTATTTATTTGAGCAATAAAAACAATGTTTACAAAATCAATGCATTCTAACAAACAACCATAGGACTAGTGTCCCCACCTCGATACTAAGGGATAAATGTGTTTACTGGTGTTTTGGTTTAATAAATATCATATATAAGGGAATTGACTTTAATATTTTTTTTGTTTTTTAAGATGTTATTATCATTAAAGAACCTTGGACAATATATATCTTTAAATTTAAGAAATCGATACTATTGAACTTTTATAATTTTTTGAACGTAATTATAGTGGGAATTGTTTTATCAAGCGTATATAAAAGTAAAAGCATGTGGGTCCTTAAACTTTTAAATATTTTAATCTAATGCTCCTATGTTTTTAGAGAATAAGGTCCATGCATTTAATCCTTCAACTCTTTATGTTTGAAAGTAATCGTCAAGTAGAATTGTTTGGTAATATATTTTACTTTATATACATTCATCCTGGGTAAAAGGAATATTTTTAATCTATAATGTATTATCACTTCAAAAATAACTGACAGTCAAAGATACACAACAGGTTTCAAAAATTTGAAAATTTAAGATGGTGATAATGATCTACAAAGAATGCCTTACTACTATGATTTTCAATAGCAGCTATTATTATTTCCTTGCAACTGTAATTTAAAAACAACTCCGGTTAAAATAATTATAGCAGTTGTTAATTTAATGATCGCTTCTAGAGTGATATTTTTAGTATTGGCGGAAAATCATAGCAGATATTTCCTATATAATGACTACTATATTATTTTTTGTTGGAAATGAAAGCATCTATTATTAGAAAAGATAACTACATTTTTTTACAATATTAGATGCTATGAAACTGATAAAAAAAACCCTTTAATATTGAAGAAAAATAATAGAGGGGTTGCATTTATGCGACTTTCCTATCTATCCCCATTGCTCTAGAGATGTACAATACAACAGTCAATATCATTTGTAAGGAGTATTTAGAGGTAAAAAACATTGCTTTAATTATGAAGTATATACAAGTTTGGTTTGATTTGCCATGTTGATTTTGTAAATATATACAGGTTTGGTTTTATTTGACTTTCTCTAAACTTGAGCTTAATTGAACATGGATGAGAATCCTTTAAACCCTCATCCTAGTGACGGTTTTGATTTTGAAAAAAAAAATGGAAACAAGTACTGAAATTTGAAAAGGTTTACAAGTAAGTAAAAAAAACAAAGTACAATTATTGGATTGTAATTCCAAAGATATAGAGATCAAGCAAAATACTCCAACGCATTAATAAAAAATGGCATAACTAGTTTTTATTGATGTTCACCCACGGTTCTTAATGCTCACACTCCAAAATTTCCCAAATATAAAAGTAATTTTATAAAAAAAAATTTCTACCAAGTGAAGTCATGGTATTTAATATGCAAAACCTTATCCTGCACTACAAATACCCCTCTTCATACATTCAATGTACATGCTTCCTTCGTTCACTCTTCTTCTTACCATATCCTCACCCCAAAGTTTCTATATATAAAGCATGCACACTCATGGACTTCGTGATGATATTCATTGGAAGATGAATTTTTCTAATAAATCCATAAACCATAATATTTCACCACTATATTCTCATTTATCTTCATCATAAATTGATCTAGTGCAACTTCTCTTCTAAGGCATAGTAGTGAACTAAAACATGAGATTCGAGTTTTTTTGGTTGACCATGACAAAGAGTCCTTACAATCCACATCTAGAATGCTTGCTCTCAGCTCATGTCATGGTAAAACTGATTTAAATAATATTGTTCTTTCTAATATTTATTATAGATTGTCTAGTTACTATTGATTTTTTTGATAATTTTATGTCTTATATGAGGTGAAATTGGCCACATTTCACCTTTATTTTTTCACCTTCATTATACACTTGTTCAATCTCTGGACTCGGTGAACTGTATGAACTTTTATTCAACAATGAATAAGATATTATTATTAATAAAGATTGATGATATCAAGTAAAGTATTTCCTGCTGTTGTCCATCTTAACAGGGGATCATAGAGTCTTTAAATCTAACTTAATTTATTTGGGACTGCCCAAACCACCTCAACCAACATTAGTAGGATATTGCTGGCTTTGGGCCAAACCCACATGGTTATGATATTAGGTCTTACCCCAAAAGGTCTCATACTAATGTGGTGAAACTCTCACTAATATAGTGATCATTTAGTCTCTCAACTTCCAATGTGGGACTTGGGTTGAACCCACCCAACAATCAGCGTCCTTATATTGGATCATCATGTCATCATGAGCATAAAAATTTAAATGTAAACTCATTGTCTTTACCTTCCAAATTAGTGATAATATCACCAACGTGTAAGACACTGATTGAAATCGTTCGCTGGATCATGCCCTCCAGTATAATCCATTTGAAAACAGATAGAGATAGAACAATTTCATATAAGTTAAGAAAAATGTATTTATGTTTTAAATATGACACATGCAAACTCTCCACTCCTTCAGTACAAGGCTTTCAGATTTTTGCACCGGATGCATACATCCACAAAGTTTGGAAAATCATGGTTCACATCATGCAATGAACAATCAATATATTCTAATGAAACTTGTAAATATATCATGTTTTCGGTGGAAAGATTTTTACATATGGCACAGTGTATGAAAACAACATATGTGTATAAGTGAACTAAAATCGGACCTTTTTCCAACCAAGAATGGGAAACAAATGTTAGAATTTAAACAGACTAAAACATATCATAGTTTTGCACTTCGTAGGTCTGTGAATGAACCTGCTCCAACTCGTCCTAGTATTGCAACAATGATTTCATCAGGTAGGGGTTCAAATGGTGTCTCCATGCCTTATTTTCCTGGTGGAACTATGTGGGAACAAAGATAATTTATGTGGAGTTTGGTTTAAAATGGAGGTTATAATTAGTAAATTAGTTAAGTGAATGGTAATGATGGTTCAAAGGATTGTTTCATATTCTACCTAGGAAAAGGAAACACACCCCTTGGAAACCATACCCATTGGATGCACCAAGCATGGTATAATTTGCATGGAACCCATTTTTTAAAATTTCTACACAATTTTTTCGTGTTTTGGTATCGGGAACCGAATCTGACTTTTGATCGGAAAACAAAGTTTTCTAATAAGATGACAGTTAATATTAACCTTGTGTTTCTTTACATTACACGGTGGTTTATTATTAACCTCCCTAAATAATATACTAGTAAACGACGGTTAAAGTTAAACCATCATTTATTGGTATTTTGTAGTTGTGCAACGATTGGGCATCCTCTTGATCCATATTTTGATATCAGAAAATAAACGATGGAAGTTCCGCCCTAGAAACTAAAAATTGCTGTGTATCTGCACCGTTAATCCCCAATCAAGCACCGTTAAAGGCCAATCCTACACTTGTGAATTGACTATTTACGTATCCAATTTTGACTAAGGATGGAAAGAATGCCACTTAAAAATTATTTTAAATTTCTAACAAAAACGTAAAAAAATTAAACAAGTATTAAAATTTGGGGTGGTTAACAGATAAGTAAAAATAAACTAAATTTATTTCATTGTAATTGCAAAGAGATAGAGGTTACAAAAAATCCACTAAAACTTTAATGAAAAACTACCCAACTCATTTTTGGTGATATTCACCCACCTTCCTTAATGCTCATTCTCTAAATTTACCCAAATAAAAAGTACTTTTATATAAAAAAAAGTTGTTACCAAGTGAAGTCATGGTAATTAATATGTAAAACTTAATCAAGCACAACAAATACCCCTCTTCATACGTTCAGAGTACATGTTCTTCAATCACTTTTCTTTTCACCAAATCCTTATCCCAAATTTTCTATATGGAAAGCATACACACTGGTGGACTTGGTGATGATATTCATGGGAAGATGAATATATCTACTAATCCCATGATCCTTAATGTTTCATCAATACATCATCATTTATCTTCACCACAAACTTATTCTAGTGCAACTTCTTTTCTAGAGCCTACTAGTGCAAAGGAACATGAGAATCGAGTTATGCTGGTTGACAATGACAAAGAGTCCTTACTGTCCACTGTTAAAATACTTGCTCGTAATTCATGTTAAGGTAAAACTGATTTAACTAATTTATTATTTCTTATATTTATTGTAGATTGTCTAGTTACTATTGACTTCTTTGTGTCTTATATGAGGTTTAAATTGGTCACGATAATTAGAAAATAGCACAATTCATAAGGTTTACTAGTTAGATTTTAGAAATTTTTATAGTTTTATCTTTCTCCATTTTTTTCTACTCTTAATTTTTTTTGAATTTAAAAAATAATGAATGATTATTTCATCATGATTTTAATATTCCTTATTCATTCATATCTCGCAAGGCAATTTGTTTTGTTTAGATTAGTTGCAAGTAAAAATTCTTACATGAATTTATGTCTAAGAAAACAAAGAAATTAAGTAAAATGAAAGTATATTTTTGAAGGATTGTTTTCAATAAAAAAAATTGTATTAGATATTTATAATCTACAATCTTAAATGTATGTTTTGTCCTATAAAAATAAAGTTATAAATCAATATCTTTTTGAGGGAAAACAACGACATAATGACCTGCGACCGCTGAATGCAATGTCGGCTAAAGTGGACTTTGAAATTTCTTTTTTTGTGTTCAATAAAATAATTTATTTGGATGATTAACTTTCAACAATATTTTAAATATTTTACAATCTTATGTTTATCTTTGTAATTCCATCTCAATATCTATAAAGTCAAATGGGAAGTAAAAGTATAGATTTTAATTTAACTCATTAGCATGTAATTTGATTACATTTTTTTATGTGGAAATGTGTATTGACTCTCTTATGAATATTGGTTACAAGTTATAATAATAAATATTTTTTAAAACTACTTGTAATACTAATGTCTTTTGATTGTTGACAAATATTTGTTTATTATAGTATTGATGTATATTAACTTCCAAACCTATTTGAATTTTAGTGACAATGGTGGTATCAGGCTCTATTGCAATCTCAACTGGAAAGAAGCAATTTTATATGGTTATTATAGATGTAGAATTATCTGACATGAATAGTTTTCAGCTTTGCAAAGA
The DNA here is from genome assembly GCA_037428765.1 of Rubia yunnanensis. Lineage (NCBI taxonomy): Eukaryota > Viridiplantae > Streptophyta > Magnoliopsida > Gentianales > Rubiaceae > Rubia > Rubia yunnanensis. Next base: position 90,596,901 of record CM075068.1, read on the forward strand.
AATTGAAATAATGGGCATCCAAGTTGTTGGTAACCTTTTTTTAAATACTACTCATCGTAATCTAAACTAATTTAATTATTTTCATGCCGAAATATACATTCGGTTTTATTCCAATCATTTTTTCAATTGAATTTTAATTTTGATTGGTAACATCTACAAAGGAAGACCCTTAGCTTATATACAATTCATTGTACAATCAATGAGCATTCATTTTCATCAAGAAATCAGTTTATGAGTTAAGCACGAACTACTTGCATCAATTTCTGGTAAAGAAAAGAATCCAAAGTAGCAAAAAGAAGATGGTTGTAGAAATGATAGCCATGAAGAGTTTCCTTCCCGATGGAATATTCTTTTACTGAGAGTACAAATGAAGATGTTGTGCGGAAGAAACGAACATACAGGAGGAAGAATGGAACAAAAGATGGCGATAATGATCATCTCGCTCAAGTTATATCCTATTGTGTGATCAACAAAATTGTAATTTTGAGAATGTTTCCATTCATAACTTCAACAAGAAAAAGATGTGCATTAAATGGACTAAGGAGCAGCACCAAAAATTCAGGGATGTCGTCGCTCAACTTGGTGAAGGAAGTATGTCTCTAGATATTTTCTTTTTTTTCTCTACTTTAAATTATTTGCTCAATTTTGCATATAGAAATGAGTGAATATGTGTGGATTTTATTTATAAGCATAGATGGAAATAAAATTTGTGATAATTAATATTAACAAAATGTTTTTCATTTTAGTTTTGCTATACTAACATATTGATATGCGAGTTGACTTTTTATAGATATATTTCAGATTTTTATCCAAAAGAGATTTTGGAACGGATGAACGTTCCTGGTCTTACACGGATGCATGTTGCCAGCCATCTTCAGGTTAGTGTAAATACTACACTTACTTCTAAAAAACTTTCAGTTACTTTTATTGACGTAATTACTTGTTGACATTATTTATTTATATATTTTTGAAATATATTTTTATGTGCTAAAAGATGTTTAAACTTTTTTTTTCATTTTCATGAAGCTTGGAACAAATGAGATAAAGTAAGACCTATATTAGTATACAAATATTTATATCAAAACTCTATTTGTGGGAAAATAGTAGTTTTTGACTTTAATGGTTTTCTTTCCATTGCCCAGAAATGTCGCCATGATATATGGAGATCCCCTTTCAAAGGGCAAGAATCAATATCGAAAGTGCAAATTTTTTACACCTGCTACTAGTGTTGAAAAGGAGAATGAAAATATTAAGGTATTTTGGATTATGCCTCATTTAGATTATGAGTCTCAAGCAAAGGTGAAAAAGAATAACCATTAGTGTCTTCTTTTGGTAATAAATTGGCAGAAAAATTACAATCATCAGACTCTCGAAATGGCACTCTTACAGAATTCAATAGTCATGTAGCTAACTTTCCTAATAAGGAAAATGGCCCAGCAAAATGGATGGAACAAGTAGATCTTATTGAGTGAGAATCTCCAAAGTTGACAGCTTAAGGAGTTCAACTTCTTAATCTAACAAGTCACCCATGGGCGTTTCCTCTTCCAACATTTAATATCTACAACAATTAACAATAACACTACAAAAATATGACATGGTCCTATTCATTCGGCAAATGATGGTCCAACCGAAGAGGCAATGAATGGAAACATCAATTTGATACCACCCTTGAAAATATCTGAAGTTCTCACAGGAAAACTATTCACAGAGTGCGAAGAAATGAACTTTCTTCGACCCGAGTTTCTCAGCTTTTCATTGGACAACAAGTTTGAAAATTATGACAGTCATCTTAGAGATGAAAGGCATCATCCTTAAAAGGTTTGTTTTTATTAATCTTTTACATTGTTTCGCTTAATTGTTGATCATAGATGAAAATTTTCTTACCTTTAAAATGATGACAGATTTAAAAAGGGGTGAATGTGGCAACTGAACCTGCTCGTGAATGCAACATTGACAACTCTGGATGAATTAAGAGTCATGAAGGATCAATGAAAGATGCAATTGATTAGAGGATAGTGTCCTCACTTTGTCTCTCAAATTAAATTATGTCCCATTGATATATGTGTTCTAAACATATTAGTTTCAATTTCTCAAGGTTATGTTGCATGCTATAATCATGTTTTATACTATTCTTATTTATTTAGGCAATAAAAACAATGTTTGCGAACTCAACACATTCTAACAAACAACCATAGGACTAGTGTCCCCACCTCTACACTAAGGGATAAATGTGTTTAGTGGTGTTTTGGTTTAATGAATATCATATACAAGGGAATTAACTTTAATATTTTTGTTTTTTTATATTTTATTATCATTAAAGTACCTTGTACAACATATATCTTTAAATTTAAGAAATCGATACAATTGAACGTTTAGAATTGTTACAATATAATTATAATGGGAAATTATTTTATCAAGCGTACATAAAAGTCAAAGCATGTGGGTCCCGGAACTTTTAAATATTTAATGCTCCTATGTTATTAAAGAATACGGCTCATGCATTCAATCCTTTAATTCTTAATGTTTGAAATTAATTGTCGAGTAGAAATGTTTGGTGATATATTTTAGTTTATATACATTAATCTTGGGTAAAAGGAAATTTTTTTTATCTTTAATGTATGATAACTTCAAATATAACTGACAGTTAAAGATTGCACGTGCGAAGAAAATTCTATTCCCAATTCATGTTTTTTTCTATGAGTCATTGTGTTAAGAGCTATAATTGTTTCCGATGCCTGACTCATGATATAAGCCTATGATGCATTAGAAATTAAGAGATTGAAGAGAACTTGTTGAATATGTTGGATTTATTATATTACAATTCCTTGAAATTGTACTATGGAATCTTCTGGCGTAATTTGAAACAGAACATATATAAGTAGGAAAATGAGGAAATAGTAAATTAATCTTCTCACAGAAAAATTCCCTGAAATAGAAAACTGGATAACTCTTACACTACAAGAAGACCCCCCCCCCCCAACCCCCAATCCTAGCTATTATAGAAAATCGCTACTATAATTTAAGTAGCAGCTATCATTTTTTCCATGCAACTGTAATTTTAAAACAACTCCAATTAAAATTATTGTAGCAGTTGTTAATATAATAACCCCTTCTAGAGTGATATTATTAGTATTTTAGAGGACGTACCTCTCAAAGTTAATAATTTTAATCCCTGATGCTTCCTATCTCCAACTAAGTAGATAATGGCAACTCGGGGTCGTCCAAGAAAAAGAGGGATCTTTCTAAGGCTAATCATGCAACTAAGATAAAGAAATAAAAACTATAAAAGACAAAACATTGGAGGAAATTGATAGCCACTTCCAAACCCAATGTAGATCATTGATTAATTTACTCATTCTATCACATCTATTACCTGTAGGGAATATTATCACTTCCCAATTGAAGATCAACATTCATTTCTTCTTAATAGTAATTTACAAAGACGTTCAACGACCATTTGCAAATCTCATTGAAAATTACTTTAGACGTTCAATTACCATAAAGATATTTCATCAATGGCATTATACACGAAGAACCATTGATTTGAAAACAACAAGCATTCGACCAAACCCGTACCCATTTAACCAAACATAGCATTCATTAGGCTAAACCTAGAACAAACCACATTCAAGATTCAACCTTTCATTGCTTCTATAGGATAAATATGAGAACAATCCACATAAACATACTTATCTAGCAAGAATCACAACACATTATGCACAAGAAGTTCTAATTCCATGTTCTTTGATTGTCATATCAAAGAGCTAAGAAATTGTACACTTTCCTACCACCCTAACAATAAATCATACAAACACTTCATATGCTCAAACAACTCATAGCAAAAATGAAGTAACATACATCACATTAATACACATGAATTCAAAAGAACAAATGTTTCAAGAAAGAGTGAAATAGAGGCTCTTACTACATAGATATGGAAGCTTCAATCAATTGCTCCCAAGTACAAACTAGCCTAGATAATGAAAATGCATGATTAATCCTACAAAAACTAATAAAAGAAAAAAGAAAAATTTTTGCAGTCCCAAATCAGGAAGAAGAAGAATGAAGAGAGAGAGAGAGAGAGAATAAGGTGAGTATTTATAGTACAAAAAAATGCAAGAAAGAAGTCTTGCCACCCGTTTATCGTGAAATGCACCAGCTTTATCGCGACTCGCGACGGATCCAGAATACAACATTTTGATTTCTTTCTTCTTTTTGTTTCAAGTCCCCCTCTTCTCTTTACTTGTCTTCAATTCTTCAAGTCTTCAAAATCTCAAATGCAAGTCTTCGCATCTTTAAATCCTTAAAGGTAATCTTCAAAGTCTTCAAAGTTTTCAAACAAATTCCTTGTCACACAAAATCCTCTAGAAAAGTAATAAAAGCGTAAAAGTCCTCTAGATAAAATTTTCAAGGCTAAATGCAACATCTAGAACACAAAAGTGTACAAAAGGAAATTCTAAAAGTCCCAAAATAGCCATATAAAATGGGCACATCAGTATTGGCGGGAAATCATAGTAGTTATTTCCTACATAATTGCTACTATATTATTTTTGGTGGGAAATGAAAGAATTTGTTATTAGAAAAGATAACTATATTTCGCAGCGATTTTTACAATTAGAGCGGCTATGAAACTGATAAAAATAGTAGAGGGGTTGCATTTATGAGACTTTCCTATCTAACTTCATTGCTCTAGATATGTACAATACAACATTCAATATCATTTGTAAGGAGTATTTAGAGGTAAAATACATTGCTTTAAATATGAAGTATATACAAGTTTGGTTTGATTTGCCATGTTGATATTGTAAATATATACAAGTTTAATTTGATTTGACTTTCTCTAAACTTGAGCTTAATTGAACATGGATGAGAATCCTTTAAACCCTCTTCCTAGTGACAGCTTTGATTTTCTTACAAGAAATTGAAACAAGTACTGAAATTTGGAGAGGTTTACAGATAAGTAAAAAAAAATGCAATTATTGCATTGTAATTGCAAAGATATAGAGATTAAGCAAAATACTCCAATGCATTAATGAAAAATGGCATAACTAGTTTTTGGTGATGTTGACCCACCATCCTTAATGCTCAAGTTCCAAAATTTCCCAAATATAAAAGTAATTTTATAAAAAAAAAGGTTGTTACCAAGTGAAGTTGTGGTATTTATTAAGCAAAACCTTATCCTGCACTACAAATACCCCTCTTCATACATTCAATGTACATGCTTCCTTCATTCACTCTTCTTCTTACCATATCCTCACCCCAAATTTTTTATATATAAAGCATGCATGATCGTGGACTTCGTGATGATATTCATTGGAAGATGAATGTCTCTAATAAACCCGTGAACCATAATGTTTCACCACTATATCCTTAATTATCTTCATTATAAAGTGATCTAGTGTAACTTCTCTTCTAGAGACTAGTAGTGCAGTGAAACATGAGATTCAAGTTTTTTTGGTTGACCATGACAAAGAGTCCTTATGATCCACAGCTAGAATGCCTGCTCTTAGTTCATTTCAAGGTAAAACTGATTGATGGAGATGCCAAGACGATTACCACCGTAAATGAAAACATTCCACTTCTTGATCAAACATTTAAAGGTTTTGTTTGGGATCCTCTAAGTGACATGGTGGAACCTATGACTAGGTCAAGGACAAAGCTTAGAGATGATGCTTTAAATGCTTTGATTGATCGACTTTATGTTGAAGAATTGAAGAAGGAGTCATCATCGACATCTTGGATTTACTGTTCAAGACTATCGAAGAACTCCAACTACAATATCACCACAAAATCTTATCCAAATCTGACTTATATGCCATCCAAATATGTTCTTGCAATTGACTTTGCCAATATTTCTTGTGCACGCAGAATCGCGTGAAATCCTGTCTTTCCAATTCTCCTCATTTTTCACCAAATTCCACTTGAAACCAGAATTAGAGCAATTATGCTTTTAACTTCCTTTCCTCATCTCTAGAATGTCTTTCCAAGCACCATATAACAGAAATTGTTTGGATGGTGCTGTCAACCGGGGATTTTGAAGTGATTTTGACTAACCTAAACCCAAATTGTCTAAAAATAACATACTACTATTATAATTTGTTACTGATTTTAATTATTTACTTTATATAATCAATCATAACTTGTTAAAATATATAACTTTTGAAGATATAAGTAAAACCATAAATATCTCATTGTAATATATATATATATATATATAGCCTTCTGAGGTTATCAATGCTCGTGATGCTTAAACTCAGACAGATCAGCTAGTCCAAAATGCTCTTTCTCATCCCTGACACCGTCTGCAATGTTAGTAGTTAACGGTATGGTCACTGCTGCTCAGGTATGGGATGCTTTAACCACTAAATACCAAAAAATTTCTCGTGATCGTCGCCTTTATCTTTGTGATCGTATGTATGGCATTCGTCAAGATGACCGATCTGCTCAGGATTATTACTCTTGTTTTAAGTTGATGGACTGTGTGATCTTGGTCATCCTCTTAATGATGAGGATATTGTTGTTTTTTTGTCATGGTTTGAATAATAAGCTTTCCCAGTTTTCCTCACGTCAAATGGTGAAGGACCGTTTACCACCTTTTTATACTCTCTTGTTGCTAATGCTGAGGCTTTGGAATTTTCTCTCAACGCTCATTTGTCTACCTCTGAACATGCTCTAGCTGCTTTCTCTGCTAGTCATCAGGCGTCCAAGCAAGAAAACTGTGGTAGGGAGGCCCCAGCTACAGACGAGGAAGAGGCAGCCGAGGCCATGGCCGTGGAAGAGGTGACAGACGCAATCCGTCGCTGGCCAGCAGAGACTCCCCTGCGCAAGGTGGCTGCGGCGGTGGCACTTATGTGTGCCAATTGTGTCATCATCCCGGTTATCTTTCTGAATACTGCTACATGCATTCTCATATTTCCCGCGATGATGTTGCAAATACCGTGAACACAGCCAGCCAAAGCATTATCAGCAAAATAATGCAACTACGAATGGGTACATGGACTCTAGTGCTACCAATCACATGACTTCTTCTGCTTCCAACTTGGATAGCGCCATTCCTTATAACGGTAATCGTCGTGTTTATTTTGGAAATGGTTCTTCTTTGCATATTTCCCACATTGGCGATTCCATCTCTTAGTTTATCTGATGACTTGGTTGTTTCCCACATCACCAAGAATTTATTTTCAATTGACAAGATAACCAGTGAGGGGGGTCTCTACATTTTAGATTATAGTGCTGCTGCTTTCATTTCTGTTGTTAGTTCAAATAAATCCAAGGCCTCATTTGAGCTATGGCATAATCATTTAGGACATATTCCTTTTTTGTAATTTCATCTTTGAATAAGATTGGTAGTTTGTTAGTTACTAGTTTGCTGCCTAAGCCTCATTTGTGCTCATCTTGTGAGATGGCTTAAGGCAAGCATCTTTATTTTAATGATAATTTAAAAGGTGCACCACGCATATTTGATTTAGTTCATTGTGACCTCTGGGGACACTCACCTGTCTCTTGCACCGAGTACCTTTATTATGTCATTTTTATTGGTGATTTCTCTTGGTTTACTTGGTTATATCCTCTTCAACGAAAGTCTAATTATGTGGAGGCATACATTAAATTTGGAGCACTTGTTGAGAATTAGTTTTCTACTACCATCAAAGTATTTCAGATTGATGGTGAAATCGAGTTTGTAAATCATCGCATGCAGACTCATTTTGTGTCAAAGGCCATTCATCATCGCATGCCGACTCATTTTGTGTCAAAGGCCATTCATCATCAGCTTTTTTCCCTTACACTCCTGAGCAAAATGTTCGTGCAGAGAAGAAGTATTGTTATATTACGGAGACGGGTTCGCCGATGCTCTTTCATTCTGGCCTTCATCACTCATTTTGGTTTAATGCTTTTTCAACAACAATCTACATCATCAATAGTTTGCCAACTCTAGTTTTACCTGGTCAGTCTCCACTCTCTATTATATTTGGTACTACACCTGACTACTCCAATTTTCATCCTTTTGGTTGTCGAATTTTACCTTGTTTGAGGCCATATGTTGTGCATATATTAGCCCCTTGGAGTATGACGTGCATATTTTTTGGTTAAGTTCTCAGTATAAGGGTTATTAATGTCTTGGTATTCTCATGAAGAAAGATTACATCACTCGCCATGCTCAGTTTAATGAGTCATTTTTTCTAGCTACCCGTACTGGTAGTGTTATAGATTTATCAATAATGGATATTTCTACCTTTTTGGAGACTTCGTCAATCTCGTCGGAGGTCTTTGAGCCATCTTATTCAGCATAATCACACATTATTTTTGAAAATTTTGAATTTTCCAACTATACGGGAAACTCAAGTTTCTTCAGAAAATTATGTTTGTTTGCACAGGGTGACCTGCAGCATGTTCGAAAGCAGCCAGCGATGCTGGCTCAGCGAACGATGGTGCAACCACCGACTCACACATCGGGCACTCTGACCGCGCGTGCATGCCACATGCCACCAGTCTATCCGTCGACAGCTTCTCCAGCTGAACTGGCCAAACCTACTTCCGTAGTGCCGTCATCGGTGTCTTCAGCCCAATCGCCGATGCCAACCTCGGGTTCTGCACCTGTTGCCTTGGGTTCTATGGAGGCCTTGGGTTCCGCACCTTCTCCAATTACAAGTCCCTCTTCTCGCCATCCAATAGCTACTTGTTTGCACATTGGTTCTTTACTGTACAAGTTTTTTTTCACAGTATGATACTTCTAGCTTACTCAGTGCTTTATTTTCTAAGACCGAATCCCGCAGTCATTGATCGGCTGTCAAGGATCTTGAATGGGTTGCTGCTATGGACTCAGAGATGGATGCCTTACGCACTCAACATATCCTGGAGTTAGTTTTTCGTCCTTCAAATGCCAATGTTTTGGTTCAAAATTGGTTTACGGTTGAAGTATTAAGCTGGTGGCTCACTTGACAGACACAAAGCAAGGTTAGTTGCTCAAGGTTTTTAGCAATTACATGGCTTTGATTATGATCATACATTTAGTCCAGTGGTGAAAGCGTCTACTGTTCCCACTGTTTTATCTCTTGTTGCTCATCGCAATTGGCCATTGAGACAGCTTGATGTCAATAATGTATTTTTAAATGGCGTTCTTGGTTCTCAGGTTACATGGAGCAACCTATTGGATACATAGACCTTATGCATCCTGATTTTGTTTGTTGTCTACGCAAGGCCATTTATTGTTTGAAGCAAGCTCCCCGGACTTGGTTTCAGTGATTCAGTTCTTTTTTTTATTGGCATGGGTTTTGTATGCAGTTCCTCTGATACCTCTTTATTTTTTTTCTCATAGGGTTCCTCTTTGCTTTACTTTCTGATTTATGTTGATGACATTAATCTTACCGAGAATGACGGTCATCTTATTCGGAAGTTTATTGATAGGGTTATTCAGGAACTCAAGATTACCAACCTTTGCACTCTGTAACAGCCTACAGTTTCTGGTTCATGTTCAGAACCAGAGTACGTGTTATGGAAAATACTGCTGCGGAGTTGGTTGATGAATTTTCTTTGGGATTTACGTGTATCGACTCGTGTACCTTCTGTGTTGTTGTGTGATAATAATAGTGCTCTCTTCCTCACCCAGAATCCAATTTCTCATAAGAGAGCCAAGCACATTGATATTGACTATCATTTTGAGCATGAGATGGTGTCTTCTGGCAAGGTCAGAGTTGCTCATGTTTCTATATACTTGCAGCTTGCTAACATCTTTACAAATGGTTACCTCGTCCTCAGTTTGAGTTTCTACGTTCCAAGCTTTGCATTGCGACCAGTCATACGCTTTGCTTGAAGGGGGGAATAAAGATGTAAATCAATTAGAATCAGGATAAGAAAGGAACATCATTTCTGATTGATTTTGTATATATAATGTTCCATATTTATTTCTACTTTATATACCCTTTGTAATAAATATATATATATATATATAATACACACCATAATTATTTGTAAGTTTTACTTTCTATCAATTTCGATATATGAGAAACTGGTTCTTGATCCCACGGGGAAAGTGGTGAATTTTAATATACATTTAAATGGTGGTCTTGGTCATGTGTACCGCGTAAGGCTCAAATACTAAAAAAGATTAATGCAGTTTTATCTCATATTCACAATGGGTGTAACCACTTGGGATAGCTCGGGTCGCTAGGGCAATGTACCCCAGGTTCTACCCAGGTTCAACTCCCCCTCTTTCTGAAATTGTATTATTATGAGATTTAATTCTTCGTATATATTGTGTTAGGTGTAGAGTTTCATTTCGTGTGAGTTATGTGGGAGTCTCACACCACCTTTGTGTGAGACACAGAGGAGCCTCACTCCCTTTGTGTGAGGCAACTTGAACTTGAATAAAGTGTGGAACATAAAAAAACAATGGGTGTAGATGTGACTATGTTAAAATGCATTGAATAATCTAATACGTATTTTATCTTTAATATTTATTTCTTAAGTACGATATAAATTTTAAAATATTGGTGTTCCAACATTGAATAAAATTGGTCAAGTGACTCAAAGTGCTGCAAGTATTTGGGGCGACTTTATTATTGGTCATGGATAAGTATTTATAGATATGGATCGTTTTTGGGTTTTGATAGACAAGTACTCACTTGCATACAAGTTTTCGAACAGGTGGTGTTGATGGGATGTCCACGAGCGATACAGACACATAGTGTTCGTCCTATTTCAAGCTGACATACTTTACGTTCTATTTAATTTGTATATTTTAATTTTTAGTAGTTGACTTAAAAATTATTTAATCTCTAATTAAAACATGAGTTTTATTTAGGGAGTGTGTCTCTTGAAAGACGGTCTTTTCATAAGTCATAGAAAGACCAAGGTAGTGTAAATTAGAAGAAATGAAGATAAAATTTTCGGGTTGCATGAACCGGATTATAAATTTTATAACTACTACATGTTGCATACTAAAATTTTAATGTTGCAGCTAAGATATTTTACCTTTTATTATTCAAATTAAACCCCATCTTTCCATAAGTTTATGGAAAGACCGTGTTTCCCAAGACTTTGCCTTATTTAGGATAATTGAAACTTGTAAGAAGTTAATAATTTGAAAATATATGTTATAATGAATATAACAAGTTATCACACAATAATTTTTATACTTATGTACACCAACTCAATTTTATGGTTAGAATTAAGAAGTTTTGACTAAATGAATGGTTAAATTGTAGAATGAAATAAGACGGGGATGTACCAGGTTTTAATCGAAGATTTATTGAAGTGAAATCCTAAATGCGACTCTAAATTTACCAAAAATATATTTACCTCGATAGATATGCAAGGACTGATGGAGGGACTTCTATTTATAAATGTTAAGGAAATAGAAACTTTTTCCTTGTAGGAAAGGTTATAAATGATAGTTACCTTATAGAATAAGTTTCCTTATAGAACAGTTACATATGGTAATTCCTTATAGACTTAGAATAGTATTCTTGTTAGACTTTAGTTTGTTGTACTCCTATAGATTGTAATCTTCATAATTAATAAGATGTATCATTAATTAATATCAGTGTATCATACTAAAGTCATTTAATTTGACCTACCATCAAAACTATATATGGAAAGTAAAAGTATTAGGAGACTCTTATTATAATATAAGAGAAAGACTCGTATAATGTTAGGTTCTCCTCAAATTCAAATTCTGAAATCAGTTCAGAAACTCAAATGGTGAGCTATTGATTAGTCTGGTTAATGATATATTCAAGAGTCTGTTAATGGTGAGCAACTAAATATCTGTTCTTGAACTTTACAAATAGGGATATTAGCTTATGTAATATGTGTGAGTTTTGTTAGACATCTGATCTGGTCTAGAATTCACCATCTCTTCTGATAATAAAAATATGTTTCTGTTCGTGGATTTCGACATATTGATGAACCACGTTAAATCTGTGCTTCTTCATTTTTTATTTTCTTTTATTATCTTGATTCCGCGTAAGGAATATTGATTTTCCTAACAAGTGGCATCAGATATGCAGTTTTCGAGCTTCCATTAAGATAATGAAAAGGAAATTGTTTTTGTTGTGTTCTTGTCGTTCGGGTAGGAAGCGGTCTGGCACATGGATCGAGCCCGCTGCTGGAGCATAATTTTTAGTTTGGTGATCAATTAATCCGTCTAGTTTGCTTTTGTTTTTGTGAACAAGGCGTGACTATTTAATGAGGCCTGTAAATTAATTATTCACCTTGGGACCTTGGTGATTAATTCTGGTTTGATCAATTAGTCCATTTGGTAATCAGACTATTTTTTATTGTTAATCAATTCTGGTGCAGCGTGGCTTGGTTACATTGCTGATGTTTTCTTGTGACCACTTTGATGTGCCACATGATACATTGATCACAGTTCCGTTGGTCACTAATTTGTTTTTGCTGTTGGTGAAGGTTCCAAAAGTGAGAAGAATGTGCAATCTGGAAATTTAGGTTATGCTGTTGTACTAGATTAGTACCAATTCTGAAAAAGGAAAGCATTTGTAGCTGTTGAATCCGCTGGGGTTTGCACGTCAGTCATGTTAGCAAGTTCCTTTTTGCTTGAACTTGTTGTCTGTCTTTTTTTTAAAAAAAAAAATCCTGGCCTGATTGAATTTGCTCTAATGGTGGTATCTTGTGCATTTTGGTACATCTATTTGGTGCAACTCCCAATGCATTTATTTTTGGTATATCTAGCACAACCACCGTGCATCTGGTACGTCTGGAAAAGCCATCATACGTCTAGTACATTCGTCTGTCTGCATTTGGCTGTTAGAAGATTCAAGTCAAGGGGGGTGTATTGAATCTTAATCTATTTTTGTTCTCTGTTATGTATTTTGGATTTTGAGTGGAGGGGGAATTGTTAGGGTCTCCTCAAATTCCAATTATGGAATCAATTCAGAAACTCAAGAGTCTGTAACGGTGAGCTATTCATTACTCTGGTTAATGACCTATTCAAGAGGATGGTAATGGTGAGCAACTAAAGAGCTACTCTTGAACACTATAAAGGGACTCTTGAACACTATAAATAGGGAGATTAGCTTCTGTAATAGGTATGAGTTTTGTTAGACATCTGATCTGGTCTAGAATTCATCATCTCTAAGTCTGTATCTGGATGGTGAACCACGTTAAATCTGTGTTTATTCATTTTTTGTTTTCTTTTATTATCTTGATTTTGCTCAAGGGAGAATGATTTTCCTAATATATGAGACCATCTCACCATAAGTTATGGTGAGACAAAGTAATAAGTAAATTTTAAAAATTATGGAATGTACCCCATGTCATTTTTCATCTTTGCATAATTGTGCCTAGACCCTCTGTCTCACCGTAAAAATGAGTGAGACTGTCTCATTTAAGTCTTTGTAATAAATTAATGCCTTGGTACACTTAGGGTTTGCCTCATAGGGAGGCAAGTTAAAGGTTCGCCTTATGCCCCCAAATTTATTAACTATTTGAAACAATTAAAAAAAATGTACTATGTAAGTAGAAAGAAATAAAAAAAATTATTACAATTCTCATCTAATCGCCTCAATAATATTCTTAACTTTTTCATATGATGCCCCATTTTATTAACATTACATAGAGTAAATATTATATGTGGGGCTCAAAATTTTAATATGATTCAGGCCCTAAAAGTTTACACTAGACTGAAAGAGGATACTTCAGATGCCTTTCTTATAATTTACTACTCTCGGTTATGATGTTGTTATTTCAGAAACTAAAAAGTAGTTTAGCTTTCTGATAAAAAAAAAAAGTTAAGCTTTGGTTTTTAGGGCTTCGATCTGTCTATTACGTGATCGAGTGGTGATAATTATATCTGACAGAATTACTACTCTACTTAGTGTCAGTGATGTTAATACATTATTTGTGAAGTAAAAAATGCACATTGTTATCGCCATTTACAAGAAAAATTTAGTTCATTGATCATCAACAAAACTCAACCTTTTGACTTTGTAGAGGTGCAAAGAAAAGTAACTTGATGAGATTGCAAATGCTAGAACTGTACATTACTATAAAATGTCTTTGATAAAGATGTTTGATTTATACTGTTGTTGATTGGTGGGTTTTGTAGAATAAACATGAACAGTAGAGTAATGCCTTATTCAGAAAATCGTAAAACTGATCAGCATTAATATTTCCTTAAAATTAGTGATTTATACATTTAACTTCCGCCGATCGGGGAGTTTTGCACACTCAATGAATACCATCGTTTTCGTATCAAAATTCGAATACTTGAAAGCAATATCATGCAAATTAACTTATATTAACATTAATCGTTGCCCAACGCCTACACTATTACATTGTGAGCAAATGTTCAAAATGTTACCCGCTCTTATTTGAAATTCACAGTTTGGTACCCAAATTTTAAAATTGTATGAGAAAGATACCTGCTTTTTCACTTATGTTCTGAAATGGTCCTCTCACTAGCAACAACAAGCTCTAATTCGGTCAATGCTCGGGTCAACGGTTAATGAGGTTAATTCATAATAAAAAAAAAGTTGAGGGCAACAAACTACTAACAATTTAAGGATTCTAGGGGGCATAGAGAACAATTTTGAAACTTATTAGGGCTGATTGAACCTGGAAACATACACGCCGATCTCTGACTTCCTCTCTCACTCCAACTACATTGATCTCCCTTCAGCGTGGTCCAATGGCTTCATTTACTGCTCCTTCATCACTACACAACTTCTTGTCGAAGTCTTCATCGTTTTCATCGTGTCATTGGCCTGCAACAAACACGATGATGTATTCTCGTCGAATTCCTCAAAGGCACTCACCTTTGTCGTGTCATTCTTGTAGACGAATGGGAGGTATAGCGGTTCAGTTTCTTATTAAAGTTCCGACATATAGAGGTAAGTTCGATTGTTTGAGTCAATGAAAATTTCCGATATTGCGAGTCAATGAAATTAAAAGGAATTTGTTACCTCTGAATTTGTTTGATGGCTTTGACGAAGAAGAGGTTCTGAGGCCCAACTCTCCTACCAAGTGGGATTATTTTCATGGGGAGAACAACTTTATTCTTTGATGACATAGAGTGGGAATAATCTGAATGGGTTTGCGGTATGTTCTTTAATGTGGGAGTTTTGATGATGGGTGAAGAGTGTCCGACGAAGATGGTGGTAAAATAGTGTATTTTGTCTCCAAGAATGCCATGATGGTTTCCTATTGTAGATAAGGTGAAGCGGAATTTGCAGGGAGTGTTTTTCGAAGTAGACCGGAAGTGAATGATGTTTATTTTTAATACTATGAGTTTAAGGTTTACAGGGAATGGACGTGAAGGGAAGGCAATCGAGTTGTTTAAGTTTGTGACAATGGAAAAAGATTGGAATTAAATGAACATAGCTTTGCCAGGATCCTAGCTGCTTGTTTCGAAATCAAGAACTAGAAGATAGGAAAAAAAATTCACACTTAGGTTTTGAAACAAGGGATCGACTCAATCACTCAAATGCATTCGTAGTGAGTAAGATTATTGATCTCTATGGAAAATGTGGTGCCATGGAGTACGTAAAATTAGTTTTATGAAACAATTGAGCTAGAGGTTTCCTATGGTGACATCCAAGATTGTGGGTATGCACTCGAAGGTAGAATGTTAGAAGCAAAAATGATTTTTTATTCTTTTACTGAGAAGAATTATGTTGTTTGGAAACTATGATCACTAGCTGTGTGAACATACATCAATTTGATGAAGCTAGGGAGTGAATAATGCAGGTATCATTAAGGGGAGCAAGTTCACTACAGTACAGATTTGCAAAGCATATAACGATTAGAATGGTTGACATTAGGATGGTTAATCTCTAATGATGGAGAAACAAGCTCATTTTAGTTTTAAAATTATTCTCTATGTCCCCTAGAATTCTAAAACTAGTAGTTTATTGCCCTCAACTTTGTTTTATTATGGATTTACCCCATAAACCGTTGACCTGAGAGTTGACTAAATTAAAATCTTCAATTTCCAGTCAGAGGACCCCTTTAGAATATAAATGAAAAATCAGGTATCTTTATGATACAAATTTAAATTTGGGTACCAAATTGTGAATTTTGAATAAAAGTGGGGTACCATTTTGAGCATTTTTTATTACATTATTGACAAATTCTTTCTACTCGTTACGTAAACCCAAAACATCACAAATTGAAGCAATATGAATTTCACTGAAGCAATATGAATTTCACTGGAGCAACTGCCACAATCAGTTTTTCCCCATGCATTACCCCAAACGTGTTTATGATTGTGTGACTTGCGATACAAAAATGAGGACAACAACTATTCATGAGTGTTTAAAGTCCAATCCAAATTGCCCTAAAAATGTCTATCAACTGGCTTCGACTATCAATCAGTGTCCTTAGATTGAATCCTCGTGTCATAATAAGCATAAAACTTTAAATGCAACCTCATTGTCTTCACCTTCCAAAATTAGTGAAAATATCACCAACACGTAAGACGCTACAACGTTCCCTAAACGCGCAGCTTGTTTAAGAAAATTAATATTGTTAGTTGTATCCGGACTTCCAATATAAATCCATCTGAAAACATATAAAGATAAAACAATTTCATATAAGTTAAGAAAAATATATTTATGTTTCAAATATGATACATGCAAACTCACCACTCCCTTCCGGTACAAGGCTTTCAGATTTTTGTACTGGATGCATGCATCCACAAATTTTGGAAATTCATGGTTCACGTTATGCACTAAAAAATCACAATATATTCTGATGAAACTAGTGCGTATATATATATATATATCATGTTTTCGGTGGAAAGATTGTTAAACTTACAACACAATGTACGAAAATAACATATATATATATATAAGTGAACCACAATTGGGCCTTTTTCGACCAAGAACGAGAAACAAATGTTGGGATTTAAACAAACTAAAATATATCATAGTTTCGAACTGCATAGGTCTATGAATAAACCTGCCCCAACTCGTCCCATTATTGCAACAATAATTCATCAGGTATAGATTTGAATGGTGTCTCGATGCCTTAGTTTCTTGGTGGAATTGAGTGGGAACAAAGATGATTTTATGTGGCATTTGGTTAAAATGGGGGTTGTAATTAGTAAATCTAATGAATGGTAATAATGGTTCAAAGGATTGTTGTAAAATATGAACGTGTAATTTCATTGATGATACAAGGGTATAATATATAGACAGCATATACAGAATCACAAATGGAAAATAATTATATCTAGGGTACAATAATATTGTAGAATATATTTACAACATATCTCTTACGCACCTCAAGTTGGAGCATGTGGATCCCGAATGCCCAACTTGCGAAATAAAGTCTGAAACTCAGTCGTCCAAGCGTCTTAGTAAACATATGTTGGCTGATTAGAAGTACGAATATGATAAGCAACCACATCACTAGACTGAATAAAATCACAAACAAAATAACTGTCAATATTAATGTGCTTCGTCCTCTCATGAAATACCGAATTGGCTGCAATATGAAGAGCTTCCTGACTATGACCAGATCGAAGAAAAGACTTTAACCACAGCAACTCACAACAAGTAACTGTCATAGCCTAGTACTCTGCTTCAGCTGAAGAACGAGAAACGGTTGGTCGTTTCTTCGCCTTCCAAGAAATCAGAGATTCACTAATCATCACAAAATATCAAGTCAAAGATATCCTAGTAATTGGGCAAGCCGCCCAATCAAAATTACAGAATGTCGTAAGCTGAAGTGAATTCTTAGCTGACAGAAACAAATCTTGACCAGGATGACTCTTAAGATAGTGCAAAATGTGCAGTGCTGCCTACCAGTGTGCCAGCTGCGGTTTCTCCATAAACTGAGCCAAGTTATGAACTAAATAGCTAAGCTCATATCGAGTGATGGTAAGATAAATGAGCTTCCTAACCAGACACCAGCACTACGCTGAATCATCAAACAATAGACCATCAGCTTACGCTAAGTTGTGCTGCAGTTCCATGGAAAAATCAGTGGGTTTTGCCGCCAGTAACCTAGTATCTAACAAAATATTCAAGACATATTTTTGTTAACACATAAACATACCATCAAGGCAACGAGCCATCTCAATGCCCAATAAATACTTCAGGGCACCAAGATCCTTCATATGAAAATAGCAGCATAGATATTTCTTGAATTTAATCATCATCTAAGGAAATGGGCTAGCAATAATAATATTATCAATATAAACCATGACATAAAGAGACACACCATCTCGGAGATAAGTAAACAAACACTAATCCGTCTAACTCTGAACAAAACCATAGAGGCAAAGAGCATCAGCAAGCTATGTAAACCGATTACGCAGAGCCTGTTGAAGACAATAAAGAGATTTTCATGGTTTGCAAACCAAACCAGGCACCAGGAGTGTATAACTTGTAGGCGGACGCATGTACAACTCCTCTTCAACATCACCTTGGAGAAATACATTGTGAATATCCATTTGATACAAATCCTAACCATGAATAGCAGCAACACCCAACAAAAGATAAACCAAACTCATCTTGGCAACAGGAGCAAAATTCGCAGTAAAGTTCGTGCCCTCGATCTAACGATTACCAAGAAAAACCAAACGAGCCTTGTAACGCTCAATGGAACCATCAGACTTCAACTTGGTTCGATACACCCACTTGCATCCCATGGCCTTTTTACCAGGTGAAAAAGGAGCAAGAACCAGAGTATTATTCCACTCGAGTACGTCAATCTCTTTGAACATATCAGCACACCAATTGGATGGCGAGAAGCAGAAACATAAGTAACTAGATCAACAATATCTATAACTACAGCTAAAAATATAGAATGCGAAATTAAAAAATTATCACAAGAAACATAATCAGCAATAGGGTAACGAGTACTTGGAGACAGTGCAACAAGCAACAAGATATCAGCAGGGGGGTTTATCATTGCACATATAATCTTTCAATTTCACTGGAAGCTGACGAAGACCAGTTTTTGTGGGACGAACTGGCTGAACTGACTCAGGTGGTAGCTCCGTCATAGGCCACACCTTGGGGGCATTTAGCAGATCGGTGGATGGATTTAGTGCACGTTTGGCGGCAGAGGCCGTGAATCAGTGACAGACGGCTCTAGCTCAGGATTAGCAGTCTGTTGACCTATCAAAGGCGGGGTCTACGATGTCTGAGCTGGCAGCTTACGCAGCTCGGAGGATGGTGGCAGCTTTATTTGATCAGACAACTCCAAAATGGAGTCTTCATAAACAACAGGTGACTCTAAGGGCAATGGATAAGTAAGCCCTGCTTTCACAAAAACTAGTGCATACAGAAAGCAATTTTCATAAAATATCATATCCCAACTTTCAAACACAGTACGAGACTCCAAGTCATAAACATGCCATGCTTTCTTGTCAATAGGATAGCTAAGAAAGACACATTACCAACTACTATATGCACAAGGCTGTGGAAGCTGAGAAGTAAAGCACACACAACGGAACACACGAAGATGGTTGTAAGCTGGTGCACGACCGTACATAAGTTGATGAGGTGATCGGCCATCTAACATGGGTGTTGATGTGCGATTGATGAGGTAGGCAGCTGTGAGAATGCATTCTCACCAGAAGTTGATGGAAAATGAGCTTGGAAACGAAGAGCACGAGCAACATTTAGAATATGTCTATGTTTTAATTCTACACGCCCATTTTTCTGAGGTGCCTATACTATAGACATCTCAAAAAAAACTCCTTTCTCTAAAAAATATGATCTGAGAGGCAAAATTTTGGTTTTTTTATCAGCCCGAACCCGTTGAATGGGATGGCGGAACTGTGTCTGAACAAATGCAAAAAATTACTTCATCTCCAATGGTACTTGAGAATAAGAAATGAATAAATAAACCCAAACAACTCGGGAATAATGATCAGCTATGGTAAAAAATGAAAATACTCCACTAGAAGAAGGTGACCTCTAAGGCCCTCAAACATCAGAATGTATAACTTCAAACAAATGACTAGCCTAAGCAGAGCTAACGGGAAATCTAAGTCAGGAATGTATTGCTCGATGACAGACTGAGTAGGGAACCTTTTTATTAAAATCACTAGTATGTAAGGAAATAGCTGGAATAGAAGACAACATCGAAGAAGACTGATGCCCAAAATGGTGATGCCATAAAGTAGACAAAGACACTGATGCTGAAACAGACAAGGACGACTGTGTAGATTGTGAAGGTCCCAATCTACACAACCAATAAACCCCCCCCCCCTTGCTGTTAAACTGCGCCAATCATTATCCTCGTGCTGATATTCTGTAATGCACATAATTTTTTGGTAAGCAAAACTAGACATTTTAAAACACCCGTTAACTTGGAAAATGATAAAATGTAATTTAATGGCGGAATAAATCAGACGTGTTTCACAACGATATCAACAAATCAAAGTTTGCCAAGTTCAACAGCAGTAGAAACAATTTGATGCCTCGATGGTGTTGGGATTCGAATGGTGTCTCGATGCCTTATTTGCTTGGTGGAACTGAGTGGGAAAAATGATGATTTATTTGGAGTTTGGTTAAAATGAAGGTTGTAATTAGTAAATCTAATAAATGGTAATGATGGTTCAAATGATTGTTGTAAAATAGGAACGTGTGATTTCAATGATTATACAAGGGTATAATATATATAAATAGCAAATACAGAATCACAAATGGAAAATAATTCTAGGGTAAAATAATATTTCAGAAGATATATACAAAATATCTCTTACGCTCCTCCTCAAGTTGGAGCATGTAGATCTCGAATGCCCAACTTGCAAAATAAAGTCTAAAAGGTTAGTCGTCCAAGCGCCTTAGTAAACAATTATGTTGGCTGCCCAGAATTACGAATATGATAAGTAACCACATCACCAGACTGAATCAAATCACTAACAAAATAATAGTCAATCTTGACGAGCTTTGTCCTCTTATGAAACACCGGATTGGCTGCAATATGAAGAGCTTCCTGACTATCACAATATAAACACATCGGAGTAGGATGGGAAACACCTAAAGAGCAAAGAAAAGACTTTAGCCACAGCAACTCACAACAAGTAGCCGCTATACCCTAGTACTCTGCTTCAGTTGAAGAATAAGAAACAGTCGATTGTTTCTTCGTCTTCCAAAAAATTGGAGATTCACCAATCATCACAAAATATCCAGTCAAAGATATCCTAGTAATTGAGCAAGTAGCCCAATCAAAGTTACAGACTGCCGTAAACTGAAGTAAACTTTTAGCTGACAGAAACAAACCTTGACCAACATGACTCTTCAGGTAGTGAGTGCAAAATGGGCAGTGCTGCCTGCCACTGTGCCAACCGCGGTTTCTCCATAAAATGAGCCAAGGTATGAACTAAATAGCTAAGCTCATATAGAGTGATGGTAAGATAAATGAGCTTCCCAACCAGACACCTGCACTACGCCGAATCATCAAACAATAAACCATCATCTCATGCCAAGTTGTGTACTAGTTCAATGGGAAAATCAGTGGGTTTTGCCGCCAGTAACCCAGTATCTAACAAAATATTCAAGACATATTTCTATTAACACGGAAACATGCCATCAGGGCAACGAGCTATTCCAATGCCCAAGAAATAATTCAGGGCACCAAAATCATTTATATGCAAATAGAAACACAAATACTTCTTAAATTTAATCATCATCTCAGGAAATGAGCCAACAATAATAAAATCAACAACATAAATCAGAACATGGAGATATGCACCATCTCGGAGATAAGAAAAAAATATTAATCCATCTTACTCTGAACAAAACAAAAGAGGCGAAGAGCAGCAGCAATCTTTGCAAACCAATTACGCGGAGCCTGTCAAAGACCATAAAGAGATTCGCGTAGTTAGCAAACCAAACCGGCGCCAGGAGTGTACTTCTTAGAGGCGGGCGCATGTACACCTCCACCTAAACATCACCGTGGAGAAATGCATTGTGAATATCCATCTGATGCAAATCATAACCACGAATAGCAGCAACACCCAAGAAAAGATTAACCGGACTCATCTTGGCAACAAGAGCAAAATCTTAG
The DNA here is from genome assembly GCA_037428765.1 of Rubia yunnanensis. Lineage (NCBI taxonomy): Eukaryota > Viridiplantae > Streptophyta > Magnoliopsida > Gentianales > Rubiaceae > Rubia > Rubia yunnanensis. The sequence continues at coordinate 90,618,888 of CM075068.1, forward strand.
TAAAGTCAGTGCCCTCAATCTGACGATTACCAAGAACAACCAAAAGATCCTTGTTGCACTCAATGGAACCATCGGATTTGAGCTTCTTATAAGCCCACTTGCATCCAATGGCCTTTTTACTAGACAGAATAGAAGCAAGAACCCATGTATTATTCCACTCGAGTACGTCAATCTCGTCGGATATAGCAGCACGTCAATTGGATAGCGAGAAGCATTAACATAAGTAACTAGATCAGCAACATTTGTAACTGCAGCTAAAAATCTAGAATGCAAAATCAAAAAATTATTATAGGAAACATAATCAACAATGGGGTAACGGATACTTAAGGATAGTGCAGGATGCGACGAGAGATTAGTATCGAGAGAGTAGCATTGCAGATATAATCTTTCAATTTCACTGGAGGCTGACGAAGACAAGTACTTGAGAGACGAACTGCGCAAACTGACTCAGGTGGTAGCTTCTTAATAGGACACGGCTCGGAGGCAGGCGGTGGAACGGTGGATGAAGGTGGTGCACGTTCAATGGCAGCAGCCATGACTCGGCGATAGACGATCATGGCTCGGGATTAGCAGGCCATTGACCGGTCAAAGGTGAGGTCTACGGTGTCCGAGCTGGTGGCGCCAGGACTGCCCATGACTCGTAATATACTGGCAGCTCCATCTGATCAGACGCCTCCAAAATGGAGTTGTCGTAAACAGCAGGTGACTATAAGGGCAGTAGATCAGTAGGCACTGTTTTCACAAAAACTAATGCATATGGAAAGCAATATTCATCAAATATCACATCCCAACTTTCAAACACAATACTAGACTCCAAGTCTTAAACATGCCATGTTTGTTTTCAACAGGATAGCTAAGAAAGACACACTTCCGGCCTATAGATGCAAACTTATCACACAGTTGTGGAAGCTGAGAAGCAAAGCATAGACAACAGAACACACGAAGATGGTTGTAAGCTGGTACATGATCGTACAGGAGCTGGTGAGGTGATCGGCCATCTAACACAGGTGTTGGTGTGCGATTGATGAGGTAGGCAGTTGTGAGAAAGCATTCTCCCCAGAAATCGATGGGCAAATTAGATTGGAAATGAAGAGCACGAGCAACATTTAGAATATATCTATGCTTTCATTCTACACGCCCATTTTGTTGAGGTGCATAGACTATGGACATCTCAAAAAAAACTCCTTTCTCTCAAAAATATGATCTGAGAGGAAAGAATTTGGTTCCATTATCAGCCCGAACCCGTTGAATAGGATGGCGGTACTGTGTCTGAACAAATGCAAAAAAACTCCTTCATCTTCAATGGTACTTGTGACTAAGAAATGAATAAATAAACTCAACCCGCTCGGGAATAATCATCAACTATGGTCAAAAATGAAAATGCTCCACTAGAAGAAGGTGAACTATAAGGCCCCCAAACATCACAATGTATAAGTTCAAACAAATGACTAGCCTGAGCAGAACTAACACTAAGTCTAGACTTTTTTGCTTAATGACAGACTGAGCATGGAACAGTTTTATTAAAATCACTAGTATGTAAAGAAATAGATAGTATAGAAGACAACATCGAAGAAGACGAATGCCCAAAATGGTGATGCCATAAAGCAGATGAAGACACTGATGCAGCGATGGAAACGGACGGCTGTGTAGATTGTGAAGCTCTCAATCTGCGCAACCAATAAAATCCTCCTTAATGTTCACCCGTACCAATCATTGTCCTCGTGCAGATATCCAGTAATACACATAATGTTTTGGTAAACAAAACTGGACATTTTAAAGCACCCGTTAACTTGGAAAATGATAAACTGTATCTTAATGTCAGAATAAATAGAACATGATTCACAACTATATCTCCAAATCAAAGTTTTCCATGTTCAACAGCAGTATAAACGGGCTCATTAGGAAGTATGACATTAACATTATCAGCATGCTCAACATCATAAAGAAGATCCTTGTTGCCAGTCATATGGTAGAAAGCACTGGTATCAAGAATCCAAGGTAAAGAAGTCTTACCTGACATATCGTTAGAAGGATTAAACTTAGAGAACATGTTTTTAAACAAAACTCGAAGGTAAAGCAGTTTTACAAGTAGTAACGTTATGACCCTTTCAACCACAATGAGTGCAGGTAAGAGACCAATGATAAACAACAGTGGCGGGGTTACTTCCCAGGGCGATGGCAGCTGACTTCGGACCGGAGGATTGCGCCTAACAATGTGCAGCAAAGGCTATGGTGTCTATTGAGATAATAGATTCACGGGCTGAGATGAAAGTCTTCTGATGCTCTTTCTGAGAAACAAGTGAGTAAACCTTGTTGAGTGAAGGCAATGGATCATGTAGAAGGATATAAGAATGGAAAGGAGCATAATTTTTGTCTAGACTAATGAGGAATTGATGAACCATCTCCTTCTCTCCTTCACCATGATCCATAGCGCCATCGAGGCATGAAACACATGTTCGCAGATGCATGTAAGAAAGAAGATCATTCCACAACTTCTTAGATCTGCCAAAGTAGGCCTTAACAGCCTGACTATTATGGCTACAGTTGTTAATGTCTACCCGAATATAACATATATGTGGGGTCTTTACCAACTGAGAAACGCTACTGGAGATCATCCCAGAGATCCTTAACCGAGTCATAATAAGTGATAACAGAACAAATAGATAGGTCGAGGGTCTAAACAATCCAACCAATAAGCATAGAATTTAAACTACTCCAAATATTAGCAAAAGGTTCATTAGGCAAAGGCTTGGTGATGAATCCATCCAGGAAACCATGCTTATGTCTAGAATTAAATCCATAATGAATAGCAGTACTCCAATCATTATAATTGTCACTTTTCAAGACCACAGAAGAACTAAGCAAACCTATGTGATTAACTGATGAACATAGTATGGATGCGATACAGGAAGGACGAAGGAATCGTCGGCAGGGCGCAAGAAATTAGAGAATGCAAAGGCATCGCCACTAAGCAGAAGTTGATAGACAACATGGTGGAGAAATGCAGCATCGTCGAGCAGTGGTCCCTTCACTAGCTGCAGCAGATTGGCAACATCATTGACAGGCAGCAGTGGATTAGCGACCGGAATGGGGACGACATCAAGGTGTTCAATCACAACATGATCAAGTGGATCCATCGAGCGGAGGTGGAAAGGCGGCGGTGCTTGTGGACAACAGAGATTAGACACAGTGGCGTGTGGAAATAGTGACGGCGCATGTCAAACAAAAGAGGCGGTGGCGGTGGCAGTGGCAGTGGTGGTGGCGGATTTATATGTGGGAGAAAAATGTTAGGGTTTTCAGGGTTCTTGGGATTTTAGGCTCTGATACCATGTAAAATATGAATGTGTGATTTCATTGATGATACAAAGGTACAATATATAGACAGCATATACAGAATCACAAATGGAAAAGGATTCTATCTAGGGTATAATAATATTGCAGAAGATATTCACATGTCTTCTAAAATTGTCTCATATTCTACCTAAGAAAGGAAAACACACCCCTTGGAAACCATACCCACTGGCTGCACCATGCATGGTATAAATTTGCATGGAAACCCATTTTTTCAAATTAATACACAATTCTTTCAAGTTCTGGTATCGCAAACCAAATCCGACTTTTGATCCAAAAACAAGGTAATATAATAAGATGCAGGTTAATATTAACCCTGTGCTTTTTACATTATACGGTGGTTTATTAATAACCTTCCTAAATAAGATACTACTAAACAGCGGTTAAAGTTAAACCATCGTTTATCGGCATTTTGTAGTTGCAACAATTGGGAATCCTCTTAATCCATATTCATATATCAAAACATAAAAATGATGGTAGTTCCACCCTTGAAACTCAAAAATCCTGCTTGGTTGCGCCGTTAATGGCCAAGAAATGAGTGCAAAGAAATGAGTTTTTTTCCACCCGGGTTTCTCAAGTTTCCATTGGACAACAAGTTTTAAAATTGTGACAATCATCTTAGAGATGAAGTGCATCATCCTCAAAAGGTTTGTTTTTGTTAATTTTTTACACTATTTCACTTTATTGTTGATCATAGATGAAAATTTTCTTACCTTTAAAATGATGATAGATTTAAAATGGGGTGAATGTGGCAACTGAACTGCTCGTGAATGCAACAGTGACAGCTATGGATGCATTAGGAGTCATTAAGGATCTTTGAAAGATGCAATTGATAAGAGGATATTTTTAGAAGTTGTTAATTTAATAACCGCTTCTAGAGTGATATTTTTAATAATGGTGGGAAATCATAGCAGTTATTTCCTATATAATTGCTACTACATTATTTTTGGTTGGAAATGAAAGCATCTGTTATTAAAAATGATAACTACATATAGCAGCAGTTTTTACAATAATAGCTGCTATGGTGCACTAATATCACATCAATGACGCATCACATCAATAATAATTATTAATATATATAGGGCTACAATAAACCAAAGACTAACAGAAATATGATTCTAAATCTATAAGCGAATTGTCATCTAAAACTAACTATATAAGGAAACTACCATCTATAACATTTCCTAAAAGAAAGGATTCCTATTTCCTTAAAAGAAACTGATAAAAAACCCATTAATATTGGCGAAAAAATAATAGAGGGGTTGCATTTATGAGACTTTCCTACCTATCTTCATTGCTCTAGAGATGTACAATACAACATTCAATATCATTTGTAAGGAGTATTAAGAGTTATATACATTGTTTAATTATGAAGTATATGCAAGTTTGGATTGATTTGCCATGTTGATATCGTGAATATATACAAGTTTCGTTTGATTTGACTTTCTCTAAACTTGAGCTTATTTGAACATGGATAAGAATCCTTTAAACCCTCATCCCAGTGACGGTTTTTATTTTCAAAAAAATTGAAACAAGTACTAGAATTTGGAGAGGTTTACATGTAAGTAAAAAAACAAAGTACAATTATTGCACTGTAAATGGAAAGATATAGAGATTAAGCAAAATACTCCAAAGCATTAATGAGAAATGGCATAACTAGTTTTTGGTGATGTTCAGCCACCATCTTTAATACTCACGCTCCAGAATTTCCCAAATAAAAAAGTAATTTTATAATATAAAAAATTGTCACTAGGTGAAGTCATGGTATTTAGTATGCAAAACATGATCATGCACTACAAATACCCCTCTTCATACATTCAATGTACATGCTTCCTTCATTCACTCTTCTTCTTACCATATCCTCACCCCAAATTTTCTATATACAAAGCAAGCATACTCATGGACTTCGTGATGATATTCATTGGAAGATGAATGTCTCTAATAAACTCGTGAACCACAATGATTCACCACTATATCCTCATTTATGTTCATTATAAAGTGATCTAGTGCAACTTTTCTTCTAGAGCCTAGTAGTCCAGTGAAACATGAGATTCGAGTTTTGTTTGTTAACCATGACAAAGAGTCCTTACCACATCATCTAGAATGCTTGCTCTTAGTTCATGTCAAGGTAAAATTGATTTAAATAATTTTATTGTTTCTAATATTTCTTATAGATCATCCAGTTACTATTGACTTTTTTGATAGTTTCATGTCTCATATGAGGTCAATTTGGCCACATTTCACCTTTATTTTTTCACCTTCAGCATACACTTGTCCAATCTCCGGCCTTGGTGAACTGTATGAACTTGAATTCATCAAAGAATCAGATCCCATCGTTAATAAAGATGGATGATATCCAGTAAAGTATTGCCTTATTTTGTCCATCTTAACAGGGGGTAATGGAGTCTTTGAATCCACCTTGATTTTGTTGGGACTGCCTAAACCACCTCAACCAACATTAGTATGATATTGTCCACTTTTGGCCAAACCCACGTAGTTTTGATATTGGGTCCAACCCCAAAAGGTCTCATATTAATGTGGTGGAACTCTCACTAATATAGTGATCATTTAGTCTCTCAACTTCCAATGTGGGACTTGGGCTGAACCCGCCCAACAATCAACGTCCTCAGATCGAATTGTCGTGTCATCAGAAGCATAAAACTTTAGAAGCACAAAATTTTAAATGGAAATTAATATGACACGTGAAAACTCACCACTCCCTTCGGTACAAGGCTTTGAAATTTTTTCAACAGATGCATCCATCCACAAAGTTTTGAAATTCATTGGTCACATCATGCACTAAAAAATCACAATATATTCTAATGAAACTTGTATGTATATCACGTTTTCGGTAGAAAATTTGTTAAACATACGGCACAATGTACGAAAACAACATATATATATAAGTGGACCACAATCGGACCTTTTTCCGACCAAGAATGGGAAAATATGTTAGGATTTAAATAAATTAAAACATATCATAGTTTCGCACTTTGTAGGTCTGTGAATGAAGTTGCCCCAACTCGTCCTAGTATTTCCACAATGATTTCATCAGGTATGGATTCGATTTGTGTCTCCATGCCTTATTTTCTTGGTGGAACTGAGTGGGAAGAAAGATGATTTATGTGGAGTTTGGTTTAAAATGGAGGTTTTAATTAGTAAATTTAATGAATGGTAATCATGGTTCAAAGGATTGCTTCATATTCTACCTAAGAAAAGGAAACACACCCCTTGAAAACCATACCCATTGGCTGCATCACGCATGGTATAAATTTGCATAGATCCCATTTTTTCAAATTTCTACACAATTCTTGCAAGTTCTGGTATCGCGAGCCGAATCCGACTTTTGAGGAGGTTAACAGGTAAGTAAAAAACAAAGTACATTTATTTCATTGTAATTGCAGAGAGATAGAGATTAAGAAAAATCCACTGAAACATTAATGAAAAACTACCAAACTAATTTTTGTTCATATTCACCCACCTTCCTTAATGCTCATTCTCTAAATTTACCCAAATAAAAAGTACTTTTATAAAAAAGTTGTTACCAAGTGAATTCATGCTAATTAATATGTAAAACTTAATCCTGCACTACTAATACCCCTCTTCATAAATTCAGAGTACATTTTCTTCAATCACTTTTCTTCTCACCAAATTCGCATCCCAAATTTTCTATATGGAAAGCATACACACCGGTGGAATTGTTGATGATATTCATGGGAAGATGAATGTTTCTAATAATCTCATGATCCTTAATGTTTCAGCAGCACATCCTTATTTATCTTCATTACAAACTTATTCTAGTGCAACTTCTTTTCTCAAGCCTACTAGTGCAAAGGAACATGAGATTCGAGTTATGCTGGTTGACAATGACAAAGAGTGCTTACTGTCCACTACTAAAATGCTTGCTCGTATTTCGTGTCAAGGTAAAACTTATTTAACTAATTTATTCTTTCTAATGTATCTTGTAGATCGTCCAGATACTATTGACTTTTTTTGTCTCTTATATGAGGTTAAAATTTGTCACATTGGTTAGAAAATAGCATAATTCATACGGTTTAGTAGTTAGATTTTAGCAATTTTCTGTTTATCTTTTCTCAATTTTTTTGGGACGAAAAAACTTTCATTGCCTTAAACTCATCAAAACTTTCCATGGATATCCATAATCCTATTACAAACTCAGTCAATCTCTACCATCAGTCATGCTTTTTTCTCAATTTTTTAACTACTCTTTATTTTTTAAATTTTTTTTAAAAAATAATGAATGATTATTTCTTCATTTTAAAGATGATTTTAAAATTCCTTAATCATTAATATCTCGCAAGTAAATTTTTTTCAGTATAGATTTGTTGTAAGTAAACATTCTTACATAAAATTATGTTTAAACAAACAAAGAAATTGAGTTTAAAAAAAAAGGTTTAGATTTGGTTTTTAGGGCTTCGATCTGTGTGTTACGTGATCGAGAGGTGATAAATATATCTGACAGAATTACTACTCAGTGTCAGTGATGTCAATACATTATTTGTAAAGTGAAAAATGCACATTGTTATCGCCATTTACTAGAAAATTTTAGTTCATTGGTCATTAACAAAACTCAACCTTTTGACTTTGTAGAGGTGCAGAGAAAAGTAACTTGATGAGATTGCAAATGCTCGAACTGTACATTACTATAAAATGCCTTTGATCAAGATGTTTGATTTATACCGTGATTGATTGGTGGGTTTCGTAGAACAAACATGAACAGTAGAGTAATGCCTTATTCAGAAAATCGTAAAACTGATCAGCATTAATATTTCCTTAAAATAAGTGATTTATACATTTAACTTCCGCCGATCATTAGTGGAAGCTTTGCACACTCAAATAATATCATCATTTTTGTATCAAAATTCAATTACTTAAAAGCAATGTCTTGCAAATTAACTTATATTAACATAATTGTTGATCAAAATGCCTACACTATTACATTATGAGCAAATGTTCAACATGTTACCCATTTTTATTTGAAATTCACAGTTTGATACCCAAATTTAAAAATTGTTTCAGAAAGATGCATGATTTTTCCCTTATGTTCTAAAATGGTCATCTGACTGGCAATAACAAGTTCTAATTTGGTCAATGCTCGAGTCAATGGTTAATAAGGTCAATCTGCAATAAAAAATAGTTGATGGCAATAAACTACTAACAATTTCATAATTCTAGGGGGCATAGAGAACAATTTTGAAACTTATTAGGGCTGACTGAACCTGGAAACATACACGCCGATCTCTGACTTCCTCTCACACTACACTGATCTCTCTCCGGCGTGGTCCAATGGCTTCATTTGTTGTTCTTTCATCACTACATGCCTTCTCGATGAGGTCTTCATCGCCTTCATTGTGTCATTGGCTTGCAACAAATGCGGTGATGTATTCTCGTCGAATTCCTCAAAGCCCCATCGCCTTTGTCGTGCCATTCTTGTAAACAAATGAGGGGTAGAGCAGTTCAGTTCCGCCATATGGAGGTAAGTTTGATTGTTCGAATCAATGAAATTAAAAGGAATTTGTTGCCTCTGAATTTGTTTGATGACTTTGAGGAAGAAGAGGTTCTGAGGCCCAACTCGCCCACCAAGTGGGATTATTTTCATAGGGAGAACAACTTTATTCTTTGATGACATAGAGTGGGAATTATCTGAGTGGGTTTGCGATATGTTCTTTAATGTAGGAGTTTTGATGATGGGTGAAGAGTGTCCAACAAAGATGGTGGTAAAATGGTGTATTATGTCTCCAAGAATTCCATGATGGTTGCCTATTGTAGATAAGATGAAATGGAATCTGCAGTGAGTGTTTTTCGAAGTAGACCAGAAGTGAATGATGTTTATTTTTAATACTATGAGTTTAAGGTTCACATGGAATGAATGTGAAGGGAAGGCGGTCGAGTTGTTTAAATTTGTGACAGTTGAAAAAGATTGGAATTAAATGAGTATAGCTTTGCCAGGATCCTAGCTGCTTGTTGCGAGATCAAGAACTTGAAGATAGGAAAAGAAATTCACACTTAGGTTTTGAAAAAGGGGATCGACTCAATCACTCAAATGCATTCGTAGTGAGTAAGTGATATGAATTCCTTTGCGAAGAATTTGGATTGTGGAATTAAAATCTTTGACAAAACAAGGGAACTCGCAAACCCTTCAATGTTGCACAAAATTCAAGGTCTAGCCCTTGGGGTACACTCAATTTTGACTCATTCTCTAACTAGCCCTCAGGATTAGATTACAAGGTTTATTGATACTTAACTAGCCCCTGGGGTTAAGCAACAATGGAATAGCTCGCAAGCAAAGAGTGTGAACTCAAAAGGTTGTATTTTGATTGATAAAAGTGGTTTTTGGTAAAAATTAATGTTGAAAACCACCCCTATTTATAGTACATAGGTATGGTCTTCAAAAATACAAACAAGAAACTTAAAAGGATTATGGAAACTTTAAGAAGCTAAAACCATATTTAACTAAAATACCTAAAATAAATGACTATATTCTTCAAGATAAATCTTGAATGAATATTGTCTTATCTAATCTTACCAAATCTAATTCTAATCAAATCAGAACTGAATACCGAAACATTAATTCTTCCATGGCAAACATGGCTGAATTACTGGGCCTTATTCTAAAATAAAATAAATGATCACACTACCTCATTAGAAAACCCAATGAGAAAAAGTGTATAGTGTTATCTTCTAAAAATTCTAATAAATAAAAATAAAAAAAAGAAACCTAATTCGTATCATTCCCTCCGAGGTCGAAAGGTTTCATCCTAGAAACATGAACGATCTTCAAAAATAATTGTAGACCAACGTCCCAAGCCATCCCTATGAAGAACTACTAATAAAGTGGTGATAAAATGCTGACTGAGCAGTGACTAGATGCTGATGTGGTTTCAACCCGCGGTAAAATAAGTAGCTGGCAATAAAACGAGATCAACCCACGATAAAATCAAAATATCTCAATAAATTGGTTGTTGCGCGAGATGAAGAGTAGATCGCAGTTTAAGCCTTGTCTCATGCGTGTGTAAGACGTGCATTCAAAATGATGTACCTGTGGGCTTCACGCGCTCTACTATGGGTTCGCATGTTTCGAACACGGGCCGACCTTGTTCCTCGTGTTGAACTGCTCTTTGCCAGAGTTGTGGGGATCTGGAAACGATTTCCTTGAGCTCTGCCGGAGAACCTGAAGAAGACCAAGAAATGGTGACAAAGATCCGGTTGTTTGAAAGATTCAACGGCGACGGATTGATGGGACCAATGAAGGCCACTAGGTCGGACTAACGGCGGCAGCTCGGTCAGACCAACGGTGGCAATTGGAAGTAACGATGAACGGTGGCGAACAGTGGGCTCTGGAGGTGGAACAGAGAACAACGGCATTGCAGATTATGTCGATTGGAGATGTTGAGCGGTGGCGGCGGTGATGATTCCGGTGGCGGTGGATGTATTGCGGCGGAAGTGGCTTGAAGAAAAATAATTTTTGATTTTTTTTTCGAAAATAAACTCAAACAAAACTTGAAATCCCTGTTGAATTTTTGGCCACCGGGAATTCGTTTGCTTTGCTCTGATACCAACTGATATGAATCCCCTTCCAAAGAATTTGGATTTTGGAATTAAGATCTTTGAAAAAACAAGGGAACTCGCAAACCCTTCAATGTCGCAAAAAATTCAAGGTTCAGCCCTCGGGGTATACTCAATTTCGACTCTTTCTCTAACTAACCCTCAGGATTAGATTACAAGGTTTATTAATACTTAACTAGCCCTTGGGGTTAAGTAACAATGGAATAGCTCGCAAGCAAAGAGTGTGAACTCAAAAGGTTGTATTTTGATTGATAAAAGTGGTTTTTGGTAAAAATTAATGTTGAAAACCACCCCTATTTATAGTACATAGGTATGGTTTTCAAAAATACAAACAAGAAACTGAAAAGGATTATGGCCGCTTTAAGAAGCTAAAATCATATTTAACTAAAATGCCCAAAATAAATGACTATATTCTTCATGATAAATCTTGAATGAATATTGTCTTATCTAATCTTACCAAATCTAATTCTAATCAAATTAGAACTGAATGTTCTAAACTCTAAAATAAATGCATGACCGAAACATTAATTCCTCAAGGCCAACATGGCTAAATTAATGGGCCTTATTCTAAAATAAAAAAAATGATCACACTACCTCATTAAAAAACCCAATGGAAAAAAGTGTTTAGTGTTATCTTCTAAAAATCCTAATAAATAAAAATAAATGAAGAAACCTAAATAGTATCAATAATGTCATTGATCTTTATAGCAAATGTGGTGCAATGAGTACTCAAAATTAGTTTTATGAAACAATTGAGCTAGAGGATTCCTATGCTGACATCCATGATTGTGGGATATGCACTGGAAGGTAGAAGGTTAGAAGGAAAATTGGTTTTTTATTCTTTTACTGAGAAGAATTATGTTGTTTGGAAACTATGATCATTGGCTATGTGAGCATACATCAATTTGATGAAGCTAGGGAAGGAATAACGTATGTATCATTAGGGGGGCAAGTTCACTACAATACAAATTTACGAAGCGTAGAAGGATTAGGATGGTTGACATTAGGATGGTTAATCCCTAATGATGCGGAAACAAGCTCATTTTAGTTTCAAAATTATTCTCTATGCCCCCTAGAATTCTGAAACTATTAGTAGTTTATTGCCCACAATTTTGTTTTACTACGGATTGACCCCATAAACCGTTGACCTGAGCGTTGACTAAATTAAAACCTGCTATTGCAAATCAGAAGACCCTTTTAGAACATCAATGAAAAATCAGGTATCTTTATGATACAATTTTAAATTTTGGGTATCAAACTGTGAATTTCGAATAAAAGTGGGTACCATTTTTAGCATTTGCTTATTACATTATTGACAAGTTCTTTCTACTCATTACGTAGACTCAAAAAATCACAAATTTAAGCAATATGTATTTCACATGAGCAACCGGCACAATCCATTTTTCCCACGCATTACACTAAACGAGTTTATGATTGTGTGACTTGCGTTACAAAAATGAGGACAACAACGATTCATGGGTGTTTAAAGTCTAATCCAAATCGCCCTAAAAATGTCTATCAACCAGTTCCGACAATCAATCAGTGTCCTTTGATTGAATCCTTACGTCATCATAAACATAAAACTTTAAATGCAAACTCATTGTCTTCACCATCCAAAAATAGTGAAAATATCACCAACGCGTAAGACGCAGCAAGATTCCCCAAACGTGCAGCTTGTTTAAGAAAATTGATATTGTTGGCTGGATCCGGCCTTCCAGTATAATCCATCTGAAAACATATAAAGATAGAACGATTTCATATAAATTAAGAAAAATATATTTGTGTTTTAAATAGGATACATGCAAACTCACCACTCTCATTGGTACAAGGCTTTTAGATTTTTGCACTGATTGCAAGCATCCACAAAGTTTGGAAATTCATGGTTCACATTATACACTAAAATATCACAATATATTCGGATGAAACTTGTATATATATCACGTTTTTGGTGGAAAGATTGTTAAACATACGGCACAATGTACGAAAACAACATATATATATATAAGTGAACCATAATTGGACCTTTTTCCAACCAAGAATGGGAAACAAATGTTGGGATTTAAACAAACTAAAACTTATCATCGTTTCGCACTTCGTAGGTCTGTGAATGAACCTGCCCCAACTCGTCCCAGTATTGCAACAATAATTTCATCTGGTAGGGATTCGAATGGTATCTTGATACCTTATTTGCTTAGTGGAACTCAGTGGGAACAAAGATGATTTATTTGGAGTTTGGTTAAAATGGAGATTGTAATTAGTAAATCTAATTAATGGTAATGATGGTTCAATGGTTTGTTGTAAAATATGAACGTGTGATTTCATTGATGATACAAGGGTATAATATAAAGATAGCATATACTGAATCACAAATGGAAAATGATTCTATCTAGGGTACAATAATATTGCAGAAGATATTTACAAAATATCTCTTGCGCTCCTCCTCAAGTTGGAGCATGCGGATCCCGAATGCCCAACTTGAAAAATAAAGTCTGAAAGGTCAGTCGTCCAAGCGCCTTAGTAAACAAATATGCTGGTTGACTAGAAGTACGAGTATGATAAGTAACATATCACAAGACTTAATCAAATCACATACAAAATAGCAGTCAATCTTGATGAGCTCCATCCTCTCATGAAACACCGAATTGGCTGCAACATGAAGAGTTGCATGACTATCACAATATAAACGCATCGGAATAGGATGGGAAACACCTAAAGGGCTACGAAAATACTTTAGCCAAAGCAACTCACAAGTAACTGCCATAGCCTAGTATTCTGCTTCAGCTGAAGTACGAGAAACAGTCGGTTGTTTCTTCGTCTTCCAAGAAATTGAAGATTTGCTAATCATCAAAAGATATCAAGTCAAAGATCTCCTAGTAATTGGGCAAGCCGCCCAATCAGAATTACATAATGCCGTAAGCTTAAGGGAACTCTTAGCTGACATAAACAAACCTTAAACATGATGACTTTTAAGGTAGTGCAAAATGTGCAGTGATGCCTGCCAGTGCGCCAGCCATGGTTTCTCCATAAACTGAGCAAAGGTATGTACTGAATAGCTAAGCTCATGTCGAGTGATGGTAAGATACATGAGCTTACCAACCAAACACCTACACTGTGCCGAATAATGAAACAATAGACCATCATATCACGCCAAGTTGTGCTGTTGTTCAATGGGAAAATTGGTGGGTTTTATCGCCAGTAACCCAGTATCTAAAAAAATATCTAAGACATATTTTTGTTAACACAGAAACATTCCATCAAGGCAACGAGCTATCTCAATGCCCAAGAAATACTTCAGGGCACCAAGATCCTTATATGAAAATAGCAGCAAAGATACTTCTTGAATTTAATCATCATCTTAGGAAATGATCCAGAAATAATAAAATCATCAACATAAACCAGAACATGAAGAGACTCACCATCTCAGAGATAAGAAAACAAATACAGATCCATCTTACTCTGAACAAAACCAAAGAGGCGAAGAGTATTTACAAACCAATTACGCGGAACCTGTTGAAGACCATAAAGAGATTTTCGTAGTTTACAAACCAAACCAGGCGCCCAGAGTGTATAACTTAGAGGTGGACACCGGTACATCTCCTCCTCAACATCACCATGGAGAAATGTATTGTGATATATCAATCTGATGCAAATCCTAACCACGAATAGCAGCAACACCCAAGAAAAGATGAAACGAACTCCTCTTAGCTACAGGAGCAAAATTCTCAGTAAAGTCAGTGCCCTCAATCTGACGATTACTAAGAACAACCTAACGAGCTTTCTAGCTCTCAATGGAACCAACAAACTTCAACTTGGTCTGATACACCCACTTGCATCCAATGATCTTTTTACCAGACAGAAGAGAAGCAACAACCCATGTATTATTCCACTCGAGTACGTCAATCTCGTCGGACATAGTTGCACGCTAATTGGATGGTGAGAAGCATCAGCATAAGTAACTGGATCAGCAACATCTGTAACAGCTGCTAAAAATCTAGAATGCAGAATAAAAAAATTATCACAGGAAATATAATCAGCAATAGGGTAACGAGTACTTGAGGAAGTGCAGCATGCAATGAGAAACCAGCATAGGGGTTTTTATCAAGAGAGTACCATTGCAGATATAATCTTTCAATTTCACTAGAGTCTGACAAAGATGAGTACTCAAGGGACGAACTGGCCGAACTGACTCAGGTGGTATCTCCGAAATAGACCATAGCTTAGAGGCAGGCAGCGGATTGGAGGATGGAAGTGGTGCACATTCAGCGGCAATAGCCATGACTCGGTGATGGATGGTCATGGCTCGGAATTAGTAGGTTGTTGACCGGTCAAAGGTACGGTTTACGGTGTCCGAGCTGGGGGCATTAGGACCGTCCATGGCTTGGAGGATGGCGACAGCTCCATCTAATCAGACGGCTCCGAAATAGAGTCGTCATAAACAGCAGGTGACTGTAAGGGCAGTGGATCAGTAGGCACTAATTTCACAAAAATTGATGCATACAGAAAGCAATCTTCATAAAATATCACATCACGACTTTCAAACACAGTACGAGACTCCAAGTCTTAAACTTGCCATGCTTTCTTGTAAATAGGATAGCCAAGAAATGCAAACTTCCGACTTCTAGATGAAAACTTATAACACAGCTTTGGAAGTTGAGAAGCAAAGCATAGACAACCGAACACACGAAGATGGTTGTAAGCTGGGGCGCAACCGTACAGGAGTTGGTGAGGTGATTGGCCATCTGACACAGGTGTTGGTGTGTGATTGATGAGGTAGGCAGTTATGAGAATGCATTCTCCCCAGAAGTCGATGGGTAAATGACCGTGGAAACGAAGAGCACAAGCAACATTTAGAATATGTCTATGCTTTCATTTTATACGCCCATTTTACTGAGGTGCATAGACTATGGACATTTCAAAAAAACTCCTTTCTCTCAAAAATATGATCTGAGAGGCAAGAATTTGGTTTTTTTATCAGCCTGGACCCATTGAATGAGATGGCGGAACTGTGTCTGGAAAAAAGTAAAAAACTCCTTCATCTTCAATGGTACTTGAGACTTAGAAACAAATAAATAAACCCAAACATCTCGAGAATAATCATAAATAAGGCCACCAAACATCACAATGTATAAGTTCAAACAAATGACTAGCCTGGGCAGAACTAACGGGAAATCTAAGTCTAGACTATTTTTCTCGATGACAGACTGAGCAGGGAACAGTTTTATTAAAATCCCTAGTATGTAAAGAAATAGTTGGTATAGAAGACAACATCGAAGAAGACAGATGTCCAAAACGGTGATGCCATAAAGCAAACGAAGACACTGATGTAGCAATGGACAAGGTTGGCTGTGTAGATTGTGAAGCTCCCAATCTACGCAACCAATAAATCCCTTTTTGTTGTTCAACCACGCCAATCATTGTCCTCGTGCTGATATTCTGTAATACACAAAATTTTTTAGTAAACAGAACTAGACATTTTAAAGCACCCGTTAACTTGGAAAATGATTAACTTTATCTTAATGCCGGAATAAATAGAACATGATTCACAACAATATCTCCAAATCAAAGTTTGCCATGTTCAACAGCAGTAGAAACACACCCATCAGGAAGTATGACATTAACATTATCACCATGCTCAACATCATAAAGAAGATCCTTGTCTTCGGTCATATGGTAAAAAGCACCCGTGTCAAGAATCCAAGGTAAAGCAGTCTTACCTGATATATCATTAGAAAGATTAAACTTAGAGAACATGTTTAAAACCAAACTCCATTGTTCCTCGGATAGTGCTGGACCAAAGGCAGGCCGATCAAAATTGGTAACTAAGGTGGTGGCGGCATCCCCTGGTGGTGTGGCGGCATGCACGAGCTGGGCGGCTCCGACGAATAGCGCAGCAAGCAAGGCACAGTACTTGGGATTTGCTGTTGTTTCTGGGCCTGATGCAAGGGCTCAATTCTCAGTGAATTAATCTGCTTAACCAATGATACTGAAACAAGTAGTAATATTATGACCCTTTCAACCACAATGAGTGCAGGTAAGAGACCGATGATCAACAACGGTGGCTGAAAAGGAGAATGAAAATATTTAGGTGTTTGGGAGAATGAAAAGGAGAATGATACTAGTGCTGAAAAGGAGAATGAAAATATTAAGATGTTTGGGAGTATGCCTCATTTAGATTATGAGTCTCAAGCAAAGGTGCAAAGAATCACCATCTTGTTTCATTATCTTCTTTTGGTAATAAGCCGGGAGAAAAATTACAAACATCGGACTCTAGAAATGGAACTTTTACAGAATTCAATAGTCATACTGCTACTTTCCTAATAAGGAAAATGGCCCAGCGAGATGGATGGAATATGTAGATCTTATTGAGGGAGAATCTCCAAAGTGGACAGCTCAAGGAGTTCAACTTCTTAATCAAACAAGTCACCCATGGGCGTTTCCTCATCCAACATTCAATATTGTTCCCTCAACAACAATTAACAATAACAGTACAAAAATATACTATGGTTCTATTCATGCGGCTAATGATGGTCCAACCAAAAAAGCAATGGATGGAAAAATCAATTTGATACCTCCCTTAAAAATATATGAAATTCTCATAGGCGAACTATTCACAAAGTGCAAAGAAATTAACTTTCTTCCACCCTATTTTATTAGTTTTTCATTGGACAACATGTTTGAAAATTATGGAAATCATCTTAGAGATGATGTGCATCATCCACTAATGGTTTGTTTTTGTTAATCTTTTACACTATTTCACTTTATTGTTGATCATAGATAAAAAATTTCTTACCTTTAAAATGATGAAAGATTTTAAATGAGGTGAATGTGGCAAGTGAGATGCTCGTGAGTGCAACAGTGACAACTTAGGATGCATTAGGAGTCATGAAGGATCTTTGAAAGATGCAATTGATAAGAGGATATTTTTAGCAGCTGTTAATTTAATAACTGCTTCTAGAGTGATATTTTTAGTAATGGCGGGAAATCATAGCAGTTATTCCCTATATAATTGCTACTACATTATTTTTGGTATGAATTGAAAGCATCTGTTAATAAAAAAGATAACTACATATAGCAGTAGTTTTTACAATAATAGCTGCTATGGTGCTTTGATATCACATCAATGACACATCTCATCAATAATGGGGATTACAATAAATAGGGCTACAATAAACCAGAGACTAACAGAAATATGATTCTAAGTCTATAATAAAATTACCATCTATAACCAACTTTATAAGGAAACTAATTCTATAAGGTAATTACCATTTATAACCTTTCCTACAAGAAAAGAGCTTCTATTTCCTTATCAGAAATTGATTTAAAAAAACTCATTAATATTGGAAAAACATAATAGAGGGGTTGCATTAATGAGACTTTCCTACCTATCTTTATTGCTCTAGAGATGTACAATACAACGTTCAATATTATGTGTAAGGAGTAATTAGAGGTAAAATACATTGCTTTAATTATGAAGTATATATAAGTTTTGATGATTTGCCATGTTGATAACGTAAATATATACAAGTTTGGTTTGTTGTTACTTTCTCTAAACCTGAGCTTAATTGAACATGGAAGAGAATCCTTTAAACCCTCGTCCTAGTGACGGTTTTTATTTTCATAAAAAATTGAAACAAGTACTTGAATTTGGAGAGGTTTACATGTAAGTAAAAAAACAAAGTACAATTATTGCACTGTAAATGGAAAGATATAGAGATTAAGCAAAATACTCCGAAGCATTAATGGAAAATGGCATAACTAGTTTTTGGTGATGTTCACCCACCGTCCTTAATGCTCACGCTCCCGAATTTCCCAAATAAAAAAGTGATTTTATAATAAAAATAAGTTATTACCAAGTGAAGTCATGGTATTTAGTATGCAAAACTTGGTCCCGCACTACAAATACCCCTCTTCATACATTCAATGTAAATGTTTTCTTCATTCACTCTTCTTCTTACCATATCCTCACCCCAAATTTTCTATATATAAAGCATGAATACTCATGGACTTCATGATGATATTCATTGGAAGAAGAATGTCTCTAATAAACCCGTGAACCACAATGTTTCACCACTATATCCTCATTTATCTTCATTATAAAGTGATCTAGTGCAACTTCTCTTTTGAAGCCTAGTAGTGCAGTGAAACATGAGATTTGAGTTTTTTTGGTTGACCATGACAAAGAGTCCTTATGATCATCAGCTAGAATGCTTGCTCTTAGTTCATATCAAGGTAAAACTGATTCAAATAATTTTATTGTTTCTAATATTTCTTATAGATCTTCCAGTTACTATTGACTTTTTGATAGTTTCATGTCTCATATGAGGTTAAATTGGCCACATTTCACCTTTGTTTGTTCACATTCGGTATACACTTGTCCAATCTCTAGCCTTGGTGAATCGTATGAACTTGTATTCATCAAAGAAATCATATAAACTTGTATTCATCAAAGAATCAGATCCCATCGTTAATACAGATGGATGATATCTAGTAAAGTATTGCCTTATGTTGTCCATCTTAACAGGGGGTAATGGAGTGTTTGAATCCACCTTGATTTTGTTGGGACTGCCTAAACCACCTCAACCAATATTAGTATGATATTGTCCGCTTTTGGCCAAACCAATATGGTTTTGATATTGGGTCCAACCCCAAAAGGTCTAATACTAATGTTGTGGAACTCTCAGTAATATAGTGATCATTTAGTCTCTCAACTTCCAATATGGGATTTGGGCTGAACCCACCCAACAATCAATGTCCTTAGATTGAATCCTCATGTCATCATAAGCATAAAACTTTAAATACAAACTCATTGTCTTCACCTTCCAAAAATAATGATAATATCACCAATGTGTAAGAAGCTACAAGATTCCCTAAACATTCAGCTTTTTTAAGAAAATTGATATCGTTGGCTGGATACTTCCCTCCAGTATAATCCATCTGAAAACAGATAAAGATAGACAATTTCATATAAGTTAAGAAAATGTATTTATGTTTTAAATATGACACATGAAAACTCACCACTCCCTTCAGTACAAGGCTTTCAGATTTTTTTTCACCGGATGCATGCATCCACAAAGTTTGAAAATTCATGGGTCACAGCATGCACTAAACAATCACAATGTATTATGATGAAACTTGTATATATATCACGTTTTTGGTAGAAAGATTGATAATCATACAACACAATGTACGAAAACAACATATATATAAGTGAACCACAATTGGACCTTTTTTCGACCAAGAATGGGAAACAAATGTTATGATTTAAACAAACTAAAACATATCATAGTTTTGCACTTTGTAGGTCTGTGAATGAAGTTTTCCCAACTCGTCTTAGTATTGCCACAATGATTTCATTAGGTAGGGATTCGAACGGTGTCTCCATGCCTTATTTTCTTGGTGGAACTGAGTGGGAACAAAGATGATTTATGTGGAGTTTGGTTTACAATAGAGGTTTTAATTAGTAATTTAATGAATGGTAATGATGGTTCAAAGGATTTTTTCATAGTCTACCTAGGAAAAGGAAACACAACCCTTGGAAACCATACCCATTGGCTGCATCACGCATGGTATAAATTTGCTTGGAACCCAATTTTTCAAATTTCTACACAATTCTTTCAAGTTCTGGTATGGCGAACCGAATCTGACTTTTGATCCGAAAACAGAGTAATCTAATAACATGTCGGCTAATATTAACCCTGTGTTTCTTTACATTATACGGTGGTTTATTATTAAACGTCCTAAATAATATACTGCTAGACGGTTAATCCACTGTTTACTGTATTTTGTAGCTGTGCAACGATTGGGCATCCTCTCGATCCATGTTCAGATTTCAGAACATAAAAACGATAGCAGTTCCTCCCTTGAAACTCAAAAATATTTTGTAACTGCATCGTTAATGGCCAATCCTGCACCAGTGAACAAACTATTTATGTATCCAATTTTGACTTCTTTTTAGAATGGAAGGAATGCCAATTAAAAATTATTTTTAATTTTAACCAAAACTTATAAAATGAAACTAGTATTAAAATTTGGGGAAGTTAACAGGTAAGTAAAAAATAGAGGACATTTATTTCATTATAATTGCAAAGAGATAGATATGAATAAAAATCCACTAAAACATTAATGAAAAACTACCCAACTAATTTTTTTTCATATTCACCCACCTTCCTTAATAATCATTTTCTAAATTTACCCAAATAAAAAGTACTTTTATAAAAAAAAGTTGTTACAAAGTGAAGTCATGGTAATTAATATGTAAAACTTAATCCTGCACTACAAATACCTCTCTTCATACATTCAGACTACATTTTCTTCAATCACTCTTCTTCTCAACAAATCCTCATCCCCAATTTTCTATATGGAAAGCATAGACACTGGTGGACTTGGTGATGATAATCATGGGAGGATGAATGTCTCAAATAATCCCACGATCCTTAATGTTTCATTGGTACATCCTCATTTATCTTCAATACAAACTTTTTCTAGATCAACTTCTTTTCTAAAGCCTACTAGTGCAAAGGAACATAAGATTTGAGTTATGCTGGTTGACAATGACAAAGAGTGCATGCTGTCCACTGCTAAAATGCTTGCTCGCAATTCATGTCAAGGTAAAACTTATTTAACTAATTTATTCTTTCTAATGTTTCTTGTAGATCGTGTAGCTACTATTGACTTTTTTGTGTTATATGAGGTTAAAATTTGTCACACTAGTTAGAAAATAGCATAATTTATAAGGTTTAGTAGTTAGATATTAGCAATTTTCTATTTTATCTTTTCTCCATTTTTTTGGGACGAATAAACTTTTATTGATTTAAACACATCAAAACTTTACAGGACTATTCATACTCCTATTACAAACTCAGCCAATCTCTACTATCAGTCCTGCTTTTTTCTCCAGTTTTTAAGTACTCTTTATTTTTTTGAATTTTAAAAATAATGAATGATTATTTCTTCATTTAAAAGATGATTTTAAAATTCCTTAATCATTCATTTCTCGCAAGTAAATTATTTTTGTGTAGATTTGTTGTAAGTAAACATTCTTACATAAAATTATGTTTAAGGAAACAAAAAGTAAAATGAAAGTGTTTTTCTGAATCGGTGTTTTTTAATTAAAGAATGTTTTCTTATATTATATATTTATACTCTACAATCCTAAATATATGTTTCATCCTATAAAAATAAAGTCATAAATCAAGACCTTTTTGCGGCCCAAAATTGACATAATTACCTACGGCGGCATGAATTCAATGTCATTTAAAGTTGACTTGAAATTTTTTTTTGTATTCAATAAAATAATTTTATTTGGATGATTAACTTTCAACAAAATTTTGATTATGTTACCATCTTATGTTTATCTTTCTTATTCCATCTCAATATCTATAATGTCAAATAGGAAGTAAAAGTATACATTTTTAATTTAACTCATTAGCGTGTAATTTGATTACATGTTTTAATGCGGAAATATGTATTGACTCTCTTATAAATATTGGTTATATATTATAATAATAAATATTTTTAAAAACTTTCTACTTGTGATACAAAAGTCTTTTGAATGTTGACAAATATTTGTTTATTATAGTCTTGATGTATATTAACTTCTACACTATTTGAACTTCAGTGACATTAGTGGTATCAGGCTCTATTGCAATGAAGACTATCTCAACTGGAAAGAAGAAATTTGATATGGTTATTGAAATTTAGTTTTACCGAATTTTTCTAATTATTACTAGTATGTTCCAACATAACCTACCTAACCAAGTATGCAATAGAGTAAAGCATTAAAGACACGAGACTTGGTTACGCAGTTCAGTGAAATCCACCTACATCTGCGGGTCCTGGCCCAGTTCAGAATGCTTCCACTAATCAGAAAGATACAGTACAAAGTACACCATACAAAATACTTATCTTTACTAATTAACGTGTGAACTCTGCTAGCTCCCCTAGCTACCGATCCGCCTTGATCAGACTCCATCTGACCTTGAAACTCGTCGATGCTGGATCTTCTCCTCCCGAGGAATTAAGGCATATGATTCTGAACTTTGAACGGCAGGTCACGTATATTGGAACATAGAATCCTGGCTCTTTGCAATTCTCTCGAAAGATTGAAAATCTGTGTGCATATTTTCTCTGATTAAAACCGTATTGAATGTAGCCGTGGTTGTCCCCTTTTAAATCCATGACCAGATCGGAACTCTCCATGATTATCTCCATAATATTCATATTCCTTAACTGCTTCTTAAGCATATCCAAATCCCATAAATAAAGGAATTTTCCTTATCACAATATCTCTCATATATTCAATAATATCAACACCATATTTGTAGGGATTTTTCATAAATCAACTATGCTTCTACACGCCTAATATATAGCAGAATATTCAGATTTTCATATCTCACAAATACCATAATATTTTGACCCTTATGCGTTAGATCTGATAGGCGTATGTATGCTAATCCGCATATTCCAACATGGAAAGCTTTTTGTTTCCAAATATGTTCACAAAATTGTCAATTAAAATATTCAATGAATACCACTTGACTTTAAAATCTCCCCCTTCGCCAATTTGTGGACCCCAAAACTTTTTGGCCATTAATATCACGACGAAAAACTTGTAATCAAACACAGAGGTCTTCCCAACTCCACCTACGTTGGAACATATGAAAAATAGTGAATTTGATATAAAAGAATATCAACTGAATACCAAAATTCCATCAACATACATATCAGACCCGAATACCAGAATTCCAAAATACCATCAAAAATAAATAATCAGATTACAGCCAAAATATTCTCCCCCTGGGGACATGAAGATGCCAAAGGCAAATAAACCAAAAAATACACAGAAAGCAGGCTCCCCCCTGAATGTGACACCTACGTTGGAACATAGAGAAAAAAAATTCCGTTTAGGAGCAGGCCTCCAGCTGTGCTTTCTCTATCTCTGGTTTAGCCTTTTCTGCTTCAAGTGCTGCCATTTGAATGGCTATTGCTCCAAGTCTAGCATTCAGGACCACCAATTTGGCCTTCTTTTCAGCACTTGCGGAAGCCTGAAGGATTCCAAGGTAAATCATGGACATGCCTCATGCCAAATGTCTTCTGGTTAGGTCGTAGGAATTTTGTGTCTATGATCACATCTTTTGCCTTCCCCTTCACCTTAGCACTCTTAGCCAATGCTAAAATCAAGCATGGATACACAATGGCATGTTTTGCCTTAGGAATTATAGCTTGCCTCACTAGATTCTGTTGTATGAACAATCCAAGGTTGACTGATTTTTGTGTTCAAACACAGAACAACAGCTTAGCCATTTCTCTAGTCCGGGTGGTAGTGTTTGAGGATGGCATCCAGCAGTTTACTGTTACCTGATATAGACCAAAGAATCTTGATAATGGATAAGAAGCTTGTGAATAACCAGTTTCGGGTCACTTGGTCTTGTATCCTCCTGAGATTGTCTCTAGAATATGATTATCTGACACTTCTAGATCCTCTGGAAACACCCCCTCAAATTCTGGTGTTTGCACCCCCAAAATCTTGTTTATTCTGGAAGCTGAGAAGTCAACAATCCTCCCCCGTAAATACACCCTTTCAAATCAAGGAGAGTCAGCTTCTAAATTTCCAGCCATGAAGTTGGCGTACACCTCAATGACCACCTGTCTATTGTACTGAAGCTGTACAGTGGCAGCCCTCTTCATTCCTATCAATTCCAAAAAATCTGAAAAATGACTAGCCATGTATGCCTCCAGGTCTACGGGTCTCTCAGAGATCACCTTCCTCTCTGCAAATACTTCTCTCATCTCTTCACATTTTATATCAAAGTACAAAAATGACAGTGCATCACTTACAGGTAGATGCAGTAACATTTTTTTCTTGCGAGCATCCTAATTTTTCTTGGCCATTTTAGGTAGTGGGGAATCTTTTGTAGCAGCCACATTTCTCTTGCCCTTGGTCGTCTGGAAGAACTCATCCAGCACCTCATCACTTGACTAATTCATCTCTGGATGTTCCTGTGTTGGAACATACTCAGCATCCTCAACTTCTTCTTCTTCAGCAGTTTGTGTTCCAACATGTTGGTCTTGGTCTGGTTCACTATGTCTAGAAATAGGCTCTCCAGTTTGCTCTTCATTAGAATCAGCATCACTCGATACCTCAACCTGGTTTTCACCCCCCATATTTCATTATCAACCTCCATCTCGACAGTATTTTTAGCCTCTGCCTTCTGTGTTGGAACATAGCCAACATGGTCTTCTTCTTCGCTGTCAGAGACTTTAATTATCACTGGTTTTCTCAGTTCTTCCAATCTCTGAGCTGCCTTTGAATCAAAGAATCCTACATGCAACCTATCTATAGACTTGATTGCATCTCGTCCTACTGCCTCATCATCGCTAATCTCTTTCATAAAAACATAACTCGGACAAGGAAAGGAATAGATGAATAAATGTGAAACTTTTCCTTCCCTCTGTACACACCATGCCTCCCCCTCAGAAACTTAACCTTATAGTTTTCAATATTCCATAGATTTCCAATATCACTGAACATGAATTCTTTGGCCTTAACATTCAAGAATTCCCCCTCTATATTCTTAATCTTGGTCAAATCTACTGTAATTCTATTTGCTTCCATCCATTCAAATATCTCGTCTACAGCATTGAATTCCATTCCATGAATTTAAGAGTTGGAGGATCATGATCCGTTACCTTCTGAAATGGACCCTTTCCTTTGTTTCTGGTGCTTTCATCCTGACCTTCACCACCAAAGCTTGAACCACCGGCTTCTACATTCTCTTCACCAACATCAGTCAAGTCAGCCTCTATGTTTCCTTCACCTTGTCTGTCACCTTCGGGCAGGACCGCCTCCACATTGTCTTCCATTTGTTCGTCATTCACATCTTCTGGAGGTTGAAGAGTTTCTTGAATTTCTTCTTGGACCGTGGGGGAGTTATGGTTTGATGACATCTTTCGTCAAATATTTGTTATGTAAAAAAATTGGGGAGGAGTTTGGAAACAAGAATCCAAAAGAGACCAAGATGAGTAGGAGAGTGACCAAAAAGAGAGGGATTTGGAGGGATTTAGACAACTTTGAAACCAATCCAAACTTTTCACTTCACTTCCTCATTTGCCACAAAGAACTTTTTCTCTTTCCAAGATGGGCAATGATGATTTGCTTCTCTCTTGTCAACTCAAGACATCAACTCAAAACATACCAACTTCCAACATACCATAACTATACAACTTCTATTTTTGCAAAAGTTTTCTTCTTTCTATTTTTTTTGTTTTTTATGATTTTCTCAAAAAATTAATTTACAGATAAATAAAGGCAAGAAATACCTCAAATTTGACAAACCCCTAAGTGTTGTCTAAGACTTTCAAAAGCGTCGGTGTCCAATGGCTTTCTAATGATATCAGCAAATTGCTCGTATGTTGGAACATAGACTACCACAACTTCCTTCCTTTCAACAAGACCTCTAATAAAATGATGCCTTATGTCAATACGCTTAGTTCGAGAGTGCTAGACTAGATTTTTTGAAATGTCAATAGAACTTCTATTGTCACTAAGATCTTCAAAGGGCCTTGATGAATTCCATAGTTGTTCATCATTTGCTTCATCCATAACAATTGTGCTCAACAGCTTCCAGCAGCAAGATATTCAACTTCTGCAGTAGACAAAGAGATCGAATTTTGTTTCTTACTATACCAAGAAACCAGATTCGTGCCAATAAAGAAACATCCACATGTAGTGCTCTTTCGATCATCAGCATTACCAGCCCAATCAAAATCACTGTACCCAATTAAATTAGAATCTTGATTCTTAGAATACCAGACACCATGCTCAAAATTCCCACTTACAAATTGAATAACTCTTTCGACTGCAGTGGGATGAGACTCCTTTGGATCAGCCTGAAATTTTGCACATATCCCTATGCTGAGACATATATATATAGTCTACTTGCTGTTAAATACAATAGGCTCCCAATCATTCCCATGTATAACTTTTGATCAACTGCAACTCCTTTCTCATCCTTGACCAAATTTTCAGAAACCCCCATAGGTGTTCGAACTGCTCGAGCATTGCTTAAACCAAATCTCTTTACTAGATTCAGTGCGTACTTACTTTGATTTATGAGCAGACCATGTTTTTCGTGCTTAACTTGCAGTCCTAGAAAGTATGTGAGCTCTCCAACCATGCTCATTTCAAATTTAGCCTGTATAGCCGTGACAAAATCTTGTACCATAGATGGTGAAGTAGAGCCAAATACTATATCATCCATATAAATTTGAGCAATCAGAATTTTTGATGACTTATAAAGCAAAAATAAAGTGCGATCTACTCCCCATCGACGATAACCTTTCTTAAGAAGAAAGTTAGTAAGTCATTCATAACATGCCCTGGGTGCTTGCTTTAAACCATATAAGGCCTTCTTAAGACGATACACATGATGAGGGTAATGAGGATCCTCAAATCCTTTAGGTTGTTCCACATAAACTTCTTCATTTACCACACCATTTAGAAATGCACTCTTGACACCCATTTGATACAGAGTAAAGTTCATAGAGCAGGCAATAGCAAGTAAAATTTGAATTGACTCTAACATGGAAACTGGTGCGAATGTCTCATCAAAGTCAATGCCTTCAACTTATGTATATCCTTGAGCTACCAGTTTGGCTTTATTTCAAGTAATATGTCCGTCAGCATTAGATTTATTCTTGAAAATCTAGTTTGTGCCAATGACATTGACATATTTAGGGTGAGGAGTGAGATACCATATATCATTTCTTGCAAACTTACCTAGTTCTTCTTGCATTGCAGCAATCCAGTATTCATCCAGTAATGCCTCCTTGTAATTCTTTGGTTCAATGAGAGAGATGAAGCATTGTAATCCAACCAACTTCCTTTAGTCCACCCGAGGAACTGGTCGAGTGCTCCGTACCATTGATTCAGGTTGATCTTGTGTTGGAACATAGGATACCGAAGTGGGGGATGATGCTCCAACATGTTCAGTGTCAACTGGTTCAACATCAATCTGCTCAGATGTTCCAACATGTGATGGATCTTCCTTGTCAGGTTGACGAGGCTGTGTTGGAACATGAGTGTTACCAGGTTCTTTTTCTACGACATCTGACTTTTTTCCTTCTTCAGAATCATCCACAATAACATTTATAGACTCCATAAGTGTGTTGGTCTGATGGTTATAAACACGATAAGCATGGATGTTGACAGAATACCCAAGAAAAATTTCAGTATCACTACGATTATCGAATATTTCCAATTGCTCTCTGACTCTGAGGATGTAGCACTTGCTTCTAAAAACATGAAAGTATGAGACATTTGGTTTCCTACCCTTCCAAATCTCGTACGATGCTTTGCTGGTGAATGGACGTAGGTATACTCAATTAATCATATAGCAAGCTGTGTTATTAGCTTCTGCCCACCATTTTTTGTGAATTTCTTTCTCGGCTAACATAACTCGAGCCATCTCCTGCAAGGTTCTATTTTTCCATTCTACAACACCGCTCTGTTGAGGAGTGATTAGTGCAGAAAACTCGTGTTGAATCCCGAGCTCATCACAGAAGTCACTAAATTGAGAATTTTCAAATTCTCTACCATGATCACTACAAATTCGAACAATCTTTCCAACTAGACTTCCTTTTTCAGTCTGTAACTTTATCACTAGACTTCTAAATACTTCCATTGTATCAAACTTTTCTTTAAGAAATGCTACCCATGTATATCTGGAGAAATCATCAACACATAAAAAGATATATTTCTTTCCACCTATACTAGGTGTATTGACTGGACCCATCATGTCCATATGCAATAATTCCAGATTTCTTAAGGTAGTTATATATTGAACTGATGAGTGAAGAGATCGAATTTGTTTACCTTGTTGACATGGTCCGCACATAATTCTGTCTTTGCTTATTAAGATAGGCATACCTTGTACAGCTTTTGCATTTGCAATTTTCACCAAGGTTTTGTAATTGATGTGACCGAGCTTCCTGTGCCACAGAAATCCTTCATCATGTTTTGAGATCATACATTGTACTTCCTATTCCAGCAGATAGCAATTATTTGATGATCGTATGCCTGAAAGAACCTTGGTTTTTCTATTTTTCACTGTGCATTTGTCTTTCTGAAATTCCACAGTCATATTGTCATTACACAATTGACTTATGCTCAGTAGATTGGCCTCCATGTCTTCTACAAACAGCACACTAGTGAATACTGGAAATCCTTCAATCTGTAGTTCACCTTTTCCAACCACTCTACTCTTCTTTCCATCACCAAACGTAACATAACCACCATCGTATGGTGTGATATTTGTAAGGAATTTTTGAGTACCAGTCATATGGCGAGAGCAGCCACTATCAAAGTACCACAAATCTCTGGAATATGATATAAGCAAAGTATGTGCAACAAAGCATGTACCAGATCTATTGACAACCCATACCTTTCTGACCATTCCAGTTTTCTGGACTTCGCCTATAATGGAACATACCACAAGTTGACGTTCTGCCATTTGATCTCTAAGTAGTTTCTAGCATTGATCCTCTGAGTGACCTTGATATAAACAGTAGCTACAGATGAGAGGTTTCCTTTGATAGGGCTTGCCGAACTTTCTCTTTACCACTCGAATCTTTGTGTTGAGATTTACTGGACTCTTGAGTAACTCGTGTGACTCAGGCTTGAGTGTGCCCGTGTTTTGGAGTGGGTTGTAATACCCAATTCCGTGTCGATCTCCAAAGTTCTTTCCTATATCCAGAATATTGTCAAGCTTTTCTTTTCCACAGTTCAGCTTAGAAATTACTGCTTCAGAAGTCCCAGCTCTCTTGGTTGCTAATACTAGCTTTTCATTTAATTCTTCATTTTCCTTTCTAAGTTGAGCAACTTTCACACGTAATTCTCTTTCTATTTCTATCAACTACATTTTCTCTTCCTTCATCTCTTTGTTTGTGTCAACCACTTGAAGCCACATAGCATACATCTTTTCATAAATCGTGTAGATTTCTTCATCACTTACAGCAAGTTCATCGTCTTCATCATTGGATGCTTCATACGAATCTATGTTGGAACATACAGCTTCAACTTTATCCAGTGTGTTGGAACATTCATCCTCCGATGCATCATGATTTTGCTCCAAATGCCACATAGCTTCTTATAAGTTCCTCTTCGTCTTTCTCTTCTTCTTCTTCTTCACTCCATGAGGTGACATAAGATTTTCCCTGTTTCTTCCGGGTATTTGCCCATTCAGCCTAAATATGACCATATCCTTCACATTCCTTGCATTGAATTCGTTCAGGCTGTTTTGGTTCACTACTTTGATTTTTGGAGAACTGCTCATTTCCTTGCTCAAATATCGTTCCACGATTATTTCCTGAATCCTGTGACCTTGGTCTATTTCCTCCAAACCTCTCCTGAGATTTCTTGTTTACTACTTTCTTCAGCATTCTTGAGAAATTCTTTGTGATAAGTGCAAGTTTTTCAATTTCATCATCACTGTCAAATTCGTGATTGTCCTTTGATGAAGATTTTCTGAATGCCAACTCCTTTTGGACCCTTTTTGTAGCATGTTGAAACGTCATCTCATACGTCTGTAATGATCCCATTAGTTCATCTAAGCTCATGGTGGCTACATCTCTTGCTTCTTCTATTGTCGCAACCTTCATTGCAAACCTTTTAGGATGTGATCTCAAGATCTTTTTCACCAACTTTGCCTCTTTGTAAACCTTTCCAAGTTGATGTGCCATATTAGAGATGTCCCTGAGTTTTCCGTTTAATACAGCAATAGTGTCATCTTCCCCCATCTTGAGTTCCTCAAACTTAGGAGCCAACATCTATAGTTTATATTCTCAAACTCGACTAGTTCCTTCATGAATAGTTTGCAGAATATCCCATGCTTTCTTGGCTTGATGACATGTAGAGATGAGTTTGAACTGGTTTTCATCAACCATGAAGATAGCATTTAGTGCCTTTGAATTCTCCAGAGATGTCTTGAGGTCATCAGGAGTCCAATTAGATTTGTCTTTGAGTTTCTGCTCCCTTTGACTTGACTCTCCTTCTTTCGCTTAGAGCTTGTGTCAGCATCTTCAGTAGGGTGATTCCACTCATTTTCAACATAATACCACGCAAGTTCATCCAGTGAGTTAATGAAAACTCTCATGTGTGCCTCCCAATAATTGTAGATGCTGTCTTCCAACAGAGGTGGCCGAGACAACGAAACTCCTTCTTTGGTTGCCATGGTAAAACTGGATCACACTTTCCTTGACACAACCAAGGGAAAAATAAATGACCAAGCTCTGATACCAAATGAAATTTGGTTTTACCGAATTTTTCTAATTACTACTAGTATGCTCCAACATAACCTATCTAACCAAGTATGCAATAGAGTAAAGCATTAAAGACACGAGACTTGGTTACGCAGTTCGGTGAAATCCACCTACATCTGCAAGGCCTGGCCCAGTTCAGAATGAATCCACTAATCAAAAATATACTGTACAAAGTACACCATACAAAATACTTATCTTTACTAATTAAAAGTGTGAATTCTGCTATCTCCCCTAGCTACCGATCTGCCTTGATCAGACTTCCTCTAACCTCGAAACTCGTCGATGCTGGATCTCCTCGTCCTGAGGAATTAAGGCATATAGTTCTGAACTTTGAACTGCAGATCACGTATGTTGGAACATAGAATTCTGGCTCTTTGCAATTCTCTCGAAAGATTGAAAATCTGTGTGCCGATTTTCTATGATTAAAATTGTGTTGAATGCATCCGTGGTTGTCCCCTTTAAAAGCCATGAGCAGATCAAAACTCTCCATGATTATCTCCATAATATTCCTATTCCTTATCTGCTTCTTGAAGCATATCCAAATCCCATAAATAAAGGGATTTTTCTTATCACAATGTCTCCCATATATTTGATAATATCAACATCATATTTGTAGGGATTTTTCACAAATCAACTATGCTTCTACACACCTAATATATAGCAAAATATTCAGATTTTCATATCTCACAAATACCGTAGTATTATGACCCTTATGTGTAAGATCTGATAGGCATATATATGCTAATCCGCATGTTCCAACATGGAAAGATTTTTGTTTCCAAATATGTTCACAAAATTGTCAATTAAAATATTCAATGAATACCACTTGACTTTACATTTATTATAGATGCAAAATTATCTGACATGGATAGTTTTCAGCTTTGCAAAGAAATTGAAAAAATGGGCATACTAGTTATTGGTAATTATTTTTTAAACACTACTCATTATCATCTAAATTAATTTTATTTTTTGCATGCTGAAGTATTCATTAAGTTTTATTCCAATAATTTTTCAATTGAATTTAAATTTTATCAGTAACATCACAAAGGAAGACTCTGAGCTGACATACAATGCATTGTACAATGGAGCATTCGTTTTTATCAAGAAACCAATTGCTGAGTTAAGCACGAAGTACTTGCACTAATTTGTGATAAAGAAGAGAGTCCAAAGTAGCAAAAAGAAGAGGGATGTAGAAATGATAGCCACGGAGAATTTCCTTCCTGGTGGAATATGTTTTACTGAGAGTACTAATGAAGATGCTGTGCAGAAAAAACGAACATATAGGAGGAAGAATGGTACAGAAGAAGGTGGTAATGATCATCCCGCTCAAGTAAATGTTGAAATGTTTTCCATTGATAACTTCAACAAGAAAAAGATGTGCATCAAAAGGACCAAGGAGCTGCACCAAAAATTCAGGGATGTCGTCGCTCAACTTAGTGAAGGAAGTATGTCTCCAGATATTTTCTTTTTCTTTCTTTACTTTAAAGTATTTGCTCAATTTTACATATAGAAATGAGTGAGTATGTGTGTGAATTTTGTTTATAAGCATGGAAATTAAATTTGTGCTAATTAATATTAACAAAATATTTCTTGTTTTAGTTGTGCTATACTAACATATTGATATGTGAGTTGACTTTTTTATAAATATATTTCAGATTGCTATCCAAAGGAGATTTTGGTACGGATGAATTTTCCTGGTCTTACATGGATGCATATTGCCAACCATCTTCAGGTTAGTGTAACTACTACACTTACTTCTAGAAAACTTTCAGTTAAGATTATTGACGTAATTACTTGTTGACATTATTTATTTATATATTGTTGATATATATTTTGATATGGTAAAAGATGTTAAACCTTTTTTTTCATTTTCATAAAGCTTGGATTAAATTAGGTAAAGTAAGGCTTATTTTAGTAAGCAATGAATACAAATATTTAAATCAAAACTCTATTTGTAGGAAAATAGTAGTGTTTGACTTTTATGGTTTTATTTCCTTTGCATAGAAATGTCACCATGATAAATGGAGATCCCCTTCAGTGCGCAAGAATCAATATCGAATGCGCAAATTTTCTACACCTGCTACTAGTGCTGAAAAGGAGGATGAAAATATTAAGGTGTTTTGGAGTATGCCTCATTTAGATTATGAGTCTCAAGCAAAGGTGCGAAGAATCACCATCTTGTTTCAGTGTCTTCTTTTGGTAATGAGCCGGAAGAAAAACTACAAACATCGGACTCTAGAAATGGCACTCTTACAGAATTCAATAGTCATACTGCTACTTTCCTAATGGAATATGTAGATCTTATTGAGGGAGAATCTCCAAAGTGGACAGCTCAAGGAGTTCAACTTCTTAATCCAACAAGTCACCCATGGCCGTTTCCTCTTCCAACATTCAGTATTGTTCCCTCAACAACAATTAACAATAACACTACAAAAACATGCTATGGTCCTATTCATGAGGCTGATGATGGTCCAACCAAAGAGACAATGAATGGAAACTTCAATTTGATATCTCCCATGAAAATATATGATATTCTCACAGGCGAACTATTCACAGAGTGCGAAGAAATGAACTTTCTTCCACCCTAGTTTCTCAGTTTTTCATTGGACAACAAGTTTGAAAATTATGACAATCATCTTAGAGATGAAGTGCATCATCCTCAAATGGTTTGTTTTTGTTAATCTTTTACACTATTTCACTTTATTGTTGATCATAGATGAAAATTTTCTTACCTTTAACATGATGATAGATTTAAAATGGAATGAATGTGGCAACTAAAATGCTCGCGAGTTCAATAGCGAGTCACGAAAAGTGAACCTGGGAGTTCATTTTGTAGCCAAAATCTTTTTGATTTGGTCACGATTGTGACCAAACCATTGCGACTCGCGATGGTCCATCGCGACTCGGGACATGCCCATCGCGGTTCGCAAAGAGTGGAGTGATGTACCCATTTTATATGGTTACATTAGGACTTTTAGGATTCACTTTTGTACACTTTTGTGCTCTATATGTGGCATTTTGCCTTGAAATTCTCTAAGAAAAGTTAAAAAGCAACTTTTACACTTTTATTACTTTTCTAGATGATTTTGTGTGACAATGAAATTTTTTTAATGATTTTGAAAACATTGAAGAATACCTTTGAAGATTTGAAGACTTATATTTGAGCTTTTGAAGATTTGAAGAATTGAAGAAAAGTGAAGTGAAGAGGAGGACATGAAACAAAAAGAAGAAAGAAATCAAGATGCTGGAACTGTGCTCCGTCGCGACTCGCGACGAACCCTAGTTTAGACCCTTCTTGCTTTTTTCTACTATAAATACTCACCTTATCCTATCCTCTTCATATCCTTCTTCTTCCTGCGATCTTTCTGGGTTCAAACCCTAGTTTTTCTTTCTTTATTTTCTTAGTTTTTGTAGGTTAATCATGTCTTTTAATTATCTAGCTTAGTTTTATCTGGGGAGAAATGGATAGAAGCTTCCATATCTATGTAGTAAGAACCATATCTATCTATTTAGTGCTTTTGCTATTGTGCATTTATTGAGCTTTGAATGTGAATTGTTAATGGCATTGATGTTGTTGGAAGCTTGAGTATATGAATTGCTTGTATGATTTCTTGTTAGGGTTGGGAGAAAGTAGCTAATTCTCCCCTCTTATAATGTGGAATTCAAGAGCATGAGTTAGAGCTTCTTAATGATGTTGATGTATTGATAATTACTAGATGAATGTGATGGTGTTGAATTAGTTGTCATGTTTGTTTTAGGTAGCAAATGAGAGAAGTCAATGAATGTCGATCGTTCTTGGCTAATCTTGTGTATATGCATGAATTGGTTAAATGCTTAGACACGGTGTAGTGTTTATAAGTGTTTCCAATTTTGTTGATTGTTCGTGCTCGATGCCACCCATGGGATACTCTTAGTCGTGTTTCGACTAAGGGAGTCATTGGTGAGATTTGACAAGAGATGTCAAATTCACTCTTGCAAACTACTATCTAAGAAAGGTGGAAGATTTATCTTCACAACAAGTAGTGGAAGTGGTGAATAGATTGTTTCACTCATTCTTGAAGCCTTTGTTATTTAGCATTCATGTGTTCTTAATGCTATGTTTTACTTCATTTATGCCATGGGTTTTTTTAGAATAGGAAGTGTTTGTATGATTGAAGTGTTAGAGTGTTAGGAAAGTGACGAATTCCTTAGCTCCTTTGCATGAACATTTAAGAACATGAACTTAGAACTTCTTGTGCATAATGTGTTGTGATTCTTGTAAGATAAATATGTTAATGTGGATTATTCTCATATTTATCCTATAGATGCAATGAAAGGTTGAACCTTGAATGTGGTTTGTTCTAGGTTTAGCCTAATGAATGCTATGTTTGGTTAAATGGCTATGTCTTTGGTAGAAGGCTTGTTGTTATCAAATCTATGGTCCTTCGTGTATAATGTCGTTGATGAAATACCTCTATGGTGTTGTTTACCTAAAGGGATTGTCAATGAGGTTTGCAAATGGTCGTTATTTGTCTTTCCAAATTACTATTAAGAAGGAATGAATGTTGATCTTTCATTGGCATTCCCCATAGGTAACAATTGCAAAAGAATGAGTGAATGGTTCAATGATCTACATTTGGTTTGAAAGTGGATGTTGATTGCCCCCAAGGCTTTATCTTTTGTAGTTTTAAACCCATTTTTCTTAGTTTGTTTGATGATTAGCATAGTTATCTAACTTTGCTAGTTTTTTTGTCTTTTATTTTCATAATTTAGGAAAACCAACCAAATAACCCCCCCTCCCATTTTACATGCTTTTATATGTGTATATATAGCTACTTCTAGCATAATATCAATCTTATATGTTTAAACGCTTAAGAAAATCCCTCTTCTTCGTGGACAACCCCGACTTGCCGCTATCTACTTAGTTGTAGCTAGTAAGCATTTAGGGCTATAAATATTAACTTTGAGAGGTACGGCGACTACCTCCCATGGAACCTGAGGGCTCAAAATTGGCAAACTTTTCCGATCCCATTGCGACTCACAACGAGGTGGTCGCGACTCGCAACAAGCAACCCACCTGGTACTTGGAAAAAATTTCAATCTCATCCCTTGCCCAAGTTTTTCCCTCTTGACTCCAAGTATTTTTCCCTTCATCCATCCAATGCCTTGGGTTCAAATTGCTAAAAAAATCATGGTTTGCACTCCCAAGTATGTGGTTTGCACTCTTCCACCAAAGTCTTCTCAAGAGAAGGAGGGAAAAACACCCTTACTGGCTTACCCACAGACACACGAAAATTGTTGGATGTTGATTTCCCAAGAGTGTAGTTGTCATTGTTGTTTTCCTTCAAGTTACTACTAACAACATTTGAAATCAAAGCATCACTCAAAACATCATTTATGGCAACATTTAAGGAACTACCATCTCTGGGCTCAATTACATCTTGCTTTTCATCATCAACAACATGAGTAGCTTGGTAAGAATGCTATCTACTAGGATGATCAATAGAATTATTATTGTCAAATTCTACCTTCCGTCCATGAAATTCCATGGTTGATGTTCCTTTATGCACGTTAATTATGGTTCTTAAAGTCTTTAGATGGCCTTCCTAAAAGAATAGGTTTAGCACTATTGTCATCTCCTATTCAAGAATATAAAAGTCTGAGGGGAACGTCAAAAAATCCACTTTTACCAACACATCCTTCACTATTCCTTTTGGGTATCTGCTAGAGTGATTGGCTAGTTGGATAACAACCCTGGTTTTGTGCAAAATGCCTAGATTTATAATTTCATACAAGGAATATGGGATCAAACTTTTTTGAAGCACCTAAGTCTAACATGGCTTTGTTCATACATTTGCATCCTATCTCACAAGGGATTGTAAACATTCCCGGATCATCACATTTAGGGGGCATTTCATCATCAAACACGGCGGAGACATATTCACTCTTCACACTCTTTTTCTTACTTTTCAATTGTTGTTTCCTATTGACGGTACACAATTCTTTAATACCTAGGAACTTGAGTTAGAGCATTTAAGAGTGGAATATTTACCTCACATCTACGAAAGACTTTATAGACCTTGGTCCTCCTATCCTTTAATGCCTCTAGAAACGGTGGTTTTGGCTCATAGATAGGGATCTCCGCCCCTCTTGACTTTTTGTATAGTGGGGATGAGGTTTCAGAGTTCGATCCCGATCTTAGCACAAATGTCTCCACCTCAATTTCTTCTTCTTTGCTCTCTTTGGTCAACTCCCCGGCCTTCTTTTCACGGTCTTCTTCTTTTTCAACCATCCGCTCTGCAAAAACCCTTTCTTTGGGCTCTTTCACTTCCCTTTCATTTCTCAATGAGACTGCACTCACATTTTGTCGAGGGTTGATCTCCGGTTGGGAGGAAATTTTTCCCTTTTTTCGGGCATCCATCTGATTCACCACTTGAGCTATTTAGCTCACTTGAGTTTCCAAGTTCTTGATGCTCGCCTTGGCTTCATCTTGGAATTTCTCGCCTTTCTCCGCGCACATGATCAACCGGTGAATGGCTTGCATCACCTCATCTTTTGTTAACCCCAAGCTCTCCCCTTGGTCTCGGGGCTTGTCTTTGAGCCTTTGAAAAAAATTTTGAGGTGGTCTATATTGTTGTTGGGGAGGTCGATACGGTTAAGGGTTTTGGCCTCCTTGAGGGTTTCCATACTAGAGGTTCAGGCTATCACGATTACCTGAATAGTACGGCCAATTTTGGTAGCCTCGGCCACCTTGGTACCCTTAATTTCTGTGATGTCCTTGTGCACCTTGGTATTTTTGGTTGCCTTGGTAGCCTTGGTTACCTTGATACCCCATGGCACTCACCTCCTCAACATAATCATCTTGCAAAGTAGGGCAAGCGTCTGTAGGATGCGTCGAGTAACAAATTTCATACAATTTAAAATGTGGAACATTTCCGAGCTTGGTTATCAATGATTTCACCATAGAAGCAAGGGCCGAGACTTGGTCCTCAAGCTTTCCACTATTAGAAGGGTTACTTATGGCCATTGGATTTCTCCTTCTCAAATCGGCCCTCGATCTAAAGTTCCTTGACTCCTCCACTAGCTCCTCGTATAATTTCATAGCCTCCGATGAAGTCTTGTTCCCAAGGGTGCCACCACGAGAACTCCTCACTAATCTTTGGTCCTCATCAAGAAGACCATTGTAGAAATATTAGACCAAATCTCCTTCCAAATAGTCGTGGTAAGGACAACTTGTGAGATGCTTCTTGAAACTCTCCCAATAGTCAAAGAGATATTCTCCATGCCATTGGAGGATGTTGCCTATGTACTTCTTCAAA
This sequence comes from Rubia yunnanensis, assembly GCA_037428765.1. Lineage (NCBI taxonomy): Eukaryota > Viridiplantae > Streptophyta > Magnoliopsida > Gentianales > Rubiaceae > Rubia > Rubia yunnanensis. Next base: position 90,657,440 of record CM075068.1, read on the forward strand.
GTGGCGGACTTTGAGGCTGAGAAGTATTTGGCTAGAAATTTCATCTTCGTGTCAAGCCAACTTTGATGCTCTTGGGTGGTAGGTAGTGGAGCCAATCTCTTGCACCATCCCTCAATGTGAATGGGAATGTCTTCAACTTGCAAAAGTCTTTATCTACTCCATGGGGGACTGTACCACCACACAAAAAGTGGAACTCGCTGAGGTGCTTATTGGCATTCTCCCCTTGCCTACCAAGGAAGATAGGTAGCATGTTTATAAACCCGGTCTTTAGCTTGAAGTGCCTATTCATTACAACCAAGGAATACCCAATGCACATCGGTTGTTGATCAAGGTTGGGGCCATAATGTCCCTCAACAAGGCTTGCCCCAAAGTAATTTACCTTCCTTGGATAGGAGGAGCTCTCCCTTTCAGAGGAGGATGTTGAGGTCCTCCTCCTGGATGCTCATCTTCGTGCTCGTGTTGATGCTCCATAGAAGTGGAAGTATCCACCAAATGGTCACTAGGAGGAGTGTTATTCACACTTTCCAAAGAAATCCTCCTAGCCCATCTCAAATTCAACTCTAACTAAGGGTCGTAGTGTAGGGGTTCTTGTGAAAGGATCGCGTACGAACCATACACCAAGAACTCGAACAATACGTCTCTAAGCCAAGCAAAAATGGCAAGTCAACTAAGAAATTAAAACAATAGAAAACTAAAAAATATTTACAACTAGCACATAATCACACATAATATGCCCAAAAAATTAAAAATAAATTCCTCTTCCCTGGCAGCGGCTCCAAAATTTGGGATGTCATCGTCGTACCTCTGAAAGTTATATTTTTAAGTCCTAATGCTTACTATCTACAACTAAGTGGATATTGGTATGTCGGGGTTGTCCATGAGAAGATGGATCTTTCAAAGTGTTTAAACATATATAGGAGAAAACATACTAGATATAATCATATATTGATATATAAAAAAACATGTAAATGGTGGGGGGGGTTTGGTTGGTTTTGGTCTTAAATTATGAATTGAAAAACAAGTTAACTAATTAAGCAAGTTAAATATGAAAAGCATGCAACAACAACTAAAAGGTGATTAAACCAATAATTAATGGAACCATGGGCACAACTGACTTCCACTTCCAAGCCTCTTATCCATCATTGAACATGCAACATATTTACTACTTTCACTACTTGTTGTGAAGACTAAACGTCTATCCTTCTTAGATAGTAGTTTGCAAGAGTGAATTCGACATCTCTTGTCAAATCTCACCAATGACTCCCTTAGTCGAAACACGACTAAAAGTATCCCATTGATGACATTGAGCATGAAGAATCAACAAGCTTGGAAACACTTATAAACACTACATCGTGTCTAAGCATTTAACCAATTCATCCATTTATACAAGATTAGTGAATAACGATAGACATTCATAGACTTATCTCATTTGCTACCTTAAAAAACATGACAACGAGTTCAACATCATCACATTCATCTAGCAATTATCAACACATCAACATCATTGTGAAGCTCTAAATCATACTCTTGGATTTCCTATCAAGAAAGGGAAATCAACCCATTTTCCTAAACCCTAACAAGCATATGATACAAGTATTTCATATTCTCAAGCTTTCAATAACATTAATGACATTAACAAACACATTCAATGCTCCATAAATGCATAATAGTAAGAGTGTTAACTAGGCTAAAAATTGTTCTGAAGACATGGGCTTGGAAGCCTTGGTCAATTGCTCCCAAGAACTAGATTTAGCTACTAGAGTTCATACTAATTAATGCTAACAAACCAAACATAAAACAAGAGAAATCAAAGATGAAAATGGTGGAAAACTAGTGTTAGAATAGTACCAATTTCGGGTGGAAGAAGAGTTATGAAAGAGAGGAAAGAGAATTCTATTTATAGTACAAAAAGGATAAGGTTGTGCTCTGGCCACCCGTGCGTCGCGCCTCACGACGGGCGCCAGAACTTGACCTTGTCTTCTTTTCTTCTTCTTGTAGCAAGAACTCTTCTTCACAATAATTCCTCTCATTCTTCAAGTCTTCAAATCTTTGAAGCAAGTCTTCAAAGGGTGATCTTCAGCAGCCTCCAATCTTCAAAACATTATGTTCTTCCTTTGTCACGCAAAATCCACTTAGAAGAGGTAAAAAAGTGTAAAGTCGTTCTTACCTCTCCTAAGAGAATTTCAAAGTAAAACACAAGATCTTGATAACAAAAGAGCACAAAAGTGATCCCAAAAAGTACCAAATTATGCTCATAAAATGGACACATCAACCATATTCTCACCCCAAATTTTCTATATATAAAGCATGTATACTTATGGACTTCGTGATGATATTCATTGGAAGATGAATGTCTCTAATAAACCTATGAACCATAATGTTTCACCACTATATCCTCATTTATCTTCATTATAAAGTGATCTAGTGCAGCTTCTCTTCTAGAGCCTAGTAATGCGCTAAAACATAAGATTCGAGTTTTTTTGGTTGACCATGATAAAGAGTCCTTACGATCCACAGCTAGATTGCTTGCTCTTAGTTCATGTCACGGTAAAACTGATTTAAATAATTTTTTCTTTCTAATATTTCTTATAGATCGTCTAGTTACTATTGATTTTTTTTTATAATTTCATGCCTTATAAAAGGTGAAATTGGCCACATTTCACCTTTATTTGTTCACCTTCGGTATACACTTGTCCAATCTCCAGCCTTGGTGAACTCTATGAAATTGTATTCATCAAGAATAAAATCGTATCGTTAATAAAGATGGATGATATACAGTAAAGTATTTCCTTATGTTGTAAATCTTAACAGGGGGTGATGGAGTCTTTAAATCCACCTTTATTTTTTTGGGACTGCCTAAACCACCTCAACCAACACTAGTATGATATTGTTCACTTTGGGCCAAACCCACATGGTTCTGATATTAGGTCCAACCCCAAAAGTTCTCATTCTAATGTGGTGGAACTCACTAATATAGTGATCATATAGTCTTTCAACTTCCAACGTGGGACTTGGGTTGAACCCACCCAACAATCATCATCCTTACATTGAATCATCATGTCATCATAGGCATAAAAATTTAAATGAAAACTCATTGTCTCCTGGGAGGCCGTCGCCGTACCTCTCAAAGTTACTATTTATAAGCCCTAAATCCTTACTATCTACAACTAAGTAGATAGCGGCAAGTCGGGATCGTCCACGAAGAAGGGGGATCTTCCTAAGCATTTAAGCACAAATGGTTGTCATTAGGCTAGTACTAGACATATGTACACACATATAAAAGCGAGTAAATGGGGGGGGGGGGGTTTGGTTGGTTGGTTGTCCTAAGTTATGAAAGTAAAAAGACACGATAACTAGCAAGGTCAAGTGACTATGCTAATCATCAAACAAAACTAAAGAAAAGGGGTTTTAAAACTACAAAGATAAAGCCTTGGGGGCAATGGATATCCACTTCCAAACCTAATGTAGATCATTGAATCATTCACTCATCCTATCGCATTCGTTACTTGGCTTAACATTAACATACCTCTCTAGCAAGAATCACAACACATTATGCACAAGAAGTTCTAAGTTCACATTCATAGATTTTCATGCAAAGGAGCTACGGAATTCGTCACGTTCCTAACACCTAACCAATTCAATCATACAAACACTCCCAATTCTCAAACAACTCATGGTATAAATGAAGGGAAACACACCATCAAGAATACACAAATGCTAAATAAAAAATGCTTCAAGGATGAATAAAACCATCTATTCACTACTTCAACTACTTGTTGTGAAGACTAAACTTCTATCCTTCTTAGGTAGTAGTTTACAAGAGTGCATTCGACATCTCTTGTCAAACCTCACCAATGACTCCCGTTGTCGCGACCACGACTCAAGGTATCCCATTGATGGCATTTAGCACGAAGGATCAACAAGCTCGGCAACACTTATGACCACTACACCGTGACTAAGCATTTAACCGATTCATGCATTTACACGGGATTAGTCAAGAGCGACCACTCATAGTCCTCTCTTGTTTGCTACCCAACACAAACATGACGAAGAGTTCGACATCATCACATTCATCTAGCAATTATCAACACACCAACACAATCAAAAGCTCTAAATCATACTCATACATTCCTAACAAGAACAGGGGGGAAATCAACCAAAATCCCCCAAACCCTAGCAAGCAATTAATACAAGTATTTCATATGCTCAAGCTTTCAACAACATTAATGAATCAACAAACACATTAAAAGCACAATAAATGCACAATAGCAAAAATACCAAATAGATAGATATAAATGGTCCTTACTACATAGAAATGGAAGCTTCAATCCCTTGCTCCCAAGATAGAACTAAGCTATAGAACTACAAGACATAATTAAAATACAAAAACTAAGAAAAGAAAGAGAAGAAAACCAAGGGTTTTCAAGCCCTAAAACCAGAGAAAAACGGGCTGGGCAAAAGCTGGAGAAGAGGAGGAAAGAGAGTGGTATTTATAGTGCAAAGAAGATAAAGTGGATTTCTGGCCGCCCGTTGGTCGCGACTCACGACGAGTTTCATCATGACTTGCGATGGTGTCATGATGGGTTCGTCGCGACTCGCGACGAGTGCCATAATTTTGCATGTTGTCTTCTTCTTCTTCATAGTCATCCCTCTTAATCTTTAAGTCTTCAACGACTCTAAAAATGGTCTTCAACGGCCTCCAGTCTTCATGTCTTCAAAGTGAGTATTCAAAAGTCTTCGAAAGTGTAGTCTTCAATGTCCTCCGGTCTTCGTTGCTTCCGTGTTCTTCCCTCGTCACACAAAGTCCACTTAGAAGAGGTAAAAGAGCATAAAGTTGCTCTTACCTCTCCTAAGAGAATTTCAAGGTAAAACACAAGCTCTCGATAATAAAAGAGCACAAAAGTGATCCTAAATACTACTAAATAATGCATATAAAATGGACACATCATCTTCACCTTCCAAAGTTAGTAATAATATCACCAAAGTGTAAGATGCTGATTGATATCGTTGGCTAGATCCTGCCCTCCAATATAATCCATCTGAAAACATATAAAGATAGAACAATTTCATATAAGTTAAGAAAAATGTATTTATGTTATAAATATGACAGATGCAAACTCACCACTCCCTTAAGTACAAGGCTTTCAGATTTTTGCACAGGATGCATGCAACCGGAAATTCATGGTTCACATCATGCACTGAACAATCACAATATATTCTAATGAAACTTGTATATATATCACATTTTTTGTGGAAAGATTGCAAAACATACGGCACGATGTACGAAAACAACATATATTAAGTGAACCACAATTGGACCTTTTTCCAACCAAGAACGGGAAACAAATGTTAGGATTTAAACAAACTAAAACATATCATAGTTTCGCACTTCGTAGGTCTATGAATGAACCTGCCCTAACTCGTCCTAGTATTGTAACAATAATTTCATCAAGTAGGGATTCGAATGGTGTCTCCATGCCTTATTTGCTTGGTGGAACTAAGTGGGAACAAAGATAATTTATGTGGAGTTTGGTTTAAAATGGAGGTTGTAATTAGTAAATTAATTTAATGAATGGTAATGGTGGTTCAAAGGATTGTTTCATATTCTACATAGGAAAAGGAAACACACCCCTTGGAAACCACACCCATTGGCTGCACCACGCATGGTAAAATTTGCATGGAACCCATTTATTCAAATTTCTACACAATTCTTTCAAGTTCTGGTAACACGAACCGAATCTGACTTTTGATCGGAAAACAGAGTTATCTAGTAGTTGTGCAATGATTGGGCATCCTCTTGATCCATGTTCAGATATCAGAACATAACAACAATGGCAGTTCCACCCAAGAAACTAAAAAACACCACGTAACTACACCGTTAATGGCCAATCCTGCACTTGTGAATAAACTATTTACGTATTCGATTTTGACTCCTATTTAGGATGGAAGGAATGCCACTTAAAAATTATTTAAACTTTTTAACAAAAAATTTAAAAATTAAACAAGTATTAAAATTTGGGGTGGTTAACAGGTAAGTATAAAAACAAAGTACATTTATTTCATTGTAATTGCAAAGAGATATAGATTAAGAAAAATCCACTGAAACATTAATGAAAAACTACCCAACTAATTTTTGGTGATATTCACCCACCTTACTTAATGCTCATTCTCTAAATTTACCCAAATAAAAAGTACTTTTATATAAAAAAAATTTGTTACCAAGTGAAATCATGGTAATTAATATGTAAAACTTAATCATGCACTACAAATACCCATCTTCATACGTTCGTAGTACATGGTCTTTGATCGCTCTTCTTCTCACCAAATCCTCATCCCAAATTATCTACATGGAAAGCATACACATTGGTAGACTTGGTGATGATATTCATGGGATGATGAATGTCTCTAACAATCCTATGATCCTTAATGTTTCATCAGTACATCCTCATTTATCTTCATTACAAACTTATTCTAGTGCAACTTCTTTTTTAGAGCCTACTAGTGCAAAGGAACATGAGATTCGAGTTATGCTGGTTGACAATGACAAAGAGTCCTAACTGTCCACTGCTAAAATGCTTGCTCGTAATTCATGTAAAGGTAAAACTGATTTAACTAATTTATTCTTTCTTATATTTTTGTAGATCGTCTAGTTACTATTGACATTTTTGTGTCTTATATGAGGTTAAAATTGGTCACGCTGGTTAGAAAATAGCATAATTCATAAGGTTTAGTAGTTAAATTTTAGCAATTTTTCTGTTTTATCTTTCTCCATTTTTTTCTACTCTTAATTTTTTTTAATTTAAAAAATAATGAATGATTATTTCTTCATGATTTTAAGATTCATTATTCATTAATATCTCGTAAGTCAATTTTTTTGTATAGATTAGTTGTAAGTAAACATTCTTACATAAAATTATGTTTAAGAAATTAAAGAAATTAAGTAAAATGAAAGTATATTTCTGAAGGGGTGTTTTCAATAAAAAAAATATTTTCTTATATTAGATATTTATACTCTTCCTATGAAAATAAATTCATAAATCAAGACCTTTTTGAGGCCCAAAAATGACACAATGACCTACGACCGCATGAATGCAATTTCGGTTAAAGTTGACTATGAAATTTCTTTTTTTGTGTACAATAAAATAAATTTATTTGAATGATTAAATTTCAAAAAAAATTAAATATTTTACAATCTAATCCTTATCTTCCTTATTCCATCTCAATATCTATATTGTCAAATAGGAAGTAAAAGAATAGATTTTTAATTTAACTCATTAGCATCTAATTTGATTACATGTTTTATGTGGAAAGACGTATTGACACTCTTGTAAATATTGGTTATAAGTTATAATAATAAATATTTTTAAAAACTTTCTATCTGTGATACTAAAGTCTTTTGAATGTTGACAAATTTGTCTATTATAGTCTTGATGTATATTAACTTCTAAAACTATTTGAATTTCAGTGACAATGATGGTATCAGGCTCTATTGCAATGAAGACTATCTTAACTGGAAAGAAACAATTTGATATGGTTATTATAGATGTAATATTATCTGACATGAATAGTTTTCAGCTTTGCAAAGAAATTGAAAAAATGGGCATCCTAGTTGTTGGTAATCATTTTTTAAACACTACTCATCATCATATAAATTAATTTGATTTTTTTCATGCTGAAATATTCATTCGGTTTTATTCCTATAATTTTTCAATTAAATTTTAATTTGATCAGTAACATCTACAAAGGAAGACCCTGAGTTGACATATAATGCATTGTACAATGGAGCATTCATTTTCATCAAGAAACCAGTTGATGAGTTAAGCACAAAGTACTTGCACCAATCTGTGGTAAAGAAAAGAATCCAAAGTAGCAAAAAGAAAATGGATGTAGAAATGATAACCATGGAGAATTTCCTTCCTCATGGAATATTTTTTACTGAGGGTACAAATGAAGATGTCGTGCAGAAGAAACGAACATACAGGAGGAAGAACGGTACAAAAGAATGTGATAATGATCATCCCACTCAAGTTAGCCTATTGTGTGATCAACAAAATTTGAATGTTGAAATTTTTTCCATTAATAACTTCAACAAGAAAAAGATGTGCATTGAATGGACCATGGAGTTGCACCAAAAATTCATGGATGTCATCTCTCAACTTAGTGAAGGAATTATGTCTCTAGATATTTTCTTTTTATTTCTTTACTTTAAAGTATTTGCTCAGTTTTGCATATATAAATGAGTGAGTATGTGTGTGGATTTTATTAATAAACATAGATGGAAATAAAATTTGTGCTAATTAATATTAACAAAACATTTTTCTTTTTAGTTGTGCTATACCAACATATTGATATGTGAGTTGACTTTTTTATAAATATATTTCAGATTGTTATCCAAAAGAGATTTTGGAACGAATGAACGTTCCTGGTCTTACACGGATGCATGTTGCCAGCCATCTTCAGGTTAGTGTAAATACTACACTTACTTCTAATAAACTTTCATTTAAGATTATTGACGTAATTAACTGTTGACATTATTTATTTATATATTGTTGAAATATATTTTGATAAACTAAAAGATGTTTAAACCCTTTTTTTCATTTTCATGAAGCATGGAACAAATTAGGTAAAGTAAGACTTATTTTTAGTAAGCAGTGAATACACATATTTATATCAAAATGGGAAGATAGTAGTTTTTTACTTTTATGGTTTCCTTTCCATTGCCTATAAATGTCGCCATGATAAATGGAGATCCCCTTCAGAGTGCAAGAATCAATATCCAAAGCGCAAATTTTCTACACCTTCTACTAGTGCTGAAAAGGAGAATAAAAAGATTAAGGTGTTTGGGAGTATGCCTCATTTAGATTATAAGTCTCAAGCAAAGGTGCAGAAGAATCACCATCTTGTTTCAGTGTCTTCTTTTGGTAATAAGTCGACAAAAAAATTACAATCATCAGACTCTAGAAATGGCACTCTTACAGAATTTAATAGTCTTATAGCTAACTTTCCTAATAAGGAACATGGCCCAGTGAGATGGATGGAACATGCAAATCTTATTGAAGGATAATCTCCAAAGTGGACAGCTCAAGGAATTCAACTTCTTAATCCAACAAGTCACCCATGGGTGTTTCCTCTTCCAACATTCAATAGTGTTCCCTCAATAACAATAAACAATGATACTACAAAAACATGCTATGGTCATATTCATGCAGCTAATGATGGTTTAACCAAAGAGACAATGAATCGAAACATCAATTTGATACCTCCCTTGAAAATATTTGATGTTCTCACATGCAAACTATTCACATAGTGCAAAAAATTAACTTTCTTCCACCCGAGTGTCTTAGTTTTTCATTGGACAACAAGTTTGAAAATTATGACAATTACCTTAGGGATGAAGGGCATCATCCTCAAAGGGTTTGTTTTTGTTAATCTTTTACACTATTTCACTTTATTGTTGATCATAGATGAAAATTTTCTTACCTTTAAAATGATGACAGATTTAAAATTGGGTGAATATGGAAACTAAACTGTTCGTGATTGAAACAGTGACAACTATGGATGCATTAAGAGTCATCAAGGATCTTTGAAAGATGCAATTGATAAGAGGATAGTGTCCTCACTTTGTCTCTCATATTAAATTATGTTCCTTGAAATATGTGTTATGAACAAATTTCATAGGATTATTTCAATAATAAAGTATGTATTAAGCCCTTGATTAGTACAATGCTTCACAAGAAGTTTGAATTTCTCAAGGTTATGTCGTATGCTATAATCATGTTTCATACTATTCTTATTTATTTATGCAATAAAAACAATGTTTACAAAATCAATGCATTCTAACAAACAACCATGGGACTAGTGTCCCCACCTCTAAACTAAGGGATAGATGTGTTTACTGGTGTTATTGTTTAATAAATATCATATATATAAGGGAGTTGACTTTAATATTTTTTTTGTTTTTAAGATTTTATTATCATTAAAAAACCTTGGATGACATATATCTTTAAATCTAAAAAATCGATACTATTGAAATTTTAGAATTTTTACAACGTAATTATAATGGGAAATTGTTTTATGAAGCGTATAAAAAAATCAAAGCATGTGGGTCCTTGAACTTTTAAATATTTTAATCTAATGCTCCAATGTTATTAAAGAATACGGTTCATGCATTTAATCCTTTAACTCTTAATGTTTGAAATTAGTTGTTGAGTAGAATTGTTTGGTATTATATTTTAGTTTATATACATTAATCTCGGGTAAAAAGGCATTTTTAAATCTTTAATGTATGATAACTTCAAAAATAACTGACAGTCAAAGATTGCACGTATGAAGAAAATTCTATTCCCAATTCATGTTTTTTCCTATGAGCCATTGTGTTAAAAGCTAGAATTATTTGTCGATGCGTAACTCATGATACAAGCCTATCATGCATTAAAAATTAAGAGATCAAAGAGAACTTGTTGAATAGCTTGGATTTATTAATTTACAATTCCTTGAAGTTGTATTATGGAATGTTTGGCGTAATTTGAAACGGAACACATATAAGTAGGAAAATGAGGGAATGGTAAATTAATCTCCTCACAGAAAAATTCCATGGAATAGAAAATTGGATAACTCTTACACTACTAGAAGAACCCCCCATGGCAGCTATCATTTTTTCCTTGCAACTGTAGTTTAAAAACAGCTCCAATTAAAATTATTATAGCAGCTGTTAATTTAATAATAGCTTCTAGAGTGATATTTTTAGTAATTGGGAGGTCATCGTCATACCTCTCAAAGTTAATAATTTTAAGCCCTAATGCTTCCTATTTACAACTAAGTAGATAGTGGCAAGTTGGGGTCGTCCAAGAAAAAGAGGGATCATTCTAAGGGTTTAAACATATAAGGTTGATATTAGGCTAAAGTAGATATATAGATATATAAAAGCAAGTAAATGGGGGGTGATTGGTTTTGGTCCTAAGCTATGAAATTAAAAGACAAGCTAACTAGTCAAGTCAAGTAAATATGCTAATCATGCAACAACTAAGAAAAAGAAATGAAAACTACAAAAGACAAAGCCTTGGGGGCAAATGATATCCACTTCCAAACCTAATGTTGATCATTGAACCATTCACTCATTCTGTTACATTCATTACCTATGGGGAATGCTATCACTTCCCAATTGAAGATCAACATTCATTTCTTCTTAATAGTAATTCACAAAGACGTTCAACGACCATTTGCAAACCTCATTGACAATCACTTTTGTTGAGTTGAATGGAGAAAGAACAGAAAATATGAACGAAAATAACAAGACACAAGATTTACGTGGTTCACCAAATTTGGCTACATCCACGGGAGACAGATTCACTATAATAGGTAGCAAGTTACAGACGCCAAGAAATTGTCTAGATTTCTACCTATCTAAGTGCAGAACAGAATAGAGTTTACAGAGAGAATAGAGACACTTTATATGCTGTCTCCACTAAACCCTAACAAACTGGGCCAAAATGCAATTCGGCCCAAATCAACAGCAGTCCAATAAAGATACAAGCTATACCGTCGGACCGGGGACGTCTCCGCCCTCCCCCCCCCCCCCCCCCGGACCCCCAGGCCAGGGTCGCAGAAGCGGCTATTACAGTATTCAAGGCATACCAACAAATCTCCACCTTGACTTGAATCCTCAAAGTAGAAGAACTCCAGATGCACCATTACAGTGCCAGATGAGTAGACTTTGCCCTCCACTCCCGGGACTGCCCATAGAGCACCTAATCAGCTCTGATGTTCAGCAAGTCCAAACAATGTTGAAACTTGCTATGTGGAACAGGTTTTGTGAACATATCAGCGGGGTTATCAGCAGTTCCCACTTTCTTCACCCTGATTCTCCTCTCACTCCTCAGGAAACATCAATATGCTTGGTCCTCTCATGATGGACCTGATCCTTGGCTAGGCAGATTGCACTCAAACTGTCGCAGTACACAGTAGCCTGATCATGATGTAGACTAAGATTACTAACCAGCCCTTTCAGCCATATTCCCTCCTTTGCAGCCTCTGTCAGAGCCATGTACTCTGCTTCCGTAGTAGACAACATCACTGTAGGTTGCAAAGTCGCCTTCCAGCTAACCACAGAACCTCCCAAAGTGAATACATAGCCAGTCATCGATCTCCTCGTGTCAACATCACCAGCATAATTAGAATCAGAGTAGCTTGTAACTAAGCACTCGGTATCACCTCCATAAATGAGACCCACATCAGATGTACCTCTAAGATACCTGAAGATCCTCTTCACAACTTGCCAATGTTCCTTTCCCGGTTGCCCCATGAACCTGCTCCCAAACTGACTGCCTGTGCTAAATCTGGCCTCGTGCAAACCATAGCATACATCAAACTCCCCACCGCGCTGGCATAAGGAACCCGAGACACATACTTCTTCTCCTCGTCTGACTGAGGAGCAAACATGGTGGTGAGATGGATATTTGCAGCACTAGGAGTGTCTATAGGCTTCGCTGTAGACATGCCAAACCTAGCCAACACTTTCTGAATGTAGCCTTTCTGTGACAAGAAAAGCTTCCGCTGACTTCGATCCCTAAGAATCTCCATTCCTAGTATCTTCCGAGCTGCACCCAGATCCTTCATCTCAAACTCAGCACTAAGAAGTCCTTTCAACTTCTGAACCTCATGCTTACTCTTTGCGGCTATCAGCATGTCATCTACATATAGCACCAGATAGATGAATGAACCCATCTCTCAACCTGCTGTAGTAGACACAACAGTCATAAGCACACCTCGTGTATCCCAACTGAAGCATGTAACTGTCAAACTTCTTGTACCACTGCCTCGGAGACTGCTTAAGTCCATACAAAGACTTCTTTAACTTGTAACCATACTTTTCCTTGCCAGGAACCTGGAAACCATCTGGCTGAGTCATGTACAACTCTTCCTCCAACTCTCCATGTAGAAAAGCGATCTTCACATCAAGTTGCTCGAGCTCCAAATCCTGATGTGTCACCAAAGCTAGCAACACTCTGATAGAAGTGTGCCTGACCACTGGTGAGAAGATCTCATTATAGTCTACCCCCTCCCTTTAACTGAAACCTCTTGCAACAACTCTTACCTTATACTTGACTCCCTCTGTAGGTGATATTCCTTCCTTCTTCTTGAAAACCCATTTGCAACTGATTACCTTTCTCCCTTGAGGTTGTTTGATCAATTCCCATGTCTGATTCTTCTGAAGAGACTCCATCTCATCTCCCATTGCAGAAAGCCATTTATCAGCATCAGTACATGAAGTAGCCTCTCTGAAGGTTGATGACTCTTGAGTATCCACTTCCTCGGCAACTAACAGTGCATAACCTACCATATCATCAAACCCATATCTCTTGGGCGCCCCAACTTCAACCCTCCTGGGTCGGTCCCAAGCTAAACTACGGACTGTAGCTCCTGATGATTGAGGATCTGGTGGTGGAGATTCCGGTATCTCAGATTCTGTGTGTGGCTCTTGATCCACCTCAAATTGTTACAATCTATTTTCACCTTGAGTGACTTCAAGCTCCACCTGTTTATCAACTCCACTAGTTTCTGGCACAACTGTGGGCTTCACCATAGATCTAAGCAAAGACTTTTCATCAAAGACAACGTCCTTGCTCAGAATAACCCTATTCTCAGATGGAGACCATATCCTGGAGCCTTTAACTCCATCCCCATAACCCACAAAGACACCCTTCTTGGCTTGGGGCTCTAACTTACCATCACTAACATGATAATAAGATGTACAACCAAAAACTTTTAACTTGGAGTAATCAACAACTTTACCTGACCACAACTCCATAGGTATTTTGCACTCTATACCCGTGTGAGGCCCACGGTTGATCAAGTAACAAGCTGTACTCACCGCCTCTGCCCAGAATCTCCTTTCCAAACCAGTATTAGAGAGCATGCACCTCGCTCTCACCAGCAATGTCTGATTCATCAGCTCAGCTACGCCATTATGCTGTGGCGTATTCCTGACTGTATGATGACGAGCAATCCCCTCATCCCTACAAAACTGATCAAACTCAGACAAGCAGAATTCCAGCCCATTATCAGTTCAAAGTCTCTTGATCTTCTTCCCGGTCTGATTCTCCACCAAAGCTTTCCACTCCTTGAACTTCGAGAAAGCTTCACTCTTATGTTTCATCATGATAACCCAAGTCATCCTTGAGTAATCATCAATCAGAGAAACAAAGTACCTGTGACCTCCCAGTGACTCAACTCGGGAAGGTCCCCAACAATCAGAATGGATGTAATCCAATGTGCTCTTTGTTCTATGAATCGCCTTAGGAAACTTGATGCGGTGATGCTTCCCAAAAACACAATGCTCACAGAAGTCCAAGCTCTTGACCTTGTGGCCACCAAGAAGATCATTCTTCGACAGAATCTGCATCCCTCTTTCACCCATGTGCCCAAGCCTCATATGCCATAACTTAGTCATATCATCATGGTGAACCTCCGAAGATGCAACATTAACAGAATCCATAACCGTGGAACCTTGTAGAAAATACAAAGTACCATGCAGAACACCTTTCAGAACCAGCCTAGAACCTTTGCAGACACACAGAACTCCATCACTCCCTGAGTAGACGAAACCCTTTCTATCCAGCGTAGGAAGAGAAATCAGATTCTTTGTCATCGATGGAACATGCCTAACATCGTTCAAAGTACAGAAACTACCATCATGCGTCCTGATCTTGATTGAACCAATCCCAACTACCTTGCACACAACACCATTTGCCGTAGTAATGATGCCATCAGCTTGCTCATAAGTTGAGAAATAATCTCTCCTTGGTCATATATGGTAAGATGCCCCATAATCAAGAAACCACGCATTAGGATGATTATTTTGCCTAGTAGCAGCTAGAGCAAAATCATCTTCAGAACTGAAATCCCCTTCAGCCACAGCAGCAATACCAGATGTACTCCCAGATTGACTAGCCTTCTTCGGACACTCCTTTTTCCAATGCCCCTTCTCCTTACAGTAGTTACAAACATCATTGGCCTTGGGACCCTTTGAAGATGACTTCTTGCCCTTCTTCTTACTGTCGGTTCCCTTGCCCTTTGTGTTTTTGCCACTAGCAAACAAGCCAGAGGCCTGACTTTCTGTACCTGTACTGTTTGCCTTATGTCGCAACTCTCTACTATGGAGAGAAGATCTAACTTCCTCTAGAGACACGGAATCTTTACCAACAATAAATGACTGAACAAAATTCTCATACGAAAGTGATAAAGACACTAGCAAAATCAAAGCGGCATCTTCATCTTCAATTTTCACATCTATATTTCGCAATTCTAATAACAAAGAATTCAATTGCTCTAGATGGTCTCTGAGTTGCGTACCTTCCTGCATTCGGAGACCGAAGAGGCGTTGTTTCAGAAGCAGCTTGTTGGTTAGAGATTTCGTCATATACAAACTCTCCAACTTCAGCCACAGTTGTGCAGCAGTCTCCTGATTTGAGACCTCGGTGATAATTTCATCCGTGAGACACAGCATAATCGTCGAGTGTGCCTTTTCTTCCAGACCCGCCACATCGCCAGAACTGCTCGTGAAATCCTTCGTTAGCGGAGCCCACAAACCTTGCTGTTTCAGCAAAGCTCGCATCTTGATCTGCCATAAACTGAAACTGTTTCTCCCAGTAAACTTGTTGATTTTCACGTTCAACCCAGACATCTTTTTCCCCGATCAGCCCCGATCTGATGAGCCCGGAATCCGATACACCCACTACGGATCTCACCGGAAAAAGAAACCGCTCTGATACCAGTTTGTTGAGTTGAAGGGAGAAAGAATAGACAATATGAACGAAAATAATAAGACACAAGATTTACGTGGTTCACCAAATTTGGCTACATCCATGGGAGACGGATTCACTATAATAGGTAGCAAGTTACAGACGCCAAGAAATTGGCCAGATTTCTACCTATCTAAGTGCAGAACATAATAGAGTTTACAGAGATAAGAGAGGCACTTTATATGCTGTCTCCACTAAACCCTAAAAAACTGGGCCAAAATGCAATTCGGCCCAAATCAACAGCAGTCCAATAAAGAGATAAGCTATACCGTTGGACCAGGGGCGTCTCCGCCCCCCCCCCCCCCCCCTCCCCCCGGACCCCCAGGCCAGGGTCGCAGAAGCGGCTATTGCAGTATTCAAGGCATACCAATAACTTTAGATGTTAAACGACCATAAAGATATTTTATCAATGACATTATACACGAAGAACCATAGATTTGATAACAACAAGCATTCGACCAAACTCGTAACATTTAACCGAGCATATCATTCATTAGGCTAAACCTTGAACAAACCACATTCAAGATTCAACCTTTCATTGCTTCTATAGGATAATTATGAGAACAATCTACATTAACATACTTATCTAGTAAGAATCACAACACACTATGTACAAGAAGTTCTAATTCCATGTTCTTAGATTTTCATGTCAAAGAGCTAAGAAATTGTACACTTTCCTACCACCCTAACAATAAATCATACAAACACTTCATATACTCAAACAACCCATGGCATAAATGAAGTAAAACATCACATTAAAACACATGAATGCTAAATAACAAATGCTTCAAGAAAGAGTGAAATAGAGGTTCTTACTACATAGATACGGAAGCTTCAATCAATTGCTCTCAAGTACTAACTAACCTAGATAATGAAAATGCATGATTAATCCTACAAAAACTAAGAAAGAAAGAAGGAGAAATTTTGCAGTCCCAAATCGGGAAAAAGAATAAGGGTGAAGAGAGAGGATAAGGTGAGTGTTTATAGTACAAAAAATGCAAGAAAGAAGTATGTCCACCCATTTGTTGTGAGTCGCGATAGCTTCATCGCGACTTGCGACGGATGCAGAATCCAACACTTTGATTTCTTTCTTCTTTTTGTCTCAAGTCCTCCTCTTCTCTTTACTTGTCTTCAATTCTTCAAGTTTTCAAAAGCTCAAATGCAAGTCTTCAAATTTTCAAAGTCTTCAAATTTTCAAAGTCTTCAAAGTTTTTTTAAAAAATTGCCTTGTCATACAAAATCCTCTAGAAAAGTAATAAAAGCGTAAAAGTCGCTTGTAATTCTTCTTAGAG
This sequence comes from Rubia yunnanensis, assembly GCA_037428765.1. NCBI lineage: Eukaryota > Viridiplantae > Streptophyta > Magnoliopsida > Gentianales > Rubiaceae > Rubia > Rubia yunnanensis. The sequence continues at coordinate 90,674,532 of CM075068.1, forward strand.
AATTTCAAGGAAAAATGCAACATCTAAAGCACAAAAGTGTACAAAAGTGAATCCTAAAAGTCCCAAAATAACCATAAAAATGGGCACATCACTATTGGCGGGAAATCATAGCAGCTATTTCCTATATAATTGCTACTATATTATTCTTGGTGGGAAATGAAAGCATCTGTTATTAGAAAATATAACTATATTTAGCAGGAATTTTTACAATAATAGCTGCTATGAAACTGATAAAAATAATAGAGGGGTTGCATTTATGAGACATTCCTACCTATCTTCATTTCTCTAGAGATGTACAATACAACATTCAATATCATTTGTAAGGAGTATTTAGAGGTAAAATACATTGCTTTAATTATGAAGTATATACAAGTTTGGCTTGATGTTCCATTTTGATATTGTAAATATATACAAGTTTGGTTTGATTTGACTTTCTCTAAACTTGAGCTAAATTGAACATGGATGAGAATCATTTAAACCCTCTTCCTAGTGACGGTTTTGATTTTCTTAAAAAAATTGAAACAAGTGCTGAAATTTGGAGAGGTTTACAGGTAAGTAAAAAACAAAGTACAATTATTGCATTGGAATTGCAAAGATATAGAGATTAAGAAAAATAATCCAACGCATTAATGAAAAATGGCATAACTAGTTTTTGGTGATGTTCACCCACCGTCCTTAATGCTCACGCTCCAAAATTTCCCAAATATAAAAGTAATTTTATATGAAAAAAAAGTTGTTACCAAGTGAAGTCATGGTATTTAATATGCAAAACTTGATCCTGCACTACAAATACCCCTCTTCATACATTCAATGTACATGCTTTCTTCATTCACTCTTCTTCTTACCATATCCTCACCCCAAATATTCTATATATAAAGCATGCATGCTCGTGGATTTTGTGATGATATTCATTGGAAGATGAATGTCTCGAATAAACCCGTGAACCATATGTTTCCCCAGTATATCCTCAATTATCTTCATTATAAGGTGATCTAGTGCAACTTCTCTTCTAGAGCCTAGTGTGAAACATGAGATTCAAGTTTTGTTGGTTGACCATGACAAAGAATCCTTATGATCCACAGCTAGAATGCTTGCTCTTAGTTCATGTCAAGGTAAAACTAATTGATGGAGATGCCAAGACTACCACCATAAATGTAGATTTTCCACGTCTTGATCAAACATTTAAAGGTTTTGTTCGGGATCCTCTAAGTGACATGGTGGGACCTCTGACTAGGTCAAGGACGAAGCTTAGAGATGTTGCTTTAAATACTTTGATTGATCGACTTTATGATGAAGAATTGAAGAATGAGTCATCATATACATCTTAGATTTATTGTAAGACAGCCGAACAACTGAAGACATCATGAATAACACTATACTCTTTTTTCTCATTGGGTTTTTAATGAGGTAGTGTGATCACTGTAAAATATTGTAAAATTATTTCATTCTTTATTTTAGATTGTAGAGCTCGGCCATGTGGGCTTTAAAGAGCTGATTTTTGGACCAGTCCATTAGGGTTTTGAAAATATTGAGTTTTATTCTGATTAGAATTAGTTTTGGTAAGATTAGATAAGGTAATATTCATCCAAGGTGTGAAATGGATGAGTTCGGCCATAGCCTTATTTATTTTTAGTTATTTTAGTTAGATGTGGTTTTAGCTTCTTAAAGCTACCATAAGTCGATTCAGTTTCCAGTTGTGATTAGGGTTTGGGGTGAGATTAACCCTATATATATGGGGGCTTATCCTCGAATTTCCTCACCTTTTTATCAATCATATATTAGGACTTTTGATTTCATACTCTGTTGCTTGCGAGCTATTTTCCAATGTTTCTTAACCTCGAGGGCTCATTAAGTACAGATAATCTTGTGTGCTGATCTCGAGGGCTAGTTAGTGAGCCAGTCAAAATTGAGGGCATCCCAAGGGCTAGTGATCTTGAATTTCATCCGGGAAATGAAGGTTTGCAGGCCCCTTCACTCGATCAAAGATTATAATTCCGCAATCTAGAGTTTTCGCAAGGAGATTCATATCACTGATATAAATAATTTTATTCTTTCTAATATTTCTTATAGATCGTCCAGTTACTATTGATTTTTTTTATATTTTCATGTCTCATATGAGGTTAAATTGACCACATTTCACCTTTATTTGTTCACCTTCGGTATACACTTGTCCAATCTCCGGCCTTGGTGAACTATATGAACTTGTATTCATCAAAGAATCAGATCTTATCATTAATAAAGATGGATGATATCCAGTAAAGTATTTCCTTCTGATTTCCATCTTAACAAGGGGTGATAGAGTCTTTGAATCCACCTTGGTTTTGTTGGGACTGCGTAAACCACCTCAACCAACATTAGTATGATATTGTCCGCTTTGGGCCAAACCCACATGGTTCTGACATTGGGTCCAACCCCAAAAGGTATCATACTAATGTGGTAGAACTCTCATTAATATAGTGATCAAAGAATTAGATCTTATCGTTAATAAAGATGGATGATATTCAGTAAAGTATTGCCTTCTGTTGTCCATCTTAACGGGGGTGATAGAATCTTTTAATCCACCTTGATTTTGTTGGGACTGCCTAAGCCACCTCAACCAACATTAGTATGATATTATCCGCTTTGGGCTAAACTCACATGGTTCCGATATTGGGTCCAACCCCCAAAAGGTCTCATACTAATGTGGTGGAACTCTCACTAATATAGTGATCATTTAGTCTCTCAACTTTCAATGTGGGACTTGGATTGAACCCACCCAACAATTTCCCCCCTCAAACCAAGGACCACATAACAATTTCATTCATCCTTCTGGACCATCTTTTACGCTGCCACACTTGTGCGACACGCCACCCAACAACCACCTTGGTCAGGATGACTTTCGACACAAGGCACAACTGCCACCGCCAAGGGCACAACCGAGAGCCTCCACGTTGGGCACATACGCAGTACCCATCTCGAGCACAACCATGGCTCTGATACCACTTATTGGGACTGCCTAAACCTCTTCAACCAACATTACTATGACATTGTCTCTTTTGGACCAAACCCGCACGGTTTTGATATTGGGTCCAACCCTAGAAGGGCTCATACTAATATGATGGAACTATCACTAATATAATGATCAATTAGTCTCTCAAATTCGAATGTGTGATTTGGGTTGAACACACCCAAATAATTTCTAAGCCTGATAACACGTTCCCTTTCTTAGCCCTTGCTTCCTGTGTAGCTTGTACATGGAAATCAAACATTTGTCCCCTGAACTCATCAAGAACAGCAACAAATTGGTTATAAAAAATATCCTGAAAACTGATGAATCCCCTTGCTTTTCTTATCACAATCCTTATCATAATATGGTTGAATCAGTACTTCACCTCCACTAGTAACTAAATTACATGCTGCAACTTTTTCAGTGTTATAAAAAATATCCTTTTGTGTCCTGCACTCATCCTCTTTGTCAAAAAGTTTTGCTTAAGGGTGGCAAATAGACTAAAGGGTCGAATATGGGTTGGGTATTATTTGTAATTAAAAAATATGTGTATGACTCATTTGAACTCATTTTTATGATGAAACGAAAAATGGGTTGGATCAAAATGACTCATTTGAACTCATTTTTATGATGAAACGAAAAATGGGTTGGATCAAAATGGATCGAGCTGAAACACGCTTAACTCGCGGGTCAAAAATCATCCAACTCATTGGTAAAAATGGGTAAACCTGCGAGTTTTAACTCAAATATGAACTCATATCGGTTTATTTACTAACTCATATGGATAAAGCCTGCGTGTTTCAAAGCATATCTTGACCCATATGAGTTTATATACCAACCCATGTGGGTAAACCCGTAGGTGTCAACCTCTATCTTAACTTATACGGGTTTATATACCGACACATGTGGGTAAGGGTAAACCCACAAATTTCAACATATATGAGTAAACCCGTGGTCAACCCACAAACTCAACCTGCCCAAACTAATTTTTTTAATTACCCATTTAATTCATTACCCATTTTACCCACACATATTTAAAATTAGAAAACCAACTTGAACCTCAGGGTGCAAGTCTATATTGCCACCCCTAGTTCTCCTTTATAGCCTTCCTGGTTGAACGAAAGCCCTAAGATATGCATGGAAAAGAAGGTCAAATTAACCCCGAAAAACGTTATCCAAAAATGAATTTGACCTAAAGTTTCAGGGCAGGAATATCCACTTTTCATTTTAAAGAAAAAGAAAGAAAACATATTTATTCTGACGGCCGACGAAGGGAAGAAAACGAAATGATGTCCCTGAGCCGGGGGGTGAAATACATCAGTTTTTTAACACAACCCATTGCCATATATAAACCATTTCAATCGAATTTCATGAGCCTTCCATCAAAGTCCTAGCATGTAACCCTAACCTCATCAAAAGTTACAAATATAATAAATTAGTCGGACTATTGTACCTACTTTTTTTTCTGCACACCCTTTGTTAGACTACATTTATCAATGAGTCAGTCCAATCAAAATTTTCAATTAAATATTATATTTTTCCCATTTACCTATACAATTCAAAATTCAATCAATTTATTAATTTCTTTTTGAATGTTTATCAGTGACTCAACCCAATCAACCTTTATCTCTTAATATATTATTTTAATACAAATATAAATGGTATATTTTGACATATTAATTATTATAAATAATATTTAAATAATAATACATTTGAAGTTTGTAAATAAGTATTTTCAATGATTAAAGATATAATAAATTAAACTATGGAAAAAGAATCTCATATATATCAATTTAATGTTAAATTGTGACAAAATTGATCTCTATTTATAGGAAATAAAAAAATATAATTTATTATAATTAATTTATTTTTAAAAAATAAAAAATACATAATTTGAAATCAAATATTCAGATATGGAGATAAATGAACTAAGGTAAAATACTGATATGACCCTATGTTTTGAAGGTTTGTGCTAATATGATCCTGTGAAGTTGAAAAGTGTTATTGTAGCCCTGTGTTTTGCATCAGAAGTGCCGATATAACCTTTTGGCACTATTGTGGCGTTGACTTAGTAATTTCCAGCAGTGACCAAAATAAAAAGACTAAACTACCCCTAGCATTCAAATTACAAAGAGATGGACTAAAATACCATAGGGTTCTTCTTCCTCTTCATTTCCAGAAGCACCACCACCACCACTGTCACCATTGTTGTCACCATCACCACCGAGCTGCCACCGCCGCTCCACAGTGCTACCACCATCACCACCGCGCTGCCACCACCGCTGCCAGAAACACAAAAAATCACAAATCATCGATCAACATCGCCCACCGATCAACAAAGAATCACAAATCAAAACTCAAACAAACACAGAAAATTGGACAAAGAAACACAAATTGAAAAACTCAGAAACACAAATTGAAAAACTAAACATCGGACGAACACTCCACCAATGCTCCACCACCACCACCACCACCGCTCCACCACCACCGTCGCCGCTCCACCACCACCACCAATCGACGGAAACCCTAGCCCCACAACTCTTCTCCAACCACCGATTAAACCTTAGCCCCACCGTGATGGCAAATGAGCCCATCCCACCGCCGCACAGCGTGCATACTCACCGAGCAACGAGCTCCAGCGGCCAGCCCAACCTAAACCCTGTCGCAAAAATATTCGAGCCAGACCCAAGCCCCGCCAAAGGAATCGATGACGGAGAAGAAAAAGAAGAAGAAAATGGAATCGAGGAAGGAGAAGAAAAAAGGGAAAAAATTTGTGGTTAATAGGCAATGAGGGCATAATTGTCCTTTTACAGTTTTTGTTTTTTATTTTTTTAAACAGGGGTATAAAAGTCATTTCATGTATTTTCGGCCAAATTTAGGCCTCCAGAATTATATTAGCACATTCTAACAAAACACAGGATTACAATAGCATTTTCTAACTTCAAAGGATCATATTAACACAAACCCTCAAAATATAGGATTGTATGACCACTTAACTCAATGATTACTTCCCATTTTTTCAGTTATCTTGGCAACATCACCATCTTTATCACACAAACTTACAAAATCACCAACAATAGTGTCAGAAGCAGACTTTAACAATTGCATTTGCATGTGAATATTGATAAGGAAAACTAAAGTTGCATTCACTGGCTTCCTGAAAACATCTCTTGGTAACATTAGCTTTGCACTAGTTCCTTCTTTTTATAAAGTTGTCCTCTCTACCTCACGAACTACTCTAACTGAACTCTCGTAAAACTAGTGCTGTGAATCTGTAACCCAAATCGAGAACCCAACACGGACCGATACGACCAAACTCAACCCGAAACTCGATTCTAACCTGAGAAATATCGAGCCAAACTCGAATCCTATACGATCGAACTCTACCCGATACCTGAATCTGACCCAACAAATATCGACTAGAACCCAAACCCGACAGGACCAAACTTAACCTAAAATCTGATTCTGACCCGAGAAATATCAATCCGAACCCGCACCAGACATGACCGAGCTTAACCAGAACCCGAATCTGACTTGAGATATATCGACCCAAACCCGCACTTAACACGACCGAACTCAACCCGAAACCCGAATCTGACCCGAGATATGTTATGGAAATATCAAGGTTTAAACTGCAAATTAAAAGAAATCAAGATGAAATTTTTGGATTGCATTAATCGGGTCATAAACTTCTAACTACTGCACGTTGCATAATAATTTTTAATATTACAACTAAAACTTTTACCTTTCTATAATCTTAATTCAACCCCATTTTTCCATAGTCATATGGAAAGACGATGTTTCCCAATACTTTGCCTAGCATGCTAAATTATAACAACTAAAGTAAAGTATTATTTACAAAATATCATCCAATGAACAAATACTTATTGCTACTGATGTGGAAGTTATCATCAAGGTGAAAGTTTTGCACTAAAAAAAATAGTCAAGAAAGTTTGTGTTATAGAAAGTGCAGTAACAATAGATTACATGAAATCAACTGTGTTGTGTTATTTATGAATGATTATAGTTAAATGTTTGCATCTAACTATAAATGCTTGATTTCATAAAAAAAGGTAAATTAACTTATTTATAATTAAGATCATCATTTATACTTGTTTAAGAAAATAAGAGATAATTAGCATATATAAATGAAAGTAATAGTTGATCTACAATCAACTTGTATTTCATCAAGTAGCATAATAACCTGATCTAGAATGAGCCAACTCAAAATATACATGAATTCAATATGAAACATTATAACTAATATGATCAAATCCGGTAGCAAATTAACTCGTACAAAAAACGACAAGAAAGTAACCCGGCCCAAAAATAACCCGGCACAATCCAACCTGACCCGATCTAACCCAAGAAAAAAAATTACACGACAATAACCCGACCCGACCCAACCCAAAGAAAAAAAACTGATCCATTTCAAATTGACACGACAGCAACCCGACCCAGGAACAAAAATCTAACACGTTTCAACCCAACCCGACCCGACAACTAAGAATCGACACATTTTCAACCTGACCTGTTTTAACCCAAACCATTTGCTACCCAACACGAACCCAACACGATTACCCAAATTGACACCACTTCATAAAACTCAACGATACTACCATGGCCATAACACCCGGTAGGTTCAAAATTCTCATTGTTTTTATCACTCCTTTTATATTCTCAATCCCGGGCTAATCACTGTCACAAAATTCATTTAGTTCTGAAAATGTGAAAGGCTTAATGATTTAGCCTCTGTATTAATCTCAATATATATAGTACAATGAGGTGTATAAAAGGAATGTACAACTGTGATCTTATCACAATGACAACTATGATCTTATCACTAACACTAATTAGAATCAATCAAATATCAATCAAATATCTTCTATCCTTACACCCCCCCCCCTCAAGCAAAGCGTCGGATGAACCGAGACGGCAAGCTTGGATCTGAAAAACTCGAATAACGATCGAGAGAGACCTTTAGTGAAGATATCAGCAACCTGAAATGAAGTAGGCACATGACTAACCCGAAGCTTTCCAGATGCAACGAGTTCCCGAACAAAGTGGTAGTCAATGTCAATGTGCTTCGCCCATTTGTGAGTAACAGGGTTTTGAGCCAGAAAGATTGCACTATTGTTGTCACATAACAAAAGAGGCGCACGAGACAACGGAAAATGGAGATCACGCAGTAGATGAGTCAGCCAGACAACCTCTGCAGCGGTGTTGGCCAAGGCACGATATTCCGATTCAGAACTGGATCGTGAGACTGTAGGTTGTTTCTTGGCACTCCAGGATACAAGGTTCCCACCAAGAAACACTGCATAACCATAGGTAGAACGCCGAGTCTCGAGGAAACGTGCCCAATCAGCGTCTGAATACCCCATCACCTCAGTAGATGACACAGAGCTGAAAGAGAGACCAAGATGCATAGTTCCACGAACATAACGAAGGATGCGAATCACAGCAGCAAAGTGATCATCCCAGGGATCCTGAAGAAACTGACTAACTGAATTAACTGCAAAAGTCAGATCAGGATGAGTGATGGTTAGGTACTGAAGATCACCGACGAGCGAGCGGTATAAGGTGGGATTGGCAAAATTCCCACTGGTACTGCTATGAAGCTGAGACTGTGGCAGAAAAGGGGTGGAAACTGCAGCAGCATCAATCATACCAGCTCGACGCAGGATATCCCGAGCATACTTGGCTTAACTCAAGAACAAGCCAGACCGGGACGAAGAAACCTCTAAGCCAAGGAAATAGTGAGCATGGCCCAAATCCTTGATGGAAAACTCCCGATCAGTGTGGGCAATGAACTGGCAGATCAGAGCTGGATCATTGCCTGTGAGGATGATATCATCAACGTAGAGCAGAAGGTAAAGCAAGGTGGTACCCTGGGAGTAGACAAACAATGACGTGTCAGCGGAACTACACCAAAAACTAAGAGTGCAGAGATAGGTACTGAAGCGCTGAAACCATGCACGAGGAGCCTGTTTGAGGCCATATATGGCCTTTCGCAAGCGGTAAACATAATCAGGACGAGTCGGATCTTTGTAACCAACAGGTTGAGCCATGTAAACTGGCGTATCAAGAACACTATTTAGGAAGGCATTTTTAACGTCGAGCTGATGAAGAGGCCATCTGCGCATGGTAGCAATGGCAAGGACGGTACGAACTGATGCGGCCTTGATCACAGGACTGAAGGTGTGCTCAAAATCGAATCCAGGAACCTGCGAATATCCCTTAGCAACAAGGTGGCCTTTATGACGATCAACGGTACCATCAGGCTGGTACTTCAGACGGAACACCCATTTCGATCCAACAATATTGACACTGGGTGGACGAGGAACTAACTCCCATGTATTTTGCTGACGAAGGGCAGTCATTTCCTCATTCATGGCAGCAACCCATTGTGGATTATGAAGTGCAGCTCGATAGTCGCGAGGCTCTGTTTGGGCAAGCAAGACCGAAAGAAGACCGGTGGCAACAAAATCTGGAGGCAGATCTTTGGTTCGACGAGTACCATCTTGATGGCGAGTGACCATATGATACGTTCGTGCAGACTGCAGATCATCAGAATCAGAGTCAGACGACGATGAACTAGAGAACATCGGAGTGGTTGGAGATGGAGGCGGAGTATCCAAAATGGTGTTCGAAACCGGTGCTGGAGGCGAGACAGTTATCGAACCAGGAGAGCACAGCAAACAAGGAGGAGGAGTCACAGTCTGCTCTGCTGGAGAAACCACAGACTGAACAACTGGTAAGTCAGCATCAACAAAAGCAGAAACATCTAAGGAAGAAAAAGATAATTCTGAACGATCGGCTGGAGCAAGAGGGAAGCAAGCCTCATCAAACCTAGCATGGCGAGTGATGTAGACACGTCTGGTGGCTTGATCCAGGCACTGGAAACCTTTGTATTGAGAGTTGTAGCCAATGAAAACACAAGGGATGCTTCGGGGAGAAAGCTTGTGCTCTGCATAGGAACGGACAAAAGGATAAACTCTGCAGCCAAAAGGGTGAAAGTTGGAGTATACTGGTTTGCGATCATATAGTAGTTCATACGGAGATGCCCCATCGAGGACTGGTGTTGGCAGTCGATTGATAGTATGAACTGCTGCTCCAAAAGCGTCATCCCAATAAGATAGTGGTAAATGGGAATAGAATAGCATAGTAAGCCCCATCTCAGTGACATGTCGATGTTTACATTCGGCCCGTCCGTTCTGCTGAGGTGTATGTGGACAAGAGATTTGATGATGAATTCCCTTTTTAGCAAAATGAGCCCGTAGGCGATTATTAATAAATTCCGTTCCCCCATCGCTTTGAAAGACCTTGATGCGGGCAGAGAGTTGATTCTCTACGAATGCCTCAAACTGGAGATAGATATCCACAAAATCTTATTTGCGGCGGAGAGGGTAAAACCAGGTAAAGCGCGAGTGATCATCAACAAATATGGCATAATAGGCAAAACCGTTTCCAGACAATACAGGAGAAGGTCCCCATAAGTCACAGTGGACTAAATCAAACACATGCAAAGCTCTTTTATTATTCTCAACAAATGAAAGCCTTTGACTTTTTGCCTTAACACAAGGGGCACAGGTGTGGGGAGTAGGCAACACAGAAGAAACAGATAATACCCCAGCTTTATCTAAAAGGGAAATAATATTATGGGACACATGTCCGAGGCGGGCATGCCACAATTCAAAAGATGCCCGAATTTTAGTATTCTGAATAAAAGTAATCAATGTTGCCTCTCCACGATCCAGCACGTAGAGCCCATTCTCACTGCGGCCCCTTCCCATGACTGACCTGGTTACCTTGTTCTGAATAATAAAGGATTTGTCATAAAAAATGATCAGAACACCAAGATCACGGGTTAACTTGCTAATAGACAGTAAACTTTTGGTAATATGGGGCACAACGAGCACATCAGTTAATCGCAAAGACGGTGTAAGCTTAGAATCACCATGATGTGTAATAGAAATATGAGAGCCGTTTCCAACAAGAACTTGAGAATTACCAGTATAAGGAGTGACACTTTCTAAAACAGAGGAGGAAGATGCCAAATGACTGGTCGCACCTGAGTCGATGTACCAATCAGAGACACGAGCAGCTGGTTCAAGTTGGAATGAGGACTCGACAAGCTGAGTAGATTCTACGGGACGAGGAACCAAACGATAGCACGAATTTGCTGAATGACCTAGTTTTCTGCACTACTGACAGACCAGACCTTCACCACGTCCACGATCACCACCAGAGCATCCACCATGTCCACGGCCACCGAAACGGCCTCCACGGGCAGCGCGTGTGCCAGACGCGCCGCCACCACGCGCCGGTGCGTGATCCCACGCGCGACCACCTGCTGGACGATCGGCCGCCAGAAAAATGGTGGACTGGGCTGCTGATTGAGTCTGAACACTATTGTTGCCATCTCCTGAGAGAGTGGAGAGAAACTTCATGGTTTTCGGCCCGGGCAACAATGTCGACATAATTCGGCGTCGGCGAAAGATTCATAATGGGGGCGCTGAAATCTCTGTATTCTGGGCCGAGAGCAGTGACAAACCACAACACCTGATCATCATTGGAAGGGGCAGCATCCATGGCGGCGAGTTGGTCGAAGATGGCCTTGAACTTGAGATGCAGGTCGTGCATTGAGCCGGTGCGGCGGAGATTAAGTACTTGAACACGAAGCTTGAGAATGCTGGACTTGCTCTTGTTCTGATATACTGCAGAAACAGTATCCCAAATTTGCTGGGAAGTTTCACAGCCGAGGACCTCCGCCATGGCTTTCTCGGAAAAAGACGAGAAAGGAAGACCGCAAAGCTTCTGGTCTTCGTTGATCCATGATTCACGGGCAGCAACAGCAGTATCATAGGTTTCCTTTTCAGCGGCATCACCTGGTGACAAAGAGGCGGCAGAAGAAGGTGGTGATGGCACGGGCGGACATGGATGGGATCCGTCCAAAAAATGGAAGAGATTCTGTGATCTGAGTATGTGGCGAACCTGGGTTTTCCAAAGCATGAAATTCCCAGATGATAGTTTGATGTTGAGCATGTGGATTAGGGTATTATATGGTAGCTTTTCATCAGAAACAGCAAGATTGGAAGTTGACATGGTGATGGGGAGGTAGTGCTGCGAAATGAAAAGAAAAGGTGTAGCAGCAGTAGTGCTGCGAAATGAAAAGAAAAGGTGTAGCAGCAGTAGTGCTGCGGAAAAAAAAAGAGGAGAGATGGATCAATGCTCTGATACCATGAAAATGTGAAAGGCTTAATGATTTAGCTTCCGTATTAATCTCAATATATAGAGTACAATGAGGTGTATAAAAGGAATGTACAACTATGATCTTATCACAATGACAACTATGATCTTATCACTAACACTAATCAGAATCAATCAAATATCAATCAAATATCTTCTATCCTTACAAGTTCGACCACTCGCTTCCAAACTACAAAATTTGCAGTGTCCAATTTTAGAAATTCATCAACTAAAAATTCCCCATTCAATCACTTAGTCCTATTGATTTTTCCACCTCTACTTCATCAAGAATAGGTGCATAAAAGTCAACAAAATGTTCAACAATATTCAGGTGATCAATTTCTCCATTATTCCAATTCACTAAATCATCTTTATCACTGATTTCAACAAATTCATAAAAATCCTCTTTTTTTCCAGTCTCAACCACATTATCAATATTAAGTACCTTAGGGCCAATTAATTGTGCTCAAAACTAAAATCAATCTGAATTTTACCTCTGTAAACTGAAGATCCGTGTTCTTCAGCAAGATTCTCCACATGATCTTCTATGTTGTGCTTGTTTACATGATTTTGCACCATCACCATATATGCTTTGAGGTATCCCTTCATAGATTACATATTTTCGTTGATTTCGGCCCTGTATTTTCTAGTTTTCTCCAGTGAACCCTGAATTTCGTTGTCGCGAAGCACGATCTGATGTCAGTGTTCTTGAATTTCAGCAGTGAACTTTGACTCCAACTCTTTGAGTTGCATCTCCACAAGTTAAACTGATGTTTCCCGCATGGATGTCGATAATCAATGCTCTAATGCCATTTTGTTATGATCTTGCTAATATCCAAAGAATTACAGACTAAACCTTGTTTGAGAACGAATTGAGAAGAGGAGAATGTTGAACTAAAGAGAGAAAATAGACAAATCGTGATCTTTCTCTCCAAAATATGCTAATTGGTTCTTCAATTATGACCTTTACACATGTCATTCTTACTCTAACTGGACACCTACAATCAGTTTATATTCAATTAGGAAAACGGTTTCAATCTGAGTTGTTATACTGAGCTCTTGGTGCTTTCTTGTTCCCAACGACGATGCCGTTTTGCTTCTTATTTGAAAATGCCCTAAGCTCCCTTTCTACCTTACTTCCTAACAGCCATCTGATCGACCCAGTAAAAGTAAGATTAGCCACTGATCTTTGCGCGGGTTTTACAGCAGGATTCTTTTATTTTTTCCGTTTCAAAATTAAAATAACACCATTAGTTACCTAGGGGGAAAACGCCATTGTTGAAAATTCTAAAACAAAAATATTTATTTATCGAGAATCAAAATGGAACTGCCATCACCAACTTTCGGGACCGCTAAATGATTCATCTAAAATAACAAAAAAACATGTCCAATTAAAAGCATGATCAGGATTCAAGTAGTAATCATCGTCTTTGTGCATGACCAGCTGTTAGATTATTGTTTATAGCCGTCTAAAACAAACATTTTCTACGTTGAATTACGCTAGTTAACTTCTAGCTAGCATGACCAAGTCAAAATCGAATCAACCAACTTCTAAGATTTATAAGTTTCAATATCTTAATTTATTTCCTTTCTTTTATCCATTCTTACCTATCTTTTAGAAAATATTAATCTTGCCAGCAAATTTTGGATTGGCATTTCTCCAGTTTCTTGTACTTTATGCAGTCATTACTTACATTTCAAGTTTTGGATTAGGTTCGTCCTAATTATATTGTTTCTTAATTCTTTATTGATTCTTTAATGGATACATTTGTTGACAAATTAAGAGGGAGGTTAGCTTCATGCTTATCTAATCCAAACCAAAGCATTATTATATTTTAATAAAGATCATGCTCGTCATTCTCCTATTTGAATAATGTTAATGCAAAAGTTTGCATGGGCTTGGCCTGGAGCTAGCTGTCTGGGGCCTATTGGAGTTGTTACAAGAGCTCTGATATGGCTTCTGTTTAGGCCTGTTTCCGACATGATTCCAGCATAGGTGGGTACATGTAAAAGAACACGGATCACTCAGGGTAGGGCGGCGCGTGGTCGCGCCCGCTCTAATGCCCAAGTCTAACCTGATAATATGAGTGTGGAAAGGGTGATGCTACAGCATCGTGAAGCTTGTAGTAAACTTACCCTAAAATGAAGGCATGCTCCTCATTTTATAGTTGTAGGGTTTGGTCTTTGTTTGGGTTGGATAATGGGTCTTTGGGGCCTGGTAAATAGGAGTATGAGCCTTAAACCCATACATTATCAAGTTCCCCTACGAGGGATATAAAAAGCACAACGAAGACCCCATGGAACTGGAAAATAGCTGAAGGGCCAAATTTTACATCATGTTTAAAAGAAGTTTTCCAAGAATGAGAAAGAAGTTGTTAGAAGCCAGCCAGTCAAGGAAAGAACTGGAAATCATGCAATGAAATTCACGCATTTCGTTTCCTTACTTACCGGGCGACTTTCACTTGGAAGATATTTCGCAGATGAGCTCTGTTCATATCTTCTATATAGATGAACTAGCGGCAATTCCTAAAACTAACCACAGGAGTTACATTCTTTCTTTCGACTTTCTTGTCTTGTTAAGAATCAGTTAGCCTTCTTTTTTCCTATATCATATAGTTCGAATTATATATGGTTAGTTATAACTAATGAGACATTCCCCAGTTTCATTCATAAAGAGGTAAGTAGTAAAGGCGGAAATTAAGACAACAAAAAAAGAATCTAACCTTCAAGTATTAAAAATTAAATCGTGACAGGTTTGGGCCTTGGTGGTGAAACCCACTGAGTGAGAACTTTCAAATTAAGAGAAACCCTGGAATTAATAAAAGGGAAAAATCATGTTTTCCAAAAACAAAGGTTCAAAAAGTTTAAATAGGGATAGGTTTTGTTTCAGAAAGTTTAAATAGGGATAGGTGCAGAGTCGTTCTAACAAATGAAGTTGGATGCGGTAGTAGAGAAGTTTTTCCATCAACAATAAAGTAAGTATAAGTATTAAGGATGAAGTTCAGGATAAACGTATATACATACGTAGTGAATAGTATATTAAATGAGTAATGACAGCCCGAACAAATCTATACTTTTTCTATGAAAAACCAAAGAATTGGTGTGAATAGATTCCACATTGAAGAAAGAATCTAATATTCATTGATTAAATTATTTACTCCATAGTCTGATAGATCTTTTCAATAATTGATTAATCGGACTAGAAAAAAGATAGAGTCTTATTCTACATGCCAATGTCGGCAACAATGAAATTTTAAGTTAAGAGGAAAACATGTCGCCTTTAAAAATTGTGAGGGTTCAAGCCCCTCTATCCCCAAATAGACTATTTGACTCCCCAACTATTTCCCTATCCATCTTTTTGTTATCGGTTCCAAATTCCTTATCCATTCACTCGATTCTCTTAGAATTGACCGGGGCAGAAATTTTCCTATCACAGTCTAGATAACTTCCTAGCACTCTTAGTTCAGTTTGGTAGAACGTGGGTCTCTAATACCCAATATCGTAGGTTCGGTTCCTACAGAGCATGATTGTTTAGTCTTGTTATCTAATTGCAAGGAAATAACTAAACTAACTTCAAGAACAAATATTGGACCATAAAGAAAAGGCTCAAAAGATAGGAGCTAGTTGGCATTTGAGATCAGATTACGGCAAAGAAGTGAACGGAAGCTACCCTTTAAGCCATCGGGTTAGGAATAAGACCTGGCTTAAAAAGAATCATAGAGCACCACACCTTGGTGTGCTTTCTAGATCTCGCCCCTTTTTTTGCAATTCCATTTGTCACGAAGACTCGAGCATCCTCTCGACCACATAGGTAGGGATTGCTCAATGGCCTCTCAATCTACTGATGACTTGTCTCCCAAAGACATGAGACATATCATATAATAGAAATAGAAGGATAAAGTCACTTTCTTTATTGCATACGGGAATCGGGGCACTGGAATGCTGGATCGAGTCAGTCAGAAGCTTTCCCTCCAACCGTGGGAAGGAAGTAGATTAAGTTCCTGGGGTTTTTCTTCGTAAGAGTCAATCCTAATAACGCAAGACTGGATTAAATATCTGAATGCCATGCAAGCGAATAGGAAAGTAGTTTTTATATGCAGGAAGCATATTCCTAACGTGGGAGGTCCCTAAAAACCATTAGCCACCTCGAGCGACATGAAGGACGAGGGGAAAATTACCCTTCCACACCCACAGCCCTCCTAGGGCAATATAGTAATTGCGCTATTGTTACCTTAATAGGTCTAACCATTGCAATTGATAGAGTGGGAGTATGAGCTAATTCTTACATGGCTTCATAAACTAGACTTGAGAACAGCGAGTGTCTCAGTTAGATATATATATATATATATATTATAGATCTGCATAACTGCCCAATGCACAGTGTCACACAAGAAGGAAATGAGATGACTGATTGATGGATAGGGTACAATTTTCTACTCCTAAATACAACTTGGTACTCCTTCTTTCTCTATGAGCATATCAGGTGCCGCTCTACCGCACCGATGCTGGTTATTCCACACCCCCCTCCCGTTCTAGAATCTTCGTATAAAAAAATATTACATTGGATATGCGAGTTTCCTCCATTCTATAAACAGTTGATATGCGACTTATTCTTGCTCTAATAGGCTAAGCTAAGAAAATAAGCAAAGGTACCTTAAGCGATAGGCATGTGTTCCTCTTTCCTCGCTCTATGACTACAACTGAAGTCAAAAAGACCATTTTAGGTTTAAAAAAATAGTCTCTCTTGGAATGGAAATACAATAAAAAAATTTAATAACTCACATATCTCTCATCAATCGGTACTAGTTGAAGTAATTTCAATTCCACCATTAGTTTGATGATAAATGCGGAACTAAACACGATGGATAAAAAAAGAGCCCCCGTTGGGAGTTTCATTAAGCTTCATGTTCCCATTTTAACAGAAAATAGAGAGATAATTGATGTGTTTATTTAATCCACCGGGACTGTCGAGGCTCGAACCTGCAGCTTCTGCCTTAACACGATGGTACTCCGCCCAATTGAACTACAATCCCAAGAAAATTAGGTGTACAACCTAAAAATATATAAATATTATATATATATATATATATATATATATATATTTAAATACGCTAGACTCATAGTGGGCTAATTCATGAATTGACTCATAACTATATAAGCTATTCTGATATTAAGAGATTCAATATAGATGAGTGGAAGTGGACCTTTGATTTCCTTGGATCATGTAAGAATTCGTCGTCCGATTTAACCTGTTTGTTCTTGGATGCTCTATAGAAATCCATGGTTATTCCTGTCCAAAGGTCTTCATTTGGAGTCACAAGAGCAATCTCTTTTTCTTTTTTTAACGATTTCTTTTTTTTTATGGTAATGCAATGCAAGAAGTCGGAAATCGGATTCTTTCTAATGACGAAAATAGCTTTTATCTTATGTGATATTGATTAAAATCCAAAATTTCGATAATGTTAGAAGACGCATGTCAGTATCTGATGATTAGATACCTATGGTCGGTATATCTTTGAAAGCTCAGACGGGGAGAATAAATGGACTCCTCGATGTCGCGTTGCTGAACAATGAGAGGCATTGGGATAATGCATGTCTAAACATCGTGGACGCTTGTCGGAATGTCGTTGCTAGCAGATGTCCCTGTTCATCAAGGTGGAACTCTACATCTTGACTTTGTCTCTCCTGGTCATTGATCTGTGGCATAGCCCTGTTACTGTCAGCTTGGATTCTACCTTGCGACTCTGTAAATTTTCTACCAGGGTTGCGCTTCACAGCCCCGTTGACGTCGGTCGGGGCTCTACGTCCGGGCCTTCTAAATTATAATCAAACTCTCTTGTTTTGGCCTCATTAATTCTTCAGGCAGAACCATATTTTGCTGCCTACTGCGTCAACCTAGACTCTTCACTGCAGCTCCATAAAATCTGCATGGGTCGTGCATGTCCTGCCCTTCAAAATTATGACCGAACATTCTCATTTCAGCCTCATTAATTCTTCAGGCAGAAGCGTGTTTTGCTACTTGTTGCGTCAATCTGGACTCTGCATGACAGCTCCATAAATTATTCCTAGGTCGTGCATGGCAACCTTCTGGTGTTGGCCTGGGATCTTCGTCCTGGCTTCCTATATCATGATCGAACACTCTCGCTTTGGCCTCATTAATTCTTCAAGCAGAAGCATGTTTTGATGCATGGTCCATCACCCTGGACTCTGCATGCAACTCCGTGAAATTATGCCTGGGTCGTGCATGGCGGCCCCTCTAGCGTCGGCCTGGGTTCTACATCCAGGCATTCTAAATCATGACCGAACACTATCATTTTAGCCTCATTAATTCTTCAGGCAGAAGCATGTTTTGCTGCCTGTGGCGTCAACTTGGATTCTACATGGCAGCTCCGTGAAATTTTGCCTGGGTCGTACATGGCGACCCTTCTGGCATTGGCCTGGGCTCTGCATCCCGGCCTTCAAAATCATGAACGAACACTATCGTTTCAACCTTATTAATTCTTCAGGCAGAAGCATGTTTATTGCCTGCTGCATTTATCTGGACTCTGCATGGTAGCTCTGTGAAATTCTGCCTAGGTCATGCATGGCGACCATTCTCGCGTCGGCTTGGGCTCTACGTCCTGGCCTTCTAAATCATGATCGAACACTCTCATTTTGGCCTCATTATTCTTTAGGAAGAAGCATGTTTTGCTGCCTGCTCCATCAACCTGGACTCTGCATGGCAGCTCCGTGAAATTCTGCCCGAGTCGTGCATGTTCTGGCGTCGGCCTGAGCTCTGCGTCCTAGCCTTCTAAATCATGACCAAATGCTCTAATTTTGGCCTCATTAATTCTTCAGGCAGAACCATGTTTTGTTGCCTGCCGTGTTAACCTAGACTCTACATGGCAGCTCCGTGAAATTCTATTTGGGTCGTGCATGGCGACCCTTCTGGTATCGGTATGGGCTCTGAATTCTGGCCTTCTAAATCTTAACCGAGCACTCTCGCTTCAGCCTCATTAATTCTTCAGGAAGAAGCATGTTTTTCTGCCTACTGAGCCAATCTAGACTCTGCATGGCAGCTCCGTGAAATTCTGCCTGGAGAATCTTGATGGGTCTTGTACCTTTTTTGCTGTTGGCAGTCAGGGAGGCTTGTCATCTTTTTTTCGTTTAATGTTCTAAGGTGAAATGTATTCCATCTTTTTCTGGATTTATACCCGTACCATCTCCTCTATTTTGCAAATGTACTGGTAGTGAGGGCATCTTCCTGGCATAGCTTTTGCTTACTTGTTTTTTTACTTTGAATTGGCCTAAGAAGGCTGGCTAACATCTCCCTGGTTGTGCGGATCATGGGTGTTTTTCATCAGCCTTAAGAGGCTGCCTGCAGGTCCCTGACTGTCATAAACCCTGAGCTGCTTATGTTGACTTATTGTTCTTGGCCTGCATGTCTGGCTATTATAAGCTATGGATGCTTATTTTTAACCTGTTGGTTCTAGCTGGCGCATATCTGACTGTTAGAAGTCAAAACTTCTTACCCTGGCCTGTGGGGGCTAACTTGCATCTCCCTGCCATCGTGGGCTTAGGTGTGCTTTTAATTTTTCCCTACTAGTGTGAACCATGTGCGTTATCCTGCATCTCCCTACTTGCGTGGGCTGGGTTTACTTCGGCCTTATGGGGCTGCCCTATAAGACATAACATTTCATACTATCTTGTTACAACTTGGTGGATAACACTAACATGTGTTAGTTTATATGACATCAGCATGCATTCATTATTTGTCAATAATATGATCCTTCTCTTTACCTCCCTCTCTATCCCCACTGAACAGGCAAAGGATTTATCAGCGCCCTGCGTGAACATGCTGAGGGGTGATTATTATCTTTCCATTCCAGGCTGAGGGTTAATCATGTTGTGGCTAAACTTTCTTTGCCTGAGTCGGCTTATCTACCACTCTTGGTGGTTGATGATGCAACCTCCTTTGTCATGTAGCTATTTCATCGTGTGCATGTGCTTTGCATTCTCGCTGCATTGAAGCATTGTGATCCGGCCTGCAGTTCATTGGTTGTCGTGAGTCAGAGCTTCTTGTTGCAGCCTGGCAATCTGGCATTGCGCTCTGTGGCTAACGTGAATCGGAGCTGCTAATTTTGAGAACTTAGGATCCCTGGCTGTCGTGAGCCAGAGCTGCTTGTTGCGTCCTAGTGGTCTAGCCTGTGCTTTACGGTCATGGTTGTGGCCAGAGCTCTTTTCTTTGATTGTTTGGATCTGGCCTGTGACCTGCTGGCTGTTGGGGCCAAGATTGCAATTTTGGCCTGGGTCAAGCTCATTACTCGACGGCTATGGTTGTGGCTGGAGTACCTTTTCCTTTGCCTGTTTGAACCTGGCCTGCGATATGCTAGCTGTTGGAGCCAGTCACAACTTTGGCTTTGGTCAAGCTCATTACTCGACGGTTATGGTTGTGACCGGAGTACCTTTTCCTTTGCATGTGAGCATTCATGCCTATAATCTGCTGGCTGTTGGAGCCTGGAATTGCAATTTTGGCATGAACTGGGCACATTACTCGTTGGCTATGGTTTAGCTGGAGTTCTTTTCTTTGCATGTTTGGACCCGGCCTGTGATCTGTTGGCTGTTGGAGCCAGGGTCACAATTTTGGCCTGAGTCGGGCTCATTGCTCAGTGGCTATAGTTGTGGCAGGAGCTACTGGATGTTGTGTTGTCGGACCTGGAAGAACTACACATTTCATTTTACATGAATAATGCTAACCTATGTTAGTTTAGATGACAACGTAATACATCAGCTCATGCCAATAGCATTTAAAATTTATTAAATAAATGATAAAGGCACACAAACATAAAAACATCTCTCGTATATATATCCTAAATGAATATAAGCGACATATATAGCAACACCATTCTTTTACTTTCTTCTTTTCTTTTTGTTTAAGGGGGTTATTTCATAACCCTACCTGAATAGGCCGAGTGGTTGTTGTTGCTCTGTCCAAACAGGCTAAGAATTGATCATTGCCCTACCAAAATAGGCTGAAGACTGAACTTTCTTTGTTGCAGCTTATCGGGTTATGGCCCTGCCTTTCATGGGTCTGAGGGTGCCTTGCTTACCATTTTTATTATCAGGCCTCCATAATCAAGCATTTCATTCTAACACATGTCGCCTTGGCGGGCATTGCTAACATGCATCAGTCTAAGAATTAACATAATACATTAGTTATTCAATTTCACAGCGTGTCATTATTTAACGACACAAGGTATGCAAATGTAAGTAGCATTCACAAGCACCTATTTCATTAATAACATGTACGATCATACCACCTTTTCTTGAGGTTGTCATGTATTGGCCCTGCTTGAACAGGTAAAAGGGGTGAGTTTTATCTGTTGATAACCCATCAACGTATTACCTTGTTCGTGTAGGCTGAGGGGTGATCCCTACTCTGCCTGAATAGCTGAGATTTGATCTGCGCCCTATCTGACAAGCTGGTGGACAGGCTGAACAATAAACTTTCTTGCATCTCCCTGCACGCACACGGCTAAGGGTATTTTGCTTATTTATTTTACTTCCCGGTATGTACAACAATGCATTTCATGCTAACGTGTCTCAATTTAAATAGACCACACTAGCATGCATCAGTCCAACAGATGATATGATTTATCAACTCTTTATTTTTAGTTTCTTTAATAAACCGTCGTTACAAGATTCGACTTTATCAACCATGCTATCATGCATAAACGTAAATGACAGGGGTATGTAGAACATTGCTAGCGCTTGCATGAATCATTTTTTATCTTTAAGTAATCATGTATAGTGTCTTTAGTTTTGGATTTTAACATGGCAGTAACATACATGATTTATTAAATTAATTTTCTTACCATCATGCACTAATAAAGTATTTTGCAGTATTAGGAGAATAATACTTTCATGGAGCTATGTGATTTTGCTAAAATACTTTATGTATGTTTCTACAGAGAGTCATGTCAAAATTATTGTTTGAGTGAACAGTTGTATATTTCTAACATTGACGGCTGCTGATGCAGCCAACCATGTCCTATGGGTGCTCCATCGTGGTTGTTCTTAGTGCTACAGCTGCCCTGCGGCGTTGTGGCTGCACTCTGCCTTAAACACTGCTCCATTTGGGCTGTGTTGAGTAATGATGTCTGGGCTCTGTCGAGTCTTGTTGTTGCCACAGAGTTGATGTTGACTCTTAGTACTTGCCCTGGGTCATGTTTGCCTTGGGCTGTGCCTAGCTTTAATGTTGTCATGAACTATGTTTACCCTAGGCTCTGTCGAGTCTTGATGATGCACCAAATATTAGTTCTTGGTGCCTTATCTGAAATAAGAAGAATAGATTGGAGCAAAGCAACGAAAATAGGCAAAGCATTAATTGTTGCCCTACCTAAATAGGCTAAAGACTGAACTTTCTTTGTTGCGGCTTACCAGGTCATGACCCTGCCTTTCATGGGTCTATGGGGGCCTTGCTTACCATTTTTATTGGCAGGCCTCCATAATCAAGCATTTCATGCTAACACATGCCGTCTTGGCGAGCATTGCTAACATACATCAGTGTAAGAATTAACATATTACATCAGTTATTCAATTTCACAGAGTGTCATTATTTAACGACACAAGGTATGTAAATGTAAGTAGCATTCACATGCACCTATTTCATAAATAATATGTACGATCATACCACATTTTCTTGAGGTTGTCATGCCTTGGCCCTGCTTGAATAGGTGAAAAGGGTGAGTTTTATCTGTTGATAACCCATCAACGTATTACCTTGTTCGTGCAGGCTGAGGGGTGATCCCTGCTCTGCCTGAACAGCTGAGATTTGATCTGCGCCCTGTTTGACAAGCTAGTAAACAGGCTGATGGATAAACTTTCTTGCATCTCCTTGTACGCATGTGACTAAGGGGGTTTTGCTTATTATTTTACTTCCCAGCCTGTACAACAACGCTTTTCATGCTAACGTGTCTCAATATAAACAGACCACGCTAGCATGCATCAGTCCAACGGATGATATGATTTATCAACTATTTATTTTTAGTTTCTTTAAGAAACAACCGTTACAAGATCCGACTTTATCAACCATGTATCATGTATAAACTTAAATGACAAGGGCATGTAGAACTTAGCTGGCACTTGCATGAATCCTTTTTATCTTTAAGTAATCATGCATAGTGTCTTTAGTTTTGAATTTCAACATGGCAGTAACATACATGATTTATTAAATTAATTTTCTTACCATCATGCACTAATAAAGTATTTTGTAGTATTAGGCGAATAATACTTTCATAGAGCTATGTGATTTTGCTCAAATACTTTATGTATGCTTCTATAGAGAGTCATGTCAAAGTAATTGCTTGAGTGAACAATTTTATATTTCTAACATTGACGGCTGCTGATGCAGCCAACCTTGTCCTACGGGTGCTCCATCGTGGTTGTTCTTAGCGTTACAGCTGCCCTGCAGGACTGTGGCTGTACTCTGCCCTAAACAGTGCCGCTTTAGGCCGTGCTGAGTAATGATGTCTAGGCTCTGTCGAGTCTTGTTGCTGCGACAGAGTTGATGTTGACTCTTAGTACTTGCCCTGGGTCATGTGTGCTTTGTGATGTGCCTAGCTTTGATGTTGTCATTAACTATGTTTACCATGTGCACTGTCGAGTCTTGATGATGCACCAAATATTAGTTCTTGGTGCCTTATTTGAAACAAGAGGAATAGATTGGAGCAGAACAATGAATATTATTGTCATTCTCCTTTCCTCCCTCCCCTTTTTTTTAGAAAAAAAAAGGAATTTTCCTTTTCTTTTTCTCTCTTTTATCTTTTTCTCTCTTTTATCTTTTTCTTTCTCTCTTCCTTTTTCTTTTCTCTCCCAGCGAGAAACTTCATCTCGCGCTTGAAAAGCTTCGTCTCACGCCGGGAAGCTTCATCAGTGCCGGGAGAACTTCATCTCGCACCGGGACAGACCAAGTTTTGCACCGGAGAAGTTGCTAACTCACCGGTGGAGACGACGTCTGAAGGAACGTCGTCGACAACCTCCTCCCATTAATGGAGATGGTGGAATGTCGTTAGGCTCGCCGGATCTGAGGCTTTGCCGGATCTGTTGACAAGGCGGTAAAAATTGTGGCCATCGGGGCTACCTTGCCCACCGGAGGAGATGGCGTCTATCGCTAGGGAGACTCGTCGTCCGGAGTGGTGGCCACCGGCGTCAACGAGTCAGTGAAGAGGGCCGACTGATCTGAGTTAAACTTGCCATCGAGTCGAGCATCTGTTGGGCGCAGGGGCGGAACCAGAACAATTTTTCAGGGGAGGCTGAAAAGTTTTCGGCGTCCGGCGTGCAGAGGCAACGGGACGAGGCAGCTTCCGGTGGCGCCGCGGCGGAGACCTGGTGGCGGACGGCGGTGGTGGAGGGCTCTCGGCTGAGGAGGGAATTGACGGAGGAAAGAAAGGGTGATAAATATTAATGACATATAAATTTTAAAAATTCAACTCAACAATAATGAAAAATACTACATAATATAATAAATCAAGTAGAATGCAATAATATTTTTACAAGTTCACTAAACTACTAAAATAACTACTTTCTAACGCTCGAATTACTATAAGTAGAACTAGGAAAAGGTGGGGGCAACAGATATCTACGAGACTCCATGGCTTGATAACGTTGCATAATCGGTTCATTCTCAATCTTAACAAAAATATCCTTTTCAATATATACCGTCATAACATCGTTCAACCATTCATCTCCCATTCTATTACGAAGATCGGTCTTGATATTCTTCATGGCAGAAAAAAATTGCTCAACTGAAGCAGTTGCAACTGGTAGAACTAATGCTAACTCAATCAGACGATATACCAATGGATAGAGTACCATGCTACGTGATCGAACCAGATGCTGAGCAAGACTTCCAAGATCATTGATGACCGAATAGGCATCATCATCTCTCACATCATGAATGAAGAAATCAAGTTGTTGCTCAAGTTCTAAACGATCAACAAGGGAGAAGTCATCCGGATAAAGTTCAGCAAGGCGAAGCAACTTACCAACATCAAACATGGCAAATCTTTCTCTCGGATGAAGGCATGCAATACAAGTGAGTAATTTCGAGCTTGCTTCGCAAAATCGATGATTCATTTCAAGAATCATCTTGTCAACGGTCTAGTATTGAAACAATAAAAAATATAACAATAAGATAAAAAAATACATATAAAATATTATAAACAAAATAAATTAAACTATGTAAATATTAAAGTAGTACCTGAAGAAAAATATCAACACGGTAGAAATCATGATTGGTTGACATTTCTCCCCGTCGTCTAGAATGGTGACAAATTTTCCGTTGTGCTTCCATCACGTCTAATGTGATCTCATGCTTCACACAAAATGTGTTGACTCCATCCAATAATTTATCAAAACCACAATCTCTGAATTCTTGCAATTCAGTCTTCATTCTATTCATCATTCGCACAGCCATCGAAATATTTTGATCTCTTTGTTGCAAGGCAAGGGACAATTGATTTGTAGCTCCCAACAAATGCTTCATCAAAAACATACAAAACACAAATTCATAGCTCTCCATTCTATCAATCAAACCCTTTGCTGTAGAGGCATTTTCAACTAAATTGTCATGCTCACAGATATTAAGAAGCACTTGAATAATTGAAGACCACATAGCCTCAAATCGAAGAATAGTACTGTAATGTGATCCCCAACGTGTATCACTAGGCCTTCTCAAACTCATCTCTTGATTTTTGCCTCTTCCACTAACATTGTCCCCACTCTCCAATGCCTCTACAAGTCTAGCATGTTCTAATTGCACAAGCATCTCTTTTCTAACACATGAACCTCCAACTAGATTCACAGTTTGAACAAGATACCCAAAAAATTCACCCACAAATAGAGTACTATATGCAACAGAAACAACAACCAATTGAAGTTGGTGAGAGAAGCAATGAATATACCTTGCAGAAGAGTTTTCTTTCAATATCAAAGCTTGCAATCCATTAAACTCCCCTCGCATATTTAAAGCCCATCATATCCTTGGCCTCTCAACTTTGACAAGGACAATTTCTTATCTACAAACAGTTGCTTAAGAGCCTCCATCAAAGTAATAGCTTTAGTATTGGATACATGCACAAGAGCAATAAAACGCTCAAGAATACATCCTTGTTTGTTGACATATCTCAAAACAACCCCCATTTGCTCTTTTATTGATGCATCTCTAGCCTCATCAACAAGAATAGAAAATACACTATCTCCAATGTCATTAACAATAGCATCAGTTACCTCGCCAGCACAAGCACTTGAGAGCTGTTTCTGAACTCTGGGGGATGTCAACTTGCAATTTCCGGGAGCATTTTCATTTATTACCTTAGCAACATCTTCACTTCGCTTGCAATACCATTCAACCAATTCAAGATAATTACCCTCGTTGATGGAATCCCAACCTTCATCATGACCACGAAAAGCCAAACCTTGATTTAACAAGTATCTTGTCACATCCAAAACCGCATTCAAACGTGTGCAATATGCCTTTTTTGCTTCGGTAAAATGACCATCCAAACAATGTGAGATACTTTGCTTTTGAAGGCTAAAATTTCTCAATTTGATTGCTGCACCATGATGAATTCCATCCACATTCTTAGCATGTTTCCTAAATACTTTAAGGGCATTCTTCCAATTCATCATCCCATCCACAGTATATGTCGTCCCCTTTGCTGAATTCTTAAAAAGATAGCAAGGAAAACAAAAGGCCGCATCCTTTGAAACACTATACTCCAACCAATTAAATTCATCAAACCAACCCTTTTGAAAACTTCTAAATTCATCATTGAACACTGTCTTTGGAAAAGTATGATTCTTAGGTTGGCAAGGACCTCTTAATATATATTCTCTTAGCACTTCATCTCTAATAGAAACATCAATCTCTTCAATAGGTTTACGTAGCCCGGGATCACTTATAACATCATTCTGATTGAATTCTACACGAGATTGTTTTGTACTACCACCCTCTTCATTGTGCCTTTGTTCATTAGATTCATTCGATCTCTTTAATCCGCTACTTCGAATTAAAAATTTATCCATAACCTATTAAATATCAAATAGAAAAAATATGTAAATTGATTTATTTTTCATCGATTCAAATTCAATTTAATAAAATATCCCTAATTGATAATTAACAAATGAAAACAAAAAAATTATAAAATCATATTCATCTAAATTCAATTTAACAAATATCCCTAATTGATAATTCAATAAACCGATTATGACAAAATTTCAATCTCTTTGTTCATTAGATTCATTCGATCTCTTTAAAGATGAAGATCCGCCACTTCGAATTAAAAATTTATCCATAACCTATTAAATATCAAATAGGGAAAATATGTAAATTGATTTATTTTTAAAAAATCTAAAAGAGTTACGAAACAATAACAAATTGAGATACCAAAAAATTTATAAAATCATATTCATCTAAATTCAATTTAACAAATATCCCTAATTGATAATTGATAATTCCATAAACCGATTATGACATATTGACAATTTCATTTTCACATACAATTATACAAAATAAATCAAACAATTATAATTTCAACTAAATTTCAACTAAATTCCAACTAAATTCCAACTAAATATGCAATTCAACTAAATTCAAATATGCTATTCAACTAAATTTCAACAATCATATATAATACAACCATATAAATTCAATTCAACACCCAATCTAAAAATCATGTTCACATATATTTAAGTTTTGAAGAAATAAATAAAAAAGAGAATAAACCCTAAAATTAATAAATCTTAGCATGAAGAGAAGAAGTATACCGGTGGTGGTTACCATGGTTTGGAGAGGCGGCGGGACGAGGCAGCTTCCGGCGGACGGCGGTGGCGGCGGACGGCTCGGCTGAAGCGGAGGAGGGAACTGAAGACGGAGGAGAGGCTTGCTGCTCTCGAGTCTCACCTCCAGGGATATTTGTATTAAGGTTTGGTTATTGGATTGGGCTCAGTTTTGGCCCAATCCATCACATTTGGTTTTTATTTATTTTTTCATATTACTAAATGAAACGACGTCATTTCACTAACGTGAAACGACGTCGTTTTAGTACTTAGGCATTAAAAAAAGAAGGCTGAATGAAACGGCGTTGTTTTAGTACTTAGGCATTAAAAAAAAGAAGGTCGCAGCGCGGACTTCTTCTCCGACGAGCATAGCTTGGACACTTGCTGCCGCCACACCGGAGACGCGCTCGACTCCGCCGGAAGATGCGCTCGACCTCCTGCTACCTCCGGCCAGCGATCTAGGTAGGGCTGGAGCCCTACCTCGCGTACCATTGGTTCCACCTCTTGTTGGGCAGAATTGCCGAGTGGACTCGGTCGACTCGGCGAGTTGACTGGGTCAACTCCTCTGACCCAATTACTGAGCGGACTCAGCGGGTTGACTGGGCAAACTCGGTGGAATCAGCTCGTTGGCTGAGCGGACTCGGCAAAATCAACTCGTTGTTGCTAGACCGAGTTCTGGCTCTCTGGACGTGGCTGTACATGTCCTCTGTCAAACTTGGACCTGGGAGTAGAGGATTTTTGGTTATTTTGAGGGGGGGAATGATTAGCTGAGAATAACCCAAGTGAGAGCTGAGAATAAATGCTTTTTCTGTTAGCACGTCTCGGGGTATGCGTTTCCCCTTTCAAAATGAAAACAATAAATTGTATGAATAATAGATTTTCTTAGTTTGTGTGCAGGATTGTTTGAGAGATGTGTAGGGCTTGATGTCGGATCCCATAGATGGTGCCATTTGTAATACCAAAATTTGTCATGAGCTTGATCAGGAGCTGGCTGTTCAGGACCTATCGGATCTGTTACGAGAGCTCTAGCCTCTATTTGGGCCTCTTTCTGACATGATTCCATTATAGGTGGGTACCTATAAAAGAATACGGGTCACTCATGTGGGACTGTGCATGATAGCACCTGCTCCGATGCCTAAGTCAGATATAATAATATGAGTGCAGAGAGAGTGATATTACAGTATCGTGAAGACTGTAGTAAATTTACCCTAAAATGTCGGTTTTTTCTTCCTTTTATAGTTGTAGGATTTGGTCTTTGCTTGGGTTGGATGCTGGGCCTTTGGGGCTAGTAAATAGGAATATGGGTTTTAAACTCATACATTATCAGAATCCAAGCATGTAAAAGTTAAGTTGTTTTAGCCTTTTTTTTTAATCATAGTTTTACCCTAGTTTAAACTAAACTAAATTGAATAGAATGTTAGTAGGGGAATAACCTTGATAGTGAGGCTTAGTTTATAAACTAGATAATACTCGTGCCGGTGAACGGGTTTTTAAATGAAAACAAAAAATATAACATATATATATATATTAATGTATAGTTTTAACAATTTAATATATATATATATACACACATATGTGTGTATATATATATTAATATCATAATATATTGAATAAAAATGCCGACGGGCAATTTTTGTTGACGAATATGTATTTTATGTAGAAAAAAAGTAATTGTTGTATAAAAAACATTACTTTATAAAAAATACTATAGTGATAACAAAATGAAAGATCTCTTATTTTAATGAATCGAAAAAATTTAATCAAAGTTATAGAAACCATGTCTCCTTTAAAAGTGCATTAATTAATTAAGGTAAATAAGAGAATAATTGTAGCATTAAATAAGGTATATTTTATGAGTGGCAAATGCCTAGATGATGTGGTTAATTCTAAAGATGAAATGTGGCAAAGGTGATGAGGCTAATTATGGGGGTTACATGTGGCCAAGAGTTGCTCTTTTAATATATAGTATAGATGAATGATTACAAGATTGAACCCCACGTAGAGTTCTACAACAACACATCTATTGTCAACATGACTAAGTCAACTCCTCTAATCTAACACCCTTCTAAAGAAGAGCGTCAGATTGACCAAAAAGCAAAGGATGGACTTGAAAAACTCAAATAAAGGACGAGAAAATCATTTCTTGAAAATACCCGCAAACTCAAGTGTAGTAGACACGTGACTAACTCGAACCTTACTCGCAGCAATCTGTTCCTGGACAAAGTGACAGTTAATATCAATGTGTCTTGCCCGTTTGTGAGCCAACGAATTATGAGTCAAGAAAATTGCATTGTTGTATGTTAACGCATATCCTTTTTCTCCGGTTGAATTAACAACCAAATCGAAACATATATTTCATTCTCATCAATCCCTACAATTAAGGGATTTGCCACTATCTTGTAAGTTGTATACTTCCCCCGTCCCATAAAAATTGGCATAATTTCTATTTTCATCCGTCCCCACAGAAATTGGTACAGTTCAATTCTTACCTAAAGTGGCAAAAATGAGCTTATACATTACTATAGTATCCCTCAAGAGGTTGAATAAATCCAATTGTCAACTCCTCCATTACCAAAATACCCTTACTTTATTTCCCATCAAAACTTCCACCTCATCTTACATAAAATATCAATCCAAAAGTAATTGTGCCAATTCTATGGGATGGAGGGAGTATATTTGATCTCTACCCAGTGGAAAGTAACAATACCTTTCCTCATCATATTTCAATTCTTTCATGGTATCAACCTAATAATCGATCCAAACATGAACTCCGACTCCTCATCCTCCACCACCATCCTAAACACAGCCTCAATTGATTCAGACTCTTGCAATCAGAACTTTTCATTCCCAAATTTTGCCATTCGTCTTGATCGTTCCAATTACTCCCTTTGGCATAGCACCGTTCACTCGGCATTGGAAGCTTATTGCCTGGACTTTTTTTGTCGATGGTTCTCCACCTCCGCCCACCATCCAGGTTGCAGCAGTTCCTCCTACTAATCTGGCGAACGAATCCACTGGTTCTCCAACCAAAATTGTACCATATCCGGCCGTAGCTGTTTGGACTAGAAAGGACCGCCTTGTTCTATTAAGGATCCATTCCACTCTCACCACGCTACTTATCGGCGTTGTTTCTCGCACTTCCACAATGGCGGGGCATGGGGTATCCTTGCTCGTACGTTTCAGGCACACTCGAATGGTCGTTATATGCACTTCCATCAACAGCTTCAAACTATTGCTAAGGGCTCCCTTTCAGTTCTTGAATATTTTGAGAAGAAACGTGCTCTCATTGACTCTCTTTCCAACTTCCTTTGCGACATCTCTGATGTGGGCTTTGTCGAATATCTCCTCTGTGGCATGGGCCCTCAGTTTTATGCTCTCTAATCAACTCTATCCCTACGTGTTGATCCCGTGACCCCCGATGAACTTCTTGGAATTCATTAGCAAAAGGAATCTCGCTAAGAAAATGAGACTCAGGCGCTACAAACTCCATCAGCGCACTCGATCAGTCGCATCTCCGGTAACCACTTTTCTCGCAGTGATCGCAATTCTGACCGGCCTAACGGACCTCCTCCGCAGATGATTCCACCGCCGACCGTCAGCGACCTCATTGTCAGATATGCAAGCGACTTGGCCATGAAGCACTCAACTGCTTTTAAAGGGCCAATTTTCAAGCCTTCCCGGAAACTAACAAGAATGTCGCAGCTAGGCTCCAAATGTCACAGCCGGCGGCAAGTCCGCTTTTGGTCCTCTTCATCCAGCCCATCTGACATTGGTGACCCATGGTATGTTGGATCCAGAGCCAGACATCATGTTATCACTGATCTGAACAACCTCACACTGCAGGGAAACTACAATGGTAATGATCGAGTTATGGTCGGCGACGGTAACTCTCTTCCCATTACACATTTTGGTTATTCTATTTTACCTGCTCTACATACTGCTCATCCATTAAAATTGCATGATATTGTCTTAGTTCCAAATATTACTGAAAGTATTCTTAGTGCGTTGAAATTAGCTAAAGACAATAATGTATATCTTGAACTTCACTCTGATTATTGTTTCGTTAGCAACTTTCAGAGGCAGATTCTTCTCAAGGGCACCGTTGAAAATGGCCTTTATCGCCTTTTGCATCGCCCTGCACTGTCGTCCTCATCTGGTTATACTCTTCCCACCGCCTGTCTCAGTCAACGCACCTCACTTTAATGTTGGCATCATCGACTTGCTTATCATCATGATTCTTCGTCGTTTGGTTTCTAGTCACCAACTCCCTGTTTCTTGTAATAAATTGGCATCAGTTTATAGTTCATGCCAATTAGGTAAAATTCATAAATTGCCTTTACCTAGTCATATTGAGTCCTCCTCAAAACCCTTTGATTTAATTCACTTGGATGTATGGGATCTTTCTTCTGAACTCTCTACCACTAGTTGTTGTTACTATGTTAGCTTTATTGATGATTAAACCAAATTCACTTGGCTTTACTTCATATCTGCTAAATCGCAAGTCTACTCAATTGTTCAATTGTTTCTCAAACTCATTCAAACAAAATTTTCAACATAAGTAAAAGTTATTCAAATCATATCGGAATGGCGAGTATCGTAATGTCTCTCCTCTTCTTGAGTCAAATGGTATTCGCAATAAAGTCTCGTGCCCCTATACTCCAGAGCAAAATGGCTCCTCTAAAAAGAAAAATTGGACCATTGTCGAGAAAGGTTCAACTCTTCTTGCTTACTGCCATCTTCCTATCAAATTTTGGGAGCAAGCCTTCCGTCTATCTGATCAACTGCACTATCACCCATGTGTTGGAGTACAAGTCTCCCTATGAGTGTCTCTATAGAAAAGCCTCTGACCACAGGTTTCTCATGTCTTTTAGATGTCTTTGCTATCCCTTTCTCCGCCCTTATAATGCCACCAAGTTAGAGTTTCAATCCCTGCCATGTGTCTTCCTCGGCTACAGTACCAAACACAAAGGGTACATATGCTTCCATGTGCCTACATCTCGCACTTACATATCTCATTTTGTTGTGTTTGATGAGTCTATCTTTCCATACTTAATTCACTTCACCACAAACTCTTCCACACCTTACGGTCACATTCCCACATCACTTCTTCAGCAAGCATCCTCCCTTCCCAGCTCTGCCTCACATTTGTCTCTCCCCCCTATTGAGTTCACTCCATCTCACTCTGTGTCCTCATCATCTGTCGTCAAACCCAATGCTCACTCAAACCCATTGAGGACCTCTCTCTCTCAGTTTTTCACACCCCAACCACCTCACCCAATCCTTCCCTCACCTCATCCATACCAAGCCTATCATCTCCCTTACCCTAATCTCTGGATTCATCCAAATCTACATCATATCCTCCCCCTATCTGAATGCACCTACATGGTTCTGTCCCCCAGACAACTCTACCCACATCATAATGACCCGCTCCTCTACTCACTCTCTTAAACCCAAAGCACACGTATCTACCAAATACCCCCTTCCCAAAGCCCTTACTACTAGCCTAGAACCTAAAATCTTCCATCAAGCTTCTAAGATCCCAACAGGCAGCATGCTAGGCAGTTAGAATATGATGCCTTCATTTCTAATGGGGCTTGGGACTTAGTTTTCCATCTCTTGGGTGCTAATGTTGTTGGTTATAAGTGGGTGTAGAGGATCAAGAAGAAGTCTAATAGCTCTATTGAATGCTACAAGGAACGTCTGGTTGCAAAAGTATTTCATCAAGAAGCTAGTATAAATTACTTTGACACTTCCAGCCCCGTTGTCAAATCAACCACTATCCGTCTTATTTCAAGCTTGGCTATTTCCAATGGTTGGTCTCTTCACCTGGTGGATATTAATAATGCATTCGTCAACGGCGATCTTGCAGAGACAGTGTTTATGGACCAGCCATAAGACTTTATTGCTTTTGATAAGCTAACTCATGTATGTCGACTTTGAAAGGCTCTTTATGGCCTCAAGCAAGGCCCCCATGTATGGTTTCATAAGTTCACTGGTTCCTTGGTTCAACATGTCTTCAAGGCGTGTGTTTCTGACCCCTCACTTTTTGCAAAGAAGTCTGGCTCTCATGTGGTCTATGTTTTAGTGTATGTTGACGATCTCATTATAATAGGTTCTTGTGCTTCCTAATCAATGAGTTTCTTTTCCAACTTAATCAAGATTTCTCCTTAAAGGACCTTAGCTCTCTGCACTACTTCCTAGGTATTGAGGTTACTCCCCTTGGATCATCTATTCAACTGTCTCAGCAGAAATCTATTTGCAATATCCTTGATCAAAGCAACATGACTGGTGCTCGGCCTATATTGACTCCTACAGAACCTGGCTCTCCCCTAGTTGCTTTGGGGAATCCTCTCCCCGATCCGTCCTTGTACAGGATCATTGTTGGTGCATTGCAATATGTCACCATTTCTCGTTCTGAGATATCTTATGTCATCAATCGTGTTTTCCAATTTATGTACTCTCCTATGGAAGATCACTGATGTGCGGTGAAACATATTTTGCGCTACTTGAAAAGCACCATTTCTTTAGTTCTTGTCCTTCAGAAAGCGTGTGATTCTCGTTCGGTAGCCTTCTCAGATGCTGGTTGGGATTCTGATCCTGATGATCGTCATTCTCATCATGATTTTGCAATTTACTTTGCTGGCAATCTTATTAGTTGGTCTTCTCGCAAGCAAAAAGTTGTTGCTCATTCGAGTACTGAGGATGAATACCGATCCATTGCCTTTGTTGCCGCTGAGTTGATTTGGCTATGACAGCAATTATAGGAGATGCATGTTTCCGTTCAACATCCTCCCATTCTTCTCTACGACAACTTGAGTGCTACTTTTCTCTATGTCAACCCAATATTGCATCGGCGTTCAAAGCACATCAAGATTGACTACCACTTCGTCCGAGAGGGGGTTGCTTCTGGTGACTTAGTTGTTCACCATGTTCGGTCCCTTGATCAGATTGTTGACATCCTCACTAAAGCTATTGGTAACCACCATTTTCTCACTCATCGAGACAAGATGCATGTCCGTCATCGATCATGAGCTTGTGGGGAGGAGGTGTTAACATATATCCTATTTCTCAGGTTGAATTAACAACCAAATCAGAATGCATATTTCATTCTCATCGATTCCTACAGTTAAGGGATTTGCCATTATCTTGTAAGTTGTATATATTTGATCTCTATGCAATGGAAAGTAACAGTACCTTTCATCATCATATTTTAATTCTAACATTGTAATCACAAAGAAATAATGGCAATCCAACCAGCGAGAAACAAAGATCATGAAGCAGATGAGAAAGTCAAACCACCTCAGCAGCAATGTTTGCCAAGGCACGATACTTAGACTCTGAAATTAAACAAGAGACAGTAGGCTGCTTTTTGGCACTCCAAGTAACCAACTTTCAACCTAAGGAAACAACATATCTGTAAGTTGAACGTCGTGTTTCTAAACAGTGAGCCCAATCACTATACAAATACAACAAAACATCAGAGGAGCACTCAATAAGTAAGGTACGATAATGATGGAAATACCACACACGTAACAAAGAATTCTAATGATAGCAACACAGGGGTCCTCATGAGGATCCTGCAGATATTGGCTGACCGAATAAACCGCAAAAGCCAAGTCAGGGCGTGTGATGGTCTATTACTGATAAGCACGGACCAATGAATGGTAAAGAATTGGATTACCAAACGGCTCACTGATACTACTGTGGAGTTGAGATAGCGGAACAAAATGAGTGGACGTATGAGCAACATCACTCATACCAACACGATAAAGAATTCCATGAGCGTACTTTGCCTGACCCATAAATAGACCAACGAGAGTGGCAATGGACTCCATGATTTCTTGGAGTCTTAAGAAGCAACCTATGATGTCTCGTTCTACCTCAGATGCAGAACATCATGATTTGGCCAATACAGCAATGAAACTAGTTTAGTTGATGAATCTTCTTGGGGACTTACGTGTGTCGATTTGTGTGCCACCTCTATTGCTGTGTGATAACAACAATGCTCTTTTTCTTGCCCAGGAATCCAGTTTCACATAAGAGAGCTAAGCACATTGATATTGATTACTCCCTCCGTCCTAGCTCAAATTGTCCACTTACTATTTGAAACTATTCTCGATCAAACTTTGACCGCATATTTGAATATATATATATATAAGCAATAATACTATCGTATACGATATTGTTGGATTCTTCATAATAAGTAGTTTCTAAAATGTAACTTTTTGTTTGATGTTATTATACGTAGTTAAATATATTAACGGTCAAACATGTTTCTTGAACACCATGAAAAATATTATATGCAATTTAAGGTGGGATGGAGGGTGTATAATTTTGTTCATGAGATGCTGTCTTCCGAAAAGTTCAAGGTATCTCATATTTCCCCGCACCTTCAGCCTGCTGACATCTTTATGAAAGGTCTACCTCGTCCGCAGTTTGAGTTTTTATGTTCCAAGCATTGTGTTGCTAGTAATCATACGCTTTGCTTGGGGGTAATGGAGTTATAGAAGGAATAGATAAAGGTTAAGGAAAAAATGTGTTTTCTGATTGGTTATATCATATTCCATGTATGAATTGTACTTGTAACCTTTGTACTCGCCTATAATTACGAATACACACAGACTCAACCATTGTTGTTTTTTTATTATCGGTTTATAGGGTTGTACTCACCTAAAATACAAATACACACAGACTTAATCATTATTTTTTATTAATCGAGTTTATAGGGTTCCGATCCTTTTCAATTAAAGATCAATTGTTGCCAAAATATGGCTTACATGGTGCCCAAAGGCTTACATCTAGCGCTGCCCGAAGACTTACATCACAAGCGGTGCCCAAAGGTTTACATCACAAGTGGTGCCCGAAAGCTTACATAAGAAGCGATGCCTAGAGGCTTACATCTTAAACGGTGCCTGAAGGCTTACATGAAGCTACCCAAAAAGGGTATCATAAAGGCACTAAACATCAAATTGCATATTTAAAGCATTAATTTATGCCAAATGAAAATAAAAGGGGTTACATGGCAAGATAATGGTCCAATACTGACGACATTTCCAACTATTTCGGCTTGAAATATTTGGCTATTGACTGAATCTTGCTGGAAGTCGATCACGGTATTCAAATATCAGCCACACTCTCACTGAGTTCCATATACACTGTCCTACTCGACCTTCATAGCAACCAAAACGTAAAATATTTGAATTCCCCCCAACTAAAGATCCATTTTATCTCTTTTTAAAACATTTGAAGTCTCTTAACCAAAAGTCAGAGATTAGCCCATCACTTTGGTCACCAAAATTCTTTTGTAAATGTAAGTAAAATCAGGAGAGCTTACGAAAGTATCTAAAACGACACAATTAGATGATCAATTAATGATTTATCAACTTGCTCGATCTACAAATTTGGACTATAAGCTTTGATCGTAATAGTCAAAAGTAAATTATTTTAACTACTTTGACTCGGATTTCTTCTACACCGTCATATAGACCAGATCGGAAGCGAACTAAGTTTAACCAAACAAAAAGGAACCATTAACAAAAAAATAGAATTGGCATTCCAGCAAAAAAGACTCATTTATCTAAATAAAGCATAAGTAGAAGAACACAAAAAATAACAAAAGTAATAGCATTACACCCGGAAAAATATAAAACTTAAAAAAATTTAAAAATAGAAACACCCCCTCAATCATCATAACATCGTCGGGAAAGTACGAAAAACAACACCCAAATCTGAATATTTTATACCACATTCGTTTCATTGGATTTGACACTCAGTCTTAAGTGTTTGGATTTAGGTGAATGAAATAAGTGGATGAATTTGAGTTAGAAAAAAAAGTATAATGAGTGGATGAAATTGAAGGAATATTTCCAAAAGGGGAAAGTGTGACAAACTTATAGAAACAATTCAAAAAGGAAAGTGTGTCAAATCAAACAAACGATAAGAAGTACCGTCTATCCGCGGCTGTCACGAAGAATGTATCAGTGGAAATGGAATCGTCACTCCAATGAAAAACCAAAAACAATTGTTTTTTTTGTCTCAATAATTTTATCTTGAAAATTAGAGCATTAAATATCTTAATAATATGAGTCTATCTGATCTTTACATAATCCCTGAAAAGATAAAAGTTTAAACTGTAAAATAAAAAAATTATGATAAAATTATTAGATTACACTAGTCGCGTCATACTTCATATTGCATAGTAATTTTCAAATATTATATCTAAAATCTTTTATTTTTTAAAAATTTTAATTAAATCCATCTTTTCCATATAGAGAGGGGAAAAAAAAGGGAATGCCCCGAATCCAGGCTGCGATGTCAGACTGTAAATTGATGGCCCTTGTGTGTCATTTTCTCCACATGTCTTTCATCAATCATCAGGCATCCCCTGCATTTTGTTCCACATAAATCCTCCCTGCTCCACCAATCGCCACCGTCCATTCTCCCCTCATCTACATCCCCGCCCTCCGATCACATTTCACAGTCTCTCCCCCAACTCCAGTCGCTAGTGCCAATGCAAGCTATCCCCCTGATGTTCTTCAACCCAAACCCTAATCACCTCAAAACCGGCTGTTAATCAGGGTTTACTCCGATTAATTGCGTAATTCAGGTGAAACTAAGTCAATGTCTGGGCTTCCGGAGGTGCGTTCGGTGCTCGGACCGGCGGGGAATACTAAGTCGAGATCGGCGTTCGAGCCGGTTCGGAAACCGAAAAAATCACCGGTGGCGGCTCCGGAGAAGGACTCGTCCTCGCCGAAGAAGAAGGTTGGGAATGGGAGCGTTGCCGCGACGGTTCTTAGGCAGCGGCAAAGGCAGGAGGGGAATCTGTTCTCGAATTTGTCGATGAATGCTTCGTGCTCGTCGGATGCCTCGACGGATTCTTCGCAGAGCCGGGCGTCCACAGGGAGGGGACTGGGAAGGGGGAGGGGGAGTAGCCGGAACGTGACGCCGACTCCGGTGAGGCGGAAGCCGCAGCAGCAGCAACGTGGGATGAGGAATGAGAGTGTGGGAGCTGAGGAGTTTACTGTGGCTAAGAAAAGGTGTGCTTGGGTGACACCCAATACTGGTAATTTTTTTTACTGAACAATGACATTTTTTAATTTTAGTTTATTGAAGATCATGATAATTTAAATTTGTACATGTACGGTAGTTAAACAAATTTAAGTTTTAGTTTATTGAAGATTGAAATGGTGGTTGTGGCTTGCTTACATTTCAATGTTCCTGGATGATGACACATGCTGATTACTATTCTCGTTAAATTGTGCTCTAAGCTTGGAAATGTGCAATCTAGTTATTTAAGTATTGGATGCGTGATCCATGTAGTGGATGGTGGTTTCTTGCCGAGCTTAAATATTTTGAATTTGCTAGGTTAAATTACGAATGCCTGTCAATTGGAGTAGTCTGATGGTTTTTTTCTGAGAGTGGAAAATTCCCTATTTTGTATGACAGCACGACACGCATCGAATGCCTTACCTTTGGTAAACACACATCAAATGCCTTTCCTTTGGTAAACACACATCAAATGCCTTGCCTTTTGAGTAAACATGTATCGAATGCCTAACCTTTGTAGTAAACGACGGTTTCATGAAGTGTTTCTTGTCTTGCAACAAGGCAACGTAATGCTATTTAGAGGGGAATTTTTTACGAGTAGAAAAAGTTCTCAGTGGTCAAAATCAAATGGCAACTTGAAGTCTACTCTACTAGCATTTAATAGCCTAGACTAAAATTTGCAAGCTCTCTTTGGCAACGTTTGCTCATATGAGTTGTATCATCTATTCCATGAATTAGAATTTAGGAATCAATGATTAAGATGCAGCTCTTAATAGAGGATTTAGGTTTAAGGCAATATTTCTGTTGATTAAATATCTAGTATACTAATAATAAAAGTAAATTAGATATTCAGATTTGGAGATATAAATTGGTTGAAGTGAACCCTGGGTGCCCTAAAAACTCTTAAATTTTTCACAAATGGTTCTTCTTCTTCCATTTCGAGGTTAACCTTCCATCTTTGCATTTTAAAGTCTTCTTTCTTTGGAAGGGTTTAGTAAACTACTTTGCTTTCTTTTTATAATCTTTTGGATGATCAATATCCATATCATACCAGAGTACAGTGAGTACTGCTGTTTGAACAAAATGTTATCTATGTCATCTGTTGGTCTTTAATATTACTAATTGATGTTCAAAGAAATGAGCATTTTGTGCTGAACAATAGTCGTTTCGTACGTCATGTATCAATTTTCTTGTATTAAACGTGTCTGTCTCATTGGTTCCATTCTCAGTCATCTGGTAAGTTGATCCATAATCTCCCTATACTAATTGGTTTCTTTTCTCGGAAGATCCGTCTTATGCCGCTTTTCACGACGAGGAATGGGGAGTTCCAGTTTATGGTGACAAGTAAGTAGCCTCAGGCAACCCTGTTATTTATTTGAGATCGTCCATAACTTGACTATCTTGTTGATATTTACTTCTGCCAATTTGTAGGGAACTTTTTGAGTTACTCAGCTTATCTACTGCCTTGGCTGAACTTTCATGGCCCATCATTCTCAACAAGAGGCAAACATTTAGGTATGTTCAAACGGTATATTGATGGTAGTGGGACATGATTTTGGGAAGCTATACTAGCCCCCCCAAAGGAAACTATTTTCAAAATATATTTCTAGGTTTTTCCTTCCCTTGCAAATCTAGGGAGCTAGAGTATATTGGCTACAACCTAATGTTGAAAACAATTTCAATAGCTAACTTATTTGTTTTAAAGATGCCCTAGAACAATCCTACCAATTAACTGGGTTAAGGAACTGATGCAATTGAACCTGCTGGATGCAGAGAAGTCTTTCAAAACTTCGATCCTGTTGCAGTCTCAAAGTTGAATGATAAGAAGATTGCTGCTCCAGGAAGCCTTGGCAGTTCTCTTCTATCTGAGATAAAACTACGAGCAATAGTTGAAAATGGCCGCCAAACCTGCAAGGTAATTTTTGTACATTTTGTTTGTTGGAAATGGGCTTTCTGGAAAGATGAAACCATGCTAGTATTGTAGTTTCTCTAACATTGGTTGTTTGGTTCTGCTTACTTCACAGATAATTGAGGAATTTGGATCTTTCGAGAAGTATATATGGGGCTTTATCAACTACAAGCCCACAGTTGGTCATTTCCGCTATCAACGACAAGTTCCAATCAAGACGTCAAAAGCAGAGAGCATTAGTAAAGACCTTGTTAGAAGAGGATTTCGAGGAATTGGGCCAACAGTTGTCTATTCATTCATGCAGGTGGCCGGACTCACTAATGACCATCTTGTAAGTTGCTTCAGATTTCCTGATTGTGTAGCCATGGTTGATGCAAAGGACAAACCAGACACCCTCATCATCAACACAAATGAAGAAAAACAGCACAATGACGCACTTGAGTTGGGATTAGAACGATTCAGTTTGTCGACATGAAGATTCTGCAGCTAATCTGGATGCGACAACGCTGTTTTGTATAAATGGCTATAATCTGTTTTCTTCATTGTAATGTAAAAGCACAAATTACAGTAGGAATTTGCTGCGACGTATCAGCGATGTTGTAGACTTTCTAGATGTTGATCGCAAGTACAAAATGCAACCGCCTCTTGTATAGCTTACCAGTCTCTCTCTCAAGAATCACCCTTACCAATAGGAGTGGCATTTTAAATCATGCTTGATTTGCTGGGTTAATGTGTTATAATTAGCCAACCTATATATTTTATGGGGATTGTTTTGCACAACTTATAACCTTAGCTACTTCAGAGGGAAAAGTAGAAATTGATCTCCCCTGTTCTCGGCTAAGAACACCTTATGTATCATCAACACGATCAAAACCTTAGCTTGTCCTTATTCTTTTTTTTTCCAGGTTCCTTATGTTATCTTCATAATTGTGTATATATATATATATATATATATATATATATATATATATATATATATATTTTAATTATAATCTTCATAATTGTATAACATGTTCATTGAATCAG
This sequence comes from Rubia yunnanensis, assembly GCA_037428765.1. Lineage (NCBI taxonomy): Eukaryota > Viridiplantae > Streptophyta > Magnoliopsida > Gentianales > Rubiaceae > Rubia > Rubia yunnanensis. The sequence goes on from CM075068.1 coordinate 90,716,570, forward strand.
TGAATTGGATTCAGTCTTTCACTAGAGTTTCAGTCGTCAATCCCTGCCATTATCAACTGTATCAAGTTTCTTCCTTTCGCTGTTAGAGCAACTCCAATGTCTTCGATTCCCTAATATCACCAACTCTTTAGTTTTGAATCGCAATAAAATAAAGAAAAGGCCGCTCCTCCAATAATACGATAAAAGACAAAATGGAGAAAAGCCCACTCCATGTGGGATTTGAAGCTGCTACTACACTCACTAATTAGCGGGTATTATAGCATCTGTAATATCTTTCTTCTTCCATATTCGAGTTAGATTAAATTATTTTTTTGTTTCCTTACAAAATTTTGTATCATTTACTATCTTTTTATCCCCATTTGCAAAACAACCCTTATAGAGTACCCAACAAATTCAAAATGATATGTTTTGGTCCCCAGAGATGGTTTTCAGGGAAAGTCAAAGGTAAAATTGATCAAAATATGTGAAACGACCATTATACCCCCGAGTTTAAAAAATAAAAAAAATAAAAAAAAATTATCAGGGGGCAGGATGTTCAAGGGCTCGAGGGGATATGTTCGAGGGCTTGAGGGGAGATGTCGAGGGCTAAGTTGAAAATCAGAAATTTTTAAAATTAATATTTTTTAAAATTAATATTTTTTAATTGAAAATAATTTTTAATTGGTAAAATTACAATTATACCCCTGACCATACCGAAAAACCATTTAGTCTTACTGGAAAACCACCTCTGGGGACCAAAACATATCATTTTGAATTTGTTGGGTACCGTCTAAGGGTTTTTTTGCAAATGAGGACCAAAAGATAGTATTACTCTGTCCCAGCCGAATGTGCACTTTTTGGTCAAGTTTGTCAGGTCATGTTTGACCAACGATAACTTTAGTTACGTATATTAACGGTATGTTAAAATTTGATATTTAGAAAATACATCATGCATGGTATCCAGCAATATCTCACATGATGATATTGGTGTCTATATACTAGTTGAAAATTATGGTCAAATATGCCTTGAGAAAATTGACCAAAAAGTGTGCAGATTGGGCTGGGACGGATGTAGTAAAAGATACTTTGTAAGGAACCAAAAAAATAATTTAGTGTTCGAGTTATTCGAATGCACTTGTTTGATTCAAAATCATTTAACTTAAACGTTAATCATTTTGTGATTATTGACTTATCAAGTCGTTTTGTTGGATTATTTTCAAAAGAAGGATGCAACTATCCCTTTTGACTAACCTCATGGAAATCCATGACAAAGGTTTCCTTGAAAAAGCCCATTCTATTTCAACAAAATGAACTGTTTCTGCTCTAAACAATGCACTACTGAAAATTAAAAAAAGACCACAGGCCATTGATTTAAAGCAGCCCACGGCCCCACATTATATACACCCATATGAGTTCACTATTTCTCCAACTAGTCTTCGAAAGACAAATTTGATTGACCAAAAAAGAAAGATCGATCCTTTTCACCACTTGCTATCTCCCAAATTGCCCTGTAGAAATTTTCCCGAAATGGCGGCTGCAAGTGCAGCTTTGAAGCTGGGATCCTTCGTCAACGAAGTGGCCATCTGCTCTATCAAGAAGCTCTGGAATTCCGGTGCATTCACTCTCTCCGCCGGCGGCAGCGCCGCCGCCGGAATGGGATTTGAAGTTCTTGCTTCTTCTTGCTGAGGCCTTTGAGTGCTTGTACTAGGTTTTGTGAGATCAAGAGTGATTGTTGGACCAGAAAAAGTTACTGAGGTTGAACATGGGACTGATCCTAAAGCTAGAGGCTTCTTGTTGTTGTTGGAAGGTGATGAAGAGGATGAAGTTTCCATCTTTGAATTGGGGTGTGGATGATTGTGCTCCCCATCATATGTTGCCACTAGAATTGACTGATCTTCCACACTTCTTTGCACCTGAAAATCCCCCAAATTTGATCCAAATCCCATTAGTCTTCTAGTATACACATTTTATGTAACACTCTCGACGCGACAGTAAAGTGTCATTTAAATGTGTAAGATTTTCAAATAAAGCGTTTGTTACAAATATAATCATCCGTCACATAATATACGTGTCGGATTTTTAGATGGTCACAGTGTCAAACTTATAAGTTACAATGATTCGAATAGTGAAAATTAGGGTTACCTTCTTCTTGACGGGGCAGCTTGGAGCAAATGAGCATTTAAAGTAAGCCCTAGGAGAAGGGTTGTCTCTTGTAACCTTCTGCCCATATTTCCTCCATTGGTACCCATCCTTCACAATCTGCAACAAAAAAATCCAAGATTTTAGCCACGCATAACTACATGAAATCAAACCTAAGAAACTCGAAATCGAACGAACAACTTACAAGGCTGGTATCAGAAGGCTCAGTCCTGAAGTACACCCTGGAAATCTTGGATTTCACCTGCTCTTCCCTCTGCTTCTTGAAAGAGCCAGCTTCATCACTTGAGCTGCTTTCAGAAGGACCAATGTTGTTGCTGTTGATGTTAACGTTGTTCGATTCATTGTTGTTGTTGGTAGCATTATTCTCAACATTGCTCTCTGATTTCCTCTTCCTCGAACCGGAACTGCTTTCGGGCTGATCATGCTGTTGATTCTGCTGAGCATTGAGCTTGCTCATGTACTCCATCACTTGAGTCCTCAAAGCATTGTAATTCTCACACAAAACGGTTAGCATTTCTGTCAGTTTCTTGTTCTCAGCGTTCACTCTGTTCAATTCCTCCACCAAAGCTCCGGCCTGAATCCATCAAAAACACCAAAACAACACATTCTTAGACATGGGATTTCGATTGTTAACCTTTTTTTCACCTTCTGCAGCATAAACCACCAACTGGTTTGATCGATCAATTACCTCTTCTTTCACTGGGGTTCTCTGTCCCAACTCGATGAAACTGCTCTGAGCTTCTTGTTTCTGAGGAAAACAAACAAAACCCAACTCAATAACAACGTTATTAGCAATAAAAACACGAGATTGAAGTCTGGATTTGGGTTCGGACATACCAGAGCATCATCAAGAACCCGGAAAGGTCTTATGTTGAGATCGAGGGAAGTATCAACCAAGCTTGAGAAATCCATATCTGATGAAATCAGCCAAATCTTCTAAAGATCAGTTCTTGTAGCTAGTTCTTCAGTCAAAATACAATCTGATGCAAATTTGTTATGTTGAAGAAGCAGATTATGGAGTATATATAGGGAGTGCCGGAGTGGGAAATATGTGTTACAAGTTGGAGGATAAGGAGAGGAAGGTAGGAGGGAAGATGGGCTGATAGCAGTTGTAATATGGCTGGAGGGATTGAATTTTTATTTTAGATTTCCTGTTGGATTGAGAAAATTGAATTGTGTAAATCCTCATATTTATAACAAAAAATAAAAAGGAATGAATGGATTAGAGAGAAAGAAAAGTAAGGTTTGGTGTCGGTCGTGGGGAGATCTTGAAATTCTTTGGAGGATTAGTCAAAGTCAAGCGCCCACCTTCTAAAAGAAAGAAGGAAAGGGGAGCCCAACTAGCATATTCTTTTTTATTTTTTGGTTTTTTTAATTTCTTGGAGTAATAATTTAGTGTATTTTGTACACGGAAAGGCATTGATATTTGGAGTCTTGTTTGACCCAATTTCTATAAAAGAAGAGTTGTTAGTATTGAAATAATGTTTGGTTTGTTGTTTTCTTGCTTTCTTGTTTCTTCTATTGTTGGGGGGTACCCCATGGGTATTAATCATATTATATGACAATTCCCACGTTGTAGAATTGGATTGTTGTTCTTTTACCCCCTCTCCTCCATTTCACTAATAGTTGCCCTTATTTAATTTAAAATATTTTTTATATTAGCACTTTTTTAATGATTACAAGTTTCAACTTATTATATCAATTCGTTTTAACTTTATTTTTTTTAATTCAATTTCATCCACTCATTTAGTATCTCCTAAATTCTGACAACAAAAAATGATGTGTCACTAATAGGTAAATAGGGGAGTACCTCTTGTGTGCACAGTGGGTTGAGATTTTAAATCATGGTGTAAATGATGTTTTTTCTCCTTCAATTTAATTTTATCACACAATCTTTCTTTTAGATCATCTAATTGTCAGTCGGTGTTATTTTATAATTTTTGTAATTAATAGTTATTATGTTTATTTTTATTTATTGAGATGTGATTTTTATAACTTTGAAAAATATTTAAAATGTATCACAATTTATAAATAATTATAATTTGATCCTAAAAATTATTAAAATGAGGTTTTTCATAATTGGTCAAACTGTTTGTTTAACATGAGACTTTCTCTAATTTTATTTCGACTAGATCATGTCTAAAAATTTAAATACTCCATCTGTCCCAGCAAAAATGGCACAATTTCTTTTTTCGTCCGTCTCAACAAAAATAGTATACTTTGAAAACTATTCAAAATAGTAAAGAATGTGTTGTTAATTCCCACAATGTCCCCCTTTTAACTTTAACAATTTTCAGACTGGGACTACAACTTTCCTATAATATCCCTACTTTTTCACAATTATTCTCTGTCAAATCAGCTTGCATAAAATAGCGAGACCAATAACAATTGCGCCATTTTTGTTGGGACAGAGGTATTATAAAATATTCAGGGTGATTTGATGTTTATATTTAAATATTCGTCAATTAGACATGGTCATTTTATAATTAGTATAACAAATTTGATGAATTAATGTTTATTTTTATTTATTTCAATGATGTACCTATAATCATGAAAATATTTTAAAATGAATCTAAACATATGAATATTTATATTCCAGCTTTTAAAATTTAAAAAATCTAAGTTTTTTTAATAATTGGTCTAACTGTTAGCTAGTCTAATTGGAGACCTTCTCTAAAATATTATATTATTTGCACAAAGTCTTGTTTCTTTAATAGTGACACATAACTTTTGGTGTAAAAATTTAGGAGATGCTAAATGAGTGGATGAAATTGAATTGAAAGAAGAAAAAGTAAAATGAGTGGATGTAATAACATTAAACTTTCCATAAATCAAAAGTGTCAATATAAAAGAAACACCCCAAATTAGAAAGTGTACCACTATTAGAGAAACGGAGGGAGTACTAACTGTTTGACTTATTTTTTTAATATTTTCAAAAAATCTTTTTGGCTTACCAACATATTTTTACTGAAATTCACTTGATGTGCAAATTAAAAAAAATTGTAAAAACTAATATCTACATCTATATTCATGCAATGACATAAAATTTAGGTGTAACACAATATGATACTGACCTTTTTATTACATTCAACCTAATTTATTTGATAGATTTCTGTGGTTGATTTTGAAAACCTTCAAAAGAAATAACTATAACTGATGACAAGAAACATTTGACATTGAGTTAATACGCGTGGACTTAATACTTAATTACAAAATCAATAAATTGGATACCTACAAACTTAAGGTATATTTGACGCGGTTTTGCAGGCTATATCTGTGCAAAGTGTTACTGATGAGAACCAAAATGCATTGCTATGCTGTATATAGAATTTGACTTTGAGAATAACACAAAAAAAAAAAAAAAATTTTGAGTTCCAAATATAGTTCAAACATGTTTGAAAGTTTTACAACATTTCGTGAATACGTACGTACACTTTGAATAGGTTGACCAGTGATCAATTGTTTGACAAGTGCTTTGGTCCTGTATTAATCTTGAGTTAATTTATCTGCTAAGTGCCGTATAGGGTAATGGATTAGATTATCAGTAGTCTTGGTCAGATCCTTATTTTAATCAGACATATTTTTTTAAAATTTTGTTTTTTAATCGGGCATATACCATTTTTTTATATAGTAGGTTACCACTACAACTATTTCCACCCGAGGACAAAATAGGAATCTCGTGCTAATTTCGTTGGAAAAATTTCTAATGCAATAATTCTTCATTTCAACAATTAATTTGATCATTTGACTTTTAATCAAACCCAACGGACTTCAACTACTTGTTATTTCCGTCATTTAATTTTAAATGGCACACCTTAACTTTTCACCGGTTGAATTGAAAAATATTTTACCTTCAATATCTTTCATTAAAGGTAATTAAAATATATGAAAATTTGATATTTTAAAAAGAAAAAGTCTCAGTAAGGGTGACATGTCCATATACTTATAAACATGACACTTTATTTTTTTAGGAAAGTCTAGGAAAGATGACATGTCCATAAACTTATGGACATATCTCCTAATTTTTACTTTAGATGTTGTAATTTTTTAAATAAAATTTAAATATTATATTTTAAAAGTAAAAAAAATAATAATATGCATTTGAATGTGAAAATATATAAATAAAAAATATATTTCTAAATTTAGTATGTAATTTAACAAATGCAGTTTATAAGTGAAAAAATACAGTGAACTGTCCATAACTTAAGGATAGACCACCTGTTAGGAGACCACCTCTTTTAAAATATATGCTATAATAAATCTAACAGCATACACAATAATATTTATACTTATATACCAATTCAAATTTTAGGGAAAATTTTAGATATTTTAACTAAACGAATAGTTAAATAGCATGTTAAAATGGGACCCAGAGATTATTTGATTATGTTAATGTATATGCAAATATGCATATATGCATATATATATATATATGTATATATAAACTATAATAGTATGATAAATAACAGTACGATAGGTTATTGGATTATCATAATATATATTTTAAAGTTACTACCTCCGTCCCAGCTCTTTCTGCGGAGAGAGAAACTGGAAGTATTTTTAAGAATAGTACTATTTGAAGGCTTTGTGTGGGATATCCTGAAATTCTTAACTCTTTTCCTTTATTTTCGTTCAGATTAAGCCCAAGATTTGGTTAAATAGAGATTATGAAGGGTTATGGGATAATGTGGGCTAATAATATTGGGTTAAAAAAAATCAAAAATTGGGTAAAAAATAAGGTAGTGCAAAAACAGCTGGGACGTCCAAAAAAGGAAAGAGTGCAAAAAGAGCTGGGACAGAGGGAGTATTATTTTAAAAAAATTTATATACAATGTCTTGGGAAAGATCGTCTTCCCTAGGCATATGGAAAGACGAAGTTCAAACTAGAATAATATGAACTTAGGAAATTATAATTTGCATTCGTTGGCATCATCATCCGCAACTCCCCTGCCTTTGTGCTTCCTTTTGCGCTTACCAGGGAGCTGTCAACCCGGCTTGGTTAGGGTTGTGAGCTCCGCTCCGGCTCTCCATGCCCTGGGTCCTCTCCGATCGTCGAAATCAATATTCATATAATTTTGTCAATTTCCAGCGAGATCGAAGATTTCCTGTGGCGGTTGGCGCTGTAATGGGAGGAAGAAATGAGATCAAGAAGAAGAGTCTAATTTTCTAAAATCTATTTATGAAATTATATATATATATATATACATATATATATATATACATATATATATATATATTATATATATGGACCAAATTATTCAATTTACAAAGAAAGTTCTCCACTTATTAAGTAGTTTTTGTTTTAAAAAGAAAATCATCCCAATTAGACATATGTTGCTCGATTGACGCTTCTCGGACTTCCTCGAGGCCACCAGCTCCTTCTCCACTTCGCCGAAAACCGAGCAGTTCATGGTGTGAGTAGGCTTGAAGATGGATGCTGTTCGCGGTGATTGACGAAGCTTTTTGAGATGCAGAGAGTGAAAAATCATCCCAGTTAGACTATATAATAATTGCATAATAATGTCTGCCTAAAGTTTGGACAGTATAAACAAGACTTTGTGATATTATTATCATCAAAGTTTTAATTTGAATTTTACAAAACTAAAATTTTATGGCATGTAAAAAGATAGTCATAGAGTTATTTTACGAGACTATTTGAATATTTTTCATTCTTCAATTTTTACTCATACAATTAGCTTTTATGAGTTTTAGACGTTCTCACTATTCGATTCTACGCGATCTGCATTATGATCTCGAAGAAAAGATCATGTCCCGATCATGTAAACCTGGTTTGACATTTACTATCACAAATAAATCTAGAAGAAGACTTTTTCGGTTTTGTCAAAATGGAAACTTGCTTGATCAATTCCTCATTTCCTTGAGTTGTATCCCCAACTTGACACACGCAATTAACGCTCGTAGGAAAGAAAGCATGACTTAAAAAAAGTCGGCGTAATATTTAAATTTTGCTACTTGAAATTTTCGGTTTGAATCGGCTGACTTAAATTTCGACGCAGTACACATGAAATGAAAACTGGCGTATTAATTTCGTGAATCTTCCATAACCATATTATATTTAGAGTGGGTCTCCTGGCACGCGCGTCTTGTCCATAAATTTATGGACAGACCACTTATTTTTTATCTTATACACTACATTTCTTAAATTACATACAAAATTTTAAAAATAATTTTTTATATCATACATTTTTATATTTTCACTTTCAAATACATATTATTACTTGTTTTAACTTATAAAATACAACATTTAAATTTTATAAAAAATTACAACATTTAAAAGTTCGTCTTTCCTCATACTTTCCCTTATATTTATTAGTACTATTATTATTAATTTATCAATGTCAATATTCTACCCACCAACTAAAACCACCAAAATTTCCAATTCTCATAATAAATTATACTATAACCCTCTTGCGATTCGTCATCCCCACAATACCACTAGACTATATTCCTCGGAAGAAAAATTCCTACACCCATACGATCTCACAAGTGGTTGAGTGTATGGCCTATGCATTTAGGAGCATGGGTTCGAATTTCGGTAGCGATTGTGTGAGAGTTCTTTCAGTAGAAGGACTCCTTGTGCGCACCGAACACATTCGAGGGTCATGTGCTCAGTTACGGGAGTGTTGTAATTTACCTCTCCGGTGAGGCATGTGGTGTCGGGTGGTCGGGCTGGATGGGGGCGAGCAGTTGATCGCCTTTAAAAGAAAATTTCCTTTTTGAAATTTGGTTTTACTGAATTTTAACTATTCCTTATTAGTATGTTCCAACGTGACCTATCTAACCAAGTATGTAATAAATTAAAGCATTAGCAACACAAGGCTTGCTTACGCATTTCGGTGAAATCCACCTACATCTGCGGGCCCTGGCCCAGTTCAGAATGAATTCACTAATTAGAAAGACACAGTACAAAGTACACCATACAGAATACTTATCTTTACTAACTATAACGTGTGAATTCTGCTACGTCCCCTAGCTACCGATCCACCTTGATCAGACTCCCTCTGACCTCGAAACTCGTCGACGCTGGATCTCCTCCTCCGAGGAATTAAGGTATACGATTTTTGAACTTTGTGCAGCAGGTCAGGTATGTTAGAACACGGGAATCTGGCTCTTAGCAATTCTTGAAAGTCTCAAAAATCTATGTGCAGATTTTTGCTCTATTAAAATCCGTGAGTATGCAGCCGTGTTGGTCCCAATTTATATCCGCGAGCAGATTGGAGTTCTTCATAATTATCTCCACAATATTCCTATTCCAAATCTGCTACCTGAAGCATATCCAAATCCCATAAATAAAAGGATTTTTCTTATCACAATATATCTCATATATTTAGGAATTTTTCGTACATCAACTATGCTTCACACGCCTACTATATAACAGAATATAACAATTTTCATAAGTCACAAATACAATAATATTGTCTTCTTTTTCACGAAAAGCATTGGCGTAAATATACTCCCGTCGAGTGTTCCAACATAGAAAGTTTTTCGTTTCCAAATATGTTCACAAACATTGCCAACTAAATATTCAATGCAAATCTCTCTGACTTTACAATCTCCCCTTTTGGCATTTTGTGAACCCATACCATTGTGATCATGAATCTCGCAACGAAAAAACTTATCACACACATAGGTCTTCCAGATCTTCACCTATGTTGGAATCACACAGCAACATGAACACTACCAAATCTGGAAAAAAATTAATATCAGAATTCCAGAATTCCCACAAGACATGAATACCAAATAATCTAGAATTCCAAGAATACCAACAAAATATCTCCCCCTGGGATCACACAAATGCCAAAGACAAAACAAATACATATGCCAGAGGCAATAACCAAGCATCCTTAGACTCCCCCTGAATTCAAGCCTACAATTTTGCTTTCTCTTTCGCCAGATTGGCCTTCTCTGCCTCCAGCGCTACCATTTGAATAGCAATGGCTCCCAATCTTGCATTCAGAGATACTATCTTGGCCTTCTTTTCTGCTGCAGCTGATGTAGAACATTCTGGTTTCCACGAAAGATCGTGAATGTGCCTCAAACCAAAGGTCTTCTTATTTGGCCTCAAGAACTCTGTGTCAATCACCATATCAGTTGACTTTCCTTTCACTTTGGCACTCTTTGCTAGTGCAGAAATCAGTGCAGGATAGATAATTGCATCATTGACCTTGGGGGCAGTAGCTTGTCTGACCAAATTTTGCTGAATGAAAACCCAAGGTTGACAGACTTCTGTGATCCAACACAGTATAGCAATCTGGGCATGTCCTTTGTCAATGCAGTGGTATTAGTTGAAGGCATCCAACAATGAACAACAATCTGATATAAACCAAAAAATATCGAGGACAAGCCAGATGCTTGTGAATACCCCATTGCTGGCCACACAACCTTATATCCACCTGAGATAGTAGCTAAAATCTGATCATCAGAAACTCCCAAATCTTCAGGAAAAACTCCATCTATCTCTGGTGTCTTAAGACCAAACATTCTGTTAATTCTAGCAGCAGACAAGTCAATTATCTTTCCCCTCACATAAACTCTCCCATACCAAGGGGAATCAATCTCCAAATTTCCAGTCATGAGGTTAGAGTATACCTCAATCACAATCTGCCGATTATACTGCAGTTGTACCGTGGCTGCCTTTGTCATCCCAATTACTTTCAGAAAATCCAAGAATCCACTCTCCTTGTACGCTACTAAATCCACTGGTCTCTTAGGAATAAATTTCCTTTAAGAAAAGACCTCTCCCATTTCCTCCCCTTTTAAATCAAAATAGGAAGATGACAAAGCTTTACATACAGAGAAGGGAGGAAGTATCTTCTTCTCCTTGCATTCATGCCTTTTCTTGCTTCTTTTTGCTTGAGAAGATACCTTGGCATCAGCAGCCTTCCTCTTGCCTTTAGCTGTCTGGTAAAACTCATCAATGACTTCATCACTCGAGTATGCAAAATCAGGAATTTCCTGTGTTGGAACATTCTCTGAACCTCCAGCTTCATTCCCCTTTCAGATTCTTTTCCAGATAGCTCATCTTGATCAAAGTCCTTTGGGTCAATCAAATCTTCTTCAGGTGCCTCATCATACAAATTATCATGCATGTCATTCTGGTCTTCACCCCCCAGATCAGCATCAGAATCCACATCCATATAATCTTCATGTCCACACTTCTGTGTTGGAACATTGTCCTCCTCATCACTATCTGACAGTTCAATGATTAGTGGCTTCCTTAGTTCTTCCATCCTTTTAGCAGCATTTGAATCATAGAATCCAACTTGTAGTTTGTCTCCATACTTCAGAACTTCCCTTCCAGCAACCTCTCTCTCACTAATCTCTTTTAAAACTACATAGCTTGGAAAGGGTATACGACAAAACACATGGAATTTATCCTTTTCTCTGTATTCAGCATATTTTCCCAACAGAAATTGCACATTGAAATTCTCAATCCTTCTTATTTCACCTATATTACCCATCAAAAGCTCCTTGACCTGAACAGTCAGGTATTCACCTTCTACGCTTTTAATCTTAGTTAAATCTACGGCAACTTTGTTTGCCTCTAGCCATTCAAAAATTTCATCTATACTCTTAACTTCCATGCCCATGAATTTTAAAGGAGAAGGGTCATGGCCAGTTACCTTTCGGCCCTTCCTCTTGGCACCGGTGAACGTTTCTTGTTCATTGAGTTCAACACCAGAGCCCCCATCCTTTTTACCCTCACCAGATGCCTCTTCCTCTACCCCAAGTTCTTCAGCTTGACCAAGTTTTCCACTAGAAAGTTCTTCAGCCCCAACTTGATCCGAGTTTCCTCCACATTGATCTTGATTTTCTTCCAGTACTGGTTCGAACCCAGCTTGGTCGGCACATTGTCCATTCCCTTCGACTAATACCAACTCCAAATTTATCGAACTTTGATCTTCCTCCATAACTTCTAATGGTAGAGATAATTCTTGAAGATCTAATTCTTGTGTGGGAACGGTAGGGCTGGAAGCCATTGTTTTAGCAGGGATTCAGAGAGTAAGGACTTTGATTTGAGATACTTTCGAAATCGGTCGAAAAGAGAGAATATGGAAGGATTTTGGACAACTAGAAACCCAAACCAACTCTTCAACTCACCTCCTCTTTTCCCGCGAACTCCTTTTTTGATTTCCAAGGCTTATAATGATGGATTTTTCCTTCTTGTCAACTCGAGATATCACATCAAAAATAACTTCCAGCATACCATACAATCCATCTTCTATTTTTGTACATTTTTCCTCTTTCTAATTTTTTATTCTTTTTCAATTTTCTAAACAAAAATAAATGGAATATTTACAGTAAAAATTTAGGTACAAATTATCTCAAATTTGACAAACACCTAAGTGTTGTCAAAGGCTTTCAAAAGTGGCAAAATTCAACGACTTTGTAAAGATATCAGCAAATTGCTTGTGTGTTGGAACATAGACTACCTCCACTTCCTTCCTTTCAACCAGGTCTCTAATAAAGTGATGCCTTATATTAATATGTTTGGTTCTCAAGTGTTGGACTGGATTTTTCAATATATCAATCGCACTTGTGTTGTCACATAAAATCTTCAAAGGACCTTGATGAATTCCATAATCTTTCAACATTTGTTTCATCCACAACAATTGTGCACAACAGCTTCCTGCTGCAAGATACTCAGCTTCTGCAGTGGACAAGGAAATTGAATTCTGTTTCTTACTATAACAAGACACCAAATTCGTACCAACAAAGAAACATCCACCTGTGGTACTTTTTCGATCATCAGCATTGCCAGCCCAATCAGAATCACTATACCCAATCAATTCAGAATCTTGACTTTTAGAATACTAGACACCATATTCAGAAGTCCCACTTACATATCGAATAACTCATTTAACTGCAGTGAGATGAGACTCCTTTGGATCAGCCTGAAATCTTGCACAAATCCCAACACTAAAACATATATCTGGTCTACTAGCTGTTAAATATAGTAAGCTTCCAATCATGCCTCTATATAGTTTCTGATCAACTGAAACTCCTTTCTCATCCTTTACGAGTTTTTCAGAAACACCCATAGGAGTTCGAACCGCTCGAGCATTGCTTAGACCGAACCTCTTTACTAGATTTAAAGCATACTTACTCTGATTGATGAACATACCACTCCTTCCCTGCTTGCCTTGCAATCCCAGAAAGTATGTGAGTTCTCCCACCATGCTCATCTCAAATTCGGATTGCATAATGGTGAAAAAATCCTGTACCATAGAGGATGAAGTAGAGCCAAAAAAATATATCATCCACATAAATTTGAGCAATCAAAAATTTTGAAGCCTTTTCGAGCACAAATAAAGTGCGATCTACTCCCCCTCGACGATAACCTTTCTTTAGAAGAAAGTTAGTAAGTCGTTCATACCATGCTCTGGGTGCTTGCTTTAGACCGTATAGAGCCTTCTTGAGACGATACACATGATGTGGATAATGAGGATCCTCAAAGTCCTTTGGTTGTTCAACATAGACCTCTTCATTCACCACTCCATTTAAAAACACACTTTTGGCATCCATTTGATACAACATAGAGTTCATAGAGTAGGCAATAGCAAGTCAAATTCGAATGGATTCTAACCTGGAAACTGGTGCAAATGTCTCATCAAAGTCAACTCCTTCCACTTGTGTGTATCCTTGAGCTACTAATCTGGCCTTATTTTGAGTAACCTGTCCATCAGCATCAAACTTATTCTTGAAAATCCACTTTGTACCAATGACATTTATCCCTTTGGGGCAAGGAGTAAGATACTAGACATCATTCCGTGCAAATTGACTTAGTTCTTCTTGCATAGCAGCAATCCAATACTCATCCAGCAATGTTTCTTTGTAGTTCTTAGGTTCAATGAGAGACACAAAATAATGCAATCCAGCTAGCCTGCGATAATCCACTCGAGGAACCGATCGAGTACTTCTCATGGTGGATTCAGGTTGGTCCTGTGTTAGAACATAGAGTTCAGTAGTGGGGGACGATGTTCCAACATACTCAGCTTTGACAGGTTCAGCACCAATCTGCTCAGTTGTTCCAGCATGTTGATGCGGTTCAGCTTCTACTACTGGATCTGCCTTGTCAGGTTGACACGACTGTGTTGGAACATGAGTGTTGCCAGGATCGTCTTCTACAACATCAGACTTTTTTTTCCTCTGAATCATCCACAATAACATTTATGGACTCCATGAGAGTGTTGGTTCGATGATTAAAAACTTGATAGGCACGGCTGTTGATAGAATATCCAAGAAAAATTCCTGTATCACTTTGATTGTCAAATTTTGCCAACTGATCTCTGTCTCTGAGAATGTAGCACTTGCTTCCAAACACATGGAAATATGAAACATTTGGTTTCCTGCCCTTCCAAATCTCATAGGATGTTTTGCTGGTGAATGGTTGCAGATACACTCGATTAATTGTATAACAAGCTGTATTAATTGCTTTTGCCCACCATTTCTTGTGAATTTCTTTCTTAGCTAACATAACTCGAGCCATCTGCTGCAAGGTTCTGTTCTTTCGTTCTACAATACCATTTTGCTGAGGGGTGATAGGTGCCGAAAATTCATGTTGAATTCCGAGCTCGTCACAAAAAATACTGAATTGAGAATTCTCAAACTCTCTACCATGATCACTACGAATTCGAACAATCTTCCCAACTGGACTTCCCTTTTTAGTTTGTAAATGTACTACCAGACTTCTAAATGCTTCCAATGTATCAGATTTATCTTTCAAAAAAGCTACCCACGTAAATCTGGAAAAATCATCAACACATACAAAGATATATTTCTTTCCACCTATACTAGGCATATTGATTGGACCCATCAAATCCATATGCAATAATTCCAGATTTCTAGAAGTGGTAATATACTGAACTGAAGAGTGAGGAGATCGAATTTGTTTACCTTGTTGACATGGTCCACATACAATTCCATCCTTGCTGGTTAAGGTAGGCATACCTCATACAGCTTTCACATTTGCGATTTTCACCAGTGTTTTATAATTGATGTGACCAAGCTTCCTGTGCCACAGAACTCCTTCATCTTGCTTCGAGATCATACACCGTACTTCTTGCTCCAGCAGATAGCAATTATCTGATGATCTTATGCCTGAAAGAACCTTGGTTTCTCCATTTTTCACAACGTATTTATCCTTCTGAAATTCCACTGTCATATTGTCATCACACAACTGACTTATGCTTAACAAATTTGCCTTCAGATCTTCAACAAACAGTACACTAGTGAACACTAGAAAACCTTCAATCCTCAATTCCCCCTTTCCAATCACTCTGCTCTTCTTTCCATCACCGAAAGTCACATATCCGCCATCGTATGGAGTGATATTCATGAGAAATTCCGGAGTTCCAGTCATGTGGCAAGAATAACCACTATCAAAGTACCACGAATCTCTGGAATAAGATATGAGTGAAGTGTGTGCCACCAGACATGTGCTAGATCTTTTGACAACCCATACTTTTCTGACGGATTTCATTTTCTGGACTTTGCCTATGTTGGAACATACCAAGAGTTGTTGTCCTGACATTTGGTCTCTGATCAGTTTCCTGCATTGTTCCTCTGAATGAACTTGGTATGTGCAGTAGCTACAGATGAGTGGTTTCTTTGATAGGGTATGCCAAACTTCCGTCTTACTTCTCGAATCTTGGTCTTGAAGGTTATTGGATTCTTGTGTGCTTCAGTCTTGTGTGTGTTGCCGTACCCAATTCCGTGTCGATCACCAAAGTTCCTTCTCATGTCCAAAATATCGTCAAGCTTTGCTTTTCTAGCATTTAGCTTAGAGATTGTTGCTTCAGAAGTCTCAGCTCTTTTGATTGCTAGTATCAGTTTCCCATTTATTTGTTCATTCTTTTTTTCAAGTTCAACAACTTTTATTCGCAAATCTTTTTCTGTTTCCATCAAAGCCTTTCTTTCTTCTTTCAGCTCTTTGTTTGTGTCTACTACTTGAACCCACATAGCGTACATCTTTTCATAAGTGGTGTAGATTTCTTCATCACTTACAGACAGTCCATCGTCTTCATCACTGAGTGCTTCATTCGGATCTATGTTGGAACATACATAGTCTTCATCGGCTTTGGCTTTGTTTAGACTGTTGGAATATTCATCCTCTGCCGTATCATGAATTTTTGCCCCGAATGCTACGCAGTTACTAGTAAGTTCCTCTTCATCCTTATCATCTTCTCTATCTTCACTCCATGAGGTGACATACAATTTTCCCTGTTTCTTCCAGGTATTTGCACATTCAGCCTGTATATGACCATATCCTTCACATTCTCTGCATTGAATTTATCCAGACTGTTTTGGTTCACTGTTTTGATTTGTAAAGAACTGCTGATTTCCTTGCTCAAACCTCGTTCCACGATTATTTCCAGAATCTTGTGGTCTTGGTCTATTTCCACCAACTTCGTTTCTTTGTAAACCTTTCCAAGTTGATATGCCATGTTGGAGATGTCCCTAAGTTTCCCGTTGAATATAGCAATAGTGTCATCCTCCTCCATCTTGAGTTCCTCGAACTTTGTAGCCAGCATCTGAAGTTTAGACTCACGAACTCGATTGGTTCCTTCATGAACAGTTTGAAGGATATCACATGCTCTCTTGGCTTGATGACATGTAGAGATGAGTTTGAACTGATTTCATCAAATGCAGTGAAGATTGCATTTAATGCCTTTGAATTCGCCAGAGATGCCTTGAGATCATCTGGAGTCCACCTAGCTTTGTCTTTGAGTTTCTGCTGCCTTTGATTTGACTCTCCTTCTATTGCCTTAGAACTTGTATCAGCATCTTCTGTAGGGTGATTCCACTCATTCTCAACATAGAACCAAGCAAGTTCATCCAGTGAGTTGATGAAAACTCTCATGCGTGCCTTCCAGTAGTTGTAGTTGTTGCCTTCTAGCAGAGGTGGCCGAGAAACTGAAGCTCCTTCTTTAGTCGCCATGGTAAAATTGGATCACACTTTCCTTGACACAACCAAGGGAATAATAAGTGACCAAGCTCTGATACCAAATGAAATTTGGTTTTACTAAATTTTAACTATTCCTTATTAGTATGTTCCAACGTGACCTATCTAACCAAGTATGTAATAGATTAAAGCATTAGCAACACAAGACTTGCTTACGTAGTTCGGTGAAATCCACCTACATCTGCGGGGCCTGGCCCAGTTCAGAATGAATTCACTAATTAGAAAGACACAATACAAAGTACACCATACAGAATACTTATCTTTACTAACTATAGCGTGTGAATTCTACTAACTCCCCTAGCTACCGACCCGCCTTGATCAAACTCCCTCTGACCTCGAAACTCGTCGACGCTGGATCTCCTCCTCCCGAGGAATTAAGGTATACGATTCTGAACTTTGTGCAGCAGGTCAGGTATGTTAGAACACGGGAATCTGGCTCTTAGCAATTCTCGAAAGTCTCAAAAATCCGTGTGCAGATTTTTGCTCTATTAAATCCGTGAGTATGCAGCCGTGTTGGTCCCAATTTATATCCGCGAGCAGATTGGAGTTCTTCATAATTATCTCCACAATATTCCTATTCCAAATCTGCTTCCTGAAGCATATCCAAATCCCATAAATAAAAGGATTTTCCTTATCACAATATATCCCATATATTTAGGGATTTTCCATAAATCAACTATGCTTCATACGCCTACTATATAACAAAATATAACAATTTCCATAAGTCACAAGTACTATAATATTCTGTCTTCTTTTTCACGAAAAGCATTGGCGTAAATATACTCCTGTCGAGTGTTCCAACATAGAAAGTTTTTCGTTTCCAAATATGTCACAAACACCGCCAACTAAATATTCAATGCAAATCTCTCTGACTTTACACTTTTGAAAAAATATCATTAGTCCATAGCTTTTTTCATTATATAAAAATATTTAACTACTAATATTTCCTTGCACATAGTAATGACTGGTATAATGTTAATATGGAAAGTAAATTGACAATAAATCTGACAAAATTTCACACAAGGTATATTTAAATATCGATTAAAATTTTGAATTAAAGTTTATTAAATTTAATTGAATATAATTTTGATCTGAAATAGAGAAAATTGTTGTAGTCCCTTTGTCTCATTTCAAACCGCAAAATATTTTAATTTTGACAATAAAAGCGAATTGGTGTATAAGTATAAATACTATTGACTGATACTTTGTTAGATTCGTTATAATATATATTTTTAAAATATTATTTAAAAAAATTAATTATCTTTATTAGAAATATTTAAAATTAAATATTTTTCTAGTCAAAGTCAATGTGTGTTGTTTGAAATAGCATAGAGGGAGTAAAATTTAGGAATGTACATTACAAAATTTTATTAATACTTATAAGTGTATTTTTAAAGTAAAATAATTGGAAGATGGAAAATTTTAATGAATTCAACTCTTTAAAAATATAAAGTATTTACAATAAAGAAAAAGTACTTAAATGACCCTATTAAATTGAGAAAGTGTAAGATTCTGTAAAATCTAAAAGTGCAAACCTAATCCTAAATTTTTGTAAATTTGTTCAGTTATGCCTATTTTATTCAATTTCGGTGTTGACTCAAAAAGTCAGCCATTGACCAAACATGAAAAGACATAAATACCCCTAAATTTAAAACTAAAAATTTAAAGACCATTTACCCATACACTTCTTCTTCTTCAAACACAACATCGCCGTCGGACCTTCGTCGCGCCATCATCGAACCTCCGCCCAGCACCTGCCGCTGATTTGTTGCCACAGTGCCGCCGCCTGCACCCACCACCACCTCCGCCTCCTAGAATCACCACCTCCGCCCAGAAACCCCACCCCACCGCTCAACCCCACCACCCAAAAACCCTAGATCGGCTGCTCAGAAATCCTAACCCCACCACCTTTCCCCCGCCACGCTCCACCCTAGCCCCGCCACAACCTAGCCCAGTCACAACCTAACCCCGCGCATCACCACGACCCTCTCCTGGTTCTCGCCACCACAACCCCGCCACTGCTGCGACCACAGCTCTCGTCCCGCGCCACCACAGCTCTCGTCCCGCGCCACCACTGCTCCTCTCATGGTTCTCGCTACCAAAGCCCCGTCACCACCACCACCGATTGATCGCGCCACCACCACCACTGATTGATCGCGCCACCACCACGCTGGAACCCTCGCCCACCGCCACTCGCCCGTCGTTCGCACTTTCGAAGGGCGGAGGAGATGACGAAGATGAAGGCGGAGGAGTGACGAGGAAGATGAGGGCGGAGCAGATGGGGAAGATGAGGGCGGGGGAGCCTGAGTGAGGAGAGAGAGGAGAGGTTATTGTTGTCTTTTTCATTTATTTTATTTTTAAAAAAATTAACTTGAGGGTATTATGGTCATTTCACCAATTTTTAGCTATTTTTGCCGTTGACATTTCGGTCAACAAAATTCAATGTTATTTTTGCACTTTTATTTTACAATGTCATTTATGCACTTTCATCCAAAACATAAGATTAAAACACACTTTTCTCTTGATTGTAGGTATTAATAATATGACGGGATAAATCTATTACACAATAAAGGAAATAAATTTTTTAGAAAATTACACATCGAAATCCCTTGTATTTATTCGAAAACTACAATTATATAAACTAAAATGTAGCCAGTAGCATGTTGAATTTTTACTATTCGTCCCAATTTAGACTGACGCAATCAGATTTGAGTCCGACCCAGCAAATAAGAAAATTTAAATTGATTCAATTTCAACCCAAATAAAACACAATAAAACGAGAAGATGAGTCTCATTTTTCCAACTATTTGTTCGATATTTGCCACAAGTTTAAAAAACATGCTTAGTCATATCTTCCACTTACCACACGTGGCTTAGAATATTTATAAACATGGAAAGATTCTATTTTGTTTCGTATCATCATTCATCATGTTGATTGGGAAAAAAATAAGGAGTAGATTTTTCGAGAAAAATGAAGAAGACAAATTCTTGAGAAAAATTATATTTTCATTGACTTATTGAAAGATGAAATTTAATTAGAATAATAAAAGGTAAAAGTAAAACTTGTAATATTAAAAATTTATTATATAATGTGTAGTAGTTATAAAATTTATAACTCAATTTATACAATCTAAAAATTTTATCTTCATTTATTCTACTTTACACGTTAAACTTTAATATTCCCATATTTTATAAAAAAAACATTTTTTAAGCGACAGAGTCAAAAAGACTGTAAATATATTAAAATAGCATGAAAGAAAAGAATACTGATTTGATGAACAAGTACAATGAACTTCAACTACGTGTCAAAGTTGGCTGCCAAGTGTTAAGTGGTATTGTGGTAAACATGTCGCCATCTATACATTTTGCGCTTTTAAAAGACTAAATTAATTTTTTATCACGTAAAAAGTATTTTTTATCATTTTTTTGTATTCATTTGCAAAACAATCCTTAGACGGTACTTAAAAAATTCAAAATAATTTATTTAGTCCCCTAAGGTGATTTTCAGGTAAGACTAAATGGGTTTCCTGTATACTCAGGGGTATAATGATAATTTTATTAATTAAAAATATTAATTTTAAAATTTTCAGATTTTCAATTTCATGCTGAGCACTCGAGCCTCCTGACGAATTTTTTATTTTTATTTTTTAAAACTCAGAGGTAATTGATCAATTTTACCGTTGACTTTCCCTGAAAACCACCTTTGGGGACCAAAAAAAATATTTTGAATTTGTTGGGTACCGTCTAAGGATTATTTTGCAAATGAGGACCAAAATATGGTAAAAGATACTTTGTAGGGGACTAAAAAAATATTTTTAGTCATTTTAAATTATAAAATACACATAAGTTTTTTATTTTAAACCTATTATTTATTAAATAAAATTATTTTATATTTAGTATAATTAATAGATTAATTTAACATTTATTTATTGCAATGAATTATTTAAAATTATAAAATCTTTTAAAATAAATTTTAATATATAAATAATTATAATATGATATTAAAAGTTATAAAGGTAAAATTTTTTATGATTAATTTAATCTATAGTTGGTCTAACATGAGACATTCTCTATATACTGTATTTACAATTATTAATTAAAACATACCTATTTATAAATATATTTATTATGGTATTAGAAAAGATAAAATCTTGGAAAAGACCGTTTTTCCATAGACATGTGGAAAGACAGATTGAATTAGAATTATAAAAAGGTAAAAATTTTTAGATGCAATATTAAAAATTTAGTATGCACTGTGTAGTAATTATAAGGTTAATTATGACCAGATTAATACAATTTAAAATTTTTGTTTTAATTTATTTTAATTTATAGTTTATACATGGGTGTTTCCATAACTTATGATAGGAACATCTTTCAAAATAAGTAATCTTTCAAAAATATCATAGTATAATTATTTGTGGCAAACTTTGTTTTCAATACATCTGCCCCTTAAGTACTCCCTTCATTTTTTTTATAGTGGCACATCACTTTTGGTGATAAAATTTAAGATATGCTAAATGAGTGAATGAAATTGAATTAAAAGAAGAAAAAGTAAAATAAGTAAATTTAATAACCTTACATTTGGTATAAATAGAAAGTGTCAATATAAAAGAAACATATATTATTATAGTACTCCGTAACTTATTTTACATAAAATTGTAATATATTTTTATATTTAATATAAATAAATGAGTCAGTCTCTTGAAAGACGATCTTTTCAGAAGTCATGGAAAAACCAAGGTTTAAAGTGCAAATTATAAGAAATGGAGATAAAATTTTTGGGTTGTATGAATTGGGTTATAAACTTTATAGCTACTATACATTGCATAATAAAATTTTAATATTTTAACTAAGACCTTTTATCTTTTATTATTTTAATTAAATCTCATATTTCCATAAGGTTATGAAAAGATGGTGCTTCCCAAAACTTTGCCTAAATATATTTGATAAAATATTTCAAACAATATTATTCCTTATATATATATATTAACAAGGTAAAAGTAAAAAAATCATTTAAACATATTATATTTACTCAATGAATAAATAGTACTCCCTTGTTCCATGGAAATCCACAGGGGGGAAAAATTGCTTTAAATTTTGGAAGTGTAAAATGTCTAAAATGTTCTTGTCTTCTTCCCTTTCCCATCTTCTACATTCAGCCAGTGCCGCCTTCTACTTTCCAAACCTGATTCCGTCCGTTTTTGTCTCCCTCCCTTCGCTGGCCTCCTCCCTCCTTTCCCTGCCATCGCCGCCAACCACCACCAATTAACACCAAAATATCTCAAAACACTAACATCAAATTCCTCTCCATCTTCTCACTCTTTCCACCACCGCCAACAACAACCACAACAAATCGTCGTTCGCCTCCATCACCGTCTTCCTCCCAACTAACTTCACCATCCTGATCCACCACGCGTCGTACACACTCATGCTGGGAATGGGGATGAATAAGTCAAAGGTGGCAGCTTTGGAGGCGATGAAGGCGGCGTGGACGACATCTGGCCACCGGAGATCATGCCCTCTCTGTCTGTGCGTGCATGCGTGCGCGCGTGTGTGTGCGTGTGTGTTAGACAGCCCATTAGGCCTTGTTCAGCCCAGCCCAAATACAGAATGCTCATTGGAAGCCAATCAAGTGGACAACGGGCAGAAGTTGACATGACACAAGCTGTTATATCAGCCAACAAACCCATATAACAAGGAAGGAGAACATGCTTCAGAGGTACGTTTACTCATTCCAAGGTTACACCAACTAAGAAACAGTATAAATACTCCTTCTGACAAGATCGTCGGAGTAGGCTTGCTAAGACGCCGGCCTGTCTGATCTAGATCTCAGCTATAAAATAGGTCACGAAGAGGTTCTAAGCGATGGGACGTTTTCGGTCCAGTGAAGGATTCAAGGAGGATGCAACATTAGCGATGTCTTTGGGGATCGCTTAATCTTTAGCATTCACGCAGCTCACACACCATGGAAGGATTTCCACCGGTAGGTGTGGGGGGGAGGGGGGAAGGGGGGGGGGGTTGGGTTGTGTAGGGTTTCTAATGTAAAATTTTAATTGTTTAATGGTAAGTGTATATTTAGTTCAAAATTTTCTTATAATGGAAAGTGTACAAAATTTGATTGGTACAGTTGAAAAAAAGTGCAAATTCAACTAGGACGGAAGAAGTATTAAAATTATAAAATTTAAACAAAGTATTAATAAGGTTTGGGCTAGACAGCCCATTAGGCCTTGTTCAGCCCAAATACAGAAAGCCCATTTGAAGCCAATCAAGTGGACAATAGGCAGAAGCTGACATGACATGAGCTGTCATGTCAGCCAACAAACCCATATAACAAGGAAGGAGAACATTCTTCAGAGGTACGTTTACTCATTCCAAGGTTACACCATCTAAGAAACACTAGAAATACTCCTTCTGACAAGATCGTCGGAGTAGGCTTGCAAAGACGCCTGCCTATCTGATCTAGATCTCATTTGTAAAATAGGTCACAAAGAGGTTCTAAGCAATGGGACATTTTCGGTCCAATGAAGGATTCAAGGAGGATGCAACATTAGCGATGTCTTTGGGGATCGCTTAATCTTTAGCATTCACGCAGCTCACACACCATGGAAGGATTACTGCCGGTAGGTCATTTACATAACCAGGTGCTCATGGAGGATGTGACGCACCGGGAGGAAGAAGTTACGTTGACACCAACGGGAGAGCGACACAGGCTCCAGACGATGGAGGAACTGGTAGGTCACTCAAAAATCTTGCAGACAATAGTCATCTTACAGAGAGAGGTGATAAGGAAGTTGAACAAGATGGAGGAAAGGGAAAACTCTAGAGAATCAGACGACCTAGGAATGAAGAGACAGTTCGTGAAGCCGATGAAGTTGTTTCATGAGTAGGATGAACATGAGGTATGCTCCCAACACAAGGAGAGAGTCCAGGAAACCAGTCGTAGTGCCACTAAAAACAAGGGTAGTTGAACGGTATTGGGTAAGAAGTCAGAAGCCATAAATACAAAGCCATACCATCCTTTTACTGGAGATAGCTGGCACGCTCCGTACCACTCTGTGAAAAGAGGGGGAGAAACAAGCAGACATGAATGGAGGAAGTCTGCAAGTAAGGAGAAGTTTTCCAAAAGGGGAATACGAGGGTCGTCATTCACAAGGAGAATCCAGTTTTACACAGAGGGCCCCAAGCTGAAGATACCTTCCCAACCTGGGGCAGTACGTAGAATAAGCATGCCCGGAGGATAACTTACACACTTTCTCAACCAACATGGCAACCTTCCCAATACCTGAGGCCATTTGGTGCAAGGTGTTTGCAACCACCCTCACTGGTGCTTCCAAAGTCTGGTTTAAAATTTTGGAAGATGAAACCATATACAGTTTCAAGCAGTTGCAGAAGAAGTTTTTAGTGCATTTCATGCAAAGGAGGAAGTTCACAAAGACAAGGTATGAGCTTATGACGGTCAAGCAGAAGTCGCATGGGATGCTAGCGGAGTATTGGGAGAGATTCAACGATAAGGCAAATCAGGTAGGGATAAGAGCAATCAATTCCTTACGGACACATTCGTGAACAACCTCAGGCACAAACTCTTGTTAAGGCATTGTACATTGAACCCTCCCACGATGATTGGCGAGTTGATGAAGAGAGTGAAAAATTTCTCTAGGGTAGACAACGCAGACAAGAGAAGAAAGAAGGCACATGCTGGTGCAAGCACGCAGAGAGGTGAAGCTATGGGAGAAAGACGCAAGAAGGAAAAAGAGATGATTCGACCGACCCATTTTAATTTTGATAAGAAGTTTACCCCACTCATCAAGACACCAAAGGAATTCTTTGCTTTGGTGACTGCAAAGATCATCCTAGAGCCAGCAAGGAAACTGGTGGCCCTCGAAAACATGAGGAATAAGTCCTTGTTCAGTGATTACCACAGAGATCACGGTCACGACTAAACGACTATATGCATTTGAAGCAAGCAATCGAAAACAGCGTCTGCAGTGAAGATCTGGCCCATTTGGAAAAAAAATGCACGGTCTCATAATAAGGCCACACACCAGAGATAGACAGGGAGCGGTCACTCAGAGAGGCATCATAGGCAGCAGGGAGGGGGGGTCAAAACATGAAGAGGTCTCCAGAGAAAGATCAGAAAAGCAAAGGTAATGAAGTAGCGAGGGAAGAGACCATGGAGGATAGCAAGAGGTTGCGAGAAAACACTCCAGCAAATGATAGCGCGGGGAGAACAACTACAAACATCTATGCAATCATTTGCGGGAGTGCAGGAGGAAGAATAGAGCCACAAAGGAAGGCTCACTGCAGGAAGACACCCCAGGCAACGCCATCAAACATGAGGCTAGGTTCCAACGAGGTTATATCGTTTAGGCATGAGGCCAATCCCAATGAGACCAGTAGGAGGCGATGCTATAATAATTAAGGTGAAGGTGATAGAAAGAAGGATACACATGGCTTACATAGATGAAGGAAGCTCGGCTGAGATTATGTATTGGCATTGTTTCGAGAAGCTGGAGGAAAACATAAGGAAGAAGCCAAAACCAATGAATACCTCGTTGGTAGATTTTGCGAACAGAACAGTATGGCTGGAAGGAACCATATACCTCCCAGTGAAAGTGGAAGATGAAGTGAGGAACTAGACGGTGGATACATAGTTTATTGTATTGAAAGCGAACAGTCCCTACAACATGATATTGAGGAGACACGCCTCGGAGCTATTAAAGGGGATAGTATCCACTCTGCACCTGCTGTTGAAATTCCCTACCAG
Organism: Rubia yunnanensis; assembly: GCA_037428765.1. NCBI lineage: Eukaryota > Viridiplantae > Streptophyta > Magnoliopsida > Gentianales > Rubiaceae > Rubia > Rubia yunnanensis. The sequence continues at coordinate 90,742,459 of CM075068.1, forward strand.
GCAGGGAATAACGACGGTAATGGGAGATCAATATAAGGCAAGGGAGTGCCACCGGATCACCCTTAGTAAGCGGAAGAGAAACGCAGAAGAGCATGGTGAAGAAAAGCAATCTAGAAGATCCAGGACAGTAGAAATGGTGACAAGAAGAAACTACTCATTATAATTGGGTTCAGAGTTACAGATAACACAACTTGGAGAAGAACATGCAATGCAGATAGGAGCCACCCTACCACCTGAAGTGAAGGAGGATATCGTAAGGATGCTGTGGGAAAATGTCCGAGCATTTTCATGGAAGCAAAAAAAATGAATGGTGTCCCCAAGAAGGTAGGGTACCACAAACTGAAAGTGAAGCCAGGACACCGACCTGTTTAACATAAGAGGAGGATGTTGTACAAATAAAGGAATGAAGCCGTTAATAGGGAGGTGGAACAGCTAATGAAAGCAGGGACACCGAAGGAGATTCCGTACCCGAGCTGGCTAGCTAACCATGTCATAGTAAAGAAGGAAAATGACAGCTGGAGGATGTGCGTTGATTAAACAAACCTGAACAAGGCCTGCCCAAAGATTGCTACCCGCTGCCAGTTATTGACCAAAAGGTAGACGCCCATACTAACTATCCGATTAAATGTTTTCTAGATGCATATAAGGGATATCACCTAATCCCATGTTAGAAAGTGATGTAGAGAAAATAACATTTATTACTGAAAGAGGGGCGTTTGGGCATCGCATGATACCCTTTGGGCTGAGAAATGCAGGAGCCGCCTATCAAAGGGTAGTGGCCAAGATATTCCAGGCACAGGTGGGTAGGAACTTGGAAGTATACGTCGATGATATGGTGATAAAAAGCAAATGATATGACCACTTTGTGGTGGATATAGCCCTAATGCCGAGGAGATTCCCAGAAACAAGCATGAAGCTAAAACTGGCTAAGTGTCACTTTAGAGTGGAAGCAAGCAAGTTCTTGGGGCACATGGTGTCGAATGAAGACCTACAAGCAAACTCGAAGGAAGTGAAAGCCATCTTGGAGAAGCTGGCGCTAGCCTTGGTGAGGTGATCCCGATTTATTGCAAGAGCAGAGCCCTGTAAGGAATAAAGAGAGGATATGCATGACAGGAGAAGCTGGCGTTAGCATTGGTGTATGCAGCCAGGAGGCTGCGCCAATACTTCCAGGCACACCCGATAGTGGTGCTGACAAATCAACCGCTGAAGTCAATACTCACTAGGCCCGAGGCCTCAGGGAGGCTGGTGAAGTGGGCGGTGAAGTTGGGAGAGCACACGTGCCAAAAAAAGTAGTAAAAGGACAAGTAATTGCAGATTTTCTAGCAGAAATCCTCAAGAAATAAGAGATAAATCAGTAAAGACAGCCTGTGGCAGGCAAGGGAACCTGTTTGATAAGACCCGATGTTTGGAACCTACACGTAGAGAGAGCATGCATGAGATTAGTGGTGTCCGACCTCCAGGGGGTGGAAGTCACCCATGCTCTCCATTTCAAATACCCCACCACGAAAAATGAAGCTAAGTATAAAGCGCTGATAGTGGGAATAGAAATAGCCTGAAAAATGAGAGAAACGAAGTTGCAAGCATTTGGGGATTCAATGTTAGTAACAAACCAGTCCAACTGGCAATATGCGGCAAAAGAGCTGGCCATGATGAAAAACAGAGACAAAGTCAGGAGCCTGTCAGCGGAATTTGAGTAGTTTGGCATCACCAGAGTGCCCCCGTTGCAGAACACCAGAGCTGATGCACTCAGTAAGCTGGCCTCGTCGACACACGTTCATCTGACCAAGTCCGTTCTGGTAGAAGAATTGGCAAAAAGGTCCACGGATCAGGAAGTCCTGGCAGTGATACATGAAGCAGGGGGAAACTGGATGACTCCGCTGAGAGCCTACCTGGAAACTAGGATCCTGCCAGCCAATGAGAAAACACCTAAGACACTGAGGAGGAACACCCTACAATATGCAATCAAGAATGTCTGCTGTACAAACTCGGGTATGTGGAGTCGTGGCTCAGGTGTGCAAAACTAGCTTTATCAGAAGTGGTCCTAAGAGAACTGCATGAACGGAGTTATGGCAGTCATTAGGGAGCTCGGACGCTGGCATTAAGGGTTGTCTGGGTAGGATACTACTGACTGGGGATGAAAGCAGACGTCGAGAAAATGGTCAGAGAATGTCACAGATGCCAGGAACACTCTCACGTGCCCAGACTCCCTGCTGAGGAAATGATAGAGAACTGGAAGAATGCAGGAAGAAAGTAGCTTTAAAGGAAGCTGCGTATAAGTCTTTGACAGAGCAACATTACAACAGCAGGGTCAACCTAAGAAGCTTGAAGCTGGGAGAATTAGCACTCAGAAAGAATGAAGCCAGCAGGGCACATGGAGTAAAAAACTTGAAGGGACCTGGGAAGGGCCCTACAAAGTAGTTGAGGTGTTGGGCAAGAGAGTGTACATGTTGGAAATGATAGACGTAAAGCAAGTGCCACCCACCCGAAACATGGCGAACCTCAGGAAATACTATGCATAGAAAGGTACTTTTCTCATTTTTGCGGGGAGGGAAAAATTCCCGGGGGATCAAGTCTTTTGTAAACCCATAAAGGGTATGATCCGAGGGAATTTTGCATAATACCTCCGCAGATATTAAGTTGTCGACATATGAAATAAAGCATAGATATTAAGTAAAAATCCTAGTAAATGGAAAAGGTGAAAGAAGCAAAAATGCCACGATGAGCGATAGCTATAAGAGCTATCAACATCAATGTCAAAAAGAGAAGGAGAACAAGGCAAAGGAACTCGTTCGCAAAAACATCCCAGACCCCGCGTAGCTAGGTGAATGCCAGTAAGCCCAAAGGGGCTGATGAAAAAACACCCCTAGCCTTACACAAGCAAGAAGCTACTAGCCATCCTTTTCAAGTTGATGAGAGTTTGAGGCAAAGGCAACTGATGGAGATGCCAAGACAACTACCACCATAAATGAAGACATTCCACGACTTGATCAAACATTTAAAGGATATGTTCAGGATCCTCTAGGTGACATGGCGGGACCTATGACTAGGTCAAGGACTAAGCTTAGGGATGCTTCTTTAAATGCTTTGATTGATCGCCTTTATGATGAAGAATTGAAGAAGGAGTCACCATCGACATCTTGGATTCATTATTCAAGATTGTTGACGAACTGAAGACATCATGAAGAACACTATACTCTTTTTCCCACTGGATTTTTAATGAGGTAGTGTGATCACTGTAAAATATTGTAAAAGTATATGATTTTGGGTTTATGGACTGACAGTTCGGCCAGTGGGCTTTGAAAGGCTGAATTTTAAAAATATAGCCCATTAAGGTTTAGTATATTCAGTTTTATTCAGATTAGAATTAGATTTGGTAAGATTAGATTAGATAATGTTCTTCAAGGTTACTTCTTGAGGAATTCAACCAGATTACCTTAGATTACCATTTATTTTAGGTATTTTAGTTATATATGGTTTTAGCTTCTTAATGAAGACATAAGTCAAATTAGTTTCCAGTTGTGATTAGGGGTTGGGGCAAGATTGTAACCCTATAAATAGGGGAGGCCTTTGGACGAATTTCACACCATTTTTATCAATCAAAATACAACCTTTTGAGTTTATACTCTTTGCTTGCGAGCTATTCCATTGTTTCTTAACCCCGAGGGCTAGTTAAGTGTCAATAAATCTTGTAATTTGATCCTGAGGGCTATTTAGAGAATGAGTTGAAATTGAATGTACCCCGAGGGCTAGACCTTGAATTTCGTGCGGCATTGAAGGGTTTGTGAGTTCCCTTGTTTTGTCAAAGATCTTAATTCCGCAATCCAGATTCTTCGCAAGGGGATTTATATCAGCAACAAAATTGAAAAGTAGTAAAGGCCACAAACTAAGGAAAAACACCTTAGTCGGAGAAAGCCAGACACGATGAGGTAAAGCACTTCAGACAAAGGAGAGAAGATTTAGCTGGAGAAATCACTCCAGCACAAGCCAGCCACATTCAAAAGTTGTAAAAAAAAGGGGAAGGAGGGGAGAGCCCTAATCAGCCACACTCAATCAAATAAGGGAGGAGAAATCGCTCCTCAAAATAAAGCAAAACGGGGGGGGGGGGGGGGAGGCACTCCTGGCCATAATGTATGCCCCTTATGGGGACTTACAGAACCTTAAGTTTTAGAACTAGGTAAAAAGCCTTTAATAGGGTAGCAACCAGAAGCTTAGAAGCGTGCTGAATCTGTGTCACCTTCGCATAGATGCTGGTAAAGCCGTGAGTAAACACCTAGCCACGTAACTCCCAATTAGCCTTGTTCTAGGCTTCAAGCTTGTTCACTGCCAACGACGGAGAGCCCATGAACCCTAATTCAAGCTCCAAGTCTTCCTCCAGGGTTGCTGTCCGAGCACGGGTGATCTGGAGATTGGAGATGGCCTCCTTAGTAGATTTTTCAGCACAATTTACCCGTTGCTGAGCATCAGCCTACCCATGAGCCATCTTCTCCATCTCCGTCTGGATGGCGAAGGCCGCACATAAGTGCTACAAGCAGGAAGTAAAAGAAAACAATTATCATAAAATGGAAGCGTGACAGGTAGGAAAACAAGTGAAAGCACAAAGGGTTACACAAGTAAGAGGAAGTAAAAAAATCTAACCTCGAGGGTAGCATAGATGTAGCGATCAGCATTGTCAACGGAGGAAGTTACGTTAAGGTTACGATTCTGGAGCCAAGTGTTAAAGTGGCCAAAGGGGACGACATGTGCGAGAACTCAGAACGAGCGGATGACCTTAGATACAGGCGAAGTCGGGGAGCTAGACACCCCCAAATGAGGAGGAGTGAAACTAGAAGGAACGACCGATCGAGAGCGAGCGCCAAGGGCAAGCAACGTAGGGGCAGCAGGAACAGATGCGACTAAAGCAGGAGGAGTCTCCGGGACCACGTCGACATACTATCTGGCGGTGCGGCGACGTTTGCACTACAGCTGCCTATCTTCCTCAGGATCCACAAACGTTGGCACGGGAGGAGAAGTGTCAGATTGGGTAATGACAGGCTCAGGGCGGTTCATTTCCCCCTCGGTGTCTTCAACCTGATCAGTGGTGCAGCTGGAAGCGCCGCAACGAGAGCGATGCGATAGATCACCAATCACGCTTGCGATAGACATGCTCATAATCGAAAAGAAACAGAGCAAAGGTTAAAAGACTAACAAGGAAAATAAACTACATAAATAGCACATGAAATAAATAATTAAGGAGATAAAAAGACAAATCAAGAAGTTGGGGAGACAAAGGTTTGAAGTTCTATACCAATAAGGATGCCAGGACCACCCAGAGGTAAAATCCCCACTGGCAGAAAAAGGAGCCCTACAACGTGCAGAACGAAGTTTTGCCGGACAAACCCCACCTTGACAGACAAGCCGTCCAAAATAAAGATGAACTGATGATTAGCAAACATCTCCGTAATGTTAGGACACGCCGTCCGCATCCCAATAGGAGTCTGCTGAAAAAGGGCCCATGTGAATCTCCGGCCCCATCACTGGCTCTTCATCCACAAATACGAAGCGTCATTTCCACTCAACGTGGGTGGGAAACTCGTTCAGGAGTTTGAACACATCAGGGAAAAATTTTAGATAATACCAACCGGGGGGCATTTTGGTAGGCGTACAGAAGACTCTAAAAAAGGGATTGGGGGAATGAACTGGACTCAGACAAATGACCTCAAAGCCCACGAGCAGACACATGTTTGGGGGAAGGTCGGTGAGGCACAACTCGTAATGGCCTAGAACGGAATGACAGAATTGGACAGGGGGAGCCGAAAACCACCATTTAAGATGGTATCCAGATAGACGGCCACCATCCCTTGAGGGATGTATAGCATTGTTTCCTCTGACCCCGGCAGAATGATACGATCACCAAGGTCATCGTACCTTTTACCGCGGACCGCGAGAACCATCTCGCGGGGTTGACGGATGTAACAATACTCACTTGTAGTCACGTTATAGTATGAATGAGCCTTCAGAGGACCAAAGTGGACACCATGTTTTTGAAAAAATAATAGAGGAAGCGAGAAAACAGAGAAGAAATGAGAAAGGTACCTGTGGCGGACGCTAGAAGGGAATTTGAGAGGTAGAGAGAGACTAAGCGAAATGGATAGCGAAAGAAGGAAATGATTGTGGAAGGGGTTTTAATTGCAAAATCAGAAACATATATACACGATAAAGGAACCGACGCGACGAATGACTTAATTCGCCTTGGTTATAGGCGAAGAAACGGCAAAAAGCTATATGACAACGTTAGATAGAGGGGAAACATGGCGACGTTCGAGGCATATTGCTTAAGGATAAAGATAACGAGGTGACAAGCATTGAAAGGACGCCGCTTTTCAAATAATGACTGCATTCGTTTCCCACAAAAGATGAGTCAACGAGTAGCATGAAGCGAGAAGACGGGCAAATGAACTGTTGCAGCTAGAACCAACCCATCTCTATGTCCATAACAGAAACATGGACCCGGGATGGGGAGACTTAATAAGGTTTGGGCTAGACTGCCCATTAGGCCTTGTTCGGCCCAAATACAGAAGCTCTCTGGAAGCCAATCAAGTGGACAACCAGCAGAAGCTGACATGACACGAGCTGACATGTCAGCCAAGAAACCCATATAACATGGAAGGAGAACATGCTTTTGATGTACGTTTACTCATTCCAAGGTTACATCAATAAAGAAACTCTAGAAAGACTCCTTCTGACAAGATCATTGGAGCAGACTGGGTAAGACGCTAGCCTGTCTGACCTAGATCTCACCTGGTTTACCTGTGACAAAGAGCAAGGGGATGTTTTCAGCCCAGGGAAAGATTCAAGGAGTATGCAACAAGTATATACCAACTACTTAGTTCCTCCTATTATTGTTATTAATTTTTGCAACCATCATACAGTATATTACTCCCTCTGTCCAAGATTAAATTGCACAGGATCTCTTTCATGTTTATTAAAAAACTTGTCTATTAGTTGGTATGTTTAACTATGTATAATAACTGTAAACAAAAAGTTACTTTTCAGAAATGACTTGTTACGACGAATCCAATCATATAACATATGATAATATAATTATTTATATATTTATTTAAATATGTAGTCAAAATTGAACAGTAAATAATGACATAAAGTGAAGTGTGCACTTTAACCTGAAGCGGAGGGAATAGTAATATTTTACAACTTGCGGAAGAAAAAACGTGGAAAAAGACCCTAGTCTTTGAACATGATGATTATGCCTTGTTGCGGTGGTGAAAATCTATAAATCACCTAACTAGCCTTGGGAACTTTCTTCATCTATAATTTGATGTAGGGTGACGTCTGATGTGTTAAAGCATAACACTTCACTTTATCAATTATTTTAGTAATCATATGAAGTATACTGATATTGAACTCATTCATCAATTATCAAACACTTCACATCATCAAATTATTTTAGTAACAAATAATTGAACTCATTCATCCTCTTCCTCCAAAAGCCTTGCTATGGCCGATTGAAGTTTTTCCGTGTATATGAATATCAAACTTCTTTCGAACTCAATTCAACTCCCAATTCCTCTCCCCCCCTCTGAAAATCGCTTTACATTGTAATGGCCGAAAACGGTAAATTCTGCTGATAACGGCTCCTCTCTCGCCCTCGCCGAGAGAGATGCCCCATCCGCCGGAAACCATGGCGGATAAAAACACAATCAACAACCCCAAATCTTTCATTGCAGCCCTCCAATCGAAAGATCCACAACTCCTCTCAGCCCTACTAAACAACCCAGAGATTACCCCAAAATTTGAATATCTAGGGGAACCTGCTTGCCTCTACTCCGACGACGATATATCTACACTATCCGCCCATTATACAAACGCCCTAGTAGGTAAATTCACCAAAGGTCGGCTCACCATGGACAAGTTGGAGGGAGCTTTCAAAATTGTGGGATTCTCTGGGAAATATCAGCTGGGCTCCCTCGATTACAAGAACGTGCTGATCTGATTTGAGCAAGCGAATGACTATTAACGCTGCTGGATCAAAGGTCTGTGGAGCTTCAACAGTATTCACATGAAGATACTCAAATGGTTACCAGACTTCTCCACCCAGAAGGAATCACCGATCGTCCCAATCTGGTGCACAATCAGGGAAGTTCCACTTTACTATTACAATACTTCGTCAATTGAGGCTATTGGAAATAGTATAGGGAATTTCATTAAGAAGGACTTAGCTACTGAGATGCTAACTAGGCCCTCTGCCATCAAACTTTGTGTTGAGATAGACCTCCAGAAACCCCTAAACCACTTCATTAGATTGGGCTCTGTTTCTAACAATAAAAATAATATCATTGAGTATGAGGACATACCCCTGTATTGTGAAAACTATGCTAAACTAGAACACTCACTTAACCAATGTAGAGCTCTTTCCCAGAATCAGGTAGCACCACAATGGCAAGCCACAGGGAATAAGTTTGATAAGATACCAAAAATGGTTACTGATCCCCAAACTTTTAACAATCCGTAGAACAAAGGCCAACTAGTCCATCACCTACCCACAACAAATCCTACCCTACAACCCTCATCCTACATGCCCAAACCCCTGGAATTAAATTATGTGAAAAAAATAGCACAACTATCACAATCTCCCCCAATTCTTGACCTAACAGACTCACCCCCTGCTGATCCTGAAACACCAATCACAAGACTGATCAATGTAACAGCTCTACCCAACCCAAATAAGACTCAAATGATCTATGCTAAAGATGATATGAAAATAGGCTCCCATAAGCTTAACTTCCTACAATTCTCTTCCATTAATCCCCCACTTTCTCAGCAAAGAAAGATGGCAAATAGATTTTCTGTTTTGCAGGACACAGATTCACCCCCACAAACAGATGAAGTTTTGGATCATTCACTGCACCTTGCAAGATGAGGTGGAAGAAGAAGGATCTCTCTTAGATAGCACAATCCCCAAACCATGGCTAGCATCTCTCCAATCTCAACCAACAGGTAATATGGACTCCCAAGGCAAGTCCAAACCTAAAAAAGACCACCTACCTAAGTCAGTTAAATAAGATGATGCTGAGATCAAACACTAAAAGCCATAAATCAGGTGAACAATGATATACACCACTACTATCAATTTTCTAGTTTGGAACCTTAGGGGTTTAGAGACTTCAATGCTTAGATTAAAACACCTCATCAAATAGAAAAAATTGATCTTCTATGTATAATTGAACCAATGCATGATAATAGCAAATGTCACACCTATATGGAGAAGCTCAAATACTCTCATTCCCCGCCTCTTCATAATGGCAAAATTTGGCTACTATGGAATGATTCTTTAAATGTTGCTTTACTTTCACATCAGGAACAATTTCTATATGTTAAAATCACTCAGTCAACCACAAATGTTGAAATGGATGCTATTTTTGTCTATGGCCTTAGAAATAGGGAAGGAAGGAAGGTTTTATGGCATGATCTTAGTCTCCTTCCTAATTATGAAACCATGTACATAGGGGATTTCAACACAATATCCTCAGTTACAGAATATAAAGGACCCTCCTCCCCTAACCTAGGCAGTATTAGGGACTTCAATAACTGGATACATTCTAAGGGTATTCAGGAAATTAATACTGTTGGGAATCTATTTACATGGACTAATTCTAGGCTAAGAAAACCCACATCTAAGAGACTAGACAGAGGACTTTGTAACATTCAATGGAGTGCCAAATTCCCAGCATCCTCCATTCAAATCCTCAATAGACAATCCTCAGATCATTTCCCTATTTTTTTACAAGTCTCATCCACAGTTCCCTCCCATCTTAAGCCTTTCAGATTTATAAATACATGGTTCAACGGACCAGAGTTTATACACCTGATTAAAAATAACTGGTCCAAACCGATCCCCCACCAAGGAATGCTAAGACTTTACCTTAAACTCATTAGACTTAAGAAGGTAATAAAAATATGGAACAAAGATTTCTTTGGAAACATTGACTCTAATGTAATGATTGCAGAAGAAAACCTGAGATTACAGGAAATTAACTATGACTCCACTCATTTACAATCAGAACTAATCAAACTAAATGAGATAAAGGCACTACTAATTAGAGCCTTAAAGGAAAGAGAAAAATTTTGGAAACAAAAATCGAGAACTAACTGGATCAAACTTGGAGATAATAACACTGAATTTTTCCACAAAACTGTACAGAAAAAGAACTGTAAGCTTCACATTTCAAAAATTAAAAATAGACAGGGGCATTGGTTAGATAATCACACTGAAATCCAGGAAGAGGCCATATCCTATTTCTCTGACCTGCTCTCTGAGCCAAACCTGCCAAACTCTACCACTTATTACCCCCATTTTCTCAGCCAAATTCCAACAATAATATCTCCTAAGGATAACCAATCTCTATCTAAACCAGTCTCAGGGGAGGAGCTTAGGCTAGTGGTAATGAGCCTGGAAAAAAAACAGTAGTCCAGGTCCTGATGGTTTCACTTCAAAATTCTACATTAAATGCTGGGATTTTATTAAACAAGACCTAAAAGCTGCTGTAAATGACTTTTTCTCAGGCTCAGAAATGCCAAGAGGAATAAGTAGCACCTGGATAACCTTAATTCCAAAGAAACAAACACCCTCCTCTTTTGATGATTACAGGCCTATTAGTCTTTCAAATGTAGCAAATAAAATCTGCTCTAAGGTGTTAATGGAAAGGATGAAGCCCTATATGGAAAACTTAACTCTCCAAATCAGACAGCCTTTATGAAAAATAGAGACATATATGATAATGTGCTTTATGTTCAGGAAATGATTAGGTTCTTAGACAAAAAAAAACAGAATTCCAAATTGCTTTTTAAAACTGGACCTTAGAAAGGCTTTTGATAGAGTTAATTGGCAATTTCTGGAAAGTATTCTTGGTAAATTTGGTTTCACAGGGAATTTTTTGAATGTTGTGATGAATAACCTTTCTCGGGCTTATTTTTCTGTGCTTATAAATGGTAACCCTGTTGGATTTTTCAAAGCCATAAGGGGCATCAAACAAGGTGATCCTCTATCCCCATTTCTTTTTAATATTTTTTCTGAAGCTTTCTCCAGAAGTCTATCCTTTATTTTCATGAATAAAAGACTCAATTACTATCAGCTTCCCTCTACCATTACATCTGCTTCACATTTGAGCTATGCTGATGACACTATCATTTTCATGCAAGCCTCAAAATCTAGCCTGATAAGAATCAAAGCCTTCCTAGAATCCTTTGAACTTACCTCTGGCAAAAAAATAAATTATGAAAAAACTGATTTTTATGCTAGTAAAAGAGCAACAACTGCTAAAATCAATCAGATTAGTTCAATTCTAGGAATGAAGAAAGGGGTCTTTCCATTTAAATACCTGGGATGTCCAGTTTTTAAAGGTAGAACTCTAAATCTCTATTTTGAACCTTTGCTGGAAGTTGTCAATTGGAAGCTTTTGAACTGGAAAAACAAATGGTTAAGCTTAGGTGGCAAAATGGTTCTTATCCAATCCTGTTTACACTCCCTCCCACAGCATATATGGTCTGTCCTAAAGCCCCCTAAACAGATAATAAAATCACTGGAAAAGAAAATGACAAGATTCTTCTGAGGGGAAAAAGAGGGCAAACTGAACGAAGTATGGAGAAAATGGGCTGACCTTAGTGCACATAGATACCAGAACGGTTTAGGTTTTAGATCTGTACAAGCAATAGTTGACTCATGCTCACTCAAATTATGGTGGAAAGGCCAACAGGGCAACACCATGTGGGCTAAACTGATGTGGTCACTACCCCAAACCCATAGGAAATCCCACACTTGGAAGAGGATATGTAATGTTAATTCCTTTGCAGAAAACAATTCTTTCATAATACTTGGCAAAGGTAACTGTAACTTTTGGACTGCAAATTGGTGCCCAAATGGTCCTTTAATTAACTATGTTCCACCCTCAGTCCTCTCCCCATTCTTTTACTACACCATAGCTGACTTCATCAGAGACAAAAACCAGATACTACCCCATATTTCACCCTATTTAGAACATGCTACTTTGAATTTTCTGCAGGAGGCAGAGATTAGCACTGAGAGAGAAGATAGAATGATATGGAAACTGGAGGAAACAAGACTTTTCTCTTTCAGATCAGCCTACAGAGCCCTTACACAACAACCAGGTAATTTTCCAGCCACAAGACTTATTTGGAACCCTAGACTGCAGAGAAAAATCTCTATTTTCACATGGAAAAAGCTAAACTCTCTCTTGCCTTTTGATGATGTCCTAATCAAATGTGGTTTTAGCCTAACCTCAAAATGGCCAGCATGTAATCAATCTGATTCTATAGATCATTATTTCATTTCTTGTCATCTGGCTCAAATGGTATGGGATAACACTTCAGATATCCAGGTTCATAACCTGCAAACCTTAGACTGTTTAACTGATAGATTTTTAGCTTACTGGAACAATAATGAACTGTCTACAGTGCATAAAGATATCTGTAAGTTACTGCCGTAACTGATTTGTTGGTCATTATGGAAAGCCCGGAATGCCTTCTATTTTGATAACAAAAAATTCTCACATGTTCAAATCTGTAAAGATGTAAGAGACCTTATTTTCTTATCTTTCTCAGCTAAGCCTGCTTACTCTAATGTACATTTAAATATGAGCTACCCTATTTCCTCACTAATCCCACCTCTAAGACCACCCCTAAGCCTTCCATATCCATTGTTTACTGGAATAGGCCAGAACAGAATACCATAATTGTAAATGTGGATGCTTCTTAGTCCCCAACCACTTCAACACTTGGCCTTATAGCCAGAGATTGGAATGGTAACTCATGCTTAATTCAGTCCTTAATTACCACTGTAAAAACTCCACTGGAAGCTGAAATGAAAGTTATCCAAGCTGCAGCAAAAATTCTTACTTATCTGGATCCTGAGTGTTTATTCATAGTTGAATCAGATTCTAGCTTGCAGTGAACATGATTAACAATCCCAGAAAAGCCAAATGGTCCCTATATGCACTAGCCTTTCAAACTCACTCTGAACTAAATCAGACTACCCTAAGGCATGTTTTCAAGGAATGCAATGTGGTTGCTGATGCAATTGCTAAGCATAGATCTACTCACCCTATGAACCAAATCTAAACCTCTCTAACATTCCATTATACATCAGAGGTCTCATTAATTTGGATAGAAACCACATTCCATACATTCGAACACACAAACAAGCTACCAAGGACAATTGATACTGTTGATGCTTGTTTTTCTTTTTTCAGGTAGCTTTGGAGAACCTGTTAATATGAGGACAGATGATATGCTGCTGCTATGCTTACTGCACTAAACTTAACATTTTTGTTGGTTGTTTCCCAAGACAAGGACTACAGCAATGCTCCTAAATGGACCAACTGAAGTTTAGGACTACATGATCTTCAATTCTAAGGAAAAGTGTCTCCACCACAAGCACATCACTTGCCACTGAGACTTTTTCGGAGTATTTTGAGCATTTTGAATGAAAGTTGCCTGGACAAAGTAAGTGATTAACACAGGGGGTGGAGATCACCTACTTTGGAAACGCAACTCTCATCTCTTTTCGCCTTTGTACATAGTTAATAGTTCTTCCTTTAACTGAACCAATAGGCCACTAGTTATTCGGTTATTCTTTTGGAGGCAACAAGGTTGCCTTATTAGTGTATCTTCCAATTCTAACGCTGAAATTTTCTAGTTTCTTAATAGTTTTGGGGAATCTAATATATAACCCCCCACCTTAGTGTGGAATTTAAATAAAAAAAAATTTCAACTCCCATTACTCCAATGAAAAATTCAATCAAAATAAGGAGGGGTAGAGAACAACTAATACTAGATTTTCTGGAAAAAAAAATTCAGTTATACACCTCTACTCCTCCGGCCTGCGAAATATAGGGGTGGCGAGCGCACCACCTCGCCATCCCCTAGTTTCGCTCATGCCTTCAAGCTTATTGATAGAACGTAAAACCCATAATTATCATAGTTGTGTGTATTTATATATATATATAGAGAGTACAAAGGATATAAGACAGAGTCATACATGAACCAAGATATTAATAATTACTTCTGTTCTATCTATAACTCTATTAAAGTGTAGCTTACTGGAGAATGGCGAAGTGGGAGAAAGACGGAGTTGAAAATATTTGACCTTCAAAACTAATAGAGTGGATTTTGGTTTAGCTATAAGGAGTTCAGCTTAGTAGGCGACGCTTTACAAGTGATACATATTATTAGGGGCATGTTGTCCTATTGTTTGGGAAAACTTGTTCGCAACACTTAATTTTCGATTACAGAATAGTTTTTGAAAGGTCCTTTTTGGGGCGCTTTACAAGTGATACATATTATTAGAGGCATCTTGTCCTATAGTTTGGGAAAACTTGTTTGCAACACTTAATTTTCGATTACAGAATAGTTTGGAAAGGTCCTTTTTGGGTTCCGAGAGAGAAGAACTTTACAATATACTCACTTACAAGCTTTACAAAGGTAACTTTTTTTTAAATGAAACCATCCACGGATGGAGGGAATATATTAGGCTCCCCGAACTGAAAGAACATAAAAAGAAGTGGCCTCGAAGGCATAGTCCAGTACACATAAGATCATCCGATTTGATGATTCAAGAACCCTAAGAAGCTCTTGAAGCAAAATAGCACTTGCTTCCAAAAGTGGTGTTTAATGTACATCGATGATCCAGCAGGGGACTTTGTTTATAAGTCCCAAAGAACAAGTAATGCTCCAAAATCCATTGTCCAGTGTGTCGTCCTGGTGATGTTGAGCGGCAGGTGGAGTCTATGCCCCATCGAGAACTGGAAGACGCCTCGAGGACTGGAAGCATCCTCAAGTAGTCGAAGCACCCTCTAGGACTCTAAATGCTTCGTTGGTACCCGAACTCTCATCGAGTACTCGTAGCCTCCTCGAGGACTCGGAGCCTCATCGAGGACTCCAAGCCTCCCCGAGGACACGGAGCCCCCTCGAGGACTCGGAGCCCCCGTGAGGACTCGGAGCCCCGTCGAGGACTCGGAGCCCCGTCGAGGACTCGATGCCCCGTCGAGGACTGGGAGCCCCATCGAGGACTGGGAGCCCCGTCGAGGACTGGGAGCCCGGTCGAGGACTGGGAGCCCGGTCGAGGACTGGGAGCCCGGTCGAGGACTCGGAGCCCCGTTGAGGACTCGGAGCCCCATCGAGGACTCGGAGCCCCGTCGAGGACTCGGAGCCCCGTCGAGGACTCGAAGCCCCATCGAGGACTCGGAGCCACCTCGAGGACCCGAAGTCACCTCGAGGACTCAAAGCCCCTTGGAGGAGTCGAAGCCCCCTCGAGAACTTGAACCCCCCTTGGGGACAAGAAGCCCCCTCGAAGACTCAAAGCCCTCTCACGGACTTGGATCCACCTCAAGGACTCGAAGCCCCCCGATGAATCGAAACCCCCTTGAGGACACGCTGCCCCGTCGAGGACTCTAATCACCCTGGAGAATTCAGAGCCCCGTCGAAGACTGAAAGCCCTCGAGGAGTTGAAACTGCCTCGAGGGCTCAAAGCCCCCTCGAGATGAACGTAAATTGCTCCATATTACTTGACTGATGCCGTTGTGTGCCTGCCATAAGAGAAAAATAGCAGCAGTTTTCTATTCCAATAGCTAACATAGGGAGAATATCAGGATCTAATGTAAGGAGAACTGCAAGCATCAAGATGAATGAAGCCCTTTATTTATTTAGGTAAATCAGTAACAACCGATTCTAGTCATTAATTCGTATACATGGTATCCTAGCTGCATCCAGTATAATCAGACCCCTTATTTCATTGGAAGCTGAATCCAATTGAAACTGACCATTTTGCCTATGAATAGCTGTTTTGGCCAGAGCATCTGCCACTGTATTACCTTGTCTAAGTGTATGCACAAGCTTGATATTTCCAAGGCTCAATTTAGTTTCACAACATAAATCAAACAAGGGCCATGGAGCTTTATATGGGTCCATAATATGCAATATAGCTTGTGAACTATCAGATTCAATTACACTGTTATGAGAGGCTAGCTGTAAAAGATAGATTCCTTTTTGAATTGCCAAAATCTCAGCCTCTACAGCACCGTGTGCCTCCGCTGAATAGGTAACCATAGTAATTACCCCACCCTTTTCATCTTTGAGAACAAGACCTAAACCAGTAGACTTATCAGTTTTCCAGGTTGTATCCACATTTAGCTTACATCCTACTTCCAGTTTGTTCCACTTAACAATAGCTAGATGAGGTGATGGTTTTGTTGGCCATTTTGGTAATAAGCCTGACTGTGTCAACAGTCTGGTATCATCACAGTTAGTGAACAATGGCCTAGCATAAAAGATGTTGAAAATATACTCCCTAATCCTTGTTATCGTAAGTTGAATGTTAGGGTTTGTATTCTCGAACATTTTTTCACACCTAGCTTTCCATAGGAACCAGCATACCACCATAGGTAAAAGTCTAAGTAGGCATGAATGCAAAGTAGTTTGAACTGGATTTGTGAGGTAATATGATAATCTATTCCAGAGAGTTGAAAAATGCAGAGGAGTTATCCCTATAATGCGGTGAATTTCATTCCAGATAAGAGTAGCAAAAGAACAGTCATTAAAAAAGTGTTGGATGCCATCAGTGTTGTTACAGAACAAGCATTTAGAAGGAAGCTGAAATCCAAAAACTCTGAGGATATCATCAAAAGGAAGAAATTCATTGAAAAGTTTCCACATAAAGATGGATATCTTTTTCTGAGCTCTTGGAAACCATAACTTACTAAGAGTAACAGAGGTACCTCTGTTGGATTGGAGTAGCTTATAAGCTGATTTGAAGGAGAACTTCTCTGCTATGTCAGGCATCCAAATGAGTTTATCCGCTCTCTCATCCCAGATTTTGGTTTCCTGCATAACATGACAAATTTCAGGACTTAGCAGTGGATAAATAGAGGCAGAAAAACTAGCCCTGTTTATCAGGAAGTGGCTAACAGTGCAGTCAAAAGGAATGTTGGTAAGTTCATGAGCACAATGATCCATCAATGGACCTTTGCCTGTCAGTTTGATGTCCAGAAATTACATATCCCCTCACCAATAATAACCCTAGAATTTCTCTCAGCTAAAGAATTAACTGATTGAATCCTGTTCCATGTTTGGGATTTCCTAGCAGTAGGTGGTAAAGACCAGATAAATTGTGCCCATGGTGCCTGTCCAAGCTGAAATTTCCACCACAATTTAAGAGAACATGCTCTTATAATTGTGGGGATTGATCTGAATGCAAGACCATTCTGGTCCAATGGGTAGCACAAATTACTCCACCTCCTCCAAACTTTTTTTGGACCCAGATCAGTCTCACCCCAGAAGAACTTAGACATAATTTTTTCCAAACTTTTGACAACATGAACTGTAGGCTTCATAACAGTCCAAATGTGCTGGGGGATAGAATAGATACAAGATTTAATTAAAATCATTTTACCCCCTGTACTTAGCCATCTATTTTTCCAGTTTTGCAACCTTCTGTCAACCATTTCTAAAAGGGGCTGAAAATGAGCATTAAGCACTCTACCTTTAAAAATGGGGCATCCCAAATATTTAAATGGAAATTTGCCCTGCATCATTCCTAAAATCTCTTTTACCTGTCTCGTTTTAGCCACAGTTGCCCCCTTACCCAAGTAAAAGTCACTTTTTTCGAAATTCACTTTTTTCCCTGTAGTGTTTTCAAAAACCACAAGGAAAGCTTTCAACCTAATTAATTTCAATTTACTAGCTTTCAAGAAGATTACAGTATCATCTGCATAACTAAGATGAGAAATTGGGATTGTCCCTTGAGGAAGATCAAAAAATTTGAGTTTACCTGAATTAAACACATAAGCTAAGCTTCTTGTGAAAGCCTCAGTAAAGATATTAAAAAGAAAAGGGGATAGAGGATCACCTTGTTTAATACCTCTAGAAGATTTGAAGAAACCTACCGGCTTACCATTAATCAGCACAGAAAACCAAGCCTGGGTGATGTTTTTCATGACATAGTGAACAAATTTACCATGCAGTCCGAACTTTAACAGAGTACTATTAAGAAAAGCCCAACTAACCCTATCAAATGGCTTTGTTAAATCTAATTTAATGACACAATTTGGATCTCTATTCTTCCTATCCAAGAATCTCAGCATCTCTTTGAGATAAATGACATTGTCAGAGATATCCCTGTGGCTCATAAAAGCTGACTGATGTGGGGATATAAGTTTAGGCATAATCAGTTTTAACCTCTCCATTAACAGTTTTGAAAAAAATCTTGTTAATGAAGTTCGACAAACTAATAGGCCTGTAATCATCAAAAGAAGATGGAGATTCTTTTTTAGGAATTATAGTGATCCATGTTGCTGCAATTCCTCTAGGAATGGGAGAACCAGAAAGAAAATCATTCACAGCTATCAACAGATCCTGGCATATTATTTCCCAACTTTTTGTGAAAATTTTTGATGAGAAACCATCAGGCCCTGGACAACTATTTTTATTTAAACCAAAGACAACCAATCTAAGCTCCTCTAAGGTAGCAGGCCTAATAAGCAAAGCATTATCCTGATCAGTAACGATTTTAGGAATTTGACTCAGAAAGTGAGAGAAGAATTCACCATTTGAATATGTTAACGGTTCAGAAAGAAGACCTGAATAATAATTAATAGCCTCAGTTTCAATTTCCTGAATATCCTCATTCCAGACTCCATGTGAGTTTTTTATCTTAGAAATACTGAGTCTTGACCTACTTTCTTTAACAGAGTTATGGAAAAATTTAGTGTTCTCATCACCATCTTTGAGCCATTTAATTCTGGACTTTGTTTCCAGAATTTTTCCTGTTCTTTTAGGGACCTTAGGAGTTGAGCCTGAGCCTTTTTAAGCTTAATCAATTTAGTTTCTGAACTATTTAAGTCATAAATGATTTCCTGAATTCTCAACTCCTCCTCTGCCTTTGTAACATTATCCTGAATATTACCAAAAACAGTTTTGTTCCAAACCTTAATTTTGTTTTTTAACCTCTGTAGTTTTAAGAAAAAAACCAAGCATTCCAGTTTCAGACAGAGGTGTTTCCCAATCATTCTTTATCAGTGATAAAAATCCAGGCCTGTTAAACCATGCATTGATAAATCTAAATGATTTAGGAGATGAGGGAATAGAGCTGCCAACCAGTAAGAAGAAGAGGGGAGTGATCAGAGGCACCTTTATTAAGTACTTGGATAGAAGAAGAAGGAAATTTTGTACTCCATTGAAGGGTACTAAGTCCCCTATCTAACCTCTAAATGGTATGGTTTTTAAGTCTACCATTTGACCAAGTAAAATTATTTCCAACAGTGTTGATATTATAGAGTGCATTATCATCAATGAACCTATTAAAATCATCCATGCTGGATTTTTTTGGAAACGAGGGACCTTTATACTCATTGAATGAAGATATTGTGTTAAAATCCCCAATGAGTAGGGTATCATTCATATTTCTGTCACTCAAATCTTTCCACAGCATTTTTCTCCCAGCAACTATTCTAAGTGCATAGACAAAAATTCCTTCCATTGAGGTATTTAGTTTATGACTGTGAATGTTAACTGACAGAAATTGCAAATGATCGACTAACAGAGTAACATTAATTTGATCATTGCACATTAACCATATTTCACCATTTGAAGCCTGCATGCAGTTAGTGAAGTGTAGATCTTTCATGTATTTTCCACATTTATCATTATTATGCCATGGTTCGATAAGGCATAATAATTGGATTTTGTGTTTTTTAACCAGATCTTGTAATCTACAGAGTGATTTTTTCATGCCTCTAATATTCCGGACCATGAAGTTGATTTTAATGGTTGTACTAATCATTTAAAACCTTTTTTAAAGCCTTTTGAAGATCTAGTGATGATCTTGTTGGGACTAAATTGTTTACCAGGGGACATTATCTTATTGAACTGAGTGAAAAAATTATTTTTCCTAGACTCATTAAGATCTTGCATATTGTGAGTATTTTTAGGACTACATACCTTTGTTGTGTCTACCTTTTCATCACTGTCAGTGTTTTGTTTATCAGTGGCTTGGGAGGATAAGAGCTCTTCAGTATGCTCCTCAATGTCTATAGCAGCACTTACTTCTGAAGACTCTGCATCTTGCTCCTCCTCATCCCCATCTATCCCTTGTTGTAGGTCATCAAGTAGAGGGAAGAATCTGTTATTTCTGTGACCTTCTTGGGAGTGGGAAGTCATTTCTGGAGAAGATCTCCTGCCGATCTTCTTATTATCAGTCCAGAGATCATCCTTGGAATAGTTCATCCTATAGACAGGGTTGGGTCTAAAGGAGATCATTTCAGGAGCAGGAGAGGTAGCTCTATCCCTACTACCATTTTGGACCTCTGTATCATCATTATTCGAGGTCAAATGGAGAAATTCAGTTAAGTGTTTGGTGTTTGAGGTCATGAGGGGGAGCTAGAATTGGGCATTTTTAAGTATGTTAGAATGGTCAGCACCTGGGGAGGTTATAATCGTACCCCTAGGAACATAGTAACTTTTCTTCTACTGAGTTTTAAAAACCCTGGCATTTTCCCCTGTTGACAAGCCAGATGCCCCTTCCTGAATAATCCTTGGATCCCCAGAGCTTGTGCCTTTCCCATCAGTTCTATTGCCAGTGTTTCCTATCACTTCATTAGTTGTACAACCAGCCATAATACTAGAATCCACAACAACTGCAGGGGTTGCACCACGATTGGTATCCTTAGCTTCCTGATTGAGTTTCTGACCAGCTGGTTTATATCTACTTCTTCTGAGTTAAGGATGCAGATAAATACAGGTAGAGTCATCATGTCTAATGGACTGACAATGATCACAGTATAGTGGTAAGTCTTCAAACTCAATAGGGAGCTTTAGAACCTTGTTTTCAATTCCATCATCTTCAATACCTACCCTAATGAAACCGGGGAGTTTTTTCCTAAGGTCCACTTCTACACATAGTTTCACAGCAGATGGCCTAGTAGCTCCTATAGTTGCAGCATCCATTTTAATGAATTGTCCTATCTGGTTGCCCATACTCTGGATCATTGTTTCGTTATAGAAGAAAATAGGCACGTTTTTAATGGTAATCCATACCGGGACAATAGATGACTCGATATCAGGGGAGAAATCTACAGACCACTTGAGTACCTTCATTGATGCCCCAAGAAAGCTCCATTGCCCCTTTAGCCACATCCTCTGATAATCCTCCTTTTCGTCAAACCTAATCAAAACATGACGATAGTCAATCGAACCCAGTTGAAATTTCCCTTTGAATCCAACTGACTTGAAAGCTTCATTAAGTTGCTCCATAGTCGGCTTTCCCCTTATGAATTTACCCGCTAGTGCGTTGCTGTAGTGGCCGGCGAGAATCTCAGTTTCCTTTCTAGTGACAATACATGCGTTGTAAGTGGTCTTTGGTGTGATTTCTGGGTTTGATGGCAAAGAGGCATAGAGAGGAGGAGGTCGATTAGCTAGAGCTTGAAGGAAACTCCTATCCGGATGGGTGCCACCGCGTTTCAGCGGAGGCGCCGCCATGGCACGGTGGAGAACAGTAGAATTTTGGAGCCATTACAATGACAGAACGGATATAAAGGAATAAAACAACCGGAAAAAGTACAAAGATTGCATGAATAGTAATTAGTTTAGAGAGAAGGGAGAGGAAGGAGAGTTCAGAACTTGAGTGTTGAATGATTACAAAGGCAACTGGGTTCACCCTAAACATTTGGAGTCTTGGACATTTTCATTGTTTTTTTATTAAATGATTCTGGACGTTTTTCAAAAACTTGAAATGAAAGTCTTTATTTATTCTAGCTGAAGTAGAACTAATATATTTATGGTTAAAAAATGTGAATAAATGAAGGAAATTGTTTGGCTTACAATCCATTTAATCTACTTATAATTTTTTAGGCATCTATGCCAGTTATAAGCATACGTACTAACAAAGGGAGTATGTGTCAAAATGTTACTCCCTCCGATCCATTTCAAGTTTAATTTAATATTTTTTATTAAGGATAATTAAAACTTGTGAAACTTTGATATTCAGAAAATATATGTTATAACGAATCTAACAATCTATCACATAATAGTATATATATTTATGAGAAAGTCTAAGGAAAAGCAGACTTTCCATAAATTTATGAACAGTTCACAGGGATTTTACCTTAAATGTTGCAAATTTTTTTATAAATTAAATATTATATTTTATAAGTTAAAATAAGAAATAATATATATTTGAAGGTGAAAATATAAAAATATATGATATAAAGAAATATTTTTAAAAATTCAAAATTTTGTATGTAATTTAACAAATATAGTATATAAGGTAAGAAATATGTGGTCTGTCTATAAATTTATGGACAGACCGCCTGTCATGAGACCCACTCTCTATTTATATACCAATTTAATTTTAGGGTTAAAGTAAATTTTTTAACTAATTAAATATTTAAATTGCAGGTTGAAATGAGATATAGGGAGTACTTATTTGACGATATCCAAATCAAAATTTACAAATCAAAATTTACAATACCCTGCATTTGCCTGTGTACAAAATAAAGAGAATAATTCTCCTATTTTGCTCTTCCCCCGTCGAACTTCCTTCTCCATATCAAGATTCTACATTTTCCAATCTTTCTATTACGGGACGATGGGAGAGTTCCAATTTATTTTAATTAATACTCTTTGATTGTTATGTTACTTGACAGCTGTGAAATTTATTTTTATATATTAGTTTTGTCCTTTGACCCGATTCATTAGAATATTGTGTATATGATGATAATTCGATTTAGTTGTACACGTCGATGTATCTCGATATGTTTGTACAGATCGTATGCTTGTGTTTTTGTTTTAGGGTTCCATTTATCTGGATTTTTCTATTTGTGTTTTCCAAAGTGTTAGAACTCATGTTTTGGATCAGGTGGTGTTACTGTAGCAGAAAATCCCAGTTTGGTGCAGTGATATGATACTTAATATGCTTCTCTCTGCCGAGTGATCATGATTTTCTCGGGAAGCAAGTTAATATCCCTAAGGATGATATGCAGTTTCTATTGGATCTTTAATATGTAATAGTACACACGATCAGTCTAGTATGTTAATTGTCGTTGGGGGCTAGTTAATTTGGATGTCATTTTCACTTATTGGGATCGCCAACCCCCCCCCCCCCCCCCCCACAGTTAAATGATTTTCTACCCTAGTTTGATGTTGAAAGCTTCAATATAGCCATGTAAAATCAAAATGTGCCAAGCTAACCTAACTATGAATTGTGCCGATATAACCTTCAGGCCACATTCCAACGTTGACACCAATTGGGCTGTTAACAGAACCCAAAATGATGAATATGCCCTTGACCATTTCAACTTAAAATTTTTCCATTTTACCCCTCCTGTTACCGCCAACCACCACAAACCACCGCCACCCTCTGACCACCCCAACCACCACCTCTAAGACCACACCTTCGCCAATTTTTTTTATTATTAAATCAACCAACCCTTCATACTACACAATACAACTACAACAATGAAGAATTACAATATAATCCAAAACCAAATATCGAGAAGAAGAAAACCAACAATACAACAATCAACCAACATAATTTAACCAACTTCTGTCCAGTAACAATATGAACCCCCAATAGCAATGAGGAAAATGGTTATCAAACCGAATAAGATAACAGTATGAACCCGTATAGAAAAGCCACTCATCTGCATATTCTCGAACTCCACCACCTTAGATCTCCCCGACAGCTGGGACAACAACCTCGGGCTGAACAGAACGAATAGCACCACTGCAGTCACCACCGGCCCCCAATCCGTCATCTTCGTCTTCTTCTTCTTTTTTTGTTTTAGATCTTACTCATTTGAAACCTAATTTAGAAAAGTGGAGGAAATCGAGGATGAATTTATAGCAGCTATAGAGGATTGAGCACCGAATTGTTGCTGGACTGCATATTCTTGGTATGAACACCTCCGCCAACACCTCAGTCACCACCAGCCACCACCTCCGCCACATCACCACTTCCCGCATTCAGCTACCACCACCAGCCACCATAGCCAACCCGAAAACCACCCCACCGCCGCCCACCCTCCGCCATCACCCCACCCTGCCACCAGCTAGCTCGCCACCACCCCAATCCGGCTGACAAATGGCGACCTTGATTTGCTCTACTGCGGAAGAAATTTTGCTTCGCTGCGGGAAGAAGATTTTCTCCGCCTCGATTTACTCCGCGGGAAAATTGGTTTGCTCGGTTGAGGAAACCCTTGAACGCCAACGGGAGAAGAAAAGGGGTAATAGGAGGGGTAGCGGTGGAGTGGAAGAACAAAAGGGCTAGCGGCGGCAGGAGTGGCTGTGGTGGCCGGAGAGATGGTGACGGAGTGGAAGAAGAAAAGGGGTAGCGGCGGGGGGAAGAAGATTGGTGCGGTAGAGTGAGTGGAAGAAGAAAATGAGTAATATAAATCTTTTTTTAGAAGGGGTAAATTGTCATTTCATTAAAATCCGGCCAATTCTGGCTTTGATAATTTTTGTCAACGGTTCCCATGGTTAAATTGACACATACATCATAAAACTAAGGTTATTTTGACACTTTCTCATTTTACAGGATTATATTGGGACTTTCAACATAAAGTTAGGATTTTTTGACACTTTATTCTAGAATTTACTTTATATCAATAAAATCAGCATTATAGAAAATGAACTCCAACCCCTACTTCATAATTTTATCCCCAACATAATTAAAGTTCGTGTAATTTTCTTCCATAAGCAATCCTTTGAAGGAGTGTGGTTCATGGTAGGCAAAGACGGTCAATCTCGGAACCGACTTTGAAAATCACCTTGACTTTATTCATTTCTTCATCCACCGAATACTACTATTGCAAGTTAACTGGCAACTGCTCTATGACTATGGTGTTATATTTTCACTTGTTTTTGGCATATAAAAGTTGCTGCATTTTGACTCCTGTACGGCTACGAAGTAACCTAGCAATTACAATTAACAAAGGTGAGGAATCTCGTGACTTCCCGCAGTTTAAACAAATCAAATTTCAACAATTTCACACCTTCAGATAAATTATCAATTTTATATCGTGGCAGGAATTTTTTTTAACGATTATTACTATCTTGGTCAGAGCATAAGCGATCTAGCACATGAAAGAGGAAAGTTCACTATAGAGCAGTTAATTGAAAGTAGAATATTGTGAGCTTGAGAGAAGGCAATCTTGATACTCCATATTCCCAACAGATTTTAAAATTTATAAGTACAGTGAGATTTTACGCTTGACAAATCTTTCATGGATTTTATATGTCCAACAGATTTTTAAATTATATATATATATATATATATATATATATATATATATATATATGAGAAATTATATGTATTTGAAATCAATTGCTCACAAGTTCTAGAAAAAAAAGGTCCAGCAGCGATTCCAATAAGTGCAAATGATATTTAACCTAATTAGACTCTAATAATAATTAACATATTACAAACATATCAAAATTATATGTCAACCAAACAGATATATAATACTATTACATCCAATAAAATTGTAATATTGCACTCGGGGATATTAATTCGTTTTCCGTAAAAATCATGACCTCTTGGCAGAAAAGAGTGCATCACACATTAATGTCACTAAGTCAAATAGGGATTTTCAATAGTCGAAGCACAACTTGATCCAATCACGATCTACCCATGAAATACATAAATCGACGCATCCAAATAAGTGGAACCCATAAACAAAAATAGAAACATAATGCGAACACATGATCGGCACAACCGGATTGAAAACAATATATCAACGTGAACAACTAAATCAAGTGATTATCAAGAACACGACGATCTAATCGTTCATATCGAAAAACAAAACAAATATATAGAGATAGATTTCACACTTATTCAATAACATAAAAAGAAGTCGCAACCTCCACTTTGTCTTAAAAAAACACTACTTTTCTTCAATCTTGCTTTTCTTTTTTTTTTTAAAAAAATTAAAAACTCACAAAAGTGAGGGGGTATTTATTGATTCCCTAAGCAGAAAAAAAACATTAGCAAAAAGCTACAATGAGTTTAGGAAGCTACATCGAGCTCTAGAGTAAAAGAACCTCTAGATGAAGGCATGAATAACCTTCATAAAATCCCATCTCTTTGCCTAAACTCTAGTTTCAGCAAAAGAGATGGCCATAACCTCGTTTCGGGAACTAGTCAGCCTTCAATTTTTTTGCCTCCACCTCCTGTGTGGAAAAAAAGTGATGGCCTCCCGTACCAATCCCTTGCACACTATTTCCTATAAAATAATGTACTAAGAAAGATCAGTGTTGTGTATGTGTGATTTGGCCAGTGTTGATCCAATGCTTTGAGCTTCTACGAACACCTCTTTGTGTTGTATGGTTTGATCATGTATCTTTTCTTTATTCTTCATCATGTCGAGTTCCTCTTTTTGATTAGCTTAAACCATCTCCCTGAACCTGTCAAAGAGAGAGAGCCAGCAGTAACAAGTCCAAGCAGAAGAAAACTATCCATTTCAAAGGTAAGGAAAACACATAGCATCAAGATGTATTAATCCTTTGATATTCTTAGGGAACTTTTGAAATGAGTATAACATTCACCTGATTTGTGCTAGCTAACTTGGATAAGGAGTCAGCCACACTATTTGCTTTGCGATATGCATGAGAGATAGAACATTGCAGCTGCTCCAGTAGGTACCAAATCCGTCTTAGTTCTCTGATGTATTCCAAGGAATTATGAACTCTTTTCTAACCATCTTGACCAGTAACAAAGAATCACATTCTACTTGCATTTTCATGCAGTTGATTTTTAGAGCTTGTTCCAGACCAAAAAGCAGGGCTTGAATTTCAGCTTTCAAACTATTTTCTTGCCCCAAATACTCAGCACCTGCAATCAGCATCTCCCCACAGGAGTTTCTTATGACAATACCAACACATGTTTCCCCATTTTGTAAGGCAGACCATCCGAGTTTAGCTTCAAGGATTGAGGATGATTCCAGTGGACAAGAATATCTGTCCCTTTCTTTTTAAGATGTCCACGTAGGGGGTATAAGAGAGAGAGTTTATTAGCAATCATAGCAAATTTAAAGTTCAACTTATGAGCAGTAAAAATGTCTTGAAGTTGCATGATAATTTTCCTGAAAATGATTTCTCTGTTTGGTTTGATAGAATCATATAGGAATCTATTTCTTGAGCACCACACAAACCAAATAGTTAGGCATGGCAGGAAATGAATTATATGCAGCAAATCATTGGTTTTATGCTCCAGTGACCAATAGAAGTAGAACCTATCCTATAATGTATGGAAATTTTGTACATGTAAGCTAAAAATCTAATTCAATTCCTTCCAAACACTGTTGATAATAGTGCATGAGTTGAAAGTGTGATGTATGAATCAGATGCTTAATTACAGAACATACAAATGGAAGGCAGATGAAAGTTATAGTCTTCCAAAACATCGGGCATTGCTAATAACCTATTAATAAATTTCCAGTTGAAAACACTTATCTTTTTAGGCAAAATCTTTGACCATAAATGTTTGAAAGAAGAAACTATAGCTTTTTTGTCTCTGATAAAATTATAAGCTGATTTTATGCAAAATTGTCCTGAATCATCAGGTTTCCAAACCAAGGAGTCAGGGTACTGCATACATAACATTTGAGAGTGAAGGTTTGAAAGTTTTAGGAGCACAGATGGTGTAAAAACGTGTTTTAACTTTTCCAAGCAGTCCTTCTGGTTTGAGAAGAAATCACTGATTGAGGCATCAAAAGGTAGTGAATTAGAATTCCATAGAGTAGCTAATGGGCCTAGGTCAGACCTATTGGTGAACCAAAAAGACACTTCCCCTTTTCCAACTTGTAGGAAAGAATTGGACATTTCTATTTCATGACTTGATAGATTCTATTTCATGTTAGACACTTCCCCTATTGGTGACTTGATAGATTCTCTTTCATGTTTTACAAACTCTTAAGTGTTCTGGGATGGTCCATATGATCTGAGCCCATAGAGAGTTGCCCTTTTGTAATTTCCACCAAAGCTTTAAAGAGAAGCTAGAAACCATGGAATGAAGGTTTTTAAAACCTAATCCATTTTCAGAGGTGGGACAACACATATTAGGGTAGCATTTCCAGACTTTCTTGTAACTATTCTCTTTATTACTAATCCTCCAAAAGAACTTTGCAAGTATTACTTGCAGTTTGTCTATGGTACTTTTTGTGGGTTTGAGGACAGTGATTAAGTGCTAAGGGATGACTGATAAAACATGCTTGATTAGTGTCATTCGACCTGCCTGGCTTAAAGACTTTTTTTTCCAAGAGTTCAACTTGGAAGAGACATAATCTATCAATTCTTGGAAATAGATGTTCTTGGTTCTTCCTTTAAAAATTGGACATTCTAGATATTTGAAGGGAAAGGAACCTTCAATCACGCCTGTAGTGTTTTGGATTAGGCTCTTAATTTTTGGAGGAGTGTGTTTAGACCGATAGAAAGAGGAATTTTCAAAGTTGACTTTCCGACCATTAGCCCTCTCATAGGTTTGCAGGAATGAAATGAAGGTGTTGATTTCTGCTTTTGAATATTTAAGAAAAATTGCAGTGTCATCTGCAACGGAGAGGTGAATTGCTTTGTGTGTTTAGGTAGCTTAAAATACTCTAGATTAGCATATTGAAAAAGGAAGTTTAAGTTTCTAGTGAAGGTTTCAGCCATTAGAATGAATAAGTAAAGGGAAAGTGGATCCCCTTGCTTTAGACCTCTTGATGACTGAAAGAAACCATTTGGTTTTCCATTCACTAGAACGGAGAAAAAGGCAAATTTAAGGTTTTCCATTATACAGGATACAAAGATTTCAAAAAAACCAAATTTGATCAGTATGGATTTTAAAAAGAACCAAGAGACTCTATTAAATGCTTTCATCATATCTAGTTTGAATATGATGTTGTGTCCTTTGGTTTTTTTTAATTGAGATAATTAGTTATCTCTTGCATCAGTAGCACATTATCAGCCAATTCTCTGTCTTGAACAAAAGCTGATTGTTCAGGAGAGATAATCAAAGGCATTATAGATTTTAGTCTTTGAGTTATTAGTTTAGAAAAGATTTTATTAATGAAATTGCAAAGACTAATTGGCCTGAAGTCCTTAAAAGAAGATGGCACTTCTTTTTTGGGAATTAGAACAATCAGTGCTGAATTAATTATTTTTGGAATTTGTTTTCCCAACATAAAATCTTCCACGGCCATTAAGATGTCAGCCTTAATAATATTCCAATAAGTTTTGAAGAATTTCCCATTAACGCCATTGAGGCCTGGAGCTGAGTCACTATCCAAAGAAGAAACAATTTGGAATAACTCTTCCATTGATATTGAATTTGTCAGAGAGTGGTTCATTTCATCAGTAACCAATTGGGGAATGTTTTCAATCAACACAATAGTGTTTATGCCAGTAGGATCAGTGTGTTCAACGGATAGAAGCTCAGAAAATAAATTCACAGCTTCATGTCCTATTTAATTTTCATCTCCCAACCACATACCCTGTGAATTTTTTATGGAGGCTATGTATTGTCTATGATGTTTATCTTTAATAGTGTTGTTAAAAAAATTTGTGTTAGCATCCCCCTCTTGTAACCACTTGACTCTCGATTTTTGTCTCCAAAAATTTTCTTGTTGGGCTAAAGCCTAAGTTAATTCAACTTTAGCTTTATCATAGGCTATACTGTTAGAATTAGTTTCAAGTTGCTGAAGATCATGTTCTACCTGTAAGAATCTTTCTTCACAATTTTTTACTTTGTCAAAAACATTTCCAAAATTATTCTTATTCCATATTTTTTGAGCCAGCTTTAAATTCTTTAACTTAAAGGAGAATCTCTCCATTCCTTTAAGGCGTGTATTAATGTTCCAGGATTACTCCACTAGATTTAAAAAGGATGGACGGTTAGTCCAGCAGTTTAAGAATTAAAAAAATTTAGGTCCTTAATTCCTAGAGTTACTTCTGATATGTAGAGTCATGGGAGAGTGATCAGAATGAACTCTAGGTAGAACATTAATGTAAGAGGATAGAAAGTCATTCAGCCATGAGGTATTTGCTATACCTCTATCAAGTCTTTTCCACACCCTTCCTCTATGCCTCATACTGGTCCAAGTGTAGAGCCTGCCAGAGATAGGAAGAGAAAACAGATTTCCAGAGTTCAGGAATTGCTTGAAGTCAGTTATCATGCTAGGGTCAGGGGCAGAGGGTCCTAAGTATTCAGAATTATTCTCTATGACATTGAAGTCCCCGATTAGCATGATTGGCTAATTTCTAAAGTTAAGAAGGCTTTCCCAGACTTTTGATTTTTCTCTTTGTGTGTATTTTGCATAAACAAAGGCAATATCACTATTAGCACTGAGTGATTGATGTTGGATTCTGGTTAGAATGTATTGGGAATGAGTTTTTAAAATATCTATTTTGATATTATATTAGGAGTAGAAGTGTAATATTTTTTAACGTATTTTCTTGCCTTAGTTTTTGATTCATTTATTATCTCTTCTTTGTTATCCTTTAAAAGAGCATTAAACCTATTTTGGGAGGCCACCATTTCTGAAATGAATTTATCCTGTGAAGTGTTTACCTAATGAAACTCTAAATTATCAGGCTCAGAATTGTAACATGAGCTTAGAGTCTTATTGTATAGGCTTAACTGATAATTAATTGTTTCTTTTTTCTTCTTCTTTTTTTGTGTCAGAAGAGAGTGGAGAAACACTAGCATTAATTTCTATGAAGTTTTCATCCTAGTTATCAATAACAATCAGGTTTTCAGAGTTAGAAGGATTGGTTAAAATGCCACAGTTCTCATTTTGGGAGGCTGAATCCTTTATGACAGTATTAAGAATGTACTGAGGCTCACAGTTAGGAGATTCAACAATTGATTGGGGTTCTATACTGATTGTTTGGTTAAGAGGCATATGATTATCCCAATTAGGGCTCGCAACATCCTGACATTCAGAGTTTTCAGATACAATGGGGAGATTAATATCTTTTGATGAGGTAGGAAGATTCTTTGAAGACACATTTTCCTGAGTGGATGATTTGATGGTGGTATTAGGTTCAATATAATGATTGTTCCTAACTTTATCATTCAGAGTTATAAGCATAGTAGCTTGAGGGGAGTCAGAAACAACAATAAGAGTTTTAGCAGTAGAGTTTATAGGAACCTGGGCTTCTGTATTAGAAGCTAACCCTTGTGAACTTAACTTTTTAGGCCTCCATGTTTTCTGCATAGGCTGATTAGTAGCAGGTCTATGAGTAGGTATAACAATCCTTTCTTTTGAGGGCACCCCTGATGTTGAAGGCTCGTCCACTTTACCTAATTTCCTTTCATTTACGTCAGATAATATGGGTTTCCATGGTTGGTTGTGGACCTGAACCTGATCAAACTTGCAAACAAAATTAATATGTACCAGTTTAAAACATTTAGTGCAATAATAAAGGATGCCTTCATATTCAATACTTTGCCAATAGCCTACCCCCTAAAACTAAGCCAAATCCTGTTTCTTTTAGCTTTTGTTATGTCTATTTCAACGCACACCTTAGCAACATGTGGCATGGTTCTGTTCATTGTAGCTTTATCAATTTTTACGAGCACACCTATTATGCTACCAATGGACATCATAACATCTGAATCAAAAAATTGATGTGGTAATCCGTAGAGTGCTACCTAGACAGGTACAATAGGGGAATCATTGTTTGGATTAAAGGTGGATTCCCATTTAGTGATTCTAATAGAATATGAACTGAAGTTCCACACTTTATGAATCCAGCACCTATAGTAGTCATCAGGTAAAGAAAAATGAATAAGAACTTGGCGGTTGTCAAGGAGATATATGCCGGCATGACCCTTAAATTGCGTAGTCTGAAAATCTCTTTTGAACATGGCCAATTCAGGTATAGTCCTGGAGAATTTTCCAATCGTCGTTAACTTTAGGGGGGATTCCAATTTATCGCATTCCTCGTCCGATAATTGTAGCCTTGGCTCCCATAAATGTTCTATGAACTATTTTGGAGTGAACGGAGTTCTAGGTTTGGAACAATCAGATTGTGGATTAGGTTCTTTGGGATCGCAGTTTAGGGATTTTGTTATAGCATTGGTGTAGGAGAATGGTTGGATTATCGGTGGTGGGTCTGCCATCACGGCGGCTCCGGAGAGTGGAGAAGAAGAAGCTATTCGTTGTTAACCTAGGAAAAGCGGATTGCCTTTTTTCCACATAGAAGAAGCGAACCAAATAAAAATTTATATTATGACAATGCTTTTCCCATCTTTCCATTAGGGGGAGATGGGGATCAACAATTTATTTTAACTGATGTTTCTGTTATTGAATAAGTGTGAGATTTTTCTCCACATATTAGTTTTATTCTTCAACCCGACGATTAGATCGTTGTGTTCATGATAATATCTCGACTTCGTTGTTCGTGTCGATGTGTTGTTCTCGATATGCTTGTACATATCGTGTGCTCGTACTTTTGTTTGTGGTTTTATCTTCGAGTTTCCTTGATATGTCATATATGTGTTTTTCAATGTGTTTACAATTTGGACAACCGTGATTGGATCAAATGGGATTATAGATGTAGAAGATCCATTTATGGCGCAGTGATATGCTCTTTCTGCCAAGTGGTCAAAATTTTTGGGGGAAGTGAGTTAATATTCTCGAGGGCGATGTTACAGTTTTTATTGGATCTCTAATCTGTAATGGTACAAACGATTAGTTTGGTTGACATGTAATATATATATATATATATATATATACATATATACATACTTGTAATATGTTAGTTATTGCTACAAGTTAGTTAGGTTGGATGTCAATCAATTCTACTTATTGTAATCATTGTTGGACATTTTTCTCAACATCTTTGAATGTTATTTAGAAAAATAAAAATAAAAAGAACATTAATTAAATAAATGTTCCTCATCTCTCCATATGAATTGGAAGACGGGGAAGAAAAAGTATGACTTCATGAGATATGGAGGTTGCAACGGCGGAAGGATTAAGAGACGAGGTATTCAATATCTTTTCTCATTCCATATATAAAAATATTATACTTAAATATATTATAATATATAATATTTATCTAATAATTATTGTTGAACAAGTGAATGAACATTATCAAATACACAATGCATATAATATCTGGAGATGAGATACTTTATAATTGGCCATAAATTATTTGTTACTTGATGCCCCATTTTGCCCCATTTTGACTTTGCGAAACAAAGGAAATTAAGTACTAGAATATTCAATGTTAACTTTTAAAAGTAAACTACTAAAATAATAGGATTTCGCAGATGATATACATTGACTTTCAACCAAATAATTAGTTCAAAAGCATAACAACAATTGGAATCAAATACTAATTTTTAGGATTAACCGCATTAAACCCTAAGCGTCGCACTCACAACTCTCCTTTCTCAAGTCTCTTCTTCTTTAATCTTTGTTTCTCCATCTCATCGTGATTATGGGGACATGGGGAAATAGTAATTCTTTAATTGATGTTCTTTTGATGTTTATATTATTGAATAAGTATGGATTTGTCTTCATACATTATTATTAATTTTCAATCTGATAGATTAGATTATCGTGTTCATGACGATCACCCAATTTTTTGTTCGTGTCGATGTGTTTTGTTCGATTATGATTTAATAGATCGTGTGTTTCTCTTGGAGAATACCAGTTCTCGATCTCTGTTTTTCAAGGAGTTTCCAGTTTGGATAACATAGACCGCGATTCGGATTAAGTGGTGCTATAGTTGTTGAAGATCCCTATTTGGCAAAGGGATATTGATGCGTGATACGCTCCTCTTTGCCAAATGATCATAATTTTTCACAGAAGCAAGTTAATATCCCCAAGAGCGATGTTATAGTTTTATTGGATCTCTATTATGTAATAATACAGACGATAAGTCTTGTTGACATGTAATTTAAATATTTTTGTAATATATTAGTTATTGCTAGAGGGTAGTTATGTTGGATGTCAATTCAACTTATTGTAATTGTTGCTGGCATTTTTCTCAGCATATTTGAATGATTGATTTTTTAAAAATACAATTTTCAGTATCAGAAAAACACCCTAATTAATGTACTATAATAACGCCAATACATGCAGCTAATCGTAACAATCTTAACATTTACATTTTTTTTACATTAAATGGTTACAATACATTTTTATAAAAAATGAATAAATTCGATATATCATTCAATATAATATTATTCACTATACCTTTTAAAATTAAGATAATAGTTTATTACAAAAAAAGTAAATAAATTATTTTAAATAATATATACTTATTCAAATTAATACATCAGTTTATTAAAAAGATTAAATACTTCATCTTACATACTTCGTGTTATATAATTATTTAAACAATAAAATTATTTTATTTAAAAAATAATTTTACATGTGTTATATATATTGAGAAATAATCTCCTTACAGGTGGCATGTCTATAAACTTATGTACAGGCCAAAGACCTGATTGCAGTTAATGGAAAATGGAGTAATTATTTATGGACCTAGTTATTAGAATATGGCCCAGCTATGATTCATCCTTCCTTCGTCTTCTTTGTCAGATATGCAAAAATGTCTCCTTCATTGACAATCAATTCCTTAAGAATACCTTCTTCAAACATTCTTTCTTCTTCAATCTGCAACTTCCTTCTTCTTCTTCAAACATCCTTCATTTTTTGATCGAATAACTTCCTTCTTTTTTGATCATTGAATAACTTCCTTGACAATCTAATAACTGTCTATCCGATCGATATACTTTCCCCCCAATGAGCTCTTCAAATTAAAGATCGGTTAGTGTCTGACGAAATTTGCAATCAGCTCTTCGCCTCGCAACAAGATCGACATCAATGAATTTCAATTTTAAATGAATGAAATTAAGTTTCAAAAGGATGAAATTCAGTTTCAAAAGGATGAAATTTTGCCTAATAGTGTCCAAGATATGAATTTTTCACATTTGATTGAGTTTATGTTGTTGAATTTCCTTCAATGTAAATTATTGTTTTTGAAACTTCTAAATGTATTCTGGTACTATGAGCATGTTAAAAACATGTGGAAAATATTCAAAAAAATGAACTATATGCTGTTGAAAATTTTCATACATATTATGCACATGTTACCTTACAATATGTATTGTTTGTATTCAAACATGCATTTGTTTTAAAAAAAATCTGAATTTGAATTATGAAACTTTGTAAGGAGGTAATGTATCAGTTGAGGTAAAATTTAAAATTTGTCATATTAATTCTGCATTAATTACTTTACAACATGTATTGTTTATATAAAAACACACATGCCATTTTAAATTATCAATTCCTTTTACGAATAACAAAACTTTGCCATGAGGTAGTGCATAAGTTACCTTATGAATCGTTTATGTTTTGTTAAAACATGCATATGTTAGCCTTCAACTATTATTTCTTGTAGTATACATGACAGAGGTCACATAATTTTGTAAATTTTCATATAAACTGTATTTAGTACCTTACAATATATACTGATTACATTAAAAAATTTGTTTGTTTTAAAAAAAATGAGCCAAATTCCCTGATTTAAATCAAAGAGAGGTCACAGAAAGTATTGCCGGTGTGAAAGCAACACATGTAAAGAATTGCATACTTTGTATAAAAAACATGGGGCTCTCAATATCTAAACAAAATGAAAGATAAAGTGCCCGTGACAGAATCCTTCCATTAGGGAATTTACAATTACAATAGTATTCCTATCTAGATTAATTAACAATGTCTAATACAATGAATCAATTATTAATTTTCAAAAGGGAATAATCTTCGAATCTTTAAGTTCAGTGTCATCTTTATATGAATCATTATCGTGTCAGAACATCTTGTGGAATCTAATGTTCTATGTTGTCTGATTCCCTAAAAGTTAAAATCAAAAAAAATTTAGATTCAACTCCTTCAAAAAGTCATACATATTGGATATTAACAGTTGCAGCATACAAGCAAGCAGGTACAATTTCTAATTCAAAACGAACAATAATAAAAAATGGAAATAAAAAGTCAAACACAATAAACTAACAAGTACATGCTGGATACTGAGATATGCAATACATAAGTAAATAAATGCAGCTCCTAATTCAAAATAAACAACCAACAACCTTTTTTTTTCAAAAAAAAAGTCATACACAACACAATTAACAAGTACACACTGGATACTAACAGATGCAACATATAAGTAAACATGTGCAGTTCCTAATTCAAAACAAACAATCAATAACAAATGAAAATAAAAAAGGCATACACAGTACAATTAACAAGTACACACCGAATGCTAACAAATGCAACATATAAGCAAACAGATGCACCTCGTAGTTCAAAACGAACAATCAACAACGAATGTAAAAAAGGTCATTCACTGTATAACTAACATGTACACGCTGGATAATAACAACTACAACATATAAGGAAACGAATGCACTTCGTAATTCAAGACGAACAATCAACAAGTTTGTTGTAATAACAAAGGAACAATTCAAAATCATATCTCAGAAAATGCACATTGTAACTCAAAACACTAGAATACGATGTCCATCTAACGCTCAACAAAAACGAAAAACAAACATACAAATCAAACAATAATACCTATATCTATAAAGATTCACAGAATCACAAAATATATTGAACTATAAGACAAAAAAAAGCTACAAACCTGATTATCTGACCTGATGTGATGATCTTCAAGGAATTTTAGAAGAATTGAGCCAGATAAATCATCGGGAAATTGAAATGCGACGCGGGAAAATGACCGGAAAACGAGTACGGAGTAGAGGCTAAACAGAAGCATAAAAATGTGGTGGCAAAGAAGTGGAGGAGAGGCGGCGAAACAAAACGGAGACTAGGTAGAGAAAAAAAGAAGAGCGAGAGGAAAAAATAGAGAGGCAGAGAAGAACGATGGAGAGAAAGTGGAGATTAAAAAATGAGGAAGAAGAAAGGCTTTAGAGAGTTTTTCTCTAATTAGTGCCCAATTTTTTTTTATTAATTTCAAACTGAACCTCATTTTTCAAAGTAGTCCCTTACCTATTCATAAATTTATGGGCTTGCCACCTTTTCTGATACTTTCTCATATATTAATTGTGACACCACTTATAGTAAAACTTCAATTCATGCAACAGAGACAAAAACGAAAATAGAGCAGCCGTGTGAGTAAATAAAATAGCTCCTTAATTCTATTTTTCGACTCTACTGAATTTGTTTCACAAATTCTTCGAAAAAATATGGACTAACAATTAGACGGGTTATTTTATAATTGATGTAACTTGAAAGTATGCAATTCACCATATCTAGTGTGTCTGTCATAGATAGAATAAACAGATTACAGTAAACTAGTTACATTGAACCGAGAGTGTTCTATATATGTACAATATCAATCCAAGATCAATCAAGATATTCTATCTGCTCTATCACCCCCTCAAACTACGCGTAGGACTACATGATACACAAAGCTTAGAACGAAACAAATAAAAAGATTACGAGATAGACCCTTAGTGAAAATATCAGCAACCTGCAGTGAGAATGGAACATGACTAACATGAAGCCTGCCCCAGGCAACAAGTTCACGAACAAAGTGATAGTCAATATCGATATGCTTGGCCCACTTTTTCGCTACCGGGTTTTGAGCAAGGAAGATGGCCCTGCTGTTGTTGCAAAGCAGGAGAGGCGATGTCGAGAGAGGAACCCGAAGCTCCTTGAGCAGATTGCACATCCAGGCAAGTTCAGCCGCAGTATTTGCCATAGCACGATACTCAGACTCACAACTAGATTGAGATACCATATTTTGCTTCTTGGCACTCTAAGAGACAAGATTACCCCTAAGAGAAATGGCATATCCATAGGTAGATCGATGAGGCCCGAGACAATGGGACCAATCCGCATCAGAGTAGCCTAAAAGCAAAAAACCACAGGAATTTGGTTGGAAAGAGAGACCATAATGAAGCGTGCCAAAGACATAGCAAAGAATCCTAGTGACAGCCTGATAGTGATCTTCACGAGGAAACTGGAAGAACTGGCTAACAGAGTTGACCGCATAAGAGAGATCTATGCGAGTGATGGTCAAATACTGTAAGACACAGATGAGAGAGCGATAGAGCTTTGGGTTTGAGAACTCAAAGCTTGATGCACTGCGAAGCTGAGAGTCAGGAACCAAAGGTGTGGTGACAAGAGAAACATCTGTCATACCCGCTCAATGAAGTATCTCCAGTCTATACTTTGCATGTCCCAGAAAAAGTCCCGATGAGGAATAAGAGTCACAAGAAATAGTGGAGAGAACCAAGATCCCTAATAGAAAACTCGCAATTGGTGCGAGTGAGGAACCAACGAAAGAGTTGAGGATCATTGCCGGTAAGGATGATGTCATCCACATATACCAACAGGTATAAAATCTTCGATCCCTCAGAGAACATAAAGAGTGAGGTGTCGGCAGAACTGCACCGAAATCCCAGACAAAGTAGGTAAGAGATGAACCACTAAATAAAAGCTTCTGAAGCTCGTTTAAGACCGTATATGGCCTTACGGAGACATCAGACATAATCTGGATGAGTGGGATCAGTAAAACCAGCTGGTAGTTCCATATATACTGGAGCATAAAGAAGACCATTAGAAATGCATTCTTAACGTCTAACTAATGAAGGGGCCGAGGACAAGATGATTCAGACAGTGAAGGCCATAACAAAAGAACTGAAAGTGTGTGAAGCTAAAGCACGGCAACTGGGAGTATCCCTGTGCAACTAATCGAGCCTTTTACCGATCAATGGTGCCATCATGCTAATGCTTGAGATGGTAAACCCATTTAGAGCCAACGATGTTGACACCAGTAGGGCGAGGAACAAGATCCCAAGTGTGTTGTTTACGGAGAGTGCTCATTTCCTCATCCATAGCTGCAACTTATTGAGGACCCTTAAGAGCAAAGCGAAATTCCCGAGGTTCGTTTTGTGCTAGTAATACCGCAAGAAGCCCTATCATCACATAGTTCTTGCACTATTTTTCCATGCAACTGCTTGTCTGAGAATGAGTAGTCATGCAATGACCCGCAATCGGTAAAAAAGGCAATGGGTCAACAGGAAGAGATGGTGTAGGAGATCTATCAGGAGACTATAGTGGAGAGGCTAGTGTAGGAGACCTAGCAGCTGGTGATAAGACCAAAGTATAGAAGGGGATTCAGGGGAGGGGTCGTAGAGAGCCCAGGCAAGACTTCCAAGTCGGAATCAATTAACATTGAGACATCAAGAAATTCTGGAGTAGCAGGGACGATGTCAACAGTAAATGAGAATGAAGTCCCATTGAAACAAGTATGACGAGTGAGATAAACTTTCTTTGAGATCGGATCCAGAGATAAAAAACCCTTATGACGAGCACTGTAACCCACAAAAATGCATAAATTGCTGCGAGTGACCAATTTGTGGGAAGTAAAAGGCCGAATGAAGGGATACACCCAGCATCCAAAATGACAAAAATTTGAATAGCCTGGATGATGACCATAGAGCAGAGAATATAAGGAAGCGTAGCGAAGAACAGGTGTGGAAAACCTGTTAATGGTGTAAGTGGTCTTGGCAAAAACAACATCCCAGTATGAGATCGCTAAGCCAAAAGAGAAAGTAATCGATAATCCTATCTCTGCAATATGGTGGTGTTTATGTTCCGCTCTACTAGCTCTAGTGTAGATGGACAAGAAATATGGTGAAGAATTCCTCTAGCAGCAAAATGGGATTGTAGGCGTCCATTTGTGAATTCTATGCCCCTATCACTCTGAAATAATTTGATCGAGCGGGAGAACTGGTTTTCAACCAAGTTCTAAAACTGCAAGAATGTCTTAAAGAAGTCTGATTTATGTGCCAACAGATAATACCAAGTAAAGCGCAAGAAATTGTCAACAAAAATGGCATAGTAAGAATATCCGTCTTAGATAAAACTGGAGCAGTACCGAACAAATCAAAATGCACTAAATTAAGGAAAGCTCGTGCCCGTCTAGGATTGTCCACAAAAGAAAGCCTTTTAACTTTCTCCACTTCACAAGGCGAACATAGAGCATTTTTAGGCGGTAAAGAAAAAACTTCAACAAGGTTAAGTTTATTTAACGATGAAATAACTGAAAGGGATGTATGGCCTAGTCTAACATGCCAAATATCAAAAGAAGCATTATGTTTATTAGCTCGAACATAAGCAACAAAAGCAGCACCACTTCTCTCAAGCACATAAAGACCGCGATCAAATCGACCTTTGCCCACGACCTCCTTTGTGGACCGTTTATGAATCTCAAACAAATTCTCATCAAAAGAAATCACAACATTTAAGTCCTTCTTTAATTTACTAATGGAAAGTAGGTTTTTCATAACATCAGGGACCACCAACACATTAGAAAAATATAAATCAAGAATTCTCAACATGAGTTATAGGAATAGAACGACCATTAGCAACAGTGACAAAATGATTACCAGTGTAGGGGACAACACTGTCTAGGCTAGAGGAAGTCGAAGCCATATGATTTGTCGTGCCATAATCCAAGTAACAGTTAGAGGCTGAATCGTTAAGTGAAACAAAGGTCTTGAAAGAATGCTTGATGAGCAGACTCAGAGTTACGGGCTACCGAAGAGAGCCTAGAGCACTGCGGAGCTGTGTGACAAAAATTGTGGCATATTTGACACTTCAGATTTCAACGCTTTTTGCGAAAAGAACCAGAACCACCCGCAAAGCATATGGGATGACCAGAACCACCCACACGACCGAACATGGTGGTCGACGCACTTGGGGGCGGTGTGTGAGCTTCAAGCACCGACGAACTGGCTCCGTAGCCATCGAAAAATGCAGAACCAGAGGTGCCAAACATGATTGGAGCAACGTCTGACCCAATTCCTAAATCTTGTGACGTCTGGCTGAAGATCTCATGGCTGCGAGCTCTTGCGACTGGAATATGTTGGCAACAACGACTGCTATAACTGGACACTGGTGAACTCATTGAAACTAGAGCAGCAGAGGCCTTGCAAAAAAAAATCATCACACAATCTCTGGGCTGGACTAGTGCGTTCATGGCGGCGAGACCATCAACAAAGGCCTTGAAACAACGGTGAAAATCCATCACCGAAGATGAACCACGGAGAATGGTGTGAAGTTCGTCCCTCAGTTGCAGTTCACAGAAGGTTGAGAAATTGTCGAAGGTTGCTGCCAAGGAGTCCCATATCTCCTTCACTGTAGCATATCTGATTGTGTCTAACATAGCCTTCTCGGTGAGCGACGAAAGGAGCAACGCTTGGAGTCTCTTATCTTGCGCCACCCAGGAATATAACGCATTGTTGGATTTAGAAGCATCAGTTGCAGCATCTCCAGTCTGAGAAGTAGACCCGGCCAAGGAGGATTCACCTCCGGCGGAAACAATGGGCTTTAGAGTTGAGACATTCAAAAAGTCACAGAAAACCTTAGATTCGAGGAGTACTTGAACTTGCGACTTCCACATTATATAGTTGTCGGCATTAAGTTTAATCGGCAACATATGAATAAGGGTAGAGTAGCTTAATGGATTGTCTTTCATTGAAGCAAAGGAAGGTTCCAGATTTTAGAAATGGTTAAAGAACGAGGATGGATTTTTTGAAGACGAAGCGAAGAATTGTTACCCGTTTGATACCATGAAAGTATGTAATTCATCATATCTGGTGTGTCTGTCATAGATAGAATAAGTAGAGTACAGAATTACATTGAACCTAGACTGTTCCATATTTATACATTATCAATCATGATCAGGGGCGGATCTACTATTATGCTTAGTAGAGCTCAAGCCCTACCTGAGTTTCTAGGATCCGGTGAGTAAGGTAGCAGCTCTCTGTCGATCAGAAATTTTCGTTTTGGGTGCTGCTTTCCGCCCCCTTGCCGGAGAAGACGACTTCTCTGTTTTTTTTCTTTTTGTTTTGTCTTACAGTTTAAGTGCTAATTTTTAAATATTTTTTACCTACTTTCTCATTGGAACGATGTCGTGTGCCTTATTTGGGGTACTACTTTACTCTTTTACTATACCTTTCAAATTGGAAAGCAGACCTTTCAAATAGTCCTATCCTACTACTTTACTCCATTAGCCACCTTTTAAGGATATTTTTATTTTTATTTATTAGGACCTCTTTTATTTTAATTTATTAGGACTCTCATGCAACTCTATTTTAGCCATATTTATAGGGTATATTTTTTTCATTAATTCATCAAGAAGCCAAGTATGAGTTTGGCGAATTTTTATTTTTATTCGGAAAACTCAATTCTCCAAAGATTTCGTATAGAGACAGTCTTTCCACAAGTCATAGGAACACCAAAGTTTAAACAGCAAACTAGAAGATATATACTTATATAATATATATATGAAGATTTTTCAAAATAAAAAAAAAGATATATTGGAAGATAAAATTTTCAAGTTGCATTCATTGGGGGCATAAACTTTACAACTACTTAATAAACTTTTAATATTGAACCTAAAATCATTTACCTTTTTATTATTTTAATTAAACTCCGTCTTTTCATAAACCTATAAAAAAATGTCTTTCCCAAAATTTTTCCTTCTTCGAGTTAAGGCAATTTATATTCTCAATTAAATATATATTTTCAATTATTTTTATTATTTAATTAAGTTATTAAATTATTTGGTTAATTTTCAGATATACATTGGTTTAAATTACATTATTAGTAATTAAACATAAATTTATTTAATTAGGTACAAATTAATTTATAAGTATCTTTTTCTTATTTGTTTTAGAATCTTATTCATATTTCTTTATTTACTAATATTTGTTTGTTTGAATATGGTAAATTAAGTGTTTGGAAAAAATTATTTTACAACGTTGTTTAGCCCCCTCAACTTTTATCCTAGTTCCGCCACTGATCATGATCAACAAAAATCAATCAAGATATTATATCTACTCTATCATAATTAATGAGTAATTTGCTGACTGTTTTCATTTATTACAATGGGGGTTCTTATAACTTTGAAAACTTGAATGTATCACCATGTATAATTAATTATAATTTGATCTAAAAGTTATTGAAACAAAACTTTTCATGATTAGTCTAATCGTTAGTCGGTCTAACAAGAGACTTTATCTATTTGTTCTCCTAACTCACTGCTTAAATGCACACAAACATTAAAATTTCATGAAAACTTTTTGACACTTGGAAAAGACCGTCTTTTCAACGAAAAAATAAAAAATTATTATTCTAAAACCCAGAATACTATATTTTATTTTTTTATTATTCTAATTAAACTGCGTCTTTCCATAAACTTATAAAAGATTTATTATGCACCGTGGAATAGTTATAAATTTATGATCCAATTAATGCAATCCAAAAATGTTATCTTTATTTCTTCTAATTTAGAATTTAAACTTTGATCTTTTCATGAATTATGAAAAGACATATTTCCAAGGGACGGATTCAAACGGTAGACCCAACATAAAAACTTAGGGAGTTAATTACTATAACCATGGCATGCGGAAAAATAATTAACTACACTAATGCTGATCTGGTACGGCATTAAGCAAAAGTACGTCACACTGCTGAGGTCATTATGTACATTTTCAGTCCTAATATATTTTGGTTATCCGAAAGTAAAAGGTGAAAAATTATGAAAGTCAGATAAAACCAACTCAAAGACTTCACCATTGACCACAGACCACGACCGCCACTACTATTAGCATTACCTACTGGTAATGCGTGTCTGAGTGTGTGCTGTGTGCGTTCATTGAACCATTATTTTAAACCAACAAAAGAAAAACACATTGGAATTTTCTACGTATGTCCACATTCATGAACTAGATAATATAGTAGACTATTTTTGTCCACGTACAGTTTACAAGAGGACCGATTATATATTTTATCATAACTACTTGATTGTTAGTGTTTGAAAGAAGCTAGAGGAGAAAAAGTATGGGTTGAATTCAAAATCCGTGGTTTTACTTGGGATAATTGAGCACATGCTTGTGACCTTTTTTATCCGACTGTTACAATTTAACTCTTTTTAGAGCATCTTCAATATAACATTCTTTCTTTTAAACTTTTATTGCCACATAAGATTTAATGATCCCAATTCTAAATTTGCTTATCAACCCAAGGGTCAAATACCAGAGTCAGTATTACGTGGACAAAATTTACATCGACCCCGTCAAAGTGACCTTCTCTTCTCTGAAGGTGAAATTGACGCTCGCTCTTTGCCAAATCAACCAAAAAATTGGGCGGGTGATTCAAATTTCGTTCAGGATTACATTTGCTCTCTATTTCTTCTTCCCGCAGTTGGGGTTTCAGAATCTCAAACTTGTATCC
Source organism: Rubia yunnanensis (assembly GCA_037428765.1). NCBI lineage: Eukaryota > Viridiplantae > Streptophyta > Magnoliopsida > Gentianales > Rubiaceae > Rubia > Rubia yunnanensis. The sequence goes on from CM075068.1 coordinate 90,786,786, forward strand.
ACAAGAAGCAGGTTTTCTTCATCACTTTTTTATCAATTTCTAGTCGAAATCTTGTTCGTAGAAGTTATAGAGGGGTATTTATGATGTTTTCAGGTTTGTGAGCTTGTCCGAGAATCGACGTTATCAGTTTTCGCTCCCGTTTCGCTCAAGATTTTTGAGGTAGCAAAGTCGAAAGTTGCATTACACACGTTTTGCTTTGTTGCTGTAGTTTTGGATGATGAAAAGTAGCTTCTTTGATGTAGTTTTGCGACCTTATGCAATGCTCTGGATTCCCAATCTTTTTGTTTTTTTGTGCAAAATTATTATTAAGGTTTCTATCTCTATATCTCAATTATAACTTTGGTAGGCATTAACGAAAGAGGGGTAGGTTCTTGTGCAAATTTTTTGTTCCTGCATCTGTCCTGCTGTCTTTGTTATTGTCTATTTGCTAATTGGGTTGTTCTTATTTTTGTTTTGTTTGATTACTGCTGAAATTAGAAGTGGAATATGTTGAAATATGTTGAGATTACTTCAATATATTGAAGTAAAAGTATGAGTGGAAGTGGTGCACAGATTCCTTTTGCACAGATTGATTACCATTGTAAGCATATGCTTTTGAATAGTACTCTAGAGACACTTCACTTTCTTCCACTCTTTCTTTACCCCATTTTTGAGAATAAAGCCTCTTCCCAAGTCTGAAACCTGTGGTGCAGTATTCCACATTTTCTTTATGTGATAGAAAAATGAGGTAAAGAAAAAGTGATGCGTATAACACGATTAGTTACCACCTAATCTAAATCTTTGTTGCAAACTTATTTGACTTCAATCATCTCTTTTTGGTGGAAGTTAGACATGCTTAGTATCTGTGAGTAAAATGCAAAGCTTGTGACCATGGGAATATACTAAGTTTCTTTGGCATGAACATGGTATTCTCATATTTCCATGCTTAGAGAATTATGTTGCTATCTATTGAAGAAATCCCAGACATAGGCCCATTCATAATACCAGATTAGGTGGTAACTAAAGTGCATTACCCTACAGGCACTGCATTTTCTTCCACTCTTTCTTTACCCCAATTTTGAGAATAAAGCCTCTTCCCAAGTCTGAAACCTGTGGTGCAATATTTCACATTTTCTTTACCTCATTCTAGCCTTCCAACGCGGTGCAAGATTCTTCTATATGTGATATTGAAGCATTTCTATATGTGATATTGATGCATTTCTTCTATATTTGCTTTTGATAAATGTTTATTTACTTGGATGGCATACCCTAAACGTGTCGGATTGCTTGGCAGTTTAGTAAATTCTGATCAGCTTGCTTTTCTTTACTGCTTTAATTGAAGTTTTTGCAGTGTAGAAAAATTACCATGTATGCTAAAAAATTATGTGGCTTTAGAGATTTTCATTTCTCTCAACAGCAATATACAGGTGTGAGGAAAGATTTTAAAAGTTAATCAGTTGTGTAAAACTAACACTTTATCTTTAAATTTGTGTACCATTTGATAAATTTGTGTACCTTTTGCAACTCAGCGTGTTCTTTATTTGAAGAAATCCATTCTTGCTTTGATGATTATAGCTTAGGCACTATATCCCATCCTCTGTTTGCAATATAGGATATCAAGTTTAACTTTAGTTCCGTGTTTTGCTACTTTCAACAGACTTTCTCTGTTTGCATAACATTGTTTTCTGAAATTCTTCTTTGACTCTACTGACTGATTATCTAGAGAGCCCAGCCCTTATGCTCTGTTATCTACATTCTACATTTATTCATTGATCATTTTTATGTTACTAAGCTTCTGTCCATGTTATTATTACTTATGTTTCCTAGTAGTTGGTCATTCATAAATTTCTGGAGCTCATCATTTTCTTGAATCATAGATAAGATTTTGTCCTTATGTAGGTTGTCTTTTCTATTTCATAGAGCTCATGGATTCTAGAGAGTTTCAGCAAGCTTCTCAGTCGAACATAATTGATTCCCAGGACACCATAGAATCTCTGAATTCTATTGGAATTCAGTCTCAAACTACTACCACTCAGCAAAACTCTGTTGATTTAGATCAATTTTGCAATGGGGCATTTTCATCAAACTTTCAATATCAACAAACTTTTCCTCAAGTTTCTTCTTAGCCTCCACAACAATATGGACAAAACTTTTCTTAACAAGGTTTACTTAGTGTTCCGGATTGGAATAACATGAGCTCATATTCTGAACCATCCAAACCATCCCGAAAGAAAAAAAAGCCTCCCTTAAACCCTGAAAAAACTCCAGCGACAGTTCAACGTTGGAGTCTTGATGAAGATATAGCACTTACAAAAGCTCGACTACATGTCTCATGTGATGCTGATATTGGAGCTGGCCAGAAATCAAAAACTCCGTGGAGTCGCATTTTACATGTATGGAGAGAAAATATGGAGGAATTTGATAGAACACGTGATGCAAATGCCTTGGGATGTCGATGGGGAAGACTTCAAGCAGCAATAAACAAATTTCATGGGTGCTATGAATGGTTGGAGAGAATGAGAAAAAGTGGAACAACACTTGAAGATGTGGTAAGTACTCTCTTTTAATTAATGAAACTGTATATAACTTTAAAATATATTCATTTTTTTAGTCTTGTCTATTTGTAATTTATGTACATGATACAATTATAGGTGGTGTTTTTTCATTTGTTTCATGTGTAGAAAACAGGCGCATTGCGAACATTCCAGGACACCAACAACAATCAACCATTCAAGCATGAAGAATGTTGGGAGATTTGTAGACAAAATGCAAAATGGTGTACACAACACCTAACTAAGCAAGATGGAGTCAAGAAGCGAAAGTGTGTAGTTGATATCACAAATGAAAATCCACCAACTTCAAAGCAAACACAGTCCGACCCAATTTCCATTCTAGGTTTCTGAGTACCACTTCATAAGTTACTTAACTTTATTTCTCTATATAAGAATTAGTGCTCTTATTATATTTTGTGCATCATGTTTTTTGTCTGCTACTGCTACTATCTTATTTTGGTAAAAGCATCTCAACAATTCACATTTCCACCTTCTTTATAATGATGTGTGTTTAAAAATCACATTGCAGTAGTAGCATTTGAATATGTGTGTGCAAATTTGTTCATATAAGTTCAAATAGTAGTAGTAGCGTCTGTTGAATATTTTAGTTTGTTTACTTGTCTTTAAAACTCATGGCATTTATGTACCTGAAATAGTTTATGAAAGTGTACTATTTTATTATTTAAATTTCATATTCATATGAAAATGTTTCTTCTGAAACAAAGCTGACAAATCGGAAAACATAAACGATGAAGGAGCTGCTCATCCAACCGTTGGAAGAAAAGGAGTAAAAGATCAGAAGAAAAGGATGGTAGCAGAAAAGGGTGTGGTTGATGCTCTAGGTAATCTTCAAACCTCTCTTGAAAGGCAATTTGATTTGAATCGTGAAGAGCTCAATATGAAGAAAGAAGGAGAGAAGAAAGAGTATGAGTTGAAGGAAAATATATTCAATGCGGAGATTGAATTAAAAAAAAGTACCCAAATGATGAAACAGAAAGCTCAGAAGCGAATAGAAGATGAACGCATATTGGAGAAAGATCTCACCAAATTTAGTCCGGATGTGTGCAAAAAAATTGAAATAATGCAAGCTCGAATATTGAAGGAATGGGAAAATGATGGACTTTTTGGAGATATGTCTTCCAATGATGATATTGACATCTGATGTTTCTATCTTTTGAAGTGTTTAGTTTTGAGTTTGAGAATACAATATGTTTTTTCAAAGGCATCTTGCAATATGAATGTGTCTATCTCCTGGAGATATACTACATGACAACATTAAGATCATATTGTCAAGTTTAGTGGTGGAGTGAAGTAGTTTTGTAAGCACTAGCTGTTTTCCCCACATTGTGACAGTTCGATTTTTATTAAGATCATATTTCTCGCTGTACTAATGTCTTTGATCTCGTTTTTATTTTTCTAACAAATTTATCTCAAAACTTGAAAAAACTTTCCTCTCTTCAGGGTTTATCATTGTCAGGTTATTTATTAGCTACCTCGAAAGATGGCCAGACATGTGAGCTTCATCCGGATGACAATAGGTATGTAATTTTGTATCAGTGCCTAACTGGTGGAAATGATAGAGCTTCTACCAAGTCCTTATTAAAATTAAGAGTGCAAAGCTTTTGTCAAATCTTGAAGGCTATATTTTTGTCATTTCTAGTGCATTGTGGTAATGTTTTACAATATACCTAGTGAAGGATAATGGATACATTCATATTCAGATTCAGAATCGTTCTGCTAAGAATCATTCTGCATAAACTTAATTGTGCCGTACAGCAAAACAAAATCATTCAGATTCAGACACTTGTTCCTCCTCACACTGTGGCTGCTAAGACTACTAATCCCGGAAGAACTTATTCACATTTTGTTTACACCAGCTAAAAGGCACGGCAAATATAATCAAGGAGGAAGCAACAAAATTAAATAATGTAGTTCTAGATATAAAGAATACCAATTAAGTTTATGCAGTACCATGTCTCTCCCACAAATGGTTGATGAGATCATCATTCAAGTATCTGAGGATGCTTGTGCTTTGTACTTCTTTAAGTCTCTTGATCATTTTAGAGACAATAAGGGAGTAGTCATGCTCCACATTCACATTATCAATCGTTTCTCCCATGTGAGGAACCCAATTTTCAGGGTTCATTCCTTTACGCTTCTCATTTTCAATGATCATATTATGCAATAGGATACATGTTTTCATAATCTTCCCAAGATCCTTGACATTCCACATGCGTGCGGGTCCTTTCACAATGTGTCATCTACTTTGTAACACTCCAAAAGCTCATTCTAAATCTTTTCTCACGGCCTCTTGACATTTGGCAACAATTTTTCTTTTTCAGAACAAGGCGATGATATTGACTGGATAAGAGTTGCATATGGCGGATAGATTCCATCGGATAGGTAATATCCCATATCATACTCATGAACATTAACCACAAAATGGCATGGAGGTGCAATACCATTGACAAGATCATCAAACAATGGGGACCTATTGAGAACATTAATATCATTATTTGAACCTGCCATACCAAAGAAAGCATGCCAAATCCACAAGTCTTTTGATGCCACGACTTCAAGGATAAGAGTTGGTGTCTTCTTAAATCCACTTGTATGTGTACCATGCCAAGTCGTGGGACAATTTTTCCATTGCCAATCATACAGTCAAGACTTCCAAGCATTCCAGGAAAACCACGTTCCTCCCCTTCTTTAAGTAACCTTTCAACATCTCTCTCATTCGGTCTCCTCAAATACTCTTCTTCAAAAATATTTATTATAGCATCACAAAAATGTTTGAGGCTTTCAATTGCAGTACTCTCACCAATTTGAACATATTCATCGAGAACATCTGCAGCACAACCATACGCAAGCATCCGCAAAGCTGCCACCATCTTTTGTAAAGGACTTAATCCCGCATCTACTAACTGCATCAACTTTCGGGGTAAAGTATTGATCATAATTCCCAACTGCATGTAAAATGTGATTAAATAATTCTACATCCATTCGAAAACGACGACGAAATTGTTCAGATGTGTACTTAGAATCATCTCCCTTAAAGTAATCATTGATGATTAACTCATGACGTTCACGTCTTTCACACTTTATATACCGCCGTCCGGGAATAGAGCCTCCATGTGGTCGCTTTTTATTCATGGACATCATCAAAAGTGAAGCGGGAACCATTACAGAAATTGATTGCATATAGCTTCTTGTCGAGGAAACAATACCATCATATTCTTGCTGGTCGTCAAATAACCTTTTTGAGATGGACATTGATTCATCGCTCGAACTATCTAACTCTGAGTCGGCTTCAAAATCCGAAGACATCTCTATATCTGAAAGCAAATTGTGTTTTCAAACTCGAATTAGCAACAAAGAGATTTGACAATTAACATTTGCGTCGTTAGAGCATGGGAATATATAGAGATCAAAACTTTCTTGGCCAAAAATTAATACTTAATTCATCATTACCATAACATTGAGACCTCACTGTGAGAACCCACACAATTTAGACACACGGATCTGTACAATATATGAATGAAGCACAATTTAGACACACAATTAAAAGCGTACAAACGTTAAAAGGTCGGATAAGCACAAAGGGGGCCTACGGTACCCCCTTCCCGACCTATCGATATCATCATCATATCATCATCATCCATCAAAACATACCAGGATGATCACTTAGAACGTACAACATTGAAAATTGTACATGTGAAATTGAAGAATCCCAAATATTATTCACATACCTTGAGAAATCGATAACTTGATCGATGCGATGAAAAAAAGGTTGATGAAATTCTCTTGCAGTAAAGATAATGAGTTGTCAAATTTTTACCGGGAAAGAGTTACATGTTTCATGTTTCGAGCTCTTTGTGTATCCACACGTCAGGAAAAATTTATTCATTTGAAGTTTGGATTGGAGAAGAGTTCAAAAGAATCCTGCAGTCAAAAGTTTAAATATTATGTCATACGAAGGTGTGTGCAAGTTCCAATAAAAATTTGCCATGTATTTCCGATAAATAGGGAAGACTTTCTGTACATTGGAGATGCTCTTAGTGAGTGGTTCATCAACTTAATTGGTTCCCTACGGATCAAGGTTAATACAACACTTTAAAGAATTGTTTTCAGTATAAAATATCATAATTCTATTGTAAATTTTTAAATAAACCACCTCATGGAGATGGGGTAATACTTTCACTAGTACCTCAAACCACTTTTAGCAAATATATATAAAAATAGTTCAAACATTGGAATGTTATATATTATAATGTTTAAACACATGTTGTTTAGACAACACAATACATGCTTTTGAGAGCCCCTTATGTTACAAAAATAGTAGTTTTGTCTGAACTACATAATATAGCCGCTCAAGAAAATTGGAACAAAATTTCCATTTTTGCCAATTGAAAGAAATCTCCATATTCCCAAGGTGAACCAAGTGGTGTTCTTCGAACTAAAAATGATCATTTTGAGGCTTTTGATACCGGAACTTAGGCAATGTGAAACTTCCATCAGTGCTTTCTTTCGATACTGAGAATAGCTTGTGTTTATGCTTCACATGAAGTGCCCCGCCTAAGATCCCGAGCTCCGCAACTGAACTTCTAAGTTCCATCTGAGTAGATTGTTTCCCTTTGCTTCTGATTGCAATGATGCTTCCTGAATCAAATGGATGTGCCCATAATCCTGATCACCTTGCATCTTGCTCACCTGCAAAAATAAAGCTGTGTAGCTTCCAGGTACAAATCATCATCCACCTTTTTTATTCTGTGTGAAGGAATTTCAAATTTTCAAGAATAATCAAACTACGAATCTCCCTATTGAGTTGTGCAAAGCTGAGAATGAGCACTTGTGGATTTTGGAGTGCTTGTTTAGCTAACATATCAGTTGGATCATTTGCTTGTCTAAAAATATGCTTATACCCTAAAACCAGTTTTAGCCATAAAACCTTGCAAATAGCTGGTTTTTAAAGTTTTTTTTTAAAGTGAGGAGTAAGACCAGCATTTAACAATTCTAAGTCATTTGGAATATGCACTGAGATTGCCTCGATGTAAAAGGCCGGAAAACATTCATCCCTTATGTTTTTAATGATAACATTTGGGTTGAATGGGATTTTTTTCAAATATGAACTGATTTCTAGATTTCCAGATGTGCCAACAGACTAAAGTAGGTAAGATTGTTATCATATTAGAGTGTAAAAACTATTTGGCCCGGAGTTGTCCAGTAAAACGTTAATCTATCCCAGATTGAAACAAAAGCAGGTACTACCATTCCCAACCAAGAATTAACTTTTTGCCAAATAGAGGAGAATGCTTCATACTCCCTCCGTGTTTTTTTCATTGGCTCACTTACTAAAAGTGGTGTTTTTTTTTAATTGGCACTTGCTATTTTGGGCAAGTTTAAGGTTTTTACATCCACTCATTTTACTTTCTCTTCTTTCAATTCAATTTCATCCACTCATTTAGCATCTCCTCAATTCTAACATCAAAAGAGAGGTGCCAATGAAAAAAAACCGAAGGGAGTATTTATTAAAACAATGAGAAAGTCCATCACTCGAATCACAGAAAGGACATTTTTAAGCTAGTTGAAATTTCATAAAACATAAAACATCATCAAAAGGTAACATGGAGTTGGTTAAGTTCCATATAAAGATTGAAATCTTACTGATTAATCTCTTATCCCCGGCCAGCTTTAGAGAATGAAATACATACCTTTTATTTCCAAGGACCGAGAGAGCTGATTTAAAAGAGAAATTACCTCTTGGATCCGATTTCCATATCACTTTTGTAACACTTTTGTATCTATTATCATAGATGATGTTATGTTAAATCTCACACAACATTTTTCAAGGTTCGGTCAATATTAAAAATTTAAACAATATTTTTTAATCAATGTAACATTATAGTAAGTATTACTAATGAAATGTTACCGCTAACTTATATAGTAGTGTTTGGCCTCTCAATTTGGTCCTCCAAAAGGAAACTCACTCATTTTAATTTTCAATTTGATACTTTCACTACTATATTGTAAATTGGGCAAGGTTTAGTGGCAATCCACACTCTATATAACTGAAAGGTACATGGTTCAAAACACACTCCTTTAAAAATTTGGGAATATTAGAGCAATTTCTTGATGAAGATTACCCAGCGTCATGAGACCGTGTTGGTGGTCCCTGCTGTAGTTTTCCAACCTACAGATGGTCGATGATGGTGAGATCGTGGTAGTTCTGGTTTCGATAGTAGTTATTCGTTGGTGGTGCATCGTTTGGGTATATAGATGAAGGCGTCCTTTTCCTAGCTAATCAAATGGATGAAATTCTAGACTCAACTGAGGTTCAATAGATTCAATGGTGGTGTCTCCTAGTTAGGTCCTAGATTATGATATTTATATGTAATTTGGTTGCTTGTATGTAATCTTTAAAAAAACTTAAAGAGTTTTAAACAGTGATTCTTTAGAAACAGCCAATTTTATGAAATTGTGATAAGACTTATTAAAAATTGCACACTTTTAAACGATAATGAAGGGAAAAATATTATTTTGGAAAAAGAAAACGCTACTCATAATTCTACAAGTGGCCACTTGGTTATTGTAATCGCTGAATTGTAGTTGCATTATGATGTGCTTATCATGGTCTTAATTGTATCACCGTTAGTCTATATATCTTTATGAGTTACCTACTGTGCCTAGTATCAATAAAAATATGCATTTAGTTAGTAAATTATTAACCCAAGTCTTAAATTACATTCTCCACTTTGAGGAGGGCAAAAGGCGATCACCGCTCGCCCTCAGCGGCCCATACCAGCCGACACCCCGGCCATCGTATGAGAGGTAAATCACGGTAGCCCAGCACCAGGACCAATGGGCTTGGTATGGACTCAGTGCGCACAAGGGAGCCTTGCAAAGCAAGAGCTCCCCACACTGCTGCTGCCGAGTATCGAACCTGGGATCATTGGCTTACCCACCCATCTCCCAACCACTGGGGTACACTCGTGGGTGTTTCCACTTTGAGGAGGGATCCATTGGAAATCTTGGTCGAAAATCTGCACATCGAAACGGCTAGGTGGACTTGGGATGCGATCGATGTCAGAAATGAATCAAGAAAAGCTAGGGAAGCAAGCATGGTCACTGTTGGAAAAAAACTCATTCTTCGCAAAATTCTTCCTTGCTAAGTACTGCAGGAATCAAGACATATTGAAGACAAGACAAAAACAGGGCGATTCGTGGGGATGGAAGGGTATACTCTGGGGGCTAGAGCTAATCAAACCACACTGAAAGTGGAAAATTGTGACAGGGGAGGCTGTGGACATCCAGCAAAACTGAATTCCAAATCAGCTAAACCCAATCCATTTCAACACAGAGACACTTTCAGCCCTCGGCTTCAAGGTATCTGACCATATTGATGCACAAAAATGTTGGAGGATGCCGCTACTCAGAGTGTTGTACCCGAGCTAAACGGTCAAGGAAATTGTAAAAATCCACATCCCAGCACACAGTTTTGGGAACGCAGATTACTTAGTCTGGGAGAAGGAAATACTAGGGAAATACACAATCAAGTCAAGATATCATACTGCATGAGATGATAGGAAAAGAGTGAAACCATCGTCCTCTACACCAGATACCACCGAACTTGAGGAATAAAAAATGTGGAACCAACCCCTATGGAACAACAACATCCCTGAACATATAAAATTACTCATATGGAGAATGATTCAAGGAGCATGTCCAACCTACCCCAACCCAAGGATTTCAGCCCTTATATGCGATTTCCATCATCTAAATGCCAAATGTGCTTTACAGCAGACGAGTCGATACAACATATGATCTTTGAATGTGACATTGCAAAAAAAGGTTTGGAAACAGAGCAGATTATGACTAGACTTCAAATCGGGTAATCCTATCTCACTAAACAATTGGCTACAACAGTGATTCAGAATAGCACCTGAGAAGGAGGATACCTAACTTGCTTCATAATATGGTCAATATGGCGCGCTAGGAATACAACCACCTTTGATCTAACCCCACATCCTTTCAGCACAGCAGGGCTGAAATCGCATCACTTACTGATGGTTTCCCTTACTTGATTCTTGATGACTATTCTCGATTTTTGTGGTTTTATCAACTTCGCCGTAAATATGATTTTTGGTAAGTTTATCGTCACTTTGAGACCTTTTTGGAGAATCCATTTTCTTTCACCATTATGGCTTTCCAAAGTGATTTAGGGATAGAGTTTACCAATGATCGCTTGTTTTCACTTTCAGAGCAAGTGTATTCATAATCAAATTCCTTGCTTGTATACTCCTAAGAAGGACGATCAGTCCGAAAGTAAGCTCCATCACATCATTTCAATGTTATATCACTTAGATATCTAATTTCTCACAGCTTTTGCTGTAACCACTTATACCATTATTTTGTTGCTCATTCTTATTCTTAGCGGGGAATCACCATTTGAAATAATATATTGCCGGGTCCCTCTGTATACAAAAACATCCATACATTTGATTGTCGCATATCTTCATTTCCGTCCATACGCAACTCTCAAATATAAGAGTCCGTCTCTTGAAAGACGGTCTTTCCATAAGTTATGGAAAGACCAAGGTTTAAAGTGTAAATTACAAGAAATGAAGATAAAATTTTCGGGTTGCATGAACCGGGTTATAAATTTTATAACTACTACATGTTGCATACTAAAACTTTAATATTGCAACTAAAACCTTTTACCTTTTATTATTATAATCAAACCCCGTCTTTCCATAAGCCTATGGAAAGACCGTCTTTCCCAAGACTTTGCCCAAATATAATATATGAATTCTCATTTTATGAAATTGAATGAGAAATGTATTAAAATAATAATATATGTCAAAATTCCAAGACCAATTAAAATGTCTATTGTGGAGAACCTCTTTTACTAATATTAGGTAATCCTTAGTTTCAGATTCAGAATTATTTTCTTTTTCTGATCCACATACAGAATGAGGCTAAACTTTGGACACGTTGCTTCAATTAGGCATGCAGAAATGTGAGAATTTGTCTAATTGGGAAACTTGGTGGTTCACGAATTAATTACTACAAGAATTTGTCTATTAACCCCTACATAACACCGAACTAGAGTCATACTTTTTGTTTCAGTCTTTCAGAATATTCAAGGAATCATCTGTTTTGTGTTTAATTTTCTAGATGCATGAAAAGAGTATATTCTTAATAACACTTCAATGAGGAAATTTGTGGCAATATTAACTAGAGATGACATGGAAACAGCGATCTTCCATTGACGGGAAGTATGTGAACACAAAGAACTGATCATCTCTCGGAGTATCAGACCTTCTTTCTTATAGATTCAAAACTCATAATCATATAATTCGATAAATATATTGTTAATGAAAATATTTATTTGTCTAGTTGGTCTCTGACCCCTTGTCTGAACCCATGCCAAGACCTAAAAGAAACCCACATAAGGTCAGATAGGCAGCCTTTCCGCCATACCTGCTCTGATGATCAAGTTAGATCGGAGATTCCTGTATAGTATTGGGCACATGTTTTGGAAGTAAGAAATCAAAGTCTAACCTTTTTTTCCTCCTCTTTTCCTTGTTATATGGTATGTTTGGTGCGGATGGGATAACTCACATCCCATCCATCATTCCTGTTGCCGCTTGCCCGTTCAGATGAGAATCTGGGCATTTTCTTAATTGTTGGGTCTGCGTGGCCTAAGTGAGCTTCTAGGCCCATATCTTATCAAGCCCCCCCACCCCAAGGTCCTACGACTACTGGGCGCAGGACGCAGGGCTAGATCAATCGAGACCTAAAAATTTATCCTACTTCGTGTTTTTGCAAGGGAAAATGTTTTACCTTCCCATTTTGAAAAGTTGTAAGTCTCGGGATTCGTGAAGCTGGTATCTGATCAGTTGTGTCGCCTGTTATAATTACCTCTAGGCGACCTTCATCTCAATACCTACCGTGTTGGTTGCCTAAAAAATCGCTCCTTTTCGAGGCATCGTTTAATCATTTTGGCGTTTCCGATGCATCTTTTGGACCTGTTGACTTTTCTCTTTATTTAAAATTTCTCATTTGTTTTCTTCATTTTCCTTTCTCGTTTTCCTCCTTCATCTCTTCTTCTCCGATTACTTCCTCTCTCTGCGTTTTGTCCTCTCGTACTCCTAGGTACATTTTCTACTATTTTTTCTTGCTTTTCTCTTTCCTTTCATTATGGTTTGCACCGTGGGAGCCCCCCAAAGAAGAGTCTTTCTGTAGCATTTCGTCTAAGGAGATTAATTACGTTCGCTGGTTGTGCGAGATGATGTTCTCTAACGACGACGTGGAGTTTTGTGATCTCACCTACCGCATAGTCCTCCCGGGGAAAAAGGAAACAATCTTAGATGTTCCTGGACACATGATTGATGTATACATAGAAACCCTAGAAAGTTGTGGTCTATGTCTGCCTCTATCCACTTTCTTCCAGTCTGTATTGGGTTATTATGAACATAGCCTTACTGATCTCCCCCCAAAATTTGTGTGCATTCTCTTAGGGTTCTAGGTGCTCTATCTAAGACTAGGCTTTACCCCTACCATCCTATTGTTTAGAATCTTCTGTCATCATGCCGCCAATCCACCTAGCTGAACGCATTTGAAGTTACGGTAGGATGGCCCAAAGCTGATAACCAACCTTCCGACCTAGGTTGAATGGAAAAGTAAATTCATTTTCGTAGATAGGGATTTGGTTCTTGGGAGGGTAGCTTATGCAGTGGATTTTTTGGATGGCCCTGCTAAGACACGGGGTGCGTGTCCTAGCGCAGGGGAGATAGCCTTGTTAAGTCAGTTTGCCTCCTTGTTGGGGGAGTTATATGTGAGGCAAGATTTAGCTCTTTGAGACCCTATTCTATATGTTGTTAGCCTCCCCTATCTTACCGTTGGCATGGTTCCTTTGGGGGGCCCTGGTGACCTCTAGGGTACAGGACCTTCTTTGTTCCCTGTTTTATTTAATCTTGATATTTGTTCTTGGGTTCTGGTTGTTGACATTGCCAGTGATACATTTATTTTTAGGGATATCTATCGCTAGCCTCATCGGGGATCTGTTACGGCTGTCCCGCCGTACTACTCTGTCCGGCCGCCTGCATTTGAGCACTAACGACACTGATGGGGAGGTGAACCGGCCTGATCATGCTATCTCCATATCTGACAGCTCTGAGCCTACCGACCCTTCCCCTGAAGAGAGTAAAGGGTTGGCTGCAAACATTTTTGTACCCTTGTGAAGAGAGAGGTGGATACCGCTCTAGAAGTTATCATTGAGACTTTCCTTCCTGATGTTGCTGCTCTGCCTCTCGTAGTCCCTGGCTCTATGACTCATATTGCTCCGACTCCTGCGAACCACTCTCAAGTTTGTGTCGTTCAGCCGATTAGCTCAATTCCTATTGGGGCCTCTGACTCACACTCTGCTGAGTATCTTGGGTCGATTTGCGGTCCTTCAACCCGTGCTGACTTTTTTGTCAAGATCTGTCCCTCTGGAGCACTAAAATACTTGGCTTACTAACTACGCCCTTAACGTGGCCTCCTCCGCTGATATCACTGGCTGTAGCACTACTGCAACCCTCGAGGTTCATCACTTTTGCCTGTTCTTTCCTTCTTTTTTTTTATATATTTTGGTATTTTCTCCTAGGTGCCTTTTTCTTCTTACTTATTATTGTTATTGTATTTTTTTGTTTAGCACTTCTGTGCGGCTTTTGCTGTACAGCTTGAGATGGGCAAGGTGCGGGGTGAACTGGCCACTTCTCCCGAGGAAGTGAGCAGACTCCGACAGTGCATCGAGGAGCTTTCCATCGACTCACAAAGTTTTCACTAACAAGTTGTAACTATCGAGGGTGATCGGGAGCTTGAACGCGGTGTCACTGGGCTGCTGCATCTCACTGTTGGCAAGCTAGAGGTGAAGGTTGCTGAGCTTCAAAATTTTTATGAGTGGGCATTTACTCGTGGTTTCCTGCGCATCTACTCCAAGGTCGTGTAGAGTCAGAAAGCTTTTGAGTTTCTGGTGGACGCCTTGTTCAAGGACTTTGACACTACTAGTGAGATCACTGACCCTGATGCCTGTAGGGGAGGTTTTCATCTCGTTCATGGACAAAACCTTCTCGCAGTATTCTATACTCTTGCGCCATGGTATGATTATTACCAATCTCGACGCTTGGAACATGGATGTGGCTATTTTGGAGGCTGATGAGTCCTCCAATTTGGCGGGAGCTGCTCAAAGCGAGGGGCCAAGGGAGCAAGATGCTGCACAGGACGAGACAACGCATGGCGATGGTGCAAGAAGTTCAAAAGCTTGAATGTTTTTCCTCTCTTTTCTGATTTTGGCTATGTGAAAGTCCTCTTAAGGGGGAAAAAATCTGAAACTTTGTTATTTTGGTTTTCTTGGGTGTCTACTCCCCTTTTAAGTTTATGGGAAGTCCCATTGATGATGGGGCAAGACGATCTTGGGTGCCTTGTTTCCCCGTTTTAATTTTGTTTTGGGAGGCGACTGCTCATTTTTCCCTTTTAAGAAACAGAGCTCTGCTTTTTTTTATATTCGACATGTGCATATTTTGTTTTCTTTTATTTGCTTCATTTTGACATGACCAAATTGCATCTCCCTTCCTGAAAAGGCTAGGTGCATTTGCCTGAAATTCGCTAAGGTTCATCTCCCTGAGTGAAAAGGCCATGTGTGCATTCGCCGAAAAGTCGCTAAGGCACATCTCCCTGCCTAAAAATGCCAGGTGTGCATTCGCCTTAAAGTCGCTAAGGTGTATCTCCCTCCCTGAAAAGGCCAGGTGTGCATTCTCCTGAAAGTTGCCAAGGCGCATCTCCCTGCCTCAAAAGACCAGGTGTACATTCGCCTGAAAGTTTTTAAGGCGTATCTCCCTGCCTTAAAAGATTAGGTGTGCATTTGCCTGAAAGTTGATAAGGTGCATCTCTCTGCCTGAAAATACCAGGTGTGCATTTTCAAAAAAAATGTTAAAGAGCGTCTCCCTGCCTGAAAAGGTCATGTGTGCATATGCCTCTCGATTCGTAAACCCTTGATTAGATTTTCTGCTAGCAGTCTTTCATATATCTCAGGCGCGTCTTCCTACCTGGACAGTTCAATTCCTTCTTCAAAATACAACTGGCGGGAACTTTCTTTGAATTTCCTTGGGATCATGCCCTTTATAGGTTCACAAAAGATTTGATCCCTTAAGGAATTCTTTCTCACCGCACAAAATATATCATGCTACCAGCTTTCTCATACTACATACTCCCTCTGTCCCAGTTGAAAACAATGAACTAGCCCTGACTCGGCCTGACTCACCAAGATTTTGCTTGACTTATTCGTTGCAACTTAGTCTAAGCCATGTGACTCAGCATATATGGGAGTTGACAGATTAAACTCTCCCAAAATCCATCTCCAAGACCATAGCATCACCACAAAACCATTATTGAACCAAAAACGTTAAAAAATACAGAAGAAAAGAAGGAAAATAGGAAGATGCTTTCAACTTGAGAGGGAGAAGAAGAAAATGAAAAGAAATAAATGATTTTTTCAAAATTTCAAGGAGAAATCAAATTTCAAAGAGAAATGGAAGGTGTGAGAGAAAGAAGAAGAGATGGGAAAAAAGGAAAACAAGAAGATGCTTTCAACTTGGCCTTCACATTGCTGGAAAACAGAGGACAATCATTGGAGTTCAACATGCATAAAGTTAAAGAACTCAACCTAAGCTCAGCCAGACTTGCACCAAACTCCACCACATCGACAAACTCTACTTATTTAGCTTTGAAAATAAATCTCTTTTGGGGAAGGGATTGTTGGACATATATTGGAAAAACATGTGGAAATTAAATAACGAAATTACACGAGCAATTTAACATAAGTAACCATAATGAAATAGTACTAATTATTCACGCGTATAATTAATAAGCACGTTTCAAGCAATCAAATATGTCACATATTGATGGAGTCACGAGTACACTCGCTGTCCTTGAAACGAATGAGTCCCGTCGTGGACATTGTTCCCTAGGATAAAACCATCGAAGGTAATTTTAACAAGTAAAAATTACCTCGAAGTCACACAAAACCCGAAGGACTATCACCACAAAGACAGAGAAAGAAGATAAGACTCAAGTTTAGAAGTAGGGAGGAACTTGAGAATGGTGTGAGGTTATCGTCTGACATAGAGGCTCTATTTATAGATGTGTAAGAAATCCTATGGGAAAATACGTGGAAGATCTGATTCCCGTAATCAGAGAAAATATTCTCTAACCACCAAATATTTTACAAATATTTGAATAGATTCTGGAAAGATAAGAATATCATATTCCTTATCATGATTAACCGCGTATCAAATCTCAGATATTCCACACGTGATTCTTAGAATATTTGTTATGCGGTTTGGGCTTTCTGGAGACTTCCAAACGATCCAAACGCATTTTAGACATTCAAAAAATTACAGAACACTTAGTACGTGCGAATGAATTTCCGCCTAAGTTTCCATTCTCAGAGTGACTCTTTGAGCATCCATATCTCATTCACCCTTTATCCGTTTTGAGAGTTTAAACAGTCAATTTTATAGTACTCGCAGAGGAGAATCCCAAAACGATGCCCACTGACTCTAATTCAGTTCGAGCCCAACTCAAAAATGAAGCCCAAAAGTTGACGAAATTCAACTTGTTTTACAATCATTTTTCCAACAATCCCCCACATGAATAGATATTGATGTGGAATCAGAACAATCACGCCAGACACGGAGTTTGACTTGGTGATAGATTCATTTCGATGGCATAGATGCTGCATAGGATAAGTAGGTGTCACCCTTTGAACTTTCTCTTGAGAGAGTACACTTAGCTCACTGGTTAGGAAGTAGACACGATGTCCTTGAACTTCCCCGACCGCTTGTGTGAACTGCAATGCACTTCCCACAGACATCTTTCCTAGCCTTTGTGGTTTCCTCGGTTATGTCCATTAATCATGCCATGGCACACCCCCTAGTTCTGTAAGGTTTCTAAGGAATTGCGTCCCAACAATTCCCTTTCGAAGCGGCCACACTTCTCGTTTACATAGGTGATTCTTAGTGCAAGAACAGTTCTGTAAACTATGCGCTCTTTCAAGTATCATACACTCGATGCCGTGAATCATTAAAAGCAATTTAATGCTTAACCTCCACTCACTTCATTGTTTCTTCATCATTGGAAATAAGACAGGAGGTATGAACCCCCCACAGTGATCGCGATGGGTCTTTGAAGTTTAGTTGTCCCTTTGAACCTAGATCTTGGGATCTCCAGTCACATAGGTTAGGTTTCCACGTATGTAACCCATCATTTAATGGACTTCAGTCTCATTCCTCTCGATAATGTTTCAACTACCTCTCGATTCAACCCCTTAGTCAAGGGATCGGCTATGTTGTCCTTAGACCTTACATAGTCAATTGTGATCACTCCAGTTGAGAGAAGTTGTCTTATAGAACTATGTCTCCATCGAATATGATGAGACTTCCCATTATAGAGCATATTCCGAGCCTTTCCAATAGCAGATACACTATCACAATGTATACATATGGCTGGCACAGGCTTTGGCCATCTAGGAATGTCCTCTACGAATTGAAGGAGCCATTCGGCCTCCTCACCTGCCTTGTCTAAGGCAACAAACTTGGATTCCATCGTGGATCGAGTAATAACCGTTTGTTTAAAGGACTTTCACGAGACTGCTCCTCCACCTAGTGTAAGTACATACCCACTAGTGGATTTCAGATCCTTTATATCGTGTATCCAGTTTGCATCACTGTATCCTTCAACTACAGCTGGATAACTCGAATAATGTAGACCATAATCACAAGTGAAACGTAGATATCTCAATACTCTAGTTATTGCTTTCCAGTGAGTCATACTAGGATTACTCGTGTATCTACTCAACCTACTTACAGTGTAGGCAATGTCTGGTCTGGTACAACTCATCAAGTACATCGGACTCCCAATGACTCTCGAGTAGTCCACCTGATTAATAGCCTCCAATTTGTTCTTTCGTAGATGCAAATTCGGATCTATTGGAGTCATCGCCACCTCTAAGTCATTCTTGTTGAATTCTCAGGGATTTTATCTACATAATAAGACTGGGTTAAGGTGATATCATCAGAGCTTCGGATGATCTTTATTCCCAAGATCACATCCGCCAGTCCCATATCTTTCATGTCAAAATGAGAATTCAACATGTCCTTGGTAGATTTGATAATCTTTTCATTACTACCCATAATGAGCAAGTCATCTACATATAAACATAGGATTACATATCCATTTTCCGTGTCTTTCACGTAGACACACTTATCACACTCATTGATATTGAAACCATTGGCAAGGACGATATGGTCAAACTTCTCATGCCATTGCTTTGGTGCTTGTTTGAGACCATACAATGATTTCACCAACTTGCAGACTTTTCCACCTTGACCGGGAGCCGTAAACCCCTCAGGTTGCTCCTTGTAGATTTCTTCCTCTAAATCTCCATTCAAGAAGGCAGTCTTCACATCCATTTGATGAACCTCAAGCTTACGCAACGCGGCGATAGCAAGTATCATTCTAATGGAGCTTATTATCGTGACTGGAGAATAAGTATCAAAGTAGTCAAGACCTTCCTTTTGTCTATAGCCTTTGATTACAAGTCTGGCTTTATACTTGTCAATCGAGCCATCTACTCTCATCTTCTTCTTGAAGATCCATTTGTAGCCCAGTGGTTTACACCTCGGAGGTAAGTCCACTACCTCCCAAGTATGATTATGTAGAATCAAGTCGATTTCGCTTTTAATCGCTTCTTTCCACATAGGCCCCTCAGATGAATTCATAGCTTCTTTATAACTTTGTGGCTCACTTTCAAGCATAAACATTAGATAATCAGGACCAAATGATTTTTCGGTCCTAATCTGTTTACTTCGTCTAGGTTCATCCACTTCCTCCTCTTGATCCTCGAGATCATCGGGAATTACTACGCCTTCGTCCAGTGACTCAACGGTCCTCTTCGACGTTTCAGGCCTTTCCTTGGCAGGGAACACATCCTCAAAGAAATTTGCATTTCTTGATTCCATGATTGTGTTCTTGTGAATCTCTGGATGATGAGATTCATGTACAAGGAAGCGATAAGCACTACTCTCATGTGCATATCCTATAAAGATACAGTCAACCGTTTTAGGTCCAATCTTTAACTTCTTGGGGGTGGGATTAATACCTTCACAAGGCACCCCCACATTCGCAAGTACGTAAAGGATGGCTTCGTGCCTTTCCACAACTCATGAGGAGTTGCTTTCTCATCCTTACGGGGTATCTTATTCAAAAGATAATTGGCCGTCAAAATAGCCTCCTCCACATGCTCTATGGCAACCCAGAACTTATCAACATCGCATTCATCACCTCTTTAAGAGTGCGATTTTTACGTTCAGCCACACCATTAGATTGAGGCGAGTAGGGGGCAGTGACCTAGTGAATAATGCCATGTTCAGAACAATAGTCCCTAAATGGCTCTACATATTCACCTCTACGGTCACTTCTAATCACCTTGATCTTCTTATCAAGTTGATTTTCAACTTCCGTTTTGTAGAGAACAAATTTCTCAATTGCCTCATCTTTGCTTTTCAGCAAGTACACATAACAGTATTTCGTACAATTATCCACAAAAGTGATGACATACTTGTTACCTCCTCTTGTTTGCACGAACTTGAGATCACAGATATTGGTATGTATCAACTCAAGAGGTTTCGTGTTTCGTTTAACTTGTTTGAAAGACGTTCGAGTCATCTTAGCTTCAACACAAGTTTCACACTTATGATTTGCATCAATTTCCATGTTAGGTATGTTTTCCATTTTAATTAATCTTCTTATCGAATCATAATTAACGTGTCCTAGTCTACCATGCCATAAATTGGAAGACTCAATCATGTAAGCAGAAGAAGAAGCATTCATTTCATCTTTCTTAGGAGGTACAACCATGGTGTTCAACTTGAACATACCATCTAGCTCAAAACCTTTGCCTACAAACATACCTTGCTTTGACAAGACTAACTTATCAGACTCAAACACTAGCTTAAAGCCTTGCTTGATCAACATAGAACCGGACACAAGGTTCTTGCGAATGTCTGGCACATACAAAACATTCTTCAAAGTCAAATCCTTCCCAGACGTCATCTTCAGTACCACAGTTCCACGCCCTTTCACCATAGAAGTTGCAAAGTTGCCCATGTAGATGGTGTCTCCATCTTCAATTGCCTTGAAGTTTGAGAACACTTCCTTGACAGAGAAAATGTACTTAGTAGCACCAGTATCAATCCACCATTCCGTTGGATTGGAGTCCACTATGTTGACTTCAGAAATCACAGCACACAGATCGATGTTATTCACATCTAGTGTAAGATTTTCAACCATATTGGCCTCGTTCTTGGCATTCCTTGGCTTCCTACATTCGGAGGACTTGTGGCCAACGAGGTTGCAATTGTAGCACTTGCCAGTGAACTTCGACTTCTTCGAAACTCCACCCTTAGCTCCCAACTTGGATCCCTTCTTTGCCTTGGCTTTCTTTGACTTGGAGCTCCCATCAACCTCCACGAGATTGGCCCTTGCCACAGGCACATATCCATTCATCCTCTTTTCAGAGATGCGGTTATCCTCCTCAACACGAAGCTTTTGCATCAGATCCCTCATGGTCATCACCTTTCGCTTGTGTTTCAGATAACTCTTGATGTCCTTCCAACTTGGAGGCAGCTTCTCGATGATGCAATAGACTTGGAGAGTCTCACACATTGTCATCTTCTCGGCTCAGCTCATTGATTATCATTTGAAGCTCTTGAGCTTAACTGACCACAGACTTGGCATCAACCATCTTGTAGTCGAGGAACTTGCCGACGACCCACTTCTTGGATCCAACTTCCTCACCCCTATACTCTTGGTCAAGAGTTTTCCACAACACCTTAGAAGGCTCCTTCACCTCATACACATTCCAAATAGCATCGTGAAGGCTATTCAAAAGGATGTTGCGGCAGACATACTCCTTAGAGTTTCACTCCACCGCAACATCTTGGACTTCCTTAGCGCTTTTCTCATCCACAACGGGACGATCTTCGTGAACGTAACGTTCCAAACCCATAGTGGACAAGTAGAAGAGCATCTTCTGTTGCCACATCTTGAAGTTCATACCATTATTGAACTTCTCGGGTTTCTCAGCATGAGGAACAGCCACAAGAGGCATCGCCCCAGGGGTAGTCTTCGCATCATCATTGCTCGACATGGTTCTGGAATTCATCAATGTGTACATAAAGAATTATTCACCATTAAATATAAGTACACATTATATATCGTAGTATAATATTTTAAATTATAAATAACAAATTGCTCAATATATAAATTATCGAAACTCATTAGCATGCAATCAGATTCTCATATTACAAATAAATATAGCATGCAATCAGAGCTTCGGATAAATATGGCATGCAGCTTAATAACCAAGCATGCAAATTTTGTTTGTTAACATATAGCATACAGCATGTAAATTTCCAAAATTTTACAAATAAATATGTCATGCACGGTAGCATCCAAATACGACGGCAGCTAGTATGCAGATTTTCGAGACATAATATATTCCAATAAAGTTTCATTCGTTTCAAGACTGTTGGACATATATTGGAAAAACATGTGGAAATTAAATAACGAAATTACACAAGGAATTTAACATAAGCAACAATAATGAAATAGTACTAATTATTCATGCGTACAATTAATAAGCACGTTTCAAGCAATCACATATATCACATATTGATGGAGTCACGAGTACACTCGCTGTCCTTGAAACGAATGAGTCCCGTCGTGGACATTGTTCCCTAGGATAAAACCATCGAAGGTAATTTTAACAAGTAAAAATTACCTCGGAGTCACACAAAGCCCGAAGGACTATCACCACAAAGACAGAGAAAGAAGATAAGACTCAAGTTTAGAAGTAGGGAGGAACTTGAGAATGGTGCGAGGTTTCTGTCTTACACAGAGGCTCTATTTATAGATGTCTAAGAAACCCTATGGGGAGATACGTGGAAGATCTGATTCCCGTAATCAGAGAAAATATTCTCTAACCACCAAATATTTTACAAATATTTGAATAGATTCTGGAAAGATAAGAATATCATATTCGTTATCCCGATTAACCACGTATCAAATCTCAGATATTCCCCACGTGATTCTTAGAATATTTGTTATGTGGTTTGGGCTTTCTAGAGAATTCTACACGATCCAAACGCATTTTAGACAGTCAAAAAATTACATAACACTTATTACGTGCGAATGAATTTTCGCCTAAGTTTCCATTCTCAGAGTGACTCTTTGAGCATCCATACCTCATTCACCCTTTATCCGTTTTGAGAGTTTAAATAGTTGATTTTATAGTACTCGCAGAGGAGAATCCAAAAACGATGGCCACTGACTCTAATTCAGTTCGAGCCCAACTCAAAAATGAAGCCCAAAAGTTGACGAAATTCAACTTGTTTTACAATCATTTTCCAACAGGGATTTGCTAGGGACAATTATGGGAGTCCACCTCTTTTTGTCAACACAGGGGTGTGAAGGCAAAAACGTGGTAGGCTATAATGGGTCTCAACTTTGGGATAGGGTCTTCTTCTTCACGGAGTTAGGGGAACGAAGTGAAGAAGTTGGGTGTAGATTATATGTACATAGTATTTCCACGATATCAACACTGGATTGTACATCAGGACTTCTCAACTTTGTAATCATATTGTCCTTTTGGGTTGGGGAGCCTAATATAAACACTCCATCACTAAGGCGAGTATTTTCTACTAAAAAAAGAGGGGGAAATTAGTGAAGAAGAAGAAATGGGTTTGAGAGAGAGAGCAAGTTGCGTGAAGAATGGAGAAGAGAGGAAAGAGAGTGATTAAAGTGGGTGAAGAGTAAGAAAATTTTTTTAAAAAAACAAGTGCATGAAATGTCGAAAAGCTGGTCAAGTTTCCTCCCACACCTAACTCATTTCCTTAATCAAAGCCATCAGCCTTTTTTTTTGTAAAATTTGGGACATCGAGGGCATTATTATCAAAACATACACGATCAACTGGGCTTAAAAGAGAATGAAATTAGCTTGTGCAATTGAAGGTGGGACGTCCCAAGGAGGAAATTATGCAATTTAAACCGGGATGGAGGGAGTATTACATATTTCATAATAGCATTGTTTCTTAGCAAGGCGCAAGCTGGTACTTTACTTAAGTGTAGTTTTTCCTGAGATTGGATATGTGCCATGTGCAAGGAATCAGGCGGCCTTCCACGGTTTCATGCATGTAAGCTCCCTTTCCTAACACCTTCCCCACTTTATAAGGGCCTTCCCACGTGGCGTCCATCTTCTTCTCTCCCTGGGCTATGCTTGCTTTGTTCTTGCACCGAGCTAGGTCGCCTTCCAGAGGGCACTAATCTCACCTTGTTGTTGTAGTGTAGCTCTATATATGATTTATAGGCTGCTACTTTTAGGGAAACTTTCTCCCTTAGCTCATCCACAATTTCCAAGCTTTCCTTGATGGCTTCGGTATTGTCCTCCTCGGCCATGGGCTCTGCTTCCCTTCTGCTGGGCACCGCTATTTCAGGTAGGATAATCTCCTCACTTCTGAAGCATAACATGTATGGTGACTCACCAGTGGCCGTTATTGGAGTCGTCCTATAAGCCCATAAAACACAGGCCAGCTCTCCTCTTCCCACACATTCTTGGTATGTCCTAGCCTCTACTTCAGTCCTTGAAGAATGGTTATATTTGTTACTTCTGCCTATCCATTGGCCTTGGGGTGAGCCATCAACGTGAACTGCTGATTTATCTTCATGTCCGTACACCAGAACCAGAATGGTTCTCCTGTGAACTATTTGCCATTGTTGCTGACAATAGTCTGGGGAATCCCAAATCTGCAGAAAATGCATTTCCATGTAAAGTTCATAATTTTTTCCCTGTAATGGTTGCTAGCCCTCTGTTTCCACCCACTTGGTGAAGTAGTCTATGACTACCACCAAAACCTTCCCTGCAGCTTCAGGGAACGACCCAATGATATCTATTACCCATTTAGCGAACGACCAGGGTGATCTGATGCTTGTCATCCGTTCAGTGGGGAGTTGTTTGACCCTTGCATGTTCTTGGCACCAATGACATCCTTTGACTATTTCTTCTACATCTGTTATCGGCCAGTAGTATTCCACTCGGACAGCAAGCTGGGCCATCGTCCTAGGACCCGGGTGACTACCACAACATCCTTCATGTATCTCCCGTAAGACCTCTGTTGCCATCTTTGGGTCTGCACACCTAAGCCAGGGTTCTGTATGCCTACGCTTGTACAACAAGTCATTGCTCATTGCATACTTCAGTGCATTTCTCTTGACTGTTCGTGCTGCCTTTTCATCTTTGAGCATGGTTCCTTTTTCCAAGTACTCCTTAATTGGCATGATCCTTGTAAGGGTTGTGTTCATTATCACCCCGACTATATTTTCATGTGTTGAGGAGGCTAATTTGCTCAGGGCATCGACCCTCGTGTTATGCAATCTTGACACTCAAGTGATGTTAAAATCCTCGAATCTGGACACTAAGCTTATAACCTTATCTCTGTATTTCATCATTGTTGGCTCCTTGGTTGTGTATTGTCCTATGTACTGGTTTGACACTAGCATAGAGTCCCCATAGGCTTTCAGCTTCTTGGCCCACAACTTCTTTGCCATTTCCATCCCTGCTAACATGGCTTTGTATTCCACTTCAATGTTGGAGTTGGGAAACTTGAAACGGAGGGCGTAGTTTACCTGAACTCCCAGGGGGCTTGAGATCACCAAACAGTAACCCGCACCTCCTACTCCAGAGACTTCGTCCATATGCAAACTCCACACATCTGACCTTGTCAAGTCATCTTCTCCTTTTGACTCTGCTGCCTCATTTGCCTCGGCCGCCACTTTTTCCTTTGGCATTTCAGCCAGGAAATCTGTTATTACCTACCCCTTGATTGCCTTACGAGCTGCGTACTCGATGTCATGTTTGCCTAACTCTACCGCCCACTTGACCAACCTTCCTAATGCTTTTGGTCGGGTTATGATTGACCTCAAAGGGTGGTTTATCAGGACCAAAATTGGGTGAGCTTGAAATATTGCCTCAACCTTCTGGTAGCATTCACTAATGTTAAAGCTAATGCTAGATTCTCTTGACTCGTAAAACTATGCTCAGGGCCCTGCAAATCCCTGCTCACATAGTATACAGGTCGATGTATCTTTTTTTCTTCTCTGACCAAAGCCACACTGATGGCTTCATCTCCTGCTGCCAGGTAAAGGTATAGGGTTTCTCCTACCTGCGAGCTGGTCAGTGTCGGCAGGTCTTTCAAATGCTCCTTACACTCTTTGAACGCTTTCTCCTCCGGCTCTTCCCATCGCACCTTTCCTTTACTATCAACACTTCTGTTCAATTTTTTTTGAAAAATGGGAAAGCCCTTTCGACTGCCTTAGACAGGAAATGGTTCATAGCTGCTAGCTTCTCATTCACACTTTGGACCTCCTTGCCCGTGCCTGGGGGCGACGTCTCTTGGATTTCTTTGAATTTTTTGGGCTCGCTCTCAGCCTCTCATTTGACACCATGTGCCCCAGGAAATTTATGGCTCCCACTCCAAATATGCATTTATCTAGGTGCAGCTCATTCCTGTTCCCTCGAGGCATGTTGGAGTCTCCTCAACATCAGTTACAAAAGTCTCGAAAAGAGTGATTTTTAAGACCATGTCGTCCACGTATACTTCCAGGTTCTTTCCTATATACTCCCTGAATATTTTGTCCACCATATGTTGGTAGGTGGCCTTAGAATTGGAGCGTTCGAATACCAGATGATGTCCCTAATAAGTATCAAGAAAACACTTAATCGGGAAATTGGTAAGAGCGTCTATCTTTTGGTCTATGAAAAGAAGGGGGTAGCAGTCCTCGGGGCAGGCCATGGTCAGGTCCTTATAATCCATACACATACTTCAGCTTCCGTCCCCTTTTTTTACCAATACCGGATTGGCCAGCCAAGTTGGGTACGTGACTTCCCTGAGTATTCCCACTGCCACCAGGTGCTCCACCTGTTTATTCACCAATTCATTCCTTTCCTTGCACAGTGTTCTCCTTTTTTTTGTTTAACAGGTTTATATGTGGGCTTCACTCTCAGCTCATGGCATCCAACTTCTCTGGGTACTCATGCCAGGTCTTCCGGCCTCCAAGCAAAGGAAGTTACATGATCCTTCAGTGTTTTCAGCAGACTCGACCTTACATCTGGAGGGAGGTATGCGCCAACCTACACTTTCCATCCCTCTCATACCAAAACTTCCCATGTTTCTACCCCCGGCTCCTTTGGGTCAACTAGGCTGATCACCATCCCTCACCATTCGGGTTCCCTTGGCCTGTCGGCCTGAGAGTGGCTCCGACATCTCTCTTTTTCTCTTACTCAGAGTGATCCCGAAACATTCCCTTGATTTTCACTAATCCCCTCTAACTGCTGCTATGCCCCCTGTCATAGGTAATTTCTACATCAGGTGCAAAGTCGACACTATTCCTTTCAGCAGGGCCAACGTCGACCTGCCCAATATTAGTTTATACTGGTTGTTTGCTTTTACTACAATAAACTCCATGTCCACCATCTTGGGCTTGTTTACTATCCCCACCATTATTGGAAGGGTAATTATTCCCTTCGGCCATACGGTTCTATCTGTGAAGTCCATCAGCGGGGCATCCGTTGGTTTCAACTTCCCCTTCCTATCCCGTCCACCTTTTCGAAACAATGCCAGCACATTACCACCGCTGAGCTCCCACTATCAATGCATGCCTTGTGTATTCTCCTTTCCAAAACTTTTACCACATGATCACGGCATCCTCACCTGCTGCTCTATCTGGAATAGGGGCTCCTGTCCACCAGGGTTACCTGGGGCGTGACTCATGAGTGTGCAGCGTGCCTTTCTCTGGGACTCCATCCTGCCGCCTGCATTTCCTCTGATTATAGCATAGATGTACGTGACTACCAATTCAGAGAAATCCTCCCTGCTTCTTTTATTACCTCCTCCCTCCTCCCTGCTTCATTATCACCCCAACACTCTGGCCACTTGCTTCCACTTTCTTGGGTCTTTTCTCCTATCCAAAGATCTCTCCTTGTCGCATCCTCCCTGCACCTTATATCCTCCACCCCCACGGTTGCCTTTTAACTTCCCCTGGCGCTGGTGCGTTTCCCTATTGTGGGTTCTCACACTTTTGGTCAGGTGTACGAGGTTCGCGTTCCTGACGCTTGTCTCAATGGTTTGCTTCTAGTGTATGCAGTCATCTATGTCATGGACGTGGTCATCATGGTAGATGCAGAATAGTGGCATGTCTCTCTTTTGAGACGGCAACTTCATATTTCTAGCAAGCTCCCGGATTCCCTTCCCTGCCACCAGTGCGTATATTTCCCTAGGGGTCTTGATTAGGGGGGGTGAAATTCTTGTCATATATTGACTTTCCACGCTCCTTGGGCTCTGCTTTCTTTTTGTACTTATCTCCTCCTATTTTGCTTCTTTGCTGCCCTGATCCTCCCAGGGTCTCTCTCCTTCGCTTGTGTACGAGGTCTGCTCTGCTAAAATTGTTGAACCTCTTCATCAACTCCTCTATGTGTTTGGGAGGATATGGGTGCAATCCCTCAGTAGTAATTCGAGCCTGGATCCATTTATGAAAGTGTTCATTTGAAACTGATTGCTTCTTTCTTCTACTTGATTCGCTTTATCATTATACCTTTCCTAGTACTCCGCCAGCGTCTCAGACGGCTTCTGTTTGACTACTAGAAGCTTATAACTCATCTTCGTGAACTTCCTACTTTGCATGAAACGCGCTAAGAACTTCTCCTGTAACTGCTTGAACCAAACTCTGGTTATGCCCGTAAGGATGGACACAAACACCTTGCACCAAATGGCCTCAGGTATTGGAAACGTGGCCATGTTGGTTGAGAACGTGTGCAAGAGGTCCTCCGGGACTGCTTCTCCCACGTACACCCCTAGGTTGGGGGTATCTTCAGCTTGGGGTCTGCCGTGTAAATCTAAATCCTTCTTGTAAACGCCGATCCTCTTCCTCCCTTTCTGGATGACTTCTCTCTCCTTTCAGGCTTTCGATGTTCTTGTCTTCTCCTTTCTCCCTCTCCCTTCACATTGATACAAAGCGTGCCAGCTGTCCCCAGTGAAAGTCTGCTACGGCTCCATATTTCCAGCTTCTGTCTTTCTTTCTAACGGTGCTCAGCTATCCTTATCTTTGGCGGCACTATGATTGGTCTCCTCGCCTCTCCCCTTGTGCTGGGATTTACCTCATGCTCATTGTGTTCGTGGAACAGCTTTGTCAGCTTCATGACATTCCTCCTTTTCCTTAGGCCGTCTACTCATCATCTCTCTCTACAAGGTGACAATAGTCTGTAAGATGTCCGAGTTACCTACCAGTTCCTCCGTCGTTTGGAGCCTGTATCGCTGTCCTGTTGGTGTCAATGCAACCTCCTCCTCCTGATGCGTCACATGCTCTATGAGCACTTGGTTTAGTAGGTGTCTGACCGGTGGTGGTCCTTCCATGGTGTTGAGCCGTGTGGATGCTAAAGATTGAGCGATCCCCACGAATGGCGTCATTGTTAATGCAAATATTTAGTCATCTAGCTGGTCTCTAACCCCTTGTCTGTAGCCCGAGCTGAGACCTATAAGAAACCCACAAAAGGTCAGATAGGCAGGCTTTCCGCCGTACCTTCTCTGAAGACCAAGTTAGATAATAGATTTTTCTTTAGTATTGGGAACATGTTTTGGAAGTAAGAAATTAGAGTCTAACCTTCTTTCCTCCTCTTTTCCCTTGTTATATGGTATAATTGGTGCGGAAGGGACAACCACGTCTCATCCATCATTCTCGTTGCCACTTGCCCATTCAGATAAGAATCTGGGCCTTTTCTCAATTGTTGGGCCTGCGTGGCCCAAGTGGGCTTCTAGGCCCATATCTTATCATGTATCATAATTTTATTAATTATAAATATATAAAAACATCCTTTATATGGAAATACGATTCAACTCTTTTTTTTGTTAAATTTAATATCATCAATAATAGATATATTTAAACTAACCTTTTACGTTAGTAAGATTTATTAAGACGTAAATAATAGTCTACTCATCTCGCAACTCTATCCCTCCCTTTTAAGAAAAATTTTAAACCGTCAATAATAAGAATATTGGGTATCCATCCCTTTATATGTTAATCAGATTAGCCAAACGACTTACATGTGATTAATCTTTACATCAACATATGGGATGATCCCATTTAAACAAAACCGCTAACTAATTATTAAATTTTAAATAAAATCCTTAGAGGCAATAAGAGAGATACACAAAGGTACTACTAAAATATTAGTATTCTAATCAAAGGACTGAGTGACAATAAGAAAGGTGTTTACAAAAGATAAGTGGTCTCTAATGTGTAGTAATAATGTCGACTCGAAACCACCAAACAAAATCAATCATAGTTAATAGCATAAAAATAAATGCACACGAATTGTCCATCTACAATTATGATCAACATCAAGACAATCAAAACGAAGAAAATTAAAGCTCCCTAACTTAAAGTCTGATTAGTCTCCATTAAATCCATTCAAGGCCCTTTCATTGAATTAGGAGACCGCCAAAATTTTTTATAGGTTTATATGAGTCATTCAAAGTGCGTAGCAATGTATCTAATTCAAACCTGGAAGAATACCGAATAAATGGTCAAAGAGAAAATTTAATCGAATAATCAATCTAATTTGCCTGAAACATCCTATTAGTCTGAATTTAGAAATCTTATTTGAATCCTCATAACCGGAATTGGCAGAAGTTTGTTTTTTAAACGACTTTAATTCAGATTTCTCCTTTAAAATCTTTGGATAAACATAATTGAAGTCAACAATATTTTCCGGGCCGTTTTACTGGAAAAATGGGTCGTGAAAACAACATACTCTAATCCAATATTGAAACCAAATAGATAATTTTAAATGCTACATTCGAAAAAAATGGAACAAAGAAAATAAAACAAAAGAAACAATCTAGTTATCATCTATAAGCAAAAAAATGGTGATAAAAGAAGATTAAAGAAACCCCCCTAATGGTGATAAAAGAAGATTAAAGAAACCCCCCTCCAAACAGACATAAAAAATAAGAAAATGAATGGAAAAAATAAAGAAAAATACTTGACTCCCATGGCGGACGAGAAGTGATGCATGGGTGCCACCGGTGGAACGTTACTTGGTAAAGTGGCGCGTGGCCAAAACCAGCACAACGTAGCCATTGATTTGTATGCCAGCCACTAGGTCATCAAAACCTCTCTTGAACGAAAAACTTTGGATATGTGGATTCCCCATCACCTCCCTGAGCCCGTCAATCAAAACTTTGAAGCTCTCATTTACGCTGTGTCCCCATCCACGGATGCTACATAATTGGTGTGGCTGTCACAGTGGGTTGTCTTCACCGACCCTGAAAAAATGGGGAAAAAAATCACCGGATCAGAGAGAAAATGGGAGGTTTTCTGTGAAATTGATAGAGAAAACTTTTGAATGGTCGAGGGAAGAGAATTATGAGAGAATAGAGGCAAGATCTACATGGGTTAGTGGTGAAATGGCCGATAAGTGGTGGCGGCCTTCCCGACCAATTTAGGTTAACTTTTACAGAGAATGTGAGGGCCCACTAGTGGGGGAAGAGGCCATTAAAGATGGTTCTATCGGATTAGAGAAGGCACTTTCAAAGCGCCTTCTCTGGTCGCGCCTTTAATTGCGACCAATTAAAGGCAGTTCCGGTAACCGCCTTTACAAACACCCATTAAAGGAGGTTATGAACCACCTTTAAAAGGCAAGAGGAACACCTTCAATAGGTTCCGAACTCAGAACCAAGGTAGCCTCCATCAGCCCTGGAGGTACGTTCCAAACTCGAATGACCTATTAAAAGTGGTCATGAACTGACTGTAAAAGGACGGAAGAATCACCTTTAAAAGGTTCTGTACTCGGAAACAAGGCAGCCTCCATCGGCCTTGGAGATACGTTTCGAACTTGAAACGGCATAGGGTTCCTCACTCGAAACCAATTTTGATCCTATGGGATGGGGACTTCCCGTTTTAGTCCCATATTCCAATCCACCTCTGTAAATTCACACGCTCTCTTTTTTTTGGTCAATTAATTTCTGAGTTCAGAACGCGATTCAACTAGGATAACATTAAATGGCCAAATTGGCTTACGAGTTCAGAACCCCACACGGCTCCAATGGTAAAAATACTATTTTCATTCATTTTCCCGGTTCTAAATATGCCTCATTCAATAGCCATAGTTGTAACACAATGCATAGAATTGTTCTACAAGATAACAAAAATCTATAGAAAATACTAACTATATAATAATCTATATATAGGAATAGAAATCAATACAATTCTATTATGAACTTTCACATCACACTAATTTACCTATATCGTGTTACTCTACCAAGTTAGGGTTCCCAAGAGTTGTTGAGCGGTTGAGAATGAGATGCCTAGCCAAACAATTCCTTGCGTCGTTGATGTCTTCTTTCGAATAGGGCCTCGTTGCCTTTGGAAGAACCGGCAAGTAGAAAGTTAGTAGCAAATATTATGTTGAGATTGAGACACTATTAATGTTTAGTAGAAACGAATGTATAATTACCTTCTCAATTTCAAGTAAATCCAACTTGACATCTTCGATGCACTCTATTGCGTACAGTATTACGTAATAGTCACACTCCCATATTTGCACTTGTTTCTTTTACTGATTAAAAACAACATAAAATTTGAAATGTCTATAAACACATAAATAAATCCCTTTGGAAAAAAGAAGAAAGTGTACCGTATTATATCTTGATTTCGACCACCTCAAATTTGATTGCACCATCTTCGCTAGTGTCCTTCATAGCGGACTCCAAAATCTTGACAAATGGTTCCGATGGTTGGAAGTGAAATGGATCTGTCCAATACACCTGTTTCTTTGCCGGAACAATCATGATCAATCGCTAATGCTCCCCAAATAAAAAAAATCCAATTTTATGTTCACAAAATTGTGTAAATGATGTTTGTAAATGTAATGAAGATCATAACTATAACCTTTCAATGTAGGGTGCAGTGGATAATTTTTCATCCTTTCTCCCAAGGTTTTGCGAATGTAGTCGATTCTCTCTTGGTTTGTACAACTAATTTCTTGAGTCATCACCGGGCACGTGTATCCCACCCATCCATTCTTTTGATTATACTTAAAATACATGTACCCTGAAATTAAGAATTTTTTCACATTAGTTGTAAACAATTTGAAAGTAATAACTAGTAAACATGAATTAAATATACATACATATAGGGAAGGGTTCAACTGACACTCTTACTTTAACACCATTTTTTACACCAAATCTAGACCATTAATTTAGGCTAATCTCATTTATTGATAAACCTAATTTCAACAAGTTAACTAATTAGTATTGTTGATTTCTCCGGCTTTCTCAATTCCACTAATGCAGTTTTGTTCGAGGACAACGAAACACAAGTAGAGGTAAATATTTTCGAATTGGTTCCTTTTAGAAATGTTATTGCGATTTAGTTAGCATTAGCGTCTTGAATTCTTGATGTCAATTGTATACGGTTTATGATAAGATTGTTTCTAGTTCATCAATTAAAAAAAGAAACAGAAGTGGAGCGATGATAATCAGATGCTTTGCTACTGGTGTTTAGGGAATCCCAATGAATAGATCACGTGGGGTATTTTTATTATATCAACGGGTTAATGTTGAAAAACAAACATTTGATTAAAGCCTGCAGCAAGATCGACTTGCCCTTGTGTAGGGATCTGTTAGTCAAAGAGACGGAAATTCTTAAAAGCAGCCATTGTTCACATTGTTTAACAAGCAGAGGTGTTGCAGAGGAAGGAAACCGAACAACACGATTGAAAGAAAAGAGAGGACGCTAATGGGATTTAGAGGAGCAAAGTGATAAATATTACTTGTTAATTAATTTACTAAAATTAGATTAATCAATGGATGAGATTATCCTAAATTAATGGTCTAGATTTGGTGTTAAAAATTGTGTTAAAATAAGGGTGTCAATTGAACCCTTCCCATATATATGTGTGTGTGTATAGAATCCTATATGTTGGAGAATGTGCATATATAACCCTGAGTTGTTTTTTAGTTCAAATATAACCCTAACTATTTTATATAAGTGCAAATATAACCCTAGAGCCATTATTCTGGGATTGACTGGCCATTTCTGGTCATTGACTGACCAAAATGACTAAAATGCCCTTTCAGCTTAATAAAAAATCAAAAGGGTGAAAATGCCCTTTGTTGTAGCATTCTTCCACCGTGCCTCCACCACTCTGCGCCTCCGCTGCCGCTGCCACCTCCCCCCGCTACCACCGCCATCCCTTTTTCCGATTGAACTCCTCAATTAGCTAAACCCTAAAATTTTCAATCCCAACATTTGAACAACTTACAAGATGTGAGCAACAAAATTAAACAAAAAAGAGAATAAAACATGAAAGAAATCTCATATATATCATCAATTCAAAAAGAGAAAGAGAAAGCCAATCTAAATCTGCGGATTACCAAAGTGAAAGAATATATGCACTTTGCTCTCTCTCTCTCTCTCTCTCTCTCTATATATATATATACACTAGCATCTGATTAACTTTCTCACATTTCCACTGGTCTCAAAATCACTCCATAGCGCGATGATATCTCGCTTCCCACCAAATACACAATCATTTCCCAAAAATGTGTAAGTTGAATTACATTCATGTGGTTGAAGCCAATTGTATAGCACTCTTACGAAGTGAGGTGAGTCTTTCAGGACTTGTGCTCTTGGAACCGGTTGTCTGATCTTATCTGGTGTTGTTTAGGCCAGTTTAGGTGTCCTATGGACCGGTTTTGGTGCTCTTTGGACCACTTTAGGTGTTTTTGGTCGAGTGACTTTCAAATACCAATCCTTTATAGGATCGGAAAAAATTAGTTGACCCGGGTGAAAAAGAAATATTCCACGAGCAGGACCAATATTCTTGTATTCTCCGACAAGAATTGGCAACAAGGCACTCTTCACCATCGCTTTCTTCAAAGAAACTCTTGACAAACCTTCTGCAATTGGTACGATGTGATGATGTATCATTAGCTCATGCAAAACTCCACCAGCTATGTGGAGTGGCTACCATCTATGTCTTGATCAATATATAGCTCACACACATGTGAACCCTACATTGCATCAATTACAGTTGTTAAATATGAGACAATCAATGTATTAATGATTTGATAAATGTAAAATGTGTACCTTTTTATCACTACCAAGGATGGCCATGTCGAGGTAGTCAACTTCGTCTCTATGAGTTTCATTGGTTGCCTCCCGATTAACCTCAACATCTTTGGGAGAATGGTGCAATCCTCTTAATGGCGGAGTCCAATTGAGTGTCAAATCATCTAAATTCTAAGGAAACGCAAAGTCGGTGTGTTGGATCAACTTCTAAATGAGAATGTCTTGTTGGTCAATTTGTTTCTCTTGTTGAAGCACTTGTTTTTGCAATGTGTGGACCCGTGATGGTTGTGCACGACCATAGTACCAAGTAATTCCTAGCACCTCACGTTGGGTCAAGAATGCATCCACTCCCCTAACACGCCCCGGGTGGTCAGGTTTTTTTGGTAGCAGCACAAAGGACATCGTGCTTAAACGTGGGTATGAATTTCCCCTCCAATTCATCATTCAATAATTTTTTACAAGAATCAAAATTATAGGAATATTTTAGAACATGTGAACAGGAAATATGTGAATGAAGGAAAAAAATAATTGTAAAGTTTATCACTCGTTCTGCAATTTCTTTTTCGTCCTCCTTCTCGCATATACCCTTCTTGTTTTATTGGCCTTTAAGGAATAGATCACACCTCTCAATCTCATCCACATCCATTGGTTGTACCATAGCCCTTGTCTCTTCTTCGGTCATTCCGGCCTCAACATTTTGAACATCTATTTCTAGACGTTCTTGCACGAACTTTAGTGCAGGTAATCTATACCCCTCATGGATCAATCGGTGAGGAATGAAGTTCAAATGGCAATACGTTGTTTTTCTTTCCTCCTACCCTATGTTAGCTTGTTAGAGGCATGTCATCCCTAAAGACATTTTAATCTAAATAATTTGTAAATTGAATTTAACTTTACTAACGTTAGAATCATTCTCCAAAGCCCTTCTATAGTGGATCTCCCGACTCTCCGGTTGAATGTATGTGGAAGTTATCCACTGGAGATCATCTTTCTCCAAAGAAACTACGTAGTCCCTTGACAAAGTGTATGTATGTTCCCACTAACTCTTGCACATTATGATCGTTTCCTTCTTTCTTAGAAATACCATATATGGGGCATCAATTTCGAAGGGTCTCTATGATGATTTAGAATGACGGGAGTTGCAATAAGTTAGAATTGATTTTCATATTTAAAGTATGGGAAATTAGGTGGGGAACATCATCGTGACCAATAATGATACCTTGCACTCCATCCATAGGGTCTTCTTACAGTCTCTGGGTACCTCATGCCAACTATCATACTTTATGTCTACCCTAGTTCTACCGACCTTCGCAACCCAACTAGACCACTTTACACGTTCTTTGGACAAACACTTGCCCGACTTATTGAAAACCAATGGAGTTAACTATTTTCTAGCCATCCTATGTTCTAATGTTCCACAATGTATGTTGCCTATTCCTATCTCTTTGGATCCATCATCTCCATCGCAACCAAATCTCAATATCATAGGATGGCTATTTTGTGAATGTGACGCATCATCACGAGTCATTTTCTTAGACATTAATGAACCTACATCCACAAATTCTCCACTCCATCATGACATCAACTTCATAAAAGAAAGTTTACGAAGAAAATACTACTCATGGGATCGAAATCAAAAATCTACTAATTTTTTTAACTTGAAAATAAACCGTCATTAGGTTTTTACTACCCGGGGTACGACCTAACTCACAATTATTATGTTATCACTAAATAACAACATTAAACAATCAATATAATCAATACCCCTAAAAATTATCAACCATTCAAGAAACCATTGTAGAACATCAAATAATCTAGGGTTTTAAAACACTAACCTTTACATCAAATAATTGGGAGTTTCAATTTGATAAAACCTTGCTCCCCATCAAGTCCAATAGCAAATGTGTTGATCTTCCCCTTCAGAAAATGTTTAAATGAAGTGAGAACAAACCAAATATATATGAGGAATGTAGGATTTGGAGGCATCAACACTTACCTTTAATCATCACGTGAAGAAATCAAGGGTTGTAGATGAAGAGAAATGAAGAAGAGAGTTGTAGAGGTTTTTGTAGGGGGGGGGGAAATAGGGAAATACACGGGTTTTCTTAGGGTATTTAATACCCTTAGAAAACCAGCCTTTAATGCTCTCTATTTTTCCAGCCAGATAGTCGTTCCAAAATCAGAAGGCTATACATCTCTTTAATAAAAGACCTAGGAACGGATTCCGAGTTCAGAACCTATTTTAGTATATATAAAAAAATGCCCCTAATTTCTGCAAATTGACATTCCCCAAATTCAACTACCTTTTCAAACCCTAACATCTGAAATCTTCACCAAATTCCCATTCCGATCACAAAGTCAAGACCTAGATACACAAAGAAGAGTACCAGAGCAACGAACAACCGTAGCCATGAACCATTCACCAAGATCAAGCTGTCGGAACGATTCTTCAATTAAAAAAAATCAAAGGAGAGGTATGTTGAATTCTCCAAGCATAAGGTTATCAATTCTAAATTTATTCGTGTGTCATCAGTTGGAGATTTGATTCTACAATATTTGTTAAAATGTTTCAAAGACTAACATCTCGAGAATTTTTTGTGTTTAGAGGAAAATGTTTATGCATACGAGGTTATCGAATTTCATGCTAATTTGGGACAAAGCATGAATAATCGTGATGTTACTAAGGTGAATGAAAAAATAATTGCAGTTACTAAGTACAAAATAAATGAGGCCTTAGGTAGCTCGTACACCTCCCCCAAGAAATTGAGCCCAGGCGATGGCCTAGGCTCTGTAGAAATCTATCACCAACAGAGCTGGCCATCGGTCACCGAAGCCACACCACTAGACCCCATAGCCATGGCTAGGAAATACTTCCATAGAACTGGAAGTTTTGCGGGCCCGACGGAGAGCTGTGATATAGGTGTTTTGATGGTAGACCAATTACTCATTTATAAGTGGGTATGTTTGAACGTTTTGCCCATGGGTGGACAAATGTGTGAGCCAAAAATTGGTTATCTTATAATATTCTTCTATGTGATGGAGGGTGTGAAGATAAACCCAGGGCACACCATCATTATGAGTATGCTTAAAGCTGTGAATACCAAAAAAAAGGATCTCCCTTATGGTGGTTTGATCACAACGATGTTGAAGAATGACGGCGTCTAACCCAAAGACCGCCCACTTTGCTTAGAGTTTTATGAATTGACATGATTTCAACATAAGCAGTTGAGGCACTAATGTTTCTGCTACAAATGGACTAGTGTTTTTTTTCTCTAAAAATGGACTTGTAAAACAAACATAACTTCGTAATACACAATCTAACATGGGATGGAAATGACGATAGAATCGCAATGACATTCAATTCCTGTATTAGATTGTGACAATCATGAGACTTCAACACAACCAACTTCAACTCCTCAAGTGACACACAAGTACTGATGTTGGAAGAATACGCGGATGGGACCTTAACACTACTAAGGGTCTCAAAAAATGATTTCATCTCAGATTGAGACATGGAATAGCAAGTAGGGGGAAAGTAACAATTTTCACTGGAACTCACTGGCCCTAAGTTCTTAATTCTCGTCTCAACCAAATCCAACCGAGCCTTAAGCCCGTCCTTTGTTTTCCCAGGGGTATTCAACAACATCTCGACCAAAGAATCACGCACGTTCTTCTCAATGTGCATGACATTGAGACAATGTCTAACATCTATATGCTCCCAATAAGGCAATTTGGAAACAAATGGAGCATTTCTTCCAAATCCCATCCACGGGCACTTTACTTTTTTTCTTCCCAAAGTCATTGGGCAAATTCTTCACTGTTTCAAATATCTGAGTGCCTGTTCATGCAACTGGTGCTTCTCTAGCCTCTACTTCCCCATTGAACCATTTTTCACCAATCGCCATGGATGGTTCCTCGGAAAAAACCTACGATGACCTTGATATACATTTTTAA
The DNA here is from genome assembly GCA_037428765.1 of Rubia yunnanensis. Taxonomy (NCBI): domain Eukaryota; kingdom Viridiplantae; phylum Streptophyta; class Magnoliopsida; order Gentianales; family Rubiaceae; genus Rubia; species Rubia yunnanensis. The sequence continues at coordinate 90,825,554 of CM075068.1, forward strand.
CACCATGCTTCAATTGGTGATAATCAGTCTCCTTCTCACACACGGGACAAGCTAAGTGACCTTTCACTGAGTAACCGGACAAATTACCGTATGCAAGAAAATCATTAATAGTGAAAAATAACACCGCTTTCAATGTAAAGAAATCTTCAACACTTCCGTCATTAAATAAAGACAACAAATCCTTGAAAAGAGGATCAAGATACACATCTATGTCATTACCCGGTTGCTTAGGACCAGAAATCATCACATTAACAACACATATTTACGTTTCATTATCAACCATGAAGGAAGATTGTAGATAACGAACATAACAGTCCAAGAGCTATATGTACTACTCACATTACAAAATGGATTCATTCCATCGTACATTGGCCAAACCTCAAATGTCAGGGATCTGAGCCAAACTCAGGGTAAAGCACATTGATTTTTTTCCATTACTCACCATCCAGTGTATGTCTAATCACATCATCCACTGGTCGATCTCTCTCTGCATGCCAGCGCAAAAAAATTGCATCCTTCTTACGTGCAAATAACTTCTACAATCGGGGAACGATGGAGAGGTACCGCATCACTTTTTCCGGTGTTTTTTCTTTGTTTTAGTTAACACTTCCGCACCCACCGCAATTGTTCCCCTCTTCAATTTTTAGCAAGACTCAACACATGCCCAACATGTTTCATGATTTTCATCTTCTTTCCCCCGGTACAACATACAATCATTCGAGCAAACATGTATATTTTTCATTTCCAATCCCATTGGGCAAAGAACTTTTTTTTGCGGCATACAACCATCCGGTATAAGATTACCTTCGGGGATCAATTCCCTAAATAATTCAAGAGTTTCGATCATTGACTTATCGATCACCCCACATTTGGCCTTTAAATTCATTATCTTCAAAGTCGCACTAAGTACCGAATGTTTGGAACCATTGTACAATGGCGTCTCTTTATCGTCAAGTAAAGCTTGTAAGACCTCGGGTTTACCTTTGAACTCTCTTGCAATATCCTCCTCCATTTTGTCAAATTTCGTATTCCCATCTAATTCATCTCCTACACTTGTGTTAGTCAAAACAACCGTCTAAGGCATTTCTCCAACTTCCCCATGTCATACCCAACAAGTGTAGGTAGTTTGAAACCCCCTCATTATGAGATGTCCCCACAATTTCTTCCTGCCTAAATATACATCGTTTCTACAATCTTTACACAGGCATCAGACTCGTACAACCATTTTTAGAAACATTTTCAAACACTAACGTTAGAAATGTTTCAATCAATGGCATGTAATCGGGTGATTTTCTAAGATCATTACTAATGACTTCATTCTGATCCATTATCCTACAAGTCAAATACAATGCAACCCATTAGCATTATCTTAACATAATCATAACCCACCCCTAATTAACCTAATTACAAATCTTAATTCAAGATTTAAATACGTAAAACCCTCATTTCAAGATAATTTCAAAAAATTAATTTATATACAACTTACATTCTCCAATGGAAAATGATGTTCTTCGATGTATTCACTTTACTTCTTCATCGATGGACTAGGAAGGGGAGAAAACCCTACAAATTTGATTGTTTGTGAGAATTTGAAGAAATGGGTGCATTTTTTTCTTTTATACAGAGCGAGTTCCAAATTCAGAATTCACGTTCATATTAGATAAATTAAAAGTTAAAAACCTTCCGAGATTGGAATAGGACCCAGACAGACCTTACAAACTTGGAAGGTCTTTTGTCTTTTAAGAAATGGTGAAGGCCCCCTGTTACAAACTCGGAAGACAGGTCGGGGCCCTATTTTGAGCTTGGAACCATTATCAATCAATGGCGGTTTGACACAACTGCCTTCAGTGATGACTAATTAAAGGCATTTATTTTAAAACCGCCTTTAAAATCAATTTGGTGGTGCCGAATAGGGATTCCGAGTTAGTAACCCCTTCACCAAGGCGGTTTTGCATTTTTTTTTTCAAAAATGTATTTCATCGCCGCCTTTAATAGGCTAATCTCTACTAGTGGGAGCGTGTATAGAGAGAGAAAATTCCAATGTACTGCTAATGAAACTTAATCGGCCGAATGTGGAACTCTCAACTGTAATATTCACGTAATACTATAAAAGCCAGAAACATATGATACATATATAATGCATAAATATAATTATCATATTATTGTCAATGTGATACTTTGCTTGAAGATGTCAATTTTATTCGCACAATGGGTCCAACCTCTGAATGTATCCACACGAATTTGACTATTGGACAGTACGTTAAAGTGTCAGCTCCGATCACCTAAAACACTCAAAGGTTTATTTATAGAGTATTCATTGTCTATATTGTGAACCTGGATGCAAACATATTTATAGAGGTAATAGAAGGAAAATTTAATATCATATTCATATCAATATATATAACAGTTGTTGGTGTTAAAATTCCATTCATATCAATCGCATTAATCGTGCATTTATGCTACTTGATGGAATATTAAGTCAGCATTAATCGTCCAAATCAATACTAATTGTGAGGATCGGTAACTCTTACCAATTACAATACTCCGTCTATATTTATCTTAATTATCAAATAATCCATAAACAAATAATTGTTGATTAGACCTTATGGATTCAATATCTCAATAATCCATTACAATCCCAATACCAAATTTTATTGTATGTGACTTTTCAATTTTCCAAACATTTAGCAATAAATATTACTTAGAAATTCTATTGGCACTAGTCCAAAACCCAACATCAACAATAACATCATGTTTTACATTAAAATAAAAACAAAAAGGCAGAACGCAATAAAACTATTCTTAGTCGAAGACATAGACTGCTTTTTGTATACAATAAAAAAAAAGAACAATTTAGGCAAACGTGTACAGTGGTTTTCAGGTCATAATCATGTCATTATTCCGAGCAGATAAGACACAGAAATGTTCAAAAATAGTCGCCCAGAGCATTTAGAACAACATTTAATTGATGCATCCCATACCCTACATGTATTTGTTTTAGTCCAAATGAGAAAAAGTCGTTTGGATTGATTATTTGTCTGCCTCCCATGCATATGAATACTTTCTCCCGTTTTCTCAGTGTAAAAGTCTTCCCCATCCAATAGACTATACTCCACTCCATCTAAACTTCTGTCAAACATAAATCTAGAATACACCCTTTTCACACGCATGACCTGTTGGCCGACCTTAAACTTTTCATTTTGACAGTTTAGTGACTAGTACACCAAATATTTCTCTGTACCGATTAAAATTGCACTCTTTCTTTTTTTGGAACATTCTAGATTAATTTAAACTCTTTAATATCTTTTTCAATTGAGTAATATTTTAATTCTAAAAAATAGTTTGGACCACATGCCACATCCTAGGATTATCAATCTCTAACCTGAACCGAGAACCAGATACGGACCAAAACGATCGAACTCAACCCAAAACTCGATTCTGACCTAAAAAATATCAACCTAAACCCGAACCCGAAACAATCAAACTCTACCCGAAACCCAAATTTGACCCAAGAAATATCGACCCAAATCCTACCCAATCGAACTCAACTCGAAACTTGATTCTAACCCGAGAAATATCAATCCAAACCCGCACCCGACACAACCAAACTCAACCCGAAACTCAAATCTGACCTGAGATATATCAACCCGAACATGTGCTCGATATGACCAAACTCAACGCAAGACCCAAACTTGACCCGAGATTATAGTTATTTATGAATGATTATAGTTAAATGTTTGCATCTAACTATAAAAATTTGTTTTTATAAAAAAAATTAAATTAACTTATTTATAATTCATATCACTATTTATACTTGCTTAAGAAAATAAGCGATAATTAGCTTATATAAATGAAAGTAATAGTTGATCTAGAATGAACTTGAATATAGTCAAGAAGCATAACAACCCAATCTAGAATGAACCAACCCAAAATATACATGAATCCAATATGAAATATTATTTAAAAAAAACTAATATGATCAAACCTGATAGCAAATCAACTCGTACAAAAGACGACACGATAGTAACCCGACCCCATAATAACCCGACCCAATCCAACCTGAGAAAAGAAAATTTTATGACAATAACCAGACACGACTGACCCGAACCGAAGAAAAAAACTGACTCGTTTCAAATTGACACAACAACAACCCGACCCGAGAAAAAAATCTACACGTTTCAACCTGACACGCCAGTAACCCGACACAACCTGACAACTAAAAATTGACATATTTTCAATCCGGCCTATTTTAACCCAAACTGTTTCCAACCCGACGCGAGTATCCGAATTGACACCACTGCACATACCCCACTAAATAATAAATAAATCCCCACATGCCGCATGACACATTAAGTAATAAATAAATCTCACCATAAAAATACTCTCTTTCTCTTGCTGCAAATTTAGTTGGGATGGAGTGAGTACAAAAGATAAACTTACAAATGTCATGGAGGTAGATGATTCCTATCTCCTACAGTTTCAGATTAAACTGTTGTTGGTTTTACACACTCCACTACATCAAAGTTGAGAGAAACTAATCAATTTTTTATTAGTGTTACTCTGATGCATCAAGCTTGAAGGAAATTAATGTTGAAAAATTCTTTAATAAACTCGTAAACATATAACTACACAAAAGAAAAAAATAAAAGACAACATTCAAATCGTGTACTAGGCACTTTCCTTCAAAATTTATTTTCTTATGTAAAATTTAAAGATATTGCTTAAATCATATTTGAAAAGGAAAGAAGTTTGGATGAGGTAGTTCTTAAAAGGGATATATACAAATATAATGCTACCTACTTGAGTAAGTGTCAATATAACCCTCAAATAATTTTTAGTGCAACCTACTTAATGAAATGCCAATATAACCCTAAAAAACTATTACCGGCGTTGACCGACATTGACCGTAGAGAAAATGACTAAAATGCCCTTTAACTTAAAACCTATAAGCGTTAGGACAATTGTAACTTCAGACCACCACCTTCACCGCCAGGCCACCACCTCCACCACCCCCACCCCTCTAGCCCTCTCTGACTCGCCACAACCATAACCTAGCCAGCCCCGCCATAGAAACCCCACAACTACCCCCTTCCAACCCGCCCAACATCACCAACCCAGCCACTTTATGCCCAGCCACCGCCATAGAAACCTTAGCGTCACCACCCCTGCCGCTCGATGCTCAACCCCTGTAGCTGAAAACCTAGTGCCACGATGAGATAGAGCTCCACGAAGAAATAGAGATTGAACGCCACGAGGAGATCGAGTTCCATTGAAACCCTATTTTTCTGACTACAAGGTCAAGATCCACGACAAAATCGAGAAGCTCAAGATCCTCGTTGGAGCATCCACATCGACAATAAAGTTGTCAAGGCCACCACCTCCTTCCAGTTCCTATGACGCACATCGGAGAAGAAGAGTGGCAGAGAATGAGAAGAAGAAGGAGAAGGAGAGGGAGATTGGAGAAGGAGAGTGGAGAAGAAGAATTAAGAACGGCGGCTGAGAAGGAGAAAAGAAGAAGAAATGAATGTTGACAGAGAAAGGAGAAGAGAAGAAGAACAGGTTTGGAGGGTACAAATGTAATTTTCATCTTTAAATTTTTTTCAGAGGGGTAAAATAGTATTTTTACCAAAATCAAACCTAAATATGCCGGATTGGGTACGTTTGCACTTAAACCAACTATCTAGAGTTATCTTTGCACGTTCAATTATCAAAAGATTATACTTGCACTTATGTGAATTTGGTAGGGTTATAAAACCACTTTTCTCTTCTTAAAACCATCAAACTGGTCAATACTTATGAATGATGTTACATTTGTCTTTAGTTGAACCGATCCAAAAAACAGTTTATCATATCAAATTGATATTCAGTATAATTAAAATGACAACATCTATGAAGAATAAGAATTAAGGACATGAAAGAGATAAGTACTTTAATTATAAGTTTTCATTTTAATTTTGAATCGTGATGGATGTGGTGCATGATGATATGTTTTATTTATACGATATATATAAAAGAGAATATTGTTATTGATCGTTGAATGTTAAAGTTTTTTGTAAATGCATGGAACAAGAAATTTAGAATTTGCTTCATGAATTATGTTATGACAAGTTGACCATCATATGATTATTTCTAGCATGTATTTGCGTGTCGATAAAAATGATAGTGACATGAAATTTTTTTATTTGTTTAATTTGAAGAGAAAATTCTGGTCATTTGTATGCTACAACAACTAATGAATTCAGTTGGAGTAGAACGAGAATCGGAAATTTTAATTACCTGGGAAAAATGTATAAATGACCCTATACAATTTTGAAAGTACCAATATAACACTCAAGTTTTCGAAAGTAAAGAAACAACTCTATGTTTTTGTCGAAAGTGCTGAAATAGCCCTATTTAACCCTGACCACCGTTGACTGTGAAAAATCTGGCGTTGACCATCCTAGAAATGACCAAAATACCTTTGTATACCTGTCAGAATTTTTTTTGATGATTTTATCCTCCTAAAGTCCTCCCCAGCATCAGAACATAACTAGAATTTTAGGGTTATATCAGCACTTGTTTTATTTTTTAGGATTATATCAGCACTTATTTTAAAAACTTTAGATTGTATCAGAAATTTTTACTATTCAGCCGCCTTGAAACCGTCACTTTGCGTCCATTACGATATTCTCAGCAAAGCACCTCCAATCGGGTGGAATGAGGCTCTGCTACGTCGGTATCATGGTCCTGTGAAGAAAATGAGAAGGTAGTTACGTACGATTGCGTGGTGGTTTAAGTGGGAGGAGACGAAAGGGTTTGTGTTGGGCGGAAAGGAAGTGAAAAAAACTATCAATCCTTTAGTGTGCATAACAGTCTTTCCATGTTTTTCAATTTTTCAGCTTTTTAAGAGGGCAAAACCATTTTTTCATGAATGACTGCCAATACCAACCGAAAAACTATGTTTTGCACTCTATTATATAATTTAGGGTTACTTGGTCTTTTTTAAAAAAATGAGGGTTATATAGATACTTTCCAAATAAATATAGGGTTACAAACACACATATTCTAATTATTTTAATGTGCATAAGTGTATGATTATATGTTACGATCTTTAGTATACGGAATATTTGAAAGTTGTGATCATAAGTACATATTAAAGAGATGATATCATCGAGTAGGTTAAAGAGTGAAACATCAACAAGTGGGATGAAAAGTTCATTGGAATCACGAAATGGTGGAACCTCAATTCACACTTGGTTAGATACCAAGTCTTGAATTCAAGGAGTCAAAATACACTATTATTAGTGGTTTGAGCACTCAATCAAACATCCCAAAAGAGGGAGTGTTAGTTTAACCCGCTTGTTTATGATTAAAGATGAATTTAAATGTATTTAAAAAGTTCATGAAGGAGCCATAAATGGTGGTGGCACTCTAATCTTGGTATGTGCTTCGAAATGTGAAAGGATAGGCATACATGGATCCTGTATAATGGGGTTTACAACAACATGAAAGAAATGAATTTGTTTGTTGGTTATTGTGGCTTGTTACATTAACCATTGGTTCAAAACTTGGCTTACCAAGTGGTTCAACAAGTTATAACAAACTTCACTAAGATTTGGGTTCAATCGAAAGACACCACTTTCCGATACATGGATTACCAAGAGTTTTATGTAATATGAAGAGAACATTTTCAATAATTGAAAATGGCGTGGGATTGTCCATTACCATTAGATATGACTTCAGGTTCTCAAAATGGTATATATCATGAAAAGATATATTATTTCATCTCAAAGGTTGTAAGGATCCCCGAAAGCTATTAGTTTATAAATAGAGGAGTTGTCTTCATATGAAAGATACCATCAGAATAAACGAAGACCAAACAAAGTGCTCAATATGACAGAAAACTTTACAAAGAGAAAAATGGTGATAGAGCATTATTCGTTGGAAGTGTTTCATTGGGATTTTGTAACATTGCAATAGTTTATATACTCCTTCCATCCCGACCAAATTTGCAGACTTTCCACTTTAGTCTGTCCTAAGCAAATCTGCACATTTTCTATTTTAAGAAAAGGTTTATACATCATAAGACACAAATGCCCTTCAAATAATTGAATATTACTCACAACCTACCATCATTACCCTCCATACATGCTTCTCTGATTTACTCCTCACAAAACCCAAGAAAGAAGAAAGCTTCACATTTTCACACACAACTCACCCCCTCCATCTTCCTCACAACTCTCTGATACCATCTTCCTCTCTCTCCGTCACCATCTTCCTCTCTCTCTTTATCTCTCATATCTCCCTCTTCCCCCCTCAAATCTTCATCTCTCTTATATGTTCCTCTATTGTGCATCGGCAACACGGTGGTGCTGTTTGATCGAGAATTTGGGGTTTCCGACATCTTCAACTTCGATGTGGTGGTGCTGTTCTATTGAAGCTCCAACGTGATTCGATCGGTGATTTGAGATCTCTGACACCGGTGTCAGGGTTAGGGATTTGGGCAGTAACACCGGCATGGGTTTTGGGCAGTGACATCGGCTAGAGTGATGGGTAAGGGTTTTGGGCAGCAACACCGGCGTTGGGGGTGAGGGTTTTGGGCTGCGCTGCCGAGAAGAGGGTGATTGCAAGTTTTTATAGGGTTAGACGGGTGATAATTAGAGCTGAAGAGGTGATCCAGAGGGGGTTGGAGAGGTAGAGATCTGCAACAAAGAAGACGAAGGCGTTGAATGATGAAGGGCATTTTAGACATTGATTTGTCTTGAAATTGATTGGACTGCGCCACCAACTCCCCTATCGTGACCTGCAAAACAAAGCCGCCGAAATTATCCGGGGGAAGACCCTCCGACGATAAAGTCGGTATAGTGTATCGATATCATCTCAAAGAATCTCAAATGATTACGTACCTTACTATTTATAATACTTAAATCCTAACAGTTACTGTACGTAACCAAAACTCTTATTAAATATAGTAAATGACAATATTAATCATGCTTAAACCCTATTGGGCTAAACCAACCAAAAGATAATCATGCTTAAACCAGTGGAGAGCTCGAAGGACAACACCAGAGGGGCAATTCAGCTGCAAACTCGAGGGGACAACGGTGGCGACTAGCTCGAGAGGTCGCAGCGTCGAGCTCGAATGATGAATGGTTATAGAGTCGAGCTTCTCGAAGGCCTGCGGTGGTAGCATCTCGATTCTGTTGAGGCAATATCTCGAGGGCCGGAGGACCGCATCGGCAAATTTTTGAGAAGCAGAGAACCGCTACGATTAGGTCTTCAAGAAGCAGAGGGCTACGTCAGTATAAGACTGAAGTCCTGATATAATTGGGCTTTGAAGGTCACGCTTTAAGCCTTCGCGCGTGAAGGTCACGCTCCAAGCCTTTCCACCCATAAAACGCGTGGATCTCACGCGTTGTACAACAATGGCCGTTGTGCTTTAAAGCAGGAAGACCTAGCACCAGAAAATAAAGGTCATCACCATACTAATCGAATAATTATATAATTTTAACTCTTGGTGAAGTGATCAGATATTTAAATTAATTATTTGGAAGGTAGCACCGGTGATGCTGAATCGGTTGAAGTTGACAAGCTTGACTTCTCGATCCCCACAGACGGTGCCAATTGATGCATCTCGAAATCGATTGGACTGCGCCGCCAACTCCCTTACTGTGACCTGCAAAATAAAGTCTCCGGAATTATCCAGGGAAGACCCTCCGACGATAAAGTCAGTAAAGTGTATCAATATCAACTCAAAGACAAAATGGATCTCAAACGAATATGCACATTACTATTTATAATACTTGAATCTTAATAGTCATTGTACGAAGTTCTTATTAAATATATTAAATGCTGATACTAATCAAGTGAGCTCCAAGTGATGCTCCAAGTGATGCTCCATTCAAGTGCTGCTGCAGTTTGCTACAGCAACGCCAAGCTAATCTTGCTACAATTATGCGCGCTACGTGTCGAATCTGATCTCGCCTAGCATAGTTAGCATAGCTTTCATCTCTTTTTTCTTGTTCTGAATATCATTGACGAATGTGGGTTTCGACAGGCTCGATTCCCCGACCAGTTCGTGATACCACAGAACAATAGTTTTCCTCCATTAGCCTTAGCATTAGTTTTTTTAACTCGAATAGAAGTACAAATAGCTTTTTGTAAGCACCCCGCTGGCTATCCTTTTTGTATTGAACACACTAACAAGGTGCCATTTTGGTCTCTTATAAAGGTTAGGGGAGCCTATATATTTCCCCCCATCTTCGGATGGTCTTAAATTAAAAAAAAAATATTAAATATATTAAATGACAATATTAATCATGCTCAAACCCTATTGATCTAAATCAACCCAAAGATATTCTCTGAACTATAGCTCAACTCTTATATTATTTAATGAGTTTGACTGCAACCCAACTCTAAATTCATAAGAACATCATCAGATATTTCACAACTTTAAAATTAAAAAAAAAAAATTTCTTTCTGCAGATTGCCCTGATACAGAAGGAGAAATACATATATGCCATTCAAATCACATGAGAATTAAGATAGAAAAGAAAGACTTCCCTTCTTGTGTGGTATTAGTTACTCCAGTAGAATTCAATTATAAATTCCACTTTCATATAGAAGGTTCCATTCAACTAGACAAAATTGACACTCACTCAGACAAAAGAAAATGGGCAAACCTTATTTGGTTGTCTTATTTCAGATAAGACAAAATTTGAAAGATGAAACAAACACGCGTGGAATATGGGGAGGCGGGCTTCACCTGGTGACGTAACGGATGGCCTCATCACTATCATTGACGATATGATGGTTTCGTACCAAATTACAACATTCCTCTAATTCTATTTGTGCCACTACTAAACTGCACTACTTGCGATATTTATATTATTGGAATCCCACTCGGATCGGTTTTTTTCCAGTATGATCGATATCGAATTATAGATCAGACCATTGTAAGTTCTATCAAAATCTTCAATATTAAATTTACAATCCTTTTGTTAATGAGCCCATCTTTTAAAAGAAAGTGTTTCTATAAGTCATGGAAAAATCAAAGTTTAAAGTGTAAATTAAAAAAAAGGAAGGTATAAAATTTCTAAATTGCATGAATCGAGTTATAAACTTTATAACTATTACACGTTGCATAATAAATTTTAAATATTGCAACTAAAACCTTTTAGTTTTTATTATTCTAATTAAATTTCATCTTTCCATAAGTTTATGGAAAGCCGGTATTTCCCAATACATTGCCTTTATTAATTTAAATCGTGAAATTATAGAACTATAAGTTGCAAATAGAAATTAGGGTTAAGTGCCCATATGACTATTTGTTTGGGTCGAAAGTGCCCGTATGATCCTATAAAATCAGAAGATGCGATTATAGCCTTATTATTTGCTCGAAAAAGCCAATCTAACCTTGAGAATTTTAATTTTGCCTGAATTTTATGAATTGACTATAATACCCTTGTTTTAAAAAAATAAAAAATTTGGAAAAGACTATATTGCCCTTGTTCTTCTTCTCACAACAGACCCTTTCTCCAGCCATACTATTCTGCTGTTATATTAATAATCTAGTCAGTTTTTATTTTCATTTAGTTCACCCACGTTCTCCATGCATTTAGGAGCTGCATGCATTTCACCCACGTTCTCCATGCATTTAGTTCACCCACGTTCTCCATGCATTTAGTTCACCCACGTTCACCCATTTAGGAGTTGTAGTTATTCCTATTTTTGTAACTTATTTTTCAGCTCTATTTATAGCCAAATGAATGAAGAAAAAGGAGTATGTTTTCACTGCACCAAACCTTCTCTTTGTGCTCTGGTTTTTTCTTTCAAAACCAACATCTGGTATCAGAGCACGCACGATCACGGCGACAATGTCCGGCGAGAACGAGAATTCGCCGTCGCCACCGCGGGAACGTGGAAGGCAGCGTGGACGGAGCATGGCACGGCGGAACCCTAACGAAGTGATCATCCACGAACGGACAAATCTTGGCGGCAACATTGTGTATCCTACGCTGACAGCAACCAATTACATTGAATGGTCCCTTGTGATGAAGATCAATCTACGCGCCCAAGGGTTATGGCAGGCAGTTTCCGGCGAAGGCGAACCAGGCGAGCGCGAGGACATGGCGGCGTTGTCGGCGCTGATACGAGCAGTCCCGCCTGAGATGGTGCCAGCCCTAGCCGTGAAAAACACGGCTCATGAAGCTTGGGAGGCAATTAGAATGATGCGAGTTGGAGTGGATCGCGTGCGAGAAGCGACGGCGCAACGACTGCGCAAAGAATTTGAACAGATTGCGTTCAAGGAAGGTGAATCACTCGATGCTTTTGGCATGCGCATCACAGGCATTGTCAATAACCTCCGCTCTTTGGGTGACACCGTCGAGGAGGTGAAGGTGGTTCAGAAGTTCCTGCGGGAGGTTCCGAGCCAGTACGCTCAGATTGCGTGCTCGATTGAGACACTCCTCGAGTTGGACGGCATGACTGTTGAGGAGCTAATCAGGAGGCTACGGTCGGCTTCTGAGCGGTGCTCCATAAATTCCACGGGCAACGCAAGTGGTCAAGTCCTCCTCACGGAACAGGAATGGATTGCACATGGTAAGAGCAACAACCCCGGGAGCAGCGGCAAAGGAAAGGGTTTCCGAAAATGGAAGAAGCTAACAAATGGCGGGCGAGACGGTGGCCAGCGTGCTTCGAGCGGCGATCGTGACATGACGAATGTGAAGTGTTACAATTGTAACAAGTATGCCGGCCATATCTCCAAGGATTGCCCCGAACCACGGCGTGAACGGAAGGGACGAGCAAACCTTGTGCAAGATCTAGAAGAGGAGGCATCACTACTTGTGGCTAGACTACACTCTCTCACAACCGAGACTCAGGCAACCGACGGTCATGTGTTGCTCAACGAGGTTTGGTCACAAGCTAGGTCGACAAAGCAAGCCGGCCAATGTGACACAACGTGGTTCCTGGATTCAGGAGCAAGTGCCCACATGTGCGGAAGACGTGATCACTTCTCCGAGTTGGACACAAACGTGCGAGGCTCCGTCAAACTTGGAGATGACACCTCAGTGGAAATTGAAGGCATTGGCACGATCCTCTTCACGTGTCGAAATGGTGAACACCTCACGCTCACGGAGGTGTACTGCATACCCCGACTACACAGCAACATCATCTCCCTGGGGCAGCTGGACGAACTCGGGTATGACGCGCACATTCGGCACGGATGGCTCCAACTGCGTGACCAGGACGGGCGTTTGCTCGCGCGGGTGCCGAGAAACTGCGGGCGTCTCTACGTGTTGCACCTCAACCTGGCGCGCCCTGTGTGTCTAGCCGTGCACGGCTCCGAAGATGGATGAAGATGGCACACACGTTACGGGCACATGCATTTTGAGGCACTCCGGCGTTTGTCGTGTGACAACCTAGTGCACGGTCTCCCAATGATTGATGACGCGGAGCGGCTGTGCGACGCCTGTCTCGCGGGGAAGCAGAAGCGAGCAACATTCCCTAAGCAGGCTTGGAATCGTGCGAATGAGCGACTCGGCTTGGTGCATGCGGACTTATGCGGGCCGATCGATCCACCCATGCCAGGAGGTAAACGATATTTTCTTCTGATGGTAGATGACCATAGTCGATATATGTGGATTTCTTTGCTTGCCTCAAAGGATCAAGCCGCGGACGCGATCAAGAAGATAGTTGCAGCAGCTGAACTCGAGAGTGGATGCAAACTGAAGGCACTACGCACTGACCGCGGTGGTGAGTTCACCGCCCATAGTCTTGGTGATTACTTCTCGGAGCACGGCATTCATCGGCAATTCACGGCACCATATACGCCGCAGCAAAACGGCGTAGTTGAGCGACGAAACCAAACCGTGGTTGGAATGGCTCGCTGCCTTTTGAAGGCTAAGGAGATGCCGATGAAGTTCTGGGGAGAAGCAGTGACGACGGCGGTCTATTTGCTGAACCGTGGAACGACGAAAAGTGTAGCGGGCAAGACACCCTACGAAGCTTGGCACGGACGTCGGCCAAGCGTGCAACACCTGCGTGTTTTTAGGTGCCTGGCTCACGTCAAGACCGCCGACCCACACATGAAGAAATTGGACGACAGGAGCAAGCCAATGGTTCTGTTTGGGTATGAACCAGGTACAGCGGCGTACCGTGTCTATGACCCGACCACGGATCGAGTGAAGTGCTCCCGCGATGTTGTTTTCGACGAGGACACCGCATGGGATTGGAGTAACTCAGTAGACGGCGAAGAGAAGCGCAATCCGCCGATAATGGAGACGTTTTCTATCGATCGTTTTGTCTCAACTATTGCAGGTAACCACACGACAGAAAATGGCTCGTCCTCGCATGTCCGGAGTTTCACCGGAACCGGTGAATAAGACACGAACAAGGAACCATCAACTCCGACCGCACCACCGACTGCACCAACGGTCGAGTTTGTATCCCCGCCAACTGCTGCAACGGAGTCATCTCCGGGCGAGGAGGCACCTCGACGGTATCGCACGATGGATAATCTACTCGACTCGACAATCCCTGTTGAAACCGGAGACGATGAACTGTGTCTCCTCATCGCTGACGAACCGGCATCTTTCACTGAAGCCGAGAAGGATGAGGGGTGGCGAGCAGCGATGGTGGAAGAGCTGGCTAGCATCGAGGCAAACCAGACATGGCAGCTTACGGTTCTGCCACCAGGGCACCGCGCGATAGGGCTAAAATGGGTCTTCAAACTAAAGAGGGATGCAGTCGGGGAGGTTGTGAAACGAAAGGCGCGGCTGGTGGCAAAGGGTTATGTGCAGCGTCAGGGGGTGGATTACGAGGAAGTCTTCACTCCCGTCGCAAGGATGGAAACTGTAAGAGTTCTGTTAGCGTTAGCTGCTCACCATGGTTGGCTGGTTCATCATATGGACGTAAAGACCGCATTCCTCAACGGCGATTTAATCGAGGAAGTTTACGTCGAGCAGCCACCAGGTTTTGTTGTCAACGGCGAAGAGAGAAAAGTGCTCCGACTTCATAAGGCGCTGTATGGACTCCGCCAAGCTCCGAGGGCATGGAATGCGAAGCTTGATACGAGCCTTCAAAAAATTGGTTTCGAGCGAAGCGAGACGGAGCATGATGTTTATCGCCGTGGAAACAATGAGAATCTGCTGCTTGTCGGAGTGTACGTCGACGACCTTATAATCACTGGATCTTCAGTCAAGGAAGTGTCAAAGTTTAAGAGGGAAATGACGGATCTCTTCCAAATGAGTGATTTAGGGGAGCTAAGCTATTATTTGGGTATACAGGTACAGCATAAGGGTGGTTTGATCACACTGAGCCAAGCTTCCTATGCGAAGAAGCTGATTCAAAAGGCTGGCTTAGAAGGTTGCAATCCCTGCGCAACTCCGATGGAACCACGGCTCAGACTGAGCAAGACTGGTGACGGAAGGCCGGTGGATGCTTCATTTTATTGGAGCATTGTGGGGAGCCTCAGGTATTTGGTGCACACGAGGCCCGACATCACGTTCGCAGTCGGCTACATCAGCCGGTTCATGGAAAATCCTAAAACGGAACACTTTGCTGCAATGAAGCATTTGTTACGATACGTGGTGGGAACTTTGGAGTTTGGAGTGTCGTATGGAAGAGGAGAAGGAGCTCTGAGATTGCTAGGCTACAGCGATGCCGACTTAGCCGGAGACATCGACGATCGGAAGAGCACAAGCGGGCTAATTTTCTTCCTCGGACAAGCTCCGATCAGTTGGCAATCGCAGAAGCAACGGATAGTGGCAATATCATCTTGTGAATCAGAATATATTGCTGCTGCAACTACGGCGTGTCAAGGCATCTGGCTCAGCAGACTACTAGGTGAATTGAAAAACGAACAACCTCAAGCACCTAGACTGTTGGTGGACAACAAGTCAGCAATTTGCCTCAGCAGGAATCCTGTGTTTCACGAACGGAGCAAACATATTGATACTCGGTATCATTTGATTCGGAACTATGTGGAGCTGGGAGAACTTGAACTTGAACACATCAACATCGAAGAGCAGCTTGCCGACTTACTGACGAAGTCACTTGGACGAGTTCGTTTCCAGGAGCTAAGGAGCAAGATTGGTGTTGCCGACACAACATAAGCAACGACAAGATTAGGGGGTGATTTGTTATATTAATAATCTAGTCAGTTTTTATTTTCATTTAGTTCACCCACGTTCTCCATGCATTTAGTTCACCCACGTTCACCCATTTAGGAGTTGTAGTTATTCCTATTTTTGTAACTTATTTTTCAGCTCTATTTATAGCCAAATGAATGAAGAAAAAGGAGTACGTTTTCACTGCACCAAACCTTCTCTTTGTGCTCTGGTTTTTTCTTTCAAAACCAACATCTGCCTCCCCTCAAATCTTCTCACACCAGAACCCAATGAAAACCCCAACGGATCTGGTTGGAATTTGGTGAAACTAAGTCTGCAGATGGAATGGACTAGAGTCGGCGATTGAAAACCCAACAAAGTGGTGGCGATTGAAAACCCGATGGTGGTGGCGGGTCTTCGTCTGGTTCCCCAGGTCTTCGTCGCGATGGTGGTGGATTTTCATCTGGTTCTTCAGGGTCTTTGTCACGATGGTGGTGGTGGCGGGTCTTCGTTGGGTTCAGTGGCGTAGATGCGGTGGAAAGTCTCCACCACTGATAGGAATCAGGAGGGGTAGTGGTGGCACCGCCATGGTGGATGCGGGGCCAATTTTCTTCTACCCCCGTTCCCCCATTTCTTTTTGTGTTTTCCGCTACCCTTTTGGAAACCCAGTTTGAAACCCAGCAATATTTCTGTTTCTTTTGAGAGAAAGAATGGGTTTATGTTTCATCTGGGTCTAGGGTTTTGGTTTTGAGCTACATCCGAGCAATCAAATCCTACCATTTCCTTCGTTTAATCTTTCTTCTATAACTATTTTATTTCTCCGGTCATCATTTTTGTTTGTTATTTCACTCTATTTCCCTAGTTGGATGAGGGTAATTTATTTCGGTGGGGCTTCGCAAAACGGACGGCGGCGAATGTCGCTAAAGCTAGCAAGAGGTTAGCGACAAACCCCTTTACAAAATCAAGTTAATTTTAGTTTCTCGTTCAACCATTTATGATTAGGGTTAGCATATTCGATCCAGTTTATATACTTATATTCGGTATTTAGAGATTGCGAGCTTTAGAAATCGGAATGGGCAGGGGTGGCGCTCCAGATGTCGGCAAAAGTCTAGAGTTCGGTCATGTCGACGGCCGCGGCGTGGCGGCGGTGGGTGATAGTGGTAGTGGCTGTGGTTCTGGAGATGAAGAGGAAGAAGAAACCTAGGGTATTTTAGTCAATAGATTTGTAATTTGAAAACTAGGGGTATTTTAGGATTTTTGCATTTGGTCAATGGCAAAAAATACCAAGTCAACGCCAAAATAGTGTCAAAAGGTTATATCGGCACATTTGATGCAAAAGTTAGGGTTATTATTACACTTTCAGATTATACAAGATTATAATGGCACTTTTAGAAAATAATAGGGTTATATTTGTATTTTACCCTAGAAATTATATGATAGTATCATATAACAATTGAAAATAGAGAAAGTCTTTTGTTAGACTGTGTAATGGTTAGACCAATCATGAAATAGCTCGTTTCAATAACTTTTATGATTAAATTATAATTATTTGTATATTATGATATATTATAAAAACTTTTCAAAGTTATAGGAAACTCGTTGCAATATATAAAAACAAATACCAAGTCGTTCCATTAATTACATCAATTATAAAATAATTTCATTTAATAGTTAATCGATCTAAGATAAGATTTTGTGTTAAAAATATTATTTTAGAATGAAGATATTTAGTATTGTAATTTGATCCTATACTAATACATAGTTGTCTCAAAATTATGCTCCCTCCGACTTAAATGGTGGTTCTTATCCTAAAATTACTAATAATACTTATTAAAATGTTATAATAACTTATAAATTATAAATTAAATCTTTAAAAAATGCTACTTAAATCTTGAGAAGTATTATGATGGATTTCATGCATATTGCATGTAATATTTGTAAAACTATTGTAATAGGTCCAACTTGACAATCTGAATCAACCAATATAACTCGATTATCCATCTTGAACGATTTTCATACCTTTGTAACCACCACCACCACCACACTTATATCGATTGATAAATACCCAAAAATCTAACTCGTGTGTTGAAAGTTATATCTCACATCAGTTTTTTACAAGTATAATAACTAATATATAAAATTTTAGGTCACCTCCACTTAATGTCAATTGATTTTAAGATGGAAGTCCAACTTACTTCAAAATTTAACATCGTGAAAAAATTATAGAAAAAAATATCACCAACAGTATACGTACCCATCAAAGAACAACATCAATTAACTCAACAAACCGAACCAAAATTAACCAATCCGTACTGCCGTTGTTTTTCATTGTTTTCTTGCCGTTAAAAAACCTCATTGTAGCTTCGTTGAGGGAAGAAAATTGAGAAAATGGAGATTGATCTTGATTTTTAGCAAATCGAGTTGGCTGGAATATTTAATATTGGTCAGGAGGAGATTGAAAGAATATTGAGATGAGATTTGACGAGATTCCACATGCGATTTTGGAGGAGAATTGGAAGAGTATTGAGAGGAGCGCCATTAATCTGGTGTACTATATAAAAGGAATACTTGGAAACAGCACGCTTGTGTCAACCGTCGTCAGGGGCATAATGGTCATTTCCCAGCTAGGTCGAATGGGTGCCCTTCTATGTGCTCTCAAGTGGCCACCCAAAACGACGTCATTTTCTGCACCACTTTTGTCCTCTTGTGAATCCCATTTGTCAAAAGTTGCGGCGCTTCCATGTGGGCTAGCATGTGCTGCTAGGTGGTCGACGAAAATGACGTCATTCTGGGCACCCCTTCAGCCCTCGAAGGGGTGAGTCTCCAGCCCTCGAAGGGGTGAGTCTCCAGCCCTCGAAGGGGTGAGTCTCCAGCCCTCGAAGGGGTGGAGCTTTAGACCTCGAAGGGGTGGAGCTTCAGCCCTCGAAGGGGTGAGTCTTCAGCCCTCGAAGGGGTGGAGTCTTCAACCCTCGAAGGCGTGAGTCTTCAGCCGTCGAAGGGGTGGAGCTTCAGCCGTCGAAGGGGTGGAGTCTTCGGCTCTCGAAGGGGTGGAGTCTTCGGCTCTCGAAGGGGTGGAGTCTTCGGCCCTCAAAGGGGTGGAGTCTGTAGCCCTCGAGGGGGAGAATCTTCAGCCCTCGAAGGGGGGTAGTCTTCAGCCCTCGAGGGGGTGAGTCTTCAGCCCTCGAGGGGGTGAGTCTTCAGCCCTCGAGGGGGTGAGTCTTCAGCCCTCGAGGGGGTGAGTCTTCAGCCCTCGAGGGGGTGAGTCTTCAGCCCTCGAGGGGGTGAGTCTTCAGCCCTCGAGCCTCGAAGAGGTGAGTCTTTGGCCCTCGAAGGGGTGAGTCTTCAGCCCTCGAGGGAGTGGATCTTCAGCCCTCGAGGGGGAGAGTCTTCAGCCCTCGAGGGGGTGAGTCTTCAGCCCTCGAGGGGGTGAGTCTTCAGCCCTCGAGGGGGTGAGTCTTCAGCCCTCGAGGGGGTGAGTCTTCAGCCCTCGAAGGGGTAGAGTCTTTAGCCCTTGAGGGGCTTCAGCCCTCGAAGGGGTAAAGCTTTAGCCCTCGAAGGGGTAGAGCTTTAGCCCTCGAAGGGGTGAGTCTTCAGCTCTCGAGGGGGTGAGTTTTGAGCCCTCGAGGGGGTGAGCCTTCAGCCCTCGAGGGGGTGAGTCTTGAGCCCTCGAGGGGGTGAGACTTCAGCCCTCGAGGGGGTGAGTCTTTAGCCCTCGAAGGGGCGGATATTCAGCCCTCAAGGGGGTGGATCTTCAACCCTCGAAGGGGTGTCGTCTTCAGCCCTCGAGGGGGTGAGTCTTCAGCCCTCGAGGGGGTGAGTCTTCAGCCCTCGAAGGGGTGGAGTTTCAGCCCTCGAAGGGGTGAGTCTTCAGCCCTCAAGGCGCGCTTGTGTTAGCCGTCGTCAGGGGCATAGTTGTTATTTTCCAGTAAGGCCGAACGTGTGACTTTGTATGTGCTCTCAAGTGGCTGCCCAAAACGATGTCATTTTTTGCACCACTTTTGTCCTCTTGTGAATCCCATTTGTGAAAAGTTTTGGTGCCTCTATGTGGGCCAGCATGTGCTGCCTGATGGCCGATAAAAACGATGTCGTTTTGGGCACCCCTTCAGCCCAAGAAGGGGTGAGTCTTCAGCCCTCGAAGGGATGGAGCTTTAGCACTCGAAGGGGTGGAGCTTCAGCCCTCGAAGGGGTGAGCCTTCAGCTCTCGAAGGGGTGAGTCTTCAACCCTCAAGGGGTGACTCTTCAGCCCTCAAAGGGGTAGAGCGGGTGGGTCTTCAGTCCTTAAGGGGGTGACTCTTCAGCCCTCGAGGGGGTGAGCCTTCAGCCCTCGAGGGGGTGGAGCTTCAGCCCTCGAAGGGGGTGAGTCTTCAGCCCTCGAGGGGGTGGAGCTTCAGCCCTTGAAGGGGTGAGTCTTCAGCCCTCAAGGCATGCTTGTGTTAATCGTCGTCAGGGGTATAGTGGTTATTTCCCCAAAAGGAAGAACATGTGCCCTTCTATGTGCTCTCAATTGGCCGCCCAAAATGACGTCGTTTTGGCACCACTTTTGTCATCTTGTGAATCTCATTTGTCAAAAGTTGCGGTGCTTCCATGTGGGCCAGCATGTGCTGCCAGGTTGCCAATAAAAATGACATCGTTCTGGGCAAACCCTTGAAGGGGTGAGTCTTCAGCCTTCGAAGGGTGAGTGTTCCACCCTCGAAGAGGTAGAGCTTCAGCCCTTGAAGGGGTGGAGCTTCAGCCCTCGAAGGGGTGAGTCTTCAGCTCTCGAAGGGGTGGAGTCTTCAGCCCTCGACGTGGTGAGTCTTCAGCCCTCGAAGGGGTGGAGCTTCAGCCCTCGAAGGAGTGGAGCTTCAGCCCTCGAAGGAATGAGTCTTCATCCCTCAAAGGAGTGGAGCCTTCAGCCCTCGAAAGGGTGGAGTCTGCAGCCCTCGAGAGGGTGGATCTTCAGCCCTCGAAGGGGTGAGTCTTCACCCCTCAAGGGGGTGGAGCTTCAGCCCTCAAAGGGGCGAGTCTTTAGCCCTCTAAGAGGTGAGTCTTTAGCCCTCGAAGGGGGTGACTCTTTAGCCCTCGAAGGGGGTGACTCTTTAGCCCTCGAGGGGGTGGAACTTCAACCCTCGAGGGGGTGAGTCTTCAGCCCTTGAAGGGGTGAGTCTTTAGCCCACAAAGGGGTGAGTCTTCAGCCCTCGACGGGGTGAGTCTTCAGCCCACGACGAGGTGAGTCTTCAGCCCTCAAGGCACGCTTGTGTTAACCGTCGTCAGGAGCATAGTGGTTATTTCCCAGCAAGGCGAAACGTGTGCCCTTCTATGTACTCTCAAGTGGCCGCCCAAAACGATGTCGTTTTCGGCTTCACTTTTGTCCTCTTGTGAATCCCATTTGTCAAAAGTTACGGTGCATCCATGTTGGCCAGCATGTGCTACCAGGTTTTCGATAAAAATGACATCGTTCTGGGCAACCCTTCAACCCTCGAAGGGGTGAGCTTAAGCCCTTGAAGGGGTTGAGCTTAAGCCCTCGAAGGGGTGAGTCTTCAGCTCTCGAAGGGGTGGGGTCTTCAACCCTCGAAGGGGTGAGTCTTCAGCCCTCGAAGGGGTGGAGTTTCAGCCCTCGAAGGGGTGCAGCTTCAGCCCTCGAAAGGGTGAGTCTTCAGCACTCGAAGGGGTGGAGTCTTTAGACCTCGAAGGGGTGGAGTCTGCAGCCCTCGAGGGGGTGGATCTTAAGCCCACGAAGGGGTAAGTCTTCACCCCTCGAGGGGGTGGAGCTTTAGCCCTTGAAGGGGTGAGTCTTCAGCCCTTGAAGAGGTGAATCTTTAGCCCTCGAAGTGGTGACTCTTCAGCCCTCGAGGGGGTGGAGCTTCACCCCTTGAGGGGGTGAGTCTTTAGCCCTCGAGGGGGTGGAGCTTCAGCCCTCAAAGGGGTGAGTCTTCAGCCCTCGAATGGGTGAGTCTTCAGCCATCAAAGGGGTGAGTCTTTAGCCATCGAAGGGGTGAGTCTTCAGCCCACGAAGGGGTGGGTCTTCAGCCCTCGAGGGGGTGAGTCTTCAACCCTCGAAGGGGTGGAGCTTCAACCCTTCAAGGGATGACTCTTCAGCCCTCGAAGGGGTGGGTCTTCAGTCCTCAATGGGGTGATTCTTCAGCCCTCGTGGGGGTGAGTCTTCAGCCCTCGATGGGGTGAGTCTTCAGCCATCGAGGGGGTGAGTCTTCAGCCCTCGAGGGGGTGAGTCTTCAGCCTTCGAGGGGGTGAGTCTTCAGCCCTCGATGGGGTGAGTCTTCAGCCCTCGATGGGGTGAGCCTTCAGCCCTCGAGAGGGTGGATCTTTAGCCCTCGAGTGTGTGGGTTCTCAGACCTCGAGCGGGTGGATCTTCAGCCCTCGAAGGGGTGTCGTCTTTAGCCATCGAGGGGGTGAGTCTTCATACCTCGAGGGGGTTAGTTTTTAGCCTTTGAGGGGTGGAGCTTCAGCCCTCGAAGGGGTGGAGCTTCAGCCCTCAATGGGGTGAGTCTTCAGCCGTTGAGGGGGTGGTTCTTCAGCCCTCGATGGGGTTTAGCCTTCAACCCTCGAAGGGGTGAGTCTTAGGCGGGGGGGGGGGGGGGTGAATCTTCAGGCCTCGAAGGAGTGGTTCTTCAGTCCTCGAGGGGGTAGAGCTTCAGCCCTCGAAGGGGTAGATTTTTAGCCCTCGAAGGGGTGGATTTTCAGCCCTCGAAGGGGTGGATCTTCAGCCCTTAAGGGGGTGGATCTTCTGCCCTCGAGGGGGTGTATCTTCAGCCCTCGAGGGGGTGGATCTTCAGCCCTCGTAGGGGTGAGTCTTCAGCCCTCGAGGGGTAAGCCTTCAGCCCTCGAGGGAGTGGATCCTTAGCTCTCGAGGGGGTGGAATTTCAGCCCTCAAAAGAGTGTCATCTTCAGCCCTCGAGGGGGTGAGTCTTCAGCATTCAAGGGGTGAGTTTTCAGCCCTCGAGGGGTTAGATCTTTAGCCCTCGAAGGGGGGGTGAGTTTTCAGTCCTCGACGGGGTGATTCTTCATCTCTCGAAGGGTTGGAGCATCAGACCTTGAGGGGGTGGATCTTCAGCCGTCGAAGGGGTGGATCTTCAGCCCTCGAGGGGGTGGATCTTCAGCCCTCGAGGGGACGGATCTTCAGTCGTCGAGGGGGTGGGTCTTCAGCCGTCGAGGGGGTGGATCTTCAGCCCCTGAGGGGATTGATCTTCAGCCCTTGAGGGGGTGGATCTTCAGCCCTCGAGGGGGTGGATCTTCAGCCCTCGAGGGGGTGGATCTTCAGCCCTCAAGAGGGTGGATCATCATCCCTTGAAGGGGGTGGATCTCCAGCCCTCGTGGGGGTATATCTTCAGCCCTCGAGGGGGTGGATCTTCAGCCCTTGATGGGGTGGATCTTCAGCCCTCGAAGGGGTGAGTCTTCAACCATCGAGGGGGTGGAGCTTCAGCCCTCGATGGGGTGAGTCTTCAGCCCTCGAGGGGCTGGAGCTTCAGCCCTCAAGGGGATTAGTCTTTAGCTCTCCAGGGGGTGAGTCTTCAGCCATCGAGGGGGTGGTTTTTCAGCCCTCGAAGGGGTGGAGCTTCAGCCCTCAAAGGGGTGTAGTCTTCAGCCCTCGAAGGGGTGAGCGTTAAGCCTTCGGAGGAGTGAGTCTTCAGCCATTGAAGGGGTGGGTCCTCAGCCCTTGAAGGGGTAGAGCTTCAGCCCTCGAAGGGGTGAGTCTTCAGCCCTTGAAAGGGTGAGTCTTCAGCCCTCGAAGGGGTGGATCTTCAGCCCTCGAGGGGGTGGCATCTTCAGCCGTCGAAGGGGTGGAGTTTTCAGCCCTTGAATGGGAGGATCTTCAGCCCTTGAAGGGGTCCAGTTGTCAGCCCTCGAAGGGATGGAGTCTTCATTCCTCGAAGGAATGAAGGTACCCATTCGAAGTGTGAACTTCCACCTGGAGAACCTTCACATCTCGAATCAGTATCTCTCGAACCCCTCAACTTTAACCTTCTCCACCTGAACCTTCACCTCTCACAATCTCAACGCTTCAATTACATGTATAATTGGTACATTTATAGCTTCAATTACAACTCTTTTAACATTCCTATACAATTTCTATAATTTGTTATCAAGCTCACCGTGCAACGCGAGGTGCAGCCACACTAGTAGGGAGAAAATAAAGAAGAGATTTGTAATTTGTCCTCTAAGAAAAGAGAGGATGGGTCTAACTTGCACAAAAGACGGAGGTTCAACCACCCTGAATGTTGAACCTTCAATAATTATACGGTTTAATCACCGTATAATGTTTATAAGGTTTCAAAATTGACGGTGATTTTGGATGAAAAGCAAACAATACATCGTACAACAGTGTCGTTAATTATGGTTTCTGCATTAGTGTACAATTGTATTAAAGAAAGACTCAAAACGATGACACGGTATATTATTTGGTAAAGTCCAGATTTATCTAATTGACTGCAAATATTGAATTGTTATGTTAAAATATCAAGGAAGGAATGTTTGGAGTTTTATGGAATGACGTGAAGAAATCCGATAAGATATTTCTTCAATGGTTTTAATTTCATAATATATAAATTCCTATATTTATGAGATATGATTAGATTTATTTGAAATTGAAATTGATTTGATAATTGTCAATGGTTTTAATTTCAAAATATATCAATTCCTATATTTATGAGATTGGATTAGATTTATTTGAAATTGGAATTGATTTGATAAATATCATTTTTGGAAAGGATTTGGACGGAATATATTAGTTTTTTTCTTTAATGGATTAGATTTGATAATTCTTATCTCTAAGGGATTTGATTAAAATCAGAATTTGAAATGGAGAAGGAATTATATCACACAAGACTTTCTATGCTGTAACATACAGAAAGTTGAAGCTTAAGAAGATTTAATCGAGTGAAGATATTGCGTGGATATTGATTTATGGAAGATTGGAGATTTTGCAATATATTATTTTAGACGTGTATTGGATTTATGGAAAATCCCCATTCTTAAGGAATTGGATTTATGGAATATTATGAGATATATTGAGATAAGGAAAATCTCTTTATTTAAGAGATTTGGATATGCTTCAAAAGCAGATTTTGAAACGAAATCTTTTGAAGATAAATGTATAGAATTCTAGTCTGCTCATGGTGTATATATTGATGGACATTACGGCTGTGCGACTCACAGATTTAATTGAAGAAAATTTGCATCCAAATTTTTATATCTTTCGAGAAGTACTACAGATCAATTCGTCTGTGTTCCAACATGAACGTAACCTGTTGATCAAGTTCAGAATCGTACACATTCATTCCTAGGGAGGAGGAGATCTAGTATCGACGAGTTTCAAGGTTAGAGAGAGTTTAATCAAGGCGGATTGGTAGCTAGGGGAGCTAGCAGAATATAGTTAGATAAGATAAGTATAATTGCATGATGTACTTTGTACTGTATCTTTCTGATTAGTAGATTAATTCTGAACTGGGTCAGACCCCGAAAGGTAGGTGGATTTCACCGAACTGCGTAACCAAGTCTCGTGTCTTTATGCTTTACTTTATTGCATAGGTAGTAATAATTAAACTAATTGGGTAAAACCAAATTTCATATTAGTTAACCAATTTAGACAAAGTCTTGTGCGAGTCTTGCAGCGAGACCATATATTAAATTGTTAAGAATGTAGCATGGGGTTTCAAATTGAAAATTTAAAAGTTTAGGGGCTGGAGGTGTAGTTTAATTAATTTACATTTAAGTCCGAGTATAAATAACAATATTTTCATTTCTCCTCCCATTATTTTCTCACGCATTCTTTCTCATCTCCTTTCTTCTCTCCTGCGCAACCTCTTCCTTCTTCTCTCTCCTCTCTATTTCTCTTCCATTTTCCTTCAATTCAACCACTCATTTTCTCCGTTTTCTTCCATATTCTTGCGCAGGGAAGAACACAGTGACTCCGGTAAATTTTTTGGCGAATTTTCCAGCTATGGCTTTGGTTTCCGGCGGCCTAACACTATACAACCTTCCTTTCGTGTTTATCTTCGAATGTAATGTTTTTGCTTTGAGTTTTTTATTAGAGATAGCTGAAGGGTCAAAGACCATAAATGGGTTTAACTATAGTTCCTTGTATTTTGCCTATTTATTCTTCATAATACACCCTCATAAGTCATGGAGGTTTCACTCTAACATGGTATCAGAGCGTTTCGGTTAACCCGACGCTTCGCTTGAGGGGGGATATTAGAGATAGCTGAAGGGTCAAAGACCATAAATGGGTTTAACTATAGTTCCTTGTATTTTGCCTATTTATTCTTCATAATACACCCTCATAAGTCATGGAGGTTTCACTCTAACATTTTTATGCATATTTTGTTGTTTTTTTTATTTTTGTTTGTTTTTTTGGTTCATGTGATTTTCTAAGATTTATGTTGTTCACTGTGTTAATATTTGGGGATTTTTCTGTTTTTCGTGTTTTGTGAGTTGTTACTATGGAGTTGTGCTAATATTTGTGTCGTTGCTGTTGTTTGTTAGATGTCTAAGGAGATTTGCGTCATTGGTGTTGCAATCGAGGATGGAGGAGGATTTGTAAGTCTTCTTAATTTTCGGCATTGATGTTTTAGGTACAGATATTAATGTTTCTCATTTCCAGTTTGTTGTTTCAGGTTTTAGGCTTTAAGTACTGCTATCAGTGTTGGTGTGATGTTTTAATTTTAGAGCTTGATACTTGTGGTGTTTTCATGCTTGGGTGTGCATTTGATGTTTGGTTTTGATTGTATGTGATATCTTAGGGTTTTGTTACGATTTGTGCTAGTTTTTGTGTTGTTGATGTTTCTTAGATGTCTGAGAATGCTTGCCCACTGTTGCTGCAATCGAGAAGGAAAAAGTATCTATAAATTTTGTTATTTTGCATATGTGACTTTTTAAGTACTGTTGTTGATGTTTCAGGTTTTAAGTTTGATCTTTCATATTTAGGTTTTAATTACTGTTTATCAGTGTTGGTGTGATGATTTAATGTCAATATTTGATGCTTGTAGTGTTTTAAGTGTGCAAATGATGTTCAGTATTGTTGCTTTGATTGTGTGTGTGATATCTTAGGGTTTTGTTATGATTTGTGCTAGTTTTTGTGTTGTTGTTGTTGTTTCTTGGATGTCTAAGAATGTTAGCAACAATTGCTGCAATCGAGAAGGAAAGAGGATCCGTAAGTTTTGTTATTTTGCAAATGTGGCTTTTAAAATACTGTTGTTGATATTTCAGATTTTATGTTTGATCTTTCATGTTTAGGTTATTAGTACCGTTTATCTATGTTGGTGTGATGATTTAATAATAGTATTTAATGCTTGTAGTGTTTTAAGTATGCAATTGATGTTCAGGTTTTTTGCTTCAATTATGTGTGTGATATCTTAGGGCTTTGTTACGATTGTGTTAGTTTTTGTGTTGTTGTTGTTATTTTTTCTTAGATGTGTAAGAATGTTAGCCCGCTTTTGCTGCAATTGAGAAGGAAAGAGGATCTGTACATTTTTTTTATTTTGCAGATGTGTCTTTTTAAATACTGTTGTTGATGTTTCAGGTTTTATGTTTGATCTTTCATGTTTAGGTTTTAAGTACTGTTATCTGTGTTGGTGTGATGATTTAATTCCGGTATTTGGTGCTTGTAGTGTTTTAAGTGTGCAATTGATGTTCAGTTTTGTTGTTTTGATTGTGTATGTAATATCTTTGGGTTTCGTTAATATTTGTGCTAATGTTTGTGTTGTTGTCGCTGTTTCTTAGATGTCTATGAGCACTTGCCCACTGTTACTGCATTCGAGAATGGAGTAGGAACTGTAAGTGTTTTTTTAGCTCTGATGTTTTAGATACCGTTGTTGATATTTCTGGTTTTATCTTTGAGCTTCCATTTTTAAGCTATAAGTATTGTTATGTGTGTTGGAGTTATGCTTTTAATTTTAGTGTTTGATTCTTGTGGTGTTTCATATTTAAGTATCCAGCTGATGTTCAGTTTTTCTTCTTTTGATATTTTCGTGTGTACTGTTTGATGTTTTTAAATTTTGAGATTGATGTTTTAAATATTGTATTTGATTTTTTTCCAATGTAGTTGTTAGTGATGTTATCTGTGATTGTTGTTAATGTTTTAGGTTGCTTTGGATTTTTTCAATTTTTTGTTAGTGGTTTTTAGGGAATTTGAACCCTTTTGTACAGAATGATGTTCAATGGTTTGATAGTTATGGCGATTGACATTTTTACATGCTAATTTTGTATGTATTTTTAGAGTCAGTGATGATTCAATGAATTCCTTAGATTTTGAGTTGTCGATGTATGATGTTTATGTTTTGTTCATCTATAATATACATAAAGTAATAGGTATCATTATACATCTGTAAATTATCATGTAAAAAAAGGATTAGTGGATAAAAATGGAACGTCAAAATAGTTTTTTCAAGTGCTACAACCGTGTAATGTATATTTTCATCTTATTTTAATAAGATGTTTACAATGTTAGTTTGATATTTTAATTTTATGACTTGATGTTTAGTAATTTTTATATGATGTTTTAACTATTTTAGTTTGATGTCTATTTTATCATAATTATTTAATTTGATGGTTTAGAGTTTCTATTTGATGTTATTTATTTTGAATATGATGTTTTATCACTTAAATGTGACTTATAGTCTCCAGACCCAAAATTTTGACCTAATTTCAGCCCAAACGTTTCTCTGAACCTTGTGTCTACCTCACCGGAAAGTAGTAGTCGCCGATTAGACTACCTCACTGGAAAGGCGCGCCACCGAAGGACGAATCCCTTGAACTGGTGGCGATGAATCTCAAAAATCCGATGGCAAAAACACGCTACACAATCAACTCCGGATTGAAGCTTTAACGAACCGACTGTACTAGTTCCTAATTCCATAGATTCACCAGAAATTTATACCAGACATACTGTATTTATCAACCTGATGCCGGTAAATCTTAGGTTTCTATTGCCTCCTCCCTGCGACAACTTGCTCTATCTCCTTCGTGAACATTCTTTAACTCTAAATATTCAGCTCCATCCTTCAACTCCAAACATCCAATGATCGGAATGGATAAAGACCTCTTTTTTTATTGGGACGATGATGACAAAATCAACCCATGGTGATGGAGATATCGATTGTGGATGACGAATCAGCCTTAGAGGACAGTGAGAAGATGGAGAGGCGGCGAGGAGATGAGGAGACAACGAGGCAAAACGGCGGATATATGAGGCGACACCGGTGGGAAAGGCGAGAAGAAGGTAAAAGATGCGTCCATGTCTTTTTTTTTGTTTATTTTGCACTTTGGTCCTCCGTTTTTTTCTGTTTTTCATTCCGGCGCCGAAAAGAAAGTTTATGTTTTTCATTCCGGTGCCGAAAAGAAAGTTTAACTCCCAAATTTAATTTGTCATTTACCTATTTTCACTCTAATCCTTGATATTACGATAAAATAGTCTCGCATGAGATGGACTCATCAACTTATTAAACATAACATTTATAAATGATTTTCCCCCAAATGCTAACTTCATTCAGTAACTTTTATTTGGTGGAGAGAAGATATTTTTATTTATAGACTCTAAGTATGACTTGATCGTGGTGAATTGGCATAGGTCGTGCTACAACTACTGCTGTAATTAATTGGGCAGGCTTAATTAATTCGATAAGTCAACGAATCTTCAAGAGCTAGTCCTTCTTTTCTTTTTAATTCATTGTTATTGATTAAACTTTGATTTAAAATAAGCGAGTGTAAGATATATCTTTATAGATTAAACAAAACAAAATGTCGACAATCAGTGGTTTGTTTAAGATTGTCTCAATACATAAATTTCACGGTCCTCTTAAACGTGGTTATCTTTATTATTCCCTCCGTCATAACTAAACTTACATTCTTACTTTTATTGGGTCATTCGAAAAAATACGTTTGATCGTTAATATGTTTACTCACGTATAATGATGGTATATGAAATATTGATATTTAGAAATTATTTGTCACAATGAATTCAAAAATATCATATACTCTAAAGACAATGTTAACGGCATATAAAATGTTGATATTTAGTAACTATTTGTCACGACGATTTCAATAATATCATATACTTTATCCGTCCCAACTCTATTTGTACTTTTTCCTATTTGAAACATCCCATCTGCATTTTCACTTAACACTTTATTTACTTATTTTGCAAAGTTTACCTATTATTTTAATTGGATTAATCCCTCTTTGTTTGAAACCTCAAAAGCAATAATCCAACCTCGGTGACACATCACCCTAATTCATTCATCAAATGATCCAGGAAAAAAAATGCTTCCTCTCTCTCTTCCAAAATATAGAGTTGGAATAAAAAAGTATGATAATATTAATAATATGCCGTTAAATTTTAATAAAGAATTAAAAATTAAAAGGTAAGTTCAAGGTGAGACTGGGGGAGTAGCACATAAAGTGGCAACCTAGCTTGTGAAATAATTGGTAATAGCTTATGTATAACACATAAAGTGGCAACCTAGCTTGTAAAAAATTGGTAATAGCTCATGTATAACACGTTGAATACATTGGGTTGGCGAGTTCCATGTTGACTTAAATAAGCCGAAAATTGAACAGTGCTCATCTTCTTGTCTTATTATACTGCTCGGCTACTTAAATATTGAGGATAAATATAACCCTATATATTAGAGAAATTATAGATATAACTCTAAATTATTTTTTAATGTAAATATAATTCTACCTATTATACGTAACTGTAAATATAACCCCAAATTCATTATTCTGGTATTGATTGGCCATTTTTAGCCATTCGTCAACTAAAAATAACCAAAATACCCTTATAACCTAATACAAAATTTAAAAGATAAAAATGAGAAATGCCGAGATTTTTTATAGGCGAGAGGTTCGATTCGGCAATTCCTAAGCGGTTTCAGGATTCTTTCACATTTCCTAATGTCAAAGAAGGCGGAGAAGAAAGAAAAGGAGATCGCAGGGATTTCAGAGATTAGAAGTTTAGGGATTAGAAACTGGAGATGGTCTAGAGAAGAAGAAGCAATTAGGTTAGAGGGTCAAAATAGTAAATTTATTTTTAGAGGGGTAAAATTGATTTTTCATCCAATTTCGATCTAAATTAGCTGAAAAGGGTTATATTTGCACATAACCTAAATATGTCGGGTTATATTTGCACTTTCAATTATCGCAGGATTATATATGCACTTTCGTCAATTATGTAGGATTATATATGCTCTTTGCTCTAAAAATTGACATCATATTATACTCCCTTTCTCCAGCTCTATCTGCACCGCAATTATTATCATGCAATATAAAAAATATGTTTGAGCGTTAATATATTTACCTACATATAAGAACGATATTAAAAAATTGATATTTTAAAAACTATTTGTCACGATGAGGTTAACAATATCATATACGACAATGTTGTTGTTCATATATCTATTCAAATACATGATCAAACTTTGATAAAAAATAGTATTAAAAAAGGAAGAGTGCAAATATAGCTGAGATGGATGAAGTAGTATACCTTTTTAAAAAATGTAAAATAAGTGAAGAAAATTATATTAAGAGAGTGAAAAACAAGACAAAGTTTTGGGAAACACCGTCTTTCCATAGGTTTATGAAAATATGAGATTTAATTAGAATATTAAATGGTAAAAAGTTTTAGTTGCAATAATAAATTTAATTTATTATGCACCGTATAGTAGTTATAAAATTTATAACCTGATTCATGCAATCCAAAAATTTCATCTTCAATTATTCTAATTTACAAGTCAAACCTTGACCTTTCTATGGTATATGAAAAGAGCGTTTTTCAAGAGATGAACTCAAAAAGTAAATTGAGCAAATGAAATAATATTAGTTTTACTAAAAAGGAAATATCAATATTAAAAAAAATCAAAAAGGAAAAGAGTGTTATTAAATAGCATTTGAAAGTCAGATGAAGTATCATGTATCATTGCTCCTGCATTGATTAAAGCATTGACTAAATTATGGTCGCCCGCTTTCTGGACGTGAGATACACTTCTTGTAAGAGCATGTGCGTAGCGGTTTCTTACCAATTAAATATATTATTTTTTTTAATTTTTTTCCTTTTACCTAATTTTAAGAAATTATCTTTTTTTATCCCCACAATGGTAAAAAATCATTTTTGACTATTCATTGATCCCACGTGATTTTTTCTATCCTACTCATTAATTTTACCATTAACATTTAATTTAATTTAATTTGTTCACCTAAAATAAGTTGAATGTGAAATTTAATAATATATTATAATTTTTATTGATAGAATTTCGTTTTATTTAAAAAAGTATAAAATAATTCCTTTTTAAATTTTGTGTTTTATTATTCAAAAATTAAATTCCTTTTTTCTTGTCATGAAATTGTTAAATATTTTGTTCTCTATGATAAAGAATTAGATATATTGATTTTATAAAAATAAATAAAAAATATGACATTAGAAAGGCCAATTATAACGAGAAGACAAATTACAATAAATACTTAAATAATAAAATATTAGATCTAGTCCGACCAATTATTATGAATTGAAAATAGAAATCTAGTCTGACCAATTATTACAAATATGCACCTGAAATATTGATATAGTCTGACCAATTATTACTAATACAAAACAAAAAACATGGATGACAGAACCATTCCGACATGCTAATTTTGACCACCCAAATATTGGTATAGATGTTCAGTTAGGTCGTTTTTCAATTGGTCATGTTTAGCTCTATTGCGTACTTCCCTCCAATTTTGTCTAAAAGTCGGTAGATCATCATGCCGCTCTGCATTGTAATTCTAAGGAGAGTCGTCGATTTGGTCATAATCACCTGGTTGAACCCGCAACCCACAAGTATCTCTTTCATCTTCGACTATCATGTTGTGCAGTATGATACAAGCTATCATAATTTCACCCAATGTTTCTATGTTCCAGTACTTGGCTGGGTTACAGATCACGGAGAACCGGGCCTATAAAATACCAAAAGCACGTTCGAAGTCTTTCCTGTAACTCTCTTGACGCTTTGTGAACAGTTGTTTCTTAGGGTCATTTGGAGTCGTATATGCTGGCATGAAGGTCGCCCACTTAGAATAGATCCATCTATAAGATAGTATCCTTGATCGTAGCTGCGACCATTGACTTCATATGGAAAACGTGGAACCCTTCCTTCATATACGTCATCAAACAAAGGTGACTTCTCTAGGACATTGATGTCATTATTTGACCCTGACATGCCAAAAAATGCATGCCAAATCCACGTATCGTGTGAGGCCACTGCTTCTAATATATTTGAGGCACGCCTATTTCTACCTTGAAATTGTCCTTTCCAACCCATGGGGTAGTTTTTCCATTCCCAATGCATACAATCAATACTTTCTAACATACCTGGAAATCCACATCCACGAGCTACATGCACAAGCCGTGCAATATCATCTGGGTTTGCTGGTTGGAGGTATGTTGGATGGTACACGACAATAATTGCTTTGACAAAATGAGCCACCGTTTCTCCGACCGTTGTTTTTCCAATATGTAAGCTTTCATCCAGTTGGTCGTATGCACAACCATATGCCAAATGGCGCATTGCCACCGTGCACTTGTTGAGTGGCAAAAATCCTTGATATCCGGTTGCATCGGCCCTTTGTCTGAAATAGGGATCGTGGTTGGTGATATCTTCCAGTATACACTCGAATACATTTCGCCGCATACGAAACCTAGTACGAAAATGTTGATCATCGTACATTTTTTCAGGGGGTGGAGAAAGTTATTGCCTCTGGAGTACTTCCTATGCTGGGAGACGGTCTCTTCTTATATAATTTCTAGTTTTCTTTGGCAAGGTTGAAGAAGTTTGAGCACTCTCATCCTTAAAGGTTGCGTACAATTGTCTTGCCATTTCTGGCAAATTCATGACAGAGTTAATCGTCTCCGGATCAGGTAGAAAATCGGGAATATCATAAGTATTTGTGTTTGATGATTCTCCAAAGTGAAGGTCATCATCGTTGTTGGGGGAGGTAGAGGAAGACATAGTTGTGTAGAAGAAGGAAAATTGGGTTGATAGGAATTTGGGAATGAAATGAAACATAAGCGAATGACCCCTTTATATAGAACCATCACATGTGAAAACCGCATTGAATTTGTATGTCGAAATCTTTGAATTGATGAACTCGACCCACGTGACTCGATGGGACTTGTTCATGACAACCATATTGGATTTGTATGTCGGAATCTTTGAAATTGATGAATTCGACCCACGTGACTCGATGTGACTTATCAATGACAACCGCATTGGATTTGTATGTCGGAATCTTTGAAATTGTTGAATTCCACCCACCGTTTCTCGATGGGATTTGTCAATGACTCTCTCACATTGATTTTGTATGATCTAGTCTGACTAATTATTACAAATAAATTATTACAATCAATTCCCACCATAGACTACACCAATTAATTTATCTCGTAGTGCTTCATCTGCTATGCTCAAATCTTCCCTGCATCAGAGTATTAAGGAGTCTAGTGTTAGCTACATAAACTTTGCGCTCTGATTGCATTTGGACGAACTCCCGTTGCGCTATGTTATACTCCATTTTAGCTCTTTCGCTATCTGCAATCTTTTCAGCATTCTTAGAAACTTCTTCGATTGTGGCCATACACTGCATTCGTTGTGATTCTTTTGATTGCTCATCATCTGTTGTTCTTCGCGTTGCCTTTCCCTTTCCCCTTGCCTTGCATTTTGTGGCTTTCACACCAATAGGCCTGGATGGATATTGCGTTGTCTGAGCATCATCGCTACTACAGGGCGTTGATGGCACCCATGGTGAATATTCCCCTCCATTTGTGTCCTTTGGGCCATATTGTGCCATAAATTTAGGGTTAGTCTTGCACAATTCATAGCAATGAAAGATTATAAATTATTGGCCATTATTTTCATCTGCATACAAATTCATGGCCCATGACTTCATATCTCCTTGGCTGGAGCCACTCCCAATCCGACTGTAGTGTTGTGCGGCTTTACTTTCACATCCCACATATTTGGCGATATATTGAGAATGTTTTTGCCACCTAGCCTTGTACGACTTCATTGTCCGGTTGCATTTTGCATACTTATTCAAATCGGATGTAATTTTATGCCAAAACACAACAACATTCTGCCCTGTACCCATTATACAATCGGTGGAATTATCAAACCAAGCGCTGCATAGAACATTATCAGCTTCTACAGTCCACTTCTCCCGGTTACTTTTCTTCTTCGTATCCTTATTCTCACACACTAGTGCAAGGTCATCACTTTCTTCAAATTCTATTATAATATACATACAAATTAAATATACGAATTTGTATATACAAAGTAAAAAGAGATGCAACGTTGTTGAATTAAATATACTACATTGTTAAATAGAGCCAACGGAAATAAATTATGTACATTTCATAATTTAAATAAAATAAAAATAATACTATTTAATATATTGTAATTTAAATACTTTAAAATAAATACTACATGTAAGTTAACAAAAATTGTCTACACATAAATGAACATGTATAGTAAATATTGATGTATTTTACATATGTTTACATATAAGCGCATGAACTATTTTACATTTAATAAATACTTTTATCCATTTGAATAATATATCGAATATACTAATTTTAAAATATAATATAAATAAATAAAGGCAATAGAAATTAATGATGAACTGGATTCTTCATTATTAAAATATAACACATTAAGATAGGGTTTACCATCCGGAACTTCGTGACTTATAAATTAACGGCCACGGCCATTTGCAAAATTTTAACCCTGTGAACCCCGACCTCCTTGGTAGCAAAATGATCCCGATTCGTTAATTGCATCAAGGTGTGGAGAATGAAAGTTTGGACTATAAAAGTTTGGGTAGGAATTTTGCGATTGGTCGTTAGAATTTTGGGAATAGTGGTTCGGGTAAGGAGAGTTTGTGTATGCATTTTGGAAAGAGTTATATTGATTTTGAAAATTCATGTACATTGTTGAGAATTCATATGAAAATTGGGCGGGATGTTTGGCGAATCTTCATAAAAATCCGAATTCGAAATTGGACGAATATTCAAATTTTGGGATGAATTTTTGGAATTAGAAGAATGTGGAATTACCTTATCTTTCCCATTCGACGGTCATGGCGAATCCATTTCAAAAATTGACTTCCAAAGTGAATATTGGAGACAAATTTAGGAGATGAAAGATTGAGGTAAAAGTGTTGGAATTGAAAGTGGTGTGGTTAAATTGGGTGAATTGGCTCTATTTATAAGTACAAAAAAAAATAGCCGTTGAACAAATTTACAGATCTGAAATTCAATTTTTAAAAATTAAATTTGCAACTTTTTTAAAAAATAGCCATTGGGACACGTGTCACCATACGGTTGGGACACGTGTCCCATTTGAATATGTACATCAGATTTTTTCGTTGAGATGGGACACATGTCACCATATAAGTGGGACATGTGTCCCACTCATTTTTGTTGAATCAGACTTCCAATTTTTAAAATTCGTTGGACACGTGGCCCTACCAGAAGGTGCCACGTGTCAACGGATTTAAAACAAAAAAAAAATAATTCTGCATGTGGGACATGTGGCCCAATGCATGGGTGACACGTGTCCCATTGTGGCAAAGAAAATGGGCCGCAGCAGGCGGCCCCTTTCCCATGTGCTCACGCTGACACATACCAGTTTCTTAACCGGTTCCTTACTTGGCAACTATGAGCCAGTTTCTTAACAAGAAATCAGCCTAAAAACCACCACTGTGGGTGTTTTCGGTTTTTAGAGCGGTTTTTTAAATTTAAGAAACCCCCACTGCACTTTTTAAATTTAAGTCGTAATCCTTTTTAGTTAGATGATTTTAAAAAACATTATTCACTTTTATTTACTTTTTAAATAATTAATTTAAGTTTTTCCACTCACTTTATCTATTTAAATTTAGATTTCATTTCTGTAAAAAATAAGGGTAATAATTGTGTGCCTTTATTCATGATCTCAGGAAATATTATATAGTGGTACACAATACCCATACAAGTTAGGAAAAAGCAATAGAATATAATTACAATTACAAGTAATATTTTAATTCTTTAATACTCCCCCTCAAGTTGGAGCACGAGGATTAGAAATGCCCAACTTGCTAAGCAAGGAATGAAACCGGTTACGTCCGAGAGACTTAGTGAACAAGTCCGCAGGTTGGTCTGACGTGCGGATATGGTGAGTAACAATAGTGCCAGATTGAACAAGATCCTGGACAAAATGATAATCAACTTCAATGTGCTTTGTGCGTTCATGGAACACTGGATTTGCCGCAATATGAAAAGAAGATTGACTGTCACAAAATAGTCAAATAGGAGAAGAGTGCATAATCCCTAAGTCTTTCAGTAAAGACTTAAGCTATAACAACTCACAACAGGTAACATCCATGACACGATACTCCGCTTCAGCAGAAGACCGAAAAACAGTAGGTTGCTTCCCAATCTTCCAAGAAATCGGAGAATCACCAATCATCACAAATTATCCAGAAAGAGAACGCCGAGTAATTGGGCAAGCAGGCCAATCCGAATCATAGCAAGAAGTCAATTGTAACGTACAACGAGAAGAGAGAAATAAACCTTGACCAAGATGGCTTCAAGTAGTGCAACACATGAACAGCAGCTTGCCAGTGAGGAACACAAGGAGACTTCATGAATTGTGCAAGGGTATGAATCGAATAACTAAGCTCGGGATGAGTAATTGTCAGATATATCGGGCGCCAAACTAGACGTCTATACTGTTTCGGGTCATGGTAGGCTGGACCTTTAACACGTGCCAAATCATGTTGTTGCTCCATCGGAAAGTCAGTCGGTTTAGAGGCAGATAAACTTGTATATGATAAAATAGTAGTAGTGTCTTTATTCATGATCTCAGGATATATTATATAGTCGTACATGATACATATACAAGCTAGAAAAATGCAATAGAATATAATTACAATTACAAGTAATATTCCAATTCCTTAATAATTTCAAAGAGAGATATTCTTAATAAAATTGAAAAGAGTGTGTTTATATTTTAGTGGTAAATGAACTTATAGATGTATTAGACACCTATATGGGTGAAAACTAAGATATAACTAAATATAAGGTCATAGGTCATTTATATATAGTACCCCTCAATCTCATTTTAAGTTGTACACTTTCTTTCTTGTCTGTTCCAATAAAAGATGTACACTTGCAAAATTTACTCTATATAGTAAAAATGAAAATTGATTTTACAAATTCACCCTTCACTTATTTATGATATTCACCCTTCCAAAGAATTTAATGCTCCAGAAAGCCAAGTTTACCCCACAAAACTGTGGGACATGCAGTACTTTTAATCATTAAATATGGGCCCAAAAAAATACTTCAAAACTTTCTCTGCAGCTTCAATGGGGAAAGAAAGAGTATTAATTGATTTTATGAAAGAAAATCATAATTTTAATATAGTATGAGAACCTGATGTTAGAAAGTCATGGACGGATTTCATGGGAGATTGAGTAGTGTTGGAGCACACAACTCGATATAGGATTCGTAGGACTTTTGGAGGGCAATTTTGTTGCCTCATCGCAAACTTTTGGTCTATCTTCGTACAAATGCTTCATATGAGGAATGGGGAACCTCTAATATAGTACCCCACCTTCGAGTGATTTTAATTAAAAAAAAAAGAGTAGTGTTGGAGCACTAGCTCGGCTCCGTAGATTAGTAGTAGATGTATTTTTTTTAACCTTTAAGCACACGTTGTAATTTCGTTCAAACATATATTCAAAGAAATTAATATTATGATTAATAAAAATGGGGAAAGATGTGATTTTTTTTTTGGATTTTAATTTAGATTTCGTGTGTTGAAGGGCTTTGATTTTGTATAAAGTTGAGATGGCAAATGACATTTATTCATGTAGAGGGCAGAATCATCCTCTACAATTTCTATTTAATAATTAACTCTTAAATATATTTAAACAGTGTTTGCTCGGGGTCTTAAACTAGGTGAATGTTCAACTATTTTCATATATTCACGTGGATTTGACTCCTTACAAGAACATTTTTGACAAATTAATTTGCAATCTCTTATTTTGATACCAATAAATATATAATTATTTTCATTTTCATTTTACAATTGTTAAATAATTATTTAGATACTAAGAAAATTCTTTATTTTACTTGCTAATTTAATTTTATAATATTATATAACCATTCAGTTAATAATATGTAAAACAATTATGATATATCTCATAATTGTTTTTATTATATTATCATAAATTAATAAATTTTTGTGCATTTGAAAAATGATATAATATTTATATTGTAATATTTTTTTTGAAAAGTAAACATGAAAGAATTTGAATGTGCTAAAAAATCGACGATCTAAATTTTATATAAAACAACGTAGCATGCACCCGTTATCTTTTGAATTAGATCCGCCATTGATTATAGTGCACTTTTATTCACATTGTTTGGCCTATAATTCCTTTCAATCCAACTAGATTGGTTATACCGCTCGTTGCGCGGTGAGCTTGATAACAAATTATAGAAACTTTGTAGGAATGGTAAAAGAGTTGTAATTGAAGCTATAAATGTACCAATTATACATGTAATAGAAGAGTCCATCCTTTTGGGGGGTGAGAGTTGGACCCCATCGAGGGATGAGAGCTGGACTTTTTCGTGGGCTGATAGGTGGAATCATCGGGGTTTAACAACTGAAGATCCACCCCTTCGAGAGCTGAAGGCTCCACCCCTTCGAGGGCTGAAGGTCCACCACTTTGAGTGCTGAAGGCTCTACCCCTTCGAGGGCTGAAGATCCATCCCTTCGAGGGCTGCAGGATCCACCCCTTCGAGGGCTGAAGATCCACCCCTTCGAGGGCTGAAGATCCACCCCTTCGAGGGCTGAAGAATCACCCCTTCGAGGGCTGAGAATCCATCCTTTCGAAGGCTGAAGATCCACCCCTTCGGGAGCTAAAGATCCTCCCCTTCGAGTACTGAAGGTCCACCCCTTCGAGGGCTGAAGAATCCATCCCTTCGACGGCTGAAGGTCCACCCCTTCGAGGGCTGAAGATACACCCCTTCGAGGGCTGAAGATCCACCCCTTCGAGGGCTGAAGACTCCACCCCTTCGAGGGCTGAAGATCCATCCCTTCGAGGGCTGAAGATCCATCCCTTCGAGGGCTGAATACTCCATCCCTTCGAGGTCTGAAGACTCCATCCCTTCGAGGGCTGAAGACTACCACCCCTTTGAGGGTTGAGGAGCCACCCCTTTAAGGGGTGAGGTTCCACCCCTTTGAGGGTTGAAGATCCACCCTTTCGAGGGCTGAAGATCCACCCCTTTGAGGGCTAAAAACTACACCCCTTCGAGGGCTGAAGACTACACCTCTTCAAGGGCTTAAGACTCCATCCCTTGATGGCAGAAAATCCACCCTTTCGAGGGCTGAAGAATCCACCCCTTTGACGGCTAAAGGTCCACCCCTTCAAGGGCTGAAGACTCCACCCCTTCGAGGGCTGAAGACTCCACCTCTTCGAGGGCTGAAGACTCCACCCCTTCGAGGGCTGAACAGTCCACTCTTTATAGGGCTGAACAGTCCACCCCTTTGAGGGATGAATACTCCACCCCTTCGAGGGCTTAATACTCCACCCCTTCAATGGCTAAAGATCCACCCCTTCGAGGGCTGAAGTCTCCACCCCTTCGAGGACTGAAGCCTCCACCCCTTCGATGGCTGAAAGTCCACCCCTTCGAGGGCTAAAGCCTCCACCCCTTCAAGGGCTGAAGAGCCACCCCTTCGAGGGCTGAAGACTCCACCCTTTTGAGGGCTTAAGATTCATCCCTTCGAGGGCTGAAGACTCCATCCCTTCGAGGTCTGAAGACTCCACCCCTTCGAGGGCTGAAGACTACCACCCCTTGGAGGGCTGAGGAGCCACCCCTTCGAGGGGTGAGGTTTCACCCCTTTGATGGCTGAAGATCCACCCCTTCGAGGGCTGAAGAATCCACCCCTTCGATGGCTGAAGGTCCACCCCTTCAAGGGATGAAGTCTCCACCCCTTCGAGGGCTGAAGTTTCTACCCTTCAAGGGATGAATTCTCCACCCCTTCGAGGGATGAAGTCTCCACCACTTCGAGGGCTAAAGTCTCCACCCTTCGAGGGCTGAAGATACACCCTTTCGAGGGCTGAAAATCCACCACTTCGAGGGTTGAAGACTCCACCCCTTTGAGGGCTGAACAGTCCACCCTTTACAGGGCTGAACAGTCCACCCTTTACATGGCTGAACAGTCCACCCCTTCGAGGGCTAAATACTCCACCTCTTCGAGGGCTAAATACTTCACCCCTTCGGTGGCTAAAGATCCACCCCTTCGAGGGCTGAAGATCCTCCACTTCGAGGACTAAAGTCTCCACTCCCTCGAGGGCTGAGGTCTTCACCCCTTCGAGGGCTGAAAACTCCACCCCTTCGAGGGATAAATAGTCACCTCTTCGAGGGCTGAAGATCCATCCCTTCGAGGGCTGAAGGTCCACCCCTTCGAGGGCTGAAGACTCCACCCCTTCGAGGGCTGAAGATCCACCCCTTCGAGGACTGAAGTTCCACCCCTTCGAGGGCTAAATTTCCACCCCTTAGAGGATTGAAGATCCACCGCTTCGAGGGCTGAAGACTCCACCACTTCGAGGGCTGAAGAATCCATCCCCAGAGGGCTGAAGAATCAACCCTTTGAGGGCTGAAGACTCCACCCCTCGAGTGATGAAAAATCACCCCTTCGAGGGGTGAGGACTCCACCCCTTTGAGTGCTGAAGATAATACCCCTTTAAGGGCTGAACATTCCACCCCTTCGAGGGCTAAACATTCCACCCATTTGAGGGCTGAACATTCCACCCCTTCGAGGGCTGAAGAATCCACCCCTTCGAGGGCTGAAGACTGAAAGTGGGGCCCTCTCGAGGGGTCGGAGGTGGACCTCTCGAGGGCTGAAGTCTCACCTCTTCGAGGGCTTGAGATCCCCGCCTCGAGGGCTGAAGGCTCACCCCTTCGAGGGCTAGAGTTCCCTCCCTTTGAAGGCTGGAGGCTTACCCCTACGAGGGCTAAAAATACACCCCATCGAAGGCTAAAGCTCCACCCCTTCGAGGGCTGAAGACTCCACCCCTTCCAGCGCTGTAAACTACCACCCCTCTGGGGGCTGAGGAGCCACCCCTTCGAGGGCTGAGGATCCACCCCTTTGAGGGTTGAAGATCACCCCTTTTGAGGGCTGAAGGTCCACCCCTTCCAGGGCTGAAGACTCCACCCCTTCGAGGTAGAAGACTCCACTCCTTCAAGGGCTGAACATTCCACCCTTTCAAGGGCTGAACAGTCCACCCCTTTGAGGGATGAATACTCCACGCCTTTGATGGCTGAAGATCCACCCATTTGAGGGATGAAGAATCCATCCCTTTGACAGTTGAAGAATCCACCCCTTTGATGGCTGAAGGTCCAG
Source organism: Rubia yunnanensis (assembly GCA_037428765.1). NCBI lineage: Eukaryota > Viridiplantae > Streptophyta > Magnoliopsida > Gentianales > Rubiaceae > Rubia > Rubia yunnanensis. The sequence goes on from CM075068.1 coordinate 90,868,056, forward strand.
CCCTTCGAGGGCTGAAGTCTCCAGCCCTTCGAGGGCTGAAGTTTCCACCACTTCGAGGGATGAAGATACACCCCTTAGAGCGATGAAGATTCACCCCTTCGAGGGCTGAAGACTCCACCCCATCGAGGGCTGAAGACTACTACCCCATCTAGGGATGAGGGTCCACCCCTTCAATTGCTGAAAATCCCTTTCGAGGGATGAAGATACACCCCTTTGAGGGCAGAAGACTACACCCCTTCGAGTGCTGAAGACTCCACCCCTTCGAGGGCTGAAAACCCAACCCCTTCGAGGGCCGAACACTCCACCCCTTCGATGGCTGAACAGTCCACCCTTTTGAGGGCTAAAAAGTCCACCCCTTCGAGGGCTGAATACTTCACTCCTTCGAGGGCTGAAGTCTCCACCCCTTCGAGGGCTGAATACTTCACTCCTTCGAGGGCTGAAGTCTCCACCCCTTCGAGGGCTGAAGTCTCCACCCTTTCGAGGGCTGAAGATCCACCCCTTTGAGGGCTGAAGTCTTCACTCTTTCGAGGGCTGAGGTCTCTACCCCTTCGAGAGATGAAAACCCCACCCCTTCGAGGGCTGAATACTCACCTCTTCAAGGGCTGTAGATCCATCCCTCGAGGTCTGAAGGTCCACCCCTTTGAGGGCTGAAGACTTTATCCCTTCAAGGGCCGAAGATCCACCCCTTCGAGGACTGAAGTTCCACCCCTTCGAGGGCTGAAGTTCCACCCCTTCAAGGATTGAAGATCCACCCCTTCGAGGGCTGAAGACTCTACCCCTCAAGGGATGAAAAACCACCCTTCGAGGGGTGAGGACTCCACCCCTTCGAGGGCTGAAGACTCCTCCCCTTCGAGGGCTGAAGACTCCACCCATTCGAGGGTTGATGACAACACCTCTTCAAAGGTTGAACATTCCACCCCTTCGAGGGCTGAACATTCCACCCCTTCGAGGGCTGAACATTCCACCCCTTCGAGGGCTGAACATTCCACCCCTTCGAGGGCTGAACATTCCACCCCTTCGAGGGCTGAACATTCCACCCTTTCGAGGGCTGAACATTGCACCCTTTCGAGGGCTGAAGATCCACCCCTTCGAGGGCTGAACATTCCACCCCTTCGAGGGTTGAAGAATCCGCCCCTTCGAGGGCTGAAGATCCACCTCTTCGAGGGCTGAAGAATCAACCCTTCAAGGGCTGAAGACTGAGAGTTGGGCCCTCTCGAGGGGTCGAAGGTAGACCTCTCGAGGGCTAAAGTCTCACCTCTTTGAGAGCTCGAGATCCCCCCCTCGAGGGATGAAGGCTCACCCTTTCGAGGGTTGGAGTTCCCCTCCCTTCGAGGGCTGGAGTTCCCCTCCCTTCGAGGGCTGAAGGCTTACCCCTTCGAGGGCTGAAAATCCACCACGTCGAAGGCTGAAGCTCCACCCTTTCGAGGGTTAAAGCCTCCACCTCTTCAAGGGCTGAAGACTCCACCCCTTCGAGGGCTGAAGACTCCACCCCTTCGAGGGCTGAAGACTCCACCCCTTCGAGGGCTGGAGATCCACCCCATTGAGGGCTGAAGATCAACTCCTTCGAGGGCTGAAGATCGCCCCCCTTGGAGGGATAAAGGCTCACCCCTTCGAGGGCTGCAGATCTACTCCTTCGAGGGCTGAAGATTCACCCCTTCGAGGGATGAAGACTCCACCCCTTCGAGGGCTGATGCCTCACCCCTTCGAGGGCTGAAGATCCACCCCATTGATGACTGAAGATCCACCCCTTCGGGGACTGAAGGATCCAACCCTTTGGGGGCTGAAGAACCACCCCTTTGAGTGCTGAAGGTACACCTCTTTAAGGGCTGAAGAATCCACCCCTTTGAGGGCCGAAGCCTAACCACTTCGAGGGCTGAAGCCTCCACCCCTTCAAAGTTTGAATGCCTCACCCCTTTAAGGGCAGAAGTCTTCACCCCTTTGAGGGCTGAAGGCCCACCCGTTAAAAAGGTGAAGATCCGCCCCTTCGAGGGTTGGAGCTCGACCCTGATAAGATGTATTTGCGTAAGGAATATTGTATTACTGACAGGAATAAATAGAGTACAATAAGGTGATAGAATAAGAGTAGAACTCTAGCTTAGTCAACATGACTTATCTAGAATCAAATATAATCTAATCAGAAATATGATTTACTCTAACCCCCCCTCAAGCGAAGTGTCGTATTTTCAGTGACGCAAAGCTTAGACCGAAATAACTCAAAGAGGAAATGAGAAAGTCCTTTAGTGAAGATGTCAGCAATTTGAAGACCAGTGGAGACATGTGCAACATGCAGCTTGCCAGACGCCACCAACTCTCGAACAAAATGATAGTCGATGTCAATATGCTTGGCCCGCTTATGAGCAACCAGATTTTGAGCCAGAAAAATGGCACTACTGTTGTCACATAACAACAACGGGAGCTCGAAAGCAGAAGATGAAGGTCCCGAAGCAAATGAGTCAACCAAACCATCTCCGAGGCAGTGTTAGCAAGGGCTCGATACTTGGACTTAGTGCTGGACCGAGAGACAGTAGGTTGTTTCTTGGCACACCAAGAAATAAGATTTCCACCAAGAAAGACTGCATATCTATATGTAGAACGATGAGTCTCAAGACAACGAGCCCAATCAGCATCCGAATACCCCAAGACCTCAGGAGTACTGGCCGAGTGAAAAATGAGGCCAAAATGAAGAGTGCCTCGGACGTAGCAAAGAATTCGAGTGACTGCGGCATAATGATCAATGCAAGGATCCTGAAGAAACTGACTGATTGTGTTGATCGGAAAGGCCAGATCCAGACGGGTAATCATCAGATATTGAAGAGCACCAACAAGAGATCGACACAACGTTAGATTCTAAAACAGTGGATTGGTGGAACTGTGCAACTGAGAACTAGGAACAAAAGGGGTAGAAACGGGAACTGCATTGGACATACCCGCACGAGTGAAAATATCTCGAGCATACTTAGCCTGATCGAGAAGCAGACCCAAGGAAGTAGGTGAAACTTCTAAGCCAAGAAAATAATGGAGTGCACCCAAATCTTTAATAGCAAACTCCCGATGTGTCCGATCAATAAACTTCCGAAGAAGCACAGAGTCATTGCCCGTGAGAATAATATCATCAACATAAACCAATAGATAGAGCAAGGACAAGCCTCTCAAGAGAACAAATAAGGAAGTGTCGGTAGAGCTGTACCGAAACCCAAGTTGAGATAAATAGGTGTTGAACCATTGGAACCATGCTCTAGGTGCTTACTTAAGACCATAAATGGCCTTTCACAGGCGGCAGACATAATTTAGATGAAGAGAGTCTTTGTAACCGATCGGTTATGCCATGTAGACCAGAGTATCAAGAATACCATTCAAGAAGGCGTTCTTAACATCTAACTGATGAAGAGGCCAGGATCGCATAGTGGCAATGTCAAGAACGTTTCGAACAGTGGAAACCTTGACAACCGGACTAAAGGTATGATCAAAATCAAACCTTGGAATCCGAGAGAACTTTTGCGCAATAAGACGAGCCTTGTGATGCTCAACCATACCATCAGGATGATACTTCAGCCGGTAAACCCACTTGGAGCCAACAACGTTGAAACCAGAAGGACGTGGAACAAGGTCCCAAGTATGCTGTCCTTGTAAGGAAGCAATCTCCTCGTTCATCGCACCAACCCAAGGCAAGTCCTTCAATGCCGAATGATAATCCGTGGATTCGGTCTGAACGAGAAGGGCAGCAAGAAGGCCATGAGCTACAAGACCAGAATAGTCTCGATGCGAGACAGCACTAGTGGAAGATTGAGCGGCCATGGGATGAGTACGATGCCGTGAAGATGAAACCGGAGGAGAAGGAACCGAAGAGGGCACTAGGGACTGAATATTAGAGGTGGCCGAAGATGATACAGTAGAGGAAGGAGAGCTGACCACTGGTGACCGAGATGGGGTGGAGAGGTCAACAGTCGGAGGAATAATGGCCGGCGAGCAAATTGAGTCTGGCATAGGAGACAGCTGATCAGAAGTCAAGAGAGGTAGACCAGAGCTGCCATCAGCATCCAGAAAAATGGCAACGTCCATCGTCGAGAGATGAGAGCCACCTGCCGAGGGTGAAGATGAGGCAAAAGGAAAACAGTCTTCATCGAAGCGTGCATGGCGAGTGACAAAGATTTTTCCTGTGGTAGGATCAAGACAACGAAAGCCCTTATAATGGCGGCTGTATCCGATAAAAGCACAAGGAATGCTCCACGGAGATAACTTGTGAGAGGTCATAGGACGAACATAAGGGAAGACTCGACAACCAAAAGGATGGAAGTTTGAGTAGGTTGGTGTACGATGATAAAGAAGTCCATACGGAGAAGTTCCTTGTAACACCAGAGTCAAAAGCCGATTAATGGTGTAAACCACAGTAGCAAAAGCATCATCCCATCTCGACAATGTCAGATGGGAATGAAAGAGCATAGTCAGTCCCATTTCGGCAACATGTCCGTGCTTACACTCGGCCTAACCATTTTGCTGCAGAGTATAAGGGCACGAAACTTGATGGTGAATGCCTTTGGAGGCAAAATGGGAGCTTAAATGCGTATTTAAGAATTCAGTGCCACCGTCACTCTAAAAAACCTTAATTTTGGATGTAAAATGATTCTCAACTAAAGCCTCAAATTGCAAGTAAGTGTCAGCAAAATTGGATTTTCGACGCAAGGGAAAAACCATGTAAAGCGAGAAAAATCATCCACAAACAAGGCATAATAACAGAAACCATTCAAAGATAAAACTTGGGAAGGCCCCTACAAATCACAGTGAATCAAATCCAAGACGTGCGCAACACGCTTATTATTCTCAATAAAAGCTAACCGCTGCCCCTTTGGCATGAGAAATCACCAATATGAGAAATTTGAACCTAAGCACCATTACCAACAGAAGCAAAGGAATTACCAGAGTAAGGTACGACACTGTCAAGGCTAGACGCAGAAGACACCATATGACTGGTGGCACCAGAATCAACGTACCAGTCAGAAGCACGAGAAGATGGATCCAACTGGAGCGAAGTTTGTAAATTTTCAGCCAGGTGTGAGGAATCAGAACGACGAGTCTATGCTAACATATTATAGCAGGTAGCCGCATAATGGCCCGGACAACCACACCAGGTGCAATGAGGACACCCGCGACTAGAACCAGTGCCATCATTATTAGAGGTCACTTGCACCACATGATATCTGAAAGATGTCACAAAAAGGGATATCCACAAAAGAAAAAGTCACTTGATTTGAGAAAGAATGCAAGAAAAGGTTTCTGTTGGAGTTAGCTTAATTTAGGTTTCTTCCCTTCTGCTTTTGATAGTTGAAATTCCTCACATTTGGATTCGGGAAAAAGGTTCTTTCTTGCCTTTGGTGAAGGTGGTCCACAATCTGCAGAGTCTGTGATTGGAGGAACATGGATTATATTTTTATTATAAAGTAAGCAAATGTAATGGTAAGGTAGAAGTATTATATCAGATTAAATGCAGTTATACCTTGAATAGTAAGTTGTCTTGCAGCAAGTGGAGTTTGAATCTCCAAATGTGATTGGTCACCACCTTTTTTGGGCAATTGAAAAGTTGAAACCTGGTCTTGCAAGCATTGTTTTTCAGCAAAATTAAACACAGTATATCTTAGGGTAAGCTGGCCACCCTTTAATTTGGAGATTTGAATTTGAACAATGTAGTCAACATTGTCAATGGTAGAATGACGATCCTCAATGTATTCTTATGATAAAAATTATCTTATGGTTAAGCTCTATGCATAGGTTTTCATGTGATAAATTCAAAGTCCTGATTGATATGTCAAAATAGAAAGCACTAACCTGTGTAACTATATCAATAGCTTTCATTGCTGTCAACCCTAATAATCTCTTAGCAGGTTCATCGAAGAAGGTAGCTGTGATAACACCACTGTCATCAATAATATATGCTTCGAAGCGTCACCTACGCAAATAACACATTTAAAATAAGAATAGGAGTAATCTGGTAACTATGTGATATTGAAATAAATACATATTTTGAAGACATTAATATTATATAATGAAAGAAGTTGGTTGGTTTATAACCTTGGTTAAGCAAGCTGCTTCTCTTGGCATAAATTGCAGGTGAATTCGTAATCTAAGGAGGCACTTGTTGAACTGAAACATTTGACGCAGGCCATATAGTAATAATTCTGAGAGATGTCCTTGAAAGCTATCTTTACCTCTGAAGTCACCATCTATTTATGGAGAAAATTGTTCAGTCACAAATAATGCCCGGACCAAAGAGGAAAACATAGTACCGGGGAAAAATGGGACATTATTTTTACTTTTTGAGTTGGTAGAATATAACCAACCGAAGTGTAGACAGTATCCACAGTTGTTGGTGGCATTTTCCCCAAGGATTGGTTGAGGTTAGTGATGGTATTCGTGGTCTCTCTGTGGTGCTGTTTTGCCCTGGAAAATTAGTATAGTAATAAATTTAAACATTGCTTTGGATATTCCTATCACTATATTATATGAATGGGAAGAAATAGTACCATTTCCTCAATTCCAAAGATTAACTATCAGTGCCATTAATTAAAAGGGATGATCTGTAATATGTTGATACCTCTATCCCCGAGTAAAGCATAAACGAAAATGTTAATAAAAGTTGTTTGATAACGAAATAGAAATTAGAGAGCGATGTCAAATTGGTTTTATAAATATATAATACCTTGAAAGGAGTCAACCTTGAGTCGACAACAAATTAGTTCAGGCAGGTCATCGACAGTGGCTTGCAATTGTTTGCCTTCATTTTCAATTAATTCTTGCCACATAGTGAAAGTCATAGTTTGTAATCTAAACATGGATGAGAAACATTAATGCAAATTGGGATATAAAAGATAATCAAAAAATAAATTTCCAACAGATACTATTTTTTCGTACCTCTCATCAACAAGAACAAAATTTTGAATTTTCTTAGACCCGCTCGGTGTGTTGACCATACGAATTGGGAGGCATTGAGCAACAATCCCTATAACATCTGTAATTTTATACGATTAGTAAAGACAAAAAATATGTTCAGATTTAAAGTTAAGAAATGTATTGAGAAATGATTACCTATCAGTTCTTGAGGTTTATTGACATGTTCATGGATTCTTTCAAATGGTACATAAGAATGTTGAGCTGAAATTGGATGGCCGAAATCAGGCATTTCTTCGATAACCTTACTCGTGTCGATGATCCACTGCATTGCTATATCGCCATTTTTATATCTGGGATCAATTTCTCTTATGTTTGCATTCGATATCTTGTACCGGTTATAAACTTGAATTCTTTGGCTCATGGTTTCACATGCTTTGTTAAACATTATACCTTCCACTTTGGCTCCCTATATCATCAGTAAATTTATCGGTATAAGAAATGATAATATTAAAGACTATTATATAAAAAAAAGAGTTAATTACCTTTTCATCCAAAAAAATATTTTTTTGGACTTTTTATAGGACTCTGGCTTTGAAGTACAGAGAATTTTTCATCTACCGTAACGACTCTGATCCAAAGACGATCAGTATTGCGTAGTTGATCAATGGTTTTTTCTGATGCCATAGTTTCTGTATCACATATAATGAGATGTTTAAGTGATTCAATATTTTCGTAAAGATTTAAAATATTTTTACATAATGTTTTGAAATTGTGTAATAACATTAAAAAAGATAAAACAAATAAGGGAAGGAGATTGAAGGAAGTTACCAGGAGGCTATGTTTAGAGCAGCTTCTGAGTGTTTTTTTCCATCTTTTGTTGTTACCTGAGATGAGCTGAGAAGATGATGATTATGATGACGACGAAGGAAAGGAAACAAGGTATTTATGTACAGAAATGTATTATAAATAAATATATAATAATATTTTCCAATATATATACACATATATATTCTTATATTATTATTATGTTAGAAAATATTATAATTATGAAAATAATAAAGAGATAAGAAGAAAGAGCATATCAAATTGTGCAAATCATGAGTAGAAGGTGAAACGGAGGTATAATGACAACAAGGTATCATACTGACTACAGAAGGTACAAATAATGAGAAGAAGGTGGAACAATATTCGAAAAAAGATTCTTATATAATAATAAGACAATGAGATAAGATGGAAAAGTATAGAAAATTGTGCTAATGATGAGGGGAAGGCAAAATAATAGTACACTGAACTCCAGAAAAGATTCTGAGCCTTTTTCTTCTTTTTTTTGTTATCTAAGATAAGATAATATGAGAAGATGAATGATTATGATGACGAGAAAGGTAGAGGAGAAAAGCAAATATATGTACGCAACTGTATTGTAAATAAATATATAATAATATTTTCAAATACATATATACACACACACATATAGATTCTTAAATAATTATTATATTATAAAATATGATATGAAAATAAGGAGATAAGAAGGAAGAGTATATGAAATTGTCCAAATGATGAGTGGAAGGTGGATCAGAGGTATAATGAGAAGAAGGTAGTATACTGACTACAGAATGTGCAAATGATGAGAAGAAGGTGGAACAATATTCGAAGAAAGATTCTTATATAATAAAAAAACAAGGACATAAGAAGGAAAAATATAGGGAAATGTGCTAATGACGAGGAGAAGGCAGAAGGTGCAAATGATGAGAAGAAGGTGAAACAGTATTAGAAAAAAATTCTTATATAATAATAAGACAAGGATATAGGAAGGAAAAATATAGGGAATTGTGCTAATGATGAGGAGAAGGCAGAACAACAGTTCACTGGAGCCAAGAAAAGATTTCGGTGAACAAAGTGTTTTAAGATAAGGAGTAACAATAATAGGTTGTACTTATATATATATATATAAAATAAAATAAATATAAAATAAGAAGATAAGATGGAAGAGTATAGGAAATTGTGCAAATAATGAGAGGATGGTGGAACACGACAACACGGTATCTGATGAAACATTCCGGTCAACAATCCGTCTTAAGAGATGGTGAAAGAGTAATATACTGTACCTGATTTGACTGATGTGTTGACTCAAGTGTTGGGAACGTTCCAGTCAAATCCTCTCCAAAAGAGGTGAAAGCTTCCATTGGAGGTTTGATAGGTAACGTTCAAGAAGTGAAGGTTGGCATTGGAAGTTGGAGAGGTAAAAATTCCATTGGAAGTTCGAGGGAAGAATACTCAACCCCTTGGGGGGCAGAAAATTCCATCCCTTCGATGGCTGAGATGTAGACCCCTTTGAGGCCAGGAGAGTTGATCTCTTTGACGGCCGACAAGTCAACCCCTTCGAGGAAAAAAAATGACATATCCCTTCGAGGACTAACACCTCAACCCCTTCGACAGTAGAAGACTCCGTCTCTTCGAGGGTCAACAACCGGACCCCTTCGAGGGTGAAGAGTTGAACCCCTTCGATGGCAAAAGACTCCATCTCTCCGAGGGTCAACAACTGGACCCTTCGAGGGCAGGAGGCTCCAACTCGAGGAGAGAAGATTCAACCCCTCAAATGGGTGACAAAAATGACGTCCTTTTGGTCGGCCATCTGGCAGCACATGCTGAGGTGAAATAATTTAAATATTGTATTATTACAATTTATTATCTGAAAAACTATTAAACACATACCTTTAATATTGGTCTAATGAGATGTATATAACCAGATCTCTATTGTATTTATATTGGACAATAGTCTCTAAATCTGAAGTTTGCACATGAATAATATCCACGTAGAAGCAAGATGTATAAATAATTTAAACCTCTACAATGTTCTTAAAGGAATCTAAACAAAATGAAATAAGGAAGTACCTGCAAGTTCAAAAATGAGAGAACTCCAAAATATGCAACAGAAAATGCAAAATGTTGCAGATCCAAAACGGGGAGCAGAGCATGAGGAAAAATAGAATAACTACTGCTCCTGAAAAATCTTCTTGTAAACTATATTTTTAGTTTTATTATTTACTTGTGCGTCTTCAAATTTCGAAGGTTTCAAAAGAACCTTGACAGATTCAGAGACTTTTACTTGGGATAAAGCAACATATAGCTTACCATGGGAAAAGACGGGCTGCTATAAATATAGTCCAACAAAATCTAATGTCTGTCCTTGGGACTTATTGATTTTCATAGAAAAACAGAGTCTCACTGGGAATTGAAATCTTTAAATGGTATGGAGGTCTTACTACTTTGGTCAAAATGATTGGTATTCTAGGAATGAAGACCTGTTTGCCCTTATAAAGCCCAAAAGCTATCTCAGCCCTAATGGTTGATTGACACAACTCACGAAAAATTAATCGTGTTCCATTACATAATCCCCCAGTTGGATTTAAATTACGTATGAGCATGATAGGACAATTTGGTTTTAACAATAATTTATGGGGTGGGAGACCTTTTGGATGAAGTGTATTAAGAAAATCCTTATGATCACTCTGATTGTTTTCACCTAAAGTTGTATTTGTACTAATATATAATCTCGGAGTGCTAAGAAAAGCATCAATCAAAAAGTTATTTTTTCTGTCAACAACAGCATTTGTTGCAGCAAAAACACACCTTTCTCTCGTATCAATTGGATTTACTGCATATGCAGCTAAATCTGTGAACACACACTGAATTAACCTGTAAACAATTCAAATTCTGTGTCTGTTTCCATTAATAATCGATTCATTATGTAAAAGACCTGTGGAAAAAGGATAAAAATGTCTTACCTTAGGATGGATGCTTTTTTCCCAATATATGGGATAACAATGTGAGCTGGCAATTAGATCTCCTTATTGTAATCAATATACTATGTCCCTTCACCTATACGTAATAAAAAAAAGAAAAATTGAGGATCATTTAAGGCCCTCATGTTTTGTTGAAGATGGAACTTTTCCAATTTCGGCCATAAATGAGAATATACAATGGATGCTTGAATTGTTCCATCTCTTGATGCACCCGGTATAATAGGTAAAGTTTGCCTAAAATATCCTCCTAAGAGAACAACCTTACCACCAAATAGAATATCGGTATCCATGAGATCCTTTAGTAACATATCCAAAGCTTCTAATGATTGCCGTTTTGCCATTGTGGCCTCATCCGAAAAAAATCAAATTAGCCTCTATTATTAACTTTGCTAAACCATACTTTTTGCTCAATTGACAAACTTCGGTGTCGGAACAATCGAATGGTAACTTGAAATGGGAGTGTACAGTCCTTTCTCCAGGCAACACAGAAGCAACTATTCCAGAGGATGCAGCAGCCAGTGCAAGGGGTCTAGATCTCAGCCCTCGAAGGGAAGGACTCTTCTATCCTCGAAGGGGTCTAGCTCTCAGCCCTAGAAGGTATGGACTCTTAGTCCTTCTCGATGGGCTCCAGCTCTAGGCCCTCGAAGGTATGGACTCTTCTATCCTCGAAGGGCTCAAGGTCTCAACCCTCGAAGGGGTCTAGCTCTCAGCCCTCGAAGGGGTCTAGCTCTCAGCCCTTGAAGGGAATAACTCTTCTATCCTCGAAGGGGTCCAGTTTCCCGCCCTCAAAGGGGATGTACTCTTAATATTCCTCGAAGGGCTCCATCTCTAAGCCCTCGAAGGGATAAACTCTTCTATCCTCGAAGGGGTCTAGCTCTCAGCCCTCAAAGGGATGTAATCTTCTATCCTCGAAGTGTTGAGCTCTCAGCCTTCGAAGGGATGAACTCTTTTATCCTCAAAGTGGTTGAGCTCTTAACCCTCAAAGGGATGGAGTCTTCTGTCCTTGAAGGGGTCCAGCTCTCAGCCCTCGAAGGGGTCTAGCTCTCAGCGCTTGAAGGGGATGACTCTTCTATCCTCGAAGGGGTTTATCTCTCAGCCCTCAAAGGGATGTAGTCTTCTTTCCTCAAAGGGGTTGAGCTCCTAGCCCTCAAAGGGATGGACTCTTGTATCCTCTAAGGGCCTAGCTCTTAGCCCTCAAAGGGATGTACTCTTATTTCATCGAAGGGGCCAAGTTCCTAGCCCTCGAAGAGATGGTGTCTTCTTTCTCCGAAGGGATCCAGGTCTAGGCCCTCGAAGGGAAGAACTGTTCTATCCTTGAAGGGGTCTAGGTCTCAGCCCTCGAAGGGGTCTAGGTCTCAGCCCTCGAAGGGGTCTAGGTCTCAGCCCTCAAAGGGGTCTAGGTCTCAGCCCTCAAAGGGGTCTAGGTCTTAGCCCTCGAAGGGGTCCAGGTTTCAGCCCTCGAAGGGGTCCAGCTCTCAGCCCTCAAAGGGATTAACTCTCAGCCCTCAAAGGGGTCTAGCTCTCAGCCCTCGTAGGGATGAACTCTTAGCCCTCAAAGGGGTCTAGCTCTCAGCCCTCGGAGGGAAGGACTCTTCTATCCTAGAAGGGGTCTAGCTCTCAGCCCTCGAAGGGATGGACTCTTCTATCTTCAAAGTGTTGAGCTCTCAGCCCTCGAAGGGATGGAGTCTTCTATCTTCAAAGTGTTGGGCTCTCAGCCCTCGAAGGGATGGACTCTTTTATCCTCAAAGGGGTCAAGTTCTTAGCCCTTGAAGGGATAGAGTATTCTATCCTTGAAGGGGTCCAACTGTCAGCCCTCGAAGGGGTCCAACTCTCAGCCCTCGAAGAGGTTTAGCTCTCAGCCCTCAAAGGGGAGGACTCTTCTATCCTCAAAGGGGTCTGGCTCTTAGTCCTCGAAGGGATGGAGTCTTCGTTCCTCAAAGGTTGAGCTCCCAGCTCTCAAAGGGATAGAGTCTTGTATTCTTGAAGGGGCCGAGCTCTCAGCCCTTGAAGGGATGTACTCTTCTTTCCTCGAAATGGTCGAGCTCCTAGCCCTCGAAGGGATGGAGTCTTCTTTCCTCGAAGGGCTCCAGCTCTAGGCTCCCGAAGGGAAAGACTCCCCTTGAAGGGGTCTAGCTCTCAGCCGTCGAAGGGGTCTAGCTCTCAGACCTAGAAGGGATGGACTATTCTATCCTCGAAGGGTTCTATCTCTCAGTCCTCGAAGGGAAGGACTCTTCTATCCTTGAAGGGGTCTACCTCTAAGCCCTCGAAGGGGTCCAGCTCTCAGACCTCAAAGGGAAGAACTCTTGGATCCTCAAAGGGATGAACTCTCAGCCATCGAAGGGGTCCAACTCTCAGCCCCCGAAGGGGTCTATCTCTCAGCCCTCGAAGGGAAGGACTCTTCTATCCTCGGAGGGGTCTAGCTCTCAGCCCTCCAAGGGATGGACTCTCAGTCCTCGTAGGGGTCCAGCACTAAGCCTTCGATGCGGTCTAGCTCTTAGCCCTCGAAGGGAAGGACTCTTTTATCCTCGAAGGGGTCTAGTTCTCAGCCCTTGAAGGGGTCTATCTTTCAGCCCTCGGAGGGTTCCAGCTCTCAGCCCTCAAAGGGAAGGACTCTTCTATCCTCGAATGGGTCCAACTCTCAGCCCTCGAAGGGATGGACTCTTCTACCCTCGAAGGGGTCTAGCTCTCAGACTCTGAAGGGATAGACTCTCAGTCCTCGAAAGGGTCCAGCTCTCAGCCCTCGAGGGTCCAGCTCTCAGCCCTTGAAGGGGTCCAGCTCTAAGCCCTCGAAGGGAAGGACTCTTCTATCCTCGAAGGGGTCTAGCTCTCAACCCTTGAAGGGATGGACTCCTCTATCTTTGAAGGGTTCTAGCTCTTAACCCTTGAAGGGATGGACTCTTCTATCCTTGAAGGGGTCTAACTCTCAGCCCTCTAAGGGATGGACTCTCAGTCCTCCTCGAAGGTCTCCAGCTCTAGGCCCTTGAAGGGATGAACTCTTCTAGCCTCGAAGTGGTCTATCTCTCAGCCCTTGAAAGGATGAAGTCTTCTATCCTCAAAGTGTCAAGCTCTAAGCCCTCGAAGGTATGGACTCTTTTATCCTCGAAGGGGTCGAGCTCTCACCCCTCGAAGGGATGGAGTCTTTTGTCCTCGAAGGGGTCCAGCTGTCATCCCTCGAAGGGGTCCATCTCTCAGCCCTCGAAGGAGTCTAGCTCTCAGCCCTCGAAGGGGAGGGCTCTTCTATCCTCGAAGGGGTCTAGCTCTTAGCTCTCGAAGGGATGGCGTTTTCTTTCCTCAAAGGTTGAGCTCCTAGCCATCGAACAGATGGAGTCTTGTATCCTTGAAGGGACCGAGCTCTCAGCCCTCGAAGGGATGTACTATTCTTTCCTCAAAGGGGTCGAGCTCCTAGCCCTCGAATGGATGGAGCCTTCTTTCCTCGAAGGGCTCCAGCTCTAGGCCCTCAAAGGGAAGGACTATTTTATCCTCGAAGGGGTCTAGCTCTCAGTCCTCGAAGGGGTCCAGCTCTCAGCCCTTGAAGGGATGGACTTTTCTATCCTCGAAGGGGTCAAGCTCTCAGCTCTCGAAGGGAAGAACTCTTCTATCCTCGAAGAGGTCTACCTCTAAGCCCTCGAAAGGAAGGACTCTTGTATCCTCAAAGGGATGAACTCTCAGCCGTCGAAGGGGTCCAACTCTCAGCCCTCGAAGGGAAGGACTCTTCTATCCTCGAAGGGGTCTAGTTCTCAACCCTTGAAGGGAAGGACTTTTAGTCCTTGAAGGTGTCCAACACTCAGCCCTCGAAAGGGTTTAGCTCTTAACCCTCAAAGGGAAGAACTCTTCTATCCTCGAAGGGGTCTAGTTCTCAGCCCTCGAAAGGGTCCAGATCTCAACCCTCGAAGGGGTCTAGCTCTCAGCCCTCGAAGGGTTCCATCTCTCAGCCCTTGAAGGGAAGGACTCTTATATCCTCGAATGGGTCCAGCTCTCAGCCCTCGAAGGGATGGACTCTTCTACCCTCGAAGGGGTCTAGCTCTCAGCCCCTGAAGGGATGGACTCTCAGTTCTCGAAGGGGTCTAGCTCTCAGCCCTCGAGGGGTCCAGCTCTCAGCCCTCGAAGGGGTCTAGCTCTCAGCCCTCGAAGGGGTCCAGCTCTCAGCCCTCGAAGGGAAGGACCCGTCTATCCTGGAAGGGGTCTAGCTTTCAACCCTTGAATAGATGGACTCTTCTATCCTTGAAGGAGTCCAGCTCTCAGCCCTTCAAAGGGGTCCAGTTCTCAGCTCTCGAAGGGATGGACTCTCAGTCCTAGAAGGGATGGACTCTCAGTCCTTGAAGGGTTCCAGCTCTCAGCCCTCGAATGGATGAATTCTCAGCCCTTGAAGGGGTCTAGTTCTCAGCCCTCGAAGGGGTGTATTTATAGCTTCAATTAAAACTCTTTTAACATTCCTATACAATTTCTATAATTTTTTACCAAGCTCACCGCGCAATGGTGTAGCCACACTAGTATATTTCAATGAATTATTTTCCAATCAAAGTGGCTAAAGTTTTTAGTCGCTTATCTATATTGATATGTGAACAAATCAAAGAGAATTAAACCGGGCAACAAGCTCAGTAAGAGCTTCAAATTAGAAAACAAAGCAGTTGTTCATAGAGAGAATGAGGGAAAATTTTCTAATTGTATTAACTTACCAAATGAAAGGGTTACAATTTGTTTATATACACAAGCAGACACTAACTCTTTCACTAACTAACCAACTAATGAGCTAAGCAAGTTGTCTAACTAACCAAACAGAAAACTACTCTACAAATCTATACAAAGTGTTGAGCCAAAAACTGATACACCGACTTGGCTTTGGTGCCAAAATTGATCAGGGCCTTTTTGAGCTTGATTATGAGTTTCCGAGTGTGGATGGTTGGCCTTCGATGCTGCCTCTATGTCTCCTGAATCCAAAAAATCCCCCATATAATCCTTCACCCCCCTCAAGATGAGGATTGGCTGAGAAACAAAATCCCATCTTTAAAAGGAGAGGTTGAACAATAGCAGGAGAGAGAAACTACGAAATTCATCAGCCAACTGAGACTTAAAGAAAACATGCAGAAGATCTATAAAGCCATCATTGTAGGCATCTCACATAATGGAAATATATTTAAATATGCTTAGTCCTTTCATGAAAATCTGGAATTTAAGTGATGTGTAAGGTAGCAATGTTATCACATTTCAAAGGAATTGGAAGCACAAACTGATGCTGCAAATCAGTGAGGAGAAACGTGATCCATTCAAGCTCAGAAATAGTCATGGACATGGCCCTATATTCAGACTCAACAAAGGACTTGCTGACTGTGTTTTGCTTCTTAGATTTCTAAGAGATCAAAGAATCTCCTAAAACGATGCAATAACCTGTGATAGATCTTCTAGTCAATTTGCAGGTGTTCCAATCTGCATCACAATAGGAAGATAAGGTTTGAGAGGATGTTGCAAAGAAGAATAAGCCATGAGTGGGGAATCTCTTTAAATATTTGGCTATATGAAGAGAAACTTTCCAATGATGATCAGTTGGCTTTTGGACAAAATGACTCAACTGATGCACAGAAAAAGTGATGTCTGGCCTAGTGTAGGATAGATAAATCAGCCTTCCAATTAGCTTCTTGTAAGGGTTGGGATGAGGTAGCAAAGGGGAATAACAATATTCAATCTGCCAAGAAGGTGGCAATGGAGAAGCCACTGCATTACAGTTATTCAAATTAAGATCAGTGAGCAAATTAGTTATGTACTTAGCTTGATTGAGGAAAATTCCAGCTTTAGATCTTGCTATCTCAATGCCTAAGAATTATTTTGCATATCCAAGATCCTTGATGGTGAAAAGATCATTCAAATAGTTCTTAAAGACATGAATTTCATCCTCTGAATCCCCAACAATGAGGACATCATAAGCATAAATCGACAGGATGACACTAAACTGAGCAATCTACTTGATGAATAGGCAATGATCATGCTTTGAATGCCTGAATCCATACAAGATCAAATGCTTAGTGAACTCAGCATTCCATTTTCTACAAGCCTAATCAGACCATATAATGATCTTCTGAGCCTGCACACTTCACCTGGCAATGCTTTGTGATAACCCTGTGGTGGTGTCATATATAGTTTTTCAGTGATATAGCCATGTAAAAAGGAAGTATTGATGTCCATCTGATATAAATACCAGCTCTTCAAAGAAGTTAGTGTGAAAAGCAATCTAATTGTAACTTTTTTGGTAACTGGAGAGAAAGAATCAAAGTAATCAATTCCTTAAATCTGTGAGAAACCTTTTGCCACTAATCTTGCTCTATACCTTTCAACAGATCCATCTGCTTTGCATTTGACCTTAAAACCCTACTTATAACCAATAGGTCTCTTTCCTGCAAGAAATTGAACTAAATCCCATGTGTGATTAGATTCAAGAGCATTTAGTTCATCCTGCATAGCCTTAACCCAATGCTGATTACTACATGCTTGTTTATATGATTGAGGTTCATGAATTCCCATTAGTTGTGACATAAAACTCATATGTTTAGAAGAGAAAATGTGAATACAGACATCAGAAGCTAATGCACTATTAACAACAAAGTCATTTGTCCAACCAGGTTTAGATCTAATCCTTGTACTTTGTCTAGGAGGGACAGAAATGTGTATCATTCCTAAAAAGACTCAAATGAGTATTGGGAGAAGGATTTTCATGAACCTGTGATGGATATGGACTGGAGTGTGTGGGATCATCATGATCATGAGGAGGAAAAATATTCCATTGAGTATTGATTGGATCATAAAAGAGGTTCTAATCTAGTACATCTGTGAAAGTATCAATTTCAGATGGAGAGATAGGAAGCATGCCTTTATTATGATCATGACTGGAATGGTGAGATGTGGAATCATAGTTTTTAGAGGGAAAAATATTGTTATAGAAGATAACATTTCTAGTAACAAAGAATCTTTTACTTAGAAGATCAAACAACTTATATCCTTTATGAGTAGCTGAATATCCTATGAAAACACATGGAACTGATCTTGGACTAAATTTGTGTTTATGTGGGCTAAGATTTGTTGCATAACATAGAGAACCAAACACATGCATTTTGGTGATGTTGGGTGCTTTATGGAAGATAATTCATAAGGTGATTTCCAGTTTAAAACTGAAGAAGACAATATGTTCAAAATGTAGGTGGATGTAATGACCAATTCTCCCCAAAAGTGAAAAGGGAGATTGGATTGATGCATGAGGGCTCTAGCTATTTGTTTGATGACTTCAGGTTGAAATGATCTCTTGTTCAAAATATACAGAAACTATTGCTTTCATTTGCAATGCCTTACATTGTGTTGGTCATGTGGTCCTGTAGGATGTACACATTATGATAGAAAGTGAGATAAACTTGAGACTCTTGGGAAATCCTTTGCACTGAAAGAAGATTAAACTTGAAGCTTCTAACAAACAAACAGTTCACAAGTTTCAGTTGATTATTCAGTTTGATAGATCCTATGGCATCTATGGAGACTTTTGAATGATCTGGAAAGAGTATTGGAGATTTATAAGTGACTGAATGAAGAGTTTCTAACAAAGATAGATTAGTACACATATGTGAAGTAGCACCACTATCAAGAATCTAATAATAAATCTCAAAACAAGAAGAAGTAGTAGCATAGTGAGTTATAAGACTTCCGGCAAAGTCAAGATGAGGAAAGTTGATCATATCTCTCGAATCTTTTCCTTGCTCCTTTGTCTTTCTTTCATCAGTTTACCAAACTCCATTTGGATCATGCTTGCTATCATTGCCTGCATATTTCCCACTCCTTTTTTTCTCCATTTAAAAAAAACTCCAAGTGCAGCCAGCTCAGTTTCATTTTCAAAACTTGAAGAATTAGCAGCATTTGCATAGGACTTCCCTTTCACCTTACTTGCATCTGGCCACCCTTTTGGATATCCATTCAACTTGAAGCAAGAATCCTTTAGTGTCCATTTCTGTGGCAATAATCACATTTCAACAGCTTCTTTACCTCTGTATCCTTCTTCTTTTGGCCAAATTTTCCTGCATAATTTTGACCTGATCCTTGCCGTACTAACATTGCAGCTGACTGATTCAAGTTTTTGATCATATTGCTCTGCACACTCCTTTGTAGCTCTTTCTTATTGAACAGAGAATATGCCTTTCCAACTGTAGGCAAAGGATCCATCACAAGGATCTGATCTCTTAGAGCATTATACTCATCATTCAATCCAGACATGAAATGCTGCAATCTGTCCTGGTTAGCCTGCATCTCTAGCTTAGCATAAAAACCCCAATTGCACTCATAATGATAACAAGTGCATTTCAGCCTTGGCCTAATCACATCAATGTGATTCCAAATTTATTTCAAATTAGAGAAGTACTGATCAATTGAATCAGTACCTTGCTTAGTTTCTGCTCGATTAGTCATCAATTGGTAATACAGAGGTTCATGACTCACTGCATACCTTTCTTCAACCTCCTCCCATAGCTTCTTCGCATCAGCTTGAAAGGTAAAACTCCCCGTAATGTCTCTGCTAATCGAATTCCTAATCTACGAAACAATTGTTGAATTAGCCTTCATCCAGATCTGAAGCACTGGAGAATTTGCAGCAGGTTTTGGAACTTCTCCAATGATGAACTTCAACTTTCCTCTAGCTGAAAGTGCAGTGATCATAGCTTATCTCCAAATCACGTAGTTTTTCTTTGTCAGCAGATCAGAGACAGTCACAAGGCTCGCATGATCTGAAGACGTGAGCATTAGTGGATCATCTGGCTTGATTCTTACAAAGCTATCAGTATCAGCAATATGAGGATCATTTTCTCTTTCACCATTTACTGATCCAGTGCTCATTCTTGAGCAAAAGAATCAAGGATTCAGAAAGGTTTTCAAAAGTATTGGATCAAGAGCCTAGAGCTCTGATACAATGAACAAATAAAAAATAATTAAACTGGGCAATTAAGAGCTTCAATTTTTTTTAAAAAAAGAAGAAAATAAGGATGTTTATTATGGAGAGAATGAGGGGAAAGTTTCCAATTATATTAACTTACCAAATGAAAGGGTTACAACTTGTTTATATACACAAGCAGGCACCAACTGTCTAACTAACAACTAATGTGCTAAGTAAGTTGTCTAACTAACCAAACATAAAACTATTCTATAATGCTATACAAAGTGTTGAGCCAAAAATGGATCCACCGACTTGGATTTGGCGCCAAAACTGAACAAGGCCTTTTGAGCTTGATTTTGAGTTTCTGAGTGTGGATGAATGGCCTTGGATGCTGCCTCTATGTCTCTTAAATCCACCAAATCCACCATATAATCCTTCAATATGTCCTGTAAAGTCTAGATTTATCTAGTTGGCAATTTATGGAAATTATACAAATATGGTATTATTGAGTTGCAACATCAAAGAAGGAATTTTGGTGAAATAAGGAAAGGTTGAAGACTGAATTCGAGAAGTATACATCTCGTCCAAGTTGTATTTGAGTTGGAGAATATATCAGTTCCTATATATGTGGGATTAGATTAATGTTATGGAATTGAATTAACGGATGAGCATATACGGATGAGAATATACGGATGAGAATATACGGATGAGAATAGTTCTGCCAAGGATGATTTACAGAAAAAGAAGACAGAATATTATGGTATTTGTGAGTTATGGAAATCTAAATATTCTGCTATATGTTTAGGCGTTTGAAGTATAGTTGATTTATTGAAAATATCTATAAATATGGAGTTGTTATTATCGAATATATGGAGATATTGATATAAGGAAAATCCCTTTATTTATGGGATTTGGATATGCTTCAAGAAGCAGATTTGGAATAAAAAATATTATGGAGATAATCATGGAGAATTTAGATCTGCTCATAGACTATATATAGAGAACAAACATGGCTGCATTATTTACGGATTTAATAGAAAAAATCTGCACACAGGTTTTTTATCTTTCGAGAATTGCAAAGAGCCAGAATTCTGTGTTCCAACACACGAACCTGCTGCACAAAGTTCAGAATCATATGCCTTAATTCCTCGGGAGATGGATATCCAGTGTCGACGAGTTTCGAGGTCAGAGGGAGTCTGATCAAGGTGGATCGATAGCAAGGGGAGCTTGCAGGATTCACGTTATAGTTAGATAAGATAAGTATAATTGTATGGTGTACTTTGTACTGTATCTTTCTGATTAGTGGATTCATTCTGAACTGGGCCAGGTGCCGCAGATGTAGGTGGATTTCACCGAACTGCGTAACCAAGTCTTGTGTCTTTTATGCTTTACTTTATTGCATACTTGGTTAGATAGGTTATGTTGGAACACAATAGTGATAATTGAATTAATTAGGTAAAACGAAATTTCAATTGGTATCAGAGCTTGGTCACTTATTATTCCCTTGGTTGTGTCAAGGAAAGTGTGATTTGGTTTTACCAATGGCGACCAGAGAAGGAGCTTCTGTGTCTCGGCCACCACTGCTGGAAGGAACAAATTACAACTACTGGAAGGCTCGCATGCGGGTGTTCATAAATTCACTGGATGAATTGAATTGGTACTATGTTAAAACAGAATGGAAACCCCCTGTTGTTGGAAGTTCTGAAGGAGGAGAACCTAAGCCTAAAGAGTCGTGGACACCAGGTGAAAGAATGGGAAGCTTGGCGAACTCCAGAGCATTAAATGCCATATTTACTGCAGTAGATCAAGATTAATTCAAACTTATCTCTACATGCCAACAAGCAAAGAATGCATGGGATATCCTACAAACTGTACATGAGGGGACAAGTCGTGTACGTGAATCCAAACTGCAGATGCTGGCTACAAAGTTTGAGGAACTGAAGATGGAGGAGGATGATACTATTTCTATATATAATGGGAAACTCAGAGACATCTCCAATATGGCGTATCAACTTGGGAAAGTTTACAAGGAAACAAAATTGGTGAAAAAGGCCTTGAGATCTCTTCCTAAAATATTTGCTATGAAAGTTGCAGCAATAGAAGAAGCAAGAGATGTAGCCACCATGACCTTGGATGAACTAATGGGATCACTACAGACCTATGAGATGATAATGCAACAGCATGCAAAGAAATTCCAGAAGGAGTTGGCCTTCAAATCCTCTTCATCAAGGGTCATCCATGAAATTGATAGTGATGATGGAATTGAAGAACTTGCTCCTATCACCAAGAGTTTATCAAGAATGCTGAAGAATATGGTAAACAAGAATTCACAAGAAAGATCTGGAGGGAATAAAAATTGTCCTCAAGATTTTGGCAATCGTGGAACTCGGATGGAATAAGGAAGTCAGCAATTCTCTAGAAACCAAAGTGGTGAAGGAAGGCAGTTTGAAAGAATTCAATGTTAAGAATGTGGAGGATATGGCCACATCCAGGCTGAATGTGCTAATACCCTAAAGAAGCAAGGAAAACCATACAACACCTCACAGAGTGAAGATGATGAAGAAGACGAAGGGGAACTTACAAGCAATTATATGGCATTTGGAGCAAAATTTCACGGTGGATCAGATTAGGTATGTTCCAACATGTCAGAGAAAGACGAAGCTGTATGTTCCAACATAGGTTCTGATGACACGTCCAGTGATGATGACGGACTAGTTGTGAGTGATGAAGATATCTACAGTACATATGAGCAAATCTATGCCATGTGGCTTCAAGTTGTTGATACAAATAGAGTGTTGAAGGAAGAGAAAAATCATCTGGGCGAGAAGGAGAAGGAGTTCCGAGTTTTAGTTGGTAAACTCAGAAGAGAGATTGAAGAGTTAAATTTGAATCTAAGCTCAACAACTAAGAGAGCTGAGATGGCCGAAGAAGCTATTACCAAGTTAAACACTGGAACGGCGAAACTTGATGACATTCTGATCATGGGAAAAAACTTTGGAGATCAACATGGAATCGGGTTTGACAATTCATCTGGTAGCAAGGTCAATCTCAAGTCGAAGTTTCAAGGGGTAAAAAGAAAATTTATCAAGACTCGTCAAAGGAAACCTCTCATCTGTAGCTACTGCATGTATCAAGGTCATACAGGGGAACAATGTCGAAAACTACTCAGAGATATCATGATAGGGCAACAACTCTCAGTATGTTCCAACATAGACGATGTCCAGCGATAAAAAATGGTCAAAAAGGTATGGGTTGTTAAATGCACAAGTACTTGCCTTTTTGCTCATATGTTTCCAATTGCACATTCTAGAGACTCGTGGTACTTTGATAGTGGTTGCTCTGGCCACATGACTGGAACTCAGGAATTACTAACAAACATCCAGCCATATGATGGTGGTTTTGTTACGTTTGGCGATGGAAATAGGAGTCGAGTGGTTGGAAAAGGTGAACTGCATAATGAAGGATTCCCTGCATTCACTGGTGTTTTGTTGGTGGAAGACCTAAAGTCTAATCTCCTAAGTATTAGCCAGCTATGTGATGATAATATGACCGTGGAATTCCATAAGGAAAAGTGCATAGTGAAACAAGGAAACAACAAAGTGCTTACTGGTATTCGGTCATCAGAAAAATGTTACTTATTGGAACAAGAAGTGAACTGCTACAATGTCAAATGTGATGAAGTAGATCGTACGGCTGACCATGTTCCAACATTGGTTGATTTCTCAGATCAGGGACGTAATGATGTTGGAACATCAGATGAGATTAATCTTAACGATGAAGCTGGTGACACTTATATCTTCAACAATATTGGAACATCGTCCTCTCCAGAACTCTCCCATGTTCCAACATCAATGCATGTTGAATCAAACAGAAGAAGGACTCGATCGATCCCTCAAATTAATTATAGGGAACTTGCTGGCTTACAATGGTTTCCCTCCCTTATTGAACCCAGTGATAATAAAGCAAGATTAGTTGCTCAAGACCACACTCAGGATGAAGGAGTTAATTTTGATGGGACATTCACATCCGTTGCCAGGTTTGAATCTATTCGCATTCTCCTTGTTATGGCGTGCACTATGAATTTTATGATGTACCAAAAAATTGTCAAGAGTGCTCCCCTACATGATGTGGTTAATGAGGAAGTATATCATCGACTCAAGAAGGCTTTGTATGGACCAAAACAAGCACCATGGGCGTGGTATAAGCGACTCACAACCTTTCCTATTCAGAAAGGTTCTCGTCGAGGGGGAGAAAATCGCATCTTGCTTGTTTTTCTTCAGCAAGATTTTGTGGCTTTGATGCAAGCCAAATTGCAGATGAGTATGTTGGGAGTATTTGTAATAATTCAGGATGATCTTAAGGAATGTCACTTGAATGAAGTCAAAAGGATAATTTGGGTTGAGAGAAAAGCTGTGGTAGCCTATGTTCCAGCATCGAAACCATTTGCAGACATTTTCACAAAGCCGTTGGACACTGCTACTGTTGAGCTCCTCAGACAACACTTAGGTGTTTATCAGATTTGAGGTATTTCTTTAAAGCTTTTATTTAGTTGTAGAAGTTTTGTTTATTTATTTTGTGTACCAAAAATTAGAAAAATACAAAAAAATTAGAAAGAAGAAAAAGGTGAAAAAATGATGGTCGAATATATTAGAAAGATGGTTCTTCCTAGTATTCTAGTTTATGATGATGAGGAGTTGGAAGACAGTGATTCTGGTCATGTTCCAACATAGAGTATGAAGACAGGTTGAGAAGATGTGGAAATGGATTAGAGAATTCAGATGTTCAAACATCAGTAACTGTGGCTGGAGAAGATTATGATCTGGATAGTGAACAAGTCTATGTTCCAACACCAGATAGGGGAGAAAGTACTGATAAAGTGAAGGAAGCTGAGTAGGTGATGTGTTGATTCGGAAGCCTTGAAGGGATCTTATGTTCCAATATAGAGAAAGCGGGTGAAGCTGAGAGTTGTTATGTTCCAACATCGGTGACTGATGTTCCAACACAAGGTGAGCAGATTATTGAAGGCACTTCTGATCAAACTGCCTGAGGGATATAATCTTAGCTGAAAGGACAACTGATCTGGGTGTATATGAGGAGTGTGGATTTACAGCTTACCTGGACTATTTGGGTCTGAAGACTGCTACCTCAATCTACAAGGAGTACAACCGAGAGATTGTAGAAGAATTCTATGGGAGGCAACATTGATCCAAATTTTGAGTGGTACAATGGTGTGAAGTTGTGAGCTCAATCCATTTAGATGGTAGGTTTGGAGGAAGAAAATGCCAGATTAGATGAGGCACAGATAGCTGCTCCTGAAGAGGTTTACATGTTCTGTTATGGCTATGTTCCAACATACGCCAGATATTTGCTTCAGGGGGAGCTGCATTTAATGGAGATTCTGGTTTTCTGTATCTATTGAGTTTGGCATATTTATGTTCCCAAGGGGGAGATGTTTTGGATTTCTTGGATGACTTAATTGGCTTTGTTGGGTTGATGTTCCAACATGATCATTATTCCTGGATGTTGAGGGAATCTGGAATTCAGGGGGAGATGTTATGTTTCTATGTTCCAACATCCAGAGTTGTTTTCAAGGTTGATGTCTTTATTTGCATAAGCTCCTGTGATGAAATGCCAAAAGGTGATTGGTATACAAAATGCCAAAGGGGGAGATTGTAAAGTCTAGATTTATCTAGTTGGCAATTTATGGAAATTATGCAAATATGGTATTATTGAGTTGCAACATCAAAGAAAGAATTTTGGTGAAATAAGGAAAGGTTGAAGAATGAATTCGAGAAGTATACATCTCGTCCAAGTTGTATTTGAGTTGGAGAATATATCAGTTCATATATATGTGGGATTAGATTAATGTTATGGAATTGAATTAACAGATGAGCATATACGGATGAGAATATACGGATGAGAGCAGTTATGCCAAGTATGATTTATAGAAAAAGAAGACAGAATATTATGGTATTTGTGAGTTATGGAAATCTAAATATTCTGCTATATGTTTAGGCGTGTGAAGCATAGTTGATTTATGGATATAAATATGGAGTTGTTATTATCGAATATATGGAGATTTTGAGATAAGGAAAATCCCTTTATTTATGGGATTTGGATATGCTTCAAGAAGCAGATTTAGAATAGGAATATTATGGAGATAATCATGGAGAATTCAGATATGCTCATGGACTATATATAGAGAAAAAACACGGCTGCATTATTTACGCATTTAATAGAAACAATCTGCACACAGATTTTTTATCTTTCGAGAATTGCAAAGAGCTAGAATTCTGTGTTCCAACACACGAACCTACTGCACAAAGTTCAGAATCATATGCCTTAATTCCTCGGGAGGAGGAGATCTAGCGTTGACGAGTTTCGAGGTCAGAGGGAGTCTGATCAAGGCGGATCGATAGCAATGGGAGCTTGCAGGATTCACGTTACAGTTAGATAAGATAAGTATAATTGTATGGTGTACTTTGTACTGTATCTTTCTGATTAGTGGATTCATTCTGAACTGGGCCAGGCGCCGCAGATGTAGGTGGATTTCACCGAACTGCGTAACCAAGTCTTGTGTCTTTTATGCTTTACTTTATTGCATACTTGGTTAGATAGGTTATGTTGGAACACAGTAGTGATAATTGAATTAATTAGGTAAAACCAAATTTCATGTCCTCTTGACCAAAGTTAACCACGTATTCACAAATTTGTGCTCAGATCGATTATCAATTCTATTTAAGAATGAACTTAAGGATTTTGAATTAGAGGTCACGTTTGGATACCTGAAC
The DNA here is from genome assembly GCA_037428765.1 of Rubia yunnanensis. Lineage (NCBI taxonomy): Eukaryota > Viridiplantae > Streptophyta > Magnoliopsida > Gentianales > Rubiaceae > Rubia > Rubia yunnanensis. The sequence continues at coordinate 90,894,428 of CM075068.1, forward strand.
ATAGAAACGGAAATTGGTTTTACCTAATTAATTCAATTACCACTACTGTGTTCCAACATAACCTATCTAACTAAGTATGCAATAAAGTAAAGCATAAAAGACACAAGACTTGGTTACGCAGTTCGGTGAAATCCACCTACATCTGCGGGGCCTGGCCCAGTTCAGAATGAATCCACTAATAAGAAAGATACAGTACAAAGTACACCATACAATTATACTTATCTTATCTAACTATAACGTGAATCCTGCAAGCTCCCCTTGCTACCGATCTGCCTTGATCAGACTCCCTCTGACCTCGAAACTCATCGACGCTGGATCTCCTCCTCCCGAGGAATTAAGGCATTAGATTCTGAATTTTGTGCAGCAGGTTCGTGTGTTGGAACACAGAATTCTGGCTCTTTGCAATTCTCGAAAGATAAAAAATCTGTGTGCAGATTTTTCTATTAAGTCCGTAAAAAATGCAGCCGTGTTTGTTCTCAATATATAGTCCATGAGAAGATCTGAATTCTCCATGATTATCTTCATAATATTCCTATTCCAAATCTGCTTGTTGAAGCATATCCAAATCCCATAAATAAATGGATTTTCCTTTTCTCAATATATCCCATATATTTGATAATATCACTCCATATTTGTAGGGATTTTCCATAATTCAACTATGCTTCCATACGCCTAATATATAGAAGAATATTCAGATTTCCATAAATCACAAATATCATAATATTCTGTCTTCTTTTTTCGTAAACACCTTGGCGTAAATATACTTATCCGTATATTCCAACATACGAATATTGCACACATGAATATTTCATCTCCAATTCTGATACGCATGAAGTCTTGTACAAATGTAGTTCCTTCTCCACATAATATTCTGATTACAATCAAATCTATTGGAGATAAGAATTACCAAATCTAATCCCTTTAAGTAAGGAACCAGAATATCTCATCCAACTCAAATACAACTTGGACTAGATGTGTCCTTCTCGGATTCAGTCTTCAACCTTTCCTTATTGCACCAAAATTTCTTCTTTGATGTTGCAACTCAATAATACCATATTTGTGTAATTTCCACAAATTGCCAACTAGATAAATCTAGACTTTACAATCTTCCCCTTTGGCATTTTTTGGACCAATCACCTTTTGGGATTTCATCACAAGAGCTTATGCAAATAAAGACATCAACCTTGAAAACCACTCTGGATGTTGGAACATAGAAACATAACGTCTCCCCCTGAAATCCGCATTCCTTCAACATCCAGGAATAATAAGAATGTTGGAACATCAACCCAGCGGAGCCAATAAAGTCATCCAAGAAATCCAAAACATCTCCCCCTTGGGACCATAAACATGCCAAACGCAATAGACACAGAAAACCAAAATCTCCATTAAATGCAGCTCCCCCTGAAGCAAATATCTGGCCTATGTTGGAACATAGCCATAACAGAACCTTTAAACCTCTTCAAGAGCAGCTATATGTGTCTCATCTAATCTGCAATTTTCTGCCTCCAAAACTTCATATTAATGGCCACAAACCTGGTAGTCGGTCTGATCCCTTATTTGATCAGACCACTCCCCTTGAGTGGTCACTGCGACTGAAATCCTCCAGTAATTTCTTGCTTCTCGTGTAAATTTTGTTGTACCACTCAAAAATCTAGATCAATGTTGCCTCCCATAGAATTCTTCTACAATCTCTCGGTTGGACTCCTTGTAGATTGAGGTAGCAGTCTTGAGACCCAAATAGTCCAGGTAAGCTGTAAATCCACACTCCTCATATACACCCAGATCAGTTGTCCTTTCGGCTAAAATTATATCTCTCATGGCAGTTTGATCAGAAGTGCCTTCAATAATCTGCTCACCTTGTGTTGGAACACAGTCACCAATGTTGGAACATAACAGCTCTCATTGCTTCAGAATCAACACATCTCCTACTCAGCTTCCTTCACTTCATCAGTACTTTCTCCCCATATCTGGTGTTGGAACATAGACTTGTTCACCATCCAAATCATAATCTTCTCCAACCACAGTTACTGATGTTTGAACAGCTGAATCTCTAATCCATGTCCACGCCCTCTCAACCTGTCTCCAAACTATGTGTTGGAACATGACCAACATCACTGTCTTCACACTCCTTATCATTATAAACCAGAATACCAGGAAGAACCACCTTTCTGACCATCATTTTTTTAACCTTTTTCATCTTTCTAATTTTTTTTGTGTTTTTCTAATTTTCTGTACACAAAATAAATAAACAAAACTTCTACTGCTAAATAAAAGCTTTAAAGAAATACCTCAAATCTGACAAGCACCTAAGTATTGTCTGAGGAGCTCAACCGTAGCAGTGTCCAACGGCTTTGTGAAAATATCCGCAATTGGTCTCGATGTTGGAACATATGCTACCACGACTTTTCTCTCAACCTGAATTCTTACAAATACTCCCATCATACTCATCTTCAATTCACCTTGCATCAAAGTCACAAAATCGTGTTCTTGAAAAACAAGCAAGGTGTGATCTTCTCCCCCTCGACGTGAACCTTTCTAAATAGGAAAGGTCGTGAGTCGCTTATACCACGCCTGTGGTGCTTGTCTTGATCCATACAAAGCCTTCTTGAGTTGATGATATACTTCCTCATTCACCAGATCATGTGGGGGAGAACTCTTGATAGCTTTTTGGTACATCGTAAAATTCATAGTGTAAGCCATAACAAGGAGAATACAAATATATTCTAACCTGTCAACAGAGGAAACAACAACGAGGGAGAGAAAATATTGAAGACCAGCAAGTTCCCTATAATTAACCCAAGGGATCGATCGACTCATTCTTCTGCTTGATTCAGCCTTTACCGATGTTGGAACATGGGATAGTTCTGGAGAGAACGATGTTCCAACATTGTTGAAGATATAAGAATCACTAGCTTTATCTTTAAGATCTATCTCATCCGATGCTCCAACATCATTACGTCCCTGATCTGAGAAATCAACCGATGTTGGAACATGGTCAGCCGTACGATCTAATTCATCACATTTGACACTGTAGTAGTTCACTTATTGTTCCAATAAGTAACATTTGTCTGATGACCGAATACCGGTAAGCACTTTGTTGTTGCCATGTTTTACTATGCACTTTTCTTTATGGAATTCCACGGTCATATTATCATCAAATAGCTGGCTGATACTCAGGAGATTAGACTTTAGGTCTTCCACCAAAAAAACACCAGTGAATACGGGGAATCCTTCAATATGCAGTTCACCTTTTCCAACCACTCGACTCTTCTTCCCATCGCCAAACGTAACAAAACCACCATTATATGGCTGGATGTTTGTTAGTAATTCCTGAGTTCCAGTCATGTGGCAAGAGCAACCACTATCAAAGTACCACGAGTCTCTAGAATGTGCAATAGGAGACGTGTGAGCAATAAGGCAAGTACTCGTGCGTTTAACAACCCATACCTTTCTGACCATTCTTGATCGCTGTACATCATCTATGTTGGAACATACTGAGAGTTGTCGCCCAGTCATGATATCTCTGAGCAGTTTTTGGCATCATTCCTCTGTATGACCTTGATACACGCAGTAGCTACAGATGAGAGGTTTCCTTTGATGGGCCTTGATAAACTTTCTTTTCACCTCTTGAACCTTTGACTTGAGACTGACCTTGCTCCCTGATAAATTGTCAAACCCAATTCCATGTCGATCTCCAAAGTGTTTTCCCATGATCAGAATGTCATCAAGTTTTGCCTTTCCAGTGTTTAACTTGGTAATAGCTGTTTCGGCCATCTCAGCTCTCTTAGTTGTTGAGCTTAGATTCAAATTTAATTCTTCAATCTCTCTTCTGAGTTCACCAACTAAAACTCGGAACTCCTTCTCCTTCTCGCCCAGATGATTTTTCTCTTCCTTCAACACTCTATTTGTATCAACAACTTGAAGCCACATGGCATACATCTGCTCATATGTACTATAGATATCTTCATCACTCACAAGTAGTCCGTTATCATCACTGGACGTGCCATCAGACCCTGTGTTGGAACATACAGCTTCATCTTTCTCTGGCATATTGGAACATACCTCAACTGATCCACTGTGAAATTTTGCTCCAAATGCCATATAATTTCTTTTAAGTTCCTCTTCGTCTTCTTCATCATCTTCACTCCATGAGGTGACATATGATTTTCCTTGCTTCTTTAGGGCATTAGCACATTCAGCCTGGATGTGACCGTATCCTCCACATTCTCGACATTGAATTCTTTCAGACATCTTTCCTTCACCACTTTGGTTTCTAGAGAATTGCTGACTTCCTTTGTTCCATCCGAGTTCCACGATTACCAAAATCTTGAGGACGATTTTTATTCCCTCCAGATCTTTCTTATGAATTCCTGTTTACCACCTTCTTCAGCATTCTTGATAAACTCTTGGTGATAGGAGCAAGTTCTTCAATTCCATCATCACTATCAGATTCATGGATTACCCTTGATGAAGACGATTTGAAGGCCACCTCCTTCTGGACTTTCTTTGCAGGCTGTTGCATTGTCATCTCATAGGTGTGTAGTGATCCCATTAATTCATCCAAGGTCATGGTGGCTACATCTCTTGCTTCTTCTATTGCTGCAACTTTCATAGAAAATCTTTTAGGAAGAGATCTCATGGCCTTTTTCACCAATTTTGTTTCCTTGTAAACTTTCCCAAGTTGATACGCCATATTGGAGATGTCTCTGAGTTTCCCATTGAATATAGAAATAGTATCATCCTCCTCCATCTTCAGTTCCTCAAACTTTGTAGCCAACATCTGCAGTTTAGATTCACGTACATGACTTGTCCCCTGATGTACAGTTTGTAGGATATCCCATGCTTTCTTTGCTTGTTGGCATAGTTTGAACTGATCTTCATCTACTGCAGTAAATATGGAATTTAATGCTCTGGAGTTCGCTAAGCTTCCCATTCTTCCACCTGGTGTCCACGACTCTTTAGGCTTAGATTCTCCTCCTTCAGAACTTCCAACAACAAGGGGTTTCCATTCTGTTTCAACATAGTACCAAGCCAATTCATCCAGTGAATTTATGAACACCCGCATGCGAGCCTTCCAGTGGTTGTAGTTTGTTCCTTCCAGCAGTGGTGGCCGACACACAGAAGCTCCTTCTCTGGTCGCCATCGGTAAAACCGGATCTCACTTTCCATGACACAACCAAGGGAATAATAAGTGACCAAGCTCTGATACCAATTGAAGTTTGGTTTTACCTAATTAATTCAATTACCACTACTGTGTTCCAACATAACCTATCTAACCAAGTATGCAATAAAGTAAAGCATAAAAGACACACGACTTGGTTACGCAGTTCGGTAAAATCCACCCACATCTGCGGGGCCTGGCCCAGTTCAGAATGAATCCACTAATCAGAAAGATACTGTACAAAGTACACCATACAAGTATACTTATCTTATCTAACTATAACGTGAATCCTGCAAGCTCCCCTTGCTACCGATCCGCCTTGATCAGAGTCCCTCTGACCTCGAAACTCATCGACGCTGGATCTCCTCCTCCTGAGGAATTAAGGCATATGATTCTGAACTTTGTGCAGCAGGTTCGTGTGTTGGAACACAGAATTCTGGCTCTTTGCAATTCTCGAAAGATAAAAAAATCCGTGTGCAGATTTTTCTATTAAGTCCGTAAAAAATGCAGCTGTGTTTGTTCTCAATATATAGTCCATGAGCAGATCTGAATTCTCAATGATTATCTCCATAATATTCCTATTTCAAATCTGCTTGTTGAAGCATATCCAAATCCCATAAATAAAGGGATTTTCCTTTTCTCAATATATCCCATATATTTGATAATATCAACTCCATATTTGTAGGAATTTTCCATAACTCAACTATGCTTCCATACGCCTAATATATAGAAGAATATTCATATTTCCATAAATCACAAATACCATAATATTCTGTCTTCTTTTTCCGTAAACACCTTGGCGTAAATATGCTTATCCGTATATTCCAATATATGAATATTGCACACATGAATATTGCATCTCTAATTCTGATACGCATGATGTCTTGTACAAATGTAGTTCCTTCTCCACATAATATTCTGATCACAATCAAATCTATTGGAGATAAGAATTACCAAATCTAAGCCCTTTAAGTAAGGAACTAGAATATCTCATCCAACTCAAATACAACTTGGACTAGATGTATCCTTTTTGGATTCAGTCTTCAACCTTTCCTTATTGCACCAAAATTTCTTCTTTGATGTTGCAACTCAATACTACCATATTTGCGTAATTTCCACAAATTGACAACTAGATAAATCTATACTTTACAGAAACTTTTTAACTCACTTATTTGTGAATTTTGTATAAATATATAAGTCTACTTGTAACAAAATTTGTATGAGCGTCTTCCAAAATTTTTTGTCAAACGATTCTGGCTTGTACCCTACACTCACAAAATGAATTTCATATTTTTTTTCAGTAGAATTAAAAAAAGAATGTTAACGACGTAATCGTACACAAGGGTTATGATGGTCTTCAATAACCACCAAAATATTCCTTCTATCTTCAATAGTTAGAGCAAAAATAATTCAATTCTCCAGCAAAGAAATAAAGAGAAAGTCTCAGACAGACTAACGGTTGGACTAATTATAAAATATCTCTTTTCAATTATTTTTACAGTTAAATTATAATTATTTATACATTATGATGCATTTTAAAAGGTTGTCAATGTTATTGGAACCTAGTTATAATAAATTAAAACAAATATTAAATCACCCCATTAGTTATAGCACTTATAAAATGGCTACGTCCAACGGTTAGTCGGTCTAAAATAAGAGTTTGTGAAGAAAAAAACTTAAAAAATTATTAAATTTAAGAAACAAAAGAAGAAGAAGATGAAAAAGGAGGTAAAAGAAAAATATAATGTATATTAGTATAAGAAAATTCTAATTCTGTCAGTATTTAGACATTCAAATAATATAATTAGAAGTGTGAAATTTAAATTTTAACAATTCTATTAACTAATCCAACAAAGAAATTTATAAAAGAAAATGAATTTCAATTCCATCTCCCAAACACACCCAACGAAACCCAACGAAACCCAACGAAAGATGAATGGATGAATGGATGAATGGATGAATGGATGGACCTCTTTTGTTTCCGTAAAATCAGGGACTTGAGGAAAAATAGAAAAAGAGTAAATTAAATTTGGGGTCGATTTAGAAATATTTATGACTCAGGATATATTTTATAATAAGTCCTAAAACTAGGGGACTAATATGCAATTTCATAAAATATTCATCTCCCTTATCCCTCTTCTGCAAACCCTAATAACTGTCTCCCTCCTCTGCCTCCAACCTTCAACCGCCATTATGCTCGCCTCTATTCTCACTGTTTTCGCCGTTTCCGGACCTCGCATCGTCCCTCCTCCGTTCTCGCCATCGTCAAGTTCTCTCATTCCCTCCATCTCCGGCCGCGATTCCGCTCGCTTGTTTCCGGTGAGGTGAGGTTGCTCTGAATTTTGGTTTGTTGCTCTGGTTCCAGTAAAAATCTGGTTGTAAGACACAAAGTTCAGCCAAATATTTGGGCCAAGAGTTTGGGCTGAAATTAGGTCCAAATTTTGGGCCTTAACACTATAATTCACATTTAAGTGATAAAACATCAAATTTAAAATAAATAACATCAACTAAAAATTTTAAACCATCAAATTAAATAATTATACTAAAATAGACATCAAAATAAAATAGTTAAACATCATATAAAAATTATTAAACACCAAATTACAAAATTAAAAATATAAAACAAACATTGTAAAACATCTTATTAAAATAAAATGAAAACATACATTCCACTGTTGTAACATTTGAAAAAAATATTTTGATGTTCCACTTCTATCCACCGATCTTATTATTTTTTTACATGATCATTTATAGATATAAAATGATACGTACCACTGTAAGTATATTACAGATGAACAAGACATAAAAATCATACACTAACAACTCAAAATCGAAGGACTTCATAGAATCATCACTGGCACTACAATTACATATAAAATTAGCATATAAAAGTTGCAAACTTTAATTTGAAGTTTTACGTTAACATGTAAAAATGTAAATCACCATAACTATCTAACCATCAAACATCATTCATTACAAAAGGATTCAAATGCCCTAAAAATCCGCTAACATAAAAACAGAAAAAATTCAAATTCAGGTAAAACATCAATTACAATCCAACGTCTCAACACTAACACTAACAATCAACCATCGAAACTGAAAAATCAATGTCAAAGAATACATCTTGAACAATCAAATTTTATTTTTTTCTCAACTTGTTTCTCTTCACGGCAAACTTTTTCACATACTTGTTTTCTCCTGCTAGTTTTGAATAGGACAACTCTCATACTCCATCAATGCAAAGATCAAAGGTCCACTCGATTCTCTAATCAATGGAACACAAAGCATGGTTCCTCATAGCATTTTTTTTTATTAATTCATCAATGGCATCTTAGAGCTCCGACATGGATAGTATTCCAGTGAAATAATATAAAACATCTGTTGGTATGCCTTGAATTTGGGCCGAATTGTGTTTTGGCCCAGTTTGTTAGGGTTTAGTGGAGACAATATATAAAGTGTCTCTCTTCTCTCTATAAACATTAATTCTGTTCTGCACTTAGATAGGTAGAAATCTGGCCAATTTCTTGGCGTCTGTAACCTGCTACCTATTATAGTGAATCTGTCTCCCGTGGATGTAGCCAAATTGGTGAACCACGTAAATCTTGTGTCTTGTTATTTTCGTTCATATTTTCTGTTCTTTCTCCATTCCGCACAACAAACTGGCATCAGAGCGGTTTCTTTTTCTGGCGATATCCGTAGTGGGTATATCGGATTCTGGGCTCATCAGATCGGGGCTGATCGGGGAGAAAGATGTCTGGGTTGAACGTGAAGATCGACAAGTTTACTAGGAGAAATAGTTTCAGTTTATGGCAGATCAAGATGCGAGCTTTGCTGAAACAGCAAGGTTTGTGGACTCCGCTGACGAAGGATTTCGGGAGTAGTTCTGGCGATGTTGTGAGTCTGGAAGAAAAGGCACACTCGACGATTATGCTTTGTCTCGCGGACGAAATCATCACTGAGGTCTCAGATCAGGAGACTGCTGCACAACTGTGGCTGAAGTTGGAGAGTTTGTATATGACGAAATCTCTAACCAACAAGCTGCTTCTGAAATAACGCCTCTTCGGTCTCCGAATGCAGGAATGTACACAACTCAGAGACCATCTAGAGAAATTGAATACTTTGTTATTAGAATTGCGAAATATAGATGTGAAAATTGAAGATGAAGATGCTGCTTTGATTTTGCTAGTTTCTTTACCACTTTCGTATGAGAATTTTGTTCAGTCATTTATTGTTGGTAAAGATTCTGTGTCTCTGGAGGAAGTAAGATCCTCTCTCCATAGTAGAGAGTTGCGACATAAGGCAAACAGTACAGGTACAGAAAGTCAGGCCACTGGCTTGTTTGCTAGTGACGGAAACACAAAAGGCAAGGAAATCGGTAATAAGAAGAAGGGCAAGAAGTCATCTTCAAAGGGTCCCAAGGCCAATGATGTTTGTAACTACTGTAAGGAGAAGGGGCATTGGAAAAAGGAGTGTCCGAAGAAGGCTAGTAAATCTGGGAGTACATCTGGTACTGCTGCTGTGGCTGAAGGGGATTTCAGTTCTGAAGATGATTTTGCTCTAGCTGTTACTGGGCAAAATAATCATTCTAATGCATGGTTTCTTGATTCTGGGGCATTCTACCATATATTCCCAAGGAGAGATTATTTCTCAACTTATGAGCAAGCTGAGGGCATCATTACTACGGCAAATGGTGTTGCGTGCAAGGTAGTTGGGATTGGTTCAATCAAGATCAGGACGCATGATGGTAGTTTCTGTACTTTGAACGATGTCAGGCATGTTCCATCGATGACAAAGAATCTGATTTCTCTTCCTACGTTGGATAGAAAGGGTTTCTTCTACTCAGGGAGTGATGGAGTTCTGTGTGTCTGCAAAGGTTCTAGGCTGGTTCTGAAAGGTGTTCTGCATGGTACTTTGTATTTTCTACAAGGTTCCACGGTTATGGATTCTGTTAATGTTGCATCTTCGGAGGTTCACCAGGATGATACGACTAAGTTATGGCATATGAGGCTTGGTCACATAGGTGAAAGAGGGATGCAGATTCTGTCGAAGTATGATCTTCTTGGTGGCCACAAGATCAAGAGCTTGGACTTCTGTGAGCATTGCGCTTTGGGAAGCATCACCGCAGCAAGTTTCCTAAGGCGATTCATAGAACAAAGGGCACATTGGATTACATCCATTCTGATTGTTGGGGACCTTCCCGAGTTGAGTCACTGGGAGGTCACAGGTACTTTGTTTCTCTGATTGATGATTACTCAAGGATGACTTGGGTTATCATGATGAAACATAAGAGTGAATCTTTCTCGAAGTTCAAGGAGTGGAAAGCTTTGGTGGAGAATCAGACTGGGAAGAAGATCAAGAGGCTTCGAACTGATAATGGGCTGGAATTCTGCTCGTCTGAGTTTGATCAGTTTTGTAAGGATGAAGGGATTGCTCGTCATCATACAGTCAGGAATACGCCACAGCAGAATGGCGTAGCTGAGCGGATGAATCAGACATTGCTGGCGAGAGCGAGGTGCATGCTCTCTAATACTGGTTTGGAAAGGAGATTCTGGGCAGAGGCGGTGAGTACAGCTTGTTACTTGATCAACCGCGGGCCTCACACAGGCATAGAGTGAAAAATACCTATGGAGTTGTGGTCAGGTAAAGTTGTTGATTACTCCAAGTTAAAAGTTTTTGGTTGTACATCTTATTATCATGTTAGTGATGGTAAGTTGGAGCCCCGAGCAAAGAAGGGTGTCTTTGTGGGTCATGGAGATGGAGTTAAAGGCTCCAGGATATGGTCTCCATCTGAGAAGAAGGTTATTCTGAGCAGGGACGTTGTTTTTGATGAAAATTCTTTGCTTAGATCTATGGTGAAGCCCACAGTTGTGCCAGAAACTAGTGGAGTTGATAAACAGGTGGAGCTTGAAGTCACTCAAGGTGAAAATGGATTGGAACAATTTGAGGTGAATCAAGAGCCACAGACAGAATCTGAGATACCAGAATCTCCACCACCAGATCCCCAACCATCAGGAGCTACAGTCCGTAGTTTAGCTCAGGACCGACCCAGGAGGGTTGGAGTTGGGGCGCCCAAGAGATATGGGTTTGAGGATATGGTGGGTTATGCACTACAGGTTGCTGAGGAGGTGGATACTCATGAGCCATCCACCTACAGAGAAGCTGTTTCAGGTACTGATGCTGACAAATGGCTTGCTGCAATGGGAGACGAGATGGAGTCTCTTCAGAAGAATCAGACATGGGATTTGGTTCAACAGCCTCAAGGGAGAAAGGTTATCACTTGCAAATGGGTTTTCAAGAAAAAGGAAGGGATATCACCTACAGAGGGAGTCAAGTACAAGGCTAGAGTTGTTGCTAGAGGTTTCAGTCAGAGAGAGGGAGTAGATTACAATGAGATTTTCTCACCAGTGGTCAGACACACTTCCATCAGGGTGTTGCTAGTTATAGTGACACATCAGGATTTGGAGCTTGAACAACTTGATGTGAAGACCGCTTTTCTACATGGAGAGTTGGAGGAAGAGATATACATGACTCAGCCAGATGGTTTCCAAGTTCCTGGCAAGGAAAAGTATGTTTGCAAGTTGAAGAAGTCTTTGTATGGACTTAAGCAGTCTCCGAGGCAGTGGTACAAGAAGTTTGACAGTTACATGCTTCAGCTGGGATATACGAGGTGTGCTTATGACTGTTGTATCTACTACAGCAGGTTGAGAGATGGGTCGTTCATCTATCTGGTGCTTTATGTAGATGACATGCTGGTAGCCGCAAAGAGTAAGCACGAGATTCAGAAGTTGAAAGGACTTCTTAGTGCTGAGTTTGAGATGAAGGATCTGGGTGCAGCTCGGAAGATACTAGGAATGGAGATTCTTAGGGATCGAAGTCACCGGAAGCTTTTCTTGTCACAGAAAGGCTACATTCAGAAAGTGTTGGCTAGGTTTGGCATGTCTACAGCCAAGCCTATAGACACTCCTAGTGCTGCAAATATTCATCTCACCACTATGTTTGCTCCTCAGTCAGACGAGGAGAAGGAGTATATGTCTCGGGTTCCTTATGCCAGCTCGGTGGGGAGCTTGATGTATGCTATGGTTTGCACGAGGCCAGATTTAGCACAGGCAGTCAGTGTTGTGAGCAGGTTCATGGGGCAACTGGGAAAGGAACATTGGCAAGCTGTGAAGAGGATTTTCAGGTATCTTAGAGGTACGTCTGATGTGGGTCTCATTTATGGAGGTGATATCGAGTGCTTAGTTACAGGCTACTCTGATTCTGATTATGCTGGTGATGTTGACACGAGGAGATCGATGACTGGTTATGTATTCACTTTGGGAGGTTCTGTGGTTAGTTGGAAGGCGACTTTGCAACCTACAGTGACATTGTCTACTACGGAAGCAGAGTACATGGCTCTGACAGAGGCTGCAAAGGAGGGAATATGGATGAAAGGGCTAGTTAGTGATCTTGGTCTACATCATGATCAGGCTACTGTGTACTGTGACAGTTTGAGTGCAATCTGCCTAGCCAAGGATCAGGGCCATCATGAGAGGACCAAGCATATTGATGTCAGATATCATTTCTTGAGGAGTGAGAGGAGAATCAGGGTGAAGAAAGTGGGAACTGCTGACAACCCCGCTGATATGTTCACCAAACCTGTTCCACATAGCAAGTTTCAACACTGTTTGGACTTGCTGAACATCAGAGCTGATTAGGTGCTCTATGGGCAGTCCCGGGAGTGGAGGGATAAGTTTGCTCATCTGGCACTGTAATGGTGCGTCTGGAGTTTCTGCTTTGAGGATTCAAGTCAAGGTGGAGATTTGTTGGTATGCCTTGAATTTGGGCCGAATTGTGTTTTGGCCCAGTTTGTTAGGGTTTAGTGGAGACAATATATAAAGTGTCTCTCTTCTCTCTATAAACATTAATTATGTTCTGCACTTAGATAGGTAGAAATCTGGCCAATTTCTTGGCGTCTGTAACCTGCTACCTATTATAGTGAATCTGTCTCCCGTGGATGTAGCCAAATTGGTGAACCACGTAAATCTTGTGTCTTGTTATTTTCGTTCATATTTTCTGTTCTTTCTCCATTCCGCACAACAACATCATATACAGTATTTAAAACATCAATATATGTAATTAAAACATCACAATAGCACATATAACATCACTAACAAATACATTGAGGAAAATCAAATACAATATTTAAAACATCAATCTCAAAATTTAAAAACATTAAATAGTACACACTAAAATATCAAAAGAACAAAACTGAACATCAGTTGCATACATAAATATGAAAACACCACAAGTATCAAAAAATGAAATTTAAAACATCACACCAACACACATAACAATACTTAGAGCTCAAACATGAAAGCTCAAAAGATAGAACATGAAATATCAACAACAGTATTAAAAAAGTCACATCTGCAAAATAACAAAATTTATATATCATCTTTCCTTCTCGATTACAGCAATAGTGGGCAAACATTCATAGACATCTAAGAAACAACAACACATAAATTAGCACAAATCATAACAAAACCCTAAGATATCACACACACAATCAAAACAACAAAACTGAACATCTATTGCACACTTAAAACACTACACACATCAAATACTGATATTGAATCATCACATCAACACAGATAACCAGTACTTAAAACCTAAACATGAAAGGTCAAACATAAGACCTGAAACATCAAAACAAATATTTAAAAAGTCACATCTGGAAAATAACAAAATTTACAGATCCTCTTTCCTTCTCGATTCCAGCAACAATGAGCATGCATTCTAAGACATCTAAGAAACAACAAAAACAACAACACAAAAATAATCACAAATCGTAACAAAACCCTAAGATGTCACACACACAATCAAAGCAACAAAACTGAACATCAATTGCACACTTAAAAAGCTACAAGCATCAAATATTGATATTAAATCATCACACTAACATAGATAAGCAGTACTTAAAACCTGAACATGAAAGATCAAACATAAAACTTGAAAAGATCAACAACATTATTTAAAAAGTCACATTTGCAAAATAAATAAAAATTACAGATCCTCTTTCCTTCTCGATTCAGCAATAGTGGCAAAGACATTCTTAGACATCTAAAGAACATCATCAACAAAAAAAACTAACACAAGTTATAACAAAATTCTAAGATATCACACACAATCCAAACTGAACATCAACAGCACACTTAAGCATGAAAACACCACAAGTATCAAGCGCCAAAATTAAAACATCACAACAACACTAACATCAGTACTTCAAGTCTGAAACCCTAAACATCACACTGAAAACTAAAAACATTAATACTTGTACCTAAAACATCACGCTCAAAAACTCAGAAAACTTACAAACGATTCTTCCTTCTCGATTGGAGCAGCAGTGATGCAAATCTCCTTAGAAATCTAACAAACATCAGCAACAAGACAAATATTAACACAAATCCATAAGAACAACTGACAAAACAGAAAAAAAAGAGAAATCCAAAATATTAACACATTGAACAACATAAACCCTAGAAAAATCACATGAACCAAAAAAGCAAGCAAAAATTGAAAAAAAATAAAATATGCATAAAAACTCGGACAAAAAACATTACCTTTGAAGATTAACACAAAATGAAGCTCTATTGACTTCGGCCACCGAAAAATTTGCCAGAAAACTCCAAAAATCGTGACGAATCTTTGCGCGCATGAAAAAGGAAGAAAAATGGAAATGATAAGCGGTTGAATGGAAGAAAAACGAGCTAGAATTGAAGAAGATGTAAGAGAAATGTAGAAGAAAGAGAAGAAGGAGATTTGAGCTGGAGAGGAGAGAGAATATGAATGTTTTATGCGCATGAGAGAGGAAAGTATATGAGAGAGAAAATTTCAGAAAATATGGGAGAATAATGAGAAAAACTTAATATTTATACATAGATTTAAATGCGAAATAGTGAAATTTCACATCAACTTTTAGATTTTTAAACTTTAATTGGAAACCTTATATTACATTTTTAACAATTTAATACCAGGTCTCGATGCTAGATTGTCTAGCACAAGACTTTGCCATTTTCTTGTCCTTACCGAACAAATTGCATTCTGTGCCACTTGTCCTTACCGAACAAATTTCATTCTGAGCCTAAGGATATTTTCAGTTCAAGGGATTAAATGTGGCTATCCTAATAGAGCAAGTTCACGTGGCCCAAATGTTGCTTCTTCTATTTTGGGATGTCCAATCGTATCTTAATTGTTTAAGTATACTCCTTTCAATGTTCTTTGATTGTGTGAATCACTAAATCATGTCCTATATTTTATTACCTTATACCTCTATATTTATATTATTTTTCATATATTTTTTATTCTAATAAATAAGAAAGTGGGGTGTTGGTTCTGGTGGTGGCCTAGTGGCGTTGTTCCGACAATAACTAATCGATGGTGGTGGTGATCGAATAATGGTATGGTGGTGGGCAGTTTGCCAACACAGGTACACTAGGGAACTGAGCACCTAGTCATGTTGCTCGAGCACGCCCAATCGCTATCACTTGATAACAACCGATCACTCGATCACCCGTGCGAGCGCTCGAGAGCCCAACCGGCCATGTGGGCCCTTGGTAGAACTAAGTTGTCATGCATCGTCATTCGAGAATGCTTGACCGTTGGCGCTCGAGTGCACAGAGCATCGGTGCAACGTCCAATCGTTGTTGCTCGCGAGCCACTTCAAATAGGGGAAGTTCGGCGATAGGGAGGGGAGGTTTGGTGACATAGAGGGGTGGTCCAGCTTAGTGGCGCGGAAGAGGGGTTCTCATTTTCAATGGGGTGGCAGTGACGGGAGAGTTGGAGTGGTGGCGTGTGGGGGACGATTTACCACGGGGTGGGGATGACGAGGAGAGTAGGGCGTGACGGGTGGGGATGATCTTTCAACTTTGAAGATGATATTTTCGAAGAATGGGGGTATTGCTTCCGGTGGGTGGTGGCGGTAAGGGGGAGAAAGTGTTGGTTCATTATTCTACAATTTTTTTTGAAAAAAATAGAATTAAGTATTATACATATGTAAACATAGTAGGACGCAAGATAGTAAAATACATAGCGTGATTTAGTAACTCCCTTAATTATTCCCTTTATGGAAAATCATCAAAAAAACTTAAACATTATTATCACAATCAGCTTTATTCTTCAACTTTGATTTTCAAAAGTTGATTTTACCTTTTTTGGTTGTTTAAGAATTGAAAATTCAACATTTTTTGCCTTTTCAATTAAATTCGCACCAATTGTAATTTTACTAATTTTTGCAGTAAAAAAATTATTTAAAAGTACAAACTATATTCAGTGAAAGGACATTAATCTCCAGATCAAACAAGTGGAAGTGGAGTGTGATTTACGAATGCTTGTAAAAATGGTACGAGAAGAAAACAAAGCTTCCTGGAACTGCATTGATGAACTAAGATCAATATGAAAGCTTTGGTGGTCTAACTTCCCCAACTCGAAAATCAAAACACTATCCAGAGAGGGGTCAGATCACACACCCCTGATCCTATCTGTAGCAAATACACCCTCTACAACATCTTCTAAGCCTTTTAAATTTCAAGAATGCTGGATAACCCACCCTACATTCATGAAGCTTGTGGAAGACTCTTGGAACACTCACACCACACTAATAGGGATGAAAAGATTTATCTTTAAACTTAAACACCTGAAACAGGAACTTAAATCTTGGAACAAGGCTATTTTTGGCAATGTTTTCGATGCAGTTCAGCTTTGTGAAGAGCTAGTGCTGAATGCTGAAAAAGATTTACAACAGTTTGAATCTATTGCTAACATACAAGCCCTAAATCTAGCTAAGGCCAAGCTAAGACTAGCTCTTAAGAACCAAGAAACATTCCTCAAACAAAAATCTAGACTGAAATGGATGAAAGAAGGAGATGTGAACTATAAATTCTTTCACCAAACAATATCCAACAAACATAAAAGACAAACAATCTCCCTAATAAAAAACGAGGATGGTACCTGGCTAAATAACATAGAGGAAATTGAAAGAGAAGCTGTTAATTTCTTCTCCAATCTCCTCACTGCTGAACCCCAAGATCCATCCGGTGCTAATGCTACCTGGATACTGGAGAATGTCCCAAAAATTGTAACAAATGAAATGAACTGTAATCTACTTAAAAAAGTCAGTATGGAGGAGCTAACTAATGTAGTT
This sequence comes from Rubia yunnanensis, assembly GCA_037428765.1. Taxonomy (NCBI): domain Eukaryota; kingdom Viridiplantae; phylum Streptophyta; class Magnoliopsida; order Gentianales; family Rubiaceae; genus Rubia; species Rubia yunnanensis. The sequence goes on from CM075068.1 coordinate 90,911,767, forward strand.
AAAAATATGAATAGTCACTCAGCCCCTGAACCGGATGGCTTCTCTGGCTTCTTCTATCACCATTGCTGGGACATTATAAAAGCCGATGTATTATTGGCAGTGGATGATTTCTTCTCGGCCCAGGATATCCCCAAAGCCTTTTCAGCAACTAATATAGTCCTCATCCCCAAAAAAGACGCCTGCTCCTCTTTCAAAGACTACAGGCCTGTAAGCCTATGTAACTTCTCCAACAAAATCTTCTCAAAATTAATCTCCTCAAGACTTAAAACCTATCTTGACTCCATTATAAGCCCAGAACAATCTGCATTTATACCTGGAAGGGAGATTGCGGATAATGTCCTCCTAATGCAAGAATTATCTAACCACTTACATAAACAAAAAAAGGGCCATAATATGATAATCAAACTGGATATGATGAAAGCTTTCGATAGAGTTTCATGGACATTCGTAGCCAGTACTCTTCTCAAACAAGGTTTCTCCGGTTCCCTTGTTGATCTAATTATGAGTAACATCAGATCTGCACGATTTTCCATTCTAGTAAACGACAAATCATGTGGTTTCTTCCAGGCTAGTAGGGGTTTAAAACAGGGAACCCCCTCTCCCCTCCACTTTTCATACTAATGGGTGAAGCTTTCTCCCAAAACCTTAACTTTCTATACAAATATGGGAATATCCACCCATATAATCTACCCCGAGAGATGAGATCATCCTCACACCTTTCCTACGCTGACGACACAATTATCTTTCTGAAATACACCAAACAAGGAATTCAAACAATAAAGAATTTCCTGAAATCATACGAGTTGGCTTCAGGACAAAAAGTAAATTTTGAAAAATCAACTTTCCACATATCTAAATCTACACCTAACATAATCATTAACCTAATCCAAAGAGATACTAATATGATGGCAGGGTGCACCCCATTCAAATATTTGGGCTGCCCCATTTTCACTGGAAGGGTAAAAAACAGCCACTTCCAACATATGCACCTCTCAATCCAAAACAAAATCAACACCTGGCAAAATAAACTTCTATCCCATGCTGGAAGGGCAACTCTAATCAGGCATGTTCTAGCCTCAATGTCAATCCACCTCTTGACAGTCCTGAAGCCAACCATACACACTATCACTCAAATACACAAAACCCTGGCCAAGTTTTTCTGGAACAATAACTCGGACAAAAAACATAAACACGGAATCTGGAAATCTTACACCAATCTTTGCTTTCCTATAGAGGAAAATGGACTAAATTTCAGAAATTTGAACACTTTAATTGATTCATTCTCACTCAAACTGTGGTGGAAACTACAGGAAGGAAACTCTCTATGGGCCAAAACCATGTGGTCTATGAGTGATAACCAAAAAACCTCCAGAACTTGGAAGAGAATCAAAGAATCAAACCTTACAGCCATCAGTAACACAAGAGTCATCATCGGTTCCGGTTCTATTTCTTTTTGGGACTCCAACTGGACATCCTTGGGCCCCCTTACTGATTATTTAATAGATCCTTCAGAATACCCACATCCCAACTTGACAGTGGCAGAATATATAAAACACAAAGCCACCATTTTTTATCAAATTAGGAACTGCCTCCCAGAACACATCTGTCAAACCTTGGATCAGGAACATAAACTTTTCCCAAGCTATGAGGACACCATCATATGGAAACCTACCCAATCTGGTGCCTTCTCGATCAAATTGGCTTACGAACTTATCAGGAGTAAGAAAACAAAGATTCCTTCCTTCACCCATCTCTGGTCTACACTTCTACCAAAGAAAATTAGTTTATTTAACTGGAAACTTTTAAATCGACTAATTGCCCTACCTGATTTCTTAGAGGATTTCCTTTTTCACCTACCGTCACGTTGTTGTTTCTGTTTCAATAACTCAGAAACTCTTCATCACTGTTTTAACTCTTGCCCAGAGGTCAACAAAATCTGGAATCTTGTTAACTCAGTTTTTAATATGCCTAGCATTACATTCCAACTCCTGTGGGATAGGTTTTATTTCTACAGGAATACAACCTCTTTCAATGAACTCCATGCTAAACTGATACGTATCATTCCTTGTGTGGTTAACTGGCACCTGTGGTGTGCCCGTTGCGCCTACATTTTCGAAGGTACCAAACCTGATGTCATGAGCATTTTTAAACGAATGCTATCCCACATTAATGACACAGCTTTAGCTTACAAAATGGACATCAAATGGGCGCTCACTCCAACACCTACACTGTTCCTCCATAAAACCTTTACACAGAGACCTCCCAGAATTTTCAAATGGTCTTGTCCATCAGCTTTTAAACTCAACACGGATGGCTCCTTTATTCGGAATGGCACTGCCGGAATCGGTTGCATAATCCGAGACAATGTTGGCAAAGTTACAGCTGCTCTTTCCAAAGCTATATCAGCTGATTCAGTATTGCAGGCCGAAGCCAGTGCTCTACTGCATGGTGTTCTCCTAGTTCGTGACAAACGCATCACAAAGGTGGAAATTGAAACAGACTCCAGTACTCTGATTGGGATGCTACAGCAACAGCTAAAGATACCATGGAGGCTAATGCCAACAATCAGGGAGATTTGCAACCTACTTACTGGAGTAAACTACTCTTTGAAACACATCTTCAGAGAGGCAAACGCTCCAGCAAATTCACTTGCTAAACTGGCCGCTCGTAATCAAGTAACTAACTTTTATGGTTCTGCAGGTTTACCCTCTTTGGTTGCTGGACAAGTACGGCTTGACGCAGAAGGAATTCCCCATGTTAGACTAGGGTAATAGGTCAACTATGCATCACGGTTTTCCCGCTATTGTTTTTTTGGTATCTAATTGATCTTTTAGGTTAGCTTCAGGTTTTGTATAGATCTCAAAGATCATCAGATATCTTCTGAGGTAAGGTTTTTATGCCCCCCTCTTTGATTGTACCTTTTTATTTTTAATTAATAAATAGGTAGGGGTCTGCCTAACCCCCCACCATCACAGGTGGTTTTAATTAAAAAAAAATCAATATGAAAGCTATTGTATAAACTGAATTACAAGGTATAATACATATACATGGAGGCAAATAGTGTGGCTGACTCTTTTGCAAAACTATTAGTTCCAAGAAGGTAAATATCTTTTGTTTTGCAGGTAAAATTCAGCTTGATTCAGACTATTCCTTCTGTTAGAGTTTTCGATTAGTTTAATATTTGATGTACTAGTACTCATTTATATCTTTCCACGTTTTGTGATCCTTAGGCTCAATAAATTGATAGAAAATGTATAGAATTTGAACCAAAGTATCTAAATTTGATGAGTTAAGGTATTAAATTCCCCTCTTTATTTGTACTTATTATTATTATTATTATTATTCCTTTAAACCCTCTTCTATCCTCACCCCAATTTTCCCATATGGAAATCATGAATACTCACGAATTCAACGATGATATTCAAGGGAAGATGAATGTCTTTATTATTATTCCTTCAATCCCTCTCTATCCTCACCCCCATGAATACTAACAAATATGGTGATGATATTCAAGGGAAGATGAATGTTTCTATTAAATTCGCCAACTTTAATATTTCACCACTACATCCTCATTTATTGATATGAATCCCCTTGCGAAGAATCTGGATTGCGGAATTAAGATCTTTGACAAAACAAGGGAACTCGGAAACCCTTCAATGCCGCACGAAATTCAAGGTCTAGCCCTCGTGGTACACTCAATTTTGACTCTCTCTCTAACTATCCCTCATGATCAAATTACAAGGTTTATTGACACTTAAATAGCCCTCGGGGTTAAGCGACAATGGAATAGATCGTAAGTAAAGAGTATGAACTCAAAAGGTTGTATTTTTATTGATAAAAATGGTTGTCCAAAAATGATGTTGAAAACCACCCCCTACTTATAGTACAAAGGTATGGTCTTCAAAAATACAAACAAGAAACTGAAAAGGATTATGATAGCATTAAGAAGCTAAAACCACATTTAACTAAAATGCCTAAAATAAATGATAATCTAATCTTACCAAATCTAATTCTAATCAAATCAGAACTGAATATTCTAAACGCTAAAATAAATGCATGACCGAAACACTGATTCTTTCAAAGCCAAGGCTGAATTAATGGGCCTTAATCTAAAATAAAATATCATTGAAAAACCCAGTGGAAAAAAGAGTATAGTGTTATCTTCTAAAAATCCTAATTAATAAAAATAAATAAAGAAAACCTAATTCGTATAATTTATCCTCATTACAAATTGATTCTAGTGCAACTTTTTTTCTAGAGCCTAGTAGTGCAATGGAGCATGCGATTCGAGTTTTGCTAGTTAACCATGACAAAGAATCCCCACAATTCACAGCTAGAATGCTTGCTCTTAATTCAAGTCAAGGTAAAACTGATTTTACTAATTTCAGATCGAATCCTCCGCGCCAATCTCCCTATTCCATTTGTACGCCACAAATATAATGACGTCGTCTTGGTATTGGGATTTAAAAGTTTACTTTTACCTTTTCTTGTCTTATGTGTTATGGAATTTAAATTTCACTTTTACTTTTTCACATAGTTCAGTTAAGATTTTATTTTTCCTCTCTTCATTTAAGTTTAATATTTATCCTTTCTTCAAACTAATTGCTAGTAGAAGAATATTATTCTGATGAGGATGTATATATAAACTTTTTTGAAATATATAATTTCACCTTATTAGATTTATGTGAGTTACTAAAGCTAATAAACATTAGTAGTTTATATTATAAATTATTAGATATGAAATTATATTTATATATATTTATAATGTTATATAAATATTTTAATCAGCAAACCATTCATCCTCATATAAGATTATTCATAATACAAATAAATAAGGTTGTTGAATGTTATGGTCATGTATGTATAAAATGTTATATAAGAAAATTATATTATATCCACTATATGTCTCTATCATCTAGATTTGAATATCATAGAAAATTAATATCATCCAATTACATTTCTAGATATTAGAAAATTAAGATCATCCAATTACATTTGTAAATACTTGATGTGTGTTAGTTGTGTTACAATATGTCTCCTAAGTAATTTTATACTATTCAAATATATGAGATACAGTGGATATATAGTATTAATTTTGTATATAATATTTGCCCTACAGAACCTTTGATGGTATTAGTTATTTATATCATCAATGTTTTTTTAGTATAAGCATTGATAATTTGTCGATTCATATATAAAAAATATAGATTTCTATCCACTTTATTACTGGAAGATATTTCATCCGTATTGCATATAAAATAAATGAAGTATTTATACAACATTAAAAGTATTTATAAAAATATAATATCTTATTATTTATAATATAAGATATTAATGTTTATCAGCAAAAGTAACTCACATATATTTAGTAAGGTAAAATCATAAGTTTTTTTAATTATAAAATAGTCTATACATACACCCTCCTCAAACTAATATTCTTCTGCTAGCAATTAAATTGAGGAAAGTATAAATATTAAAATGAAATGAGGAGAGGAAAAATAAAATCAAATTGTATTCAACCTAATTGAACTATGTGAAAAAGTATAAGTTAAATTTAAATTCCAAAACACATAACATGTGAAAAGGTAAAAATAAAATTTAAATCGCAAAACACAACATAAAAGTAAAATTTAAATTCCAAGTAAGACGTGAAATAAAATTAAAATCCAAGACCAAGACATAAAATGAATAAGACGACGTCATTATATTTGTGGCGTACAAATGGCGTAGGGAGAATGACACAGAGGATCCGATCAGTACAAATTTACTCTTTCTGATGTTTCTTGTAGTGATATGAATCTCCTTGAGAAGACTCACGATTGCGGAATTAATATCTTTGAACTAGTGAAGGGATCTGCAAACCCGCACTATCTCGCACAAAATTTAGGTGTCTAGCCCTTGGGGTACGCCTAATCTCGACTTGCTCTCTAACTAGCCCTTGGAATCAGGTTACAAGTTTTATTGATACTTAACTAGCCCTCGAGGTTAAGCAACGATGGAATAGCTCGCAAGCAAAGAGTATGAACTCAAAATGTTGTATATTTGATTGATTAAAGTGGTGGTAAAATTCGTCCAAAGGCCTCCCCTATTTATAGGGTAGATTTCGGCCATAAACCCTAATCACAACTGGAAACTGAATTGACTTATGGAAACTTGAAGAAACTAAAACCATATCTAACTAAAATACCTAAAAATAAATGGTAATCTAAGGTAATCTGGTCGAATTCTAACCTTGAAGAATATTACCTTATCTAATCTTACCAAATCTAATTCTAATTAGAATAAAACTGAATATACTAAACCCTAATGGACTGTATTTTCAAAATTCAGCTCTTTAAAGCCCACATGGCTGAGCTATTAGTCCAATAAACCCAAAATGAAATAATTTTACAATATTTTACAGTGATCACACTACCTCGTTAAAAACCCAGTGGGAAAAAAGAGTATAGTGTTCTTCATGATGTATTCAGTTCGTTGACAATCTTGAATAATGAATCCAAAATGTCGATGGTGACTCCTTCTTCAATTCTTCATTATAAAGGCGATCAATCAAAGCATTTAAAGCAACGTCCCTAAGCTTTGTCCTTGACCTAGTCATAGGTTCCACCATATCACTTAGATGATCCCGAACCTATCCTTTAAATGTTAGATCAAGTCGTGGAATGACTTCATTTATGGTGGTAGTCATCTTGGCATCTCCATCATTTCCTCTGTGGTCAAAAGGTTTCCCCCCGAAATTGAATCATCTTCAAAGGTAAATGGAGATAAATCAGCAATATTGAAGGTCACACTAATACCATAATGATCTGGTAATTCAAGCTTTTAAGCATTGTCGTTCACACGGTCCAACACTTTAAAAGGACCATCTCCACGTGGACTCAACTTAGATTTCTGAGCATTTGGAAACCTCTCTTTCCACAGATGAACCCAAACATAATCTCCGACATTTAACATCATCAACTTGTGGATTTGATTAGCTTTATCAGCATTCTGTGCATTTGTCCAATCAATTTTCATGCGCACCTTCTCATGGACTTTCTTCACAAAATCAGCTTTCTTTTCTCCATCAAGGTTTTTAACCTATTTAAAATTCAAAGGAAGTAGATCAAGAGGTGTAATAGGTATAAAACCATAAACAATTTCAAATGGAGATAAAGAAGTAGTAGAATGAATAGTGCGATTGTAAGCAAACTCTGCAATCGGAATGCATTTTTCCCAATTCTTCAAGTTCTTCTAAACTAGTGCACGCAAGAGAGCCCCTAGGGTTTGATTGGTCACTTATGTTTGTCAATTAGTTTGAGGATGACTGGCAATAAAAAACAACAACTTTGTCCCTAACTTGCACCACAAGGTATTCCAAAAGTAGGATAGAAATTTAACATCGCGATAAGAGACAATGGACGCAGGAATACCATGTAACCAAACTACCTCCTTCAAAAATAGACTCGCAACATGCTTTGCATCATCCGTCTTCCTACAAGGAATAAAATGTGCCATTTTCGAATATCTATCCACAACCACAAAGATAGAATCGTTACCTGACTGAGATCGTGGCAAACCTAGGACAAAATCCATGGAAATATCAACCCAAGGATGTGTAGGAACAGTTAATGGAGTATAAAGACCATGAGGCTTATTTTTAGACTTAGCCTTCAAGCAATCAAGACAATTCCTACAAACCCTGTCAATAACAAGTACCATTTTCGGTCAATTGAAGTGTTCTCGGAACAAATTATAAGTTTTAAATGCACCAAAATGTCCCATTAAACCACCTGAATGAGCTTCTCTAACAAGTAATCCGCGCATAGAATATTGAGGAATACATAACCTATTATTCATAAACAGGAAACCATCGTGCCGAAATAACTTCTCATAAGAACCATTTCACATGCAACATAAATAGATGAAAAATCATAATCATTCACATATAAATCCCGCACGAATGAAAACCCTAACATAATGCATTCCAATCGTGTAAGTAAAACATGTCTATGACTCAAAGCATCAACAATAACATTTTCTTTACCCTTTTTGTAACGGAACATATAAGGAAAAGATTCAATGAAACTATAAGAATCATTCTTAGACTTACCTGGCTTAGCTGGGATGGCCTCTCCTGATTTTTGGTTGAAATTATCAAGGTTTTTGCCTCCATGTTTTACCTTGTGGCCGATCTCTTTCAATCCCGTGCCAGGGTTTTGGTCAGCCATTTGCACATCAGTCGCAAACTTCTCTTTATCTACATTTGTGCGTCTCTGTGCCTCTAAAACTTCCACTGGTGATAATGGAACCAAAGTATACCTTGTTCTATCCTTAATCACAGTAATTTTGTTACTGTAACGATCCTGCATAGATTTACGATCAAACTGCCAAGGTCTCCCTAACCAAATATGACTAGCTTCCATAGGTATAACATCACGTAAGATAGAATCATGATATTTTCTGACCTTAAAGTTAATCATGCATAGTTTGTTAACCCTTATTTCACCACTACCATTTAACCAAATAAGTTTATATGGTGATGGATGAGTAGTCACAGGCAAAGACAGTGATTTAACAAGAAGATTAGACACAACATTAGAACAAGAACCACCATCAATAATCAATAAACAATTCTTATCTTTCACAAGGCAACTGGTATGAAACATTTTAATCCTTTGTACTTGTGTTTCAGCCATTTAAAATTTTAGAACTCTTAACGACACAAAGTTACTATGTGTTTCCGGACCTTGTTCACCATGATCATTGATGATGATCTTTTCATCTACCTGTTCTTCACCACTTTCATACAATGGTGGCATATCAACATATTCATCTTCTTCATCTCCTTCCTCAATTGTTGTTAACACTCGTGCATGTGGACAATTATTACGAACATGTCCTTTTTCTTTACAATGAAAAAAAGTAGTAGAGTGAACAGAAACCGAATTTGATGAAGAAGTAGTGGACATACCAGGAATTTTTTAAACCTGTTTGGTTGATGGTGCCGCCCTCCTCTTGGTAGGATTATAAGTCTGATTTGAATAAGTCTGAACTGATCCCTTCCTCCCATGGGCGTCCCTCTACTGCATCCGTAACTAGGGTTTTTGGAGTCAAACCGTGGTAGTTGACTGGGAAATCTGGGCTGTGGCCTCCTTGGTCGCAGGGTACTCTCAACCAACCTTGCTTTCACCAATGAATTGCTCATAGATATGTGATATTGAAGCTTGACTATGAATCAATTTTTGATGAATGCGTCGTCTTCTTTCATTCCAACCCTTCTCATGGTCAACTTAAAGATCTTGCCAGTATTCATCAACTGTGCAATTTTCTTGCTTCATGTTGGACAGATAAGAATGTTGTTCCATCAATTAAGTAGGCAGAACATGATATTGGCAAAGCTCGGATCTTAATCTCTCCCAAGTGGAGATAGGTTTCTTATCAGAAATATATCATGACTGCTTTTTATTCTTCCACCATTCAGCTGCATAGTGAGTGAAAGAATACTGTGCCACTTTGACTTTCCCCTTCTCCCGATAATTGTTTAGATCAAACAGATTCTCAATCTGTCGCCCAATCAAGATACTTCACTGGATTGTGTTAACCATCAAATTGGGGGATGTCATATTTTAAACCCTTAATGTCTCAGCTTCATCAGAACCCAACTCAGATCCTGAATTACTCTTCTTTCTTCTTCGGGAATGAGGCTTACAGTGGCGATGCCTTCTGGAAGACCCTCAGTGTCATCGCCTTTCAGAACCATCATCATAATAGTCATTTGAACTTCCAGAACCATTGAATTGACGAACATTTATCTTAGTTTCTTCCCTCTTGACCGATGATGTAGGTGTAGGCAGTGCCATGTTGTTAACTTTTCTCGCCAACCTTTGCACCTCACTTATAAGTGCATTTATTGCGACAGCAAACCGATCAGGATCATTGGCTTCATTTGGATTAATTTGATGTCGCTTCCAACTATCTGAAGCCTCTTCATGTGGATTACTACCACACCCGCCATTAGAGGTGTTCATCAATGGAAAATTGGTAGGACTACTAACAAAAGGCAGGGCGAATGGGTTTCCGTCCTCCATCTTCGCTAAACTACTAAGAAAATCAAACGTTTAGTCAAAAAAAATTTCCCCCCTTCCCTTTGTTTAGTAAGGTCACTCACCAATTATATAACACTCACAACTCGTAAGGTGAAGGCTAATGCGAGGTCAATTGATCAATTCATCGCAATTCAAAGCAATCTATGGAGATGAGTACTGCAGAACTTATTTTGAAATTTAAAAATATATAAACTCAAAATTGGACTCTACGATTTAGAATTAAAAATTCTAAAATGAATAAGGAACAAAAAGAAATTTGAATGGCACGAATCGGAGCTGTATTGAATGAATTATGATGAAAATAAGATTACTTTATATAGGCGACAAATAGGTTCTAAAAATTCAAGAAACTTTTCTGAAAACAAATTGGAATGGGAACCCAAATCCAAATCCCTTGTGGTAAAGGATTTTAATGACTTACTTATCCCCGAAGTAAAAAATTCAGATCAAAACCCTTCTTTCAATTGGCTTTCATTTCCTTTTTCTCTTTCGATTAGGATTTTGACTTTTCTTTTCCTTTTTCAAATCGGGTTTCCTTTTTCTTTCCTTTATTTTCAGCCACAATTCATTTTTTTTCCTTTTTTTCTGTACTATAAAACTCACAACCAGAATCTTGTTCCCCAAGAACAAATTTGGTTAATTCCCAAAATTTTTCGAAATTGTAAATCTGCCCCCAAACTTTTGAAAATTGCAAATCTGCCCCAAATTTTAGATTTCAAATCCTAAATTATGATTTTGAAACCCAAAAACCTGCTACCTTTTGTTTTTTATTTTCGAAAATTTGTGAAACAAAAATCGCCTATACAAAACTTGGAATAAGAAAGCTATGACAACTTCCTCTTGATTCAAATGAATTTCGAGGTATTCAAGATCGTAAGGATCAAGAATATGACACTATATACATGGAAAATGACACAAGATTTTTTTTTAATAAAGTGCAATCAAGAATCAAAGAATAATTCAAGATCACAAAATCAAAGAAAGATAAATAAAACAAATAGGATTATGAGTATGCAATAATTATCACAAGCACATAAACTGTTTAAGCTACCTAAAACTATGAAACTAACCGGGAGGTGAAGGTGGATAATACTTCTGAACGCTCGGACCCTTCGACGTCCTCTTGACTCGATTGTTGAAGGTGAAGGTGGATAGTAATACCGAAGTATTCTAACTCTTTTTTTTGAATGAAAGCACCCAAGGGTGGGGGTTGATATATTGATGCCCCAAACCAGTAAGAACAAGCCATATAAATAGTGACAGTAGTTTTTACAAAAGGCAACATCGTTGCCTCCAAAAGCGATGTCTAGTACTAAGGTTGTAATCTATACAAGATTGATGGGAATGCCTAAAAGAAGTAGTTGCGATTCCAAAGTCAACGAATCTTCACACCCCGTGTTAATTCGTACTTTGGCCAGGCAACTACTGTGATTAAATCTGTCAGTAAGCAGGCAGTTAGAAGTAGTAGTTAGTGAACCAAGGATGGCATACTACAGGCAATACTTCCTGAAATCTTCCTATTTTTGTCGTTGCTGTAGAATGAACGACAGGAATCATGGTGCGCAAAGCATAAATGAAAACAGAACCAAAGTTATGGCCTTCAAATCAGAGCCAATAAAGCAGCAGTTTTAGGACTAAAGGGAGTCACTACATACCGATTCATCATAATCCAGCTTATACCTGCATGTAAAAATTTTCCATCAGCAGTATCGACCCCTATCATAGCTATGTTTTTGCAATCTAATGTGAGGAAATTGCTTCTTATCTAAGGCAATGAGACCTTTTATATGAACTTGCACATTAGAAAGGTTAAGTGACTGATTATGGAACTAATGATATTTTGCAATTGCGTTAGCCACTGAGTTACATTCCCTGTAAACATGTTTAAGCACAGCTTCACATAATAAGCCATTAACTTTATAAGCCGAATTGAAAAGTTTCCAGTTAGCAGAGTATGGATCATTAATCATATTAACAGCTAACAGAGAATCGGATTCAATGATTAAAGAATCATCCAGATGTTGGAATGTTAGACAAGCAGATTGTATGGAAAGTATTTCAGCATGAAGAGGAGATTCAATCGTGATTGTGGTTGAGTTAATGAAGAGTGGATTGCCAGAGCTATCCCTTGCAATAACCCCAACTGCTGCCGTATGAGAAAACCATGAGGCATATGTGTTAATTTTAATAGAGTTCAGACCAGGCTTTTCCCAGCAAACAGTCTGTATAATTGGCTTAGGAGGTGGCCTAAGGTGAGGGATTAAATGCTTAAGTGGTTGTGGAAAACCAGTAGGAGAGCTCAGATGTGTAGGGTTGGAATAAAAGGATAGTTTGATCAGGTCAAGTACCTCCCTACAAATAAGTTCAGCTGAAAATGGAATCTGATCAAAGATGTATCTATTCCGAGCTTTCCAAATACACCAACAGATGAGGGAAGGGAGTATGTTGCATATCAATTGATGACATTTAGATAGGTCAAAACAGTTCCAGAAGAGATAAAATCTCTGAGAAATGGGATGATATTCAGGGAGGTTAAAATGAACCAGAGATGCCATATTATTCCATATCGATTTAGCCAATGTACAAGATATAAAGAAGTGTTCAATTGAATCCGAGTGACAACTAACTGGACATTTCGAAACCAGACTATATCCACAGGTAATAAGCACATCATCGAAAGGAAGAAAGGAATGAAGCATTTTCCATGTAAAAATAGATATCTTTTTGTGCAGTAATGCATTCCACAGATGCTTTGAAGCCGGGAAATTACCTGATGAGCCTGTGAGAGTCCGATATGCAGATTTGAATGAGAAGGTGCCAGATGCATCCGGTTTCCATATAATCCTATCTTCTCTGTCCTCCACAACCTCAGCATTCCGCAAAAACAACAAAGTATCATTTTCCAGGAAAGGAGAAATCTGAACTAATGTATCCGATTTATCTCTGATGAAATCTAATACAGAGCAGTGCTGTAATGCATCATAGATATGACTGGGAATATTATTAATCAATGGGCCATTGGGATACCAATTAGTAGTCCAGAAATTACATCTACCTTTACCATGGATAATCATAGAATTATTTTTTGCTATAGGATTAACAGAACAAATTCTTTTCCATGTAACAGATTTCCTATGAGAGTGAGGCAGAGACCACAGTAGTTTTGCCCATAAGGAGATACCTAACTGACTTTTCCACCACAGCTTAAGGGAGCATGCATCTACTATAGCTTTGATGGATCTAAACCCCAAGCCATTTTGAGAAGTTGGTTTTGCTAAATCTGCCCATTTTTTCCATATCCTATTTCTTTTCCCTTCTGACTCACCCCAAAAGAATCTAGCCAGTTTTTTCTCAAAAGTTTTGATTATATATTTTGGGGGTTTAGTTACAGACCATAAATGCTGTGGCATTGAGTATAAGCAGCTTTTAATCAGAATTAATTTACCCCCTGTGCTTAGCCACTTATTTTTCCAATTTTGCAACTTCTTATCTAGCTTTTCCATCAGAGGTTAGTAATATCTATTCAAAGTTCTACCCTTGAAAATAGGGCAGCCTAGGTATTGAAATGGAAAGGATCCCTGTTTCATTTTTAATATCAACCGCATCTGATTTACTTTGATAGTTGATGCCCTTTTCCTAATGTAGAAATCAGATTTATGGAAATTAAACTTTTGGCCCGAAGTGAATTCAAATATGTCAGGAAAAGCCTTAATCCTGATCAGGTTAGATTTTGAAGCTTGCATAAGGATAATAGTATCATCAGCATACATAAGGTGAGAGGTTGCTGAAATTGAAGATGGCAACTGATAGTATGAGAGTTTACTATTATGGAAAATGAATGATAAACTCCTTGAAAAAGCTTCCGAAAAAATGTTAAAGAGAAAGGGAGAGAGGGGATCACCTTGTTTAATTCCTCTTGTGGCTTTGAAAAAGCCCACTGGGTTACCATTAATAAGTATAGAAAAATAAGCTTGTGAGAGATTTGACATTACAGCATTTAAAAATTGTCCATCAAAACCAAACTTCATAAGAATATTTTTGAGAAAATCCCAATTTACTCTATCAAATGCTTTTTGTAAATCTAGCTTTAGAATACAGTTAGGAACTCTAGCCTTTTTGTCAAGAAATCTAACCATTTCATGAAGATAGAGAATATTATCTGAAATATCCCTATTTTTCATGAAAGCTTATTGATTTTGGGAGATCAATTTCTCCATATAGGGTCTTAATCTTTCCATTAAAACTTTAGAACAGATTTTATTGAGAGCATTGGATAGGCTAATCGGCCTAAAATCATCGAATGAACATGGAGTAGTTTTTTTTGGTATTAAAGTTATCCATGTGCTGGATATGCCTTTAGGCAAGGCTGAACCCCTAATAAAATCATTAACTGCATCAACTAGATCATATTTTATAATGGGCCAGCACTTAGAATAAAATTTACTGGTAAAGCCATCTGGACCCGGACTACTATTCTTACTTAATCCTTTAATTAATGCCTCAACCTCAGATTCTGAGGCTGGTTTTGCTAATTCTAGGTTATCCTGAGCAGTGATAATGTTAGGAATTTGACTAAAAAAATATGAATAGTAAGTATCATTAGGTCCTTGATTTAGTTCAGTTAACAGGTCCGAGTAATAAGAGATGGCTTCCTTCTGGATATCAGTTTGAGAACTGAGCCATTGACCATCTCTATTTTTAATTTTGAATATCTGCAGCCTGCAATTTTTCTCTTGTACCACCTTATGAAAGAATTGTGTATTATTATAACCTAACCTATGTCATTTCAATTTAGCCTTTTGTTTCCAAAACTTTTCCTTTTCTTTCTGAGCTCTCAGTAATAATGCTTTTTTCTCATTTAATTTAATAATTTCAGGGTCCGAAGGATTTAAATCATAAACCGACTCCTGGATTCTTAGGGATTCTTCAGCATTAATAACATTAGTGTCAATATTCCCAAAGCATTCTCTATTCCAAACTTTTATCTCCTTCTTTACTCTGATCAATTTTAGGAAAAATCCAAGTAAACCAGTCTCTACCATTTGTTTTTCCCAGTTCCTCTTAATTAGAGAGGTGAAATCAGGGCGATTGAACCATACATTTAGGAATCTAAATGGTCTAGGGTTAAGAGTAGTCAAATTAGAAATATGGAGGAGAAGAGGAGAGTGATCCGAAGTCTGTCTATTCAAAATTTGGATAGAAGAGGAAGGATATTTATAATTCCAAGAGATGGTGCAGAGTCCTCTATCTAGCCTTTTTGAGGTCGGATGCCTAAGTCTGGAGTTATACCAGGTGAAAAGGTTACCAACTGTACTGATTTCCTGAATACCCGAGGTGCTTATCCATGTGTTAAAGTCTCTAATGCTACCTAAAGAGGGAGAGCTAGGGCCTCTATATTCAGTAAGGGAGGTTATAGTATTAAAATCTCCTATGAAAATAGTGCCACCCGGGTTAATAGCTGACAATTCTTTCCATAATGCCTTTCCACCTTCCCTATTTCTAAGTGCATATATGAAAACAGCATCCATATGTAAAATAATAGATCTATGAGATATATGAACATGCAGAAACTGCTCATGAGATGAGAGAAGGGTAACTATAACCAAATTAGACCACATAAGCCAAATTTTACCATTATACAAAGTCAGGCCATTGGAGTAGTTAAGTGTATCCATATAAGATTGAAATTTAGAGTTATCATGCATTGGTTCAATAATGCACAGCAGTTGGATTTTTTTTAACCTAACTAAGTTTATTAGCCTCAGTATTGAAGATTTCATGCCCCTAATGTTCCATACTAAGAAATTTACTGAGAGAGAACCTATCATTGTTCACTAGACTTATGACTTTTAGTTGATGATCTAAGCATCATTTTATTGATTTGGCTAAAGTAGTTAGATTTTTTTACCTTTGGCCTTACCTTGCAGAAGGTTCTGCCCCTGGGTGGGTGATGAGCTCAAACTAGCCTGGAGATTTGAAGTTGCCTCCTGATCCGGAACAGGTTCTTCTGGTTCATCCTGCAAAACAGAGAATCTGTTCCCCGTTCTATCTTGTAGAGAGGGAGTTACATTATTGTTTATATTCAGTCATGAGAGGATTGTCCCAACCTGGATATCATCTGTGGCATATGCTGCTGGAGTAAAATTTTTTAAAGCTGTTTCCTTTAGCAGCTTGGAAATAGAATTATCTATTGTGAAGTGTGTTTTAGGACTAGAACGAATGTCTAGGGGATTAGCATTAACAATTGCAGGGGCTTCAGTAGTCCCTAAGGAAGTGCTAGAGTGCAAGTTTGGGAAGGGAGTTGGTATAGTTCTAGGATTGGGCTCCATATCTTTCTCAGGAGCTGTTGAGTCAATCTGATCAGTTGAGGAAATCAACAGGGGTATATCAAACTTTTTCCCAGTAGCCTGCCACTGGGGCTGGCCATGAATTGTAATGTTATCAATAGTTTTGACATTAAGATTGGGGGGAAAGACTCTACATTGAGTTTTAGAATGCTCTAATTTGGCACAATGATCACAGTAAAGGGGAATATCTTCATATTCTACTTGATATTTCCTGTTGTTAGTTACTGATCCCAGTCTAATATGATTACATAGAGGATTTTGGAGATCAATCTCTACACATAATTTAATAGCTGAAGGTCTTGTGAGCATGTCAGTAGCTAGGTCATTTTTAATAAAGCTACCTATGCTATTACCAATGGATTCGATTGACGCTGAGTTATAGTAGTATAGCGGAACTTCTCTAATTGTACACCAAACTGGGACAATAGGTGATTCTTTGTGAATTGAGAACTCTGGAGTCCATTTTAACATCTTGAGGAGTATCCCATTAAAATTCCAGACTCCTTTCATCCATCCTCATTGATAGTCATTAAGTAATTCAAACCTAATAAGAACATGTTTATAATCCAAAGAACCAAGTTGATACTTACCTGTGAAGCCCACTGTTTTGAAGAATTGTTCCAGTTGCTTCATTGAACATCTACCCTTGGTGAATTTTCCAACTAGGGCATTTGCATAGTGCGAGGATAGCTTAGCTATTTGTTCATCTGAGTATAAGCAAGCCGCATCACCTAGGTGTTGTGATTTGGGGATAAGTTCAGGATTGCTAGGTAATAGCTTTAATAACGGTGGAGATTTTTTTTTGTAGGATAGCTGCGAAGGAAACAGGAGGAGGAGGTTGGGTAGCCTTGTTGGTTTCCTGAACGGCCAGAATTGTTGATGCCGACATCGTTAAGAACCGTTAACGGCCAAAATAGCCGTTATCGGCTTATGTTATCCGGCACCGACGATTCGTACAGAAACTAATCAGACGAGGGAAGAAGAATTGGGATAAGAGAGAAAAACAGTGAATCGCACAAAGAGTCGCACTCCAATCGTACACACAAACAGTGATAATCGCACACTGAAGTCTCGACTAATTGCTCTAATTTTGATTGCCTACTGTGAAGTATTCTAACTCTTAGAACCTTCGACATCCTTGGACTCTAGATTTAATCCTCCTGGTAAGAAAAACCAAACAAACACAGTTAAAACATGACACGAAAGAGTTTATAAATATTTAAAAAATCAAAAATAAATTCAACAAAAACTCAAAACCCTTTTTTTTGTTTTTTTTCGGCCTTAATAGATCTTTCGCTTTCCTCCGATACCAACTGATATGAATCTCCTTGCGAAGACTCACGATTGCAGATTAATATCTTTGATCTAGTGAAGGAATCTGAAAACCCGCACTATCTCACCAGAAATTCAAGTGTCTAGCCCTGGGGTACACCTAATCTCAACTTGCTTTCTAACTAGCCCTGATGATTAGATTACAAGGTTTATTGATACTTAACTAGCCCTCAGGTTTAAGCAATGATGGAATAGCTCGCAAGCAAAGAGTATGAACTCAAAAGGTTGTATATTTGATTGATAAAAGTGGTGGTAAAATTCGTCCAAGGGCCTTCCCTATTTATAGGGGAGATTTTGGCCATAACCCTAATCACAGTTGGAAACTGAATTGACTTATGGTAGCTTTAAGAATCTAAAATCATATCTAACTAAAATACCTAAAATAAATGGTAATCTAAGGTAATCTAGTCAAATTCTTCAAGAAGTAACCTTGAAGAATAGTACCTTATCTAATCTTACCAAATCTAATTCTAATCAGAATAAAACTGAATATACTAAACTCTAATGGACTGTATTTTCAAAATTCAGCTCTTCAAAGGCCACATGGCCGAGCTATTAGTCCAATAAACCCAAAATAAAATAATTTTTACAATATTTTACAGTGATCACACTACATCATTAAAAACCCAGTGGGAAAAATGAGTATAATGTTCTTTATGATGTCTTTAGTTCGTCGACAATCTTGAAGAATGAATCTAAGATGTCGATGGTGGCTCATTCTTCAATTCTTCATCATAAAGGCAATCAATCAAAGCATTTAAAACAACATCCCTAAGCTTAGTCCTTGACCTAGTCATAGGTCCCACCATGTCACTTAGAGGATCTCGAACATATTTTTAAATGTTTGATCAAGTCGTGGAATGTCTTAATTTATGGTGGTAGTCGTCTTAGAATCTCCATCATGTAGATCCTCCAGTTACTATTTCTTATGGTTTCATGTCCCATATGAGGTTAAACTTGGCTACATTGGCTAAAAATAGCATAATTCATAAGGTTTTGTAGTTGGATTTTAGCATTTTAGTTTTATCTTCTCTCCAATCTCTTTTTTTATCAGCTCCTAGTTTTCTTTTCTTTTTTTGCATTTATAATGTGTTATTAGAGAATAATGTGTATGTGTTTTTTTATGAGAAAAACTCTCGTGAGACCGTCTCACCATAGCAAATGATGAGACAAGGGATCAGTTTGCAATTAATAAGAATGAAGCTTAAAAATAGGACATGATTGCAAAATAGAAAAATAGGCTGAAAATGGGCCAAAATAAGGTTATAACAAAAATGGGTCAAACCCAAAATTTTCTCTCCTCCCAAATAAATGTTAGATTCTCTTTCCTCCCAAAAATCAAGGAATTTCATTTCTCCTCAAACTCAATCCGAATCAGTGCTACTAAACACCAGATTCATCTATAACCGGCGATCAAAGCTCTGCAAATCGGCGATTCGGATTTGCAATCAAGCTCAGAAATCAAATTCTGCAAAAAAAATTTGTAAATATGAAGAAATCAGATTTTAGTTTCAAAATTGGTGAGCTTTGCGATGGAAAGATTGATGTAGAGAAGATTTGAAAGCTTCTACGATCTTTGAGGGTTAAATAATCGAGGTAATCTGTAATTTACGGTTGTAAATATTAGTTTCATTGTTGAAATCTCAATTGTATGAAATTAATGGTTGAAATATATGATCTAAGGTACTCCTATTATAAACTATGAAAAACGAAGCAATTCAAGGAAATGAAGTTGTTTTGTATGAGGAAGAAAGCAACGAATATGTTTAATCTGAAAATTCAACAAGTTAACATCCATGTTTGGTTTTGATTGCGTATATACAGTTAAAAACATGAAGTAATTGCATGAACACTTGAAGTAACGTTTTTATATTGTGAATTTTATTTCCAGATCTGGAGTTCAATTATATGCATGTTGTTAAGAAAATTTAGGTATTTTTAAATTTTCTAAAACGTATGAAGTAATATGATGAACACTGGATGTAACTGCATGAACACATGAAGTATCGTGATATTATTCTAGTGGACAATTCCGCAAGGTCCGAAATTTGGCCACATGTAATTTGTTGGGAAAATGTCAGTATTTTTCAATTTGTTGAAACGTATGAAATAATATGATGAACACCAGATGTAACTGCATGAATACATGAAATAACGTGATATTATTATGATGGATAATTCCTCTCGGTCTGGAATTTGGCTTTATGCATTTTGTTGGGAAAATGTAGGTGTCTTTTAATATGTTGAAATGTATGAAGTAATATGATGAACACTGGATGTAAGTGCATGAACACATGAAGTAACGTGACATTACTCTGATGGACTGTTTTCGAAGGTCAGAAATTGGTTATATGCAATTTGTTAGGAAAATGTTGATGTTTTTTTATTTGCGGAAACGTATGAAGTAATATGATGAACATTGGATGTAAGTGCATGAACACATGAAGTAACGTGATATTTTTCTGATGGACAATTCCATAAGGTGTGAAATTGGGAAAATGTAGGTGTTTTTCAATTTGTTGAAACGTATGAAGTAATATGATGAATACCAGGTGTAACTGCATGAACACGTGAGTGATGTGGCATTATTCTGATGGATAACTTCTCAAGGTTTGGAATTTGGCTATATGCATTTTGTTGGAAAAATGTAGGTGTTTTTTTAATTTGTTGAAATGTATGAAGTAATATGATGAACACTGGATGTAACTGCAAGAACACATGAAGTAACGTGATATTATTCCGATGGACAGATCCCCAAGGCCTAAATTGGTTATGTGCAATTTGTTAGGAAAGTGTAGGTGTTTTTTAATTTGTTGAAATGTATGAAGTAGTATGATGAACATTGGATGTAACTGTATGAACACATGAAGTAACGCGATATCATTTTGATGAACAATTCCCCAATGTTTGAAATTGGCTATATGCAATTTGTTAGGAAAATGTAGGTTTTTTTAAATTTGCTGAAATGTATGAAGTAATATGATGAACACTGGATGTAACTGCATGAACACATGAAGTAACGTGATATTATTCTGTTGAATAATTCCCTAAGGTTTGAAATATGTCGATATGCAGCTTGTTGAGGAAACTTAGATGTTTATTTAATTTGCTGAAACGTATGAAGTAATATGATCAACACAGGATGTAACTGCATGAACACATGAAGTAATGTGATATTATTCTGATTGATGGCTCCCCGATGTTTAAAATTTGGCTATATGCAATTTATTGAGGAAATTTAGGTATTTTTTAATTTGTTGAAACACATGAAGTAATATGATGAACACCAGACACATGAAGTAACGTTATATATCATGATGGATACACTATCAAGGTCTGGAATTTCGCTATATGCATTTTTTTTTGGAAAAATTTAGGTGCTTTTAAATTTTTTGGAACGTATAAAGTAACATATTTAATAAAAGATGTATATGCATTAACACATGAAGTAAAATGATTAAACTTTATTCGATGATTCGTTATTATCTAGAATTCAATTGTATGCCTTTTTTAAAGATTATTTTGATGTTTAAAATTTACTGTAAGTAATATGTTAAATACACTATGTAACTCATTAAATACATGATATATTGTGATGCTAGATGTCTGAAATATGATTAGTTGGATTATTATTTTTCAAAATATTTCACATTGTAAAATTTTGTTAAAAGTATGAAGTGATATATTAGATACAAGATCTTACCTCATAAACACATGAAGTAAATAAGTAAAGTGTATAAAATTGCTATATAAAAATGGCTTTATGCATTTTATTGAGAAAATTCACGTGTTTTTAATTTTTCTATAACGTATAAAGTAACATATTGAATAAATAATGTAATCACATTAACACATGAAATAATTGACCGAACTTTGTAAGATGATTCATCAATATCTAGAATTTAATTACATGTATTTTGTTGAAAATATTTTTATGTTTTAAAATTTACTGTAGCCAAAATATTTTTTTCTAAATATTTTGGTATTGTACCTCTATGTACATATTTAACAATGACTAAATAATTATTTATGAAGGCCGAACTAAATTGTAAATTACTTGAACTAATTAAAAAATAGTTGATGTAATGAGTACTGAATGGATACATATTTGCAGGACCATATTTGGACACCAATTTGAGCGACCTATCAAAATTCTTGTCTCAAAAACTACAAAGGAACGTGAAAAATCAAGCAGCGTAGCAGAATCTCCCATCACTAAATCGCCAATAGTCCAAGATCCATCCCCCACAAATACAAAAGGAAGAAGCAAGAAAATTGAAAGATAGAAGCAAAGAAAGAAACAAAAGATAAAGGAGTTTGGAACAAAGACACCAAAGCAACAAGTCTAGACCAATTAGATTCAATTTGACGGTGTATTTTATATTATTATTTTGTACCTTTAACTTTAATTCTGAGACTAATAATTTAAATTGCCTTTCATATGCTTTGAACATCTGAACTAACTGATGCAGATTAATTAAATGAAATTATATTCAAACTAATATAAACCAAGCAACCAGTGTTTGAAACTAATGACTCAAATGAATAACTACATGAAAATATACATGAACTAATGTTAGAATAAGTAAATTAAAATATGAGGATCAAAAAGTAAACCATAACACGTGACTAGAAGTTTTCTAATGTTTGAACTAAATAACTAAATAATAAAGTAAAAAACCTGAATAACCAAACTATATGCCTAAAGAACACATGACTATAAAAAGAACTATACATGAAGTAACAATCAGAAAAATATAGTAAATTTGGCAAAGCAAAATTTAAACACAAAAAAAATCATTGCTAGACAAAATGTTAAACTTTAATAACAAGCTAAAGATAAACACAATAGAACTAAATAGATAAACTTCAGAAATTAGTTAACAAACAAATTACAAGTTTTAATATAGTTACGATAAAACAAATTCAACAACCTAACAAATTACATCCAGAATCATACAAAAATAAAATCATTCATCATTCAAATACATCAAACCAAATATTTAAATCACACCACAAACTCTATCTAATTTTGAATTACAAGTCCTCACAAACATTTTGAACTCATTATTTGGGGGATTGTACAGCTGTGGACGCTCCTTCTAGGCCATCCAATTCACCTTCAGTAAACAAGTTAAAAGCCGGGATAGGTTGGTTTTATACCCTTCTCCAATTGTTGACACATTCATCAACCATAGCACATACATTGTTATTCCAAAACTCTTGTGAATCTTTGAAGTCATCCGGCTGAATTTGGGTTCGTTCAGTAACACCTTCACTTGGTTGCAAGTTGCGCAATCTCTCTGCAGTATAATCACCCTTAACCTTCTCCAACCAATCATACATATCAACAGTAAAATATTCAATGCTATGCTTGACAATCATGAGAAAAAACAATCTTAAAACATACAGGCTGTTAATCTTAAAATAGACTTTTCCATTGGAATGCTCTTTTTGAAAATTGAAGAAATATATCACTTTTCATCTTGAAAAGTTGTTTCATACTCTCCTTGTTCAGTCGTAAAATACTTGACTAATGACCCAGTTTACGCATAACCAACATATGTTCATGTGCCTTAAGAAAAAGACTAACATAACAATATAAATACAAGAAGAATTATAATTATAAAATCTAATCAGAATTTTTTTCACACGTTGAAACAATGATCATTAATCACGGACACAACAATTATATAATATAACAAATAAACACGCGAAACACCTAAACTGATACTACAAAAACATGAACAAATTATACTAAAAATTACTTGTTTGAATTACACTGCCCTCAACAACAACATCATCCTTATCACTTTATATTTTCAAAAGAGATAAATAATGAATTAAATAGTCAAACTAACAGTATAAACATAAGAATAAATTATAATCATAAAATCTAACATGGTTCCTTAAAAAAATGTTGAAACTTTGGGAAAATTTATTGGGACAGATGGACTCACCTTTTACTTCCATGGAAAGAAGGACAGAGACTTCTGCTTAGTATCTGATTCCAACCTACACATCAGTGCTCACTTCCTTGGAAAGAAGAATGCCAACTTGACAAGAGACTTTGGTTGAGTTAAAAAATGGAGATTCTTGATACAACAAAACTGGAAAAAATAAAACATAAAGTCGCCACGTCTACTAGTCCCAATATATCATAAACCTTGAGAAAATCCAGCGTCCTGCATTCAACATTTATAATAAAGACAATAAGCTAGTGCCAAATCAGTGACAAGTAATGCCAACTTACTTGGGTCCAGAAAATCTTGTGAGTTGTGTTTGCTAAGTCAAGTCTGTATAGAAAAAACTAAATCTTTGGGAATGTACTGATGGAATATAGAGTTTACAAATGAACAGATTCAATGAACCTAATCTATATATGTACAATATAAATCAATATCAATCAAGATACTAGGAGATACTATAGAATCAATCAAATACCGTGATTGATTCGGTTTAGGATTAACTCCATATTATATCATGTACATTAAAAACAAAGAAATTATATAAGTAAAAAAAAGACAAAATGAGAAGTGCAAACACCATATTGATTTCCAAATTATAAAATCAAAAATTTTATCCAGTGGAGTGATGATTGTGTTATGTATGTTTGGTAACTAAATATGACATACCAAAAAATAATTAGCATCTCTTGATTGATATTGATATCTAGTATTTACCTTTTGTAAAGTAGACCAAGAACATTATATATTTAGAAGAAGGTGAACTTTCTGGACACCGATTGTGCTCCGTCACGATTCAGGAAGGAAATTATTCGATCAATGAATTTGCTGCTAAGAAGCTATGCATTCCATGAGAAACCAAATTGAAATCCATGATTGAAGCTGTAAAATCACAAAATAAAGCAGCGAACACAAAAACAACATTAAGTATTAAGTTTTGGCACTTGATTCACAAGTTTATTAGCCTTTGAACCAAATCACTAACCTCCAAACCTTCATCCACGATAGAAATTCAGTGTTTCTCTAAATTAATCCCAAATTGATGCTGTAAACCTATGCCGTATTAAGTAATCAAAAATCCTCTAGATTAATCAAATCTCCGGTTGAAAATAAACGATTTCGGTGAGAAATCACAGTGAAATAGGTGGTTGAAAAGAAAAACCTCTACTCTGAAAAGAGAGAAAATGGTGATGAAAAGGAAAATATATGAACTTAATTTATATCACTCTCCCTATTTACTATTAAGACCCTTTGTTTCATTTTATTTGCACACAAGACATGCTTCCTTGTGAATACAACCATGATAGAAACACAACAGAACCTGAACTAAACACATAAATAGGCTAACGAATCACATAAACAACCTAACTACTCCGGTATACACCGTTTCATACCAAAAACCACAACATAAAAACAATAAAATAGAGCAACAACTAAAATTTCAGCAAACTAAGCAACATCAACACACATAAAACAGAGCATCATCAATAAGAACGAAGAACACATCAAATCAATCAACAACAAAATAGAAAAATAAAATAAAAACAACACAAAACTCTAACAATACAAAAGTTAACAAAAAGAAAAACAGAAAATCACCTTTTGATTCAACAATGGATGAGGTAGGAACACTGTCATCAACATTCAAGTCATCTTTACCGGCAATACCTTCCTTCGATTTCATCAAATCTACAAAATAACGAAACACAAATTGAAAATACACAATACAAGGCCAAAATAACACATACACGGCCAGATTTATGAAGATAAACGGTGAACTCAACAAGAAAACAACCAGAAACTTGAAAAAAAAAAAAAGCCCCAAATCATACCTCTATCAGTCCACAAAATCCAAAAACTTATGAAAATCTTACCTCTATCAGACCGCAAAAGACACTTTGATGGAATGCAGGCTTCGAAATCGCGATTTTAAACTGAAATCTAGCAATTGAAATCGGATTTGATGGAGGAAGTTTGAAGAGGGTTTTTGGCGGTTTTGGTTTTCCGATTTTGTGAGCAGGGATTATGAAAAGAAAACTGAATAATTCCTAAATTATACATCTTATATACCAGTGTCTTTAAGTCCCTAAAACTATTTAATTTTCTTAGAGACCCCTGGTCTAACCATAACCTTTGGTGAGACGGTCTTACCCAAGTCTTTGTATTTTTTATCTATCTTGTATGAAGTTTTGCATCTATTGGTCATGTGTTATGGGAGAATAATGTGTATATGTTTATTTCTTCAACTCTGATTTTTTTAAATGTTTGAATTTAATCGTCACATATAGAGTTGTTTGGTAATATATTTTAGTTTATACGAATTAATCTTGCGAGAGTTTTTCATGCCCATTTGTAATAGTTTATTGAGTTTGTGCGAATAATGCATATTATTTCAGAATAATAGATCATTTATTTTTTGGGTAATATTAAAAAGGCAAAGTCTTGGGAAAGACGGTCTTTCCATAGGCTTATGGAAAGACGGGGTTTAATTCGAATAATAAAAGGTAAAAGGTCTTAGTTGCAACATTAAAAATTTAGTATGCAACATGTAGTAGTTATAAAATTTATAACCCGGTTCATGTAACCCAAAAATTTTATCTTAATTTGTTCTAATTTACACTTTAACCCTTGGTCTTTCCATGACTTATGGAAAGACCGTCTTAGACGCACTCTATTAAAAAATGAACCTAAATCATTATATAAAATAATTATGCATAGTTGGTCTAGATATTTAAGGAGGGGATCTGTTTTATCATAATTAAGTTACTACCTTTTACTCCTATTACATATTCATCTAATAAGAAACTCTACATTATTATTTGGGGATTTGAGTAAGAGTCCGTCTCTTGAAAGACGGCCTTTCCATAAGTTATGGAAATACCAAGGTTTAAAGTGTAAATTAGAAGAAATTAAGATAAAATTTTCAGGTTACATGAATCGGGTTATAAATTTTATAACTACTACATGTTTCATGCTAAAACTTTAATATTGCAACTAAGACCTTTTACCTTTTATTATTCTAATCAAACCTCGTCTTTCCATAAGCTTATGGAAAGACCGTCTTTCCCAATACTTTGCCTTTGAGTAAAGTGTAACCGTCTATAGCATAATATAAGAGTGTAATAAGTATCATCAAAAGATACCCGTACAAAACACAGACGAAAATTCAGATGGACCAATCAAGGTAAGCATATTTGCAGCTAAGACATTTTCCGCCATAGCTATTTTGATGCAACTTCACCATCATGGTGACAAGAAATCTGTGGGATCAGGGGTGCTATGTGGTTACTAAATTTTGCTCGTAGTTCAAATGGATATACATACTGCAAGGGTGAACTCCCTGGGTATAAAAAGAGAGAGATTGTTTCCATCACATAGATATTTTTTTGTGCGAGAAGCTACACCCTGGCTCTCGAATAAAATGTTTTTGCGGCCAGTGGGCTTCAGCTCATCGCCTCTTGGAGAGAAATTTTGACCCTCGTTTGTTGGAGATTAGTAATTGAGGGTTCTTCTGCCTTAGCTGATGTTAGACTAAATCAGACTCCTGATTAGATGATGATTTATTCTGATTAGAGTTCTTTTCTTATTATACCTCTATTGTACTCTCTATATATTCAGATATCAATAATACAATTAATTACGGCAAATCATTCTATCATGGTATCAGAGCAAGTTCTGATCCTAATCCCTAAATTTTGATTCAGCGCCTCCCTCATTCTCTCTTTTCCGGCGAAGCTCCGGTCAAATTTCGTCCTCCTCCGGCGAAGTCCAGCGGCGACCTCCTCCTCCGGTCCGATCACGAAGTCCAGCGGCGAAGTCCGATCACGAAGTTCAGCAGCGAAGTACGATCGGGAAGCCATCTGGAGAAGAACGGTCGATCGCGTCAAGAAGGAGAAGGAGAACTCGTCCGCGCGTGAAGCCACGCGCGAGTTATCTCGTCCTGTTCGTGTTATATTTGATGCCGATGCATTTTCCATTGAGCACAAGCTTACAGGGGCGATGATTGGTAAAGGTCGTCATAGGTCTGGTCTCTATTTTCTTGAGACTGGTGATTCCAGTTTTTTAGGCGAACTACGCTCTACAAAGCTTCATGCTTCTTTTGAGCAGTGGCACTCTCACCTCGGTCATGTGTCTCATGATACTATTCAGTTATTGAATCGACGGGGCCTTATTTCTGTCACTTCTGCTATGCCTGCATCTGTCAGTTGCTCTCCTCGTCAGATGGCCAAGAGTAGCCGCTTGCCCTTTTCCACTAGTGACAAGCGTGCTACTGGTTTATTGGATAAAGTACATTGTGATTTGTGGGGACCAGCTCCTGTTTTATCTGTCGGTGGTTTCTCTTATTATGCCGTTTTCATTGATGATTTCTCACGATTCACATGGTTTCTTCCAATGTGGCATAAGTCGGATTTCTATGACACTTTTATCCAGTTTTAGAAATTCTTTGAGAATCAGTTTTCTGCTAGGGTTAAAATTTTTTAGACCGATGGTGGCACCGAGTTTACTAATCACCGACTTCAGGCTCATCTCATATCATGTGGCATTCATCATCAGATGTCCTCGCCTTATACACCTGCTCAGAATGGCCGGGCCGAGCGGAAGCATCGTCACATCACAGAGACTGGTCTTGCCATGCTTTTTCACTCTTCTGTGCCGCACTGTTATTGGGTGGAAGCTTTCTCCTCTGCGGTTTACATTATTAACCGTCTGCCTAGTTCAGTTATGAGTGGCAAATCACCTTTTGAGGTTGTTTTTGGTCATGTGCCTGACTATACTCTCTTTCACCCGTTTGGTTGCCGTGCATTTCCATGTCTGCGTGCCACTGCTACTGATAAGTTTGCACCCCGATCCATTCCCTGTGTTTTTATTGGCTATAGCCCTCGTCACAAGGGCTTTCAGTGTCTCGACCAGACGTCTGGGCACATCTATATCTCTCGCCATGTTCGTTTTGATGAAACTTTCTTCCCTTATGTCTCAGCTTCCACGGACAGTCGTTCGATTTCAGATCTGGAGATTTCATCATTTTTTGATGGAACTATTACTTCATCAATTGGGGCCACTACGCCTGTATCTGTGCCTATTCCAGCTGCCCCTCCTTCCCCACCATCTTCCATCTGGACGGCCGACCCGGACCCGATTCCTCGCCAAATGCCCATCATATCTCAGCCGCTGGCCAGCACTCCTCAGCCACCGTCTCAGCCACTGGCCACCACGTCTCAACCTGTATCGGCTACTCTTTCTCCGGTGACTTCCGACGGCCACTCTCCGGTCAGCACAGCTCGATCTTCCTCCATGTCATCAGCTGGTTCTACTCCTCCAGATTCGCCGCCCCCGCTTCGTACTCATCGGATGGCCACTCGATCTTCTACTGGTGCCATTCAGCGGCGGGATTATTCAGATGTTATTGCTCATGGTCTCACTGCTGCACTCCTCTCTCAGACAGAGCCACTGATTATCGTACTGCCTTTCAGGATCCAGCCTGGGTTTCAGCCATGGATGATGAGATGGATGCTCTTCGTGGTCAGCACACTTGGGAGTTGGTGCCTCGACCTTCAAATGTCAACACTGTTGGCTCCAAATGGGTCTATAGGCTCAAGTATCGACCAGATGACACTATTGAGCATCATAAAGCTAGACTTGTGGCGCAGGGTTTCTCGCAGATTCCAGGTTTTGATTTTGACCACACTTTCAGTCCTGTGGTCAAAACCTCCACTGTTAGGACGGTTCTCGCCATAGCCACCATGCGTTCCTGGCCACTTCATCAGTTGGATGTCAAGAACGCTTTCCTTAATGGTGTTCTTGATGTTCCTGTCTACATGAAGCAGCCCGTTGGTTATCAGGATTCTGTCCATCCAGACTATGTTTGTCGTTTGAAAAAGGCCATTTATGGTCTTAAGCAAGTTCCCCGAGCTTGGTTCCAGCGTTTCAGCAGTTATCTGACACAGCTTGGTTTTCAGTGCAGCTCAGCTGATACTTCTTTGTTTGTCCTTTCGAGAGGGTCGTCATTACTGTACCTACTTGTGTATGTGGGCGATATCATTCTTACAGGCAATGACTCGACTCTTCTTCGCCAGTTCATTGATCGGACACACAGAGAATTTGCGATCAAGGATCTTGGTGCTCTTCACTACTTTCTTGGTCTTGAAGTTTCACCTACCTCCTCAGGATTACTGCTTGGCCAAGCAAAGTATGCTCGGGATATTTTGAATCGGGCCGGTATGTCTGACGCAGCACCAGTTTCTACTCCATTTGTTGCTGGTTCTCAGCTTCACAGCTCTACCAGTCCTCCATTTCGGGATCCTACACTTTATCGTTCTCTTATTGGTGCCCTCCAGTATCTCACCATCTCTCGCCCTGATTTGGCATTCTCGGTCAACACGGTGAGTCAGTATCTTCAGGATCCTAGAGATGACCATTTTGCTGCTGTGACTCGGATTTTGTGATATGTTCGTGGCACTCTTCATTTTGGTCTCCGGTTTTGCTCTGCTAGTACTTCTGATGTGTTAGGATACTCTGATGCTGATTGGGCTCGCTGTCTGGAAACTCGTCGGTCCACTTATGGTTATGCAGTTTTTCATGGTGGGAATCTGGTTTCTTGGAGTGCCAAGAAATAGCCCACTGTTTCTCGCTCTAGCACTGAGTCTGAATACCGTGCTCTCGCTAACACTGCCTCGGAAGTGGTTTGGCTCACTCATTTGCTTCGTGATCTTCGGGTTCCACTTTCTGGTTCTCCACTGTTGTTATGCGACAATAGTAGTGCTATCTTCTTGGCTCAGAATCCAGTGGCGCACAAGCGGGCGAAGCACATCGACATCGACTATCATTTTGTTCGTGAGTTGGTGACATCCGGAAAGCTGCGCGTTGCTCATGTTCCTATTTCTCTTCAGATTGCAGACATTTTCACCAAGGGGCTCTCTCGTCCGCTGTTCGAGTTTTTCAGGTCCAAGCTGTGCGTCGGCGAGCATCCGACGCTTCGCTTGAGGGGGGGTGTTAGACTAAATCAGACTCCTGATTAGATGATGATTTATTCTGATTAGATTTCTTTTCTTATTATACCTCTATTGTACTCTCTATATATTCAGATATCAATAATATAATTAATTACGGTAAATCATTCTATCAGCTGAGTTATTTACCCTTTCCCGAATTGTCAAATGAACATTGCACATGGGATCTTGATAGTAGCAGGAAAATCGTATCACAGTTTTCTTTAGTGTAAAAAATCATTCTTCCCTAACGCAGTAACCCAACCGACAGTAGGTGTGGTTTTACGGATCACCTGGCCATGGGTAGACGTTTTCAGTGGTGGTGTATAAGTCGATAATTTCTTCCAATGTTGGGAAATGTTGGGCAATGCAAGGTGGAACTCAAAACTACTATGTTGTTTAATCACGGAATTCTGTAAAATCTATATTAGACATGACACGTGTCACTCTAATTACAATAGAATATAAATATAATTACAAGTAATATCTAATTCCTTAACACCCTCCCTCAAGTTTGAGCATGAGGATCAGAAATGCCCAACTTGCCAAGTAATGAATGAAACTGGTTACGTCTGAGTGCTTTGGTAAATGAATCCGCAGGTTGATCTGTAGTGCGGATATGATGAGTAACTATAGCACCAGACTGCACAAGATCCCGGACAAAATGACAATCAACTTCAATATGCTTCGTACGTTCATGGAACACTGGATTTTTTGCAATATAAAGAGCAGATTGACTATCACAAAACA
Organism: Rubia yunnanensis; assembly: GCA_037428765.1. Lineage (NCBI taxonomy): Eukaryota > Viridiplantae > Streptophyta > Magnoliopsida > Gentianales > Rubiaceae > Rubia > Rubia yunnanensis. Next base: position 90,943,236 of record CM075068.1, read on the forward strand.
AACGCATAGGAGCAGTATGTGCAACCCCTAAGTCTTTCAGTAAAGACCTAAGCCATAACAACTCACAATAGGTAACAGCCGTAGCACGATACTCCGCTTCAGCAGAAGACCGAGAAACTGTAGGTTGCTTCTTGGTCTTCCAAGAAATTGGAGAATCACCAATCATCTCAAAGTAACCGGAAAGAGAATGCCGGGTAATAGGGCAAGCAGCCCAATCAGAATCACAGTAAGCAGTCAACCGTAACGTACTACGAGAAGAGAGAAATAAACCTTGACCAGGATGACTCTTCAGGTAGTGCAACACACGAACATCAGCTTGCCAGTGAGGAACACAAGGGGACTTCATGAATTGCGCAAGAGTGTGGACTGAATAACTCAGTTCAGGACGAGTAATAGTCAGGTAGATCAGGCAACCAGGTGTCAATACTGCTCCGGGTCATGGTAGGCTGGACCTTCAACACGTGCCAAATCATGCTATTGCTCCATCGGAAAGTCAGTCGGCTTAGAGGAAGATAAACCAGTATCCGATAAAATGTCCAAAGCATATTTCCTTTGCAAAAGGAACATCCCCTCTGGTCTTCTAGCAATCTCTATGCCCAAAAAATACTTAAGCAGACCAAGATCCTTCATATGGAAACAAGAACATAAGTATTTCTTGAACTCAGAGATGAGCGAAGAAGAACTACCAGCAATAACCAAATCATCCACGTAAACCAGAACATGTATAGAAGCTGATCCACGAGAAAAGACAAACAAAGAGTAATCGGCCTTACTCTGAACAAATACAAATGCTCGTAAAGCCTGAGCCAGTTTAGCAAACCAATTTCTAGGAGCCTGCCGAAGACCATAAAGAGATTTCTGTAGGCGATAGACCTGACCAGGCGGTACATCGTAGCCAGGTGGAGGACGCATGAACACCTCCTCATGCAAATCACCATGGAGGAAGGCATTATGAACATCCATCTGATGTAGTTCCCAACCAAGAATAACTGCAACGGACAGGAACAAGCGAATAGAACTCATCTTCGTAACCGGAGCAAAAGTCTTAGTGTAATCAATTCCTTCAACCTGACGATTCCCAAGAACCACGAGGTGCGCCTTATGACGTTCAATAGTACCATCTGACCGAAACTTCGTCCGATAAACCCATTTGCATCCAATAGCCTTCTTGTGCGCAGGCAAAGGAGACAAAGTCCATGTCTGATTTTGCTCCAGTGCAGTAAGTTCCTCAACCATAGCATCTCGCCAATGAGAATGACGGGAAGCCTCAGAGTAAGTAGTGGGATCTGCACTAGAAGTTATAACACCCAAAAATATAAAATGCATACAAGAAAAATTATCACAATTTACATAATCAGTAAGAGGGTAGAGAACATCTGATGAAAGTGATGAAGCATGAGGGAACGTAGTCGAATGGGTTGGGGGTCTTCAGTGGTAAGAACACAAGTATAATCATCACAATCATAATCTGCCAAATACGACGGTGGACGATGGGATCGAACACTCTGTCTGGTAGAAGGTGGATCGATGACAACTGGCGGAGAAGTACCGGTGACGGACGGTGTAGGTAGACCGACGGTGGCCGGCAAAGAGGAACCGGCATCGGGCGGCAGAGCACGGCTAATGATGCCGGCATCGTTACATCGGAGATGACCCCCGGGAGTTGTTTGGTGACTATCGTCGATGAATCAATGACGTTGACCGGCTTTGAACGACCGGCATTGACTGACATTGACCCACCGGCGTTGACCAGCATTGACTGGCCGGTATCGACCATCGGTGAATGGCTGACGGTGATCGGTAAAACAATAGTCGGCGTCGGAAAGCCGACGTTGACTGGCAGTGGTTGATCGGCTGCAGAAGGCGGATCAAAAAATCTGTGCGCCGATGGAGGAGGAATCCGACGGTGTTGTAGTGGCACCGCTAGGTTCATCGGATGAAGCAGAGTACGGGAATTGGTCTTCAAAGAAATCAGCATCCCGGGTATTAAAGATCACTCGAGACTCCAAGTCGAGTAGACGATAACCATTCTTTCCGGCAAGATAACCAAGGAACAAACACCACCGACTTCTTGGTGCAAACTTGTCACGGTATCTGGGAACACGAGCAGCAAAACACAAACAACCAAAAACCCGTAGAGAAGAGTAATTGGGTGCCTGGCCATAGAGTAACTCAAAGGGAGTACGACCGTTGTCGGGGTTCGGTTGATCAGGTAGGCAGTAGTAAGAACACATTCTCCCCAAAATGCAATAGGAAGATTGGCTTGAAACCGTAAAGCACGCACCACATTGAGTAAATGACGATGCTTTCTTTCAACTCGACCATTCTGTTGTGGAGTATCAACCATAGATGTCTCAAAAATGATCCCAGATGCAGTAAAGTGAGACCGGAGAGGCAAAAATTCAGTGCCGTTATCAGCCCAAACTCGTTGAATTGTTCCTTCCCACTGGTTCTTGACTAAGGCACTAAATTCTAAAAATCTAGAAGCTACTTCAGATTTAGCTACTAACAAATAAACCCAAACAGCTCGAGAAAAATCATCTACGATTGTAAAAAAATAAAATGCACCACTAGACGATGGAGTTCGATAAGGTCCCCAAACATCACAGTGTACTAATTGAAATAATGCAGTAGCATTTGTAGAACTCAATGGAAAACTATGTCTAGTCTGTTTTGCTCTATAACATACAGAGCAAGGTATAGTAGATTATGGGTGCTAAAATCAAGAGTACGAATAGAAGACAACACCGTAGATGATGGATGACCAAAACGCTGATGCCATAAATCAGATGAAGAAACCGAAGCAACTGTCGGAATAGATTGCAGGATATGAGGACGAATGCGAGTATCCAACAGACGAAGCCAATCAACCCCCCCTTCTGTTCACCCACGCCAATCACAATGCCCGTACTGATTTTCTGTAAAATGTAATAATTTTCAGTAAACAAAGCTAGACATTTTAAGGCAGATAACAATCTAGAACATGATAATAAATTGCATCACAAAGTAGGTATGTAGAGCACATGAGTAAGGGTGACATCACCAAAACAAATAGACCCATATTGTGTAGCAAACGACACAGAACCATCAGGCAGTATAACATTCACAGTAGTAATATCAGTAAGAGAACCTTTGTCACCAGTCATGTGATATGAGGCTCCCGAATCAAGAATCCAAGGTAAGTAAAATTACCTGACCCATGGTTAGATAACGAATCAAACTGATTAAATAAATGTACGGTCGTACTCCATTGGTCGTCAGACAGAGCAGAACCAAAATCAGATCGTGTAGGTAAGCCAGAGGAGGCGGCCACCGCAAACCCTTGCGGCGACATCACTACGCCGGCGAAAAGAGCCATAAAACAAATGGCAAGTACAATTAAAGTAAGAGAAGGGAGAAAATATGCTGAACCAAAGCCAAAAAAAATAAGGCAAACGCGCGCCTCCTGTTAGGCGCGTGCAGATCACGTCCTGTGAAGGCAAAGTTGCGCGTTTGGTGTACCCGCGCGTGGACTCACGTGCTTCTGGAAGGTCGAGCGCGTGAATCTCACGCTCGTCTCACGTCGTCGACGGCGTCTCCCTCTGCCCGGTCGAAGCTGATAAAACCCGGCCGTAGTCGAGAACGGAGTAGAACTAGCCGGCCGGAGTGACGAGTGGACCGGACGAATCGAAGGCCGGAGTGGTGAATCGGAGCATGAACTAGCCGGATTGTGAATCGGAGCATGAACTAGCCGGATTGTGAATTGGAAGACATCGCCGGTGGACGAATTGGAAGACGGGAGCGGGAGCAGGTGCAGGCCGACAGAGCAGGAGCAGAACCGGCAGTGGCGTGGTGGTGGTGAGCAGGACCGTCGGCGGGCTGATGGTGGTGGTTTTTTTAAGGGTAAAAAAATGTAGTCCAGATCAGCGGCGCGTGGAAGTCACGCACGGACGACGACGGAAAATTTAGGACGGTGGAAAATTTAAGGTTTCAGGATTTTAGGCTCTGATACCATGTTGAATTTCAAGGTATCTTGGTCTTCCATCTTAAAACTAATTGGTACTAAGTGGAGGTGACCCAAGACCTTATATGTAAGTCATTTAGTCTTTAAGTAGCCGATGTGGGATATATCTTTCAACACGCCCCCTCACGTGCCAACGTGGAACACTCCACAACCCATATTGGGCCAAATTAAAGGGGATTTACACATCGGCCCAATAACTCAACCTGGGCTCTGATACCATGTTGAATTTCATGGTATCTTGGGCTTCCATCTTAAAACCAATTGGTACTAAGTGGAGGTGACCCAAGACCTTATATGTAAGTCATTTAGTCTTTAAGTAGCCGATGTGGGATATATCTTTCAACAATAACTATGTTGGCGCATCTAGATTTCAATATTTACGTTTCTTGGGCAATTTAAGAACAATTCATCAAATATTCCACACTAATGATAATAGTGAACCTCTAATTTTTTTCACATGTGCTTTGAGTAGATTAAGAAATCTGAAGAGGAAAATAGCCAAGAGATATGGATAGAGCATGTAGATCTTATTGAGGGAGAATCTCAATTATGGACAGGTCAAGGAATTCAACTTCTTAAACCAACAAGTTATTCTTAGAGGGGTTTTGTTTAATCTCACACACTTAATTCACTTTATTGATGATCACAGATTAAAATTTTCTTACTTTTAAAATGATGACAAATTCAAAATGGGGTGAATGAGGCCAATTGAACTACTCGTGAATGCAACACTGACAACTATGGCTGCATCGAGAGTCATGAAGAATATTTGAAAGATGCAAATGATAAAGAGGATAGTGACCTCCCTTTGTATCTCAAATTTAATTATGTCCTATTGAAATATGTGTTATTAACAAATTTCTTAGGTTGATTTCAATAATAAAAAATGTATTAAGCTTGGGATTAGTACAATGCTTCACAAGAAGTTTGAATTTATCAAAGTTATATTGTATGCTATGATCATGTTTGATACTATTATTATTTCTTTAAGCATAAAAATAATGTTTACAAAATCAATGTAACTTAGCAAACATCCATATGACTAATGTCCCCACCCCTTCCTAAGGGAATGGTAGCAATAAAATAATGTTTATGAAATTAATGTATTCTTACAAAAAAACCATAGGACGGGTATCCCCACCCATGTACCAAGGGACTAATTTTTTTACGAATGTATTATTTAGTAAAAACTACATTTAAGGAAATTGATTTCAATAACTCTCTTTTTTTAAATCTTTCATCATCATTACATTACCTTGGACAACATATATATATATATATATATATATATATATATATATATATGTTCTCTTCGTTGATATATGAAATAACAGAATAAATGAACATTAATCTTAAACGAGAATCAACCAGAATAACAGTAAATGCAAACATGTAAGAAAATAGTGTGAACAGTATTTATGAAAATGAATAGTAAATGCGAATAGTAAATGTGAATAGCGATAATGAACAGCAAATGTGAACAGTAATTATGAGCAGTGAAAATTAGTGAACAGTAATTACGATTAGTGATGAACAGTACTTATGAACAGTAAATTAGCGAACAGTAATGATGAACAGTAATTATGAATAGTAAATTTAGTGAACAGTGAAAATGAGTAAATAACAGAGAGAATGTAAGAGCAGTACAAAATAACAGAAAAGAGCATTTTCAATTGAATAGAATTCTTTTTATTGAATAGATTATTAAAAGGCTTACAAAGGATTGGAAATCAGGTATGAACGTTGATTTCAGATGGAGGAGCTCGTACAAGAGAGTGTACTAGAAAGGGCGATTAAATCAAGCATGTTTCACAAATGAAATGGAATGAACTACTTATAGGAATGGATTTCTAATCTATTATATCAGAATGGAATGCAGTTTGGAATCCGGATTAAATCTGGGCCGTCCGTTGCATGGAGTGGAAGGATGGGGTCCGCCACTTGCTTTTGTCGGCTGCTTTGTTGAATTTTGGAGTGTGGGTGGAGACTGGGGTCCTCCACTTGAGCTGCTTTGTTGAATATTTTTGGAGACTGGAATATTCTAGTGGAAGCTGGGATCCACTATCAACTCTTGTCTGGATGGTGCTGGAATACGTCACTGCTTACGTTCGGTGGAAGCTGGGATCCACCTTATCTTTTGATTGATTGTAATGCTGGACTGGACTGCATTATTGATTATATCCCTTACATTTCATAGGGATCTTGACTATCCTGCAGATACATTTGATCATCTGTCTCCTGCTTAATTGCCTGCTTTTGCCTAACTAATTCTTGGTAGAATTCAAGAGCTTTATGAAATTCTTCATCTGGCTCATGTTTTGGACTTGGGCTTGCTAGAATTTGAATAATTGGAGTTGGGCGAATAGGAGTTGGACATAATGGTTTTGGACTTGTAGGGACTGATGGTCCAATGGGTGTTGGACGAAGAGTATGAATAGGTGAGGGGAGTGTGTGTGGAGTCATGGGTTTGAATGCTATCTTTAATTTTTGTCCTGTTTGGAAATAATGGGTTATTGCTTTTGTAGAACAAAATTCTGGATTGTATGATCCACCATTTGACTCTATATTGTCTTACTAAAGAAAGTGGGTTGGAAGGGTAAAAAGGTTTGACTTGGAAACTCCAAGCAAATATCCAAGGTACCCTAAACATGGAATGGAATAAGATCTTTCTCTCATGTGGTTTTGAATGGGTAAGTGTTTGCTGGCAAAGGTTTTGGAATGTAAATCCATCTAATATGGGTGGTGGATAGATCTCAGTAGATGGCCCAAATTTGAACCACCAATCCATGAACCAGTCTGGAATACGATGATTAAAATTGGAATGGAAATTGATGAACCAGGAATGGTCAAACGATCTATAAAACAAAGTTCTATACCAAGCCTGTATATAATCAGTATAATTAATTCCAGTGGGGAAATAATCAACTGAGAATGGAGTGATTGAATGAATATTGGAAACTTGCTGAGGACTTAAAATCTGTTTAATATAGACTTTGGAATATTCTATCCTATTTGGGTCCTGTTTGTTGGGAATGTGTTGAATGTCAATGGATTGGGTATCTACAAGAATTAACTCATAATATTGTTGAGTTTTATGTACGTCTGCTGCCATCCATAGGGATGATGGCAAGAATAAGTTGGAAACAAAAATCTTTAGCTGTGGAATATCGGGTTCTGAATCAAAATGAGTTGTCAAAATATGTTCTGGATTAGGCTTATCGAAATATGTGGAAGTAGGTTTGGGATTGCTAGAAGAGGCCTGTGGAGTAGGTAATGGAGTATGGACTCTTTTCAGTGGAGTAAAATTGGAGGTTAGAGGATGAATTTTATTCTGAATAAGTCTGGAATGGGGAGTCTGTGCAATTGTGGAATAAGTGAGTGGAGGAAAACCTTCTAATGGAGTTAATGGAGTAACAGATGGAGTAAGAGGCTTGGGATTTACATAATCTTTACTTTTTCTGGAAGTAGATGAACTTGTCGATGTTGAATTACTCATGATTTCCTGTAAGGAATTCACGAGTCAGAAAATCGGGAATAAAATTATCTTTTCCTTTGATGAATTGAATATCAAAATCAAAAACTGATAAAATGACTTGCCATCTGGCAAAGATTTGTTTTGAAACTAAAATTTTAACATCTTTCTGCAAAATATCCTTTGCTGATTTGCAATCTATATTTAATAAAAACCTCTTGTTGTATAAATCATCTTGAAATTTTAAAATGCACAAAACTATAGATAAAATTTCTTGTTTAACTGTTGAATAGTTTTTCTGTGTATTTGACCAAAATCCTGAATGATATCTTACTATAGATAATTTTCCTAAATATTTTTGTTTTAGTATGCCTCCATACCCTATGTTGGATGCATCTGTTTCAACTATCATGAATGCTTCTGGATGTGGAATGCCTAGACAAGGTAATGATTTAGCTTTTAATTTAATTTCTCTTACTAAATTAGTATGTTCTTCTGACCATGCAGGAGGATTGGTTTTTAATCGCTCATATAATTTTTTGCATATAATTTTAATTTTGGGGAAGTAATATGAAATATAATTAACACATCCTAAAAATCTTTGTAATTGGTTTTTATCTTTAATTTCATCTGAAAATTTTTCTGCAAATTCAATGGATCTTTGAATGGATCTAATTTTACCTAAATGTATATCAAATCCTAGAAACCTAATTTTTGTTTGGAATAATTTCATCTTAGGTTCGGATATGACCAAACCATTTGCTTTTATTACTTTTAATAAAATATATAAGTGTTTAAAATGACTGTCAATTGTACTAGAATAGACTAGTACATCATCAATGTATACTATTACAAATGTTGAATAAGGATTAAAAATATCATTCATTATTTTCTGGAATTCAGATGGTGCATTCTTTAGTCCAAATGGCATAACATTCCACTAATATTGACCAAACGGAACTACAAATGCCGTTTTGTATTTATCCTTTTCATCTATTTGAATTTGCCAATATCCTGATTTTAAATCAAATTTTAAAAATACTTTTGCATTAACTAGTCTATTAATTAAGTCTCTCTTATTTGGAATGAGATATCTAATCCATTGTAATGCCTTTTTTAAAGGTTTATAATTTATAACTAATCTAGGAACTCCTCTTTCCTTTCTGCATTCTTGTTTACATAAAATGCTGAGCAGCTCCGTGGAGATTTGCTTTTTCTTATTAACTTCTTATTTAAATGATCTTGGATTTCTTGTTTACATAATTCTAATAATTCCTTATTCATTTGAATAGATCTTGCTTTGGTTGGAATATTTTGTTCATTAAAATCATTTTCATATGGTAGTGAAACTATATGTTTCTTTCTATCCCAAAATGCATTGGGATGGTTTGAGCATATTTGTTTTGTAAATGTTTGTTCTAAATTTTTTATTTTTTCTTTTATTATTTTAGTATCTAATTGTTCTTCTATTTTTGAATAACTTAATTCTTCTTTTAAAAATAGAATATCTTTTTATTTTCTATTTAAAATACATATTCTTTTATATATAGAATTAGTTTGTAATAAATGTAATTCTACTTGACTAGGAGGACTTATGAAAGAAAATAATAATTTCTTGCCTAATATTTTTGTACTAATTCCTTCTTGAGTTTTTTTGAAAGGGGTTATTTGATATAAAAATGGGTTTCCTAGTACCGCATCATAAAATACATTTTCTAATATTAAAAATGAGTGTTTAATACAATAATCATTATTACTAATATATCCATTAGATAATTTTTTCTTAATAATCATTGGAGTACCATTTGCTGCTGAAAGCTGTTCGTTAGTTTTTTCTAAATATTTACTTGGAATTATCCCTGACCTTATGCAGGATTGGTCTGCTCCACTATCAATTAAAGCTACAATAGTTGTGCTAAAATCTTGAACTCCTATTGTTATTAAGGATATGGGAATACCATTTTTCCATATTAATTTTATTAATAACATTAAAGAACTGTTGACTAGTTGGGGTTTCATTTGAAATAGTAATAGAACTACTAGGTTTTTCCAATGATATTATCTTTAATTCAAATTCTAAATCCTTTTCTTTTAAAGTTTCTAATTCCATTTTAATATGACTAACTTCTGATTTTAATAAATTAATTTCTCTTCTTAAATCTTGAGTGTCGGTTGGACTAATTATTGATTTTTTCTTTTCTAATTCTGAATATTTTTTAATTGTCTGACTTAGACTAAAAGCTCTGTTATCTTGGGTTTATTTTCATCTAGTACCAAATTTTTTAACCTTTGAATATATTCTGTTTTATCCTCATAATTTCCTATTTTATCTATTATATCTAATAATTCTTTTTTCTTACTATTTGTACTATTTAACATATTAATAGTTGGAATCTTACATGGACATATGTCACTAAAACCACTAGAAGAATCTGATTCTGACTCATAATTTGAATGTTCATTTTCTGAATCATCAATTAATATTGCTAATAGCTTATTTCTTAATTATGTATCTTCTAATGCATTAATTTTCTTTTCTGTTTTACAGTAATTTGCAGTATGACCAAATTTCTTACACTTGTAACATTGAATATTTTGAAATTTGTCTTGTTTTTTATGGAACTTCTTTTTCCTAGGTTTTTCATAATTTTTTTTGTGATATGGTTTTTTATAGTTAAAATTATCTCTTTTTTGATAATATTTTTGTTTTCTAAATTTAGTTTTTCTTATATGTTTGTGGTGAGAGGATGGGGGTTTTAATCCTGTTATACCAAATTGTTAGCAAAATGATCCCATCTCTTTTCTTTCTGATCCGTACTTACGTTGAATTTTTAAATCTTGGCATAATGTTAATGCTTCTTTTTTGACGAAAGCAAATATCTATCCAAAAATTATGTCATTATAATCTATCTTTTCTGTTCCTAATGCTTTACTTAAATTTGATAGTATTCTTTGAGAAAATAGATTTGGCAATCCTGTTATGAATTTTTCTTTCCAAAATGGGGAGCTTGAATCTGTTCTTCTAAATACTTGAATGAGAAATATATCTTTATACCATTTAAAATCAGTTAAAGTAGGACCTCTTAAATTGGTTAAACATATTTTTAAACTCTCTAAAGCTTCTGCAGGATTTCCTACAAAATACATTGAAATAGTATATAATAAAAATGCTGATCCGTCTGGGATCATGACAAATTGAATGTTATTATCGTCTCCTTGAGCCTCTTCTGACTCATGATTCATTGTTGCTTGTTTATCTTGTAAAGTGAGATAATTATCCCACCATCCTTTTAATTGTCCTGTAAATCCTGTGACTAATAACATGACTATATTTGGTTCTATTGGAGTTATTGTTGCTTTATAAGCTACCCTAGCCATTCCCATTTCTTGTAATAAATTTAGTATTTGATATTCTGATAATCCATCTATGTTCCATTGATAAATTGATGAACCATCATAGCTTTTGAATGAATGGAGGTTTTCCTCATATTGAAGGTCTGGTGGAGTTGGTTTTGGGTAATAGGGTTTTGTGTCATGTTTTCTCCAATTATACTTTAATTTGTTCATATGCATATCAGGTTTATCTTCTATTTGTTCTTGGAATTGGTGTTCTATTGAATTTATTTGTTTTTCAAAATCATTTTCTGATTCTACTTCTGTATTCTCAGAATAAGAACTAGTTGAGTCATCTGTGTCTATTGGATTACCTTAGATATTACTCCTATTTGCTTAGAACTACTTGGTTTATCAGATGGTCTGAGTGATAATGATTCCTCCATTTTCTTTGAAAACGGGGATACTTGAAAATGAGGTTTTGAAAATGTATTTTGGAATAGTTTTGTTTTATTATTTAATTTAGTATCTAATTTAGTGGAAATAAAATCAAATTGATTTTCCATAGTATGTAATAATTGATTGAAATAATTATTCTGTTGGTATATCTTTTTAATATCTTCTAAATTTATTGGATCTGTTTCATTTCCTGGTCTTCCTGTTTTGAATGGAGAGGCTACTACTATTGTTTCCTCAGTAGTAATGTGTACTGATTGGAGTGGTGGATGAATAGAACTAACTACTGTATCATTTGGTAATTTCCATTTTTTGTAAAGATTGGACTGTACATTAATAACTGGAATTTCTGTAAAATTATATTTTCTTACTAATTGTTCCTTTTTTAAATAATATCCTAGCCACATAAAAAACTTCATTTGCCTAATTCTTTTAACTGTAAGGTCATTATAAAATTCTTGCTTAATTTGTTCTCTGATATCTAAACTTAGTTTTTCAAACCAAATTCTATTTGTATTATTTTCTGTGCTGTAATAATCATTATTTAAATATACGTTATCTATTGTAAATTCATTATTATTATTCATCATATTAATTTTGGATTGTCTCATTTGACTAAGTGTTGGGGAACCTATTGAAGAATTAGTATCTGGAATTATTTCTGGTAAAGGGGAAGAATATCTTATCCTTGTTTCATGTAGATGAGTTGGAATATCAGATGTTGAATATCTATGGGTTCTATAATTATCTATACTTGAATACCTAGAAGATTGTCCTGAACAAAATCTACTAGACATGGATTTGTTAAATTTTATTAGTATTTTGTCATCATTTTGTTCTTCCATTTCTGATGGTTATGTTATTCTTACATTTCTTTGAATTCCTAATGGTCGTTCCACTAGTATTTCTACTGGAATAGTAATTTCATTCCATTTTAATAGTTTAGGTGTTTCTATGGATATGTTATCAGAATTTGTTGTGACATATACTGACTCTTCTTTTTCAGTTGGAATTAACCTTAATGCTGTTGGAATCATTGATTGCATTAATTTAAAATCTACTCTATAAATTAATACAAAATGTTCTGTATCATTGACTATTCTGTCTTGTTTTAGTTGAATATCTAGTTTTAAAGAATCCATTATATGTGGATCTGTTAAACTGACTGAATAGTTTGGAATACAATCAAACCTAATTGTTCCATTACAGATATTTGTTTGGACCATTGCTAATATGGAATCTTTATATCTTATTAGTCTATCATCTCTTAATGCCATGAATATGGGTGTGTCTATGCCTAATCTATCCAAAGGGTGTAATGCAATTTGTACTAGACCGAAATGTAAAAATTTATAATTTTGATCTCTATATTTTTTAATAGCCTGATATGACAATAACCTAATTGATTGAACTTCTTGGTTCATACGTAGGATTTCCTATGAATCTTAATGGAATATGACTTATTGAATTCTAATATGCCTTGTTGATATATTGATTTTAATGTTTTATTTGGTAAAATCTATTGAATTTCATGACTTTGTAAAATGTTTGAAGAAGATGTGGATCCTGTACTAGTAGTACTGGAGCTTCCGAATAGAAATCTTTTAATCCTTTCTCCCATGTTAAAATTATTATTAATTGATCCGGTTTCTGATGTACGAATCACGTGTATCTTAACAATACCACAGTTATACCGTACGCGGACCACCCTTTTTCACTCTTTGACGGGCTAAACCGAATTATAGGTATAAACACATAAGTGGTGTTATTAAGACTTACAAGTACATAGGTACAGTAAGCTGAATCAACTTATAATAATACTAACACTGCAATTGGGATTAAAAGGCCAACATATATAAGGAATTATTACTATTGAAATTTTAGATTTTTTTGGCACATGAGGAATTGTTTTATCCAACATATATAAAAGTCAAAGCATGCGGGTCCTTGAAATTTTACATATTTTAATCTATTGGTCATGTGTTATTGGAGAATAATGTGTATGTATTTATTCTTTCAACTCTTATGTTATTTAAATGTTTGAATTTGATCGGCATTTAGAATTTTCGGTAATATATTTAAGTTTATACGCATTAATCTTGGCTAACAAGGCAATGTTTTTGTTAATCTTAATTGTATAATGACTCCAAAAATAACTCAAAGCCAAAGATTGACGTGTGATGAAAATTCTATCCCATTTCATGATATGTTCCTATGGTTGATTCAGTTAAGAGATTATGGAGGTTTTTATCTATGCCTAATTCATAATACAAGCATATGATGCATTAAAAATTAAGATAGTGACGAAAATTTGTTGAATAGGTTGGATGAATTAAATGAAAAATTCCTATCTTGAAGTTATACTAAGGACTCTATGGGGCAACAATTTGAAATGGAAAACATATAAGTGGGAAACGAGGGAATGGTAAATTGATCTCCTAATGGACAAAATCCAAGGATAGAAAACTGCATAACTCTGAGTGCCCATACTAAGCGTGACAAGGAATTATATTTTTATTGTGAAGAAATGTGTAGTTTTCACCCAATTGTTCATGAACATTCACTTCTTTGAAGTATAGCAAAGACAATCATTCAAAGCATTAAATTTCAACACTATTCTCATCCCATGCTTAGCAAGTTGAAGCATTATTTCTTTGACTATTGGGGTTCAACTATCATGTTTTTTGGCAAGAACCATTTGGAAATAATGTTCACAACCCATGCTTGAAGCAAGAAAGGGGATTTCTTGGGATATTGGGATAAGTTTTATTTGAGAGCTCTTGGCCATTGGTGAACTTGGAGTAGTATAAATAGGGAATGAACTTAGGAGTTCAAACACACTTCAAGCATAGCATTCCTTTGCTACTTGCTTTCTTCTCCCTTTAGCTCTCCTTTTTAGTTGTAGAAGCCAAATCCCTCATCTTTATATTTTGCCACATAATTCCTTCATAGGTGGTAGGCAAAGTCTTGCAATACTTTCTCCACATATAGTGAAGCTTCCGGTCTCCTCCGGCCGTGGATGTAGGTCAACTTGACCGAACCACGTAAATCCTTGTGTCTATTATTTCCTTTATTTTATTCACGTTGTCTTTGTTTCCATCTTTTTGGGCTAATAGATATCTCATGGGATTCGTATTCCTAACAAATTGGTATCAGAGCCATATCTCATTTTTGATCTATTAGCCATCATGACGATAACAAGGACTTCTATTGAAAAGTTTGACCGGAGTGGAAACTTTGGTATGTGGAAACTCAAGATGGAAGCCATCCTAATCCAGGATGGATGTGAGCTAGCCCTTAAAGGAGTGGAGGAAAGGCATGCGGACATGTCGCCGGAAGATTTTGGTGATCTAGACAAGAAGGCTAGACCGGCCATTATTTTAAATCTCTCTAAAGAGGTTTTGCAGGAAGTTGCTAGTGAGAGAACTGCCAAAGGTATGTGGGATCAGTTGAAGTCTACATACATGAAGAAGACAATGGAGAATCGACTCTATTTGAAACAAAAGTTGTACATGTTGAAAATGGCGGAAGGTACATCTATACTCTCAGATCTTGATAAATTTGATTCTATCATTTTGGATTTGGAGAATGTAGATGCTAAAGTTGATGAAGAAGATCAAGCCATTTTATTGTTATGTTCCCTTCCCATGTCCTTTAAGTATTTTCGAGATACTATGATTTATGGGAAACAGTCGGTCTCATACAATAGTATAAAATCTGCATTAAAATCTAAAGAGCAGATTGATAGGGACATTACAGGGGAATCGAGTGGAACTCATGCTAAAGGTTTGTTTGTGAGGGGTAGAGGAGAAAATAGAGAGTCTGAAGGTGGTAGATCCAAAGGGAGGTCGAAGTCTAGATACAGAATAAAAATTTGCAACTATTGCAAGAAAAAGGGGCACATCAAGGCTGACTGTTTTAAATTGAAAAATATAAGAAAAATACAAAAAATGAGCAGAATAGCAGCAATGCTGGTGAAGCTAGTGTAGCAGAAGATGAGAGTGATGGAATCATATTTGTGGTCATGGATAATAAATCAAGGTCTTCTAGTGAGTGGCTCTTAGATTCGGGTTGTTCTTACCACATAAGTTATGATAGGGGGTGTTTTTCCACTTATGAAGAATGTGATGGTGAAATTGTTTTGATGGGTAATAATGCTCCTTGTAAAGTTGTTGGTAGAGGAACAATTCAAATAAAAATGTACGATGGCATTATTAGGACACTTACTAATGTTAGGCATGTTCCTGACTTAAAGAAAAATCTCATCTCTCTTGGTACTCTCGATGCTCTCAGGTACAGATATTCAGGTGATGGTGGAATACTGAAAATCTGTAAAGGTGCTCTTGTGCTAATGAAGGCTTGCAGAGTTGGCACTTTGTATGTTTTGCAGCGATCTACAGTAACTGGGGCAGTGGCTGTCTCTACTTCCTCGAATGAAGACATCACCAAATCGTGGCATATGAGGTTGGGACATATGGGCGAGAAAGGGTTAACATTGTTAAGCAAGAGAGGTCTACTTTGTGGTCAAAGTACTGGTAAGTTGGACTTTTGTGAACACTGTATTTTTGGAAAGCAGAAAAGAGTTAGCTTTCGTTCACATGCATTTCATAAAACAAAAGGTACTTTGGACTACATTCATTCTGATCTTTGGGGGCCCTCTCGTGTAAATAGGTAAATAGTATAGACGGTGGGGCCCACGGTAGAGCCCTAAAAGAGCCCTACCAAATACAAAACATAGTACAACCCTAGGCTAATAACCTAGGGAAAAAGATGCGGGGGGGGGGGGGGAGGGGAGTACCCAAATGAGTACCCCCCTCCCCCCCAATTATTTTTAAAGAAATGCTAACCCTAAGCTAGAAAGTACTAAACCTAGGGAAAAATAAGTGCAAGTTTGGATGTGTAAATCTGGACCTATACATAGCAACCAGAAATGGGTACTGGCTCTTCATATGAAATCCTCATCGCAGCCGAGACGCGAGTCTCGGGTCTTGAAGGAAATAGTGAAGAGGATGCCAGTGATAGACAAAATGCGCAGCCGAGTGTGGTGTACTCGGGTCTTGAATGGTCGCCATAGTGTGCTGATGGTGCTGAATCCGAATGAAGCTAGGACCGCTATAGGAGGAGCAGCTTCTACCATATACACCCCTAAGGTGAGGAAAGAGGGGTGTTATTGGCCTTCAAACGTTCCCGTGGTATGAACCGAGGCTAGTTTAGAGGGCAAGAGTGTCGTAGGCAGTGCCAATAGCTCTTGTGGGTCCCTCTAAAAGTAACCCTCCTAAGGATGGAGAGAACGGACACAACTTATACGGCGTGCGTCAAGCCCGACGATTATGTAATCGCCCACTCCATTTTGAGCAAATGGACAGCTTTATGCTAATTTAACACAAAAGTGTAGCGCGAGCATAGAGCGCATAATGACCATCAAGTCAAAGTAACAACTAGCAGTGGGTTAATTAAATTCGCGTACGCTAATTAATTAACCTACTGCCCAACTCCTTTGGCCGTGCAACCAAATGTAGAAAGGATGCTCTCCGACCCTCCGAGGAAAAATGTGCCATTATTAACCCAATACAATTTTAGCCCAAAGAAGGCCAAAACTCTCCAATAATCCACAAATTAGAGCCCAAAAGTGAAGCAAATTTAGCCCAAGAAAAGCTGAAAAATACTCCATTTAATTAGGCCCAAGATACCTTGAATTCAGCCTAAATGCTTGGTTAATTCTTTCAGCCCAATAGATTTCTTATTTCAGCCCAGTGGCTCGGCCCAGACCCCATCCCTTAGGGTTTCTCCTTGACCCAGCCGCCATTGAACGGGTTAAGAAACTGGGTTATAACCTGCCCGAGTCCTCAACCTTCGCCCATTTTTCTCTTTTCGGCCCAGCAGCATCTCTTTCGGCCAGCAGCTTGGCCCAGTACCGCTAGGGTTTCAACTTAAACCACAGCCACAGCCTACTGTTTTGATACCTTTGCTGGGTTAAAACCGGGTCATAAAGTTGACCCGTTTCATGAAGAATTTTATCAGCCCAACATTGCTCCTTTTCGGCCCAGTGAAAGAAATTTTTCAACCCTGCAGCTCGGCCCAACAACCGTAACCCTAGGTTTTTGTTTTGCTGACCCGGCCGCCCCTTTAGCGGGTCATTTGACCCGCGCCTCCTCCAACTGGGCCGAAACCCTAAACAGCCTCCAACCCGATTGCCTTTCTCGAGTTCTCTGACCCGGCGGCGCATGAAACGGGTCGTGCTCCCAGATCCGTAGCGTCACCGGATTCGCGGTTTTTCGGCATCGGGAACCGGCCGGAATCTGGAAAAATTCCGGCAACCATTTTGCAAAAAATTCCATCAAAATCTGGGCATTCTTCCTTCATGTAATTTCAACCGGCATTAGCACCCAAAACAAGACAATTTCATCCTTCAAAACGGAGCTTGCATAATCCGGCCGATAAATACCATATACCTCGCCGGAAATGCATTTTTCCGGCGAGCAAAAACAATGAAATCAACATCCATTTGTTCTCTTTTCCAGCCCTAAGATGCATCACAAACATGAACAAATACGAATCCGAATCTAAGGCCAGAGAACCGAGGCAATTTCATGCTTGTCTATCGCTGGAATATCGTTTTTCCGGTGACCTCCGATCGGAAAATCCGAAAAACCAACCTCCAATTTTACTTCAAATCAGAAATTTCCAACACTTTTACAATCGGATAATGTATAACAAAACGAACCGAATCCTTCAAAGCATAGCAAGCATTATAACTCACCGGAAAAAAGTGTTTTTTCCGGCAAACCCGATCGGAAAATTCAAACCATCATCATAAAAAAAATCCATCCTTTACAGAAAACCTGCTCCTCCATTCATCAAGATCTGAATACTATCATGAGATTGAAGCAACGAGGAAAATACCTTGGGCCAATAGTCGTTAATGATTCCGATTAAATCGATTATCTCCAAACATCTTTCTTGAATCTGACTAATCCCAAACCATCAACCCCATCGAACAATAACATTCAAACACCCAAAATCTTGAATCCCACATGAGTGTTCATCAGTCAAGAAAATAAATTTAAATTCTTGGCATGCAACATAGTAAACTGGTCAAAGTTCCAATTAAAGCAAACAATCATGGACAGTGTGCCATCTGATCACATGAATGCCCTCTCAACAGATCCATCATGAACTCTTCCAAATACTATAAAAGATTCATGCTTCAAATTCATCTCTACTCCCAATCCAACATGAACATCACATTGACTATCCACCATAAACAAATAATCTTCCATACAAATCCACACAGATTCATCAAAAATAAACCCCTCATCAATCATCCAGATTAGATCTATCAACAAAAGATTAAAACTTACTTGGAACAATGATAGATCTTCATCAAATATGCTCCATCACCAACTTCAAGATCGAAAAGTCTGATCTTCACCCAAAACCTCCAGATCCAAAGATCAAATATTCAAATTCAAGCACAAATCATACCTCGAAAGATGCCCGGCGAGGAATCCAACATTAATGTCAGATTTCTCGCCAAAAACTCTGAATCGTAAGAGAGAAACTGGAAGAAAATCGGCCCCGGTATTGCCGGAGAAGGGCTGCGCCCTTTTTTCTCTCCTTTTGGGGGCCCTCTCGTGTTCCTTCTAAGGGTGGTGCAAGATATATTCTTACTTTTATTGATGACTATTCAAGAAAAGTTTGGGTATATTTTTTGAAACTTAAAAGTGATGTTTTCTTAAATTTAAGCAATGGAAGACTTTGATTGAAAAACAGACAGGAAAATAAATTAAGCGACTAAGGACTGACAATGGGTTGGAATTTTATGGAAATGAATTCAATGAGTTTTGCAAAAATGAAGGAATAGCTCGACATTGTACTGTTAGAATGATGCCTCAACAGAATGGTGTGGTAGAGCGGATGAATTGTACTCTTTTGGAAAGAGCTCGGTGCATGATCTCAAATGCCAAGTTGACATTAGACTTTTGGGTAGGAGCCATATCTACGGCTTGTCACATCGTCAACCGCTCTCCATGTGCACCTCTTGATTTCAAGACTCCGGAGGAAGTTTGGTCAGGTACTCCTACTGATTACTCTAATTTAAGAATATTTGGGTGTCCAGCTTACATGCATGTTAACGAGGGAAAGCTAGAGCCTAGGGCTAAGAAATGTATTTTCCTCGGTTATGCTTCAGGGGTGAAAGGATATAGATTGTGGTATCCTGATCCCAAATCACCCAAATTTGTAATTACTAGAGATGTTACATTTGATGAATCTTATATGTTACATCCTGGAAAAGAGTCTTGTAATCCTTGTGATTCAGAAAAAAAGAGGATAGTGCACAAAAGCGGGTGGAGTTAGAGATTGGTGGTTCTTCCGGGAGAAACCCAACCCAAGAAGTGGTTGAAGAATCTGATCATGAACATGCTGAAGATCAACCGGGAGATGAGGATTATTCCATTGCCAGAGATAGACCAAGACGTGATATTCGACCACCATTGAGGTATGCAAATTTGGTTGCATATGCTTTATCAGTGGCACAAGAAACAGGTGGAGACGAGGAACCTTCCACATATTTAGAGGCAGTTTCCAGTGCTAATTCAGATAAATGGTTGGTGGCTATGAATGAAGAGATGGAATCTTTACACAAGAATAGAACATGGGATCTTGTGGTGCCACCAAAAGGAAAGAAAATTGTTGGTTGCAAATGGGTTTTCAAGAGAAAGGAAGATACTTCGGGTGTTGATAATGCAAGGTACAAAGCACGATTGGTTGCAAAGGGCTACAGTCAGGTACATGGTGTAGATTTCAATGATGTTTTCTCACCTGTTGTGAAACATAGCTCTATTCGTGTATTGCTTACTTTTGTTGCCATGTATGATCTGGAGTTAGAACAGATGGATGTCAAGACAGCTTTCTTGCATGGTGAATTAGATGAACATATCTATATGAGTCAACCTGAAGGTTTTGAAGTTCAAGGTAAGGAAGACCGGGTTTGCTTGTTGAAGAAATCCTTGTATGGATTAAAGCAGTCTCCAAGGCAATGTTATAAGAGGTTTGATTCTTTTATGTTGGGTCATGGTTTCTCCAGGAGCATGTATGATAGTTGTGTTTACTTCCGGAAGTTACAAGATAACTCATTAATTTATTTGCTATTATATGTTGATGACATGCTCATTGCGGCTGAGAATCTTGCAGAAATTCATGAGTTGAAGGCCTTGTTGAATAGTGAATTTGAGATGAAAGATTTGGGTGCAGCTAAGAAGATTCTTGGTATGGAGATAAGAAGAGATCGAGGAGTTGGAAAGTTGAACTTGACCCAGGAGAGTTATCTTAAGAAAGTTTTGGAGCGATTTAGCATGCATGATACTAAGCCAGTTAGCACTCCTCTTGGTAGCCATTTCAGGCTATCTACTGCCCAATCACCAAAAACAGAGGAAGAAGAAGATTGTATGGATACAGTTCCTTATTCAAATGCAGTTGGGAGTATAATGTATGCAATGGTTTGTACTCGCCCTGATATCTCACAAGCTGTTAGTGTTGTTAGCAGGTATATGGCCAATCCGGGAAAATCACATTGGCAAGCTGTGAAGTGGATTCTTAGATACTTAAAGGGTACTTCGAAAATGTGTTTGGAGTTTGGTAGAACCAATAACACTCTGGTTGGTTTTGTAGATTCAGACTTTGCCGGTGATCTTGATAAGCGCAGGTCTCTTACAGGTTATGTATTTTGCATTGGAGGTTGTGCAATTAGTTGGAAGGCTACTTTACAACATATAGTTACTTTATCTACTACTATGGCAAAATATATGGCAGTCACAGAGACAATCAAAGAAGCTTTATGGTTGAGAGGTCTCTTCGGCGAATTTACTCTACAACAAAAGGTTACTACCATTCACTGTGATAGTCAAAGTGCAATTTACTTGACTAAAGATCAGATGTATCATGAGCGGACGAAACATATTGATATTAAGTACCACTTCATTCGTGATATCATTGCACAGAAGAAGGTCTTTGTTCGAAAAATCAATACAAAGGATAATCCTGCTGATATGTTCACAAAGGCTCTTCCGTATTTCAAGTTCAAGCAGTGCTTGGACTTGATTGGTGTTCGTTGTTGGTGATTCGGCCCATTAGGGCCTTGCCGGAGGAGGGTGAGTAAGCTATTACCTTTGGGGTTCAGACCAAGGTGGAGATTTGTGAAGAAATGTGTGGTCTTCACCCAATTGTCCATGAACATTCACTTCTTTGGAGGATAGCAAAGACAATCATTCAAAGCATTAAATTGCAACACTATTCTCACCCCATGCTTAGCAAGTTGAAGCATTATTTCTTTGACTATTGGGGTTTAACTATCATGGTTTTTTGGCAAGAACCATTTGGAAGTAATGTTCATAACCCACGCTTGAAGCAAGACGGATGATTTCTTGGGATATTGGGATAAGTTTTGTTTGAGAGCTCTTGGCCATTGGTGGACTTGCTTTCTTCTCCCTTTAGCTCTCCTTTGTAGTTGTAGAAGCTAAAGCCCTCATCTTTAAATATTGCCACATAATTCCTTCATAGGTGGTAGGCAAAGTATTGTAATACTTTCTCCACATACAGTGAAGCTTCCGGTCTCTTTCGGCAGTGGATGTAGGTCAACTTGACCGAACCACGTAAATCCTTGTGTCCATTATTTCCTTTATTTTCTTCACATTGTCTTTGTTATCCATCTTTTTGGGCTAATAGATATCTCGTGGGATTCATATTCCTAACATTTATATTAGTCTTATAAACTATTCGTATTGTTTATGAATGATACATAATTAGGCATGCATATAACCTTTTCATTCCTATACCATACATACTTTCATTGATCTAGGTGGAAGTTAAAATAAATAAATTTGCAATGATCATTTGATAAATTGATTGGGATATGTATCTACACTCATTAATCAAGTAATCAACAGTACTCAAAGTATTCTTAATGTTTATGCTCCTCGAGAAATATGGAAGATCCATCTCACTAGTGGTACTATATACTTCTCATGTTGTGCATTTATTTTTAAATTTAGTGGATAATGAAATCTGTATGAGTATGCTAGAGTTTTTCATGCCCATTTGTACTAGTTCATTGTATTTGTAAGAATAATGCTGATCGTTTAAGGATAATAAATCATTTATTTTTTTGGGTAATTAAATTATAATATAAAATAATTATGCACAGTTGGTCTAGATATTTAGGAGGGGGCGGCTCTCGAAACTACCTTTGATCAGGGGGATCTTATTAAAGTGGCAAAGTACATGATAGATCCTCTGTGTGCGAATTGAAGTGCGAAAAACACACTAAAGGCACTGTTCATAATTCAGTTACTTTCACTGTTTCTTCTTCTTCTTTCTTTGCTGCCTAACGGCTCTTTCTGCTGAATCTGGGTGACGGCCATGGCGTCTCCGATGACAAACCTATCATCTGATCACACCTCTACCACAAGCAAAAGTTTTCTTCAAGCCTTGAATACAAAATCATCACCACTCACAAACACCCTCCCAGATACGCCTAATCTCCACCCAATTACTGAATATAAGGGCAAACTGGATTTCATCCTCCCACCGGAGGAAGGAGATATTCTGGCCTCTCATTACCAGAACGCCTTGGTAGGCAAATTCAACAGGGACAAACCGTCAATGGAGAATCTAGCTGCTACTTTTAAATCAATAGGGTTTAAGGCTAAGTTCCAATTGGGATCAATTGATTACCGACACGTTCTTATTCGGTTTCAGGATTGCGAAGATTACCAGCGGTGCTGGATGAAGGGCCAATGGTTGGTCTATGGAGCTTCAATGAAGGTCCAGAAGTGGACTCCGGATTTCTCACCTACAGCAGAATCTTCAATTGTTCCCGCATGGGTAACTATCCATCAATTGCCTTTACACTTTTACAATACTTCTGCGATTATAGGTATTAGTAGTCAGATTGGTAAATTTCTGAAAATGGATGCTGCAACTCATGCTCTATCTAGACCCTCTGCAATTAAGGTTTGTGTGGAAGTAGATCTTACGGCTCAACTCCCAAATTCTATAGTTGTAGGAATTGGAAGTAAAGTAGCTGACTATTTTATTGAATATGATCAGCTAGCTCAGTATTGTAATCACTGTAAGATCATTGGCCATAGTGAGGTAAATTGTAACTTCCTGCATCCAGAATTGAAAAAAAAGAGCATAAACCTAGCTAAGGCAACTCTGACAAAGGATAGAATAGATAATGGAAAAGTGGATAACCACCCAGAAAAGACTCAGGAAATCCTAGAACATGACTCTAATGCTACATTGGAACTGGAAGGACCATCTAAATTATCAGTCTCTCGAAAGGAATCGGAATTCCAGACTCAGAACCTGAAAACAGATCATAATAAGGGTGGGAATAATTTGAGGAGAGAAAATCCTGACTTACATGTTAAAAGAAATAAACCTTTCTACTCTTTGGATGATATCTCCAAACCTATTACCAACCTCTTTTGGAGGAAAAAAACCCAACAATCAGAACCCTTTCCTACTCAGGATGATCAAGTTACAAGGAACATGGTTTCCATATCAAACGCTTTCCATACTTTGACTAACCTACAGGAGGAGGATACTGATGCTCAAGAGGAAGATGTAGTGGACATCTTCCAAGAATCATTGGAATCACATGAAGTACAGATACCTCAGATAGAAGCTAAAAAGATGATAAGGTGAGCAGAGATTACCAGAAGAAGAGGCTCCTGTTCTGGTGCAAAGTTCCCCTGAAATACAAGAATGTTCCTTACCTCAGGACCCAAACAACGAAGGTGTACATAGCTCTGCTGCGACAGAACAACAGCAGGTTAGTATTTCTCCATCAGATAAACTGAAGAAAGATGTAGATAAAAGGGGTAAAAATACAAAGTCTCAGTGAATAATTTAAGGAAACTTAGATCCTCTCAAAAAGCTACCCCCCCAGTTTTAAATGATACAATACACCAAAATAGGGAATATACTGGTGTGGAATGTTAGGGGATACGGCACTTCACTGGATAGACTAAAATCCTTAACTAGGAAACACAAGATTGGCATTCTATGTCTAATTGAACCATGGCATGAAAACCAGAATTTGAGCCTATTGAAACATGAACTTGGTTATACTAATGCTATTCATGCTCACACTGCTAAGATTTGGCTTCTCTGGAATCAGAATTTCAGTTTGACAACTGTTACTCAATCTGACCAGTTCATACAAACTAGAGTTACAGAAAATGCCACTTCATCCTATTGGAATGTTTATTTTATTTATGCTAGTGTACATAGACAATTGAGAGAAAAATTGTGGTCAGATTTACAAATTTCAATAACTGCTCCATCAGTCTTAATTGGTGATTTCAATACTGTGGCATATGTTAATGAATATAAAGGCAGGAAATCTACCCCAAGGAAAAGCATGAAAAAATTTAAAGAATTTCTAACTATGAATGACTTACATGAAATACCTACTGTGGGTAATTCTTTCACTTGGAGCAACAATAGATATAAAGATAAAGGGAAGGATCTACAGTTTCAAAGGCTAGATAGGGGAATATGTAACTTAGAATGGCTGGATCTTTTTCCTAATAGCTCTATACAGGTTTTAAACGGAATGACTTCTGATCATTCTCCTCTCCTCTTAACTATTCAATCTGCTGTAGAATTATCTCCAAGACCTTTCAGGTACCAGGAAATGTGGTCTAATAGAGAAGATTTTCATGAGATAGTTTTATCTAATTGGAATTTACCATCCTCTCTGGTAGGAATGAGAAAATTTGTTCACAAGTTAAAGAGGCTCAAGACAGTAATAAAAGAATGGAACAAAACTAGTTTTGGGGATGTTAATAACAATATGTCACAATCTGAGGCTAGAGTAAATGACCTGGAAATCCAGTACCAGTAAAATCAGGATGAATCAGTTTTAAAAGAGCTTTTGAAGTCTAAAGCATTGCTCCTGAAATATCAGAAGGAACAAAACATTTTCCTGCAACAAAAAGCTAGGGTAAACTGGTTCAAACTAGGTGATGCTAACACTAGATATTTCCACCACACAATTAAGGAAAAGAAAATCAGATCTAGAATAGCTAAAATTAAAGATAGTAATGGAAACTGGATATCTGAACCAAGTTTGATAAAAGAAGAAGGTGTGAGATTTTTTCAGCAATTACTGAATGAGGATTCATATCAAAAAGAAGGGAGATATCTAAAACAATTTTTGCAGGTGATCCCAAAGGTAATAACTGATCAACAGAACTCTAATTTGCTTGCCCCTATTGACTCACAAGAATTGAAAGCAGCTGTCTTTGATCTGAATAGAACTAGTTCACCTGGCTCTGATGGATTTTCTAGAGCCAGGTGAACTAATGATTTGTTGCTTAATCCTCATTAGGTGCATTAGTGGCTTAATCCTCATCATTAATTATGATTTGTTGGAAGCTGCTAATGATTTTTTAACTACTGGGGACATTCCAAAATCTATGTCAAGTACATGGCTCACTTTAATACCCAAAAAAGCCATCCCAAACACATTTGCAGATTTCAGGCCAATAAGTCTATCAAACTTTGTAAACAAATTTTTTTTCTAAATTGTTAATGATGAGGATTAAGCCACTAATGCACCTAATGATTTCCCCTGAACAAAGTGCTTTCTTTAAAGGTAGGGATATTTCGGACAATGTGATCCTTATGCATGAAATGACTAGATTACTATCTAGAAAGTCTAAGATATCAAATTTGATAATTAAACTAGATATGCAAAAGGCTTTTGATAGGGTCTCTTGGTCTTTCCTTAACTCCATCCTACTACAGTTTGGTTTCCATGGTAAATTTGTTAGACTTATCATGCAAAACATTGCCTCTGCAAACTTCTCAGTGTTAATAAATGGTGTTATATCAGGTTATTTTTCCTCCTCCAGGGGAATTAAACAGGGAGATCCCCTCTCACCTTTCTTATACAACATTTTATCTGAGGCTTTTTCAAGGGGATTGAAGAGACTGTTTTCTATAGGATATTTACAGTACTATGACCTCCCTAAATCATGCTCTCCTCTTACTCATCTAATGTATGCAGATGACACAGCTGTGTTTCTCAATAATAAGCCCAACAATCTGAGACATTTTAAACATTTTTTAAAGGCTTATGAGATCACTTCTGGTCAGAAAGTTCACTTTGCTAAATCAGAATTTTTTGTATCACATAAATCTTCTCCTCAGCAAGTCCAAACTGTAAAAAGGATTTTAGGAATGGAGAAAGGATCATTTCCTTTTAAATACCTAGGAGTACCTATTTTTACTGGTAGGAACTTAAAGGTGCACTATATGCCTGTTATTGAGAGAATGGAAAGATTGGTAAACAATTGGAAGAATAAATGGTTAAGTGTTGCTGGTAAAATCTTTCTGATTAACCATTGTTTCCTCTCCATTCCAACACATATATTTGCAGTCCTGAAACCACCTAGGATAGTTTTAAAAATAATGGAAAAGATGGCATCCAATCTAATCTGGGGTAAAACAGATTTGGAAGCAAGGAAATGTTGGAGATCATGGAAAAGAATGAGTTATCCAATAACTGAAAATGGTCTAGGGTTAAGGGATTTGACAGCCACAGTGGATGCATTTTCATGTAAATTATGGTGGAAGTTACAAATTAATGAGACACAATGGTCTTCACTTTTATGGACACTACCTGTCACTTATAAAAAATCTCAGATTTGGAGTAGAATAAGTGCAGTAACCCCTAGGGCTAACTGTCTAACCAGGATCATCTTTGGGAAAGGGGATTGTTCCTTTCGGAATGCAAATTGGATGGGAAATGGTGCACTATGTTACATCTGGCCGGAGGATAGGAACATTCCTTTTGAAGATCTAACTCTGAGCTCTTTCATTAATAACAAATCTGCCTTCTTACCAAATATGGAGCCTTATTTGGCTACCAATATTATACATATATTGCAGGAGGTTAAGCTGGAGCACCAGCATGAGGATCAGCTAGTCTGGACTCAAACAACTGATGGGAAATTCACAGTCAGATCTGCATACAACTGTTTCAGACAAAGGAGTCCTGAAATTCAGCATTTTCACAAGGTTTGGTCTGCTTATATCCCTAGGAAAATGTCAATACTTACTTGGAGAGCTTTAAACTGCATCCTCCCTTTTGATGATATTTTAAGCAGGATGGGTTTTTCATTAGCTTCGAGATGTCCCTTTTGCTTGTGTAATAAGGATAATCTAGATCATTTCTTCAACTCATGTCCTTTTTCCTTTTCAGTATGGAATAGTATTCACTCTATGCTAAACCTGCCACAAATTAGTTTTTGGAATCTAAAAAGTAGGGTAGCATTTTACTTATCTTTCAAGGCAGACTCAAAAATACACTCCAAATTGATAAATGCTGGCCTTGTAACTACAATGTGGTCATTATGGACAAGCAGAAACAAATATATTTTTGAGAACATACCTGCCTCATGTGATAATTGTGTCAGGGATATTAAACACATGATTTACACAATTTTCACTGCTCACAAATTGAATGGTAATAGGGATAGGCACAAACATTGGATTCAGGCTAACATCATTCCACAAATTTTTCACAAACATAAGCCTGCAATTACAGTAGCAATCTGGGAAAAACCTCTTACTGGCTTTAAAGTTAATACAGATGCTTCATGGATTAGTAGTGGATCTTCCTTTGCTGCTGTAATTGTAAGAGATTGGAAAGGAGATGTAGTCAAGTTGAAAGTTAAAAATTTTCATAGTGCATCCCCTCTGCATGCTGAATTATATGCTATAAAAATGGGATATGAAATCTGCTCAGAACTGGACTTAGGTGTGTATGTTTTGGAATCTGATTGCTTAACTGCAGTCAGTAGTATACATAATCCTAGGAGAAGCCTTTGGAGAGTATTTTCTATTTGTAATACACTTCATGTACAACACTCCTCTCATCCAATTCAACATATACCTAGGCAAGCTAATATAGCTGCTGATTTCTTGGCTAAATTTGCAAAGGAAAACAATTTACATGGTGATATTGACATCAGGTCAATTCCGAACTTTCTTAGGGGTCTGTTAATTTTAGATTCTATTGGCTTTCCGGCAATAAGAGTTGGATCTTCTGGATAGCAATATGATTAGAATGAGTGCCTGTGATCAATTATACTCCGTTCTATTATGTAACATATTGCAGGCTTTTTGAATGTCTTAGCTTAAGGATTGTTAGCCTTGTGTTATTGTTTGTTAGCATGGGTACTGCTCCGCTTTTTCGTCATTTCAGGCACTACACCAGCAAGTAAAGATTTGGAAGAAAAATGAGTCAGTGCACAGATAGTGGAATACTAGGGGACTGATTTTAGCACACAACCTGTTGCGGGATTAAGTACATAATCTGCGGGCACTCTGCATTAGGGACTTCGACTTCTCGAAGTCCACACCTCTGGAGTCACCTTAGGACTTATAACCAGTGGAAAAAGAGGGGTTTTGATTTCTCAACTCCCCGCCCTGTTTGCGGTATAAGTTTTTAGGTTCTCCAAGGGAAGTAGACCTTTGTTAAGGTTCAGAGTTTCTACTCTTCGGATATCCTTTTGATGATTATATTGTAATAGTATTCAAACCTTTTGCGCCAAAGCTTGGCTATTTTGTGGCATGGGGAGCCTAATAAACACCCCCCATCCTCGGATGGTATAAAAAAAAAAGATATTTAGGAGGGAATTTATTTTATCAGAATTAAACTATTACCTTTTGCTCCTATTACGTATTCATCTAAATAAGTATTCATCTAAATAAGAAACTGTAAATTATTATTTGGGGATTTAAGTAAAGTTTAACCGTCTATAGCATAATATAATAGTATAATAAGCAACTTCCATCACCTCTAGTAATGTAAATAGTCTACTACTTCCTCTCCATCTGAACCACTAGTCCACTAGTATTAGATCATTCTTTTGAAGGCAATGAGGTTGCCTTATCGATGTAATATTCCAAAACATCATTGTACATCTTTTGGTTCTAAATAGGTTTGGGGAACGTAATAAATATCCCCACCTTGTGGTGCATTAAAAAAATAATAGTATAATAAGCATCAGGAAAAGATACCCGTAGAAAGCCTAAACAAAAATTCAGATGGACCAATCAAGAGTAAACATATATGCAGCCAAGAAAATGAAATTTTCTAAGATAGCTATTTAAAGAAACTTCACCATCATGATGACAAGGAATATGTGGGATTAGGAGCGCCATGTGGTTGCCAAATTTTTGCTCTTAGGTCAAAAGGACATATATACTGCAAGGGTGAACTCCTTGGGCATGAAAAGAGAGAGTTTGTGTGTAAGACCTGAGAATTTTACTTCATTTTAAACAAGAAATCTTTTCCTTTCAATAATTTATTTCTTGTTGGGTGAATTGAGAAAGATAATATCTTGAGAATTAAATTACAATAATAGTGAAGGTGAAGTCATAAATAAAGAATTTTGGTGAATGAAAGAGAAGACAATGAGGTCACATGCTATTCAAACTACTCATGCATGATTTCCTCCCCATATTGCAAATTAATAGCGACTGAGAACACAACATGATTTTAGCAATCAAATCTTGCAAAACCTTTCATCAAAAACGTCTCTCTACACGTAAAGAATCCTACTCATCACTTTCATCATTTTTAAATCTGTTTCTTTTATCTTCTTTACCATAGACAACCACACCAACACAATATTGTTGCGATCAACTGAAAAACGTAGGAGCATTGGAGGGAGCCTCTAGAGTAAGTTGCTGCTTCCACAAGAACTAGAAGGAGTTAATGCGATTGTTGGAGCTTTCTGCATTGGTTCTTGGATCCATAGACAAATCGTAAGTATATTCTTATTATTTAACAAGGAATAAGTGGGATACTAATGTAGAAACCTTCGTAGGAAATTATGAGTGATGTACGAGTAAAAGTAAATATCTTTTTCAGTTCTGATTTTAGTTATGCATTCATGTTGTACTAGATATTTGAATGGGAAATAGGTAATTATAATATATTTATGATATACCGAATTAAATATCTTGAAATATAGTTTCTAATGATACACGATTTTTATTTTTAACATATCCGAGTAGAAAGTTATGGCTAATTTAGTATTGAGTGGTCAACTAGTAATATGTTTGATTGCAGTGCTTGTTTAATTCTGCAGTCGCGTTGTACTAGAGATTTGAAAGGGAAATCGGTGATTAAATTTATGTACGATATACCAAATGAGCGATCGTGAAACCTAGTTTCTAATGATATATGATTTGGATTTTTGAGATGTCCCAGTAGGAAGTTATGGTTGATTTAGTACGTAGTGGTCAACCAATCATCTGTATGATTCCAGTGCGTGATAAAGTGAGTTGTTTTAGGGTCAGTGATGTATGAATTGCAAAGTGTAAACTGTCTAAAGAAACATATTTGATTCTTATTCCTAAGTGTTTTGGTTTCATAATTTTTGGAATAATACATGATGATTTATGACTGTTCTTGTGAGTACTTGTCGGCTGTGAATGGATCTTGTTCAGTTTGTGTTATAATGATTTGTTTTAGAGGTAAATGTGTATGTAATTCAAAGTGTAAACTGTCTAATAAAAGCTATATGAGTTTTTTTTTCTGAGGGTATATATTTCAAAATTTTTGGAATGATACGTGATGAATTATGACTGTTCTTGTGAGTACTGGTCAGTTTTAAATTGATCAGTTTCAGTTGTTTTGTAGTGATTTGTTTAAGGAGTAAATATGTATGGAATTCAAAGTGTAAATTGTCTAATGAAATCTATATGGGTCTAGTTTTAAAGAGTTTAAATTTTATAATTTTTGGAATAATTTGTGATGAGTTATGACTGTTATCGTGATTATTGGTAAGTTTTAACTTAATTTGTTTCAGTCCTTGTTATAGCAAATTTTTTAATAGGTAATGGTGTATGGAATTTAAGTGTAAATAGTCAAACGAAAGCTATATAAGTCTAGCTTTTATGGATTTAAAATTCGTAATATTTAGGATGATGTGTAGAGAGTGATGGTCATTTTCGTGAGTGCTAGTCCGCAGTGAATCTTTCAATTTCATATCAGTTTTCAGTTTCCTTGTGTTATGTAGAACTTGAAATAAGCTTTAGTTAGATTGTGAGACATTACATTTGTAGGTTTCACCGAGAATCATAATCCTTATGCTGCAAGAAAGGTGAGGGTTTCTACGTTTTCAAAAATTATCAAAACTGTTTTAGAATCAAAACCTTTCAAAACCTTTTCAAGAAAATATTTTGGAAACAAGTCATTTTTACAATAGTTTTTAAAGTTTGTTCCTATCTTTTTAAAACCAAATGTTTTAAGATCCATTGATCTAAATTTATTATCGAATCATGTTATTTTAAATAAAGTTACTCGTGCCAATTTTTTGCATTGCATAAGCATATCTTTATTTTGATTGTTTACCTGATAACTATGGGTGTAATTTATCGCCCATAGGCTGAACTGTTATTGACTAATTACGTGTTACTATTGGTCTACTTTACTGCCAATAGCTTGACTGTATTAGTGTACTATTTGTATTGTCTGCCCTAGGATCTCAAACCCTACTAGATAGCTGAAACCTTTCGAGGTCGACACATGGCCCGATCGCTTGGCTAGGCTTTTGTAGGTGTCCAGTTATCTCGAGATATTTTGTGTTGGCCTGATAGCCGTATCGTGTTAGCATGATATCTATTTTGTGTTGGCCTAATAGCCATTTCGTGTTATCCTGATAGTCGTATCGTGTTGGCCTTATAGTCGTATCGTGTTGGCATGATAGCTATTGGAGTTTTTGACAGAGCATGGAGTAACTATCAAATCTCGTTCTAAGGCCATGAGTAGAACACCTCAATAACCTCCCACCTGACCTGTATCCTTTTCTATGTGATGTTACTATAGTGCTAAGTGATATGCTGCATGATATTGTTTTACGAGAAAGGATATGTATGTGACATTACCTGTGAATGAGCATGGCATGTTTTCCTGCTTAATATTTCAAGTGGATAAAATTATTTTCTTAAAACTGCATGCATGTAGCATCCCAATATTATGATGAAAAATGGTTGCGAACTTGGAACCTTCACGGGCGAAAGCTCACCCCCACTCTTTTAAAAATATTTTTATGTTAAAGCGCTAGGTAAGGTACGAGCGTGACGAATAATAAGTGGAGGACGCCTACATCCATACACCCTTAGTTTCATTATTTTCGTTTGAAAACAAGGTTTTGGTTTATGCAGTTGGCATTTATCGTATAAAGTTTCCTGCTTCCGCTCTAGACAAGAATAATTGTTAAGAGTTTATCATCGTAATAAATGTCCATTGCAATTTTGGGCCAGGGCATTACACTGTGTCCATCCTATAGATTTTTCGTGTGGTAGAAGCTACACCCTGGCTCTAGAAAAAAATGTTTTTGCGGTCAGTGAGCTTCAGATCATCGGCTCTTGGAGAGGAATTTCGACCCCCGTTTGTTGTAGATTAGTAATTGAGGGATCTTCTGCCTTACCTTAGCAATTACTCATCGGATGTACATTGTCAGGGGGAGCTTGATAGAAGTAAGGAAATTGTATCGCAGTTTTCTTAAAGTAAAACTCATTCTTCCCTAACGTAATAACCCAATTGAAAGTAGGTGTGATTCTACTAAAATAATTTAAAACTTGGGTTGCCTCCCGAGAAGCTCCGTGCATTTAAGGTCATCAACACGACCCTAATGTTATTCATATGGTGAATGTTTGAATCCCTCCACAACGAGCTTCCAAAAGTAGAGAGGTGGGGTAGAAATACTTTTAGGAAAGGATTTTGTGGAGGTGAAGTTTGTCTTAAGGGAGATGGGTAATTTAGAATCTTGACATAATCATGTGGATCACTATATCTCGCCCTGTATTTTACTATCCTCGCCCTAATACGTATACAGTATATATTTTTAATTTAATTTGAATAAATAAATTAAACTATATTAAAGTTTTAAAAATTTAATTTTTAAAGAAACTAAAATCTGGGGGAAAAAAAAAAAATTTCGCCGCCGCCGAATTTTTTGCGCCGCCGCTGGCGCCGCCGCCGGACCACCGTGCGCCGCCGCCGGACCACCGTGCGCCGCCGCCGGACCACCGTGCGCCGCCGCCGGACCACCGTGCGCCGCCGCCGGACCACCGTGCGCCGCCGCCGGACCACCGTGCGCCGCCGCCGGACCACCGGCCGCCGGCGCCGGACCCGGCTCGCCACCGCCTGGGCGCGAGGCGCCACCGGTCGGCTCGCCACGGCTTGGGCGCGAGCCGTGGCGGGAGAGTCACCGGCGGTCCGGTCGCCGCGGCATGGCCGCGTGCCGCCGGCGGTCCGGTCGCCACCGCGGGCCGGCGAGCCGCCGCCGGTCCGCTCGCCACGGACAGGCCGCGTGCCGCCGGCGGGCCGCTCGCCACGGTCCGGGCGCGAGCCGGACCGGCGCCGCTCGCGAGAGCCTCCGCGCGAGCCATCGCTCGCCGTTCATTCGCCGCGAGCCGGACGCGGTCCGCTCGCCAGGCCGTGGGTGCGAGCCGGACGCGGCTCGGCTCGCCGTGGCTCGGGCGCGAGCCGTGGCTGGTTTTTTTTTTTTTTTTCTTTTTTCCAGAAATCTGACTTCCTATAAATGTGCAATGTGCTCGGATTCCATTCTTTCCAATGGCACTTGAAGTTTTTTGCAGTCCGAGACGAGGAAAAAAAACTCCAAAAAGGGTGTTACAAATTCCATGTCTTCGGAGGTAATTTTACTAATTAGTTTTCTGTCCGTAAGTAGTTGTTAAATTTAATAATTTTTGCTGTGGAAATTTGTGCTCGTCTTTGTGTTTTAATTTGTTAACAGTTACGCAGAAATTATTGCACATTTATCTCCTTTGAATTTAGCTCCTATCAGTTGCAGTAACGTTAATTTTGTTGTTAATTTAGCTACATAATGCTGTTTTGAATTTATCTACAGTAATTCATGGCCTATTAATGATTGTAATGTTAATTTTGTTGTTCCGTTAAAATTCTTAAGCATTGCTGTAGAAATTTATGCCCGTCTTTGTGTTTTAATTTGTTAACTGTTACGTAGAAATTATTGCACATTTATCTCCTACGAGTTTATCTCCCATTAATTGCAGTACCGTTAATTTTGTTCTTAATTATTGTACAGTAATTTATGTACAGTAATTTATGTACAGTAATTTATGTACAGTAATTTATGTACAGTAATTTATGTACAGTAATTTATGCAGTTTTGAATTTATGTACAGTAATTTATGTCCTATTAATTATTGTAGCGTTGCTTTTGTTATTCTGTTAAAATTGTTAATTATTGCCGTAGAAATTTGTGCTACTCTTTGTGTTTTAATTTGTTAACTGTTATGTAGAAATTATTGCGCATTTATCTCCTAATTATTGTAACGTTAATTTTGGTTGTTCCGTTGTAATTCTGATTGGATGGAAAATACTATGTTAATTTAACTACGTAATGCTGTTTTGAATTTGTGTACAGTGATTTATGTCCGATTAATTACTGTAGCGTTGATTTTGTTGTCCTACTAATTACCTGATGTTTATTGCTGTTTCAGGATGACAGTCAGTCATGTGAAGCTGCTGCAGGGCGGAATGGATACTCTCCATTTGCCACCTCAGCTGTGTTCCCAGATGTTGCCGAGGCTTATTCGTACCTGCAACGGATTGCTCTGCAGGTGGGATTTGAACTTGTGACGGGGTCCTACAAACAGAACAGGAATGGTCCGCTGAGGTTATATTGCATTTGCAATCGGGGCCGGAAGGATAAGGCCGTAGATACGAGCGAATCTGATGTAGTCCGACGGAGTAGCAGCTCGACCAGCAGTTGTGGCTGCCCGTTCGCGATTGTCTTGAAACAGAGCATCACGGGGGATGGTTGGAATGTAGTGCCGTGCAAGGATCCCCGACGAGGGATGCACAACCACTCTTTCTCAGTGTACCCCGAGGGTCACAGACAGAGCTCCAAGCTTCATGCGGACGCGAAGCAGATGATCAGAGATTTGACAGATTCAGAAACAGCTCCAAGGCATATCAATGCCAGCCTCAGTAATTCGTTTCCGGACATGCATCAGAACATTAGGCAGGTGTACAATGAGAGATCGGCATATGTAACGGAAAGGCGAGGCGGGCGCAACACGGCGGAGAATTGTTTGCATCTGGCCACCGCGAAAGGGTATGTATCTAGTCACCGCTCAGCAGGTGATGGCACTCTGACTCATTTATTCATGGCCAATCCCGATGCTGTTGTGGCATTTCGTTCGTTTCCGTGGGTTGTGGCCATCGACTCAACATACAAGACCAATCGGTACGGCATGCCATTCATTGAGATGGTTGGGATGTCCCCTTGCAACACAAACTTCTTGATTGCCTACGCAATTGTTGTTGACGAAACGGCAGACACCTATGAGTGGGTGCTGAACGCTCTGAAGAACTTGCTTGTGGATGGACCGTTCCCTGAGGTTGTGGTCACCGATCGGGAGATGGGACTGATTAGGCCACTTCGGACTGTGTTTCCAGAATCGAAACATCTGCTCTGCACCTGGCATATCAACAAGGATGTGGAGGCACGTGTCACCGTGCTGACGGGGAGTAAGAGGAACGGGTCAGGGTTCAAGAACGGTGCATGGTTCCGGATTTGCAATGCGTCCACCGTTACAGAGTACGAAACCGCCGTGGTTGATATGAGGGCTGCATGGGCTTGGAGCGTGGCTGTTATTAGCTACGCTGAGACGACGTGGCTCACACCCCATAAGGAGAAATTTGTGAGGGCATGGACGAACAGATTTCTGCATTTCGGGAACACAACTACGTGCAGGGTCGAGAGTGCACACTCGTCACTGAAAGGGTGGTTACACACGTCGACTGGTTCACTGGACACGATATGGAGGCGTGTCGACCTGCAGATAGCCCAGCAGATTACTATGATCAAGACCGGCCTCGAGAAGTCAAGAACGCGTATAGGAAGATTGCACCGTATGGCCATTTTCAGCAACTTGATCAACAATGTGTCCAAATTCTGCCTGGATAAATTGAGGGTCGAGTACCGCAGGATTGATGCACTGGGAGCACAGGTATATGCTTACTGCGGCTGTGTGCTGCGCTCGACATACGGAATACCGTGTGCATGCGTCATGGCCGCGGCAGTTGCTGAAGGAATCCCCTTGTACTTGGACGACATTCATCCGCTGTTTAAGAGCCTGGCATTGGGTGATCACTCGCAGAGCACGGAGAACATCTCGAGGGCCGAACAGGATCAGTCGCGGTTCGACACTCTGTTGGAGGAGTTGGCACGCAGCGACCCTTCGGTCCGACGACGGGTTGCATCCTACGTAGATGCGCAGTTGCATCCGGAGGAGAGCGGCGTTGGCGAGCCGGACATCTGTACCAGTGCACGTGGGAGACCAAGCGAGCAGGTCCCCCGATCAAGATCAACCCGACGTTCACCGAGCTACCACGAGCACGTGAACAGGCGATACGGGAGTAGTTCAAGGTCCCTGGGGCGTGCTTCAGGGAGCGGTCGCCGCCACGGTAAGTACAACATGTTTATCTTATTGTTTATCTAAATGTATATCGCCGCCTGCACAAGATATTTATGTTAATGTGTTGTCCTGCAGCGACATTCCCGTTCCTCGAAAGTGTCCCCCACATTGTCAGGCGTTACATCGGAGGCTGGAACGATGTCGTGAGTGATGGTAACTGTGGCTTCAGATGCGTTGCTGATGCGTTCCACGTAGACGGTGAAGGTGAATGGTCCACAGCGCGTCGGGCAGTATTTAACGAGATATCAACTCATTGGCCTGACTACGTTCCCATTTACGGTTCGCAAAATGACGTTGAACTCGCCAGAGCCCGTATACACCACACCAGCGGTCCATGTGGTCCAGAGCATTGGTTCACGGTCATTGCGGACATGTTTCCCGTCGCCACCTACTACAACACGGTCGTGGTTTTATATTACATTTTAGAGAACGGGTCGGCGGACCATTGCTGTACAGTCCTTCCACTGAGGGCGGGTGGGGGCGAGGCTGGAACAAGTAGGGAGCTGCACATTGTATACGTTCGCAGTGCAAGCCATTTCGTCCGGGTAAACATGAAGGAAAACTGTCCCATGCCCCCCGTGGTTAATCTGTGGACCACGCTAAGGAAGCCTGATGTCGTAGGTTGGGAGTTACCCTTTCGTAGGAGGCTAAGCGCTTGGAGGAGAGCATACTCCCAGAGTAATTAACTGTTGTTATTAACTCGGCATGTACGCAACCGTTACAGTTATTGCCTACGCGTCGCGTAATTAATTTTGAGAGCGTTGTCGATGAAAAAATGAATGACGCAAAAATGTGATATGCAAAAACATAGCTGATTACATAAATGAGCAGAATATGGCACAACTGTGAGCTCACACATACACAAACATTCGACTAAGGAATGGGTCCATAACCGAGCCTCCGATACTCATCGCGAAGACCGAGCAGAGTCGTCATCAACTCCCTCACGCTGGGGTCGCCGAGTCCATCAACGGTCGCCGAGCCGAACGGATCCAGTGCGCTCATCACGTCACTCAGCATCTGTTACACAGGAAACGGAGTTTACAATAACGAGACAGTAAAATGTAATATAATTACTCGAAGCAAACAGTTAGTGAAAACTTACCGAGGCCTGTGTCCTGTCCGGGCCACTCGCGGCAGCATGTTCAGGATTTGCGATCACTGGGTGCGAATGAGTCTCGTACCAGTCCTCGTAATCCATGGTACACTCTGATTGGGGCGTGGCTACCGGGAACGCCGCAAGCCGTTCCTTGTGCCAAGTGTGTGCCATCTCCCATAGGGTCAACTGCAGCCTCCCTGGGTAGGTCACTGAATAGCCGGCTGGATCAGCCGGGCGGAAACAAGGCTCCGGCGCAATAGCAAGACCCCGCGGTATACCCTGTAGGAGACCGAACTGCCGCACAACGCGATCTGGCATGTACGCCTCCATTGCGTCGAGGTATCGGATCACGCCGCGGTAGTGAGTCCTCCCCCCCGCAGCCCTGACCACGTCCACTCCATATGGCAACCAATCCACCTGCAAAAAGTTTCACAGACATGTTACGTTTCTATGGAATCCGATCTATCTACTACTGTCAGAATAAGAGTAAAAGCATGGAATTCATACCTGGTCGGGCTGTAAGGCATCCAACTGTCGCCTGATGGCACCGAGCCTCCCCGTACCCCTCCCCGATCTAACCCCTGTGTGCCACCGACTGGCGCGACCCGGAAGAGCTGGCAACGTACTCGGTCCCGGCCGAAACATCGGAAAGTACTCGTATATCCATGCTTGGAGCAGCGTGCAACATCCGCATAGGCCGCGCGCCTTGGACCGGGACGCAATTCCCAACTGCAGATACAAACTGGCCAACGTCGCCGAGCCCCACGACAACTGCGACAACTGCGAATCAAGCAGGGGTAGAAGGTTGGCTCTAACCTTATTCCCAGTTTTATCCACAAAAAGCGTGGATGAAAACAGGGTCAGCATGTAGCACATGAATTGGAAGTTCTGGCTCTGCCCCCCCGCTACACACCTCGCCATCAAAGATTGGGCATCTATGTTACCCCCGTTCCAGTCTTCCGCGAGAAAGGACTCCACGTCTTTCCCAAACAGTTCGGCGCACGCTTCCTCAATAGTCTCCGCCGAAATGGTACTCGCAACAGCGCCACCATCGATGGGAATGCCAAGAATCATCTCAACGTCATGCATCAAGATGGTCATCTCCCCAAACGGCATGTGAAACGTGTTCGTGTCCGGCTGCCACCTCTCGACAAAAGCGGATATCAGTGCCATGTCAAGGAACTGGAACATAATCGCAGGCAGGTGGCCCAACCCGGTCGCATGTATCCGGGCCTGTGCAACATCGCTCAGTTCGGGGAGCGTGTCGACTAGCTGCTTGCATAGCGGCGACCGAGCATGGCATCTCAACACACCTCGCTCTATACCATTCCAAACGTCAAGCGCGACGTGTCCTCCGAAGCTTGGTATGACGATGTCATCCTGCGGCCCACCAGCCACTGGTCCCCGCACTAGCCACGTCTCATCGGCGGCGGGTCGCTTCCTCCTATTCCTCCGTGCCATTCCGGTGCTAGGCTCACCGGCATTGCACGATCCACCAGAAGACTGTGCGAATTGACCAGCTCTGTTCCTCACGGTGTGCCGGGCTCCAGCTTCAGCATAACGTTCGATCCCGGCATCCAATGGAACACTCGAACCAGGTTGGCCCACCGGGGGGACATCTGCGGGCAGGTCATAATTCATCTGCCAATCACTTTCATGACGAATACCACCGGGCGGGAGGATGTTAATCTCCGGACCGTCCCATGTCGGCATGGGATCGAATGCACTAACGCTCGGTGGAGAAGGCTGCTCCGCTCCTACATCAAACTCCCGCGGGCGAGGCGACGGTTCATCCTCGACCACGCGGCCTCTAGCCTGTCTCGCCGAGGCACTAACACATCTTCGTCGTATGGAACGACCATGACCGTCACGTTGACCACCAGTGCTCATCTACGACACAAGATATGTAATTAGTATAACAACAAGTGAATCAAACTGATATGATAAGATAAATTAACATACATTTCAACAACGTGTGAACTGATTTTCCGAACAGTGCATCAACGAACTGGAACATTTTTTCTAGTTACAAATTGGAGATTACATAACTAAATAATCTTATTTTCTTACCACTATTATTAACATTCAAGGAAACAATAGTTAAAACATATCGTAACAGTTTACTACACAATTGTTTACATCGGATTACTAAAGTTTGTTTACATAGAACTATATTCTATTATGTCACATAACTAAATAATTTCCAAAAAACACAATTCCTAATCAATAATTTCTGAATAATTTCTATTACGTCACATAACTAAATAATTACTAAATTACCCAATTTCTAAAAAATACAATTTCTAAAACAATATGTCCAAATTTAAACTAAGTAATTTCTACGAAACACAATTTCTTCGTTTTAATTCCAATTACGCCACATACCTAAATAATTTC
The DNA here is from genome assembly GCA_037428765.1 of Rubia yunnanensis. Taxonomy (NCBI): domain Eukaryota; kingdom Viridiplantae; phylum Streptophyta; class Magnoliopsida; order Gentianales; family Rubiaceae; genus Rubia; species Rubia yunnanensis. Next base: position 90,983,562 of record CM075068.1, read on the forward strand.
TAAATTGGCCAATTTCTACAAAATACAATTTCTAAACCATTATGTCCACATTGAAACTAAGTAATTTCTACAAAACACAATTTCTTCGTTTCAATTCCAATTACGTCACATAACTAAATAATTTCTAAATAACCCAATATCTAAAAAATACAATTTCTGAAATATTATGTCCGAATTGAAACTAAGTAATTTCTACAAAACACAATTTCTTCGTTTTAATTCCGATTATGTCACATAACTAAATAATTTCTAAATAACCCAATATCTAAAAAATACAATTTCTGAAATATTATGTTCGAATTAAAACTAAGTAATTTCTACAAAACACAATTTCTTCGTTTTAATTCCGATTATGTCACATAACTAAATAATTTCTAAATAACCCAATATCTAAAAAATACAATTTCTAAATAAATTCTATTAGGTCACATAACTAAATAATTTCTAAATAACCCAATTTCTAAAAAAAACAATTCCTAAAATATTATGTCCACATTTAAACTAAGTAATTTACACAGAACACAATTTCTTCGTTTCAATTCCAACTATGTCACATACCTAAATAATTTAGAACATCACAAATTCTAAACAAATAATTCCTAAGTAATTTCTATTATGTCACATAACTACATAATTTCTAAAAAATCCAACTTCTAAAAAATACAATTTCTAAAATATTATGGCCAAATTTAAACTAAATAATTACTGAAAAAACACAATAAGCTTCCAATTATGTCATCATGTCCAATTATGTCATTAATTCCGACAAGCTCAACAAAATTCTAACAATTCCAACAAGTTCAACAAAATTCGAATAGATCGGGCAACGATTCCCACGAAAAGAAAAAAAAAATTTCTCAAAAACTTACATTTTCCGGCGAAATTCCGGCGGGATTCCGGCCAAATTCCGGCGAGATTCCGGCAGCGGCGGTCGGCGGCGGGCGGCGGCGGGCGGCGGCGGGCGGCGGCGGGCGGCGGCGGGCGGCGGCGGCGGGCGGCGGGCGGTTTCCGGCGGAAATGGAGAGGGAAGTGGGAGAGAAAGAAGGAGAAGGAGAAAAAGAAGAAGGAGAGGAGAAAAAAAATGAGGGGGAGGGGGTATTTATAGCCCTCTTCCATTTCTTTTCTTTTTTTTTTAAAATTTAAAATACATGTATTCATACGTATTAGGGCGAGAATAGTAAAATACAGGGCGGGATATAGTAATACCCCATAATCATTTGGCTCCCTATTTTGCATGAATACTGAACTGAATAGGAATACTGAACTCCACACACTAATAACTTGACTTTATTTTGAATGAAACACTAAAATTCCTATTCAGTTCGATTTCCCCCCCATTTTGCATGAAATACTACTTGCCTTAAGAAAACAAATGCTTTGATTTCTTACTACTTTTATTTTTTTTGCAATTAGAGACTTTCAAATTTGAAAATTATGCAATCAGATATTCTAAAAAATAGTTTCAAATAGGTAAATTGAAACTCATGGTTACAGGGAAAAGTATACAGTGATTACACTTGAAAAATATACAAAATTCATGCGATGATAAATAGTCCCAGATTTATTGTTCTACTAATACACATTACAAACAGTCGCAGTCCCAGCCTTCCAAACGTGTAAATTAGGGCTAGAATGGTTCCACTGTGAGCAGTGATACCGCATCATTTAATTTTGGAAGTGTCAGCGTTTATTTCCGAAGTGCTTCTTCCTGAAATTAATCTCAACAGTATAAAGGTACCCATGGAAATGAAGCTAGAAGTTAGCTTCAATGGCAGACTTCACCACAGCTCTGTGGGCACACATACGCTTCTTATTTCTGTTTATTGAGGCAATTCCAAGAAAATTCCCTTAAATAAACTATGTTGAAGACAGTAGTGAACCCCCCTACCCTACATTTCATGCGCTTTGGGAAGCTTAAGAAGTTCTTCACATGTAATTCTTGTTCTTTGATTTCCCACTAATGATACACACTTTTCCTCTCTTTTTTTGTCTTGAAATGAAATAGACCAGCAGAAGTACTCTTTCAAAATGATAAATAATTACAAATGGTTACTTACTAAGTGATAATTTTAGGAGTAATATGCAATACTCATATTGCATAATTGGTATATATTGCCAAGATTAGATAGAAAATGGGTTGGTGTATTACTTCAGAAAACATATGCAATACCTACTTGGAAGAGATTTTCCGTTCACTCACTGCAATACACTACTTGAAAACATGTACATAGGCACCAATATTCATCGTTGACAGGGCAATACCGATGCTATAGATAACATATACACCGGTTAGGGGACAATAAACTAATATATCGGTGTCTATAAATAAATCCAACACTGGTTCTTAGATTACCAGTGCCACATACTAGTGCTTAAGAAGAAAATGTGTCTGGTTGGATAATGTTTCAGCACCGATATTGGGATAAATGACATATACCGGAGCTATTAATGGTTCCTATGACTTTGAATAATAATTTTGGAAGGTAAATATTAGTGCAAAAATAGTTAGCACCGGTATCGAGGATAATATACAAGTTCTAGAGTTGCACTTTATGAGATTTTAAGTAACTAACTCTAAATTACTCTAGAGCATGTACTAGCGCTTTCAAACATTTCACAAAAATATTTATTTATTTAATATTTCTATATTTTGGCAAGAATAAAAAAATCATGTAACGCCCGACCCAAAATTGCAGAGGACATTTATTACAATGATAAACTCTTAACAATTATTCTTGTCTACAGCGGAAGTGGAAAGTTTAAACGATAAATGCTAACTGCATAAACTAAAAAATGTGTTTTCAAACAAAATAAATTGAACTAGGGGTGTAGGGCCGCTGGCGTCCTCCACTCGTTATTCGTCACGCACTTACCTTACCTAGCGCTTTAACCTAAAAAGATTAAAAAAAACTGGGGGTGAGCTTTCGCCCGTGAGGGTTCCAAGTTCGCAACCATTTTTCGTATACAATCAGGATGCTATGCATGCATGCAGTTTTAAAAAAATCATTTTATCCATTTGAAATAGTAAGCGGGAAAATATGTCATGCATGATCATTCACAAGTAATATCACATTCAAATCATTTCTTAAGAAACAATATCAGGTCGTATATCACTTAGCATGATAGTAACATCACATAAAAAAAGGATACAGGTCAGGTGGGAGGTTATCGGGGCGTTCTACTCGTGGCCTTAGAACGGGGTCCCAGATAATCACTCAATGCTCTGTCAGACACTCCAGTGGCTATCAGGCAAACACGATACGACTATCACGCCAGCACAAAACGGTTATCAGGTCATCACGATACGGCTATCTGGACAACACTCATCATCTCAAGATAATTGACAATTCCTACAAAAGCCTAGCCAAGTGATCAAGCTATGTGTCGACCTTGCAAGGTTTCTGTTATCTATTAGGGTTTGGGATCCCATGACAGGAAATACAAACAGTACAGTTATACAGTCAGGCTATGGGCGATAAAGTACACCTACAGTAACAGGTAAACAGTTAAGCACAATTCAGGCGATGGATGATAAGGTACACCCATAGTTAACAAGTGCACGATCAATATGCAATGCAGAAAACTAGCTCAAGTAACTTTATTTAAAATAACACGATTCGATAAAATAATTAGATCAGTGGATTTTAAAACATTTGATTTTAAAATGATAGGAATAAACTTTCAAAAAGATTGTAAAATAGACTTGTTTCCAAAAATATTTTCTTGAAAAGGTTTTGGAAAGTTTTGGTTCTTAAACAGTTTTGATAATTCTTTAAAAGGTAGAAATCCTTACCTTTCTTGCAACTTAAGGACTATGATTCTCGGTGAAACTTGCGAATGTGATATGTCACGAACTATTTAAAATATTTCAAGTTCTAAGTAACACAAGAAACCGTAAAACTGATATCAAATTATAGGATTCACTGCTGACTAGTACTCATGAAAACAATCATAACTATCTACACATCATCCCAAAAATTACGAATTCTAAATCGTTAAAAAATAGACTTCAATAGCTTTTGTTTGACAGTTTAAATTTTAAATTCCATAATCATTACCTCTTAAAAATTGGCTATAACATGGACTGGAACACATTAAGTTACAACTAACCAGTACTCAAGATAACAGTGATAACTCATCAAAAATTATTCCACAAATTATGAAACCAAAACCCATAAGAAAAGGATTCAGTTAGATTTCAGTAGATAGTTCACACATTGAATTCGATACACGATAGACCCTTAAACAATTCATTTTAACACAGACTGGAATCAAACTGTTTGCTGGCTGACCACTCCGTACTAAATTAACCATAACTTCCTACTCAAACATCTTTGAAATCCAAATAATATATCATTAGAAACTATATTCCAAGGCCTTTCATTCAGTATATAATACACAAATTTTAACTACTTATTTCCCATTCAAATCCCGAGTACAACGTGACTGCAGAACTAAACACGCACTGCAATCTGACAGATTACTGGTTGATCACTCAGTACTAAATCTACCATAATTTTCTAATCGGATGTCATAAAAATACAAATCATATATCATTAGAAACTTGATTTCAAAATATTTCATTAGGTATATGATACATAACTTTATTTATCCGTTTCCCATTAAAATAGTTAGTACAAAGTGACTGTAGATCTAAACACGCACTGCAATCGGACAGATTACTTGTTGATCACTTAATACTAAATAAACCATAGCTTTCTACTCACACACCTTAAAAATCCAAACCATATATCATGAAAAACTAAATTTCAAGATCCTTCATTCAGTATATCATACATAGATTTCAATTACTTATTTCTCGTTCAAATATCTAGTACAACGTGACTGCAGAACTAGACACTCACTGTAATCGGACAGATTACTGGTTAACCACTAGTACCAAATCAATCATAACTTTCCATTTGGACATTCTCAAAATCCAAATCATATATCATTAGAAACTAGATTTTAAGATCTTTCATTCGGTATATCACACATATATGTTAACTACCTATTTCTTGTTCAAGTCTCTTCTATAACATGATTATTATTAAGGAATTAGAATATTCTTACCATAATTGTAGATGTAATTGTATTTTATTATCTTTTCCTAGTTTGTATAGGTATCCTGTACTACTATATAATGTATCCCGAATTCATGAATACAGACACACATTATTACCCTTATTTTCTACATGGTATCAGAGCCTAAAATCCTAAAACCTTAAATAGAAAATTTCCACTGCCTTGAATTCCGAGCTTCCGCCGCAGCCAGAACACCACGCGCCACCGCCGATGCCGCTGCACCAAGCCACTGCCATTACCACGCACCTTCACCACTGCTGCTGCTCCTATTCAGTTCCACCATCCACTGCCGGAATTCACCAACTCTCACACGCCGTCGCTAGTTCAACGCATCGGTGTGTCCAATTGATCTGATCCATCGCCAGTTATTATATCTGTTGCTGATCTGTACCTATTTTTCCACTATGTCTGGATTTGAAGAACAGAATAGTTTTGAAGCACCTGAGGCTTCGAAGCTTCAGGATATGAGTGGTTATGATGTGACTGCAGCTTTACTTCAACAGTTGCAGTTACAGTCTGGCCCTCAGACTACTTTACCTATTGGTCGTATGTCGAATGATCCTTACTTTATTGGTTCTGGCAAAGGTCTAGGTTTACAACTCATACCAAACATGCTGAAAGGTCAAGAAAATTACATTGAATGGTTTGACGCGATTCTCCGCGCATTCCTGGCTAAGAACAAGATTGGGTTCATTGATGGATCCATCATTACCAAACCCCATGATGGTCATCCTGATGCTGCAGATTGGCCTGGGGTTAATGCTACCCTTGTCTGCTGAATCTTGCAAACCCTGGATCCGGTGTTGAGATCTTCTACAAGCTCATTTTCCACAGTTAAGGATCTGTGGGATAACCTGAAGGCACGATTTATTCTTGCCGATGGTATGAAGGTTTTGCAAATGCAAGAGCCTATTCAGAGTTGCAGGCAAAATGGTCAGTCCATCGACATTTACTTTGCCAAACTGAAGAAGTTGTTTGCAGATTATCACTGAATGTGGCCTTCCCTAGTTTGTACCTGTGAAGAGAGTAAGACATTATGCCATTGCAATATTTCTATGAAAGTCTTCCAAGAAAGAGAGAAGGATTTGATTTATCAATTCATCTCTGGCCTCGACAAAGGTTATCACACCTTGCGATCACATATCATGAGCATTGATCCAATGCCATCTGTCATAAAAGTGTATGCCCTTGTTGCTCAGGAGGAGAATCATAAAGCTTTCATTTGAGTTCGTGAGCCTTCTTCAAGCTCCATGGCTTATGCGGCACGACTTCCACCACCTCCAAGTTCTTCACCAGTTGTACTTTCTGTATCTGACCGCAAGAATCTTGTTTGTACACATTGTCATCGCAAGGGTCATGATAAGGATACTAGTTTCCAGATACATGGTGTACTAGAATGGTTCAAGGATTTGAAGGAGAAAAGTGGAACCGTCAAGAAACCGGCTCCTGCTTTCCAGCCGTCCGCCACCAATACCGGTCCTGGAAGTGCTGTCGCGGCCCTCCCTCTCCCGCCACCGTTCACCGGAGCAGCCACATCGCTGCCAAGTCTTGTGGCAGTAGCTTCCTCTGGCCGTGTCCCTGCCCGATCTAACTTTGGCCCTGCTATGTCTGATGACCAATGTAGCACTACCATGCAGTTATTTGATCGTTTAATTCTCTTACTGGCAATGAGTCTGGTAAGTCTACCTTACCATGGATACTTGATTCAGAGCCTCATATCACATGACTGGTGAAAAAGGTTCTCTTACTGATCTTACTACTACCATTGATACTGTGAATATTTTTCTACCTGATGGCTCGGTGTCATCCACCACTCAATATGGTTCTATTTTCTTTGGTGGTGTTACTCTACCTAATGTTTTATTTATTCCTACATTGCAGTGCAATTTATTATCATGTTCTAGATTGTTATCTACCCTGAACTATCTAGCTTTGTTTACTGAAAATTATTGCATTTTACAGAAAATTAGTACGAGAAAAGTGATTGGCGTGGGTGAACAAAAGGGGGGGGGGGTGTTTTGGCTTTGTCTGCTGGATACTCGTGTTCATCGTCCTATATTGCAGTCTCTTCCTATAGTTGCTTCAGTATCTTCTTCTGACTTATGGCATCAGCGTTTTGGACATCCTTCCTCCTATTTTCTTCTATTTCTTCTATTGATTTTATCACTAATAAACATTCTGTTCCTTTCTCTATATGTTATAGAGCAAAACAGACTAGACATAGTTTTCAATTGAGTTCTACAAATGCTACTGCATTATTTCAATTCATTCACTGTGATGTTTGGGGACCTTATCGAACACTATCTTCTAGTGGTACATTTCATTTTTTAACTATACTAGATGATTATTCCCGAGGTATTTGGGTTTATTTGTTAGTAGCTAAATCTGAAGTAGCTTTTAGATTTTAAGAATTTAGTGCCTTAGTGAAGAACCAGTGGGACCAAACAATTCAACGAGTTCGGGATGATAACGTCACTTATTTTTGCCTCTGCGATCTCACTTTACTGCATCTTGGATCATCTTTGAGACATCTATGGTTGATAGAACGCAATAGAGTGGTCGAGTTGAAAGAAAGCATCACCATTTACTCAATGTGGCGCGCACTTTACGGTTCCAAGCCAGTCTTCCTATTGAATTTTGGGGAGAAAGTGTTCTTACTGCTGCTTACCTGATTAACTGAACACCGACACAGCATCTCAACGGTCACACTCCGTTTGAGTTGCTCTATAGGAAAGCTCCGAATTACTCACCATTAATAGTTTTTGGATGCTTGTGTTTTGCTGCTTATATTCCCAGATATCGTGACAAGTTTGCGTTTGCACCTAGAAGTCGGCAGTGTCTGTTTCTTGGTTATCCTGCCAGAAAGAAAGGCTATCCCCTTTTTGACTTGGAATCCCATGTGATCTTTACTAGTCGGGATGCTGATTTCTTTGAAGACTAGTTCCCGTATTCTGCAATTCCGACATCTGCTTCATTCAAACCTAGCAGCGCCACCACATCACTACCGATTTCCACCTCCTTGCTGCTGGAGGCGCACAAAATTTTTATTCCAACAGCCGCTGCCAATCCTACATCGCTGGCCCACCGCTGTCCAGCAGCGGTCCGCTGCTGCCGTCCGCTGCAGGCTAGTCATCGCCATCCACCGCCGGCCAGTCGTCGTTGTCCACCGCTGGCCAATCGCTGCTGTCTGTCACCGACCGATCACCGGTGGCCGCCACTTGCCAGTCGCCACCTTTTGCCACTGGTTAGATGCTGTCTTCCACCACCGATACATCACCACCAGTCACCGTCGGTCATCATCCGTTGGCCGCCGCCGATCTTTCACCTTCGGTAGCTACTTTACTGGCTTCTCTGATACTGGATAGTTCCGCTGCCGAGTTGCCACCTACCAGAAAGAGTGTTTGACCTCGCCGACCACCGTCTTACTTGGCAGATTAGGATTATGATGATTATGCATGTGCTCTTACTACTGAAGACCCCCCTTCGACTATGTTCCCTCATGCATTGTCCCTTTCCTCAGGTGTTCTCTACCCCCTTACTGATTATGTAAACTGTGACAATTTTTCTAGTATGTGTTCTAGATTTTTGGGTGTTGTAACGTCTAGTGCAGATCCCACTACTTATTCTCAGGCTTTCCAGCATGCTCATTGGCGAGCCGCTACGACGAAAGAACTTACTGTACTAGAGAAAAATCAGACATGGACTTTGGCTCCTTGTACTTTGAATAAAAAGGCCATTGGGTGCAAATGGGTCTACCAGAAAAAGTTCCATTATGATGGTACTATTGAACACCATAAGGCACGCCTAGTGGTTCTTGGGAATCGCTAGGTGGAAGGAATTGATTATACTGAGACCTTTGCTCCGGTTGTGAAGATGAGTTCAGTTCGATTATTTTGGCCTGTTGCAGTTATTCGTGGTTGGGAACTACGTCAAATGGATGTCCACAATGCTTTCCTGCATGGTGATTTGCATGAGGAGGTGTTTATGCGACCCCTGCCTAGCTATGCTGTGCCACATGGACAGGTTTATTGCCTTTAGAAATCTCTTTATGGTCTTCATCAGACTCCTAGAAATTGGTTTGCTAAATTGGCCCAGGCTTTACGAGCATTTGTATTTGTTCAAAGTAAGGCTGATTACTCTCTATTTGTCTTTTCCCGTGGATCAGTTTCTTTACACGTTCTAGTTTACATGGATGATTTGGTTATAGCTGGTAGCTTTTCTTCACTCATCTCTGAGTTCAAAAAATACTTGAGTTCCTGTTTCCATATGAAAGATCTTGGTCTACTTAAATATTTTTTGGGCATACAGATTGCTAGAAGCATGGAGGGGATGCTTCTTTCGCAAAGGAAATATGCTTTAGACATTTTATCAGATACTGGTTTATCTGCCTCTAAACCGTCTGACTTTCCGATAGAGCAACAACATGATTTGGCAAGTGTTGAAGGTCCAGCCTATCATGACCTGGAGCAGTATCGATACTTGGTTGGGCGTCTGATATACATGGCTATTACTCACCCTGAACTTAGTTATTCAGTTCATACTCTTGCGCAATTCATGAAGTCCCCTTGTGTTCCTCACTGGCAAGCTGCTGTTTGTGTGTGGCACTACTTGAAGAGTCATCCTAGTCAAGGTTTATTTCTCTCTTATGACAGTGCGTTACAATTGACTGCTTATTGTGATTCGGATTGGGCTGCATGCCCAATTACTAGGTATTCTCTTTCTGGTTATTTCGTAATGGTTGGTGATTCTCCGATTTCTTGGAAAACTAAGAAGCAACCAACTGTTTCTCGGTCTTCTGCTGATGCAGAATATCGTGCTATGGCGGTTACCTATTGTGAGTTGTTGTGGCTTAAGCCTTTACTGAAGGACTTAGGGGTTTTGCACTCCTCTCATATGAAATTGTTTTGTGACAGTCAATCCACTCTTCATATTGCAGCAAATGCAATTTTTCATGAATGCACAAAGCACATTGAAGTTGATTGTCATTTTGTCTGAGATCTTGTTCAATCTGGCACAATTGTTACTCACCATATCCGTACGACAGACCAACCTGTGGATTTGTTCACTAAAACTCTCAGACGTAACCCGTTTCATTCTTTACTTGGCAAGTTGGCCATTTCCGATCCCCATGCTTCAACTTGAGGAGGAGTGTTAAGGAATTAGAATATTCTTACCATAATTGTAGATGTAATTGTATTCTATTACCTTTTTCTAGCTTGTATAGGTATCATGTACTACTATATAATGTATCACGAATTCATGAATACAGACACACATTATTACCCTTATTTTCTACAACTATGTAACTAAATACGAACTGAAAATATATATACTCCTGTACACACATCACTCATAATTTCATATGAAGTTTCCTAAGTTAGTAACCTAATCATGACACGATAAAGAAGGATTAACTTACGATTCGTCTATGGATCAAGAACCAATGTAGAAATCTTCAACAATTGCCATGCCTCTTTCCTATTCTAGATAAGTAGCAATTCGCTCTAGAGGCTGCCTATAATTCTCCTTTGTTCTTCACTTGATCACAACTGTATTTTGATTGTGGTTGTTTATGGTGAAGCAGATAAAAGAAACGTATGAAAAGAGATGAAGTGGTGGCTAGGGTTCTTTACGTGTAGAGAGGTTTTCACGTACATAATATATTAGGTTTAGGTCTCTTGATCCTTATATATCAAGGTAGAATACTAGTACGACTATAACTCTTTCTCTCACCAAAATTCTTTATTTATGATTTCACATTTCACTATTATTGCAATTTAATTCTCAAAACATTACATTTCTCAATTCACCCAACAAGAAATAAATTATTAAAAAAAATTCCTTGTTTAAAATGTGCGAAATTCTCGGGTCTCAAAAATCATATATTTTGGAGCAAAGGATGATAGGGTAACAAAATTTTGGGTCATAGTCTAATTTTCCAACACTGTGTAGAAGTAATCAATGTTGACTTTAGAGGTCTTTTCGTTCACCCATACATGCCCAAATTGCAAATTCGCAATCGTATATTATTGAATTGCATTTTAGTGTCACCAATTTTTTAATTTGACAAATCCTACTTTCTTGGGGTGACCTATGAGCAAAAGGTTAACGTGGCTGGATCTAACTCCATCACCTAGCATTCTGCGTCGGCCATCCCTGAGGTACATTTTTCCTTGTTTCGTTTATATCTTTGGCTGTGTAGAGCTGCGCTTCTTAACTTTTATTTTTCCCTTGGTTGTTTTTAGATTATACGTTCCCCCTGAGCTATGCAGGAAGAGCTTAGTAGCCTGTAGGCTAAGAATAACAAGCTCACGCATGGGCTTTCCTCCCTGATATTTAAGGCGTGGGGTGTCCTTGAGCTAGAGCAGGATCTCAAGCTGGAGAAAGGGGTTACTAGCTCTCTGCAAACCTCCGTAGCTTATGTTGAAGCTAAGAATGCTTAGCTGAGGGCCTTCCGCGATAGGGATTTTACTCGCGACTTTCCGAGCCTTTAATCCTGCATGGTGCGGAGTACTAAGGCCTCCAAGATGATGAGTGATACCTTGATGAAGGCCATTAAGTTTTACTCCCAAAATGAGGATGAGAAGAAGTTGCAGGTTGGCCTTGGTAAGGCTTTTGTTCCCTTTCGCGAACATAGCTTTACAGAGTATTTTTCCAAGCTGCACCTTGATATGACATTATATGAGCTTGACCGGTGGGATTTGGACAACGCCTCTGTTGAGTCGGATGCTCATTCTGCCAGTGGGTCACGTCAGGCTGCTGATAATACTGGGAAGGTCACTGGGGAAAACCCCAGGTTGCCAACGACACTGACAAATCTGAGGGAGCTGCAGAGGGTGGAGCTCAGACTACTGGGGAAAATGAAGCTACGGTTGGTAATGGTGCTGGGAAACCTTGAAGGCTTAATTTTTTGAACTTTGGAATGTGAACTCGTATTTTCTCTTCTTTTTTTTGTACTGGTTATGTATTCCCCTGCTGAGGGATTTTAAAAATGTTTGTTTGCATGTTTTGGGGTGTGTCTTCCCCCTTCTGAACGATGTCTTGGCAGCCTTTGAACTGCAACTTTTTATACATTTTCTTTGCAGTATTTATTATGCTTTTTTAGTGCCCTAGCGTGAATTCCTTGGGCGGGGGTATTTACTTTGTTCTACTGAAGTGTTGTTTCTCAACACTGTTCTTTAAACCAATTTTCCAAACTGTTTTTAGCGTTGTTGTCATACCTATTTTTCAGCATTTGTTTCAAACACTATTTTTTTAGTTAGCCTCCAGCTAGGCTTTCCGTTTGATAGATTCCATGGTGTTGGAATTGTTGATTTGGCCTATCTGGGCCTAGCCTACAATTTGCTGGCCGTTGGAGCCAATATTGCAATTTGGCCTGGGTTGCTCGACAGCTATGGTTGTGCCGGAGCTCTTACTTTGACCTATTTGAACCTGCCCTGCAATTTGTTGCCTGTTAGAGACAGGATTGCAATTTTGGTCCGAGTCAGGCTCATTGCTCGACGGCTATGGTTATTCCGGAGCTCTTACTTTGGCCGATTAGAACTTGGAATGCAATTTGCTGGCTGCTGGAGCTAGGATTACAATTTTTGGCTTGGGTCAATCTCGTTGCTTGACAGCTATGGTTGTGCCGAAGAATTTTCTTTTGCCTATTTAAACCTTGCCTGCAATTTATTGGCTACTGGATCCAGGATTGCAATTTTGGTTAGGTCATACTCATTGCTCGGCGAATATGGTTGTGCCAGAGCTTTTGCTTTGGCTTATTTGGACTTGGCCTACAATTTGCTGGCCTGTGGAGCCAGGATTGCAATTTTGGCCAGGGTCAGGCTAATTGCTCGACGGCTATGGTTATGTCAGGGCTTATGCTTTGGCTTATTTGGACCTAGCCTCCATTTTACAGGCTGCTGGAGCTAGGATTGCAATATTTGCCAGGGTCACCAACACTAAAAAAATGTTTATTTGGCCACTTTCTTCCATGCATTGAAAATTCAACAAACACCTAAAGGACCAGGACGCAGACCGTGATTTCCATACGATCATATACCCCTTATGGGCTTACAAAAGATTTGATCCCTTCCGGAATCCCATCTCGCTTGTCCGCAAATCACACTGTCTAACTACAGGTGCCTTATATATTCAAAGCTACAGCTACTCAATCATAATACCTTCTCATATGGGCGACCATGCAGGTGCGAGGGATTGGAATTTCGTCCATCGTCTCTAGTTTGTAAGCTCCTTTCCCTACCACTTCATTCACCTTGTATTGGCCTTCCCATTCTGCACCAAGCTTTTTCTATCTCTGAGCTCTACTTGCCTTGTTTCTCCTTAGCACTAGGTCTCCCACTTTCAGGGATTTGATCTGACCTTACTGTTGTAATGTTTCTCCATCCAAGACTTGTACACAACTTCTTTCAACACTGCTTTCTCTCTGATTTCATCCAGTTCTTCCAAGTTTTCCCAGATTGCCCGGTCATTTTCATCCTGATTCATCGGCTCGATTACTCTCCTGCTGGGCACCACAACTTCTGGAGGAAGGATAACCTTCATTCCAAAGCACAACCTGTAAGGAGACTCCTCTGTAGCTGTCCTTGGTGTGGTTCTGCATACCCACAACACACTTACTAGCTCCTCTTCCCATTCTCCTTTTGTTTGTCCCAGCCTTCTCCTTAACCCTTGAACTATTGTTCTGTTCGTCACTTCCATTTTCCCATTTCCCTGCAGATGGGCTACGGATGTGAACTGATGCTTTATGTCCAGGATAGCACACCATGATCTGAAGGGTTCATTAGCGAACTATTTTTCGTTGTTGCTCACTATCACCACCGGGATACCGAACCTGCACGCTACGCTTCTCCAGGCGAAGTTTGTAATTTTCTTCCCTGTTATACTTGTTACGTCCTCAACTTCTACCCACTTGGTGAAGTAGTCTATCACTACCACAAAAAACCTCTTCTTCCATGCTGCCTAAGGGAATGGCCTTGCAATGTCGATTCCTTATTTGGTGAAGGGCCAGAGTAATCTTATGCTTGTCATTTGCACTGCAGAGAGTCTCTACACCCTGGCGTGTTCATGGCATCTGTGGCATTATTTGACCATTTTTTCTACATTTGCCCTCATGGTCGTCTAGTAGTAGACAGCCCGCAACGCCTATAACGTGACTGTTCTTGGCCCTTGATGATTGCTACAACTTCCTTCGTGTATTTCTCTGAGGACCGTGTCTACCAGCTTTGGCTCTGTGCACCTAAGCCACGACTCTGTGTAACCCCTCTTATACAACAAACCACTCTTCATAGCATAATGCATTAGTTTTCTTCTGAATGTTCTTGCTTCTTTATAGTCTGTTAGCAGCGTTTTGTGCTCCAGGTAATTCTGGATGAGTGTTGTCTAGTTATTCACCGCATTCTATATTCTTCCCACCCACCCTACATCTGTCCACCTTCTTGTCAGTTCCTCCACCAGTACAGACTTAAGCAAGTGCACATTTGCTGATGATGCTAATATGCTTAGTGCAACTGCTCTCTTGTTCTGTGACTTCGGGACTCTGGTGATATCAAATTCTTCAAACTCAGAGGCCAGGCTCATGACTTTGTCCTTGTACTTCATCACTGTTGGCACCTTGGCAGCATACTACCCGTTGTATTGATTGGTTATAAGCATAGAGTGTCCATAGGCCTGCAGTTCTAGCTCTCAGCTTTCTGGCTATTACCATGCCACTATCGGCGCTTCGTATTCTGCCTCATTATTTAAAGCTGGGAACTTTAAACGTAAGGCGTAAGTTGCATCTTCACCTTCCAGATCCAATATCACCAGGTCCGCGCTGACGTTTTCCACTCCGGATGCTCCATCTACATAAAAATGTCATACGTCTGGTCCTGTCAGCCAGCCTTGGCCCGCGGCCTGGGCGGAGCTCTGTTCTTCTTCCAATGCTTTCATCTTTCTTTCCTTGGGCATTTATGCTAGAAAGTCTTCCATTACCTGCCCCTTTATTTCTCTCCTTGGGGCATATTCAATGGCATGCTCTACCAGCTTTACTGTCCACTTCATCAGTCTTCCTAAGGCCTCTGGCTTGGTTAATGTCACTTTCAGCGGCGGATTGGTCAACACTATCACATTTTGTGCTTGGAAGTAATATCTTAGCATCCTTGCCACATGGGCCAAAGCCAAAGCTAGCTTCTCTTGACTCGTGTATCCTCGTTTCGGGCTTCGCAGAGCCTGACTCACGAAATACACAGGTTGCACTTTATTTTCCTCCATGACTTACACACCACTAACTGCTTCCTCGCTCATTGCTACATACAGGTACAAGGTCTCTCCCTTCTTTGGGCTGGTTAGGGTTGGAAGATCCTTTAGATTGGCCTTCAGCTACCCGAATACTTTCTCTTCCGATTCTTCCTATTGTACCACGCCTTTTTTGTCCACACATCCCTTAAGTGTTTTGAAAAAAAGAAGTGCTCTCTCTACTACTCGAGGCATGAAACGGTTCATGGCTTCCAGCTCCCCGTTCAGGCTCTGGACCTCCTTGACCGTGCTTGGTGACTTCATCTCCAAAATTGATTTTTTTTTTCTTCTTGGGTTTGCTCGCAGCCCGTCATTTGACACCACATATCCCAAGGGCTTCCCTTCCCCCACTCCAAATTGACATATGTCTGGGTTCAGCTTCATCTTCGTCTCTCTAAACTGCACTAGGATCTCCCTGACATTGTCCACTAAGGTTTTTTACTAACCGCTCTTTATCACCATGTCATCCACATACACTTCCAGGTTCATTCTAATCTGCTTCTGGAAAATCATGTCCACCACCCTTTGGTACGTGGCCCCACAGTTTCTCCAGCCAAATGGCATCATTCAGTAGCGAAAGACTAATTTCTCAGTTATAAAAGTAGTTTTTTTCTACATCACTTTCTAGTATGGGGATCTGATGGTATCCTTTATATGCGTTAGCCGGTATCAATCCTTGGGGCAGGTATTGTTTAGATCCATTTAATCTATGCACATTCTCTAATTGTTGTTTGTTATTTTTACCAACATAGGGTTAGCCAGCCAGGTTGGGTAAGGGATTTCTTGTAGGATCCTCACTGCAACCAACTAGCTCACCTACCTCATTCTTTTCACTACAGAGCATCCTCCAATTCTGTTTGATGGGCTTGTGACACGGGTTCACTTTCAGCTCATGATAGCCAACTTCCTTTGGGACTTTGGTCACGTCTTCTAGTTTCCAAGTGAAGGCTCGCTTGTTCTCTTTTAGAACCTTCACAGAGCTCACTCCTAACCTCAAATGGGAGAGATGCTCCCACCTAAACCGACTGGTTTCTACTCGACTGTACAACTTCAACTTCTGTGCCTAGCTCTGATGGGTCATCTCTGCCTGTGATAATTCTGACAGGCTTGGCCTTGCTGACCTACCTCACTTGGTTTTCGCTCCCGTTTACTAGCTTGCGCTTATTGAGAGCGATTCTGTGACATTGTCTAGCCTTTTGTTGATCTTCTCTGACCGTAACTATTTCTCCCCTGGTTGGGAACTTCAGGAGCAGTAGCAGGGTTGGCACTATCCTCTTCAACAACGTCATCCCCTGTCTACCCAGTATCAGGTTATACGGGATGTTTGCCTTCACGACTATGAACTCCATATCAACAGTCTTACTCCTATCATTGTCTCTCACCGTCACCAGGAGAAGTATGGTTCTTTCTGACCAATGGGGTGTTCGTTGGTTCCAACTTCCTCATGTTCTCATCTAGCTCCACAAAGTAGTGCCAATGCAAGATTTCTATAGAACTTCCGCTATCGACCTATGTCAGGTGAATCCTCTTGTCCATCACCCTAACCATTATCACCACTGCATCATCGCCGGCTGGCCTATCTAGTATCAGGCCATTGGAATCAAACGTTATTGCTTTGTTTGTGCTCAACTTCCTATCTGTCGGGGATGGTTGCGGTGTCTGTCTTCAACGTGCTTCCGCTGATTTAGCCAGTACATTATCATACTCCATTTAAAGTAACCCTAACCAGTTACTTTTCATGTACATAGGCACATGTATGAGCCGCTTGGGCACCGATATTTGTACCGGTGCTACATACTTAGAAATATCTCCCGATTTTCTCTTGAGTTCCAAAAAGAAAGAAAAAATTCATTTCAAGTAGCCCTGAGAATTTTCTTTTCATAAACATAGGCACTGGTATTATGCCATTCATACCGGTGCTAGGTACTTAAAAAAAAGAAAAAATGGCCAACTTGGTTTCATCCGAACCATTAATTTCTTTTGTTGATTTAATCTCAACCATTAAAACTTATTGCTATATGAATAAAATCGAAAACCCAAATTCTATTCCCACCTCATCATCTCTCCCACCCTTCACCACCGTACACTCTCTCCGCCATCACCACCAGCCCCCGACAACCTCCACCTCCCGTAGACGTCCATCTCTATTCATCCAGCTCTCTTCGTCTTTGTCTCCAATTGCTTCCTCTAGGAACTCGTCTTCCTTTTATTCGTCAGTGCGTTTCCTCCTCCAGCACCCTTCTTTCATCCCTCTCACGAGCCGATCCAATTGGTCATAACCAACGGGAAGTTTGCCCTTCTTTCCGCGACGTCGGAGCAGCTAGGCTGCCCCCTCCTCTTTTGCCCCCTAACTCGCTAATGGAGCTTCCCCCCCTCCAGTTATGCAAATACTTACCTTACATTTTGATCTAGAATATCTTGAGCGAAGGGCTTTAAGCCACTTCAATCCCTTTTTAAGCAGCCAAAAAGGTAAATATTGCGATTCCTTTTTATTTTTATTTATTTACTATTTTTGTGGCATCATATTAGTTTGACCGAAAAATGGTTACTCAAGCTGGAGAACCACTACATTTGAGTGTTTGATAGTTTGTGTATTCAAGAAAAATGGTTATTCAAGCAGGAGAAACCACTATATTTTATTGCATTTTTTGTATTTTAATAAATATTTTGGTTTCTATTTTTTAATAAAAAATGAACACCGGTAAAACCGGTACACATCTTAGCACCAATATGGTATATTGATGCCTATACTTCCCCCATAGTACACCGGTATTCCAGAGAGCAAAAATACGGGTGAAATTGCGAGAAATTACCGGTGGTAATGACCTTGTTCTGCAGTAGTACTAGTTTCCTAATACAAGGGAATAAGGTATTGACTTATTCTTATATGTTCATTATCATATACCATAAGAATTATTATTGTTTCATGATAAAGTTCATTGTGAATTTTGTTACCTTATACTCCCCCCATCCCACAAAAATGACAATATTTTCTAATTTTGTCCGTCCCAACTAAAATGGTATACTTTGAAAATAATTCAAAATGGCAAAGAATGTGTTGTTAAAATCCCACAATAACCTCTTTAACTTTAACAACTTTCAGACAGGACTCACTATGTTTCCAAAATATCCCTACTTTTCCACAATTATTCTCTGCTACATCAGCTCTCCTAAAATGTTGTGCTAAAAGTACATATGTCAATTTTTTGTGGGACGGAGGGAGTATATTTTTGTAAAAACTCATATATATTAGATATGCTGCATTTTAATTTTATATGATAAACAATAAAACATGTAGAATTATTAGTTAAAAATCATGGCGACAAACATATTATTATTGTATCTAATTTTGACTCCTTTATAGGATAGAAGGAATACGACTATTTCTGTATCTAAATTTGACTCCTTTAGGATAGAAGGAATACCACTTCAAAACATTTAATGAAACATTCTACCAAAAAATAAAAATAGAAACAAGTGCTGAAAATTGTAGAGGTTAATGGGTAAGTAAAAAACAAGTTACATTTATTGCATTACAATTGCAAAGAGACAGAGATTAAGCAAAATACCTAACACATTTATGCAAAAGTTGATCTTGCACTACAAATAACCCTATTCATATATAGATCCAATGTACAAGGTTCATTCAGTCCCTTCTCTTTTCACCATATCCTCTCCCACATTTTCCCATATGGAAAGCATGACTACTCATGGACCTGGTGATGATATTCACGGGAACATGAATGTCTCTAATAAACTCACGAACCTAAATGTTTCATCACTACATCCTCAGTTATCTTCACTACATCCTCATTTATCTTCACTACATCCTCATTTATCTTCTTTACAAGTTGATTCTAGTGCAACTTCTCTTCTAGAGCCTAGTTGATACGAATATCAAATGCTTTGATGGTGATTTAAATGGTTTGATGGATCAACTTTATGATGAAGAATTGAAGAAGGAGTCATCATCAATATCTTGGATTTATTGTTTAATACTGTCAAAGAACTGAAGACATCATAAAGAACACTATACTCTTTTACCCAGTGGGTTTTTAAGGAGGTAGTGTGATCACTATAAAAAAGTGTAAAAATATTTCATTTTGGATGTTAGACTGTAGAACTCGACCATGTGGGCTTTGAAGAGCTGAATTTCAAAAATACAGTCCATTATGGTTTAGTATATTCAGTTTTATTCTGAATAGAATTAAATTTGGTAAGATTAGATAAAGTAATATCCTTCAAGGTTACTTCTTGAAGAATTTTTTAGTTAGATATGGTTTTAGCTTCTTAAAGCTGCCATAAGTCGATTCAGTTTCCATTTGTGCTTAGGGTTTGGGGCAGGATTGTAACCCGATAAAAAGGGAGGCCTTATGGAAGAATTTGTCACACTTTTATACATCAAATATAAAACCATTTGAGTTCATACTCTTTGCTTGCGAGCTATTCCATTTTTGCTTAACCCCGAGGGCTAGCTAAATATCAATAAATCTTGTAATCTGATACCAAGGGATAGTTAGAGAGCAAGTCGAAGTTAGGCGTACCCCGAGGGCTAGACTCTTGAATTTCGTGTGAGATAGTGAGGGTTTGTAGATCCCTTCAGTAGATCAAAGATTTTACGTCCGCAATCGTGAGTATTTGCAAGGAGATTCATATTAGTTGTTATCAGAGCAAAGTGAAAGATCTACTGAGGCCAAAAAATGGGTTTTGAGTTTTGCATTAAATTATTTTCAATTTTTTCTTATATATATATACTCTTTCGTGTTGTGTTTTGACTGTTTTTCTTTAATCTTTCTTACCATGAGAATTGAATCTAGAGTCAAAGGATGTCGAAGGGTCCGAGAGTTAGAATACTTTGGTATTACTATCCGCCTTAACCTTCATCAATCGAGTCATGAGGACGTCGAAGGGTCTGAGTGTTAACAAGTATTATCCACCTTCACCTCCCAATCATTTTCATAGTTATTAGGTAGTTTAAATAGTTTATGTGCTTGTGATATTTTTCGTCAACTCTTCTGAAAATTATTGCATGCTCATAATCCTATTTGTTTTCTTTATTGTTCTTTGATTCCGTGATCTTGAATTGTTCTTTGATTCTTGATTACACCTTATTAAAAAGAAAAAGAGACTTGTGTCATTTTCCATATATATAGTGTCATATTCTCGATCCTTACTTTCTTGAATACTTCGAAGTTTATTTGAATCAAGAGGAAGTTGTCGCAGTTTTCTCATTCCAAGTTTTGTAAAGGCGATATTTGTTCCACAAATTTTTGAATTTTTTTTAAAAAAATGGATATCAGATTTTTGGGTTTAAAAATTGGAATTTAGGATTTGAAATATGAAATTTGGGGAAGAATTGCAATTTTCAAAAGTTTGGGGGCATATTTGCAATTTCCAAAACTTTTGGGAATTGTGACCGAAAACTTTTCCTATGGAATAAGATTCTGGTTGTGAGTGTTTTATAGTACAAAACAAATTGTGGCTGAAAAAAAGAAGGAAAGAAAAAGGAAATCTGATTTGAAAAAGCAAAAGAAAATTCAAAATCATAATCGGAAGAGGAAAAAGAAATAAAATCCAATTGAGAGAGGGGTTTTGATCTGAATTTTCAACGTGGGGGACTAGTAAGTCATTAAAATCCTTTACCACAAGGGATTTGGATTTGAGTTCCCCTTCCAATTTTTTTTCGAAAAAGTGTCTTGAATTTCCGGACCCTATTTGTCACCTATACAAAGCCTTCTTGTTTTGATTATAATTCATTTAATACAGCTCTGATACGTGCCATTAAAGTTGCATTTTGTTCCTTATTCTTTGTAAAATTTTTAATTCTAGATCATAGAGCCCAATTTTGAGATTATATATTTTAAATTTCGACATAAGTTCTGCAGTACTCATCTCTATAGTTTTCTTTGAATTGAGGTGAATTGATAAATTGCACTCACATTAGCCTTCACCTTGTGAGTTGTGAGTGTTATAAACTTGGTGAGTGACCTTACTAAACAAAGGGGAAGGGGGGACATTTATTACTAACAGTTTCTTTCTTCTTAGCAGGGATGGTGGACGATCCATTCATCCTACCATTTGTTGGCATTCCTAACAATAAACCTACAATGAATTCCATGAATGTCATAAATGTCATTTTGAGAGAGGTTTGGATATTTCCTAGGAAGGTAGATGAGTTGAAAAATCCAACGACACCTCGTTTTGCAAGACCAATTGAATCTGCTTGTGACATTCAAGGTTTGAAGTATGATATACCTAGATTTTATGGTCAACACAATCCTGCAAAATAATTGGATTGGGAGAGGTAGTTCAAGAACTTATATGATCTTTATAACTACTGTTATAAAGATAAGATCAAGATCGCCCAGTATTCATTCACCCATTATGCCACTGAATGGTGGCAGGATTCGAAAGAGTCAAGACAACTTGCTGGTACCTAGGAGAGATTGAGAACCAAGCTCCGATTACATCATATTCCATGAACATATTTGATGGAGAAACATTTATATCTCAGCAATATAAAGCATGGAAACCACAGTGTAGATGAATACTGGCAAGATCTTGAATTAGCTAAGAGAAGAGTTGGCATGAGAGAAAATGATGCTTTTACAAAGATCGGTTTATTGAAGGTCTAAGGGAAAATCTTCAAGTTTCGGTTAAGCTCTAGCATTATGTTTCCATACGAGATTTATTGTTCAATGCCAGGTTGGTTTAATGGACATTAAGGCCCAGAGAAAGCTCTAATTTTGGATATGATAGTGAAAGGCAAGTCTCTGATTTCATAAGTCTAAATTCAACTAGGGGTGGTAGCAATTCGAACATGGGTGGCGGAGGAAACCCTAATTCGATCAAAACCTACTCAAATTCACCATTTGAACCTATTGATCATAGAATGATTGCAACCAATTAGTCTTCTAGCCAAAATATAGGTAAATCAATTTCTACTTCGTCAAATACAGTTTATTCTAACACTCCTACATGTTTTCATTGTAATGAACGGGGACATGTTCACAATAATTTTCCCCATGAACGAATTATAACAACATTGGAGGAGGTAGAAGATGATGATATGCCTACACGGTATGACACCGAAGAAGAACAAATAGATGATGAAATCAACATTGTTGACAAAGGTGAGCAAGGTCATAAAAAACAAGATGTTTTTAAGGAGTATTCCACAGATGTTGCCAAAATTACTTCCCTACAAGGAGCAAGTAATTTCTATTAAAATAGTGTCAATTCCGCCAAAATGACTATAAATGTCACCATACACAAGTTCCAGGTCGATCCTAAGATAGATAAGACAGGTATATTGCAAAATGATTATGATAAGTCGCATAAAGTCTTGTCTTCATATCTTAGTCCTTTACCTTCAATTTATATGACGAGGCATGGACTATCTATTGAATCTGGTAAATCGTTTTATGCTTCAATAAGAGATGTGAATCGAGCTTTGAATAATCATTATTTTGTTTTTATAATTTCCTTTAAAGAAAGTTATTATGCCAAGGAAGATATTCATATAGATATGCTTTAATGGTTTATTAAGTTGTTACAGGACTTCAAGGATGTCTTTATAGGTCATATGCTTCCCATTTCTAGGACGAAACTTTTTCGATCCGGAAGGGAATGATACGAATATCAAATGCTTTGATGGTGCTTTAAATGGCTTAATGGATCAACTTTATAATGAAGAACTGAAGGAGTTATCATCAACATCTTGGATTTATTGTTCAAGACTGTCGAAGAAACTGAAGACATCATGAAGAACACTATACTCTTTTTGCCCACTGGGTTTTTAATGAGGTAGTGTGATCACTTTAAAAAAGTGTAAAAATATTTTATTTTTGATCTTAGACTGTAGAGCTCGGCCATGTGGGCTTTGAAGAGCTGAATTTAAAAAAATACAGTCCATTAGGGTTTAGTATATTCAGTTTCATTCTGATTAGAATTAGATTTGGTAAGATTAGATAGGGTGATATTCGTCAAGGTTACTTTTTGAAGAATGAAACTAGATTACCTTAGATTACAATTTCTTTTAGGTATTTTAGTTAGATATGGTTTTAGCTTCTTAAAACGGCCATAAGTTGATTCAGTTTCCATTTGTGATTAGGGTTTGGGGCGAGATTGTAACCCTATAAATTGAGAGGCCTTATGGACGAATTTATCACACTTTTATCAATAAAACATACAACCTTTTGAGTTTATACTCTTTTCTTGTGAGCTATTCCATTGTTGTTTAACCCCGAGGGCTAGTTATGTATCAGTAAACCTTGTAATCTAATCCCGAGGGCTAGTTAGAGAGCAAGTCAAAGTTGGGCGTACCTCGAGGGTTAGAATCCTGAATTTCATGCGAGATAGTGAGGATTTACAGCTTTGCTAGAGCAAAGATATTAATTCCGCAATCGTGAGTCTTCGCAAGGAGATTCAGATCAGTTGTTATCGGAGTAAAGCGAAAGATCTGCTGAGGTCGAAAAAAGGGGGTTTCGAGTTTTGCATTAATTTATTTTCAAAATTTTCTTATATACTTTGGTGTTGTGTTTTAACTGTGTTTGTTTGATCTTTCTTACCAGGAGGATTGAATCTCGAGTTGAAGGACGTCGAAGGGTCCGAGAATTAGAATACTTCGGTATTACTATCCGCCTTAACCTTCATCAATCGAGTCATGAGGACGTCGAAGGGTCTGAGTGTTAACATGTATTATTCGTCTTCACCTCCTGGTTAGTTTCGTAGTTATTAGGTAACTTAAACAGTTTATGTGTTTGTGATATTTTTCGTCAACTCTTCTGAAAATTATTGCATGCTCACAATCCTATTCGTTTTCTTCATCGTTCTTAGATTCTGTGATCTTGAATTGTTCTTTGATTCTTGATTACACCTTATTAAAAAAAGAGACTTGTGTCATTTTCCACATATATATATAGTGTCATATCCTTGATCCTTACGATCTTGAATACCTTGAAGTTCATTTGAATCAATCGGAAGTTGTCGCAGTTTTCTTATTCCAAGTTTTGTATAAGCGATTTTTGTTCCACAACTTTTCGAAAAAAATAATAAAAATTTAGCAGATTTTTGGGTTTAATAATCGGAATTTAGGATTTGAAATCTGAAATTTGGGGCAGAAGTGAAATTTTCAAAAGTTTGGGGCAGATTTACAATTTTCAAAAATTTTGGGAAATGTGACCGAAATTTTTTTTGGGGAATAAGATTCTAGTTGTGAGCGTTTTACAGTAAAAAAATAAATTTTGATTTGAAAAAAAGAAGAAAGAAAAAGGAAATCCGAATTGAAAAAGGAAAAGAAAAGTCAAAATCCTGATCGGAAGAGGAAAAGGAAATAAAAGCCAATTGAGAGAGGGGTTTTGATCTGAATTTTCAACTTGGGGGACAAGTAAGTCATTAAAATCCTTTACCTAAACGGATTTGGACTCGAGTTTCTATTCCAATTTATTTTCGGAAAGGTTTCTTGAATTTTCGGAACCTATTTGTTGCCTATATAAAGCCTTCTTGTTTTGATCATAATTCATTCAATACAGCTCCGGTTCATGCCATTAAAATTGCATTTTGTTCCTTATTCTTTTTAGAATTTGTAATTTTAGATCTTAGAGCACAATTTTGTGTGTATATATTTTTAATTTTCGAAATAAGTGCAATACTCATCTTCATAGTTTGCTTTGAATTGATCAATTGTCCTCACATTAGCCTTCACCTTGTGAGTTGTGAGTGTTATACACATGGTGAGTGACCTTACTAAACAAAGGGAAGGGGGGGTCATTTATTACTAACGGTTTGTTTCTTCTTAGAAGGGATGGCAGACGATCCATTCGTCCCGCCATTTGTTGGCAATCCTAACAATAAACCTACAATGAATTCCATGAATGCCATAATGAGCAAGGTTTAGAGATTTTCTAGGAAGGTAGATGAGTTAAAAAAATCCAACGACACTTCGTTTTGCAAGACAAGTTGAATTTGCTCGTGACATCCAAGGTTTGAAGTATAATATTCCTAGATTTTATGGTCGACACAATCCTGCGAAATAATTGGATTGGGAGAGGCAGATCAAGCACTTATTTGATCTTTACAACTACCGTGAGAAAGATAAGATCAAGATCGCACAATATTCATTCACCCATTATGCCACAGAATGGTTGGAGGATTTGAAAGAGTCAAGACAACTTGCTAGTAAAAGACCTATCTCAGCCTAGGAGAGATTGCCAAGCTTCGATTACATCATGTTCCAAGAACATATTTGATGGAGCAACATTCATATCTCAGCAATATGATGCAAGGAAACCGCAGTGTAGATGAATACTGGCAAGATTTTGAATTAGCTATGAGAAGAGTTGGCATGAGAGAAAATGATGCTTTTATAAAGACCGGTTTATTGGAGGTCTATGGGAAAATCTTTAAGTTTCGGTTAAGCTCCAGCATTATGTTTCCATGCAAGATTTATTGTTCAAGGCTAGGTTGGTTGAATCGACATTAAGGCCCAGAGAAAGCTCTAATTTTGGATATGATAGTGAAAGACAAGTCTTTGATTTCATAAGTCTAAATTCAACTAGGGGTGGTAGCAATTCGAACATGGGTGGCAGAGGAAACCCTAATTCGACCAAAACCCACTCAAATCCACCATCCCATTGATCAAATAATGATTGCAACCAATCAGTCCCCTAGCCAAAATATAGGTAAATCAATTTCTACTTCGTCAAATATAGTTTCTTCTAAAGCCAAAATATAGGTAAATCAATTTCTACTTCATCAAATATAGTTTCTTCTAACACTCCTACATGTTTTCATTGTAATGAACAAGGACATGTTCACAATAATTGTCCCCATGAACGAATTATAACAACATTGGAGGAGACAGAAGATGATGATATGTCTGCACAGTATGACACTGAAGAAGAACAAATAGATGATGAAATTGACGTTGTTGATAGAGGTGAGCAAGGTCCTGAAACACAAGATGTGTCGTATTCAATGAAATGACTCTAACATTATGAGTTGCCTTTGTAAAGGTGAGTTGTCTCTTAATAAGAGTACTCAAGAGTCATTAGTACCTATTAAAGTGTACATCAGACATTGCTTACAATGGAAAGTAAAATGATACACGAGTAATCCATAACAATCACAGGAAACAAGCAGTGTGTGAGACACGTAGATATGGCTTGAATTGTGTAGAGAAATGATTCTCTCTTGCTAGATTCATAAAGAAATCTAAATCCGTTGTGTTGGACAAATTTTGGAAAAGAATGATTGTACATGCCTTTAGTTGGGGATATCCTAGGATGACCAAAGCATGTGAATGCCTATTGGTGTACCGTAAAGCCATATCGATGGTGCTGTGCCTCGACATAGACTCTATACCATTAGACTACTACTATCTACGAGAATTATCAATGTTGACAACGTAAGGTTAATGTGATAAGGGTTGTGATTCTTTGACGAAAGGAATGAACCAATTTCTTGACAAAGAAATTGATCAAGAGTTAGTTGAGAGCTCATCTAAATGAATAAGACTAAATCCAATAAATGATGGGTTACGTACGTGGACACCCAATCTATGTGACTGGAGATCCCAGGATCTAGGTTCAAAGGGACAACTAAACTTCAAAGACCCACCGTGATCACTGTGGGGGGTTCATACCTTATGTCTTATTCCTATGATGAAGAAACAGTGAAGTGAATGGAGGTTAATAAGCATTAAATTACTTTTAATGATTCACGGCATCGAGTGTAGGATACTTGAAAGAGCGCATAGTTTATATAACTGCTCTTACGCTAAGAATCACTATGTAAGCGAGAAGTGTGGTCGCTTTGAAAGGGAATTTTCGGGACGCGATTCCTTAGAAACCTTATAGAACTAGGGGTGTGCCATGGCCTGATTAAAGGACACAACTAAGGAAAGCACAAAGGCTAGGAAAGATTTCTGTAGGAAGTGAATTGTCGTTCACACAAGCGGATGGGGAAGTTCAAGGACATCACGTCTAATTCCTAACCAGTGGGCTAAGTGTACTCTCTCAAGGGAAAGTTCAAAGGGTGAAACCTATCTATCCTATGAAGCATTTATGCTGTTGAAATGAATCTATCACCAAGTCAAACTCCGTGTCTGGCGTGAATTTTCTGATTCCACATCAATATCTATTCATGTGGGGGATTTTTGGAAAATGATTGTAAAATGATTCCACGTCAACTTTTGGGCTTCATTTTGAGTTGGGATCGAACTGAATTAGAGTCAGTGGGCATCGTTTTTGGATTCTACTCTGCGAGCACTATAAAATCGACTGCTTAAACACTCCAAATGGATAAAGGGTGAAAGAGATATGGATGCTCAAAGAGTCACTCTTGGAATGGAAACTTAGGCGGAAATTCATTCGCACGTAATAGGTTTTCTCTAATTTTTTACTGTCTAAAACACGTTTGGATTGTGTGAAAGTCTCTAGAAAGCCCAAACCGCATAACAAATATTCTTGGAATCACGTGTGGAATATATGAGATTTGATACGCTGTTAATCATGATAAGGAATATGAGATATTCTTATCTTTCCAGAATCAAATAAAATATTTGGTGGTTGGAGAATATTTTCTCAGATTACGGGAATCTGATCTTCCGCGTATCTTTCCATATGGTTTCTTAGACAACTATAAATAGAGCCTCCATGTCAGATAGAAACCTCGCAAAATTCTCAAGCTCCTCCCTACTTCTAAACTTGAGTCTTATCTTCTTTCTCTGTCTTTGTAGGTGATTTCTCTCTCTTTGTCGGTGATCATCCTTCGGGCTTAGTGTGACTCCAAGGTAATTTTACTGGTTAAAATAACTTCGATGGTTTTATCCGAGATGGTTTTATCCTAGGGAACGATGTCAACAACGGGACTCATTCGATTCAAGGACAGCAAGTGTACTTGTGACTCCCTCAATATGTGTGATATATGTGATTGCTTGAAACATGCCTATTAATTTTATTTTAAGCTTTCCAAATGTATGCATGAATAATTAATAAAATTTTATTATTCTTGCTTATATTAAATTTCTCGTGTAATTTCATTATTTAATTACCACATGTTTTATCAATATACGTTCAACATGTTCCGCGAACATATTTGATGGAGCAATGCTCGTATCTCACCAATATGAAGCAAGGAAACCAAAATGTAGATGAATATTGGCAAGATCTTGAATTATCTATGAGTAGAGTTGGCATGACAGAAAATGATCATTTATAAAGAATCGGTTTATTGAAGGTCTAAGGGAAAATCTCCAAGTTCTGGTTAAGCTCCAGCATTATATTTCCATGCGAGATTTATTGTTCAAGGCCAAGTTGGTTGAACGACATTAAGGCCCAGAGAAAGCTCTAATTTTGGATATGATAGTCAAAGGCAAGTCTCTGATTTCATAAGTCCAAATTCAACCAGGGGTGGTAGCAATTTGAACATGGGTGGCAGAGGAAACCCTAATTCAACCAAAACCCACTCAAATCCACCATTTGAACATTGACCAAAGAATGATTGCAACTAATCAGTCTCCTAGCAAAAATATAAGTAAATCAATTTCTACTTCGTCAAATACAGATTCTTCTAACACTCCTACATGATTTCATTGTTATGAATGAGGACATGTTCACAATAATTGTCCCCGTGAACGAATTATAACAACATTGGAGGAGGCAAAAGAGGATGATATGCTTGCATGGTATGACACCGAAGAAGAACAAATAGATGATGAAATCGACATTTTTGACAGAGGTGAGAAAGGTCCTGAAACACAAGATGTTTTTTAGGCGTATTCCACAGAGGTTTCCAAAATTACTCCCACACAAGGAGCGAGTAATTTTGACCAATATAGTGTCAATTCTGCCAAAATGACAATAAATGTTGCCATACACAAATTCCAGGTCGATCCTAAGGCAGGTAAGACAGGATGGTTACAAAATGATTATGATAAGTCGCATAAAGTCTTGTCTTCACATCTTAGTCCTTTACCTTCTATTTATATAATGAGGCATGAACTATCTATTTACTCTGGTAAATCATTTTATGCTTCAATAAGATATGTGAATCGAGCTTTGACTAATCATTCTTTTGTTCTTATAATTTCCTTTAAAGACAGTTACTATGCCAATGAAGATATTCCTGTAGATATGCTTTCACGATTTGTTAAGTTGTTACAGGAATTCAAGGATGTCTTTAGAGGTTATATGCTTCCCGTTTCTAGGACAAAACTTTTCGATCGGGGAGGGAATCTTACTAATATCAAATGATTTAATGGTGTTTTAAATGGTTTGATGGATCAACTTTATGATGAATAATTGAAGAAGGAATCATCATCAATATCTTGGATTTATTGTTCAAGATTGTCGAAGAACTGAAGACATCATAAATAACACTATACTCTTTTTTCCCACTGAGTTTTTAATGAGGTTGTGCGATCACTGTAAAATAGTGTAAAATTATTTGATTTTGGATCTTAAACTGTAGAGCTCGGCCATGTGGGCTTTGAAGAGCTGAATTTCAAAAATACAGTCCATTAGGGTTTAGCATATTCAGTTTCATTCTGATTAGAATTAGATTTGGTAAGACTAGATAAAGTAATATTCTTCAAGGTTACTTCTTGAAGAATTCGACCAGATTACCTTAGATTACCATTTATTTTAGGTATTGTAGTTAGATATGGTTTTAGCTTCTTAAAGCTGTCATAAGTCGATTCAGTTTCCATCTGTGATTAGGGTTTGGGGCGAGATTGTAACCCTATAAATAGGGAGGCCTTATGGACGAATTTATCACACTTTTATAAATCAAATATGCAACCTTTTGAGTTCATACTCTTTGCTTGTGAGCTATTCCATTGTTTCTTAACCCCGAGGGTTAGTTAAGTCTCAATAAACCTTGTAATCTGATCCTGAGGGTTAGTTAGAGAGCAAGTCAAAGTGAGGCGTACCCCGAGGGTAGACTCCTGAATTTTGTGCGAGATAGTGAGGGTTTGCAGATCCCTTCACAGTATCAAAGATATTAATTATGCAATCGTGAGTTTTGGCAAGGACATTCATACCACTAGCGGTGACCATGACAAAGAGTCCCAACAATTCACTACTAGAATTCTTGATGTCAAGATAAAATTGATTTTACTAATTTATTCTTTAATATCTCAAAAGTCTCAGTTTATTTTGCCTACATATTAGTTGTAAGTAAACATTCTTGCATAAATATTTTATTAAAAAACCAAAAAAATGAGTAAAATGAAGTATGTATCTGAAGTGGATGTTTTTGATAATAAAAACATTTTCTTCTTTTAGTTACTTTGTACACTACATTCCTAATTATACGTTTAGTCCTATAAATATAAAGTCTTAAATCAAGACCTTTTTGAGACCAAAGGTTTACCTAATCACCTACGGCAGCATGAATTTAATATCCATTTAAGTTGACTTTGAAATTTAATTTTTAGTGTTAAAAAATGAAATTATACCATTTTTTGTTCAACAAAATTATTTTATTTGGATGATTAATTTCAACAAAATTTTAAATATTTTAAAATTATATGTTGATCTTTCTAATTCCATCTCAATATCCATTAAGTCAAATAAATTAAGTGTAAGTACGTTTTTTGAATTTAACTTATTGAATTTAATTTAACTACATGGATTAAGTAAAAATACATATTTTTTCATTGCCTCTCTTATAAATATTGGCTATGAGTTATAATATTAATAAATATTTATAAAATATTTCTACTTGTAGTACTAAAGTCTTTTGAATGTTGACAATAGTTGTTTAATTATAGTCTTGATTTATATTAACTTTTTAAACTATTTGAATTTCAGTGATAATGGTGGTATCATGATCTTTTGCAATGAAGACTGTCTCAGCTACAAAGCAGCAATTTGATTGGTTATTACAGATGTAGAATTATTTGACATGGATAGCTTTCAGCTTTGCAAAGAAATTGAAAAAATGGGCATCTTGGTTGTTGGTAATTAGTTTTTAACCAATACTCATCCTCATGTAAATTAATTTAAAATTGTTGCATACTAAAATATTCATTTAGTTTTATTCCATTAAAATTCTCAATTGAATTTTAATTCGATCAGTAACAACTACAAAGGAAGACCCCGAGTTGACATACCACGCATTGGACAATGGAGCATCTCTTTTCATCAAGAAACCAGTCAATGAGTTAAGAACAAAGTACTTGCACCAGTTTGTGGTAAAGAAAAGAATCCAAAGTATCAAAAAGAAAATGGATGAAAAAATGATAGCCATGGAGAATTTCCTATCGGGTGGAATATGTTTCACTGATAGCAGCAATGATAATGCCGTGCGGAAGAAATAAACGTATAGGAGGAAGATTAGTACAATACAGGGTGATACTCAAGTTAACCTTGTGTGA
Source organism: Rubia yunnanensis (assembly GCA_037428765.1). Taxonomy (NCBI): domain Eukaryota; kingdom Viridiplantae; phylum Streptophyta; class Magnoliopsida; order Gentianales; family Rubiaceae; genus Rubia; species Rubia yunnanensis. The sequence goes on from CM075068.1 coordinate 91,015,303, forward strand.
TCAGCAGAATTTGAATGTAAAGCATTTTTCCAGTGATAACTTCAACAAGAAAAAGATGTGCATCGAATGGACCAAGGAGCTGCACAAAAAATTCATGGATGTTGTTGCTCAACTTGGTGAAAGAAGTATGTCTCTAGGTATTTTCTTTTTCTTTAATGGCTTTAAATATTTACTAAATTTAGCATATACAAATGTGTGAGTATGTGTGTGTTTTTTAGTTATTAGCATAGATAGATATAATAATTGTGCTAATTAATATTAATAAATTGTTTCTCATTTAATTTGTGCTATGCTAACATAATTATTTGCGGACTAATTATTTTATAAATATATTTTAGATTGTTATCTGAAAGAGATTTTGGAACTAATGAAGTTCCCGGTCTTACACGTATGCAAGTTGCAACCATCTTCAGGTTAGTGTTATTATTACACTTAACTCTAGAAAACTTTTATTTAGGATTATGGACAAAATTAATTATTGACATTATTTATTTACATTTTTCACAATTCAAGGAATTCAACTTCTTAAACCAACAAGTTATCCTTAGAGGGTTTATTTTTTTAATCTCATACACTTATTCACTTTATCGATGATCACACATTAAAATATTCTTACTTTTAAAATGATGACCGATTCAAAACGGGGTGGATGTGGCCAATTGAACTGCTCATGAATGCAATAGTGACAACTATGGCTACATCAAGAATCATGAAGAATCTTTGAAAGATGCAAATGATAAAGAGGATAGTGTCCCCCCTTTGTATCTCATATTTAATTATGTCTCGTTGAAATATGTGTTCTTAACAAATTTCTTAGGTTGGTTTCAATAATATAAAATGTATTAAGCTTTACGATTAGTACAATGTTTCACAAGAAGTTTGAATTTATCAAGGTTATATTATATGCTATCATGTTTCATACTATTATTATTATTTCTTAAGCATACAAATAATGTTTACAAAATCAATGTAACAGAACAAACAACCATATGACCGGTGTCCTCACCCTTTACTAAGGGAATGATAGAAATAAAATAATGTTTATGAAATTAATATTTTCTTACTAAAAAACCAAAAAATAACATAGTATGGGTGTCCCCGCCCCTGTACTAAGGGACTCATTTTTTTTACTAGTGTTTTTGTTTAACAAAAATTAGATTTAAGTAAATTGATTTCGGTAACTCTTATTTTTTAAAGCTTTCATCATCATTACAAAACCTTGGACAACATACATATTTAAATATAAGGAATTATTACTGTTGAAATTTTAGAATTTTTCTAGACAATAATAATGAGGAATTGTTATATCCAACATATATAAAAGTCAAAGCACGTGGGTCCTTGAAATTTTACATATTTTAATCTATTGGTAATGTGTTATTGGAGAATAATGAGTATGTAGAGCTGTCAATCCCTGACCCGAATTGAAAACCTGACACGGACCGAAACGATCGATTCAACCCAAAAACAAATTTAACCCGTGAGATATCAACCCGAACATAAGCCGACACGACCGAACTCAACCCGAAACCCGATTATAACCCGAGAAAGATCGACCCAACGTGAACCCGACACGACTAAGTTCAACCCAAAACCCGAACCCGACACGAACAGACTTAACCCGAACCCGAACCCGACACGAACAGGCTTAACCCGAACCCGAACCCGACACGACCAGGCTTAACCCGAACTCGAACCCGACACGACCAGACTTAAATCGCACCCAAACCCGACACGATCAGACTCAACCCGAAACTCAATCTAAACCTGAACACTATTCAACTTGGCTCACAATCAACCTGAACAATATTCAACCCGATAAATCAACAAAATAACCCTATAAAACTATAAGCGACACTATAGATAAGATTTAGGGCTATTTTCATGCGTTCTATTATATACTTTTGGATCGCTTTTTTACATCCTAAAATTATCATATTGGGTTGCTTTTTTGCATCCTAAAATTAACATATTGAGATGTTTTTTTTGCATCCTAAGTTAACATATTGGGTTGCTTTTTGCATCTTAAAATTAACATATTAGAACGATTTTTTGCATCCTACAATTAACATATTGGGATGCTTTTTGTGATTTAACATTATTTATGAGGGTGCTTTTATGTATACTGAATTTAATTAATGGGTCGCTTTGTTATGACTTATGATGTATAATTGTATATTGGATCTTCTTTTTTGCATTCTGAATTGAACATATTAATCCTTTTTTTTTGTAATTTAGAATTGTATATTGGATTGCTTTTTTGAACAGGTAAGAACTGACAATAGGACGCATATCTGCAATGATGCGCGAACCACATAAGTATAGTTATTGGAAAACTAACAGTTCAAATATATACGCCCTTATGAACATTAGGAACCGATAATTGTACAAATGTAGTTAACCAAAATAAAAAAATAATATATGTAAAAGATACATCAGATATATCCTCCCTTCATATTAACCAAATATAGTTACTTTGGAATTCATAAATGTCTAATGAACAATCAGTAATTAACTAAACCTGGAAACAAAAAATAAGGAAACATGAGCCTATCAAAGAATTCAAATGCTGTGTCACATAGCAATGAATTGTAGAACCCTTTATCACCGTAGATCTCATTAATGACCTCCAATAGCCCACAATTTCACCTACAAAAACAAGATAGAAAAATTATAGTCGACAACAAATTAATAATGACTAATTTTAGTAGTTTAATATGAAGCTATCAGATCCAGTAATTAACCATAAGGAAAATTTCCTAGGTTTATTACAAGAATGATCATCATAGAGTTCTTGGTTGACAATTTGCAAACATAGAAGCCATCACCAGCAAATACAATATGGGCATCACTCCACAGCGGAAAAGTCACCATCACATGTAAGGGCAATAACTTCAAATAATTTGCAAATGACAACGTATTAGTAATCTTTGCACAAGAGACCTACCAAAACCACCCACCATTAGTTGTCACTATGCAGAAAAGTCATCACCAGCAAATACAATATGGGCAACTTCAAAATGAAGTCACCATCACATGTAAGGGCAATGACTTCAAATAAATTGTAAATGACAACATAGATCAAGATTCAAGAAGACTCATTTTCAAGCTCATTCCCTATTTCGAGAACATTCTCTTCGATTTCCTCATATCCATGCAGCCAATTTTGAGTTGTAACCAAAATTTCCACATTCTTTGGTAAGAGAGCAGATCTGTATTTGTTCAAAGTACGTGCTCCCATGCTAAAAGCTGACTCGAAAGCAATGGAAGTAATTGGGATAGTCAAAACATCTCTAGCCAAAACAGCAAGCACGGGATAACTAACAAGGTGACTTTGCCAATATTTAAGGACATCATAATCATCATGATCAACATCAACAGGTTTAGGCTCAAGTGGAGTTAACAAAAAACACTCAATTTCAGATTGAGTGGTCATTGTTGCGGCTGAACTATTTTGAAATTCCTGGTAGTAACAACAAAAAGTTAATTAAGTACATGGTACAAAACCTAAACCTGGACAAATAATTCACAAGGAAAAACTTATACCTGTAGTATGTTAGCCCTTTTAAAGGGTCAAAAAGAACTTACCGCTGCATTTGATGCAGAAGTAGATGAAACTTGACGAGAAGAATTAGAAGTGGATGATAGAGATGAATAATAATCATACAAATCCTTTAAAGCTAGCCTAACCTGATTTACCTTTAATTGACACTCTGAGTCAACATAGAGACGACTATACATAGAAGCAACAAATTGTAACTTGTAACGAGGGTCAAGAACAACAGCAACAGAAAGAATTACAGAATAACTATCCCAATAAGATTGAATTTTATCAAGCATGGATTTAGCCATTTCATTAAGTTTTGGATCCAAGTGCCCTCGCATTAAATTTTCTTCAATCATGATTATGTTCAAAAAATATTGATTAGTAGTAGGGTATGAGGAGCCAGAAAATAAATTAGTTATAAAAGAAAAAGGTTCAAGAAACTCACAAATACTTCCAATAGTTTCCCATTCCTCCTCATCCAATCTATCAACAACATTCATATTACGGACAACAAAATAGTTAATGGTTCCTTGGCTTGTAAAGCTTTCGAAAGCATTGAAAATGTAGAATTCCATCGAGTCGACACATCAAGTATTAATTTACATGAAAAATTAGACCCAACTTCAGCCACAGCTCGTTCAAATGATGTAATCCTAGAATCCGACCCATCAATAAATTTCACAATATTACATAGTTTACAAACACTAGAATCAACACACTTCAAACCAGATTGAAAAATAAGATTCAGCACATGAGCACAACAACGAATATGAAAAAAGTTTCCACCACAAGGTAGAGGTGTCATATTATTCAATTCAGTTTTGAAAGAGTTGACCATATTATCCATACACCGGCCATTGTCTAGTGTCATAGATAGAACTTTTCCTTCAAGTTTCCATTCTTTTAATAAATCAAGCACAAAAGTTTTAATATTGGCAGCACAATGAGGAGGCTCAAAATATCTAAAATTCAGTATTTTAGACCTAAGAATCCAATATTTATCAACATAATGAACGGTGAGTGTGAGATAACCACAACTAGTGCAAGAAGTCCATAAATCACATGTAAAACTAATCCTACCGGGAACATCAGTAGTCAAAGTCTTAAGCAACTCGCATTTGATCTTTTGGTGTTCTGAAATACAATACTTAAGCATCGTATTACGAGACACATGTATCACATTGGGGTTCAAATAGGTAAGCATTTTCCTAAGGTGCTCATGCTCAACTATTCTCAATGGATATGCATGACAAATAATGGCACGTGCAAATAATTCACAATAGATTTTTTGATCAAATGCAGCTGAATTTGAACACCCTTTTTCAGTTAATGAAGCTTTACCTTTGCAAACCTGTATATGCTTTCTTGGATTTCCAGTACCATCTTTACCTTCAGCGGGGTATGTCATACAGCATAACTTACAACGAGCACGCAACCGAGTTGCCCCATCTTTAACTTCTTTATAAAAATTATAGTGGGCCCATACCTCTGAAAGCTTTAGTAAAATCTTTCGATCACCGTCATCAACTGGTATTTCCTCCAGAATATTGTTACCTACCTAGGAATTTAAGTCCACGAAACTTTCAGCATTAACTTCAAAAGATCTAGAAGTTTCATCCATCACCACCTCCATAAAAAGATTCAGTAACAAGATTCAGTATCATTCAGCAAACAGCATGAACTTATCACATACTTATCTGACCTAGGGCAGCAGCAAACATCATGAACAAGACCTGATAAACATGTCTCTAAATTTTTTTAATAAGCAAACAGATCTGAGCCAGGTAATACACATGCAATAAATAAACAGATCCTAACATAAACAGGCAGCACACAGTTCTGAGCAAGCTAATGAACAAGCCATTTATTTTGAAACCAAACAGGAAAGAACAAATAAGAAAAGAAGCTTCGGACAACTGTAAAATAAGAATAAATATGATCAACTAAAACAATCATCCAACAAGAGCAATAGCACAAAGCAAAAAAGAAAAGAAAAGAGAGGGAGAGCAGAGACGAGAAAAGAGGAAGAGCAGAACCACAATTGCAACAGGATCCAACAAAACCCTACAAATGAAACTTCTACATCAACCAAAATTTCATACCTGATGAGTAGCCAAAAAATAGACAATCATATTTTTAGAACAAACAAGAAAAAAGCTTCGAAAAATCATAATAACACAGAGCAAAAAAAGAAAAGAGAGGGAGAGCGGATACAGATACGAGAAGAGAGGGAGAGCAGAGACGGGATAGAAAGCGAGGAAGAGCAGAGGAAGAGCAGAGGAAGAGCAGAGGAAGCGCAGAAGGAGAGCATAGGGAGTTCGAGCAGAGACGAAGGAGAGCAGAGTGAGAGCAGAGGGAGATAGGGTTTCAGGGAGTTCGAGAGAGAATGAAATAGGGTTTCAGGGAGAGACTCTCGAAAGCTTTTATGCTATGGGCCTAAAGAATTAACGCCACAGATTAACCCTAGTTGAAATCAACGGCTGAGATTATTTTGCTCTAATTTATTCTTCTTTTCTCATTTGTTACTTACCTTTTCACCTAATTTAATTTCTTTTATTTTTTTATTTGTTTTCTAATTAATTCAGCTTTTTTCCTTTCTTTTTTCTAAATTTATTTAAGCTTTGTTATGAATTCTCAATCATAAATTTATTTAATTAATGATATGCTAAATGTAAAAATTGAAATAAAGTACTGTAAAAATTTCACAAATATTTTATTTGTGAAATATCAACTAATGATTAATTAATTAGTGCCAAACTAGTTATAAATAGAAATGTTTATAGAAAAAGGTATAAAGGATAATCAGTGTAGATATAAATGCAGTTATTCAAAACAAAATCAACTTCTCATGTAAGAATGCAGCTACATGATTAAGAATGCTAATTAGAATCGTAACATCTATACCTTATTATATCATTGCATTATTGCATTACAAATTTACAATCATAACATCTGCTTCAAAGGAAAATCATATATATACCTTATATGTACTTATAACCGGAAAATAACCGTATATATTACTGTTAAATATATTTTTCACTTATTAAGACAACAGTAGTCATAAAAAATTACATTAGTTATTATTATATGTGAATGTAATAATCATTATACATATGTACAAATGTAAAAGACAATTGATGTATATAAACCATTTTATGAGTTATTGCAAAAATTCATAATTAAATGATTATTTTAAATTAGATGTTAAATTTAAATTAGTGTCTATACAAATGAAACTTATGCTTTGTTAGATAAATATATAGTTATGTGAAAATTTTCATATATATATATATAACCAAGTGTTGATTTGTGATTTATGTTAGTTATACACAATTTATATAATTATATAGGGATACAGTTTAGTGTGTAAAACTCATTAACAATTTAACTATATAAAGTCTACTGACATTAATATGGAACTAAATAAACTTGGTTATATGTTAGGCTAATAAATTGGTTGGACATATTTATGAGAATAAAGTGAGATTTATGTTTATTAAAAATCTACAAATATAATTACATAAATTCATCTCGTCATAAATTTTAGCGCGCAAGGTTAAGTTTAAAATGCAAAATTACGATTAAGTTTATAAAGTCAATGAATAATATTAAGATAGAGAGAGGTGTTTAATAATAATCATGATTTTGAGTAATTAATATAGAAGATCGACTAAATATTGATTTTAATAAATTGTAAATAAAAATTACATATTACAATAAACATAACCCAATAATTTTGTAACTATAAGAATGTGAATCAACCTAAATTTAGTCAAGTAGTATAATGACTTGATCCAAAATATACCCAAATCTAATATGAAACATTGAAATTTAATAAACTGACATGACCTAACTTTTCCAATTTTCCAACTTTTCCTTTAATTATTATTACATTTTTTGGTTGATTCCATTATGAGTTTGTCTCTTGAAAGACGGTATTTCCATAAGTCATGGAAATGTTATGGTTTAAAATGCAAATTAGAAGAAATGAAGATAAAATTTTTGGGTTGAATGAATCGGGCTATAAAATTTATAACTCTTACACGTTGCATAATAAAATTTGAATATTGCAACTAAGACCTTTTACTTTGTATTATTATAATTAAACTCTGTCTTTCCATAAGCTTATGGAATAATGGAAAGACGGTATTTTCCAAGATTTTGTTATTTATTATTACATTATTTAATTTGAGGAGTATGTTGTGACTGGGGATTATTTTTGCCATTGACTTGGAAAATACAATGGGGGTGTATAGGGTAGCATCATTTTCGAGTGGATTTTAATTTGGAGTTACGAGTCAAATTTTTATATTTTGCAAGTTACAAGTTACAACGAAACAATACCTGATAATAGTGCAGTTGTAACAATAATATTATTGAAATATAACCTAAATCAACCCAAATTTAATCAGGTGACATAAAACCCGATCTAAAATGAACCGACCCAAAATATATCTAAATTCAATGTGAAACATTATAAAAATAATTGACATCATCAGATCCGAACAAAACTCCAGTACAAAAAATGACACGACAATAACCCGATCCAATCCAACCCGACAATATTCTGACCCGACCCGATCTAATCCGAGCATAAAAATTACACGACACTAACCCGACCCGGTATTTACTCAACCCGACACTAACCCGACCCGATATTAACTCAACCCGAAACGACCCAATCCGAGAAAAAAACTGACACGTTTTCAACCCGACACGATAAGTACCAAATCCAACCCGATACGACACGATAAATGAAATCAACACGATTCAACCCGACATGTTTCAACACGACATGTTTCCAACCTGATACGATAAATGAAATCAACACGATCCAACCCGACACATTTCAACACGACACGTTTCAAACCCAATACGAATGTGACACGATCACCCAAATTGACACCACTATGAGTATGTGTTTATTCCTTCAACTCTTCTGTTTTTTAAATTTTGAATTTAATTGTCATGTAGAATATTTTGGTAATATATTTATGCTCATACATGATATGAATCTCCTTGCAAAAACTCTAGATTGTGGAATTTAAATCTTTGACCGAATTAAGGGATCTGCAAACCCTAGTCTGGCCGCATAAAATTGATAAAAACTAGCCCTCGGGAATGCTCTCAATTTGTAAATTTGCTCACTAACTAGCCCGCGGGATTAGTTCACAAATAAAGGGTATTGATACTTAATTAACCCGCGGGATTAGCACCAATGAAACGCTCGCATGAAGAGAGTCTGAACTCAAAAATTCTAAATATTTGATTGATAAAAGTAGTAAAAATCTCAGCCAAAGCCTTCCCTATCTATTGGGTTAATATCGGCCAAAACCCTAATCCCAATCAGAACGAGATTTGGTAACTTCTGTCAGAACCTCAAAAGACTTATGACAGTTTTAAGATGATAAAACCATACCTAACTAGAATACCTAAAATAAACGACTATATGGCCGAAATTCTTCGAATGAATCTTGAATGAATGTTGTCATATCTAATCTTACCAAATCTAATTCTAGTCAGATCAAAACTGAATAATCAAAACTCTAATTGGACTAATTTTCAAAATTAAACTCTTCAAAGCCCAAATGGCCGATTTTAATAACTAAAATTCAAAATGAAAAATTTACAATATTTTACAATGATCACACGATCTCATTAAAAAACTCAGTGGAAAAAAGAGTATAGAGTTATCCTACTAAAAATACTAAACTAAGAAAGATATAATAAATGGTATTTTTGACAGCGTATCAATACACATTAATCTTGGCTAACAAGGCATGTTTTTTTAATCATAAATGTATATTCACTCCAGGAATAACTTAAAGTCAAAGATGACAAGTGATGAAAATTCTATCTCAATTCATGATATTTTCCTATGATTAATTCAGTTGAGAGATTGTTGAAGGTTTTATGTATGCCTAATTCATGATACACACCTACGATACATTACAAATTAAGAAATCGACGAAAATTTGCTGAATAGTTTGGATGAATTAAATAATAAATTCCTAGCTTGAAGTTATGCTATGGACTCTTAGGGGTAATTTGAAATGGAACACATATAAGTCGAAAAACGAGGGAATGGTAAATTGATCTCCTTATAGACAAAATCCACGGATAGAAAACTGGATAACTCTGAGTATACATACTAAGCCTGAAAAGGAATTATATTCTTACCATAGTCATATAACTATTTATAGTTCATATGTGCGATTTGTGTGCGAAACACACACTAATAATAAACTTTCTTCATCCTCCTTCTTCTTCTCTGATAACGGTTACTTTCTTTACTCCAGCCGCCGACCATGGCGGCTCCAACGCCAAATCGCTCGCCTGAGATCCCCGCTAACAAAAGTTTCTTGCAAGCTCTCAGCTCAAAACCTTCCCCGCTCCTTTCATCTCTCCCTGATACGCCTAATCTCCACCCGATTACGGAATTTAAGGGCAAGATTGCCTACATCCTTCCTCCGGAGGAAGGCGACATTCTAGCATCGCATTATCAGAATGCTCTTGTTGGAAAATTTAACCGAGGAAAACCCCCAATGGAAACCTTACATTCGGCTTTCAAATCAATTAGTTTCAAATCCAAATTCCAACTCGGTTCTATTGACTATCGCCATGTTCTTATTCATTTTCAGGAAAACGAGGATTACCAATGATGCTGGATGAAAGGCCAATGGATGATTCAAGGAGCAAGTATGAAGGTTCAGAAGTGGTCTCCTGACTTCTCCCCAACTGTGGAATCATCCATTGTTCCTGCCTGGGTAACAGTACACAAATTGCCTATTCACTTTTATAATACTTCTGCAATTATTGGTATCAGCAGCCAGATAGGTAGATACCTTAAGATGGATGCAGCCACTAGTGCATTAACCAGACCCTTTGCCATTAAAGTATGTGTAGAGATTGATCTCTTATCCCAGCCCCCATCTTCTATTGTGGTAGGAATTGGTAATAAGGTAGTAGAATATCCTATTGAATATGATGATCTGCCAACATACTGCACACATTGTAAGATAATCAGACACAGCCAGGTTAACTGTAACTTTTTACATCCAGAGTTGAGGAAAAAGAAAACCAATAAACCTGAAGTCAATGAACAAAAGGACAGATCAGTATATGTTCACACTCAGAAAGTTATAGATTCCCCTCCAAAAGAAATATTTAATGTAGAGGGATCCTCAACTCTATCTGTCTCACAAAAAGAAAAAGATTTTCAAACTCAAAAAATGACTTCAGGCTCTCTACATGAAAATAACCTTAACTCTTTTACTGTTAGTCATAAGAAGAGAAATGTCCCTTTCTACTCTCTGGATGACATCTCCAAACCAATTACCACTTGCTTCTGGAGAAAAAAGAGTCAACAATCTGATCTCACTCCTATCAGGGAAGATTTAACAAAAAAGAACACGATTACTATATCAAATGCATTTCAATCTTTAGATGACTTTCAGGATGATCATGAAGATGAAGTTGTTGATATTTTCCACGAGTCTCTGGAATCACAGGAAGTTAATGTGCACACTACTCCTGATGAGAACTTAATTCTATCTATAGCAAGGAAGCCTGTTCCCGAGGATACACAACCTGGTTCCACAGAGCAAAATACCATCTTAGCAATCAAGCTTCCAGTCAACTGTTATGAGCTCAGTAAAGATGATCAGGTTAGTGAATCTAAAATATCAGAATTGATTTCAAATGTAGAACAAACCCCTCAGGTCAGGGTTAGTAACACTGAATAGATATCTACCTCGGACAACATGGAGAAAATTATGGGCAAGTCTGGAAACAAAAGTAAGAACTCTGTCACAACAACCAGAAACCTAAGATCATCACAAAAAGCAACCCCTAATGTTTTAAAATGATAAAACACACCATAATAGGGAACATATTAGTCTGGAATGTTAGAGGTTATGGAACTTCAATAGATAGATTAAAGGCTTTAAAATCTAAACATAAGATATACATATTATGTTTAATAGAACCTTGGCATGATAAACAGAATTTAAAAACCTTGATGCATGTCCTTGGTTTCAAATATGCCCTTCCTGCTCAGAATGCTAAGATCTGGATTTTATGGAACCATGTTTTTAGTATAACTAGGCTACGGGAGTCAGATCAATTTCTACAAGTCAAAATTTCTGAAATTGCCACCTCTGTTAGTTGGAACTGTTTTTTCATATATGCTAGTGTAAGTAGACAAACAAGGGAGGCATTATGGAATGACCTACAGACTCCAATACACGACCCTTCCATTTTTATTGGCGATTTTAACACTGTTGCATCTGTAACTGAATATAAAGGTAGGAAAACTACACCAAAAAAGAGCATGAAACAGTTCAATGGATTTATAAACAATACGGACCTGCATGAAATTCCTACAGTAGGAAACACCTATACCTGGAGCAATAATAGATTCCGGGAAAAATGCAAGGATTTAACTTTTCAGAGACTATATAGGGGCATTGCCACTTTAGATTGGTTGGAACTCTTTCCTAATAGTTCTATTCAAGTTTTAAATAGACTGACATCGGACCATTCCCCTCTATTTTTATCAGTTCAATCAGCTGAAGAACAAGTTCCTAGGCCTTTTAGATATCAAGAGATGTGGTCAAATAGAGAAGAATTTAAGGCCTTAGTAGTCTCTAACTGGAATCTAGTCTCTCTTTTCTGTGGAATGCATAAGTTAGTTTTTAAATTAAAGAGGCTAAAGATGGAAATTAAACAATGGAACATTTCTCATTTTGGTAATGTCAATCAAAATTTACTAGATTCTGAGAACATTGTCAATGATCTGGAAATTTCTTTCCAGCAAACACAAGATGAATCGGTCATGGCTGAACTAATTAAAGCTAAGGACTTGCTGATGAGAGCTCAAAAGGAAAAAAGTATCTTTTGGCAGCAAAAGGCTAGATTAAATTGGCTAAAATATGGAGATGCAAACACTAGCTACTTTCACCACTCCATTAGGGAAAAGAGAGCGAAATCAAGAATTAGTAAAATCAAGGATGGTAGTGGGAATTGGATATCAGAACCACATCTGATTAAAGAAGAAGGAGTGAGATTTTATAAGGAATTACTTAATGAAGAGGCCCCTCAAAAAATGGGAACTTATTTACAGCATTTCCTAAAAGAAATCCCTAAAGTGATCACTGATCAACAAAATCTCAATCTTCTGTTACCTTTTAACATTCGAGAACTTAAATTTGCAGTATTTGATCTCAATAAATCCAGTGCCTTAGGTCCTGATGGCTTTTCTGGTGCTTTTTACATTTCTTTCTGGGACACTGTTAAGGATGACCTTCTAAATGCAGCAAATGACTTTCTAAATAATGGTAATATCCCCAAGGCCATCTCTAGCACCTGGCTCACTTTAATACCCAAAAAAAATTCCCATCACCTTCTCTGACATCAGACCCATCAGCCTATCTAATTTTGTGAATAAAGTTTTCTCAAAAATGATAATGGAAAGAATTAAACCCCTAATGACATTACTAATATCCCCGGAACAGAGTGCTTTTATAAAAGGTAGGGATATATCTGATAATGTTATACAAATGCAAGAGATGACCAGAATTCTGTCTAGGAAATCACAGGTTTCTAATCTCATAGTTAAACTAGACATACAAAAGGCTTTTGATAGGGTCTCTTGGTTTTTTCTGAATTCAATTCTACTCCAGTTTGGTTTTCATGGTAAATTTGTGCATCGCATCATGCATAATATTGCTGCAGCTCATTTTTCAGTTTTAATACATGGAATAACTTCAGGATTCTTTGCTTCCTCTAGGGGTATTAAACAGGGAGATCCACTCTCACCTTTTCTGTACAACATCTTGTCTGAAGCCTTTACTAAGAGGCTTAAAAAAACTGTTTAGTATAGGATATTTGCAACACTTTTGTCTGCCAAGATCCTGTCCATCAGTTTCACACCTGATGTATGCTGATGACACAGCTGTCTTCCTGAACACTAATCCCATCAATTTGAAAAGATTTAAACATTTTTTGAAAGCTTATGAGCAGACATCAGGTCAAAAGGTTAATTTTGCTCAATCAGAATTTTATGTTGCCCCAAATACCCGTGTGCCTATTGCTCAATCTGTGTGTAGGATTTTAGGAATGGTGAAAGGCTCTTTCCCTTTTAAGTACCTAGGTGTCCCTATCTTTCCAGGTCGTAATCTACAGATTCATTACCATCCTATCCTGGAAAGAATGGAGAAATGTATTAACAATTGGAAGAACAGATGGCTAAGTACTACAGGTAAGATCATATTGATTAACCACAGTTTTCTTTCAATTCCCACACACATGTTTGCCGTTTTAAGTCCTCCAAAGATAGTGTTAAAAAAATGGAAAAACTTGCTTCAGGTCTTTTCTGGGGGAATTGTGATAACATAGATAGAAAAAAGTGGAGGTCCTGGAAAAAATGAGCCTCCCTATAGATGAAAATGGAATTGGTTTTAGAGATATAAATGCTATAGTTGATGCCTTTTCATGCAAATTATGGTGGAAATTGCAAATAAATAACACTCAATGGTCTGCTCATTTATGGTCACTACTTGCATCTTACAAAAAATCCCATACCTGGAATAGAATCTGTAAAATTACAGCCAAGGCTAACAACCTATCCAGAGTCATTTTCGGTATTGGAGAATGTTCTTTTTGGAATGCTAATTGGATAGGTGATGGTGCATTGTGTTATGAATGGCCCCAAGAGTTGGATATTCCCTTCGAAGATATTTCCCTAAGGTCATTCATAACTCACAAAGCTTCAATCCTTCCAAACCTAGAGCCTCATTTGGCTACCAATACTCTAAATATTTTTGCAGGATGTTAAACTGGTCAACTCCCATACAGATAGGCTAGTTTGGACTCCAACATCTGATGGGAACTTCTCTATCAGCTCCGCATACAAAATTTTCAGACCAAAAAAATCTACTATCAGACATATAATCAAGGTATGGTCTCCCTTCATTCCTAAAAAGATGTCAGTCCTTATGTGGAGAGCTTTAAATGGTATCCTTCCATTTGATAATATTCTGTGTAGGTCTGGTTTCTCTATAGCATCCAAATGTCCTCTTTGCAAGAACCACTCCGATACTTTGGATCACTTCTTTAACTCCTGCCTCTCCTCTGTTGCAATATGGCAGAGAGTTAATAATCTCTTACACTTTCCACAAATAGTTTTTGGTAATCTCAAGAGTAGAGTAGATTTCTATCTCTCTTTTAGGGTGGATTCTAAGATCCAGTCTAACCTGATTACTGCTGCTCTATTAGTCACAACATGGTCTCTTTGGATAATCAGAAACAAAATCATTTTTGACAATAAAAATTTCTCAGTGGATGCATGTTTTCAGGACATTAAAGAATTGATTTACCTAATTTTCTCAGCTCATAATTTGAAAGGTAATATAGATAAACATAAGCATCTGATCCAACAAAGAATCATCCCCAAAATCCTTCCAAAACAGAAAAAATTGATTAATGCGGTTAACTGGAGTAAACCTCTTAAAGGTTACAAGATAAATACAGATGCTACATGGAAATTGGGTGGTCTATCTTCATCCGCAGTCATAGTTAGGGACTGGAAGGGGGCAGTGATTAAAATGAGAGTTAACACTTTCCATTCTCCCTCCCCATTATATGCTGAACTTTATTCCATTCAATGTGGATATGACTTGTGCTCAGAACTGGATCTAAATTGTTGTGTCATTGAGTCAGACTGTTTACTGGCTGTAAAAGGAATTCAGAATCCAATGACATGCCTGTGGAGAGTTTTCTCTATTTGCAGCAATCTAAATTCAAAACATTTAGTGCATCCAATCCAACACACTCCCAGGGAAGCTAACACTGCTGCTGATTTTTTGGCTAAATTTGCCCTGGAAAATAATTTACAGGGAGATCTACACATAGATAATGTTCCCCTATTCCTTAGGGGCCTTTTACTTTTGGACAACAAAAATTTCCCAGGGGTCAGAATTGGCTCTCATTTTGGACAGTAAAAGGACTGAGATACTGTGGTTATGTCCTGCTACACCCTATTTTTGCCATGAGCACTCCATATTTATTCATATAATCATCCTCCTATCCATTTCGAATAGATACTGGTGTCTTTTTCTCTTCCATTTGCAGGTTTGATGATGGGACGATGCTGAGATAATATTGCAATGGGAGCCTAATTGGATTCCATGCTGGTTTTCATGCTGGATGCTCTACTCTCCTTACCCTAATTCCACTTTTTCTTCTGCTTCACATAAGGCCTACTTCTTTTTATTCCTTTTGACTGCTTATCATTGACAAATAGGGGTTTTGAGCTTTTCGATTCCCCGATCTGTTCGTGATATATCAGTCTACAGGAATAATAAGAGCCACTGTCAGTGCACTAATGCCTTCTTAGTTTTTGCTAGCTTAGAAAAGGTGTATACACCGCTTTTGGTAGCAAGTGCTTTTTTGCTACAGGAGCTTACTTGGACTCTTTGATCATCATATGGAAGATCTTTTGTAATGAACAAACTCATGTTGCGCCTCTTGGCTATATCAAGTATGGTTTGGGGAGCCTAATATATTCCCCCCAGCCCCGGATGGTTAAAATTAAAAAAAAATAACTATTTATAATGTTTATGAATGACACATAATTAGGCCCGCATCCTATACCATATATTCCCTCATTGATCCAGGTGGAAAATAAAATAAATAAACTTGAAATGATCATCTCATAAATTGATTGGATATGTATCTACACTCATCAATCATGTAATGAACATACAATAGTACTCAAAGTATTCTTCATGTTGTGCATTTATTTTTGAAATTAGTGGATAGTGTATTCTGAATGAATATGCTAGAGTTTTTCACTGCCATAGCACCAATTTTAAAATCGGTGCTAAAATTTAATAGCACCGATTTTTTAAATTTTAACACCGATTTTTAAAATTGGTTTTAATTTAACACTGGATTTTTAATTTTAATACCATTTTTTAAAACTCGGTGCTAAATTTTACAATAGCACCGATTTTTAAAAAATTGGTGCTTTTTTTTAAATGAAACCATCCTTAGATGGGGGAAATTCTATTAGGCCTTCCCAAGCCGTAAAATAGACATAATAAAAAGCCGTAGCTAAGTTGAGATATACAGTGATGAGCACTAGGCTATTGAGGCAACGCTTGTTGCTTCCAAAAGAATGAAGATAAAACCAGCAAAACAGTGGAGGATTCCAAAAGCTCTTTGTCTATGGTAGAGAGGATCGAAACTTGTTAGTGAATCAGCATAGAAACACAAGGCAGTCGAAATCCTCCCCACATAGATTAGAAGCATATCCTCTATAGACCGGGAATAATGGCAAAGAGACCTAACTATTTGCATATGGCTTTCCATCCTAGATGAAGATTATGTACATAATAGTGCACTAAATATCAGACGAAAAGTCCAGCTTGCTGTTGTCCTCCATGAGCAGCAACCAGTCTTCCGGCAGCCGAGAGACCAGCCATCCCACATCGTTTCATCCAAGGCAGCAAAAGATCCATCACAGTCAGTATCCTAAGTCATACAAAGAGCAACAAGGGGGCTTCCCAGACTGAGCATGAGGAAATATATCAGCATCCGATCTGCATGAGAAAAAGATTAACTTCAGTAGCATCCGAACTAGGTAGCAATCCGTAATGAAGGAGTACCAATTTGGTCAAGTCTAACTAGTCCCTGAACTAAGTTAGGGAGCACAGATATTCTGTGAAAGGATGAGTTACACTTATGTTGCAGACATAATTTTGCCAGAGAGTGAGCAACCTGATTTGCCTCTCTATAAATGTGCATAAGGTGAACAGCCCCCAAAGAATGATGAATCTCATCAGCTAAGCAAAACAGTTTCCAGGGAGATCTAAGTGGATCATTAGCAAAGAGTACTGCACTAATGCAGTCAGATTCCATACCTACAGGAGAAGTCAAATGAGTAGAAAGTTGAATAGCAAATTTAATTGCTTTTAGCTCAGCTTCTAAAGAGGAGATGGCATTAGTATATGAAGTATAAGCCTCCTTAAAGCTCCCTCTACTATCCCTAATAATCATACTAACCCTGCACATATTGGTATTACAACACCATGCAGCATCTACATTCACCTTGAAACCCAATTTTGGCCTATCCCATGCAATTTTCCAAATTTTAGGCTTTGGGGGTCGTTTGATCAGAGGCAGGTAGGAGTGATCTGCAATACTTAAATCAAAAGAAGAGAATATATATACAGGTTTAGCACAGAATGAATAGAAAATTTGGTCCCTAATCTGCTGAAGCACAAGGATAGGTGAGGGCTTGACAGAATCAAATAGGAATCTATTCCTCATCTTCCATAGGTTCCAAAAAGTAAAAATAGCTGCAGTTCGAACTATAGTTGAATGTAATGGAGTTAGAGTAGGGTAGGTGAGGTAGCATGATAATCTTTCCCAAACAGAAGGGAAAACCCTGTTCCTAATACCCATGAACTGATGTATTGATTTCCAGACATTCATAGAAAACTCACATGAATTGAAAAAGTGATCTAGATCATCTTCATGTGTATTACACATACAGCATTTAGAGGCCAAGCAAAATCTCAGTTTTCTTAGGATGTTATCAAATGGTAGAAAAGAGTTTGTCACTTTCCACATGAAAACTGAGATTTTTTTATCAAATCTAGAGTTCCAAAAATGAAGAGTTGATGCAGTCTGACCTGAGTAGTTGCAAAGCAACAAGTATGTTGCTTTAAAAGAGAAGTTACCATCAATACCTGGCTTCCATATTAGTCTATCAGCTCTATGTGGAGTTATTTTTGATTCCTGCAAAAGAGTAATAATATCAGGAGGCAGAAATGGCTCGATTTGTGGTATGAGACTAGATTTATTAGATATGAAATCAGTAACAGTGCAATGCACATCAATGTCAACCCTATTTTGATCACACAAATCAGATAGAATCCCTATACCAAGCCAATTAGCAGTCCAGAAATTACATTCCCCCCTCCCAATAATAACTCTAGAGTTAGCTTCTGCCCAAGAGTTTACTGAGCAAATCCTTTTCCAGTTTGGAGAGGTTCTATGAGAGGGAGGAAGGCCTGCCACCAAATGAGTCCATAGAGCTTCAGCCAATTGAAATTTTCACCACAGTTTTACTGAGCAAGTTTTAATTATTGTGGATATAGATCTAAAGCCCAACCCATTTTGATCAGTAGGCAGACAGAGAGCTATCCATTTTCTCCATGATCTTTTTGATTTTAGCTCATTGTCCCCCCAAAAAAATCTGCCCAATTTTTTCTCAATGGTGGTAATAATCACTCTTTTAGGTTTAATAACTGGCCAGATATGCTGGGGAATGGAGTAAATGCAAGACTCAATGAGTATAAGCTTACCACCAGTAGATATCCACCTATTTTTCCAATTACCAATCTTACTATCAATCTGTTAAAAAAGAGGTTGAAAATATATCTTTTTTGCAACACCAGTAAAAATTGGGACTCCCAGATATATGAATGGGAAAGCGCCAATTTTCATCCCTAAAATCCTCTTAATGTTATTTACCTTTTGAACAGAAGAATGCTTACCTATGAAGATGTCACTCTTACTGTAGTTTATAGATTGACCAGTGACATCTTCAAAGGTAGATAAAAAGGCTTTTAATCTAACCAAAGTCAGTTTTGTAGCTTTAAAGAAAACAACAGTATCATCCGCATATGATAGATGTGAGATTCTTGGAGGATTACCTGGTAGGTCGAAGTATGAAAGCTTACCACTTTGAAATATGAAGGCCAAACTCCTAGAAAAGGACTCAGAAAAAATGTTAAACAAAAATGGGGATAGAGGATCACCCTGCTTAATACCCCTAGTAGATTGGGAGAATCCAACTGGCTTACCATTAATAAGAACAGAGAACCAGGCCTGGGAAAGATTTTTCATGATTGAGAAAATAAATTTTGTATGAAAACCAAATTTAGCTAACACTTTATATAGGAAAGACCATCTAACCCTATCAAAAGCCTTTTTGAGGTCTAGTTTTACAATGCAGTTTGGATCTCTTCTCTTCCTATTAAGAAACCTAACCATTTCCTGAAGATAAATGACATTATCTGAGATGTCTCTGCCATGTAGGAAGGCTGTTTGGTTAGGGGAAACAATCTTAGGCATTATAGATTTAAGTCTTTCCATAAGCACTTTAGAGCAAATCTTATTAATCACATTAGAAAGGCTTATAGGTCTATAGTCATCAAAAGATGTAGGGGTTTTCTTTTTGGGAATTATAGTAATCCATGCACTGCCAATACCCCTAGGCATGTTAGATGAAGTTAGGAAATCCTGGACAGCCATAAGTAAGTCATTAGCTATAATGTCCCAAGACTTAATGTAGAATTTGGCAGTAAAACCATCCGGACCAGGACTGCTGGCGGAAAAAATTAGAAGCTGGGGCTAAATTGGTGGAATAAATTGGTGCTAAATTTTATAATAGTACCGGTTTTGGAAAACATTAGAAGCTGGTGCTAAAAATTTGAAAATTTCATTTTTTCCGCCAAAGAAATATCCAAAAACTTTAAAATAGCACCGATTTTTAAAAATCGGTGCTAAAATTATGTAAAATTTTATCTTCCCGCCAAAAAATTCAAATAGCACCAGTTTTCTTTATAAATAGCACCAGTTTTAAAAACCGGTGCTATTTTTAAAGGAAACCGGTGCTAAAAATTAATAAATAGCACCGATTTTTGTAAACAATAGCACCAATTTTTAAAACCGTTGCTAAAAATTATAACTTAGCACCAATTTTTGCAATAAATATCACCGGTTTTAAAAACTGATGCTAAAATTAAGAAATAGCACCGGATTTTTTGAAAAATAGCACCTGTTTTTAAAAACCGGTGCTAAAAAATTTCAATATTCATTTTCCCACCAATGAAATATCCAATAGTTTTAAAATAGCACTAGTTTTGGAAAATTTAGCACCAATTTTAAAAACCGGTGCTAAAAGTTAAAAAATAGCACCGGTTTTGGAAGAGAATAGCACCCGTTTAAACCGGTGCTACAAATTTTTAAAATTTTAAATTTTTTCCGCGAAAGAAATTGCGAAAAAAAATTTTCCACCAAAGAAATTGCCAAATTTTTTTCAAATTCAATCTTCCTTCCAAAAAATTGTAAATATTTGTCAAAATTTTTTAAATTCAATTGTTCAAGCAAAGAATTCAAAATATTCGCCAAAAATTTCAAATAATATTCCCAGAAATTCATGAGCTGGGAGTAGCTGCTCAGCCGCTATAAGGTTTTTTTTAAACTTTCAAAATCGTTCACTTCTTTTGTTGATATTAACTAATAACTAAGTTAAGTTAAATTAATCAACGATCAACCTTTACTGACCTAATATATGCAAATAAGAATAAAATTTGTTCACATGAACTAATTAACGTTCAACCCTTAATTGATTTAGTATACATAAATACAAGACTAAATTATTTTTTTAGTCCCTTACAAATTATCTTATACCATGTTTTGGTTCCCATTTGAAAATCAACCCTTAGACGGTACCCAACAAATTCAAAACAATTTGTTTGGTCCCAAAAGGTGGTTTTCAGGCAAGACTAAATGGCTTTCTGGTATAGGCAGGGGTATAATGGTAATTTTACTATGAGCAAATATTTTCAATTAAAAAATCCTAATTTTAATTTTTTAGGTTTTTGACAACTTCACGCTCGAGCCCTCGACCCTAGAGCCGTCGAACCTCCTGCCTCGAGCCCTCGAACCTTAAGCCTCCTGCCTGGAACCTCGAGCCTCCTGCCTGGAGCCTCAATCCTGAATGTGGGGATTTTTTACCACTTCACGTTGGAGCCTTGAACCTCTTGTTTTGAGCCCTTGAACCTCCTGCCTCGAGGACTCGAACCTCGTTATTTGACTTTATATATAAATACTAGTGACTAAGCTGACTTTAACTAATCAACGGTCAAACTTTACTCAACTTTCAATATATAAACACTAATAACTAGGTTGACTTTGTCTAATCAACGGTCAAGCTTTACTTGACTTTCAATAAACTAACACTAATAAAAAAGTTGACTTTAACTAATTAACGGTCAAACTTATTTGAATTAGTATATAATAAATACTAATAAAAATGTTTGACTTTGTCTAATTAACGGTCAAACCTTACTTGACTTTCTATATAAATACTAGTGACTAAGTTGACTTTAACTAATAAATAGTCAAACTTTACTTGACCATCACTATATAGAAACACTAGTGACTAGGATAATTTTAACCATACAACGGTCAAACTTTACTTGACTCTCTCTCTCTATATAGAAACACTAGTGACTAGGCTGGTTCGAGAGGTCTCAAGGGCCACTGGTTCGAGAGGTCTCTATGGCCACTTGTTCGAGGTCTCGAGGGCCACTGGTTCGAGGTCTCGAGGGCCACTAGCTTGAGAGGCCTCGAGGTCCAGTGGTCCGAGAGGTCTCGAGGGCCAGTCGTTCGAGGGCTAAGGGTCGGAGGAAAAAAATTCATGGAAATGTGGAGAGTTTCAGCCTTTCCTTTTGGGCTGAAATTGTGGATCACGGGTGAGGGAGTTCTCATTTTCTCTATCCAGTGGGGTGTAACCTTTCATCATTGGGTTGCACAGCTACTTGAATTGGGTAGTGGATTAATTAATTAGTGTACGCCAAATTAATAAACCCACTGCTAGCTGAGATACTTGGATTTGACAGTTGCGCGGTTTGCCTGCGCTGAACTGAAAGGTGTAAAATGGCATACGACTGTCCATTTGCCAAAAATGGATAGAACGGTTACAAAACCGTTACGCGGGGCGTGCACGGTAGAACTCATGCCCGGTCTCTTATCATTAGGAGGTCTATCCGCAGGGAGCAACTGGGAGCATCACCGACTACGGTCAACTGGCTCCCATCCCCAAAGAAAAAACCTCGGCACCCACACAGAGATCGTTATCGAAGGCCAATAACACCCCTTTATCTTCATCTTAGGGGTGTACATGGTAGAAGTGGTGTACCAGCTCCACCCGAAGATGACGCATTGCTTCATTCACTAGAAGGCCGAGACCACTCTCGGTTTCGAAGGCCATCGCCACACTCTAGCGATGGTTGGGATCACACCGTGGGGAACAAACCCCGGTTCAAAAGCCGGTTACCGCTCCCGGTTGTATGGAGGGTGCATGGAGTGAGGGGCTAGTGAGTTTGTTCTCATGCCCCTCTGTTTTATATCGGATGTTTTCCACAGGTCCAGGTCAGCACCACGGGGCGAGCATTTTGGTCTCCTAGTCATAGTACATAGACTAGGGGCTGTATATTATTATGTTCCCATGTATTAACGGAAATGGGCCAACGTGCCCATTCCCGTGGACGATCACAGTTTCTTTCTATTTACTATTACCTTCGACTAGTGACTAGACCGACTTTAACTAATCTACAGTCAATTTTTACTCGACTTTCAATATATAAACACTAATAACTAGGTTGATTTTGTCTAATCAACGGTCAAACTTTGCTTGACTTTCAATAAATAAACACTAACAACAAAGTTGGCTTTCACTAATTAATGGTCAATCTTTTTTTGAATTAGCACATAATAAATACTAATAAAAATGATTGACTTTTTCTAATCAACGGTCAAACTTTACTTGACTCTCTCTATATAGAAACACTAGTGACTATAAAGTGACTAATCTGAGAAGCTGAGGGGAAGCTCTGAGGCAAAAATAGGGCGCAGCCCTGCACTGTTCATCGTGCTAGGTTTTTGCCGGATCTCTCTTCCACAGCTCCCCTTCTCCAGCGAGGAGCCCAATGTTGGGCTCCTCACTGGGAGTGTTTCCATGTATGGTTTGCCTTGGTTGTGGATGAATTGAAGTCGGGATCTAGGTCCCCGTTATGCAAAGGAAAGCAAAAATAGTCAAACTCTTGGAGGAAGATCCGCAGTCCGAACGTGGATTTGGAAAACCCATAGCCTCTTTATGGGTTTTCTGGGATGAAGACTTGCTTTTCAGTCTTCAAGCTAGGAGCTTTTGGGTTCTTGAAGTTCGAATATTGGACTTTTCAAACTGTAATTCGAAGACCCATGGATTCACGATGGGTTTTAATGGAAGAGGACCTGCCTATCGGTCCTGATGAGTGGAATTTTTCTGTTGTAGGAGGAAGACGAAGTTTTGGCGGAGGAGGAAGACTCGTACCCGATGCAAACACGGAAAGCTTGGCGAACACCCATGTAAGTCTTGCACTATATAAATTTTGTGTGGACTTTAATGGATGAACTTCTTATGCAGATTCTCTGGGGATTCTGTTGTGCAAATATTTGAAGAAGAACTTTCCGTCTGGGAAGCTGTTTTTTGGTTTTATTTAGTGTTATTAGTATAGAAATTATTTCGGTGAGGCCTCCTGTGGTAAGAAGTAATCCGTACGCTAAACTCTTGGGGATTACGGTGGTACTCTGTCCTGAGTAGTTTTACTGGGAACAGGAGAAGCTTTGCATATCTAATTTTGTAGAAATGTGTGGATTGCCGACGCATGTTGGGAAGGTATGGTAGGAAGAGAAGGGTTGTTTATGAGAAGCTGTGCGGGTTAGTGCGCCACTCCTAATGAAAGTGGCCTGAAAATATGATGTTCATAGGAGATTAATACTAATGAAGGGTCTCAGGCATGGAAATTGTTAGCAATACAGTCAGTTCTAATCGATTTGGGTAAACCTGTGCTCAAATCTCGAGCCGGCTGGCCAAGCATGTGTGCAAACCCCGGCCTTGTCCACCGGCCTTGCTAGTGCCCAAATCCTAGTCACTTTCCGACCTTGCTTGTGTTCAAAACCTGGGCAAAACCCAGCCTTGCAAGTGCTCAAAACCCGAAAAATGCTCGACCTCGTTTACTCGATTCAAATTGGAGCTTAGACCAATAGGCTACCCAAACTGATTCAGGGGACCTTGTGTTCAAACCCCGGGCACCCGACCGGCCTAGCTTGTGTTCAAAACCCAGACTAATCATCCGGCCTCACTAGTGTTCAGAACCCGGCCATCTTCCGGCCAAGTGAGTGTTCAAATCCTGGGAAATCTCCGGCCTTGCAAGTGAACAGAACCCGGTTCCTTTCCCGGCCTTGCTTGTGCTCAGAACCAGGTAAACTCTAGCCTCGCTTGTGTTTAGAACCCAGACAACCCTCGGCCTAGTGTTCCCTGACCTAGTCTAGACTTAGACGCTCCATGCTGAAAACACAGATTTAAAATTTTGTCTCCCTCATGAACATTCATAAGGTGATCTTCTTTCTGGGTATAATTGAGGTGGCAATACTTTGGGGCTATTCAGATTCATCATAGATGTCACGAGATATTTCACGGTGTGTTGGTTGATCTGGCGGTTGGCCATGGTGGATTGTTCTAATAGGAATCATAAAGAATAGCACTCCCAATTTGTTGGCCCTGTTTCTCAGTTTCATAAGAATTACCAGAAGAAAAGGAACGGAAGAGCAGATTTTCATAATTGGTAGTTTTCTCAATTTTTGCCCAGATTCCGGTGACTCAACAATGCCGAAAAATATGGTCCGGCAATCACATCTATCAGTTGGCAATGGCAACTCGAATGGTATGCTAAACAGAAACCCTTCGAGGGATGGAGGTTCGAGTACTCAAAGGAAAGTTGAGGGATGGTTTGAGGATGAGAGGATGGTCTAAGTGCTGAAGGAGATTTCGAGGGATTCGAGTGCTGAAGGCATTCGAGTGCTCGAGATGGGCAATCGAGTGCTGGAAGTGCTCAAGTACTCGACGGCAGTTTGCGGATAGTTGGATTGAGGTATCCGAGTGCTGGAGGTGCTAGAGTTCTCAAGGGGGACATTTGAGTGTTGGAAGCTTTCGAGTGCTCGGTGGAGGGCATTCGAGGGTTGAAGGTGTTCTAGTTCTTTGCCCTCGAGAGGGGGAGGTTCGAATAATCGAAGGGAAGATGAGGGATGGTTCGAGGGCTGAAGGTGATTTCGAGGGATTCGAGTGCTGAAGGCATTCAAGTGCTCGACATGGGCATTTGAATGATGGAAGTGCTCGAGTACTCAAAGGGAAGCGGAGTGATGGTCCGAGGTTGGAAGGATGGTCAAAGGGCTGAAGAAGTTATCGATGGATTCGAGTGCTAAAGGCATTCGAGTATCGGATATGCTCAAAAATTTGAGGATGGTTCGAGGAGAGACGGATTGTGGTATTCGAGTTTGAGGGATGGTTCGAGGATGGAAGGATTAAGCTGAAGGTGTTCTTGGGCTCGTTGGGGACATTCGAGGGCTGAAGGTGTTCTTGTGCTCTGTCCTCGAAGTGATCCTGGTGGTGCTCGAGATCTCGAGGGGGAAATTTGTGTGTTGGAAGCTTTTGGGTGCGCCGGGGGGGGGCACTCGAAGGGCTGAAGGTGTTCGAGTGCACTCGAAGGGCTGAAGGTGTTCGAGTGCTTTGTCCTCGAGGTGGTGCTGGTAGTGCTCGAGTACTCGAGGTAGCCATTCGAGTGTCGTAAGCTCCCGAGTGCTTGTGGGGGGAGCATTCGAGGGATGAAGGTGTTTGAGTGCTCTGTCCTCAAGGGGGGACTCGTGAAGAAACCTCGAGGGATGGCTACTATTGGATTGAAAAAAAACTAGCAGCTCCTCTCCAGATGGTTGACAGGATTTCCCATGGCAGTAGCGTGGCCATGTAGGTTGGGTAGGGGGTAAATTGATTTTGCGCACGCAAATTAATTTACCCCTAGCTAGGTATCACTTGGATTTAACAGTTGCGTTATTTGCCTGCGCTGTACTGAAAAGTACAAAATGGCATTAGGCTGTCCATTTGCCTAAAATGGAAAGAACGGTTACAAAACCGTTACGCGGGGCGTGCACGGTAGAAGTCATGCCCGATCTCTTATGCCTAAGAGGTCTATCCGCGGGGAACACTTGGGAGCACAACGGACTACGGTCAAACTGCTCCCAACCCCATAGAGAAAGCCTCGGCCCTCATCCAGAGACCGTTATCGAAGTCCAATAACTCCTCTTTATCTTCATCTTAGAGGTGTACATGGTAGAAGCGGTGTGCAAGCCCTTTTAGGAGGACAGGTCATACTACTTCATTCATTAGAAGACCGAGACCACTCTCGGAGTTGAAGACACCCGTGGGGAGCAAACCACGACACAAGAGCCGGTTCACACCACCGGTAGCATGGATGTAACATGAAGCGAAGAGGCTAGTGAGTTTGTTCTCCTACCCCTCTGTTTTTTTCAGGGATGGCTTCTACAGGTCTTGGTCACCACGACGGGACTCTGTTGAAGGGATGGCTCATACAGGCCCCGGTCACCACGACGGGTTGTAAGATTTTCCATGGATGGTTTCCACAGGCCCCGGTCATCACGACGGGACTAGTTTCTTTTGGTCACCTGGTTGCAACATTTAGATCAGGGGTAGTATTTAAGGTAACATGTATTAAGGGAGTGGGCCAATGTCCTCACTCCCGTACATTCCCACGGCACTTTTTGTGGCCACCTGATTGTACCATCTAGACCAGGGGTAGTCTAGTAGGTTCCATTGTATAACGGGAGTGGGACAATGTTCCCACTCCCGTAGACTCTCACGGTTTCTTTTTATTTACCATTACCTTCGACTAGTGACTATCAAGTAACTTAGAGTTGATTACTTAGACCATGTACAATAGTAAAACTGCTCTGCAACCGCTTTTGTGGTTTCGGTTTATTTAATATTCAATATCTTTCCTCCACATCAGCAACTGAAATCACAAAGAAATCACTCCATTTTTCTCTCTACAATGGTTGCAATCACTTTGCAACCATTTCATGGACCACACTTGATTTTCTCTATCCTGCACATTAATTATACATTTAATAATTAATTTAAATAAAATTTCCTACCCAAATAAACTAAAATATGAAATTTAATAATACATTTGTAATTTTTGAATTGAATTTTTTTAAAGTTAATATTTAAAACTAATTTCAATTTTTAAAAATGATTTCATGAACCATAATTAAAAAGAAACATATTTTTAATAAAAAATTTGTAATTTTGATTTTTAAAAAGAATCAAATTTAATTTCAATTTCTAAAAATAAAAATAAGAATTTCTAAAGCTTTATTTCAATCTTTGTCTGATTTTTAAAACTTTCAGAAATTAAATTTTAATTTTTAAAAATGCAGCTCTTTCTTTAAAAAAAAAAGATTGGACACAGGCACTACATAATTGGGCCACATGTCCTAATCCTGTTACTTCATCAGTCTCAGGTTAAATTGTTTAGAATTTTTTTCACGCTTATCAAAAAATTTGTCTAACCGTTAATATGTTTAACTACGTATGATAACGGAAGACAAAAAATTACTTCTGGAAAACTACTTATTACGACGAATCCAACCATATAACATATGATAATATTATTGTTTATACATCTATTAAAACATGTGGTCAAAATTGGATAATAAATAATGATATAAATTAAAGTGTGTAGTTTAACTTGTGACGGATAGAGTAAACAAAAATGAGAAACAAAACGCATGGTACATCTTCACGTGGGCAAAACTGTTAAATATGACTTTTGTCAGAACTAAAACGGGTCCAATATTTGGCAACGGATGCCCGGTTCAAGTTAGTTGGAACCACTATGAAAGAGTTCCATTTCAATTTCAGAGTGGTTCCAGTTCTACCCTGAAAACTCCATTGTACATGCTCTTAGAAATAAGAAATGGAAATTGAAAAGAATATGTTCTTGTGCCTGATTGTTCATAAATATTAGACTAAATTATTTTTTTGGTCCCCTACATAGCATTTAATACCATATTTTGGTCCCCGTTTGTAAATAACACTCAGACGGTACCGAACAAATTTCAAACAATTTTTTCGGTCCCCAAAGGTGGTTTTCTAGTAAAGTCAATGGCAAAATTGATAAAAATATGTAAAATGACCATTATACCTTTAAGTTTAAAAAAATAAAAAAAATGTATGTATTCTTCACTGAACCCGCCTGCCGCCACCGCCATATAAATGCCCGTTGTCGCCACTGTACAATCCCTAATCTAAGGCCGGCAATTCATCTACCGTCATATGCCAACACCGTTGTCCACCTCCGTGCTTCGCAACGATGACAGCACTAGATTTCTTGTCTGCAAATCGACGGAGAAGATTATACAAAAAAGAAAAAAGTGCTTTTATAACCCTATCTAGTTGACATAAGTGCCAAAATAACCTTTCAATATTCGAAAGTGCCAATATAACCCTATGTAGTTAGTGAAAGTGCCAATATAACCCTATAAGTTTTAAGGATGTGGTGATATAACCCAACAAACATTATAAATGTGCTAATATAACCCTACAAATATTAGGAATGTGCTGATATAACCCAATAAGATTGCATAATGTGCTGATATAACTCATTCTAATTTCAACGAACTATGGCGTTCCGGCTAACTATGAGGGTAAAATTGTCTACCCAATTTTAGAGTTAGCCCAAAGGGTATTTTGGTCAATTTACATAGAGTCAATGCTAAAAAATTAAGGTCAATACCGGAAATAGGGTCTGAGGGTTATATTGGCACTTTCATTAACTAGTTAGGGTTATATTTGCACTAAAAATTATCATAGGGTTATATTGGCACTTATTCAAGTAGATAGGGTTATACTGGCACTTATCCCTACAAAAAAACATATTTTGCAACTTGTCTTCAGAGTTTCCCAATCACCGGAGATTCAGGTTTGTCTCACGGTATACGATGTTAGTCTCGGCAGGGCCGACGATTCTCGCCAGCGAGATGATCGGGCCGCAATGAATCCCAACAACGGGGAAGATCTGGAGAATGCGATTCTCTAGCTCAAACCTTCTTCTCAAGTTTTGGAACCAGATCCGGAGAACGCGAAGAAGAGGCACGTAACGTGTAGCGGAGAGGACGAATTGTCGGAGAAGACGAATCACCGAAGAAGAGAGTTCTTGATTTTAGTATGCTAAATATTTGAATGTTGGATGCGGGTATGGTGGTACTGGAAAATGGAGAGCATGCTTATGCGTCCTCATGAACTTGAATTTATTGATTTTTTTCCACTAAATTAAGAGAGGACGCATTTTGAAAATGCATCCTCATGTGACGTATTTTTTTTGCTCTAAATTTATAGAGGACGCATTTTAAAAATGCGTCCTCTTGTTGCTGAAAATAATATTTTTTTTGCTGAAAATAATTAGACCTCATGGCGCTGCTGAAATTTTTTTTCCCCAAAAATTTATTAGAGGCCGCATTTTGAAAACGAGTCCTCATAGCTGCGCATTTGTTATTTTTTTGAAAAAATATTTAGAGGACCCGTTTCAGAATTGAGTCCTTTGACCCGTTTTGAATAATTTATTAGAAGACGCATTTTGAAAACGGGTCCTCAGAAGCTGGCTACTCTTTTTTCTGGAATATTATTCCCGAATATGTTTTGAACGAGCCCTCAAAGCTGACTTAAGCATTTTTTCCTAATGACAATTAATTATTTGGTAAATTGGGTAAAATAAGCATTTGGAGAATTTTAATTATTTGGCAAAATGCTTATTCCCAATGACCGTTATGCGGGATTTTTTTAAAATTGCAGTGATTTTGTCACAGTTTTTTTCCGATCATAAAATCGTGTCATGAATTCAACAAAAGTATATTTTTCAGAATGAGTCGTGAATTTAAATAATAAATTATCCTTGAATGCTGCAATGTGTAACTTATTATTTCTCATCCCATTGTTTTCGGTGAAGATTCTGCATAAGTAGAGTAGTGTTTGTCTGGTGATATTTTGAGAACTAGTCAAACGATGAATTAGGGTAGCGTGAGTTGCAGTTTTTTAACTAGTCCTGAATAAGTGTGTATGAATTAGCATAAATGTACAATAGCCGAACAATACGTGTGAAATGTAATGCAAATCAGTGTTCAATGGCATGCACTGTCCTAGTGACGATCTCTGCAAAGCTTTCCGCCTGTTCCACACGGTGGAGGACGTATGGTCCTGGATGTCCGTCGTGGAACACCCATCTGTGTAGGTACATGCACTTCCTCCTGTGGAACTCCCTCTGGTATTTCGTCCTCCATTTTGTCTCCTGCCTCCTCACGATAGGCATGTGGAACACTACCCATATGGAGCGGTAGGCAACATGTATTGATGACTCGCTGTTGGAGTGAGATGTGCAGTGTATTCCGATGGAGTCATGTCGTAATGTGAGGGATCACCATGTGATGGTCCGTCAATCGGTGGACTCGCATGTGAGAGTCCAGCTTGTGATAGACCAACGTGTATAGTTTGGCCCCTAGCATGCCGCCTCCTACCTCCCTGTTGACCGGATGGAGCCTGACGGTGGCTTCTGAGGTCCGTATATCTCACACCAGGGGGAGGATCCTCACAGTGCACAAACGGCTGTTAATACTGCAGTCTAGAGACCTGATGCGTGTGTTGTAGACCCCGTGTGACAACTTCATTGATTCCCCTGAGAGCACCTCAGTGATGTTCGACATCCATATTTGTGGGGGACATCCATCCAAATTAATGTTCGACATGATGTGCACCTCAGTGATTGTCTGCAACTACATAATCGAGATAAATATGTTAGATATGCAATGTTGGGGAAATCCGTAGCATTATTTCTTGACAATATTTGAATTTTAGGAAATACCAAGTACTCCGTAGTTGCACCGTCTCCATGGAAACCCTCTGTAGCCGTTAGAGGCCGTCCTGGCTGATCAATCATGCTCACCGTCTTGCGAAAGTACCACTCTATGTATTCACGGCTGGGACAATATGGATCTGCATACCCAAGTGGGTTTACTTGTCGATCGGATCGTTGTTCCCAAGCATCGAGATATCTTCTTAGTTCGACACGCCAATCTATGCCAGACCTGCCTCTACGGTCTCTAGTATGAAGCAGTTTATACTCATCCTTACTGACCAACTGGGTGGGTATTGGCTGGATTAGGCCGAACTGCCTGAGAACACGATGTGCATGGTGAAACTCCACGACATGCCAGCAAATAAGGTCAACGCAAACTAGCCAATTGTTGCAACCAGCTGTACAGTACAACGGGAGTTGTCCCAGGATATCCGCTGTGTATGGCTCCCAAATAAACTGAAAGAACATGAAGGTGTTGCGGTTAGGTACTCAAAACCATTTTTCACACGAAATCAGAAAAAGACAAGCCAAGGTGGCCTATACCTGATTCTGATTGAGAGATGTGATCTGATCGCGATACACTTTCAAAACATGCATCGGTGATTGTGATAAATCGTAAGGGGCTCTCCACCTACGAGCAAAAGAGTGAATTATATTAGCCAGTATATGGAATTGACTATGGTATAAAAATTTGAAAACTCGAATTATTCGGCACCTACTGGGACCCGACAACATTCATCGTCCTTGTTATTGGTAGAGCACCTGCAGGTCGTATGGATAGTATGCGCTCCCATGCCCACAACTGTCAGTATATTAAATTAAATGTAATACAAAGTAACATAATGGACATTATGTACAAATGAGTGGAATGACTGACTAATTTACCTGTAGCAAGACGAGGGGTCTAGAAATGGATTTAACCTGTGGAATTGCAGCGTCACATAAGCACCGGTACAAGTGTGCAAGAATGGCACTACCCCAACTGTAGCGACGTGCTGCACCTAGGTGTATCAGTACCGACAAGTATTGCAACAGAATTAGATAGCCAGATGTGTCTGACATGAGCACTCCCCCAACCAACAACAGAATGAAAACTCTCGCCCGCTATTAACATTGGACCTCAGTAGGGTGAGTAGGGAACGGACTGTGCAATACATTTCCCAACCAGCTTGCCCTAATGCGACCCCCTCGGATAACACTGGGGTCAGGTGTAGCACCTAGGTAGTCCGTGCACACTATCATCCATTCCTCCGTACGCCTACTGGTGTCTACTCTTGTGACTGGGATCCCATCGATCGGAAGACCCCATAGCATCCCCACATCCTGCAATGTGACTGTAGCCTCTCCCATTGATAGGTGAAATGTGTGCGTCTCGGGTCGCCACCGCTCCACTAGGGCAGTGATGAGTGAATGGTCTATACGTATCAGTGTAGAATCAAGGAGTCCCTAGAATCCTAAGTCACGCACGTAGCTCATAACTGTGTCAGGCATACCTTCGGTCCAGCATGCCCCATCGCACCGCCTGACCTGCAGTGCCTCATTCTCTAAGTGATTGTTGTACAATGCACGGGCACGATGCTCCTTTGAAGGTATAACAAATCATCCTCCATGGGTCCTGGATGACAATGATACATTGTGTGTCCCTGTTTACAATTATAAAATTTCAAAATTAATTACTCAAACGATTACCATGTCAAACATATTCGACAAATAAAAGTTATACTACATCATGAGATAAATATTCCGAGTTCAGAAAGTAATACTACAAGTACCATACGACAGAGGTAATATTATAGACACTGTATGACAACATGACACTAAGCACAGCTACGCCTACGGACGCCCCTGGATTCACCCGGCCCCCTCTCATCCATCTGATTCCTTATCCTTCTCTCCGCAAACTGTCCACGCCTCCTATTGGGAAACTTTTCTACATCAGGAATCAACCTCCAACGGGCATGTTGCCAAAGTGATGGATCTCGTACAGGCATGAAACCCTAACTATATCGTTGCACATATGTGGTCGTGTGATACACCCTGTCACATAGACTAGCAGGATTGTCACGTCTATGCCGACAGACGGCCAAGGCATGGGGACAAGGGAAACAGAATATTTGCCATTCGCAAAAAGTACACTCTCTTCTTCGGTATTTGACCGTGTACTGTCGTTCACTAATGCTCTCATCGATGTTCCTTGTCACAACCCTATAAGTCTGCGATGCATGGCCAAACAAGGTTACGATAAGTCCATGTGCCCATGTATCCTGCTTCTGAAACTTTTTCCAGTTCCTTTTAGGAAACACGGACCTGGACAAACAAACAAGATTTTAGAATCCAGGAACTGCTCTATGGACCCATACAAACAGTAATTAAGTGACAAAGCACCTCCAATTCGTGGCGTCCATAACCCTTTGCGCAAACAATTCAACTGTTCGTTCGAACGTCGCTTTGAAACACACTGTTATCGGGAGATGGCGTGCGCATCGTAAATAGTTGTTGAAACTCTCAGACAAATTTGTCGTCAGAATTCCCCAACGTCGATCACCTTCATCTAACGCAAGACACCACTTACTCCTATCTTGCCGTTCCAGCCAAGCCCAAGCATATGGATCTATACTCTCCAGCTCCTCCTTGTACTCCCTCCACTTGCTCTCTCGCCTGGAGCCACCAAGCTACCACACCAGAGTCTTCATAAGCACATTCTTGAACTTCCCGCTGTCATATGATAGGAAGTTGGACTGAAAATGCCGCAGGCAAATTCGATGGTATCCAGCTGGCTCCATCCACTCCTCTATATGTGTCATCGCATTTATAAGTCCAGCAACCCTATCAGATATGATGTAGATTGGCCTGCTATCACCACCAACAACGTGAACACGCAGTCTCCCCATGAACCAGTTCCAGCTTTCATTCGTTTCTTCGTCAATAATAGCGTAAGCGATGGGGAGGATGTAATTATTTGCATCATGCATCACGGGGACCAGTATTGTGGACTTATATGCCCCTCTCAAATGAGTGCCATCCACGCTAATGACTGGCCTGCATTGGTGAAAGGCTTCAAATGCCTGACCAAATGCCCAGAACACAAATTTAAATTTCCTACACCCATGACCATGTAATCTGTCAGGTACGTCAGCCGAATCAACAACGGTGCTCGGATTAGCCCAGACAAGCTCATCCATAAATGTTGGGAGCTATTCAAAAGAATCCTCCCAAGTTTCGAATACCATGTCAATTGCCTTCTGTCGAGCATACCGCGCCTTCTTGTACGAAATGGTGACATTGAACTCCTCCTTCACTTGAGCTTGTACATCTTTCACTGTGTATGAAGGGTTTACATCAATGTAGTGGCAGATTGAACGGGCGATCATCACCGACGTCAGATTCACGTTACCCGTAGATCGACCAGCACCAACACACCCATGGCTAGTTGCCCATCTGGTGATCTCCCACATGCCATGCGAAGCCTTTTTTTAAGCTCTGGCAACCCAAAGAAAATTCCCAGTTCCTTTGACAACGTCCTTGCATTTCGCATACCATGTGCGTGATCTGCTCTCCACGACTCTGTGTTCCCTGTTCATCATGGAACTCCACCTAGAAATAGCTTCAACCAACTGGGTCTTCGTCTGGAATCGCATACCCACATCCACTACACCAGTCTCTTGAACATAAGTAGAAACTCTGGACCCAAAATGAGTTGGGTCATAGCTATCCTCATCTAGGCCACCATAATCCCTATAGTAGGCCTGTGTATCCGGATTCACCAGAATATGAAACGATGTGGGTACATTATTCGTGCACACCACTTGTTCTTCCTCGTCCCCCGGATTCGAATCAGTTGATAATGAACGATCATCCTCACTTCCACCGTCAAGTTCAGCTTCGTCACCATCGTCTTCACCACCATCATGCAGAACAACATGGTCGCTAACATGGCCCACGTAATCATCATCGAAGACATTCTGCTCGTCATGGTCCAAACCATACATACCACCACTTGTGGATGGCTGAGCACAATCCACGTGAGCATACCCACAAGGTTGGCTGGACTCACCAATTTCAAAACCTCGACTATGAACAGGGGGAGGTATACTTGGTACAGCGGCAAAGTTCTGCATGTTGCTCAACAATGACATGAACGTACTTGGTCGTGCCCCGTCATTAGTGCTTGTCAACTATTCCATAACAATGTAAAAATCCATGGAGGACAAAGATAATCGATCAACAATGTTGAAGAACAACGCGGTTGACTCATCATCTTCCACATTATAACACCGATAGTATACAACCGAACCAATCAGTTCAGGACATCGGTAATATATTTTCAACATATACCTCTCACTCGCAATGCCAAGCCTCGTGACAATTAAAGCAACTAATTCTGAGTGGTTCAACCTCCTCTCGAGAGTCACAACTCGCTCCGGTATTGGAGGATCATAATACACACCCACAGTCAAATCAAACTTAATCTGACCCCATCTATACATATACACCGTCAAAAACATCGTAAAACTACAATACATAAATACATAACTTTTAATTCCTTTTCATTGTATCCTCAAATATGTACATGTACTCCACTCGGCCACATTAACAACACTATTAATACAGACATAATACATTAATCAGTAAACGATTATACAAACACATCACTTTTATTTCCTTTTCATTCGACATTTCTTTCCATAGTATCCTCAAATGTCATTACTATTGCTACAAACTAAATACATTAATCAGTAAACATTTCACATAATTACTTCATTTAGTCACACATCAGCATTAAACGCTATCAAAGCATCGGACCAAACTTATACATTAAAACTACACACAATCATACAACACATTCAAATTAACTAAATTATTTTGGGTTCTCCACAAATTATAATTTAACAAAAAAATCAACAACAAACTTTCTACGACAACTCACACATAATCGTTGAACGCATTCGTAAAATTATTTAGGGTTCAATTAACTACAAGAAAATGAAAGAAAGAGTGGGTGGGAGTCTGAGACTCACGGGCAAGGTGACAACGGCGGGTCAACGGTGGGTCAACGACAGTCAACGGTGGATCAATGGCGGTCAACGGTGAGTCAACGACAGTCAACAGCGGGTCAACGGAGGTCACCGGTGAGTCAACGGCGAGTCAACGGCGGTCAACGGAAAGAACTTCAGGTCGATTGCGATCTCTACAACCAAAAATCCATTACAAATCTGATAGAAAAAAACCTTAACAAAATAAAACAAGAGAAAAATGCAGGATTTTTAAAAAATACTACATTACCAACATTGTGAACAAGCGGAATGGTGGAGAAGAATGGCGGAATACGGGTGTACAAGCGGCGCAACGGCGGAGGAGAGTGGTGGTGAAATCTCGGGAAGGAAGAAGGGAGTTGAAATGAGCAAAAATTTCGGAAATATGCGTGAGTTAAAGGGAGGAGAAGAGAGGAAGAAGTGGATGAATAAGAGAGGAAGCTGTGAATTAAAGGCTGAAAGTGGATGTGAGGACGCATTTACTTCATGCGTCCTCTGCCACGTGTAAACTCCCCATTCCACCAACGCCTGGCTCCGCTGGCAACTTTGACCAGATTAGAGGACGCATTTTTTACATGCGTCCTCTCACCACGTCCTCTCTGCTGTAATCGTCCAAATGAAAAAAAATTAAGGGAAGGAGAGGACGCATTTCCTACGTTCGTCCTCCTCCTTCTCTTCCGTTTGTGGCTACTGTAGCCACAAACATAGAATTTTCTCCGAAGAAGATGCCTCGCCAAAGAACATGCAGTGGCAGTGGTTTCAAGTTGTTAGTTTATTTGCAATTCAGCCCCTCACCTTTTGTATGGTCTTTGAAAATAATCCCAAATATTAAATATTTGTGTATTGATCCAAAATAAATTGAAAGTCTTTTTAATAAGTAAACACGAAAATACCCTTGGCTATATCGGAAAACAGCTCCGGTTCACCTAAAAACCACCTTTAGGGACCGAACAAATTGTTTGAAATTTGTTCGGTATCGTCTGAGGGTTGATTTGCAAACGGGGACTAAAACATGGTATAAGATGCTATGTAGGGGACCAAGAAAATAATTTAGTCTAAATATTATGTTACAGGCCTAAAAAATACAATGGGGTGTATAGGGTAGCATCACTTACGAGCGGATTTCAATTTGGAGTTACGAGTAAAGTTTTTATTTTTTGCACATAGGTCCCTCCAAGAAAGTTGGAGTTGTTGAATTACAAAATTAGCGACACCAAAATGCAATTAAACAATATACGATTGCGAATTTGCAATTTGGGCATGTATGGGTGAACGAAAGGGCTTCTAAAGTCAACATTAATTGCTTTCACACAATCTTGGAAAATTATACTATGGCCCAAAATTGCGTTACGCTATCATCCATTGCTCCAAAATATATGATATATGTTATTCTTGCCAAAATATAGAAATATTAAATAGATTAATATTTTGGCAAAATGTTCGAAAGCGCTAGTACATGTTCTAGATTAACTTAGAGTTGATTACTTAGAAGTAAGAAAGGAAAATCGGAAAGGATTATGAATATGTTCTTGTGTCCAATTATTGATAAATATTATTGAAAGACTTGAAAAATACAACAGAGGTGTATAGGGTAGCAGTCGATCGGATTTGAATTTTAAGTTACAAGTAAAGTTTTAATTTTTTACACTTAGGCCCCTCTATGAAATTTGTTGTCGAATCACAAAATTGGTAATACCAGAATGTAATTCAGTAATATACGATTGCGAATTTGCAATTTGAACAAGTATGGGTGAACAAAAGGACCTCTAAAGTCAACATTGATTACTTCTACACTGTGTTGGAAAATTACGCTATGGCCCAAATTGTGTTGCCTTATCATCCATTACTCCAAAATATATGATTTTTGTTATTCTGGCCAAAATATAGAAATATCAAATAAATAATTTAGAGTTGGAAAACGCTAGAACATGTTGGAAAATGCTAGAACATGTTCTAGAGTAATTTAGAGTTGGTTACTTAGAATTGCATTAATTGCAATCGGGGATAATATACCAGTGCTAGCTATTTTTGCACTATATTTTACCCAACAAAATTACTATTCAAAGTCATGGGCACCGGTAATAGCATCGGTATGTCATTTATCCAAATACTGATGCTGAAATATTACCCGACCAGACACATTTTCTTCTTAGACATAGGTATGTGGCAGCAGTAATTTGAGAACCAGTGTAAGATTTATACATAGGCACTGGTATATTGATTTATTGTCCCTTACCCTGTGCATATGTAATCTATAGCACCGGTATTGCTCTACCAGCATTGAATAACAATGCATATGTACCTGTTTTCCATTAATGTAATGTAGTCAGTGACCACAAATCTCTTCCAAGCAGATATTGCATATGTTTTCTAAAGTAATACACCAACCCATTTTTCTATATAATCTTGGCAATATATACCAATTATGCATTATGAATTGTACATTTAACTCCTTAAATTATCACTTAAATTGGACAGCAACCATTTGTAATTATTTGTCATTTTGAAAGAGTACTTTGGTTGGTCTATTTTATTTCAAGAGAGAGAGAGGGAGAGAGAGAGGGAGAGAGAGTAAAAGTGTGTATCTTTCGTCGGAAATCAAAGAACAAGAACTGCATGTGAAGAACTTCTTAAACTTCTCAAAGCGCTTGGAAAGCGGGGGTAGGGGGCTTCACTACTGTCTTCAACGTATTTTATTTAAAGAATTTTCTTGAAATTGCCTTAATAAACAGAAATATGAAGCGTAGGTGTGCCCACAGAGCTGTGGTGAAGTCTGCCATTGAAGCTAACTTCTAGCTTCATTTCCATGGGTACCTTTATAGTGTTGAGATTATTTTCTGGAGGAAGCACTTTGGAAATAAATGCTAACACTTCCTAAATTAAATGATGCAATATTCACTGCTCACGGTGGAGCCTTTCTAACCCTAATTAACACCTTTGGAAGACTAGGACTGTGATTGTTTGTGTAAAGTCCTCTGGAGTTGGACTTAGTTGTGGCATATTGTGTGAACTTATGATGTGGTATTTTAACACCATTGCGGTCAAGCTTTTCAGACAGCAGGTTTCTAGCCACGAATTATGGAGTACAATCATGCGATCAGATCAGAATATTGTGAAGATTAGTATGTGATTTCGTGGCAATCTATTTCTGGTAAACGAATATTCCTTGTAATAGTTAGGAATTGATTAAGTAGTTTATTTATGGTACAAGTCCTATTGATAAAGGATTGTCCATTTAAATACCAGATTAGAATTAGATCTTTCCTGAGTCTAGAAGTCTATTCTTGGTAGAGTTAGACAAGGAAAGAGTTGTGTACAAGGCAGGATTGCGAAGATGATAAAAGGAAGAAGATACAACGCAATCGTAAAGCGACCAAGAATTCATCTCTACGTGAGAAGTGTTGGAGCGATCTGCCTGTGGTGTTTGGAGGAGTGTTGATTCATCTGACCAAGTTCGTAAAGATCAGAAACAAGGAAGCCTTAATTCCTCGGGAGGAGGAGATCCGGGGAGACGTGTTGTTCGTGGGGGTTCAACGACGTAGGATCGGCAGTGAGGGGATCTCACGACATTCACTCATAGGTTAGCAATGGATTAGTATTCAAGTTAAGCTTCTTGTACTAAAGACTGCTTTCTAGTGGATGGTTTCTGATCTGGGCAAGGCCCCGCAGACGTAGGTGTAATTGCACCGAACTGCGTAACCAAGTTGTGTGTGCACTGCTTATTTTATTTCGTGTTTTAACACCAAACGTTAAACAACTTGGCATAAAAGTATAGACTTTAGGTGAAACAGAATTTCAATTGGTATCAGAGCACGGCACTTGCTGACCCCTATACAGGGAGAGTGAGATCAGGTTTCACCATGGCACCAAAGGAGGGGGCTTCGGTCACGCGACCACCGTTGCTGGAACAAGGAAACTATGCCTATTGGAAGGCACGTATGAAAGTGTTCATTGGAGCACTAGATGATCAAGCCTGGAACTATGTCATAAATCGGTACACTCCACCTTCAAGTGACGAAACTGAGGGATCAAGCTCATCGATGGCTAAACCATTTTCTAAATATTCTCCCGAGGAGCACAAAGCACACGTGTCCAACTCAAAGGCATTAAATGCCATCTTCACGGCAGTAGATGAAGATCAATTTAAGATGATTTCAAACTGTGAGACTGTGAAGGAAGCGTGGGATGTGTTGCAAACGTATCATGAGGGGACAAGTTTCGTCAAAGAATCTAAGTTGCAGTATTACACGTCAAAATTCGAAGAACTAAAGATGCGCGAAGATGAGACTATTTCCGAGTTCAATGGGCGAGTCCGAGATATTGCAAACAAAGCGTTTCACTTTGGCAAAAAGTACAAAGATCAAAAGCTTGTCAGGAAGGTGCTGAGGGCGTTACCTCCACGTTTCAATATGAAGGTCACAGCGATTAATGAAAATGGAAGAATAGGGACAATGACTCTTGATGAGCTTATGTGATCTCTGGAATCTTATGAGATGGAAATGCTGCAAACCAAAACAGGAAAGAAAGAGATGGCTTTTTCAAGCATAAATTCTGGAAAGTCAGAAGATCATACAGATAATGAAGATTCCGATGAAATTGCAAACATAACCAGGAACTTCTCCAGATTTATGAAGAAGATGGGCAGGAAACCACAAGATAAGTCAAGTGGGAGAAAAAATCTTAACCCAAACTCAACTCCAAGATTTGGTCAAGCAACTGGTGTTGAAACACCAAAGTTTAAATCGATAAATCCCAACCTGAATAGGAAAATCCAGTGCAGAGAATGTGAAGGTTTTGGACACATACAAGCTGAGTGTGCCAATACGCTTAAAAGATAAGGAAAATCGTATGCCACAACCTGGAGTGATGATGACGTAGGAGATGATGTTAAGGATGGAGAGGAGTATACAAATCATGTTGCATTCGGTGTGTCAATGGTGGAGTTGGAAGACACTTTTGAGGAAGGTCTCGGTGTGCTGAATGAAGATGAGAGTGGTAGCTCAGATGAAGAGGCTAGGAGCATTAGTGATGATGACATTCGCAAGGAAAGTATGGAGATGTACAAGATGTGGTTAAAAGTGGCAGATGAGAACAAAGAGCTCAAGTTTAAGAACAAGAGTTTAAGTGAAAAGGCTAAAGTGAACGAACTTGAAAAAGAAAAGGCAATTGATGAACTGGAAAAAATCAAGAAGGAATTTGCTGAAGTGGCGCAACGAGCAAAGGCAGCAGAACAAGCTATCAGACGTCTCAATACAGGGAAAGCTAAGCTCAAAGACTGTCTAAGAATGGGACAGACGACCAAATACGGAATTGGTTATAAAGGATCAGTAAATTTGTGTAGAAATAAGGCAGATCAAGGCGCACTAGCCCCGAGAATAATCGAGAGGAATTTTTCCACCAAGAGGATCAGACGATGCGGATACTGTGGAGCTCTAGGGCATGTCAGGAATAGGTGTTTTAAGCTTCTTAGGACACTGTCTATTGACACAGCAGATCGGAGTTTCAACACCATGCCAGGATATGATACGAGGCATCGACATAACACTGGAGGATACAGAACCGGATTTCTGAACACATGTGTCAATCAAAGTCCGCATCACATCACTCAACCAGTAAGCCAGGTATGGGTTCAAAAATCTCAAGATGTTTGTCTTTCAAGTTTCATCTGTTTTGGGGCACATACAGGAAACTCTTGGTATTTCGATAGTGCATGCTCAAGGCATATGACTGGAGTACCTGAATTTCTTCAAAAATTCAAACCTGGATTTGGTGGCCATGTTAGATTTGGTGATGGGAAGCGCAGTAGAATAATCGGCAAAGGTGAGTTAGCCATCAAAGGGCTTCCTGTGTTCCAAGATGTATTACTGGTGGAAGGTCTGAAAGCTAACCTGTTGAGCATTAGCCATATATGTGACAATGAAATGACAGTGTTTTTCGACAAGGAGAAATGTGTAGTCAACCATGGAACTGAAGTATTCACTGGATCTAGATCAATGGATAACTATTATTTGCTCGACCAAGACGTCACATGCTTCAACTCGAAAAAGGAAATCAGTACTCTGTGGCACAGAAAATTGGGACACATAAATTATAAATCCTTAGCTCGTATTTCCAGACTGAATGCAGTCAGAGGTATTCCCGAAATCAGTGACAACAAGGAGGTAGTTTTCGGATCGTGTAAAGAAGGAAAGCAAACTCGGATACCACACCATGCCGTAAATGATGTTTCAACGTCAAGACTTTTGGAGCTACTACATATGGACTTGATGGGGCCAGTCAATACCCCAAGTGTGGCAGGAAAGAAGTATATTTTCGTCTGTGTAGATGACTTCTTGAGGTATACATGGGTATCATTTCTCAAAGAGAAGTCAGAGGTTGCTGATATTTTCAAGAACTTGGCGCACAAGCTACATGTAGAAAAAGGAACCACTCAAGTAAGAATTGCACGTATCAGGAGTGACCATGGAAAAGAATTTGAAAATTCTAAGTTTCATGAAATCTGCGAGACACTTGGTATACACCACGAGTTCTCTGCCCCCATAACTCCTCAACAAAATGGTATAGTAGAAAGAAAGAATCGAACACTGCAGGAAATGGCACGAGCAATGTTAGCCAAGAAGCAAATTAGTGCTAGATACTGGGCTGAGACTATACACACTGCATGTTACACCATCAACAGAGTATATCTACGTCTGTTTACTGAGAAGACACCATATGAGATCTGGAAAGGGAAGAAACCAGATGTGTCGTATTTTCATGTCTTTGGGAGTAAGTGCTATATTCTGAAGGACCGAG
The DNA here is from genome assembly GCA_037428765.1 of Rubia yunnanensis. Taxonomy (NCBI): domain Eukaryota; kingdom Viridiplantae; phylum Streptophyta; class Magnoliopsida; order Gentianales; family Rubiaceae; genus Rubia; species Rubia yunnanensis. The sequence goes on from CM075068.1 coordinate 91,058,280, forward strand.
AGCCTTTAGCTAAATTCAAATCTAGAAGTGATATCGGTGTATTCTTGGGTTATTCTCCTACCAGCCGAGCTTACCGAGTGCTTAATCAACGCTCTGGAATAGTCATGGAGTCTATTAATGTGGTTGTTGATGATTCAGAAGAAGACACTGTTGGTGAAAGAGATATCCTCGAACCAGTGAACCCTACTGGTGTTGAAACACCAGCATCGTCAACTAGTGTTAAAACTCTGGAAACTGGAACAGGTGAATCTGAACAAAATCCAGCTAGACATATGCACTTAAGGGATCAACCACGGGTGAATTACAGAGAATTGGCAGGACTATCATGTTAGCCAAAAAATTACAAAGAAGCTCTGCTCGATGAGTATTGGATTTCAGCAATGCAAGAAGAATTGCAACAATTCGAGAGAAACAATGTTTGGTATCTTACCCCACGACCTGCTAATGTGAATGTGATTGGAACCAAGTGGATTTTTAAGAACAAATCTGATGCGGATGGTAACGTCACAAGAAATAAAGCGTGACTAGTTGCTCAAGGGTACACTCAAGTAGAAGGGGTTGATTTTGATGAAACTTTTGCACCTGTAGCCAGATTGGAGTCGATCAGACTGATGTTGGCAGTGTCCTGCATTATGGACTTTACTCTTTATCAGATGGATGTCAAGAGTGCATTCCTGAATGGCCTAGTAAAGGAGAAAGTTTACGTGGAGCAACCTAAGGGGTTTGAAGACCCACATTTTCCTAATCATGTCTATCGGTTGAATAAAGCATTGTATGGACTCAAGCAGGCACCTCGTGCATGGTATGAGCGACTGACAACCTTTCTGATTCAGAAGGGATATCATCGAGGGGGAGTGGACCGTACACTGTTCGTGCTGCATAAGGGGACAAACATTCTGATCGCAAAGATTTATGTGGATGATATTGTTTTTGGATCTACCTCTTCAGTATTGGTAAAGGAGTTTGTTGACTTAATGACTAAGGAGTTTGAAATGAGTATGGTAGGCAAATTGTCATATTTTCTGGGATTACAGGTTACTCAGGAGAAGAATGGTCTTTTCATCAACCAACAGAAATATGCTGAAAACTTGATCAAAAGATTCGGACTTACAAGTGCAAAGACAGTACGCACTCCAATGGCTACCACCGACAAGCTTACAAAAGATGAACTGGGTCAAAATGTTGACCAAAAATTGTACAGGAGTATGATTGGCAGCCTGTTGTATTCAACTGCAAGTAGACCAGACATCTGTTTGAGTGTTGGTATCTGTGCCCGCTACCAAGCTAATCCAAAGGAATCGCATATGTCAGCTGTGAAAAGGATTATTCGGTATATAAGTGGAATGGTGGAGTATGGAGTATGGTTTTCTCGGAACAAGGATTCGCAGTTGGTAGGGTTCAGTGACTCTGACTGGGCTGGGAATGCTGATGATCGTAAGAGTACCACTGGTGGGTGCTTCTTTGCTGGATCAAATCTGGTCAGCTGGTACAGTAAAAAGCAGAATTCTATATCATTGTCTACGGCTGAAGCAGAATACTTAGCTGCTGGGAGTTGTTGTGCGCAGCTATTATGGATGAAGCAGATGATGAGAGACTATGGGTTCAATGATGTGAGTTTGACAGTCATATGTGATAATAAAAGCGTCGTTGATATTTCCAGGAATCCTGTGCAACACTCTAGGACAAAGCACATCGATATCCGACATCATTTTATTAGGGACTTGGTTGAAAAAGGAGAAGTCACAGTCCAGTATATACCGACATTAGAACAACTGGCTGATATCTTTACAAAGCCTCTGGATGGTGAGACTTTTGAAGGCCTCAGACAGCACTTGGGTGTCTGTCGAATGTAAGGTACCCTGATTTGTCCATTCTGTTGTACTATTTATTTTTTTCCTTTTTAAATATAGTAAAAAAATAGAAATATCGAAAATACCAAAAATATGTGAAGTGGTGTTTAAACACCGAGGAATATCGTGGGGAGTAGACCAGAAGGGCTAAACTTGGGCCAGAGATGTGTGAGAATGGGCTTGACTTTGTCAGAACCCAGTAGAAAGAGAAGTGTGATGGTTCTGGTTTTCTAAAAAGGTGTGTGAAAGTGACAAGTGTAGAATTCCCACAAAAATTCAATTTCTCGTCGACTGTTTATCTTCCAAAGAACAGAGCTCGCGTGACTGCCTCTCCAGCAACCAGAAATTGTTCAAAAACCCTCAGATTTTGTAGCCCACTCAAAAACCTCTTGACAATGGTGAGTCCCACATTCCAGAAATTGGTCCGAGATTTTATCACTGTGCGGGTGCCTGAAAATCCGCGAATTGAAGAGCTCGACTCCGATGTAGACTTGAGTGAGTTATGTGGAGGTCGAGAACAGAGGCTGACCACGTGGGGTGGTGTAAATCGTCGATGACCTAAGGCAAGGTTTGATCATTCCTTCGTTTATGATGGAATTTATTTTTGCTCTGTTCTCGAATTTATAGAATGGATGGTTCAAAACAGAGACTATTTCGACCTTCGAAAATATAAGAATTTGCTTGGCAAGGTTAACGGATTTGACTTAAAGGAATTGTTAACTGGTGGTATAGGAGAAATTCGTGAAATTAGTGATTTTAATGCCACGTTGGTTGGGGTCGATTTTGGAGAACAGTACAAAGTAAGGGATGAAATAGGTCAGTATTTTACTATCTATACTAGAATAGCCTCGCTGCATAGGCCTGTTATTAGGAGCTTAGGGGATGATGCGGTTGTGCAACCCTGGGTAACAGTGGTTAAATCCACTGACTTTGCCAGAGAAAGTGGCAAAGAGGTAGAGTGCTTTAATGGGTCTATGTTCCTGCTTCAAGAATTGTTGAGACGATCGCCTGTTCCAGTGATAGAGATTAGTGATAGCGAAGAGGAGACAGTACGTGCAGGGGGAGCCATTGAAGGTGAGACAGTTTCTGAGAATGCCCCTGTGATGAGTGAGACTTTGTCGGAGTTTTTGAAATCAGATTCTGAGAATGAAGATGATGAGAATATTGCTGTGGAAGGTTTAGAAGGTGCTGATGTGCCTGGTACTGGTATTCCAACACCAGTTATGAACCTGGCTGAGAGGAAGCAAACTCCTGAGGGTCCTGGTGTTGGGGTTGAAACACCACCAGAAACTAGACAGACCCGTGGACTCAAGAGGAAAAGTAAGGAGGTAGGTGTTGAAACACCACCAGAGTCTGGGGAAATACCTAACACTCAGAGGTCAAAGAAGGCCAGGGATAGTGTGGCCTCAGCTTCCAAGGGTGTTCGAAGATCGAAGCGGTGCAGAGATAAGAATATGGACACAAGTGAAGACAGTGATGAGCCGATTGGGTTGAAACTGAAGAAGTTACGTGCTGACCGACGGCAGAAACCAGTTGAGACAATGGAGTCTCATGCACCACCAGCACCTGCGGTTAGTGGAAAAATTAGCACTGAGTTTTATGATGAAGCTAGCCGAGAAAAATAGGAGTTCATCTGTGGCAGAAAAATACTGGCAGAAAGGCCAGCTGATTCCGAGAAATATAGAGATTGTGGATTCACGAATTATTTACAGTATCTCAAAGTTTTGAAAGCTGCTACATGTTTTGGTGATTATAACAAGCAGATTGTGTTTGAATTTTATTCAAATCTGAAAGAGGAGTGTGAAGATGAAGATTCCCCTTGGTTCCATAGGGTGTATGTGCGAGGGGAGGTTGTTGAGTTCTCCCCAGAGTCAGTGAATAAATGACTGAGGCGTGGCACTTCCAGGAATGATTAGTCGGTGTTCAAACACCGGATGCCAGAAAATTTTGATGAAGTGGTAGTGGAGCTTACCGGTGGAGTGGAGAGTACATAGCCAGTGACTGGTAGACAGCAGATACCTGTATCCAATCTCACCTCTAAGTATTATTGCTTGTATATGGTAGCAGTACACAATTGGATTCCTTCAGTCAATAATACAAGTGTCACCAAAGAAATTGCTACACTCCTATATAGCCTGGGAGCAAGGCACAAGGTCAATATGGGAAGACTGGTGTTTAACGATATCATGGACTGTGCTCGGAAGACTAGGAAGGAAGCATTGGTACATCCATGTGTCATCACAATGGTGCTGCAAAAAGGGGGTGCAGCTACAAGGGAGTCTGATGAATTGATTTCTACTCAAACCTTAAGGCCGACCCTCAGAACATTAAGTGGTAGAATTGTAAAGGATTTACCCTGGACACCTCCGGAAACAGCGTGCTCGGATGCTGGTGCGGCTCGGTTGAGAGCTATTAAGGCAAGAGCAGCAGTGTGTCAGGAATTGCTTGAACGCCATTAGGCTGCTGTAGTGAAGATTCAGGGGGAGTTGGCTGCATTGGAGGCTGAGCAAGGTGATTTGCTGGCTGCAACAACTCAGGATGCTGATGGTTCAGAGGATGGTGGCTCAGAGGATGCTGATGGTGTGGATGAGTCTGATGACAATATGGAATAAATGGTGTTCTTGACATATTAATGAATTCAGGGGGAGAAATTTGAATATTTGGATATTTTGAGTGGATATTTTGAGTAGTTGTTGAATGATTTAACTTGGACGGATTTTGATTGATTTTTTTTGACATGTTATTCGTTTTGTTTATGCTGTCTGTGTGCTGTTGAATTCACAAATATGCCAAGGGGGAGATTGTAAAGTCCTCTGGAGTTGGACTTAGTTGTGGCATATTGTGTGAACTTATGATGTGGTGTTTTCACACCATTGCGGTCAAGCTTTTCAGACAGCAGGTTTCTAGCCACGAATTATGGAGTACAATCATGCGATCAGATCAGAATATTGTGAAGATTAGTATGTGATTTCGTGGCAATCTATTTCTGGTAAACGAATATTCCTTGTAATAGTTAGGAATTGATTAAGTAGTTTATTTATGGTACAAGTCCTATTGATAAAGGATTGTCCATTTAAATACCAGATTAGAATTAGATCTTTCCTGAGTCTAGAAGTCTATTCTTGCTAGAGTTAGACAAGGAAAGAGTTGTGTACAAGGCAGGATTGCGAAGATGATAAAAGGAAGAAGATACAACGCAATCATAAAGTGACCAAGAATTCATCTCTACGTGAGAAGTGTTGGAGCGATCTGCCTGTGGTGTTTGGAGGAGTGTTGATTCATCCGACCAAGTTCGTAAATATCAGAAACAAGGAAGCCTTAATTCCTCGGGAGGAGGAGATCCAGGGAGACGTGTTGTTCGTGGGGGTTCAACAACGTAGGATCGGCAGTGAGGGGATCTCACGACATTCACTCATAGGTTAGCAATGGATTAGTATTCAAGTTAAGCTTCTTGTACTAAAGACTGCTTTCTAGTGGATGGTTTCTGATCTGGGCAAGGCCCCGCAGACGTAGGTGAAATTGCACCGAACTGCGTAACCAAGTTGTGTGTGCACTGCTTATTTTATTTCGTGTTTTAACACCAAACGTTAAACAACTTGGCATAAAAGTATAGATTTTAGGTGAAACAGAATTTCAGTTTGTAATGTGTATTACTAGAACAATAATTACTATTTATCATCGCCTGAATTTTGTATTTTTTTTAAGTAGTAGAGTTGTTGATGCTAATCACTGTTTGCTTTTCCATGTAACCAAGAGTTTCAATTTACTTCTTTGAAATTATTTTTTAGAATATCTGATTGCATAATTTTCAAATTCGAAAGTCTCTAATTGCAACAAAAAAAAATTAATAAGAAATCAAAGCATTTGTATTCTTAAGGCAAGTAGAGTATTTCATGCAAAATGGGGAAAATTTGAGCTGTGTGTATATAGAAATTTAAAATAGTGTGTGCGTGTTTAATTTAAATGAATTGAATAGGAATTAAATTAGACTAGACAATGCATTCGAGTTGAGGAAAGCGAGCATACTAATTTAAATAAATTAATAAATTTAGGCATACATTAGACCATGTACAATGGTGAAATGCTCTAATACCGTTCTTGTGATTTCAGTTAATTAAATATTCAATATCTCTCTTTCACATCATCAATTGAACCACGAAGAAATCACTCCATTTTTACTCTCACAATGGTTGAAACCACTTAATGGACCAATTTGATTTTCTCCATCCTACTCACTAATTCTACCTACAATATTTAATTTAAATAAATTGCCTAGCCAAAACAAATTAAAAAGAACCATATTTTTATTTTATAAACCAGAATTAAAAAGAACCATATTTTTTTTAAAAGAATGTCATTTCTATTTTTAAAACCAAAATATAATTTAGATTTTAAAAAAATAAAAATCAGATTTTTTTGAGGTTTTTGAATTTTAAAAAGAAAACAAATTATTTTTAAAAATTTGAAGATTCGGCTTTTTAAATTTTTTCGTTGGGACGCATGGCACCACATGATTGGGCCACATGTCCAAAAGAAGATTTTTTTAAAAAAAAAGGCTGGGAACATTCACGGCCACGTGGCCCAATCAGAGGCTACCACATGGCAGCATGGGAGACAAAAAAATGGTCTGCGCTGACGCGCGAGCCACAACAGCACGTGGGATTGCAGCAAAAGCAATTGAGCCCGGTTTCAGTTATGGGCATTGATGGGCGGTCTCAAATAATTGTTATTTGAGATCGCTTTGAAACCCCCACCGTGAAATTTCAAAGTTTCTGTGTGGTTTCATTCCACTCTGAAATCCCATCGCACATGCTCTTAGACTCGTTTAAAGCTAGTACTCCCTCTGTCCCATGTCAAATTGCACAGAATCTTTTCCCACTTATTAAAAACTTTTCTAACCATTAATATGTTTAAATGCTTATAATAACGGAAAATAAAAAGTTACTTTTGAGAAACTACTTGTTATGACGAATCCAACAATATTACCAATGATAATATTATTGCTTATATATCTACTCAAATATGCGGTCAAAGTTTGAAAGAGACTAGTGGAGTACCATCGCACGTGCGCAATATCATGAATTAAAATATTGAGATTAATTTTTATTTAAATTTTAAAGTTTAGTCATCTAAGAAAAATTATATAAGTTATAAAGTGAAATAATAAATTTAGTTAGAAACCATTAATATTGAATACAACAAAAATTAATCATTTTTATAATATTTCATTCATATTATTTAAAAAGTAATTATTGTGGCAAAATCTTGGGAAAGACAGTCTTTCCATAGGCTTACGGAAGGACGAAGTTTAATTGAAATAATAAAAGTAAAATGTCTTAGTTGCAATATTAAAAATTTATTATGCAAAATTTAATAGCTATAAAGATTATACCCGATTCATGCAACTTGGAAATTTTATTTTCATTTTTTCTAATTTGTACTTAACATTGGTCTTTCCATAGCTTATGGAAAGACCGTCTTTCAAGAGACGGGCTCAACAACAAGTTATGATTGATTGTATATAGTAAAGAATTAAAACCAGTAGCAAATTATACCCAAACTCTCAAGAAACACCCAAATTATATTCACAAGCATGAAGCTTGTGAATACCCTGTTGCAGGCCACTCTGCATTGTATCCACCTGAGATTGTTTCCAGAATTTTATCATCCGTGACTTTCAAATCCTCAGGAAACACTCCTTCAATCTCTGGTGGTTGAAGCCCCTATTCCTTGTTGATTTTGGTAGCAGACAACTCTATCATTTTTCCCCTCACATAAACCCTTCCAAACCAAGGGGAATTGGCTTCCAAATTTCCAACCATTAGGTTGGAGTATACCTGAACGACAACCTGTCTTTTATACTGAAGTTGAACAGTGGCCGCTCTTTTCATTCCTATTAACTCCAAAAATTTTGAAAAGCCACTCTCCATGTATGCTTCTAAATCTACTGGTCTCTCAGGGATAAATTTTCTCTCAGCAAAGACTTCTCCCATTTCTTCACCTTTTACATCAAAGTAAGAAAATGAAAGTGCATCACTTACTGGGAGTGGAGGAAGTACTTTCTGCTTGGTGTGTTCCTGTCTCTTCTTGGTTCTTTTTGTTTGTGGTGGTACCTCTGCATCGGTAGTCTTCTTCTCCCCCTTGGTTGACTAAAAAACTCCTCCAGTACTTCATCACTTAAATAGTGCAACTCAGGATGTTCCTGTGTTGGAACATACTGATTCTCCCCTGCTCCTCCAGTTTCAGCAGTCTGTGTTTCCATATTCAGATCATCTCCTGTTACTGATTCTTCACTATGATCTCCTTCTTTGTCATCATATGCATCACCAGATATATTAACCCGGTCTTCTCCTCCCATATCAGCATCAATATTTATCTCTTCAGTGCTTTCATCCTTAACCTGCTGTGTTGGAACATATGCACTATGTTCCTCTTCCTCACTATTCGAGAGGTCAATCACTATTGGTTTCCTTAGTTCCTCTATTCTATGTGCATCATTTGAATCAAAGAATCCAACATGCAGTCTATTTGTATACTTTATAACCTCCCTTCGTGCAGCTTCTTCATCACTAATCTCCCTAAAAAACACATAACTTGGATAGGGCATACGACAATACAAATGAAATTTGTCCTTTCCTCTGTACTCCCCATACTTTTCTCTTAGAAATTTAACCTTCCAGTTTTCAATACTTCACATATCTCCAATATCACCAGTCACTAATTCTTTAACCTTAACTGACAAGTATTCCCCTTCTATACTTTTGATTTTGGTTAGGTCAAATGACACTCTATTGGCCTCTAACCATTCAAATAATTCATCTATGCTTTTGAACTCATTCCCATAAGTTTTAAAGTAGGGGGATCAGGACCACTTACTTTCCCATACGGACCCTTTCTTTTGGCGTTGGTGTGTTCCTCTTGACCGACGCTATTGCTGCCTGAACCACAGGGGTCTTCCTTTTCTTCATCACCATCTGTTACCTCTTCCTCAACATTCTCTTTACACTGATCGTTATTTTCTTTGGGAAGGACTTTGGCTTCGATTATTTCAGTCATCGGTTCATCCCCCATGACCTCGGAAGGTTGAGAGCTTCTGGGAATTTCTTCTTCTAGTATGGGAGAGCTAGGGCTGGAAGCCATTCTTTTACAGAGATTCGATGAGTAGAGAGATCGGGAAGTAGTTTGACAAGAAGATTAGGGAGAGGAATCAGGATGAACGTGAAAGTGGCCAAGAAGAGGGGGATATGGAAGGATTTGGACAACTTGGAAACTAACACCAACTCTTCACATTACTTCCTCGTTTTCCACGTAAACCTTTTTCCTTTTCCAAGATTTGCAATGATTCTTTCTTGTCAACTCAAGACTACCAACTTTCAACTTCTAACATACCATAACTTCCAACTTCTATTTTTAAACCTTTTCTTCTTTTCAATTTTTTTGTTTTTTTCTGAATTTTTTTCGACAGAAAATAATAAACAAAATAAAATATTTACACTGAACTACAGGCAAGGAATACCTCAAATTTGACAAACACCTAAGTGTTGTCTGAGACTTTCAAAAGTAGTAGTGTCCAACGGCATTGTAAAGATATTAGCGAATTACTCGCGTGTTGGAACATAGACTACCTCCACTTCCTTCCTTTCAAGAAGATCTCTAATAAAGTGATGCCTTATGTCAATATGTTTGGTTCTCGAGTGTTGGACTGGATTTTTCGAGATATCAATAGCACTTGTATTGTCACATAAAATCTTTGAATTCCATAGTCTTTCAACATTTGTTTCATCTATAATAATTGTGCACAACAGCTTCCTGCTGCAAGATACTCAGCTTATGTAGTAGACAAATAGATCGAATTCTATTTCTTACTATACCAAGACACAAAGTTTGTACCAATAAAGAAACATCCACCTGTGGTGCTTTTTTGATCATCAGCATTACTAGCCCAATCAGAATCACAGTACTCAATCAACTCAGAATCTTGATTCTTAGAATACCAGATACCATACTTAGAAGTCCCACTTACATATCAAATAACTCGTTTAACTGCGGTGAGATGAGACTCCTTTGGATCAGCCTGAAAGCTTGCACATATCCCAACGCTGAAACATGTATCTGGTCTACTAGCTGTTAAATACAATAAACTTCCAATCATGCCTCTGTATAATTTCTGTTCAACTGCGACTCCTTTCTCATCCTTTACAAGTTTGTCAGACACACCCATAGGAGTTCGAACTACTCAAGCATTGCTCAGACCAAACGTCTTAACTAAATTAGAGCATACTTACTCTGATTTATGAACAAACCATTCCTTCATTGCTTGACTTGTAGTCCCAGAAAGTATGTGAGCTCTCCGACCATGCTCATTTCAAATTCGGCTTGCATGATGGTGACAAAATCCTATACCATTTTAGATGAAGTGGATCCGAATACTATATCATCAACATAAATTTGAGCAATTAGAAATTTCGATGCCTTTTCTAGCCCAAATAAAGTGCGATCTACTCCCCCTCGACGATAACCTTTCTGAAGAAGAAAGTTAGTAAGTCGTTCATACCATGCCCTGGGTGCTTGCTTTAGACCGTATAAAGCCTTCTTGAGACGATACACATGTTGTGGATAATGAGGGTCCTCAAAGACTTTAGGTTGTTCAACATAGACCTCTTCATTCACCACTCCATTTAGGAACGCACTCTTGATATCCATTTGATACAACATAAAGTTCATAGAGTAGGCAATAGCAAGTAATATTCAAATTGTCTTTAACCTGGCAACTAGTGCGAATGTCTCATCAAAGTCGACCCCCTTCCACTTGTGTATATCCTTGAGCTACGAGTCTGTCCTTATTTCGAGTAACTAGGCCATCAACATCAGACTTATTCTTGAAGATTCACTTCGTGCCAATGAAATTAATGCCTTTGGGACGAGGAGTAAGATACCATACGTCATTACGTGCAAACTGACCTAGTTCTTCTTGCATAGCAGCAATCCAATACTCATCCAACAAGGATTCTTTGTAGTTCTTAGGTTCAATGAGAGAGAAAAAGCAATGCAATCCAGCTAGCCTTCTGTAATCCACTCGAGGAACCGATCGAGTACTCTTTATGATTGATTCAGGTTGATCCTGTGTTGGAACATAGGGTTTGGTAGTGGGGATGATGTTCCAACATGCTCAGCTTTGACAGGTTCAGCACCAATCTGCTCAGATGTTCCTGCATGTTGACGGGGTTCAGCTTTAACTAATGGATCTGCCTTGTCAGGTTGACGAGTCTATGTTGGAAAATAAGTGTTACCAGGTTCTTCTTCTACAACATCTAACTTTTGTCCTTCTTCTGAATCATCCACAATAACATTTATAGACTCTATGAGAGTGTTGGTTCAATGATTATAAACTCTATAAGCATGGCTATTGACAGAATACCTAAGAAAAATTCCAGTATCATTGCGATTGTCGAATTTTGCCAACTGCTCTCTATCTTTAAGAATGTAGCAATTGCTTCCGAACACATGGAAATATGAGACATTAGGTTTCCTACCCTTCCAAATCTCGTAGGATGTTTTGCTGATGAATGACCACGGATATCTCGATTAATTGTATAACAAGCTGTGTTAATAGCTTCTGCCCACCATTTCTTGTGAATTTCTTTCTCAGCTAACATAACTCGAGCCATCTCCTACAAGGTTCCATTTTTCCGTTCTACAATACCATTCTACTGAGGGGTGATAGGTGCCAAAAATTCATGTTGAATTCCGAGCTTGTCACAAAAATCACTGAATTGAGAATTCTCATACTTTCTACCATGATCACTACGAATTCGAACAATCTTTCCAACTGGACTTCCCTTTTCAATTTGTAACTTTATTACCAGACTTCTAAATACTCCCAACGTATCAGATTTAACTTTTAAAAAGGCTACCCATGTAAATCTGGAGAAATCATCAACACATACAAAGATATATTTCTTTCCACCTATACTAGGTGTATTGATTGGCCCCATAAAATTCATATGCAATAATTCCATATTTCTAGAGGTGGTTATAAATTGAGCTGAAGAATGGGGAGATCGATTTTGTTTACCTTGTTGATATGGTCCACACACAATTCCATCCTTGCTGGTTAAGATAAGCAAACCTCGTACAACTTTTGCATTTGCAATTTTCACAAATGTTTTGTAATTGATGTGATCGAGCTTCCTGTGCCACAGAACTCCTTCATCCTGCTTCGAGATCATACATCGTACTTCCTGTTCCAACAGATAGCAGTTACCTTATTATCTTATGCCTGAAAGAACCTTGGTTTCTCTGTGTCTCACAACACATTTGTCTTACTAAAATTCCACCATCATATTGTCATCACACAACTGACTTATGCTCAACAGATTTGCCTTTAGATCTTCAACAAACAGCACACTAGTGAATACTGGAAAACCTTAAATCTTTAATTCACCTTTTCCAATCACCCTATTTTTCTTTCCATCACCGAAAGTCACATACCCGCCATCGCATGGTGTGATATTTGTGAGAAATTCTTGGGTGCCAGTCATGTGGCAAGAACAACCACTATAAAAGAACCACGAATCTCTGTAATATGATATAAGCGAAGTATGTACAACCAGACATATTCCAGAACGTTTGACAACCTATACCTTTCTGACCAATTTTGTTTTTTGGACTTCGCCTATGTTGGAACATACCAAGAGTTGTCCTAACATTTGGTCTCTGATCAGTTTCCTACATTGTTCCTCTGAATGACCTTGATATAAGCAGTAGCTGCAGATGAGCGGTTTCCTTTGGTGAAGCTTGCCAAACTTCCATTTTTCCTCTCGATTCTTGGTTTTTAGGGTTACTGGATTCTTAAGCATGTCGGGTGCATCAGCCTTGTGTGGGTTGTAATACCCAATACCGTGTCGATCACCAAAGTTCCTTCCCATGTCCAAAATATCATCAAGCTTTGCTTTTCCAGAGTTTAGCTTAGAAATTGCTGCTTCATAAGTCTCAGCTCTCTTAATTGCTAATATCAGCTTCCCATTTATTTCTTCATTCTCCTTTGCAAGTTCAGCAACTTTCACACGCAATTCTCTTTCTATTTCCATCAACTTCATTTTTTCTTCTTTCAGCTCTTAGTTTGTGTCAACTACTTGAAGCCACATAGCGTACATCTATTCCTACTTGTTGCAGATTTCGTCATCACTTACAGAAATTCCATCATCTTCATCACTAGGTGCTTCATACGGATCTATGTTGGAACATACAGCTTCGACTTTGTCCAGTGTGTTGGAACATCCATCATGAATTTTGCTCCACATGCCACATAGTTGCTTGTAAGTTCCTTTTCATCTTTCTCAACTTCTTCATCTTCACTCCATGAGGTGACATATGATTTTCCCTGTTTCTTCCGGGTATTTGCACATTCAGCCTGAATATGACCATATCCTTCACATTCTCTGCATTGAATTCGTCCAGGCTATTTTGGTTCACTACTTTGATTTTTGAAGAACTGTTGATTTCCTTGCTCAAACCTCATTCCACGATTATCTCTAGAATCCTGTGGCCTTGGTATATTTCCACCAAACCTCTCCTGAGATTTCTTGTTAACTACCTTCTTCAGCATCCTTGAGATGTTCTTCGTGATAAGTGCAAGTTTTTCAAATTCATCATCACTGTCAGACTCATGATTGTCCTTTGATGAAGATGTTTTGAATGCCAATTCTTTAGGGACTCTTTTTGTAGCTTATTGGAACGTTATCTCATATGTCTGTAATGATCCCATTAGTTCATCTAGACTCATGGTGGCTACATCTCTTTCTTCTTCTATTGACGCAACCTTCTTTGCAAATCTCTTAGGAAGTGATTAAGGTCTTTTCACCAACTTCGTTTCTTTGTAAACCTTTCCAAGTTGATATTCCATGTTGAACATGTCCCTGAGTTTTCCATTGAATATAGCAATAGTGTTATCCTCCTCCATATTGAGTTCCTCGAACTTTGTAGAAAACATCTATAGTTTAGACTCATGAACTCAACTAGTTCCGTCATGAACAGTTTGTAGAATATCCCATGCTTTCTTGGCTTGATGACATGTAAAGATGAGTTTGAACTGGTTTTCATCAACTGCAGTGAAGATTGCATTCAGTGCCTTTGAATTCACGAGATATGCCTTGAGGTCACCAGGAGTCTAACTAGCTTTTTCTTTGAGTTTCTACTCCCTTTGACTTGACTCTCCTTCTGTCGCCTTAGAGCTTGTATCTTCCGTAGGGTGATTCCACTCATTCTCAACATAGAACCACGCAAGTTCATCCAGTGAGTTGATGAAAACTCTCATGCACGCCTTCCAGTAGTTGTAGTTATTGCCTTCTAGCAGAGGTGACCAAGACACTGAAGCTCCTTCTTTAGTTGCCATGGTAAAACTGGATCACACTTACCTTGACACAACCAAGAGAATAATAAGTGACCAAGCTCTGATACCAAATGAAAATTGGTTTTACCAAAATTTTCGAATCCTTATTAGTATGTTCCAACATAACCTATCTAACCAAGTATGCAATAAATTAAAGCATCAATAACAGAAGACTTGGTTACGCAGTTCGGTGAAATCCACCTACATCTGTGGGGCCTGGCCCAGTTCGGTGAAATCCACCTGCATCTGCGGGGCTTGGCTCAGTTCATAATGAATCAACTAATTAGAAAGATACAGTACAAAGTACATCATACAAAATACTTATCTTTACTAACTATGACGTGTGAAATCTACAAGCTCTCCTTGCTACCGATCTGCCTTGATCAGACTCCCTCTGACCTCGAAACTCATCGACGCTGGATCTCCTCCTCCTGAGGAATTAAGGTATATGATTCTGAACTTTGAACAGCATGTCAAGTATGTTAGAACTACCATGGCACGTGGCAGGGGCGAAACTACCATGGTGCGTGGTAGGGCTCCAGCCCTACCTGAGATTCCGGCGCCATGGTAGTAGTAGTGATAAGCGGCTAAGGAGCTTCCTGGGCGCGTACGCATTTTTCTGGCATAAAAATGTTTTTCTGGTGTAATATGCCGGGGAAGAAGGCCGGAGGTGCCTTCTTTTTTTTGGCCATAAAACACCAAAAAGATGTCGTTTTGATTAGTGAATAAGAAAAAAAAAGAAATCGGAATTGGGCTTTGTTATTGGGCCAAAATCCAAAAAAGGATGGCACAAATAACAAAACCTAGTATCAAATATTGGAAATGAGAAAGTTGTTTCTATTTTCTTCAAGCATTGAACGTGGAGTGGAGGAGCAGCTCACTGCCGCCAGCACCTCAGCTCCACGCCGCCCGTCGCTGTCACTGCTGCCGCCGCCGCCCGTCATCCCGCCACCGCTAGACGCCACTTCGCCACCATCCGTCCGTCCAGCCCTCAACTTTCCTCTTCATCTAGTCTCTTCTTTTTGTTTATAACTTCAAAGAGGTAATTTAATTTTAGGGTTTATTGTTTACTCATTTTTTTCCTTAAAAAATTTAATTTATATGAATATTATTTTTAGATTGGATGTAGAATTGAAGTTATATTGTTGTATCAATTGAATTGCACATGTATAATTATAAATTATAATTGTTTGATTTATTATTTATGTGAAATTGGCAAGTTATGGAATTAGGGATATTTGTTAAATTGAATTTAGATGAATATGATTTTATAAATTATTTGTTATTATAATTTATTATTGTTTCATAATGCTTTTGAATTTTATAAGAATGAATTCAATTTACATATTTTCCTTATTTGATATTTAATAGGTTATGGACAAAATTTTAATTCGAAGTAGAGGATTTCCATCTTCTAAGAGATCGAATGAACCTAATGAACAAAGGCACAATTAAGAGGGAGAGGGTAGTAGTAGAAAAAAAATATCGCGTATAATTCAATCGGAATGATGTTATAAGTGATCCCGGGCTACGTAAACCTATTGAAGAGATTGATGTTTCTATTAGAGATGAAGTGCTTAGAGAATATATATTAAGAGTTCCTTGCCAACCTAAGAATCATACTTTTCCCAAGACATTGTTCAATGTTGAATTTAGAAGTTTTCAAAAGTGTTGATTTGATGAATTTGATTGGTTGGAGTATAGTGTTTCAAAGGATGCTGCCGTCTGTTTTCCTTGCTATCTTTTTAAGAATTCAGCAAAGGAGACGACATATACTGTGGATGGGATGAAAAATTGGAAGAATGCCCTTAAATTATTTAGGAAACATACTACGAATGTGGATGGAAGTCATCATGGTGCAGTAATCAAATTGAGAAATTTTAGCCTTCAAAAGCAAAGTATCTTACATTGTTTCGAAACTCATGTTACTGAATCAGAGAAGGTATACCACACACGTTTGACTGCGGTTTTAGATGTGACAAGATACTTGTTAAAACAAGGTTTGGCTTTTCGTGGTCATGATGAGGGTTGGGTAATTATCTTGAACTGGTTGACTGGTATTGTAAGAGAAGTGAAGATGTTGCTAAGGTAACGAATGAAAATGCTCCCAAAAATTGCAATTTGACATCCCCCAAAGTTCAGAAACAGCTCTCAAGTGCTTGTGCTGGTGAGGTAACTGATGCTATTGTTAATGACATTGGAGATAGTGTATTTTCTATTCTTGTTGATGAGGCTAGAGATGCATCTAGGAAAGAGCAAATGGGGGTTGTTTTGAGATATGTTAACAAGCAAGGATGCATTGTTGAGCATTTTCTTGCTCTTGTGCATGTATCCAATACTAAAGCTATTACTTTGATGGAGGCTCTTAAGAAACTGTTTGTAGATAAGAAATTGTCCTTGTCAAAGTTGAGAGGTCAAGGATATGATGGGGCTTCAAATATGCGAGATGAGTTTAATGGATTGCAAGCTTTGATATTGAAAGAAAACTCTTCTGCAAGGTATATTCATTGCTTCTCTCACCAAATTCAATTGGTTATTATTTCTGTTGCATATAGCACTCTATCTGTAGGTGAATTTTTCGGGTATCTTGTTAAAACTGTGAATCTAGTTGGAGGTTCATATGTTAGAAAAGAGATGCTTGTGCAATTAGAACATGCTAGACTTGTAGAGGCATTGGAGAGTGGGGAGAATGTTAGTGGAAGAGGTAAAAATCAGGAAATGAGTTTAAAGACGGCCTGGTTATACCCGTTGGGGATCACATTACACTACTATTCTTCGTTTTGAGGCTATGTGGTCTTCTATTATTCAAGTGCTTCGTAATATCTGTGAGCATAGCAATTTAGATGAAAATGCCTCTACAACAAAGGGTTTGATTGATAGAATGGAGAGCTATGAATTTGTATTTTGTATGTTTTTTATGAAGCATTTGTGGGGAGCTACAAGTCAATTGTCCCTTGCCTTGCAACAAAGAGATTAAAATTTTTCGATGGCTGTGCGAATGATGAATAGAATGAAGGCTGAATTACAAGAATTCAAAGATGGTGGTTTTGATAAATTATTGAATGGAGTCAACACATTTTGTGTGAAGCATGAGATCACATTAGATGTGATGGAAACACAGCGGAAAATTCGTCACCGTTCTAGGCGACGTGGAGAAATGTTGACCAATCATGATTTCTAACATGTTGATATTTTTCTTCAGGTACTATTTTCATATTTTATATTTACATACTTTCATTTATTTTATTTATATTATTTTATATGTATTTTTTATCTTATTATCTTATTTTTTATTATTTCAATATTAGACCGTTGACAGGATGATTCTAGAAATGAATCATCGATTTTCCGAAGCAAGCTCAGAGTTACTCACTTGTATCGCATGCCTTGATCCGAGAGAGATTTTCCACGATTGATGTTGGTAAGTTGCTTCGCCTTGCTGAACTTTATCCGAATGACTTCACCCTAATTGAGCATGTTGAACTTGAGCAACAACTTAATTACTTCCTTAATGATGTGAGAGATGATAATGCCTATTCAGACATCTATGATCTTAAAAGTGTTGCTCAACATATGGTTCGATCACGTAGCAATGTAATCTACCCATTGGTATATCGTCTTATTGAATTAGCATTAGTTCTACCAGTTGCAACAGCTTCAGTTGAGCGAGTTTTTTCTGCCATGAAGAATATCTAGACCGATCTTCGTAATAGAATGGGAGATGAATGGCTGAATGATGTTATAACAGTGTATATTGAGAAAGATATTTTTGTTAAGATCGAGAATGAATCGATTATTCAACGTTATCAAGGCATGGAGTCACGTAGGTATTTGTTGCCCCCACTTGTTCCTAGTTCTACTTCTAGTAATTGGAGCATTAGAAAGTAGTTATTTTAGCAGTTTAGTGAACTTGTGAAAACCTTATTGTATCGTACTTGATTTATTAAATTATGTACTATTTTAAATTATTTTCGAGTTAATTTTTTAAAATTTAAATTTGAGTAGTATTATCCAGCCCCACCTAGAAAAAATTCCTAGTTCCGCCACTGCTACGTGGCATTGAAAGAAGCCTCGGAACTTGATAAGAGCGAATGCAATGGGAGTTTCTTAAATTTTAAAAATTGCTCCAGAAATAAAAAACACCTACAGTGATAGTTTATAGGGTGGTTTCTTAACAAGAAACTGCCCCATAGTTGCTATGGAGGGAACCAGTCTGGAAATTGGTTGTGCGCAGACACGCACATCACTTTTTTTGTCCCAAATGGGACACATGACAGTCATGCATTGGCCCACGTGTCCCACTCAATGTTATCCTCTTTTGTTTGTAAAATGAAGGGACACGTGGCACCCTTTGATTGGGCTATGTGTCCCAACATTTTTAAAATTTTTTTTAAATCGGAAATTTTTAAATTTGTAAAATTTATCTAAAAATTTGTAAATTAACTTATAAATCCATAATTTTGTTTATAAATCTGGAAAAAAATTATAAATATTGGTTAATTTTTTTAAAAGTATAAATTAAATTTTAAAATGAAAATGTATTATTAAATTTCACGTTTAACATATATTGGTGGATTAATTTATTTAAATTAAATGTAAAAAATTAGTGAGTAGGATAGAGAAAATTAAATGAGGTTCATGAATAGTAAAGAGTGGTTTATTACCATTGTGGAAGAAAAAAGGGTGACTTCTTAAGTGATTTCTTAAGTTTAGGTTGAAGAGACAGAATGAAAGAAATAATTTATTTAATTGGTAAGAAACCAGTGGCGGTTTCTACAACTGCACTTGGTCTAATGTATGTGGCACACTCTTCTTAGGGTATTATATAAAAGAAATCATGCCAATTGCATGGTTGACATAAACCGTCGTCAGGGGTAGAAGGGTAAATTCCCATGCACAAGTTGACGCACATGGTTCCCTAACCATGTAGGTGCTGTCAAGTGGCTGCCCAAAATGACATCGTTTTGGGCATTTTTCAAAAAAACGGTTGCCTAACCATGTGCGTCTACAGATGCTGACAAGTGGCTGCCCAAAATGACGTCATTTTGGGCATTTAAAAAAATGGATGCCTAACCATGTGCGTCTTCATGTGCTATCAAGTGGTTGCCCAAAACGACGTGGTTTTAGGCATTTTCAAAAAAATGTCTGCCTAACCATGTGTGTCTACGGGTGCTGTCAAGTGGCTGCCCAAAACGACATCGTTTTGGGCATTTTAAAAAAATAATAATATACCATTGGACGATTCGAGAGGTGAAGGTTCCAGTCGAGGTTCGAGAGGCAGTGGGTTTGAGTGGTATGGGTTCGAGAGGTGAAGGTTCCATTGGACAATTCGAGAGATGAAGGTTAGGGGTTGTATTGGAGGGGTTCAAGTGGTGACTATTCGAGAGGTGAAGATTCAGGTGGAGAGGGTTCAAGTGGAGGGGTTTCATTAGAGGGGTTCGAGAGGTACCGACCCGATAGGTGAAGGTTGAGGTACAGAGAGTTCAAGTGGAGTCCAGTGGAGGGGTTTGAGAGGTGCTAATTCGAGAGGTGAAGGTTCAGGTGGAGAGGGTTCCAGTGGAGAGGTTCGAGAGTTACTGATTTCATAGGTGAAGGTTCAGGTGGAGATGGTCCAAGTGAAGGGGTTCCATTGGAGGGGTTTGAGAGGTACACATTCGAGAGGTGAAGGTTACAGTAGAGGTTCGAGAGGTATAAGTTCGAGAGGTATGAATTCGAGTGGTGAAGGTTCCATTGGAGGTTTGACATGTGAAGGTTACAGTAGAGGTTCGAGAGGTGAAGGTTGATATGAATCCCCTTGCGAAGAATATGGATTGCAGAATTAAGATCGTTGAAAAAATAAGGGAACTCGCAAACCCTTCAATGCCGCACAAAATTCAAGGTCTAGCTCTCGGGGCACACTCAATTTTGACTCGCTCTCTAACTAGCCCTCAGGATCATATTACAAGGTTTATTGATACTTAACTAGCCCTCGGGGTTAACCAACAATAGAATAGCTAGCAAGTAAAGAGTATGAACTCAAAAGGTTGTATGTTTGATTGATGAAAAGTGTTAAAATTTGTCCACAAGGCCTCCCTTTTTATAGGGTTACAATCTTGCCTCAAACCCTAATCACAAATGGAAACTGAATCGAATTATGGCAGCTTTAAGAAGCTAAAACCATATCTAACTAAAATACCTAAAATAAATGATAATCTAAGGTAATCTGTTTGAATTCTTCAAGAAGTAACCTTGAAGAATATTACCTTATCTAATCTTACCAAATCTAATTCTAATCTGAATATACTAAACTTTAATGGACTGTAATTTCAAAATTCAGCTCTTCAAAGCCCACATGACCGAGCTATTAGTCCAATAAACCTAAAATGAAATAATTTTCCAATATTTTACTGTGATCACACTACCTCATTAAAAACCCAATGGGAAAAAAGTATAGTGTTCTTCATGATGTCTTCAGTTCCTCGACAATCTTGAATAATGAATCCAAGATGTCGATGGTGACTCCTTCTTCAATTCTTCATCATATAGGAGATCAATAAAAGCATTTAAAGAAGCATCCCTAAGCATAGTCCTTGACCTAGTCATAGGTCCCGCCATGTCACTTAGAGGATCTCGAACATATCCTTTAAATGTTTGATCTTGTTGTGAAATGTCTTCATTTACGGTGGTAGTCGTCTTGGCATCTCCATCATTCCCCCTGTGGTCAAAAGGTTTCGCCCTCAAAACTGAATTGTCTTTAAATATAAATGGAGATAAATCAGTAACATTGAAGGTTGCACTAACACCATAATGATCTGGTAACTCAATTTTGAGCATTTGGAAACCTCTCTTTCTGCAGATGAACCCAAACATAATCTCCCACGTTGAACTTCATCAACTTGCGGTTTTGATTAGCTTTATCAGCATTCTGTGCATTGGTCCGTTCAATTTTCATGCGCACCTTCTCATGGATTTTCTTCACAAAATCTGCTTTCTTTTCTCCATCAAGGTTTTCAACCTACTTAAAATTCAAAGGAAGTAGATCAAGAGGTGTAATAGGTAGAAAACCATAAACAATTTCAAATGGAGATAAAGAAGTAGTAGAATGAATAGTGCGATTGTAAGCAAACTCTGCAATCGGAATGCATTTTTCCTAATTATTTAAGTTTTTCTGAACTAGTGCACGCAAGAGAGTCCCTAGGGTTCGATTGGTCACTTCTGTTTGTCCATTAGTTTGAGGATGATTGGCAGTTGAAAACAGCAACTTTGTCCCTAACTTGCGCCCGAAGGTATTCCAAAAGTAGGATAAAAATTTAACATCGCGATCAGAGACTATAGACGTAGGAATTTCATGTAACCGAACTACTTCCTTCAAAAATAGATCCAAAACATGCTTTGCTTCATCTGTCTTTCTACAAGGAATAAAATGTGCCATTTTTGAAAATATATCCACTACCAAAAAGATAGAATCATTACCTGACTGAGATCGTGGCAAACGTAGGACAAAATCCATGGAAATATCAACCCAAGGATGTGTAGGAACATGTAATGGAGTATAAAAACCATGAAGTTTTAGACTTAGCCTTCAAGCAATCAAGACAATTCCTACAAACCCTGTCAATAGCAAGTGCCATTTTCAGCCAATAGAAGTGTTCTCGCGACAAATTATAAGTTTTAAATGCACCAAAATGTACTATTAAACCACCTGAATGAGCTTCTCTAATAAGTAATTCACGCATAGAGTATTGAGGAATACATAACCTATTATTCATAAAAAAGAAACCATCATGCTGAAAAAACTTCTCATAAGCACCATTTTTGCATGCAGCATAAATATATGAAAAATTAGAATCAGTCGCATATAAATCCCGCATGAATGAAAACCCTAACATAATGCATTCCAATTTTGTAAGTAAAACATGTCTACGACTCAAAGCATCAGCAACAACATTTTCTTTACCCTTTTTGTAACACAACACATAAGGAAAAGATTCAATGAAACTAGAACACTTAGCATGATGCTTATTCAACTTCATCTGACTCTTCAAGTATTTCAAAGATTCATGATCACTATGAATGAAAAATTCTTTATGCAATAAATAATGTTGCTAAGTTTCTAATGCACGCACAATTGCATAAAATTCTTTATCATACACAGGATAGTTTAGAGCACTGCCCTTTAACTTTTCACTGAAGTAAGCTATAGGCCGATTCTCTTGCATCAAAACAGCACCAACAAAACTGGAAGCATTACAATTAATCTCAAAAGTACCATTAAAATCGGGTAAAGCAAGAACGGGAGCATTATATAATCGTACTTTCAATTCATTAAATGCATTCTCTTGACTCTTATTCCAAAAAAATTTCACATCCTTTTAAACTAGTTCATTTAGAGGTGCAGTAATAGATGAGAAATCTCGCACAAAACGTCTATAAAAACTAGCTAAACCATGAAAAGAACGTACCTGGTTGGCATTAGTAGGTCTCGGCCAGGTCTTAATGGCCTAAATTTTGGTTTCGTCAAATTTTATGCCCTCCTTAGAGACCACAAAACTAAGAAACACCACTTCTGAAGCGCAAAATGTGCACTTCTTTATGTTCACATACAAACAAGACTCGCGGAGTGCAACAAGAACCATTTTAACATGCTCAATATGTTCATCAGTCGACTTAGAATAAATCAATATATCATCAAAATAGACCACAACAAACTGACCAATAAACTTTCTTAAGACATGATTCATCAACCGCATAAAAGTACTAGGTGCATTAGTTAAACCAAAAGGCATAACAATACAACCCAAACTTAGTCTTAAATGCAGTTTTCCATTCATCTCCCTTATTAATTCGAATATGATGATAACCCCGAGTCAAATCAATTTTAGTATAAATCACCGATCCATGAAAATCTTTAAGCATATCATCTAACCTAGGGATATGATGGCGATACTTAATGGTAATCTTGTTAATAGCATGACAATCAATGCACATACGCCAAGTTTTATCTTTCTTAGGAACTAAAATGACAGGCATGCCACAAGGAGATAGGGATTCTCGCACATACCCTTTTTGAAGTAACTCCTCGACTTGTCGTTGTAGTTTCTTTGTCTCCTCAGGGTTTGCTTTATACGCCAAGCGATTTCAGATAACCAAACCCGGAATCAAGTCAATCTCATATTCAATACCTCGCAAAGGTGGTAAACTCGCAGGTAAGGCTTCCAGAAATACATCCTCAAATTCCTGTAACATCTGAGCAAACCATGGAGGAACATTCATAGGAATATCATCACTAGCAAAGTAGCTCTCTTTAAAATGCATGATAAGCACATAAGAATTATTATCAAAAGCACGATTCACATCCCTAATTGATGCATAAAACAATATACCAGAATCATTAGGAAGTTTATGTCTCATCATGTAAATTGATGGCAAATGACTAAGATGTGAAGATAGGATTTTACCCGACTTATCAGAATTATTCGTAAACTTACCCGGCTTACCTAGGACGGCCTCCCTTGATACTTGGTCGAAATTATCAAGGTTTTTTGCCTCCATGTTTCACCTTGTGGCCGATCTCCTTCAAGCCCTTTCCAGGGTTTTGGTCGGCCATTTGCACATCAGTCGCAAACTTCTCTTTATCGATTCTCATGCTCCCCTGTGCCTCTAAAACTTCCACTGGAGATAATGGAACCAAAGTATACCTTGTTCTATCATTAATCACAGTAATTTTGTTAGTGTAAACATCATGCATGGATTTACAATCAAACTGCCAAGGTCTCCCTAACAAAATATGACTAGCTTCCATAGGTATAACATCACATAAGATAGAATCATGGTATTTTCCAATCTTAAAGTTAATCATGCATTGTTTGTTAACCCTAATTTCACCACTACCATTTAACCAAATAAGTTTATATGGTGATGGATGAGTAGTCACAGGCAAAGACAATGATTTAACAAGAAGATTGGACACAGTATTAGCACAAGAACCACCATCAATAATCAGTAAAAAAATTTTATCTTTCACAAGGAAACGAGTATGAAAAATGTTAATCCTTTCTACTTATGTTTCAGCCATTTGAGAGTTTAGAACTCTTAATGACACGAAGTTACCTTGTGTTTCTGGACCCTGTTCACCATGATTATTTATAATGATCTCTTCATCTACCTGTTCTTCACCACTTTCACACAATGGTGGCATATCAGCATATTCATCTTCTTCATCTCCTTCCTTAAGTGTGGTTTGCACTCGTGCATGAGGACAGTTATTGTGAACATGTCCTCTTTCTTTACAATAAAGACAAGTAGGAGAGTTAGCAGAAACCGAATTTGATGCAGAAGTAGTAGACTTACTTGTAATTTTTAAAACCTGTTGGGTTAGTGGTGCCACCCTCCTCTCAGTAGGATTATAAGTTGCATTTGAATAAGTCTGAATTGATCCTCTTCCTCCCTTGGACGTGCCCCTACTGCGGCTATAACTAGGGTTTCCGGAGTCAAACCCTGGTCGTTGACTTGGATAACTGGGATGTGGCCTCCTTGGTCGCAGGGTACTCGCTACTAACCTTGCTTTCACCAATAAATTGCTCATAGATATGTGATGTTGAAGCTTGACTGGTGTTTGAAGGTTTTCACGCAAGCCTTCAATGAAACGATTTTTGATGAATGCGTCATCTTCTTTCATTCCAACCCTCCTCATGGTCAACTCAAGATCTTGCCAGTATTCATCAACTGTGGAATTTTCATGCTTCATGTTGGACAAATAAGAATATTTTTCCTTCAAGTAAGTAGGCAGAACATGATATTCGCAAAGCTCGGATCTCAATCTCTCCCATCTGGAGATAGGTTTCTTTCTGGCAAGATATTGCGACTCCTTTTTATTTTTCCACCACTCAGCCCCATAATGAGTGAAAGAATACTGTGCCACTTTGACTTTCTCCTTCTCCCGATAATTGTTGAGATCAAACAGACTCTCAATCTGTCGCTCCCAATCAAGATACTTCACTGGATTGTGTTGACCATCAGATCGAGGGATGTCATATTTTAAACCCTTAATATCTTAAGCTTCATCAGAACCCAAATCAGATCCTGCATTAATGTTCACTCTCATTTGGTAATGAGGTTTACTGGGGTGATGCCTTCTAGAAAACCCTCGGTGTGATCACCTTTCCGAACCATCACCAGAATAATCATCTGAAATTCCAGAACCATTGAATTGACGAACATATTTCCTAGTTTCTTCCCTCTTGACCGATGATGTAGGTGTAGGAGGTGCCATGCTATCAACTTTTCTCGCCAACCTTTGCACTTCACTCATAAGTGCATTTATTGCGACAGCAAACCGATCAGGATCATTGGCTTCATTTGGATTAATTTGATGTCGCTCCCAACTATCTGGAGCCTCTTCACGTGGATGACTACCATGCCTGCAATTAGAAGTGTTCGTTAATGGAAAATTGTTAGGATTGCTAACAAAAGGCGGGACGAATGTATGTTCGTCCCCCATCTTCGCTAAACAGCTAAGAAAATCAAACAGTTAGTTAAAAAAAATTGCCCCCCTTCCCTTTGTTTAGTAAGGTCACTCACCAAGTGTATAAAACTCAGAAGGCAAAGGCTAATGCTAGGGAAACTGATCAATTCACCGCAATTCAGAGCAAACTATTGAGATGAGTACTGCAAAAATCATTTCGAAATTTAAAAATATAACTCAAAATTTGGCTCTACGATCTAGAATTCCAAATTCTACAAAGAATAATAAACAAAAAACAATTTGAATGGCACGAATCGGAGCTGTATTGAATGAATTATGACCAAAACAAGATTGCTTTATATAGGCAACAAATAGGTTCCGAAAATTTAAGAAACTTTTCCGAAAACAAATTGGAATAGGAACTTAAATCAAAATCCATTGTGGAAAAGGATTTTAATGAATTACTTGTCCCCCAAGTAAAAAATTCAGATCAAAACCCCCCTCTCAATTGGTCTTTATTTTTTCTCTTCCGATCAGGATTTTGACTTTTCTTTTCCTTTTTTCAATCCGGATTCCTTTTTCTTTCCTTTTTTTTCAGCCACAATTATTTTTTTTCCTTTTTTTTGTACTATAAAACTCACAAACAGAATGTTATTTCCCAAGAAAAATTTTCAGTCACAATTACCAAAAGTTTTGGAAATTGCAAATCTGCCCCCAAACTTTTGAAAATTGCAAATCTGCCCCAAATTTCAGATTTAAAATCCTAAATTCCGATTTTGAAACCCAAAATCTGATACCTTTTTTTTCAAAATTTTTTGGAACAAGAATCGCCCATACAAAACTTGGAATAAGAAAACTACGACAACTTCCTCTTGATTGCAATGAACTTCGAGGTATTCAAGATCGTAAGGATCAAGAATATGACACTATATATATGGAAAATGACATAAGAATACTTTTTTTAATTAGGTGTAATCAATAATCAAAGAACAATTCTAGATCACGGAATCAAAGAACAATAAAGAAAAAAAATAGGATTATGAGCATGCAATAATTTTCAGAAGGGTTGACGAAAATATCACAAGCACATAAACTGTTTAAGCTACTTAAAACTATGAAATTGACCGGGAGGTGAAGGCGGATTATACTTGTTAACGCTCAGACCCTTCAACGTTCTCCTGACTCGATTGATGAAGGTGAAAACGGGTAGTAATACCGAAGTATTCTAACTCTCGGACCCTTCAACGTCCTTCGACCCTAGATTCAATCCTCCTGGTAAGAAAGATTAAACAAACACAGTTAAAACACAACACGAAAGAGTATATATATATAAATTCAAAAATAAATTAATGCAAAACTCGCAACCCCTTTTTTTGTTTTTTTGTTCAGCCTTAGTAAATCTTTCGCTTTGCTCTGATACCAACTGATATGAATCCCCTTGCAAAGAATCTAAATTGCGGAATTAATATCTTTGACAAAACAAGGAAACTCGCAAACCCTTCAATGCCAAACAAAATTCAAGGTCTAGCCCTCGGGGTACACTCAATTTCGACTCGCTCTCCAACCCTCAGGATCAGAATACAAGGTTTATTGATACTTAACTAGCCCTCGGGGTTCAGCTACAATGGAATAGCTCGCAAGCAAAGAGTATGAATTCAAAAGGTTGTATGTTTGATTGATGAAAAGTGTTAAAATACGTCCATAAGGCCTCCCTTTTTATAGGGTTACAATCTTGCCTCAACCCCTAATCACAAATGGAAACTGAATCGACTTATGGCAGCTTTAAGAAGCTAAAACCAAATCTAGCTAAAATACCTAAAATAAATGATAATCTAAGGTAATCTGGTTGAATTCTTCAAGAAGTAACCTTGAAGAATATTACCTTCTCTAATCTTACCAAATCTAATTCTAATCAGAATAAAACTGAATATACTAAACCTTAATGGACTGTATTTTCAAAATTTAGCTCTTCAAAGCCCACATGACCGAGCTATGAGTCCAATAAACCCAAAATGAAATAATTTTACAATATTTTACAGTGATCACACTACCTCATTAAAAACCCAGTGGGAAAAAGAGTATAGTGTTCTTCATGATGTCTTGAGTTCGTCGACAATCTTGAATAATGAATCCAAGATGTCGATGGTGATTCTTTCTTCAATTCTTCATCATAAAGGCGATCAATCAAATCATTTAAAGCAGCATCCCTAAGCTTAGTCCTTGACCTAGTCATAGGCCCTGCCATGTCACTTAGAGGATCTCGAGCATATCCTTTAAATGTTTGATCAAGTCGTGGAATGTCTTCATTTATGGTGGTAGTCGTCTTGGCATCTCCATCAAAGGTTTAGGTGGAGAAGGTTCAAGTTGAGGGGTTCCATTGGAGGGGTTCGAGTGAGGTGTAGAGGGTTCAAGTTAACGGTTCCAATGGAGGTTCGACATGTTCGAGTTCGAGTGAAGGGTTCGATAAGTGAAGGGTTCGAGAAGTGAAGGTTACAGTGGAGGTTCGAGAGCTCAAGGTTCGAGAGGTACCGATTCGAGTGGTGAAGGTTCCATTGGAGGTTCGAGAGGTGAATGTTCCAGTGGAGGTTCGAGAGGTGAGAGTTCGAGTTGGGGGTTTGAGAGGTAATGGTTCGAGAGGTGAAGGTTCCATTGGACAATTCGAGAGGTGAATGTTCCAGTGGAGAATTCGAGAGGTGAGAGTTCAAGTGGAGGTTCGAGTAGTACTGATTCGTTGTAACATATAGATTCTAAATATCAAATTTTTGTAGATCATTATTGTCCATAACTACACATATTTTCAGTCAAATATATTTATTGGAGACCGTGAAAAGATTCTGTGCAGAATAGGATGAGGCGGAGTGAGCAGTAGAGTTTATATTTGAACAAGAATTCTATTACCATTTGTCATTGCACTAAAATTATAATATTTTTGGCAAGTATCAGTTTGTTGATTCTAAATTGCTAATGACCGTGTGCTTTTCTTTGTAAGCAAGAGTTTCAATACGATTCTTCAAAATTATGCTTATGATATTCTGATTACATAATTTTGAACATTGAAATTTTTTGAATGAAAAAATAATTAAGGGAAAAAAAAGAGGAAAGCCTCTGTAGTCTTAAGGTAAGTCATATTTCGCTCAAAGTTGGGCAAGATATTGGCATTGGCTAGATAGAGCTTTTCAAGGGTAAATATGGTAAATAGAAAATATGATGGAACATCTGAGGGGGGCCTCCATGAAAGTACAGGCGACCCCACCAAATACAAAAAGTAATGCAAAATAATCCCATCCCAATTTTAAATTCATAATAATTGCAGAATAAACCCATGCCAAAAGTTTTGGCTGACTAAAGTAGAACATATACTAGCGCTTTTAGGAGGCCGTCGCCGTGCCTCTCAAAGATGGTATTTATAAGCCCAAATTATTGGTAACAACTAAATAGTAGATAATGGTAAGACGGGGGCGTCCACAAGGAAAATGAGGTTTTATCAAGTGTTAAAGCATAGTTAAAAAACAAACAAAGATGTCACTCTAAGTGTGTGGTAACAAAGTTGGAGGGTTTGGTTTTGGAAACACTACGACTATTTTACAACTAAATTAACCAACAATTAGAGAAAATAATTTAACTATGATCACACTAGCACGAAAGATGTAATTAATATGATAACAAGTCTTGGGCGCAATTAGTTTACATTTCTAGTCATCCTTTGATCATGGATTAATTCCTATTTTTATGCATCAATCACATATTGTGGAGAACTTATCAAAACCTTTCGAGTGTTGATATTTCTTACTTCTTCTCGGTTATAGTTAGATTGGGCGATCGGCGCCACACAATAACCCTTATCCTCGGGTTATCCTAGATGATCGATGCCATAGACTTACCCAAGGATAGCAACACACACAGAGACCTAACACGACTACAACAATGTCCTACAAGCGAGAAACACATAGATATCAAAAGTATATTTACTAATAATGACTACGAGGATCAACTTTTATGCTAATCGTTATTAGTGGACCACATTGATAATTAGGTAAACTCATATAAATTCATCCTAAGTCTAAGCAACTCCATCGATCAACAATCATAATTATTTGTCACTTCTAATTATAACCTAGCATTGACCAACAACAATCACATTAACTAAAAATCAAAGTCTTCTAGGTTTGACCAAAAATCTAGCACATAATCAATCCACAATGTTCAACTAGTTGATCACCATAGTCTACATCATGCATTAATCACAAAAGAAAGCACCAAATATACTTGATAACCAAAGAAAAAAATAGGATAGATTGAGTCTCACAAATTCATAATAGAAATGCTTACCAATTTCTCCCAAGAGTATATTTAGCCTAGATTAGCTAAACCTATAACAAAACAACAATAATACATGGTAAACATAGAAGAAAAGATGGAAAATAAATGCAAACCGGGGTTTTGGGAGAGTATTTTTGCAAATGGGTATGAACAATGAATGAAGAGAGAGAGGAATTAAAAGCTGATTTTAACTTTTAAAGCTGGGCCAAAAAGTGTTCGCTGCGGGTCGCAGGGAAGGGGCTGCAGCCCGTAACATTTATGTTGACTCATTTCCAGCTATGTTGACTTCTACTGCGGGCCGCAAGTGAGGGGTTGCGGCCCACAAGAGAGACACTACCTCGTATGTGAAAAATGAGCATTTTGGTTGCGGGCCGCAATGTGGGGTTGCGGCCCGCAATGATGCTGCTGCCCCCTTCATATTTTCATCGCTACGGGTGAACAGTTAAATCATTTTGAGAGTTCTTGTAATCCATTTTACAGTGCCTGAGTAGACAAATCCAATGGTACCACCCTTGGAAGCTAGTTCTTCTTGAACCATTATAAGAACTTGGTCCAAATTTCAGGTTCACAATTCATCCACTTCTTCGTCTTCCTTCTTCAACCTCTCTATCTTCTACCATGTTTTGAATATGGCCTTCAATCTTCTACCATCCTCAAGAATGACCTTCAATAAACCAATCCGAAGTGTTTACGAGAAATATACAAATTAAGCTTACAAAAAGGAATCTAGATGCCCGTAAGGACCAAAAATTCATTGGACTATAAATAGGTCACAAAATGAAGGATTTAGATATTAAAACCGAAACGATCATCTAAACCCCTTATGCTGTAAACCTACCTAAATCTATAACTCTTCCAACCAAAAGATCACAAAAGAGATGTTAAATGCTTTGGAAAATACATGTATTTGACATCCTATCAAACCTCTCAGCACTTAAACCTTTACTCGTCCTCGAGTAAACAAGAGCAAGCAAAGATATAAGCGTAAACTAGCATGCAAAAGTTTCCCAAAAACATCAAACATCATATTCCTAGACTACCCTAACCCCTAAGACATAAGAATCTCTCACACTCTCACATCCCAAAGTTTAAGATAATCTAAACAGCAATCATACGAATCAAAGGTGAGGTATACAATGCAAGTGCAAAATTAGCTTACTCTACCAAAGAAGCTACCAAATAGACAAATCAAGAGAAGCATAAAATTTTTCAATTTCGATCATTTTCTCTCATTTTGCCTAGGAGCCCTCTCGGGTTTTCATCCTAGCTTCACACTTTTTTTTCAAAGCTCACCGTCACCCTTTTCCACACCATTTGGCCTCTCATTTTTGCATAGGTTGCCCTTTCGGCTTTTCAACCTATCCGGGCCCCCAAATCTTGCCTAAGTTGCCCTCTCAGGTTTTCAACTTAGCAGGGAGTGTTTTCTATTCTTTTTTTTTATTTTCAATTTTTTCATTAGAAATGCTCTCAAAAGAGCTACTTGCTACAACAAAAATAACTACTAATCACAAGTATCATCTTATTCCCCTCCCCGCACTTAAATGTTTCATTTTCCTCAATACAAAAAAAATTCTAGAGCATATGCCAAGAATGGAAAATGAGAGAATATTCATGATGAGTACAAACACCAAAACATGTTTAGTAACACAAAAGTAAGATCTAATGGGCAAACTACAACCACAATATACCCTCCCCACAACCTCCATCATAAAGGTCCAATAACAACCACTGTCATGAACAACAAATAAAATAGAGTATTGAAATCGTAATGGAGAAGAGAGATACCTCTTTGGTTTTGAATTGAGTGTTTCAAGTGGGTCGCGGGTAAATAGGTTTGGGTTGGATTTAGTGGTGGTAGGGAGGGACTTTGGTACTTTGGAGATGGGGGAGTGTGTGAGCATCGTAGACGTTGCACTTCTATCCGGTTCGTGAGTTGAACTTCTCCTAGCCCGAGTTGCTCACCCATTTTTTCTCGCTCCTTTTTCTCCAAAACCAAATGCTCCCTGTAAAACAATCATGCAAACCAAGCGTAATAGTGTTCGACAAAAAATAAAAAGAAGAAAAATAAATCATGAATTCCAATTAAAACAACAAATCTCCACAAATCTTAATAAAAAGGAGATTACAATTACATCCACGGTATGTCAGAAATGACTATCTGAATGATCATAATCAAGCTTAATTAATGTCGTCGGTATGACATACTCTCATATTTAAATCTTTATTCACAACACTCCTCGGCTCTCCGGAATCACCATTCGTGGTTCCACCCATTCTTACCTCTGCATGTATTGGTCTGCATCATTGTCTTGCCTTAAACCTCACCTTCGGGGCCAAATGAACTTGTGCGCCTCGCCCCTTTTCGGGTGGATTTTGGGACTCTTTGGAGTGAATGGGGTTTAGATGATGTTTCTTGAACCCCTTTTTCACTTGCTGTAAGTTAGTATTAGAGATATTCACATATGAAACACACAGTGTTCAAAGTACTAGAAACTTGCTTAGACGCCTTGCTCATTCCATCTTGTGGAAATGTTCAAGTTCATTGTGAGGCTCATGCAAACTTTCAAGTATCGTGACACCATGAAAAGACATTTTATCCTTTGGAAGCTCTTTATCCTTCTAGATCTCATAACCTACTTTTTTCCGTCAAACTCTAAGGTCAATGAACCACTATGCACATCGATCTTTGTTCTTGCCATTTTCAAAAACGGTCTCCCAAACAAGATAGGGGGCACACTCTCATCATACGACATATCAAGAACATAAAAATCGGTAGGGAAAACTATTGTATCCACTTTAACCAACACATCTCGCACTAGTCCTTTCGGAATTGCTTGGGAATTGTCGGCTGGTTGTTTGATCACCATAGTTTCATGCAAAGTCCCTAAGTTAAGATTCTTGTATATATAATAGGGAATACATTAATAGAGGCTCATAGGTCTATCATTGCCTTTTCAAAAAAAAAATCACCTATGACACAAGGGATAGTGAACATGACTGGATCATTGCATTTATGAGGTAGTTTCTTTTGAAAAAGAGCCGACACTTGTCCACCAATTTTAATTTTTTTTCAACCTTCTTCAATGCTTCAGTTCTCTTAGGTGTGCATAACTCTTTAAGGAATTGCAAACCTAGGCACTTTATTGATAGCATAAAAAAGGGGAATGTTTACCTCACATTTGCGGAAAACCTCAAAAAGGGCTTTGTTCTCATCCCTGCGATTCTTGTCCCACAAAGTCGCTGGAAAAGGTGGTGGTGGAAGAATATTTTAAATTTCTCTCTTTTTTGGTGGTTGAGCGATCACCTTCTCAACCTCTTGGTCTTTAACAATAATTTCTTCTTCGAATTCCTTCCCAACCTTAAAAACTTGTTCGGGCTCCTTGGTTTTTTTCCCACTCCTCAAGGTGATTGAGTTTACATTTTGCCTTGGGTTCAATTCCGGTTGTGAGGGAAGTTTTCCGGAATCCCTAGCCTCTAATCGGGCCACGGAGGATGCAATTTGGCTAATTTGAGTTTTCAAGTTGTTGAATCTAGCCGAGGTGCGGTCCTTCAAATTTGTGACCATGGTGGTTATGGCATGCATAAGCTCCTCATGCTCCAACTTTTATCTCCCCCTCTCGGGGGTTAGATGAGCCCTCATCCTTCGGGTAGCCTTGTTCTGGTGCTTGATTATACCCTTGGTTTCCTTGGTAATGGGATTGTGCCACATGATGATTTGATTGGCTAGCTTGCTCATCTCTCCACCTGGAAGTTTGGGGTATAGATCATACTTCTTCTCATGAGCTTGTCCCATTTGGAGACCTTGTCCACCTTTCCATTGTCCACCTTGGTATCCCCAATTTCCTCGAAAACCTTAGCCTTGGCCACCTTGGTAGCCCATTGCCTTTACTTTTTCATACCCTCTATCTTGGAGTGGAGGGTATACATCTGTGTGGTGATCCAATGAACAAACCCCACAAACTTTGGCTTGATGCATCCTCCCCTTCATTAACTTTTTCATCATGGAGGCTAAAGCTTGAACTTGCTCCTCAAGCTTCAGGTTTTAATGGATGTGTAGCTTCTTGCACCCTTGCCCATTCTCTCACCCCGAATTGTCTTGTTCCATTAGCCATCCCTTCAAACAATGCCATGGCATTTTTGGGGTCTTGTTGACAATTGACCCATTGCAAGCAGCATTGATCATCCTCATATCTTCAACGGATAAATCATCGAAGAATAGTACACAAGATCTTCTTCCTTTTATGGGTGGTACGGGAAACTCGCTAGAAACCTCTTAAACCTCTCCCAATATTTATACAAAGATTCACCCAAATATTGAGAGATGTTGCTTAAATCCTTCTTTAACCCCACCGACTTTGTTGCCAGAAAGAACATATCCAAGAATTTTCCCTTCATCTCATTCCATGATATTATGCTTCCCGGGGAAAGGTAATAGAAACAATCTTTGACCACATCCTTAAAATAGAAATGGAATGCCCTTAGATTGAAATTTCCTCTAAATTTCCGCATGGCTTCTTATTCATGCTCACATAGTGGAACTTGGACAAATGCCTGGTTGCATCCTCCCCGCTCATCCCATGGCAAGTTGGTGGATAGTGGATCATCCTGGGCCTAAACTCACAAGTGGCATTTTCCGGAAGAGGAGTGAATGTGGTGCAAAGGGGTTGGCTTTCTAGGTTGGGAACCATGAGCTCCCTCAAGGTTTTAGTATCATCCTCTGTTGTGCGGAATGGAGAAAGAACAGAAAATATGAACGAAAATAATAAGACACAAGATTTACGTGGTTCACCAATTTTGGGTACATCCACGGGAGACGGATTCACTATAGTAGGTAGCAAGTTACAGACGCCAAGAAATTGGCCAGAGGGTCGCAGAAGCGGCTATTACAGTATTCAAGGCATACCAACATCCTCCATAGTTGATGTAACTACTTTGGGCGATGGTTGGGTGGCTTGGTTAGCAAAATGGGATACTCTCATTGCTCTCTAGAGTGTTCCTAAAAGATTGGGGTCATAGTGCAAGGGTTCTTGTCTATTGGTACGAGTATCGACCATAAACCAAGAACCAAAGAAATACAACCTTATCCCAAGTGACAATCACAAGAGCAAGAAAAACAACAACAACAGATAACTAAAAACAAAAACACACAAAACTACACTAACACTTATATAAAATACGCCCTTTCTCCGGCAGCGGCGCCAAAGCTTGGGTGGACATCACCGTGCCTCTCAAAGATAGTATATATAAGCCCAAATTATGGCTAACTGCTAGATAGTAGCTAGTGGTAAGACGGGGTCGTCCACGAGGAAAATGGAGTTTTATCAAGTGTTAAAGCGTAGTTAAAAAGCACACAAAGATGTCGCGTGGTAACAAAGTTGGGGGTGGTTTAGGAAACACTACGACTATTTTAACAACTAAATTAACCAAAAATTAGAGAAAAATTTTTAACTACGATCACATTAGCACAAAAGATCTAATAAATATGATAGCGAGTATTCGGCACAATTGGTTTGCATTTATAGTCATCCTTTGATCATAGATGAAATATCCTATTTTTATGCATCAATCACATATTGTGGAGAAATTATCAAAACCTTTCGACTGTTAATATTTCTCACCTCTCTTAAGCAATAGTTAGAGTGGGCGATCAGCGCCACACAATAACCCTTATCCTCGGGTCACCCTAGATGATCGGCGTCATAGACTTCCTAGAGGATAGAAATACACACGGAGACCCAACATGAATACCACAATGTCCTACAAGCAAGAAAAATAACGACTACGAGGATAGGCCTTCATGCTAATCGTTATTAGTGGACCACATTGATAATTAGGAAAACCCATCTAAATTCATCCTATGTCTAAGAAAATCCATCAATCAACAACCATAATTAGTTGTCACTCCCAATTATAACCTAGCATTGACCAACAACAATCACGTTGACTAAAAGTCACAGTCTTCTGGGTTTGACCAAAAACCTAGCACACAATCAACCCGCAATCTTCAACTAGTTGATCACCCTAGCCTACATCATGCATTAATCACAAAAAAATGAACCAAACATACTTGATAATCAAAGAAAAAATAGGATAGATTGAATCTCACAAATTCATAATAGAAATGCTTACGAAATGCTCCCATGAGTATATTTAGCCTAGACTAGCTAAACCCATAACAAAAAAACAATAATCCATGGTAAACATAAAAGAAAATATGGAGAATAAATGAAAAAAAGGGTTTTGGGAGAGTATTCTTGCGAATGGGTATGAAAAATGAATGAAGAGAGAGGAATTAAAAGCTGCGATAAAGTGTTCGTTGCGAGCCGCAAGGAAGGGGCTGCGGCCCGTAACGCTTATTGTGACTCATTTCGAGCCTTGTTGACTTCTGCTATGGGCTGCAAGTGAGGGGTTGTGGCCCAGAAGAGAGACGCTTCCTCGTATGTGAAAAATGAGTATATTGGTTGCGGTCCGCAATGTGGGGTTGTGGCCCGAAATGATGCTGCTACCCTCTTCTAATTTTCATCGCTACGAGTGAACCGTTGATCTGCTGATCCGTTTTGAGAGTTCTTGGAGTCAATTTTATAGTGTTCGAGAAGAGGAATCCAATGGTACCAACCTTGGAGGCTGGTTCTTCTCGAATCATTATAATAACTTGGTCCAAACTTCAGGGTCACAATTCATCCGCTTCTTTGTCTTCCTTCTTCGACCCTTCTATCTTCTACCACTTTTTGACTCATGGTCTTCAATCTTCTAACATCATTTCCATTGGCCTTCAATAAACCAATTTGAAGTTATTACGAGAAATCTTCAAATTAAGCTTACAAAAAGGAATCTAGATGCTCGTAAGGACCAAAATCCATTAGACTATAAATAGGTTACAAAATGAAGATTTAGTTATGAAAACCGAAAACGGTCATCTAAACCCCATATGATGTAAACTTACCTAAATATAGAAATCTTCCAACCAAAAGATGACAAAAGAAATGTTAAATGATTTGGAAAATACATGCATTTGACGTCTTATCAGCTTTCCACCATTCCACCGAAAACAATATTCATTTATAATTTATATAACTATGCAAGAATAACAAAAATCATGTATTTTTTAGAAAAACATAATGTCCTAACAAATTTTTGGGCCATAGCATACTTTTTTGTAAATTCGTTAGAGGCGCTTCCGTATAAATTTTGAACACGCATTGTAGCCCAAATTTTGAACACACAATCATCTCTTATTTATTTGTGTATTGGTATCTTTAATTTTGTGATTCGCTGCCTCTAAATCTTTTCTATGGACATAATAGTTAAAATTATGAAGTTAATAAACATATCAAATAATACTAGCACCGTCATTGTTTTTCATTCATACAGGTGCTACGTTATGGCGTGAAAATGAAATTTCCAAATTTTAATTCATATTTTGGAGGGATTATTTAAGTTTTTTGAAATATTGGACTTAGCACTGGTATGAGTTACTTAGGCACCGGTATTTGTACTGGTGCTACATAGAATTTTTTCCCACGTTTGATCTGGGGTCTAAAATATAATAGATGTATTCCATTTAAAGCAACCCTAAGCAACTGCTTTACATATGCATAGGCAATAATATGAGCCACTTGGGCATTGGTATTTGCACCGGTGCTACATACTTAGAAAAAATCTCCCACTTTGCTCTCGGGTTCCAAAGAGAAAGAAAAAAAATCCATTTAAAACACCCCTAAGCTAATTTTCATATACACAGGCACCAGTATTGTCCTATTCATACCAGTGCTAGGTACTTAAAAAAAGAATAAAAAAGAGTCCAACTTCGTTTCCTCTAAACCATTATTTTATTTTGTTGATTTAATCTCAACTGTTAAAACTTATTGTTGAATAAATAAAATTGGAAATCCTAATTCTATTCCCACCTCATCATCCCCCACCCTTCTCCACCGTACACTCTCTCCGCCACCACCGCCAGCCCCCAACAACCTCCACCCCCTCCCCGGAGACATCCATCTAAATTTATCTTGCTCTTTTTATATATGTCGCCGGTTGCTTCCTCTACTGCCTCATCTTCATCGTCAGTGCATTTTCTCCTCTGGCACCCTTCTTTTATCCCGCACACGCATCTATCTAGTTTGTCATAGCCAATAGGAAGTTTATCCTCCTCGTCGCGATGTCTGGGAAGCTATGGCTAGCGCTAGGTCGGCCCTTCTTCTTTTGCCCCCTAACTCACGAATGGAGTTGCACCTCTCCTTCCCTCGCGCATTCTTCAAATATTTTCTTTCAATTTGGATCCAAAATCTCTTGAGCGAAGGGCTTAAGCTACTGTAATCCCATTTCAATCAACAAAAATGGTAAATACTGCGAACCTTTTTTCATTTACTATTTTTGTGGCATCAGATTAGTTTAATCGAAACATGGTTATTCAAACTGGAGAAACTACTACATTTGAGTGTTTGATAGTTTGTGTATGTAGATTGTAAATAATCTGAGTTAGCCTGTAACTATATTTTGAACTTGATTTGAAGAGTAAGATACCAATGCTGTTGGATTTTCAGGAGCTAATAAGTTAAATTGTGCTATCATTTTCCAATTGACAACATTTAGGTTTGGGATTATGCAAATTAAACTTAGTTGATATATGTTGTAGTTTTGAGCCTGATAATTAGACTACATTAAAACTCAGCCTCACGTTTAGAACTGTTTCTAAATTGAGCTTCTAACTGCTTCCTTGAACCGGGTTGATAATTAAATTCCTTTGATTTAACATTTTCTAAGGAAATTACTTAATCATTTGGACTGGGAAATTCATGTGATATTGAATTTGAATTAAGAACTAATAGATTTTTGGAATGTCTATTTGGTGTACTCAACCACTGTTAGAAAATTGAACTAATTCCCATTTTATTATCAACTGAAGTATTTAATAGTGTTTTTTAATATAAACTTTGCTTGCTTACTGTGTCCTGGATTTGGTCACTAAAGTAAAACCTTATTTTGTTATATTGGAGTATTAATCGAATTGCCAACTTCTTACCCCAATATCTTAATTGTATCTTATAAGGATATACTCATCAATCTTGAGCCAAAATGATTTGATTACATGGAGAATGATGGATTTTTATTTTCTTGTTCTACAGTTGTTCCTTTAATCCTCACTCTCCAAAATCGTATTGTGCTGCCTAGAAGTGTATATCCTTGTGTTTATTAGTAAATGTGCCATTTCCATGTATTTGTAGGTATTCGAAATTGCTTCTCCTCCTGCTCTCAAGGTACTCGGAGATCAATTTCTCGGGTAGTTAAATGACCAATTAAATTGTTCATACATTGAAAAGTTGCACCCGACATGCTCTTTATGCTGACTTTTGTCATTTCCAAACATTATGTGTATGCTAATGATAAATCACACCAATTATTCTGAAGTTGGTAATTTTAGGATTCTCTTGCCCATGATATAACTTATAATCTGTCTATGGTTAAATGGCTAATGATAATTCTGAATGGAAGATGAGCTGACCCCTGGTGTTTTTGTGCAGTTGGCTCTAAAGGCAGGTCAAATGCTCTAGAAAACAAAGCTGAGTGAACTTCGTTCCAACACTGCATAGAAATCTCCTTGTGCTAGAAATGATAAGTTGGTGTAGAAAGTCGAGTGTCTTTGTAGTTCTGACATCGGTTGAAGCGCTTTTTTTTATTTGTGTACATTGATAAGAGTTAGTTTTAGCTACCTCAGTTTAATAATAAGTTCGAGTTTTAATTAAATTCAACTCATGCCTTCTCCTATAATTCAGTGCATTTTTTGTATTTTAATGAATATTTTTATTTTTTTAATAAAAAATAAGCACCGGTAAAATTAGTGCTCATCTTAGCACCTGTATGGTATACCTGTGCCTATAATCCCCCATGGTACACCGACATACTTACGCACCACTATTCCAGAGGGCCAAAATACAGGTGCAATTATGGGGAATTACCTATGATAATGAGCATGTCCCGCAGGAGTTCGAAATAAAAGGGAATAAGGTATTGACTTATTCTTATATGTTCATTATCATATACCATAAGAATTATTATTATTTCATAATAAATTTCATTGTGAATTTTTTTACCTTATACTCCCCCAGTCCCACGAAAAATGGAAATATTTTCTATTTTTGTCTATCCTAACCAAAACAGCATACTTTGAAATTTATTCAAAATGGAAGAGAATATTTTCTTAAATTTCCACAATAAACTCTTTAACTTTAACAACTTTCAGACTGAACCCACTGTATTCCCAGAATATCCCATCTTTTCCACAATTTGTCTTTTCTACATCAGCTCTCCTAAAATGATATGAATCTCTTTGCAAAGACTCTGGATTGTAGAATTTGAATCTTTGACTAAACAAGGGATCTCGCAAACCCTAGTATAGGCACACAAACTAATCAGTAACTAGCCCTCAGGATTAGCTACAATTTGAAAAGTATTGATACGTTATTTACCCGCAAAATTAAGTTACAGTGAAGAATGCTCGCAAGAAAAGAGTATGAACTCAAAAAGTCTGAATATATGATTGATAAAAGCGTGTGTAATGTCTCAGCCAAAACCCTCTATTTATAGGTCTTGGTTCGGCCAAAAAAAACCTAATCCAAAACATTAACTAAATCAACTTAGGTAGCTTTAAGAAGCTAAAACCATATCTAACTAAAATACCTAAAATAAGAAGAACTATGGACAAATTCTTCCAAGACAAACCTTGGATGAATATTACCTTATCTAATCTTGCCAAATCTAATTCTAATATGAATAAAACTGAATATTTCGAAAACTCTAATGGACTGGTTCCAAATTAAGCTCTTCAAAGCCCACATGGCCGAACTTAATCTCTTAAAATTCAAAATGAAATAATTTTACACTAGTTTACAATGATCACGCTACCTCATTAAAAATCTAGTGGGAAAAAAGTATAGCGTTCTTCATGATGTCTTCACTTCCTCGAAACCCTTGAACAATTAATCCAAGAACTTGTCAACTCTGATTTCTTCATAAATTCTTTATGATGAAGTCGATCCATCAAAGCATTTAAAGCAACATCTCTAAGTTTGCCTTTTCCTTAGTCAAAGGACTTGCTATGTCACTTAGAGGATCCCTTACATAACCTTTAAATATTTGATCAAGTCGTGGAATGTCTTCATCTATGGTGGTAGTAGCCTTGGCATCTCTATCATTCTTTTTGTGGTCGAAAGGTTTTGCCCTCGAAACTGAATCATCTTCAAAGGTAAATTGAGATAAATAAGCAAGATTGAAAGTAGTACCAACACCATAGTCTCCTGGAAAAGAAATCTTGTAATAATTATCATTCACACTTACCAACACTTTAAAAGGGCCATCACCACGCAGACTCAACTTAGATTTTCGAGCATTTGGAAACCTCTCTTTTCGCAGATGCACCCATACCCAATCTTCTTCCTAAAAACGCATAACCATGTGGTCCTGATTGGCTCTGTCAATATTCTATGCATTTGTCCGTTCAATCCGGAAGCACACCTTTTCAAGTAATTGCTTCACAAAATTAGCCTTATTTTCTCCATCCAGGTTTCTAACCTATTTAGAATTCAAAGGAAGTAAATTAAGAGGTGTAGTAGGTAGAAAACTATAAACAATTTCAAATAGAGGTAAAGAAGTAGTAGAATAAACAGTACGATTATAAGTAAACTCAGCTATCGGAATGCACGCTTCCCAATTCTTCAACTTCTTCTATACTAGAGCACGTAGAAGAGCGTCTAGTGTTATATTTGTAACCTTTGTTTATTCATCGGTTTGAGAATGTCTAGCAGTAGAATATAGCAACTTTGTCCCTAAGTTGAGCCACAAGGTATTCCAAAAGTAGGATAAAAATTTAACATCACAATCAGAGATAGTGGACGCAAGAATTCCATGGAGTCGAACTACTTCTTTCAGAAATAAATCCACAACATGCTTTGCATCATCTGTCTTCCTACAAGGAATAAAGTGTGCCATCTTTGAAAATTGATCAACAACCACAAAGATATAATCACTACCTGATTGAGATTGTGGTAAACCGAGGTTAAAATCCATGGAGATATCAACCCAAGGATGTGTAGGAATAGGGAAGGGCGTGTATAACCCATGAGGCTTAGTTTTGAACTTTTCCTTCAAGAAATCAATACAATTCCTACAAATCCTATCAACATAAAAAGCCTTTTTGGCCAGAAGAAGTGTTTTCGTAATGAATTATAAGTTTTAAGTGCGCCAAAATGTCCCATTAAACCACCTGAATAAGTTTCTCTAACAAGTAATTCACTCATAGAACATTGAGGAAAACATAACTTATTTTCTCTAAACATGAAACCATCAAGCTGAAAAAACTTCTCATAAGCACCATTTCGCAAGGATTATAAACTGAAAAATTAGGATCACTAGTATGTAATTCTCGCACGAAGGAAAACCCTAACATAATGCATTCCAATCGTGTAAGTAAAATATGTCTACGACTCAAAGCATCAGCAACAACATTTTCCTTTCCCTTCTTGTAACACATCACATAAGGAAAATATACAATAAAACTAGACCATTTAGCATGATTCTTATTCAACTTAATCTGACTGTTCAGATATTTCAATGACTCATAATCACTATGAATTACATATTCTTTATGCAATAAATAATGTTTCCAAGTTTCCAAGTTTCTAATGCACGCACAATTGCATACAATTCTTACATAAACATTCTTCTCACTGAGCTATAGGTCTATTCTCTTGCTTAAAATAGCACCAATACCAACACTAGAAGCATCACAATGAATCTCAAAAGTACCATTAAAACCAGGTAAAGTAAGAACAAGAGCACTACATAATCGTACTTTCAATTCATTAAATGCTATCTCTTAATTGTCACTCCAAACAAATTTCACGTCCTTTTTAACTATTTCATTTAGAGGTGCAGCAATAGATGAAACATCACGCACAGACCGTCTATAAAAACAAGCTAAACAATGAAAGAAACGTACCTGATTGGCATTGGTATGTCTCAGCTAAATTTTAATGGATTCAATTTTGGATTCGTAGACTTTTACGCCCTCCTTAGAAACTACAAAACCAAGAAACACAAGCTCCAAAGCGCAAAAAGTGCACTTCTCGATGTTTGCATACAAACAAGACTCAAGGAGTGTAACAAGAACCATTTTAACATGCTCAATATGTTCATCAGTCGACTTAGAATAAATCAATACATCATCAAAATAGACCACAACAAATTGACCAATAAACTTTCTTATGACATGATTCATCAACCGCATAAAAGAACTAGGTGCATTAGTTAAATTAAAAGGCATAATAATCCACTCATACAACCCAAACTTAGTCTTAAATGCAGTTTTCCATTCATCCCCCTCCTTTATGTGAATTTGATCATAACCCTGAGTCAAATCAATATTAGTATAAATAACAGACACATGCAAATCATCAAGCATATCATC
This sequence comes from Rubia yunnanensis, assembly GCA_037428765.1. Classification (NCBI taxonomy): domain Eukaryota; kingdom Viridiplantae; phylum Streptophyta; class Magnoliopsida; order Gentianales; family Rubiaceae; genus Rubia; species Rubia yunnanensis. Next base: position 91,101,746 of record CM075068.1, read on the forward strand.
TAACCTAGGGATATGATGGCGATACTTAATGGTAATCTTGTTAATAGCACGACAATCAATGCACATATGCCAAACTTTATCTTTCTTAGGAACTAAAATGATAGGCACAACACGAGAACTTAAATACTTACGCACATAACCTTTTTGAAGTAAATCATCAACTTGTTGTAGTTCCTTTGTGATACAATATCAAAAATATCATTTATTATAGTTTTCTTAATTTAGTATTTTTAGGAGGATAAACTATACTCTTTTTGCGACTGGGTTTTTGAATGAGTTAATGGTGATCATTTGTAATTTATTTTATTTTAGAATAATGCCCATTAACTCGGCCATATTGGCTTAAAAGAGTTATAGTTATATTTTAATTAGGGTTAAGAATATTTAGTTTTGATTTTATTAGAATTAGATTAGGTAATTTTAGCTAAGGCAGATTCATTCAAGAACTCATCCAATATTTGGATTTATTTACTTGGATGAATATGGTCATCATTTAGATTTAAATTAGGTATTGTAGTTAGATATTGTTTTAATTTCTCAAAGCTACCATAAGTCATTCCAGTTTCTATTTGTACTGGCTGAATTATACTGATACGAATATCATATGATTTGATGCTACTTTAAATGCTTTCATTGATCACCTTTATGATGAAGATTTGAAGAAGGAGTCATCATCGACATCTTGGATTTATTGTTCAACACTGTCAAAGAACTGAAGACATCATGAAGAACACTATACTATGTTTTTCCCAATGGTTTTTTAATGAGATAGTGTGATTACTGTAAAATATTGTGAAATTATTTCATTTTGGGTTGTTGGACTGCTAGCTCGGCCATGTGGGCTTTAATGAGCTAATTTTGAAATTACAGTCCATTGGGGTTTAGAATATTTAATTTTATTCTGATTAGAATTAGTTTTGGTAAGATTATATAAGACAATATTCATCCAAGATGTGTCTTGGAAGCATTCATCCATATGTGTCTAGTATTGGGCCATATGTGTCCATTTTAGCTATTTTAGTTAGATATGGTTTTAGTTTCTTAAAGCTGCCATAAGTCGACTCATATTCTGTTTGTGATTAGGGTTTGGCCGAAATATTTCCTATTAATTAAGTGTAACATCCCGAAAATGTTATTTAAATTTTATGATCATTTTATTTATAAGGATTATACAAATGAATCAATACAATTCAGTATAATCATTATAATTACAATAGATAACTAATTATATTAATTTACTAACTAATTCTAGAATTGTATGTGGAAAATGCATGTATAATTAACTAAATAATACAATAAAGTTAAATCTATTAATTGATACCCACGATGATGGTAAATGTAAGGTGGAGTAGTTTACTAAAATATAAATTTATTTATGTTTAATTTAATATTAATAGAATTTTAGAATAATTTAAAATACATAAAAATAATAAAAAGAAGAATAGGATTATTAATATATGTATATGTATGTGTGTGTAAATGAACAAATGGAATTAGTCCATGGAACTTGGGACGTAACAAGTGAAATTTGTTAATCGGCACTTGATGCAGTATTTGAATTTGGATAACTAAAGCTGCCGAGATTAACTAGGGAGTTGACTCCTGACGAGCGTCAGTTTATTTTGTACATTGTCAATAAGATGAAATTCAAGTTTACCTTTTCGTAGAAACATTTCTATCTCCCAAAAAACACATTGTTTGGTTAGAGAGAAGGCAGAACGCATCAGCAAATAGAATCAAGGAAAGCCAGTCGAAGTAGATTGGGCGTAGCCAATAACCCTACATTAGTTGTAACCCTTCATCGTTAGCCGTAAGTTCTTAATGATACTTTTATAAAATTTCTGGGCTTATACTAATTAATAGACCGCTGCAGAATGTTAGCGTCCATAAAGTATAGATTTATCTAGTTGGCAATTTGTGGATGTTATGCAAATATGGAATTGTTAGGTTGAAAATCAAAGAAGATAATTTCGATGATGTAAGGAATTTGGAGTTGTAATCCGAGAAGAAGTATTTTCGTCCATGGTGTTTTTATTGAAGAATATATCAATTCCTATATTTATGGGGATTGGACTGGATTTATGGAAATTGGAATTTATGTGATTAATATTGTTTCGAATGAGATATGGACAAGATATTTTAATTCCTTTCTTTAAGGGATTAGATTTGATAATTCCTATCTCAAAGGGATTTGATTGTAATCAGAATATTATGTGGAGAATGAACTATATTTGCACATGACTTCATGCGTTGCAAAATTGGAGATGGAATAATTTTCATGCGTACTAAAACTGTCTATGTTGCAACATACAGAAAGCTGAAGCCTAAAATGATTTAACCGATGAAAAAAATATTGCATGGATATTTTTTTACGGAAGAAAGGAGATTCCGCGATATGGTATTTTAGGCATGTGATAGAAGCATACAGGATTTATGGAAAATCCCCATAATTATGGAAAAGGATTTATGGGATATTTGAGATAAGGAAAATCCTTTTATTTATGGGATTTGGATATGCTTCAAAAGCATATAAGGAATAGGAATATTATAGAGATAATTATGGAGAGTTCTATCTTCTCATGGAATATATAAAGAGGACATCACGCCTGCATTAAACTCATAGACTTAATAGAAAAAATCTGCATGCAAATTTTATATATTTCGAGAGTATTGCGAGAGCCAGAATTCATATGTTCCAACATATGTAGCCTGTTTTTCAAAGTTCAAAATCTTATACCTTAATTCCTCGAGAGAAGGAGACTTAGCGTCCATGAGTTTCAAGGTCAGAGGAAGTCTAATCAAGGCGGATCGGTAGTGGATTAGTGGATTCATTCTGAACTGAGCCAGACCCTACAGATGTAGGTGGATTTCAACAAACTGCGTAACCAAGTCTTGTGTCTTTATGCTTTACTTTATTGCATACTTGGTTAGATAGATTATGTTGGAACACAGTAGTGATAATTGAATTAATTAGGTAAAACCAAATTTTAATTGGTTTCAGAGCGAGGCCACTTATTCCTGCCTTGGTTTTGTCAATGAAAGTGTGATTAGGTTTTACCAATGGCAATCAGAGAAGGAACTTCTGTGTCTCAGCCACCACTGCTAGAAGGAATGAATTACACCTACAAGAAGGCTCGCATGCGGGTGTTCATAAATTCACTTAATAAATTGGCATGGAGCTTTGTTGAAACTGAATGGAGTCCTCCTACTGAAGATGTTGAAACTAGTTCAAAGGAGAAAGAAGGAGGATCGAGTACGAAGAAGCAGAAGCTCAAAGACAAGTCTACATGGGCTCTAGGTGAACTAAAGGCTTCATTGGAAAATTCAAAGGCGTTAAATGCTATCTTGACAACGGTAGATGAAAATAAGTTTAAACTTATCTCAACATGCCACAAGGTAAGGAAATCTTGGGATATCTTGCAGACCGTTCATGAAGGAACAAGTCGGGTACAAGAGTCTAAAGTACAGATGTTGGTTACAAAGTTCATGGAACTAAAGGTGGAAGAGGATGATACTATTCCTATATTCATTGGGAAACTCAGAGACATCCCCAATATGGCGTATCAACTTGGAAAATTTTGCAAGGAAGCAAAATTGGTGAAATAGACTTTGAGATCTCCTCCTAAAATATTTGCTATGAAAGTAGCAGCAATAGAAGAAAGTAGAGATGTAGCCACTATGACCTTAGATGAACTAATGGGATCACTACAGACCTATGAGATGACAATGCAACAGCCTGGAAAGAAAGTCCAGAAGGAGTTTTCCTTCAAAACCTCTTCATCAAGGGTTATCAATGAATCTAATAGTGATGATGGAATTGAAGAACTTGATCTTAACCCTAAGAATTTCTCAAGAATTCTAAAGAAGGTGGTAAACAAGAAATCACAAGAAATATTTGGTGGAAATAGACCTCGAGCACAAGACCTTAATAATATTTGTGGAACACGATTGGAACAAGGAAATCAACAGCTCGCTAGAAATCAAGGTGATAAAGCAAAAGAGTCTGGAAGAATTCAATGTAGAGAATGTGAAGGATACGGCCACATCCAAATGAATGTGCTAGTACCTGAAAGAAGCAAGGAAAATCATACATCACCTCATGGAGTGAAGATGAAGAAGATGAAAAAGACGAAGAGGAACTTACAAGAAATTATATGGCATTTGGAGAAAAATTTCACGATGGATCAGATGATGATGTATGTTCCAACATGTCAAAGAAAAGCAGTGGTGAGGTTCCAACATGTCAAAGAAAAATGAGAATGTATGTTCCAACACTGATTCCAATGATACTTCATGTTCCAACACTGATTCCAATGATACTTCCAGTGATGATGATAGACTGGTTGTGAGTGATGAAGAGATCTACAGTACATATGAGAAGATGTTTGCCATGTGGCTTCAAGTTGTTGATAGAAACAAAGTGTTGAAGGAAGAGAAAAATCATCCGGTTGAGAAGGAGAAGGAATTGCTAGTTCTAGTTATTGAACTCAAAAGAGAGATTGAAGGATTAAATTTAAGTCTAAGCTCAACAACTAAGAGGGCTGAGATGGCCAAGCAGAAATTATCAAGCTGAACATTGGTAAGGCAAAACTTGATGATATTCTAACCATGGGAAAGAAATTTGGAGATCGATAAGGAATTGGGTATGAAAACTCACCGGGTAGCACAACTGATTTCAAGACGGAGATTCGAGAAATAAAGAGAAAGGTGATTAAGACTCGTCAACACAAACCTCTCATAGGTAGCTACTGTATGTATCAAGGCCATATTGAGGAACAATGCCTGAAATTGCTCAGGGATATCATAACTGAACGCCATCCATCTGCATGTTCCAACATAGACGATGTCCAGCGATCAATGATGGTCAGAAAGGTATGAGTCATTAATGCACTAGTACTTGTCTTGTTGCTCATACTTCCATTATTGCACATTCTATGTGGTACTTTGATAGTGGTTGCTATAGACACATGATTGGAACTCAGGAATTTCTGACAAACATCAAACCCTATAATGGTGGTTTTGTTACGCTTGGCGATGAAAAGAAAAGTCGAGAGGTTGGAAAAGGTGAACTTCATATTGAAGGATTCCCTGTATTCACTAGTAATCTGTTGGTGGAAGATCCAAAGGATAATCTCCTAAGTATTAGCCAACTATGTTATGATAATATAACCATGGAATTCCATAAGGAGAAATGCATAGCGATCATGACAGCAACAAAGTGCTTACTGGTATTCGTTCATCACACAAATGTTACTTGTTGGAACAAGAAGTGAACTTCTTGAGTTTTGAATATGATGAGGTAGATATTGTGAGTGACCACATTCCAACATTGGATTATTTCTCAGATCAGGGACGTAATGATGTTGGAACATCAGATGAGGTAGATCTTACAGGTGAAGCTGATGATTCTTATAACTTCAGTGATGTTGGAACACCGTCCCCCCTAAAAATTCTCCCATTTTCCAACATCAGTGCAAGCTGAATGAAGCAGAAGAAGGACACGATCGATCTCTTGGGTAAATTATAGGGAACTTGCGGGTCTACAATGTTATCTCTCCCTCATTGAACCCAAGAATTACAAAGAGGATTTGCTTGATGAGTATTGGATTGCGAAAATACAAGAGGAACTTGGGCAATTCAAACACAGTGATGATAAAGCAAGGTTAGTTTCTCAGGACTACACTCAGGATGAAGGAGTTGATTTTGATGAGAGATTCGCACTAGTATCCAAGTTAGAATCTATTCACATTCTCATTGTTATTGCTTGCAATATGAATTTTATGGTATACCAAATAGTTGTCAAGATTGTTATCCTAAATGGCTTGGTCAATGAGGAAGTATATAATTGACTCAAGAAGGTATTGTATGGATCAAAACAAGCACCAAGGGCGTGGTATGAGCGACTCACTACCTTTCATATTACGAAAGATTATCGTCGAGGGGGAGTAGATCGCACCTTGCTTGTTTTTAGAGAATTGTTAAATATACTGATTGCTCGAATCTATGTTGATGATATGATCTTGGGTCTAATTCACCATCCTTGGTACAAGATTTTGTGACTTTGATGCAAGCTGAATTTAAAATGAGTATGGTGGGATTATTTGTAAGATTTCAGGATGATCTTAAGGAATCTCACTTAAATGCAGTCAAAAGGATAATTCGATACGTTAGTGGGACTTCTGAGTATGGAATCTAGTATTCTAAGAATAAGACTCTCATCTGGTTGATTATAGTGATTTTGATTGGGGTGGTAATGCAGATGATCGCAAAAGCACCTAGAGTGGATGATTCTTTAAAGGTGGAAGTTGTTGTGCACAAATATTATTGATGAAGCAAATGTTGAGTGATTATAGAATTAAAGAAGGGCTTCTGACAGTGTCATGTGACAGCAAAAGTGCTATTGACATCTCAAAGAATCGAGTACAACATTCTCAAACAAAGCTCATTGATATAAGCCTTCAGTTTATTCGAGAACTGATTGATAGGAAAGAAATGGTAGTTGAGTATGTTCCAACATCGGAAACTTTTAAGCCTTCATTGAACTAGTTGGACTCTCCAACGTTTGAGCTCCTCAAAAAACTCTTAGGTGTCTGTCAGATTTGAGGTATTTTCTTAAAGCTTTTATTTAGCTATAGAGTTTTTATTTTTTCGTGTGTACAAAAGTTTTTAAAAATAATCAGAAAGAAGAAAACGTGAACAAAAAATAGAAGTTGTGGAGACATGTTGGAAGTTGGTGTTGAAGACATTATGGTGATTGATGAGATGCATAGATTAGAGAGATGGCTACTTTTGGTATTCTAGTTTAGGATGATGAGGAGTTGGAAGGTAGTGATGTTGGCCATGTCAAAACAAAGAGTATGGAGACAGGTAGAGAAGTGTGGACATGGAAATAGATGATCCTGGTGTGATTAGAGATTCTCATATTCAAACATCAGTAAATGTGGCTGGAGAAGATCATGATCTGGGTGGTGATCAGGTCTATGTTCCAACACCGGACATTGAGATAGGGGGAGAAAATACTGATAGAGTGACGGAAGCTGAGCATGGTGATGTTCCAACATCGATACAGACTAAGGATGTTGATTCTGAAGCAATGAAAGGATATGATGTTCCAAAGCTGAGAGTTGCTATGTTCCAACATTAGTAACCGATGTTCCAACACAAGGTGAGAAGATTATTAAAGGCACTACTGATCAGACTGCAGAACAAGTGAAATAAGAAGCACAGTCACCAAGAAGAAGATTAAATCAGAAGGAGTACATCGTTCACGGGTAGCCCTCTCAACCAAGGATGCACTCAATTTTTTTAAATTTTTTGATGTGGACAATAGTGAGAGATATGTTAATGTGTGTCAGAGGAGGATTTTAGCCGAGAGGACAATTAATCTGGGTATATATGAGAAGTATATATTTACAGCGTACATGAACTATTTGAGTTTCAAGACTACTACTTCAATCTACAAGAAGTACAACCGAGAGATTGTAGAAGAATTCTAAGGGAGGCAACATTGATCTAGATTTGAGTGGAATAACAGAGTCTAAATCAGAGGAAAGAAATTACTGGAGGATTTCAATCTCAGTGGCCACTCAAGGGAATGCTACTGGATCTAGATTGACTATAAGGTATTTCTATATGTTCCAGATTGATGTAAATAGTTGGATTCTCTCTTTAAATACTACAGCTCTTACTCGAGAAATGACCAAACAAGAGTAAATTTGATCTAAGACATGTGCTTGATCTGCCCATGATATCTGAGGCTACAACTTCGGATGTTGATGAGAAGAAGGTCAAGTTTGTGGCCATTAATGCAAAGTTGAGAGCTCTAGCCATCCAGATTAGATGAGGCACAGATAGCTTCCCCTGAAGAGGTTTGAAGGCTTTGCTATGACTTTGTTCCAACATAAGCCAGATATTTACTTCAGGGGGAGCTGCATTTATTGGATTTTTTTTGTCCTTTGCGTTTAGCGTGTTTATGGTCCCAAGATATTTTGGATTTCTTGGATGACTTTATTAGCTCCGTTGGATTGATGTTCCAACATGCTTATTATTCCTGGATGTTGAAGGACTTCTGGAATTCAGGAGGAGATGTTATGTTCCAACATCCATAGTGGTTTTCAAAGATTGATGTTTGTACTTGCATAAGCTCTTATGATGAAATTCCAAAAGGTGATTGGTCCACAAAACGCCAAAGGGGGAGATAGTAAAGTCTATATTTATCTAGTTGGCAATTTGTGGAAGTTATACAAATATGAAATTATTGGGTTGAAACATCAAAGAAGGTAGTTTCAGTGATACAAGGAATTTTGAGTTGTAATTCGAGAAGTAGTATTTTCGTCCATGGTGTTTTTATTGAAGATATATCAATTCCTATATTTATGGGATGGGACTGGATTTATGAAAATTGGAATTGATGTGATAAATATTGTTTCGAATGAGATATGGACGAAATATTTTAATTCCTTTCTTTAAGGGATTAGATTTGATAATTCCTATCTCCAAGGGATTTGATTGTAATCAGAATATTATGTGGAGAAGGAACTATATTTGCACATGACTTCATGCGTATCAGAATTGGATATGGAATAAACTTCATCCATACGAAGACTGTCTATGTTGTAAAATACGAAAAACTGAAGCCTAAAAGGATTTAACGGATGACAAGAATATTGCGTGAATATTTGTTTATGGAAGAAAGGAGGTTCCACAATATGGTATTTTAGGCATGTGGTAGAAGCAAACTGGGTTTATGGAAAATTCCTATAATTATGGATAGGATTTATGGGATATTTGAGACAAGAAAAATTATTTTATTTATGGGATTTGAATATGCTTCAAAAGCAGATAAGGAATAGGAATATTATGGATGAAATTATTGAGAGTTCTGATATGCTAATGGACTATATAAAGAAGACATCACAACTGCATTAAACTCACGGACTTAATAGAAAAAATCTGCATACAGATTTTATATCTTTCGAGAGTATTGCAAGAGCAAGAATTCATATGTTCCAACATACGTAACCTGTTGTTTAAGGTTGAAAATCGTATACCTTAATTTCTCGGGAGGATGAGATCCAATGTCAACGATTTTCAAGGTCAGAGGGAGTCTGATCAAGGCGGATCGGTAGCAAGGGGAGCTTGCAGCATTCACACGTTTAATTAGTTAAGATAAGTATAATTGTATGGTGTACTTTGTACTGTATCTTTCCAATTAGTGGATTAATTCAAAACTGAGCTAGTCCCTGCAGATGTAGGTGGATTTTAGGGAACTGCGTAACCAAGTCTTGTGTCTTTATGCTTTGCATTATTGAATACTTGGTTAGATATGTTATAATGGAACACGATAATTGAATTAATTACGTAAAATAAATTTATGCATCTATATTTGTGTCACCTTCTACTAGTGTGGCTGTTTTAGAGTTGAGCGATACATGTGATTAAATTGTATAAGAAATATAGAGGTTGTGTATGTGATCGTACAATGGGTGGCTTAGGTTCGTACGGTATATGTGAATTAAATTGTGTGAGTGGTTTAGTGCCATGAATGGTCGTGCAAAGTGGTACATGTTAACTGGCATGCGACTGAGTTTGAGTCTAAGTGAGAAAAGTGCAAATGACTGAGTTTGAATTTCTGTAAGGAGGATTATGTGATTTTATAGAAAATGACATAAATAAAGAAAAGTATTACTCCAACTAAATTTATTTCAATAAGGAGTATAATAGTCCAACGAAACTTATATCAATTTTAAATTTATATTAGTTTATTTTATAGAAAAAAATGTAGTTATATGAAGTAAAAATCAACATCGATTAATACTCGACTCAAATTTAATTTTAAATTCATAATTTACTTAATATATAAATATATTATAAAATTGAATTTATTAGTGTGAATCTGCTTCGACTACTTTGCAAACTTGTGAGTGGTAAATTAATATGGTAATGGCACCTAGACTTGTGAGTGGTAAATATTATGGTGAGACCTATAACATAGTTATATTATGAGGTATATAAAGTGGTAATTAACATAGTTATATTATGAGGTATATAAATTGGTAATTAACATGGTGCTGTGAAATAGACGTATAAGTTATATTATGATAGGTGAGGTATACAAAGTGGAAGGTATATATTGTGAGTTAAACATATAGGTTGTATTATGGTGCATGTTATATTATGGTGTGTATTATGCAATAGCATCCAAAAAGGTTTATGCAATGTTGTGCAAATTACAAGTTATGGTGCGTATTATGCAATATATGGCAGCGTAAAGGTATGCAATATAGTACAGTTAAAATATGCAAAGTAGGTGATAGATTTTTTGGCATTGGAGTTGGGCGAATTAGAATGTAATATACTTAAGAAGTTAGACGTGAGAATATAATGTTAATAGCTTATTATTTAATGGGATGAAAATATGTTTGAAGGAGTCGTCCAGAAGAATCTTACATATTAAGTTGGACGAGGGGAGGGTTCCAACCTTTTCCAAACCAAACATTTTGAAACAAATTTCACTATTGAAGTCCGGTAATGAAACTATCATTTTTTAAACTATCTTAAAAGATAAATTCCCCATTTATAAAAGTCACTCCAATGTATTGTATATCCATTACTGAATTTCATTTTAACATTACATAATCATTCTTTTACAAAAGAGTTCACTCCCCTGCTTACCATTGAGGTGTTTTACTGAACTCTTGTGAATATGTAAATCATTTGAAGATTTCTAAACAGTTACAAAATAATTTCCAAAGAAAGTGTTACAAAGAGTATTTATTTTATTTATTTAAAATTTTTAATTGAATCACCATTTATTTAAATGCTTTTACTGAATTGTATTTACAAAACATTGATTAATTAATAGTTTTATTTCATTAATATTTTTATTTGATTAATAGTTTTATTTGATTAATAGTTTTATTTTAATTAATAGTTTTATTTTATTAAATAATTCTTATTAGAGTGCATAGACTATAAAGTTCCCTTTGAAAGTTTTGTTGACACATTAAAGTTTTGCCATGGATTTCATTACTGAAAGGATAAATATATTTCAAAACATGTCATTTACTTTACATTTAATTAAATAAATTTTATTTATTTACACACTAGTTCAAATTTTTCATTATTGAAATTTCATTTTTGCATTGCATACAATGGGATCACTCGATGACCCATGTGACTAACTATGAGTTTACCTTGTGACTCATAGGTTTACTGTTATTGAATACCGATATCGTGGGATCACTCGTGACCCATGTGACTGACTATGAGTTTACCTTGTGACTCATAGGATTACTGTTACTGAATACTGATACCATGGGATCACCTTGTGCCCATGTCACTGTTACTGTTACTGATCATTATTTTCTGATTTATACTTTCTGCATTATTTTGATAAAGTAATGATTTTTGCATGAAATGTTTATTGACCACCACATTGATTGCTTAATGTTTTGCAGAAATTTAGTTCATTGCATATTGTTATTTACATGACATGAAATGATTCGAAACTTGGAACCCTCGCGGGCGAAAGTTCACCCCGCATGTTTCTAAAATCTTTTAGGTTAAACACTAGGCATAATGTGACCGCGACAAATAAAGTGTGATGGATGCCTGCGGCCATTTCCCTTAGTTTAATTTAGTTGATTTGAAGGCTTTTAGTTGATTGTGAATTATATTTATGCTAAGATTCTGAACTCCACTGTGACAGTTATTGTTAAGTTTTTAGAATTGTAATATAAGTTTCCACACTATTTGGTCGGGGTGCCACATTAAGAGGTTTGGACGAGTTTATACTCACCATTTTTATCAATCAAATATACAAACCTTTAGGTTCATACTATGTTGCTTGCAAGCTAATTCCATTGTTGCTTAATCTCAAGGGCTAGTTAAGTACCAATAAACCTTGTGATTTGATCCCTGTGGGCTAGTTAAGTACCAATAAACCTTGTGATCTGATCCCTGTGGGCTAGTTAGAGAGCAAGCAGAGATTGAGAGCATCCTGAGGGCTAGGTTCTTGATTTTTGTGCAACTTGGTGAGGGTTTGCAGATCCCTTCATTTTATCAAAGATTTTAATTCCGCATCTAGAATCTTCGTAAGGAGATTAATATCAGTTGGTATTTAAGCAAAGCGAAGGAATTCATGGTGGCCAAAAATTCAACAGGGGTTTCAAGTTTCGTTTGAATTTATTTTCAATTTTTTAAGAAAATTATAAACTCTTTAGTGTCATATTTTAACTATTTTTGTTTGATCTTTCTTACCAGGAGATTTGAATCTAGCGTCGAAGGGCGTCGAAGGGTCCAGGAGTCAAAAGCAATTGAACCTTTTTTCCAATTCCTCTCTTCTCTCTCCTCCGACTCTGAACCCAACGGTTTTATTTACGCCGGTAATGGCTTCTTCCGCCACTAACGGCTCCCCTTGGCCGACAAGCGACGGCGCTGGCTTCGATTCCCCTGCGGCCGGCCACCATGGCAGAGAATAGCAACTCCATCCACAACCAAAAATCCTTCCTCTCTGTCCTTCAATCAAAATCACCACCCCTTCGCCAATCGCTCCCGGACAACCCTGAATTGACCCCAAAATTGGAGCACCTTGGTGAACCCGCATGCTTATACTCTGAGGATGAAATCACAAAACTTTCAGCTCACTACGCTAACGCACTCGTAGGCAAATTTACCAAAGGCAGACTCACAATGGAACAACTAGAGTCATCTTTCAAAATTGTGGGTTTTGCCGGCAAATATCAACTAGGATCTCTATACTTCAAACATATCCTCATCAGGTTCGACCACATTAATAACTATCAGCGGTGTTGGATCAAAGGGAGCTGGAGCTTCAATGGTGTCCTGATGAAAATCTTGAAATGGTCGCCAGATTTCTCAACGCACAAGGAATCCCCAATCATTCCTGTCTGGTGCACGATCAGGGAAGTTCCCCTATACTATTATAATACTTCATCAATTGAGGCCATTGGTAATAGTATAGGTAATTTCATCAAAAACGATTTGGCTACTGAGAAGTTAACCAGGCCTTCTGCCATCAAATTGTGTGTTGAAGTAGACTTACAGAAACCACTTCACACCTCTATTAGATTAGGATCAGAAAGTAACAACAGGAAGTATAAAATTGAGTATGAAGATGTTCCCCTGTACTGTGACCACTGTGCCAAATTGGGACACTCGCTTAGTCAATGTAAAGCTATCCCTTATGATAATGCTGATCCAATGCCAAAATGGTATGCTACAAGGCATAAGTTTGATAGAGCTCCCACGAGATTTGCTAACAATCAGCCTCCCTCTAAGATGCCTAACTTAGGAACCATTCCTCATCAGTTAGCTAATACTAATCCTGGCTCTGATCCCCTTTCATATGGCCCTAAGATAACAGAAGAAATCCCTAACATCAGCATATCTCAGTTACCTCACCCCTCCTCCCCACACCAAACTCCTGCAATACAAGAATTAGATAAGTCCCAATCATCTCTTAGGGAACTAATAAATCAAACTAAGGTCACTACTCCTATTAGAGCCACTAGATTTTATGCTAAGGATAATATTGTGATAGGTTCCCATAGCTTGACACTCCCTCAACTCTCTCCTACTATCCCCTTACATTCACACCAAGGAAAGATGGAAAATAGATTTTCTATTTTGCAGGAAATGGATGATCATTCTAGCACTGATGAATGTGTGGCTCAGGACCCCCAGGACCCTGATCCTGCTGAGGACTTTCTCCCACTGCCTGATCCTCAGGAAGGTAACATTAATGGCCAAGGTAAGGCTAGGATAAAAAAAACTCTTACATTAGTCAACTAAATAAAATGATGCTCAGATCTACCACTAAAAGCCATAAATTGGGTGAACAATGACGCACAGTCTCAAGTTTAATTTTCTGATATGGAATCTGAGAGGAATTGATACCTCAATGCTAAGGCTGAAACATTTGATTGTTCATAAGAAAATTTAGCTTCTATGTATTATAGAACCTATGCATGATAATTCTCAATGCCAAACATATATGGAGAAGCTGCATTACTCACATAATCTCCCTCTTCATAATGGTAAAATTTGGCTTATGTGGAATGACTCAATGACTGTTAATCTCGTATGCCACCATGAGAAATTTCTAAATGTAAAAATAACCCATTTAGGATCTAACTCTCAAATGGAAATGGTCTTTATATATGCACTTAGGAATAGAGAAGGAAGGAAGAAACTATGGCATGACCTAAGCCTTCTCCCACCAAATGAAACTGTTTTCATAGGGGATTTCAATACAATTATCACACCTGATGAATATAGAGTCCCTAGTTTTCCTAATCTAGGCAGCATTAGGGATTTTCATGATTGGATTAATAACCAGGGACTTCAGGAGATTAATACAGTAGGGAATATGTTTACATGGACTAATTCTAGGCTCAGAATGCCTACTTCTAAAAGGTTAGATAGAGGTTTGTGTACTGTTCAATGGAGTAATAAATTCTCAGCCTCTTCTATTCAGATCCTTAATAGGCAATCATCAGATCATTCACCCCTCCTCCTACAAATTGCTTCCCAGATCCCATCACACTCTAAACCATTTAGGTTTCTTAACCGCTGGTTTAATAGATCACAATTCCTAGACTTGATTAAACATAATTGGACCATTCCTGTGCCCCAAACAGGAATGATGGGACTATACCTTAAGCTTATTAGAGTTAAGAAAGTGATTAAGATCTAGAATAAAGAAAGTTTTGGTGACATTGATGCTAATGTAATTAATGTTGAAGAAAATCTGAGGAGACAAGAAGCTGTCTATGATTTAACACACTCGGAAACTGATTGTATCAAGCTTAATGAAAAAAAGGCTCTACTTCTTAGAGCTTTAAAAGAGAAAGAAAAGTTCTGGAAACATAAATCTAGATTGAACTAGTTTAAGAGTGGAGATAACAATACCCAATTTTTTCCCAAGTTCGTTCAGGAGAAAAATTGTAAACTGCATATATCCAAGATCAAAAATTCTCTTGAGCAATGGCTTGATAACCCTGTAGACATCCAAGAGGAAGCTGTCTCTTTCTTCTCTGACCTGCTGACCGAGCCCAGGAATTCAGTAGATTGTACCTACTACCCACATTTCATCAGTCAAATTCCTGCCATCATTACTGAACAAGATAATCTTAGACTATCCCAGCCTGTAACTGGAACTGAGCTCAAATTTGTGGTTATGAGTCTAAATAAGAATAGCAGCCCAGGACCTGATGGTTTTTCAAGAAAATTTTACATTAAATGCTGGGATTTCATAAAGATGACCTCATAATTGCAGTAAATGATTTCCTTTCTGGATCTAACATGCCAAGAGGTATTACAAGCACTTGGATAACTCTGATTCCTAAAAAATCTACTCCATCTTCCTTTGATGATTTCAGACCTATTAGTCTCTCTAATGTAGCTAACAAAATCTGCTCTAAGGTCCTGATGGAAAGATTGAAACCTTATATGGAGAAACTAATCTCAAATAATCAAACATCCTTTATGAAGAACATAGATATCTCTGACAATATCCTATACCTGCAGGAGATGGTTAGATTCCTAGACAAAAAAAACAGAACCCCAAACTGTATGCTCAAATTGGACATAAAAAAAGCCTTCGATAAGGTTAGCTGGGAATTTTTGCAAAACATTCTGTGTAAATTTGGTTTCTCAGATAAATTCCTCAAGGCTGTTATGAACAACCTTGCACAGGCCTACTTCTCAGTGCTTATTAATGGTAATCCTGTTAGTTTTTTTAAATCAAGCAGAGGAATCAAACAAGCTGATCCACTCTCTCCCTTCCTTTTTAATATCTTCACTGAATTTTTTTCTAGGAGCCTTGCATTCATTTTTCAAAATAACAGTTTGCCATATTTCTCAATGCCTCTAATATTTCCCCAGTCACTCACTTAAGCTATGCGGATGATACCATTATTTTCATGCAAGCTTCTAAACCTGGTCTGATTAGGATTAAAGCTTTCCTACATTTTTTTGAGTTAACATCAGGCCAGAAAATTAGTTATGAAAAATTTGAGTTCTACATCAGTAAGAGGGCTACAGTGACAAAGAATGATCATATTAGAGCTATTGTAGGTATGAAAAAAGGCACACTCCCCTTTAAGTATCTGGGCTGCCCTATTTTTAAAGGTAGAACTCTATCTAGATACTTCCACCCCATCCTTGAAATCATGGATAAAAGATTAAAAAATTGGAAGAACAGATGGTTAAGCTCTGGAGGGAAGATGATATTGATCTAATCATGTCTATATTCTATCCCTCACTACATTTGGACTGTTCTTAAACCCCCTATTTCTATTGTTCATTCCATGGAAAAAAGAATGTCTAGATTCTTTTGGGGAGAAACTGAGGATAGAAAGCACAAGGTCTGCAGAAAATGGGCTGATATTGCTATTCCTAAATCCCATTATGGATTAGGTTTTAGATCCATCCAGTCAATTGTTGAAGCCTGTTCACTTAAATTATGGTGGAAAAGCCAATTAGGTAACACTATGTGGGCCAAATTACTATGGTCCCTTCTCCAATCTCACGGGAATTCAAAAACATGGAAGAGAATATGTAATATTAACCTTACTGCTGAAAGGAATTCTCTAATTATTAATGGACAGGGTAAGTGTGATTTCTGGTCTGCTAACTGGTGTCCAAATGGTCCTCTGATAAACTGTACTCCATCTTACATCATTTCTATGTTCTACCCCTGCTCAGTTGCTGAATTTATAAACAACAAAGTATCAATTCTATCTCGGATAGCTCCCTTCTTGAAAAATGATACTCTTCTTTTCTTGCATGATGCTGAAATTGAGCATGGTAGAGAGGATAAACTGATTTGGGAACCTGAAATGACAGGTAGATTCTCATTCAAATCTTCTTACAAAATGCTAACATATAAATCAGGTAATTTCTCAGTTACTAAGCTCATATGGAATCCAAGGTTACCTAAGAAGATTTCCATTTTTACCTGGAAACTGCTTAACTCCTTCTTACCATTTGATGATATCCTCATAAAATGTGGTTATAGCTTGGCCTCTAAATGTCCTCTGTGCAATCAATCTGACTCCATGGAACATTTCTTTATAAATTGTCATCTTGCTAAATCCATTTGGATTCAGATTGCTGCTATAGTGAATTTCAATTTGCAGAATGTGCGGAATATAGTGGATTCTTTTTTCATTTTCTGGAACTGTACTGACCTTACTGGAGTGCAGAGAATGCTATGTCATCTGATTCCTTCTCTGATCTGTTGGGCTCTATGGAAGGCTAGGAATGCTTATTTTTTCGATGACACACCTTTTTCTGTCTCCCATATTAGCAAGGAAGTTACAGATACTCTCTACCTTTCCATTACCTCCTCTCCCTGCTTCCCAACTATATTTCCTAACCTAAGATTTCAGTTCCCTTCTCTGATGTTTCCCCCCAGACCACCGCCAAAGCCAACTATTTCCATGGTATACTGGAAATCCCCAGATCACAGGTTCATCAAGGTTAACGTGGATGCATCTTGGTCTAGTTCATCTGTTTCAATTGGCTTAATTGCTCGCAATCACCAAGGTTTACCAATCCTTATTAGAGCAGAGACCATAACAGCCACATCTCCACTGGAAGCTGAAGTTAAAGCAATTCTTATGGCTTGTCAGATCTGTCTGGACATATATCCCAACCTCATCATTGAATCTGACTCGCTACAGGCAGTAAATATGATTAATGATCCTTCAGTTTCCAAATGGACCCTATACTCTCTAGTTTTTTGAGTGCACACTCTTCTATCCCATGCTACCCTCAAGCACACATATAGAGAATGTAACTCAATCGCGGATGCCATTGCAAAATATCAAGCATCCTCTGTAATGGTTTCTCCTTTGCATGTGACCAACATTCTGGCACATGTTAATGGCTCAATCTATATGGATAGTATTCATACACCTTATATTAGAGTCCATTGGCAAGCCTTTAAATAAGATTGATACTGCTGATCTTTCCTTGTTTCTGTCTCAGGTTATGGACTACTTCCCTCCATCGAGCACTTGAGCCTGGAGCACTCGAGCCCTGGAGCACTCGAGGACTCGAGCTTTAGAGCCCTCGAGCACTGGATACCTCGAATACTCAAGCCCTCAAAACCTCGAGCCTCGGAGGTCTCGAGCCCTGGATCCCTCGAGCACTCAAGCCCTCGAGCCCTGCCGCCCTCGAGCCATCGATCACTCAAGCACTCAAGCCCTGGAACACTGGAGCCCTCGAGCACTCGACCCCTGCAGCACTCAAGCACTCGAGCACTCGAAACATCGAGCCTTGGATCTCTTGAGCACTGGATACCTCAAACACTCAGGCACTCGAGTCCTTGAACCTAGAAGGTTTTGCCCTGCATTCCTCGAGAACTCAAGCTCTCAAGTCCTGCCGCCCTCGAACCATCAGGCACTCGAACCATCGAGCCCTCAAGCACTCAAGCACTCGAGCCCTTGAACCTTCAACTCTTAAACACTGGATACTTAGGAGCCCTCGAGCACTCGAGCACTCAAACTATCGAGCCTTGGCGCCATCGAGCACTGGATACCTCAAACTCTTAAGCTCTCGAGCCCTCGAGCCTAGGAGGTCTCGAGCCTTGGATCACTCCATCACTCAAGCTCTCGAGCCCTGCCTGCCTCGAGCCATCGGATACTCGAACCATAGAGCACTCAAGCATTCCATCCCTCAAACCATCGAGCCTCGACCCAGGCCTTGGATCCCTCGAGCCCTGCCGCCATCGAGGCATCAGGCACTCGATCCATCAAGCACTCAAGCCCTCGAGGGCTTGAACCATCGAGCCTCCAACACTGGATACCTTGGAGTCCTTAAGCACTGGAGCCCTCGAGCACTGGAGCCCTCGAGCACTTGAGCCCTCGAGCATTCAAGTACTCGAGCCCTCGAACCATCGAGCCTTGGTGTCCTCGAGCACTGGATACCTCAAATAATCAAGCTCCCGAGCCCTCGAGCCTAGGAGGCCTCGAGCACTGGTTTACTCGAGCACTCAAGCCCCCGAGTCCTGCCGCCCTTGAGCCTTCAGGCACTCAAACCATCGAGCACTCAAGCACTCGTACCATCGACCCTCGACCCCTCGAGACCTCGAGCCAACAAGTACTAACACCTCTATTTCTGAATCACTAGACCACTAATATTAGATCATTCTTTTGAGGGCAACGAGGTTGCCCTATCGATATAATATTCCAAAACATCATTGTACATCTTTCAGTTTCTAAATAGGTTTGGGGAACCTAATAAATATCCCCACTTTAGGGTGCATGCATTTAAAAAAAAGGGTTCAGGAGTTAAAATACTTGGGTATTACTATCCGTCTTCACCTTCATTAATCGAGTCAGGAGGACGTCGAAGGGTCTTAGAGTTAACAAGTATTTTCCACCTGCACCTCCCAGTTAGTTTCATAGTTTTTAGGTAGCATAAATAGTTTAAGTGCCTGTGATATTTTTCGTCCACTCTTCTGAAAAATTATTGCATGCTCATAATCTTATTTGCTTTATTTATCGTTCTTTGATTCCGTGATCTTGAATTTGTTCTTGGATTCTTGATGGCACCTTATAAAGAAATATTCTTTTGTGTTTTTTTCCAGATATAGTGTCATATTCTTGATCCTTACAATTTTGAATACCTCAAAGTTCATTTGAATTGAGAGGAAGTTGGCGCGGATTTCTTATTCCAAGTTTTATATAGGCACTTTTGGTTCTAAAAATTTTTCGAAAGCAAAAATAGAAACTAGCAGGTTTAGGGTTTTAAATAGGAATTTAGGGTTTTGAAATCAGAAATTTGGGGGCAGTTTGTAATTTTCAAAAGTTGGGGGCTGTTTTGCAATTTTCAAAAATTTGGGAATTGTACACAGTTTTGAATTGCTTGGGGAATAAGATTATCATTTTGAATGTTATATTGAGTGGAAAAATCAAATTTGTGGCTGAAAAAGATAGAAGAAAAAGGAAATCCGATTTGAAAAAGGAAAAGGAAACAAAATCCTAATCGGAAGAGGAAAAAGAAATAAAAGCCGATTGAGAGTGGGGTTTGATCTGAATTTTTTCACTTGAGAACAAAGTAAGCCATTAAAATCCTTTACCACACAAAGGATTTTGGTTTGAATTTCTAATCCAATTTGATTTCGGAAAATTTACTTGAATTTTCGGAACTTATATGTCGCCAATATAAAAACATTCTTGTTTTGATCACATCTCATTCATTACAGCTCCAATTCATGCCATTCAAATTTTGTTCTGTTCCTTATTATCTATAGAGTTTTTAATTTCAGATGGTAGAGCCCAATTTAGAGTTTATATATTTTTAAATTTTGAAATAGGTTCTGCAGTACTCATCTCCATATTTTGATTTGAATTGTGGTGAATTGATCAATTGCCCTTGCATTATCCTTCACCTTGTGAGTTGTGAGTGTTATAAACTTGGTGAGTGACCTTACTAAACAAAGGGGAAGGGGGGACATTTACTACTAATCGGTTGTTTCTTCTTAGCAGGGATGGCAGATGATCCGTTCGTCTCGCCTTTTGTTGGAAGTCCCAACAATAAACCTAAAATGAATGCCATGAATGTCATAAATGTCATAAATGTCATAATGAGTGAGGTTCAGATATTTTCAAGGAAGGTAGATGAGTTGGAAAATCCTACGCCACCTTGTTTTGCAAGACAAGTTGAATCTGCAAGTGACATCAAAGGTTTAAAGTAGGATATTCCTAGATTTGATGGTCAACACAATCCTATGACATGCTTGGATTGGGAGAGGCAGATTGAGAACTTATTTGATCTTTACAACTACCATGAGAAAGAGAAGATCAAGATCGCACAATATTCTTTAACCCATTATGCAACAGAACGGTGGGAGAATTTGAAAGAATCAAGAGAGCTTACTGGTAAAAGACCTATCTCCACCTGGGAGAGATTGAAAACTAAGCTTCGATTACATCATGTTCCACGAACATATTTGATGGAGCAACATTCGTATCTCAGTAATATGAAGCAAGTCAACCAAAGGGTAGATTAATAATGGAAAGATCTTGAATTAGCTACGAGAAGAGTTGGCATGAGAAAAGATGATACGTATATAAAGAATCGGTTTATTGAAGGTTTAAAAGAAAATCTGCAAGTTCCAGTTAAGCTCTAGTATTATATTTCCATGCAAGATTTATTGTTCAAGGCCAGGTTGGTTGAGTCGACATTAAGGTCCAAAGGAAGCTCTAATTTTGGCTATGGCAGTCAAAGGCAAGTCTCTGATTTTAGAAGCCCAAATTCGACCAGTGGTGATTGCAATTCGAACATGGGTGGCCGAGGAAACCCTAATTTTTCCAAAACCTACTCAAATCCACCATTTGAACCCACTGATCGAAGAATGAAGGCAAGCAATCAGTATCCAAGCCAAAATATAGATAAATCAATTTCTACTTCGTCAAATACAGTTTCTTCTAGCACGCCCATATGTTTTCTTTGTAATTAATGAGGACATGTGCACAATAACTGTCCCCATGAACGAGTTATAAAAACATTGTAGGAGGAGGAAGATGATGATATCCCTACACGGTATGACACCGAAGAAAAACAAATAGATGATGAACTCAACATTTTTTACAGAAGTGAGCAAGGCCCTAAAAGACAAGGATTTTTTGAGGCTCAAATGGATATGAAAAATGAAAAAAGAACAGTTTCTGGTTGAGCACTACCATAGAGACCACCCTCTAGCACCATTTTTTTTATGTTGTAGCACTGGTTATTTTTCGTGAAAAAACCCGGTGCCTAATTAACCGTTGAAACGATTGAACCGGTTGAAAAAAAATGGTGCTAAATTCCTACATCTAGCACCGGTTTTTTATAACCAGTGCTAAAAAATCGGTGTTAAAATTGTGTCCTAGTAGCACCAATTTTGAAACCGGTACTAAAAGTGTATTTTTAGCACCGGTTATTTTTTAGCACCGGGTTTAAAACCGGTGTTAAAAGTGTATTTTTAGTACCGGTTATTTTTAGCACGGTTTAGAAACTGGTGCTAAAATTGTATGTTTAGCATCGGTTATTGTTTTGCACCGGTTTAAAAACTGGTGCTAAAAGTGTATTTTTAGCACTGGTTTTGAAACCGGTGCTAATTAAATGATAGGCTAGCACAGGTTAGTTTTTAGCACCGGTTACTATTTTAGCAAAAATCAGTGTTAGGTGTGGGACTAATATGGTCGCTGGAAGCTGCGGCGCGCTGCCGTTCTTTCAGTCTATGTTCACGCAGCCAGTTTCATATTTAAGCTTGTTTTCCAAACTGGTGTGTTCTTTCATAGATGGCACCGATTATCATTTTTGCATAGATTACTTAAATCGATGCACCAATAAAAAAGCACAAATACCGAACATCAATTCCCAATAAATACAACAATCATCACACATAGACAACAAGTAGGTAGAAAAAACTTTGAATTTGATCAACTATAATTTTAGACTAGAGAAAGAAATGCATGAAACGTGGTTATTAGTGGCCTACATAAGATAGTGGAACCCCCTTCCCCCCCTTATCATGATGATGAGTATCAAAAGTGAAGGAAAATTATTTTTCTCATTAGTGATAATACTAACTACTATCCAATGATGGAGGCAAGCCCATGTATGACATTCAATTGAGCTATGCATTTTGGCAGAGTACATTTTGCAAAAATACAAACCCATTTCAGAGCAATGCTCCGCAGTAGACCGCTCCTCAGAGGAGTGTAATAATCTGGAAATTGCTAAAACAAGGTATTAAATTGCATGTTAGAAAAGGATATATATGTAAGAGACTAACAAATACAAAAAAAATAATATAGGAAAACGTTCCGGAATAATGTCAATGTCATTCACGTCCCTAACAATTTTTTCCATGTAATACATGCAATGGTATCCACATTCCCAAGTACTACTTTGTATCTTGTGCTGATATAAAAGAGAATTTGCTGAAATGATTACAAACATAAAAATGAGAGAGGAAATAATGATGTTTCGGGATAATACGTACATTGATGTTTATGATATTCCATGTATAGTTCAAAGGGTAGGATGTATTTTGGTCGGAATTGAACTTTCGATATTTTGTTGCAACCCTACAATCGATGAAAATATATTTATATCGATATGTAAAAATATATTTTCAGAAATTGGGATCACACATATTAGTTTAATTAGGTCTAATGTTTTCCTACATGCAATGATGACCGTAAGTAATGAATAGAACAATGAATGTCATTGTACCGATTATTAACAATAATTGTAAATAATCGAGCAAAGAAAGTGAGACACCTATAACAACACGTTGATAGGAACAAATAATTTTGTAAAATATTAAAATAGAAGGAATGACAAAAATGTGTTCCACTTACAAATGAATCAATTTAAGGCATAGCCTATTAGTTTGGAAATTCCCCCACTCATCGAGTCGATCCAATATACTCGATCAATTTCTAGTATGAAGATGAGCAAACACCAATGGCTTCTATAAAAAAAAAGGAAAGGCCAAAATACTTTTAATATTTTTAAAAAATAAAATCACAGCATATGGTTGTTATTGCTTCCATGCGGCCAGGTCAAACAACACAAAAAGAATAAAACTCACTCTCGATTGTATGGGAAGACGTACATCCTTGCTTGAGTGTGGCACATGACCATTGAAACCTCGTCCGTAGTAAGTTCGACCCTCTAATTTACCTTTTGAGCTATTGAATTTGAACCGTCAGGAATAAACTGGACGTGGCCTCGATGAACAACCCCATCACATAGGTATCCGACATAATAATATTGTAAGTGAAACAAATATAATGATACATCTATAAATAATGTAACTATGCAATTCTTACGATGCCCATATACCAAGTTGGCACCCACTGATCCACTACATTTCATTTTCCACGTCCAAGGTGTTCATGAACAGTTTTAGCTTGTCAGTAAATATGGCTATGTAGGTTTCTTCTAATCCAAACACCTCCGCGTTGAAATTGATGCGGAAGACTTTGTTAGGTCAACATATTTCTGTAGATAGCCTTAGAACATCATTAATCTGTTGAACAGCAGCGATGCATTCTTTGTCTTCCATGACCCCCTAATTACATTGAGAATCTAATAATGTTAGTTGAGCAGTATATGTATATAATTCAGTAGTGGATCATATTGTAAAGGCTAAAATAAGTTCTCACAAAAATGTAATGTTCATAAATTGATATGGGAGGATTGGGTTGCCCATTCTCCGTCGATGTAGTCTTCTCTTTTGCTACTTTCTAATGGGTAAAATGTTAGTCAGGCATTGAAAAAAAATAGGTCGGAATGAAAAAGTGTGGGGGTATGTTTGACCTCTCCTTTTACTGATCGAGCGACCACCTCTCCATTCGAAGTATCTTCCTGAGCCACCGCCTCCTATAAAGGAGTGTGTTAATATATATCTGGATGCCATAGCTAGTTAATAAAATTATTTGTTTAACCTCTTAAATCTCCATGTTAGTTTTTGGTGTGAAGTTTATTTCAAGACTTCCATCTTCATCAACTAACAATTGTTTCCGAGGTGATTGTTGCTCGTTCTCCTACATAAGCAGTTGAACAAGAAATTATGTTTTAGTAATATCTACAAAGATATATATGATAGGATGAGAAGAAGAATAAAATTATCACACCTCATCATCATGTTGCCCAATGACACTTATCAGCTTTCCTGGCCATAGAATGTTATATCCAATGACCTCAGTGACAAACTCAAATTCTTCGTGTTCAATCGACAAAGGTGCCTTAGGAATGATCACAGGTCGTTGAAGATGTAATCGGCCCAGAAAGTTGACTATAACAAGAAATGAATTATTTATATAGCTGCAGCTTTCAGTGTTCAGCTTAGACTGAAAGCTGCAGTGTGCTGCAGCTTTCAGCATGTTGTCTGGGATAAAATGTCTAAAAGCCAAAAGAAAAATTCACAGGAAATTGAAATCCAGAAGCTAATTTTCATAGAGCAAGAAAGCAGCTAACGACGAGGTTCATGGTATATAATACCTTGTCATTCACAATGGTTCCTTGTGGGTCACTACATCCAGATGCTGAAGGAATGAATTCCCAGTTGTCCTTATACACGCAGTTGGAAGATGTAGCAAGGAAATTGCGGGCATCCAAGTGTGGGGGAATAGTTTTACCCAATTGTCCAGCCAGCCAATTTGTTTGGGCCTCAAATAAGGCAACAAATCTCTCGTTGAGCTCGATGACATCTGTTGGTAGTTTGTTTGAATTTGAGATTTCTTCAGATGGTTTTGTGGTTGTGCTCCCACATCAACTAGATGCATAATGGCTCACAGCAAAATATGGTAGGGCCTCGTTCACCTTGGCCGTTGTGGGGCAACCTCTCCAATGATCCCCATGATCATTCTTACCCATAGCTTGAACGAGAATATCTTCTTTGCCTTGTATTACCAACTCTCCCTTCTACTTCTAATCCAAAAGGTTTTTCTACTAAACAAAACATATGCAAGCCATTACTATGCATTCCATCTGATAATATTAATAGACATAGAATCAATTATGAATTTAGCTCACAATAGTCGGGGCTGCTCTTTTAACTCAATCGTTGGTGTAGGTCGATAATATCTTGTCCCAGTTAGCTTCTAGAAACACCTCCGAGCGGTCCGGTTTGAAATCCATGATTTGAACTAGCCTCCGCTTCTTCTACACTTTGACCTTAATCTATAAGCTTGTCAATTTTATCCCTTTTTTTCTTCTTCTCGAGTTCTATAGCAAGCCTACGATTCCCTCCACTGCCCGTGTGATAGATGTACTCCTTATGTGAGGCGCTTACTTTTACTGTGTCACTTAATGCCTATATGTTCATCGATTTGTAAAATGCTCACAAAGTAATGACTAGACATTAATAATTTTGAAGGAATGACCTTGAATTCAGGGGTTGATATGTGTTTCACAAATAACTCCCATTCTTTTTTGTCTATCCATCGATAATTAGTCCATGCACAAGAACCTGGGTTTTTTTGTACGATGTACTTGTGAGCCACCTTAGCCTTCCAATTCCTCCACTTTTCACCTGCATAAATTGTCCATTTATTTCAAAACTTATTCATCTCATTGAATATCATTTTGGTTTGTATATCCCAACTAATTTAGTGGACAAAGATATGTGTTGTTAGAGTAAAATGTAATGAAGTTGAACTAAACAAATGAAAATGGAAGATTATAACACACTTGCGAGAATGTCTTCCCATGCATCTTTTTTTACATGGTGTAGGACCGCTTTCCAATTATGCCATGTGCCAAAGATAATTCTTCGTCGGAAGGCATAGCCAACATTCATCGATCACCGGTTGTGCATCACCAAGGGCTCGAAGTCATCATCAAGGAATATTTTAAGGGGCTTCTTTTGCTTTGCTAGCAACACGGACTTACACGTGGCGGTGCCTCTACGCTTGCAATACTCTTTAATCTCAAACTCGTCAAAGCTCTCACTAATGTCATCATTTGATATAGTTTCTTCTTCTCCCTCTGAGTTTTCCAATCCTGAGCATGATTTGGGTGCATCATCCACTTCCTCGTTATTGACATCACAACTGTTATCTCTTGTAGGGGTAACACAATTGTCTTCTACAGCTTTAGTACTGGAGTCAAACAATTTCATCCTCGGCTTAGCCATTCACTCGTGCTTGTATGAGTCACTCAAAAAAATTGAAATCTTAACATGACCTATCAACATAATATCCAAAAATTTCGTAAGGGGGTAAAAACAAAGTAGGAAAAAAGTCTAAAATTATTAACAAACAAATCACCTATGCACATGAACAACTACCCACACTAATATCCCAACAAATCTAAACACAAACTCACAAGCTAAGAGACCAACAACCAATATATATCTATTCATTAAACCCGGGAAAATAGCAAACTACGACCCATTTAACGATATGTAGAAGACTTACACAAAACCATTCACTCTCGGCAATGTTTTTTTCCACCAGCCGGATAAGCACCCGCTTTACTCGACCGAAATTGCAAACAACGAGCAGGGGAAGTAGGGAGGGAAGAGGGAAGAGTGAAATTGGTGGGAAGGGGGAAGTGGGAAAATCAGTGGGAAAAAGGAAGAGGGAAGAGGGAAGAGGGAAGGGGGATGAGTGAAATCGGTGGGAAGAGGGAAGAGGGAAAATCGGTAGAAGTGTTAGGGTGGGAGTTCAGCTCAAATTTGGGGATAAGGTTGTGGAGAGAAGAGGGAAAATTTGGGAGGGAAGCTAAATGATGCTTTGTTGGGCCAATTGAGAGTTTATTTTGATCATCCTTGCTGCTTTGTTGGGTCAATTTGGAGTTCAATTTGTCAAGTCCCTTTGTTAGCCAACTTGCTCATTTTCATGAGATTTTTATACTACTTTGTATTGAGTTAGGTACATAATTTTAAATAATATTTCAAGACAAATTAATTAAGGTCTGGAGACTGTTTAATTACAATAGACGCTTCTACCTAGAATTGTGTATTTAGTGTTTCATACTATTACTTGTATACATAGAGCGACCAGAGAAATAGAGTTTAACCAGGAATTAGGTTTCCTTCAATTCAGAGATGATTATGTATTTGAGGAAGACTGTATTTTACAATTGCATATTACTAGTGTATACGGATTTCCAATTAAGTTATAGTCGATTAACCAGTGTACATGGAACACTCACTGACTACGTGCGACTTGTAGATAATCGTATGGGTTATCGAGTAATGGACTAGGGTTTGAACAAGCCTTAGTTGTATTGAGCATGATCATATATAGTTAACCAGTGTATATAGAATAATGATATGTAAATTGATTTCTTGACTTACAAGTTAGAGTAAATCACGTTTCTGATTATATCTTGATTGATTCAGGATAGGTTATGCTGACTACGCCAGAGTTCTACTCATATTATGTTTCCTTATTGTACTGTATATATTCTTGTCAGGAATATAATAATTGGTTATGGCAAGTACTTCTTGTCATTACTTTTATATTATACATAATATAATTTTTGGAAATTAGACCTCAGATTTCAGACAACTTCAACCTGAGCCCTCGAGTCCTCTAGCCTAAATGTGGTGATCTATTGATGTTAGGAATAAATAGAATACACAAGGAAATAAAGTATTACTAAGACTCTGTCTTAGTCAACAAGACTTATCCAGAATCAACCAAATCAATCCTGATTTACTGTAACACCCTCAAACCCTCGTGCCATGCAGCCCCTTAAGCCTTGAACCTCGAGCCCTTGAGCCTGAACCATCAAACCCTCTAACTGGTGTGCCCTTGAGCCTGAACCATCAAAACCTCGATCACTCGAGCCCCTCGAGCCCCTCGAGCCTTTGAGCCACTCGAGCACTCGAGCCCCTTAAGCCCCTCAAGCCTTTGATTCATTCGAGCCCCTCAAGCCCCTCGGGCCACTTGAGCCCCTTGAGCCCTTGCTCCTCTCGAATTCATTCCCCCTTGCGTACTCGAGCCCATCGAGCCCCTCGAGCACTCGAACCCATAAAACCACTCGACCCCCTCGAGCCATCGAGCTTCTCGATCCTTCGAAGCATTGAGCCCCTCACTCCATCGAGCCATTGAGCCCCTCCAGCCCCTCGATCCATCTAGCCTCCTACCTCTCTCGAATCATCGAGCCTCCTACCTCGAGCCTCCTACCTCCCTCGAATCATCGAGCCTCCTACCTCGAACCTCCTACCTTCAAGCCTCCCTCGAATCATCGAGCCACCTCCCATCGACCCTCATACCTTTCAGACTCCTAACATCAACCCTCCTACCTCAATCCTCCTACATCACACCTCCTACCTTTCCGACTCCTACCATCAACCCTCCTACCTCAAGCCTCCTACATTGCACCTCCTACCTTTCAGCCCATGTGTGTGTATAATTCAGCCCATATGTGTGTACAATGCAGCCAATGTGTGTGTAAAATTGGTTATTCAACCTAATACCCTAACACCTTTCCTCTGCCAAGCTCCCTCTACATTCCCTGCTCCATTCAACGGCAAGCTCCGTCTATTCTCCCTTCGTCGTTTATGCTCCCTTCGCCATCTCCGCTCCCTCCGCTGTCCTTGCTCCCTTTTGCCATCCCAACTCCCTCCTCCATTCCCACTCCCTCCACCGTCCATGCTCCCTCCTCCATCCCCGTTCCATTTAATCTCCCCCAAGCTCCTTCCATTCCAACGTGGCAAAGCTTTGTCCTTCGTCAATCTAATGTCCACCATCCATACACCATCCACCAAGCTACTATACACCAAGCTCTGTTTGCCAAGCTCCGTCCGCCAACCACTCTCCGCCCTCCAAACACCTGCCGACAAACCCTTGTCCGAACTAGGTAAGCGCATACCCTTTCATTTTTGGTTTCCTAGGGATTGTCTACATTTTTGGTATGCTGATTATTTGCTTTAATGAAAAAACTTAATTGCGATTTTTTTTGGAAATGCGAGAGTTATTACCACTGTATGCTATGCCTATGTTCTATGCGAATACAGTTCTATGCCTATGTTTGTTGAATTGGTCTCCATGCCTAACTTCATAGAATAGTTCTATGCCTCTGTTTTTCATACACCTCTAAGCCTATGTCTTATGCGAATCCTGGTTAAATTTGCTGATGTAAATACTGTTGTATGCCTATGTTATGTTACAAGAACTCAACACACATCTGGTTGCAAATTTATTCATGTGCTGACATCTGGATGCAAATCTTTTTTATTTCGTTATTTTTTGGGTGTTGTAAAGGGTGATCACAACCACAGTGTGAAATTTATGACATTTTTTAATGTTTTTTTCATGCGAAGACATTTATTTTCGATGTGCTGAAATTCTTCCTCAATGTGTTTACTTGAGCAAACATTTTGTTGTTATTTTCCGTGTACCGTACAACATTTATTTTACTAGGTATGGCACCCAAAAAAAGTGCACCCAAGAAATTGACCAACACGCAGGATTCAAGGAAAAAAACCAGAGTAGGCGATGTGGAGGAGCGAGACAACGGGTCTCAGTTGGTTCAAGGGAACTCTTTTATACCGATGACAGAGGCTAACTGTCATGAGGCAATGAGTGTGTACAAGGAATTCATTAGCCAGGGCCTCATTCTGGAGTGAGGGTTGAGAATGGAAAATCTTTACAAGGAATATGTCAATGAGCACGAGTGGGAAGGCTTCATCGGACAACCAGATCGTGCAAACAAGACCCTTGCATGCGAGTTCTTGTCCTTGATGAAGTACAAGAATTCAGCATCGGTTTTCTTCCATGGTCAGTTGGTAGAGCTTGAAGCGGATGTGATCAACCAGTTCTACAAGATCCCCCTGAAGTCCGCAAGTGTGTACGAAGCCGGGGAAAAAGCTGTTGAACAAGCTTCCTGTGAACAGATTATAAAGGAAATATGTGGTGATGGCAATTAAGTTATCCAGAATCTGCCACAAGAATGGTCCAGCATTTAGAAGAAATACTTGAGTGAGGACATGAATGTGTGGTACAGTTTCATAGTTTCCCGCCTGCTGCCGGTGAAAATGAATAGTGAGGTTCATTGTTCCCGGATGTTGCTGTTGTACAAGATCAAAAGGAACTTGAGCATCGATGTTGGATATACGATAATGGCGTACATTTGGGATTTTGTCAATGCCCACAACTGTATAGGCTTCTCCTCCCACATCACTGTCTTGTGCGTGGAAGCTAGTTGCAAATTTAAAGATGATAATTTCACACTCATGCCAAAGCTTCCCATCAACCCTCAATATTCTCGAAGAAGAAGAAAATTGTTGTGTCATCAATGCTGGCAACAAGTAAATTATCTAAGGAGAATTTAGATGGGGACATGGTAGCGCTGAAAGTGAAGGTTGATCACTTGGTGATATGAACTGAGCAGGTAGGGAAGATCCTTAAAGCCATGTGTGGCGAGAGAATCAAGGAATTGGGTTCAATCCCTACTATAGATTCGCCATCTTCCAATGCTGGGGAGGGTAGCTCGCACGGGGATTGACTACCTTCATTGTGCTCACATCTTGATTTTCTCAAGTTCTTTATTTTGCTTGGTTTATATAGATCTCTGTTTTATCGGGATTTTAATTCCCATAACATATGGTGCTACTATGTTGCTACTCCGTGGATATAATTTTGGAAGTTGAAATTTCTAGGTTTGTAAAGTATTCAATTTTTTGTCATAGAAGAACTGAACGAGCAACTCAAAATAGGTATTGTGTGTGAAAGAGCTACAGCGCGCCGCAGCTGGCAGCTGCGACCATAGCAAAATGAAGTTTATTTGGTCCAAGCATCACCGATTAGAACGTTTGTAGAATAGTTATAGTGCTCTGAGAGCTGCAACGCTCTCAGAGCTACTTGAAATAGGTACCACTTAGAACATTTGTAGAATAGTTAACAGTGGTACAAAACACAACATACTGCAAAATACATTGTTTTTTTCACGAATTCATTGCTCTTCACCCGCTAGTATCCAACCATCTTCCTCTTTTTCGATTGAATGTCTCCAATTTCTTGGCCATCTTCATCTATCCAAATGCCATCTCTGCGTTTCCTCTGTATTGCTCCCGCCTCAATCTCGTTGTTAATAAGTCGGGGGAATTAGAGGGGAACTCTAACCTTTCACTTGTAACTTCAAAATCAATTTCATCACGGGAAGAGTATTTCTTACCTTGTAACACAATAGACCAACCTACATTGCATGGATCATTAACGTAGAAAACTAGTCTTGCTTGTTTGGCCAAGATAAACTGATCATTTTCATATGCTTCACGATTCTGGTCAACAAGGGTATATCCCATTGGGTCATCACTTTGAACTCCAGTTGTGTTATCAAACCATAGGCACTTGAAAACTGGAATCTTGAATTCTCCATAGTCAAGCTCCCAAATCTCATCAATAACACCATACAATGACATCACAACTAAGACATGTTTATTGTCTTTCTTACGTGCTTGCCACATTGTCTCCAACTCAATGTATACCACACCACTATTTTGTGTTGTGCTCTTTAAATCTTGGTCCCTAGTAGCAAAAGAGAAACCGTTAATGTTATCTCTAGAATACCTCAAAATCGTGTAGTTAGGTTTCCTTGCAAATGCTCTAATTTTTTGGACGTAAATCACCTACATTGCATCGATCATATAACCAATTCACAAACTTGTCATTATGCTCCAACAGAACTTTATTTTGGGGCCACGTGGGATGAGACTCTATGATCGAATTAAGGTTCTCGGCCATATAAGCAGTAGTCTCCCAACAGTTCCTCAAGACATACAAATGAACTGACATCAGATCACTATTCAATGGAGTAAATAAAATTCCCCTTGACCTCAGTTTGGCCACCTTCCTTTCAACATGTTAATTCTGGAGCACCCCAAAATTTCTATGTTCCTTCAAATAGCTAGAGAAAAATTCAATTACTTCTTCGGTGACAAACCTCTCAACAATACTAGCATCCAGCCAATCATACGTTTCACACATCCCTTGAATACTTCCATGTGTCGCTCAAAAGGATACATCTAATGCATACCAAGAGGACCACATATCTTTATCTCCTGCACTAAATAAACAACCAAGTGAACCATTATATCAAAAAAAGATACATGGAAATAAATTTCCAACATGAAAAGCACAACAACCTCATTTTGCAGAACATCCAAATGGTCCCGGTCAATAGACTTCCGTCATATGGAACCAAAAAATAAACAAAGTCTAGTAATTTAGTACCTTATGTCGGCCTCCATTACTCTGCGAATAGCAACAGGTAACAGTTGATGCATCAGAACATGACAGTCATGAGATTTCAACCCAGTCATCCGACAATCCTCTGTAACTACCCGACAAACATTTGATTAATAACCAATTGGGACCTTCGCTAAGTTCAAACTATCACAAACTGAGATTCTCTTCTCCTTTGACAATGTACAAGGTGCGGGGGGCAAGTAAGTCCTCTTACCCTTCACTTCTGGGGTGAGGTCCTTTCTGATTCCCAAATCTACCAAGTCCAACCGGGCATTCAAACTATCTTTCGTCTTCTAGGGAAAATTCAAGATGGTGCCTATCAAACTTTCACAAACATTTTTCTCAATATGCATCACGTCTAGGCAATGCCTAACCTCAAGATGCTCCCAGTATGGTAGATAAAAAAAATGACCTTTTCTTCCACAGACCATCACAATGTATTCTGCCCTTGCCTTTATACTTTCCCAACACAAATCTCAATTTCTTAACCTTCTTGTGAATCTGCACACAAGTTAGTGGTGTAAGGTATTTCCTTTGTTCTTTCCCCCCAACAGAATTGACCACATTATCCCGGTATTTATGGTTTCCTTGCAGCCATTTTCTATGGCCAAGATACACTGTTTTTCTTCCATGTCTTAGCTATTTGAATTCTGTTTTCTCCTCACAAATAGGACATGCTTTGTGTCCCTTCACAAAATACCCCGACAAATTTCCTTAGGCTGGAAAATCATTGATCGTGCAAAAAATCATGGCACGCAATTGAAACTCCACATTCATATATGCATCAAATAGCAACACCCTTTTTTCTTCCCACAATATCTTCAAATCATCAATTAGTGGTCTCAAATACACATCAACCTCGTTCCCAGG
Source organism: Rubia yunnanensis (assembly GCA_037428765.1). NCBI lineage: Eukaryota > Viridiplantae > Streptophyta > Magnoliopsida > Gentianales > Rubiaceae > Rubia > Rubia yunnanensis. The sequence goes on from CM075068.1 coordinate 91,135,354, forward strand.
TTGTCTAGGACATGAGATTAACAAAGGCATCATAACATATTTACGTTCCATGCACAAATAAGGGAGAAATTATATATAACCAACATCATGGGCCAAGAACTATGCTTCGATGACATATTGCCAAATGGATTCATCCCATCAGTACATAATGCAAGGCGTAAATTTCTAACTACTGAACCAAATGAAGGTAACGCTTGTCAAAATTTCTCCATTTTTCACCGTCCACCGAATGTCTTATCTTGTCGTCCCTTGGTCTTTCCCGCTCTCCATGCCATCTCAAGTTCTTTGCATCTTTTGAATTCGTAAATAACCTCTTCAACCTAGGAATTAAAGGAAGATACCACATACACTTCAATGGGACCTTCTTCTCCTTCTTAGCCAAATACCCATCATCATCATTCCTCACACCCTTGTATCTTGAATGTTTGCACACGGGACATTCAAACGCGTCTTACAAATCATCGTCATACAACACACAATAATTAGGACATGCGTGTATTTTCTTGTATTCCAAACTGAGGGGACACAATATTTTCTTAGCCTCGTAAATGTTTTTCGGTATTCCATTCCCTTCCGGAAACTTATCCTTTAGAAGCTTTAGGAGTTAATTCACACTTTTATCACTCCAAGAACTTGTAGCTTTCAAATTGAAAACCTCCATAAAAAAGTAGATTATGGTATCCTTACTTTTACATCCCAGATACAATGGCTTCTCTTTTTTCGTGGAGCAAAGCACTCAACATTTTAGGCTTCCCCTGAAAATATCTTACAGTGTCATCGAACATAGCATCAACGGTACATTTGTTTCCATCTACCTTGTCAAACCCACCACCATTATGTCATTGCTCAACCTCTCCATGAAATGTCCATACAATGTAACCTCCGTCAAATCCGTTCTTCAGCAAGTGAAATCTAACAAGCCTATGATCATCAAACCATTTATGACACAAGCATCTTTTGCATGGACAAAATATCCTCTCCTCCCAACCAAAGGCATAGTCAAGAAACGAATCAATAATTACAATATTTTCACCACTCCCTCTAGCTACACTTGGATAGCTAACCATTTTTTTCCTCCACCCGAGCATCGATTCTCGGTCTATTGTATCTAAACAAAATAATACAAATATTACACAAATATTCATTGTTCAAACGTAATAAAACTAAACACAATCAATTTGCTACACAATACTAAAAGTGTCATCATATGTACGTATGTGCATATGTATGTGAATCGATCAACTTGTTCTTGGGAGATATATATATATATATATATATATATATATATATATATATATAGATACATAAACCATGTTTACATCCACAATCATCTACCAAACACAACCATGTTTACATCCACAATCATTTGCACTCCCACAACATAATACTAAATCAACTTCAAGCATAGAAACCATTAATGAGTACAAATAAACTCTCTCCATGGATACATTTATGGTTATTATAACTAATATTTGATTGAAATTCATAAAAGTTAAGGAAAACTTACATCCATTGGTCTTCATTGCTTTTGGTTATGGCTGACAATCCAAAAAATCTTCCATCAATGAAGAGAGAAGGGAACCACAATTTCAGATCTAATTTTCGAGGAGTAGTTTGAAGCATTAAATGTTCCATTTTGCACCGGTTTTTGTGAATAGTAGGTAAAACCGGTGCCATTTTTCCCATTAGCACCAGTTTTAAACCGGTGCTAAATCAACCGGTGCCATTTTCCCCTTTTTTCTCCAGATATGTTTTCACACCAGTTTTTTATGTTTTTAGCACCGGTTTTTAAAACCGGGGCTACATATTTACTTGTCACCGGTTTTATTTAATTTCTAGCACCGGTTTTTAAGCCGGTGCCAATTTAGCACTGGTTTTTATAATTTTTTTGCACCGGTTTTAAAAACCAGTGCCAAAATTTTTAATTCACCAGTTTAATAGATTTTTAGCACCGATTTTTTTACCGGTGCTAATTTTGAACCGGTTTTTGTTCTTTTTAGAACCGGTTTATAAACCGGTGTTAGGTTAACACCAGTTTTGATCACTTTTAGCACTGGTTTTTTGACCGGTGTTAAACTTACACCGGTTATTAGAAAAAAAACTGGTGACAAAATTACAAAAACTGGTGTTAATTTTACATCGGTTTTAAAACCGGTGTTAACAAAATAAAAACTGGTGCTGTTACAATTTTTGCACCGATTTTAATAACCGGTGCTAAAAAATCGGTGCTAGAGGTGGGTTCCTGTGATAGTGGAGGCTTGTTCCACAGAAGTTGCCTAAAACTCCCCCACAAGTAGCAAGTAATTTTGACAAAAAATATTGTGAATTCTGCCAAAAAGACAGTATATGTTGCCATACACAAGTTCCAGGTCGATTCTAAGGCAGGTAAGACAGGTAAGTTGCAAAATGATTCAGAAAAGTCACATAAAGTCTTGTCTTCACGTCTTACTCCTTTACTTTCTATTTATATGATGAGGCATAACTATCTACTTCCACTAGTAAAAAAACTAATGCTTCAATAAGAGATTTGAATCGAGCTTTGACTAATCATTCTTTTGTTCTTATATTGTCCTTTAAATAAAGTTACTATAACAAAGAAGATATTCCTATAAATTTTCTTTCACGGTTTGTTAAGTTGTTACAGGAATTCGAGGATTTGTTTATAGGTCATATGATACCCGTTTCAAGGACAAAAAGTTTTGATCCAGGAGGGAATGATACAAATATTAAATGATTTTATGTTGCTTTAAATTTTTTGATTGATCACCTTTATGATGAAGAATTGAAGAAGGAGTCATTATCGATATCTTGGATGTATTGTTCAAGACTGTCAAAGAATTGAAGACATCATGAAGAACACTACACCCTTTTTTCCCAATGGGTTTTTGATGAGGTAGTGTGATCACTATAAAATATTGTAAAATTATTTTATTTTGGGTTGTTGGAGTGATAGCTTGGCCATGTGGGCTTTGAAGAGCTAATTTCAAGATTACAGCCCATTAGGGTTTAGAATATTCAGATTTATTCTGAGTAGAATTAGTGTTCGTAAGATTAGATAAGGCAATATTCATCCAAGGTGTGTCTTGGAAGCATCCGGCCATATGTGTCTAGTATTTGGCCATATGTGTTTATTCTAGGTATTTTAGTTAGATATGGTTTTAGCTTCTCAAAGCTGCCATAAGTCGATTAAAATTCTTTTTTGGGGTTTGTGATTAGGGTTTGGGCAAAATCTTCCCTATAAATTAAAGGGTTTGGTTGGTTTTATACTAACCATTTTTATCAATAAAATATAAAAACCTTTGAGTTCATACTCTGTTGCTTGTGAGCTAATTTCGTTATTGCTTAATCCCGATGACTAGTTAAGTATGAATAAACCTTGGGATTTGATCACAGGGCTAGTTAGAGAGCAAGTCGAGATTGAGAGCATCACGAGGGCTAGGTTCTTGAATATTTTGTGACTTGGTGAGGGTTTTCAGATCCCTTCATTTGGTCAAAGATTTTAATTCTGCAATCCAGAATCTTCGCAAGGAGATTCATATCATATACCCTATAAATAGGGGAGGCCATCCACCAATTTTATACACTTTTATCAATCAATTATACCAATTTTTGAGTTAAACTCATTTCTTGCGAGCTATCTTCATTGTTGCTTATTCCCGAGGGTTAATTAAGTTTTAGTAAACCTTGTGATGATCTCGCGGGCTAGTTAGAGAGCAAGTCAAGATTGAGAGCATCCCAACGGCAAGGTTCTTGAATTCGATGCGACTTAGTGGGGGTTTGCAGATCCCTTCATTCGGTGAAAGATTTTAATTCTGCAATCAAGAGTCTTATCAAGGAGATTTATATCACTTTGTCTCCTCGGTGTTTTCTTTATACATCAAACGCTTTGGAATAACTGAACCCAAAAGTAACTGAATCTAGTGTCCAATACCTCTCAATGGTGGTAAGCCGTGAGGTAACACTTCCGGAAAGACATACTCAAATTCCTGTAACATTTCCAAAAACCTTGGTGGAACATGTGTAGGAATATTTTCCTTGGCAAAGTAGCTCTCTTTGAAATGCAGGGTAAGCACATAAGACTGATTAGCAAAAGCAAAATTTGCATTCCTAATCGAAGCATAAAACAATCTACTAGAATAAATAGGAAGTTCACGTCTCATCATGTAACTTGATGGCAAAAGACTAAGATATGAGGATAGAATTTTACGTGACTATTCTGAGTTATTCGATGACTTATCTGGCTTACCTGGATAGGCCACCCCTGATTTTTTATCGAATTTATCAAGGTTTTTGCCTCCTCTTTTCACCTTTTGTCCTCTCTTTCTGAAAATGTACCCAGACATAACCTCCTTCCTGGAACCTTATCTATTTTCGGCCACAATTAGCATTGTTTGCATTCTGTGCATGTTCCCGTTCAATTTTCATGCACACATTCTCATGAATTTTCATCACAAAATCAGCTTTCTTTTCTCCATCAAGATTTTTAACCTGTTTAAAATTCAAAGGAAGTAGATCAAGAGGTGAATAGGTAGAAAACCATAAACAATTTCAAATGGAGATAAAGAAGTAGTAGAAAGAATAGTGCGATTATAAATAAACTGTGCTATCGGGATGCATTTTTCCCAATTCTTCAAGTTTTTTTCTAAACTACGGCACGCAAGAGAGGCCTAGGGTTTGATTGGTCACGTTTGTCTGTCCAACAGTTTGTGGATAACTAGCAGTTGAAAATAGCAATTTTGTCCCTAACTTATGCCACAAGGTATTCCAAAAGTAGGATAACAATTTAACGTCGCGATCGGAGACAATGGAATCGGGTATCCCATGTTGCCGAACTACCTTTTTCAAAAATAGATCCGCAACATGTTTTGTATCAACTGTCTTCCTACAAGGAATAAAGTGTGCCATTTTCAAAATATATCCATGACCACAAAAAGATAGAATCATTACCTGACTTGGAACATGGTAAACGGAGGATAAAATACATGGAGATATCAACCCAAGGATGTGTAGGAATAGGTAATAGAGTATGAAGACCATGAGGCTTAGTTTTTTACTTTGCCTTTAAGAAATCAAGACATTTTCTACAAACTCTGTCAATAGTTAGTGCCATTTTCGGTCAATAAAAGTGTTCTCGCAACAAATTATAAGTTTTAAATGTACCAAAATGTCCCATTAAACCACATAAATAATCTTCTCTAATAAGTAACTCACGCATAAAGCATTGAGGAATACATGACATATTTTTCATAAACAAGAAACCATCATGCCGAAAAAACTTCTCATAAGCACCATTTTTTGCATGCAGCATAAATAGATGAAAAACCTGGACCAATCCCATATAAATCTTGTACGAATGAAAACCTAAACATGATGCATTCTAATCGTGTAAGTAAAACATGTCTACGACTCAAAGCATCAGTAACAACATTTTCTTTAACCTTTTTGTAACTCAGCACATAAGGAAAATATTCAATGAAACTAGACCATTAGCATGATGCTTATTCAACTTCATCTGACTATTCAAATATTTCAATGCTCATGATCACTATGAATGACAAATTCTTTATGCAATAAATAATGTTGCCAAATCTCTAATGCATGCACAATTGCATACATTTCTTTATCATAAACATGATAGTTTCGAGCACTGCCCTTTAGCTCTTCACTAAAGTAAGTTATAGGTCGATTCTCTTGCATCAAAACTGCACCAATACCAACACCAGAAGCATCACAATAAATCTCAAACGTACCATTAAAATAAGTAAAGAAAGAAAATGAGCATTACATAATCGTACTTTCAATTCATTAAATGCATTCTCTTGACTGTCAGCCCATAACAAATTTACATCCCTGTTAACTAATTCATTTAGAGGCGTATTAATAGTATGAAATCACGCACAAACCATCTATAAAAACTAGCTAAACCATGAAAAGAACATACATGGTTGGCGTTGGTAGGTCTCGGCCAAGTTTTGATGGCTTACATTTTGGATTCATCAACGTTTATACCCTCTTTAGAGACCACAAAATCAAGAAATACAATCTCCGAAGTGCAAAATGTGCATTTCTTGATGTTCGCATACAGGCAAAACGCTCAGAGTGCAACAAGAAACATTTTAACAAGCTCAATATGTTCATTAGTTCACTTAGAATAAATTAATATATCATTAAAATAAACCACAACAAATCGATCAATAAACTTTCTCAAGACATGATTCATCAACTGTATAAAAGTACTAGGTGCATTAGTTAAATCGAAAGGCATAACAATCCATTCATACAACCCGAACTTAGTCTTAATTGAAGTTTTCCGTTCATCCCCTTCATTAATTTGAATATGATGATAACCCCGAGTCAAATAAATATTTAGTATAAATCATAGATCCATGCAAATTTTCAAGCATATCATCTAACCTAGGGATATGATGACGATATTTAATGGTAATCTTGTTAATAGCATGACAATCAATGCACATACGCGAAGTTTTATCTTTCTTAGGAACTAAAATGACAGGCACAATACAAGGACTAAGGAATTCGTGCACGTAACCTTTTTGAAGTAACTCCTCGACTTTTCACTGTAGTTCCTTTGTCTCCTCAGGGTTTGCTTTATATGCTAGACGGTTTGGAATAAAGAACCCACAACTAAGTCAATATGGTGTTCAATACCTCACAAAGGTGGCAAACCTGCATGTAAGGCCTCCAGAAAGGCATCCTCAAATTCCTGTAACATCTTAACAAGCAATAGATGAACATGCATAGGAATATCATCACTGGCTAAACAACTCTCTTTAAAATGCATGATAAGCAAATAAGAATAATTTGCAAAAGAAAAATTCACATCCTAATCGATGCATAAAAAAACTACCAGAATCAATAGGAAGTTCATGTCTCATCATGTAAATCGATGGCAAAGGACAAAGATGTGAAGATAGAATTTTATGCGATTTATCAGAATCATTCTTGGACTTACCTGGCTTACCTGGATCAGCCAACCTTGAAATTTGGTTGAGAATTTCAAGGCTTTTGCCTCCTATTTTCGCCTTGTGGCCGAGCTCCCTCAAACCATGGCTAGGGTTTTGTTCGGCCACTTTTTCCTCAGTTACAAACTTCACTTTGTCGACTTTCATGTGTCTCTATTCCTCTAAGACTTCCACTAGAGATAATGGAGTTAAAGTATACCTTGTTCTATCCTTATTCATAGTAATTTTGTTAGTGTAACTATCATGCATAGATTTACGATCAATCTGCCAAGGTCTCCCTAACAAAACATGACTTGCTTCCATAGGTATAATATCACATAAGATAGAATCATGATATTTTCCAATCTTAAAGTTAATCATGCATTGTTTGTTAAACCTAATTTCACCACTACCATTTAACCAAATAATTTTATATAGACATGGATGAGTAGTCACAGACAAAGACAATTGTTTAATAAGATTATTAGACACAATATTAGCACAAGAACCACAATCAATAATCAGCAAACAATTCTTATCTATCACAAGGAAACGAGAATGAAAATTATTCATTCTTTGTACCTCAGTTTTGGCCATTTGAGAATTTAGAAGTCTCAATGACAAGAAGTTACCTTGTGTTTCCGGACCTTGCTCACTGTGATCATTTATGATGATCTTTTCATCTACCTATTTTTCACCACTTTCATACAATGGTGGCATCTTAGCATATATATTCTTCATCTCCTTTCTTAATTGTTGTTAACACTCGTGCATGAGGACATTTACTAAAGACATGTCCTCTTTCTTACAATGAAAAAAAGTTGGAGAGTTAATTGAAACCGAATTTGATGAAGAAGTAATGGACTTACCTGGAATGTTTTAAGATTGGTAAGTTGATGGTGCCACCCTTCTATCAGTAGAATTATTAGTCATATTTGAATAGGTCAGGACCGATCCTCATCCTCCCATGGGCGTGCCTCTACTTTGGCTATAACTAGGGTTTCAAGAGTCAAACCCTGGTCTTTGACTGGAAAATTAGGGTTGTGGCCTCCTCTGTCGCAGGGTACTCTCAACCAACCATGATTTCACCAATAAATTGCCCATTGATATGTGATGTGGAAGCTTGACTTGCATTTGAAGGTTTTCACGCAAGCCGTCAATTAATCAATTTTTATAAATGCGTCATCTTCTTTCAGCCCGAGCCTTCTCATGGTAAACTCCAGATCTTGCCAGTATTAATCAACTGTGCAATTTCATTGCTTCATGTTGGACAGATAAGAATGTTGTTCAATCAAGTAAGTAGGCAGGACATGATATTGGTGAAGCTCGGATCTTAATCTCTCCCAAGTGGAGATAGGTTTCTTTCTGGCAAGATATCTTGACTCTTTTATATTTTTCCTTCATTCAACCGCATAATGAGTGAAGGAATATTGAACCACCTTGAATTTTTCTTTCTCCCAATAATTGTTGAGATCAAATAGGTTCTCTAGTTGTCGCTCCCAATCAAGATACTTCACTGGATTGTATTGACCATCAAATTGAGGGATGTCATACTTGAATCCGATGTCTCAAGCAGAATCTTAATCGAATCCCAAGTTGCTCATTTCTCTCCTTTGGGAATGTTGTTTAATGTGGCGATGACTTCTAGAAGACCCTCAGTGTGATTGCCTTTACGAATCATCATCAGAATACTCATCCGAACTTACAGAACCATGGAATTGGAGAACATATTTTTGGGATTCTCCCTTCTTGGCCAATGATGTAGGTGTAGTCGGTGCCATGCTTTTAACTTTTTTCGCCAATCTTTGAACTTCACTCATGAGTGCATTTATTGCGACATCAAACTGATCTGGATCATTGGCTTCATTAGGTCCAATTCGATGTCGCTCCCAACTATCTAGAGCCTTATCTCATGGATGATCACCATGCCTACCATCAGAGGTGTTCGTCAATTGCAAATTGTTAGGATCGCAAACAAAAGGAGGGGACAAATGGATTTTCGTCCGCCATCTCCGCTAAACTGCTAAGAAAAATAAATTGTTGGTATAAACCCCCCCCCCCCTCCCTTTTTTAGTAAGATTGCTCACCAAGTGTATAACACTTACAACTCACAAGATGAAGGCTAATGCAAGGGAATTGATCAATTCACCGCAGTTCAAAGCAAAATATAAAGATTAGTACTGCAGAACTTATTTAAAAATTAAAAATATATAATCTCAATATTGGGATCTACAATCTATAATTCCAAATTCTACAGAGAATAAGGAACAAAACTCAATTTGAATGACACAAATCAGAGCTGTAATGAAGAAGTTATGATCAAAACAAGAATGATTTATATAGTTGGCAAATAAGTTCCAAAAATTCAAGTAAATTTTCCGAAATCAATTTGGATTAGGTACTCAAATCCAAATCCTTTGTGGTAAAGGATTTTATAACTTACTTGCCCCCCAAGTCAAAAATTCAGATCAAATCTCCTCTCAATTGGCTCTTTTTTTCCTTTTCTTTTTCTCTTCCGATTAAGATTTTAACTTCTTTTTTTTTCAAATTGGATTTCTTTTTTTCTTTCTTTCTTTTTCAGCTACAAGTTCGCTTTTTCCAAACTATAAATCACTCATAATCAGAATCTTATTCCCCAAGCCAAAATTTCGAGAACAATTCCCCAATTTTTCCAAAATTGTATTTCTTCACTCAAACTTTTAAAAATTACAAATCAGCCTCAAATTTCCAATTTTAAACCCTGGATTTCGATTTTAAAACCCAAAAATCTGCTCCTTTTTATGTTTTTTTATTTTTAAAAATTTTTATAACAAATTCGACAATATAAAACTTGGAATAAGAAATATTCCGCGACAACTTCCTATCGATTCCAATGAACATTGAGGTATTCAAGATCGTAAGGATAAAAAATATGACACTATATCTGGAAAATGACTCAAAAGAAATACATCCATCAACAATTTCATCGTTGGCTCAGCGAATTTGTCAGCACAGCCAGATCCCATTCTCTTTTCAAAATCGAAGTCTGGTCAAAAAAATACAGCTGAACACTAGCAGGTTCAACTCCCTTAGAACCTTTCAAAGGTTTCAGATAGTGATACATTTTACCATGGACTTTGAAGGTATATATTCCACCGGGATTAGCAGTTAAGTTGCGATCATAACCTGCACTCAAAGTTGTAAATGCTAAGTTATTGTTGTAGGTCCAAACATTCTTCCTAAAATGGATAGATTGCGGTGTGATTCCAAGAAAAAGAGCTTTTAATTGGTCTGGCATTGGCACCGATGGTAAGTAAATTTCCCCACCAAAACAACAGAATAGATTTGACTCTCCCTTAAATCTCTTTGCCTTGCAATGAATGCAATCATTCATTACAGGTAATGTCCGTGCAGAGGTGGGAATATCATCTCGGAGAGCAATATTTTTATACTTTCTCTTTTTCAGTGGAGCTGAAGAGAAAACAAATTAAATATACCACAAATAACCATCAGCCCGTTAAACCTCATGTATGAAAAGATGTATTTTACATAGGTAAAACTTCTATTCATGACATGAATATAAAGAGTACAATAAGGTGATAGAATACAAGTAGAACTCTAGCTTAATCAACATGAGTTATTTAGAATCAATTATAATCTAATCACAAATATAATGAGTTATTTAGAATCAATTCTAATCTAATCACAAATATGATTTACTTTTAACATAATGTGACTGGTTTGCTGCAATTGTGGATTGAATAAAGATATAATTTAATTTATTCATGACATATACAAATACCCATAATTTTACTGAAGAGTATGACATTTGAATATCAACCATTTAATTACACGTAAATTTTGACAGGCAGCTAAAACAAATATCTGTAAACATAAAAATAGCATTCATGATAAAGCAAGAAAAACAAACCTGCAGAAGTAGAAGGTAAATTTCCATCCCTTGCAGTATGAAGAAGGTAAATTTCCATCCCTTGCAGTATGAAGAATAGCAGGACTGATAAATGGAAAATGACTATGAAAAGAGGAACACTCTACTTGGTGCACATGGCCATAAATATCAAGTGGAGAATTTCCTTGTAACAAACCATGGCGGAAAAAAAATAGATCATATGTTGAAAGTTGGAATATACGGTAAACAAAATGCTATATATGCAAAGAAAGAACGATGAATGATACACAAATATATATACACCTGCAGAGCTAGTGTTCACGAAATGAACAGACGAAGAAGAGGATACTGTCTAGTGAGCATCAGCATAAATATTAGTTGAAATATTTCCTCCTGAAGATGTAACAGAATTTGAAAATGAACCATATGCTGCAGAGAAAAATGCAGAGTAAGTATGTGGGAGAAAAACATAGACAAATGGATTATACCAATCGTTGTGAATGAATTTACGTATATATAAGAGTCAAATAACTTTGATCTTGACCAAATAATGCCAAAGGCACAAACCAAAATATCTGACAAAACATAATGTTGCAAAGCCAGGTACAAAAAAATACAATGAACATGTAAAGACGGACTGACCCATGCAGTGAGCTCGCAGATTTCGAATTTGCTGGACACTCAAATCACTTGACTCAATGATTAATAAATCATCTTGAGAAGCCACTAATCCTGCTGGCTCTGCATTGCCATAACTACTATTATCCATCAAATTCCTCGATGGGAGTGCATCATGAAATTCCTATACAATATCTATAAATAGATAGAGTTTAAAATTGTAGACACAAACCTGCCACTGGCTGTTGATGGGATTTTTCAAATGAACGTCTTAGTGCAACCTGGTCTTTTTTCGTTGGAGCATAAGTAATTTTTTTTCCGGTAGGGATCTCACCATAAGTCTTTTTTCTCTTAGAAATTTCATGGTTGATAGCTGATGGATCTCCTGCAACCTGTTCAATTTCTGCCACTGTAGAAAAGAATCTGGTAAATTTGATTATGTTATGAATGTTCATGATTACCGTTGGTGTATATATATGTGACAGTGGTAAACAAAAATACTCATTGCACGATGACCAATCGATAAAATAAAATAAGAGAAAATAGAGCTGACCAGGAAAGCACACAATGACGATATCAGCAGTAATTATGACACTCGCACTAATAGTGGGAGGAAAAAATTACGACCAAAAACACATACCAATATCATTCACCATTGAACCCTCGACTGACTTAAAAGAATGTTTTAAAGCATCCTGCTCCCTTCTCCGTTGCAACAATTGTCCCTTTGCCTCAGGTGATAATTCAGCATAAGCCTTCCTCCTTTAGCATTTCTGTATAATCGATCAACGGCCTCCATCAATATATTTCTAGGTTTTATAAGGAAAAAAATTTGAATGTTATATAAACCTGGCCAAACACCTAAAATTCAAAAAGCCACAAGCATTTACTGGGAGAAGAACAAAGCACACGATTTCAGAATAGTGGGATTCCAAATTGTGAGGAAAGACTTTGGATTATGAGATGTTAGAGTAAATCATATTTCTGATTACATTATAATAATTGATTCTAGATAAGTCATGTTGACTAAGGAATGTGTATAATATTTTTTTTTTGCATGATTTATTTATTCGTCCACCCCTTGGACGACAGAAGACTGAACCCCTCGAATGGGTGTCCAGAACAACGTCGTTTTGGTAAGCCACCACGCAGCACATGCAGAGGCACATGGAGGCACCACAACTTTTGACAAATGGAACAGGTCAAACTCTCAGCCGTCGAGGGGGTCTACATGACAGCCCTCGAAGGGGTCCACCTCTCTGCATTTGAGGACTATAGAGTAAACCCTTCGAGGACTAAAGACTCTACCGTTCGAGGGCTGGAGATGACACCCCTTCGAGGGTTGAAGATCCACCCCCTCGAGGGCTGAGGATCCACCCCCTCGAAGGCTGAAGATCCACCCCTTCGAGGACTGAAGCTCCACCTCCTCGAGGGCTAAAGGCTCATCCCCTCGAGGTCTGAAGAGTCACTCCCTCGAGGGCTGAAGACCCACCCCCTTGAGGGCTGAAGATTGACCCCTTCGAGGGCTGAAGCTCTACCCCTTCGAGGGCTGAAGACTCACCCCCTCGAGGGCTGAAGACTCACCCCTTCGAGGGCTGAAGACTTACCCCTTTGAGGGCTGAAGATGCACCCCCTCGAGGGCTGAAGCTCCACCCCCTCGAGGGCTGAAGACTCACCCCTTCGAGGGCTGAAGACTCACCTCTTCGAGGGCTGAAGACTCACCCCTTCGAGGGCTGAAGCTCCACCCCCTCGGGGTCTGAAGACTCACCCCTTCGAGGGCTGAAACTCCACCCCCTCGAGGTCTGAAAACTCACCCCTTCGAGAGCTGAAGACTCACCCCTTCGAGGGCTGAAGACTCACCCCTTCAAGGGCTGAAGACTCACCCCTTCGAGGGCTGAAGACTACACCCCTTCGAGGGTTGAAGTCGCATCCCTTTGAGGGCTGACATTCTACCCCTTCGAGGGCTAATGTGTCACCCCTTCGAGGGATAAAGATCGACCCCTTCAACTCCTGAAGTCTCACCCCTTCGAGGGCTGAAGATCGAGCCCTTCGAGGGCTGAAGATCCACCCATTCGAGGGCTGAAGACTCCACCCCTTTGATGCCTGAAGAATCCACCCCTTCGTGGGCTGAAGCTAGACCCCTTCGACGGCTGAAGAGCTACCCCTTCGAGGGCTGAAGGTCAACCCCTTCAAGGGCTAAAACTCACCCCTTCGAGGGCTGAAGATCTATCCCTTCGAGGGCTGAAGTCTCACCCCTTCGAGGGCTCAAGACTCACCCCTTCGAGGGGTGAAGACTCACTCCTTCGAGGGCTGACATTTCACCCCTTCGAGGGCTGAGGTCTCACCCCTTCGAGAGTTGACGTCTCACCTCTTCGAGGGCTGAAAATCCACCCCTTCGAGGGCTGAAGACTCACCCCTTCGAGAGGTGAAGACTCACTCCTTCGAGGGCTGACAATCCAACCCTTGGAGGGCTGAGGTCTCACCTCTTCGAGGGCTGACACCTCACCCATTTGAGGGCTGAAGATCCATCCCTTCGAGGACTAAAGACCCACCCCTTCAAGGTCTGAAGTCTCACCCCTTCGAGGGCTGAAGATCCACCCCTTAGAGGGCTAAAGACTCCACCTCTTCGAGGGCTGAAAACTCTACTCCTTCGAGGCCTAAAGAATCCACCCCTTCGAGGGCTGAAGATCGACCCCTTCGAGGTCTGCAGATCGACCTCTTCGAGGGCTGAAATTGCACCCCTTCGATGGCTGAAGTCTAACCCCTTCGAGGGCTGAAGTCTAACCTCTTTGAGGGCTGAAGACTCGCCCCTTCGAGGGCTGAAGTCCCACCCCCTCGAGGGCTAAAGTCTCACCCCTTCGAAGGCTGAAGTCCCACCCCTTCGAGGTCGGGGGCTGACGCCCCACCCCTTCGAGGGCAGAAGACCCACCCCTTCGAGGGCTAAAGACCCACCCCTTCGAGGGCTGAAGATCGAACCCCTTCGAGGAATGAAGGGCGACCCCTTCGAGGTCTGAAGATCGACCTCTGCGAAGGATGAAATCGTACCCCTTCGAGGGCTGAAGTCTAACCCCTTCGAGGGATGCAGACTCACCCGTTCGAGGGCTGGCAATCCACCCCTTCGAGGGCTAAAGTCCCACCCCCTTGAGGGCTGAAGTCTCACCCCTTCGAGGGTTGAAGACTCTACCCTTCGAAGGCTGAAGACTCACCCCTTCCAGGGCTGAAGACTCACCCCTTCAAGGGCTGAAGTCTCACCCCCTCGAGGGCGGAAGATCCACCCCTTCGAGGGCTGAAGACTCCACCCCTTCGAGGGCTGAAGTTTCACCCCCTCGAGGGCTGAAGACTCCACCCCTTCGAGGGCTGAAGACTCCACCCCTTGGAGGACTGAAGTCTCACCCCTTCAAGAGCTGAAGATCCACCCCTTCGAGGGCTGAAGACTCCACCCCTTGGAGGACTGAAGTCTCACCCCTTCAAGAGCTGAAGATCCACCCCTTCGAGGGCTGAAGATAAACCCCTTCGAGGGCTGAAGATAAACCCCTTCGAGGGCTGAAGACTCCACCCCTTCGAGAGCTGAAAGGGTGCCCAATACGACGTCATTTTCGTAGGCCACCTGTCAGCACATTCTGGCCCTCATAGAGGCACCGCAACTTTTGACAACTGGGATTGAGAAGAGAACAAAAGTGGTGCCCAAAACGACGTCGTTTTGGGCGGCCACTTGCGAGCACATAGAAGGGCACACGTTCGGCCTGCCTTGGAAATTACCACTATGCCCCTGGCGACGGTTGACTCAAGCATTCCGTTTCCAAGTATTCATTTTATATAGTACACCAGACAATTGGTAATTAGTGGAGTGTTTATAATTATTTGTAGCTCAGAATCTGATGATACGAGATAGTTTTAATACTACTCTCTCCATTTCACTACGTTTGGCTCATAGGTTTAGCTGGAGTTTTTTTTAAAAGTTTGAAATGTGTGAAAGAAATTGAGTGGTGAGAGTAAAAAATTTAATGAGTGATTGAGAATAATGTACTTTTTGCCAAAAATATAACAAATTTAGAAAAACATGTAAATATGATAAATGTGTCAAACTTTGAAAACTGGGGAGTGTGTCGTTTTCAAAATAAGTAATTCACTTTATTTTAATTTAATATTGCAAGAAAGCTTCTAACAGAGTCAATTTTTTTGAAAAAGTAAACCTGAAAAAAGAAGGTGTTAAACGAATTCCATGAATGAAGGCATGAAGCTCACAAAGTTTTGAAAAAACATTATACGTCCCTGCTATTTTTCTGGAGAGACAGATGAAGAGTTTTTAATTTATTATTTAATGCTTTATATTTTAGGTACCTTTATTTTATTTTAATTTAATTTAAGCATAAATAATGAATAAAGATAAAGCTGATAAAAAATGGAAATAAAGTGGAGCAAAAAAAATAGGCCACCGTCCTGTTTTGCTTTTCACTCTTGGGCTCCGTGCAGTGGCAATGGCATCCGGAGAATTCTACTAAACGGAAATCCGAGGGCTCCAACTTCCAAAGTTTAGGTATTTTTGTATCTGAGTTGAGAGTTTGCCCCTTCTCATGGCCTTCACTCGAGCATCTGCCGCTGCTTCGAAAGTTGCCAAAAACAGTAACAATGGTAAGACCCCAGAAAGTACTGCGCCAGAAATAGCAAAGGCAGGAGAGCAGGAGGAGGAATCTCCACCCAGTTCTTCTTCTGGAAAGCGCACGCGCTCCAAGTCAGCTGGGATCAGGGTCATCGCAGGTAGGATATTTGATTCCGAGAATGGAAAGACTTGCCACCAGGTACATTTGTTGCTCCTCTCTGTCCATGCATGCAAAGTTTTGATTTTTTTAGGGTTTTGGTTTTTGTTGAGGGATTTGTTCATCTTCCTGTAGTGTCGCCAAAAGACCTTGAGTTTCGCAGTATCATGCAAGAATCGAAATGGGGGAAAGCAGTGCACCTTCCGTTTTTGCCATATTTGCCTCTTGAACAGGTTAGCGCAATGTTCGTTGAGTAGATTTTTATTTCAGATTTTTGGAAGGGGAGAGAGAGCTGAATTTGTTGTTGATTAGATACGGTGAGAAAGCTGAGGAAGTTGCGGCGCTGGGGTGCAAGTGGAAATGCCCGTGCTGCAGGGGAGTCTGCAATTGCTGTATATGCATGTTAGTGACAGTAGTCTTTTCAAGTAGGAATTTAATTGGTTTTCTGGGATTTGTTAATGGATTGATGGGACTCTGCTGTTTGCAGGGAAAAACGGGGTTGTGCGCCCACTGGAAAACTTATTCCAGCGGCCAACGCACAGGGGTACTCTTCTGTTTGAGAAATGCTAAAGTTGGAAAAAGTTGAAAAGCCTAATAGGAATGGCTCTGCTGCTGGCAAGAAACGGAAAGCTGCGACTGAGGTACAACCAAATTCTGATTTTGTAGAGTTGCTTAACTGTTAGAGCATCTCCAATGTAACGTTCTTTCTTTTAAACTTCTATTGCCACATAGGATTTAATGATCCAAGCTCTAAATTTGCTCTCCAACCCAAGTGTCAAATACCAGAGTCAGTATTACGTGGACAAAATTTACATCGACCCTGTCAAAGTGACCTTCTCTTCTCTGAAGGTGAAATTGACGCTCGCTCTTTGCCAAATCAGCCACAAAAATTGGGCGGGTGACTCAAATTTCGCTCTTTATGTGTGTACACGTGAGGAAAAATTTATTCATTTGATGTTTGGATTGGAGAAGAGTTCTAAAAGAATCATGCAGTCAAAAGTTTAAATATTACATCATACCGAAGGTGTGTGCAAGTTCCAATAAAAATTTATCATGTGTTCCCAATAAATATGGAAGACTCTCTATGGCTTGGAGATGCTCTTAGAGGTTAGAGCTTCTTTTTCAAAGTAATTGTAGGGGTCAAGTTGTGTTTCATGTAGCGTGCTAATTCGTTTGCAGTCGAGAAACTATACAAAAGTGAATCCAATTATTTAAATCACAATGGCACCTTTTTTGTTTCCATATTGCTTAGGCCATGGGTAATGGTGGTCTCTTACTAATTAAATATATTATTTTTTTCTCTCTCTTTCACCTCAGCTTAAGAGACTACATAAGAGATAATTCATTTTTTTCTACACAATGGTTAAGAGACCACTATATACTATTCATGGAACCCACTTGATTTTCTCTATGCTACTCATTAATTTGACCATTAAATATTATTTTAAATAAATTTGTCCACCAAAAATAAGTTGAATGCAAAATTTAATATAATGTTTAAATATTTAAATATAAATTCATTTTTTTAAATATGTTAAATAATTTGTTTTTCTCGTTCTTGTCAATACCATGCTTCAGTGTTAAAAAATAAAATTAATTTCAATTTTTTTGATGAAACTATTAAAACGAAATTAAATAAATAAATACTATGATAATTCTTTTTTTATATAAAATAATATGAAAAACATAAAAAGTGCGAAAATCAATTATAACAACTATAAAAATTACAGAAAATACTAAATAAAATATTGATCTACTCCAACCAAATACTACAATTTAAAAATTAAAATATTGATCTAACGTGACCAATTATTAAAAATAGAAAAAAATGAATATTGATCTACTCTGACCAAAAAAATATGGATGACGAAACTATATCGACATCTTAATTTTGACCACCCAAATACTGGTAAAGATGTTCTGTAAGGTCGTTTTTCAACTGGTCATGTTTAGCTCTATTGCGCACATCCCTCCAATTTTGCCTGAAAGTCGGAAGATCAGCATGCCGCTCGGCGTTATAATGCCAAGGAGAGTCATCGATTTGGTCATAATCACTCGGTTGAACTTGCAACCCATATGTGTCTCTTTCATCTTCGACTATCATGTTGTGCAGTATGATACAAGCTATCATAATGTTGCCCAACGTTTCGACATTCCAGTATCGGGCTGGGTTGCGGATCACGGAAAACCTAGCTTGTAAAATATCGAAAGCACGTTCGACGTCTTTCCGGTAACTTTCTTGACGCTTTGTGAAGAGTTGTTTCTTGGGGTCATTTGGAGCCGTATATGCTGGCATGAAGGTCGCCCACTTAGGATAGATTCCATCTGTAAGATAGAACCCTTGATCGTAGCTGCGACCATTGACTTCGTAAGGAAAACGTGGAGCTCTCCCCTCACATACGTCATCAAACAATGGTGACTTGTCTAGGACGTTGATATCATTATTTGACCCTGCCATACCAAAAAATGCATGCTATATCCATGTATCGTAGGGGGCGACTGCTTCCAAAACAATTAAGGCGCGTCCACTCCTACCCTGGAATTGACCCTTCCAACCCACAGGACAATTTTTCCATTCCCAATGCATACAATCAATACTGCCAAGCATACTTGGAAATCCACGTCCACGAGCTACATGCATCAGGCGAGCAATATCCTCCTGATTTGTTGGTCTGAGGTATGTTGGATGGTATATGGCAATAATTGCATTCACAAAATGAGACACCGTTTCTCTAACTGCCGTTTTGCCCATCTGTAAGCATTCATCCAGTTGGTCGTATCCACAACCATATGCCAAATGACGTATTGCCACCGTGCACTTGTGAAATGGTGAAAATCCTTGATTACCAGTTGCATCAGGCCTTTGTCTGAAATAGGGATCGTGGTTGGTGACATCTTCCAGTATACGTTAGAATACATTTCGCCGCATACGAAACCTTTGACGAAAGTGTTGATCGCCGTACATTCTTTCAGGAGGTTGAGCAAAGTATTGCCTCTGGAGTACTTCCTGTGCTCGAACACGATCTCTTTTGATATGATTTTTGGTTTTCTTTGGTAAGGTTGGAGAAGTTTGAGCACTCTCATCCTCAATGGCTGTGTACCATTGTTTAGCCATATCTGGCAAATTCAAGAAAAAGTTAATTGTCTCAGGATCGGTATTGGGTAGGAAACTAGGAATATCATATGTTGATGGGTTTGATGATTCTCCAAAGTGAAACTCATCACCGTTGTTAGGGGAATTAGAGGAAGACATGGTTGTGTAGTGGAAACAAATTGGTAGAAGAATTGGATTTCGGAATTGGAATGAAAGGTAAACAAATGACTCATTTATATAGAGAATCATCAAATGTGAATGGATGGGATGTGTCCATGACAACTCCATTATTTTTGTCTTGTGGCTTTGAAAAGATGAATTCAACCCATGTGAATGGATGGGATGTGTCCATGACAACTCCATTATTTTTGTCTTGTGGCTTTGAAATGATGAATTCAACCCATGTGAAGGGATGGGATGTGTCCATGACAACTCCATTATTGTTGTCTTGTGGCTTTGAAATGATGAATTCAACCCATGTGAATGGATGAGATGTGTCAATGACAACTCCATTATTTTTGTCTTGTGGCTTTGAAATGATGAATTCAACCCATGTG
Source organism: Rubia yunnanensis (assembly GCA_037428765.1). Lineage (NCBI taxonomy): Eukaryota > Viridiplantae > Streptophyta > Magnoliopsida > Gentianales > Rubiaceae > Rubia > Rubia yunnanensis. Next base: position 91,155,231 of record CM075068.1, read on the forward strand.
AATGGATGGGATGTGTCCATGACAACTCCATTATTGTTGTCTTGTGGCTTTAAAATGATGAATTCAACCCATGTGAATGGATGAGATGTGTCTATGACAACTCCATCATTTTTGTCTTGTGGCTTTGAAATGATGAATTGAACCCATGAATTGAACCGATTAAAATGAAATGATGAAAACCAATTAAAATGAAAAAACCAATGACAAATGTACGGTTTAGTCTGACATATTATTACCAACAACCTATTACAGTCAATTTCCACCGTAAACTATCCCAATTAATTTATCTCACAGTGCTTCCTCTGCTGCCGACAACTCTCCCTTTTGAATCAAAGCATCAAGGAGTTTAGTGTTAGCTATTAACCGATCCCGCTCTGATTGTTTTTCAACGAACTCCCGCTGTGATATGTTGTACTCCATTTTAGCTCTTTCATTCTCCGCAAATATTTCCGCCTTTTTTGTAGCTGCTTCAATTGCGGCCGCACACTGCATTCTAGCGGATTCTTTACATTGTTTATCATCTGTTGTTCTTCTCCTGCCCTTTCCTTTTCCCCTTGCCTTGCATTTAGCAGCTTTCACACCAATAGGTCTGGATGGATATTGCATAGCTTGAGCATCATCGCCACTACGGGGTGTTGATGGCACCCGTGGTGATATTCTTCTCCATCAGTGTCCTTTGGGCCATATTGTGCTATAAATTTAGGGTTCTTTATGCAATTGTCATAACAATGGAAGAATAAAAATTGCTGCCCATCATTTTCATCTGTAAAAAAGTTCATGGTCCATGCCTTTATATCTCCTTGGCTAGAGCCACTCCCGCCCCGACTGAAGTGACGCACGGCTTTACTTTCACATCCCACATATTTACCAATATCGTGCACCATTTTTGACCACCGACACTTGCACGACTTCATTTTGACTTGTACCCACCACACAGTCGGTGGAATGCTCGAACCATGCGCCACATAGAGTTTTATCATCCTCTACACTCCATTTGTCTCGGCTACCTTTCTTCTTTGTAACCTTACTCCCGGACACTATTGCAAATTCATCATTTTCTTCACCTACATCATTTTCTAAACGAATAAATCATTTTTCCAAACCAAAACAAATGTCAAACATATACTAATTTTGAAACTATGTTTATGAAATTTTAAAATACATGAACATATTAAATGATACACTGAATTCTTCAAATAATATATTAGATTGCACACTATAGATTGCATACACTAGATTGCATGTTAAAATGCATATACTAAATGCATATACTAGCAACATATATTTTGCATGTTCAAATATACTTATTTTAAAATATAACAAAGGGAAATGAAGGCAATGTAAATTAATTATAAACTAGAAAATGAAGGCAATGAAGACAATGTAAATTAACTACGGGCTTACCGTCCGTAACATCGTGACTTCCATATTGTCGCCCATCTTCACCACCAAAATTCTGACCCGGTGAACCGCGACCTCCTCGGCTTGAAAATGCTCCCGATTCGTTTATAGCATCAAGATGTGGAGAATGAAAGCTTTGACCATATAAATTATGGTACAAATTTTGCGATTGAATGTTCACATTTAGGGAGTGGTTCGAGTAAGGAGGGTTCATGTATGCATTTGGGGAAGAGTAGCATTGATTTGGAAAATTCATGTATGAATGTTGAGAATTCATATAGAAGTGGGGAGGGATGTTCGGAGAATTTTCACAAAATTCCGAATTTGGAAATGGACGATAATTTGGATTTTGCAAAAAATTATCCACATTGATAGAATTTGGAATTACCTTATCTTTGCCTTTCGACGTTCTTCGTGGATCCATCACAAGAAATGGATTACAATGTAGAAGATGAATTAGTGAGGTAGAAGAATTGGAATTGAAAGTAGTGTGATGAAATGAGTTGAAATCCTCTATATTTATAGGCAAAAAAGGGTAGGAAGATGGAATATAAAATTAAAATAGAAACTATAAAAAATTTTAAAAAACTGCCGAATTTTTTTTTAAAAATTCTGCTGGGACACGTGTCGCCACCAGAATGGGACACGTGTCCCATTAAAAAAACTATCTGTTAAGAGCCGTTGGGGGGACATGTGTCTCCCCCTGAGTGGACCACGTGTCCCCCGGATTTAAACTTCAGCTCCACTCAAAAAAATATCCGTTGCGGACACGTGGCCCAATCCCGGGGTGACACGTGTCCGCAACAAATAATTTTTTTAAAAAAAGAGTTGCGGCTGAGTGGGACACGTGGCCCACTCAAGAGGCGATACGTGTCCCACTCGGGCAAAAATAAACCAGCGCGCACAAAGGCCATGTGCGTGTGTCAGTGCATTCGATCTCTTAGCAAGAGACTCTTGAGTGGTCTCTTGTTAAGAGACCAATCAAGAGACCACCTCTGTGGTGGTTTTCGGTCTCTTGAGCGGTCTTTTAATTTTAAGAGACCACCACTGCCCATGCCCTTACTCTCGTGAATTTGATGTTGCACACTGTAACTCTAGATACAGTCCCAAACCTATATTGTACAATTGGCAATGAAGTATTAGGTTTCTGTTAGTGGACTCTCCATAGAAATGTCTTCGCTGATTTGCAATTTTTTACAGGCATCTACTACAAGTTCGAAGAGACTGAGGCATAAAAGTGGTCTAGATGAGAAAGAAAAGTCAGGTGTCAGTAAGAAGAATGATACAAGCAGCAAGGTACCAAGAACAAAAGCAGCAGGTGGAAAAGGTAATGTAGTGAAGGGAAAGGAGAAAAAAGGGGCTATTGCTACTCGTAGAAAGGTTCCTGTGAAACAAGAAGCAGCTAACAGATGGCTTAAAGGGGTTAGAAGTGATATGAAACCACGGGAGAGAACCAAGAAATTCAGCAATACCAAATGCAGCAATGCAACTAAAAAGACTAAAGGGAAGAAGAAAAATCAAAAAGTGAAACTTCCCATGTCACAGGCCACTCGGATGACGAAAGTGGCTAATCTGAGGATATTGGGCATGCCTTGCAGTTTTTGGAATTCTCTGAAGCCTTAACATCTACTCTAATGTTTCAATAATTTTGATGGGACACAGTATGACAATCTTGAGAGTTGAGAGAACCCTATGTATTATGAATCCATTTAATATATGGCCCTGTGAGTTTGACATCCCTGTGGTTAGTGGCAGACCGAACCTTTCATCCTGAACTGGTCTTCACTTTTCTGCAATCAATTGCCATTTCTGATTTGTGACTGTACATGTGGTCAAGATACGAGTAGATATGATTTTCTGCTTCAGGAACTAACATGTGGTCAAGATACGAGTAGATATGATTTTTCGCTTGAAAGGCTTCATATTAAAGTGCTGTCCATGATAGGGAAAGATTCAGATAGTGGGTAAGAACTTTTAACTTACCTTGTAGAGTTTGTCCAAAATTTTTAAGTCACAATTTGGGATCTATCCTTTTGATGCAGATATTCCTCCTTGGAAGCTAGAGGTAGAAACTCTTGGCTAGAAGCCCTTGATAATTACATTTCTGGCTGCTCCAATGCATCAGAAAGTTTAAAGTTGGCTTGTTCTCATCTGAACCGTGAAGGTTATTCAAAACTAGATGGCTCCAAAAAGCTTAGGATCCTAACCTTTTTGTGTGACGAAGCTCTTGGCACAACGTAAGACCTACATTGTAACCTGCCCTTTGCATGTATGATATGCTCACCGTCCTTTCTGCCTTAGAGAGCTGCGAATGTGGATTGACAAAAAAAATGTGAAGTTCGTTCAAGAAAGAAAGAAAGTCAAGAGAATGCTTCTTGATGAGGTAGGCTGTTAAGGGCTAGAGCATCTTTGTATGGTCAGTGTCTTGCTGGTATTTGTGCTTGGTGACAAAATGATGCTTTATGCAGGAGAAGAAGAATAGGGTCAAGCTGAAGAATGAGGTGGCCAAAGCTGTTCTTATGAGAAATGGTGCTCCTCTATCCATTGCTGAACAAGAAAATCTTGTTACAGAGATAAAAAAAGGAGGCTTCTCAGCATCTTCCACACCTTGATACAGGTATGCTCTGTTCAATTTTACTCAATGGCTTCAGTTACATTGAAATGAAGCTAAATGTTACTGGCCAGTAAGAGAAACTCTCACTTCTTAACATGTTAATCTTCTGCCTTCGGGCTTTATTCCACTTGATTGTACTTGGAGCATGTAAGAGACAAGTATCCTACCAAAAATAAATCTGGCTACTTGTAAAGTTATTTATAGATCTTTTCATTGGCAATACAAAGTACATATTGTTACTGGTTGGTTGAGCTTGCATCGGAAAATAGAAGCCTATTATGTGTGTCCTGTGATAGGAATGATGAAAGGGATACACTGTATACATTCACATTTAAATGGAGTGTACTATCCTTTTTCTGTTTTTTTGTGTGTGGGGTGGGGGAAGTAAGATGAGGCTTGTGAGGGTTTAAAGTTGAAGCCATGTTTTTGCAGTGTAGGCTCACTAGAGCTATACAAAGATATATCTTCTGATTACTTAATGTATTAAAGTGAAAAGTATGTCCCTTATCATATATTCCAGTTTTACGCATGTGCAATGATTCAAATGCACCTGCTGGTCGACTAATTATGTGTACAACGGCATTAGGGTTGGCACACGATTCAAGTGTCATAAGATCGAATCCAGTCCTCTCAGATCCATCTGGGCGTGAGTTCTGGAAACTGAGAAGCTGCTCTGGGGAAGTACATGTTCTACTTCAAGGTGCTCAAGGATGTTCTTGTTGTGCGGAATGGAGAAAGAACAGAAAATATGAACGAAAATAACAAGACCCGAGATTTACGTGGTTCACCAATTTGGCTACATCCACGGGAGACAGATTCACTATATCAGAATTAATGTTTACAGAGAGAAGAGAGACACTTTATATGCTGTCTTCACTAAACCCTAACAAACTGGGCCAAAACACAATTCGGCCCAAATCAACAGCAGTCCAATAAAGAGACAAGCTATACCGTCGGACCGGGGGGCGACTCTGCCCCCCGGACCCCCAGGCCAGGGTGTGCTCCGCCCCCCTGGACCCCCCGACTTGCTGACCGGGCAGCGAGATCCCCGTACTAACCTGTCGAAGCGGCTAATACATATTCAAGGCATAGCAACAAATCTCCACCTTGACTTGAATCCTCAAAGAAGAAACTCCAGACGCACCATTACAGTGCCAGATGAGTAGACTTCGCCCTCCACTCCCGGAACTGCCCATAAAGGACATAATCAGCTCTAATGTTCAGCAAGTCCAAACAATGTTGAAACTTGCTATGTGGAATAGGTTTGGTGAACATATTAGCGGGGTTATCAGCAGTTCCCACTTTCTTCACCCGAATTCTCCTCTCACTCATCAGGAAATGATATCTGACATCAATATGCTTGGTCCTCTCATGATGGACCTGATCCTTGGCTAGGCAGATTGCACTCAAGCTGTCACAGTACACAGTAGCCTGATCATGATGTAGACCAAGATCACTAACCAGCCTTTTCAGCCATATTCCCTCCTTTGCAGCCTCTGTCAGAGCCATGTACTCTGCTTCCGTAGTAGACAACGTCATTGTAGGTTGCAAAGTCGCCTTCCAACTAACCACAGAACCTCCCAAAGTGAATACATAACCAGTCATCGATCTCCTCGTGTCAACATCACCAGCATAATCAGAATTAGAGTAGCCTGTAACTAAACACTCGGTATCACCTCCATAAATGAGACCCACATCAGACGTACCTCTAAGATACCTGAAAATCCTCTTCACAGCTTGCCAATGTTCCTTTCCCGGTTGCCCCATGAACCTGCTCACAACACTGACTGCTTGTGCTAAATCTGGCCTCGTGCAAACCATAGCATACATCAAACTCCCCACCGCGCTGGCATAAGGATCCCGAGACATATACTCCTTCTCCTCGTCTGACTGAGGAGCATACATGGTGGTGAGATGAATATTTGCAGCACTAGGAGTGTCTATAGGCTTGGCTGTAGACATGCCAAACCTAGCCAACACTTTCTGAATGTAGCCTTTCTGTGACAAGAAAAGCTTCCGCTGACTTCGATCCCTAAGAATCTCCATTCCTAGTATCTTCCGAGCTGCACCCAGATCCTTCATCTCAAACTCAGCACTAAGAAGTCCTTTCAACTTCTGAACCTCATGCTTACTCTTTGAGGCTATCAACATGTCATCTACATAAAGCACCAGATAAATGAATGACTCATCTCTCAACTTGCTGTAGTAGACACAACAATTATATGAACTCCTTGTTTAGCCCAACTCAAGCATGTAGCTGTCAAATCTCTTGTACCACTGCCTCGGAGACTGCTTAAGCCCATATAAGGACTTCTTCAACTTGCAAACATATTTTTCCTTTGCAGGAACTTGGAAACCATCTGGCTGAGTCATGTATATCTCTTCCTCCAACTCTCCATGTAGAAAAGCGGTCTTCACATCAAGTTTTTCAAGCTCCAAATCCTGATGTGTCACTATAACTAGAAACACCCTGATGGAAGTGTGTCTGACCACTGGTGAGAAAATCTCATTGTAATCTACTCCCTCTCTCTGACTGAAACCTCTAGCAACAACTCTAGCCTTGTACTTGACTCCCTCTGTAGGTGATATCCCTTCTTTTTTCTTGAAAACCCATTTGCTAGTGATAACCTTTCTCCCTTGAGGCTGTTGAACCAAATCCCATGTCTAATTCTTCTGGAGGGACTCCATCTCATCTCCCATTGCTACAAACCATTTGTCAGCATCAGTACCTGAAACAGCTTCTCTGTAGGTGGATGACTCATGAGTATCCACCTGCTCAGCAACCTGTAGTGCATAACCCACCATATCCTCAAACCCATATCTCTTGGGCGCCCCAACTCCAACCCTCCTGGGTCGGTCCCGAGCTAAACTGCAGACTGTAGCTCTTGATGGTTGATAATCTGGTGGTGGAGATTCCAGTATCTCAGATTCTGTCTGTGGCTCTTGTTCCACCTTAAATTGTTCCAATCTATTTTCACCTTGAGTGACTTCAAGCTCCACCTGTTTATCAACTCCACTAGTTTCTGGCACAACTGTGGGCTTCACCATAGATCTAAGCAAAGAATTTTTATCAAAGACAACGTCCCTGCTCAGAATAACCCTCTTCTCAGATGGAGACCATATCCTGGAGCCTTTAACTCCATCTCCATAACCCACAAAGACACCCTTCTTGGCTCGGGGCTCTAACTTACCATCACTAACATGATAATAAGATGTACAACCAAAAACTTTTAACTTGGAGTAATCAACAACTTTACCTGACCATAACTCCATAGGTATTTTGCACTCTATACCCATGTGAGGCCCGCGGTTAATTAAGTAACAAGTTGTACTCACCGCCTCTGCCCAGAATCTCCTTTCCAAACCAGCATTAGAGAGCATGCACCTCGCTCTCGCCAGCAATGTCTGATTCATCCGCTCAGCTACGCCATTCTGCTGTGGCATATTCTTGACTGTATGATGACGGGCAATCCCTTCATCTCTACAAAACTGATCAAACTCAGACGAGCAGAATTTCAGCCCATTATCAGTTCGAAGCCTCTTGATCTTCTTCCCGGTCTGATTTTCCACCAAAGCTTTCCACTCCTTGTACTTCGAGAAAGCTTCACTCTTATGTTTCATCATGATAACCCAAGTCATCCTTGAGTAATCATCAATCAGAGAAACAAAGTACCTGTGACCTCCTAGTGACTCAACTCGGGAAGGTCCCCAACAATCAGAATGGATGTAATCCAATGTGCCCTTTGTTCTATGAATCGCCTTAGGAAACTTGCTGCGGTGATGCTTCCCAAAAACACAATGCTCACAGAAGTCCAAGCTCTTGACCTTGTAGCCACCAAGAAGATCATACTTCGACAGAATCTGCATCCCTCTTTCACCCATGTGACCAAGCCTCATATGCCATAACTTAGTCATATCATCCTGGTGAACCTCCGAAGATGCAACATTAACAGAATCCATAACCGTGGAACCTTGTAGAAAATACAAAGTACCATGCAGAATACCTTTCAGAGCCAGCCTAGAACCTTTGCAGACACACAGAACTCCATCACTCCCTGAGTAGACGAAACCCTTTCTATCCAACGTAGGAAGAGAAATAAGATTCTTTGTCATCGATGGAACATGCCTGACATCGTTCAAAGTACAGAAACTACCATCATGCGTCCTAATCTTGATTGAACCAATCCCAACTACCTTGCACGCAACACCATTTGCCGTAGTAATGATGCCCTCAGCTTGCTCATAAGTTGAGAAATAATCTCTCCTTGGGAATATATGGTAAGATGCCCCAGAATCAAGAAACCACGCATTAGGATGATTATTTTGCCCAGTAGCAGCTAGAGCAAAATCATCTTCAGAACTGAAATCCCCTTCAGCCACAGCAGCAGTACCAGATGTACTCCCAGATTTACTAGCCTTCTTCGAACACTCCTTTTTCCAATGCCCCTTCTCCTTACAGTAGTTACAAACATCATTGGCCTTGGGACCCTTTGAAGATGACTTCTTGCCCTTCTTCTTACTGCCGGTTCCCTTGCCCTTTGTGTTTCCGTCACTAGCAAACAAGCCAGAGGCCTGACTTTCTATACCTGTACCGTTTGCCTTATGTCGCAACTCTCTAATATGGAGAGAGGATCTAACTTCCTCCAGAGACACGGAATCTTTACCAAAAATAAATGACTGAACAAAATTCTCATACGAAAGCGGTAAGGACACTAGCAAAATCAAAGCAGCATCTTTATCTTCAATTTTCACATCTATATTTCACAATTCTAATAACAAAGTATTCAATTGCTCTAGATGGTCTCTGAGTTGCGTACCTTCCTGCATTCGGAGACCGAAGAGGCGTTGTTTCAGAAGCAGCTTGTTGGTTAGAGATTTCGTCATATATAAACTCTCCAACTTCAGCCACAGTTGTGCAGCGGCCTCCTGATCTGAGACCTCAGTGATGATTTCGTCCGCAAGACACAGCATAATGTCGAGTGTGCCTTTTCTTCTAGACCCACCACATCGCCAGAACTGCTCGCGAAATCCTTCGTCAGCGAAGTCCACAAACCTTGCTGTTTCAGCAAAGCTTGCATCTTGATCTGCCATAAACTGAAACTGTTTCTCCCAGTAAACTTGTCGATCTTCACGTTCAACCCAGACATCTTTCTCCTCGATCAGCCCCGATCTGATAAGCCCAGAATCCGATACACCCACTACGGATCTCACCGGAAAAAGAAAACAGCTCTGATACCAGTTTGTTGTGCGGAATGGAGAAAGAACAGAAAATATGAACGAAAATAACAAGACACGAGATTTACGTGGTTCACCAATTTGGCTACATCCACGGGAGACAGATTCACTATATCAAAATTAATGTTTACAGAGAGAAGAGAGACACTTTATATGCTGTCTCCACTAAACCCTAACAAACTGGGCCAAAACACAATTCGGCCCAAATCAACAGCAGTCCAATAAAGAGACAAGCTATACCGTCGGACCGGGGGGCGACTCTGCCCCCCGGACCCCCAGGCCAGGGTGCGCTCCGCCCCCTGGACCCCCCGACTCGCTGACCGGGCAGCGAGATCCCCGTACTAACCTGTCGAAGTGGCTAATACATATTCAAGGCATAGCAACAGTTCTTTTACACTTATGACAATTTAATGGTATCATTTTAATTGTATCTCTATGTTTATCCTCTACATACAGATGTACCCAATCAAGATGAGGTCGCTTCAGAAGAGAAATGGTTTGTTTATGGTCTTCAGCACAAGTCAGACATTGAGAGATACATCTCATCAGTTAAGGTCTGGAATACATTATCACCAAAATTTAATATCCTGTGTTTCATAGTTTTTACTTCAAAGCCACAGGGAATGAGTGCATGATTTTTGTGTGCTAGAAAGTAGGAAAATGGTCCCAATTGTGACAGTTTTTTTTTGGACGTAGAGGGGTGAGGACGCATTTCGATAATGCGTCCTCTTGGAGGTTTAATTTTTTTCCCAGAATTTAATTAGAGGACTCGTTTCGGAAACGAGTCCTCTCCTTTTTTGTTTCCGAAAATAGTTCCCCCTTTTTTTTTGAATTCAATTAGAGGACTCGTTTTGGAAACGAGTCCTCTCATTTTTTCTTCCGAAAATAGTTAGGATTTATTTTATTTTTTCTAAAATCAATTAGAGGACTCGTTTTGGAAACGAGTCCTCTGATGTGGCATTATTTTATTTTTTCGAAAATGATTTTCATAGCACTCGTTTTGGAAACGGCTCCTCAGAACCGGCGAATTATTTTTTTGAAAGTATTTGGCGGACTCGTTTTTGAAACGAGCCCTCAGACCTGGCAATAATTTGATTTTTTACAGAAGAATTTAGAGGACTCATTTTTTAAAACAGTCTCCAAATCAGGCATTATCTAGCTCTTCGGGATATTATGCGGAGGACTCATTTTCGGAACGAGTCCTTGGAAATTGCCTAATTTTATTTCTCGAGAAATTAATCAACGAAATGTTGGAAATTAGTACAAATTTGCATAAATTTATTTCTCGGGAGCTCCTCGAACGAGTCCTGGAATGGGTATTGTTTCCTACAATTTTTTTGAAAATGTTGGAAATGAGATTTGCAATTAACTACGGTGCTAATCTAATCTGTGAATGAAATAATGTTTATTATATTTTGTTATATTTGGTAAAGTAAGCGTGAGGGGAATTTTATTTATTGGGGAGAAAGCTTATTATACTATCCTGCTCTGATTTCAACAAGAGTGTGGAGTTTCAAATGAGTCGTGAATTTAAGCAATAAATTATCGTGGGTTGCTGCAGTTTGTAACTTACTATTTCTGGTCCACGTGTTTTCGGTCAAGATTGCGCATAAGCAGACTTTTGTTTGTTTGATGAAAATTTGAAAAATAGTCAAATGATGATTAAGGGTCACGCTATTTGATTTTTTTTACTAGTCTTGAATGTAGGTGCAGGAACGGAGTATTGCATAGTTAGAATGGATACAAGTTAGCATAAATGTACAGTGTAGAACAGTACGAGTGAAATGTAATGCCAATTAGTGTTGACTTTGACCAGAATTTTTTTTAAAAACAATTTCCACGTGGCATCACCCCCATCCGCCACGTGGCTTCATCTCCATCACCTAAAACATTATCCAGAAAAATATTAATATCCACAGAGGACGCATTATGGAAATGCGTCCTCGCCACGTGGCATCACCAACACCCGCCACGTGGCATCGCCTTATTTTTTTCTGAAATAAAAAAAAAAAATCAGCAGAGGACGCATTACGGAAATGCGTCCTCGCCACGTGGCATCACCCCCTTCGTCGCTTGACATTTTTGACCGAAAATTAACAAAAAAAAAATAAAAAATGAGATGCGTCCTCCACATGCATTTGCTGTTTGTGGCAACTGTAGCCACAAACTTAGCAATTTCTCCACATGGAATGTGAAATTTGAGTGTTTTTAACACTTGTTGCTGAATTTTGATCTTTGTTTTGTGACGAAGGAATCCTTGCAAGCCAGTCTTTGAGGTGCCTTTGTTGTTTAAAGGAGGCAAGTTCATTTCGCAAGTGGAAATTGCATTTTAGCTGGTACATTTGGTTTATGCAATTTCTTCTGTACTGACTGAGTGATGATAGACAAACCTGATATTGTGCATTGTGATTGCAGGAAGCTTGACAATCAAGGAAGGGTGTTTCATGGATTGCTGTGGATTTTACTAGAGTGGATTCTTGTGGTTCCTTTTTGAAGAATCTCACTCAAGAGTACTGTTACTGTTTCATGCAATTCCCAACAAATTATCGACTCGTGCAATGCACAAAATATTTGAATTTTGTGTTCTAAAGGTCATGGAGCACAATTTTGCGTATAATTTTCGAAAACAATGTTTTTCGAAACCGTGCAAAATCAGGCAACCAAGTTTTTACCTCCAAATCCAAGCACAACAGTATCATCCTGATCACCAACTTTAGCTCCAACTTGTGCAGACAATTCAACTGCAGGCAGATTCCTTTAATCTCCTGGCAATCTTTAAAAGAAATTCTCTTGTTCCCAAGTGTAATGGTGGTCTTTTAAAATTGAGAAATCGCTCTAGAGATTGAAAATCGCTACGGTAGTGGTTTCTAGAGAGACCACTTCATGATCTCTTACTTAGAGATCACATGTGGCCCACATTTTGTCCTCTTTTGTTCCAACCTTGTTTTTTGTTAAAATTTGAAAATTTTTAAAATAATTTTTTTATAAAATCTGAATTTTTCGTAAAAATTTGAAATTTATGTAAAATATGATTTTTTTTTTTGTAAAATCTGATTTTTCTTTGCAAAATATGATTTTTTTTGTAAAATTTGATTTTTTAAATTAAAAAATCTATTTTTTTGTAAAAAAAACAAAATTTAAAAATAAAAATGTATTATTAAATTTCATATTCAATTTATTTTATTTATTTTGGGTGCTCAAATTTGTTTAAATTAAATATAAAAATTTTAAGTATGATAGAAAAATCAAGTGAGATCCATGAATAGTAGAGAGTGATATCATTGTGGAGAACAAATGGGGTGGTCTTTTAAGGTGAGGTGAAAGAGAGAGATAGATAAAAATAATATATTTAATTGATAAGAGACCACTATCGATCTCTAGCCTTGGCATAATGGTCGTCAAGGATTGAAGTGTCATTTCACAAATTATTTTTGTTTCTTTACATCTGAATTGTTGACTCGCTGCTTTTCAGAGGGTGGGGATTTCAGATGACTCACTGTCACCATCTCCAGAATTCCCACCGCCATGTATTTGCATCTTTGCACGTTTGGTGGCAGCGTAAAACGACGATGTTTTGAGCAGGTTCTTCCCCATGTGCAAGTTATGAAATTGCGGTCGATGTTTTGCCACCCGAGTGCCTACTGTGTAGTGAGATTAAGGTTTGTGTTTGTGTCTTAGTTCGAGAGGTCGATTACTGTTGGAGTACTGTGCGGATTCTACTTTGCAGAAAGTGATTCCACCTCTCTTTCTACACCATAAACCTTTTTTCCCATAATTTTTGTGTGCCCCCATTCTCCCTTTCCTTTCGACATATTTTTCTGGTTTCGGTTTCGATTTTAGTTTCAATGGGTTATTCACTGTCCCAAGATACACTCCTGCTACAGAAGCAACTCGGGGGTATGCTGAATTACAAACCTCTTTGTATTGTGTGGTCTTGTTAAGGAATATAAATATTACTTGTAATTATAATTAGATTATATTTCCCTTTCCTAACTTGTATAGGTATTTTGTACTACTGTATAATGTACCCTGAGGTCATTAATAAACCCACATCATTACCATTATATTCTAAATGGTATCAGAACCTAAACTTAAAACATTTCCGTCCTAAATTTTTCACCGTCGTCCGTGCATGTTCTCTACACGCCACCGATCCGCACTACTTTCCGCTGTTAAGAAAAATAAAATTTAGCCTCTGCCCGCCGAGACTCGCCACCGCTGCCTCAACCACTGTCTGTCGCCAGTACGTCTTTTACTCGTTGAGCCGATCCAATTTGTTGCCGCCAGAGATCCAAGCTTACTTAGCGGTCCAATTTTGCTTGGTGATCAATGCTTGCTCGCCCCCGGCCGCCGGCCCATCTTTCTTCTCACAAGATTGTGCCGCCGCCAATGCCGGTCCAAGCTTGCTCTCCGTCCGGCCATCGGTCCATCTTTCTGCTCTCACGGTTGTGCCGACGCCAATGCCGGTCCAAGCTTGCTCTCTGTCTTCGTCCGGACGACAGCTCAGTCGACAGAGGCGCGGGTGAGATTCACGTGCGCGCCATGCTAGCAGCGCGTGAATCCACACACGGATGTGTCCTGATGCGCTCCTCCCCTTCAGCACGCGTGTCTCCACGCGGATCAGCGCCCGTTTGGTTGTCTCTTTCTCCAGCATCATTGCTTGCAAAGAATTTATTTATTTATTTTAATTATACATCTACCCTTGGTTGCCATTTGTGTTATGGCTCTTTTTGCCACGCCGTAAGGGTTTGCGGTAGCCGCCTCCTTTGGCTTACCTACACGATCTGATTTTGGTCCTACTCTATCTGACGACCAATGGAGTACGATGATATATTTATTTAATTAGTTTTATTCGTTATCTAATCATGGGTCAGGTAAGTCTACTTTACCCTCTGGATTCTTAATTCGGGAGCCTCATATCACATAACTGGTGACAAGGGTTCTCTTACTTATATTACTATTGCTACCAATGTTGTGAATGTTATACTGCATGGTGGATCTGTGTCGTCTGCTACACAATATGAGTCTATTTGTTTTGGTGATGTCGCTGTTACTCATGTGCTCTACATACCTTCTTTGCGATGTAATTTATTATCATACTCTAGATTGTTATCTACCTTAAAATGTCTAGCCTTGTTTACTAAAAACTATTGCATTTTACAGAAAATCAGTACGGGGATTGTGATTGGCGTGGGTGAACAGCAAGGGGGGAGGGGTTTATTGGCTTTGTCTGTTGGATACTCACGGTCCTCCTCATATCCTGCAGTCTATCCCGACAGTTTCTTTGGTTCTTCATTTGATTTATGGCATCATCGTTTTGGTCATCCATCATCTACGATGTTGTCTTCTATTCCTACTCTTGATTTTAGCACAAATAACACTACTATACCTTGCTCTGTATGTTATAGAGCAAAACAGGCTAGACATAGTTTTCCATTGAGTTCTACAAATGCTATTGCATTATTTGAATCAATACATTGTGATGTTTGGGGTCCTTATAGAACTCCATCTTCTAGTGGTGCATTTTATTTTTTTTACAATAGTTGATGATTATTCCCGAACTATTTGGGTGTATTTATTAGTGGCTAAGTCAGAAGTAGCTTCTAGATTTTTGGAATTCTGTGCTCTGGTCAAGAATCAATGGGGCCGAACTATACTGCGTGTCCGGGCTGACAACGGGACTGAATTTTTACCTTGAGATCTCATTTTGCTGCATTTGGGATCATTTTTTAGACATCTATGGTTGGTACACAACAACAGAATGGTAGAGTTGAACGAAAGCATCGCCATTTACTCAACGTGGCACGTACCTTACGGTTTCAAGCCAATCTCCCAATTGAGTTTTGGGGAGAATGTGTTCTTACTGCTGCTTAAATGATTAACCGGACACCGACGAAACATCTCAATGGTCGCACTCCCTTTGAGATACTATATGGACAAGCTCCAAATTACTCATCTTTAAAGGTATTTGGATGTTTGTGTTTTGCTGCTCACGTTCCCAGATACCGCAACAAGTTTGCACCAAGAAGTCGGCAATGTTTACTTCTTGGCTATCCTGCTGGAAAGAGAGGCTATCGCCTTTTTGACATGGAATCCCGCATCATCTTTAACAGTCGGGATTCCAATTTTTTTGAAAACTAGTTCCCATGTGCAGCAACTCCGACACCACCGCTAGAATCACATGCCTAGATCGCGGCACCAGCGGTCCCACCGAACCTATCCCGCCGATCGCCGCAGCTCCTGTTCCGCCGACCGTCGTCATACCCTTACCACCGGATGGCGCCTCACCTATACCACCGACCGCTTCTCTGGTTCTTGCGACCGACCCAGATCACCGGCAACCCTTGACAGTCCGACCTGACGATGCACCACCCGGGACACCATCGATGACCGACGATCATATGCCTAACGTGCTGCCAGCTCTGGTGACTCCTTCTACTCCGCCGCCCAATGCAGTGTCTCTGGCCCGGACTAATTATTCTCGCTATTTACTTATGTCAGCTTCACCGCCTGTTTCACAGGTTGTTCCGATGTCTCCTCCCACTGCTGAGTTGCCTCCTATCAGACAGAGTGTTCGCACTCGCGGACCTCCTCCTTATTTGGAAGATTATGATTGTGATGATTATGCATGTGCTCTTACTACTAAAGACCCCCCTCCTACTACTACGTTCACTCATGCGTCGTCACGATAATCAGGTGTTCTCTATCCTCTTACTGATTATGTAAATTGTGATAGTTTTTCTAGTATGCATTCTAGATTTTTGGGTGCAGTAACGTCTAGTGCAGATCCCACCACTTATTCTGAGGCATCACAGCATGCTCATTGGCTAGATGCGATGACTGAAGAGCTTACTGCGCTTGAGCGTAATCAGACTTGGACTTTGGTCTCTCTACCCCTGGATAAGAAGGCAATTGGTTGCAAATGGGTTTACCGGACGAAGTTCAAGTCAGATGGTACTATTGAAAGTCATAAGGTGCGCCTAGTGGTTCTTGGGAATCGCCAGGTTGAACGGATTGATTATACTGAAAGATTTGCTCATGTTGCGAAGATGAGTCATGTTCGCCTATTCTTATCTATTGCGGTCATTCGTGGTTGGGAACTACATTAGATGGATGTTCATAATGCTTTCCCACACGGTGATTTGCATGAAGAGGTTTTTATGCGACCCCCACCAGGCTATGCCGCGCCCCATGGTCAGGTATGTTGCCTTCATAAATCTCTTTACGGTCTTCGCCAGACTCCTAGAAATTGGTTTGCCAAATTGGCCCAGGCTTTACGAGTATTTGGTTTTGTTCAGAGTAAAGCAAATTACTCTTTGTTTATCTTTTCCCGTGGATCGGTCTCTTTGCATGCTTTGGTTTATGTGGATGATTTGGTCATTGCTGGAAGCTCTTCTACGCTTATCTTTGAGTTCAAGAAATACTTGAGTTCTTGTTTCCATATGAAAGATCTTGGTTTACGTAAGTATTTCTTGGGCATAGAGATTGCTAGAAAACCAAAGGGGATGTCTCTATCGCAAAGGAAATATGCCTTGGACATTTTATCTGATACAGGTTTGTCTGCCTCTAAACCGACTGACTTTTCGATGGAGCAGCAACACGATCTGGAGCGTGTTGATGGCCCGCTTTACCATGATCCTGAGCAGTACAGGTGACTGGTTGAGCACATGATATACCTTACCATCAAACATCCTGAGCTTAGCTATTCGGTTCACACACTTGCTCAATTCATGAAGTCCTATTGTGTTCCTCACTGGTAAACTGCAGTTCGTGTGTTGTACTACTTGAAGAGTCATCCGGGTCAGGGTTTATTTCTCTCTTCTCGTAGTGCGTTATAGTTTCTACTTACTGTGATTCTAATTGGGCTGCTTGCCCTATTACCTGGCATTCTCTTTCCGGTTACTTTGTGATGATTGGTGATTCTCTGGTTTCTTGGAAGACCAAAAAGTAACCTACAATTTCTTGGTCTTCTGCTGAAGCAGAGTACCGTGCTATGGTTGTTACCTCTTGTGAGTTGTTATGGCATAGGTCTGTACTGAAAGACTTAGGAGTCGCGCATACTGATTCTATGCGTTTGTTTTGTGACAGTCAATTTCTCTTCATATTATAGCAAATCCAGTGTTCCATGAACGTACGAAGCATATTGAAGTTGATTGTCATTTTGTTCGGGATCTTGTGCAGTCTAGTACTATAGTTACTCATCTTATCCGCACTACAGATCAACTTGCGGACTTGTTTACCAAAGCACTTGGACGTAACCAGCTTCATTCATTACTTGGCAAGTTGGGCATTTCTGATCTCCATGCTCCAACTTGAGGGAGGGTGTTAGGGAATATAAATATTACTTGTAATTATAATTATAGCATATTTCTTTTTCCTATCTTGTATAGGTATTTTGTACTACTATATAATGTAACTGAGGTCATGAATAAACACACATCATTACCATTATTTTCTACAGTCTTGATTTGGTTTTATAGGATTGTTTTATATGTAAAGATCGCTTTTTTATTGCTTGCGAAACATCTTGTGAAGAAATGCGGTCTTCACCCAATTGTCCATGAACATTCACTTCTTTGGAGGATAGCAAAGACAATCATTCAAAGCATTAAATTGCAACACTATTCTCACTCCTTGCTTAGCAAGTTGAAGCATTATTTCTTTGACTATTGGGGTTCAACTATCATGGTTTTTTGGCAAGAACCATTTGGAAGTAATGTTCACAACCCATGCTTGAAGCAAGAAGGAGGATTTCTTGGGACATTGGGATAAGTTTTGTTTGAGAGCTCTTGGCCATTGGTGAACTTGGAGTAGTATAAATAGGGGATGAACTTAGTAGTTCAAACACACTTCAAGCATAACATTCCTTTGCTACTTGCTTTCTTCTCCCGTTAGCTCTCCTTTGTAGTTGTAGAAGCCAAAGCCCTCATCTTTTTATTTTTCCACATAATTCCTTCATAGGTGGTAGGCAAAGTCTTCTAATACTTGCTCCACATATAGTGAAGCTTCCGGTCTTCCCCGGCCATGGATGTAGGTCAACTTGACCGAACCACGTAAATTCTTGTGTCCATTATTTCCTTTATTTTCTTTACGTTGTCTTTGTTATCCATCTTTTTGGGCTAATAGATATCTCGTGGGATTCGTATTCCTAACAAATTGGTATCAGAGCCATATCTCATTTTTTTATCTATTAGCCATCATGATGGTAACAAGGACTTCTATTGAAAAGTTTGACCGGATTGTAAACTTCGGTATGTGGCAACTCAAGATGGAAGCCATCCTAATCCAGGATAGATGTGAGCTAGCCCTTGAAGGAGTGGAGGAAAGGCCAGCGGACATGTCGCCATAAGATTTTGGTGATCTAGACAAGAAGGATAGATCAACCATTATTTTAAATCTCTCTAACGAGGTTTTGCAGGAAGTTGCTAGTGAGAGAACTGCCAAAGGTATGTGGGATTAGTTGAAATCTACATACATGAAGAAAACAATAGAAACCGCCTCTATTTGAAACAAAAGTTGTACATGTTGAAAATGGCGGAAGGTACATCTATACTCTCACATCTTAATAAATTTGATTCCATCATTTTGGATTTGGAGAATGTAGATGCTAAAGTTGATGAAGAAGATCAAGCCATTTTATTGTTATGTTCCCTTCCCATGTCCTTTAAGTATTTTTGAGATACTATGATTTATGGGAAAGAGTCGGTCTCATACAATAGTATAAAATCTGCATTAAAATCTAAAGAGCAGATTCATAGGGACATTATAGGGGAATCGAGTGGAACTCATGCTGAGGGTTTGTTTGTGAGGGGTAGAGGAGAAAATAGAGATTTTGAAGGTGGTAGATCCAAAGAGAGGTCAAAGTCTAGATACAGAAATAAAATTTGAAACTATTGCAAGAAAAAAAGGCACATCAAGGCTGACGTTTTTAAATTGAAAAATAAAGAAAAATATAAAAATGAGCAGAATAGCAGCAATGCTGGTGAAGCTAGTGTAGCAGAAGATGAGAGTGATGGAATCAGATTTGTGGCCATGGATAATAAATCAAGGTCTTCTAGTGAGTGGCTCTTAGATTCGGGTTGTTCTTACTACATGAGTTATGATAGGGGGTGTTTTTCCACTTATGAAGAATGGGATGGTGGAATTGTTTTGATGGGTAATAATGCTCCTTGTAAAGTTGTTGGTAGAGGAACAATTCAAATCAAAATGTACGATGGCATTATTAGGATACTCACTAATGTTAGACATGTTCCTGACTTAAAGAAAAATATCATCTCTCTTGGCACTCTTGATGCTCTCGGGTACAGATATTCAGGTGATGGTGGAATACTGAAAATCTGTAAAGGTGCTCTTGTACTAATGAAGGCTTGCAGAGTTGGCACTTTGTATGTTTTGCAGGGATCTACAGTAACTGGGGCAGTGGCTGTCTCAACTTCCTCAGATGAAGACATCACCAAATTGTGGCATATGAGGTTGGGACATATGGGCGAGAAAGGCTTAACATTGTTAAGCAAGAGAGGTCTACTTTGTGGTCAAAGTACTGGTAAGTTGGACTTTTGTGAACACTGTATTTTTGGAAAGTAGAAGAGAGTTAGCTTTCGTTCACCCGCAGTTCATAAAACAAAAGGTAATTTGGATTACATTCATTCTGATCTTTGGGGGCTCTCTCGTGTTCCTTCTAAGGGTGGTGTAAGATACATGCTTACTTATATTGATGACTATTCAAGAAAAGTTTGGGTATATTTTTTGAAGCTTAAAAGTGATGTTTTCCTAACATTTAAGCAATGGAAGACTTTGATTGAAAAACTGACAGGAAAACAAATTAAGCAACTGAGGACTGACAATGGGTTGGAATTTTGTGGAAATGAATTCAATGAGTTCTGTAAAAATGAAGGAATAGCTCGACATCGTAATGTTAGAATGACTCCTCAACAGAATGGTGTAGCAGAGAGGATGAATCGTACTCTTTTTGAAAGAGCTCGGTGCATGATCACAAATGCCAAGTTGACATTAGACTTTTGGGCAGAAGCCATATCTACGGCTTGCCACATCGCCAACCGCTCTCCATGCGCACCTCTTGATTTCAAGACTCCAGAGGAAGTTTGGTCAGGTACTCCTGTTGATTACTCTAATTTAAGAATATTTGGATGTCCAGCTTATATGCATGTTAACGAGGGAAAGCTAGAGCCTAGGGCTAAGAAATGTATTTTCCTCGGTTATGCTTCAGGGGTGAAAGCATATAGATTGTGGTATCCTAATTACAAATCACCCAAATTTGTAATTAGTAGAGATGTTACATTTGATGAATCTTATATGTTACATCCTGGAAAAGAATCTTGTAATCCCTATGATTCATAAAAAGAGGATAGTGTACAAAAGCAGGTGGAGTTAGAGATTGGTGGTTCTTCCGGGAGAAACCCAACCCAAGAAGTGGTTGAAGAATCTGATCATGAACATGTTGGAGATCAACCGAGAGATGAGGATTATTCCATTGCCAGAGATAGACCGAGACGTGACATTCGACCACCATTGAGGTATGCAAATTTGGTTGCATATGCTCTATCAGTGGCACAGGAAATAGGTGGAGACGAGGCACCTTACACATATTTAGAGGTAGTTTCAGGTGCTAATTTAGATAAATGGTTGGTGGCTATGAATGAAGAGATGGAATCTCTACACAAGAATAGAACATAGGATCTTGTGGTGCCACCAAAAGGAAAGAAAATTGTTGGTTGCAAATGGGTTTTCAAGAGAAAGGAAGATACTTCGGGTGTTGATGATGCAAGGTACAAAGCACGATTGGTCGCAAAGGGCTACAGTCAGGTACAAGGTGTAGATTTCAATGATGTTTTCTCTCCTGTTGTAAAACATAGCTCTATTCGTGTATTACTTACTTTGGTTGCCATGTATGATATGAAGTTAGAACTGCTGGATGTCAAGACAGCTTTCTTGCATGGTGAATTAGATGAACATATCTATATGAGTCAACCTGAAGGTTTTGGAGTTCAAGGTAAGCAAGGCCGGGTTTGCTTGTTGAAGAAATCCTTGTATGGATTAAAGCAGTCTCCAAGACAATGGTATAAGAGGTTTGATTCATTTATGTTGGGCCATGGTTTCTCCAGGAGCATGTATGATAGTTGTGTTTACTTTCGGAAGTTACAAGATAACTCATTCATTTATTTGCTATTATATGTTGATGACATGCTCATTGCGGCTAAGAATCTTACAGAAATTCATGAGTTGAAGGCTTTGTTGAATAGTGAATTTGAGATGAAAGATTTGGGTGCAGCTAAGAAAATTATTGGTATAGAGATAAGAAGAGATCGAGGAGTTGGAAAGTTGTACCTGGCCCAGGAGAGTTACCTTAAGAAAGCTTTGGAGTGATTTGGCATGCATGATGCCAAACCAGTTAGCACTCCTCTTGGTAGCCATTTCAGGCTAGCTGCTGCCCAATCACCTAAAACAAAGGAAGAAGAAGATTATATGGCTAGAGTTCTTTATTCAAATGCAATTGGAAGTATAATGTATGCAATGGTTTGGAAATGGCTAGGGTTTTCTGGATTGAGCAATCTTGGAAAGCTGGAATGTTCTCCACCTCAGAAACAGATGGCTTCCGCCTCCGCTACGCGATATCCAATGTTATGGAAGCGATCTAGAGAAATGTCGAGGCTAAGAAGGCGAGGTTCAGGGATAAAGCACTCTGTAGCATCTTCGTCATGAACACGTTCTGGTACGTGTACATGCGAACCTAGGGCACGGAGCTTGGCAAATTACTGGGGGAGTAGCTTCTGAAGAAGTAGTACAAAGTTTTTGCGGAAGAATCTGCGTATTTCTACCAGAAGCAAGCCTGGGGAGGCCTGGTGAAGCTCATTGACATCGACGAGGATGGTGCTCGAGGTTCACGCGCGGTGGCTAGAGGAAAACTCGAGGCCTTCATGAAGGAGTTGAATGATATTTTTCAGAATCATGGCATTTCTTATTACTATCCTGATGCTGATCTGAGAGAGAAAATCAGGGAGGCTACTGTTCGGTTTGTGGTGCCAGCTTACGAGGAGTTCTTGAGTTCTTATTCTCTTGTTCTGCAAGCTAAAGCTTCATTCATGTCTCCCCAGTCTCTGGAGGATCTCCTGGTGCAGGTGTTTGATGGCGGAAAACTGCACAAGGGGTACGGGAAATCGTCGTCTTTAGGGAGGCTGCGAAGGGAACGACAAGATTCTACTAATTCAAGGTCGTCGTTTTCTCTGGAGAAATCTCATAGAAGAGCTAATTCAAGCGTTGAATCTTGAACCTGGTGTTCATGTCCGGTTCTGACATTTTGGTTTGAAGATATATGTGAAAAAGTGAGTCTAATGTGTTTGTGTGCGAGGTTATAAGTTATAACTCATTTGTACGAATGTTAGAATGTGTCTTGTGTTGGGTTTTTCCTCTCATGAGAGAAAATTAGTCTGCGGTTTTTCACCCCAAAAGTTTTTTATCTTGGAGATTTTAGAATGTCTATGTGAGAGACCAATAAAAAACAGGATATATATATATGAAAAGAAAGGGGTCTAGACAAAATAATGTGCAATTTTTTTACTGGTCCCTGCCTTAACCTACTAAAATCCCCCACATAGTTTTTTTTTCTGTATATATTTTTCCTTACAAGAGCCGGATTTATGGTACTTGGAAAAAAAGCGTCACACATTAATTACCATATAAAATACATGTAAACTATAACCAATCTGCAATACAAATAAAAACACCAGCATTAATCTCTTTAAAAAAGAAGTTATATACACATTCATAGTGTCAATGGAGCGGAAGGATCTTAGGGAGAAAGTCTCAATGCTCATCGAGGAGGATTACACCAGTAATCCTCCTCGTGAGTTTAGAAATTCACAATTAGTAGATTGCGAGTTCACGAAAAAGAGAATCAAAATCAACCCCGTATCTTTGAACTTGTGCATGATCTCTTGCTCCTTCGTGCTATTCCCTGTGTTCTTGCTCGCATTGGAACACGAAGCCATCGCACGAGCTCCGACATACCGGTTTAGAGCTCTCTGGATGCTTGTTGCTTTGGCAATTTCAGCATCCGTGGGTGCTTTATGCTCGTATCATCATCCTAGATTGGTCCTTTTTCTCTGGAGTTGTACTGTCGCTTTGTTGTCCTGTGCTATTGTCTTCTCGCTCCATTTGGTCGTTGTGATGGAAGCATTTTATTTGATTATGATCGCGGGATATGCAGCAACCGTACTGATCACAGGGATTATCGAAATTTTATACAATCATGTTAGATTCATGTTTTATGATTTAATATATCATGATTTCTCTTTACTCTTGTTGTTTATTGCTTTAGTTTTGTGATTTACATTATTTGTTTGCATTTTGTAGTTGTTGATCAGACTGAAACTGCTGTTAATAATCCAGCTTCAATAAATCTTACACAATCAGGTTAGATTAATGCTTTATTATTTATTGTCATTTTTTTAGTATGGGTATGAAACGTATTAGTTGAATCTCTTTTTATGATGTAGTTGTGGACGTCTATGATCAGTAGTCCTCCACATTCAACAATTATCAAACAAAGTGGTTAGTATTAGGAGTTTCAACTAATTTTTTTTAGTTATTAGTTCAAATTTATAAATTTTTAGTTATGTTGTTTTACTCATTAGTTAGGATTGTAGATTGCACTTTATAATCTACATCAACTATTTTTCTTATGTAGTTATGGAGAAGCCTGTGATTATTTGTTCTCCTGCTTCAACAATCATTGAAAATAGTGGTTAGTGTTAGGAGTTTTAACTAATTTTTTGAATTATTAGTTCATATGTATTTATCTTTAGTTTTGCTATATTACTCATTAGTATTTGTATTTGAGTTAGTTATTGGAAAGGATTCTGCTGAAAGAAATGCTGATGATTGTCCTCCAGCACATATTGAAACAAATGATGTTGTTGATGGTAGTTTTTAATATATTTGTTATTGTGTATATTTAATTATTTTATGTTTATTTAGTATTTGTTAATTTTTAAAAATTTGTAGGTTCTTCTTTTGTTGCTCAGAGTCCCATAAGTGTTGGGATAAAAGTTGTTATTGAAGGATTTAGATGTGAAACTGATTCTGGTATTTATCGTTTTCTCTATTATAATTTGTGTTTTTGATTTAGTATTTATATTAATTTTTTCTATTTTTCGTGTAGGTCAGAAAGTTTGTACAAAGAAAGGGGCTAGGAAGAAGGTTAAAGGTCGTCGAAACCTTGTTGATGAAGATTTTATGGAAGATGATGATTTTATTGATCTGCCTCCTGCTGTGGTGGATGCAAATGAAAAGGGAAAACAAAAGGTTTTTGATGGGAAAGGAAATGAGCCGGTTGTGAAGAAGGCGGTTGCGGAGAAGACGGCTGCAAAGGAGCCTGCATCGAAGCCCGCAATGAAGAAGTCGGCTGCGAATGAGCCTTTAACAAATGTTCCTGCAGTGAAAGAGCCTGCATCAAAGGTGTCTACAATGAAGAAGCTCACTGCGAAGAAGCCATCTGGGAACAGCAATGAGGATGTTGCTGGAGATGAGAGTGGGTCATCGAAGAAATCTTCTATTGCGGGAAAGCACAAGCGAGATGAAGTTTCTGGAGATGCTGTGACTGGAGATAGTGATGGAGTTTCTGGACCCGTGTCGAAGATAAGTATTCCTGCTCATTGTTTAGCAGGGAACACTAATGATGGCACTGAAGCGACACGCCAGAATAAACAAGTTTGTGATATTGAGCTTGCTGATGTCTTATTACTTTATGATTTTACTTGTTGTGTGTATACATTCATTTTGAATATTTCAGTTTTAAAGTTTTTGGATAATAACTAGATTGATTTAGAATTTATTAGTTTAGGTATGTTGTCTTTTACCTTTGTTGTTTCAGTGTTTTATTTCACTATACTTCTAATTGTTGATGTGTGGAGTTTCAGTATAAATAGTTAATGTACTTGTTCATTTTATTTATGTGTTAACTGTTTAGTTTAATTATACAACAAGTTACTTTTTTCTACTTTTATGTTTTAAATTACTCTATGTTATGTTTTTTATCTCTTAGTTTGGGTATTTGGTTGCATTGTTTCTATATTTTCTAACTTACTGTATTATTTTTTCCAGGATTTTAAAGAAATTTATGCCTGGAAGCCAGCATGTAAAGGTCACAGATCTCTGCACTACTCTCTGTGATGAGCAGAAGGTTGATGTTGAAACTATTGTTTTCGGGAGCATTTTAAAGCTAAGATTGGAGATTGCACTCCCGTGGGTATTGTGTCTTGGTTTTTCAGTAATTTTAACCCTTCTGCATGTGTTTAGATGGTTGGGGTAGTTAGGTACTTTGTTACTGCTGACGATGTATATGATGTTTCGTGCTTGCCCCGAAACCCTAGTAGGAAAGTTGAGCATAAGAGAAATTCCATGATGGAATTGAGGGATAGTTACAGGATTAGGTTAGGTAGGGAGACTAAAAAAGGATACTCCCCTTCACTTGATTTTAAATAAGATAACTGAACTTCAGGAGGGAGGGGCTGAGTTTAAGAGACTTTTTGTTATTTATTGCTCTTCGTACTTTTTAGCTCCTATATCTACTGGGAAGGTGGATATGAAAATTCTTGAATCTGTGGAAAATGTTGACAAGATTAAGAATGTCGACTGGTAATGTTTTGTGTTAGATCAAATGGCTTCAATGATTAGGAGGTATAAGAGCAATGTAGAATACCAAACCTGTAGTGCTTCTCCTTATCTTCCTCATTCAGTATTTGTATAGATTTCCTGTCCATGGTGTGTTGGAGCCAACAT
Source organism: Rubia yunnanensis (assembly GCA_037428765.1). NCBI lineage: Eukaryota > Viridiplantae > Streptophyta > Magnoliopsida > Gentianales > Rubiaceae > Rubia > Rubia yunnanensis. The sequence continues at coordinate 91,181,278 of CM075068.1, forward strand.
CCCTTCCTTTAGTCTAGCATTGGACTGATGCAAAGTTGAGGGAGAGAGTGAGGGTGTTGGAAATCAGAAGAGTTTATGACACCACAATCATGGTGAAGGATGGGTATCCAATCAGTTGTGGTGGAAAAGTGAAAGAAGGTCATATGGTTCAGCAGGAAATTGGTGATGTTTCAGTTTAAACTGAAGTTGTAGCTCTAGTTTCTTCGAAAAGGAAGGAAAAGGTAGCTGATGATTTACCTGAAGATGATCTTGTGCTAACGTTCAAAATACCACATGGAACTATGACCAACTCCAGGATTAAAAGTCTTGCTAAAAATGTAAGTGTTTAAAATTTTACCTTATGTATTTGTTGTGTACGTTCTGGTTTTAAAGATGGTTCTCTATGTATTTCAGTATTTAGTTTAAAAGAATTTTTGTGCTAATTTAGTTTCATTATTTTATATTTTTGACTTAGCATAGTTAGTTCATGTGCTTAATCTTTCTTATTATGTGTTTAATATTTTAGTTAATTTTATATATGAACTGCTTATGGTTAGTTGATTATGCTTTCATTGGCCATTTAATATGTTTGTTCAGGTGTTCCATTGTTTAGTTTTCAGTATAAATTTATTGATTTTTTTCCTGTGTAGGCTTATGATGAGACCCTCATGATCATGAAGCGTAACTTTGAAGTTGTTACCACCGATATGTATCAGAGGTTTGAGAATGTGAAGAGTGATGTTGTGGATGAAGCATGTGAGACTTGCCACAAATTGTTAGGACTAGTGCAGAAACCCAGATTCAGCAAGATGACTCGCCACCAATTGAAGATTCTTCATTAGCATGGTATGACAAGTTAATTGCTATAATTGATGAAGCTTGCAACCAATGGAAGAGAAGGACACAATACCAGCCTTAGAACCAGCATCTTTCGACTTTTAACTTGTTTCAAGATGGTGAATTGGATGGTCTAAGAGGAACGTCCACAAACAAGGGAGTTTAAGATTTTATTTGAATAATTTGATTTGAATCATGTGATTTGAATTTGTTATGGAGTGATTTGAATATTTAAATTTATTGAATTTAAGTGATGGATGATTCTGAATGGTCTATTTGCTAGGTACTTGGATTTGTTTTGTAATTGCTAGATTGAAACTTGTAATTTTTTTACAGATGATTCCAGTATCAATTTAGGTATGAAATTTATCTCTTTAGTTGCATTGTTAATCTCTTTAGTTTTCTATTATAGTTTAACAGTTTGTCTAGTAATGATATTTTGGATGTTCAAAGCCATGTGACCTTTAGGTATATTGTTCAGTTATTTAGGTATATAGTTCGGTTTAAAACGTTAGTTTATGTATAGTGCCATCTAGCTCATTTGTTAGAGTCATTAGTTTCAAACACAGTTTGTTTGGTTGAATATATTTTTATTTAATTAAACAACACTCGTTAGTTCAGGTGTTTAAAGCAATTGAAGGGAAATTTAAATGATTTGTTCCTGAATTTAAGATAATTGTACAAAATAATAATATAAATACAATATCAAATTGAAACTCATAGGCCTAGGCTTGTTGCTTTGGTGTCTTGATACCAAACTCCTTTATTTTTTGTTTCTTTCTGTGCTTTCATCCTTAAATTATCTTGCTTCTTCCTTTTGTCTTTCTGGGAGATGGATCTTGGATTGTTGGCAGTTTAGTGATAGAAGATTCCGCTATACTGTTTGAATTTTCATGTTCCTTTGTAATTTTTGAGACAAGAATTTCCTCTACCTTTTCGTTGTTTTTTTAAAAGCTTTCTTCAAGAATTTTTTGGGTTTCTATGTCACCTTCACATTTTAGTATCAGATTGTAGTAGTTTCTTTCCATTTGGTGTTGCCATGGAACTTTTTCTTTGATTTTGTCCACTTCTTGATTTTCTTGTACTGCTTTCAGTTTGTCTCATACTTGCATTTTAGCAAGCTCTGTCCATCGTCTTAGAATGTATTGTGATAGTATCTCACTGATTGAGTTGGTGTGCAATATTCGATTACAGTGGAAGTAGAGCATTCCTTGCATAAAAAGATAACCATGCACATATACAAATTAATAAGATAGACATCTGAAATAAAGCTCTAAAGCGTGTGAAACCTTCTTACAAAAACATGAACCTGTGAAGCAAAAGGTAATGCTCAAAATGGATGAACTAAAGATATTAACATAAGAGGTACATGTATATTGAATTTCGTCAGTATTTACCAGTTTCTTCAAAAGTTTTGCAAGAGCAGTTTACTTCCACCATTCCACTTTGTTGTGTGAAGGTGACAATTTCAAATTTTGTATCATCTTCTTCTGGACTTACTTCATACTTTGTTACCGATCCTAGGGTGAAAACTCAAGATGCTTTTGTTGCTTGTGAAATATTGTATTCCTTCTCAAATTTTTAGTACACTGACAATGTGTACTCTTAAGTTGTATGTTTGAGTAGTTTTGATCCATGTATAGCTGACTTTGGCATTGATTTTGAGCATTGATTTTTCTTTGCTATTTTCTTTGCTCTCCAGCGATCAATAGTCTCATTGAAGATGGGTAAGAACCTGTTGAGTGTGGTCATTTTGTTGGCATTGAATGACAAAGATTTGTTTGTGCTCTCACTTCGTTGTGATGAAAGAGTTCATGCGGAGAAAAATACGTTGCTCATTGCAGGGCACCACTTATCTCTAATAGAATAAAGCCTCTTAAACCATTCCTTGTCTTCAAGCTGAAAATTCTTGATCATATTGTTCCATGCCATTTCAAATTCATCTTCTTTTTTACAGCATTTCAAACAATGCTCAAATGCTTCCTTGAATGGACCATCCTTTTTTAACTCACCAAAATGACTGATGTCATTCTGTGTAATGTGCCATAGACACAACCTATGCCTCGTGTTTGTGAAAACTGTAAAATTTCATGAATAATTTTATTTAGAACAAGTTCATACACAAACGTATGATCTAAAACTATATAAACATGAACTAAAGACATAAACATGGAATGCAATTATTCATGTTCTTTTTTCCAATAATCAGGTGTTTTACTGAGAAAGATTAATGAAATTATATATTAGATGTTCTGAACAAACACAAGAACTAATGAACTGAGAACTAATGAACTGAAAACTAAAGGTAAGCACATCAGCATATCAACCCAAACTAGTCCAAATCAATCATTTTTTAGAATGGTCACCTTTTCGATTACTTTGGCCATGGCTGGATCTTGGTCTGTAAATATTGTTACAGCTCTTTACCGCCCATTGATTTTCTGAAAACATCAAGATGTCATTCGAAAGTTGAAGCTTTCTAGTCGGCAATGAAAGCACATCCAAACATAACTATATTGTTGTGGTTGTTCATTTCGACTATTGGAGCACAAATCAAGTTGTATTTGTTGGTCTTCTATTTTGAAGAATCATTTAACAAAGTTAGATCATGTTACTTCATGTGTTAATGAAGTTATACAATTAAATTAATATGTTACATAGTACATTTAAGAAAAATAAAAAATGCTAAATTTTCTCAACAAAGTTCATATAATTAGTACATTTAAGAAAAATTAAAAATGCCTAAAATTTCTCAACAAAGTACATATAAGTCAATTTTAGATCTTGGTGAATTGTCAAGCAGAATTATCACTCACTTTTATTCATGTTTTCATTCTATTACATCGTGTGTTTAATAAATTACATTATACATTCTAGCAAAATTTTAAAATGGACAAATTTTCTCAAAAAAATGTAATATATTTTACTTCAATTGTTCATGAAGCTACATCGTGTGTATAACACATTACTTTATGTGTTCATGCCGTTACTTCATGCGTTTAACTGTATTGTATGAAATCTAAACCATACCTGTATGTTGTGTCAAACACCATTAGATCGATGTACATGGAGTAGTCTTCCTTCATCATTGAGTCCCTCCAAAACAATGGTGTTAGACTACCATTATCATCCAATTTAACTCTGAAGAAGAAATCTTCCTCTTTGGTACTCTTCTGTGAGAGTCTTTCAACTAGTTGCTGAGTATCGCTTCCTTCAATATTTTTCATGCGCAACCTATTCACGTAGTTTAGATGATCCTTAATCGCGTGTCCTATATTATGAATACCACCAGCTTCAAAAGCCATAAACTTGAATCCATGGCTAGGTGTTAATCCTGCCCCTTACATTTCTACTATAGCTTTCCCTTTTTCCTCGGTAATTCTCCTTTCACTTCTATGCAAATACTTCCATTCGACCCAAGTGAAAGGATGATTGTGAGATGTCACATGATGCAAAACTCCATAGGCTTCATCGATAAATTTAACTCGAATTCCAGCTTTGCATCCTATTCTCGTAACCACATTTTCCCTTATTTTTCTTCTTTTCTTCTCAGAGCCCTCTTCATTGATATTGTTGTTGGAAGGTGTGTTAGGTGTTTCATTCTTGAATTTTTTGTTTCCCTGATTTGAGCATGCAAAATACTTCTTTGGAATGGTTCCATCTTTTTTAACTCTTTGTGTTGAACATCGCACCCCAAATCCCAATGCATTTGACTGTTTTCTGTATAAATCGTGAAACTCTAATAGTGTTTTTGCTCTCAAACATTTGAAACAATCTGTGACATCAACGTTTGATAAGTCACTGAAATTGGTGACAGAATACGGTTCTGCAAAATTGTATCCTTTCAGTAAATCATTACATCAATTATTATATTGTTTTGTTCGTGTATCTTACAATTTAGTTCGGCATTCATAAATAGTTGTTTAGTCACTGATAAATTTGTATAGGGATGTACAATATCAAAATATTTTGTTGTCAAATCCTAATAATTGAATTTAAGGCATTAAGCACAATAGATTATATATTTATTGAGTGACATCGTGTATTTAACATATAACTTTTTGTGATAAAGTAAACTTGAAAATATAAAAATATTCTTAACAAAATGCATGTAACTGAATTCTTGACGAACCATCTTACAAAGATCAATTTTTTTACTTCATGTGTTCATGTAGTTATAACCAATGTTCATCATATTACCTCATATGTTTCAGAAATTTAAAAAATACCTACATTTTATCAACAAATTGCATCAATCAAATTTCAGACCTTGGGAAATTGTCCATTAGAATATCATCATATTACTTCATGTGTTCATCATATTACCTCATTTCTTTCAAAAAATTATAAAACACATACATTTTATCAACAAATTGCATATAACCAAATTTCAGACCATGGGGATTTGTCCATCTATTATATTATCATGTTACTTCATGTGTTCATGCAATTACATACAATGTTCATCATATTACCTCATTTGTTTCAGAAAATTATAAAATATTTTATCAACAAATTGCATATAACCAAATTTCAGACCATGGGGAACTGTCCATCTATTATATCATCACGTTACTGCATGTCTTCATGCAGTTACATCCAATTTTTTTTATTATTATTTAAAGACTCATTGTAGTGAGGGGGGTGTATATTAGGCTCCCCAAGCCTAAAGTAAATGCGAAATAAGATCAGAGATTGTACATCAGAAAAGAGTTCGTGGAAAGCTATGTACATTAAGAACTGTTCTGGTCTCTTTGTTCACACCCCCGTGTAAACAAAAGACCGGCCATAAAAACAATGTCGAAGTCTATTATGGCCTACCATTGTTATGCCTCCACACCCAGTGTCGACAGAAAGGGATGGTCTCCCATAATAGCCCCTAGCAAAACCACTTCCTCAAAAGTGTTTCACTACATGACAGCAACAACTACATTTTTTGCTCCTCGCTCAGAATATGCTCCATAGCACAAGTAAGGTTCTGAGTTTGAAACTCAGTGTGCTGGTGGTTGCTTTGAAGAGCACCAACGGCTTTAGTGTTGAGTTTGAAGCATCTATCAGCAACAACAACATCAGCAACATCATCAGCTTTGACTTCAGTGAGCACGACATCAAGAGGCTTCAGTCTTTGTGTACTTGTCATTAACAGAGGAAACCAACAATATTTTTTCCCACTAAACATGTCTAATGTAAGGCATTAGAGCTGCATCTAATCTAATCAATCCCTTGATGTTTCTTGGTAAACTGTTATAATCCAGTGTTCATCATATTAATTAATATGTTTTAGAAAATTATAAAACAGCTACAATATCCCAACAAATTATTTATAACCAAATTTCAGACTTTGGGAAATTGTGTATCAGAATATCATCGCATTACTTCATATGTTCATGTAGTTAAGAAGTGTATCGACGGCTTCTTGGACTAATTTTTCTTGGCACATTACTAATTCTCCTGGCGTAGATCTATTTGTTGGTAATAGATCACTAAGAGTGTTGTTCCGATAGATAACTCTTCTATAGAGTTCATTAATATCTGAACTCATTAGCTTACCCCCATCTATCTGAATGATGGGTCGAGGAAGAACTAGTAATAGACACAAAACCATCCATTCTGGTTCTATATTTGTTCGAATAAAATGCTTTGTCACATCAAGTGTTCATCATATTACCTAATATGTTCCATAAAATTATCAAACACCAACATTTTCTTCACAACATGCATATAACTAAATTTCAGATCTGGGAAAAAAATTCAAAATATAAGAACGTTACTTCACGTGTTCATGCAATTACTTCATGTGTTTAACTGTATGTGCAAAATAAAAACCACACCTGGATGTAAACTTGTTGAATTTTTAGATTGAACATAATCGTTGCTTTCTCCTTCATACAAAATAATTTTGTTGCCTTGAATTGCTTCGTCTTCCATAGTTTGTAACAACACCACCTTAGATCGTAGATTTCAACCATTAAAACTAAGATTTTAAACTGTAAAACTAAGATCTTAGATTGCAGATCTCACCTTCGCAGATGTAGAAGCTTTCTTTGATGTTTCCGTCGCAAAGTTCCATTGCTAAATCTGATTCCGACGCAAATCCGAAGCAAACCCGACGTAATTCCATCTCAAAATTTGATTCCTGTCGCAAAATTGTAGATATGATTTCGGAGCTAAATTGTGAGCTTCTACTGGAGATTCGCAGAGATTTGATCAGCGATTATAGCGCTTGATTTCGGTATTTAGCAGCTTGATTCATATTGAGTTTGAGAGCAATTCAGATTGAATGAAGAAATTCCTTTATTTGTGGGAGGAAAGAGAATCTGGTAGTTATTTTGGGAAGAGAGAGAAATTTGGGTTTGACCAATTTTTGTTATAACCCGTTTTCGACCCATTTTTCAGCATATTTTCCTAATTTGCAGCCTGGTCCCTATTTTTAGCTCTCTTCCTATTTGTTGTAGCCTGGTCTCACCATTTTCTATGGTGAGTCGGTCTTACATGAGTTTTTCTCTATATAGAATTGAGATTGAACAACCAACGACAACGAGAACCTCCATCGAACCATTCTCTACATCCTCTTCTAGTTGCAATAATGCCGAAACTTGATCCAATCACAGACTTGGATGCCATCTATGGATGATTGATTTTTCAAAATAATTCTAAAATTTAAAAGTTAAACTGAAATTACCACAAGTATAAAAATTTGCCTCTGAAAATGCATGGGCAACGTCTTGGAAAAGGTAAAGGTTTTAGTTGAAATATTAAAATTTTATTATGCAACATTTATTAGATATAAAGTTTACAACTGGTTCATGCAACCCAAAAATTTTGTCTCATTTCTTTTAATTTACACATTAAACCTTGGTCTCCGTATTTTAAGAGACGGACTCAAATGCATAACTATAAAAAATACACAAAATACTCGGAAAATACAAGACGTATAGCGCCTAATTCGAAAATCACAGCGTTTTCGCGGTTTATAAACCTTTCTTCTTCTTCTTTATTAGAAAGACAGCTCGAGAGGCCGGAGAAGATTAAACGGAACAATAATGGAAGATTCCGGCGGGATTCTGTTCCAGATTTCTTCCCTCAAGGAAATGCTCGATCAGGTCTGCTTCACTTTCACCATCATGTTGACCTATCGATGTTTTACTTAATAGATGATTCATTCATATACAGTTTTCACTTTTCGGATTCTAGGTAAACGTGGAGATCGAGAGGAACATACAGATCACCAAAGATATCGAATCGGAGATCGTCAAGTGTGAAGAAGTCGAGGCCTCGCTGGTTGCTCGAGAGCTGGAATTGATGAGAAATGCCTAGCTCGAAATTCTCGGAATGAAAACCGTCGCCGGTACAATTGTCTGTGTGTGACTGCGTGTTTGGAGATACTGAAATCATCACTACAAAAACAAAATTATATACTGTAGCTTTATATTTCTGTTTCATGTATTCAGTTCTGTTACTAATCCTTTGCTACACGAGTTACAATTTTCAAAATCATATGAAGCTGATTTTAATTATCATTCAATAAATGCATGTGAAGCAAAATTATATCATTGAACTATTACGCAGACACCCTGGGTTGCCTAATTTAATAGCTTGCAAGGAATTTCAAATGTAATTCTCAGTATGTGTGTGTGCGTGTGTGTTTGAAGTATTATTTTATTCTCAAAACACTAGTATACTGTCATTTCGAGCTGTATGATCATCTCTTTTTGTCTGGGGTAGGTATAGTTTTCCCATGCCAGATTCATTTTTAGCCATTTAAGTTCGCGAGTTTTCACTTTTGATAACCTGAACTATTTTGTCCTGTTTGTTAAGATACCGGAAAGTGGCAATGACTAAATCTTGTGCTGTTTCCCAGTTGATTCAGAAAGCTCGGTGAAACTCTTGGAAGAGGAGTTATGCCGCTCGAGAATGAAGAAAACTGAGTTCAGGAGGAGGGTGAACAGTAAATGGTAATGGTCTGAAATTGGAAGCTCACACTTTGTTGCACTAACTGGTTACTGTAGCATTTAAACTGGTCTGTTCAATTTATGTTTCAAATTGCCATTCTGCAGCTAAGTGCAGCATTTTTCTCAAGTCTGCTTTTCTCAACTAGTATTTTCTATTCTGCAAATGGTTTATGTGGATATGTTGAATTTCTCTGAATTTCAAAGTTTTTTCTACTTGGTTGTTAATGGTTATCAGGAATTTCTATCACTAAAGAGAAATTTATGGCTGCTGACTGCTGCTTTGATGAGCTATGCAATTCAAAAGAAGTTCAGATTTTGGTATTGATTTGCTATTGATACATTATAGGGAAGGGTTCCTAGCCCTATGTCTAGATTTCCAGAAGGACATAAGTAAGTCAGAAAAAGATGAAGCTTGGACATTAATGGAGGAGAAAGAATCACTAGAAAATGAAATCCAGAACTTAAGTATGAAAAGCAATGCTTTGCAAAACTCAATGCTAGCTTTTGCGGAAGAGGTAGTTGGAGATCTTCAGAGTTCAATATCTGGTAATATATTCTCAATATTGTGATATGCTTACAGCTGTTTTATTTCTCAATATGACACTGTCACTCAATTATATTTGACCACACAGCTTTACAAGTTGAGATCCAGAGTAAAACTTCTGAAAATGAGAGAGGTTGATCAGGGACATCAATGAGAGCTAAAAGCAACATTGCTCTCAGTTATTTCTGTTGGAGATTGATACGTGGTAAGTTTTCTTTACATAAAGTCCTCTGAGAGAGCTTGCATTGCTATTTAAAGTTTCTGTCTTGCCTTTTCACCCTTCTTCTATTCCTCTCGTTTTTTATTTGCACAAGTCATGCATCAATCTTATTCTTCGTCATCATCATTCGCTTACTTGATGTAATCATTCTGTAATAGAATCATGCAATTTGTCAAGTGCTGAACTCAACGGTGTTCTATTTTAATCGCATGGTTTTGGTTCTGTCTAATGTCATAGCTATGAAATTTTAGGTTTTGTCTACTGTGTTTTTGCAAATATATTGTGTACTTAGTGGAACTACGCTAGGTTAGGCCGCATAAATGACTCAAACGCTAGTCCATCTTGGCACTATTTCATGCTGTAGAGTTGGTGTACATCAGTTACATTTGATTTTGACTGATTGGTTGTTATTTGGAATAGGTGTGATTGATGACTGAAGGGCTTGGTTAATTTCTTTTGGAGTCTTCATTCACTTCAGTTATCAAGAAATAAATTTCCGAGAGTAAATAAGTTTTGAACATTGTAGGTTTCGCTTACTGTGTTTTGCCAAAATATTAGGCCTCTTGGATTTCTGAAACAGTAGGGCACTCAATTCTGCATTCCAAGTCCACATGCAAGTTGGGGTGAACATTTCTTCTACGTGCTATTTATTTGTCACTGAAGATTGTTTGAAAACATTCGGGTGATCTAATTGTGATTTGGCATAGTTTTACCTGTGGAGTGCACAAGAGCAGTTGAGTGCAGATCTTTGCAAGATTCCTTGTCAAGATTGGAGTGATGGTAACTGAGAGAAAGAAAAGTGAGTTCAAGGAAAGAGATCTGGTGGAGGATTTCTAGTCAGTTCGAGATTTGATGTCTGGTCACCTGGTGCTTTGGGGTCTATCTCATCTCGTGCCGAGTTACTTGCAGATGAGAGCAACTATAGAAAATTTTCAGCTCAGCAGCACAACCTTGACAGTAACATCAGATTTAATTCGGCTGCTATGAGGGCTTTGGATGTCACAGAGAAAAAGTCTGATGCCAACAGAAAATTTAGTTTGTTTGCTCTTATGAATAGAACCTTTAGTTGATATAATTGAAATCAACTCCAGGATGAATATAAACCTGAAATGTTAAATTCCATACTGTTTAGGGTAAGATATAATCATATATAATTGTGAGAAAGTGCAAATATAACCCTAAGATAATTTTTAGTGCAAATATAACACTAACTATTATACGTAAGTGCAAATATAACCCTAAAGTCATTATTCCGGCATTGACTGGCTATTTTCGGACATTAACTGACTGGAAATCACCAAAATACCCTTTTAGCCTAATATAAAATTTTAAAAGACAAAAATGTCCTTTGTCCTGGAGCATTTCTTCCACCACTGCCACTTCTCCACCTCTGCCGCCGCAACACCGCCTCCGCCATAGCTGAAAATAAAGACTAATCATTTTTCATTCAATCACCTTTGCTTATCTTTAGCCATAATCTTAACAGAAGCAGCAATGCCCTCTAGTCTTTATTAGTCTTTATTTTCATTCACCTCTGTTGCGAATTAGCATAGCTATGTAGATATAACACCGGTACAAATTAGCAGAGCTTGTCGCCGGGATGTGATTGAAGGTTCTGAAAGAACGAATTAGCAGAGCTCTTTCAGCTGGAAATTTGGTAGATGACACCCAAAACCCCACAACCTATAAAGTAAGCAAGAAGAAGAAGTTCTCCAAAAGTCATCCTCTTTTTGAATCACTAGAACCGCAACTTTTTAGTTGTACTTCCTTTCTTTCTCAAGTACTATCATTTCCAGTCAACTCTCATCGAAACATACACAGATTGAGTAGCTATGGACCTGCATCATTCTCTACCTCTATCGTTCAACACCAGGGATTTCAGCCTTCAGCACCAGTTCAATCAGTACTCGGAGAACGAGCACAACAGGACTAGCAGCCTGAACATGGTGGGAGGGTCCCACAAGCGGGAATGGGGGGACCTCAACGACATCCACCTCCACGAAGCCCTGCTATGCCCACCTTCATCACCGCTACAACTCCACTGCCATGCCACCACCTATAAGGCTTCTGCCAGCCACCGGTCTACCACCTCCTGGCCACCCCCACTACCCCAACGCCACTACTACCACCATCCCATCACCACTACACCATCCCTGGCCTCCCGCTGCCATAAACCAAAACCCCACACCCCCTCCAGCGCCACCACAAAAACCACATCACATCGGCCACCACATCACATCGGCCACCACAAACTCGACAACATCCGCCAACACCAAACCCACCACCACCTGAGCCCTGCAACTATCACACCTCTGTTCACACCACAAACTCCACCATCGTCGCTCCATTCATCCCGACCATCGAAATCCCATCCCAGCCCTCCACAAAAACCCTAGTGTCGGCCACTACCACCACCCTCACCCCACCACCGTTTTTGGCATCGTTCAGCCAAGCACCAGAATGTCAAGACCCACCCATATCTGTACTCAATTATGGCAGGGTTATATCTGCACTTTTATCAATTATGTAGGGTTATATATGCACTTTGCTCTATTGTTAAAATGTAAAAGATGAAAATACCAATGAACTCTAAATGAGACTATAAAATTAAAAAAATCGCACTCACTGTGATGAGTGGGAATTATATCGACTCCCCTAACAATTTAAAAAAATAGTAACAATCTTACAATTACAAGATGTATTTGGCCAAGTGAACTGTTGGACTTTGATAATGCTACCACACTTATAGAAAATATAAGAAAACCAATGGGTGTTTCACTATTGTTAATCCCCCACCCCCTTGGTGTCAAATTAAATGTGTTCATACAACTATTTACTTCCTAATACTCAGATCGAAAGTTGTGGTGTTACATACTGATTGGTGGAACTTGTTAGGATAGATGAGATCGTTGATTAGATATGATTGTGATATGATTATGATTTGATTGAGATATGCTAGATAAGATGTATCTCTAGGGATTTTATTCTCTATATGTATTTTATGTAATACAAATCTCTACTCAGTTAGTGTTTCCTTATTCATATGGTATCTGAATAAGGCTATTGATCCCTCTTTTCATGAAGCAGTTGTGTCTGGTTCATCTCCCTCCCCTATCACCTTTCTGCCGTCTCCCTCTTTGCCATTTTATGTTCTTAAACATGGCAGACAACACCAAACTTCCAAACAATACCCTACTTCATATGTTCACCATCAAACTTACCCCAACCAACTACCTACTATGGAAATGACAAGCAGCCCACATCTTTAAGCTGCAAGGCTTGTATGGCTTTCTCGGCGGCACAAAGTCGTGACCGGTGCTTCCTGGCCCATCGTCGGAATCAGCATCGTCGACGCTGTCTTATACATCTGTCACTGACACTTCTTCTGGAGGCACGAAGACAAATATGAAAGCTTCTTATGAGCAAGCTCTAGCGAATCGCGATGCTTGGATTGCAGATGACCAACGTGTTTGTAGTTTGTTGTTCTCTTCATTGACTCAAGAGGCTTTGGCTGAGCTTAATGATTGTGCGACTTCTCAGCACATGTGGGAGAACATTGCAATTGTCTACTAGTATTTTAGTAATTCCACCCTTTTGTGCCTCCGCTCCAATGCTTTTGGTGTAAAAAAAACTAGTATGGTTCATGAATTGCATCTCTAATTCAAGAGCTTTTTTTATCAACTCTCTGTTCTGGGTTCACTTGCTTCGAATGATGATCAACTCTTATGGTTTCTGACTACTCTCGGTTCTGATTACAAGGACCTTTTTGCCCCCTTAATTACTGCTTTACCAACTCTTTTGTATGTCGATATTGTCACTCGTGCCAAAGACCACGAGGCCCTTTTGAACAATTTGCAAGGAAATTAATTTTCTGTGAGGTCTGTAGCCGGTCCGGTTGCTTTCGTGACTTCTAATTCTGCCTCTGGTGGCCACGCATAGACCCATGTGTCGACGGGTACATTGCATGAAGGTAGCGCATCTGGCACACGTGCCGGTTGTCTGGTCACTTTCCTGGTCGCGCCTATGCCAGATTCCTAGGAACTCATCAGTTGGTCGCGGTTGTGGCCTTCAATGCCAATGGTGCAACAAAATGGGTCATGATGCCGCACACTATTATTTTCTAGTTCAGCATCCTTCCGAGACTTCTCATCTTGCTTAGTAGTTTGAGTCATCTCTTCAGCTTAAGCCGATGACTTTCACCTCAGACTGGTACCTTGATTCAGGAGCTTCAAACCATGTGAGCTCGCCTGATTCAAACCTTGGGAGTGTCACTCCCTACACTGGTATTTCCTATGTTTATGTTCGTAATGGATATACTATCTCTATTTCTGCTATTGGTGATTCCCAGCTTACGACTTCCTTGCGCTTGTCTGATGTTTTGGTTGTTCCTGATATAATCAAAAAAATTATTGTCGATTACTAGGGATCTTCGTGTACTGATTAAATTTGGTGATCATTCTTTTGTGATTCTACGCACAAATTCACAAGGGCAGTCACAGTGAGGATGGCTTACATGTGCTAGATTGGGGCGAAGAGGCGTTACTTTCTTTCATTAAGCAGAATAAAACTCGAGCTTCCTATGAGTTGTGGCATGCCCATTTGGGACATGTTTCCCCTAGTATCATTTATTTGTTAGTTAAAAATGGTGAACTCTTTGTTTCTTCTTTGTTGCCGAAACCTAATGCATGCATCTCATGTGTTATGGCAAAATGTCATAAACTATCTTTTGTTAAGAACTCTAAAAGCGCTAAGCATGTCTTGGATTTGATTCATTGTGATTTGTGGGGCATGTCTCATGGTTTTTCTGCACATGGTTTTGCTTACTATGCTCTGTTTGTGGATGATTTTTTAAGATTTACTTGGCTTATCATCTTCAGCATAATCTGATTTTGTTGATGTTTATACGTAATTTGAGGCATTTGTGGAAAATCAATTTTCTTCTCGGGTTAAAGTGCTTCAGAGTGGTGGTGACACTGAATTTCTAAACACTCATCTTCAGACCCATTTTGAAATCATGGGGATTCACCATTAGGTTTCTTGTCCTTACACAACCGAGCAGAACGGGCGTGCTGAGCGTAAGCACCATCATGTGGCTGAAATAGGTCTTACTATGCTTTTTCATTCGCATTTACCCCTGTCCTTTTGGGATGACTCTTTTGCGATAGCTGTTTATGTCATCAAATGTCTTCCCACCGTAATTCTTGATGTAGCTTCCCCTCACAGTATTTTATTCGATTGAGCGCATATATACTCTAACTTTCACCCTTTTGGTTGTAGAGTATACCCTTTTGTTCGTACTTATGCCGAGCACAAACTGTTTCCTAAAAGTATTCCCCGTGTGTTTGTCGGTTATAGCTCTCAATACAAGGGGTTCTATTGTCCTGAATCTACTTCTGGTCGAGTATATATCACTCGGCATGAACGTTTTGATGTAACATGTTATTCCTATGCCACTGCGACTTCAAGCTCTACCATTTTTTCTTCCTTGGATGTTTCCTCTTTAATTGATCCAGTTCTTCCTGATACGGTGCCTGAGTTGCTCTCACCATCTCCCTTAGCACCCTGTTCCCTGTGCTCAGCCGACTCACCTATTTTGATGGCTCTTACTCCTGCTGCCTTAGCCCCTGGCTTGGCCCCTGCTTCTCCTTGGGCGCACTACAGGTCCTCTTTTGATGCCTCTTCTGATGCTTCTCCTAGTCTACCACCTTCTCGAACCTATCACATGACTACTCGGCCTTATACTGGTTTACAAAATCCTCACCACCTTGATGATTATGTCATTACTGGTCTTACTGCCGCAGTCCTTGCCCACTCTAAGCCTTCGGGTTATCGGGATGCACTTCATGATCCTTAGTGGGTCGCTGCGATGGATGATGAGATGCTTGCTCTTTGGCAGCAACATACTTAGGATTTAGTTCCTCAACTATCTAGTATGAATGTTATCGGCTCCAAGTGGGTCTTTCAGCTCAAATATGGTCCTGACGGTACTTTTGAGAGTCACAAGGCCCGACTTGTTGCTCAAGGATTTTTCCAGCTACCGGGTTTTGAATTTGATCACACCTTCATTTCTATGGTCAAAGCTTCCAACGTTCGTATGGTTCTTGTCATCGCTACCATGTAGAAATGGCTCATGCATCAGTTGGATGTCAAGAATGCCTTCCTTAATGGTGTTCTTGATGCTTCGGTTTATATGACGCAACCCGTTGGCTATGAGGATCCTACTCGGCCTTACTATGTTTATCGTCTTGAGAAAGCCATCAATGGGCTTAAGCAGGCGTTGAGGGCCTGTTTTGAGCATTTTAGTTCATTTCTTTGCCAACTTGGTTTCTTCTGCAGCTCTCTGACACTTCTCTATTTGTGTTTTCTCGAGGCACTATTCTTCTCTACTTGCTGGTATATGTAGATGATATCATTCTTACTGGTAATGATTCTACCACCATTAGCCAGTTCATCTCTCGCACTCATCGAGAGTTTTCCATAAAGGATCTTGGCCCCCTCGGCTACTTTTTTGGCCTCGAGGTTTCTTCCACTGACTCTGGTCTCTTTTTTGGTCAGGAAAAATATGCTAGTCGTCAAGCCAGGATGTCCGATGCTATGGCGGTCTCTACTCCTTTTTTACCCACTTCTCAGTTTCTCAATAGTTCGAGGGAGCCATTTAGCATCCCCACTTTATATAGGTCATTGGTTGGTGCTCTACAGTATCTCACTATCACTCGACCTGCTTTGGCTTTCGTTGTGAACTCTGTTAGCCAGTTTCTCTAGGATCCTCGTGATGATCACTTTGCGGCTGCCACAAGGATTTTTCAATATGTCAGCGGTACTCTTCATTTCGGACTGTCTTTCCATTCTTCTATTTCCAAGGAAATGTTAGGATATTCTAATCCTGATTGGGTTCACTGTCTATAGACTCAGCGCTCGACTTATGGCTATGTAGTTTTTCTTGGGGGCAATCTCATTTCTTGGAGTGCCAAGAAGCAACCTACTGTCTCTCACTCTAGTTCAGAGTCTGCGTATCGTGCTTTGGCCAACAGTACAGTCAAAGTTGTTTGCTTTCTCATTTGCTTCAGGATCTACATTTCCCACTCTGAGTCACCTTTTGTTGTGTGATAACAACATCTCTATTTTACTTGTTCAGAATCCGGTGGCTCACAAACGTGCGAAGCACATTGATATTGACTATCATTTTGTACGAGAATTGGTTGCTTCTGAGAAGCTGTGTGTTCGTTATGTATCAACATCTCTCTTGGTTGTTGACATTTTCACTAAGGGTATTTCTCGTCCTTTGTTTGAGTTTTTCAAGTCCAAGCTTTATGTTTCAGCTTCTTGAAGCTTCACTTCAGGGGATGTTATGATAGATGAGATCGTTGATTAGGCATGATTGTTATATGATTATGATTTGATTGAGATATGTCTATATATGATGTATCTCTATGACTTATATTCTCTATATATATTTGACGTAATACAGATCTCTACTCAGTTAGAATTTCCTTATTCACATAACTCTTCAATCAATTCTAATTATCCTTCAAATTTGTTGTGCTCCCGTGTATGCATAATGTTGGGAGGTTAAGAAGGTCACCTTGTATTGCCATTTTTGCTTGTTAGAGCACCTGATTCATTCCAAGTTCTCTGAAATGGTCATCTCTACCTCTCTGTAATAGGAATGTTTAGGCTAGGTGATGGCCAGTCTGATTATGTTCTCTAAAGACATGGTGTAAAGAGATAGAATAGTGCATTTGGAAGCTCCAAATCTGCCACAACTCAACTGCCATGCATGTTCCATGGAATAATTTGTTCACCTTGAATCATATATATCACCTGTAAAGAATCAACTTCTACCATTAGTGGGAGATAGTTTTTTTCCATACAAATTTGTATTACTAGCAAGCAGGCATTTAGTTTAGCATGTCGTGTATTTCTAACAGCCTTAAGAAAACCTTTAACCTTGTAGTTGGGTGATTCATAGATGTGAAGTTACATAATAGTTTAGCATGTATCCCATACTTTGCTACCTTTATTTCTGATGTTTTAAAATTTTGAAATATTCCCTTAACTATTAAAGATTTACAATCATCTTTAATACATCGAGGATATTTAGTAAAAATAAACACATATGTCTTATCCAATTCCAGTTTCAGATAGGGTAAGTGTCTTTTGTCCTTCAAAAAAAAGTTGACAAAGAATGAAACCTTTATTGCACAAGTTGATATCTCAAGAGCAGTCCGCATTTATGGAAGGTAGAGACATCTTAGATAACGTCCTACAAATGCAACATACTTTCAGATTCCTGGACAAGAAAACCCCAAAACATAACCTAATTATAAAGGTTGACGTGCACAAAGCTTTTGACATGGTTTCGTGGGGTTTTCTCAACTCAATCCTACTGAAATTTGATTTCAGTGACTCCTTTGTAAAACTCATCCTCAATAATATATCTTCTCCCTAGTTCTCAGTCCTCCTCAATGGAACCATTTGGCTTTTTCAAAGCCTCTAGAGGTATAAAGTAGGGAGACTCGTTGTCCCTATTCCTTTATAATATTTTATCTGAAGCCTTCTCTACCAATCTCAACAAGTATTTCCAAATGGGATATGTGGACTACTTCCACTGTGCTCCCTCTACAATCAAACTTTCCCATCTTATGTATGCAGATGATATAGTTTTTTTTCTCATAGCAGGTGTCAAAAACTTAAAAGCAATCAAAAAAATTCCTTGATGCCTATCATTAAGATTTTGGTAAAATTATTAATTACTTTAAAAGTAATTTTTACATAGGAAAAAAGGCTAGCTCACATAATATTCTACAAGTACAAAGAATCCTGAATATGAAATAAATGACAGGTTCCTTTTACCTATTTAGGAGTTCCAATCTATAAAGGAAGAGCTAAGATTTCCTATTTCCAACCTCTAATGGAGAAAATTGATAAGAGACTCAACAATTGGAAGAATCGGTGGTTGAGTCAAGCAGGGAAATTGATTCTTATCAAATCCTGTCTTTTATCAATCCCAAGTAATATTTTAGCTGCAATCTGTCCCCTTAAAACAGTCATAAAAAATTGGAAAAAAAGGCTTCCAACCTTTTCTGGGGATCCACAGAACCTCTAAAAAACAGCAAGTTGAAATCATGGTTTAACATTTGCTTCCCATATTCAGAAAATGGGCTTGGCGTAAAGAATTTAGATGTCTTTGCACAAGCCATTTCCTACAAATTGTGCTGGAAGCTACAATTAAATAACACTATATGGACCAAATTCCTTTGGTCCCCGAAACAGTTCTGCCCAAAAAAGTCCATTATGGGACAAAATTTGTAATGTTTCAGAATGGGCCACTGTAAGCTCCAAATTGATAATTGGAAAGGGATCTTAATCCTTTTGGGATGAAAATTGGAGTGAATTTGGCCCTCTTTATTACAAATGGCCGACTCACATCACAAGGCCAGCCCCAGATATTACGATAGTGGAGTTTTTATCTAGCAGTAACTCTATTTTACCATTACTCGAGCCACACCTGGCTACCAATATTGTAAATATGTTGCAGGTACTCAACATCTCATCCATACATAAAGATAAACTGGTCTGGACACTTGAACACAATGGCCCATTCTCAGTTAAATCAACATATGAGGGATTAAAACCCAACAAAGGAAATTCAAGGACCTTGAAGAAACCGTGGGAAAAAATATACCTGGTAAGATCTCAGTTTTCATCTAGAGGTTAATGAATAACCTACTTCCCTTTGATAACATTCTCATGCATATGGTTTTTAACCTCCCTTCAAAATGTGTCAGTTGCAAAAAACCAGGACTCTCTGGACCATTTTTTTAATCACTGCAGTACTTCACTTCTTTTATAGTCTAGAATTTACCAATTTATGATGATCCCAGATAGAGTTTTTAATAATGTGTGTGATATATTATCATTCTATTTTTTCCTTTACATGATTAACAAAAAGTCATCACACTATTGTTAGAACTGTGTCTGTGATAACCTTATGGTCTACGTGGAAGGTTAGGAATAACTTTTTGTATGAATGTGAGACACAATCTGTAGAACAACCATTACTCAGATTAGGAATTTCCACTATTTCTTTCTATGCTTTCCCTATTCATAATAATCGTTTAGATGATAACTACTGAAAAGATATTGACCTGATACCTTTCTTTACTATTAAACCTAAGCAAATTGTTCAAAAAACATGCTGGATGAAACCTGATCATAGACTGGAACTTAATGTTGATGTTGCATAAAAATTTTCTAACATTAATGCATCTGTTGGCCTTATCTTTAGTAATAAAGAAGGTGTCGTACATCATGTGTTTTACTTGTCCTTTCTAGCCCCCTCATCCTTATATGCCAAACTGATGGCTACAAAATCATTCCTTCAAATCTTCACCAGTCTTAATCTCACCTCCATTCATATAGAGAGTGGCTTCCAAGTAGCTACTAGAGTCATTCAGGATCCTTGGTCTCAATATTTTAATGCTTTCAGTTTGGCATTTGAAATCAAAACATTGCTAGGATATTTTAATGCGCAGGTGACGTCTATTTTCAGAGAGGCTAATCTTGTTGCAGATTTCATAGCAAAAGTTGGGGATAAATAAAACCCTTAGGACACTTTGGAAGGATAGATCATGTTAATTTCTCACATACACTACATGGTCTCATTCAGTTAGATAGATTAGGCATCCCTAATTTAAGAGTTTCAAGAAAAAAAGATCATATTTTCCCTCCCTAACTCCCCGGCCAGTGAATCCCTTCTTTTGTTTAAATAAATATACACTCTAGTTCTTTGATTCGTGTTTGTTTCGTCCTTTTATTCTATTATGTTTCTTGTTTTTGGACAACGTTTTTCTACTTGTTGTTTGCATGTTTTTCCTATCATGTGCAGGTATCGTGTTTTCCTATCACGTGCTTCTACTTAGATTCATCTTTTCTACCTTGTTTCTTATTTTGTTGTTGTTTTTCCTATCATGTGCAGGTACAGAGGAACTGATGCATCCCCTCTCATTATAATGGATTCAAAATTTTGAAGAAAACTAGTCCATATATCACTTATAGCTGCTAATTTTTGCCTACCAACTCTGATTTATTTAGTCCTTAAACCATGTGCCGCAACTCAATGCGCAATGGTTTCTCTAGTCTTTTAAATGTCTTGACATGTATCATATTTAGGAGCTTTGTAATTGAGATAATGGTTAATTCAGATATCTGGCCTCTAAAATGCTAACACGGGGGGCTGAAGGTAATTTAAGAGGAAACATATCCTATTCTAACCATTTCTCCTCTAGTTCGTAGAATCTCATTCTGCTTATAATCGCTATATTTCTTCATTTATCTTTTAAAGGCCTGGGATACCTAATAAACCATCCCCTTCGACCCATGTGGAAGTTTTGATTTTAAAAAATAATTAATTCCTTCTCGTCCAAAGAATCCAGATGAAGATGTAAAAAATGCGTTAAGTTATTCTTGGGCTTAGAGAAAGAGTTAACATACAAAAACCATGATAAAGCATGTAAGATGTGACTGAATATGATGACATTAATATTATGATTTGAAATGCTCCAGTCCAAAGAATTCTAGCAATATGGCAGTCATTAAATAAATGATTCAGACTCTCTTGTTGTTAACAAAAGTGACATTTTGATGCAAGTTTGAATCTCATTTTTTCAAGATATCATCAAGGTAATAAGTTCTTAACAAGTTTCCATACAAACAATGAAATTTTAGGGGGAAACTATGTGTTCCACACCTTTTTAAGATAATATAAGCAAAGGAAATAGAAAATAACCTGAAATGGATAGCTTCCAGACCAACTGATCATCCCTGTCAAATAGTTGCAAAGTTTAAAGCAATACAAAGCCAAATATCAAGAACCAAAAACTACTTGAAAGAATAAGGGTAGGCACACCAACCAGTTCAGCAAAATCATGTTCCACGGTTTCAATCTAATGGTTAACCTAATCAGATGATTAAATGAAAACATAGTGGTTGACAACGTTTTTAACTAAAGAGATACATTTAAAATATATGATGAGAAGAATTTTGAATACATTGTGAGGCCCTATATATGCATGTGTGTATGACAAGGATGGTTCAATCAGGTTCAACATCACATGTTAACCTTATTAGAATAATAGAATCCATGTATGACTAGTTAAAAAGTTATTTAAGTACAATTAAAATTCACCGTATCATATAGCATAGGTACCAGTGGCGGATTTACAGTGGGGGCATTGGGATCACGTACCACCATTGCCACAGAGTTAGTAGGTAGGAGAAATTATATGTTTTGATTAATTAGTCTATTGGCCTCTGGAGTTTTGGTTTTTTCCTTTTAAACCAATTTTGAAGTGTACTAAAGTATACATTCTACAAACTTAGTTCTATAATCTATTGTAAAATTATCAATTTCAAATGTGTTTTCAACCACTTTAAAATCTTCAAATCTCACTATAAATTCCGTTTTAATATTTCATATTTGCTTTACAAAATACATTAAAATTCACTTAAAGTTTTATTATTTAATTCGGTGTGTAATTTTTAATATACATCTTTACAAATTATCATCTAATTTTTATAAAATTAGGAAAATAATTAGTTATAAAACATGTTTAATTTTTAATTGGGCTTAAATATATTTTTAAACTTTTTCTAGCTAAATAGTTAGAAAAAGTTTAAAAATATATTTAAGCCCAATTAAAAACTAAACATTAAACTAGCATATATACAATCAAACATTGAACATTTTTAATCATATATACATAGTCATTAAACCGGAAAAAAACAACAACTTAAGAAAGCAAAGTATGAAAAAAATCCATACTCTCAGAAATACATGATATTTGAAACTTTATTATATTTTTTCGTGAGAGTAAATTTTCCTTCTGTAACTTAGAACCTTCAAAAACTATCTTAACAACATGTTTGAATAGAGAGCCTGCAAAAAGATATACACACTAAGTGCTAATAAATGCAACATATAAGTACTAAACAAATGCAGTTCATAGTTCAATATAAAAATACACAAATTAAAACCAAAAGTCAAGCTAACAAATAGATACACAGTATTAACAAATGCAATTCGTAAATCCAAATCAATAATCAGCATCAAAATGAGAATAATAAGACATCCACAGTTCAAGAAACAAGTACACACTCAATACTAACAAATGCACTATATAATTAGACAAATGCAATATATAATTAGACAAATGTGATATATTAATAAAAAAATGAAATTCAAAAATTCAAACAATCAATCAATAGTAAAATGATAAAAATAATCCACATGCACTTTAACTAACAAGTAAGCACTCAATACTACGCATTTTACTATTGATTATTTGTTTAGTGGCGGGTCCAAGTTATGGCAGAGGAAGGTCCGACTCATGGCCCGGTCCAAGGTCACAGATCTGGAAGTTTGAAGATTTCTCCTTGTTACGGGTCAATTCGCGACGATGATGTGGGGTTACCATATTTTACCGGTGCGATGACGTTGTTCTCGCCAGAATACCCCTCACGACAGTGACAAAAAAAGGGTGCATAACTTCTTATTAGATCTGGTAGCTAAATTTTTCAGTAAAGTTGCTGGTTTTCGTAACTTTACCGGCGAGGTCATGGTTGTGAAGGGGTAATTTGCTTTTATTTTCCTTTTTTCAACCTTTTAATTTTTAAATTTTCTGGGTGGGAGGCTATTAATTCTTTATTTTTTTTATTATTTCATCTGGTTTTCTTTTTTTTTCTACAAGTTTTTTTTTCTTCTTTTAGTTTCTAAAAGTGGGCAGTATTTAAAATAATTTTTTGGATTGAAGTATCAATTATGAATTGTCTCTGTCCATGCTTGTTAAATAATCAGTTTGTAGTCCAGTAAAACTTGATTGACTTCATATTTGATATCCAAAGAGATGCTAAGGGGAAATCCTAGTCAAAGTTATTAAAACAACGAACTTCTGGAAATACTGTTTTTGTGAGGATTTAAATCAAATTTGTAGACTTCGGTCCATTAGGAGGTTCAGGCCAGTTGTATTGTTAGTTCAACTTAATTGGTCTTTAGAGCCTTTTGGGGCCAAGTTTAGAGATAATTATACGAATTATATGTGATCTATATCAACCAACGATAAATATTTTTGGCAATTAAACTTATTGGTTTTAGTCAGCGAGTTTAAGAAAATGGTCTTAACGGGCTAAATGGAGACGGATCAGATCTTTAGATGCAGAGCTTTATTTGCTCTATTTTTATTGCTTTAAATATTTGGTCAAAAGTGTGGAAGAAACATTTTGCGTGCATTTCATTTAATACTTCAGTGTAATTTGTTCTGATGTTAGTCTCGGGTCAATACTATTGTGGCTACAATGTGGCTACACAGTTTGAACCACTTATCCTTGGTGCACCATTCTCGTTGCCACATAGGCCTTAGTTTAGTATTTTAATATCGACTACTGCTTTTGTGTATCTCTCTTTTAGTCACTGAGACTTTAGATTAGAATTGTAATATTTAGCTAGCGTGTTTGTGTAAATGGGTTTATCCTATATCATATGTTGTAATCACACATTGTACACAATTGAGCTTAATAGAAAATAGATTGGAACCCTATAAACCCTCGCCATAGAGACGATATATCCAAGAAAATAAAAACAAATGCAACATATAATTAAACATATGCAATTCCTTATTCGAAATCAACAAAAATTGAAGATAAAATTCATTCGCGGTACAACTAACAAATACACATTGGAATACCGAATAATGAAACACCTTACTAAAAAAATGCAATTCCTATTTCAAAATAAACAATCAATAACGTAAGAAAACAACTAAACGCTGAAGAAATAACGTATACACACTTAATACAAATATATGCAACATATAACTAAGAAATATCAAATTTGTGGGAGGCTCACCCCACGGTGCGTGAGCCAAAGAATGTGTTCAAGAGTAGAAAGTTTTTACAAGATTAGTTATAGTTGTTAGTTAGGGGCAATGCAGCATAAACCTAACTAAAGATGTAACGATCTTACAATTTAATGAGAATGAGAACACCTTCGATCACAAAAAAACAACTAAGCAAATGCATAGTATAACTTCAACCTCACACAAATGCACAACTTTACTGTAACATCATTTCATCTAATGTACATTATTTTACGAAATAAGTGCAATTTCTTACTGAAAAATAAGAATCAACAACAGTTAAAACCAAAAATCAACAAAACGAAATCATCCAAAGGCGCCAAAAAACCATTCAAAACCAGAAAAATGAACATAACAACATGAAAAATAAAACAATGAACATACTAGATGAACTCTCAAACTTAACTACAACATTTCTTCTCCTTTGAAGGGAATTGATGACACATGTAGGATCAACTTCTCTATAAAAAATGCTTGGTCCCTGTCCTTACCTAAAGTTGAAATTAAATATGTGGCATACAAAACCCTCACAATCGAACGAATGAACGAAACGAACAAACTAACCTCGAATGGAGAACAATGCCGAAATGAAAAAGAAAAGATGTCGATTTGCAGTAGAACCATCATCGATGAAAAGGAACGACGACAGATCACAGAGCGATGGAGAATACAAAATAGGCGAAGGTCATAAGGAAGGCAGTAGAGATTGCAAGAAAGCGAGGTTTTTGAAAAGAAGCAATGAAAAATAAAAAATATTATTTGTATATAGCACTGAATTTCAGTTAATTACAAAATAAATCTCATTTTTCAATCAAATCTCTTAACTATCCAATTAAAAGTCACCTTTCTAAAAATTTCTAAAATATACTCCCCCTATCCCACAAATTTTGGCATATCTGTTTTTTCAAAGTCAAACTTGGTAAACTTTGACCATAAATATAAATTAATATACATACATAATAATAAAAATATCACATGAGATATATTTAGATTTATTTTAACATATATTTTCTAAATATCAATAATTTTTGCAAAATTGTTATATCTACCTAGAGATATTGACGATCAAACATTCAATGTTGACCATTTAATGAACACCGTGAAAAAGTGAATAGACCAAAATTGATGAGAAGGGGGAAGTATGTTGTAACCAAACATAAAAATGTGCTTTGAGGAGAACGGTGTTTTTACTTTTTAGCAGGAGTAAATGCTCAAAATGGTACACACTTTTATTCGAAATTCAAAGCTTGGTACCTAAATTTTGAAAATGTACCATAAACATTCTCAGTTTATCATTTATGTTCCAAAATGATCTCATGACCGACAACAATAGGTTTTAATTTGGTCAAAGTTCTGGTCAATAGTTTATGGGGTTAATAGATAATAAAAAAAGAGTTGAGGGGGATGGGAACAAATACTAGAAATTTAAATTATCTAGCCCCTTCTCCTTCCATACCATTATCAACCTGCCACTGATGGTCCTCTGCTCTCCAACGATTGGGGCTTCAAGGCTTCACAATGAGAAGATACTAAAAATGTACCTGGGCCTTTTTAATGTAATGATTCAAATGATGACCATAAAAAACTGTAAAAGCCCTCACAGATGTCAAAGCTCCTTGAAGACATGATTGAACGCACTGTTGCATCCTTATGATGCTCATCTTTGCTCTCTCAGTCCGATATCTAAAGACTGCGAATATGAACGAACAAAACCACTCATGAGGATTCTAAATTGCCACACGGAGAAATACTTGTTTTCATCCCTTGATTATGTTAAATCTGAAATACTTTATGGCATTGGTAATGCTAAGGAAAATTTGCTACAAACATACGGTAACTAAGTAGGTTTAGACCTATTCCACCAGATTGCCGCTCTTCTCTGCCTCTTTCTCTATCGGCCGCCGCCCGTTCACCACCTCGAGAACCACCGTGCTGTAGCCAAAGATGTTGATTTTCACAGAAGCTCTCCCGATCAACATATATTCTGGTGGCCACCGTGGCGTCTGGTGACTTGTCGTGCTCCACCTGTCTAGCCAAACCAAAATCTCCTAATTTCGTGTTCAATGGGAAGTAAAAGATTTGATAAGTTTTGAAGCCCCAATTGTCGGAGAGCGGAGGACCATCTGCTGCAGGTTGATAACGATATAGAAGGAGAATGAGGTAGATAATTTAAATTATTAGTATTTATTCTCATTCCCCTCAATTCTTTTTTTATTACTTATTAGCTCCATCAATCGTTGATCAGAACTTTGAACAAATTAAAATCTACTGTTGTCGGTCATGAGATCATTTTGGAACATTAATGATAAACTGGGTATATTTATGATATATTTTTAAAATTTTGGTACCACACTGTGAATTTCGAATAAAACTGGGTACCTATTTGGTCGTGTGCTCTTTTTAGCAAGGGGAAAAGTCCCGGCGCTCGCGCCTCTACACCTCCCTTAAACACCTGCCATTTTGGTTTCCGCCAATTTTCTCCTCGCACACGCACACGCACACTCACACTCAAAACCCTCGAACGCCCCAAAAGAATGCAGATTATATATTACTATTAATTTCCAGTGACTTTAAAATCTATCGCTACTTGGTATTATTTTCTAATCTGACAACAATGGGTGACAGCTTTGAAGAGGAGAGCAAGCTCCCCGAGCTCAAACCCGGTATGATTCTCCGACTTCTGAAATTGTTCTCGTTTGATTTTTTTGGGACAGATGCTAAACAAGCACAAGGGTTCCTCTCATTCTTCAAAACCTTACCCACTGTAAGCTATAGCCAATGTCCATTATTTGTTGAAGATAATGTCAATGGGCTTCTCTAACTTCGAAGTTTTGTTGTTTGTTTGTTTGCTTGGTAGGATTCGAGGGCTATTCGCTTCTTCGATCGCCGGGTACTTCCTGATATGTCTTTTTTGAGGGTTAACTGTGATAGGTGAAGAGTGTGCCACATACATTTTAGCAAGTTCTGAGGCTTCTTTCAACGCCACTTATCTCTAAATTAATCACTAACAACATAGAAGTGTATATGAACATGGAGCAGGAAGTAAGCTTCCATAGCATCCTTCAGCGCAACTACGTGGGTGTATCTAAGCCCGTCAAACGGATGGGGTCACCCGTTAGATAATCGTTATCCATATACTATTTTCATTTATTGGATAAGACTTATTGGATAATGACTCATTGAGTTAATGGATATAATTGGGTTGTAGTTATTGGATTTGGTTGGGTTGGATAATGGGTTACCTGTTGGATAATTTTAGGTGGGTTGAGTTGGGTTGGGTAATGGGTGACCCGTGGATAATTTCATATAACAAGATAACTAAATTTTCACAAGTTTGATTACGAATGATTTAATTTTTTCCTAATATATAATCATTTATTATATTATATAAATAATATTATGTACATTATATTATATTATATTTAATAAAAAAAATACTTGGCTTTGTAAACTCGATGAAATTAACAAACAATATTAGTTGGGATCGAGCTCGAGCTCGAGCTCAAGTACTGTACGAGCTCGAATATTGTACTAGATTGAGCTCGAATACTGTACGAGATTGAACTCGAATAATGTACGAACTCGAATACTGTACGAGATTGAGCTCGAATATTGTACGAGCTCGAATACTGTATGAGATTGAGCTCGAATATTGTACGAGCTCGAATACTGTACGAGAGTGAACTTGAATATTGTACGAACTCGAATACTGTACGTAATTGAGTGCGAATTTTGTACGAACTCGAATATTGTACAAGATTGAATTAGAATATTGTACGAGCTCGAATATTGTACGAGATTGAACTCAAATAATTTGTGAATTATATTTTGTATAATTTGTGAATTATAGTGAATATTTATGTTAAATATTTCACATGCATTTAATTGATTAATTTTGGGTATTTATTGAGTATTTGTTAGGTTTCCATTGAGTTAACATAATATGGGACCCATTGAGATTAAAATTTTTCATTAACATAATTATTCTCATCCCACCAAATCCCAAAAACTAATGAGCATTTAATACTTGATCTCATTGGATAATGACAACTTGTAACCCAAATCAGAAGAAAAATATTGAATGATAACTTATTGGGTTAGTTACATAATGACTTATTGGATAATATATTTTAACTCATTGGGTCATATGAGTTATCTCATGAGTTACCCAATGTGTTATCTATTTAATGACCTAAATCATTTATGATCCAACCCATTATGATCCATTAATAAAAATGTTAACTGGATAATGTGTTAATTGAGTTTGAATAATGGGTTGATCCAATTTACCTATTTAACAGATCTAGATGCATCTAGATTTCAATATTTAAGTTTCTAGGGGCAATTTAAGAACAATTCAACAAATATTCCGCACTAATGTTAATTATGAACCACTACTATTTTTACATGTGCTTTGAGTAGATTAAGAAAATCATCGTAGTACTTATTAATTGATCCCTTATTAGTGATCACCTTTTCTAATTTAATTCCTACTAAATTTAGTTAAATTACACACCACACACTATTTTAAAACTCTATATATACACTGCTCGATTTCCCCCCATTTTGAATGAAATACTACTTGCCTTAAGAATACAAATGCTTTCCTTTCTTATTAAATTTTTTTTTTTGCAATTAGAGACTTTCAAATTTGAAAATTATGAAAATAGACATTCTGAAAAATATTGTCAAAGAAGTAAATTGAAACTCTTGGTTACATGGAAAAGCATACAGTGATTAGCATCAACAGCTCTAACACTTGAAAAAATATACAAAATTCAGGCGATGAAAAACAGTCCCAAAATTATTGTTTTTTACTAACACACATTGCAAATGGTTGCTGTCCCAGTCTTCCAAAGGAGTTAGTTAAGGCTACAAAGCCTACAATGGCTCCACCGTGAGCAGTGAATACCGCGTCATTTAATTTAGGAAGTGTCAGCGTTTATTTCGAACGATTTTTTTAATGAGTGCCCAGATTCCATCAAAAGCTGTGTTATTAAATGCAAATCCATCGAAAACTGTGTTATTAAATGAAGATAGATTTAATGATTATAAGTAGGAGTGTAAGTTTTTTATGGATGTCATTAATCATTAACTCTATTTGCATTTAATAAGACAGTTTTCGATGGAATCTGAAATTGTTAACGAGTGCCCATGGGCAATCGTTAGAAAAACCGTATTTCTAAATTGCTTCCTCCTGAAGCTAATCTCAACACTATGAAGGTACCCATGGAAATGAAGCTATAGAAGTTAGCTTTAATGGAAGACTTCACTGCAGCTCCGTGGGCACACCTACGCATCATACTTCCGTTTATTGAGGCAATTTCATCAAAATTCATTAAATAAACTATGTTGAAGACAGTAGTGAACTCCCCTATCCCACTTTCCATGCGATTTGAGAGGCTTAGGAAGTTTTTCACATGCAGTTCTTGTTCTTTGATTTCCTACTAAAGATACACACTCTTACTATTTCTCTCTCTCTCTCTCTCTGTGTCTTGAAACGAAATAGACCAACCAAATTACTCTTTCAAAATGATAAATAATTACAAATGGTTACTGTCCAATTTAAGTGATAATTTCGGATCTCGAACCCTAATCTGATTAAGGAAGAAGGTATCCGGTTTTATAAGGAATTACTAAATGAGGAACCTACACCTAAAACTGGATCTCACCTCAATTACTTTCTTCAAGAAATACCAGTGCTCATATCTAAAGAACAAAACCTTTTGCTTCTTCAACAGTTTAATATCCAGGAACTTAGGCATGCTGTTTTCGAATTGAACAAAAATAGTGCTCCAGGCCCTGATGGCTTCTCAGGGAATTTTTACACAACTTTCTGGGAGACCATAAAAAATGATCTGCTAGATGCAGCTAATGACTTTCTGGTTTCTGGAAACATCCCCTTAGCAATCTCTAGTACCTGGTTGGCCTTGATCCCTAAGAAGCTAATTCCACTTTCCTTTTCTGACTTTAGACCAATAAGTCTTTCTAACTTCATCAACAAAGTTTTTTCAAAAATGCTAATGGAGAGAATCAAACCATTAATGCACTCCTTAATTTCTCTTGAACAAAGTGCCTTTATTAATGGTAGAGACATATCTGATAACGTGCTACAAATGCAAGAAATGGTGAGAATTTTAAACAGAAAATCAAAGGCTCATAATATAATTGTGAAACTTGATATGCAGAAAGCCTTTGATAGAGTGTCATGGTCATTTTTAAACTCTATACTCCTTCAATTTGGTTTTCATGGACACTTTGTTAAAGTTATTCTAAGTAATATTGCCTCAGCTCATTTCTCAGTCTTGATAAATGGAGTCACTTCAGGTTTTTTTAAATCCTCCAGAGGACTAAAACAGGGAGACCCCCTGTCCCCTTTTCTATATAACTTAGTTTCTGAGGCTTTCTCAAGGACTCTCAAAAAGATGATATCCATTAGCTACCTTCACCAGTTTAGTTTACCTCACTCTTGTCCAACTGTTACTCACCTTATGTATGCTGATGATACAGCAATTTTTCTAAATGCCAAACCCACAACTTTAAAGAGATTTAAAAGGTTCTTAATTGCCTATGAACATACTACATGTCAGAAAGTTAACTTTGGGAAATCTGAGTTCTTCACCTCACATAAAACCCCTCCTCACATCATTCTGTCTGTTAAGAGACTTTTGGGAATGGAACAAGGGGCAATCCCCTTTAAATATCTTGGTGTGCCAGTATTCTATGGTCGAAACTTGCAGGTTTATTACAAGCCACTGCTGGAAAGGATGGAGAAGACAATAAACAATTGGAAGAACAGGTGGCTCTCCAGTGCGGGTAAGTTGGTTCTTATCAATCACAGTATCCTCTCAATTCCCACTCACTTTTCTCTGTTCTGCGCCCTCCTAAGATTGTTATGAGGAAAATGGAAAAATTGGCATATACTTTTTTCTGGGGGAAAGTGGATAACACTGAAAAAAAATGGAGATCATGGAAAAACATGTGTATTCCAATTGATGAAAATGGCTTAGGACTTAGGGATATAGGATCAATTGTTGAAGCATTCTCATGCAAACTTTGGTGGAAATTACAAGCCAACAAATATCAATGGACCTCTTTAATATGGTCACTCCCCAACTCATATAAAACATCTCACACCTGGAAAAGAATCTGCTTAATCACAGAGAAGGCTAATAGACATTCAAAAGTGATTTATGGACTGGGTGAGTGTTCCTTTTGGAACTCCAATTGGACTGGTAAAGGGGCCCTTTGCTATGAATGGCCGGAAGGGCTGACTATCCCCTTTGAGGATATATCCCTGAGGCTTTTCATACAAAATAGAAATAACTTTCTCCCTCTCCTGGAGCCACACTTGGCTACCAATACTCTTGCCATCTTGCAGGTTGCTGAATTGATTTACCATCATGAGGATAGGATGATATGGACTCCAAATATCAATGGTAGATTCTCTATTAGTTCGGCTTATCAAACCTTCAGGCAAAGAAAACTCAGAATCAGACATTTATCAAAGGTATGGAGTTCCTTTATCCCAAGGAAAATGTCTGTCATCTTGTGGCGTGCTTTAAATGGCATTCTGCCTTTTGATAATATTTTAGCAAGAAGGGGCTTCCAATTTGCATCTAGGTGTCCTTCCTGCATGAATCATCCTGATATCCTTGATCACTTTTTTAACTCATGCTCATTTACTATTAAAGTATGGGAGGCTGTTGGTGTCTTGCTTAATATGCATATGCCTAGATTTGGAAATTTGAAGTCAAGAGTTGATTATCTCCTATCTTTCAAAGCTGCCACAAGGATTCAGTCACAAATCATCATAACTTCACTTTTGGTCACAGTTTGGATTCTATGGGTAAAGAGGAATAAAAACATATATGATAATGAACCTTTCTCCCTTCATGCCTGCATTCATGAGATTAGATGATTCATTCATGACATTTTTACTGCTCATCAGCCTTCTGGCAACTTAGACAGGAATAGATATTGGATCCAATCTAACATTATTCCTAAGATTCACCCCAAGAGGAAGAAAATTATAACAGCTGTTACATGGAAGAAACCTTCCTCTGGCTTTAAAATTAACACTGATGCCTCATGGATTCATCCTGGTCTGGCCTCATCAGCTGTCATAGTTAGAAACATTTCTGGAAATGTGATATGCATGAGGACCAAAACCTTCCTATCACCAACACCTTTTGATGCTGAGTTGGTAGCAATTCAGGATGGATATGAAATAGGATATGAACTTGATATTGCTAATGGAGTATTGGAAACTGACTGTTTAAATGCTGTAAGAGGTATACTCAATCCATTGAATGCTCCATGGAGGAACTTCTCCATCTGCAGTGCTCTCCATATTCAACATAAGAAATATCCAATCTCTCACATTCACAGGGAGGCTAACAATGCAGCTGATTATCTGGCTAAATACTCACTACAGAACAATATCCAAGGGAACCTTGAACTCCTGTTGGCACCAGTTGTACTCAGAGGACTCATCTCCCTTGATAGATTAGAAATCCCTTCAGTAAGATTAGGCACAGGACCTGGAGATGCCACTTAACTTTAACTACTTTTAACCTCACAAGCTAATACTTTACGGACTCCAAGTAGTCTTATCCTTTCATTGCTTTGGAATGGAATCTACTTTGTTGCTTTTCTCTCTTTCAGGTCTGCTGCTGGAATGGGAGATCTACCACGGCGCAATACAAGGAGGAACACCTATCTCAGTCTTAACTCCATTGGCTGAAGCACCTGCTGCTACCCTAGTATTTAGGACTTCTACAGTCTCTCTGGCTGCTCTTTTTACAGATTCCTTCCTAATGTTTTCCACGGACTAATAGGGGTTTCGATTTGCTCGATTCCCCGACCTGTTTATGGACTACATTTGGAAGCAATTTGTAGAAAGTACCACACTAGTTTTTTTTATTTTTTGCATCTTGCATCTGTTTCGCTCTCAGATCACCATGCGGATGATCTTTTGTAAACCAATATGCACTTTCAGGCTTATGCCAGTTCTACGGTCTGGGGAGCCAAATAAAAATCCCCCCATCCTTGGATGGTTTAAATTTAAAAAAAAAGTGATAATTTCACGAGTTAAATGTACAACTCATAATGTATAATTGGTATATATTGCCAAGATTATATAGAAAATGAGTCGGTGTATTACTTTAGGATACATATGCACTACCTGGTTGGAAGAGATTTTCCGGTCTCTCACTGCATTTTTTTTTGAAACAAATAGTCGAACTCCTTCACATTAAATAAATCTCACTGCATTGGGTTCCTAATAAATGGGAATAAGGAATTGGCTTATTCTTATATGTTCATTATTATATAACAAAAGAATTAATATTATTTCATGATAAAGTTTATTGTGAATTTTGTTACCTTATACTCCCTCCATCCCCCGAAAAATAGAAATAATTTCTATTTTCACTACAAGAAACAAGACCTTTTACCTCAACTCTACAGGTGTTTTTAACTTAGTTTTTAGTTTTGAAAAAAACTGAGGTAAATACAATTGTAGTAATAAGTACATTTTTTACTTTAGTTCATAACCGAGGTAAATAGTACCTTTTATCTCAGTTTTGGATCGACATAAGCAAGTTTTGTGACCGACATCAGTTCATGCAAGAAGGCCAACGACGGGATACCATAGATGAGACATTGTTATGATCGATGTCGGCATCCAAGAGCATGTGACGCCAGCCATAGCAAGAAGGCAGGCGATGAGAGACAAATTGCTGTGACGTCACCAATGCCGACGTCGGTCTAAATAAGAGTGAAGTCACAGGAGATGTTAAGCGACATTTCACATTGTGGGGCACCCACGTTGTATGCTAGCTAATGTGGAACGTTGAGGAATACAATGTCATTTTAAATGGCCGACGTCGCCGAAGAAATGGCATGGGTTTATGCGATGCCAGTACGTTGTTTCTTGGGCACCGATTTGTGCGACGTCGTGGTTTAATCGGTTAGACATCATTTCTCGTAAAATATTATAATATTAAATATTTGATGGCACAAAAAACTGGCCGTCAATAGCCCTTACATGTTATTTAAATTGCGATAAATCGGGAAATGGTTAAACATCATACACACTCAATTGTTGTTCAATTAATGTGGGAATGATTGACATGTTAAAACTAAACAAACCATAACATATGTTACAGATAAATGTTACAATATATTAAAATACATAAGGTTAATATAAAATCGAAACATTAATTGTATTCAACCTCCATTTTCTACGTCGTACGACGTTAAGACTGTCAGGGCGACTAGTGAAATCACAAGTCCATCCATCTACATGTTGAAAGTACATCCATAACTCTCTCTGATCCTATTACAACCAATACACAAAATTTATGTTACAATTGGGTAGTACCAAAAAACACACATAAATAGTCATACATAAACGACATTACTATCAATATGGAAATAGTAACTGATCTGATTGAAAGCGACATCGCATGCATAGGAAACCAATTTTGCAAAGACCGAGTTAAGAGCGAGTCTGGATTTCAAAGATATTTTAACACTTCCTAGACCTATGCAATGTCGGTCCATGTTCGGTAACATATCATATGGTGCGATTAACTGTGACTGAGGTCACACATTCATATTGTGTTCATCAAAATCTAAGCCTTTATTCTCAGTCTTTTCAAACATGGCATTATATTGGAAACGAAAACAACATACAGTACATAACATGTAACACAATCATCATAGTTCATGAAAATATTAAATCTTTGATGATTTGGGAAAAAACATATAGAAGGTATGATAACAAAATTTCCAAATGAACATGGAAATGATGGAAAACTAACTCTATTAATTTAAACCCGGAGATGCTCCATCCTTGGATACTTGTTGATGTTTGAGAGAAGCAATTTGATTGAGCCATTTCATTGTTGTAATGGTGTGAATGGATAGGATGGTGTAGAATTGGATTTGTAGGATTTGTCTTTTAGATGGGAAATGGGTGTTAGTGCTGAATGATATTGACATGAAATAGGGTTGGGGGGAAATTTGCTTCAAATTTTCGACTGAAATTTTTGGTTCTCGCTAGAAATTTCAGATTGACTGACGTTGGTCTATCTTCGGTTCAAGCTTCGTTCTAAGCGACACAATTGCGATGTTGCACATAAGGGCCCATAGTCTAATTTCCTAACATTTTCATAAAATACTCCATTAAAAGATTGTGGGCCTTTCATCAACCTGTTTATGCCCAAATCAGAATAATATTGTTGTCAAAATTTGAATAAGAAATGTTATCTCCAATTTTGCATTTCGACATCTCTCACTTTCTTGGAGGGATCTAAGTGCAAAAATTAAAAAGATCACTGATTTTCCCAAACTTGATTCTGATCGTTCCGAAAAGAATCTTTGTCATCCATAGTCAAACTTATAATAACCAAGAGTAATAATGAAGTTGGTCTTATTCCACACAGACTTCAACAAGTCTGTACAACTGACCTTTGTATACTTTTATGTAATCATCTACAATTTACTGTAGCACTTTCTAAAATTTGATGGATGTAATTTTATTACTTTTTTATTTCAGAAAAAAACCAAGAATATGAATTTCTTGTGATTCTATGTGGCAGAAATTATCATTCCTAAAATGCTTATCATAAGGGTATTAATGGATTACTGTAAACAAATAGGACAATTACCCTGGCTCGCATCCCTATAAGACAGTACGCATAATTTCCATATGAAACATATGACGTTACATTTAGGTGCATAGCTCTTAAGCATAGGGAACATGCAAGGAAGTTTGGGCAATTGGGTAATTTCCCCAAAGTTTTGTCATGTACTGTCCGTGAATATTTTATGCTCATTCCATTCACGCGTTCATGACTAGATTGGAACATTGTGGCTGTGAAATTGTACTGAAAAATAATCCCATATTAATTAATTCTCCAACTGAATTGTTTGGGCCAAGGTTTTTTTTTATTTTGGGCTAATCGGCCCACAATCCATTTTGCGATGTAGTAGAATTGTTGGCATATATTTGGTAACAACGACATGTATGCAACATCGAGCCTTTGTGGTTTCAGTCCACTACTGACCAAGCCCGTAGATATTTTTGCGATTTCGGGCATGCGTCGGTCGTTCATTAGATTAGTCAATTTGGTTCACGACTTTGACTAATGTCGATTCAATTACCTCTAGTTCAAGCCCAAATGTATGATATTTGAGTCCAATCATAAATGTGGCCCAAAATATACGAATAACGAGGTTGCAATATATTTTCTGTTTGTATCTTTCTATACGACATGGACTGTGACGTCGCACTTGTGCTTAAACGGCCACATTTCACTACGGGTTTATAAACAGGCCACCACCCACCCCCTTCGCATTCCCAACCAACGATGTCACACCAAAACCTCCCACCTAAAAATAATGGTCGAAAACCATCAAGTTGCAACACAAAACCGCCTTCTTATATCAATATAGTCCTAAGACTAGCATTCAATTGGCTTCAACATAGTTCATTGGCGGATTTTCTCAAAGGAGAAGACTAGGAAACCCTAACTAAGGTAAGGATTTTCTGATGCCTTTTTTGGGTTTGAGAGACTTCTTTCGTTGCCCATTGCATGGTTTTTATAACATTTATGATGAATGACCTATTGAATGTCGTTGTGTGATTAGGTTTTGGGTATATCAATTTTTCATTTGGGATTTCTTTACAAGTTCTTGGCTAGGGCCAGGGTTTCGGGAACTGCTATGACACACATTCTTGATACTTATTAATGGCATCTTACCTGTTTATGTTGTGATATTGATGTTAGTTGAGATTATAGGTGCTTTAGGGCCATTCGTGCTCAAGTCGTAAACTATTTCAACTTAGTCGATTGGGTATGCGACGTTGCACATTCATACACATGAATCTGCAATTTCACACAGAGCACATCAGTGTAGCCAAAGTGTTTGCCACATGCCTGCGAAGTCGGCCATAACCCATTGCCTTCATTTGGTTCTTTACTGTTACACTAACTGTTATACATTTCCTTATTTCTCAGATGGATAGAATGAAGTCGACTGCCAAGAGGTCAAGGGAAAACACCATAGGAGAAGGTTTATCGCACACCAAGAAGGCGAAGAAAATGGCCACCCCTTCATTGCCAATATGGGACAACATATGCTTCATCAATGAGGAGGCAGGGAAGCATTTCAAAAGGATCTAGGGCCGAAGGATAAGTCAGGGTGGTGAAGCCTAAGGAGGTGGAGTGACTCCACCTTGATGTTTTTCTCAAACCCTTCAAACCATTAGAAATGAAGGGTTTGATATGATTGGATTAACCGACGTATGATACGGAGGTCAATGAGTTCTACACCAATTTCACTCGCCAATAGACAAACATCTGTAGTACGAGAATGAACGGAATGGACGTGGAGATTATGACAGAGTTCATCAATCAGGTGAGTAGGTACACAATTAGTGGGGATGATCAGCTGAAGGTTGAGTCTCTACAAATGTACTATCATGACAATTGGCCTCCATGGGTCGACGAGAATGACCCATTAGAAGCGCTTGAGCACAACCAAATGGTGGAGAAGTAATTCTAAATTGAAGTGGGGAACATACTCATCTAACTGAGGCGGATCAAGATTGATATCCTCGACCTTGAGGAGAAGAATGTTTCAATAATATTGTACAAGTACTAATCCTGGCCAGACATCCTATGAAGTGCATGATCAACTCGATCGTCATGAAATACCACCTTGCGGAGAAGAAGGTAGTCGACCCAAGGTACACAATCATCTAGGAGATACACCAAGTGGTCTGCGCCTCAGAGAGTCGGACACCCCCCTACGGAAACTTTATCATCGCCATTTTGGAGATGAAGGTTCCCATCAAATCAAGAGCGAGGATCCAGCCTAAGTACTATGCTCGGAACTACATTGGGCAGAAGTATTGACATTGGGAGGCAGGGACGTGGATTGATCTCAACGTCCCCAAGGGATATATGGATGTGCATCCCATACCCAGGCTCAAGGTGACTCCATCGGTTTCAATGGCATGGGATGCTTCCCCTACCATTATTCCTGCCCTCTGATTAGGTATAAAAGTTTTTATGTTTTATGGTTATTCCAACTTTTTATTATTTAAATTGAATTTCATTTATTTTTCATCCCACGAGACTTAAACGTAGCACCTGTAGCATCCTCCTAAAGGACGTGGCCAAGACCAAGGCTCTGGCGCAGTGCACGGATCGCAACGTACATAAGATTATGGAAGAATTAGCAGGGCAGAAGTCTATGATTGCTGGTGCGATGAATGCATCTAGAAATGAGAGGCCTGAGGAAGACGAAGATGGGATAAGAACCATAGATGAAGAAGAAGGGTCTAGCACTGGCGATGTCGAATATTCCACCAAAGAGTCGGAGAATAATTCTCAAGCCATGGAAATAGTTTGTCGGTAGATGATGTTATCCCACCTCTGTCACCACCCCATTTATTTCCATGAATGTTAGTTTTTTGTACAAGATGAAGACTTTTTGTTTGACTTTTATTGGGATTCTATGTCTTTTAAAAAAAAATTGTAATTTGATGGGATCTTTTTTGGATTGTATGGTATCAGTATGTGTTTTGATTTACGTACCTAGCTTTAATCTTACCAATTTAACTTAATTAAATTTGAGACTAGTTGTTGTAAACTTGGAATGAGACCTTTAGATGGTACATTCCAAGTTCCGGCTGTATTGGTTAACTATCGTTGAATTATTATTTATGATGGAGCAATGTGACATTGCACTTTGTCGCACACATGATTTCAATTTTACTGACATGTTACTGACTGACCTGCAACATCACACGAATTAATTGATTTAAGTGGATTTAGGCACTGGTTTGAACCGAGGGGCATGTGTGACTTTGGATGGTTGAAAATGCGACGTCGCTCCCTAACGTCGAGAGGAATTCAGTCGAATTGACTACTGGTGCAAATTCAAGCTTCTCATCATTGACTATTACTGCTAGGTCATACCCATGTTGGTGACTTCACACCTACTTGAGTTATACTTGTAACTTCTAATTATAAAATATATACCACGGGTATCGTAGACCCATGGTAAAAAAATCTATTATTTACCTTAGTTTTTTAACCGAGGTAAATAATATTATTTACTACAAAAAAATAACCGAGGTAAAAGAACTTTTTATCTCAATAATTTGACGTAAGCCAAAAAAAACCGATAAAGAAGGGGTGAAGTAATAGGTCATTTTTCTTGTAGTGTTTTGTCCATCCCAACTAAAATGACATACTTTTAAAATTATTCCAAATGACAGAATATGTTAAATTCTCACAATAACCTCTTTAACTTTAACAGCTTTCAGATTGAACCCACTGTGTTCCCAGAATATCCATACTTTTTCACAATCTGCCACATCAGTTCTCCTAAAATGTTGTGCCAAAAGTATATACGTCATTTTTATGGGACAAAGGGAGTATATTTTTGTAAACACTCACATATATTGATATACATTAGATATGGTGCATTTTAATTTTATATGATAAACAATAAAATATATAGAATTATCAATTAAAAATTATGGCGACAAACTTATTATTTCTAATTTTGACTCCTTTAATAGATAGAAGGAATACCACTATTTCCGTGTCTAATTTTGACTCCTTTATAGGATAAAAGGAATACCACTTCAAAATTATAAATAAAACTTTTTACCAAAACAAAAAAATAGAAACAAGTGTTGAAAATTGGAGAGGTTAACAGGTAAGTAGAAAATAAGTTACATCTATTGCATTACAATTGCAAAGAGGTGAAGATTAAGCAAAATTCAACAAACACATTTATGAGAGACAGACCAATTCAATTTTGGTGATGTTCACTCCCAGTCCTAAATTCTTATGCTCTAAAATTTCCCAAATAAAAAAGAATATTAAAAACATGTTGTTACCAAGTGAAGTCATGGTGATTAATATGCAAAAGTTGATCTTGCACTACAAATACCCCTTTTCATATATAGATCCAATGTACAAAGTTCATTTAGTTCCTTCTCTTTTCACCATATCTTCTCCCCAATTTCCCCATACGAAAAGCATGAATACTCATGGCCGTGGTGATGATATTCATGGGAAGATGAATGTCTCTAATAAACTCACCAGCCTTAATGTTTCACCACTACATCCTAAGTTATCCTCTTTACAAATTGATTCTAGTGCAACTTCTCTTCTAGAGGCAAGTAGTGCAGTGGAACATGAGATTCGAGTTTTGCTAGTTGACCATGACAAAGAGTCCCAACAATCCACAACTAGAATGCTTGCTCTTAATTCATGCCAAGGTAAAATTGATTTTACTAATTTATTCTTTCTAATGTTTCTTGTATATCCTCCCGTTACTACTGGGTTATTTGATAGTTTCTTGTCTCCTTTGGGGTTAAAATTGGCCACATTGGTTTAAAATAGCATAATTCATAAGCTTTTGTAGTTGGCTTTTAGCATTTTTGTTAATCTTGTCTCAATAATCTGTTTTTATGTACTCTTAGTTTTTTAAAATTTTCTTATATTTATAAAATAATGAATGATCTATTTCTTCTTTGTCAAATGGATTTTCAGATTCCTTATTCTTTTATATGTCACAAGTCTCAATTTATTTTGTCTACATATTAGTTGTAAGTAAACATTCTTACATAAAATTTTGTTTTAAAAAAACAAAAAAAGAACGACTTAAATGACAATATGTATCGGAAGTGGGTGTTTTTGATAAAAAAAAAATTTCGTGTTTTAGTTTTTTTATACACTACAATCCTAAACATATGTTTAGTCCTATAAATGTAAAGTCTTAAATCAAGACCCTTTTGAGACAAAAAAAATTTACCTAATCATCTATGACCGCATGAATTCAATGTCCATTTAAGTTGACTTTGAAATTTCATTTTCAGTGTTCAATAAAATGAAATTATACCATTTTTTGTTCAAAAAAAATATTTTATTTGGAAGATTAATTTCAACAAAATTTTAAATATTTTAACATCTTATGTTGATCTTCTTAATTCCATCTCAATATCCATAATGTCAAATAGATTAAGTGTAAGTATAGTTTTTGAATTTAACTCAGTAAATTTAATTTAACTACATGGATTCAAGTAAAAATACATATTGTTTCATTGACTCTCCAATAAATATTGGCTATGAGTTATAATATTAATAAATATTTTTTAAATATTTCTAATTGTTATACTAAAGTCTTTTGAATATTGACAATAGTTGTTTATTATAGTTTTGATTTATATTAACTTCTAAAACTATTTGAATTTCAG
Organism: Rubia yunnanensis; assembly: GCA_037428765.1. Classification (NCBI taxonomy): domain Eukaryota; kingdom Viridiplantae; phylum Streptophyta; class Magnoliopsida; order Gentianales; family Rubiaceae; genus Rubia; species Rubia yunnanensis. Next base: position 91,223,015 of record CM075068.1, read on the forward strand.
TGAAAATGGTGGTGACGGGCTATATTGCAATGAAGACTATCTGAGCTACAAAGAAGCAATTTGATATGGTTATTATAGATGTAGAATTATCTTACACGGATAGTTTTCAGCTTTGCAAGGAAATTGAAAAAATGGCCGTCCTACACTAGTTGAGAGCCTTCGACTAAAGGCAGCATTGGAAGGCAATTTTGAAAAATCCACCTAAAACCGCCTTCCAGAGGCTTTTCCAAGCTTGGAAATTGCCCTTCGTACCCCAAGTGGTATTTTGAAGGCGGTGTCGTAATAACCGCCTTTAAATGTGGCCAATGGAAGGAGGTTGAGGTCAGAACAACCTTTAAATGGCTCTATTTAAAGGCGGTGGGTCATAAACGCCTTTAAATCCATATATTTCCGACTTCAGAAATGATGAACGACAGTACTTCCGAACTCGTAAGCTATAGTTTCCCTGGTAATGCAGAGAAGATACTTTTTCCTGACTCGGAATTGCTTCTTTTCTTGTTTCCGAGTTTGGAAAGTTACTATTCGTGCTTTGACATTCTTTAGCATTTGAAGATGGTTCTAAAAAAGGTGGGTTACGAGCACGATGACTGTGTAAGGGTTATAGAAATTATTCTTATTTAGGGAGGAAGAAGATGCAGGAACATCTTGTATGGAGGGGTTTTCAAGCCACCTACACTCGTTGGGTATATGGGGAAGTCGTTGAGGTCCCTCCAAAACTATTGAAGTGGAGAAAACGAAGGTGAGAGATGAATTAGATGGCAACGTTATGGTGGAAGATATTGCAAGGGAGTTCAAAGGGAAACCCGAGTCGTTGCAGGCATTGATTAATGACAAAGGGACGCCCTTGTACAATGGTTCTAAACACTCACTTTTGAGTCCGACATTGTAATTAATGAATTTGAAGGCAAAATTTGGTTGGACTGATTAGTCATTGACTCAGGCTCTCATATTGTTTCGGGAATTGCTTATGGAAGGAAATGTGTTGCTTGATAGGTTGTATGCTGCGAAAAAAGTTCTATGCCCCATGGGATTTGAACTACAAAAAATTCATGCATTTCCAAAAAATTGTATGTTGTATAGGGGGAATTAGATAAAGATCGAAAAGTTGTCGGGTTTGTAGTGTGTCTCGATACAAGTTCAAGAGGGGGGGATTGTTGTGGGTGTTGAAGTTATGTCTCAATAAAACAAAAAGACGATGGAAAAAGTGTTATGGTATCTCCCTAGCATTCCCCATTTTGAGAAGTTGTATGCTTGTAGAGAAGATGCAAAGTTGCTGCGTTGGCACGCTGATAGGGTCCGACCGACGGATGATGTGATTAGACATACTTCAGATGGTGAGAAATGGAAGAAATTTGATGCCTTCTACCTGACTATGGAAAAGATCCCCGCCATTTGAGGTTAGATTTGTGTACCGACGGTATGAATCCACATAGTGATATGAGCAGTACACATAGTAGTTGGCATGTTATGTTGGTAATTTATAACCTTCCATCTTGGTTGGCCATGAAGAGCAAGTATTTTATGTTGTCTTTCATGATATCAAGGCCCAAGTAGCCGAGTAATAATATTGATGTGCATCTTTCTCCTCTCGTAGAGGATCTGTTATCCTTATTCAAAGATGGTGTTCGAATGTATGACGGCCTGGTAGAAGATTTCTTCACTTTGAAAGCTATGCTATTTTGCACGATTAATGATTTCCCATCATATTGGTTTGAATCCCCTTGCGAAGAATCTGGATTGCGAAATTCAGATCTTTGACAAAACAAGGGAACTCACGACCCTTCAATGCTGCACGAAATTCAAGATCTAGCCCTCGGGGTACACTCAATTTCAACTCGGTCTCTAACTAGCCCTCGGGATCAGATAACAACGTTTATTGATACTTAACTAGCCCTCAGGGTTAAGAAACAATGGAATAGCTCACAAGAAAAGAGTATGAACTCAAAAGGTTGTATTTTGATTGATAAAAGTGGTGAGAAATTCGTCAAAAGGCCTCCTCTATTTATAGGGTAGATTTTGGCCATAAACCATAATCACATCTTGAAACTGAATTGACTTATGGCATCTTTAAGAAGCTAAAACCATATCTAACTAAAATACCTAAAATAAATGGTAATATAAGGTAATCTGGTCGAATTATTCAAAAGTAACCTTGAAGAATATTACCTTATCTAATCTTACTAAATCTAATTCTAATCAGAATAAAACTGAATATACTAAACCCTAATGGACTGTATTTTCGAAATCCAGCTCTTCAAAGCCCACATGGCCGAGCTATAAGTCCAATAAACCCAAAATGAATTAATTTTACAATATTTTACAGTGATCACACTACCTCATTAAAAACCCAATGGGAAAAAAAGTATAATCTTCTTCATGATTTCTTTAGTTTGTCGAAAATCTTGAATAATGAATCCAAGACGTCGATGGTGACTCCTTCTTCAATTCTTCATCATAAAGGCGATCAATCAAAGCATTTAAAGCAACACCCCTAAGCTTAGTCCTTGACCAGTCATAGGTCCCACTATGTTACTTTAAATGTCGGACATATCCTTTAAATATTTGATCAAGTCGTGAATGTCTTCATTTATGGTGGTAGTCATCTTGGCATCTCCATCATTCCCTCCATGGTCAAAAGGTATTGCCCAAAAAATTGAATCGTCTTCAAAGGTAAATGGAGATAAATCACCAACATTGAAGGTCGCACTAACACCATAATTATCTGGTAACTCAATCTACTAAGCATTGTCGTTCACACAATCCAACACTTTAAAAGGACCTTCTCCACGTGGACTCAACTTAGATTTCCGAGCATTTGGAAACCTCTCTTTCCGCAGATGAACCCAAACATAATATCCCACATTGAATCTCATCAACATGCGGCTTTGATTAGCTTTATCAGCATTCTATACATTTGTCCATTCAATTATCATGGGCACATTCTCATGGATTGTTTTCTCAAAATCAGCTTTCTTTTATTCCATCAAGGTTTTTAACCCGTTTAAAATTCAAAAGAAGTAGATCAAGAGGTGTAATAGGTAGAAAACCATAAAAAATTTCAAATAGAGATAAGAAAATAGTAGAATGAATAGTGCAATTATAAGCAAACTCTGCAATCGGAATGCATTTTTCCAGTTCTTTAAGTTCTTCTGAACTAGTGCACACAAGAGAGCCCGAGGGTTTGATTGGTCACTTATGTTTGTCCATCAGTTTGAGCATGACTGGCAGTCAAAAACAACAACTTTGTCCCTAACTTGCGCCACAATGTATTCCAAAAGAAGGATAAAAATTTAACATCGTAATCTGAGACAATGGACGCAAGAATTCCATGTAACTTAACTACCTCCTTCAGAAATAGATCTGCAACATGCTTTGCATCATCTGTCTTCCTACAAGGAATTAAATGTGCCATTTTTGAAAATCTATCCATAACCACAAAGATAGAACCATTACCTGACTGGGGACGTGGTAAACCTAGGACAAAATCCATGGAAATATCAACCCAAGGATGTGTAGGAATAGGTAATGGAGTATAAAGTCCATGAGGCTTAATTTTAGACTTAGCCTTCAAGCAATCAAGACAATTCCTACAAACCATGTCAATAGCAAGTGCCATTTTTTGCCAATAGAAGTGTTCTTGGAACAAATTATAAGTTTTAAATGCACCAAAATGTCCCATTAAACCACCTGAATGAGCTTCTCTAACAAGTAATTCATGCATAGAACATTGAGGAATACATAACCTATTATTCATGAACAAGAAACCATCATGCCGAAAAAACTTCTCATAAACACCATTTTCACATGCAGCATAAATAGATGAAAAATCAGAATCAGTCGCATATGAATCTCGCACGAATGAAAACCCTAACATACTGCATTCCAACCGTGTAAGTAAAACATGTCTACAATTCAAAGCACCAACAACAACATTTTCTTTACCATTTATGCAACGCAACACATAAGGAAAAAATTCAATGAAACTAGACCATTTAGCGTGACTCTTATTCAACTTCATATGAATCTTCAAGTATTTCAAGGATTCATGATCACTATGAATGACAAATTATTTATGCAATAAATAATGTTGCCAAGTTTCTAATGCACACACAATTGCATAAAATTCTTTATCATACACAAAATAGTTTAGAGCACCTCCCTTTAGTTGTTCACTGAAGTAAGCTATAGGTCGATTCTCTTGCATCGAAATAGCACCAATACCAACACTAGAAGCATCACAATGAATCTTAAAAGTACCATTAAAATCAGGCAAATCAAGAACAAGAGCATTAAATAATTGTACTTTTAATTCATTAAATGCATTCTCTTGACTCTTAGCCCAAACAAAATTCACATCCTTTTTAACTTGTTCATTTAGAGGTGCAGTAATAGATGAGAAATCACACACAAACCGTCTATAAAAACTAGCTAAACTATGAAAAGAACCTACCTGATTGGCATTAGTAGGTCTCAGCCAGGTCTTAATGGCCTCAATTTTAGTTTTGTCGACTTTTATGCCCTCCTTAGAGACCACATAACCGAGAAACACCACTTCCGAAGTGCAGAATGTTCACTTCTTGATGTTCGCATACAAACAAGACTGACATAGTGCAACAAGAACCATTTTAACAAGCTCAATATATTCATCAGTCGACTTAGAATAAATAAATATATCATCAAAATAGACCACAACAAACCAACCAATAAACTTTCTTAAGACATGATTCATCAACCGCATAAAAGTTTTAGGTACATTAGTTAAACCAAAAGGCATAACGATCCATTCATACAACCCGAACTTAGTCTTAAATGCAGTTTTCCATTCATCCCCCTCATTAATTTGAATCTGATGATAACCGTTAGTCAAATAAATTTTAGTACAAATCACATATCCATGCAGATCTTCAAGCATATCATCTAACCTAGGGATAGGATGATGATACTTAATGGTAATCTTGTTAATAGTACAACAATCAATGCACATATGCCAAGTTTTATCTTTTTTAGGAACTAAAATGACAAGCACATCACAAGGAGATAGGGATTCTTGCACATAACCTTTTTTATATAACTCCTCAACTTGTCGTTGTGGTTCCTTTGTCTACTGAGGGTTTGCTTTATATGCCGGATAGTTTGGGATAACCAAACCCATAATCAAGTCAATCTAGTGTTCAATACCACACAAAGGTGGTAAACTCGGAGGTAAGGCTTCCGAAAAGACATCATCAAATTCTTGTAACATCTGAGCAAACCGTGGAGAACATGCATAGGAATATCATCACTAGCAAAAGTAGCTCTCTTTAAAATTCATGATAAGTACATAAGAATGATTATCAAAAGCACGATTCACATCCCTAATCTATGTATAAAACGATCTACCATAATCATTAGGAAGTTCAGGTCTCATCATGTAAATTGATGGCAAAGGACTAAGATGTGAAGATAGGATTTTACGCGACTTTTCAGAATCATTCTTAGACTTACCTGGCTTACCTGGGACAGCCTCCCTTGATTTTTGGTCGAAATTATCAAGGATTTTGCCTCCATTTTTCACCTTGTGGCCGATCTCCTTCAAGCCATGGCTAGGGTTTTGGTCGGCCATTTGCACATCAGTCACAAACTTCTCTTTGTTAACTTTCTTGCATCTCCGTGCCACTAAAACTTCCACTGGAGATAATGGAACCAAATTATACCTTGTTCTATCCTTAATCACAGTAATTTTGTTAGTGTAACCATCATGCATAGATTTATGATCAAACTGTCAAGGTCACCCTAACAAAATATGACTAGCTTCCACGGGTATAACATCACATAAGATAGAATTATGGTATTTTTTTAATCTTAAAGTTAATCATGCATTGTTTGTTAAACCTAATTTCTCCACTGCCATTTAACATTTATATGGTGATGGATGAGTATTCACAGGCAATGACAATGATTTAACAAGAAGATTAGACACAATATTAGCACAAGAACCACCATCAATAATCAGTAAACAATTCTTATCTTTCACAAGGCAACGAGTATGAAAAATGTTAATCCTTTGTAACTGTGTTTCACCCATTTGAGAGTTTAGAACTCTTAACGACACAAAGTTACCTTGTGTTTCCGGACCTTGTTCACCATGATCATTTATGATGATCTCGTTATCTACCAGTTCTTCACCACTTTCATACAATGGTGGCATATCAGCATATTCATCTTCTTTATCTCCTTCCTCAATTTTTGTTAACACTCGTGCATGAGAAAAGTTATTGTGGACATGTCCTCTTTCTTCACAATGAAAACAAGTAGGAGAGTTAACAGAAACCAAATTTGATGAAGCAGTAGTGAACTTACCTGGAATTTTCAAAACATGTTGGGTTGGTGGTGCCGCCCTCCTCTCAGTAGGATTATAAGTCAGATTTGAATAAGTCTGAGCTGATCCTCTTCCTCCTATGGGCATGCCCCTACCGCGGCCATAATTAGGGTTTTCGGAGTCAAACCCTGGTCGTTGACTGGGAAATCCTAGTTGTGGCCTCCTTGGTTGCAGGGTACTCTCATTCAACCTTACTTTCACCAATAAATCATTCATAGATATGTGATGTTGAAGCTTGACTGGCATTTGAAGGTTTTCATGCAAGCCTTCAATGAATCAATTTTTTATGAATGCTTCGTCTTCTTTCATTCCAACCCTTCTCATGGTCAACTCAAGATCTTGCCAATATTCATTAACTGTACGATTTCCTTGCTTCGTGTTGGATAAATAAGAATGTTTTTAAATCAAGTAAGTAGGTGGGAGCTCGTTGCCGTACCTCTCAAAGTTAATATTTATAAGCCCAAAAGGCTTACTATCTACAATTAAGTAGATATCGGCAAGTTGGGGTCATCCACGAAGAAGAGAAATTTTCTTAAGCGTTTAAACATAAAAGGTTGATATTAGGCTAGAAGTATATATATATATATATATATATATATATATATATATATATAAGCAAGTAAAAAGGGGGGTTTGGTTGTTTGGTGGCCTAAGCTATGAAAGTTGAAAGACAAGATAACTAGCAAAGTCAAGTAACTATGCTAATCATCAAACAAACTAAGAAAAAAGGTTTTAAAACTACAAAAACAAAGCCTTGGGGGCAATTGATATCCACTTCCAAAGAAAACGTAGATCATTGAACTATTCACTCATCCTATCACAATTGTTACCTATGGATGATGGACCATAGATTTGATAACAACAAGCCTTCTACCAAAGACATAGCCATTTAATCAAACATAGCATTCATTAGGCTAAACCTAGAACAAACCACATTCAAGGTTCCACCTTTCATTGCATCTATAGGTTAAATATGAGAACAATCCACATTAACATACTTATCTAGCAAGAATCACAACACATTATGCACAAGAAGTTCTAAGTTCATGTTCTTAGATTTTTCATGCAAAGGAGCTAAGGAATTTGTCACTTTCCTAACTCCCTAACACTTAAATCATACAAACACTTCCTATTCTCAACAACCCATGGCATAAATGAAGTAAAACATAGCATTAGGAACACATGAATGCTAAATAACAAAGGCTTCAAGAATGAGTGAAACAATCTATTCACTACTTCGACTACTTATTGTGAAGATAAATCTTCCATCCTTCTAAGATAGTAGTTTGCAAGAGTGAATTCGACATCTCTTGTCAAACCTCACCAATGACTCCCTTAGCCGAAACACAACTAAAAGTATCCCATTGATGGCATTGAGCACGAAGAACCAACAAGCTTGGCAGCACTTATAAACATTACACAGTGTCTAAGCATTGAACCAATTCATGCATTTACACAAGATTAGTCAACAACGGTCGACATTCATAGACTTCTCTCATTTTCTACATAAAAAAAACATGAAAACGAGTTCGACATCATCACATTCATCTAGCAATTATCAACACACCAACATCATTAAGAAGCTCTAACTCATGCTCTTGGATTCCACATTAAAAGAGGGGAGAATTAGCTACTTTCTCCCAACCCTAACAAGTAATCATACAAGCAACTCATATACTCAAACTTCCAACAACATTAATGCCATTAACAATCCACATTCAAAGCTCAATAAATGCACAAATAAGAAAGCAATAGATAGATAGAAATAATTCTCAAGACATTAGCAAGGAAGTTTCAATCAATTGCTCCCAAGTACAAAACTAAGCTAGATAATCAAAAACCATAACATAGAACAAAGATCTACAAAGAAAGAAGAAGAAATGGATGAAAATAGTGAAAAACTAGAGTTTTGGAGCCCCCATGTCGGCCTTTGAGAGTTGGGGAAGAAGGGGGTTAAAAACTATTTATAGTACAACAAAAAAGGGAGTAAAATGCAAGTTGCAGGGCAGTTATCGCGAGTCGCGACGCCTCCATCATGAGTCACGACCAGATCAGGAAATTGTGAGCTCTCAGGTCCAGATTTTGCGAGTCACGAGTCGCGGTGGAAAAAGGTTCCGTTTTGTTTTGCTTCCTCCGGGTGAACCGTTGACCCGTTTTGGGAGTTCTAATAGTCAATTTTATAGTACTCGAGAAGAGGAATCCAAAGGTAACACTCTTGGAGGCTGATTCCTCTCGGAAAATTCATTCTTAGAACTTTTCTTCAAAACATAGATCATTCTTCACCCTTTGCTTTGCTCTCCTTTCTTCACTTTATCTTCTACCACTTTGTGAGTGGCCTTCCATCTTCTACCATCCTTTAGAATGGCCTTCACTAAACCACTCCTAAGTGCTCATGAGAAATCTAAAATTTAAGCTTACAAAAGGGAATCTAGATACTCGCAAGGACCAAAAATCCATTGGACTAAATATAGGTTACAAAATGAAGGATTTAGATATAAAAACCGAAAATGGTCATCTAAACCCCTTATCATGTAAACCTACTAAATCTAGCAATCTTACAACAAAAAAATGATAAAAGAGATGTTAAATGCTTTGGAAAATACATGCATTTGATGTCTCATCAGTAGGCGGAATATGCTATTGGCGAAGCTCGGATGTTAATCTCTCCCAGGTGGAGATAGGTTTCTTTTCGATAATATATCGTGACTCCTTTTTATTTTTCCACAATTAATCTACATAGTGAGTGAAAGAATACTTTGCTACTTTGACTTTTTCCTTCTCCCGGTAATTGTTGAGATCAAATAAATTCTCAATCTGTCGCTCCCAATCAAGATACTTTACTGGATTGTGTTGACCATCCAATCGAGGAATGTCATATTTTAAACCCTTGCTGTCTTGAACTTCCTTAGAACCCAACTCAGATCCCAAATTACTCTTCAATCTCCTTCAGGAATGAGATTTACTGTGGCGATGCCTTCTAGAAGACCCTTGGTATGATCGCCTTTCCAAACCATCATCAGAATAATCATATGAACTTCTAGAACCATAGAACTTATGGACATATTTCTTGGTTTCTTCCTTCTTGACCGATGATGTAGGTGTAGGCGATGCCATACTTTAAACTTTTCTCGCCAACCTTTGCACCTCACTCATAAGTGCATTTATTGCGACAGCAACCCGATCAGAATCGTTTGTTTCATTTGGGTAAATTCGATGTCACTCCCAACTATCTAGAGCCTCTTCACGTGGATGAAGACCATGTCCTCCATTAGAGGTGTTCTTCAATGGCAAAGTTTTAGGATTGCTAACAAAAGGCGGGATGAATGGGGTTTTTTCCCCCTCTTCGCTAAACAGCTAAAAAAATCAAACGGTTAGTTAAACAAAATCGCCCCCCATTCCCTTTGTTTATTAAGATCACTCACCAAGTGTATAACACTCACAACTCACAAGGCAAAGGATAATGCGAGAGTAATAGATTAATTCACCGCAATTCAAAGCAATCTATGGAGATGAGTACTGCAGAACTTATTTTGAAATTTAAAACTATATAAACTGGAAATTAGGCTCTATGATCTCGAATTACAAATTTTAAAAAGAATAAGAAACAAAACGCAATTTGAATGGCATGAATCGGAGCTGTATTGAATGAATTATGATGAAAATAAAATTGCTTTATATAGGCGACAAATAGGTTTCAAAAATTCACGAAACTTTTCCGAAAACAAATTGGAATAGGAGCTCAAATCCAAATCCCTTATACTAAAGGATTTTAATGACTTACTTGTCCCCCAAGTTGAAAATTCAAATCAAAACCCCACTCTCAATTGGTTTTTATTTCCTTTTTCTCTTCCGATTAGGATTTTGACTTTTCTTTTCCTTTTTCAAACTTAATTTCCTTTTTATTTCCTTTTTTTCAGCCAATGTTCTTATCCCCCCCCCCTCTTTTTGTACTATAAAACTCACAACCATAATCTTATTCCCCGAGAAAAATTTCCAGTCACAATTACCAAAATGTTTAGAAATTGCAAATCTGCCCCCAAACTTTTGATTTAGATTTCAAATACTAAATTCCAATTTTGAAACCCAAAAATCTGCTACCTCTCTCTTTCTCTAAAAGTTGTGAAACAAAACATGCCTATACAAAACTTGGAATACGAAAACTGCGACAATTTCCTCTTAATACAAATGAATTTTGAGGTATTCAAGATCGTAAGGATTAAGAATATGACACTATATATCTGGAAAATGAAACAAGACTCTTTATTTTTTGAATAAGGTGTAATCAAGAATCAAAGAAAAATTCAAGATCAGGGAATAAAAGAACAACAAAGAAAACAAATAGGATTATGAGCATGCAATAATTTTCAGAAGAGTTGACGAAAAATATCACAAGCACATAAACAGTTTAAGCTACCTAAACACTATGAAACTGACCGGAGGGTGAAAGCGGATAATACTTAGTAACGCTTAGACCCACCGACGTCCTCCTGACTCGATTGATGAAGGTGAAGGCAAATAGTAATACCGAAGTATTCTAACTCCCGGACCCTTCGACGTCCTTCGACTCTAGATTCAATAATTTTGGTAAGAAAGATCAAACAAACACAGTTAAAATACGACACGAAAGAGTATATATATAATGCAAAAATAAATTCAACAAAAACTTGAACCCTCCCTCCTTTTTGGTTTTTTTTCCAGCCTTAGTAGATTCTTCGATTTGCTCTAATACCAACTGATATGAATCCCCTTGCAAAAAATTCTGGATTTCAGAATTAAGATCTTTGACAAAACAAGGGAACTCGTAAACCCTTTAATGCCACATGAAATCCGAGGTCTAGCCCTTAGAGTACACTCAATTTTGACTCGCTCTCTAACCACCCCTCAGGACCAGATTACAAGGTTTATTGATAATTAACTAGCCCTCGGGGTTAAGAAACAATGGAATAGCTCGCAAGCAGTGAGTATGAACTCAAAAGGTTGTATTTTGATTGATAAAAGTGGTTAGAAATTCTTCTAAAGGCCTCCCCTATTTATAGGGTAGATTTCGGCCATTAACCCTAATCACAACTGGAAACTAAATTGACTCATAGATACTCTAAGAAGCTAAAACCATATCCAACTAAAATACCTAAAATAAATGGTAATATAAGGTAATCTGGTCAAATTCTTCAAAAGTAATCTTGCAGAATATTACCTTATCTAGTCTTACTAAACCTAATTCTAATCAGAATAAAATTGAATACAGTAAACCCTAATGGAGTGTATTTTCAAAATTCAGCTCTTCAAAGCCCACATGGCCAAGCTATCAATACAATAAACCCAAAATAAATTAATTTTACAATATTTTACAGTGATCACACTACCTCCTTAAAACCTAGTGGGAAAAAAGAGTATAGTGTTCTTCATGATTTCTTCAGTTCGTCAACAATCTTGAATAATGAATCCAAGATGTCGATGGTGACTCCTTCTTCAATTCTTCATCATAAAGGAGATCAATCAAAGCATTTAAAGCAGCATTCCTAAGCTTAGTCCTTGACCTAGTCATAGGTCCCACTATGTTAATTAGAGGATCCCGAACATATCCTTCAAATGTTTGATCAAATCGTGGACTGTCTTCATTTATACAGGTAGTCATCTTGGAATCTCCATCATTCCCTCCATGGTTGAAAGGTTTCACCCTCACAATTGAATCATTTGTCCGCTCAATTTTCATGTGCACCTTCTCGTGGATTTGTTTTCACAAAATTAGCTTTCTTTTCTCCATCAAGGTTTTCAAGGATTTGGATAGAGGGACACCCATGGTGCTCGGTGAAGAAATTGTTTAATGGGAAAGTAGAGAATAGAGGATCTCCTGTGCCACTAAATGGTACACATATTTTTGATAATGTAAAGAACTTTCCCAATGAATTTTGGAAGAACAAAAGAAAAGCGGGTGTTGATGGTCCTTGGAAGGAATGTTCCATTTTTTTTTCAATCTCCAGTATTTGATGGATTTGAATGTTAGACATTGTTTGGATGTCATACACATTGAGAAGAATGTTTGTGATTCATTGGTTGGGATGTTGTTGGATACCCTTGGGAAAATAAATGATGGGTTGAAAGTTAGGCTTGACTTGGTTAATATTGGAATTTGGAAGAATCTTGTGCCTATCAAGGAAGGGGAAAATGGTTATTCACCCCATGCATACTATTCTATGTCGCAATCGGAGAAGAAATCCTTTTGTGATGCCTTAAGTAGTGTGAAGGTTCCAGGTGCATACTCTTCCAACATTAGAACTTGTGTGTCAGTTGAAGAGCCGAAGTTGGTTGGGTTGAAGTCACACTATTGTCATAACCTTATGCAGCAGCTCAATGCCAATGTGATCCAATCTCACTCCCATCACATGTGAGATTGTGCATTAGAAATCTATGTTTGTTTTTTAAGTCAATTTTTTGCAAAAGTATAAGTATTTTGAAGTTGGACAGGTTGAAGGTAATGATTGTTGAAGTTTTATGTCGCATGGAATTGTATTTCCCACCTTCTTCCTTGACATTATGGACCACTTATGTGCTCATTTGGTTCGGGAGATAAATATTTGTGGTCCAATTTTTTGAGACGAATGTACCCCTTTGGGAGATACATGAAAATATTCAAGAATTTTGTGAAAAATTTGTACAGGCTGGATGCAAGTATTGTGCTGTAGTACGTGACAGAAGAGGCTATCAAGTTTTGCACTGAATATATGATGCAAGTTGAATTTGTTGGTGTTTCTTTGGGCACACATGATGGGAGGTTGGAGGGCGTAGGGGTGAGACAGGGGAACTATTTTAGTCCTGGTGGTGAAGATTTAGCTACTACTCAACTTTATGTGTTGCGGAACCATGAAGAATTGGTCCCTTACATTAAGGTTCATAAGGATTCTGTATGAGTTGCACACCACATTTAAATGAGGCTCAGGTCCTCCAAATGCACACTGGGACATTTGTGTCATGGTTGAGGTACCACGTGGCTGTCGGAGAACATTCCTCTAAAGTTAAATGGTTGGCTCGTATACCAATGGGAATCATTTTGTCCTATGTAGGTTACGACATCAATGGTGTCACTTTTGGTACTAAATCAAATGATGAAAAAATTGTGTTGCATAATAGTGGTGTGTCACTAGTCTCTGATGCATTGCATGTAGGAAGTGCAAGTGTAGACAATCCAATCTACGCTCAAAAGTGTTATTTCGGCACTATTTCTGAGATTTGGGAGCTTGACTATGTCACCATGAGGGTCCATATATTTAAATGTCCGTGGATGGATATTAACAAGGGTTAGCGTACAGGCGGTTTGGGTTTCACCCCTGTTGACAGAAGTTGGGTAGGCTGGAAAGACGATCCATTCATTTTGTCTTTGGCCCATCAGGTTTTTTATGTTAGGGATCCTGTAGGTTCTAGGTAGCATGTTTTCGTTGAAGGAAAAATGAGATTTTGTTGTAGAGAATCAATTAGAGGAGATCATTGGATTCAGGAAACATACCCCAAGTTGTGGATGGCAAGATGATATTTTCCTTGAAGAGGATGGCACTAGTCTTCATGGTTTGATCGGATGCAATGACTATGACGAGGTTATGTGGGTTGATGCTAGAGGAAAGGTTAACCGTAGAAGAAAAAAAAAGAAGGTGGTGAGGAAAAGGAATCATAAGTGATTAATGGTACATCCTTAAGGTTTGTCATCTATGAGTTGTTGCTTTCGTAGTAAAAACAAAATGATATTACAATTTAACAAATCCTTAGTCAAAATAAAAGTGAAAAAATCATAATAATCCTTAGTCAAAATAAAAGTGAAAAAATCATAATAATCCTTAGTCAAATCCTTAACTTAACTAGTTACTCTTCTTCATTTACAGTGGTGGCCTTAGACGTGTCACGGGTGACTCATGGGTGGGAGGTTGACGTGAAGTGCCGCTCATAAGCAATTCGTTACTTCTCCAAGAATTTGATCTTCTTCTTCATTTTGCATAGTTCTTTGCGCATCCACTTGTAAAAATCCTTAAATCCCCTTAGATTAGCTTTTTCGGTACTTTCAATACAACAAATGAAGTTAACATAATAAAAAAATCAATCAATTTGGACCAAATTTTGTGAAATATACAAGATTCACAAACCTTTCTCATTTTGTGGGATTTCCTCCACTCTTGGTCATTTGTTAGGCTCTGCAGCTTCCTTGGCCTTTTGAAACCACTTCTAGTCAATCAACACCAAATCCATCTTCTCATAGTATGTTTTATCAAAATATTTTGGTCCCTTCTACTCCCCCAAATGACCAACCCATCTACATTCTTCAAAATTAGTGTGATCAAATGGCCGAATGGGAGGCCTTTGATCAACTTCTTGAATGTAGCAATATGCAACATATGCTTAAAAATTGCCGCCCCAGGATTAATTCTCCCACCATCCATAATGTAATAAAATATATTAAGCATGGGATAGTTAGTCTCGGTTACATGTGAACCCGAGGGAATGAGAGTTCTAGCAATAATCTCATATGTGATACGATCATCAATTGGCAGGACATCTAGATCAAAAGTTTTTGGTCTACCTAAACCCCTACTATCACGTCCAAATATCTCACGCTACATTCCAAAAAGTCAACATATGAGGGCTCACTATTTAATGGCCACTTCTCCCTATGATAACAATAACCCAAAGACCCATCTTCATTTTCCAGATAAACTAGTTCGGGGTTAAGGTAGGGGAAATCCAACAACTTATTGATATCCCATTGACTCATTGGAATATCTATCCCACCAACCCTAGTTGCATAGTCCTTGTTACCAACTCCACATAAATTAGCATAAATTTGGCAAGTTAGGTCAAAATAAGCGACCTCTCGACATGTTGCTCGCTAAATTTGTTAAGGGAGTTGGTCAAATCAATATTAAACTAATGACTAACATCAATCAA
Organism: Rubia yunnanensis; assembly: GCA_037428765.1. NCBI lineage: Eukaryota > Viridiplantae > Streptophyta > Magnoliopsida > Gentianales > Rubiaceae > Rubia > Rubia yunnanensis. The sequence continues at coordinate 91,238,301 of CM075068.1, forward strand.
ATAGAAATATAATAGCCTCCCATGCTCATTTATTTTATCTCTTTTTTGCAAAAGTAGAAATGAACCTTGAATCCGATGTGTTGATGGTGGATCATGAACCTAGGGTTTCCACCTTTTGATGCTCCACTTCTTACCATTGCACCAAATTTGTGTGTTTCTTGATTGATTTAGGGTTGGGTAGAGTTTACAAGTTTGCAATCGCAGCCTAGGATTATGAAGTTTAGGGTGGAATGTGAAGAATGAATGAATCGGTCCATTTTTTTTATATATGCTAATAGTTTTCGAGTTTGGAAACTCTGAGGAATTTCTTTGGTATATGGATGAGAATAGTATATGAGTTTGGAAACAATTTTGTGCCCATTTTTGTGCTCGGCGTTCAATTCCAGTAGCGGTCTAGAAAGTGCACACGAGCTCGGAAACTTAGTTTCCAAAATTGGAAATTTTATCGTGCCTTATGGTCATCTAAGCCACTAACGTTTACGAGTTTGGAAATTGTTCTATCCTAATAAAGCCAGAGAAAGAGTTGTTTCCGAGCTCATAATTTGTTCCGGACTAATGGTCATCTTTTACACTGTCTGGATTTCATAACTAACCTTTTCATTCAATCAATTATGGATAATACTCGCTCTTTAAACTTTCAAGGAACATAAATGGACAATTCAAATATTAGTTAAATATAATAATTCACATCCAAATCCACCAACAATTTCTAAACCAAATTATATCCAAATCCACCAAATTTAGTTAAATTACCACATTTAGGCACCATCGTATTCAAATCCACCAACAAATTACACAAAGTAAATCAACATCCAATTCTAATCCAAAAAATTATCCAAACCTATCTTATTACTCTTTGTCGAACATTTCTTCAATTTCTGGGTCTGTCTCATCGCCTTGACCTCCTCCTCCGACCATGTCTTGACCTCATCCCCCAGTCGTGTCTTGTGGACGTTAACCTTTCTCCTCCGCACTAGACTTCGAGAAAGCAGGCTCAAAATTTGTGCCCTCTTCTTCTTCGCTCAGCTCAAGGTGAATTCCTTGGGATTCCATGAACTCCACATGCTCCGAGTGGGCCCGGTTCAGCATCTCTTGTGTCTCAGTCACTTCAGCTCGCAAAAAATCAAAATGCTTCTTGAGCCTCGCCTTCCAACCAGTATTTAAACCTTTCAATATGAATGTGTTATACAACAAGAATATATTTATAATGTCCAAAATTTCTTGTAAAGTTAAATTTTACAAGAATAACTTACTATAGCTCGATGCCTCGGCTCTAACAAGTTCCACCTCGCGAGCTATCTTCGAATTCTTTACCCATTGACTGGGAACTACCCTCAGCTCCCATTTACCACTGTAGACGTCAAAATGAAGGCTTTTGTGAAGGAACCAAATCCCGTCGTAGTAGTAAATGGTGGAGGGCCTACAATAGTTTAAACTCCTACCTTCTTCAACATCGCAGAGATTAATCCACCATAGGAAAGACCCTTCTTCGTGTCAGCCTCCTTAAGCATGAATGAAAAGATAGTGTATCCGGGGTTGAATTTGACCTCCTCCATCACATATTAAAACAACATCAAATTACCAATCGTAGGCTCGCAAGTGTGGCCACCCATTGGCAAGACATTTAGGCAAATCCACTCGTAGATTAGTCGTTGCTCGACGGTCAATGCGCTAGTGTAACAAGACTCAGCCTTCCCTGCATCTATAACCGACCTCTTAATATATTTATATGCCATGTCCACAGGATAGAGGGGGTTTCATCACTCACCCTCGGCCAACAATGAGTATGGTAGATCTCTAGGGTACCATTGGGGTCATCGGGTCTTAAGTTTTGGGGGGTTGTGTATGGCCATTCTAGGGCTTTGTTTATGGTATACCTAGACACGAGGACATCCTTCCTATTCACTCGAGTTAATTCATGATTGTTGTGACTTTGAACCGAATTTCCATAAAATTGGATAACCTCATCCATTTCAACGGGTTCACCAACGCAAAGCAACTTCTCTAATTGTTGAATTCTAAAATGGGCTAGCATGTAATCTACTCCTAAATTACCAATCTTAGATGAATCGAAAACCTTAGAATTTATAACCTTTCTCTTCAAAAAGAAACATACCCCGTCTCGACCTCCTCATTGAAGAATTTTGGTGTTTGACCAATCTCCCTCATCGGGCAATGACTCCTATCACTCGCCACACCCTTTCTAGCCTTGCTCTTCTTTGTCATTGTTGGAAATATGGAGGTTTGGTTCTTGGGTTAGGGAATCAAATTTGGGGATTTAGGGTTAGGGAATTGGGTGAGTTTGAATTGCAGATTTTGAGGGTTGTGGTTGAGCTGCCCATTTGTTTTTTATATTAAATCTATTTCTGAACTCAAAAATGGCTCTGTTGTTTAACAATGAAGGAAGAGTAGTTTTCGAGCTCAGAATTTGGTCTGACATGGTTTCTAAACATTTCCTACCATTTTCCCCATCCCAAATTCTCTCAAACCCCCACTCTCGATTCCACCTCATTATCACACCAAGAATTCATCTTCTTCAACTACAAGGTAGGGTTTCATTGTGTTTTTCATCTAGACCCTCTATTTTTCTATTATACCGACTCAATGTTGTAAAGTTGCTAGGGATTTTCAAAGATTGCTTGTAAATGAAGAAACAAGGGAGTCACCATTACAATCTTTGATTGAGGAGAAGGTTTGTTATTTTTTATTGTGAAAATCAAGGGTTCACATTTGAGAGACCCAAAACCCTAAGGTTTCCATGAAGTTTTTTTGGTTTGACTATAGTGGTTTAAGATACTTTAAGGTATTCTTTTTATTTTTTTAAGATAAGAATTTTAGTATTTGTTGTATGGCTTTTAAAGTATTTGTTTTGTGTTAAATAATCAAAACACAGGGGTTTTAATTGTGCAATGTATTATATTATTAGTGTGAATGTATTCAATAATTTATTTTAATTTAACTTTTGTTTATTCATGTTTTGGGACATTTAGCTTCTTCTTTAATGGCTAAGTAAATTTATGGAAAATTATCTAATGTAGCGTACGAAATGGCATCTGGCAAAAGGACTCGTGATCAAGTTTCACCATCATGAAATGAAAATCCACCAACAACGAACCATGGTATGAGTGAGGATGAGGATGACGGATCCAAGGATGTAGGAATACCCTGAATTCATTGTAGAACCTTAGAACGTAGAATGGCGAGGAAAGAGTTAACCTCATTGGTATTCAATAAGTCTAACATTTGTGTGTCGGCCCAACGCGCTAAATGGTCTAGTTGGATAGCAAAGGTGGGTAGAACAAAGGTGGACATCAAATATGATACTTGGCATGAAGTCCCCAAAGATTACAAGGCCACTTTACGGATGGAACGCAAGGTAGAAATTAGTGTATTGCTATTTCCTCCTAAGTTGTCCTTGATTGATAATGTATCTCTGTGATTAACACTATGGAGTTCAAAATCTACATAGAGGCCATTTGACATTGAATCACCGGACATGGAGGATTTGATGAGAAAGAAGGCTATGTTGATGATGTCCAAGAGTTGGCATCAACATAAGTACGCCTAGTCTAGGGACTACATTTTTAGTGATAAGAAGGGAGATCGCCCATAGAAAACATATACTCACATTCAACCCGATAGTTGGAAGATCCACAAAAGGAGAGCATTGGAGAATAATCAAAATGTGAGTAAACCCCAAATTATCTAATACTATTAATTAATTTAGATTATGACTTTGTGTATAGTTGTACTTTAAGTCTAACATCCTATCTTAGGGCACGAGAGTAGAAAAACAAGAACAGTCGGGGAAGAATAAAATTCCTCACCAATTGAGCCGTGAGGGTTATGCCAAGGTGGCATTGGACCTTGTGAACTAACATTTTGAAGAAGATGTCAAAATTTAATTAAAGTGTGGGATGACGGAAGTAAAGGCTAGGGAAACTATGCAACCAATCAACATGAATGACATTGAGAGGCACGATCTATTCCAAAGGGGCTGGCAAAACAAAGATAGAGTGTATGTCAAACCTGAAGAACAATTGATTGTAGAGAAAATTGTAAGTACAAATTGCAGGAATATATTATTTGACACATGTTTTTCTTAAATATGGATTATTAATTACGTGCTTCCATTTTTAGGAAAAACTGAAGAATGATCACTTACAAGGGAACTTCATTCCCAGTGATAAGCACAACATCCTTTGCAAAGAAACCGAAAAATATGACCACCCGGCCGTGCTAGGGGAGTGGGATATATCATGAGCAAATGGGAGGCTTTTGGCATTGTAAGGTCCTACGATGGTGTTAAACCCTCAAGAGTCCACATCCTACAGAACAAAACCATTCTTCAGGATAAACAAATTGAGCAACAAGACATCCTTATTCATAGGTTGATCCAACATACCGACCTTGTTCTTCCGGAATAATTAGATGACCTTACACCTGATTGGACGCCACCTGTTAGGGGATCTCGTCACTTTCCCAGAGATATTAAGGTAAATCGAGAAGCCATTGTGAGAACTCCAAGAATCAAGCGACAATTTTTGAAACCGGAGAACGAGAACACTGCATTACAACCAATTGATACAAAGGTATACACTTAATGTATTCATTACATATTTTCTTAACAATTAGAGTAATTTGTAAATTAACATATAGTTTTGTGGAAATGTAGAAATCATGACCTTGTGAGCTGTATATAGACCAAGGCATAGATGGTAAACCACTCCACGTAGCGAATGGAATTATGCATGAATTAATTAAACACCATCCCTCTGTACCTGTTGGTGAGGGTAATTCTAGGGTTTCTTTGGAGAATCTGTTGGTGATGGGCGCCCCATTTCCATACCCCGATGGAGAATGCAAGAAGGTTGGTCATGCACGGGGAATGTTCCTAATATGGCCACGTTGACTTATTTATGCCGATCCTATAACAGATAGACATTTTAAGGAAACACGGGAACCAACACTGAAACTAGTGAAAACTACACCATGACCCATCAAACCACCACCTAAATTGGGCCAGATAACAACCATGAAGCTTAGAGCTCCAACTGAAAGAGAACAAGTCCTTCGACAATCACCACATTTCGTTAAGATGCTGTTCAGTTGGCTACAACCGCACGATAAAAACTCTACTTACTCATTCTTGGGGAATGAATGTGTATTTGGATGAAAATGGGATATAATTGCGTATTGGAGTGATTTTGAAGATCTTTGGATATGTGAGCAAGTCAATCAGACGATCATGTCCATCTATGCCTTGTGAGTTATTTCCATAAATTCTTGTTTATTTGCATATGCTTATTTCAAACTTTGTAGGTACTAAAGCAAAATGATATTTCATATGTACATGTTCATTACATATAATGAAATTAAGAAATGGATTGGATACATGTGCCCAGTGTCCATTCAAGAAATTGGTTGTACGAAACAAGAGAGCATCGACTACATCCGTAAGAGCCTAGGGAAAACAGATAAGAAGCTATTCAGAGCACCATAGAAAGGTTATATATATAAGAAGTTGTTTGTTTTACTGAATGGTTACACAAATCACTACCTCCATGCATAATTTAAATTTATGTATTTAGGGACCATTAGAGATAGTTTTTAATTATACCCGCCCAAAATCGGGTTTATTGCGTGGATCCCCTTCACTACTACCCTTCAGATATATTTGTTGAGATTTTGGAATTGGCAATGAAGGACGGTAGCAACCACGATAAAAATCATTTTGAGGTGGTCGAAGTCAAGGTGGGCTATAATCATTGTTTATTCAGTTTATAGTACTTAATTAAATATTATAAGAATGTAATTAAACAATTTGTTTTTATTTTAAGCAGTACAAAAATCAAGCACAGACTTGGGAGTGCGGCAATTACATCATGCTCCCTGTGGGTGAGTGCATTCAAGAGGTCAAAGAAGACTACTTCCAAATTGACAAGGTGCGCGTACAATTGTTTCTAGCAACCAATTAATATAACTACACTTTTTAGTATTCTCTAATTACTAGGTAATGACAGATTTTCATGAAGGAAATGAAGCCCTATATAAATGATGAAATCAACAGTGCGGGGAATAATTTGGCGTGGCATATAATACGACATCGGTGTTTAGGTCTCTTGGGAATCCGAATATTGAAAAAGCAACATAATTAGATAAATAGTGAAGCTTAGAGGTATTGGAATAGATTGCTACTGTTTTAAATTCCTATCTATAGATTTTTGCTAGGTTAGCGCTGTCTGTAGATTTTTGTTATCACACAAGATACTATCGTGTATTGCGTTATATTAGCTGCTGCAGATTAAGGCCTTTTTTAGAGCCAGAAACATTTGGTGTAAAATTTCATCCATATGAGCAGATCTGGTTTTCGAACTTGGAAACTTCTTTCACCAATTTTATAGTCACGATTACATATTACGAACTCAGAAATAATACCCACGAATGCTTTTTTGAACTCGTAAACAATATTTCATTAACACAAATTGTAGCAATCGTTGGATAGAATGGGGACGGAACGTACGCACAACTCGGAACGATAAAATTGATTCACAAAGAGTGGATTACATAATTCCAAGTTTGGAAAGTGTGCCTTTCCGAACTCGGAAATATGTGCAATGGTACGATGGACTCAAAAACTTTCCGATGATTTGAATGCATTTTTAAAGGCGGTTTTTTACCGCCTTGTTGGAAATTTTAAAAGCAGTTTTGGAACCACCTTCTAATGACGTGCGATGGAAGGCAGGGCCAGATAAAGCACAACGAAAGTGCATTTATTGGTCCAATAAAACCACCTTTGACACCCCCCCCACACTAGTGCTAGTTATTGGTAATTACTTTTTAACCAACGTGCATCCTCATGTAAATTAATTTAAATTTGTTGCATGATAAAATATTCATTTAGTTTTATTCCATTAATATTCTCAGTTTAATTTTAATTTGATCAATAACATCTACAAAGGAAGACGCCAAGCTGACATACCATGCATTGGACAATGGAGCATCTCTTTTCATCAAGAAACCAGTTGATGGGTTAAGCACGAAGTACTCGCACCAGTTTGTGGTAAAGAAAAGAATGCAAAGTATCAAAAAGAAGATGGATGAAGAAATGATAGACATGGAGAATTTCCTATCGAGTGAAATATTTTTAATGATAACATTAATGATGATGTCGTGGAGAAGAAACGAACATATAGGGGGAAGAATAGTACAAAACAGGGTCGTACTCAAGTTAGCCTATTGTGTGATCAGCAGAATTTGAATGTTGAACATTTTTCCATTGATAACTTCAACAAGAAAAAGATGTGAATCGAATGAACCAAGGAGTTGCACTAAAAATTCATCGATGATGTCACTCAACTTGGTGAAGGAAGTATGTCTCTAGGCATTTTTTCTTTTTCTTTCTAGACATTAAATTACTTACTAAATGTAGCATATACAAATGTGTGAGTATGTGTCTGGGTTATATTTATTATTATTTTTTTAAGTAAAAGGAACATAATAAGAATCCGAAGATAAGTAGCGTTATACAATGTTGAGCACTAAGGCTCTTGAAGCAACACTCGTTGCTTCCAAAAGAAAGATAAAAAACTATCGACAGTTAGTGAGAGGATTCCAAAAGCTCTTTGTCTAAATGGGAGAAAGTCAGAACTTATTAGTGAATCTAAAAGAAACACAAGGCAGTTCCAGCCCTCCCACCTAGATAGAATCGCTTCCTCAAGTAATAGTAAGAGAGGACACCAAAAATGTGGCTGTTGCAGTCCATCCTAAGTAGGATTATGTAGAGGCTGGAAATATGGTTGAGACCTAGTGTAAAGACCCTGATGCATAACCAAGCAGCCAGAGAGCAACCTGAAATCTTCTGTTGCACCCATTGCAAGCAAAGAAGCCTGAAAGGATCAACAAAGCTTGTGTGATCCAGCCTTTGAGTCTGCCTTTTTCCTTCTTGTACTCCTACGGTTGTACCATTTTGAATCCACGTCGCCATAACCTGAAGTCAAGAATGTAAAATGAGTAGCATCTGAACTAATTTTCAAACCGCAGAGAAGGAGTTCCCAGCTGATCAAGTCTAACTAAACCCTGTACAGTATTGGAAAGCTCAGAAATGTTAAGAAAGGATGAATCACATTGAAGTTGCAAACAATTTCTAGCTAGCGTATAAGCAACAAGGTTTGCCTGTCTATATACATGACCAAGTTTTATATCACTCAAAGATTGATGAATCTCATCAGCTAAGCAGAAATAGTTCCAATGAGAACGAGGGGGATCATTAGCAAAGAGGACTGCTGAAAGGCAGTCAGATTCTATGTACAGTGGTGAAGGCAAATCATATGTCATCTGTATAGCAAACTTAATAGCCTTCAGTTCAGCTTCTAAAGGGGAGGATGCTTTAGAAAATAGAGTGGAAGCTTCCCTGAAAGCGCCCCTACTGTCCCTAATAATCACTCCAATCCCACACATATTAGTATTTCTGGACCATGAAGCATCAACATTAAGCTTGAAACCCGATGTAGGCCTTTTCCAAGCAATCTTCCATATTTTAGGCTTTGGTGGACGTTTCAGGAGGGGTAGAAAGGAGTGATTCGAAATGCTAACATCCAGGGGAGATTCAATGTAAACCGGTTTTGCACTGAAGGAGGTAAAGATCTGGTCTCTAATCAATTGAAGCACTAGAGTAGAGGAAGGATTAATAGAATCAAATAAATATCTATTCCTCATCTTCCAAAGATTCCAGAAAGTAAATATGGCAGAGGATCGGATCATGATTGAATGTAAAACAGATAAAGTTGGCATAGTTAAGTAATATGAGATTCTCTCCCAAACTGAGGGGAAAGCCCTATCACTAATACCCATGAACTGGTGGATAGTTTTCCATACAGATATTGAGAAATCACATGAGTTAAAGAAATGCTCTAAGGAATCATCATGTTTGTTGCACATACAACATTTAGAGGCCAAACAAAACCTCAGTTTCCTGAGGATGTTATCAAAAGGCAACAGAGAATTTGTAACTTTTCACATAAACACAGATATCTTTTTTTCCATTCTGGAATTCCAAAGATGTTTGGAAGAGGATATGGTACCTGAATGGGTGCAGAGCAGATTATATGTATGTTTGAAAGAGAAGCTCCCAGAAATACCTGGTTTCCAGGTTAATCTGTCAGCTCTATGTGGAAATAATTTGGATTCCTGCAATAAAGTAAGAATATGAGTTGGCATGAATGGTTCTATTTTTGTGATGTAAAGATCTTTGTTAGCAATAAATTCAGAGACAGTACATTCTTTGTCTATGTCCACACTATTCTGATCACATACATCTGTAAGTAAGCCTACATCAAGCCAGTTTGAAGTCCAGAAATTACAATCACCCCTCCCTATAATTACTTTAGAATTATTCTCAGCCCAAAGATTTACTGAGCATATTCTCTTCCAGTTTGGAGAGGTTCTGTGAGATGGAGGTAAGGCTGCCAATAAGTGAGTCCAGAGGGCATCACCCATTTGGTATTTCCACCACAATTTAACCGAGCATGTTTTTATTATGGTATGTATAGATCTGAAACCTAATCCATTTTGATCAGTGGGGAGGCACAGATCAGACCACTTTTTCCATGATCTCTTAGGTTTTAAATCCTCTCCCCAGAAAAACCTACTAAATTTTTTTTCAATGGTAAGTATGATCAGTTTTTTTGGTTTGATCACCTGCCAAATGTGTTGAGGGATAGCATATATACAAGAATTAATCATAGTTATCTTACCCCCCATAGATATCCATCTATTTTTCCAGTTCCCAATCCTATTGTCAATTAGTTCAAAGAGTGGCTGGAAATGAATTTTTTTTGCAGCTCCAGTGAAGATTGGAACTCCTAAGTAGGAGAAAGGAAAGGAACCAAGTTTCATTCCTAAAATCATTTTAATATGATTCACTCTTTGTTCTGTTGCATGCTTACCTATGAAGATGTCACACTTGTTATAATTAATAGACTGGCCAGTGACTTCCTCAAAGATGGACAAAAAAGCCTTTAATCTAATTAAGGTTAGTTTTTTTGCTTTGAAAAAAATAACAGTATCATCCGCATAAGATAAATGAGAAATTCTTGGAGGATTACCTGGGAGATCAAAGTAGGATAACTTACCATTGTCGAAGATGAAAGTCAGACTTCTTGAAAAAGATTCAGAGAAAATATTGAACAAGAATGGAGATAAAGGGTCTCCCTGTTTAATACCCCTAGAGGATTGAAAAAATCCAACTGGCTTACCATTAATGAGAATAGAGAACTAAGCCTGGGACAAATTTTTCATAACAGTATAGATAAATTTTGCATGGAATACAAATTTTGCTAAGACTTTGTATAGAAAAGACCATCTAACCCTATCAAAAGCTTTTTTGAGATCTAGTTTAACTATGCAATTTGGATCTCTTCTCTTCCTGTTAAGAAATCTAAACATTTCCTGTAGGTAAATGACATTATCAGAGATATCTCTACCATGTAGGAATGCAGTCTGGTTAGGAGAGATAAGTTTTGACATAATAGACTTAAGTCTTTCCATTAGCACTTTAGAACAGATCTTGTTTATCACATTGGAGAGACTTATAGGTCTATAGTCATCAAAGGAGGCTGGGGTTTTCTTCTTTGGAATTATGGTGATCCATGTACTACTAATACCCCTAGGCAGATTAGCTGAAGATTGAAAATCATGAACAGCTAGAAGGAGATCATTTGCTATGATATCCCAGGATTTAATGTAAAATTTAGCAGTAAAACCATCTGGACCTGGAGTGCTTGATTTATTAAGACTGTAGACTATCAACTTAAGCTCATCTAGTGTGACTGGTTTCAAAAGATTATCATTATCTTCCTGAGTAACCAAATTTGGGATATGATTAAGAAAATGAGATTGAAATGGAGAGCTATCATTGGAAACATCCTCAGTTAGAAGATCCTGATAATATTGGATAGCTTCCATTTCCACCTCCTGAGTATTTTCCAACCACTGTCCATTCCTGCCCTTAATTTTTGTGATCCTCAATCTATTGTTCTTATCCTGAACAGATTTATGGAAGAAAGCAGTGTTGTTATCACCATCTTGGATCCATTTTATCTTAGCTTTGTGTTTCTAGAAATTTTTTTGTTCAGACATGGCTCTTACTAACCTAGCTCTAGCCTCCCTAAGATTAACCTGATTAGTAACAGAATTATTCTGATCCGATATGGCTTCCTGAGCCTGCAGGGCTAATTCAGCTTGTGTGACATTATCATGGATGTTTCCAAATTGTTCTTTGTTCCAGATTTTTAAAGCCTTCTTAAGTCTAACCAGTTTTAAGTAAAAAGCCAGCATTCCTGAGTTATGCATAGGGGTGTCCCAATCTTTCTTAATTACATCTTGAAAATCCTTTCTCTTGTACCATGTATTAAGGAATCTAAAAGGTCTAGGATTGGATGCTATTTCACTACCTACAGTCAACAGCAAGGGGTTGTGATCTGAACTTACTCTATTCAGAATCTGAATTGAGGAGGAAGGGAAGGAAAGAGACCATGATGCAGTACACAGTCCTCTATCAAGTCTCTTAACTGTAGGAGATCTTAACCGATTATTAGTCCAAGTAAACAGGTTCCCAACAGTGTTAATTTCTTCCAGAGCCATTCCATTAATGAAGTCATTAAAATCTCTCATACTTCCTAAATTTGGAGTGGATGGTCCTCTATATTCAGTTATTGATGTAATGCAATTAAAATCTCCAATAAACAAAGAATCTGAATGGCTGAAAGACCTGAGATCAGACCAGAGATCATTTCTCTCTAATCTGGTCCTTAGACCATAAATAAAAAAGGCATCCATAGGCTTGATTAAGATTGAGCTAATCAGGTTAACTCCAAGAAACTGAAGATTGTCACTTTTAACTGTCAGAGTAATATGTGAAGACCAAAAAATCCAAATCTGACCATTAGTTGCAGAGAAACAATTATCAAACTTCAGCTTTTGTCTATATAAATCACATTGTGAATTGTCATGTTTAGGCTCAATTAAACAAATGAGTTCAAATCTATGCCTGTTGATGAGATTAGATAGTCTTAACAAAGATGTATCCATCCCTCTGATGTTCCAAACCAGCATTTTAATATTAACAGATGTATTATTCATAGTGAAACATTAGAGGAGCTTTTTGATCTAGTCATTATGGTGTTTTTCTGTGAGAAGAAAGTATCATTAGGTGATTTGCTATTTTTAACAACAGACTTACCTTTCTTCAACTTACTAGGATCAGAAGATGAGATACTGTCTACCTGCACTTGATCATCACTATCTTCAGGGAGGATGACACCTACTTCAGTAGCAGGATCTTCAATTTAAGTGACCTCATCACCAGATGTTTCTTCACCAGCAAGGGGTAAAAATCTATTTGACCTATTTTTCTGCTGAGAAAAAATGAAATTCTTTGCAGCAATAATAGAGCTTAAAGGAGAAAAAGACTTCCCTCGTTTACTGGGGAGGTCGTCTTTAGCCAATATTGTCCTAAGGATAGGAGGGGCAGATTGAAATTGCCTATCCTGATTTCCAGATGACCTAGGTGCTGGGGAAAACACTCGAGGGGAGGGAGTAAGATTTAGGCTTTCAGGTTCAGGTGACAGAGATATAAATTCCTTTTCAACATCACCTTTACTCCTGACCTCAGTACTACAATGCTAGGAGGAATTTGTTGTAACTCCTCAGGGCTAGGATCAGCTACCAAGGGGACATTTTCAGTTAAGGTGGACTTAGTAGGTTCCTGTGCTTGATCTTGTATCAGCTGTTTCTTAGGAACGTAAATAAATTTCTGAGCCTGATAAGTTTTTTGTTTATCTATAATTGATACCCAGAGCTCTCAGCAACTAAGTTCCCATTCTTGTTTATGTTTGATTTGCCATTTACCTGTCCTAAAGAGTTTTCCAATTGTGAGTCAGTTTCAGTTTTCTTAGGCCAGGTTCTTTTAAGCTCTGGATGCAGGTAAATGCAGTAACTATCCTCATGCCCTATACATTTGCAATGGAAACAGTATGGAGGAATGTCCTCAAATTCTAAGGGGAGTTTGACAACATTGAATTCATTTCCATCCTCTTCGATTCCAACTCTAATGTAGGATGGTAGTTTCTTTTTTAAGTCGATTTCAACACACAATTTCACACAAGAAGGCCTAGACAGGGCCTCAGTGGCAGCATCAACTTTAATAAAGTTTCCAATTTGATTTCCCATAATTTCTAGCATTGCAGAGTTATAGAAATAGACTGGGACATGAGGAATTGATACCCATACCGGAACTATGGACGATTCTGCGTCTGGAGAAAAATCGGAAGTCCATTTCAGCACCTTCATTTGGGCGTTATTGAAACTCCAAGAACTTTTGAGCCAGAACCTCTGGTAGTCTTCCTTCTCTTGGAACCGTATGAGGATATGCCGGTAGTCTATCGATCCGATTTGAAATTTTCCCTTGAAGCCTACAGAATTAAAAGAATCATTCAGTTGAGCCATAGATGGTTTTCCTCTTGCAAACTTACCAATCAGGGCATTCCGATAATGGGAGGATAGGGTTTCGGCATCTTTGCGACTGACAAGGCAGGCAATTTCCCCTTTGTACTGAGTTTTGGGGATGATCTCCGGGTTCGACGGAAGGGAATCTTGGAGAGGCAGATGACGGTTTGCGAGAGCTTGGAGGAAGGATTTGGATCCCCCTTGGCTTCTGTTGGCCGGCGGGAGAGCCGCCATGGCGGCGGTGGGAAGGTGCAACGGTAAAATGGAAGACCGTTATCAGATAGAAGCTGAAGGAGGAAGAGGAGAAGGATAAAAACGACACTGAAACTTCTCGTTTTGGTGAAATCGCACCAAAATCCCACGTAGCAACAGTAATTGAGAGCGAGAGGATGACTAAAATGAAGCGAACTAGATTTGGTTATATTTATTAGCTTACATAGATATAATAGTTGTGCAAATCAATATTAATAAATTGTCTCTCTTTTTAGTTGTGTTGTGCAAACATAATTATTTGTGGGCTGATTGTTTTGTAAATATATTTCAAAATGTTATCCGAAAGAGATTTTGGAATTGATGAACGTTCCTGGTCTTACATGTATACAAGTTGCCAACCATCTTTAGGTTAGTGTTATTATTACACTTAACTCTAGAAAATTCATTTAGGATTATGGACAAAACAAATTGATGACATAATTTATTTATATTTTACTTGATGTATTTTCAAATGCTAAAAAGATGTTTAAACTTTTTTAAAAAAAGAAATATATTCATGAAGCTTGGAAATAATTCAGTGAACTAAGACTTGTAAGCAAGGAATAAGATATTTCTATTATCGAATCTCTATTTTTGGGAAAAAAATCGTAGTGTTTGACATTTATGGTTTCCTTTCCATTGCCTAGAAATGCTTCCATAATAACTGGAGACCCCCTTCAGAGTGCAAGAACCAATGTCAAAAGCGCAAATATTCTAAATCTGCTAATAGTGATGAAAAAGATAATGACAAGATTAAGGTTTGGGAGTATGCCCCGTTTTGATCATGAGTCTCAAGAAACGGTGCAGAAGAACCACCATCTTGTTTCAATGTCTTCTTTTGGTGATAAGCCCACGGAAAAATTACACACACCGGGCTCTATAAATGGCACTCTTACCAACTTCAACACTCTTGGAGCTTATTTTTCTAAAGAGGAAAATAGCTAAGAGACATGGATGGAACATGTAGATCATATTGAGGAAGAATCTCCATTGTGGACAGCTCAAGGAATTCAACTTCTTAAACCAACAAGTCATCCTTAGAGATTTTTTTTTAATCTCATACACTTATTCACTTTATCAATGATCACATATTACAATTCTCTTACTTTTAAAATGATGACAGATTCAAAATAGGGTGGATGTGGCCTATTGAACTGCTCGTGAATGCAACACTGAAACCTATGGCTGCATCAGAAGGCATGAAGAATCTTTGAAGATGCAAATGATAAGAAGATATTGTCGTCACTTTATATCTCAAATTAAATAATGTCCCATTAATATATGTGTTCTTAAAAAATTTCTCAGATTATGTTGTATGTTATAATGATGTTTTATACTATTATTATTTCTTTAAACATAAAATAATGTTTACAAAATCAATGTATTCTAACAAACAACCATAGAACCGGTGTCCCCACCCCTCTACTAAGGGAATGATCACAATAAAATAACATTTACGAAATTATTGTATTCTTAAAATTATAGGACTAGTGTCCACACCCCTACACTAAGGACTAATTATTTTACTGGTGTTTTTGTTTAATAAATATTAGATTTAAGGAAACTGATTTCAATAACTCTCATTTTCTTAAAAGATTTTATCACCATTACATAACCTTGGAAAAATATATATTTAAATATAATGAATCATTACTATTGAATTTTTAGAATTTTACGGAACAATTATAATGAGGAATTGTTTTATCCAACATATATAAAAGTCAAACTATGTGGGTCCTTGAACATTTACATATTTTAATCTATTGATCATGTGTTATTGGAGAATAATGTGTATGTGTTTATTCCTTCAACTCTTATGTTTTTAAAAGTTTGGATTTAATCGTCACGTAGAATTGTTTTGTAACCTATTTTAGTTTATAGGCATTAATCTTGGAAAAAAAGGCATGTTATTTTAACTATATAATCACTCTTGAAATAACTCAAAGTCAAATATTGACGTGTGATGAAAATTCTATCCCATTTCTTGATGTTTTCCTACGAGTCATTCAATTAAGAGATTATGGAAGTTTTTTTATCCATTACTAATTCATAGTACATGCCTGATGCAATAAAAATCAAGAAATCGATGAAAATTTGTTGAATAGGTTGAATGAATTAAATAAAAAATTCATAGCTTAAAGTTATACTATGGACTATTTGGGGTGATTTGAAATGGAATGCATATAAGTGGGAAAATGAGGGAATGGTAAATTGATCTCCTCATAAAAAAAATCCAAGGATAGAGAACTAGATAACTCTGAGTACCCATACTAAGCTTGACAAGGAAGTATATTTTTATAATAGTCTTATAAACTATTTATGTTGTTTATATATGACACATAATTAGGCCCGCATATAACTTTTTTCATTCCTATATCATATATACCCTCTGATCTAGGTAGAAATTAAAATAAATAAATTTGTGATGATCATCTGATAAATCGATTGGGATATGTATCTACACTCATCAATCAAGTAATGAACATACAATAGTACTCAAAGTATTCTTAATGTTTATGCTCCACAAGAAAATTGGAAGATCCATCTCACCAATGGTACTAAATGCTTCTCATGTTGTGCATTTATTTTTGAAATTAGTGGATAGTGAAATCTCAATGAGCTTGCTAGTGTTTTTAATGCTCATTTGTACTAGTTCATTGTGGTTGATAGAATAATGTTTATTTTTTAAGGATAATAAATCATTTATTTTTTGGGTAACATTCAAAATGAACTTAAATCATTACGTAAAATAATTATGCATAGCTGGTCTAGATATTTAGGAGGGAATTTGTTTTATCAGAATTAAACTATTACCTTTTATTCCTATTTTATATTCATCTAACAAGAAGCCCTGCATTATTATTTGGGGATATGAGTAAAGTTTAATCGTCTATAGCATAATATAATAGTGTAATAAGTATTAACAAAAGTTACTCTTACAATGCTAAACAAAAATTCTTATGGACCAATCAAGAGTAAGCATATATGCACCCAGAAAGATGACATTATCCAAGATAGCCTTTTTTTAATTTTAAACCATCCAAAGATGGGGGGAATATATTAGGCTCCCCAAGCCGAAAAAGAATAAGCCAAATAGGCGCTTCATGATTTAGATTATTACAAAAGATCCTCCAATTGATGATCCAAGAGCCAAAATAAACTCTTGAAGCATTAAATCCCTTGCTTCCAAAAGCGGTGTTTCCACCTATTCCAAACTATAAACTAAACAATCTTCGATACGGTAGCAAAAGGTCAATCCTAGTTTTCCATCTAACTGATATACCATGAACAGGTCGGCGAATCGAAAACTCGAAACCCCTATTTGTCAAAGGTATACAGCCAGATGGAAAGTAGGAGTAGAACCACTAAAACCAGTATTACACTAAAGCATCAGTTTGACGTTGGGAACCAGCATTCTGCAGCATATCAAATAACATCCAGTAGCATGATTTCCCAGCCAGCATCAGAGTGTGAAGTAGAGGTATTAGCAGCTGCCATCGGGCATCCTCAGACCTGCAATCATAGAAAAACTAGCAGCAGTTTGTGGTCTAATGTGGAGTGAAGTAATTCTATGATTGAGAAGTGTATCTCCCTTAACTGAATACAGGAGCAGCAAAAAATCATGCTCAGAATCACAAAAGAAATGAAACACGGAGCCTAATTCCTATTACTCTCCAATGGAGTTCCAATTCTAATCCCAGGATATCCTATGTTGTCAAGGAGTAAGAGTCCCCTAAGAAATAGAGGAGCTGTCTGAAACTGCAGTTCACCCTGTATATTATGTTCCATGGAAAATTTTTCCAAATAATCAGCCGCAGAATTTGCTTCCCTAGGGATGTGTTGAATTGAGTGGTCTAGGTGTTTTAAATTAAGACTACTGCAAATAGAGAAAACCCTCCACGGACAAGTCATTGGTTTTTGAATACCATTAACCACCACTAGACAATCCGATTCAAGCACACAACAGTTAAGATCCAGTTCTGAGCATAAATCATAGCCACTTTGAATAGCACATAGTTCAGCATGCAAAGGAGAAGGGGATTGAAAAATATTAACTCTCATTGTAATCACAGCCCCATTCCATTTCCTAACTATAACTGCAGCTGAAGAAAGACCACCAGGTTTCCATGTAGCATCCGTATTTATTTTGTATCCCTGTACTGGTTTATTCCAAACAACCGCAGTAGAAGATTTTTTATTTTTTGGAATGATATTAGGAATGATCTTAGCTTGGATCCAATGCTTATGCTTATCAATATTACCTTTCAATTGATGGGCTGAGAAAATTAGGTAAATCATATCTTTAATATCCTTAAAACATGCATCTTGTGAGAAGGGTTTATTTTCGAAGATGATTTTATTCCTGCTGATCCAAAGAAACCATGTTGTGACTAAAAGAGCAGTAGTAATCAGGTATGAGTGTATCTTAGAGTCTGCCCTATAAGAAAGATAAAATTCTACCCTACTCTTGAGATTAGCACACACTAATTGTTGGAGCTGTAAGAGGCTATTAACTCTTTGCCATATAGCATTAGAAAAGGGGCAAGAGTTGAAGAAGTGATCTAAAGAGTCAGAATGGTTCATGCATAGAAGACATTTAGAAGCTAGGGAAAAACCAGACCTACAAAGAACATTATCAAATGGCAGAATACCATTTAGTGCTCTCCACATAACAACTGACATCTTTTTAGGTATGAAGGGGTACCAAACCTTGTGAAAATGTCTGATGGTTGATCTTTTTTGTCTAAATATTCTGTAGGCAGAGCTAATTGAGAAGTTCCCATATGTGGTTGGAGTCCAGACAAGCTTATCTTCATGAGAGTTAACCAATTCGACTTCCTGCAAAAAATGAATAGTATTGGTAGCCAAGTGTGGCTCCAGATTTTGAAGGATAGAAGCTTTGTTGATTATGAATGACCTTAGGGAAATATACAAAAAAGGGATATCCATCTCTTGAGGCCATTCATAACACAAAGCTCCACTACCTATCCAATTAGCATTCCAGAATGAACACTCTCTAGAGAAGCTATTGGCCTTTTCAGTGATTTTGCAAATTCTGTTCCATATGTGTGATTTTTTGTAAGAAGCAGGGAGTGACCATAGATGAGAAGACCATTGAGTACTGTTTTTTTGCAATTTCCACCATAGTTTACAAGAAAAAACATCAACTATAGCATGTAGATCTCTAAATCCTACTCCATTTTCCTCAAAAGGGAAGCTCATTTTTTTCCAAGATCTCCATTTTTTCCTTTCTGTATTGTCACCATTCCCCCAAAAAAAACCAGATGCCATTTTTTCCATTTTTTTAAAACTGTTTTTGGAGGGCTTAAAACTGCAAACATGTGTGTGGAAATTGAAACGAAACAATGGTTAATCAGTATAATCTTACCTGCAGTGCTTAACCATCGATTCTTCCAGTTATTAATAGCTTTCTCCAATCTTTCCAAGATAGGATGATAATAAACCTGTAAATTACGTCCAGGAAAGATAGGGACTCCTAGATACTTAAAAGGAAAAGAGCCTTTCACCATACCTAGAATCCTACTCACAGATTGAACTACTGATGCAGAGGTGTTGGATGCAACAAAAAATTCCAATTTTGCAAAATTAACCTTTTGACCTGAAGTTTGCTCATATGCTTGCAGGAATTTTTAAACCTTTTCAAATTATTGAGTTTAGTATTCAAAAAAACAGCTGTATCATCAGCATACATCAGGTGAAAAATGGGGGAGCATGATCTTGGCAGACTGAAATATTGTAAATATCCTATGCTAAATAGTTTTTTTAATCCTCTGGAGAAAGCTTCAGGCAGTATGTTGTACAGAAAAGGAGAGAGTGGGTCTCCTTGTTTAATACCCCTAGAAGATGCAAAGAAACCTGAAGTTACTCCATTAATTAAAACTGAGAAGTGAGCTGTAGCAATGTTATGCATGATGTTTTTCACAAATTTTCCATGAAAACCAAATTTGAGGAGGATTGAGTTCAGGAATGACCATGAGACCCTATCAAAAGCCTTTTGCATGTCTAATTAAACTATCAAATTTGAAGCCTTAGATTTCCTAGACAGAATTCTGGTCATCTCTTGCATTTGGATAACATTATCTGATATATCCCTCCCTTTTATAAAAGCACTCTGCTCAGGGGATATCAGTAATGGCATAAGGGGTTTAATCATTTCCATTATCATTTGAGAGAAAACTTTATTCACAAAATTAGATAAGCTGATGGGTCTAAAATCAGAGAAGGTGATAGGAATTGATTTTTTAGGGATTAAAGTAAGCCAGGTACTAGAGATGGCCTTAGGGATATTTCCATTAGTTAGGAAGTCATTAGCAGCATCTAAGAGATCCTCCTCAATGATGTCCCAGAATGAAGTGTAAAAAGCTCCAGAAAACCCATCAGAACCTGGAGCACTGGAT
Organism: Rubia yunnanensis; assembly: GCA_037428765.1. Classification (NCBI taxonomy): domain Eukaryota; kingdom Viridiplantae; phylum Streptophyta; class Magnoliopsida; order Gentianales; family Rubiaceae; genus Rubia; species Rubia yunnanensis. The sequence continues at coordinate 91,258,478 of CM075068.1, forward strand.
TTATTTAGATCAAAAACCGCAAATTTAAGTTCCTGGATATTAAAGGGTTGGAGGAGAAGGAGGTTTTGCTGATCAGTGATCACTGTAGGGATTTCTTTTAGGAAGTGATGAATGTAAGTTCCCATTATTTGAGGGGCATCCTCATTTAGTAATTCCTTAAAAAATCTCACTCCTTCTTCTTTAATCAATTGTGGTTCTGTTATCCACTTCCCACTACCATCCTTTATTTTGCTAATTCTAGATCTCGCTGTCCTTTCCCTAATGGAGTGGTGAAAGTAGCTAGTGTTTGCATCCCCATATTTAATCCAGTTTAACCTAGCCTTTTGCTTCAAGAAAATATTTTTTTCCTTCTGAGCTCTCATTAGCAAGTCCTTTGATTTAATAAGTTCAGCTAAGACCGATTCTTCTTGTGTTTGCTGGAAAGTAATTTCCAGGTCATTAACTAGGGACTCAGACTGAATCAGATTTTGATTGACATTACCAAAGTGTGATTTGTTCCATTCTTTTATTTCAATCTTGAGCCTCTTCAGTTTAAAAACTAATCTATGCATCCCACAGAAAGAGGAACCTAAATTCCAGTTGGAGGCTACTAAAGTTAGAAAATCTTGTCTATTAGACCACATCTCTTGTTATCTAAAAGGCCTAGGTACTTGTTCTTCAGCAGATTGAACAGATAGAAATAATGGAGAATGATCCGAAGTAATTCTGTTTAGCACATGTATGGAGCTATTAGGAAAAAGTTCTAACCAGTCTAAGTTAGCAATGCCCCTGTCTAGTCTTTGAAACATTAAATCCCTACATTTATCCCAAAATCTATTATTACTCCAAGTGAAAGAGTTTCCTACTGTGGGGATATCATGCAGGTCCATGTTATTTATAAAATCATTAAACTGTTTCATGCTTTTTTTTTGGAGTAGATTTCCTTCCTTTATATTCAGATACTGAAGCAACAGTATTAAAATCCCCAATATACATGGAAGGGTCAGTTGTTAGAGTTTGTAAATCATTCCATAATGCCTCCCTAGTTTGTCTACTTACACTAGCATATACGAAAAAATAGTTCCAGCTAAGAGAGGAAGCATTATCAACAATTTTGACCTGTAAAAATTGATCTGATTCCCATTAACATGATTATACTGAAAACATGGTTCCATAATATCCATATTTTGGCATTCTGAGCTGGGAGGGCAAATTTATATCCAAGTTCATGCTTCAAAATGTCTAGTTTCTGATTATCATGCCAAGGTTCTATTAAACATAAGAGGTCAATTTTATGTTTAAATTTTAGGGCTTTTAATCTGTCTAGTGATGTTCCAAATCCTCTAACATTCCAGACAAGTATGTTCCCTATTATGGTGTGTTTTATCATTTAAAAACAGTAGAGGTTGCTTTTTGTGAAGATCTTAGTTTTCTAAGTTTCGTGACCGGAGTCTTACTCTTGTTACCAACCTTGCCCTCACTTTTCTCCATGTTATCCAAGGTATCTTTCTGATCAGTATTACTAACCTTGACCTGTGGGATTTGTTCAGCATCTGGAATCAGTTCTGAAGATTTAAATTCCTTAACCTGTTGGCCACCAGTGGAAGCTTCGTGATTGTCTGGCGATTTGAATTCTGTGGTGGCAGTATGCTCAGTGGGGACTCCCTGCACATCTTCAGAGTTATACATCCTTGCTTCTGTTGTTATTGTCCTGTCACCAAAAGTAGAAAGCACCAAAGCTTCCTGTGATTCCAAAGATTTATCTAGAATCTCAACTACCTCACCTTCCTGTGATACCAGGGACTCATGTAGAATCTCAACTGCTTCACCTTCCTGATCATCATCCTGTAAATCATCTAAGGAATGGAAAGCATTTGATATTGATACAGTGTTATTTTTAGTTACATCTTCCCGGATAGGAGTAAGTTCAGGTAGTTGGTTCTTTTTTCTCCAGAAAAATGTGGTAATTGGTTTAGAGATGTCATCCAGAGAGTAAAAAGAATCATTCCTTTTCTTATGAATGACATTGAAGGAGTTGAGATTATTATCATGTTGGAAACCTCCTCTCAATCTTTGAGTTTGAAAATCTTTTTCTTTTTGTGAGATAGATAAAGAAGAGGATCCCTCAATATCTATTGTTTCTTTTGGTGGTGATACTAAAACTTTCTGAGTGTCAGCATGTACTTGGTGTTTTCTTTCCTTAAGCTCATTGACCTCAGATTTATTAGTGGACTTTTTTCTCAATTTAGGATGCAGAAAATTGCAATTTGCCTGACTGTGACCAATTATCTTACAGTGGGTGCAGTATGTAGGCAATTCCTCATATTCTATAGGATATTCTGCTACTTTGTTACCAATTCCTACCACAATAGAAGAAGGAAGTTGAGCCAGTAGGTCAACCTCAACACATACTTTAATGGCAGAGGGTCTAGCTAAAGCATTTGTGGCAGCATCCATTTTAAGGTATCTACCTATCTGGCTGCTAATACCAATAATTGCTAAAGTGTTATAAAAGTGAATAGGAAGTTTGTGTATTGTTACCCAGGCAGGCACAGTTGAGGATTCAGCTGCAGGAGAAAATTCAGGGGACCATTTCTGAACCTTCATAGACGAACCTTGAATCATCCATTGGCCCTTCATCCAGCATCGTTGGTAGTCCTCGCAGTCCTGAAAGCGGATTAAGACATGGCGGTAGTCAATAGAACCTAATTGAAATTTAGATTTAAATCTTATCGATTTGAAAGCTGATTGTAAAATTTCCATTGGGGGTTTCCCTCGGCTAAACTTTCCAACCAGGGCATTTTGATAATGCGAGGCTAAGATATCGCCTTCTTCCGGGAGAAGGATATAGGCAATCTTGCCCTTAAACTCAGTGATGGGGTGCAAATTAGGCGTATCGGGGAGAGATGAAAAAAGCGGGGAGGGTTTCGTATTGAGAGCTTGGAGGAAACTTTTGTTGGGGGAACTGGGAAGCACAGGCGGTGGATTTGGAGTAGGTGCCGCCATGATCGGCGGCCGGAATGGAGAAGATGACCGTTATCAGTTAAAGTATACTTAGTGTGTGTTTCGCACTATATTTCGCCCACATGTACGGTAGAAAGTAAATCTTGTAACATTATCCAAGATAGCTATGTTGAAGAAACTTCACCATCATGATGACAAGGAAACTGTGGGACCAGGAGCGCAATGTGGTTGCTAAATTTTTGCTCGTAGGTCAGAAGGACCGGCATAATGCAAGGGAACGGGCATAGAACAATTCAATAGAAAAATTATATTTCTAAATTCATGTGTTAGGTGTGTTGTTCCTAGGCCTATAATAGCATATAATGAGGTTGTATTTTTATATGGGAATATTGGTATCTTCCCATTGTCCGATCATGTTCCCTCCATGAAAAACAGCAAAAATATGCCCAATAGAACCACTGAATCTGAATTTCCGTTTCACCTAAATTCCAAAACTCTATACCAAGTTGTTTAACCGTTTGGTGTTGAAACACCAAGTTCAGTTTAATGTTTAAAACACAAAACGAAATAACGCAGTGCACACACAACTTGGTTACGCAGTTCGGTGCGAATACACCTACGTCTGCGGGGCCTTGCCCAGATCAGAAACCATTCACTAGAAAGCAGTCTTAAGTACAAGAAGCTTAACTTAAATACTAATCCATTGCTAACCTATAGAGTGAATGTTGTGAGATCCCCTCACTGCCGATCCTACGCCGTTGAACCCCCACGATCAACACGTCTCTCTGGATCTCCTCCTCCCGAGGAATTAAGGCTTCCTTGTTTCTGATCTTTACGAACTTGGTCGGTTGTTTTGACGAACCTCCAAAAACCACGACGAAGAGCTTCAATAACGTATCTCACGTAGAGATAAAAACTTGATTGCTTCGCTCAACTTTTTACGAACTTGGTCAGATTTAACAATCCTCCAAAACCTGAGACGAACTTCTCCACCAACGTATCTCACGTAGAGATAAAACTTGGTCGCTTCGTCTCCAGACACCACAGGCAGATCGCTCCAAACTTCTCACGTAGAGAATAATCCTTGGTCACTTAATTGATTGCGTTGCATCTTCTTGTATTTATATCCATTGCAATCCTGCCTTCAATCAAACTCTTTCCTTGTCTAACTCTACCATGAATAGACTTCTAAACTAAGGAAAGATCTAATCCTAATCTGGTTTGTAAATGGACAATCCTTTATTAATAGGACTTGTACCATAAATAAACTATTTAATCAATTCCTAACTATTACAGGAATATTCGTTTACCAGAATTAGATAGCCACGAAATCACATACTTATCTTCACAATATTCTGATCTGATCGCATAATTATCCTCCATAATTAGCTCCATAATTCGCGGCTAAAACCTGCTGTCCAGAAACCTGCTGTCGCAGTGGTGTTTAAACACCAGCTCTCCAGAAACCTGCTGTCGCAGTGGTGTTAAAACACCAGATCTCAGTATTCACAATATGCCATAAAGAAGTCCAACTCCCAAGGACTCTACAATCTCCCCCTTGGCATATTTGTGAATTCATCAACACTGGATTTTGACCTACCAACTCCCCCTGAATTCAACTCCACTAAAACAACCAAGAATTCAGCAATAACACAGGTCATGCAGGTTTACTAATAAAATTCAGCAAGTAAAAACAATAAAACGATCCAGTTTTCTCCCCCTGGATTCATGAATGTGCCACCGAAAATAAATGCTGTCTGCTCCTCAGTAGTTGCATCACCATCACCATTATGTGCATCATCGTTATTAGCATCATCATCACCATCATGTGCCTCTGAACCATCCTAAGTAGCTTCAGCCAACAAGACTCCATGCTCAGTATCCAAAGCAGTCAACTCCCCCTGAAGCTTTGCCAAAATAGCCTGATGTCATTCAATCAGTTCCTGGCATACTCCAACTCGAGCCTCAATAGCTTTCATCCTCGCCATACCAGCATCCGAGCAAATCTCTTCCGTTTTGCAGCACCGTGGTAATTACACACAAATGTAACAGAGCTTCCTTCCTGGTCTTGCGATCACAATCAATGATATCATTAAAAATCAATCTGCCCATGTTTACCTTTTAATGCGCTCCCAGACTGTATAGTAATGTAGCCATCTCTTTGGTGACACTCGTGTTGTTTACAGAGGGAATCCAATTATGCACGGCGACCACATACAAACAATAATACCTGGACGTGAGGTTAGATGCAATTATCTGTTGTCGACCAGTCACAAGCCATGTGCTATCCACTCCACCAGTCACAAGCCATGTGCTATCACAAGCCATGTGCAATTATCTGTTGTCGACCAGTTACCTGCCACTGCATCGAAACTCTCTGGCATTCTCAGACATCTGAGGTATAGATCTGTCTCCAGACTCAGGTGGTGTTTCAACACCAACCTCCTTCCTTTTCCTCTTGAATCCCTGGGCTGGACTTGTCTCCAGTGGTGTTTCAACACCAATACCCAGATCAGCTGGACTCTGCTCCTTCTCAGCATGGCTCTCATCTGGTGTTTGATCATCAGTATCAACCAAACCAGCACCAACAGCACCATCATCATCAACATGCTCATCAACCTCCTTCTCAGAGCCTGACCTCAGAAACTCTGCCAAAACCTCACTCAGCTCAGAACCACCTTCTGGTTCGTTCATCACTGTTTCATCTATATTAGCTTCTCCTGCACAATCTGCTTCTTCCTCACCATCACTCATCTCTGAGTTTTGGGCGGCGACGGTTTTTGCCATCCCACTGAACTATCGTCCATTCTCGGCCTTCTCCAGAATCTGCCACTTCTGTATCGGGGTCGAGTTCTTCGACTCGAGGATTCTCCGGCACCCGAACCTTGACGGTACTGCAATCCACCTCATCATAATCTTCTGGCATCTGGTGTTGGAACACCGGTTTGTCATCCCTTGACGAGCTATGCTTCAGACACTTGTTCAACACCTTTGGCGAAAACTCAACAATCTCTCCACGCACATAAACCTTATGAAACCAGGGTGATTCTACATCTTCACATTCAGCTTTCAGATTCGAATAGAACTCCAGCACAAGTTGCTTGTTATCGTCACAAAAACAGGTAGCCGCCTTAAACACCTCGAGATGGTGCAAATAACCCGTGAATCCACATTCCTTATATTTTACAGCATCAGCTGGCCTTTCCGCCAATATCTTCCTGTCACAGACAAACTTCCACTTTTCTTGACTTGCATCATCAAAGAATTAAGGGCTAATGGCTTCACTCGCTTCAGGTACAGGTTGTGCACTATACTTAATTGTCTCAGCTTGTCTTTGCTGTCTGGCAGCACGGAGCCTCTTCATCTTCTTCCCAATCGGTTCATCGCTGTGCTCACCTGCTTTCATATTCTTATCCCTGCATCGCTTCGAGTTTTGCACACCCTTGAAAGACGAGGCCACACTGTCCCTGGCCTTCTTTGAACTTTGAGTAACAGGAGTTCCCACAGACTCTGGTGGTGTTTCAACACCCACCTTCCTGCACTTTCTCTTTGATCCACGTGTCTTTCTGGTCTTCAGTGGTATTTCAGCACCAACACCAGTACCCTCTAAGTTTCCTTCACCACTGGCTATCTTAGTCAACTCTGCCAAGTTTTCAAGGTCATACCCCTCAGAATTTGATTCCCTATCAGCAAAATCCACATCCTGTGCTTAATTCACAGGTACCTGGTCATCAACATTTGATATCACATCTGGTGTTTGAATACCAGAAACAATCACACCATCACACTCTGGATTTTCCACTTTCATCAACATTGGAGATCACATCTGGTGTTTGAATACCAGAAAGCTCTATCCTCATCTTCTCCATTTTCAGAGGCTGGTTCCATCAATACTGACACGGTCTCACCCATAACAGTTCCTGGTGTAGCAATACCAGTATTATCCACTTCATAGTTCTCATTGTCAGCACCTGCTTGCTGATCCATAACATCATCCTTGATTTCTCCTGTCTCAGACACATTCTCGACTATCACAGATGCACTCTCAGATTCCTTCAACATAGACACTGTTTCAATTTCAACAGCTCCCCCTGCATACACTGTCTCCTCATCACTGTCACTGATTTCCACGACCGGAAAGGGCAATTGTCTGAGATATTCTTGAAGCACAAACACTGATTTTACATGCAAGCTCTTAAACTTCCTGAGATCAACATAATCTTGGTTCTGGACCTGGTCTTCGGTCGGCAACGATTGACTCCGTCCCACTTTGCCAACCTCTGCTCATGACCTCCACAGCACTCATTCAAGTCCACATCCGAATCAATTTCTTCAAATCACGAATTTTCTGGAACTCGCTCACTCGAGAAACCTCCAAACCGTTTCTTGAAGGTAAAGTTCACCATTGTCAATGGGTTTTGGTGTGGGCAATGCAAATTTGTGGGATTATGAAGATTTCAGGTCACCGGAGACACTGTTGTACGAGCTCTGTTCTTTTTCTTACTGAGCTCTATCCAATTTCGTGAACAACCAAGCCCATCATCACAGATTTCTTACATTCGACACACACCCAAGTGCTGTCTGAGACCTTCAAAAGTCACATCATTGAATCCATAGTCTCTCATCATCTGCTTCATCCATAATAGCTGCGCACAACAACTCCCTGCAGCTAGATATTCTGCCTCAGCCATAGACAAAGATATAGAATTCTGCTTTTTACTGTACCAGCCCACCAGATTTGATCCAGCAAAGAAACATCCACCAGTGGTATTCTTACAATCATCAGCATTCCCGGCCCAGTCAGAGTCACTGAGACCTACCATACTCATTAAGTCAACAAACTCATTCACCAATGCTGAAGAGGTGGATCCAAAGATAATATCATCAACGTAAATCTGTGCGATTAAAAGATGTGTCCCCTTATGCAGCACACACAGTGTACAATTCACTCCCCCTCGACGATATCCCTTCTGACTCAGAAAGGGTGTCAGTCGCTCATACCATGCATGTGATGCCTGCTTGAGTCCATAAAATGCTTTATTCAACTGATAGATATGATCAGGAAAATGTGAGTCTTCAACCCCCTTAGGCTGCTCCATGTAAACTTCCTCCTTTACTAGACCATTCAGAAATGCACTCTTGACATCCATCTGATGAAGAGTAAAGTCCAGAATGCATGATACTTCCAACATTAGCCTCATCGACTCCAACCTGGCCACGATTTCTCCTTTATCCCTTAACTGCATGTATTTGGTTAGACTTTGTTCAGATTCATATGCTACTGTTTCCGGAGTTTCAACACCGGTTGACTGTGCTGGTGTTTCAACACCAGTAGGATTCACTGTGTCGAGGATATCACTTTCACCCATAGTATATACCTCTGAATCATCAACAATCACATTAATAGACTCCATGACTTCTTTTTTCGAGCTAAAGCAGGTGACATCTTGATCGAGCAAATAACAATTATCCATTGATCTAGATCCAGTGAATACTCCAGTTCCATGGTTTACTACGCATTTCTCCTTGTCGAAAAACACTGTCATTTCATTGTCACATATATGGCTAATGCTCAACAAGTTTGCTTTCAGACCTTCCACCAACAAGACATCTTGGAACACCGGAAGCCCTTTGATGGATAACTCACCTTTGCCGATTATTCTACTGCGTTTCCTATCACCAAATCTAACATATCCGCCAAATCCAGGTTTGAATTTTCGTAGAAATTCAGGGACTCCAGTCATATGCCTTGAACAGGCACTATCGAAATACCAGGAATTTCCTGTATTTGCCCCAAAACATACGAAACTTGAAAAACAAACATCTTGAGATTTTCGAACCCATACCTGGCTTACTGATCGATGGATGTGATTAGGATTTTGATTGATACGTGTGTTCAGAAATCCGGTTCTGTATCCTCCAGTATTAAACCGATGCCTTGACTTATATCCTGGCATGGTGTTGAAACACCGATCTGCTGTGTTGACAGACAGTGTCCTAAGCAGCTTAAAACACCTGTTCCTGACATGCCCTTGAGCTCCACAGTATCCGCATCGTCGAATCCTTTTGGTGGGGTAATTTCTCTTGATTATTTCTGGAGCTGGTGCACCTTGATCTACCTTGTTGCTCCATGAATTCACCGGTGAAGATTCTTCATAGCCAATTCCGTGTTTGGTCATCTGTCCCATTCGTAGACAATCTTCGAGCTTAGCTTTCCCTGTATTGAGACGTCTAATGGCTTGTTCTGCTGTCTCTGCTCTTTGCACCGCTTCATTGAATCCCTTCTTAATCTTTTCAAGTTCTCCAATTGCCTCTTCCTTTTCAAGTTCATTCACTTTAACCTTCTCACATAGTCTCTTATTCTCAAGCTTGAGCTCTTTGTTTTCATCTGCCACTTTTAACCACATCTTGTACATTTCCATGCTCTCCTTGCGAATGTCATCATCACAAATGCTGCTACTCTCTTCATCTGAGCTACCACTCTCACTTTCATTCAGCACACTGACTCCTTCCTCGAAAGATTCTTCTAGCTCCACCACTGACACACCGAAAGCAACATGATTGGTATACTCCTCTCCATCCTTACCATCATCTCCTCCATCATCATCACTCCAGGTTGCGGCATACGGTTTTCCTTGCCTTTTAAGTGTATTGGCACACTCAGCTTGTATGTGCCCGAAACCTTCACATTCTCTACATTGGATTTTCCTGTTCAGGTTTGGATTCGTTGATTTGAACTTTGGTGTTTCAACACCAATTTCTTGGCCAAATTTTGGAGTGAAGTTTGCGTTTGTATTTTTGCTTCCACTTGGCTTCTCTTGTGGCTTCCTGCTCACCTTCTTCATAAATCTGGAGAAGTTCCTGGTTATGTTTGCAATTTCAACAGACTCTTCATTATCTGAATGATCTTCCAACTTTTCAGAAGTTCTGCTCGAGAAAGCCAAATCTTTCTTTCCTGCTTTTGTTTGCAGCATCTCCATCTCATAAGATTCCAGTGATCCCATCAGTTCGTCAAGTGTCATTGTTCCTATCCTTCCATTTTCATTAATCGCTGTGACCTTCATGTTGAAACGTGGTGGCAGTGCTCTCAAAACCTTTCTTACAAGCTTGTGATCTTTGTACTTTTTGCCAAACTGAAAAGCTTTGTTTGCAATATCTCGAACTCGTCCATTGAACTCAGAAATAGTCTCATCTTCGCGCATCTTTAGTTCTTCAAATTTTGACGTGTAATACTGCAACTTTGATTCTCTGACGGAGCTTGTCCCCTCATGATAAGTTTGTAACACATCCCACGCCTCTTTAGCAGTCTCACAATTTGAAATCATCTTAAACTGATCTTCATCCACTGCCGTAAAGATGGCATTTAACGCCTTTGAGTTGGACACGTATGCTTTGTGCTCCTCGGTAGAATATTCAGAGAAGGGTTTAGCCGTCAATGAGCTTGATCCCGCGGATTCGGCTACTGTAGGTGGAGTGTACTGATTTATGACATTGTTCCAAGCTTGATCATCTAATGCTCCAATGAACACCTTCATGCGTGCCTTCCAATAGGCATAATTTCCTTGTTCCAGCAACGGTGGTCGCGTGACTGATGCCCCCTCCTTTGGTGCCATGGTGAAACCTGATCTCACTCTCCCCGTATAGGGGTCAGCAAGTGCCTTGCTCTGATACCAATTGAATTTCCGTTTCACCTAAATTCCAAAACTCTATACCAAGTTGTTTAACCGTTTGGTGTTGAAACACCAAGTTCAGTTTAATGTTTAAAACACAAAACGAAATAACGCAGTGCACACACAACTTGGTTACGCAGTTCGGTGCGAATACACCTACGTCTGCGGGGCCTTGCCCAGATCAGAAACCATTCACTAGAAAGCAGTCTTTAGTACAAGAAGCTTAACTTAAATACTAATCCATTGCTAACCTATAGAGTGAATGTTGTGAGATCCCCTCACTGCCGATCCTACGCCGTTGAACCCCCACGATCAACACGTCTCTCTGGATCTCCTCCTCCCGAGGAATTAAGGCTTCCTTGTTTCTGATCTTTACGAACTTGGTCGGTTGTTTTGACGAACCTCCAAAAACCACGACGAAGAGCTTCAATAACGTATCTCACGTAGAGATAAAAACTTGATTGCTTCGCTCAACTTTTTACGAACTTGGTCAGATTTAACAATCCTCCAAAACCTGAGACGAACTTCTCCACCAACGTATCTCACGTAGAGATAAAACTTGGTCGCTTCGTCTCCAGACACCACAGGCAGATCGCTCCAAACTTCTCACGTAGAGAATAATCCTTGGTCACTTAATTGATTGCGTTGCATCTTCTTGTATTTATATCCATTGCAATCCTGCCTTCAATCAAACTCTTTCCTTGTCTAACTCTACCATGAATAGACTTCTAAACTAAGGAAAGATCTAATCCTAATCTGGTTTGTAAATGGACAATCCTTTATTAATAGGACTTGTACCATAAATAAACTATTTAATCAATTCCTAACTATTACAGGAATATTCGTTTACCAGAATTAGATAGCCACGAAATCACATACTTATCTTCACAATATTCTGATCTGATCGCATAATTATCCTCCATAATTAGCTCCATAATTCGCGGCTAAAACCTGCTGTCCAGAAACCTGCTGTCGCAGTGGTGTTTAAACACCAGCTCTCCAGAAACCTGCTGTCGCAGTGGTGTTAAAACACCAGATCTCAGTATTCACAATATGCCATAAAGAAGTCCAACTCCCAAGGACTCTACAGAATCCATAGAAAGAAAAAAATTGAAAAATGAAGGAATCCCTAGTTGAGGGTGGAGTGATTAAAGACGATTTTTTGGACCAGTGGTGACTTCTCTAGCCCTGACTTTGATCGTCCATAATCAAAAACGCATCTTAGAACCGCCTTTAAAATGGTTAATGGAAGGTGGTTATTTTGTGTCTTTGTCGAGCTGAAGGAACAACCTTTCAATACGTTATGAGCTCGGAACAGATTCTAAATTTGGAACCCATTCCCGAGGTCCCAAAAAAAAAGACTGCCGAAAGCTCGCAAATGAAATAGATTGAAAGTTTTACAATTCCTAACAATACACGTTCCAGAACCAAAAAATACACATTCTTACATATCTAAACATTAACTGGAAAATTGTTATAGAACTAAAACATACAGTTTACAGATCTAAAAAATTAAGAACCAAAATACACTTTCTACAAATCTAAAAAATGAAGAACAAAAACATAGTTTTTACAGATTAAAAAATGTAGACCTACGAGCGGCGGAACTGAAGCGCAACTCTAGTGGAGGAACACGATGCCGGTGGAGGAGCACAATGAGGAGAAGATCGACACCGGGCAGAGGAGATCGACAACTCTCTCTGGCCAAGTATGTCAACGCACGACAAGGGGATTGTATGGTCTTATGATGGAGCGGAACCCTCGAAAGTCCATTCATTGCAAAAAAAAAGCCCAACTCCAAGACAACAAATTGAGCAACACGAAATTGTGATTCGAAAGTTGGTCCAAAACATCAGGCTGGTTCTTCCGGACAATTTAGAGGACTTAAACATATATGCAGCCAAGAAGATGGCATTTTCCGAGATAGCTATGTTGAAGAAACATCACCATCATGATGACAAGGAATATGTGGGATCAGGAGCGCCATGTGGTTGCTAAATTTTTGCTCTTAGTTCAAAAAGACATAAATACTGCAAGGGTGAATTCCTTGGGCATAAAAAGAGAAAACTGTGTCCATCCGATGGTTTTTTTTTTTTTTTTTTTTGTGGGGGAAGCTACGCCCTATCTCTAGAAAAACAAATTGCTGCCAGTGAGCTTCAGAATAGTAATTGAGGGCTCTTCTGCCTTAGATGAGCCATTTATCCTTTCCAGGATCATCAGATGCACATTGCATGAGGATCTTGAAAAAGTATGGAAATCGTATTGCAGTTGTTTTAAATTAAAACTTATTCTTTCCTAGCGGAATAACCCAACTAACAGTTGGTGTGGTTTTACAGAGCACCTGACCATATGTAGATGTTTTCAACGTCGGTGCATAAGTGCAATAATCTCTTCCAATGTTTGGAAAGGTCGGGCAATACACAATGGAAATAAAAAGTACTATGTTTTTTGAGTGGATCTCCTGACAGGCGGCCTGTCCATAAGCTTATGGACAGGCCACTTATTTCTTACCTTATACACTGCATTTTTTAAATTACATACAAAATTTAAAATTTTTGAAAATACTTTTTTATATCATATATTTTTATATTTTCACCTTCAAATACATATTATTACTTATTTTAACTTATAAAATGCAATATTTAAATTTTATAAAAAATTACAACATTTAAAGCAAATGCCCCTGAGCACTATTCATAAGTTTATGGAAAGGCCGCATTTCCTGAGACTTTCTCATGTTATTTAATCATGAAATTCTGTGAAATCTATACCAGACATGACATGTGTCACTAAAACTAAAATTCAATGATATAGTTTTGTAGAGGGAATATATAAGATAAGGTTTGGGGTTGGTGGTGTTAGCCTTTAAAATTAATTGTGTTAATTACTTCCAAAAGATAAGATTTGGATTTATATGGCCAATCTATTAGATTTTCTTCCAAAAGTTCTTTTAAAATCCTTAGTGTTTCTAGGAACGATAACTATGTTTTGCCCAGAGCTTTCTAGAGTTTAAGCGTATGTCATTTTGCGGCTAGCTACCTCAAATCGAATTTTCAAACTCTATGTACTTTATCGTTTCAAAAATTTTAAATCACATAAGAAACTACATTTAAAATTTAGGAAAATTAAACATCAATTGCAGTTCTAAAAGTTCTATCTACCGAATGCCACTATCTTTCCCAACTTTTAGCAAAATATGACTGACCTTAACACTGAAGAGTGTGTCACATACATTAGCAAGTTCCGAGGCTTCTTTCAACGCCACTTATCTCTAAATTAATCACAACAATATAGAAGTAAGTGGATATGAACATGGAACAGGAAGTAAGCTACCCTAGCATCTTTCAGCGCAGCTATATGGGTGCATCTAGATTTCAATATTTAAGTTTGGGATAAGTGCCAATATAATTCTGTGATAATTTTTAATGTAAATATAACCCTAACTAGTTAATGAAAGTGCCAATATAACCCTCAGACCTCATTTCCGGCATTGACCTCAATTTTTCAACGTTGACTCTATGTAAATTGATCAAAATACCCTTTGGGCTAACTCTGAAATTGGGTGAACAATTTTACCCTCATAGTTAGCCGGAATGCCATAGTTCGTTGAAATTAGGCAGGGTTATATCAGCACATTATGCAATCTTATTGGGTTATATCAGCACACTGCTAATGTTTGTAGGGTTATATCAGCACATTTCTAATGTTTGTTGGGTTATATCAGCACATCCTTAAAACTTATAGGGTTATATTGGCACTTTCACTAACTAAATAGGGTTATATTGGCACTTTCGAATACTGAAAGGTTATATTAACACTTATGTCAACTAGGTAGGGTTATATTGACACTTATGTCAACTAGGTAGGGTTATAAAAACACTTTTTTCTTTACGTTTCCAGGGAGCAATTTAAGAACAATTCAACAAATATTCCGCACTAATGATAATTGTGAACCACTAATTTTTTTACATGTGCTTTGAGAAGATTAAGAAAATCATCATAGTACTTATTAATTGATCCCTTATTAGGGATACACATTGCAAACGGTCGCCGTCCCAGTCTTCCAAAGGTGTTAATTAGGAAGTGTCCGCATTTATTTTCAAAGTGCTTCCTCCTGAAATTAATCCCAACACTATGAAGGTACCCATGGAAATGAAGCTTGTAAAGTCAAGGAATTTGCAAATAAATATTTTATTGGTAATTTAATGTGAATTAATTTTAAACAGAAATTCTGACCATATTGGAACATGTCGATGCAGAATATTTACGCCAAGGTTTTATGGAAATCAAAGTCAGAATATTGCAGTAGTTTGGTATAAATAGAATTCATATATCTGACTATATATATCAGGCGTGTGAAGCATAATTGATTTATGAAAATCCCTACTTATATGGAGAAAATTTATTCGAATATATGAGATAGAATGATATAAGTTAAATCCCTTTATTTATGGGATTTGGATATGCTTCAAAAATTAGATTTGGAATAGGAATATTGTGGAGATAATCAAAGAGTATTCAGATCTGATTCGTGGATATAAATTGGGACAAACATGGCTGCATACTCACGGATTTAATAGAGCAAAAATCTGCACACAGATTTTTGAGACTTTCGAGAAGTTGCAAAGAGTCAGAACACTGTGTTCCAACACACCTGACCTGCCACACTAAGTTCAGAATCGTAAACCTTAATTCCTCGGGAGGAGGAGATCTTGCGTCGACGGAGTTCGAGATCAGAGGGAGTCTGATTAAGGCGGATCGGTAGCTAGGGGAGCTAGCAGAGTCCACACGTTATAGTTAGTAAAGATAAGTATTTTGTAAACTGTACTATGTACTATATCTTTCTAATTAGTGGATTCATTCTAAACTGGGTCAGGCCCCGCAGATGTAGGTGGATTACACCGAACTGCGTAACCAAGTCGTGTGTCTTTTACGTATTACATTATTATGCTCTTGGTTAAATTAGTCATGTTGGAACACACTAGTAAAGACTAGAAAAATTGGTAAAACTAAATTTCAATTGGTATCAGAGTTGAGTCACTTATCGTTCCCTTGGTTGTTTCAAGGAAAGTGAGATCCAGTTTTACCATGACGACAAGAGAAGGAGCTTTAGTCTCTCGACCACCCCTGCTACAAGGGAACAACTACAACTATTGGAAGGCGCGCATGAGGGTCTTCATCAATTCGCTGGATGAACTGGCATGGTTTTATGTTGAGAATGAATGGAATCATCCTACAGAAGATGCTGATACAAGTTCTAAGGCTGTAGAAGGGGAGTCAAGTCAAAAAGGTCAGAAACCCAAAGACAAGGCCAGATGGACTCCAGATGACCTTAAAGAATCTCTAGCGAATTCAAAGGCACTTAATGCGATCTTCACTACTGTTGATGAAAATCAGTTCAAGCTTATATCTACGTGTCATCAAGCAAAGAAAGCATGAGATATTCTACAGACTGTTCACGAAGGAACCAGTCGAGTGCGTGAATCGAAACTACAGATGCTTGCTACCAGGTTTGAAGAACTCAAAATGGAGGAGGATGAAACTATTGCGACATTCAATGGAAAACTAAGGGATATCTCTAACATGGCTTATCAACTCGGAAAGGTGTACAAAGAAACTAAGCTGGTGAAAAAGACCTTGCGATCTCTTCCCAAAAGATTTGCAATGAAAGTAGCAGCAATAGAGGAGGCAAGAGACGTAGCCTCCATGAGCCTAGATGAACTAATGGGTTCGTTGCCGACATATGAGATAACATTCCAGCAACCCACAAAAAGAGTCTCCAAGGAATTGGCGTTCAAAGTTTCTCTAGCTAAGGAAAGTCACGAGTCCGACAGCGATGATGAGATTGAAAAACTGGCACTTATCACAAAGAATTTCTCAAGAATGCTAAAGAAGGTGGTCAATAAGAAATCTCAGGAAAGGTTTGGCGGAAGCGGACAAAAACAACAAGATTCGAGCAACAATCGTGGAATGAGATTTGAACAAAGGAATATGCAGTTTGGGAGAAATCAGAACAACGAACCAAAACAGGCTGGACGTATTCAATGCAGAGAATGTGAAGGATATGGTCATATTCAGGCTGAATGTGCTAACACTCGCAAGAAACAAGGAAAATCATATGTCACCTCTTAGAGTGAAGATGAAGATGATGAAAAAGAAGAAGAGGAACTTACCAGTAATTATGTAGCCTTTGGAGTAAAGGTCCATGATATGTCAGAGGATTAGTGTTCCAACACACTGAACAAAGGTAAAGATGTATGTTCCAACACAGATCTGGACGATGCACACAGCGACAAAGATGATGATCTGTCTGTAAGTGATGAAGAAATCTATAGCACATATGAACAAATGTATGCCATGTGGGTTCAAGTAGCTGACACAAACAAAGAGCTGAATAAACAGAAAATAAAGCTAATGGAAAGTGAAAAATAATTACGATCCACAGTTGCAGATCTTGAAAAACGTAATGAAGAACTGAACAAAACAAGAAACTATTAGCAGCAGTCAAGAGGGCTGAGATATCTGAAGCAACTATCTTTAAATTGAATTCCGGAAAGGCAAAGCTTGATGATATTCTGTATATGGGAAGAAACTTTGGTGATAGACACGGGATTGGATACGGGAAAGAACCCAAGACTGAATTGTATGAAAAACCAATAACTCACAAAGCTAGGATCCGAGAGGTAAAACGGAAGTATGGGATGCCGTATCAAAGAAAGCCACTCATTTGCAGATACTGTACGTACCAAGGACATGCTGAACAGCAGTGCAGAAGACTAATCAGAGATCAAATGACAGGAAGACAACTTCTGCCATGTTCCAACGCAGGCGATATTCATACAGGAAAATCGATCAGAAAGATATGGATTGTTAAAAAATCCAGTATGAGTCTGGTGGCACACACTTCTCTAACAGCATATTCCAGTGATTCATGGTACTTTGATAGCGGTTGTTCTCGCCACATGACTGGCACTCCAGAATATCTCACGAACATTACTCCATATGATGGCGGATATGTAATCTTTGGTGATGGAAAGAGAAGCAGAGTAATTGGCAAGAGCGAATTGAGAATTGAAGGCTTCCCAGTATTCGCAAGTGTATTAATTGTTGAAGATCTAAAGGCAAACTTGCTAAGTATAAGCCAGCTGTGTGACGATAATATGGTAGTGGAATTTCATAAGGACAAATGTATAGTGAAGCATGGAGAAAACAAGAATCTTTCTGGAATAAGATCATCAGACAATTGCTATCTGCTAGAACAAAGTGTTTGATGTATGATTTCCAAGCAGGATGAAGGAATTGTTTGGCACAGGATGCTCGGCCACATCAACTATAAAACACTGGTGAAAATCGCAAATGTGAAAGCTGTACGAGAAATGCCTACCTTAACCAGCAAGGATGGAGTTTTATATGGACCATGTCAACACGGTAAACAAATTTGATTTCCTCACTCTTCAGTTCAGTATATCACTACTTCTAGAAATCTGAAATTATTGCATATGGATTTGATGGGTCCGGTTAACACACCTAGTATAGGTGGAAAAAAATATATATTTGTATGTGTTGAAGACTTCTCTAGATTCACATGGGTAGCCTTCTTGAAAGAGAAATCCGATACAATAGAAGTTTTTAGAAGTCTTGTAGTGAAATTGCAAACTGAAAAAGGGAGCCCAGTAGGAAAGATAATTCGAATCCGATGTGATCATGGTAGAGAATTTGAAAATGAACAATTCAGTTCCTTCTGCGATGAGCTTGGAATCCAACATGAGTTCTCGGCTCCTATCACTCCTCAACAGAATGGTATCGTAGAATGAAAGAACAGAATTCTCTAAGAGATGGCTCGAGTTATGTTGACAGAGAAAGATATTCACAAGAAATGGTGGGCAGAAGCAATCAATACAGCATGTTATACAATCAATCGAGTGTACCTTCGACCATTCACCAGCAAAACAGCCTACGAAATCTGGAAGGGAAGAAAACCAAATGTCTCATACTTTCATGTGTTCGGAAGCAAATGCTACATTCTCAGAGATAGAGAACAATTGGCAAAGTTTGACAATTAAAGTGATACAGGAACTTTTCTCGGCTATTCCATCAACAGCCATGCTTATAGAGTATTGAATCATCGAACCAACACTCTTATGGAATCAATAAATGTTATTGTGGATGATTCTGAGGAAGAACAAAAGCCCGATGGTGTCGAAGAAGAAGCTGGTATCTCTCATGTTCCAGCACAGGTGTCCCAACCTGATAAATCACCTCCCTTGGGTGAACTAGAATCACAACAGACTACTAGCACGACCAAGCAGATACGGTCTGAAACTGACGAAGCTGAGTATATTCCAACACATGAATCCTATGTTCCAACACATGAACAACCTGATTCCACCAAGAGGAGTACTCGATCTGTACCTCGAGTTGATTATCGACGACTGGCTGGATTACACTGTTTTGTCTCTCTAACTGAACCCAAGAACTACAAAGAATCTTTACTTGACGAGTATTGGATCGCTGCTATGCAAGATGAACTCGGCCAGTTTACAAGGAATGATGTTTGGTATCTTACTCCTCATCCCAAAGGCATTAATGTTATTGGTACGAAGTGGATCTTCAAGAATAAATCAGATGCAGATGGCTTAGTCACCCGTAATAAAGCAATACTTGTTGCTCAAGGCTATACACAAGTGGAAGGTGTTGATTTTGATGAAACCTTTGCGCCAGTTGCCAGGTTAGAATCCATTCGAATTCTACTAGCTATTGCTTGCTCTATGAATTTTACTCTGTATCAAATGGATGTCAAAAGTGCATTTTTAAATGGAGTGGTGAATGAAGAAGTATATGTGGAACAACCGAAAGGCTTTGAAGATCCTCATTATCCACAACATGTATATCATCTCAAAAAGACGTTGTACGGACTCAAGCAAGCACCCAGGGCATGGTATGAACGACTTACTACTTTTCTTCTTCAGAAAGGTTATCGTCGAGGGGGAGTAGATCGCACCTTGTTCGTGCTTGACAAAGCTTCAAGGTTTCTGATTGCTCAAATATATGTTGATGACATAGTTTTTGGTTCTACCTCACAATCTATGGTACAAGATTTTGTCACCATTATGCAATCTGAATTTGAAATGAGCATGGTTGGAGAGCTAACTTACTTTCTTGGACTACGAGTCAAACAAGGACGGAATGGCCTATTCATAAATCAAAGTAAGTATGCCTTGAATTTGGTTAAAAAATTTGGAATCAGTAGTGCTCGATCAGTTCGAACTCCTATGGGAGTGTCTGATAAATTGGTGAAGGATGAAAAAGGAGTTTCGGTTGATCAAAAGTTATACAGAGGCATGATTGGAAGTCTATTGTATCTCACCGCAAGCAGACTAGATATATGTTTCAGTGTCGGAATATGTGCAAGATTTCAAGCTGATCCTAAGGAATCTCATCTTACTGCAGTGAAAAGGGTTATTCGATATGTAAGTGGGACTTCAGAATATGGTGTTTGGTATTCTAAGAATCAAGATTCAGAGTTGATTGGGTACAGTGATTCTGATTGGGCTGGTAATGCTGATGATCGAAAAAGCACCACAGGTGGATGCTTCTTTATTGGAACAAATTTGGTGTCTTGGTACAGCAAGAAACAGAACTCGATCTCTCTATCTACTGCAGAAGCAGAGTATCTTGCAGCAGGTAGTTGTTGTGCACAAGTATTATGGATGAAACAAATGATGAGAGATTATGGAATTCATCAAGGGTCTTTGAAGATTTTATGTGACAATACAAGTGCTATTGATATTTCAAAGAATCCAGTTCAGCACTCGAGAACCAAGCACATTGACATAAGACATCATTTTATAAGAGATCTGGTTGAAAGAAAGGAAGTGGAAGCAGTCTATGTTCCAACAAACGAACAATTTGCTGATATATTTACAAAGCCGTTGGATGCCACCTCTTTTGAAAGCTTTCAACAACACCTAGGTGTGTGTCAAATCTGAGGTAATTTGTACCAAAATTATTTTCCATGTAAATATTTCTTTTGGTTATTTTCGTTTTGCAAAATCAGAAAAGAACAAAAAAATATGGAAGGAGCAAAGGTGTACAAAAATAGGAGTTGGTAAGTATGGTGTGTTGGAAGTTATTTAAGAAAGACAACGTGATGTGACAAGTAGAGAAAGGGCCATCATTACCATGTTTGGGAAATCTAAAAAGGGACTTCGCGGGAAAAGAGGTGAATAAGATGAAGAGTTAAAGTGGGATTCAAATTCATATACATCCCTTCGTATCTCTCGGCACTCGGCCAATTATTTTCTCCCCAAAATCCTTGCCGAAAAACTCTTATTCTCAACACTTCTCTCCATCTCGGCATTGTGCCTAAGAATGTCAAACCCAAACTCTCTAATAGTGGAAGCTGCGGTTCCAGAAATCATGAGGGGAGATCAAGGCTCGATGAATTTGAATTTGGTGGTGGCTACTGAGACGAGAAAATATGTTGAACAAGCTGAGGAAGAAAAACAAGCTCAGATTGGAGGAAGCATAGAAGATGTAGAGGATGAGGTGACAGTTGAGGTTGAACCCGAGGAAGCCAAAGAACCAGAGGAAGAGAAAGAGGTTTCCGGCAACAGAAAATTGAGAGAGGAATCCGAAGCTAAGCCAGATGCTGAAAAGGAAACTTCAGGAACCAAGAAGAAACCTACGGTAACTAGTCCTGACCCTAGTCTGTTAAAATTTATGGGTATTGAATGCTCATGTATGGATGAAATCTTTGAGTGGCTTGAGGCCAATAGAGTAGTTGTAGACTTAAGGAAGATCAAGAAAATCGAAGGAGAATATTTGACAGTTAAAGTGAAGGAGTTGGTGACTGGGAATCTAGGAGGAATAAGGCTTGAGAATCATACTTTGAAATTTTTTATGGGGAGATATGCCGAGTTTAGGGAAAAAGATAAGTTTTACGTGCATTGCTATATTCCTGTACCAAGTTGTGTCTCTTTGAGAGAGATTAGGGAAAGTGAAGTGGCTGGATTAGAAGTGAGTAGGAATGGAGATAAACTTCAAGTGGGGTTCTATGATACGAATTATGCAAAAAGAATGGAAGAATTGAGGAAGCCTATCTTCATTATTCTGTCTGATAGTGAAGAAAGTGTTCCAACACAGACGGATGAACCTGAGCATATGGACTTAGACTTTGATGCTGATTTAGGAGGACTGCATAATGAGGTTTTTTATAATTAGGAGGATGAAGCACCTGATGAAAACCTGCCTGATCAGAGGTATGGTTCTGAGAGTGATGAAGATACTCAGTCAAGAAAAATCTGGGAAGGAAAAGAACTGAAGCATCAGGGAGTATTCCAACACAGGATATTTCTGATCTGGCATATTCCAGTGATGAGGTACTGGATGAGTTTTATCAGAATGCAAAAGGCAAGAGGAATGCTGATAAAGCCAAAGTGTCTGCTCAAGCTAAGAGGAGAAATAAAAGGCACGATAACAAGGAAAAGAAGGTTTTACCTCCTCCATCTATCAGCAAGGTTTACTTTGCGGTTTATTTTGATGAAAAAGGTGCAGAGATGGGAGATTTTTTCTCAGAAAAGAAGTTCATAGCAGAGAGGCCTTTGGATTTAAAAGCCTATAAGGAGAGCGGCTTTACAGATTTTCTGAAGCTAACTGGCATGACAACAGCAGCAACAATCCAGCTACAGTACAACAGGCAGGTTGTACTTGAGGTATACTCCAATCTTATGCCTGGTAATTTAGAAATTAGCTCCCTATGGTTTGGTAGAGTATACATACGGGGAAAGATAATAGAGGTTTCTGCTTCTAGAATCAACACATTGATGGGTCTGAACACACCTAAAACAGAGGGAGTATTTCCTGAAAATCTGGGATTGTCTAACAATGAAATTTTAGGTGTTATATCTGGGGGTTATAAGACTGAATGGCCAACAACGGGATATTCACAAGCATCCTGCTTGTCATCAAGATTTTTTGGCTTATATCAGGTAGCTGTGCATTGTTGGTTGCCCTCGAGTAATACTACAACACTGACAAGGGAGATGGCTAAGCTGCTATACTGTGTTGGAACACAGAAAGAAGTTAATCTCGGACTTCTTATTCAGCAGCATCTGGTCAGACAGGCTACTGCTCCAAAAGTAAATGATGCTATTATCTACCCTGCTTTAATCTCTGCTCTAGCCAAGACTGTAAAGGTGAAAGGGAAGGCTTCAGATATAGTGATTGACACGAATTTTTTTAGGCCAAACAAGAAGACATTTGGACTGAGACATGTTCACGATCTCCCATGGAAACCTTCTGGGTCGACTTCGTCTTCAACAGCAGAAAAAGAGGCTCAGCTGATGGCTCTGAATGCCCGTCTTGGTGCTATTGGTGTTCAAATGGCTGCTTTGGAGACAGAGAAAGCAAGCCTGGAGGCTGACAAGTTCCGATTGGAATATTGACTCTTATAATTAATGCAGGGGGAGCAATGCTGTTATATGATGTTAATAGTATCTTTGGATTATGTGTGGTCCCAGGGGGAGAAATTTTGGAATGCATGATTTAGACTTTGATTTTCAATTTGGCTGTAATGATTTTTTGTTTTGGATTTCTAGGGGAATTCTGGTTTTCGGATTTCATGCCTAAGGGAATTCTGCTTTTCTGATATATTGTTGATTGCTGGTTTACAAGTTTATGACATTAATGCTGGAAGTTATTGTTTGGGAATTACATGTTCAAAATATTATGGGTCCACAAAAATGCCAAAGGGGGAGATTGTAAAGTCAAGGGATTTGCAAGTAAATATTCCATTGGCAATTTAGTGTGAATTAATTTTGAAGAGAAATTCTGACCATGTTGGAACATGCTGATGCAGAATATTTATGCCAAGGTTTTATGGAAATCAAAGTCAGAATATTGCAGTAGTTTGGTATAAATGGAATTCGTATATCTGACTATATATATCAGGCGTGTGAAGCATAATTGGTTTATGGAAAATCCCTACTTATATGGAGAAGATTTATTCAAATATATGATGGGATAGAATGATATAAGGTAAATCCCTTTATTTATGGGATTTGGATATACTTCAAGAATCAGATTTGGAATAGGAATATTGTGGAGATAATCAAGGAGTATTCAGATCTGATTCGTGGATATAAATTGGGACAAACACAGCTGCATGCTCACGGATTTAATAGAGCAAAAATCTGCACACAGATTTTTGAGACTTTCGAGAAGTTGCAAAGAGTCAGAACACTGTGTTCCAACACACATGACCTGCCGCACTAAGTTCAGAATCGTAAACGTTAATTCCTTGGGAGGAGGAGATCCTGCGTCGACGGAGTTTGAGATCAGAGGGAGTCTGATTAAGGCGGATCGGTAGCTAGGGGAGCTAGCAGAGTTCACATGTTATAGTTAGTAAAGATATGTATTTTGTAAACTGTACTCTGTATTGTATCTTTTTAATTAGTGGATTCATTCTGAACTGGGCCAGGCCCCGCAGATGTAGGTGGATTACACCGAACTGCGTAACCAAGTCGTGTGTCTTGTACGTATTACGTTATTATGCACTTGGTTAAATTAGTCATGTTGGAACACACTAGTAAAGACTAGAAAAATTGGTAAAACTAAATTTCAAAGCTAGAAGGTAGCTTAATGGAAGACTTCTTCACAGCTCTGTGGGCACACCTACGCTTCATACTTCCGTTTATTAAGGCAATTTAAAAATAATTCATTAAATAAACTACATTGGAGACAGTAGTAAACTACCCTACCCCACTTTCCATGCGGTTTGACATCCACACAATCGGTCAAGTGGTTGGGTGGTTGGGTGCTTGGTCTCAATCCCCGTTGGTCAGGGGTTCGATTCTTGGCAGCCGTAGTGTGGGAGTTTCTTCCAGTGGAGGGGCTCCTTGTGGGCACCAAGTACAATCGTAGATCATGTGCTTGACCCTTTGATGATGTGATTTACCTCCTCGTCGATGCCTGTGGTGTCGGGCGGACGGGGTCCTCGTCCGCCCTGAGGGCGAGGATTTCGCCTTTTGAGAAGGTTAAGAAGATCTTTACATGCAGTTCTTGTTATTTGATTTCCTACTAAAGATACATACTTTTACTCTCTCTCTTTTTGTCTTGAAATTAAATAGACCAACCAAAGTACTCTTTCAAAATGACAAATAATTACAAATGGTTACTGTCCAATTTAAGTGATAATTTTAGGAGTTAAATGTACAACTCATAAGGCATAATTGGTATATATTTCCAAGATTAGATAGAAAAATGGGTTGGTGAATTACTTTAGAAAACATATGCACTAACTGGTTGGAAGAGATTTTCCTGTCTCTCACTGCATTAGGTTCCTAATGAATGGAAATACGGAATTCACTTATTCGTATTTGTTCATTGATCATACACCATAAGAATTAATATTATTTAATGATAAAGTTCATTGTGAAGTTTGTTACCTTATACTCCCTTTGTCCCACGAAAAATAGAAATATTTTCTATTTTCATTACAATAAATAGGACCTTCTACATTGATTTTACAGGTCTTTTTATCTCAGTTTTTAGTCCAGAAAAAATTAAGGTAAATATAGCTATAGTAAAAACTACATTTTTTTTACTTTGGTTCAAAACCGAGGTACATAGTACCTTCTACCTCAATTTTGGACCGACGTCGGCAAATTTTGTGACCGACATCGGTCCATGCAAGAAGGCCAAAGATGGTATCGTTATGATCTATGTCGGCATCAAAGAGCATGAGACATCACCCATAGAAAACAGGCAGATGATGGGAGACGAATTGATGTGACGTCATCAACGCCAACGTCTGTCTAAATAAGAGCAAAGTCGCAGGCGATGTTAATCGATATCGCACGTTAAGGGGCACCCACGTCGTGTGCCAGCTGGCATGGAACACTGAGGAATATGATGTTGTTTTGAATGACCGACGTCACAAATTTTGTGACCAATATTGGTCCATACAAGAAGGCCAAGAACGGGATACCATAGATGAGACATCATTATGATCATCGTCGGCATCCAAGAGCATGCGACGTCGGCTATAACAAGAAGGCAGATGATGGGAGAAGAATTGTTGGGATGTTGCCAATGTCGACGTCAGTCTAAATAAGAGGGAAGTCACATGCGATGTTAAGCGATAGTGCAGGTTGTGGGGCACCCACCTCGTGTGCCAGCTGACGTGGAACACTAAGGAATATGATGTCATTTTGAATGGCCGACATCGCAGAAGAAATGATGTGCGTTTATGCGATGTTGATACGTTATCGTATAGGTACCGGTTTGTTCAACGTCGAAGTTTAATCGGTTAGACATCATTTCTCGTAAAATATTTATAATATTAAATATTCGATGACACAAACAATCGATCATCGATAGCCGTTACATGTTATTTAAAATGCGATCAATTGTGAAATAATTAAACATCATACAACACTCAATTGTTATTCAATTAATGTGGGAATGATTGACATGTTAAAACCAACATAACTATAACATATATTACAAATACATGTTATAATATATTAAAATACATAAGATTGATATAAAATTGAAACATTATTTGTATTGAACCTCTATTTTCTACATTGTACGACATTAAGACTGTTAGGGCGTCCAGTGAAATGACAAGTCCATCCATCTATATGTTGAATGTCCATTGATAACTCTCTCTGGTCCTGTTACAACCAATATACAAACTTTATGTTACAATTGGGCAGTACCAAGAAATACACATAATAAAGTCACAAGTAGACGACATTAATCTCAATATGAAAATAGTAATTGATCTGATTAAAAGCGATGTCACATGCATAAGAAACTGATTTTGCAAAGACCGAGTTAAGAGCGAGTCCGAATATTCATAGATATTTCAACACTTTCTAGACCTATGCACCATCGGTCCATGTTCGGTTCAATTTGGAGCAATTAACTGCGAATAACGTCGCATATTCGTATTGTATTCATCCAAATCTAAGCCTTTATTCTCAGTCTTTACAAACATGGCATTATATTGGAAACAAAAACAGCATACAGTATATAACATGTAACACAATCATCATGCTTCATGAAAATATTCAATCTTTGATGAATGCAAAAAAAAAATATAAGGTCTAGTAACGAAATTGCTAAATGAACATGGAAAGGATGGAAACTACCTCAATTAATTTGAACCCGGAGTAGCTCCATCCTTGGATAATTGTTCATGTTTGAGAGAAGCAACTTGATTGAGCCCTTTCATTGTTGTAGTGGTCTGAATGGATAGGATGGTGTAGAGATGGATTTGTAGGATTTGTCAATGGCTGTTAGTGCTGAATGTTATTGACATGGCATAGGGTTGGGGGGTGGATTTTGTTTCAAATTTTCGGGTGAAAATTTTTGGCTCACTAGAAATTTTAGATTGACTAATGTCGATCTATCTTCGGTTCAAGCTTAGTTCTCTGCGACACAATTGCGATGTCGCACATAAGGGCCATAGTCTAATTTTCTAAAAGTGTCATAAAATACTCCATTTAAAGATTGTGGCCCCCTTTATTGACCCATTTGTGCCCAAATTGGAACAACATTGTTGTCAAATAAGAATAAAAAATGTTATCTCCAATTTTTCATTTCATCATCTCTCACTTTCTTGGAGGGACCTAAGTGCAAAAATTTAAAAGATCTTTTGTTGTCCCGAACTCGATTCTGATCTTTCGAAAAGAATATTTGTCATCCCTAGTTGAACTTATAATAACCGAGAGTAATAATGAAACTGGTCTTATTCCACATAGACTTCAACAAGTTCTTACGACTGACCCTCGTATACTTCTATGTAATCATCTACAATTTACTCTAGAACACGTACTAGCGCTTTTTAACATTTGATAGATGGAATTTTATTACTTTTTCATTTTATAAAAACCCAAGAATATGAAATTTCATGTGATTCTATATGGCGGAAATTATCGTTCCAAAAACTCTTATCATAAGGGTATTAATGGAATACTATAAAAAATACTGGATGATTGCCCTGGTTTGCATCCCTGTAACACACTGCGCATAATTTCCATATGAAACATTTATCGTTACAATCAGGTGCATAGCTCTTTAGAATAATGAACATGCAAGGAAGTTTCGGTCATTGTGTAGTTTCCCCAAAGTTTTGTCATATCTGTGAATATGTTGTGCTCATTCCATTGACGCATTCATGCCCAAATTGGAACATTGTGGTCCTGACAATGTACCGAAAAATAATCCCATATTAATTAATTTGCCAATTGAATTGTTTGTGCCTAGATTTTATTTTAGGCTAATCATCCAACAATCCATTTTGCAACGTTGTAGAATTGTTGGTATATATTTGGTAACGACAACATGTATGCGACATCGAGCCTTTATGGTTTCATTTCACCACGGACTAGACCCATAGATTTTTTTGGTTTGGGGCGCTTGTCTAGTCATCCCAGTCATCATTATATGTGATGTCGGGAATGCGTTGGTTGTCCATCGGATTAGTCGATTTGGTTTGCAATTTCGACTGATGTCAATTCTATTACCTCTAGTCCAAGCCTAAATGTTTAATATTTGAGCCCAATCATAAATGTGACCGAATATATAAGAACACCAAGGTCATAGTATATTTTCTATCAGAGTCTTTCTATGCGACATGGACAATGACATCCCACTTGTGCTTAAACGACAGTGTCATTTTGGGTATATAAACAGCTCACCACCCACCCCCATCGCATTCCCAACCAACAATGTCGCACAAAAACCTCCCACCTAAAAATAAGGTAAAAAAACAATCAAATCCCAACACAAAACCACATTCTCAAATCAATATAGTCCCAAAACTAGCAGTCAATAGGGTTCAGCATGGTACATTGGCGGATATTTTCAAAGGAGAAGAGTAGGAAACACTAACTAAGGTAAGGAATTTCCAATGAAATTGATGATGGCTTTTTTGAGTTTGAGATACTTCTTTCATTGCCTATTGCATGGTTTTATAACATTTATGGTGAATGACATGTTGAATGTCGTTGTGTGATTAAGTTTTGGGTTTATCAATTTTTTGTATGGGTTTCTTCACAAGTTCTTTACTGGGCTAGGGTTTAGGGAACTTCTATAGCACACATTCTTGCTACTTATTAATGGCATGTTACCTATTTATGTTGTGATGTTGATGTTAGTTGATATTATAGGTGTTTAGGACCCTTCGTGTTCCAGTCGCACACTATTTTGACTTAGTCGATTGGGCATGCGACAACACACATTCACACACATGAATCTGCAATTTTGTACAGAGCTCATTGGTCTAGCCAAATTGTCCGCGACACGCATACAATGTTGGCCATAACCCATTGCCTTCATTAGGTTCTTGACAGTTGCACTAACTGTTCTATGTTCCTTTGTTTCTTAGATGGCTCGAATGAAGCAGACTACCAAGAGGTTAAGGGAAAACACCACAGGAGCAGGTTCATCGTGCACCAATAAGGCGAAGAAAACTACCACCCCTTCATTGCCAATATGGGACAGCATATGCTTCATCAATGAGGAGGCAGAGAAGTGTTTCAAGAGGATCTTGGGATGAAGGATAAAGAAGGCCAGGGTGATAAAGCCTGAGGATGTGGAGCAACTCCACCTCAATGTTTTCCTCAAACCCTTCAAACCATTAGTAATTGAGGGTTTGATATGCTTGGATAAACCGACGTATGATACGGAGGTCAAGGAGTTCTACGCTAATTTCACTCGGCAATCGAAGAACATCTGTAGTACAAGAGTGAATGGGATGGCCATGGAGATGACGACGTAGTTTATTAATCAGGTGACTGAGTGCATAATCGGTGGGGAGGATCAGCCGAAGGTTGAGCTTCTAAAGATGTACTGTCAGGATAATTGGCCTTCATAGGTTGACGAGAATGACCCATTTGGGGCGCTTAACCCCAACTAAATGGTGGAGAAGTACTTCAAAATTGAAGTGGGGAACGGGCTCATCCAATCGGGGTGAATCAAGCTTGATATCCTCGACCTTGAGGAGAGAATGATATTCAATATAATTGTACCTATAATGATCCC
Organism: Rubia yunnanensis; assembly: GCA_037428765.1. NCBI lineage: Eukaryota > Viridiplantae > Streptophyta > Magnoliopsida > Gentianales > Rubiaceae > Rubia > Rubia yunnanensis. The sequence continues at coordinate 91,288,147 of CM075068.1, forward strand.
GGTTGGACATCCTACGGAGTGCATGATTAAAGAAACTGTCACGTACTACCACCTTATTGAGAAGAGCGTAATCGACATCGGGTACACCATCATCCAGGAGATGTACCAAGTGGCCCTAGCCTTGAAGAATTGGACATTCCCCTACAACAACGTCATCGCCACCATTCTGGATAAGAAGAAGATTCCCATCAAATCAAAAGCGAAGATCCAGCCTAAGTACTATGATGGGAACTACTTTGGGCAGAAGCATAATAATTGGGAGGTGGGTACGTGGAGTGATCGCAACGTCCCCAAGGGAGATATGGACGTGCCTTCCAAACCCAAGCTTGAGGCGACTCCTTCAGCTTCCACAGCAGGAGATGCTTCCACCACCATTACTCCTGCCTTGCAATTGGGAATAAAAGTTTTTAAGTTTTATGGTTATTCCAAATTTTAATTATATAAATTTTTATAATTTAAATTTAATTTAACTTATTTTTTTATCCCACGGGACTTAAACGTAGCGCCTGGAGCATCCTCCTGAAGGATGTGGCTGAGACCAAGGCCCTGGCGCACCGCACAGACCGCAACGTACATAAGATTATGGAAGAATTAGCGGGGCTAAAGTCTATGATTTCCAGTGCGATGAATGCACCTGGGGGATGAGAGGCCTGGGGAAGAAGAAGATGGGCTGAAAACCACAAACGATGAAGGAGGGTCTAGCACTGGCGATACCGAGTATTCCACTGAAGAGTCGGAGGATAATTCTCAAGACATGGAAATAGTTCGTCGGCAGACAATGTTATCCCGCCCATGTCACTACCCCTTTTATTTCCATGAATGTTAGTTTGTCGTACAAGATGAAGACTGTTTGTTTGAATTTTATTGGGATTCTATGTCTTTTTCTTTTATTTGTAATTTGATGGAAGTTTTTTTGATTGTATGGTAGCAGTATGTGTTTTGGATTATGTACCTAGCTTTAGTCTTACCAATTTAACTTGATGAAATTTGAGACTGGCTTTTGTGAACTTGGAATGGGACCTTTAGATGGTACATTCCAAGTTCCGATTGTATTGGTTAACCATCGTAGATTTGTTAGGTATGATAGAGCAGTGCAACATCGCACTTCGTTCGCACACATGATGTCGAGTTTACCGACATGTTACCGACTAAACTGTGACATTGCATGAATTAATTATTTAAGTGAATTGAGGCACTGGTTTGGACCGAGGGGCATGTGCGACTTTGCATGGTTGAAAATACGACGTCGCTCCCTAATGTCGAGAGGAATTTGGTCGAATTGACTACTCGTGCGAAGTCGATCTTCTCATCATTGACTATTACTGCTAGATCGTACCCATGTTGTTGACGTCGCACCTATGTCGATTATACTTTTAAATTCTAATTTCAAAAACATTTACCACAGTTATCGTAGAACTGTGGTAATAAAAAACCTATTATTTTCCTTAGTTTTTTTAACCGGGGTAAATTATGTTAATTACTTCAGAAAAAAAAACCAATTTAAAAGAACATTTTACCTCAGTTATTTGACCTAAACCAAAAAATGAGGTAAAAGGGGCGAAGTAATAGTTCACTTTTCTTGTAGTGTTTCGTCCATCCCAACTAAAATGGCATACTATGAAATTTATTCAAAATGGCAAAGAATATGTAGTTAAATTCCCATAATTACCTCTTTAACTTTAACAACTTTTAGACTGGACCCATTGTGTTCTTAGAATATCCCTACTTTTTCATTATTATTATCTGCCACATCAGTTCTCCTAAAATTTTGTGCCAAAAGCATATATGCCATTTTGTGGAACAGAGGGAGTATATTTTTGTAAACACTCGTATATATTGATATATATTAGATATGATGCATTTTAATTTTATATGATGAACAATAAAATATGTAGAATTATCAGTTAAAAATCATGGCGACAAACATATTAATTCGGTATCTAATTTTGACTCCTTTATAGGATAGAAGGAATACCACTATTTCCAAATCTAATTTTGACTCCTTTATAGAATGGAAGGAATACCACTTCAAAATTATAAATAAAACTTTCTACCAAAACATAAAAATAGAAACAAGTGTTGAAAATTGGAGAGGTTAACAGGTAAGTAGAAAACAAGTTACATTCATTGCATTACAATTTCAAAGAGACAGAGATTAAGCAAAAGTCAACAAACACATTTATGAGAGGCAGATCAATTTAATTTTTGTGATCTTCACTCGCAGTCTTAAATTCTCACACTCTAAAATTTCCCAAACAGAAAAGTATTTTAAAAAAAATGAATTGTTACCAAGTGAAGTGATGGTAATTAATATGCAAAAGTAGATCTTGCACAAAAAACACCCCTCTTCATATATAGATCCAAATTACAAAGTTCATTCAGTCCCTTTTCTTCTCCCCATATCTTCTCCCCAATTTTCCCATACGGAAAGCATGAATACTCATGGATCTAGTGATGATATTCATAGGAAGATGAATGTCTCCAATAAACTCGCCAGCCTTAATGTTTCACCAATACATCCTCAGTTATCCTCTTTACAAATTGATTCTATTGCAACTTCTCTTCTAGAGTCAAGTAGTGCAGTGGAAGATGAGATTCGAGTTTTGCTAGTTGACCATGACAAAGAGTCCCAACAATCCACAGCCAGAATGCTTGCTCTTAATTCATGTCAAGGTAAAATTGATATTACTAATTTATTCTTTCTAATGTTTCTTGTATATCCTCTAGTTACTATTGACTTATTTGATTGTTTCATGTCTCCTATGAGGTTATAAAATTGGCCACATTGGTTAAAAATAGCATAATTCATAAGCTTTTGTAGTTGGCTTTTAGCATTATTTTAATCTTGTCTCAATAATCCTTTTTTATGTACTCATAGTTTTTTTTTAAAATGTATTCATAAAATAATGAATGATCTATGTCTTCTTTGTCAAATGGATTTTTAGATTCCGTATTCTTTTATTTCTCACAAGTCTCAATTTATTTTGTCCACAGATTAGTTGTAAGTAACCATTCTTACATAAAATTTTGTTTTAAAAAAAAAAGAATGACTAAAATAAAAGTATGTATCAGAAGTGGATGTCTTTGATTAAAAAACATCTTCTTCTTTTGGTTACTTTAAACACTACAATCCTAAACATACGTTTAATCCTATAAATGTAAAGTATTAAAGAAAAACCTTTTTAGACTAAACGTTTACCTAAAATCCTACGACCGAATGAATTTAATGTCCATTTAAGTTGACTTTGAAATTTCATTTTTTAGTGTTTAGTACAATGAAATTACACCATTTTTTTGTTCAATAAAATTATTTTATTTGGACGATTAATTTCAACAAAATTTTAAATATTTTACCATCTTATGTTGATCTTCTTAATTCCATCTCAACATCCATAAAGTCAAATAGATTAAGTATAAGTATAGTTTTTTTTAATTTAACTCGGTATATTTAATTTAACTACATTGATTCAAGTAAAATTACATAATGTTTCATTAACTCTCTTATAAATATTGGCTTGGAGTTATAATAATAATAAATATTTTAAAAATATTTCTACTTGTAATACTAAAGTCTTTTGAATATTGACAATAGTTGTTTATTATAGTCTTGACTTATATTAACTTTTAAAACAATTTGAATTTCAGTAACAATGGTGGTATCAGGCTCTACTGCAATGAAGACTATCTCAGCTGCAAAGAAGAAATTTGATATGGTTATCATAGATGTAGAATTATCTGACATGAATAGTTTTCAGCTATGCAAGGAAATTGAAAAAATGGGTGTCCTTGTTGTTGGTAATCACTTTTTAACCAATATTCATCCTCATGTAAATTAATTTAATTTTTTTGCATGCAAAAATATTCATTTAGTTTTATTCCATTAATATTCTCAATTGAATTTTAATTTTATCAGTAACATCTACAAAGGAAGACCCTGAGCTAACATACCATGCATTGGACAATGGAGCCTCTCTTTTCATCAAGAAACCAGTTGATGAGTTAAGCACAAAGTACTTGCACCAGTTTGTGGTAAAGAAAAGAATGCAAAGTATCAAACTGAAGATGGATGAAGAAATGATAGACATGGAGAATTTCCTATCGGGTGGAATATTTTTTAATGATAGCATTAATGATGATGTCGTGCGGAAGAAACGAACATATAGGAGGAAGAATAGTACAAAACAGGGTGGTTCTCAAGTTAGCCTATTGTGTGATCAGCAGAATTTGAATGTTGAACATTTTTCCATTGATAACTTCAACAAGAAAAAGACGTGCATCGAATGGACCGAGGAACTGCACCAAAAATTTATGGATGCTGTCGCTCAACTTGGTGAAGGAAGTATGTCTCTACGCATTTTTTTCTTTTTCTTTGTAGACTTTAACTTATTTACTAAATTTTGCATTTACAATGTGTAAGTATGTGTGTGGGTTATAGTCATTAGCATATATAGATATAATATTTGTGCTAATTAATATTAATAATTTATTTCTCGTTTAAGCTGTGCTATGCAAACATAATTATTTATGGGCTGATTGTTTTGTAAATATATTTCAGAATGTTATCCGAAAGAGATTTTGGAACTGATGAACGTTCCTGGCCTCACACGTATGCAAGTTGCCAGCCATCTTCAGGTTAGTGTTATTATTACACTTAACTCTAGAAAACTTTCAGTTAGGATTATGGATAAAATCAATTGTTGACATGATTTATTAATATTTTACTTGACATACTTTGAAATGCTAAAAAGATGTTTAAACCTTTTTTGGAAAAAAAGCATTCATGAAGCCTTGAAAAAATTCAATGAACTAAGGCTTTTAAGCAATGAATAAAATATTACTGTTATCAAATCTCTATTTGTGGGGAAAAAATCATAGTGTTTGACTTTTATGGATTCCTTTCCATTGCCTAGAAATGTCGCCATGATAACTGGAGACTCCCTTCAGAGCGCAAGAACCAATGTCAAGAGCGCAAATATTCTAAAACTGCTACTAGTGCTAAAAAAGATAATGACAAGATTAAGGTGTTTGGGGGTATGCCTCATTTTAATCATGAGTCTCAAGCAATAGTGCAAAAGAACCACCATATTGTTTCAATGTCTTCTTTTGGTGATAAGCCCGCAGAAAAATTACACACATCGGGCTCTAGAAATGGTACTCTTACCAACTTCAACACTCTTGGAGCTTATTTTTATGAAGAGGAAAATAGCCAAGAGACATGGATGGAACATGTAGATCTTATTGAGGGACAATCTCCATTGTGGACAGCTCAAGGAATTCAACTTCTTAAACCTGCAAGTCATCCTTAGAGGGTTTGTTTTTTTAATCTCATGCACTTATTCACTTTATCGATGATCACATATTAAAATTTTCTTACTTCTCAAATGACGACAGATTCAAAATGGGGTGGATGTGGCCAATTGAACTGCTCGTGAATGCAACGGGGACAAGTATATGGCTGCATCAAAAGTCATGAAGAATCTTTGAAGATGCAAATGATAAGACGATAGTGTCCTAACTTTGTATCTCAAATTAAATTATGTCTCAATAATGTATGTGTTCTTAAAAAAATTCTTAGGTTGATTTAAATGATAAATAATGTATTAAGCTTGGGAGTAGTACAATGCTTCACAAGGAGTTTGAATATCTCAAGGTTATGTTGTATGTTATAATCATGTTTTATACTATTATTATTTCTTTAAGAATAAAAATAATGTTTACAAAATCACTGTATTCTAACAAACAACTATAGGACCGGTGTCCCCACCCCTGTACTAAAGGAATGATAGCAATACAATAATGTTTACGAAGTTAATGGATTCTTACAAAAATCATACGACTGGAGTCCACACCCCTATATCAATATCAATGACTAATTGTTTTAGTGGTGTTTTTGTTTAATAAATATCATATTTAAGGAAACTATTTTCAATAGCTCTCAATTTCTTAAAGATTTTATCATCATTACCTAACGTTGGACAACATACATATTTAAATATAAGGAATCATTACAATATATAATGAGGAATTGTTTTATCCAATATATATAGAAGTCAAAGGATGTGGGTCCTTGAACTTTTACATATTTTAATCTATTGGTTATATGTTATTGGAGAATAATGTGTATGTGTTTATTCCTTCAACTCTTATCTTTTTAAGTATTTGGATTTAATCGTCATGTGAATTTTTTGGTAATATATTTTAGTTTATAAGCATTAATCTTGGCTAACAAGGCATGTTATTTTAACTATATAATCACTCTTGAAATAACTCAAAGTTAAATATTGACGTGTAATGAAATTTCTATCCCAATTCATGATATTTTTCTATGAGTCATTCAGTTAAGAGATTATGGAAGTTTTTATCTATTCCTAATTATTGATACCCGCCTATGATGCATTAAAAATAAGAAATCGATGAAAATTTGTTGAGTAGGTTATACAATATCAAAAATGTCATTTATTATAGTTTTAATTTATTTTTAAATTAGGGTATAAGGATAACATTATACTCTATTTCCCACTGGATTTTTTAATGAGATAGTTTGATCACTATAAACTATTGTAAAATTAATTCATTTTGGGTATTAAACTGATAAGCTTAGCCACGTGGGCTTTGAAGAGCTGAATTTTGAAATACAGCTCATTAGGGTTTAGAATATTCAGTTTTATTCAGATTAGATTTATATTTTGTAAGATTAGATAAGGCAATATGGCCTTGGAAGAATTCAGCCATATGTGACTATTTTAGGTATTTTAGTTAGATATAGTGTTACCTTCTTAAACCTGCCATAAGTTGATTCAGCTTCTATTTGTATTAGAGTTTTGGCCGAGATTGTAACCCTATAAATAAGGAGGCCTTTGGACAAAATGAAACACTTTTATCAATGAAATATACAACAATTTGAGTTCATATTCTTTCCTTGCGAGATATCTTCATTGTTTCTTAATCCCGAGGGTTAATTAAATACCAGTAAACCTTGTGATCTGATTGGAGAAAAAAGTCGATATTGAGAACATCTCAAGGGCTAGGTTCTTGAATTTCATGTGACTTGATGAGAGTTTGCAGATCCCTTCATTCGGCCAAAATTTTAATTCCGCAATCCAGAGTCTTCGCAAGGAGATCAATATCAGTTGGTATCAGAGCAAAGTGAAAGATCTTTGGTCGAATATTTTCATCACGGTTTTGAGTTTTGAAAATTTTAACATCCGTATTTTATTTTTCTGAACAGAAAAAAAAACATCAGAAACTTCCGCCACTAGTCATCTTCACCACCGCCGGCAAGCTTCATCTCTAGCGACTCTATTCATCTTGTCATTGCCACCGCTCAGCTTCATCCGCAATCAGCGCATTTCATCATTTCGCTTTCGCCACCGATCGCAACCATTCTTCTCGGTGTCAGCGTCTCCGATCGTCTCCCGCGAACTTCCAGATTTGGGTTCTTCTTCTCCGAATCCTATTTGTTCTTCTCCAACTCCAGTCGATCAGTGCCTTCAAATGACCCAGCTTCACCGTTCTATTCACTATTCGTATAGCTCCGAACAAAGACGTCCCTAATCTGCAAAACCTCTACGTCCAGTTCAGCGAAGCAAACAGTCAACCAAAGAAGATGATTGGCTTGTGTCACTCACATTAAAAGTGATTAATACTCACATTTCATCACTCACATTTGAAGATCGTTCTCATTTCGAGGATGAAACTTTTCGACCACGGAGAGAATGTTACGATATAAAAAATGTCATTTATTATAGTTAAATTTATTTTTAAATTAGGGTTTTAGGAGGATAACACTATACATTTTTCTCACTGGGTTTTTTAATGAGGATGTGTGATCACTGTAAACTATTTTAAAATAAATTTATTTGGGTTTTGGACTGATAAGCTAGGCCATGTGGGCTTTGAAGAGCTGAATTTTGAAATACAGTCCATTAAGGTTTAGAATATTCAGTTTTATTCTAATAAGACTTAGATTTGGTAAGATTAGATAAGGCAATATTCATCCAAGGTGTGTCTTGGAAGAATTCGGCCACATGTGTCTATTTTAGGTATTTTAGTTACATATGGTTTTACCTTCTTAAAGCTGCTATAAGTTGATTCAGTTTCTGTTTGTAATTAGGGTTTTGGCCGAGATTGTAACCCTATAAATAGGGAGGTCTTTTAACGAAATTAAAAACTTCTATCAATCAAATATACAACATTTTGAGTTCATACTCTTTGTTTGCAACTTATCTTCATTGTTTCTAAATCTCGAGGGTTAATTAAGTACCGGTAAACTTTGTGATCTGATCCCCTGGACAAGTTGGAGAGCAAGTCGAGATTGAGAGCCTCCCGAGGGTTCGGCTCTTGAATTTCTTGTGACTTGGTAAGGGTTTGCAGATCCCTTCATTCGGTCAAATATTTTAATTCCGCAATCCAGAGTGTTCGCTAGGAGATTCATATCAATAGGTTGGATGAATTAAATAAAAAATTCATAGCTTGATGACATACTATGGACTATTTGGGGTGATTTGAAATGGAATTCATATAAGTGGAAAAATGAGGGAATGGTAAATTGATCTCCTCATAAACAAAATCCAAGGATAGAAAACTTGATAACTCTTGAGTACCCATACTAAACTTGACGAGGAATTATAATTTTAAAATAGTCTTATAAACTATTTAGGTTGTTTATATATGTGATGATCATCTGATAAATTGATTGGGAAATGTATCTACACTGATCAATCAAGTAATGAACATACAATAGTACTCAAAGTATTCATAATTTTTATGCTCCACGACAAAATTGGAAAATCCATCTCACCAATGGTACTATATACTTCTCATATTGTGCATTTATTTTTTAAATTAAGGGATGGTGAAATATGAATGAGTATGCTAGAGTTTTTCATGCTCATTTGTATTAGTTCAGTGTGGTTGATAGAAAAATATTTATTTTGTAAGGATAATAAATCATTTATTTCTTGGGTAACATTCAAAATGAACTTTAATCCTTATATAAAATAATTATGCATAGTTGGTCGTGATATATAGGAGGAAATTTGTTTTATCAGAATTAAACTATTACCTTTTACTTCTATTACATATTCATCTAATAAGAAACCCTGGATTATTATTTGGGGATATGAGTAAAGTTTAACTGTCTATAGCATAATTTAATAGTGCAATAAGTATTAACAAAAGTTACTCGTACAAAGCCTAAACAAAAATTCAGATGGACCAATCAAGAATAAACATGTACGCAGCCAAGAAGAGGACATTTTTCGAGAGAGCTATGTTGAAAAAACTTCACCATCATATGACAAGGAATTTGTGGGATCAGGACCGCCATGTGGTTGCTAAATTTTTGCTCGTAGATCAAAAGGACAGGCATACCGCAAGGGGAGAAAGACTCATATGAGATGGTCTCATCATAATTTTTGGTGAGATAAAGTACAAAGTAAAATTTTAGAAATTATAAAAAGTACCTTATGTCATCTCTCATATTTAAATAATTGTATTTAAAATCTTCGTCTCACCATAGGATTAGGTGAGATCGTCTCACACAAGTCTTTGTACTGCAAGGGAACGGCCATAGAACAACTCAATAGAAAAATTATATTTCTAAATTCACGTGTTATGTGTGCTGTTGCTAGGCCTATAATAGCATATAATGAAGGTGTATTTTTATATGCAAATATTGGTATCTTCCCATTGTCCGATCATGTTCCCGCCATTAAAAACAACAAAAATAGGCCAAAGAAAACCACTGAATCCATAGAAATAAAAAAGCTGGAAACAATGAAGGGATATATTCAGTTATAACCTTATATAATTGTGAAAGTAATACCGTATATAAATCTCAATTGTTTGAAAGTGAAAAAAATGTTAACTATTTAATGAAAGTGTTAATATTAACTATGTATGAACCCCAAGTTGCACTTCTGGCATTTACCTTGACATTTTTCGCTGACCATATTTGAAATGAAAAATTGCCTTCGAGCCAAAAGCTAAATTTGGGTGGACAATTTTACCCTTCCCCACTATCACCAGCCACTGGCTACCATCGTCGCCGTAACAAGTAGGATTATATCAACACATTATGAAAACTTCCATGGTTATATCAGCACATTATGAAAACTGATAGAGTTATATTAGCATATTCCTAAAACTTATATGATTATATCAGCACATTTGTAGAAAGTGTAAGGTTATATTAACACATACTATAAAAGCAAAATGTATAATAATGAACTCGGTTGGCCTTGACGGGAAACCACAACATTATATACACCATTATCACATCATAAAAACATCATATACACCATAAAGTTTGACATCATAACACCCTCATTCATATTAAACACTATTATCACATCTTCCTACCTCATTTAAAAACACATCAACATTAAAAACCATAGATCGAAAAATACAGCAAAATAACAATCACACACTCAACACCAAAGTTCATCCAGTCATCAATCTGTACTAAACACAACAAAATAAAAAATATATCATCAAAACCCCTATATTCTATACCATATATACCCCATATCTCTATTCATATGATGAGAAGCAAACGAAAATCACATAATCAAACTCAATATTGCATTCATCTAGTGAATTAAGGAAACTTTTAATTATCAAAAGGTTATATTAGTATTTCTGTGAATTATATAGAGTTATATAAGCACTTTTCTCAAAAATGAAATGTGAGAGTGGTTGATAAAGAAAATAATTCTAGAATTTGAAAAGGCATCGGCAAGCAAAGCAACAAAGAGAATATTCATACAAAAAGATAATGCTAGACCACACATCAAGAATATTGATCTACTCCCTCCGTCCCACTCTACATTGCTTATTTATATTTCGATAGTTAAATTTTGGAAATGTTGACCTTAAATATAAATTAATTGATAAATAATAAATATATCATGTGAGATATTGTTAGGTTTATTTTAACATCTATTTTCTAAATATCTAATTTTTGTGCGGAATTTTTATATGTGACTAGATATATTTACAGTCAAATATATTCATTGAACACCGTAAAAAAGTAAATAAGCAATTTGGAGTGGGACAGAGGGTGTATAATTTATGCTAGTTGCAAAGTCATACGGGTAAGAAATAATAGTTTTGTTTCAGCCACCAATCACATGACTTTAATAGGTTGGGCTTCAACACCCACACGATCGGCCAAGTGGTTAGGCCTCTAGTTTCAATCCTGCTACCGCGGGTTCGACTCTTACCAGCCGCAGCGTGGGGATTTCCCTAGTGTAGGGATCCCTTGTGGGCAGCGAGTACAGGCGTGAATCACGGGTTTTACCCTGGTGTCTCCTGTGATTTACCTCCTCAGTGATGGCTGTGGTGTCGGCACGGCTGGGGCCCTGAGGGCGATGGTATCGCCTTTTTTAATAGGTTGGGCTTGGGAATTTTCAAGTCAATTTATAGTTTACAACAAAGGTAAAGGCTATTGCATACTATAGAGGAAGTGTATGAAAGCACTAGTAGAGAGTCTCCTATTAAAGGCAGCAAGGAAAGGCAGTTAAAAAAAACACCTTTAATTTACATTTTGAACTCGGAAATGCATGGCCGGGTTTCTCACATGAAATTTAAGGCAGTTTTTCAAGAACCACATTTAATTAGCCATAATTAAAGGCGGTTCAAGGTAGAACTCTAATTGAAGGCAGTTATGACTACCACAATTAAGAATGATACTTTATGAAGTTGGAAAGTAGGAACGAAAGTGCTTTCGAGCCCGAAAAATCAGTTGTTTCCCAACTACATAGAGGAAAACATATTCTGATCTCGTAAATGCATTGTGTCTATATTCCGAGTTCAAAATAAGGTTGTTCGATCTTAATAAATATGGGGCAAGGTTTCCGAGTTCGGAAATGGCCCTTTATATTAAAAAAAACACGTCCATTTCCATTAAATGCCACAAAACCCTAAAAGTTTGAAGAAGAAGTTCATTTATTCATTACCCATTGTTGTATAAAAGGTTTTGTGCTTGAGAATTCTTCATTCTGCATTGGAGAAGGTTATTTTAATCCAAATTATTAAGTTAACCATTTTCTTAAAAACATTGAAGGCGTACTTATTGCTTATATATATATATATATATATATATATCCATTTTTACAATCATGGTTTGAGATTATCTAGGTTTATGATTATTTTTGAAGTGATCCTCATGTGTTGCACTTTAGTTGAATTTTAGGAGAATGGATCGAGAGGAACTAATCGGTAACGATCTTAGGAAATCACCCGAGTACATGTCATTGGTTGAATCATTTATTTTGTTTGTGTTTGAACATGCTTCTAAAACTGGTTCTTCATGGGCAAGATGCCCTTGTGAGGATGGTAGAAGTGATGCGTATTTAGGGAGGATGAAGTTGCGGGAACATCTCATAATGAGCGGGTTCCAAACTAGCTACACTCGTTGGGTATGGAATGGGGAAGTTGTGGGAGCCTTTCATTCTAATGAATTGGAAGACACGATGGCAAGTGATGAATTAGATGGTAACGCCAAGTTTGATAAAATGGTGGAAGATATTGCGAGGGAGTTCAAAGGTAAACCGAAGTTGTTACAAGATTTATTGACGTCAAAGTGACGCCTTTGTACAATGGTTCAAAAAACTCGGTTCTGTGTGCAACTCTGCAGATAATGAACTCGAAGGAAAATTTTGGATGGACAAACAAGTCGATGACCGAGGCTCTCTAGTTGTTTAGGGATTTGCTTCCCGAGGATGCCCGATAGGTTTTATGCTGCAAATAATGCTATGCCCCATGGGATTGGAATTACAAAAAATCCATGCATGCCCAAACAATTGCATGGTGTATAGGGGGGAAGTAGATAAAGATAGAGAAACTTATCGGGTATGCAGCAAGTCTTGGTACAAGTTGAAGAGAGCTGCGATTGCGGTGGGTGGAAAAGTTTCATTGAAATTAAATAAAAGGACATTGGCAAAAGTGTTATGGTACCTCCCGATCATTCCCCATTTGAAGAAATTGTATGCTTGTAGGGAAAATGCAAAGTTATTGCATTGGGCATGCAGATAGAGTTCGACTAACAAATGATGTTATAAGACATGCTTTGGACCAGGAGCAATAGAAGAGAGTCAGTGCTATGTACCCTGAGTTTGGCAAAGATTCTTGGCATTTGAGATTAGGATTACATACATACGATATGAATCACTTTGGTATCATGAGTAACACACATAGCTCTTGGCCTGTTATGTTGGTCATATACAACCTTCCATCTTGGTTTGACTATGAATGTAAGTATGTGTTGATGTCTTTGATGATATCAGGTCCAATGCAACCTGGTAATGATATTGATGTGTATCTTGCTCCTCTTGTAGAGGATTTGTTAACTTTATTTAATGACGGTGTTCGAGTGTTTGATGGCCTGGTTGACAATTTCTTCACTCTTAAAACGGTTATTTTGTACAATTAATTATTTTCTAGCATATGGAAATTTCTCTGGGTATTCCGTGAAAGGAAATTTAGCTTGTCCAGGGTGTGAGAAGGCACTGATTTTTTTCAATTAAAACACTGTTGTAAGACTTTTTACCAGGGGCACATGCGGTTTCATCCTGAGGGGCACCCATGGCGATTGGCCAAAAATGGTTCAATGGGAAAGTGGATACACGAGTTGCACCGGTGCCACGGTCAGGTACACAGATTTATAAGAGTGTTAAGAATTTTCCCAATGACTTCGGCAAGAAGAAAAGAAAAGTTGTCATTGAAGGAAGTTGGAAGAAATTCTCAATTATTTTAACCAACCTTATTGGGAGCATTTGGAAGTTAGACATTGTCTTGACGTTATGTTTGTTATTATTTGGTTGGGACGTTGTTAAATACACATGGGAAAGAAAAAATGGATTGAAGGCTAGGCTAGATTTGGTTAACTTGGGTATTTGGAAGAATCTTACCCCAGATAGAACGGGTGATGATTGTTATTTGCCCCATACTTGCTATTCAATGTTGCAATTGGAGAATAAATCTTTTTGTGAGACCCTTAGTAGTGTGAAAGTTCCCGGTGCATACTCGTCCAACATTAGCAGTTGTATGTCAGTTGAGGAGTATAGGTTGGGTGGGTTGAAGTCACACGATTGTCACAACCTAATGCAGGAATTGAATGTCATTGCCATTCGTTCTATATTTCCTTCTCGTGTAAGATTGTGTATTACAAAGCTCTATTTTTTAAAATCCATTTGTGGCAAAATTATTAGTGTATCAAAGTTGGATATGTTGCAAGTTATAGTTGTTGAAGTTCTATGCCATATGAAAATGTATTTCCCTCCCTCATTTTTTTGACATTATGGTCCACTTGATTTTCTATTTGGTGTAGGAGATAAAACTATTTGGTCCAATTTTTCTAGGATGGATGTATCCATTTGAAAGGTACATGAAAATCTTCAAGCACTTTGTGAAAATAGGTATAGGCTAGATGCTATTATTATGCAATGATACGTGACAGAAGAGGCTATCGAGTTTTACACTGATTCTATAAAGCTAGTTGAATCTGTTGGGGTTCCAATTGGTAACATGAAGGGACGTTGGAAGGTTTAGGGGTTAGATAGAGTAAATCATTTAGCCTAGTGCAGAAGATTTATGTGCCGTCCATTTTATGTTCTGCTCAACCACGAGGATGTAGTTCCATACATTGAAATTCATATGGATGCCATACAAGTGAGGCACTATAATTCAATGAGGCGAGGATTTGGGCTTCACCCTTGTCCATAAAGGTCAGGTTGGATGGAAGAACGATCCTTTCATATTGGTGTCTCAAGCGCACCAGGTTTTCTATGTCAGGAATCGTGTTGATCATAGGTGGGACATTGTTGTCCAAGGGAAACAGGCTTTTGTTGAAGAAAATAAGTTAGAATCACTAATTGGATTTATTTTCCATACAATGAGTTATGGATCTTAAGAAGTCATGTTGCTTGAGGAGGATGATCGTAGTCTTCACAGTTTCCTAGGCCGTACTGACCATGATGAAGGAATGTGGATCGACGGTAAGGGGAAGATTACACATAGGAAGCATAAGTCAAATAAGGTGGGGATCATAAAAAGGAAGCATAAGTAGTAAGTTGTCCGATATCAAGTTTAGTTTATGTCTTTTTTTTAAATTGATGTACTTTGGATATTTCACATGCTTCTAGTATTGACTTTATTTCTAAAAATATCCTTATAAGATTTATAAGAAAATCAATTTAGTACTTGAAATGATTAAAATTTTTGTAACAATTGAAGAGTCGAAGTCATTCTATAAAGTCAAATACTTGAATCTTTAAAATTCTACAATACAGTCAAATGACATAAACATAATCAAGTCTTCAAATTTCATTCTTCGACATCTTCAATGTCTCCAGTTGAAGTCGATCGGTCGAGTAGTTGTCGAGAGCTTGATGCGAGGTGTCGCTCATAAGCTCACTAAGACTTTTCCATTAACCTATTTTTTGCCTTCATAGCGCAAAATTCCTTGCACATCCATTTGTAGCAATCCTTGAAGCCTTTCAAGTATGACTTTTAAGCACTTACAAAGTATAGCACCAGCATATGAATTATGTAAATAATGAAGTTAAGATAAACAACTTACAAAATAAATCCTCTCAAACTTATTTGTGACTAACCCTCCTTAATTCAGGGCATCTTGCTTGCCTCGTCTTCTTCCGTTGGCTTATGGTACCACTTCCCATCACTCAACACCCAACCCTTGTTCTCGAAGTAAGTCTTGTCATAATACCCCGGGCCTCTTTCCTCCCCTTCGATGGTCAACTCCTCAACACTCTTCTAAATGCAAGTTATTGAACTCCAATATGGTAGGTGAGTCAAAACATTCTTCGACGTTGCAAAATGCAACATGTGCCTAAAAATAGCCGCGCTGGGGTTGATTTTTCTACACTCTATAGCATAAGGGTTGGGTTATTAGGCTTGGTAAAGTGTCCGCTCAGGGGGACTAAACTCCTATTAATGATCTTATGTGTAATACGTTGGTTAATGGGCAAAAGCATTAAATCGAAGGACTCGGGTTTTCCTAAATCCAATCTATTGCGGAAAAAGTACCTCACACTAAACTCCACGGGGTCTATGTATGAAGGGTCAACTTATAGAGGCCATTTCTCCCGATGGTAGAAATAATCCAACTGACCATCAGGATCCTTAGGAAAAACATATTCCGGGTACAAGTATGGGAAATCTATTATCTTATTTATGATCCATTGGATGAGCGGAATTTCAATTCCCCCAACCCTAGTAGCATAATCCCTATTCCGCACTTCTCACAAATTAGCGTAAAATTTGAAAACCAAATCAAAATACGATATTTAGACATTCCACATGTTGAACCTCCCCTATCCATGCCAAATTCTTCATGGGATTTGCAAGAATGGTGAAATGGAGGGTTGTTTGCGAGTTTGTAAATAGGCTAGGGTTTGGAATTTTGGGGCTTTTGTTTGAAATCTATTTGTTGCCCTGTTTTTTTATAGAAAGAATATTTCAAGTTTGGAAAGAGTGATTCGTCTCTTTAATATATGGTGATAATGATTTTTTGAGTTTGGAAACATTTATTTCTGGAAAAAAATAGGCGCTTTGTTTTTTCCAGATGAGGAAAGGAAATGGGACACAAGCTCAAAAACTCTGTTTCCAAGTTCGGATGGTCAATTGTTCCAACATGACTGCAAGACACGAAACATTTCCGAACTCATAAACTAGATTTCCTAGTTCGGAAAGTGATTCGTTTGTTTTTGTCTTTAAGAGTATATTCCGGGCTTGGAAATGCATCCAGACTATAAATGCTAAGGGAAGACGAATTTCCAAATTCGGAAATACGACTAATCTTTTGGTCAATTTCATAGTTGAAAACAAATTCACCTTAAAAGCTCATGTTTTTGGGCACTAATTGAATTTCTATAACATTCAACAAAATGCCACTAAAACAATATAGGGAAAATTAATGCATTAAATAACGAGATTCCATATGAAATTAAAAATGCATTAAAATTTATATATTCAAACAAAATAAACTGTTCAAATTCTCAATGCAACTACCAAAGCTTAGAACAAAAACTACAACCACAAAATATCTATAATAAATAATCCTTTCTTCTACCCAAGCATTCTATCAAAGCTAGATCCCCCCTCCCCCTCCCCGCCTTGGCCGGAAATGTTTTCTTCATTGACTTGACCAACGTTCATGTCATCCCTGCCATGACCACCATGATCACCCTCATCACCATCATCATCTTCACTCTCTGAGAAGACCAGATCAAAGTTAGGCGGCTTGTTATCTTTGCTCAATCACAAATGGGGGCCCTAGGCTTCCAGGAACGCGACATGCTGGGAATGAGCACAGGTTACATATCATGCATCTTGGTCAAGTCTGAACGCATAGAATCAAAGTTCTTGCTCAACCTAGCCTTTCAACCGCTGCAGGTACCTGTAAATAAATATTGATAAAAATAAAATGGATATTAAAATTCTATATTTTAAATTGTAGTTAATTAAACTATTTATCACTTAAAGGAGTCGATGCCTCTTCTCTACCTACATCCACTTCATGAGCCCTCTTGGTAATCTTAGCTTTTGTATCGGATATTGGATAGAAGCACCACTTGCCGTCAAATTCTCGTTGGAGGTTTTTGTGTTGGAACCAACTCTTGTCATAAATACTCATGACGAGGAGGTTTATATTGAGGAATCATGCCTGCCTTCTTTAGCA
Organism: Rubia yunnanensis; assembly: GCA_037428765.1. NCBI lineage: Eukaryota > Viridiplantae > Streptophyta > Magnoliopsida > Gentianales > Rubiaceae > Rubia > Rubia yunnanensis. The sequence goes on from CM075068.1 coordinate 91,305,851, forward strand.
TAGTGGTTATCAAACCACCGTAAGTAAGATCTTTCTTCTTTGTCTGTGCGGCCTTCAACATGAATGAGATGATGGAAAAGCCCGGGTTTACCTTTCTACCCTCCATGAGATAGCACAATATCATGAGGTTATAAATAGTAGGCTCTCAAGTATGGCCATCCGTGGGGAAAACATTAAGGCATATCCACTCGTATACAAGATGCTCCTCTACGATTAAGATACTTATATCAAAACTCTCCACCTTACCGGCATCGATTCCCACCCTCTTAAATATTTCCTAGCCATATATATGGGACAAAGAGGAGTAGCATCGCTCACGCCCGGACAAACATGTGTGTGATATATATATAAGACCATTGGGGTTATCGGGCCTTAATTTATTGGTGGTGGTGTAGGGGCAATCTAGGGCTACATTAATTGTATATGTAGTAACAAATACATCTTTCCCAGTGACCCTATTCATATCTCTATTGTTGTTATTTTGACCCAAATTTTCATAAAATTGAATCACTTCATCAATATAAACAGGCTCATCCATACAAAGTAATTTCTCTAGATGTTGGGTTTTGAAATGTGCTAGAAACTAGCCTAGTCCTAAGCTATCAACGTTCGATGCTATAGCCTTTGAATTGATAACTTTTCTCTTCAAAAAATCTACATACATTTTCTCGGCGGTATCACTGAAGAATTTTTAGGATTGGCAAATTTGCGTGAAAGGACGATGGCTCCATTCGCTTGCCTTTGACCTAGCACCCGTGCTCTTATGACTCATTGTCATTAGATTTTTGGGGGTTGTGGGTTTTGGGTTGTGAAATTTGGGAATCTAGGGTTTAAGAGAATGAAAAATTCAATTTTGATTTGGGGTTTTAAATCTGCTCATTTTACCCTTTTTTTAAAACTCAAAAAGGATTTTTGAACTCGGAAACAAGTCGTGTCTAACCTAAAGAAGAAGCGGCCCATTTATGAGTTCATAAACATGTTTCCGAGTTCGAAAACCTTTTCAGTCAGGAATAAAAAAATTCATAAATGGTTTTCAAATGGGCATTTACTCCCATTTGAAAAACTTGTTTCCCCTCTTTCTCCCCTCCAAAAAAACTTCCAAACCCAAATAATCAATCCATTTCATCACCAAATATTCCATTTGAAGTTTTGATGATTTGAGGTATGTCTACATCTCTTCACATCAAATTTCTCCCTTAAATTTTCAAATTTCAACAAGGGTTTTCAATGATATGTAGGTAGAGGCTATAAAGAAGTATTTCATACCCTTTGATTGATCAAAAAGTTAAATCTACTCTTCAATAAATTGCAAGGGTTTATTACTTTCAAACATAAATGAGCAAACTTAAATTTATTTTTGTTCATGCGCTAGGGTTTGGATTTCGTGATTGTTATGAATTCTATTTGAAGTAGGGTTTGTTAATTAAAGATAAGTTGTGTATAATATTAGGGTTTTGTTGCATTCATGGTGGGGGTGATAAATTGATGCAAGTGAATTGATAATAAATGTTATAGTGCTAGATCTATTGATTGAGCCATGTATTAGTGTGCTTAAATGCTAGGTTTATGTTGACTTTTTTTTTGTTACAACTAAAAAGGTAATTTATCGTCTATTGATTTTTTTCAATTTCTTTGGGTTTGGTACAACATTTCTTCTAATATGTTTTGGATATTCTATAAAAATTAGTAACTTATTTCTTTCCCAGGTTAAGTTATTTATTGTCATATTTATAAATGTAGCATTCAAAATGGCAACTAGGAAACAGACTCGTGACGATATGTCACAACTCGATAATGTGAATCCCCCAACAACGGACACGACGTGGGATAAGGATGACGGTTTGGGGGATGTAGGACAACACCAAAATCATTGTAGAGCAGTAGAACGTAGAACGGCTAGGAAAGAGTTAACGTTGTTGATTTTTGACAAGTTGGGGGAACTGTGTGTCAGAGAAGCGTGCCATATGGTCTAGTTGGGTGGCAAAGGTTTCTAGAAAAATGGTGGATATCTGCTATGATACTTAGCATAATGTCCTAAATGATTACAAGGACACCATGTGGATAGAATGCAAGGTAGCATTAGTGATTCATATTTCCAACATTTTTCTTCTTCAATTTGTCTTCACATGTATTCCACCATCCTCATATCATTGTGTTTCATGATTCCCGTAGAGGCCTTTTCAAATCCAAGCATAAGATGTAGGTGATTTGCGAAAGAAGACTATGTTCATGATGTCAAAGAGTTGGCGTGAACATAAATTCACTTTGTCCAGAGAAAACATATTTACAAATAAGAAAGGTGATCGCCCATGGGTAGCTTATACTCACATTCAACCCGAGAGCTGGGAGATTCATAAGAAAAGGGCATTGGAGAATAGTGAAAACATTAGTAAAACAATATGCAAATTATTAGTGTGATTAATAACATTAAAATGTCTATAGTGTTAATATGACCCTAACATTCAACTTAGGATCCAAGGGAATAAAAACAATGCTAGGCCAGGGAGAATAAAATTCCTCACCACTTGAGTCGTGGAGGTTATGCCTTAGCTGTAATTGAACTAGTAAAGGAAAGTCTAGAACAGGTTGTGCAACTTGCAATAGCTGGCGGGGTGACGGAAGATGAGGCAAGGGCTTTGGTGCAACCAATTTGTGTTGATGACATTGAGAGGTGCGGTCTATTTCTCAAAGACCGACAAAACAAGAAGGGTCTATATGTCAAGGATGAATAGAAATTACTTGCCGAAAGATTGGTACATAATTTTGGGTGAATGCGTTATTAATTTGAACTATAATAAGGTTGTATCAAAATAACAAAGGTATATCTATTTATCTTTTCACTTAGGAAAAATTGAATAATGATCAATTGCAAGAAGAATTCTTTCCAAGGGATCCTTTGTGAAGCCACGTGTGAAAATCCAGACCATCCGGGCCGGGTTAGGGGTGTGGGTGGTTTCTTGACCCACCTAAAAGTATTCGGGATCTTACGGTCCTACAGTGGGGTGGAACTCTTGGGAGTCCATTCGTTGCAAAAAAAACCCAACTCCAAGACAAACGAATTAAGCAGCAAGAAATTGTAATTCGGGAGTTTGTCCAACACATCAGACTAGTTCTCCCGGACAATTTAGAGGATTTAAATATATGTGCAGCCAAGAAGATGACATTTTCCGAGATAGCTATGTTGAAGACACATCACTATTATAATGACAAGGAATCTATGGGATCAAGAGCGCCATGTGGTTGCTAAGTTTTTGCTCTTAGTTCAAAAGGACATATATGGGTGAACTCCTGGGGCATAAAAAGAGAAAGATCATCTCCATCCTATAGATTTTTTTGTGGGGGAAGCTAAGCCCTATCTCTAGGAAAAAAAATGTTTTTGCAGCCAGTGAGCTTCAGATCATCGGCTCTTGGAGAGGAATTTGACCTTCGTCTTGTATATTAGTAAGTGAGGGATCTTTTGCCTTAGGTGAACCATTTATCCTTTCCCGACTCATCGGGCCCAATCGTAAATGTGACCCAAAATATAAGAACACCAAGGTCATAGTATATTTTCTATCAGAGTCTTTCTATGCGACATGGACAATGACATCCCACCTGTGCTTAAACGACAATGTCATTTTGGGTATATAAACAGCTCACCACCCACCCCCATCGCATTCCCAACCAAAAATGTCGCACAAAAACCTCCCACCTAAAAATAAGGTAAAAAAACAATCAAATCCCAACACAAAACCACATTCTCAAATCAATATAGTCCCAAAACTAGCAGTCAATAGGGTTCAGCATAGTACATTGGCGGATATTTTCAAAGGAGAAGAGCAGGAAACACTAACTAAGGTAAGGAATTTCCAATGAAATTGATGATGGTTTTTTTGAGTTTGACATACTTCTTTCATTGCCTATTGCATGGTTTTATAAAATTTATGGTGAATGACATGTTGAATGCCGTTGTGTGATTAAGTTTTGGGTTTATCAATTTTTTGTATGGGTTTCTTCACAAGTTCTTTACTGGGGCTAGGGTTTAGGGAACTTCTATAACACACATTCTTGCTACTTATTAATGGCATGTTACCTATTTATGTTGTGATGTTGATGTTAGTTGATATTATAGGTGTTTAGGACCCTTCGTGTTCCAGTCGCACACTATTTTGACTTAGTCGATTGTGCATGCGACGCCACACATTCACACACATGAATCTGCAATTTTGCACAGAGCTCATTGGTCTAGCCAAATTGTCCGTGACACGCATACAAAGTTGGCCATAACCCATTGCCTTCATTAGGTTCTTGACAGTTGCACTAACTGTTCTATGTTCCCTTGTTTCTTAGATGGCTCGAATGAAGCAGACTACCAAGAGGTTAAGGGAAAACACCACAGGAGCAGGTTCATCGTGCACCAATAAGGCGAAGAAAACTACCACCCCTTCATTTCCAATATGGGACAACATATGCTTCATCAATGAGGAGGCAGAGAAGTGTTTCAAGAGGATCTTGGGATGAAGGATAAAGAAGGCCAGGGTGATAAATCCTGAGGATGTGGAGCAACTCCACCTCAATGTTTTCCTCAAACCCTTCAAGCCATTAGTAATTGAGGGTTTGATATGCTTGGATAAACCGACGTATGATACGGAGGTCAAGGAGTTCTACGCTAATTTCACTCTGCAATCGAAGAACATCTGTAGTACAAGAGTGAATGGGATGGCCATGGAGATGACGACGTAGTTTATCAATCAGGTGACTGAGTGCATAATCGGTGGGGAGGATCAGCCGAAGGTTGAGCTTCTAAAGATGTACTGTCAGGATAATTGGCCTTTATAGGTTGACGAGAATGACCCATTTGGGGCGCTTAACCCCAACTAAATGGTGGAGAAGTACTTCAAAATTGAAGTGGGGAACGGGCTCATCCAACCGAGGTGAATCAAGCTTGATGTCCTCGGCCTTGAGGAGAGAATGATATTCAATATAATTGTACCTATAATGATCCCGGTTGGACATCCTACGGAGTGCATGATTAATGAAACCGTCACGTACTACCACCTTATTGAGAAGAGCGTAGTCGACATCGGGTACACCATCATCCAGGAGATGTACCAAGTGGCCCTAGCCTCGAAGAATTGGACATTCCCCTACAACAACGTCATCACCACCATTCTGGATAAGAAGAAGATTCCCATCAAATCAAAAGCGAAGATCCAGCCTAAGTACTATGATGGGAACTACTTTGGGCAGAAGCATAATAATTGGGAGGTGGGTACGTGGATTGATCGCAACGTCCCCAAGGGAGATATGGACGTGTCTTCCAAACCCAAGCTTGAGGCGACTCCTTCAGCTTCCACAGCAGGAGATGCTTCCACCACCATTACTCCTGCCTTGCAATTGGGTATAAAAGTTTTTAAGTTTTATGGTTATTCCAAATTTTAATTATATAAATTTTTATAATTTAAATTTAATTTAACTTATTTTTTTATCCCGCGGGACTTAAACGTAGCGCCTGGAGCATCCTCCTGAAGGATGTGACTGAGACCAAGGCCCTGGCGCACCGCACAGACCGCAACGTACATAAGATTACGGAAGAATTAGCGGGGCTAAAGTCTTTGATTTCCAGTGCGATGAATGCACCTGGGGGATGAGAGGCCTGGGGAAGACGAAGATGGGCTGAAAACCACAAACGATGAAGGAGGGTCTAGCACTGGCGATACCGAGTATTCCAATGAAGAGTCGGAGGATAATTCTCAAGACATGGAAATAGTTCGTCGGCAGACAATGTTATCCCGCCCATGTCACTACCCCTTTTATTTCCATGAATGTTAGTTTGTCGTACAAGATGAAGACTGTTTGTTTGAATTTTATTGGGATTCTATGTCTTTTTTTTAATTTGTAATTTGATGGAAGTTTTTTTTATTGTATGGTAGCAGTATGTGTTATGGATTATGTACCTAGCTTTATTCTTACCAATTTAACTTGATGAAATTTGAGACTGGCTTTTGTGAACTTGGAATGGGACCTTTAGATGGTACATTCCAAGTTCCGGTTGTATTGGTTAACCATCGTAGATTTGTTAGGTATGATAGAGCAGTGCAACATCTTTAATAACTATCTCAGCTGCAAAGAAGAAATTTGATATGGTTATCATAGATGTAGAATTATCTGACATGAATAGTTTTCAGCTATGCAAGGAAATTGAAAAAATGGGTGTCCTAGTTGTTGGTAATCACTTTTTAACCAATATTCATCCTCATGTAAATTAATTTAATTTTTTTGCATGCAAAAATATTCATTTAGTTTTATTCCATTAATATTCTCAATTGAATTTTAATTTTATCAGTAACATCAACAAAGGAAGACCCCGAGCTAACATACCATGCATTGGACAATGGAGCCTCTCTTTTCATCAAGAAACCAGTTGATGAGTTAAGCACAAAGTACTTGCACCAGTTTGTGGTAAAGAAAAGAATGCAAAGTATCAAACTGAAGATGGATGAAGAAATGATAGACATGGAGAATTTCCTATCGGGTGGAATATTTTTTAATGATAGCATTAATGATGATGTCGTGCGGAAGAAACGAACATATAGGAGGAAGAATAGTACAAAACAGGGTGATTCTCAAGTTAGCCTATTGTGTGATCAGCAGAATTTGAATGTTGAACATTTTTCCATTGATAACTTCAACAAGAAAAAGACGTGCATCGAATGGACCAAGGAGCTGCACCAAAAATTTATGGATGCTGTCGCTCAACTTGGTGAAGGAAGTATGTCTCTACGCATTTTTTTCTTTTTCTTTGTAGACTTTAACTTATTTACTAAATTTTGCATTTACAATGTGTAAGTATGTGTGTGGGTTATAGTCATTAGCATAGATAGATATAATATTTGTGCTAATTAATATTAATAATTTATTTCTCGTTTAAGCTGTGCTATGCAAACATAATTATTTATGGGCTGATTGTTTTGTAAATATATTTCAGAATGTTATCCGAAAGAGATTTTGGAACTAATGAACGTTCCTGGCCTCTCACGTATGCAAGTTGCCAGCCATCTTCAGGTTAGTGTTATTATTACACTTAACTCTAGAAAACTTTCAGTTAGGATTATGGATAAAATCAATTGTTGACATGATTTATTAATATTTTACTTGACATACTTAGAAATGCTAAAAAGATGTTTAAACCTTTTTTGGAAAAAAAGCATTCATGAAGCCTTGAAAAAATTCAATGAACTAAGGCTTTTAAGCAATGAATAAAATATCACTGTTATCAAATCTCTATTTGTGGGGAAAAAATCATAGTGTTTGACTTTTATGGATTCCTTTCCATTGCCTAGAAATGTCGCCATGATAACTGGAGACTCCCTTCAGAGCGCAAGAACCAATGTCAAGAGCGCAAATATTCTAAAACTGCTACTAGTGCTAAAAAAGATAATGACAAGATTAAGGTGTTTGGGGGTATGCCTCATTTTAATCATGAGTCTCAAGCAATAGTGCAAAAGAACCACCATATTGTTTCAATGTCTTCTTTTGGTGATAAGCCCGCAGAAAAATTACACACATCGGGCTCTAGAAATGGCACTCTTACCAACTTCAACACTCTTGGAGCTTATTTTTATGAAGAGGAAAATAGCCAAGAGACATGGATGGAACATGTAGATCTTATTGAGGGACAATCTCCATTGTGGACAGCTCAAGGACTTCAACTTCTTAAACCTGCAAGTCATCCTTAGAGGGTTTGTTTTTTTAATCTCATACACTTATTCACTTTATCGATGATCACATATTAAAATTTTCTTACTTCTCAAATGACGACAGATTCAAAATGGGGGGGATGTGGCCAATTGAACTGCTCGTGAATGCAACGGGGACAAGTATATGGCTGCATCAAAAGTCATGAAGAATCTTTGAAGATGCAAATGATAAGACGATAGTGTCCTAACTTTGTATCTCAAATTAAATTATGTCTCAATAATGTATGTGTTCTTAAAAAAATTCTTAGGTTGATTTAAATGATAAAAAATGTATTATGCTTGGGAGTAGTACAATGCTTCACAAGGAGTTTGAATATCTCAAGGTTATGTTGTATGTTATAATCATGTTTTATACTATTACTATTTCTTTAAGAATAAAAATAATGTTTACAAAATCACTGTATTCTAACAAACAACTATAGGACCGGTGTCCCCACCCCTGTACTAAAGGAATGATAGCAATACAATAATGTTTACGAAATTAATGGATTCTTACAAAAATCATAGGACTGGAATCCACACCCCTATATCAATATCAATGACTAATTGTTTTAGTGGTGTTTTTGTTTAATAAATATCATATTTAAGGAAACTATTTTCAATAGCTCTCAATTTCTTAAAGATTTTACATCATTACCTAACCTTGGACAAAATACATATTTAAATATAAGGAATCATTACAATATATAATGAGGAATTGTTTTATCCAATATATATAGAAGTCAAAGGATGTGGGTCCTTGAACTTTTACATATTTTAATCTATTGGTTATATGTTATTGGAGAATAATGTGTATGTGTTTATTCCTTCAACTCTTATCTTTTTAAGTGTTTGGATTTAATCGTCATGTGAATTTTTTGGTAATATATTTTAGTTTATAAGCATTAATCTTGGCTAACAAGGCATGTTATTTTAACTATATAATCACTCTTGAAATAACTCAAAGTTAAATATTGACTTGTAATGAAATTTCTATCCCAATTCATGATATTTTTCTATGAGTCATTCGGTTAAGAGATTATGGAAGTTTTTATCTATTCCTAATTATTGATACCCGCCTATGATTCATTAAAAAATCAGAAATCGATGAAAATTTGTTGAGTAGGTTATACAATATCAAAAATGTCATTTATTATAGTTTTAATTTATTTTTAAATTTGGGTATAAGGATAACATTATACTCTATTTCCCACTGGAGTTTTTAATGAGATAGTTTGATCACTATAAACTATTGTAAAATTAATTCATTTTGGGTATTAAACTGATAAGCTCAGCCATGTGGGCTTTGAAGAGCCGAATTTTGAAATACAGCTCATTAGGGTTTAGAATATTCAGTTTTATTAAGATTAGATTTATATTTTGTAAGATTAGATAAGGCAATATGGCCTTGGAAGAATTCAGCCATATGTGACTATTTTAGGTATTTTAGTTAGATATAGTGTTACCTTCTTAAACCTGTCCTAAGTTGATTCAGCTTCTATTTGTATTAGAGTTTTGGCCGAGATTGTAACCCTATAAATAAGGAGGCCTTTGGACAAAATGAAACACTTTTATCAATGAAATATACAACCATTTGAGTTCATATTCTTTACTTGCGAGATATCTTCATTGTTTCTTAATCCCGAGGGTGAATTAAATACTAGTAAACCTTGTGATCTGATTGGAGAAAAAGTCAAGATTGAGAACATCTCAAGATTGAGGAAAACTTCTTGAATTTCATGTGACTTGATGAGAGTTTGCAGATCCCTTCATTCGGCCAAAATTTTAATTCCGCAATCCAGAGTCTTCGCAAGGAGATCAATATCAGTTGGTATCAGAGCAAAGTGAAAGATCTTTGGTCGAATATTTTCATCACGGTTTTGAGTTTTGAAAATTTTAACATCCGTATTTTATTTTTCTGAACAGGAAAAAACATCAGAAACTTCTGCCACTAGTCATCTTCACCACCGCCGGCAAGCTTCATCTCTAGCGACTCCATTCATCTTGTCATTGCCACCGCTCAGCTTCATCCGCAATCAGCGCATTTCATCATTTAGCTTCCACCACCGATCGCAACCATTCTTCTCGGTGTCAGCATCTCCGATCGTCTCCCGCGAACTTCCAAATTTGGGTTCTTCTTCTCCGAATCCTATTTGTTCTTCTCCAACTCCAGTCGATCAGTGCCTTCAAATGACCCAGCTTCACCATTCTATTCACTATTCTTACAGCTCCGAACAAATACGTCCCTGATCTGCAAAACCTCTACGTCCAGTTCAGTGAAGCAAACAGTCAACCAAAGAAGATGATTGGCTCGTGTCACTCACATTAAAAGTGATTAATACTCACATTTCATCACTCACATTTGAAGATCGTTCTCATTTCGAGGATGAAACTTTTCGACCACAGAGAGAATGTTACGATATCAAAAATGTCATTTATTATAGTTAAATTTATTTTTAAATTAGGGTTTTAGGAGGATAACACTATATTTTTTTCTCACTGGGTTTTTTAATGAGGATGTGTGATCACTGTAAACTATTTTAAAATAATTTATTTGGGTTTTGGACTGATAAGCTAGGCTTTGTGGGCTTTGAAGAGCTGAATTTTGAAATACAGTCCATTAAGGTTTAGAATATTCAGTTTTATTCTAATAAGACTTAGATTTGGTAAGATTAGATAAGGCAATATTCATCCAAGGTGTGTCTTGGAAGAATTCGGCCACATGTGTCTATTTTAGGTATTTTAGTTAGATATGGTTTTACCTTCTTAAAGCTGCCATAAGTTGATTCAGTTTCTGTTTGTGATTAGGGTTTTGGCCGAGATTGTAACCCTATAAATAGGGAGGTCTTTTTGACGAAATTAAAAACTTCTATCAATCAAATATACAACATTTTGAGTTCATACTCTTTGCTTGCGACTTATCTTCATTGTTTCTAAATCTCGAGGGTTAATTAAGTACCACTAAACTTTGTGATCTGATCCCCCGGACAAGTTGGAGAGCAAGTCGAGATTGAGAGCCTCCCGAGGGTTCGGCTCTTGAATTTCTTGTGACTTGGTAAGGGTTTGCAGATCTCTTCATTCGGTCAAATATTTTAATTCCGCAATCCAGAGTGTTCGCTAGGAGATTCATATCAATAGGTTGGATGAATTAAATAAAAAAATTCATAGCTTGATGACATACTATGGACTATTTGGGGTGATTTGAAATGGAATTCATATAAGTGGAAAAATGAGGGAATGGTAAATTGATCTCCTCATAGGCAAAATCCAAGGATAGAAAACTTGATAACTCTGAGTACCCATACTAAACTTTAAACTTGACGAGGAATTAAAATTTTAAAATAGGCTTATAAACTATTTATGTTGTTTATATATGTGATGATCATCTGATAAATTGATTGGGATATGTATCTACACTGATCAATCAAGTAATGAACATACAATAGTACTCAAAGTATTCATAATTTTTATGCTCCACGACAAAATTGGAAAATCCATCTCACCAATGGTACTATATACTTCTCATATTGTGCATTTATTTTTTAAATTAAGGGATGGTGAAATATGAATGAGTATGCTAGAGTTTTTCATGCTCATTTGTATTAGTTCAGTGTGGTTGATAGAAAAATATTTATTTTGTAAGGATAATAAATCATTTATTTCTTGGGTAACATTCAAAATGAACTTTAATCCTTATATAAAATAATTATGCATAGTTGGTCGTGATATATAGGAGGAAATTTGTTTTATCAGAATTAAACTATTACCTTTTACTTCTATTACATATTCATCTAATAAGAAACCCTGGATTATTATTTGGGGATATGAGTAAAGTTTAACTGTCTATAGCATAATTTAATAGTGCAATAAGTATTAACAAAAGTTACTCGTACAAAGCCTAAACAAAAATTCAGATGGACCAATCAAGAATAAACATGTACGCAGCCAAGAAGAGGACTTTTTTCGAGAGAGCTATGTTGAAAAAACTTCACCATCATATGACAAGGAATTTGTGGGATCAGGACCGCCATGTGGTTGCTAAATTTTTGCTCGTAGATCAAAAGGACAGGCATACCGCAAGGGGAGAAAGACTCATATGAGATGGTCTCATCATAATTTTTGGTGAGATAAAGTACAAAGTAAAATTTTAGAAATTATAAAAAGTACCTTATGTCATCTCTCATATTTAAATAATTGTATTTAAAATCTTCGTCTCACCATAGGATTAGGTGAGATCGTCTCACACAAGTCTTTGTACTGCAAGGGAACGGCCATAGAACAACTCAATAGAAAAATTATATTTCTAAATTCACGTGTTATGTGTGCTGTTGCTAGGCCTATAATAGCATATAATGAAGGTGTATTTTTATATGCAAATATTGGTATCTTCCCATTGTCCGATCATGTTCCCGCCATTAAAAACAACAAAAATAGGCCAAAGAAAACCACTGAATCCATAGAAATAAAAAAGCTGGAAACAATGAAGGGATATATTCAGTTATAACCTTATATAATTGTGAAAGTAATACCGTATATAAATCTCAATTGTTTGAAAGTGAAAAAAATGTTAACTATTTAATGAAAGTGTTAATATTAACTATGTATGAACCCCAAGTTGCACTTCTGGCATTTACCTTGACATTTTTCGCTGACCATATTTGAAATGAAAAATTGCCTTCGAGCCAAAAGCTAAATTTGGGTGGACAATTTTACCCTTCCCCACTATCACCAGCCACTGGCTACCATCGTCGCCGTAACAAGTAGGATTATATCAACACATTATGAAAACTTCCATGGTTATATCAGCACATTATGAAAACTGATAGAGTTATATTAGCATATTCCTAAAACTTATATGATTATATCAGCACATTTGTAGAAAGTGTAAGGTTATATTAACACATACTATAAAAGCAAAATGTATAATAATGAACTCGGTTGGCCTTGACGGGAAACCACAACATTATATACACCATTATCACATCATAAAAACATCATATACACCATAAAGTTTGACATCATAACACCCTCATTCATATTAAACACTATTATCACATCTTCCTACCTCATTTAAAAACACATCAACATTAAAAACCATAGATCGAAAAATACAGCAAAATAACAATCACACACTCAACACCAAAGTTCATCCAGTCATCAATCTGTACTAAACACAACAAAATAAAAAATATATCATCAAAACCCCTATATTCTATACCATATATACCCCATATCTCTATTCATATGATGAGAAGCAAACGAAAATCACATAATCAAACTCAATATTGCATTCATCTAGTGAATTAAGGAAACTTTTAATTATCAAAAGGTTATATTAGTATTTCTGTGAATTATATAGAGTTATATAAGCACTTTTCTCAAAAATGAAATGTGAGAGTGGTTGATAAAGAAAATAATTCTAGAATTTGAAAAGGCATCGGCAAGCAAAGCAACAAAGAGAATATTCATACAAAAAGATAATGCTAGACCACACATCAAGAATATTGATCTACTCCCTCCGTCCCACTCTACATTGCTTATTTATATTTCGATAGTTAAATTTTGGAAATGTTGACCTTAAATATAAATTAATTGATAAATAATAAATATATCATGTGAGATATTGTTAGGTTTATTTTAACATCTATTTTCTAAATATCTAATTTTTGTGCGGAATTTTTATATGTGACTAGATATATTTACAGTCAAATATATTCATTGAACACCGTAAAAAAGTAAATAAGCAATTTGGAGTGGGACAGAGGGTGTATAATTTATGCTAGTTGCAAAGTCATACGGGTAAGAAATAATAGTTTTGTTTCAGCCACCAATCACATGACTTTAATAGGTTGGGCTTCAACACCCACACGATCGGCCAAGTGGTTAGGCCTCTAGTTTCAATCCTGCTACCGCGGGTTCGACTCTTACCAGCCGCAGCGTGGGGATTTCCCTAGTGTAGGGATCCCTTGTGGGCAGCGAGTACAGGCGTGAATCACGGGTTTTACCCTGGTGTCTCCTGTGATTTACCTCCTCAGTGATGGCTGTGGTGTCGGCACGGCTGGGGCCCTGAGGGCGATGGTATCGCCTTTTTTAATAGGTTGGGCTTGGGAATTTTCAAGTCAATTTATAGTTTACAACAAAGGTAAAGGCTATTGCATACTATAGAGGAAGTGTATGAAAGCACTAGTAGAGAGTCTCCTATTAAAGGCAGCAAGGAAAGGCAGTTAAAAAAAACACCTTTAATTTACATTTTGAACTCGGAAATGCATGGCCGGGTTTCTCACATGAAATTTAAGGCAGTTTTTCAAGAACCACATTTAATTAGCCATAATTAAAGGCGGTTCAAGGTAGAACTCTAATTGAAGGCAGTTATGACTACCACAATTAAGAATGATACTTTATGAAGTTGGAAAGTAGGAACGAAAGTGCTTTCGAGCCCGAAAAATCAGTTGTTTCCCAACTACATAGAGGAAAACATATTCTGATCTCGTAAATGCATTGTGTCTATATTCCGAGTTCAAAATAAGGTTGTTCGATCTTAATAAATATGGGGCAAGGTTTCCGAGTTCGGAAATGGCCCTTTATATTAAAAAAAACACGTCCATTTCCATTAAATGCCACAAAACCCTAAAAGTTTGAAGAAGAAGTTCATTTATTCATTACCCATTGTTGTATAAAAGGTTTTGTGCTTGAGAATTCTTCATTCTGCATTGGAGAAGGTTATTTTAATCCAAATTATTAAGTTAACCATTTTCTTAAAAACATTGAAGGCGTACTTATTGCTTATATATATATATATATATATATATATATCCATTTTTACAATCATGGTTTGAGATTATCTAGGTTTATGATTGCCCTGGTTTGCATCCCTGTAACACACTGCGCATAATTTCCATATGAAACATTTATCGTTACAATCAGGTGCATAGCTCTTTAGAATAATGAACATGCAAGGAAGTTTCGGTCATTGTGTAGTTTCCCCAAAGTTTTGTCATATCTGTGAATATGTTGTGCTCATTCCATTGACGCATTCATGCCCAAATTGGAACATTGTGGTCCTGACAATGTACCGAAAAATAATCCCATATTAATTAATTTGCCAATTGAATTGTTTGTGCCTAGATTTTATTTTAGGCTAATCATCCAACAATCCATTTTGCAACGTTGTAGAATTGTTGGTATATATTTGGTAACGACAACATGTATGCGACATCGAGCCTTTATGGTTTCATTTCACCACGGACTAGACCCATAGATTTTTTTGGTTTGGGGCGCTTGTCTAGTCATCCCAGTCATCATTATATGTGATGTCGGGAATGCGTTGGTTGTCCATCGGATTAGTCGATTTGGTTTGCAATTTCGACTGATGTCAATTCTATTACCTCTAGTCCAAGCCTAAATGTTTAATATTTGAGCCCAATCATAAATGTGACCGAATATATAAGAACACCAAGGTCATAGTATATTTTCTATCAGAGTCTTTCTATGCGACATGGACAATGACATCCCACTTGTGCTTAAACGACAGTGTCATTTTGGGTATATAAACAGCTCACCACCCACCCCCATCGCATTCCCAACCAACAATGTCGCACAAAAACCTCCCACCTAAAAATAAGGTAAAAAAACAATCAAATCCCAACACAAAACCACATTCTCAAATCAATATAGTCCCAAAACTAGCAGTCAATAGGGTTCAGCATGGTACATTGGCGGATATTTTCAAAGGAGAAGAGTAGGAAACACTAACTAAGGTAAGGAATTTCCAATGAAATTGATGATGGCTTTTTTGAGTTTGAGATACTTCTTTCATTGCCTATTGCATGGTTTTATAACATTTATGGTGAATGACATGTTGAATGTCGTTGTGTGATTAAGTTTTGGGTTTATCAATTTTTTGTATGGGTTTCTTCACAAGTTCTTTACTGGGCTAGGGTTTAGGGAACTTCTATAGCACACATTCTTGCTACTTATTAATGGCATGTTACCTATTTATGTTGTGATGTTGATGTTAGTTGATATTATAGGTGTTTAGGACCCTTCGTGTTCCAGTCGCACACTATTTTGACTTAGTCGATTGGGCATGCGACAACACACATTCACACACATGAATCTGCAATTTTGTACAGAGCTCATTGGTCTAGCCAAATTGTCCGCGACACGCATACAATGTTGGCCATAACCCATTGCCTTCATTAGGTTCTTGACAGTTGCACTAACTGTTCTATGTTCCTTTGTTTCTTAGATGGCTCGAATGAAGCAGACTACCAAGAGGTTAAGGGAAAACACCACAGGAGCAGGTTCATCGTGCACCAATAAGGCGAAGAAAACTACCACCCCTTCATTGCCAATATGGGACAGCATATGCTTCATCAATGAGGAGGCAGAGAAGTGTTTCAAGAGGATCTTGGGATGAAGGATAAAGAAGGCCAGGGTGATAAAGCCTGAGGATGTGGAGCAACTCCACCTCAATGTTTTCCTCAAACCCTTCAAACCATTAGTAATTGAGGGTTTGATATGCTTGGATAAACCGACGTATGATACGGAGGTCAAGGAGTTCTACGCTAATTTCACTCGGCAATCGAAGAACATCTGTAGTACAAGAGTGAATGGGATGGCCATGGAGATGACGACGTAGTTTATTAATCAGGTGACTGAGTGCATAATCGGTGGGGAGGATCAGCCGAAGGTTGAGCTTCTAAAGATGTACTGTCAGGATAATTGGCCTTCATAGGTTGACGAGAATGACCCATTTGGGGCGCTTAACCCCAACTAAATGGTGGAGAAGTACTTCAAAATTGAAGTGGGGAACGGGCTCATCCAATCGGGGTGAATCAAGCTTGATATCCTCGACCTTGAGGAGAGAATGATATTCAATATAATTGTACCTATAATGATCCCGGTTGGACATCCTACGGAGTGCATGATTAAAGAAACTGTCACGTACTACCACCTTATTGAGAAGAGCGTAATCGACATCGGGTACACCATCATCCAGGAGATGTACCAAGTGGCCCTAGCCTTGAAGAATTGGACATTCCCCTACAACAACGTCATCGCCACCATTCTGGATAAGAAGAAGATTCCCATCAAATCAAAAGCGAAGATCCAGCCTAAGTACTATGATGGGAACTACTTTGGGCAGAAGCATAATAATTGGGAGGTGGGTACGTGGAGTGATCGCAACGTCCCCAAGGGAGATATGGACGTGCCTTCCAAACCCAAGCTTGAGGCGACTCCTTCAGCTTCCACAGCAGGAGATGCTTCCACCACCATTACTCCTGCCTTGCAATTGGGAATAAAAGTTTTTAAGTTTTATGGTTATTCCAAATTTTAATTATATAAATTTTTATAATTTAAATTTAATTTAACTTATTTTTTTATCCCACGGGACTTAAACGTAGCGCCTGGAGCATCCTCCTGAAGGATGTGGCTGAGACCAAGGCCCTGGCGCACCGCACAGACCGCAACGTACATAAGATTATGGAAGAATTAGCGGGGCTAAAGTCTATGATTTCCAGTGCGATGAATGCACCTGGGGGATGAGAGGCCTGGGGAAGAAGAAGATGGGCTGAAAACCACAAACGATGAAGGAGGGTCTAGCACTGGCGATACCGAGTATTCCACTGAAGAGTCGGAGGATAATTCTCAAGACATGGAAATAGTTCGTCGGCAGACAATGTTATCCCGCCCATGTCACTACCCCTTTTATTTCCATGAATGTTAGTTTGTCGTACAAGATGAAGACTGTTTGTTTGAATTTTATTGGGATTCTATGTCTTTTTCTTTTATTTGTAATTTGATGGAAGTTTTTTTGATTGTATGGTAGCAGTATGTGTTTTGGATTATGTACCTAGCTTTAGTCTTACCAATTTAACTTGATGAAATTTGAGACTGGCTTTTGTGAACTTGGAATGGGACCTTTAGATGGTACATTCCAAGTTCCGATTGTATTGGTTAACCATCGTAGATTTGTTAGGTATGATAGAGCAGTGCAACATCGCACTTCGTTCGCACACATGATGTCGAGTTTACCGACATGTTACCGACTAAACTGTGACATTGCATGAATTAATTATTTAAGTGAATTGAGGCACTGGTTTGGACCGAGGGGCATGTGCGACTTTGCATGGTTGAAAATACGACGTCGCTCCCTAATGTCGAGAGGAATTTGGTCGAATTGACTACTCGTGCGAAGTCGATCTTCTCATCATTGACTATTACTGCTAGATCGTACCCATGTTGTTGACGTCGCACCTATGTCGATTATACTTTTAAATTCTAATTTCAAAAACATTTACCACAGTTATCGTAGAACTGTGGTAATAAAAAACCTATTATTTTCCTTAGTTTTTTTAACCGGGGTAAATTATGTTAATTACTTCAGAAAAAAAAACCAATTTAAAAGAACATTTTACCTCAGTTATTTGACCTAAACCAAAAAATGAGGTAAAAGGGGCGAAGTAATAGTTCACTTTTCTTGTAGTGTTTCGTCCATCCCAACTAAAATGGCATACTATGAAATTTATTCAAAATGGCAAAGAATATGTAGTTAAATTCCCATAATTACCTCTTTAACTTTAACAACTTTTAGACTGGACCCATTGTGTTCTTAGAATATCCCTACTTTTTCATTATTATTATCTGCCACATCAGTTCTCCTAAAATTTTGTGCCAAAAGCATATATGCCATTTTGTGGAACAGAGGGAGTATATTTTTGTAAACACTCGTATATATTGATATATATTAGATATGATGCATTTTAATTTTATATGATGAACAATAAAATATGTAGAATTATCAGTTAAAAATCATGGCGACAAACATATTAATTCGGTATCTAATTTTGACTCCTTTATAGGATAGAAGGAATACCACTATTTCCAAATCTAATTTTGACTCCTTTATAGAATGGAAGGAATACCACTTCAAAATTATAAATAAAACTTTCTACCAAAACATAAAAATAGAAACAAGTGTTGAAAATTGGAGAGGTTAACAGGTAAGTAGAAAACAAGTTACATTCATTGCATTACAATTTCAAAGAGACAGAGATTAAGCAAAAGTCAACAAACACATTTATGAGAGGCAGATCAATTTAATTTTTGTGATCTTCACTCGCAGTCTTAAATTCTCACACTCTAAAATTTCCCAAACAGAAAAGTATTTTAAAAAAAATGAATTGTTACCAAGTGAAGTGATGGTAATTAATATGCAAAAGTAGATCTTGCACAAAAAACACCCCTCTTCATATATAGATCCAAATTACAAAGTTCATTCAGTCCCTTTTCTTCTCCCCATATCTTCTCCCCAATTTTCCCATACGGAAAGCATGAATACTCATGGATCTAGTGATGATATTCATAGGAAGATGAATGTCTCCAATAAACTCGCCAGCCTTAATGTTTCACCAATACATCCTCAGTTATCCTCTTTACAAATTGATTCTATTGCAACTTCTCTTCTAGAGTCAAGTAGTGCAGTGGAAGATGAGATTCGAGTTTTGCTAGTTGACCATGACAAAGAGTCCCAACAATCCACAGCCAGAATGCTTGCTCTTAATTCATGTCAAGGTAAAATTGATATTACTAATTTATTCTTTCTAATGTTTCTTGTATATCCTCTAGTTACTATTGACTTATTTGATTGTTTCATGTCTCCTATGAGGTTATAAAATTGGCCACATTGGTTAAAAATAGCATAATTCATAAGCTTTTGTAGTTGGCTTTTAGCATTATTTTAATCTTGTCTCAATAATCCTTTTTTATGTACTCATAGTTTTTTTTTAAAATGTATTCATAAAATAATGAATGATCTATGTCTTCTTTGTCAAATGGATTTTTAGATTCCGTATTCTTTTATTTCTCACAAGTCTCAATTTATTTTGTCCACAGATTAGTTGTAAGTAACCATTCTTACATAAAATTTTGTTTTAAAAAAAAAAGAATGACTAAAATAAAAGTATGTATCAGAAGTGGATGTCTTTGATTAAAAAACATCTTCTTCTTTTGGTTACTTTAAACACTACAATCCTAAACATACGTTTAATCCTATAAATGTAAAGTATTAAAGAAAAACCTTTTTAGACTAAACGTTTACCTAAAATCCTACGACCGAATGAATTTAATGTCCATTTAAGTTGACTTTGAAATTTCATTTTTTAGTGTTTAGTACAATGAAATTACACCATTTTTTTGTTCAATAAAATTATTTTATTTGGACGATTAATTTCAACAAAATTTTAAATATTTTACCATCTTATGTTGATCTTCTTAATTCCATCTCAACATCCATAAAGTCAAATAGATTAAGTATAAGTATAGTTTTTTTTAATTTAACTCGGTATATTTAATTTAACTACATTGATTCAAGTAAAATTACATAATGTTTCATTAACTCTCTTATAAATATTGGCTTGGAGTTATAATAATAATAAATATTTTAAAAATATTTCTACTTGTAATACTAAAGTCTTTTGAATATTGACAATAGTTGTTTATTATAGTCTTGACTTATATTAACTTTTAAAACAATTTGAATTTCAGTAACAATGGTGGTATCAGGCTCTACTGCAATGAAGACTATCTCAGCTGCAAAGAAGAAATTTGATATGGTTATCATAGATGTAGAATTATCTGACATGAATAGTTTTCAGCTATGCAAGGAAATTGAAAAAATGGGTGTCCTTGTTGTTGGTAATCACTTTTTAACCAATATTCATCCTCATGTAAATTAATTTAATTTTTTTGCATGCAAAAATATTCATTTAGTTTTATTCCATTAATATTCTCAATTGAATTTTAATTTTATCAGTAACATCTACAAAGGAAGACCCTGAGCTAACATACCATGCATTGGACAATGGAGCCTCTCTTTTCATCAAGAAACCAGTTGATGAGTTAAGCACAAAGTACTTGCACCAGTTTGTGGTAAAGAAAAGAATGCAAAGTATCAAACTGAAGATGGATGAAGAAATGATAGACATGGAGAATTTCCTATCGGGTGGAATATTTTTTAATGATAGCATTAATGATGATGTCGTGCGGAAGAAACGAACATATAGGAGGAAGAATAGTACAAAACAGGGTGGTTCTCAAGTTAGCCTATTGTGTGATCAGCAGAATTTGAATGTTGAACATTTTTCCATTGATAACTTCAACAAGAAAAAGACGTGCATCGAATGGACCAAGGAGCTGCACCAAAAATTTATGGATGCTGTCGCTCAACTTGGTGAAGGAAGTATGTCTCTACGCATTTTTTTCTTTTTCTTTGTAGACTTTAACTTATTTACTAAATTTTGCATTTACAATGTGTAAGTATGTGTGTGGGTTATAGTCATTAGCATATATAGATATAATATTTGTGCTAATTAATATTAATAATTTATTTCTCGTTTAAGCTGTGCTATGCAAACATAATTATTTATGGGCTGATTGTTTTGTAAATATATTTCAGAATGTTATCCGAAAGAGATTTTGGAACTGATGAACGTTCCTGGCCTCACACGTATGCAAGTTGCCAGCCATCTTCAGGTTAGTGTTATTATTACACTTAACTCTAGAAAACTTTCAGTTAGGATTATGGATAAAATCAATTGTTGACATGATTTATTAATATTTTACTTGACATACTTTGAAATGCTAAAAAGATGTTTAAACCTTTTTTGGAAAAAAAGCATTCATGAAGCCTTGAAAAAATTCAATGAACTAAGGCTTTTAAGCAATGAATAAAATATTACTGTTATCAAATCTCTATTTGTGGGGAAAAAATCATAGTGTTTGACTTTTATGGATTCCTTTCCATTGCCTAGAAATGTCGCCATGATAACTGGAGACTCCCTTCAGAGCGCAAGAACCAATGTCAAGAGCGCAAATATTCTAAAACTGCTACTAGTGCTAAAAAAGATAATGACAAGATTAAGGTGTTTGGGGGTATGCCTCATTTTAATCATGAGTCTCAAGCAATAGTGCAAAAGAACCACCATATTGTTTCAATGTCTTCTTTTGGTGATAAGCCCGCAGAAAAATTACACACATCGGGCTCTAGAAATGGTACTCTTACCAACTTCAACACTCTTGGAGCTTATTTTTATGAAGAGGAAAATAGCCAAGAGACATGGATGGAACATGTAGATCTTATTGAGGGACAATCTCCATTGTGGACAGCTCAAGGAATTCAACTTCTTAAACCTGCAAGTCATCCTTAGAGGGTTTGTTTTTTTAATCTCATGCACTTATTCACTTTATCGATGATCACATATTAAAATTTTCTTACTTCTCAAATGACGACAGATTCAAAATGGGGTGGATGTGGCCAATTGAACTGCTCGTGAATGCAACGGGGACAAGTATATGGCTGCATCAAAAGTCATGAAGAATCTTTGAAGATGCAAATGATAAGACGATAGTGTCCTAACTTTGTATCTCAAATTAAATTATGTCTCAATAATGTATGTGTTCTTAAAAAAATTCTTAGGTTGATTTAAATGATAAATAATGTATTAAGCTTGGGAGTAGTACAATGCTTCACAAGGAGTTTGAATATCTCAAGGTTATGTTGTATGTTATAATCATGTTTTATACTATTATTATTTCTTTAAGAATAAAAATAATGTTTACAAAATCACTGTATTCTAACAAACAACTATAGGACCGGTGTCCCCACCCCTGTACTAAAGGAATGATAGCAATACAATAATGTTTACGAAGTTAATGGATTCTTACAAAAATCATACGACTGGAGTCCACACCCCTATATCAATATCAATGACTAATTGTTTTAGTGGTGTTTTTGTTTAATAAATATCATATTTAAGGAAACTATTTTCAATAGCTCTCAATTTCTTAAAGATTTTATCATCATTACCTAACGTTGGACAACATACATATTTAAATATAAGGAATCATTACAATATATAATGAGGAATTGTTTTATCCAATATATATAGAAGTCAAAGGATGTGGGTCCTTGAACTTTTACATATTTTAATCTATTGGTTATATGTTATTGGAGAATAATGTGTATGTGTTTATTCCTTCAACTCTTATCTTTTTAAGTATTTGGATTTAATCGTCATGTGAATTTTTTGGTAATATATTTTAGTTTATAAGCATTAATCTTGGCTAACAAGGCATGTTATTTTAACTATATAATCACTCTTGAAATAACTCAAAGTTAAATATTGACGTGTAATGAAATTTCTATCCCAATTCATGATATTTTTCTATGAGTCATTCAGTTAAGAGATTATGGAAGTTTTTATCTATTCCTAATTATTGATACCCGCCTATGATGCATTAAAAATAAGAAATCGATGAAAATTTGTTGAGTAGGTTATACAATATCAAAAATGTCATTTATTATAGTTTTAATTTATTTTTAAATTAGGGTATAAGGATAACATTATACTCTATTTCCCACTGGATTTTTTAATGAGATAGTTTGATCACTATAAACTATTGTAAAATTAATTCATTTTGGGTATTAAACTGATAAGCTTAGCCACGTGGGCTTTGAAGAGCTGAATTTTGAAATACAGCTCATTAGGGTTTAGAATATTCAGTTTTATTCAGATTAGATTTATATTTTGTAAGATTAGATAAGGCAATATGGCCTTGGAAGAATTCAGCCATATGTGACTATTTTAGGTATTTTAGTTAGATATAGTGTTACCTTCTTAAACCTGCCATAAGTTGATTCAGCTTCTATTTGTATTAGAGTTTTGGCCGAGATTGTAACCCTATAAATAAGGAGGCCTTTGGACAAAATGAAACACTTTTATCAATGAAATATACAACAATTTGAGTTCATATTCTTTCCTTGCGAGATATCTTCATTGTTTCTTAATCCCGAGGGTTAATTAAATACCAGTAAACCTTGTGATCTGATTGGAGAAAAAAGTCGATATTGAGAACATCTCAAGGGCTAGGTTCTTGAATTTCATGTGACTTGATGAGAGTTTGCAGATCCCTTCATTCGGCCAAAATTTTAATTC
This sequence comes from Rubia yunnanensis, assembly GCA_037428765.1. Classification (NCBI taxonomy): domain Eukaryota; kingdom Viridiplantae; phylum Streptophyta; class Magnoliopsida; order Gentianales; family Rubiaceae; genus Rubia; species Rubia yunnanensis. Next base: position 91,329,567 of record CM075068.1, read on the forward strand.
CGCAATCCAGAGTCTTCGCAAGGAGATCAATATCAGTTGGTATCAGAGCAAAGTGAAAGATCTTTGGTCGAATATTTTCATCACGGTTTTGAGTTTTGAAAATTTTAACATCCGTATTTTATTTTTCTGAACAGAAAAAAAAACATCAGAAACTTCCGCCACTAGTCATCTTCACCACCGCCGGCAAGCTTCATCTCTAGCGACTCTATTCATCTTGTCATTGCCACCGCTCAGCTTCATCCGCAATCAGCGCATTTCATCATTTCGCTTTCGCCACCGATCGCAACCATTCTTCTCGGTGTCAGCGTCTCCGATCGTCTCCCGCGAACTTCCAGATTTGGGTTCTTCTTCTCCGAATCCTATTTGTTCTTCTCCAACTCCAGTCGATCAGTGCCTTCAAATGACCCAGCTTCACCGTTCTATTCACTATTCGTATAGCTCCGAACAAAGACGTCCCTAATCTGCAAAACCTCTACGTCCAGTTCAGCGAAGCAAACAGTCAACCAAAGAAGATGATTGGCTTGTGTCACTCACATTAAAAGTGATTAATACTCACATTTCATCACTCACATTTGAAGATCGTTCTCATTTCGAGGATGAAACTTTTCGACCACGGAGAGAATGTTACGATATAAAAAATGTCATTTATTATAGTTAAATTTATTTTTAAATTAGGGTTTTAGGAGGATAACACTATACATTTTTCTCACTGGGTTTTTTAATGAGGATGTGTGATCACTGTAAACTATTTTAAAATAAATTTATTTGGGTTTTGGACTGATAAGCTAGGCCATGTGGGCTTTGAAGAGCTGAATTTTGAAATACAGTCCATTAAGGTTTAGAATATTCAGTTTTATTCTAATAAGACTTAGATTTGGTAAGATTAGATAAGGCAATATTCATCCAAGGTGTGTCTTGGAAGAATTCGGCCACATGTGTCTATTTTAGGTATTTTAGTTACATATGGTTTTACCTTCTTAAAGCTGCTATAAGTTGATTCAGTTTCTGTTTGTAATTAGGGTTTTGGCCGAGATTGTAACCCTATAAATAGGGAGGTCTTTTAACGAAATTAAAAACTTCTATCAATCAAATATACAACATTTTGAGTTCATACTCTTTGTTTGCAACTTATCTTCATTGTTTCTAAATCTCGAGGGTTAATTAAGTACCGGTAAACTTTGTGATCTGATCCCCTGGACAAGTTGGAGAGCAAGTCGAGATTGAGAGCCTCCCGAGGGTTCGGCTCTTGAATTTCTTGTGACTTGGTAAGGGTTTGCAGATCCCTTCATTCGGTCAAATATTTTAATTCCGCAATCCAGAGTGTTCGCTAGGAGATTCATATCAATAGGTTGGATGAATTAAATAAAAAATTCATAGCTTGATGACATACTATGGACTATTTGGGGTGATTTGAAATGGAATTCATATAAGTGGAAAAATGAGGGAATGGTAAATTGATCTCCTCATAAACAAAATCCAAGGATAGAAAACTTGATAACTCTTGAGTACCCATACTAAACTTGACGAGGAATTATAATTTTAAAATAGTCTTATAAACTATTTAGGTTGTTTATATATGTGATGATCATCTGATAAATTGATTGGGAAATGTATCTACACTGATCAATCAAGTAATGAACATACAATAGTACTCAAAGTATTCATAATTTTTATGCTCCACGACAAAATTGGAAAATCCATCTCACCAATGGTACTATATACTTCTCATATTGTGCATTTATTTTTTAAATTAAGGGATGGTGAAATATGAATGAGTATGCTAGAGTTTTTCATGCTCATTTGTATTAGTTCAGTGTGGTTGATAGAAAAATATTTATTTTGTAAGGATAATAAATCATTTATTTCTTGGGTAACATTCAAAATGAACTTTAATCCTTATATAAAATAATTATGCATAGTTGGTCGTGATATATAGGAGGAAATTTGTTTTATCAGAATTAAACTATTACCTTTTACTTCTATTACATATTCATCTAATAAGAAACCCTGGATTATTATTTGGGGATATGAGTAAAGTTTAACTGTCTATAGCATAATTTAATAGTGCAATAAGTATTAACAAAAGTTACTCGTACAAAGCCTAAACAAAAATTCAGATGGACCAATCAAGAATAAACATGTACGCAGCCAAGAAGAGGACATTTTTCGAGAGAGCTATGTTGAAAAAACTTCACCATCATATGACAAGGAATTTGTGGGATCAGGACCGCCATGTGGTTGCTAAATTTTTGCTCGTAGATCAAAAGGACAGGCATACCGCAAGGGGAGAAAGACTCATATGAGATGGTCTCATCATAATTTTTGGTGAGATAAAGTACAAAGTAAAATTTTAGAAATTATAAAAAGTACCTTATGTCATCTCTCATATTTAAATAATTGTATTTAAAATCTTCGTCTCACCATAGGATTAGGTGAGATCGTCTCACACAAGTCTTTGTACTGCAAGGGAACGGCCATAGAACAACTCAATAGAAAAATTATATTTCTAAATTCACGTGTTATGTGTGCTGTTGCTAGGCCTATAATAGCATATAATGAAGGTGTATTTTTATATGCAAATATTGGTATCTTCCCATTGTCCGATCATGTTCCCGCCATTAAAAACAACAAAAATAGGCCAAAGAAAACCACTGAATCCATAGAAATAAAAAAGCTGGAAACAATGAAGGGATATATTCAGTTATAACCTTATATAATTGTGAAAGTAATACCGTATATAAATCTCAATTGTTTGAAAGTGAAAAAAATGTTAACTATTTAATGAAAGTGTTAATATTAACTATGTATGAACCCCAAGTTGCACTTCTGGCATTTACCTTGACATTTTTCGCTGACCATATTTGAAATGAAAAATTGCCTTCGAGCCAAAAGCTAAATTTGGGTGGACAATTTTACCCTTCCCCACTATCACCAGCCACTGGCTACCATCGTCGCCGTAACAAGTAGGATTATATCAACACATTATGAAAACTTCCATGGTTATATCAGCACATTATGAAAACTGATAGAGTTATATTAGCATATTCCTAAAACTTATATGATTATATCAGCACATTTGTAGAAAGTGTAAGGTTATATTAACACATACTATAAAAGCAAAATGTATAATAATGAACTCGGTTGGCCTTGACGGGAAACCACAACATTATATACACCATTATCACATCATAAAAACATCATATACACCATAAAGTTTGACATCATAACACCCTCATTCATATTAAACACTATTATCACATCTTCCTACCTCATTTAAAAACACATCAACATTAAAAACCCTAGATCGAAAAATACAGCAAAATAACAATCACATACTCAACACCAAAGTTCATCCAGTCATCAATCTGTACAACAAAATAAAAAAAATATCATCAAAACCCCTATATTCTATACCATATATACCCCATATCTCTATTCATATGATGAGAAGCAAACGAAAATCACATAATCAAACTCAATATTGCATTCATCTAGTGAATTAAGGAAACTTTTAATTATCAAAAGGTTATATTAGTATTTCTGTGAATTATATAGAGTTATATAAGCATTTTTCTCAAAAATGAAATGTGGGAGTGGTTGATAAAGAAAATAATTCTAGAATTTGAAAAGGCATCGGCAAGCAAAGCATCAAAGAGAATATGCATACAAAAAGATAATGCTAGACCACACATCAAGAATATTGATCTACTCCCTCCGTCCCACTCTACATTGCTTATTTATATTTCGATAGTTAAATTTTGGAAATGTTGACCTTAAATATAAATTAATTGATAAATAATAAATATATCATGTTAGATATTGTTAGGTTTATTTTAACATCTATTTTCTAAATATCTAATTTTTGTGCGGAATTTTTATATGTGACTAGATATATTTACAGTCAAATATATTCATTGAACACCGTAAAAAAGTAAATAAGCAATTTGGAGTGGGACAGAGGGTGTGTAATTTATGCTAGTTGCAAAGTCATACGGGTAAGAAATAATAATTTTGTTTCAGCTGCCAATCACATGACTTTAATAGGTTGGGCTTCGACAACCACATGATCTGCCAAGTGGTTAGGCCTCTAGTTTCAATCCTGCTACCGCGGGTTCGACTCTTACCAGCCGCAGCGTGGGGATTTCCCTAGTGGAGGGATCCCTTGTGGGCAGCGAGTACAGACGTGGATCACGGGTTTTACCCTGGTGTCTACTGTGATTTACTTCCTCAGTGATGGTTGTGGTGTCGGCATGGCTGGGGCCCTGAGGACGATGGTATCGCCTTTTTTAATAGGTTGGGCTTGGGATTTTTCAAGTCAATTTATAGTTTACAACAAAGGTAAAGGCTATTGCACACTATAGAGGAAGTGTATGAAAACACTAGTAGAGAGCCTCCTATTAAAGGCAGCAAGGAAAGGCAGTTAAAAAAAACACCTTTAATTTACATTTTTGAACTCGGAAATGCATGGCCGGGTTTCTCACATGAAATTTAAGGCAGTTTTTCAAGAACCACATTTAATTAGCCATAATTAAAGGCGGTTCAAGGTAGAACTCTAATTGAAGGCAGTTATGACTACCACAATTAAGAATGATACTTTACGAAGTTGGAAAGTAGGAACGAAAGTGCTTTCGAGCCCAGAAAATCAGTGGTTTCCCTACTACATAGAGGAAAAACATATTCTGATCTCGTAAATGCATCGTGTCTATATTCCGAGTTCAAAATAAGGTTGTTCGATCTTAATAAATATGGGGCAAGGTTTCCAAGTTCGGAAATGGCCCTTTATATTAAAAAAACACGTCCATTTCCATTAAATGCCACAAAACCCTAAAAGTTTGAAGAAGAAGTTCATTTATTCATTACCCATTGTTGTATAAAAGGTTTTGTGCTTGAGAATTCATCATTCTGCATTGGAGAAGGTTATTTTAATCCAAATTATCAAGTTAACCATTTTCTTAAAAACATTGAAGGCGTACTTATTGCTTATATATATATATATCCATTTTTACAATCGTGGTTTGAGATTATCTAGGTTTATGATTATTTTTTAAGTGATCCTCATGTGTTGCACTTTAGTTGAATTTTAGGAGAATGGATCAAGAGGAACTAATCGGTAACGATCTTAGGAAATCACCCAAGTACATGTCATTGGTTGAATCATTTATTTTGTTTGTGTTTGAACATGCTTCTAAAACTGGTTCTTCATGGGCAAGATGCCCTTGTGAGGATGGTAGAAGTGATGCGTATTTAGGGAGGATGAAGTTGCGGGAACATCTCATAATGAGCGGGTTCCAAACTAGCTACACTCGTTGGGTATGGTTGACGATTTCTTCACTCTTAAAACGTTGTTATTTTGTACAATTAATTATTTTCTAGCATATGGAAATATCTCTGGGTATTTCGTGAAAGGAAATTTAGCTTGTCCAGTGTGTGAGAAGGCACTGATTTTTTTCAATTAAAACATTGTTGTAAGACTTTTTACCAGGGACACATGCGGTTTCATCCTGAGGGGCACCCATGGCGATTGGCCAAAAATGGTTCAATGGGAAAGTGGATGCACGAGTTGCACCGGTGCCATGGTCAGGTACACAGATTTATAAGAGTGTTAAGAATTTTCCCAATGACTTCGGCAAGAAGAAAAGAAAAGTTGTCATTGAAGGAAGTTGGAAGAAATGCTCAATTATTTTAACCTACCTTATTGGGAGCATTTGGAAGTTAGACATTGTCTTGACGTTATGTTTGTTATTCTTCGGTTGGGACGTTGTTAAACACGCATGGGAAAGAAAAAACGGATTGAAAGCTAGGCTATTTTTGGTTAACTTGGGTATTTGGAAGAATCTTACCCCAGATAGAACGGGTGATGATTGTTATTTGCCCCATGCTTGCTATTCAATGTTGCAATTGGAGAAGAAATCTTTTTGTGAGACCCTTAGTAGTGTGAAAGTTCCCGGTGCATACTCGTCCAACATTAGCAGTTGTATGTCAGTTGAGGAGTTGAGGTTGGGTGGGTTGAAGTCACACGATTGTCACAACCTAATGCAGGAATTGAATGTCATTGCCATTCGTTCTATATTTCCTTCTCGTGTAAGATTGTGTATTACAAAGCTCTATTTTTTAAAATCCATTTGTCGCAAAATTATTAGTGTATTAAAGTTGGATATGTTGCAAGTTATAGTTGTTGAAGTTCTATGCCATATGAAAATGTATTTCCCTCCCTCATTTTTTTCGACATTATGGTCCACTTGATTTTCTATTTGGTGCAGGAGATAAAGCTATTTGGTCCGATTTTTCTAGGATGGATGTATCCATTTGAAAGGTACATGAAAATCTTCAAGCACTTTGTGAAAAATAGGTATAGGCTAGATGCTATTATTATGCAGTGATACGTGACAGAAGAGGCTGTCGAGTTTTACACTGATTCTATGAAGCAAGTTGAATCTGTTAGGGTTCCAATTGGTAACATGAAGGGAGGTTGGAAGGTTTAGGGGTTAGACAGAGTAAATCATTTAGCCTAGTGCGGAAGATTTATGTGCCGTCCATCTTTATGTTCTGCTCAACCACGGGGATGTAGTTCCATACATTGAAATTCATATTGATGTCATACAAGTGAGGCACTATAATTCAATGAGGCTCAGGTCCTTCAATTGCACACTTCAACATTTCATCGTGGTTGTGGGATCACATAGAAGTCGGTGAACATCCAACGACAGTTAAATGGTTAACTCCCTGACCATTGGGGACCGTTCTTTCCTACGGAGGCTATGACTTCAATGGTTTTACATTTTCCATCAAATCAATGGATGATAAGAGTGTGACTCAAGGCAGTGGATTGTCTCTTGTCTCCGAAGCATTGCACATTGGAAGTGGTGGTGATGAAAATCCTTAATATGTATATGTGTCTAGGTTTTTAAATGTCAGTGGGTCGATATTAACAACGAGCAGCGCGTCGAGGATTTTGGCTTCACCCTTGTCCATAAAGGTCAGGTTGGATGGAAGAACGATCCTTTCATATTGGTGTCTCAAGCGCACCAGGTTTTCTATGTCAGGAATCGTGTTGATCATAGGTGGGACATTGTTGTCAAAGGGAAACAGGATTTTGTTGAAGAAAATAAGTTAGAATCAGTAATTGGATTTATTTTCCATACAATGAGTTATGGATCTTACGAAGTCATGCTGCTTGAGGAGGATGATCATAGTCTTCACAGTTTCCCAGGTCGTACTGACCATGATGAAGGAATGTGGATCGACGGTAAGGGGAAGATTACACATAGGAAGCATAAGTCAAATAAGGTGGGGATCATAAAAAGGAAGCATAAGTAGTAAGTTGTCCGATATCAAGTTTAGTTTATGTCTTTTTTTAAATTGATGTACCTTGGATATTTCACATGCTTCTAGTATTGACTTTATTTCTAAAAATATCCTTATAAGATTTATAAGAAAATCAATTTAGTACTTGAAATGATTAAAATTTTTGTAACAATTGAAAAGTCGAAGTCATTCTATAAAGTCAAATACTTGTATCTTTAAAATTCTACAATACAGTCAAATGACATAAACATAATCAAGTCTTCAAATTTCATTCTTCGACATCTTCAATGTCGCTAGTTGAAGTCGATCGGTCGAGTAGTTGTCGAGAGCTTGATGCGAGGTGTCGCTCATAAGCTCACTAAGACTTTTCCATTAACCTATTTTTTGCCTTCATAGAGCAAAATTCCTTGCACATCTATTTGTAGCAATCCTTGAAGCCTTTCAAGTATGACTTTTAAGAACCTACAAAGTATAGCACCAGCATATGAATTATGTAAACAATGAAGTTAAGATAAACAACTTACAAAATAAATCCTCTCAAACTTATTTGTGACTAACCCTCCTCAATTCTTGGCATCTTGCTTGCCTCGTCTTCTTCCGTTGGCTTATGGTGCCACTTCCTATCACTCAACACCCAACCCTTGTTCTCGAAGTAAGTCTTGTCATAATACCCTGGGCCTCTTTCCTCCCCTTCGATGGTCAACTCCTCAACGCTCTTCTAAATGCAAGTTATTAAACTCCAATATGGTAGGTGAGTCAAAACATTCTTCGACGTTGCAAAATGCAACATGTGCCTAAAAATAGCCGCCCTGGGGTTGATTTTTCTACACTCTATAGCATAAGGGTTGGGTTATTAGGCTCGGTAAAGTGTCTGCTCGGGGGGACTAAACACCTATTAATGATCTTATGTGTAATACGTTGGTTAATGGGCAAAAGCTTTAGATCGAAGGACTCGGGTTTTCCTAAATCCAATCTATTGCGGAAAAAGTACCTCACACTAAACTCCACGGGGTCTATGTATGAAAGGTCAACTTATAGAGGCCATTTCTCCCGATGGTAGCAATAATCCAACTGACCATCAGGATCCTTAGGAAAAACATATTCTGGGTACAAGTATGGGAAATCTATTATCTTATTAATGATCCATTGGATGAGCGGGATTTCAATTCCCCCAACCCTAGTAGCATAATCCCTATTCCGCATTTCTCACAAATTAGCGTAAAATTGGAAAACCAAATCAAAATACGATATTTAGACATTCCACATGTTTAACCTCCCCTATCCATGCCAAATTCTTCATGGGATTTGCAAGAATGGAGAAATGGAGGGTTGTTTGTGAGTGTGTAAATAGGCTAGGGTTTGGAATTTTTGGCCTTTTGTTTGAAATCAATTCGTTGCCCTGTTTTTTTATAGAAAGAATATTTCAAGTTTGGAAAGAGTGATTCGTCTCTTTAATATATGGTGATAATGAGTTTTTGAGTTTGGAAACATTTATTTCTGGAAAAAAATAGGCGCTTTGTTTTTTCCAGATGAGGAACGGAAATGAGACACAAGCTCGAAAACTCTGTTTCCAAGTTCGGATGGTCAATTGTTCCAACATGACTGCAAGACACGAAACATTTCCGAACTCATAAACTAGATTTCCTAGTTCGAAAAGTGATTCGTTTGTTTTTGTCTTTAAGAGTATATTCCGGGCTTGGAAATGCATCCAGACTATAAATGCTAAGGGAAGACGAATTTCCAAATACGGAAATACGACTAATCTTTTGGTCAATTTCATAGTTGAAAACAAATTCACCTTAAAAGCTCATGTTTTTGGGCACTAATTGAATTTCTATAACATTCAACAAAATGCCACTAAAACAATATGGGGAAAAATTAATGCATTAAATAACGAGATTCCATATGAAATTAAAAATGCATTAAAATTTATATATTCAAACAAAATAAATTGTTCAAATTCTCAATGTAACTACCAAAGCTTAGAACAAAAACTACAACCACAAAATATCTATAATAAATAATCCTTTCTTCTACCCAAGCATTCTATCAAAGCTAGATCCCCCCCTCACCCTCCCTGCCTTGGCCGGAAATGTTTTCTTCATTGACTTGACCAACGTTCATGTCATCCCCGCCATGACCACCATGATCACCCTCATCACCATCATCATCTTCACTCTCTGAGAAGACCGGATCAAAGTTAGGCGGCTAGTCATCTTTGCTCAATCACAAATGGGGGCCCTAGGCTTCCAGGAACGCGACATGCTGGGAATGAGCACAGGTCACATATCATGCATCTCGGTCAAGTCTGCACGCATAGAATCAAAGTTCTTGCTCAACCTAGCCTTTCAACCGCTGCAGGTACCTGTAAATAAATATTGATAAAAATAAAATGGATATTAAAATTCCATATTTTAAATTGTAGTTAATTAAACTATTTATCACTTAAAGGAGCTCGATGCCTCTTCTCTACCTACATCCACTTCGTGAGCCCTCTTCGTAATCTTACCTTTTTTATCGGATATTGGATAGAAGCACCACTTGCCGTCAAAGTCTCGTTGGAGGTTTTTGTGTTGGAACCAACTCTTGTCATAAATACTCATGACGAGGAGGCTTATATTGAGGAATTATGCCTGCCTTCTTTAGCATAGTGGTTATCAAACCACCATAAGTAAGATCTTTCTTCTTCGTCTGTGCGGCCTTCAACATGAATGAGATGATGGAAAAGCCCGGGTTTACCTTTCTACCCTCCATGACATAGCAAAATATCATGAGGTTAGAAATAGTAGGCTCTCAAGTATGGCCATCCGTGGGGAAAACATTAAGGCATATCCACTCGTATACAAGATGCTCCTCTCCGATTAAGACACTTATATCAAAACTCTCCACCTTACCGGTATCGATTCCCACTCTCTTAAATATTTCCTAGCCATATATATGGGACAAAGAGAAGTAGCATCGCACACGCCCGGACAAAAATGTTTGTGATATATATATATATATATATATATATATATATATATATAAGACCATTGGGGTTATCGGGCCTTAATTTATTGGTGGTGGTGTAGGGGCAATCTAGGGCTACGTTAATTGTATATGTAGTAACAAATACAACTTTCCCAGTGACCTTATTCATATCTCTATTGTTGTTATTTTGACCCAAATTTTCATAAAATTGAATCACTTCATCAATGTAAACAGGCTCATCCATACAAAGTAATTTCTCTAGATGTTGGGTTTTGAAATGTGCTAGAAACTAGCCTAGTCCTAAGCTATCAACGTTCGACACTATAGCCTTTGAATTGATAACTTTTCTCTTCAAAAAATCTACATACATTTTCTCGGCGGTATCACTGAAGAATTTTTAGGATTGGCAAATTTGCGTGAAAGGACGATGGCTCCATTCGCTTGCCTTTGACCTAGCACCCATGCTCTTATGACTCACTGTCATTAGATTTTTGGGGGTTGGGGGTTGTGGGTTTTGGGTTGTGAAATTTGGGAATCTAGGGTTTAAGAGAATGAAGAATTCGATTTTGATTTGGGGGTTTTAAATCTGCTCATTTTACCCTTTTTTAAAACTCAAAAAGGATTTTTGGACTCGGAAACAATTCGTGTCTAACCTAAAGAAGAAGTGGCCCATTTATGAGTTCATAAACATGTTTCCGAGTTCGAAAACCTTTTCAGTCAGGAATAAAAAAATTCATAAAGGGTTTTCAAATGGCCATTTACTCCCATTTGAAAAACCTATTTCCCCTCTTTCTCCCGTCCAAAAAAACTTCCAAACCCAAATCATCAATCCATTTCATCACCAGATATTCCATTTGAAGTTTTGATGATTTGAGGTATGTCTACATCTCTTCACATCAAATTTCTCCCTTAAATTTTCAAATTTCAACAAGGGTTTTCAATGATATGTAGGTAGAGGCTATAAAGAAGTATTTCATACCCTTTGATTGATCAAAAAGTTAAATATACTCTTCAATAAATTGCTAGGGTTTATTACTTTCAAACATAAATGAGCAAACTTAAATTTATTTTTGTTCATGCGCTAGGGTTTGGATTTCGTGATTGTTATGAATTCTATTTGAAGTAGGGTTTGTTAATTAAAGATAAGTTGTGTATAATATTAGGGTTTTGTTGCATTCATGGTGGGGGTGATAAATTGATGCAAGTGAATTGATAATAAATGTTATAGTGCTAGATCTATTGATTGAGCCATGTATTAGTGTGCTTAAATGCTAGGTTTATGTTGACATTTGTTTTTATACAACTAAAAAGGTAATTTATCGTCTATTGATTTTTTTCAATTTCTTTGGGTTTGGTACAACATTTCTTCTAATATGTTTTGGATATTCTATAAAAATTAGTAACTTATTTCTTTCCCAGGTTAAGTTATTTATTGTCATATTTGTAAATGTAGCATTCAAAATGGCAACTAGGAAACAGACTCGTGACGATATGTCACAACACGATAATGTCAATCCCCCAACAACGGACACGACGTGGGATGAGGATGACGGTATGGGGGATGTAGGACAACACCAAAATCATTGTAGAGCAGTAGAACGTAGAACGGCTAGGAAAGAGTTAACGTTGTTAATTTTTGACAAGTTGGGGGAACTGTGTGTCAGAGAAGCGTGTCATATGGTCTAGTTGGGTGGCAGAGGTTTCTAGAAAAATGATAGATATCCACTATGATACTTAGCATAATGTCCCAAATGATTACAAGGACACCATGTGGATAGAATGCAAGGTAGCATTAGTGATTCATATTTCCAACATTTTTCTTCTTCAATTTGTCTTCACATGTATTCCACCATCCTCATATCATTGTGTTTCATGATTCCCGTAGAGGCCTTTTCAAATCCAAGCATAAGATGTAGGTGATTTGCGAAAGAAGACTATGTTCATGATGTCAAAGAGTTGGCGTGAACATAAATTCACTTTGTCCAGAGACAACATATTTAGCAATAAGAAAGGTGATCGCCCATGGGTAGCTTATACTCCAATTCAACCCGAGAGCTGGGAGATTCATAAGAAAAGGGCATTGGAGAATAGTGAAAACATTAGTAAAACAATATGAAAATTATTAGTGTGATTAATATCATTAAAATGTCTATAGTGTTAACATGACCCTAACATTCAACTTAGGATCCAAGGGAATAAAAACAATGCTAGGCCAGGCAGAATAAAATTCCTCACCACTTGAGTCGTGGAGATTATGCCTTAGCTGCAATCGAGCTAGTAAAGGAAAGTCTAGAACAGGTTGTGCAACTTGCAATAGCTGGCGGGGTGACGGAAGATGAGGCAAGGGCTTTGGTGCAACCAATTTGTGTTGATGACATTGAGAGGTGTGGTCTATTTCTCAAAGACCGACAAAACAAGAAGGGTCTATATGTCAAGGATGAATAGAAATTACTTGCCGAAAGATTGGTACATAATTTTGGGTGAATACGTTATTAATTTGAACTATATTAAGGTTGTATCAAAATAACAAAGGTATATCTATTAATCTTTTCACTTAGGCAAAATTGAATAATGATCAATTGCAAGAAGAATTCTTTCCAAGGGATCCTTTGTGAAGCCACGTATGAAAAATCCAGACCATCCGGGCCGGGTTAGGGGTGTGGGTGGTTTCTTGACCCACCTACAAGTATTCGGGATCATACCGTCCTACAGTGGAGTGGAACTCTTGAGAGTCCATTCGTTGCAAAAAAAACCCAACTCCAAGACAAACAAATTAAGCAGCAAGAAATTGTAATTCGGGAGTTTGTCCAACACATCAGACTAGTTCTCCCGGACAATTTAGAGGATTTAAATATATGTGCAGCCAAGAAGATGACATTTTCCGAGATAGATATGTTGAAGAAACATCACCATCATAATGACAAGGAATCTATGGGATCAAGAGCGCCATGTGGTTGCTAAGTTTTTGCTCTTAGTTCAAAAGGACATATATGGGTGAACTCCTGGGGCATAAAAAGAGAAAGATTGTCTCCATCCTATAGATTTTTTTGTGGGGGAAGCTACGCCCTATCTCTAGGGAAAAATTTTTTTGCAGCCAGTGAGCTTCAGATCATCAGCTCTTGGAGAGGAATTTGGACTTCGTCTTGTATATTAGTAAGTGAGGGATCTTCTGCCTTAGGTGAACCATTTATCCTTTCCCGACTCATCGGGCCCAATCATAAATGTGACCCAAAATATAAGAACACCAAGGTCATAGTATATTTTCTATCAGAGTCTTTCTATGCGACATGGACAATGACATCCCACCTGTTCTTAAACGACAGTGTCATTTTGGGTATATAAACAGCTCAGCACCCACCCCCATCGCATTCCCAACCAACAATGTTGCACAAAAACCTCCCACCTAAAAATAAGGCAAAAAAACAATCAAATCCCAACACAAAACCACATTCTCAAATCAATATAGTCCCAAACCTAGCAGTCAATAGGGTTCAACATAGTACATTGGCGGATATTTTCAAAGGAGAAGAGCATGAAACACTAATTAAGGTAAGGAATTTCCAATGAAATTAATGATGGTTTTTTTGAGTTTGAGATACTTCTTTCATTGCCTATTGCATGGTTTTATAACATTTACGGTGAATGACATGTTGAATGTCATTGTGTGATTAAGTGTTGGGTTTATCAATTTTTTGTATGGGTTTCTTCACAAGTTCTTTACTGGGGCTAGAGTTTAGGGAACTTCTATGGCACACATTCTTGCTACTTATTAATGGCATGTTACCTATTTATGTTGTGATGTTGATGTTAGTTGATATTATAGGTGTTTAGGACCCTTCGTGTTCCAGTCGCACACTATTTTGACTTAGTCGATTGGGCATGCGATGCCACACATTCACACACATGAATCTGCAATTTTGCACAGAGCTCATTGGTCTAGCCAAATTGTCCGCGACACGCATACAAAGTTGGCCATAACCCATTGCCTTCATTAGGTTCTTGACAGTTGCACTAACTGTTCTATGTTCCCTTGTTTCTTAGATGGCTCGAATGAATTTAATGTCCATTTAAGTTGACTTTGAAATTTCAGTGTTTAGTAAAATGAAATTATACCATTTTTTTTAAATAAAATTATTTTATTTGGACGATTAATTTCAACAAAATTTTAAATATTTTACCATCTTATGTTGATCTTCTTAATTCCATCTCAATTTCCATAAAGTCAAATAGATTAAGTATAAGTATAGTTTTTTTAATTTAACTCAGTAAATTTAATTTAACTACATTGATTCAAGTAAAATTACATAATGTTTCATTAACTCTCTTATAAATATTGGCTTGGAGTTATAATAATAGTAAATATTTTTAAAATATTTCTACTTGTAATACTAAAGTCTTTTGAATATTGACAATAGTTGTTTATTATAGTCTTGACTTAAATTAACTTTTAAAACTATTTGAATTTCAGTAACAATGGTGGTATCAGGCTCTACTGCAATGAAGACTATCTCAGCTGCAAAGAAGAAATTTGATATGGTTATCATAGATGTAGAATTATCTGACATGAATAGTTTTCAGCTATGCAAGGAAATTGAAAAAATGGGTGTCCTAGTTGTTGGTAATCACTTTTTAACCAACATTCATCCTCATGTAAATTAATTTAATTTTTTTGCATGCAAAAATATACATTTAGTTTTATTCCATTAATATTCTCAATTGAATTTTAATTTTATCAGTAACATCTACAAAGGAAGACCCCGAGCTAACATACCATGCATTGGACAATGGAGCCTCTCTTTTCATCAAGAAACCAGTTGATGAGTTAAGCACAAAGTACTTGCACCAGTTTGTGGTAAAGAAAAGAATGCAAAGTATCAAACTGGAGATGGATGAAGAAATGATATACATGGAGAATTTCCTATCGGGTGGAATATTTTTTAATGATAGCATTAATGATGATGTCGTGCGGAAGAAACGAACATATAGGAGGAAGAATAGTACAAAACAGGGTGGTTCTCAAGTTAGCCTATTGTGTGATCAGCAGAATTTGAATGTTGAACATTTTTCCATTGATAACTTCAACAAGAAAAAGACGTGCATCGAATGGACCAAGGAGCTGCACCAAAAATTTATGGATGCTGTCGCTCAACTTGGTGAAGGAAGTATATCTCTAGGCATTTTTTTTCTTTTTCCTTGTAGACTTTAACTTATTTACTAAATTTAGCATTTACAATGTGTAAGTATGTGTGTGGGTTATAGTCGTTAGCATAGATAGATATAATATTTGTGCTAATTAATATTAATAATTTATTTCTCGTTTAAGTTTTACTATGCAAACATAATTATTTATGGGCTGATTGTTTTTTAAATATATTTCAGAATGTTATCCGAAAGAGATTTTGGAACTGATGAACGTTCCTGGCCTTACACGTATGCAAGTTGCCAGCCATCTTCAGGTTAGTGTTATTATTACACTTAACTCTAGAAAACTTTCAGTTAGGATTATGGATAAAATCAATTGTTGACATGATTTATTAATATTTTACTTGACATACTTAGAAATGCTAAAAAGATGTTTAAACCTTTTTTGGAAAAAAAGCATTCATGAAGCCTTGAAAAAATTCAATGAACTAAGGCTTTTAAGCAATGAATAAAATATTACTGTTATCAAATCTCTATTTGTGGGAAAAAAATCATAGTGTTTGACTTTTATGGATTCCTTTCCATTGCCTAGAAATGTCGCCATGACAACTGGAGACTCCCTTCAGAGCGCAAGAACCAATGTCAAGAGCGCAAATATTCTAAAACTGCTACTAGTGCTAAAAAAGATAATGACAAAATTAAGGTGTTTGGGGGTATGCCTCATTTTAATCATGAGTCTCAAGCAATAGTGCAAAAGAACCACCATATTGTTTCAATGTCTTCTTTTGGTGATAAGCCCGCAGAAAAATTACACACATCGGGCTCTAGAAATGGCACTCTTACCAACTTCAACACTCTTGGAGCTTATTTTTATGAAGAGGAAAATAACCAAGAGACATGGATGGAACATGTAGATCTTATTGAGGGACAATCTCCATTGTGGACAGCTCAAGGAATTCAACTTCTTAAACCTGCAAGTCATCCTTAGAGGGTTTGTTTTTTTAATCTCATACACTTATTCACTTTATCGATGATCACATATTAAAATTTTCTTACTTCTCAAATGACGACAGATTCAAAATGGGGTGGATGTGGCCAATTGAACTGCTCGTGAATGCAACAGGGACAAGTATATGGCTGCTTCAAAAGTCATGAAGAATCTTTGAAGATGCAAATGATAAGACGATAGTGTCCTAACTTTGTATCTCAAATTAAATTATGTCTCAATAATGTATGTGTTCTTAAAAAAATACTTAGGTTGATTTAAATGATAAAAAATGTATTAAGCTTGGGAGTAGTACAATGCTTCACAAGGAGTTTGAATATCTCAAGGTTATGTTGTATGTTATAATCATGTTTTATACTATTATTATTTCTTTAAGAATAAAAATAATGTTTACAAAATCACTGTATTCTAACAAACAACTATAGGACCGGTGTCCCCACCCCTGTACTAAAGGAATGATAGCAATACAATAATGTTTACGAAATTAATGGATTCTTACAAAAAATCATAGGACTGGAGTCCACACCCCTATATCAATATCAATGACTAATTGTTTTAGTGGTGTTTTTGTTTAATAAATATCATATTTAAGGAAACTATTTTCAATAGCTCTCAATTTCTTAAAGATTTTATCATCATTACCTAACGTTGGACAAAATACATATTTAAATATAAGGAATCATTACAATATATAATGAGGAATTGTTTTATCCAATATATATATAGAAGTCTAAGGATGTGGGTCCTTGAACTTTTACATATTTTAATCTATTGGTTATATGTTATTGGAGAATGATGTGTATGTGTTTATTCCTTCAACTCTTATCTTTTTAAGTGTTTGGATTTAATCGTCATGTGAATTTTTTGGTAATATATTTTAGTTTATAAGCATTAATCTTGGCTAACAAGGCATATTATTTTAACTATATAATCACTCTTGAAATAACTCAAAGTTAAATATTGACGTGTAATGAAATTTCTATCTCAATTCATGATATTTTTCTGTGAGTCATTCAGTTAAGAGATTATGGAAGTTTTTATCTATTCCTAATTATTGATACCCGCCTATGATGCATTAAAAAATAAGAAATCGATGAAAATTTGTTGAGTAGGTTATACAATATCAAAAATGTCATTTATTATAGTTTTAATTTATTTTTAAATTAGGGTATAAGGATAACATTATACTCTATTTCCCACTCGAGTTTTTAATGAGATAGTTTGATCACTATAAACTATTGTAAAATTAATTCATTTTGGATTAAACTGATAAGCTCAGCCATGTGGGCTTTAAAGAGCTGAATTTTGAAATACAGCTCATTAGAGTTTAGAATATTCAGTTTTATTCAGATTAGATTTATATTTTGTAAGATTAGATAAGGCAATATGGCCTTGGAAGAATTCAGCCATATATGACTATTTTAGGTATTTTAGTTAGATATAGTGTTACCTTCTTAAACCTGCCATAAGTTGATTCAGCTTCTATTTGTATTAGATTTTTGGCCGAGATTGTAATCCTATAAATAAGGAGGCCTTTGGACAAAATGAAACACTTTTATCAATGAAATATACAACCATTTGAGTTCATATTCTTTCCTTGCGAGATATCTTCATTGTTTCTTAATCCCGAGGGTTAATTAAATACCAGTAAACCTTTTGATCTGATTGGAGAAAAAGTCGAGATTGAGAACATCTCAAGGGCTAGGTTCTTGAATTTCATGTGACTTGATGAGAGTTTGCAGATCCCTTCATTCGGCCAAAATTTTAATTCCGCAATCCAGAGTCTTCGCAATGAGATCAATATCAGTTGGTATCATAGCAAAGTGAAAGATCTTTGGTCGAATATTTTCATCACGGTTTTGAGTTTTGAAAATTTTAACATCCGTATTTTATTTTTCTAAACAGAAAAAAACATCAGAAACTTCCGCCACTAGTCATCTTCACCACCGCCAGCAAGCTTCATCTCTAGCGACTCCATTCATCTTGTCATTACCACCGCTCAGCTTCATCCGCAATCAGCGCATTTCATCATTTAGCTTTCACCACCGATCGCAACCATTCTTCTCGGTGTCAGCGTCTCCGATCGTCTCCCGCGCACTTCCAGATTTGGGTTCTTCTTCTCCGAATCCTATTTGTTCTTCTCCAACTCCAGTCGATCAGTGCCTTCAAATGACCCAGCTTCACCGTTCTATTCACTATTTGTACAGCTCCGAACAAAGACGTTCCTGATCTGCAAAACCTCTACGTCCAGTTCAGCGAAGCAAACAGTCAACCAAAGAAGATGATTGGCTCGTGTCACTCACATTAAAAGTGATTAATACTCACATTTCATCACTCACATTTGAAAATCGTTCTCATTTCGAGGATGAAACTTTTCGACCACGGAGAGAATGTTACGATATAAAAAATGTCATTTATTATAGTTAAATTTATTTTTAAATTAGGGTTTTAGGAGGATAACACTATACGTTTTTCTCACTGGGTTTTTTAATGAGGATGTGTGATCACTGTAAACTATTTTAAAATAAATTTATTTGGGTTTTGGACTGATAAGCTAGTCCATGTGGGCTTTGAAGAGCTGAATTTTGAAATACAGTCCATTAAGGTTTTGAATATTCAGTTTTATTCTAATAAGACTTTGATTTGGTAAGATTAGATAAGGCAATATTCATCCAAGGTGTGTCTTGGAAGAATTCGGCCACATGTGTCTATTTTAGGTATTTTAGTTAGATATGGTTTTACCTTCTTAAAGCTGCCATAAGTTGATTCAGTTTCTGTTTGTGATTAGGGTTTTGGCCGAGATTGTAACCCTATAAATAGGGAGGTCTTTTGACGAAATTAAAAACTTCTATCAATCAAATATACAACTTTTTGAGTTCATACTCTTTGCTTGCAACTTATCTTCATTGTTTCTAAATCTCGAGGGTTAATTAAGTACCAGTAAACTCTGTGATCTGATCCCCTGGACAAGTTGGAGAGCAAGTCGAGATTGAGAGCCTCCCGAGGGTTCGGCTCTTGAATTTCTTGTGACTTGGTAAGGGTTTGCAGATCCCTTCATTCGGTCAAATATTTTAATTCCGCAATTCAGAGTGTAAGCTAGGAAATTCATACCAATAGGTTGGATGAATTAAATAAAAAATTCATAGCTTGATGACATACTATGGACTATTTGGGGTGATTTGAAATGGAATTCATATAAGTGGAAAAATGAGGGAATGGTAAATTGATCTCCTCATAGAAAAAATCCAAGGATAGAAAACTTGATAACTCTTGAGTACCCATACTAAACTTGACGAGGAATTATAATTTTAAAATAGTCTTATAAACTATTTAGGTTGTTTATATATGTGATGATCATCTGATAAATTGATTGGGATATGTATCTACACTGATCAATCAAGTAATGAACATACAATAGTACTCAAAGTATTCATAATTTTTATGCTCCACGACAAAATTGGAAAATCCATCTCACCAATGGTACTATATACTTCTCATATTGTGCATTTATTTTTTAAATTAAGGGATGGTGAAATATGAATGAGTATGCTAGAGTTTTTCATGCTCATTTGTATTAGTTCAGTGTGGTTGATAGAAAAATATTTATTTTGTAAGGATAATAAATCATTTATTTCTTGGGTAACATTCAAAATGAACTTTAATCCTTATATAAAATAATTATGCATAGTTGGTCGTGATATATAGGAGGAAATTTGTTTTATCAGAATTAAACTATTACCTTTTACTTCTATTACATATTCATCTAATAAGAAACCCTGGATTATTATTTGGGGATATGAGTAAAGTTTAACTGTCTATAGCATAATTTAATAGTGCAATAAGTATTAACAAAAGTTACGGGCATTGCTATATCACGCCCTTTTTTTTTTTTAATTAAACCATCCTTAGATGGGGGAAATTATATTAGGCCTTCCCAAGCCGTAAAATAAACAAAAACTGAAAGGTAAAGAAAGAGAGAAGCCATTGGCTTAGTTGATATGTACATTTGTGTCCCATAGGCTCATTGAAGCAACATTTGTTGCTTCCAAAATGAATAAAAGAGTATAGCTAATTGTGAGAGGATTACTAAACTCTTAGTTGAAAATGGAGATCATCGAACTTATTAGTGGATCGTAATGACGAAACACTGGTCAGTCAAAATCACCCCATCTAAAACTAAGAAGCTTATCCCCTACAAAGATAAACAGTGGAAAGAAAAGCTTCGATATCCAAAAAAAGTTCCATCAAGCAACTCATCACTGTAACCGAGAGCAGCCATGAAGCATCTAGTAGCATCCCTCAAGCATCAAGCAAACCAGCAATGAAGGACAATTAACCATTGCGCATTCCTGAATCTCCATGGAAAATCTCCATGTTGTGCATCCTTGTGGTCCTAGTAAAATCAAACTGCCTCCTTGTGCCTACAAAAGGTGAAAACATTTAATCAGTAGCATCCATACTATGTGAAATTCTTAAGGAGGGAGTCCCTAACTGATCAAGCCTAATCAGACCCTGAATATGATTAGGTAACATATGAAAAGAGAAAAAGGATTCACTTGTCCCATCTTTGAGGCATTTCTTTGCTAGTGCATCAGCTACAAGATTTGCTTGCCTCAAAATATGAGTAAGTTTGAACGGACTCAGAGATTGTTTAATTTCATCTGCAAGTTGGAACAATTGCCAAGGGGCAAGTAACGGATCTGATGCTGACAAGACAGCATTCTTACAATCGGATTCTATGCATACATTTACCATAGAACCATCAATTTTTGATGTGGCCACCTGTATTGCCCTCATTTCAGCCTCTTGAGGAGATTTAGCATTTGAAATTTAAGTATGAGCAACAATAAAATTACCCCTACTATCTCTTAGGATTATGCTAAATCCAGTCAAGTTCAGATGGGAATTCCAAGCAGCATCAACATTTAGTTTATATCCCCTGATAGGTTTAGACCAAGCAATTTTAAAGATTTTTGGTTTAGGAGGGAGCTTGATCAGTGGCAGAAAAGAGTGATTTGCAATATCTTTGTCAAAATTTGATCTAATGAAAGCAGGTTTAGCAGTGAACATATAGAAAATTTGTTCTTTGATGCTTGCTATCACCAAACCTGTCATAGGCAAAGCTGAATCAAAAATGATTCTATTTCTCATTTTCCACAATTGCCAACAAGTTATAACAGCTGCAGATTTTATGATATCATTATGAAGGGCACTTCTACCCGAGATAGTTAGATAGCAAGAGAGTCTCTCCCAAATAGAGGAGTAATCAGCAGCAGTAATCCCCATGAAAGAATGAATAGTTTCCCAAATTTGAATTGAAAATGTACAGGAGTTGAAAAAATGGTCTAAAGAGTCCTCATGATTATTACACATACAACATCTTGAAGTCAATGAGAATCTCAGTTTGCGTAGCACATTATCGAAAGGGAGCAAAGAATTCATCATTTTCCACATAAAAATAGAAACTTTTTTCTCAATTCTAGTATTCCACAAGTACTGAGCAGATTGAATATTACCTCTTTGGTGTCGTAGCAATATGTAAGTAGCTTTAAAGGAGAAATCACCATTTGTACCTGGTTTCCAAATGAGTCTATCCTTTCTATGCGGAGATAGGGTTGCTTCCTGCAATAAAGTGGCAGCATGAGAAGGGAGAAATGGAGCAATTTCTTGAAGCCAAGAAGCTTTATGTTTGATGAAGTCAGAAACAGTGCTTGATTGAGGGATATTTACAGTAATAGGATTACACCAATCCTCAATCGATCCTACACCTAACCAATTTGAGGTCCAAAAGTTACAGTCTCCGTTTCCCACTATAACCCTAGAGTTAGCTTCTGCCCAACTATTAATATCACAAATTCTCCTCCAATTTTGAGAGGTTCTATAGGATGAAGGTAGAGATGCCAGAAGGGAAGACCAAAGTACCTCTCCCTTTTGGAATTTCCACCACAACCTAACAGAGCATGTCTTTAGGATTGTATGAATAGATCTAAACCCAAGACCATTTTGATCAATGGGATAACAGAGTAAATCCCACTTTCTCCATGTTCTTTTTGATCCTTGATCAGTTGTGCCCCAGAAAAACCTACTAAGTTTTTTCTCAATGGTGAGGATAACTTCATTCGTAGGTTTTAAAACTGACCAAATATGTTGGGGGATGGAGTATATACATGACTGGATTAAGATGATCTTACCCCCCATAGAAAGCCACCTGTTCTTCCAACCCCCTATTTTTTTTTCAATCTGTTCAATTATAGGTTGGAAATAGATTTTTTTGGGTGACCCTGTAAAAATTGGAACCCCTAAGTATGTAAAGGGGAATCTGCCTATTTTCATACCCAACACCCTTTTGATATTACTGATCCTATCTACTGAAACATGCTTTCCTAAAAAGATGTCACTCTTAGAGTAATTAATCCTTTGTCCACTGACCTCCTCAAACTTGGTAAGAAAAGCTTTAAATCTGATCAAAGATTGGTTATTTACAGTTAGAAAAATAATTGTATCATCAGCATAAGATAAATGAGAAACTGGAAAGGTGTTACCTGGAAGATGATAGTATGATAGCTTACCATTCAGAAAAATGTAAGCTAAGCTCCTTGTGAAGGATTCAGAAAATATATTAAAGAGAAAAGGGGAAAGGGGGTCACCCTGTTTAATTCCCCTAGAGGCCTGAAAGAAACCGACAGGCTTACCATTTATGAGGATTGAGAACCATGCCTGAGATAAGTTCTTCATGATGATAAAGATGAATCTAGCAGAAAAACCAAATCTAGCAAGAATTGAGTATAGAAATGACCATTTAACCCTATCAAAAGCTTTCTGAAGATCAAGTTTAACAATGCAATTGGGATCTCTTTTCTTTTTGTTTAAAAACCTTACCATTTCCTGTAGGTAGATGACATTATCAGAAATGTCTCTACCTTTAAGAAAAGCAGTTTGATGTGGTGAAATAATTTTTGGCATTATAGACTTTAGCCTTTCCATCAGTACCTTTGAAAAGATTTTGTTTATAACATTGGAAAGGCTAATTGGTCTATAATCATCAAAAGATGTAGGAGTTAATTTTTTGGGGATAATAGTGATCCAGGTGCTGCTAATACCTTTGGGAATATTTGTAGCAGATAGAAAATCATTTACAGCAGACAATAAATCATCTGCAATAATATCCCAAGAGTGAATATAAAATTTAGCAGTAAAACCATCAGGGCCCGGGCTGCTAAGCTTATTTAAATTAAGCACAATATCTCTAAGTTCATTAAGAGAGGCTGGTTTAACTAAACCATCATTATCATCCTGAGTAATCAGTTTAGGAATTTGGCTGAGGAAGTGTGATGTGTAGAGATTAAAATCTGAAGAGCTATCCTCAGCTAAAAGATTATTGTAATAGTGAATGGCCTCATTTTCAATTTCCTGAGCAGTATCAACCCATAGGCCATTACTATTTTTGATTTTTGTAATCTTTAATCTACAGTTTCTCTCCCTAATAGATTTATGGAAAAACCCTGTGTTATTATCCCCCTCTTTAAGCCATTTGACCTTTGCCTTATGCTTCCAAAAACTTTTCTGCTCTACAAGTGATCTAACTAATTTAGCTCTGGCTTCTTTCAGTTTCAGTAAGTTCAGATCAGAATTAACCAGGTCATAGTTCTGTTCATGAGTTAGGAGATCAGTTTCTGCATTTGTAACATTATCCGTAATGTTACCAAATTTTTCTCTGTTCCATATCTTGAGCTCCTTTTTTAATCTAATCAGCTTAAGGAAAAACCTCAACATACCAGAGTTATTCATAGGCATTTCCCAATTATTTTTGATCACCTGAGTGAATTCTCTCCTTTTATACCATGTATTAATAAACCTGAAAGGTCTAGGAGAAGAGGGGACATCACTACCAATAGTAAGTAACATGGGACTATGGTCTGATGAGATTCTATTCAGAATGTGTACTGATGAGGAAGGAAAATTAGAAGACCAGGAGGAATTACATAATCCCCTATCCAGTCTTTGAATAGTAGGGGACCTAAGCCTGTTATTGCTCCATGTAAACAAGTTCCCAACAGTATTGATTACTTCTAATGCCATGACACTAATAAAATCATTAAAATCCTTCATACTACCTAGTTTAGGAGTAGCAGGACCTTTATACTCATTTATTGATGTTATGGCATTAAAATCTCCAATAAAAATGGAGTCAGAATGATTCAGTGATTTTAAATCTGACCAAAGGGACTTCCTCCCATTTCTGGTCCGTAGGCCATAAACAAAAAAAGCATCCATGCTTTTGTTGAGAGTTAAACTTAGCACATTGACAGCAAGAAACTGCAGGTTATCACACTTTAGTGTCAAAGAAATGTTGGAATTCCAAAAGAGCCAAATTTGACCACTACTAGCATACATACAATTATCAAAATCTAAAGCATGCCTGTAACCTTCACATTGAGAGTTATCATGTTTTGGCTCTATCAAGCATATTAGATCAAATCTGTGCCTATTAATCAGATTTTTAAGTCTTAACATAGAAGTATCCATTCCCCTAATGTTCCACACCAAGAACTTTATCTGAATTGTTGTATTACTCATAGGGAAACATTGTTAGAGCTTTTTGATCTAGTCATGATAGTATTTAACTGTGTTAAATAGGTCTCATTCCTATGATTAGAAACTAGCTTTTTCTGTTTATCCTTTTTCAATTTGGAAGAACCAGATGGAGAGTTTGAAGAGATAACCTGAATGTCCAGAGACTCCCCAGTACCATCTCCATATTCAGAAGATGCAGAGTGTGTGGTGACAGCAGGGGAAACCACTTGGGTTGGCATTTCCTCACAATCCAGAGCTTGAAATCTGTTTTGCCTATGCTTGTGTTGAGGAAAAAATGAAATTTTTTGTTGCAGCAATTGGGTTAAAAGGGGAGGAAGACTTACTTCTTATACCTGAGATGTCATCTTTTGCGAGGCCTACCTTTTTGTGGAGTTGGGGAGGAGCTGATAGAGATAGTTTGTACAAAGGAATAGGAGACTGAAGTACAGGATCAGGAAGTACATGAGAAGTAATAGGGTTATCCATGGATTCAGAATGAACATATATTACATCTGAGGTTTCTAGATTTGAAGTTAGGTCAGGATTCTGCATAGTACAGTCAATTCCAGGGGCAAAAACTTTCTCAGAGACACTAACCTTCTCAGGATTCCCAGGGACATAAGCATACTCAGGATTCCCAGGGACAAAAACAGTGTCAGGTTTCCCAGTATCATAATTAGAAATGATAGGGTCTGCTTGCTCAGTCACATGAGTAGGAGATTTATCTTGTACTAGACTGAAATCATCAGACTGGTTTTGGTTATTGATGATATCCTTTCCTACCTTCTGTTTAGGTACATATCTAAGGTTTTGAGTTGACATAGCATTAAACTTGTCAGTTACTGAGAGACCAGACCCTCCAGCTTTGTTAACTTTATCATGAAACTGATTAACAACCTCCTGTTCCTGAGCATCTATTGGCTTTTTGTGATCCTTACCAAGGACACTTTGCATAGGATTAGTGTTAGCCATTTTATTCATCTTTGGTTTTCTCAGTTCCGGATGTAAATAGATGCATAGATTGCCATCATGACCAATAACCTTACAGTGATGACAATATAAAGGAAGATCATCAAACTGAAGATGCAGTTTAGATACATTATATTCAAAGCCATCTTCCTCAATGCCCACTCTAATAAAAGATGGTTGTCTTTTTTTCAAATCTATTTCTACACACATCTTCACTGCGGATGGTCTAGTTAAGCCAGCAGTAGCAGAATCCAACTTAATAAAATTCCCAATCTGATTACCCATGGATTCTAACATAGCAAGGTTATAAAAAAAACCGGCACATGATGAATAGTAACCCAAACCGAAACTATAGACGACTCAATTTCAGGATAAAAATCAGTTGTCCATTTTAGAACTTTCATTTGGGCATTATTAAAACTCCACTGACCTTTAATCCAAAGACGCTGGTAATCTTCCTTGCCCTGGAAGCGTATCAGAATGTGTCTATAGTCTATGGAGCCCAGTTGGAATTTACCTTTGAATCCAACTGAATTGAAAGCGTCGTTGAGAGCAACCATGGAAGGCTTCCCACGCGCGAATTTCCCCACCAAAGCGTTGTGGTAGTGAGAGGCCAGAGTCTCTGCCTCCTTCCGAGTTACCAAGCAAGAGATCTCACCTTTGTAATTGGTTTTAGGAATTATCTCGGGATTAGAGGGGAGTGAGACTGATAATGGAGGTGATCGATTGTTTAGGGCTTGTAAAAATGATTTGGCCGGCACTGGTCCGCCACGGCCAGGCGGAGGAGCCGCCATGGATGGGGTGGAGGAAACGCAGAAATGACCGTTATTGATGTCAACAGGGAAAAGAAACTAAAACAGAAGGAAGAAAGCACAGAGTGTGTGTATATCGCACCGAAATCGCACGTAGCAACAGTCTTTTTAGCAACAGTCTAAAGAAATCTGCTATATCACGCCCTGTATTTTACTATCCACGCCCTAATACGTATAGATACATGTATTTATTTTTAAAAACTAAAAAACAAATTAGGAGAAAGTATATAATTGGTCCTATTCTCCATTCTTCCCATTCTCCATTTCTTCCAATATTCATTCTGCTCCCATTCTCCATTCTCTCCATTTCTTCCGCCAAGCCGTCGCCGCCGACCGCCGCCGACCGTCGCAAAACGTAAGTTTTGGAGGGAAAATTTTTAATTTTCGTGCGAATTGTATGGATGTTGCCTGAATGTTGCCAATCTATTCGAATTTTGTTGAATTTGTTGGAATTGTTAGAATTGGGGTTTGTTAGAATTTTGGTAAATGTGGAATGGATGTTGGGTTGGTGGTGAGTATTGGCCGGAGGTGGCCTTGGCCGGCGGAAGGAGAAGGGGTAGGGGAAGGAGAAGGGGAAGGAGAAGGAGAAGGAGAAGGGGAAGGAGGAGGAGAAGGGGAAGGAGGAGGAGAAGGAGAAGGGGAGCAGCTGGCGGGCGGAGGTGGTGGCGGTCGTCCGGTGGCGGAGGAGGCCGGCGCCGGAGTAGGCCGGCACCGGAGGAGGAGGCCGGCGGTGGTGGAGACGGCCAGCGGCGGAGGGTGGAGGGAGGAGGAAGATGAGGGGTTTGGTTGTAAATGTAAGAAAATAGGAGGCTTTAATCTTAAATTAATTTCTTTCATAAGATAATAGGAAATTAGAAAGTAGAATAATTTGGAAAAATCTGATATTAGGAATTTAATCGATTTTGGAATTAAAATGAAGAAATTGTTATTTTTAGAAATTGTTTAGTTTAAATTTGGAAATGATAACTATTTTCGTAATTTGGAAAGTATATGTACCATAATAGAATATAGTCTTATTTAAATTAACTTTATGAAAATCTAGTTTATTAATCCGATGAAAACAATTGTGTAGTAAATGATTATGATATGTTTTAACAATTATTTCTTTGAATGTTAATACTAGTGTGATGTGCTAAAAAATTCAGATTATTTAGTAATGTGATTTTCAATTTGCAATTAAAAAAAATGTGTAGTTCGTTGTATGGGATTGTAAGAGAATTAAATTTGCTGTTTGGAGTGGGGTTTGTTTTTTTATGTTATATTCACTTTTTTCTATGCATTATAGAATATGTAGTTTCCGGTAGTAAATTGAAATTATGCACTGTTTGAAAATGTTAGTGTACACGTTGTTGAAATGTATGTTAATTTATTTTATCATATCTGTTTAAATCAATTGTTGTTATACTAATTACATATCTTGTGTTGTAGATGAGCACTGCTGGTCAACCTGACGGCCATGGTCGTTCTATACGACGAAGAGGTGTTAGTGTCTCGGCGAGAAAGGCGAGAGGCCGCGTGGTCGAGGATGAACAGTCGCCTCCGCCGCAGGAGTGTGATGTAGGAGCTGAGTGGCCTTCTTCACGGCGCGATCATGCATTCGATCCCATGCCAACATGGGACGGTCCGGAGCTTAACATTCTCGCGTCCGGTGGAATCCGTGATGATAGTGATTGGCAGTCGATGTATGACTTGCCGGCAGAAAGCAGCCCACTCGATGCCGAAGGTAGGCAAGGACTGAACACATGCAATGTCCCCCCGTCTGGCCAACCTGGGACGAGTGTGCCATTGGATGCTGGAATCGAACGGTATGCTGGTGGAGGAGCCAGGCACACCGTTAGGAATAGAGCTGGTCGATTCGCGCAATCTTCTGGTGGATTGTGCAATGCCGGTGAGACTGGCATCGGAAGGGCACCGAGGAACAGGAGGAAGCGACACGCCGATGAGACATGGCTAGTGCGGGGACCGATGGCTGGTGGCCCACAAGATGACCTCGTGATACCAAGCTTCGGAGGACACGTCGCTGTCAACGTTTGGAATGGTATAGAGCGAGGTGTGCTGAGATGCCATGCTCGGTCGCCGCTATGCAAGCAGCTAGTCACTACGCTCCCTGACCTGAGCGATGTTGTACAGGCCCGGATACGTGCGACCGGGTTGGCCCACCTTCCTGCGATTATGTTCCAGTTCCTTGACATGGCATTGATATCCGCTTTTGTCGAGAGGTGGCAGCCGGACACGAACACATTTCACATGCCTTTCGGGGAAATGACCATCCTGATGCACGACGTAGAGATGATTCTTGGCATTCCTATCGTGGGTGGCACTGTTGTGAGTACCATTTCGGTGGAGAGTATTCAGGAAGCATGCGCTGAACTATTTGGGAAAGACGTGGAGTCCTTCGCCGCGGAAGACTGGAACGGGGGTAACATAGATGGCCAATCATTGATGGCGAGGTGTGTAGCGGTGGGTCAGAGCGATAACTTCCAATTTATGTGCTACATGCTGACCCTGTTTTCATCAACGCTTTTTGTGGATAAAACTGGGAATAAGGTTAGAGCCAACCTTCTACCTCTACTTGATTCGCAGTTGTCCTGGGGCTCAGCGACATTGGCCAGTTTGTATCTACAGTTGGGAATTGCGTCCCGGTCCAAGGCGCGCGGCCTATGCGGCTGTTGCACGCTGCTGCAAGCGTGGATATATGAGTACTTTCCAATGTTTCGGCCGAGACTGAGTACACTGCCAGCTTTTCCGGGATGCGCCAACCGGTGGCACACAGGGGATAAAATGGGGAGGGATACTGGGAGGCTGGCTACCATCAGGCGTCAGTTGGATGCCTTACAGCCCGACCAGGTATGAATTCCATGCTTTTACTCTTATTCTAATAGTAGTAGGTAGATCGGATTCCATAGGAACGTTACATTTCTGTGAAACACGCGCAGGTGGATTGGTTGCCATATGGACTGGACGTGGTTAGGGCTGCTAGGGGGAGGACTCACTACCGCGGCGTGATTCGATACCTCGAAGCAATGGAGGCGTACATGCCAGATCGCGTTGTGCGCCAGTTCGGTCTCGTACAGGGTATACCGCAGAGTCTTATGATTGTGCCAGAGCCTTGTTCCCGGCCCGCTGATCCAGCCAGCTATTCGGTGACCTACCCAGGGATGCTGCAGTTGACCCTATGGCATATGGCACACGCTTGGCACGACGGTCAGCTTGCCGAGTTCCCGATTGCCATAAGTCCATCAGAGTGTACCTTGGATTATGAGGGGTGGTACGCGACTCATTCACACCCATTGATCGCGAATCCTGAACATACTGCCATGAGTAGACGGGATAGGACACATCATCAGTTATCGGTAAGTTTTCTCCAACTGTTTGCTTTGAGTAATTGTATTACATTTGATTGTTCCGTTATTGAAAAATGTGTTTCCTGTGCATCAGATGCTGAGTGACATGATGAGCGACTTGGATCCGTTTGACTCAACAACCGTTGATGGACTCGGCGACCCGTGCATGAAGGAGTTGTTGACTACTTGGATCAGTCGTCGCGATGAGTATCGCAGGCTCGGTTATGAACCCATTCCCTAGCGACTGTTTGCTTATGTATGAACCCACTGTTTGCCCACTGTTTGCTCATTTATGTAATCGCAATTGTTTGTGCATGTCAAATTTAAGAGCCATCGCTTTTTGTAACGGTAACGCTTTCAGAATAATTGTAACGCTTCGATAATAATTGTAACGGTTGCGTACATGCCAAAATGTTTCACTGGGTGCAACAGTTAATTACTCTCATTGTATGCTTTGGTCCAAGCCCTTATCCTCCTACGAAAGGGTAACTCCCAACCTACGACATCAGACTTCCTCAATGTGGTCCACAGATTAACCACGGGGGGCATGGGACAGTTTTCCTTCACGTGTATCCGGACGAAATGGCTTGCACTGCGTACGTATACAATGTGTAGCTCCCTCCTTGTTCCATCCTCGCCCCCACCTGCCCTCAATGGAAGGACTGTACAGCAATAGTCTGCCGACCCATTCTCTAAAATGTAATATAAAACTACAACCGTGTTGTAGTAGGTGGCGGCAGGAAACATGTATGCAATGACCGTAAACCAATGCTCTGGACCACACGGACCTTTGGTGTGGTGTATACGGGCTCTAGCTAATTCAACGTTGTCTTTCGAACCGTATATGGGAACATAGTCAGGCCAATGAGTTGATATCTCGTTAAATACTGCCCGACGCGCTCCAGACCATTCACCTTCACCGTCTACATGGAACGCATCAGCAACGCATCTGAAGCCACAGTTTCCATCACTCACGACATCGTTCCAGCCTTCGATGTAACGCCGGACAATGTGGGGGACACTTTCGAGGAACGGGAATATCGCTGGAGGAGAAAACATTAAGATTAATTTCTTTGTCAGGCGGCGTTCATTAGGAAAAATGGTGTTTGTACTTACCGTGCCGGCTACCGCCCCCTGAACTACACCCCGGGGACCTTGAACTATGCCTATATCTCCTGTTCACGTGCTCGTGGTAGCTCGGTGAACGTCGGGTTGATCTTGATCGGGAGACCTGCTCGCTTGGTCTCCCACGTGCACTAGTACAATTGTCCGGCTCGCCAATGCCGCTGTGCTCCGGATGCAACTGCTCATCTATGTAGCTTGAAACTTGTCGGCGGACCGAAGGGTCGCTGCGTGCCAGCTCCTCCAACTGAAGGCTGAACCGTGACTGATCCGGTTCAGCCCTCGAAATGTTTTCCATGCTCCGTACGTGATCACCTAATGCCAGGCTCTTAAACAGTGGATGAATGTCGTCCAAGTACAAGGGGATTCCTTGTGCAACTGCCCCCGACATGACGCATGCACACGGTATTCCGTGTGTCGAGCGCAGTACACAACCACAGTATGCATATACCTGTGCTCCGAGTGCATCAATCCTCCCGTACTCGACCGTCAATTTATCCAGACAATATTTGGACACATTGTTGATCAAGTTGTTGAAAAGGGCCCTACGGTGCAATCTACCAGTGCACGTTCTTGATTTCTCCAGGTTGGCCTTGATCATAGTAATTTGCGCGGCTATCTGCAGGTCGACACGCCTCCATATCGTATCGAGTGAACCAGTTGACGTTTGTAACCACCCTTTCAATGACGAGTGTGCACTTTCGATCCTGCATGTAGTTGTGTTCCCAAAATGCAGAAATATGTTCGTCCATGCCCTCACAAATTTCTCCTTATGGGGGTTGAGCCACGTAGTCTCAGCGTAACTAATAACAGCTTCTTTCCAAGACCATCCAACCCTCATATCTACCAAGGCGGCTTCGTATGCTGAAACGGTGGACGCATTGCAAACCCGGAACCATGCACCATTCTTGAAGGCTGCCCCGTTCCTCTTATTCCCTGTCAGTACAGTAACATGTGCCTCCACATCCTTGTTAATATGCCAGGTGCAGAGCAAATGATTCGATTCTAGAAACACAGTCCGAAGTGGCCTAATCAGTCCCATCCCTCGATCGGTGACCACAACCTCAAGGAATAGTCCATCGACAAGCAAGTTCTTGAGTGCGTTAAGAACTCACTCATAGGTATCTTCCGTTTCTTCAACGACAATTGCGTAGGCAATCAGGAAATTTGTGTTGCAAGGAGACATCCCAACCATCTCAATGAATGGCATGCCGTAGCGATTAGTCTTGTACGTTGAATCGATGGCCACAACCCACGGAAACGTGCGAAATGCCACAACAGCATCGGGATGAGCCATGAATAAATGAGTCAAAGTACCATCAAGTGCCGAGCGGTGACTAGTGACATACCCTTTTGAGGTGGCAAGATGCAAACAATTCTCCGCTGTGTTGCGCCCGCCTCGCCTTTCTATTACATATGCCGATCTCTCATTGTACACCTGCCTAATGGTCTGATGCAGGTCTGGAAACGTTTGACTGAGGCTGGCATTGATATGCCTGGGGGCTGTTTCTGAATCTGTCAAATCTCTAATCATTTGTTTTGCGTCCGCATGGAGCTTGCAGCTCCGTCTATGACCCTCAGCGTACACTGAGAAAAGGTGGTTGTGCATCCCTCGTCTAGGATCCTTGCACGGCACTACATTCCAACCATCCCCGTGCTACTCTCTTTCATGACAATCGTGAATGGGCAGTCACAACTTCTAGTCGAACTGTTACTCCGTCGGACTACATCAGGATCGCTCGTATCGATAACCTTATCTTTTCGACCCCGATTGCAAATGCAATATAACCTCAGGGGACCATTCCTATTCTTTTTGTAGGACCCCGTGACAAGTTCAAATCCCACTTGCAGAGCAATCCGTTGCAGGTAGGAATAAGCCTCGGCGTGACTTGGAAACACATTTGAGGTGGCAAATGGAGAGTGTCCATCCCGCCCTGCAGCAGCTTCACATGACTGATTGTCATCCTAAAACAGCAATAAACATCAAGTAATTAGTTACACTCAACTGCTATACCAACAACAATGATGTCGTCAATTAACTTTTAAATAAATTAATTGTTTAAAAAAAACATACAATAAAGTAAAAATTATATTGTAGGAAATAAATTTAGGCTCACAATACAACGTTACTTAAATAACTTTTACAAACCAAGAAGTGCATTGCTTGATTTTTAATTATCGTTAGAAACATATATTGAAATATGAACAAATAAAGATAAAATTACAGTTAAATCGTTAAAACATATATTTAAATATGAAAACATAAAGATAAAATTAAATTAGAAGAAATAACATTACAATTATAAAATTCCCGTACATGAATTAACTCCCTAAACTGAAATTACATTCATCCATTTCAAATTGTCCTACTTACGGACTTAATGGTGCACTGCTCCATTTCATATTAACAGCTAAAACACACATGTAATTGGAAAAAAAATTGTGCTACATATATTGGATGAAATAAAATTACGGCCACAGTTAATATTACATTCTCACATTTTACATGAAGGTTTAAAATTAACGTAACGAAATGAATGTTCAATAACGAACTTTTGGAATTAAAAATGCAACCGGGCGAAATTTAACTCTAAAAAAACGTAAATTCAGAGTAGATAAAGGTGCAATAATTTTTACGAAACAATTAATAAATTAAAACACAAAGATGAGCATAAATTTCTACTGCAAAAATTAATAAATTTAACTATTACTTATGGACAGAAAACTAATTAGTAAAATTACCTCCGAAGACATGGAATTTCTAACACCCTTGTTTGGAGTACAAATTTGGAGAGTAAAAATTTGGAGTTCCACAGATTTTTACAAACAATTTTATAGCAGAAAATTCAACTTTTTCGGGTGTGTGATAGTAAATGACATTAAATGTGGGTAGTTGGGGAGAGGAAGCCCGTCCGGCTCGCGCCCAGGCCATGGCGAGCGGAGGCCGCTCCGGCTCGTGCCCAGGCCGTGGCGATCGGAGGCCATCCGGCTCGCGCCCAGGCCGTGGCGAGCGGAGGCCGCTCCGGCTCGCGCGCAGGCCGTGGCGAGCGGAGGCCGCTCCGGCTCGCGCGCAGGCCGTGGCGAGCGGAGGCCGCTCCGGCTCGCGCCCAGGCCGTGGCGAGCGGAGGCCGCTCCGGCTCGCGCCTGGTCCGTGGCGAGCGAACTGGCGCCCGGTCGCGGCCAGGCCGTGGCGAACTGACAGCCTCCGGCAGCGCTCGGCGGCGACGCCGGGAAGCGGTGGCGGCGGTGGTCGACGGCGGTGGTTGCCGGCAGCGGTGGCCGGCGGCAGTGGTCGCCGGCAGCGGTGGTCGGTGGTGGCAGCCGGCGGCGGCGCTAGGCAGCGCCCCTCAGGATTTCCCATTTAACTTTTTTCAAATACAATATATATTTAAATATATATTGTATATACATAGTATAAATACAGGGCGTGGATAGTAAAATACAGGGCGTGATATAGCAATCCACAAAGTTACTCGTACAAAGCCTAAACAAAAATTCAGATGGACCAATCAAGAATAAACATGTACGCAGCCAAGAAGAGGACATTTTTCGAGAGAGCTATGTTGAAAAAACTTCACCATCATATGACAAGGAATTTGTGGGATCAGGACCGCCATGTGGTTGCTAAATTTTTGCTCGTAGATCAAAAGGACAGGCATACTGCAAGGGGAGAAAGACTCATATGAGATGATCTCATCATAATTTTTGATGAGATAAAGTACAAAGTAAAATTTTAGAAATTATAAAAAGTACCTTATGTTATCTCTCATATTTAAATAATTATATTTAAAACCTTCGTCTCACCATAGGATTAGGTGAGATCGTCTCACACAAGTTTTTGTACTGCAAGGGAACGGCCATAGAACAACTCAATAGAAAAATTATATTTCTAAATTCACGTGTTATGTGTGCTGTTGCTAGGCCTATAATAGCATATAATGAAGGTGTATTTTTATATGCAAATATTGGTATCTTCCCATTGTCCGATCATGTTCCCGCCATTAAAAACAACAAAAATAGGCCAAAGAAAACCACTGAATCCATAGAAATAAAAAAGCTGGAAACAATGAAGGGATATATTCAGTTATAACCTTATATAATTGTGAAAGTAATACCGTATATAAATCTCAATTGTTTGAAAGTGAAAAAAATGTTAACTATTTAATGAAAGTGTTAATATTAACTATGTATGAACCCCAAGTTGCACTTCTGGCATTTACCTTGACATTTTTCGCTGACCATATTTGAAATGAAAAATTGCCTTCGAGCCAAAAGCTAAATTTGGGTGGACAATTTTACCCTTCCCCACTATCACCAGCCACTGGCTACCATCGTCGCCGTAACAAGTAGGATTATATCAACACATTATGAAAACTTCCATGGTTATATCAGCACATTATGAAAACTGATAGAGTTATATTAGCATATTCCTAAAACTTATATGATTATATCAGCACATTTGTAGAAAGTGTAAGGTTATATTAACACATACTATAAAAGCAAAATGTATAATAATGAACTCGGTTGGCCTTGACGGGAAACCACAACATTATATACACCATTATCACATCATAAAAACATCATATACACCATAAAGTTTGACATCATAACACCCTCATTCATATTAAACACTATTATCACATCTTCCTACCTCATTTAAAAACACATCAACATTAAAAACCCTAGATCGAAAAATACAGCAAAATAACAATCACACACTCAACACCAAAGCTCATCCAGTCATCAATCTGTACTAAACACAACAAAATAAAAAAAATATCATCAAAACCCCTATATTCTATACCATATATACCCCATATCTCTATTCATATGATGAGAAGCAAACGAAAATCACATAATCAAACTCAATATTGCATTCATCTAGTGAATTAAGGAAACTTTTAATTATCAAAAGGTTATATTAGTATTTCTGTGAATTATATAGAGTTATATAAGCACTTTTCTCAAAAATGAAATGTGGGAGTGGTTGATAAAGAAAATAATTCTAGAATTTGAAAAGGCATCGGCAAGCAAAGCATCAAAGAGAATATTCATACAAAAAGATAATGCTAGACCACACATCAAGAATATTGATCTACTCACTCCGTCTCACTCTACATTGCTTATTTATATTTCGATAGTTAAATTTTGGAAATGTTGACCTTAAATATAAATTAATTGATAAATAATAAATATATCATGTGAGATATTGTTAGGTTTATTTTAACATCTATTTTCTAAATATCTAATTTTTGTGCGGAATTTTTATATGTGACTAGATATATTTACAGTCAAATATATTCATTGAACACCGTAAAAAAGTAAATAAGCAATTTGGAGTGGGACAGAGGGTGTGTAATTTATGCTAGTTGCAAAGTCATACGGGTAAGAAATAATAGTTTTGTTTCAGCCACCAATCACATGACTTTAATAGGTTGGGCTTCGACACCCACATGATCGGCCAAGTGGTTAGGCCTCTAGTTTCAATCCTGCTACCGCGGGTTCGACTCTTACCAGCCGCAGCGTGGGGATTTCCCTAGTGGAGGGATCTCTTGTGAGCAGCGAGTACAGGCGTGGATCACGGGTTTTACCCTGGTGTCTACTGTGATTTACTTCCTCAGTGATGGTTGTGGTGTCGGCACGGGTGGGGCCCTGAGGGCGATGTTATCGCCTTTTTTAATAGGTTGGGCTTGGGATTTTTCAAGTCAATTTATAGTTTACAACAAAGGTAAAGGCTATTGCACACTATAGAGGAAGTGTATGAAAACACTAGTAGAGAGCCTCCTATTAAAGGCAGCAAGGAAAGGCAGTTAAAAAAAACACCTTTAATTTACATTTTTGAACTCGGAAATGCATGGCCGGGTTTCTCACATGAAATTTAAGGCAGTTTTTCAAGAACCACATTTAATTAGCCATAATTAAAGGCGGTTCAAGGTAGAACTCTAATTGAAGGCAGTTATGACTACCACAATTAAGAATGATACTTTACGAAGTTGGAAAGTAGGAACGAAAGTGCTTTCGAGCCCAGAAAATCAGTGGTTTCCCTACTACATAGAGGAAAAACATATTCTGATCTCGTAAATGCATCGTGTCTATATTCCGAGTTCAAAATAAGGTTGTTCGATCTTAATAAATATGGGGCAAGGTTTCCAAGTTCGGAAATGGCCCTTTATATTAAAAAAACACGTCCACTTCCATTAAATGCCACAAAACCCTAAAAGTTTGAAGAAGAAGTTCATTTATTCATTACCCATTGTTGTATAAAAGGTTTTGTGCTTGAGAATTCATCATTCTGCATTGGAGAAGGTTATTTTAATCCAAATTATCAAGTTAACCATTTTCTTAAAAACATTGAAGGCGTACTTATTGCTTATATATATATATATCATTTTTACAATCGTGGTTTGAGATTATCTAGGTTTATGATTATTTTTTAAGTGATCCTCATGTGTTGCACTTTAGTTGAATTTTAGGAGAATGGATCGAGAGGAACTAATCGGTAACGATCTTAGGAAATCACCCGAGTACATGTCATTGGTTGAATCATTTATTTTGTTTGTGTTTGAACATGCTTCTAAAACTAGTTCTTCATGGGCAAGATGCCCTTGTGAGGATGATAGAAGTGATGCGTATTTAGGGATGATGAAGTTGCGGGAACATCTCATAATGAGCGGGTTCCAAACTAGCTACACTCGTTGGGTATGGAATGGGGAAGTTGTGGGAGCCTTTCATTCTAATGAATTGGAAGACACGATGGCAAGTGATGAATTAGATGGTAACGCCAAGTTTGATAAAATGGTGGAAGATATTGTGAGGGAGTTCAAAGGTAAACCGAAGTTGTTACAAGATTTATTGACGTCAAAGAGACGCCTTTGTACAATGGTTCAAAAAACTCGGTTCTGTGTGCAACTCTGCAGATAATGAACTCGAAGGAAAATTTTGGATGGACAAACAAGTCGATGACCGAGGCTCTCTAGTTGTTTAGGGATTTGCTTCCCGAGGATGCCCGATAGGTTTTATGCTGCAAATAATGCTATGCCCCATGGGATTGGAATTACAAAAAATCCATGCATGCCCAAACAATTGCATGGTGTATTGGGGGGAAGTAGATAAAGATATAGAAACTTATCGGGTATGCAGCAAGTCTCAGTACAAGTTGAAGAGAGGTGCGGTTGCGGTGGGTGGAAAAGTTTCATTGAAATTAAATAAAAGGACATTGGCAAAAGTGTTATGGTACCTCCCGATCATTCCCCATTTGAAGAAGTTGTATGCTTGTAGGGAAAATGCAAAGTTATTGCATTGGGCATGCAGATAGAGTCCGAATAACAAATGATGTTATAAGACATGCTTTGGACCAGGAGCAATAGAAGAGAGTCAGTGTTATGTACCCTGAGTTTGGCAAAGATTCTTGGCATTTGAGATTAGGATTACATACAGACGATATGAATTGTTTTGGTATCATGAGTAACGCACATAGCTCTTGGCCTATTATGTTGGTTATATACAACCTTCCATCTTGGTTTGACTATGAATGTAAGTATGTGTTGATGTCTTTGATGATATCAGGTCCAATGCAACTTGGTAATGATATTGATGTGTATCTTGCTCCTCTTGTAGAGGATTTGTTAACTTTATTTAATGACGGTGTTCGAGTGTTTGATGGGTTGGTTGACGATTTCTTCACTCTTAAAACGTTGTTATTTTGTACAATTAATTATTTTCTAGCATATGGAAATTTCTTTGGGTATTCCGTGAAAGGAAATTTAGCTTGTCCAATGTGTGAGAAGGCACTGATTTTTTTCAATTAAAACATTGTTGTAAGACTTTTTTCCAGGGACACATGCGGTTTCATCCTGAGGGGCACCCATGGCGATTGGCCAAAAATGGTTCAATGGGAAAGTGGATGCACGAGTTGCACCGGTGCCACGGTCAGGTACACAGATATAAGAGTGTTAAGAATTTTCCCATTGACTTCGGCAAGAAGAAAAGAAAAGTTGTCATTGAAGGAAGTTGGAAGAAATGCTCAATTATTTTAACCTACCTTATTGGGAGCATTTGGAAGTAAGACATTTTCTTGACGTTATGTTTGTTATTCTTTGGTTAGGACGTTGTTAAATACGCATGGGAAAGAAAAAATGGATTGAAAGCTAGGCTAGATTTGGTTAACTTGGGTATTTGGAAGAATCTTACCCCAGATAGAACGGGTGATGATTGTTATTTGCCCCATGCTTGCTATTCAATGTGCAATTGGAGAAGAAATCTTTTTGTGAGACCCTTAGTAGTGTGAAAGTTCCCGGTGCATACTCGTCCAGCATTAGCAGTTGTATGTCAGTTGAGGAGTTGAGGTTGGGTGGGTTGAAGTCACACGATTGTCACAACCTAATGCAGGAATTGAATGTCATTGCCATTCGTTCTATATTTCCTTCTCGTGTAAGATTGTGTATTACAAAGCTCTATTTTTTAAAATCCATTTGTCGCAAAATTATTAGTGTATCAAAGTTGGATATGTTGCAAGTTATAGTTGTTGAAGTTCTATGCCATATGAAAATGTATTTCCCTCCCTCATTTTTTCGACATTATGGTCCACTTGATTTTCTATCTGGTGCAGGAGATAAAGCTATTTGGTCCAATTTTTCTAGGATGGATGTATCCATTTGAAAGGTACATGAAAATCTTCAAGCACTTTGTGAAAAATAGGTATAGGCTAGATGCTATTATTATGCAGTGATACGTGACAGAAGAGGCTGTCGAGTTTTACACTGATTCTATGAAGCAAGTTGAATCTGTTAGGGTTCCAATTGGTAACATGAAGGGAGATTGGAAGGTTTAGGGGTTAGACAGAGTAAATCATTTAGCCTAGTGCGGAAGATTTATGTGCCGTCCATCTTTATGTTCTGCTCAACCACGGGGATGTAGTTCCATACATTGAAATTCATATGGATGCCATACAAGTGAGGCACTATAATTCAATGAGGCTCAGGTCCTTCAATTGCACACTTCAACATTTCATCGTGGTTGTGGGATCACATAGAAGTCGGTGAACATCCAACGACAGTTAAATGGTTGACTCGCTGACCATTGGGGACCGTTCTTCCTACGAAGGCTATGGCTTCAATGGTTTTACATTTTCCATCAAATCAATGGATGATAAGAGTGTGACTCAAAGCAGTGGATTGTCTCTTGTCTCCGAAGCATTGCACATTGGAAGTGGTGGTGATGAAAATCCTTAATATGTATATGTGTCTAGGTTTTTAAATGTCAGTGGGTCGATATTAACAACGAGCAGCGCGTCGAGGATTTGGGCTTCACCCTTGTCCATAAAGGTCAGGTTGGATGGAAGAACGATCCTTTCATATTGCTGTCTCAAGCGCACCAGGTTTTCTATGTCAGGAATCGTGTTGATCATAGGTGGGACATTGTTGTCAAATGGAAACAGGCTTTTGTTGAAGAAAATAAGTTAGAATCAGTAATTGGATTTATTTTCCATACAATGAGTTATGGATCTTACGAAGTCATGCTGCTTGAGGAGGATGATCGTAGTCTTCACAGTTTCCTAGGCCGTACTGACCATGATGATGGAATGTGGATCGACGGTAAGGGAAAGATTAC
This sequence comes from Rubia yunnanensis, assembly GCA_037428765.1. Taxonomy (NCBI): domain Eukaryota; kingdom Viridiplantae; phylum Streptophyta; class Magnoliopsida; order Gentianales; family Rubiaceae; genus Rubia; species Rubia yunnanensis. The sequence continues at coordinate 91,370,420 of CM075068.1, forward strand.
ACATAGGAAGCATAAGTCAAATAAGGTGGGGATCACAAAAAGGAAGCATAAGTAGTAAGTTGTCCGATATCAAGTTTAGTTTATGTCTTTTTTTAAATTGATGTACCTTGGATATTTCACATGCTTCTAGTATTGACTTTATTTCTAAAAATATCCTTATAAGATTTATAAGAAAATCAATTTAGTACTTGAAATGATTAAAATTTTTGTAACAATTGAAAAGTCGAAGTCATTCTATATAGTCAAATACTTGAATCTTTAAAATTCTACAATACAGTCAAATGACATAAACATAATCAAGTATTCAAACTTCATTCTTCGACATCTTCAATGTCGCCAGTTGAAGTCGATTGGTCGAGTAGTTGTCGAGAGCTTGATGCGAGGTGTCGCTCATAAGCTCACTAAGACTTTTCCATTAACCTATTTTTTGCCTTCATAGCGCAAAATTCCTTGCACATCCATTTGTAGCAATCCTTGAAGCCTTTCAAGTATGACTTTTAAGCACCTACAAAGTATAGCACCAGCATATGAATTATGTAAACAATGAAGTTAAGATAAACAACTTACAAAATAAATCCTCTCAAACTTATTTGTGACTAACCCTCCTCAATTCTTGGCATCTTGCTTGCCTCGTCTTCTTCCGTTGGCTTATGGTACCTCTTCCTATCACTCAACACCCAACCCTTGTTCTCGAAGTAAGTCTTGTCATAATACCCTGGGCCTCTTTCCTTCCCTTCGATGGTCAACTCCTCAACGCTCTTCTAAATGCAAGTTATTAAACTCCAATATGGTAGGTGAGTCAAAACATTCTTCGACGTTGCAAAATGCAACATGTGCCTAAAAATAGCCGCCCTGGGGTTGATTTTTCTACACTCTATAGCATAAGGGTTGGGTTATTAGGCTCGGTAAAGTGTCCGCTCGGGGGGACTAAACACCTATTAATGATCTTATGTGTAATACGTTGGTTAATGGGTAAAAGCTTTAGATCGAAGGACTCAGGTTTTCCTAAATCCAATCTATTGCGGAAAAAGTACCTCACACTAAACTCCATGGGGTCTATGTATGAAGGGTCAACTTATAGAGGCCATTTCTCCCGGTGGTAGCAATAATCCAACTGACCAGCAGGATCCTTAGGAAAAACATATTCCGGGTACAAGTATGGGAAATCTATTATCTTATTAATGATCCATTGGATGAGCGGGATTTCAATTCCCCCAACTCTAGTAGCATAATCCCTATTCCGCACTTCTCACAAATTAGCGTAAAATTGGAAAACCAAATCAAAATACGATATTTAGACATTCCACATGTTGAACCTCCCCTATCCATGCCAAATTCTTCATGGGATTTGCAAGAATCGAGAAATGGAGGGTTGTTTGCGAGTTTGTAAATTGGCTAGGGTTTGGAATTTTGGGGCTTTTGTTTGAAATCTATTTGTTGCCCTATTTTTTTATAGAAAGAATATTTCAAGTTTGGAAAGAGTGATTTGTCTCTTTAATATATGGTGATAATGAGTTTTTGAGTTTGGAAACATTTATTTCTGGAAAAAAATAGGCGCTTTGTTTTTTCAAGATGAGGAACGGAAATGGGACACAAGCTCGGAAACTCTGTTTCCAAGTTCGGATGGTCAATTGTTCCAACATGACTGCAAGACACGAAACATTTCCAAACTCATAAACTAGATTTCCTAGCTCGGAAAGTGATTTGTTTGTTTTTGTCTTTAAGAGTATATTCCGGGCTTGGAAATGCATCCAGACTATAAATGCTAAGGAAAGACGAATTTCCAAATTCGGAAATACGACTAATCTTTTGGTAAATTTCATAGTTGAAAACAAATTCACCTTAAAAGCTCATGTTTTTGGGCACTAATTGAATTTCTATAACATTCAACAAAATGCCACTAAAACAATATAGGGAAAAATTAATGCATTAAATAACGAGATTCCATATGATATTAAAAAATGCATTAAAATTTATATATTCAAACAAAATAAACTGTTCAAATTCTCAATGCAACTACCAAAGCTTAGAACAAAAACTACAACCACAAAATATCTATAATAAATAATCCTTTCTTCTACCCAAGCATTCTATCAAAGCTAGATCCCCCATCCCCCTCCCCGCCTTGGCCGGAAATGTTTTCTTCATTGACTTGACCAACGTTCATGGCATCCCCGCTATGACCACCATGACCACCCTCATCACCATCATCATCTTCACTCTCTGAGAAGACCGGATCAAAGTTAGGCGGCTAGTCATCTTTGCTCAATCACAAATGGGGGCCCTAGGCTTCCAGGAACGCGATATGCTGGGAATGAGCACAGGTCACATATCATGCATCTCGGTCAAGTCTGCACGCATAGAATCAAAGTTCTTGCTCAACCTAGCCTTTCAACCGCTGCAGGTACCTATAAATAAATATTGATAAAAATAAAATGGATATTAAAATTCTATATTTTAAATTGTAGTTAATTAAACTATTTATCACTTAAAGGAGCTCGATGCCTCTTCTCTACCTACATCCACTTCGTGAGCCCTCTTGGTAATCTTACCTTTTTTATCGGATATTGGATAGAAGCACCACTTGCCGTCAAAGTCTCGTTGGAGGTTTTTGTGTTGGAACTAACTCTTGTCATAAATAATCATGACGAGGAGGCTTATATTGGGGAATTATGTCTGCCTTCTTTAGCATAGTGGTTATCAAACCACCGTAAGTAAGATCTTTCTTCTTCGTCTGTGCGGCCTTCAACATGAATGAGATGATGGAAAAGCCCAGGTTTACCTTTCTACCCTCCATGACATAGCAAAATATCATGAGGTTAGAAATAGTAGGCTCTCAAGTATGGCCATCCGTGGGGAAAACATTAAGGCATATCCACTCGTATACAAGATGCTCCTCTCCGATTAAGACACTTATATCAAAACTCTCCACCTTACCGGCATCGATTCCCACCCTCTTAAATATTTCCTAGCCATATATATGGGACAAAGAGAAGTAGCATCGCTCACGCCCGGACAAACATGTGTGTGATATATATATATATATATATATATATATATATAAGACCATTGGGGTTATCGGGCCTTAATTTATTGGGTGGCAAAGGTTTCTAGAAAAATGGTAGATATCCGCTATGATACTTAGCATAATGTCCCAAATGATTACAAGGACACCATGCGGATAGAATGCAAGGTAGTATTAGTGATTCATATTTCCAACATTTTTCTTCTTCAATTTGTCTTCACATGTATTCCACCATCCTTATATCATTGTGTTTCATGATTCCCGTAGAGGCCTTTTCAAATCCAAGCATAAGATGTAGGTGATTTGCGAAAGAAGACTATGTTCATGATGTCAAAGAGTTGGCGTGAACATAAATTCACTTTGTCCAGAGACAACATATTTAGCAATAAGAAAGGTGATCGCCCATGGGTAGCTTATACTCACATTCAACCCGAGAGCTGGGAGATTCATAAGAAAAGGGCATTGGAGAATAGTGAAAACATTAGTAAAAAAATATGCAAATTATTAGTGTGATTAATAACATTAAAATGTCTATAGTGTTAACATGACCCTAACATTCAACTTAGGATCCAAGGGAATAAAAACAATGCTAGGCCACGGAGAATAAAATTCCTCACCACTTGAATCGTGGAGGTTATGCCTTAGCTGCAATCGAGCTAGTAAAGGAAAGTCTAGAACAGGTTGTGTAACTTGCAATAGCTGGCGGGGTGACGGAAGATGAGGCAAGGGTTTTGGTGCAACCAATTTGTGTTGATGACATTGAGAGGTGCGATCTATTTCTCAAAGACCGACAAAACAAGAAGGGTCTATATGTCAAGGATGAATAGAAATTACTTGCCGAAAGATTGGTACATAATTTTGGGTGAATACGTTATTAATTTGAACTATATTAAGGTTGTATCAAAATAACAAAGGTATATCTATTTATCTTTTCACTTAGGCAAAATTGAATAATGATCAATTGCAAGAAGAATTCTTTCCAAGGGATCCTTTGTGAAGCCACGTATGAAAAATCCAAACCATCCGGGCCGGGTTAGGGGTGTGGGTGGTTTCTTGACCCACCTACAAGCATTCGGGATCATACGGTCCTACAGTGGAGTGGAACTCTTGAGAGTCCATTCGTTGCAAAAAAAACCCAACTCCAAGACAAACGAATTAAGCAGCAAGAAATTGTAATTCGGGAGTTTTTCCAACACATCAGACTAGTTCTCCCGGAAAATTTAGAGGATTTAAATATATGTACAGCCAAGAAGATAACATTTCCCGAGATAGATATGTTGAAGAAACATCACCATCATAATGACAAGGAATCTATGGGATCAAGAGCGCCATGTGGTTGCTAAGTTTTTGCTCTTAGTTCAAAAGGACATATATGGGTGAACTCCCGGGGCATAAAAAGAGAAAGATTGTCTCCATCCTATAGTTTTTTTGTGGGGGAAGCTACGCCCTATCTCTAGGGAAAAAATGCTTTTGCAGCCAGTGAGCTTCAGATCATCGGCTCTTGGAGAGGAATTTGACCTTCGTCTTGTATATTAGTAAGTGAGGGATCTTCTGCCTTAGGTGAACCATTTATCCTTTCCCGACTCATCGGGCCCAATCATAAATGTGACCCAAAATATAAGAACACCAAGGTCATAGTATATTTTCTATCAGAGTCTTTCTATGCGACATGGACAATGACATCCCACCTGTGCTTAAACGACAGTGTCATTTTGGGTATATAAACAGCTCACCACCCACCCCCATCGCATTCCCAACCAACAATGTTGCACAAAAACCTCCCACCTAAAAATAAGGTAAAAAAACAATCAAATCCCAACACAAAACCACATTCTCAAATCAATATAGTCCCAAACCTAGCAGTCAATAGGGTTCAACATAGTACATTGGCGGATATTTTCAAAGGAGAAGAGCATGAAACACTAATTAAGGTAAGGAATTTCCAATGAAATTGATGATGGTTTTTTTGAGTTTGAGATACTTCTTTCATTGCCTATTGCATGGTTTTATAACATTTACGGTGAATGACATGTTGAATGTCGTTGTGTGATTAAGTGTTGGGTTTATCAATTTTTTGTATGGGTTTCTTCACAAGTTCTTTACTGGGGCTAGGGTTTAGGGAACTTCTATGGCACACATTCTTGCTACTTATTAATGGCATGTTACCTATTTATGTTGTGATGTTAATGTTAGTTGATATTATAGGTGTTTAGGACCCTTCGTGTTCCAGTCGCACACTATTTTGACTTAGTCGATTTGGCATGCGACGCCACACATGAATCTGCAATTTTGCACAGAGCTCATTGGTCTAGCCAAATTGTCCGCGAAACGCATACAAATTTGTCCATAACCCATTGCCTTCATTAGGTTCTTGACAGTTGCACTAACTGTTCTAGGTTCCCTTGTTTCTTAGATGGCTCGAATGAAGCAGACTACCAAGAGGTTAAGGGAAAACACCACAGGAGCAGGTTCATCGTGCACCAATAAGGCGAAGAAAACTACCACCCCTTCATTGCCAATATGGGACAACATATGCTTCATCAATGAGGAGGCAGAGAAGTGTTTCAAGAGGATCTTGGGATGAAGTTTAAAGAAGGCAGGGTGATAAAGCCTGAGGATGTGGAGAAACTCCACCTCAATGTTTTCCTCAAACCCTTCAAACCATTAGTAATTGAGGGTTTGATATGCTTGGATAAACCGACGTATGATACGGAGGTCAAGGAGTTCTACGCTAATTTCACTCGGCAATCGACGAACATCTGTAGTACAAGAGTGAATGGGATGGCCATGGAGATGACAACGTAGTTTATCAATCAGGTGACTGAGTGCATAATCGGTGGGGAGGATCAGCCGAAGGTTGAGCTTCTAAAGATGTACTGTCGGGATAATTGGCCTTCATAGGTTGACGAGAGTGACCCATTTGGGGCGCTTAACCCCAACTAAATGGTGGAGAAGTACTTCAAAATTGATGTCCTAGACCTTGAGGAGAGAATGATATTCAATATAATTGTACCTATAATGATCCAGGTTGGACATCCTACGGAGTGCATGATTAATGAAACCGTCATGTACTACCACCTTATTGAGAAGAGCGTAGTCGACATCGGGTACACCATCATCCAGGAGATGTACCAAGTGGTCCTAGCCTCGAAGAATTGGACATTCCCCTACAACAACGTCATCACCATCATTCTGGAGAAGAAGAAGATTCTCATCCAATCAAAAGCGAAGATCCAGCCTAAGTACTATGATGGGAACTACTTTGGGCAGAAGCATAATAATTGGGAGGTGGGTACGTGGATTGATCGCAATGTCCCCAAGGGAGATATGGACGTGCCATCCAAACCCAAGCTTGAGGCGACTCCTTCAGCTTCCACAGCAGGAGATGCTTCCACCACCATTACTCCTGCCTTGCAATTGGGTATAAAAGTTTTTAAGTTTTATGGTTATTCCAAATTTTAATTATATAAATTTTTATAATTTAAATTAAATTTAACTTATTTTTTTATCCCACGGGACTTAAACGTAGCGCCTGGAGCATCCTCCTGAAGGACGTGGCTGAGACCAAGGCCCTGGCGCACCACACAGACCGCAACGTACATAAGATTATGGAAGAATTAGCGGGGCTAAAGTCTATGATTTCCAGTGCGATGAATGCACCTGGGGGATGAGAGGCCTGGGGAAGACAAAGATGGGCTGAAAACCACAGGCGATGAAGGAGGGTCTAGCACTGGCGATACCGAGTCTTTCACTGAAGAGTCAGAGGATAATTCTCAAGACATGGAAATAGTTCGTCGGCAGACAATGTTATCCCGCCCATGTCACTACCCCTTTTATTTCCATGAATGTTAGTTTGTCGTACAAGATGAAGACTGTTTGTTTGAATTTTATTGGGATTCTATGTCTTTTTTTTATTTGTAATTTGATGGAATGTTTTTTTGATTGTATGGTAGCAGAATGTGTTTTGGATTATGTACCTAGCTTTAGTCTTACCAATTTAACTTGATGTAATTTGAGACTGGCTTTTGTGAACTTGGAATGGGACCTTTAGACGGTACATTCCAAGTTCCGGTTGTATTGGTTAACCATCGTAGATTTGTTAGGTATGATAGAGCAGTGCAACATTGCACTTCGTTCGCACACATGATGTCGAGTTTACCGACATGTTACCGACTAAACTGTGACATTGCATGAATTAATTATTTAAGTGAATTGAGGCACTGGTTTGGACCGAGGGGCATGTGCGACTTTGCATGGTTGAAAATACGACGTCGCTCCCTAATGTCGAGAGGAATTCGGTCGAATTGACTACTCGTGCGAAGTCGATCTTCTCATCATTGACTATTACTGCTAGATCGTACCCATGTTGCTGACGTCGTACCTATGTCGGTTATACTTTTAACTTCTAATTTCAAAAACATTTACCACAGTTATCGTAGAACTGTGGTAATAAAAAAACCTATTATTTTCCTTAGTTTTTTTAACCGGGGTAAATTATGTTAATTACTTCAGAAAAAAAATAACCGATTTAAAAGAACATTTTACCTCAGTTATTTGACCTAAACCAAAAAATGAGGTAAAAGGGGCGAAGTAATAGTTCACTTTTCTTGTAGTGTTTCGTCCATCCCAACTAAAATGGCATACTATGAAATTTATTCAAAATGGCAAAGAATATGTAGTTAAATTCCCATAATTACCTCATTAACTTTAACAACTTTTAGACTGGACCCATTGTGTTCTTAGAATATCCCTACTTTTTCATTATTATTATCTGCCACATCAGTTCTCCTAAAATTTTGTGCCAAAAGCATATATGCCAATTTTTGTGGAACAGAGGGAGTATATTTTTGTAAACACTCGTATATATTGATATATATTAGATATGATGCATTTTAATTTTATATGATGAACAATAAAATATGTAGAATTATCAGTTAAAAATCATGGCGACAAACATATTATTTCGGTATCTAATTTTGACTCCTTTATAGGATAGAAGGAATACCACTATTTCCGAATCTAATTTTGACTCCTTTATAGAATGGAAGGAATACCACTTCAAAATTATAAATAAAACTTTCTACCAAAACATAAAAATAGAAACAAGTGTTGAAAATTGGAGAGGTTAACAGGTAAGTAGAAAACAAGTTACATTTATTGCATTACAATTGCAAAGAGACAGAGATTAAGCAAAAGTCAACAAACACATTTATGAGAGGCAGATCAATTTAATTTTTGTGATCTTCACTCGCAGTCCTAAATTCTCACACTCTAAAATTTCCCAAACAGAAAAGTATTTTTTAAAAAAAGAATTGTTACCAAGTGAAGTCATGGCAATTAATATGCAAAAGTAGATCCTGCACAACAAACACCCCCTTCATATATAGATCCAAATTACAAAGTTCATTCAGTCCCTTTTCTTCTCCCCATATCTTCTCCCCAATTTTCCCATACGGAAAGCATGAATACTCATGGATCTAGTGATGATATTCATAGGAAGATGAATGTCTCCAATAAACTCGCCAGCCTTAATGTTTCACCAATACATCCTCAGTTAACCTCTTTACAAATTGATTCTATTGCAACTTCTCTTCTAGAGTCAAGTAGTGCAGTGGAAGATGAGATTCGAGTTTTGCTAGTTGACCATGACAAAGAGTCCCAACAATCCGCAGCCAGAATGCTTGCTCTTAATTCATGTCAAGGTAAAATTGATATTACTAATTTATTCTTTCTAATGTTTCTTGTATATCCTCCGGTTACTATTGACTTATTTGATTGTTTCATGTCTCCTATGAGGTTAAAATTGGCCACATTGGTTAAAAATAGCATAATTCATAAGCTTTTGTAGTTGGCTTTTAGCATTATTTTAATCTTATCTCAATAATCCTTTTTTATGTACTCATAGTTTTTTTTAAAATGTATTCATAAAATAATGAATGATCTATGTCTTCTTTGTCAAATGGATTTTCAGATTCCGTATTCTTTTATTTCTCACAAGTCTCAATTTATTTTGTCCACTGATTAGTTGTAAGTAACCATTCTTACATAAAATTTTGTTTTAAAAAAAAAAGAATGACTAAAATAAAAGTATGTATCAGAAGTGGATGTCTTTGATTAAAAAACATCTTCTTCTTTTGGTTACTTTAAACACTACAATCCTAAACATACGTTTATTCCTATAAATGTAAAGTATTAAAGAAAAACCTTTTTAGACTAAAATTTTACCTAAAATCCTACGACCGAATGAATTTAATGTCCATTTAAGTTGAATTTGAAATTTCAGTGTTTAGTAAAATGAAATTATACCATTTTTTTTGTTCAATAAAATTATTTTATTTGGACGATTAATTTCAACAAAATTTTAAATATTTTACCATCTTATGTTGATCTTCTTAATTCCATCTCAAGATCCATAAAGTCAAATAGATTAAGTATAAGTATAGTTTTTTTTAATTTAACTCAGTAAATTTAATTTAACTACATTGATTCAAGTAAAATTACATAATGTTTCATTAACTCTCTTATAAATATTGGCTTGGAGTTATAATAATAATAAATATTTTTAAAATATTTCTACTTGTAATACTAAAGTCTTTTGAATATTGACAATAGTTGTTTATTATAGTCTTGACTTATATTAACTTTTAAAACTATTTGAATTTCAGTAACAATGGTGGTATCAGGCTCTACTGCAATGAAGACTATCTCAGCTGCAAAGAAGAAATTTGATATGGTTATCATAGATGTAGAATTATCTGACATGAATAGTTTTCAGCTATGCAAGGAAATTGAAAAAATGGGTGTACTAGTTGTTGGTAATCACTTTTTAACCAATATTCATCCTCATGTAAATTAATTTAATTTTTTTGCATGCAAAAATATTCATTTAGTTTTATTCCATTAATATTCTCAATTGAATTTTAATTTTATCAGTAACATTTACAAAGGAAGACCCCGAGCTAACATACCATGCATTGGACAATGGAGTCTCTCTTTTCATCAAGAAATCAGTTGATGAGTTAAGCACAAAGTACTTGCACCAGTTTGTGGTAAAGAAAAGAATGCAAAGTATCAAACTGAAGATGGATGATGAAATGATAGACATGGAGAATTTTCTATTGGGTGGAATATTTTTTAATGATAGCATTAATGATGCTGTCGTGCGGAAGAAACGAACATATAGGAGGAAGAATAGTACAAAACAGGGTGGTTCTCAAGTTAGCCTATTGTGTGATCAGCAGAATTTGAATGTTGAACATTTTTCCATTGATAACTTCAACAAGAAAAAGACGTGCATCGAATGGACCAAGGAGCTGCACCAAAAATTTATGGATGCTGTCGCTCAACTTGGTGAAGGAAGTATGTCTCTACGCATTTTTTTTTGTTTTTCTTTGTAGACTTTAACTTATTTACTAAATTTAGCATTTACAATGTGTAAGTATGTGTGTGGGTTATAGTCGTTAGCATAGATAGATATAATATTTGTGCTAATTAATATTAATAATTTATTTCTCGTTTAAGTTGTGCTATGCAAACATAATTATTTATGGGCTGATTGTTTTGTAAATATATTTCAGAATGTTATCCGAAAGAGATTTTGGAACTGATGAACATTCCTGGCCTTACACTATGCAAGTTGCCAGCCATCTTCAGGTTAGTGTTATTATTACACTTAACTCTAGAAAACTTTCAGTTAGGATTATGGACAAAATCAATTGTTGACATGATTTATTAATATTTTACTTGACATACTTTGAAATGCTAAAAAGATGTTTAAACCTTTTTTGGAAAAAAAGCATTCATGAAGCCTTGAAAAAATTCAATGAACTAAGGCTTTTAAGCAATGAATAAAATATTACTGTTATCAAATCTCTATTTGTGGGAAAAAAATCATAGTGTTTGACTTTTATGGATTCCTTTCCATTGCCTAGAAATGTCGCCATGATAACTGGACACTCCCTTCAGAGCGCAAGAACCAATGTCAAGAGCGCAAATATTCTAAAACTGCTACTAGTGCTAAAAAAGATAATGACAAGATTAAGGTGTTTGGGGGTATGCCTCATTTTAATCATGAGTCTCAAGCAATAGTGCAAAAGAACCACCATATTGTTTCAATGTTTTCTTTTGGTGATAAGCCCGCAGAAAAATTACACACATTGGGCTCTAGAAATGGCACTCTTACCAACTTCAACACTCTTGGAGCTTATTTTTATGAAGAGGAAAATAGCCAAGAGACATGGATGGAACATGTAGATCTTATTGAGGGACAATCTCCATTGTGGACAGCTCAAGGAATTCAACTTCTTAAACCTGCAAGTCATCCTTAGAGGGTTTTTTTTAATCTCATACACTTATTCACTTTATCGATGATCACATATTAAAATTTTCTTACTTCTCAAATGACGACAGATTCAAAATGGGGTGGATATGGCCAATTGAACTGCTCGTGAATGCAACAGGGACAAGTATATGGCTGCATCAAATGTCATGAAGAATCTTTGAAGATGCAAATGATAAGACGATAGTGTCCTAACTTTGTATCTCAAATTAAATTATGTCTCAATAATGTATGTGTTCTTAAAAAAATTCTTAGGTTGATTTAAATGATAAAAAATGTATTAAGCTTGGGAGTAGTACAATGCTTCACAAGGAGTTTGAATATCTCAAGGTTATGTTGTATGTTATAATCATGTTTTATACTATTATTATTTCTTTATGAATAAAAATAATGTTTACAAAATCACTGTATTCTAACAAACAACTATAGGACCGGTGTCCCCACCCCTGTACTAAAGGAATGATAGCAATACAATAATGTTTACGAAATTAATGGATTCTTACAAAAATCATAGGACTGGAGTCCACACCCCTATATCAATATCAATGACTAATTGTTTTAGTGGTATTTTTGTTTAATAAATATCATATTTAAGGAAACTATTTTCAATAGCTCTCAATTTCTTAAAAATTTTATCATCATTACCTAACCTTGGACAAAATACATATTTAAATATAAGGAATCATTACAATATATAATGAGGAATTGTTTTATCCAATATATATAGAAGTCAAAAGATGTGGGTCCTTGAATTTTTACACATTTTAATCTATTGGTTATATGTTATTGGAGAATAATGTGTATGTGTTTATTCCTGCAACTCTTATCTTTTTAAGTGTTTGGATTTAATCGTCATGTGAATTTTTTGGTAATATATTTTAGTTTATAAGCATTAATCTTGGCTAACAAGGCATGTTATTTTAACTATATAATCACTCTTGAAATAACTCAAAGTTAAATATTGACGTGTAATGAAATTTCTATCTCAATTCATGATATTTTTCTATGAGTCATTCAGTTAAGAGATTATGGAAGTTTTTATCTATTCCTAATTATTGATACCCGCCTATGATGCATTAAAAAATAAGAAATCGATGAAAATTTGTTGAGTAGGTTATACAATATCAAAAATGTCATTTATTATAGTTTTAATTTATTTTTAAATTAGGGTATAAGGATAACATTATACTCTATTTCCCACTGGAGTTTTTAATGAGATAGTTTGATCACTATAAACTATTGTAAAATTAATTCATTTTGGATTAAACTGATAAGCTCAGCCATGTGGGCTTTGAAGAGCTGAATTTTGAAATACAACTCATTAGGGTTTAGAATATTCAGTTTTATTCAGATTAGATTTATATTTTGTAAGATTAGATAAGACAATATGGCCTTGGAAGAATTCAGCCATATGTGACTATTTTAGGTATTTTAGTTAGATATAGTGTTACCTTCTTAAACCTGCCATAAGTTGATTCAGCTTCTATTTGTATTAGAGTTTTGGCCGAGATTGTAATCCTATAAATAAGGAGGCCTTTGGACAAAATGAAACACTTTTATCAATGAAATATACAACCATTTGATTTCATATTCTTTCCTTGCGAGATATCTTCATTGTTTCTTAATCCCGAGGGTTAATTAAATACCAGTAAACCTAGTGATCTGATTGGAGAAAAAGTCGAGATTGAGAACATCTCAAGGGCTAGGTTCTTGAATTTCATGTGACTTGATGAGAGTTTGCAGATCCCTTCATTCGGCCAAAATTTTAATTCCGCAAGGAGATCAATATCAGTTGGTATCAGAGCAAAGTGAAAGATCTTTGGTCGAATATTTTCATCACGGTTTTGAGTTTTGAAAATTTTAACATACGTATTTTATTTTTCTGAACAGAAAAAAACATCAGAAACTTCCGCCACTAGTCATCTTCACTACCGCCGGCAAGCTTCATCTCTAGCGACTCGATTCATCTTGTCATTGCCACCGCTCAGCTTCATCCGCAATCAGCGCATTTCATCATTTAGCTTTCGCCACCGATCGCAACCATTCTTCTCGGTGTCAGCGTCTCCGATCGTCTCCCGCGCACTTCCAGATTTGGGTTCTTCTTCTCCGAATCCTATTTGTTCTTCTCCAACTCCAGTCGATCAGTGCCTTCAAATGACCCAGCTTCACCGTTCTATTCACTATTCGTACAGCTCCGAACAAAGACGTCCCTGATCTGCAAAACCTCTACGTCCAGTTCAGCGAAGCAAACAGTCAACCAAAGAAGATGATTGGCTCGTGTCACTCACATTAAAAGTGATTAATACTCACATTTCATCACTCACATTTGAAGATCGTTCTCATTTCAAGGATGAAACTTTTCGACCACGGAGAGAATGTTACGATATCAAAAATGTCATTTATTATAGTTAAATTTATTTTTAAATTAGGGTTTTGGGAGGATAACACTATACGTTTTTCTCACTGGGTTTTTTTAATGAGGATGTGTGATCACTGTAAACTATTTTAAAATAAATTTATCCTTAGGTGAACCATTTATCCTTTCCGACTCATCGGAGCACATTGCCTGGGGGAGCTTGGTAGAAGTGGGAAAATCGTATCGCAGTTGTGTTAAAAGTAAAACTCATTCTTTCCTAAAGTATTAACCCAACTGACAGTAGGTATGATTTTAGGGAGCATCTGACCGTATGTAGATACTTTCACGTTGGTGCATACATGCGATTATTTCTTCCAATGTTGGGAAATGCACGCTGGAAATCATAACCACTATGTTGTTTAACCATGAAATTTTGTGAAATCTATACTAGACATGACATGTGTCACTAAAACTAAGATTCAATGATATAGTTTGCAGAGGGGATATATAAGATATGTTCGAGTTTGTCGGTGGTGTTATCCTTTAAAATTAATCGGGTAACTACCCATGATTTATGTGGCCAATCTATTCAAATGTCTTCCAAAAAATCTATTAAAAACCATAATGTTTCTAGGAACGATAACTATGTGGGCGCATCTAGATTTCAATATTAATGTTGCTTGGGGGCAATTTAAGAATAGTTCATCAAATATTCCGCACTAATGATAATAGTGTACAACTAATTATTTTACGTGTGCTTTGAGTAGATTAAGAAAATTATCATAGTTCTTATTAATTGATCCCCTTATTAATGATATACCTTTTCTAATTTAATTCCTATTCGATTCAGTTAAAGTAAACCCCACACACTATTTTAAAAACTCTATATGCACAATGCTCGATTTTTGCCCCATTTTGCATGAAATACTACTTGCCTTAATGATATGAAATAGGGGTTCCTAATTTATTTTTTAGATTAGGGATTTAGGTGGATAATATTATACTCTTTTTTTCACTGGACTTTTTAGTGTGGTATTGTGATTATTTTATTTTATCTTATTTTGGAATAACACCCATTAACTCAGCCATGTTGGCGTTGGAAGAGTTAACTGCGGCCATACTCTTATTTAGGGTTTAGAATATTCAATTTTGATTTAATTATGATTAGATTTTGTAAGATTAGATAAAGCAATATTCAAGGCTTAGCTTGATGAATTTGACCATATTTACCTTTGTTTTAGGTTCTTAATGATACGAATATCAAATGCTTTGATGTACAAAATGCTGATAAAGCTAATCAAATCCGCAAGTTGATGAGGTTCAACGTGGGAGATTATGTTTGGGTTCATCTGCGGAAAGAGAGGTTTCCAAATGCTCGGAAATCTAAGTTGAGTTCACGTGGAGATGGTCCTTTTAGAGTGTTGGATCGTGTGAACGACAATGCTTACAAGATTGAGTTACTAGATCATTATGGTGTTAGTGTGACCTTCAATGTTGCTGATTTATCTCCATTTACATTTGAAGATGATTCAGTTTCGAGGGCGAAACCTTTCGACCACGGAGGGAATGATGGAGATGCCAAGACGACTACCACCATAAATGAAGACATTCCACGACTTGATCAAACATTTAAAGGATATGTTCGAGATCCTCTAAGAGACATGGCAGGACCTATGACTAGGTCAAGGACTAAGCTTAGGGATGCTGCTTTAAATGCTTTGATTGATCGCCTTTATGATGAAGAATTGAAGAAGGAGTCACCATCGACATCTTGGATTCATTATTCAAGATTGTCGACGAACTGAAGACATCATGAAGAACACTATACTCTTTTTTCCCACTGGGTTTTTAATGAGGTAGTGTGATCACTGTAAATTAATGTCATTTTGGGTTTATTGGACTGATAGCTCGGCCATGTGGGCTTTGAAGAGCTGAATTTCGAAAATACAGTCCATTAAGGTTTAGTATATTCAGTTTTATTCTGATTAGAATTATATTCGGTAAGATTAGATAAGGTAATATTCTTCAAGGTTACTTCTTGAAGAATTCAACCTGATTACCTTAGATTGTCATTTATTTTAGGTAATTTAGTTAGATATGGTTTTAGCTTCTTAAAGCTGCCATAAGTTGATTCCGTTTCCATTTGTGATTAGGATTTGAGGCAAGATTGTAACCCTATAAAAGGGGAGGCCTTATGGACGAATTTTAGAACCTTTCATCAATCAAATATACAACCTTTTGAGTTCATACTCTTTGCTTGCGAGCTATTCCATTGTTGCTTAACCCCGAGGGCTAGTTAAGTATCAATAAACCTTGTAATCTAATCCTGAGGGCTAGTTAGAGAGCAAGTCGAAGTTAGGCGTACCCCGAGGGCTAGACTCCTGAATTTCGTGCGAGATAGTGCGGGTTTGCAGATCCCTTCACTAGATCAAAGATATAATTCCGCAAATCGTGAGTCTTCGCAAGGAGATTCATATCAGTTGGTATCAGAGCTTAGCGAAGGATCGACTGAGGCCAAAAAAAAAGAAAAAGAAAAAAAAGGGTTTCGAGTTTGCATTAATTTATTTTTGATTTTTTTAATATATATATATACTCTTTCGTGTCATGATTTAACTGTGTTTGTTTGATCTTTCTTACCAGGAGGATTGAATCTAGAGTCGAAGGACATCGAAGGGTCTGAGAGTTAGAATACTTCGGTATTACTATCCGCCTTCACCTTCATCAATCGAGTCAGGAGGACGTCGAAGGGTCTGAGCGTTAACAAGTATTATCCGCCTTCACCTCCCGGTCAGTTTCGTAGTTTTAAGTAGCTTAAACAGTTTATGTGCTTGTGATATTTTCGTCAACTCTTCTGAAAATTATTGCATGCTCATAATCCTATTTGTTTTCTTTATCGTTCTTTGATTCCGTGATCTAGAATTGTTCTTTGATTCTTGATTACACCTTATTCAAAAACAAAAAAAAATAGAGTCTTGTGTTGTTTTCCATATATATAGTGTCATATTCTTGATCCTTACGATCTTGAATACCTCGAAGTTCATTTGAATCAAGAGGAAGTTGTCGCAGTTTTCTTATTCTAAGTTTTATATAGGCGATTCTTGTTCCAAAAATTTTCAAAAATCAAAAACAAAAGGTAGCAGATTTTAGGTTTCAAAATCGGAATTTAGGATTTGAATTCTGAAATTTGGGGCAGATTTGCAATTTTCAAAAGTTTGGGGGCAGATTTGCAATTTCTGAAAATTTTGGTAATTGTGACCGAAATTTTTCTTGGGGAATAACATTCTGTTTGTGAGTTTTATAGTACAAAAAAAAAAGGAAAAAAAAACGAATTGTGGCTGAAAAAAAAAAGGAAAGAAAAAGAAATCCGGTTTGAAAAAGGAAAAGAAAAGTCAAAATCCGGAAGAGAAAAAGGAAATAAAAGCCATTTGTGAGAGAGGTTTTGATCTGAATTTTTTGACTTGGGGGACAAGTAAGTCATTAAAATCCTTTTCCACAAGTGATTTGGATTTAAATTCCTATTCCAATTTGTTTTTGAATTTTCGGAACCTATTTGTAGCCTACATAAAGCAATCTTGTTTTGGTCATAATTCATTCAATACAGCTCCGATTCATGCCGTTCAAATTGTGTTTTGTTCCTTATTCTTTGTAGAATTTGGAATTCCAGATCGTAGAGCCAAAGTTTGAGTTTATATATTTTTAAATTTCGAAATAAGTTCTGCAGTACTCATCTCCATAGTTTGCTTTGAATTACGGTGAATTGATCAGTTTCCCTCGCATTAGCCTTCGCCTTGTGAGTTGTGAGTATTATACACTTGGTGAGTGACCTTACTAAACAAAGGGGAAGGGGGCCATTTATTCCTGACGGTTTGTTTCTTCTTAGCAGGGATGGCGGACGATCCATTCGTCCTGCCATTTGTTGGCAATCCCAACAATAAACCTAAAACGAATTCCATGAATGTCATAAATGCTATAATGAGCGAGGTTCAGAGATTGTCAAGGAAGGTAGATGAGTTATCAAATCCAACGACACCTCGTTCTTCAAGACAAGTTGAATCTGCTTGTGGCATCAAAGGTTTGAAGTATGATATTCCTAGATTTGATGGTCGACACAATCCTGTGAAATACTTGGATTGGGAGAGGCAGATCGAGAACCTATTTGATCTTTACCACTACCGTGAGAAAGAGAAGATCAAGATCGCACAGTATTCTTTCACCCATTATGCCGCAGAATGGTGGGAGGATTTGAAAGAATCAAGATATCTTGCCGGAAAGAAACCTATCTCCACATGGGAGAGATTGAGGACCAAGCTTCGATTACATCATGTTCCACGAACATATTTGATGGAGCAACATTCGTATCTCAGCAACATGAAGCAAGGAAATCGTAGTGTAGATGAATACTGGCAAGATCTTGAATTAGCTATGAGAAGAGTTGGCATGAGAGAAAATGATGCCTTTATAAAGAATCAGTTTATTGAAGGTTTAAGAGAAAATCTGCAAGTTCCGGTTAAGCTCCAGTATTATGTTTCCATGCAAGATTTATTGTTCAATGCCAGGTTGGTTGAGTCAACATTAAGGCCCAATGAAAGCTCTAATTTTGGCTATGACAGTCAAAGGCAATTCTCTGATTTCAGAAGCCCAAATTCGACCAAGGATTGTTGCAATTTGAACTTGGGTGGCCGAGGAAACCTTAATTCAACCAAAACCTACTCAAATCCACCATTGGAACCAACTGATCAAAGAATGATCGCAACCAATCAGTCTCTTAGCCATGATACAGGGAAATTAATTTCTACTTTGTCATATACAGTTTCTTCTAACACTACTACATGTTTTCATTGTAATGAACGAGGACATGTTCACAATAACTGTCCCCATGAACGAATTATAACAACAATGGAGGAGGAGGAAGATGATGATATGCCTGCACAGTATGACACCGAAGAAGAACAAATAGATGATGAAATCATCATTTTTGACAGAGGTGAGAAAAGTCCGGAAATACAAGATTTTTTTGAGGCGTATTCCACAGATGTTGCTGAAATTCCTCCCCTACAAGGAGCAAGTAATTTCGACCAAAATAGTGTCAATTCTGCCAAAATTACAGTAAATGACACCATAGACAAGTTCCAGGTCAATCCTAAGGTAGGTAAGATAGGTAAGTTGCAGAATGATTATGAAAAGTCACATAAATTCTTGTCTTCACATATTAGTCCTTTACTTTCTATTTGTATGATGAGGCATGAACTATCTACTAATTCTGATAAATCGTTTTATGCTTCAATGAGAGATGTGAATCGATCTTTGAATAACCATTCTTTTGTTCTTATAATGTCCTTTATAGAAAGTTACTATTCCAAAGAAGATATTCCTGTAGATATGTTTTCACGGTTTGTTAAGTTGTTACAGGAATTCAAGGATGTCTTTACAGGTTATATGCTTCCCGTTTCGAGGACGAAACTTTTCGATCCGGGAGGGAATGATACGAATATCAAATGCTTTGATGTACAAAATGCTGATAAAGCTAATCAAATCCGCAAGTTGATGAGGTTCAACGTGGGAGATTATGTTTGGGTTCATCTGCGGAAAGAGAGGTTTCCAAATGCTCGGAAATCTAAGTTGAGTTCACGTGGAGATGGTCCTTTTAGAGTGTTGGATCGTGTGAACGACAATGCTTACAAGATTGAGTTACTAGATCATTATGGTGTTAGTGTGACCTTCAATGTTGCTGATTTATCTCCATTTACATTTGAAGATGATTCAGTTTCGAGGGCGAAACCTTTCGACCACGGAGGGAATGATGGAGATGCCAAGACGACTACCACCATAAATGAAGACATTCCACGACTTGATCAAACATTTAAAGGATATGTTCGAGATCCTCTAAGAGACATGGCAGGACCTATGACTAGGTCAAGGACTAAGCTTAGGGATGCTGCTTTAAATGCTTTGATTGATCGCCTTTATGATGAAGAATTGAAGAAGGAGTCACCATCGACATCTTGGATTCATTATTCAAGATTGTCGACGAACTGAAGACATCATGAAGAACACTATACTCTTTTTTCCCACTGGGTTTTTAATGAGGTAGTGTGATCACTGTAAATTAATGTCATTTTGGGTTTATTGGACTGATAGCTTGGCCATGTGGGCTTTGAAGAGCTGAATTTCGAAAATACAGTCCATTAAGGTTTAGTATATTCAGTTTTATTCTGATTAGAATTATATTCGGTAAGATTAGATAAGGTAATATTCTTCAAGGTTACTTCTTGAAGAATTCAACCTGATTACCTTTGATTATCATTTATTTTAGGTAATTTAGTTAGATATGGTTTTAGCTTCTTAAAGCTGCCATAAGTTGATTCCGTTTCCATTTGTGATTAGGATTTGAGGCAAGATTGTAACCCTATAAAAGGGGAGGCCTTATGGACGAATTTTAGAACCTTTCATCAATCAAATATACAACCTTTTGAGTTCATACTCTTTGCTTGCGAGCTATTCCATTGTTGCTTAACCCCGAGGGCTAGTTAAGTATCAATAAACCTTGTAATCTAATCCTGAGGGCTAGTTAGAGAGCAAGTCGAAGTTAGGCGTACCCCGAGGGCTAGACTCCTGAATTTCGTGCGAGATAGTGCGGGTTTGCAGATCCCTTCACTAGATCAAAGATATAATTCCGCAAATCGTGAGTCTTCGCAAGGAGATTCATATCACTTAATGTTGTCATAAGTCTTTTCAATTTATGTGGGAATTACTAAATCTTGTTTTCTTTCAGTTTTAGAGGTGGCCGAACTATGTCCTTTAAACAGGGAGGCCATCCGCGGATTTTAATCATCTTTTTATTAATCATAGAGTTCAAAATTAACCCGCAGTATTAAGTATGCTCGAATTTATTTTTGAAATTTGGGGATAGTGAAATCTGAATTAGTAAGAGTTTTCCATGCCCATTTGTACTAGTTCATTGTGGTTGTGCAAATAATGCTTATCGTTTTCGGATAATAAATCATTTATTTTTTTGGGTAACATTCAAAATGAACTTAAATCATTGCATAAAATAATTATGCATTGTCGGACTAGATATTTAGGAGGAAATTTGTTTCATAAGAATAAAATTGTTACCTTTTACTCCTGCTATATATTCATATAATAAGAAACTCTGCATTATTATTGGGTGATTTGAGTAAAGTTTAAGCGTCTATAGAAAAATATAATGTATCATCAACAAAATATACTCATAAAAGGCCTAAATTAAAATTCAGACTGACCAATCAAGGTAAACATATATGCCGCTAAGAAGATGACATTTTCTGAGAGAGCTATTCTGAAGCAACTTCACCGTCATGACGGCAAGGAATCTGCAAGGGTGAGCTCCCAGGGCATAAAAAGAGAAAGTCTCTGTCCATCCTCTACATTTTTCTGTGGGTGAAGCTATGCCTTGGCTATAGGAAAAAAAGCTGCAACCAGTGAGGTTCATCTCGTCGGCTCTTGGTGAGGAATAACAGCCTTCGTCTGTTGGAGATTAGTAATTGAGGGCTCTTCTGCCTTAGCTGAGTCATTTATCCTTTCCTGGCTCGTCGGATGCACATTGCACGAGAGATCTTGACAAAGTATGGAAATCATATTGAAGTTGTCTTAAAGTAAAACTTATTCTTCCTCAGCATGATAACAATGAACAGTAGGTGTGGTTTTATAGAGCACTTGACCATGTGTAGGGTGTTTTCAACGTCGATGCATAAGTGCAGTAATTTCTTCCAATGTTTGGAAATATTGGGCAATGCACGATGGAAATAAAAACTACTATGTTGTTTACTCATGAAATTTTGTGAAATCTATACTTGGCAGGACATGTGTCACTAAAACCGAAATTCAATGACATAGTTTTGTAGAGTGACAGAGGTTAAGCCCAAGAAGGCCATTGGGCCGAAGATGTGGCACCCATTTAGGAGAATATTTAATACCCTAACATAATTACCGCATTCATGGATAATTAAGGGTGACAATTAGGGAGAACTTTATTTAGGACATGGAGTATAAATACAAGTTACACATTTACTTATCATTCATTTTATCTTAATCATATCAAACGCTTGGGCTAACTTAGGCATCGGGGTGCTGGCCCCTGGAACCCCCAGGGACAGTTTTATTGCAGGTCCATTCGAGAAGAACTCAAGCCCACTAACCGTTCGGTTGTCAGAGACGCATCGAGTTGCGCCATCTGTACAGACGACTTAGCCATATCAAGGGTTTTGAGAGTTTATATACACGGTTGTTCAAAGAAGTGAAAGTCCGAGGTCAATACGGGGGATGGATCTCCGCCAAGGTTAACAGCGGAGTAGGGGACGACGCCTGTGTCGAGGACATCAAAATGGCTAGCTTTCAAACGTTGGGAACGAAGTTACATGCGGAGCCTATTATAGGCCAAGGCCACAATGGGGGGCGTTTGGTACAAATACCCTGACGCCAATCTAGTATGATGTGCCAAGGCCTTCGAGGATGCTGGAAATGATGGGAGAGCAAGAACAAGGAAACACCAATTCACTACTCGAAAGGTTAGCCGATCCAAGGGACGGAAGGTTTACGGAGGTTTTGGGATATTCATATATGGAAGCCTACGGTCAACACGGGCAAGGAAATCAGAATACGGTGAGGGCGACCCCGAATCAAGATGTAGAACGAGTAGCTCAGGTCCTGGCTGCGGCTGGCTATCAAATTACCCCTCCTCCGAGGGATGATAGGGTCACGTTGGGGCCATTACAGCCCTCACCTTTGGGAATAACTATGGGGTGAGCCTCCCAACCCCCAATAGCCTACCCTTATCACGCATATGATGGAGAACCATTGCAGGCTAGGCCTCAGCCTTCTATTCCTGGTTATTCTTAGGGTCCTGTGTATTCGTTACCTTCCGTAGCCCCATCTGCTCCTTCCCTCAACTTGGTCAGTCCAGGAGCAACATATGGAGTTTTGGCCTCTTCTGCTATGCATGGATATGGAGGTATGGGAATCAGTCAGGGGCTTTGCAATCCTTATGTCCAACCACTACAACCACCAGCATACCCGAACCTCAGACAACCTTGGATGAACCCTGGATACGGAGTGACTCAACCCCATTATATGCCATAGTTGGGCGGTCACGACAGGGGGGGCTAAACCTACGAGAGGGGCAACAGGAACCCCCATCGAATGCAAGAGAATCATTAAGAGGGGAATTAGATAGATTGATCGGACCCTTGGGCAAGGCTGCGAGGTCTCCTTTTAGCTCAGTGATCACTGGGGTTCGATGGCCAATAGAAGTGAAGCCCCCAAAAGGACTTCCCACTTACAATGGGGAGACTGGCCCTCGAGAGTTCATCCAGACATTCCTAGGCTTGATGAATTCAAGGGATTTTGATGAGAAATTGACATGCAAGCTGGTAGGTAGCTACTTGCAGGGAAAAGCGCAGGAGTGTTTCAATAAGTTGCCAAGGGACTCGCTTCGATCATATCGAGATTTCAGCGGAGCATTGTTCAGCCAGTACACACAGAAGAAGAAGTTTACCAAAACTCTGTTAGAACTCAACCAGACGAAGGAAAAGATAGGGGAACGCACGAAAGGCTTCTATCATCGGTATGTGGATAAGAGTTAGAGAGTGATAGAAACAATGGAGAATGAGGTAATCCAGGGGTACCTGCTGTGGATGCAGGACTTAGAATTGTACAAGAAGTTGAGTACTAATAACCCCAAGACTTTGCAAAAACTTCAGGAGGTTGTAAAGTAGTACTCGAGGGTAGAGGAGGCAACTAGAAGGAAAAAAGATAGCCTTACAGAGAAAACCAGAACAAGTGTAGAGTAAAGAGGAAAAAAGGCCAGTTGAACCCATAAAAACACGATTCGAGAGGTACACTCCATTACCACCCATTCTCGAAGGGACAACCCTTGCACGAATGTTAAGTATACATAGAGGGTTGTTCCGAGCACCCCACCCTTGCAGAGTTTGCACAACTCAGTGGCAGCCCGGAGGGCAACAAATCGGTATTGTGATCAGCACAGGGATTACGACCATGACACAAATTATTACATGCAGTTAAGGATGGAGATCGATAGGTGTGAGCGGGAAGGATAGTTTTGAGGGCAAGGACACAGGAACCAGGTTGCCCCCTTGAGGCCCCGATTGAACCAATGGCAGCCTTATAGAAGAAACAATCAAAACAATAGGGGTAGAGGAGATAGAAGGCCTCGAGAACAGGCAGATCAAGACAGTGGGTAGGAAGGAAGGCATGATAGACCCCAAGAGCAACAGGGGGGAAATCAAGACAACCAAAATAGAGAAAACGCACCCGTACGGAGGGTAATTAATGTTATCAATAGCATGGTGGGAGAGAGAACTTTGAACGATGTGGAAAGAGCAAAGGCTCGCAGGGTTCTTGCGGAAGAGCCCAATCACAAGAGGTTTTGACTGGACCAGACGGTCCCTTTCTCAAAAGCGGATGTTGTACCAGACAAAATGCCCCATGCGGATCCTATGGTAATTTCAACCATTATTGGAACGTCCTTGATGAGAAGGGTATTCGTTGATGATGGAAGCGGGGTAGAAGTGATGTTTGCTGAGTGTTTTAACTAGTTCGACAAAGGGCGCAAAAACTTGAAAATGTTCGCCGCCCCTGTATCTGAATTCATGGAAACCTGATATTCCCCATAGGAGAGATAACATTGCCCATTTTGTAATGAATGTTGAAAAAGGGGTGACCATCAGGTGTAATTTCGCCGTCGTGGATGCACTTTCCCCTTATAATGTGATTTTAGAAAGGTCATGGATGTGTCAAGCTCGGGCCATCTGGTCACCCTCTCACCTGATGATGAAGTTCCCAACTGCGAAGAGGGTGGCATTCATTCGAGGAGATCAAACTGTGGCTCAGAAATGTAACCTTGCGGTGGTACAGGAAGCGAGAAGGCAAAGGGATGTAGCGACGGTACACGCAGATGTGGAATTAGCTGATACAATACAGATGCATGTTCGGGATATAAGGTCAATAGCTGTTGGGAAGCTAATTCCTGAAGATGTTAAGGAGAGATTGAGAGACTTGTTGGGAGAATAGGGAGACGTGTTCTCGTGAGATACCTCTGACCTTACGAGAGTACCTTCGAGTCTCGCACTGCATAGGCTGAATATTGACCTCTCGATTAAACCAGTGAAGCAGAAGAGAAGGGTGTTTACTCCTGAAAGAGCTGAAGAAATTAAAGAAGATGTGGACAAGTTGTTGAGAGCAGACGTAATCAAGGAGGTGTTCTATTGCTAACCCAGTCATATGTCCAAAGCTGAATGGAGCATGGGGAATGTGTATAGATTTTACTGCTTTAAATAAATGTTGCCCCAAAGATTGTTACCTGTTGCCACCAATTGAAAAGTTGGTGGAAGCCATCACTGGATATCAGATTTTGGCATTCTTTGACGCACATAAGAAGTATCACCAAATCCTCATGGCGGAGGAAGACAATGAAAAAACATTATTTATTACCGATATAGGCACGTACTGCTATAAGAAGGATTTATTTGGGTTTAAAAAATGCTAGGGCTGCTTACCAGAGGTTGGTTGATAGACTATTCAGGGGACAAATAGGGAAGAACATGGAAATATATAAGGATGACATGGTTGTCAAAAGTAAAAGTTAAGAAGAATTGTTAAGAGACTTGGAGGAAACATTCAGTAGGCTTCGAGGGGCTAATTTGAAGTTGAACCTATTTAAGTGCGTTATTGGTGTGAGGGCGGGGAAGTTTCTCAAATTCAAAAGCTTACACGGACTCTAGCAGCATTAAGTTGGTTCCTATCAAAGGGGGTGGAGAAGCACTTACCTTTCTTTGATGTCCTTCGAAGGGCAAAGAAGTTTGAGTGGAGTGGCAAGTGCAACGAGGCATTCAAGAAGTGAAGGAACACTTGGGGACATTATCTACCTTGATGAAACCAGACAAGGATGAGATGCTATACTTGTATATTTCCGCATCACCGTTGGCAATCAGCGCGACCCTGGTAAAAGAAAAAGGAAAAAGGTTCAGCATCCAATTTACTTTGTTATTCGTGCCTTTTAAGGGCCGGAGATGAGGTATACTGTTCTCAAAAGGTTGATTCTAGCCCTCGTACATGCAGCCCAAAAGTTGAAACCTTACTTCCAAGGACACAAAATAGTTGTGCTCACGAACCACCCCATTTGACAGATCCTGCTGAGGTTGGAGATTTCAGGAAGAGTGATGAAGTGGGCAGTGGAATTAGGATAACATGATATCTAAGATCAACCTCGAGTTGCGATTAAGGGACAGGCGCTGGCAGACTTCATAGTGGAAACTACAAAGCCCCTCGAGGTATGTTTGGATCCCATTCAACATGTGAAAGCGAGCCAAAAAAAGGGTATGGAAGTTGTATGTGGATGGTTCGTCACATTCAGGAGGAAGTGGAGCCAGGGTTCTGTAAACTAGCCCCAATGGCAGAGATTACCCTTATGCATTAAACTTTGCATTCAAAGCAACTAATAATGAGGCTGAGTATGAACTACTGATCACTGGATTGTGCCTCACAAGGGAGCTGCAGGTGAAGGAATTGGAGATTTTCAATGACTCAAATTGTTGTTCGCAGGTGAATGGGGAATAAGAAACCAAAGAGCGTAACTTGCAGAGATACCTCGAGGTTGTGAAGAACCTTTTAAAAACTTTCAAATCTCACAATCTAACACAAGTCCCGGGGGAAAGCAATCATAAAGCAGACCCTCTAAGTAAGCTCGCTTCTTTGGATTTGGGAACCCAATCCCAAAAGCAACTACTCATGGAAACTCTGAGCAGACAAAGTTTTGAAGAACCTGTGGTTATGGCAGTAGAAGTGGAAGACTTTCTGGATGACACCGTTTGTTGCATATCATTGAAAGGGTGTCCTGCCAGAAAATGAAGTGGATGCTAGAAATATAAGGTAGAAAGCTCCAATGTATGTGTTATAGGAAGAGATGTTGTACAGAAGGGGTCATTTGCAACCATTTCTTCGATGTGTTAACACCCATGAGGCTATATATCTCAAAAGGAAAGTCCACGAAGGGATATGCGGCAGCCACCAAGGAGCCAGGTTCGTGGCAAGGAGGCTTATTCTAGCAGAATTTTACTGGCTGACAATGTTCGAGGATGCGAATCGATATATTCATGCTTGCCACCAGTGTCAGAGACATGCCCCTATAACACATGTTCCACAGGAGTAGATGAGAAGCATCTATAGTTCGTGGCCATTTGACAAGTGGGGTATCGATCTGGTAAGCCCTTTTCCAAAAGCACATGAAAAATTTAGATACTTAATAATGGATATTGATTATTTCACGAAGTGGGTAGAGGTTGAACCCCTAATGAACATAAGAGGAAAAACAGTCATAACCTTTTGCTGGAAAAACATTTTGAGCTGTTTTGGAATCCCAAAGACGATCATTACGAACAACGGAACACAGTTTTCTCATGATCCCTTCAAGAAGTGGTGCGAGGAATACCAGATTAAGCAAAAAGTGACATCAGTTTACCACCCCTAAGCCAATTGACAAGTGGAAGTTACCAACAGAATGATAGTAAATGGAATACGAGCACGCCTCGAGGTGGTGGAAGGTAACTGGATATGGGAATTACCCAATGTGTTGTGGGCATCTCAGACAGCTGAGTCTTCCACTACTGGGGAAACGACTTATAGTCTAGTATACAGCTCGGAGGCAGTAATTCCTGTGGAAATACGTGTTCCTATCCCAAGGATAATGGCTGCTGGAGACGAGACAGTCAACCAGCAGAACCGATGTCTGGATCTGGATATAGTGGAAGAAAAGAGGGAGTTAGCTTCTCTACATAAAGCTAAAGTCAAAGAATGAGTCAGAAGATACCATGAAAGAAGGATAAAGAAGGTGTTATTTAATCTGAGGGACTTGGTAATAAGGAAAAACGAGAAAGGAAAAAAAGGAACCTGAAGGGAAGTTAGCTGCAAATTGGGAAGGACCTTATAAGGTGATCGAATCGCACCCGGGAAGAAGTTATGTTCTCGAAAACATGAACAGGGTTTGAGTGCCAAGGAGGCGGAACATTACCAACTTAAGAAAATACTACCAACTATGATGAGTGGGTTGCTTTAAAGCAGCACTCTAGTCGTTGTTCAGGCGGGTTGCTTTAAAGTGGTGCTCTAGATGATATTTCTTGCCACGGCTGATTGTTCGAGTGGTTTGCTCTAAAGTGGCACTCTAGCTTATATTCGAGTGGGTTTCTTTAAAGTGGCGCTCTAGATGATATTTCCAGCCACGGCTGATGTTTGAGTGGTTTTCTTTAAAGCGGCACTCTAGTTGATGTTCAAGCGGGTTGCTTTAAAGCGACGCTCTAGATGATATTTCCAGCCATGACTAATGTTTGAGTGGTTTACTCTAAAGAAGCACTCTATTTAATGTTCGAACAGGTTTCTTTAAAGTGGCGCTCTGGATGATATTTCCAGCCACGGCTGATGTTCGAGTGGTTTGCTCTAAAGCGACACTCTAGTTGATATTCGAGCGCGTTGCTTTAAAGTGGCGCTCTAGATGATATATCCAGCCATGATTGATGTTTGTGTGGTTTTCTCTAAAGATGCACTCTAGTTGATGTACGAGTGGTTTGCTCTTAAGCGGCACTCTAGCAGATGTTCGAGCGGGTTGCTCTTAAGCGCGCTCTAGATGATATTCCCAACTATGGCTGAGGTTCAGGTGGTATGCTTTTAAGCGGCACTCGAGATCTACTTTTGTAATCTTGGAATGATAAACTAGTGGACAAGATTGGTAGGATGTAGGTGGAAACACCGAACCTGGGTAAATTGCTTGTATCTCTGAATTTTTCAATTTCTACTTACCAAAGATATTTATACTATGCTTTGCCTAGAGAATTTGCTCATGGCACTCATATTTGATGGGTAAAATATTTGAGATAGAGTATAACAGGCTATTTATTCAAACTTCTTCAATTATTGGAACTACAACTTTGATACTGAAAAGTACATAAACTTATTCGTCTAAATGTATTCATCTAGTTGGAGGAACCCCGCCCGAAAAAAATCTTCAGTGGAGATAGGTTTTCCCAGCCCTTTCACTTTAGCTTCTATCTCTTCAAGATCTTCAAGCTTTATACCAACGGTTCTCTGGATGTCTTTCATTTGTTCTTCTACATGATATTCAGAAGGATCAAGGGGAGAAACGGTCTTACACCACTTCTTTGTGGAAGGTTTGAATGGGCCCTTTGAGGAGGACCCAACACTCTTGTGACATTTTAAGGTAGATCCTTTGATAACTTTTCTCGAGAGGACAAGATGCTTGTAAGTTTATTTGATGGAAGATTGTTGTGCCTGAGGAGCAGAACGATAACTCGAGGGGGTGAATCATTTTACCTTCAGCTCCGCTAACCAATCAAGATTAAGGTCAAAGGCTTTTTTCTGCCAAAGAGTTCCATTCTTATGGAAATTAACTTCATCTATCCAGTATTGAGCAACTTTGAGCAGAAATTTTGGAAGCTGATCATTGCAGATTAAATATGAGGAAAGAATGCCGTGAGAAAGCATATGAGCACGAAGGCTTACTTTGTGCGCAGCAATCTTTTCTTTAAAATCAGCGATATGCCCCTATACTTCTTTGGCCTGTACCTTCTAGGCCTTGATCTCCCCTGTGAGTCATGCGTTCTCGGACAAGAGGGATTCTACCGAAGAACTATCTTCAACCAGGGGGCTCCTTCGAGGGACTGGATGAGGTTCGCTTGATGAATGGGGATTCTCGCTAGCTATCTTCCAAGCGAGAAAATTATCTTCAAGGACCGCTACTTTGCGCTGAGCTAGTAGATGTTGTTCGGCAAGTAATTCCCTGGTGGGCGTCGTTTCACTCACCAAAATAATCTGCAAACTCTATAGATGAGATTAGTACAGTAGCAAGCAGAGTCGATCCCACGAGGAACGGAGCAAAATCTATAATAAAATACCTACTAATATAGAACACTTTTGGCGTAGCCACCACGCCTTTATTTTCATATTTATTTAATCAACTAATAATGCAACTATAAAATATGAAATAATAATGCAAACTAAAATATATAATTGTCTATAAAATATATGAATAAGGTAATCGGCTCGGAATAACTCACATTAGTTAAACATCGATCATAGGCGCAAAGATAAATCAACTCATATGCATCTATCAGTTATAGGAAAGTAGGTACGCTTAACCTCCCCAATTCTTTCGTACTTTATCGACAATTAACCAATTATAATTAATTAATTGTTTCTCTTACCAAGATGCCCCCGGAAAGTATTCGCTGAACCAGATACATACCTCGATAGCATTAAGAATGAAAAGAACCCGACATAGCAATTACCCAAGTATTCGCAAGTAGTAACGCACACTTAATTGTTCCCCATCTTGCTATTATAGTCTTAGCTAGTTAGCTGTTTTTCACAAGAACTCGCTACTTACTAACTCTTTCCAACGATTACGTATTGGTAGAATTAGATAGCATTATCCCAATAATATTCAAGTTGATCAGGCTCAAATATATCAAGAATAAAATAAACCAAGAACAATCAAGAACACATAAGAATCAATTATAAAACAATTAGGCCTCACGATTCATAAACTAATGCTTGTTATTCCATGCCAATATATAAATTAGCTACTCATAATAATTATACTAAACAAATCTATAATATAATAACCAAACATAATCAAAATAATAATTAAATAACTAACAAAAACTATTCGCAAACCAGGGAATTGGTTTGCATGTAAAACCCTTGCGTCCCCAATTGTAATGTTTGCTCTCCTTATTAATATGTATCTCTTCCTCTGTTTCGTGTATATTTATATACACCAAACCAAAACCAAATCCAAATCAACTTCTAATTACTTTTCTTCTTATGGAAGAAATAAGGAAATAAGATAATATCTATTCTAATTCTAAATAACTAATTCCTACAATTAAGGAATTTTAAATGGAAGGAGATAATACAATTCTTATCAATATGGGCAGTGAATATATTTATTTCCTTCAAATCCGCATCTCTTCAATAATTCACTTTTCACCCCGTAACTTCAACAATTCTGCTTTTGCCTCTCTTCCTTCATCCCTGGAAAAATGTCTTATAAAATAAGAACATTTTTCATTGGAGCACATCGCCTCATTAAAAACCTTAACCTGGAAAACCCAGTGGGAAAAAACCGTTGGTTAAGGGAAAAAGAGTACAATGTATAGCTCCCTCTCAATTCTTCGCAATCAATGAATTCCTGCACCAAAAACACCTTAAAGTGCAAATTGTATCTCAATAAAATCATAATAATCCCACAAAATATGAACACAATATAACACACATCAAATATCATCACACTTGAATCATGCTTGCCCTCAAGTATGAAGTGAAGAATATAAGAGTAATCAACAATCCACAACGTTCATAAATTCTCATTCCCTCATATGACTCTATCTAAAATGACCCTAAAAAGAAAAGGTAAGATAGAAACACAAATCACACAACTAAACAGATAAAAATTCAACATTCAAAAACTCTAGCTTCTACTCTTATAACGATAAATTTTCCCCTGCCAAGGAGTAAAGGATCACGTTAACGCACCTGGAAATCATCAACCCTTAAAGTAATTTAAATGAAAATGTTCAAAATTAGGAAATCTAATCATCAATTCAGTCAAAATTGGACAAGCAATGAATATTTTCTCACAGTTTCACTCAATCACTCTCAATATATGAAGGACATTCACTCAGTTAATTCACAAGTTATAACATAGAGAAGTTAATATGCAAATCATGAAGGTCTTTCTCAAGGGTTGTAACGGGGCTAGGGACCATTCAGATTGGTGAGATCCTAAGGGTTCTAAGCTCGAACAATATCGATCAAAATATTATGCATGTTTTTTTCCTTCAACCATCATCCATGTATAGTAGACATTCACCAACAATCTTCATCTCATGGCTATTAAGAGAAAGCCAACATCACATCAAAGTAGGTGCTATTTATTTATTTTTTTCTTTTCTTTTTTTCTTTCTTTTCTTTTTTTTTCTTTTTTTCCAGCATCATTCTTCTTCAATACAGTCCAAAATAGGTACTTTTTTAGAGAAAAATCGCAGCATAAAAGTATGATTTTTTCTCTCTCTTTTTTCACTGTTACGCCCCTCCAGTTTGGCCAAACGGAACCCCAGTGTCACTGTTCATCATAAAATACAGCCTTCATTTTTCGAAACCGTTCAATTAGAGCAAACTGGACACATACTCAGTAATGTCATCAACTCAAGAGAACACAATGGACGAATTCATCAACATTAACTCCAAGAACATGCATAATAGGGCCAAGAGAAAGGATAAAACAAGGCTTTGGCTAAATATATAGTAACTCATATCAAAGAACATAGTCAAAGCTTCAAAGTGTTTCACTAGGGGTTAATGTAATTGGTAGGCAATTTAAGCTGTGTGGTTCATCCTAGTGCCTTCCATGACTTTCACACATAACAACTCCAATTATAACAATGTGATCTCTCAGAACAAAGATTGATGTAGAGAGTGCTCTACTCTAGCTCAAACCTCACTTTAGTAGGCTAAAATATTCAATTAAACTCGTCCTTTTTCGTCATCCCAAAAATCATATCAATCAAATTTCACAAATCATAGAAAATACCATTCAATAACTTCAAGGCATATTAGATTTACCAAGTTTGTTACAATGAAATTTACAACCGGCAGGGTACTTTTATCAAGAGCAACTAGAATTTCATCATGTCAAATTATCGACTCAAACAACACAAAAAAACATTTTTGACTGTAAAAAAAAACTGAAATAAAATATTTTTTTTTATTTTTTCCAAAAATACAAAACAAAACACACAAGAAACCTCCTCACACTTAAACTTTGCTTGCTCTCAAGCAAATAATGCAAAGCTCTTATGAGAAAAGGTTTAACACAGAGTCAACATCATAAAAAAAATAAAAGGGAAAGAGGGAACTTATAGTGGTGGGTTTCGGAAAAAATTCCCAATCAAGAGGAAAGCGTTTGATCATAATCAGGTTCTGCCGCAGGCCCTCCGTTTGGCCAAATGGAACCCTGCGAGTCCAGCCTTCCAAATGTGTGAATTCTCCATGGTGCAAATTAAAGTACTTCAAATCTGTAGATCAAGAATTGAGATCAGATAAGAAATTGAAATTCCTAAAAATAAATTTTAAAAAAAACTTAAAAAAGAAAAGAAAATTGGGTTGCCTCCCAACTAGCGCTTTTGTTTATAGTCTTTGGCTAGACTTTCAGATGCCGTTAATTATCCATCGAATGGCACAATGGAATTTCTTCCATTATGCTATTTGTCGGACAAAATTCAGCTTCTGCTGTTGTAACAGGTCCCGTTTGGCCAAACTGAAGGCCTACGACAGAACCATGTTCCAACACCGCCTTGTTACACTTGGTTGTCTTTTCCATCACCAGATCAAATATCGAATCCGGCTGCTCTGATCTGGTCTTATAACAAGCAGTAACACACATATTAGTAGGTAAAAATATATAGAAATTGACAAACCGTTCCCCGGCAGCGGCGCCAATTTGGTGGGCGTCGTTTCACTCACCAAAATAATCTGCAAACTCTATAGATGAGATTAGTACAGTAGCAAGCAGAGTCGATCCCATGAGGAAAGGAGCAAAATCTATAATAAAATACCAACTAATATAGAACACTTTTGGTGTAGCCACCACGCCTTAATTTTCAGATTTATTTAATCAACTAATAATGCAACTATAAAATATGAAATAATAATGCAAACTAAAATATATAATTGTCTATAAAATATATGAATAAGGTAATCGGCTCGGAATAACTCACATTAGTTAAACATCAATCATAGGCGCAAAGATAAATCAATTCATATGCATCTATCAGTTATAGGAAAGTAGGTACGCTTAACCTCCCCAATTCTTTCGTACTTTATCGACAATTAACCAATTATAATTAATTAATTGTTTCTCTTACCAAGATGCCCCCGGAAAGTATTCGCTGAACCAGATACACACCTCGATAGCATTAAGAATGAAAAGAACTCGACATAGCAATTACCCAAGTATTCGCAAGTAGTAACGCACACTTAATTGTTCCCCATCTTGCTATTACAGTCTTAGCTAGTTAGCTGTTTTTCACAAGAACTCGCTACTTACTAACCCTTTCCAACGATTACGTATTGGTAGAATTAGATAGCATTATCCCAATAATATTCAAGTTGATCAGGCTCAAATATATCAAGAATAAAATAAACCAAGAACAATCAAGAACACATAAGAATCAATTATAAAATAATTAGGCCTCACGATTCATAAATTAATGCTTGTTATTCCATGCCGATATATAACTTAGCTACTCATAATAATTATACTAAACAAATCTATAATATAATAACCAAACATAATCAAAATAATAATTAAATAACTAACAAAAACTATTCGCAAACCAGGGAATTGGTTTGCATGTAAAACCCTTGCGTCCCCAATTGTAATGTTTGCTCTCCTTATTAATATGTATCTCTTCCTCTGTTCCGTGTATATTTATATACACCGAACCAAAACCAAATCCAAATCAACTTCTAATTACTTTTCTTCTTATGGAAGAAATAAGGAAATAAGATAATATCTA
The DNA here is from genome assembly GCA_037428765.1 of Rubia yunnanensis. Lineage (NCBI taxonomy): Eukaryota > Viridiplantae > Streptophyta > Magnoliopsida > Gentianales > Rubiaceae > Rubia > Rubia yunnanensis. Next base: position 91,404,784 of record CM075068.1, read on the forward strand.
TTCTAATTCTAAATAACTAATTCCTATAATTAAGGAATTTTAAATGGAAGGAGATAATACAATCCTTATCAATATGGGCAGTGAATATATTTATTTCCTTCAAATCCGCATCTCTTCAATAATTCACTTTTCACCCCATAACTTCAACAATTCTGCTTTTGCCTCTCTTCCTTCATCCCTGGAAAAATGTCTTATAAAATAAGAACATTTTCCATTGGAGCACATCGCCTCATTAAAAACCTTAACCTGGAAAACCCAGTGGGAAAAAACCGTTGGTTAAGGGAAAAAGAGTACAATGTATAGCTCCCTCTCAATTCTTCGCAATCAATGAATTCCTGCACCAAAAACACCTTAAAGTGCAAATTATATCTCAATAAAATCATAATAATCCCACAAAATATGAACACAATATAACACACATCATTCCCTTTGGGCTACTAGCCTGCAATTTTTACCCATGCAACCAATTAGGCGCTCATCTACTACTGGAAGCCTGGTCGCAGTAACAATACAGGACTTCAGAGAGTCAAATTTTAAATAGATTTGATGCATTAGCTCTTTGAAGTCTTTATTTGCGGAATCACAACCCTCGACCACCTCTAAAGGATATGTACCATTAAATTATTTGCTCAGGAAATCCTTAACAAACCCCTTAAAGGTTGAATGATCTTTAGACTGCAACAGCTTCATCTCAGCTTCGAGTTGGTGGAGCTTGTCCTTCAAGGACTCCTTCTCTCGATTAAAATTAAATAGATCCCGGGTGGCCTTCAATAGTTGTTTCTATGTCTCACTCAACTCTTTTTGGGCACTTGAAAGCTCCTCACAAGCGCCTTCTAACACTCTCTTCAACGAATTATACTACGAAAAGAAAACAAAGGCAAAATCAAAAAGTCATGGCAAAAAAACATATTCTTATATTGATACTCAAAAGAAAAAAAGTTACAATTAGGGGTCCTAATTGGCAAAGTTACAATCAGAGACAAACCCTAGAATCATTTTTCTTTTGAGGTGGAAGAAATCATTATTTCCATTCGGACGTCAGTTAAATTCTGCTCAAAGGAAGCATCTGTAGCCTCTGGAAGGGGTATTGCTCGAATCCCCTCAGCAATGAAGAGCTGCCCTTTGGACTTAATGAAATCCATCAGGGCAAAGCAAAGGTCGTCGTTATTGATTGCCTCATCACATTTTGCATCCCGGGTGGCTTTGAGCTCTGGGTTGAAAAGAGCATCCACCTGCTTAGCAAGATCTTCAAATAGGGAGGTGGACACTTGTAGCTTCAAGAATTCCTTGGCTAATTCGCTACAGCCAATATTTTTGGCCACCCCCAAAAGGCCTATCAATAGTTAAAGCAGCTCAGGGCTGTTCAAAAGTTTGTGTTTGAAAGCTCCTCACAAGCGCCTTCTAACACTCTCTTCAACGAATTATACTACGAAAAGAAAACAAAGGCAAAATCAATAAGTCATGGAAAAAAACATATTCTTATATTGATACTCAAAAGAAAAAAAAGTTACAATTAGGGGTTCTAATTGGAAAAGTTACAATCAGGGACAAACCCTAGAATCATTTTCTTTTGAGGTGGAAGCAATCATTATATCCATTCAGGCGTCAGTTGAATTCTGCTCAGAGGAGGCATCTGTAGCCTCTGGAAGGGGTATTGCTCAAATCCCCTCAGCAATGAAGAGCTGTCCTTTGGACTTAATGAAATCCATCAGGGCAAAGCAAAGGTCGTCGTTATTGATTGCCTCGTCCCATTTCGCATCCTGAGTGGCTTTGAGCTCTGGGTTGAATAGATCGTCCACCTGCTTAGAAAGATCTTCAGACAGGGAGGTGGACATTTGTGGCTTCAGGAATTCCTTGGCTAATTTGCTACAGCCGATATTTTTGGCCACCCCCAAAAGGCCTATCAATAGTTGAAGCAGCTCAAGGCTGTTCAAAAGTTTGTGTTTGAAGGCTTCGAGTAGTTGAACCTGTGAGGCCGGATCCTCAACTGCATGAACCCTTTTCTCAAGGGTATCATTCTCTAGCATCCATTGACGTCTCTCGGATTCAACGCTTTGCCTCTCCCCTTCCAGAGTTTTTTGTTTTTTCCCAAGGAAAAAATTTTGTTTTTCCTCAATCACCCTATCCTTCTCCCCGAGGGATTTCTTCAACTCGAAAATCAACTCGATACACCATAAGAATTAATATTATTTTAGGATAAAGTTCATTGTGTTTGTTACCTTATATTCCCTTTGTCCCATGAAAAATGGAAATATTTTCAATTTTCACTACAAGAAACAAGACTTTTTTCCTCGGTTCTACAGGCCTTTTTACCTAATTTTTTAGTCAAGAAAAAACTTAGGTAAATACGACTATAGTAAAAACTACATTTTTACTTTGGTTAAAAACTGAGGTAAATAGTACCTTTTACGTCTATTTTGGACCGACATCGGCAAGTTTTGTGACCGACATCGGTCAATGCAAGAAGGCCAACGATGTGATACCACAGATGTGACATTGTTATGATCGATGTCAGCATCAAAGAGCATGCGACATCGGCCATAGAAAGAAGGCAGACAATGGGCACCGGTTTGTTCGGCGTAGCGGTTTAATCGGTTAGACGTCATTTCTCGTAAAATATTATAATATTAAATATTTGATGACACAAACATGTATGCGAAATCTGGTCTTCGCGGTTTCAGTCCACTACTAACTAGACCTATAGATATTTTTGGTTTGGGCCGCATGTCTAGCTCGGCCCAATCATCATTATATGCGATTTTGGGCATGCAATTTCGGGCATATGTCGATCGTCTATCGGATTAGTCAGTTTCGTTCGAGACTTTGACTAATGTTGATTCAATTACCTCTAGTCCATGCCCAAATGTATAATATTTGAGCCCAATCATAAATGTGGCCCAAAAAATATATGAGCAGTGAGGTCACACTATATATTTTGTTTGTGTCTTTCTATGCGACATAGACTGCAACGTCGCACTTGTGCTTAAACGTTAGCATTTCACTGTAGGTATATAAATAGCCCACCGCCTACCCCCTTCGCATTCCCAACCAACAACGTCACACCAAAACCTCCCACCTAAAAATAATGGTCGAAAAATCGTCAAATACCAACGTAAAACTGCTTCTCGTATCAATATAGTCCTAAAACTAGCATTCAATTGGGTTCAACATAGTACATTAGCGGATTTTTTTCAAAGGACAAGAGCAGGAAACCCTAACTAAGGTAAGGATTTTTGTATGAATTTGATGATGGTTTTTTTGAGTTTGAGAGACTTCTTTCGTTGCCCATTGCATAGTTTTATAACATTTACGATGAATGACCTGTTGAATGTCGTTGTGTGAATAGGTTTTGGGTTTATCAAATTTTCTTTTGGGATATCTTTACAAGTTCTTGGCTAGGGCTAGGGTTTAGGGAACTGCTATAGCACACATTCTTGCTACTTATTAATGGCATGTTACCTGTTTATTTTTTAATGTTGATGTTAGTTGATATTATAGGTTTTTTAGGACCATTCGTGCTCTAGTCGCACACTATTTTGATGTATTCGATTAGGCGTGCAACGTTGCACATTCATATACATGATTATGCAATTTTGCATGGAGCACATCGGTATAGCCAAAGTTTCTGCGACATGCATGCGAAGTCGGCCACAACCCATTAACTCCATTGGGTTCTTAACTGTTAAACTAACTATTCTACATTCCCTTGTCTCTTAGATAGCTCGAATGAAGCAAACTTCTAAGAGGTAAAGGGAAAACCCACAGGAGAAGGTCAATCGCACACCAAGAAGGCGAAGAAAATGGCCACCTCTCAATCGCCAGTATGGGACAACATATGCTTCATAAATGATGAGGCAGAGAAGAGTGTCCGGGGCCAAAAGATAAAGGAGTTTAGGGTGATGAAGTCTGAGGATGTGGAGCGACTCCACCTCGTTGTTTTCAAACCGTTAGGAATTTAGGGTTTGATATGCTTGGATAAACCAATATATGATACGAAGGTCAAGGAGTTCTACTCCAATTTCACTCGACAATCGACGAACATCTAAGTACGAGATTGAATGGGATAGACATGGAGATGACGACGGAGTTCATCAATCAGGTTATTGGGTGCACAATCGGTGGGGTGGATCAGCCGAAGGTTGAGCCTCTACAGATGTACTTTAGGGACAATTAGCCTCTACGGGTCAATGAGAATGGTCTAGGTGCTTCACCCCAACCAAATAGTAGAGAGTACTTTAAAATTGAAGTAGGGAACAGACTCATCCAACCGAGAAGGACCAAGCCAGATGTCCTCGACCTTGAGGAGAGAATAATGTTCAATATAATTGTACAAGTACTAATCCCAGCCGGACATCCTACGAAATGCACGATCAATGGGACCATCGTGTACTACCATCTTGCGGAGAAGAAGGTAGTCGGCCCCGGGTACACCATCATCAAGGAGATGCATTAAGTGGCCCTCACATTGAAGAGTCGGACTCTCCTCTACGGCAACGTCATCACCTCTATTCTAGAGAAGAAGAAAGTTCCCATCAAATCAAAGGCAAAGATCCAACCTAAGTACTACGATAGGAACTACTTTGGGTAGAAGCATTGGCATTGGGAGGCGGGGACGTATATTGAGCACAACGTCCCCAAGTGAGATATAGATGTGCTTTTCACACCAAGCTTGAGGCGACTCCATCAACTTCCACAGCAAGGGATGTTTCCCCCATCATTACACCTTCCCTTCGATCGGGTATGAAAGTTTTTAAGTTTTATGGTTAATCCAAATTTTTATTATTTAAAGTTTTATAATTTAAATTTAATTTAACTTATTTTTTTATCCCACAGGACTTAAACGTAGCGCCTGGAGCATTCTCCCGAAGGACGTCGTTGAGACCAAGGCCCTGGCGCAGCACATGGACCGCAACGTGCATAAGATTATGAAAGAATTGGCAGGGCTGAAGTCTGTGATTATTGGTTCGATGAATGCACCTGGGGATTAGTGGCCTGGGGAAGACGAGGATGGGCTGAAAACCACAAATGATGAAGGAGGGTCTAGCACTGGCGATATCGAGTCTTCCACCGAAGAGTCGGGGGATAATTATCAAGACATGGAAATAGTTCATCGGCAGACGATGTTATCCCACCATTGTCACCATCCCATTTATAGCCAAGAATGTTAGTTTTGCATACAAGATGAAGACTGTGTGTTTGATTTAATGGGATTCTATGTCTTTTTAAAAATTTGCAATTAGAATGTTTCTAGATTGTATGGTAGCATTATGTGCTTTGGATTACATACCTAGCTTTAGTCTTACCAATTTAACTTGATGAAATTTGAGACTGGCTGTTGTGAACTTGGAATGGGACCTTCAGATTGTACATTCCAAGTTCCAGCTGTATTGGTTAACTATCGTTGATTTATAAGGTATGATAGAGCAGTGCGACATTAAACTTCGTTCGCACACATGATGTCGAGTTTACCGACATGTTACCGATTAGCCTGCAACATCGTATGAATTAATTTATTTAAATTGATTTAGGCACTGATTTGGACAAAGGGGCGTGTGCGACTTTGCATGGTTGAAAATGCTACTTTGCATGGTTCAAAATGCGACGTCGCTCCCTAACATCAGAGGAATTCGGTCGAATCGACTACTGGTGCGAAGTCGATCTTCTCATCATTGACTATTACTGCTACGTCGTACTCATGTTGCCAACGTCGCACCTACGTCGGTTATACTTTTTAACTTCTAATTTCAAAAATATATACCACGGTTATCGTAGAACAGCGGTAAAAGAACCTATTATTTACCGTGGTTTTTTTAACTGAGGTAAATAATATTATTTACTTCGGAAAAAATAACCGAGGTAAGAACGTTTTACCTTAGTTATTTGACCTAAGCCATAAAAACGAGGTAAAAGGGGCGAAGTAATGGGTCATTTTTCTTGTAGTGTTTCGTCCGTCCAAACTAAAATGGCATACTTTGAAAATTATTCAAAATGGCAAAAAATGTGTTGTTAAGTTCCCACAATAACCTCTTTACTTTTAACAACTTTCATACTGGACCCACTGTGTTCCCGGAATATCCCTACTTTTCCAAAATTATTCTCTGCCACATCAGTTCTCCTAAAATATTGTACCAAAAGTATTCAGCATCTAATTTTGACTCTTTTTTTATAGGATAGAGGGAATACCACTATTTCCGCATCTAGTTTGACTCCTTTCTATGATAGAAGGAATACCACTTCAAAATTATAAATAAAAGTTTCTACCAAAACATAAAAATTGAATCAAGTGTTGAAAATTGGAGAGGTTAACAGGTAGTAAAAAACAAGTTACATTTAATGCATTACAATTGCAAAGAGACGGATAATAGGCAAAAGTCAACAAACACATTTATGAGAGACTGGTCAATTTAATTTTGGTGATGTTTACTCGCAGTCCTAAATTCTCACGCTCTAAAATTTCCCAAATATTTTTTTTTAAAAATTTTTACCAAGTGAAGTCATGGTAATTAATATGCGAAAGTTGATCTTCCACTACAAATACCCCTCTTCATATATAGATCCAATGTACAAAGTTCATTCAATCCCTTCTCTTCTCACCATATCTTCTTCCCAACTTTCCCATACGTAAATCATGAATACTCATAGACCTTTTGATGAATTCATGGGAAGATGAATGTCTCTAATAAACTCGCCCGCCTTAATGTTTCACCACTACATCCTCAGCTATCGTCTTTACAAATTGATTTCAGTGCAACTTCTCTTTTAGAGTCTAGTAGTGCAGTGGAACATGAGATTCGAGTTTTGCTAGTTGGCCATGACAAAGAGTCCCAACAATCCACAGCTAGAATTCTTGCTCTTAAATCATTTCAACGTAAAATTGATTTTACTAATTTATTCTTTCTAATGTTTCTTGATATGAATCCCCTTGTGAAGAATGTGTGTTTCGGAATTAAGATATTTGACAAAACAAGGAAACTCGCAAATCCTAGAGTGTCGCACGAAATTCAAGTGTCTAGCCATTGGGGTACGCCTAATTTTGACTTGCTCTCCAACTAGCCCTCGGGATCAGATTACAAAGTTTTTTGATAGTTAACTAGCCATTGGGGTTAAGCAACAATGGAATAACTCGCAAGCAAAGAGTATGAACTCAAAAGGTTGTACTCCCTCCGTCCCGCTATAAATTTCTATATTGCTTTTTGGGGGTCAGAATTTACAAACTTTGACCGTCAATATATATTAATCTATATATGGTAAAAATATCATGTAAGATCTTATTAGATTCATCTTAACATCTATTTTCTAAATATCAATTTTTATGCGACACTATTATAGGTAACTAGAGATATTTGTGGTCAAACATGCTTATTAAAGACCATGAAAAAGTAATTAAGCAACTTATAGTGGGACGGAGGGATTATATTTGATTGATAAAAGTGTTGTAAAAATAATGTTGAAAAACACCCCCTATTTATAGTACATAGGTATGGTCTGCAAGAAATAGAATAGGATTATGGCAGATTTAAGAAGTTAAAACCATATTTAACTAGACGACCTAAAATAAATGTAGATATGGACGAGTTCAATCAAGATAAGTCTTCAATGAATATTGATTTATCTAATCTTACCAAATATAATTCTGATCAAATCAAAACTGAATATTATAAACTCTAAAATAAAGCATAGCCAAACATTAATTCTTCCAATGCCAACATGGCTGAATTAATGGGCTTTATCCTAAAATAAAAATAAAATAAATAATCACACTACTTCATTAAAAAATTCAATGAAAAAAAGAGTATAGTGTTATCTTCTAAAAACTCTAATTAATAAAAATAAATAACGAAAACCTAATTCGTACCATTCCCTCCGAGCTCGAAAAGTTTCTTCCTCAAAACGTGAACAATCTTTAAAATTAAATAGATATAAACATCCCACGCTATCCCTATAAAATTTTGCTAATAAACGGTAACTGGATGCTGACTAGGCTGTGACTGTGTGTAGACTAGGCAGTGACTGTGTGTAGACTAGGATGGTGAGGTGGCTCTGACGAGATAATGAACTGACTCATGAGAAATTGATCAGCCCGTGAGAAATTGATCACCTCGCAATATATTAGCTGACTCGCAAGTTGAAGATGCAGGCCTTGTTTATCTCACGCATGTCACAAACGAGCCTTTAAAGTGACACGCGTGTGACACTCACGCTCTCCTGTTACTGGTTCGCGCGTGCGTTACACGCGTCGATCTGTTCTTTTTCGCTGAACTCCTGCGCTGCACTGGGATCGGTAGACGCGTCAGGAGAAGATCTCTACTGGATAATCGTTGGAAGCTTGCAGCAACCGAGAGAACGCCGATGGATGGTCGACGATTCAGCGGCAGCGGAATCCGACGGAGAGGAGACCAGCAAATCTAGAACAATGGAAGCTCTCCGGAGTCGATTGGAGCAATGGCAGTGATCGGAGAGAAATCTTAGCGCCGGAAGATGGCAGTTGTGGATGGAGCTGACCGGTCGGAGACGACGGCGGCGATCGAAGCACAGAAGCTTCTGGAGGTCAAAGACGAAGCGGAGGAGGTCTGCAGCATCGGAGTAGCGGTTCACCAGAGATGATGATCGGCGAAAGGGAGGGCAGTACGGTCATCGGAGCTGATGTGAGCGGCGAGGGCAAAACTGTTCTGACGGCAGATTTCTGACTTCATATTTCCATTTTTTCCTTTTTTAAAAATTTTGGATGGTTCAAAGGAACTCTTTCATATCTCCAATACCAATTGATATGAATCCCGGAATTAAAATCTTTGTTTGAGTGAAGAGATCTGCAAACCAACACTGTCTCGCATGAAATCAAGATCACTAGCCCTATAGGTACGCCTAATTTTGACTTGATCTCCAACTAGCACTGAGGATCAGATTACAAAATTTATTGATACTTAACTAGCTCTCGGGTTAAGCAACAATAGAATAATTCGCAAGAAAAGAGTATGAACTCAAAAGATATATATTTGATTGATAAAAGTGTTGTAAAAATAATGTTGAAACCACCCCTATTTACAGTACTCCCTCCGTTTCGTTAATAGTGACACACTTTCTAATTTGGGATGTTTCTTTTATATTGACACTTTCTATTTATGGCAAGTTTAAGGTTATTACATCCACTCATTTTACTTTTACTTCTTTCAATCCAATTTCATCCACTCATTTAGCATCTCATAAATTCTAACCAAAAAATGATGTGTCACTATTAGAGAAACAGAGTTAGTATATAGGTATGGTCTCAAGAAACTGAAAGGGATTGTGGCAGTTTTAAGGAGTTAAAACCATATTTAACTAGACAACCTAAAATAAATGTAGATATGGATGAATTCAATAAAGATAAATATTAAATGGATATTGCATTATCTAATTTTACCAAATATAATTCTAATCAGATCAAAACTGAATACTCTAAACTCTAAAATAAAGCATAACCAAAACATTAATTCTTTCAAGACCAACATGGCTGAATTAATGGATCTTATCCTAATATGAAAATAAAATAAATAATCACACTAACTCATTAAAAAATTTAATGAAAAAAAGGTATAGTGTTATTTTCTAAAAAACCTAATTAATAAAAATATAAATAAAACCTAATTCGTATAATTTGTTGGAGTGCGTCTCCTAATTCCCTATAAAATTTTGCTAATAAACGGGTTTTCCCACACACATACTCACTCTTAGTTTATGTTAAAAAAAATTATATTCATAAAATTATGAATGATCTATTTCTTCTTTTCTCTAATGGATTTTCATATTCCTTATTCTTTTATATTTCACAAGTCTCTATTTATTTTGTCTACAGATTAGTTGTAAATAAACATCCTTACTTAAAATTTTGTTTTTAAAAAATATAAAATAGAATGACTAAAATAAAAGCATGTATAGATAGTGGATGCTTTTGATGGAATTGAAAGGATGCGGTTGAACTCTAGTGCTATTACCATAAGGTTATGGGTTCAATTTTCACCAGAGCAAGGGTGGTGGCAAGGGAAGGGGGAGGAATTTTATTGGGGGCTCATTTGAGTTATTACCCAATTAAAAAAAAAAAGTGGATGCTTTTGATAAAAAAAACATTTTCTTCTTTTAGTTGCTTTATAAACTACAATCTTAAACCTGCGTTTAGTCCTATAAATGTAAAGTCTTAAATCAAGACCTTTTTGAGACTAAAGTTTTACCCAATCACCTACGACCGGATGAATTTAATGTCCCTTTAAGTTGACTTTGAAATTTCATTTTTAGTGTTCAATAAAATGAAAGTATAGCTTTTTTTTGTTCAACAAATTTATTTTATTTGGACGATTAATTTCAACAAAATTTTAAATATTTTATCATATGTTGATCTTCCTAATTCCATCTCAATATCCATAAAGTCAAATAGAGTAAGTGTAGGTATAGTTTTTGAATTTAACTCAGTAAATTTAATTTAATTATATGGATTCAAGTAAAATTACATACTGTTTCTTTGACTCTCTTATAAATATTGGCTATGAGTTATAATATTAATAAATATTTTTAAAATATTTTTACTTGTAATACTAAAATATTTTGGATATTGACAATAGTTGTTTATATATTCTTGATTTATATTATCTTCTAAAACTATTTAAATTTCAGTAACAATGGTGGTTTCAGGCTCTATTGCAGTGAAGGTATCTCAGTTGCAAAGAAGCAATTTGATATGGTTATTACAAATGTAGAATTATTTGACATGGATAATTTTCAGCTTTTCAAGAAAATTGAAAAAATGGGCGTCCTAGTTGTTGGTAATTACTTTTTAACCAATACGCATCCTCATGTAAATTAATTTAAATTTGTTGCATGCAAAAATAATCATTTAGTTTTATTCCATTAATATTCTCAATTTAATTTAATATATCAGTAACATCCACAGAGGAAAACCCCGAGCTAACATACCATGCATTGGACAATGGAGCATCTCTTTTCATCAAGAAACCAGTTGATGAGTTAATCACGAAGTACTTGCACCAGTTTGTGGTAAAGAAAAGAATGCAAAGTTTTAAAAAAAGATGGATGAAGAAATGATAGACATAGAGAATTTCTCATCGGGTGGAATGTTTTTTTAATGATAGCAGTAATGATGATGCTGAGCGGAAGAAACGAACATATAGGAGGAAGAATAGTACAAAATATTGTGGTACTCAAGTTAGCCTATTGTGTGATCTGTAGAATTTGAATGTTGGACATTTTTTCATTGATAACTTCAACAAAAAAAAGATGTGCATCGAATGGACCAAGGAGCTGCACAAGAAGTATGTCTCTAGGCTTTTTTTTTTCTTTTTCTTTCTAGGCTTTACCCTATTTACTAAATTTAGCATATACAAATGTGTGAGTATGTGTGTGGGTTACGGTCATTAGCATAGATAGATATAATAGTTGTGATAATTAATATTAATAAATTGTTTCTCATTTAAGTTGTGTTATGCAAACATAATTATTTGTGGGCTGATTGTTTTGTAAATATATTTTAAAATGTTATCCGAAAGTGATTTTGGAACTGATGAACGTTCCGGGTCTTACACGTATGCAAGTTGCCTTCTGGCTAGTGTTATTATTACACCTAATTTTAGAAAAACTTTTGTTAGGATTATGGACAATATTAATTGTTGACATAATTTATTTGAAATTTCTAAAAGGATGCTTAAACTTTTTTGGAAAAAAAACCATTCATGAAGCCTGGAAAAAATTCAGTGAATTAAGACTTGTAAGAAAGGAATAAAATATTGCTGTTATCAAACCTCTATTTGTGGGAAAATATCGTAGTGTTTGGCTTTTATGGGTTCCTTTCCATTGCCTGGAAATACCTCCATGATGGAGACCCTCTTCAGAGCGCAGGAACCAATGTCAAAAATGCAATTACTCTAAAACTGCTACTAGTGCTGAAAACGATAATGACAAGAATAAGGTGTTTGGGAGTACGCCTCGTTTTGATATTGAGTCTCAAGCAGCGGTGCAGAAGAACGACCATCTTGTTTCAATGTCTTCTTTTGGTGATAAGCCCGCAGAAAAATTACACACATTGGGCTTTGAAAATGGCACTCTTATCTTACCAACTTCAACACTCTTGGAGCTTATTTTTCTAAAGAGGAAAATAGCCAAGAGACATGGATGGAACATGTAGATCTTATTGAGGGAGAATCTCCATTATGGACAGCTCAAGGAATTCAACTTCTTAGACCAACAAGTCATCCTTAGAGGGTTTGTTTTTTTTAATCTCATACACTTATTCACTTTATCGATGATCACATATTAAAATTTTCTTACTTTTAAAATGATGATAGATTCAAAATGGGTGGATATGGCTAATTGAACTTCTCGTGAATGCAATAGTGACAACTAAATGGTTGCATCAGAAGTCATGAAGAATCTTTAAAGATGCAAATGATAAAGAGGATAGTGTCCTCACTTTGTACCTCAAATTCAATTATGTCCCATTAATATATGTGTTCTTAAAAAATTTCTCAGGTTGATTTAAATAATTAAATATGTATTAAGCTTGTGAGTAGTACTATGCTTCACAAGGAGTTTGAATATCTCAAGATTACGTTGTATGTTATAATCATATTTTATACTATTATTATTTCTTTAAACATAAAATTAATGTTTTGAAAATCAATGTATTCTAACAAACAACCATAGGACCGGTGTCCCCAGCCCTGTACTAAGGGAATGATAGCAACAAAATAATGTTTTCAAAAGTAATGTATTCTTACAAAAATCATAGGACTGGTGTCCACACCCCTATACCAATGACTAATTGTTTTAGAAGTATTTTTGTGTAATAAATATCAGATTTAAGGAAATTTGTTTCAATAACTCTCATTTTATTAAACATTTTATCATCATTACATAACCTTGGACAAAATAAATATTTAAATATAAGGAATCATTACTATAATTTGTAGAATTCTTACAGCACAATTATAATAAGGAATTTTTTTATCCAACGTAAATAAAAGTCAAAGCATGTGGGTCCTTGAACTTTTACATATTTTAATCTTTTTGTCATGTGTTATTGGAGAATAATGTGTATGTGTTTAATTGTTCCTTCATCTCTTATGCTTTTAAATGTTTGGATTTAATAGTCATGTGGAATTGTTTGGTAATATATTTTAGTTTATAAGCATTAATCTAGGTTAACAAGGCATGTTATTTTAACTATATAATCACTCTTAAAATAACTCAAAGTCAAATATTGACGTGTGATGAAAATTTTATCCTAATTCATGATAGTTTCCTTTGAGTTATTCTGTTTAGAGATTATGGAAGTTTTTCTCTATTCCTAATTCATGATACATGCCTATGATGCATTAAAAATTAAGAAATCAATGAAAATTTGTCGAATAGGTTGGATGAATTAAATAAAAAATTCATAGCTTGAAGTTATACTATGAACTATTTGGGGTGATTTGAAATGGAATGCATATTAATAGGAAAATGAGGTAATGGTAAATTGATCTCCTCATAGACAAAATCCAAGGATATGAAATAGGATAACTCTGAGTACCCATACTAAGCTTGACATGGAATTATATTTTTATAATAATCTTATAAACTATTTATGTTATTTATATATGATACATAATTAGTCCCGCATATAATTTTTTATCATTCCTATATCATATATATCCTCGTTGATCTAGGTGGAAATTAAAATACATAAACTTGTGATGGTCATCTGATAAATTGATTGGGATATGTATCTACAACTCATTAATCAAGTAATGAGCATACAATAGTACTCAAAGTATTCTTAATGTTTACACTCCACGAGAAAAATGGAAGATCCATCTCACCAAGAGTACTATATACTTCTCATGTTGTGCATTTATTTTTTAAATTAGTGGATAGTGAATCTGAATGAGTATCATTTATTTTTTGGGCAACATTCAAAATGAACTTAAATCATTATATAAATAATTATGCATAGTTGGTCTAGATATTTAGGAGGGAATTTGTTTTATCATAATTAAACTATTCCCTTTTTCTCCTATTACATATTCATCTACTCCCTCCGTTCCGTTTATTATGGCACAACAAGGAATGACACTTGGATTTTGGTAGCAGCTGAATTTACATGAAGAAATGTGAAAAGTCAAAGTTTGTAGGCAAGTGTACAGCAGCCAAAATGATGACAAGCATCCATGGGAAAGGTTTTGTTCAGCTGAATTTTATATTGGCCTCTAAATCCAAACGAGAGACTAAAACACATCAAGGAAAGTGGTAAATTTGAGAAATTAAAGCCATCAAAATGGTCAAATATTATGGATGTTCCCCCTTTTTTTGGCATGAAATTTAGATGTGCCAACAAAAGAAAATTGTCAATTTCTGGCAAGTGTGCCATAATAAACGGAACGGAGGTAGTAATTAGAAACCCTGCATTATTATTTGGGAGTATGATTAAAGTTTTACCGTCCATAGCATAATATAATAGTGTGATAAGTATTAGCAAAAGTTACCCCGTACAAAGCCTAAACAAAAATTCACATGGACCAATCAAGAGTAAACATATATGCAGCCAAGAAGATGACATTTTCCGAGATAGCTATGTTGAAGAAACTTCACCATCATAATAACTAGGAATCTGTGGAAGAGCGCCATGTGGTTGCTAAATTTTTGCTCGTAGGTCAAAATGACAGGCATGCTACAAGGGAACGGGCATAGAACAAATCAATAGAAAAATTATACTCCCCTTGTACCATTATAAATTATTTAATTGCTTTTTGGAATTAAACTTTATAAATTTTGACTGTAAATATGTATTAATCTATATATAATAAAAATATCATGTGAGATATTGTTAGATTCATCTTAACATCTATTTTCTAAATATTAATATATTATGTGACAATATTATAGGTAACTAGAGATATTTATGGTCAAACAAACTTATTAAAGACCATGAAAAATCAATTAAGTAGTTTATAGCAGGACGGAGAGAGTATTTCTAATTTCATGTGTTGGGTGTGTTGTTGCTGTTGGGTATTCCTCCTTAATTCTAGAATTTTCCTTTGGTAAAATTGGAAGAAGATTCTAGTATGATGGGAGATGTATCTAGACCATGAAGCATATTCTAGAGATACCTCATAGAAGCCTCCAAGCATTAATTGTGGTAGTTGGAGAGATGGAGAAGAGAATTCTAGAGCTTGAGTGCTCATCTATAAATTGGGTGCTCTTGGAGAGGACTTGATCATCCAACCAAAAACCATTTCCTTTCCTTCTAGATATCCTCCAAGAGAGAGTAGTAGGGAGAAGTCTTCATCCTCTCTAGTTGATAGATATCCACCATAGTGTGAGAAATCCTTTGTAATCCATCCACATTTTGGGTGAGACATTGTAACCCCACTTTAATCATATAGTGGAAGAGTTGGACTACCTAGTCCCGCGGTTTTCCCGTTTTGGATTTTCCGCGTAACCAAATTTGGTGTCTTGCTTATTTTTTATTCATCATCCTAATCACACAAAGAGGGAAACTATATTTTTCCCCAACAGTGGTATCAGAGCAAGGTTGATCGGCATCATATTCTTGTGTGATTCAAGATGGAGGTGGGAGATATGTTCAAACTCACGGCGGAAAATTACGCATATTGGAAGCCCATGATGGAGGACCACTTATATTGCAAAGATTTGTATGAACCAATCACGGAGGAGACCAAGCCGGAGGAAAAGGATGACAAAGAGTGGGAGATCCTAAATAGGAAGGCGGTCGCCATGATCCGTAAGTACATAGATCAAAGTTTATTTGAGCATGTTTCTACATACACCAATGCCTTTGAGCTATGAACAAAACTTGAGTCTATGATTCAAAAGAAGACACCACGTAATAAAGCCCACCTAGTGAGGCGGTTGGTGAAATTGGAGTACAAGGATGGCCAAAATATGATCGAGCACTTAAATAGCTTCAAGGGGCTTGTAAACCAATTGGCAAAGACTGAGATGAAGATCGATGATGAGTTGCAAGCTTTGTTGCTCCTAAGCTCACTACCTGAAAGTTGGGACACTTTGGTGGTCACGCTTAGCAACTCGGTGCCAACAGGAAAGCTTACTATGGATGATGTAGCCGATAGCTTGATAAATGAAGAAGCACGGAGAAGAGAACGTGGCACAATAACCTATGCGGAGGCAAACGTGATCGAGAATCGTGGAAAAAATGAGTCGCGTGGAAGATTTAGAAATGGTGGACGTGACAGATCACGAGGCCGGTCAAAGTCTCGTTCCCGAGTTACTTGCTACTATTGTGGCAAAGCAGGTCACAAGAAAGATGAATGTCGCAATCTCAAGAGAGACCAGAAGAATGGCACGGTCAAACCTGATCAAGTCAATCCAAAGAAGAAGGAAGAAGAAAGCACTACAGCGGTGGCATCCGTGGAGCATGGTGGTATCTTTGTCATTGACGATTATGTCAATCTTGCCTACGATGAAAATTTATGGATCGGTGATTCCGGTGCTTCCTTCCACGTTACCCCACATGAAGGGCTTTACTCGTCCTACCAGCGTGGAGATTTCGGCGTTGTGAAGATGGGAAATCAAGTCACAAGCAAGATTGTCGGCAAAGGCGACATCATCTTGAAGACAAACACGGGATAAAAGCTCGAGTTGAAGGATGTACGACATGTCCCAGAAATGCAGCTCAACCTTGTCTCAGCGGGGAAGCTTGACGACGCTGGAATGATAAGCCACTTTGGAGATGGAAAATGGAAGATCACTCAAGGCAATATGGTGATTGGTTGAGGAAAGAAGGATAGATCCTTATATGGCATGCAAGGATAAATCTGCAAGGGAGAGGCTAATGTTGCACATGAAACCTCGAACATGGAGTTGTGGCATAAGAGGCTTGGCCACATGAGCCAGAAGGGACTTCAAATCCTTGCACGGAAACATATCCTCCCTGACATAAAAGGTACAAAACTTGACCCTTGCACTGATTGTTTAGCCGGCAAACAACATAGATTTTCTTTCCTCAAGCCTGCTTACCCCCGTAGAAGAGAGAATATTCTTGACTTAGTGCATACTAATGTTTGCTCAATGACCGAAAGATCCCTTGGAGGTGCACAATATTTTGTAAGGTTTATTGATGACCATTCTCGAAAGGTTTGGGTGTCTTTGTTGAAAACTAAAGACCAGGTACTTGAGGCGTTCAGGGAGTTCCATGCAAGGGTAGAACGTGAGACAGGCAGAAATTTGAAGTCTGTCAGAGCTGACAGTGGTGGAGAATATCGTGGCCCATTTGAAGAGTATTGCAAGTTGTACGGGATCCGACTTGAGAAGACACCACCGAAGACACCTCAGTTGAATGGAGTTGCAGAGAGGATGAACCGCACCATTGAAGAGCGAGTTAGATGCATGTTATCTCATGCAAACCTCCCTAAAGGTTTCTGGGGAGAAGCTGTGAAGACTGGTGTTGATATCATCAACTTGACCCCTTCAGTTCCCTTGGATAGAAACATACTGGAGGAAGTTTGGTCAGGGAGAAAAGCTTCATATGACCATCTAAAGGTATTTGGATGTCGAGCATTTGTTCACATTCCCAAGGATGAGCGGGCCAAGCTAGATTAAAAAACAAGAGAGTATCTATCTTGGCTCACCCAAGGATGAGTTCGGTTATCGGCTGTGGGATCCAGCCCAGAAAAGGATCGTGAGAAGCCGTGATGTCGTGTTCTTTGAGGACCAAACCATTAGTAATTACAAGGAATCGCGAGAAGCTCAAACCAGGCGGACCAAAGAGCCTTTTGAGTCCATGCCATCTCCCGTGGTGCAAGATAACGCAAGAAGAGAATCAGTGGAGGATGTTCATGATGAAGAAGTTGAAAATCATGATCCCAGAGAAGATACGGAGCAATCTCAAACAAGTGGCGAAGAAATGGATGAAGCAAATGACCCAGCAGTACCCATGCTTCGGCGTTCAACTAGAGAGAGACAGCCATCGACCAGATATTCACCAGATGAGTATGTGACACTCACTGATGAGGGGGACCCTCAACACTATGGTGAAGCTATGGAAAATGATCATAAAGATGATTGGGAAAAGGCTATGCAAGAAGAGATGAAGTCCTTGAACGAGAATCATACATATGATCTCGTAGAGCTACCAAAAGGGAAACGAGCTCTAAAATGCAAATGGGTGTTTAAGCTCAAGATCGAAGAAAATAATCTCAAACCCAGGTATAAGGCTCGAATCATTGTTAAAGGTTGCAACAAGAAGAAAGGTATAGATTTTGATGAGATTTTCTTTCCCGTGGTAAAGATGTCATCAATCCGAGTTGTGTTGGGTCTCGTTGCTAGCTTGGATTTGGAGGTTGAGCAACTCGATGTTAAGACAGCTTTCTTACATGGAGACCTTGAGGAGGAGATTTACATGGAGCAACTCGAAGGATTCAAAGAGCCGGGAAAAGAGCATTTAGTGTGCCGTCTCAAAAGAAGTCTCTATGGTTTGAAGCAAGCACCCCGTCAATGGTATAAGAAGTTTGAATCCTTCATGAATCATCATGGATTCAAGAAGACACACACCGATCATTGTGTCTTCATGAAGAGGTACGATCGAGATGGCTTTCTCATACTCATGCTTTATATTGATGATATGCTGATTGTCGGGCAGGATAAAAGGAAAATAGCTGCTCTTAAGAAAGCATTGAGTAATTCTTTCGCGATGAAAGATTTGGGGCCAGCGAAGTAGATTCTTGGGATGCGGATCACGCAGGATCGATATGAAAAGCTACTTTGGCTATCTCAAGAGAGATATATTGAGAAGATTCTTGAGAGATTTAATATGCATCAAGCCAAACCTGTTAGCGTACCACTTGCCGGACATTTCAAGTTCGATAAGAAGAAAAATCCAAGAAGGGATGAAGAAATGAGAGGTGTTCCATATTCTTCAGCTGTTGGTAGCCTCATGTACGCCATGATATGTACCCGGCCGGATATTGCGCATGCAGTTGGAGTTGTGAGCAGGCACTTGTCAAATCCTGGGAAGGAGCATTGGGCTGCTGTGAAATGGATACTTCGATATCTCAGAGGTACAACCAAAAGGTGTTTGCGCTTTGAAACAACCAAACCTGTGTTGGAGGGATACACAGATGCTGATATGGCCGGAGACTTGGAATCTCGAAAATCAACGTCGAGATATCTAACTACTTTTGCAGGGGGAGCTGTATCTTGGCAGTCAAAACTTCAAAAATGTGTTGCCCTTTCTACGATGGAGGCAGAGTATATTGCTGCCACCGAGGCTTGTAAGGAGATGTTGTGGATGAAGAATTTTCTACTTGAATTGGGGCTAAAGCAAGGGAAGTACGTCCTCTTTTGTGACAATCAGAGTGCCATCCACTTAGCCAAGAATTCAGCCCACCACTCCCGAACAAAACATATTGATGTTCACTATCATTGGATTCGAGACGTATTGGAAGAAAAACGACTACAACTTGAAAAAGTTCACACCAATGATAATTGGTCCGATATGATGACTAAAGCACTACGAAGTAAGAAATTCGATGATTGCTGCAAAGGCGCTGGTGTGGAGATCCCTTCCAATTAGGTCGGAAGGGGGAGATTTGTTGGGTATTCCTCCCTAATTCTAGAATTTTCCTTTTGTAAAATTGGAAGAAGATTCTAGTATGATGGGGGATATATCTAGACCACGAAGCATATTCTAGAGATACCTCCTAGAAGCCTCCAAGCATTAATTGTGGTAGTTGGAGAGATGGAGAAGAGAATTCTAGAGCTTGAGTGCTCATCTATAAATTGGGTGCTCTTGGAGAGGACTTGATCATCCAACCAAAAACCATTTCCTTTCCTTCTAGATATCCTCCAAGAGAGAGTAGTAGGGAGAAGTCTTCATCCTCTCTAGTTGATAGATATCCACCATAATGTGAGAAATCCTTTGTAATCCATCCACATTTTGGGTGAGACATTGTAACCCCACTTTAATCATATAGTGGAAGAGTTGGACTACCTAGTCCCGCGATTTTTCCCGTTTTGGGTTTTCCGCGTAACCAAATTTGGTGCCTTGCTTATTTTTCATTGATCATCCTAATCACACAAAGAGGGAAACTATATTTTTCCCCAACAGTTGCTAAGCATATAATGAGGGTGTATTTTTATATGGGAATATTGGTATCTTCCCATTGTCCGATCATGTTCCCGCGCTATGAAAAACAACAAAAATAGGCCCAAGAGAACCACTGAATCCATAGAAAGAAAAAGGCTGGAAAAAATGAAGGGATATATACAAATATAACCCTATATAATTGTGAAAGTACCAATATATATAAACTTTAATTGTTTGAAAATTTAAAAAATGCTAACCATTTAATGGAAGGGCCAATATTAACTATATATAAACCTCGGGTTGCACTTCTGGCATTGACCTTGACATTTTCTGTTGACCGCATTTGAAATGACAAAAATGCCCTCGGACCAAAAGCTAAATTTGGGTGAACAATTATACCCTTCCCCACTGTCACCCGCCACTTGCCATCAGCATCTCTGTAACATGTAGGGTTATATCAACACATTATGAGAACATATAGGGTTATATCAGTACATTATGAAAACTGATATGGTTATATTAACATATTCCTAAAACTTATAGAGTTATAATAGCACATTTGTAAAAAGTGTAGGGTTATATTAACACATACTATAAAAGTAGAGTGTATATTAATAAACTCAATTGGCCTTGACGGGCAAACACAACATTATATACATTATTATCACATCATAAAATTATCTTGTACACCACAAAATTTGGCATCATAACACCCTCATTCATATCAAACACGATGTTTTTAAATACCCCTGGGAAAGCAAAAGATGGATTGAAGGCTAGGCTAGATTTGGTTGAGTTGGTTATTCGGAAGAATCTTTCCCCAGTGAGTACGGGTGATGCTTGTTATTTGCCCCCTGCTTGTTATTCAATGTTGCAGTTGGAGAAGAAATATTATTTTGAGACCCTTAGTTGTGTGAAAGTTCCCGGTGCATACTCATCCAACATTAGTAGTTGTGTGTTAATTGAGGAGTTGAGGTTGGGTGGGTTGAATTCACACGATTGTCACAACCTAATGCAGGAATTGAATGTCATTGTCATTTGTTCTACATTGCCTTCTCATATAAGATTCTGCATTATAAAGTTATGCTTATTTTTCAAATCCATTTGTCAGAAAAGTATTTGTGTATCGAAGTTGGATAGGTTGCAAGTTATAGTTGTTGAATTTCTGTGTCATATGGAAATGTATTTCCCTCCCTAATTTTTTGACATTATGGCCCACTTAATCGTCCATTTGGTGCGGTAGATAAAGCTATGTGGTCCAGTTTTTCTAAGATGGATGTACCTGTTAAGAGGTACATGAAAATCTTCAAGCACTTTGTGAAAAATTGGTATGGGTTAGATGCTAGTATTGCAATGATTCATGACAGAAGAGGCCATCAAGTTTTGAACTGATTATATGAAGCAAGTTGAATATGTTGGGGTTCCAATCAGTAGACATGAAGGGAGGTAGGAAGTTTTAGGGGTTAGACAGGGAAAATTAGTTAGCCCTAGTGTGGAAGATTTATGTGGCATCCATCTTTTTGTTCTGCGCAACTACGAGGATGAAGTTCCATACATCGAGATTCATATGGGTGCCATATGAGTGAGGCACCATAATTTCAATGAGGCTCGGGTCCTTCAATTGTACACTTCGACATTTGCATCATGGTTGTGGGATCACGTAGATGTCGACAAACATCCAATAATAGTTAAATGGTTGGCTTGCAGACTATTAGGGACCGTTCTTTCCTACGGAGGCTATGGCATCAATGGTTTTACATTAGACACACAATCAATGGATGATGAGATTGTCACTCAAAACAGTGGTGTGTCTCTTGCCTCCGAAGCATTGCACGTTGGAAGTGGTGGTGATGAAAATCCTACGTATGCTCTAAAGTGCTACTTTGGCACGAATTCTGAAATTTGGAAGCTTAACTATGCAAGTATCTGTGTCCCAGTTTTTAAATGTCAGTGGTTCAATATTAACAATGGGTGGTACATCGAGGATTTGGGCTTCACCCTTGTTGATAGATGTTGGTTAGATGGAAGAACAATCATTTCATATTGGCATCTCAAGCACCCTAGGTTTTCTATGTCAGGGATCATATTGATCCTAGGTGGGAGATTGTTGTCGAGTGGAGACAGACTTTTGTTGAAGAAAATAAGTTAAAGGAAGTAATTGGATTTACTTGCCATACACCGAGTTATGGATATAAAGAAGTCATGTTGCTTGAAGAGGATGATAGGAGTCTTCATAGTTTCCTAGGCCACAGTGACCATGATGAAGGAATGTGGATCGACGGTAAAGGAAAAATTACACGTAGGAAGCGCAAGTCAAAGAAGGTGGTGATCATAAAAAGGAAGCATAAGTAGTAAGTTGTCTGATATCAAGTGTAGTTTATGTCTTTTTTTAATTGATGTACCTTGGATATTTCACATGCTTCTAGTACTGACTTTATTTCTAAAAAAATCCTTATAAGATTTAAAAGAAAATCAGTTTAGCACTTGAAATGATTAAAATTTTGTAATAATTGAAAACTCGAAATCATTCGATAAATTCAAATACTTGAATCTTTGAAATTATACAATAAATTCAAATGACATAAACATAATCAAGTTTTCAAATTTCATTCTTCTACATCCTCAATGTCGCCAGTTGAAGTTGATCGGTAGAGTTGTTGTCGAGAGCTTGATGCGAGGTGTAGCTCAGAAGCTCGCTGAGACTTTTCCATGAACCTAATTTTTGCCTTCATAGCTCAAAATTCCTTGCACATCTATTTGTAGCAATCCTTAAGGCCTTTCAAGTATGACTTTTAAGTACCTACAAAGTATAGTGACCAACATATGAATTATGTAAACAATGAAGTTAAGATAAACAATATATGAAATAAATCCTTGCAAACTTATTTGTGACTAACCTTCCTCAATTCATGGCATCTTGTTTGCCTCGAATTCTTCCGTTGGCTTATAGTACCACTTCCCATCGCACAACACCTCACCCTTGTTCTCGAAGTAAGTCTTGTCATAATACTTTGGCCCTCTTTCCTCCCCTTCGATAGCCAACCCCTTAATGTTATTCAAAATGCGAGTTATTGAACTCTCATGTGGTAGGTGAGTGAAAACCTTCTTTGACATTACAAAATGCAATATGTGCCTAAAAATAGCTGCCCCAGGGTTGATTTTTCCACCCTCTATAATTAAATAGAATAGTATAAGGGTTGGGTAATTAGACTCGGTCAAGTGTCCTCTCGAGGAGACCAAACTCCTATTAATGATCTTATGTGTTATACGTTGGTCCATGGGCAAAATCTTTAGATCGAAGGACTTGGGTTTTCCTAAATCCAATCTATTGCGGCTAAATTACCTCACACTAAATTTCACGGGGTCAATGTATGGAGGGTCAACTTATAGAGGTCATTTCTCCCGATGGTAGCAATCATCCAACGGAATTAGGTATTTCAATTCCCCCAAACCTAGTAACGTAATCCCTATTCCCCACTTCTCACAAATTAGCGTAAAATTGGCAAACCAAATCAAAATATGCCTTTTCATTACACAAAAGCAAATTCTCAACATGTTGGTCACTATGGTTTAGGGGGAACATCCAACCCTAGAGCTAAGTACTCATTGAAGTCAAAAAGATATGTATCTAATAATTTCCCCTTCTAACGTAATGTATGATACTGATTTTGATCAAATTGAGAAACAACCCTTCATTCATCAAAACCGGGATTGTGGCCGGTTGAACGATATCTAGACATTCTGCATGTTGAACCTTCCCTATCCGTACCAAATTCTTCTTAGGGTTTGCAAGAATGGAGAAATTGAGGGTCATTTACGAGTTCGTAAGTAGGCTAGGGTTTGGAGCTTTGGGGCTTTTGCTTGAAATCTGTTCGTTGCCTTGTTTTGTTTTAGAAAGAACTTTCCGAGTTCGAAAAGAGTGATTCGTCTCTTTAATATATGGTGATAACGAGTTTCCTAGTTTGGAAACATTTATTTCTGGAAAATGGGTGCTTTGTTTTTTTCCAGAAAGGGGCTAGAAATGGGACACGAGCTCGAAAAGTCTGTTTCCGAGTTCGAAAAGTTAATCGTTCTAACATGACTGCAAGAGACGAAACATTTTTGAACTCGTAAATTAGATTTCCTAGTTCAGAAAGTGATTCGTTTGTTTTGGTCTTTAAGAGTGGAAATATTTCCAAGCTCGGAAATGCATCCGGACTATAAACGCTAAGGAAAGACGATTTTCCTAAATTTGAAAATACGTTTGGTCTTTTGGTCAGTTTCATAGTTGAAAACAAATTCACCTTTAAAGCTCATGTTTTTGGGCACTAATTAAATTTATACGACATTAGGTTGAGCGCGGTTAAACATATCATGCATCACGGTCAAGTCCGCACGCATACAATAAAAGTACTTGCTCAACCTAGCCTTCCAACCGCTGCCGGTACTTGTAAATAATATTAATCAAAATAAATAGATATTAAAATTCTATATTTTAAATTGTACTTAATTAAACTATTTATCACTTACAGGAGCTCGATGCCTCTTCTCTATGTGCTTCCGCTTCGTGAGCCCTCTTGGTAATTTTAGCTTTTTGACTGGGTATTGGATGGAAGCACCACTTGCCGTCAAAGTCTCGATGGAGGTTTTTGTGTTGGAACCAACTCTTGTCATAATACTCCTGACGAAGAGGCTTATGTTGAGACGATGACGAAGCTCGGGTTTACCTTTCTACCCTCCATGACGTAGTAACATCATGTGGTTAGCAATAGTAGGCTTGCAAGTATGGCCACCCATGGGGAAAACATTAAGGCATGTCCACTCATACACAAGATGCTCCTATATGGTTAAGGCACTGACATCAAAACTCTCCCCCTTACCTGCATTGGCTCCCACCCTCTTAGAATATTTCAAGCCATAGCTATGGGTAAAAGAAGAGTAGCATCACCCACGCTTGGCCAAACATGTGTGTGATAAATATCGAGAGGACCATTGGTGTCATCGGGCCTTAATTTCTCGGTGGTGGTGTAGGGGCAATCTAGGGCTACGTTAATTGTATATGTAGTAACAGATACCTCTTTCCCATTTACCCTAGTCATACCTCTATTGTTTCTATTTTAACCCAAATTTTCATAAAATTGAATCACTTCATCAACATAAACAGGCTCATCCATACAAAGTAATTTCTCTAAATATTGGGTTTTGAAATGTTCTAGCAAATAGCCTAGTCCTAAGCTATCAACGTCTGATGCTAATATAGCCTTTGAATTGATAATTTTTCTCTTCAAAAATTTGACATACCTTTTCTCGGCGGTATCACTGAAGAATTTTTGGGATTGGCCAATTTGCATGAAAGGACAATGACTCTGATCGCTTGCCTTTAACCTAGTGCCCGTGCTCTTACGACTCATTATCACAATGGGGGTTGTGGGTTTTGGGTTGTTAAATTTAGGAATGTAGGCTTTAAGAGAATGAAGTATTTGATTTTGATTTGGGGGTTTTTAATCTGCCCATTTTCCCCCTTTTTAAACCCAAAAAGGGTTTCCAAACTCGGAAACAAGTCATGTCTAACATAAAGAAGAAGCGTCCCATTTACGAGTTTGTAAACATGTTTATGAGTTTGGAAACCCTTTCAGTCGGGAATTAAAAAATTCATAAAGGGTTTTCAAATGGGAATTTACTCCCATTTGAAAAACCCGCAATTCCCCTCTTTCTCCCCTCCAAAAAAACTTCCAAACCCATCAATGCATTTCATCACCAAATCTTCTATTTGTAGTTTTGATGATTTGAGGTATGTCTACACTCTTCACATCCAATTTCCCACTTAAATTTTCAAATTTCAACAAGGGTTTTTTTAATATGTAGGTAGAGGTTATGAAGGAGTATTTCATACCCTTTAATTGATCAAAAAGGTAAATCTACTCTTCAATAAATATCCAGGGTTTATTTTATTAAAACATAAATGATCAAACTAAAAAAGAAAATTATTCATGCTAGCTACGGTTTGGATTTTGTGATTGTTATGAATTCTGTTTGAAGTGGGGATTTTTAATTAAAGATAAGTTTTGTATAATATTAGGGTTTGCTGCCTTCATGGTGGGGGATGATAACATGATGCAAGGGAATTGATAATAAATGGTATAGTACTAGATTTATTGATTGAGCCATGTATTTGTGTGCTTAAATGCTAGGTTAGTTGCTAGGTTTAAGTTGACATAAGTTTTTTTGCTACAACTAGAAAGGTAATTTTATCGTCTATTGAATTTGTCCAATTTCCTTTGGTTTAGTACAACAATTCTTCTAATATGTTTTGGGTATTCTATAAATATTAGTAACTTATTTCTTTCCGAGGTTAAGTTGTTTTTGTTATATATGCAAATGTAGCATTTAAAATGGCAACAAGGAAATGTACTCGTAACGATGTGTCACAGTATGGTAATGTCAATCCCCTAACAACGGACATGACGTGGGATGAGGATGGCAGTTCAGGGGATGTAGGAAAACACCAAACTCATTGTAGATCATTAGAACGTAAAATGGCTAGGAAAGAGTTGACGTCATTGATTTTTGACAAGTTGGGGAATTGTGTGTCGGAGAAACATGCCAAATGGTCTAGTTAGGGGGCGAAGGTTGGTAGAAAAAGGGTAGGTATCCGCTACAATACTTGGCATGATGTTCCAAATGATTACAAGGACACCTTGTGGATGGAATGCAAGGTAGCATTAGTGAATCATTTTTCCAACATTTTTGTTCTTCAATTTGTCTTCACTTGTACTCCCCATCCTCATATCATTGTGTTTCGTAATCCCCGTAGAGGCCTTTTCAAATTGAAGCACAAGATATGGGTGCTTTGCAAAAGAAGGCTATGTTCATATGTCAAATAGTTGGCGTGAACATAAATACACTTTGTCCAGAGACTACATATTTAGTGAAAAGAAAGGTGATCGCCCATGGGTAACTTATACACACATTCAACCCAAGAGCTAGGAGATTCAAAAGAAAAGGCATTAGAGAATAGTGAAAATGTTAGTAAAACAGTATGTAAATTATTAGTGTGATTAATTACATTGAAATGTCTATAGTGTTAACATGACTGTGACATCCAACTTAGGGTACAAGGGAGGGAGAATAAAATTCCTCACCGCTTGAGTCGTGGGGGTTATGGCTTAGCGGCAATCGAGCTAGTAAAGGAATGTCCAGAACAAGATGTGTAACTTGCAATATTTGGCGGGATGACAGAAGATGAGGCAAGGGCTTCGGTGCAACCAATTTTTGTGGATAACATTGAGAGGTGCGATCGATTTCTCAAAGGCTGACAAAACAGGAATGGTCTATTTGTCAAGAATGAAGAGAAACTACTTGCCAAAAGAGTGTTACGTAAATTTTTAGATGAATACGTTATTTATTTGAACTATATTAAGGTTATATCAAAATAAAAAAGGTATATCTATTTTTTTTCATTTAGGAAAAATTAAAGAATGATCAATTGCAAGGGGAATTAATTCCAAGGGATAAACACGACATCCTTTGCGAAGCCACAAAAAAACCGGACTATCCGGGTTGGGTTAGGGGTGTGGGTAGTTTCTTGACCCACCGGCAAGCATTTGGGATGGTCCTAAGATGGAGCGGAACCCTCGAGAGTCCATTCGTTGCAAAAAAAAAGCCTAACTCCTAGACGAACGAAATGAGCAACAAGAAATTGTAATTTGAAAGTTGGTACAACACATCGGGCTGGTTCTTCTCGACAATTTAGAGGACTTAATGCCCAATTGTACAATTCCATCTAGGGGTTCATGGAATTCTCCCGGAGATGTTGATGTAAATCACGGGGCAATTGTTCCAAATCCAAGAATCGATAGACAATTGTTCAACCCGATAACCTCAACAATGCCACCCTTGCAATTGAAAAAATATGTGCGAAGGATCATTTTCTAATTTATGTCCCTTTAAATTAAGTTTCATATTTAATACCTATTTTTCTTGTGTTTTAGAAATCATGTCCGTGTGAACTATACATTGATTAAGACATAGACGGTAAGTCACTACATGTAGCCGATGGAGTTTTTCATGAGTTAATGAAACATCATCACTCCATCCCAATTGTGGAAGGTCTTTTGAGGGTTTCCTTGGAGAATCCTTTGGTGATGGGTGCCCCCTTTGCCAATCCCGGACGGAGAATACAAGAAAGTTGGCCCTGCTGGGGAATGTTCCTTATTTGACCTCGTAGACTTATATACGTCGATCCTATCAAGGATAGACATTTGAATGAAATAAGGCCTCTATCAAGGATAGACATTTCTTCAAAAATTGGTGAAGAAAACACCAAAACCAGTCAAATTGATGCCCAAATCGGTGACAACACCAATTAGGGATAGACCTCTATTAGCAAGAGCCCACGTTCCTCGAGACATACCTAGATTCGTACGTGTCCTTTATAATTTGCTACAATCCCATGATAGAAACTCAACATACACGTTCCTGGGAAATGAATGTGTATTTGGATGCAAACGTAAAATCGTGGTGTTATGGAGTTATTTTGAAGACCTATGGAATTGTGACCAAGTTAATCAAGCGATGATGTCGATCTACACCTTGTGAGTGATTTTATTCATTTTATTTATAAATTTGATTTTAATTACACTAACAAATCATTACAATTAATACCAACTATGAAATTGTCCAGGTACATGTTTTCTACAAGTAATCAAAAGAAGGGATGGATTGGATACATGTGCCTGGTGATGATACAAGAAATTGGTTGTACAAAACAAGACAGGATTGACTACATTGGCAAAGCCTAGGCCGGAAGGGTAAGATACTTTTCGTTGTGCCATACATAGAAAGGTTATTTACTACGTTCAATTTCTTTACCAACATCATTTCCACAAATTTCAAATAATAAATAAATTTTCTTATTCAGTGACCATT
Source organism: Rubia yunnanensis (assembly GCA_037428765.1). NCBI lineage: Eukaryota > Viridiplantae > Streptophyta > Magnoliopsida > Gentianales > Rubiaceae > Rubia > Rubia yunnanensis. The sequence continues at coordinate 91,433,780 of CM075068.1, forward strand.
GGAGATTAATATTAATAGTACCCGCAAAGAAGCGAGTGTATTGGATGTATCCCCTTCACTTCCAACCGTCTGATGCATTCTTGAGATTTTGGAATCTGTAATGAAGGAAAATAGTGAGCAAACAAATTGTTCATTTCACGTGGTCGAAATCAAGGGGTCTACCAATATGTTAATTTCCCAAATAATATACTCAATTATTTAATGAAATAGTCTTCATAATTTATGTTTCTTACATATATTACAAGAAATGGGATCGAACATGGGAGTGTGGCTATTACGTCATGTTATACGTGTCTGAGTGCATAGACAAAGTTCAAGAAGATGTACTTGAACTTGACAAGGTAATTGTGCAATCACTATTACAGGCACCCCCTCCCCCTATGGCATAGATCATTGGAGGCTATGGCACCGATCGTTGATGCCTCCTATCGACCGGTGCCTAAGTAGGATGGTGCCGAAATGTAGTTACTATAGCACCGGTTATAATAACTGGTGCTAAAAGTTTGATATTACAGCATCGGTATTTGAGATGCTGGTGCTGAATAATGAGTTCTCGTTAATGATCACTGGTTCTTACACGGCACATGTTACGAATATAAAATCGATGCCTAAAACCTGGCATATTACAAAAACCAGCACTAGTTTGTTTTAAATTTTCTGATGCTATTGCTTTGGAGATGGAATTCTAAGTATCGGTCGTATTATTTGTAAAGATCGATGCTTTTTTTTTAAAAAAACCAATATCCTTTTTAAATTATTCCCGGCCCTCCCGGAATTGAAACCCCGGGAAAATTACATTGGTTGTAACTTAGAACATTGAAAATGTAAGAATCTTAAGTGGGAAAAAAAATCCATTGACATGATATAACTTAAGACAAAAGGTGAAACTGTGTCCCAATAAAATACACATTGAAAATACACTAGGTCCAACGAAGTCTTGGTTTGTTAGGAAGGCACGTTCACCCAAGCTTCACACCTTGTGTCCGTGACATTAATCTCCTTGCCATTATACGCTCCTCTTGTAGGCGGAAATATCTATTGTGCATAGAATAACTATGATTTGTCGACGAAAAAAATTTTAATGGATGAAATGATGCAATATTTAAGCACCAAGGAAACATGTTGTGTATAACTATGTTTTAACAATGTATTTAACATTAACACTGATTTAATGCTAAACACAAAATGTTAAACAGTTAATGATAAACACATCATGTCTACTTGGTGCTCATACACTACAAAATCTCCACATTTGAAATTGTGGAGTTCTACAAATGTTATAGCACCGTTTCATAATGGAAGAAGCATTATAACATTCTCCCTACCCAATCATCGTTAAAACACAAGCTGATGGGCTTACCAGTCAAATATAGATGATTTATATTTTGCACTCGTTCTCACTGCTAAGTTACCAAGGAGTAGTTAGCGGCAAGCCGTGGGTTTTTCCACAAGGATGTTAGGGATCAAGCACTAGTTAAAACACAACCTTGTGCGGGTCTTCAATCCGCACAAGTGAAAGGAATAGCTAGTAATGTAAACATGCAATTGGGGGTGGGGGTTGGTATTTTCAACTAATAACTACAAAGCATGCAATTAACAAATGAGTAAACTATTTATACTAGGCACTTGGAAATAATTTAGCAACATGGTAGTTCTAATGCTTCAATCCTCGATTCATTCACATATAGACATACAAAAGACCTATCAGTGTATTCACAACACGTGGTGTGGCCGATGGCATACACTTTCCCAACCATGTCACGGTGGGTACGCTCGCAACCCTCTATCGGTACCACCATCGTAATTAGGGAAGTACAACGAGGTTCGACCATCATTGCAGGTCTGTTTCTCCCATGTGCTATTACATCCCGAGCTTCCACCATGAATGCAACTACTCCCCCTGGGTCCTATGTATGCTAGGACCATGGTTCGTAGGCACCTTATCTATGATACTAGGGTTTCAACACCACCTAGTTTGCTACTATTCACTATCTCTAACCGTAACCTCTCAGACAGCAGTTACAAAGTCAGCTAAGACTGGTGCAATGGAAAATAGGTCAGAGTATTCTCAAATCCCTCGTGCACACACCCATGCGGACGCGTTCTCCCCTACCCATTCTAACATCTAGGTTTCTCTTCCCAAGGGGGCATAAATAATTGCACCATACATGATTATATCCTAAAGTGTGTGCTTATATGTGGTGTACTAATCATGCATTTATAACATTCAAGAACAATCACAATAATATCATAAACACAAAGATAGGATAAATCTAATGAATCTCATAAAGCATTTTGAACATACCAAGTGTCAAAACGAATCCCAAGCTAATCTAACTACTCCCTAGGCATGGAATTCAAATATAGATTTGAATTTTACATCTTTGGGACAAAGCAAGAAGAAAAGGAAAGAAAAGATTACAAAACGTACAAAAAGAACTTCTTCCTTCTCTCCAAGCTCTCTCCTCTCCAAATGTGTTTCCAAATATGATCCAACCTCCTTAAATGAGTATACTAGAATCCTATATATTAGAGTAGGAGATTGGGCCTAAAAATAGGCCCAAAATAAGCTAAAAGTAACAAAACCCTAGGTCAGCCGCAAGGTTTCACTAGCCGGCACAAATGCCATGGTCTCTGAAGCATGCATAACGATGAGATGCCAGATTTACCACAGTTTGTGAATGTTCATAGCCACAGCCCATGGGATATAGCACAATTCGTGAAGCTAGGATAATGCAGGTTTTCACCACCGCAAGCAGCATGTGGTTTTTGCTCAAAGTTTTCCCATGACCCGTGAAGGTTTTCACAGACCGCAAATAGCTTGTGGCTTCCGCTTAGAAATTTTGTCATGGCCCGTGAAGGTTTTCATGGACTGCGAGTAGTTTTTGTTCTTGCTCAGAAGTCTTCTCACAGTCCGTGAAGGTTTTCACGGACTGGCTCCATACTTAGCCAAATTCTTTAACTCTTCATCCCCTTGCTTCACAGCCTGGTGCTTTTGTCATGGCCTGGCACCTTGCCTCATGAAGATCTCATGCTGGTCTTGTGCAAGTCTTCATGGAACCCCTGGATTCTTGTGTACTGTAGGCCGTGAAGATTGTCATGGGCCGTTGGTGCTTGACCATGCGCAGTCTGTGACCGGATGCTGGTGCTTCGTTAGATGTGAATGGGCCATGAACTTTGTTTGCTTGTCATGGGTGAACCGTTAGTCTGAATCAGGAGTTCTAGTAGTTGGTTTCATAGTACTCGAGAAGATAAATCAAATGGAACCATCCTTGAAGGCTAATTCTTCCTTAATCATTATCGAACTAAGGAAACACTCCTCAGAAAATGATTCACCATTTTCTCCTTTGACTATCTTGAACTCTGAAGCCGCCTATCTTTGGCTTCAATCTCCTTTTACCACACATTAATGTTCATGTCCTTCGTCTACTACAATTCAAATGTGAATGACCTTCAAATCTTCTACTGTTAAAATCAAATGGCCTTTGCAAGAATGTAATGTAACAAATAGCATTCATGAGCGACTTACCAAAGGTACTAATAATGAAGACCGAGGTACCCGTGCACACGAGATGTTAAGAATCATAATTAAGTATACAAAATGCAGGATTTAGAATAAAAAATCAAACATGGTGGTCTAAACCCTTTGTCATATAAACTCAACTATTGTCACCAAACTGCAAACCAAAAGTAACTAAAAACTATGTCAAATGCATTGGTTAAAACATGTGAAAAGGTGCAAATCACATTACTTAGTTTAAGGGCACTACATGAATAGAAAGCAATCAATGCAGTGCTCTTTAACTGATTCTTGTTCCATTAAGCTTGTTCACAATAACAATTAGCATAGAAAACTATTTAAAATATCAAAATGAAGCAGTTTTACGGCACCAACGAAACATGACATGTATAAACAAACCATGTGAAACACGTCATATTTACTTGGCGCTGATAGACTGCAACATCTCCACAGTTTAAACATCAAACTCAAATCATCAAAACAAGCAAAAAGACATGTAAATCGGTGCTAATGCTACTTTCGTTAAGTTTGTGCACAACACGATTTGGCATTGAAAACCATTTAAAATGTCGAAATGAAGCAGTTTTACAACACCAAGGAAACATGAAGTGCATTAACAAATCATGTCAAACACATCATGTTTCCATGGTGCTGATAGACTGTAACATCTCCATGGTTTAAACATGAACTTGAAAAATATTTAAAATGTCAAAATTGCAACATTCAAGTACCGAGGAAATTGGTGTGTATACCTATTGTTTAAACAGATAAACACACCAAGTTCCTCGGTGCTCATACACTACAAATTCTCCACAATTTAAATTTTGGAGTTGTACAAATGCTGCAACATTTTTTTGTAATGGAAGAAGCATTACATAGTTAAAGGGCAATACATGAATTGAAGGCAACCAATGCAGTGCCCTTTAACTAATGCTTATTCATTTAAAATGTCAAAGTGAAGCATTTTTACAGGACCAAGGAAACATGGAGTGTATAAATAAACCATGTCAAATACTCCACGTTTCCTTGGCACTGGTAGACTGCAATATCTCAAAAGTTTAAACATTAACTAGAAATCATCAAAACACGGAACAAGACCTGTAAACCTTAATCTAGTTTGTTATTCATTCAAAACATTGTAGTTGTTCGGCGCATTTAAAACTAAAACATAAACACATCAACTCCCACAATAAACTAGTTCACATTAATTATAGAAAAACCTTCAACATCGTACATAGTTAAATATAAAATCTTAGTTCACAGGGTAAATATTCTACAGTTTATATCACAGGGTACAAATTCTATGGTTTATAGAACAATTTATATCACGGTTACAAAAAATTAAACATGATACAAATTGTAACTATAACAAACCCCTAAACATGACAAAATAATCTATATCACAGAGACGAGAAATATTTCAGGCAAAAAAACCTAAACATGAAACCATACATAAGGAACTTTATATATATAACACTTTCAATTTAATCACAAAATGCACAAAATCTTGCACAACCCAAAAAAGTACCAAAATGGAATAATGACCAACAGAAAAAAAATCCAATCCACCCAAAGAACACGATCCAAAATCCAACACAACCAACAAAACTAAAAAAAATGACTAACAGAAAAAAAATCATAAAAACATGAATGAAGATGTGGTGTTAGGCAGTGGATATGGAGAGGTGAGAGGAGGAGGAAGGCAGTTATGGAGGGAGAAAGGACGAGGAGGCGCAATATGTTTGGATGTTTAGGAAGTGATGGCGGTAATGGAGGAGATGTGGTAGAGTAGGAGGATGAGAGGATGAGGGGAGAATGAGGGAGTGAGTAGCTTTTGAGTTTTAAGTTTGATTTTTATAAACAAATTTTGAAGGGTTCAGAAAAGCAACATATATAAATCAATGGTTATGATTAAATCTAGATGGGATATTCATTAATTACATTGACCGGTGCAATGTATTTCCAAATCAGTGCTAAGTGTTTGTTAAAGCAGCTGATTGATGCTACGTGGGTATTATATTTTGAAACAACCCGAGAGCAGAAATATAACTTTTTGTCTATGGAGCACCAGTTCTGAGGCCGATTCTAGAACGGAAAGCCGGTGCTAACATATGGTTAAAGAAGTTGCATGGAGCTACTTAATCCTGACGCACTGTAGAATGCTAGCACTCGTGTTTCATACCGGTGCTAAGGAAATACACGAACCGATGCTTAAAACAAATTGTCGGAATTTTGAATTTCCCGCCAACGTATTTACCAATTTTTTGTGTCTGGTACATGCGAACATCTTAGCACCGGTTAATCAACACAACTAACTGGTGCTAGTCTGTGGTACAACTATGTTTTAATATTCACTTGAAGTCCCTCTCAAGGGGGATAGTTTTGTCCTTTGTTTTTTATATCCAATTGAGCTAAAAAATATCCAATTCAACACTCAAAAGAGCTCATTTTTCAAAATTGTGTACAATGGATACCCGCAAATCCTTCGATCAGAATATTTTTAAATTACAGTGTTGCCCAAAACTTAAATACAACTCCTTATTTGTGGCCAAATAACATCGCATTGTGTATTCTTGGGTTAATATATGTTTTAAAAAAAATTTCAAGTTTTATTAGGATTTGGTAAAGCACTAGTATGTGTCCTAGAGTATCTGACTATAGATGACTTAGAAGTTAGGAAGTCTAAACGGGAAGTTTTCTTTGTTATTTATTTACACCAAAAATAGAAGAAAAAATTGATTCATTCTAGGAATTCACTTTTGGGTCCAATAATATAGGATTGCATCAGAGCGGAATTTAATTTGGTGGTCCGAGTCAACGTTTTACTTTTTGCACTTAGATACCTCCAAGAATTTTAGAATTGTTGAAATACAAAATTGGTGATTTAATACTGTAATTGAGTATTGTATGATCATAACTACGCGATTACAACTTGATTGGGTGAATGGAACATTATCAAAATTGATCATACATAACAAGTGCTACATTTACATGAATTGCAGCGTTGCCCAAAACTAAGTTTCACCTTGAGCATTGATTCGAAACACTTGATTCTTGTTTTTTACTTCCTATATAAATGATTCTAAATAATAGAATTTTTGAATGTATAAATTACAAAGTAGTAGTATGTGTCCTAGACTAAATTGTGCAAAAAAGTTTGGAAATATAAACGGAAAATCATATTTCTTTAATACCATACAATTAATGTAAAAGCGTGATAATCGTTGAAGTAGTGGATAATAATGATATTCATTATTCAAAATAACATAGAATTGTTTCAGGCTGTAATCCAAAATATAATTACTACAAAAACGATAGTATTATAAGGACAATGAGGATCGAAATTCATGAATAATATCTAGAAAATGGCTCTTCATCCAACAAGTGTGCATCTTCAGAGCTGGTCTCAACGTCGCTCTGCCCAACACCCGGACCTGGATATGTAGGAAAAAGTCCTACTGCTTTCATTGCGTTTGGGAATTAGTATTGAGATACCTTTCCCATTTGATCGCATCTGGACCTTTGATATTGTCATTCCATCAAAAGACTTTGTGCACCCACCTCTAAATCTGCGACTCTAGATTCTAATGTAGGACCCACATTGTCCTGAGGGAATTTGAAGAAAGAGTCTGTTGTAATCTTACCCATTGGATGCCCGTATATGTCGTGCGGATAGTGGGGGACACATGCTTTTGTGCACAGCTCGGAGATTAGGCTGCAGAAACCATAACAACCTGTTCTTTCTGCACCATGTCTCAACTCGTTTACTATTTTCCTACCCACATTCCACCCAAGTGTTTTTGATGGCGTACAGATGTGTCAGCCTCATATTGTAACCTCAGTGTTCACTGTGACATTGCCAATTTTGGATGCTACGAAGTAGTACCATCCATTCATATGGGGAGTGAGTAGCTTCTTTGGCATCTTTTTCGAACCTGGTCTCACAATAGACTCCACATCGGTTCCCTCCCTAGTTACCATCCTCAAGATCTCACGTCCTGTAGGATCGTCAAAATCCAAACCCGCATCGGTATAGTAGTGTAATGCATGAAATTCATCCTCCTCGGAGGAAACATTTGGCAACCTGTACAACTCATTTATGGATTCATCAGTCAATTTTACCATTTTTCCACCATAAAATGCCTCATCCCACCTTACACCACACTGAAAATTAGCATAGAACTCACTCACTATGCTGAGGTTGAACATCGGAGGTGTGTGACACATTTTCTCCCACCCAAGTGCGGGGGAGCACTTTCGATTCCTCTTTCTGGAAAATGACACCTTATTCTGTACGTTTGTTCAATTAACTTTGCCTGCTCCAAAATGAACCTCTTCTCCTGTTGTTCAACATTGGATTGCACCTCCGCAGATGAAATGATGCATTGTGTGTCGTCTTGGAGCCATTTTTTGGTGCCATATCCTACTATGTCAAATGAGGCATTTCAACAAACACCTTCCATGCATCCAAAAAACCTACACAATACTTGCTTTCTTGAACATCAACATACCCTCAATGTGACCCAATCAAATCCAATGTATCACTACTGGGAGCACCCCCCCTCGTGGTAGCGGTCGCCGAGGGCTATGGAACTAGTCGTTCGTGCCTCCTTTCAACCGGTACCTAAGTAGGGTGGTGTTGAAACATAGTTACTATGGCATCGGTCATCAAAACCGGTGCTAGAAATTTGATATTACGGCATGGTTTTGATATACCGGTGCCGAATGTTTAGTCCTCGTTAATGTTCAATGGTTATTTCACAGCACCAGTTACTAACATAAACTCGTGTCATTAATCTGACAAATAAAAATAATACCACCGGTTTGGTTTTTATTTACCGATGTTGTTGTTGTGGGGATTGATGTCTAAGCATCGATCATTGTATCAGTAAAACCGGTGCTTTTTTTAAAAAAATTGAAATAGAAAAATTAAATTGATTATAATCAAGAACATACTCAAAATGTAAGAATCTATAGTAGGAAAAAAGAAATCCATTAACAAGTTTAACTTAATACAGTAGTTCAAACTTTGTCCCAAAAATATACATGTTGAAAATATGCTAGATCCACTAAAGTCTTGGTTTGTTAGGAAGACAAAAGGTCAAGGCCCACACGCTCCTCTTGCCGGGGATAATATCTATCCTGCACAAAATAATCAATTGTTGTCGAAGAAAAAAATTTTAAATGTCGAAATGATACACCATTTAAGCACCAGGGAAAGATGGTTTGTATACATATGTTTTAACAATGTATTTAACATCAACACGGTTTAATGTTAAACACACAGTATTAAACAGTTAATGATGAACACATCATGTCTATTTAGCGTACATACACTACAAAATCTCCACATTTGAAATCTTGGAGTTCTACAAATGTTATAGCACACTTTCTTAATGGAAGAAGCATTCTTAGTTAGAGGGCACCACATGAATAGGAAGAAATCAATGCAGTGCCCTTAAACTAATTCTTCCTCCATTGACCTTGTTCACAATAACAATTACCATAGAAAGCCATTTAAAATGTCGAAATGAAGCAGTTTTACAGCATCAACAAAACATGACATGTATATAAATTTTTTTTAAAACACGTCATGTTTACTTTGCGCTAATAGACTGCAAAATCTCCACAATACGATTTGTCGAAGAAAACTATTTAAAATGTCAAAATTATGCAGCGTTTAAACACCGTGGAAACATGGTGTGTATTACTATGTTTTAACTATGTATTTAACATTAACTATGTGTTAATGTTAAACACTTACACACCATGTTTCAACGGTGCTTAAAAAATGCAAAATCTCCACAATTTAATTTAAATTTCTACAAATGTTATGGCACCTTCCATTAACTTTGTGCACATATGATTTGTCGAAGTAAACTATTTAAAATGTCAAAATTATGCAGCGTTTAAGCATCAAGGAAATGTTAAACTGTGTCTTAACTATGTATTTAACACTAACTATGTGTTAATGTTAAACACACCATGTTTCCTAGACGCTCATATGCTGCAAAATCTCCACAATTTAAATTTTAGAGTTAAGCAAATGTTACGGAAATTTCCATTAAATTTTGACTAATTCTTCTTCCGTTAAGCTCATTCACAAGAACAATTAACATAGAAAATAATTTAAAATGTTGAAATGTTGCAACATTTAAGTACCAAGGCTCTCGGTGCGTCTACCTATTGTGCAAACAGATAAACACACCAAAATCCACGGTGCTCATACACTACAAATTCTCCACAATTTAAATTTCAGAGTTGGAAAAATGTTACAACACTTTTCGTATTGGAAGAAGCATTACATAGTTAGAGGGCAATACATGAATCGAAGGCAACCTATGCAGTGCCCTTTAACTAATACTTATGAATTTAAAATGTCAAAATGAGGAAGTTTGTCGGGGAGTGTTTAAAAAAAACATTGTCAAACACTGCGGGTTTCGGTGGCCCCAGTAGACTGGAATATCTCTACCATTTAAACATCAACTAGAAATCATCAAAACACCTACAAATTCTCCACAATTTAAATTACAGAGTTGTACAAATGTTACAACACTTTTTGTAATGGAAGAAGTATTACATAGTTAGAGGGCAATACATGAATTGAAGACAACCTATGTAGTGCCTTCAACTAATGCATATTTTGACATTTAAAATGTCGAAACGAAGTAGTTTTGCAAGGCCATGGAAGCAAAGAGTGTATAAACAAACAATGTGAAACACTCTAAGTTTATGTGGCCCTAGTAGACTGCACTATCCAAACAGTTTAAACATTGTAGTACAAATTATCAAAACACGGAAAAAGAACTTTAAACCTTAATCTAACTCGCCTTTCATTCAAAACATTTTAGTTGTTCGATAGTATTTAAAACTTAAACATAAACACATTAACATCCCGCAATAAAATATATCACATTAGTTACAAAGACAAAACCTACAGTTTACAAAACAGTTATACATAATGCAATAATGTCACAAGGTAGACAAACGTCATAACCATACATTCATGGAGTAACGAATTTCTAGTTACTTCAACAGATTAGTGTGTAAAACACATAAACCACATAGATATGAACAATATCAATTAACCCAGATGACTAGACTAGAAAAATTAATACAATCCAATGAATTCCAGAACAAGATAATCAATACCAATAGTCTTAGAATTTTGAACAAGAGTTTAAAATATCATAATCAAGTCAACGATAACTTTGTTCATCATATGAAACTAAAAGTTTAGATCACAAAATGCAGAAAATTTGATGCCCTAAAATCAAAACAGAGATAATAAAATATTGATCGATATATAAAAATGACCAAGAAAAAAGAATGAACACAGCCAAAAAATAATCATAAAAACATGATGTGTGAGGAGAAAGAAGGCGGTTATGTAGGGAGGAGGGGTGGGTGGCAGGGGTGATAGTTGGATGTTTAGGAGGTGGCGGCGATAATGGAGAGGGATAAGGCGGATGTGGTTGGTAGTTTAAGGGGTGGCAGCGGAGGAAATGGAGAGGATATGTAGTAGGAGGGTGAGAGGAAGAGAGGCAAATGAGGGAGTGAGTAGCTTTAGGGTTTCATGTTTGGTTTATACAGACAATTTTTAAAGGGTTGAGATTAAATCAACATAGGAAAAATTAAGAGTTCTAATTTTATCTAGATGTGTGCCGCACTAATTACGAGAACCGGTGCTGTGAATTACTAAAAGTGGTGCTAAACTTTGTTTAAAATAGCAGCCTAAGGCTGTTATGGTATTAATGTTTGTTACTATCCGAGAGCAGACTTAGAAATTTGTTTCTAACTCTGGAGCACCGATTGTTTGACCGGTGCTAGAGCAGAAAACTGGTGCTAACATTTGTTAAAAGCAGCTGCCTTAGGCTGCTATGGTATTAATTTTTGTTACAACCCGAGAGCAGACTTAGAAATTATTTTCTAAATCTGGAGCACCGGGTGTCCAACCGGTGCTAGAACGGCATACCGGTGCTAAAACATGCCTAGCTGCTTGAGACTGCTTATTCTCGACGCACTGTAGAATCCAAGCAAGGTATATTGTAACCGATGCTATGTGCATAGTCATACCGGAGCTGAAATTAACTTTGTTAAAATTTGAATTTTCTGCCCAAATACTGACCAATTTATTTCATCTAGTTCATCCAACCTTTCCGAGCACCGGTAAATTAACAATCCCGACCAGTGCTAACATTTGAGACAACTAATTCTAAATAGTCATTTAAAGATCCTATCTGGGAGCAAAAGTTTTGTCCATTATTTTTTATTCCCAATTGGGCTACAAATATTCAATCCAACACTCAATATAGCTCGTGTTTTGAAATTGTATTCAATGGATACCCGCAAACCCTCCGACCTGAACTTTGTGAAAATCACATTGTATCCCAAAACTTAACTACAGCTCCTTATTAGTGGCCAAATAAAAAAACACATTGTATATTCTTGGGTTAATATATGTTATAAAAAAATGTCATGTTTTAGTATAATTTGGTAAAGTGCTAGTACATGTGCTAGAGTATCTGACTATAGATGACTTAGAAGTTAGGAAGTTCAAACAAGATGTTTTCTTTGTTATTTATTCACACCAAAAATTGATTTTTTATTCATTCTACGAATTCACATATGGTTCCAAGAATGTAGGATTTCATCCGAGCGGAATCAAATTTGGATGTCCGAGTGATGTTTTTGCTTTTTACACTCAGGTCCCTCCAAGAATCTTGGAATTATCGAAACACGAAATTGTCGATTCAATACGGCAATTGAGTATTGTAGGATTATAACTACGCGAGTAAAATTTGATTGGGTGAATGAAACATCCTTAAAACTGATCATAGAGAACAAGTGCTACATTTACATAAATTGCAAGTTTACCCAAAACTAAGTTTGAACTTCAGCATTGATTCAAGGCACTTGATTCTTGTTTTTACTTCTTAAATATATGAATTCTAACTAATGGAACTTTTTTAATGTATAAATTTGAAACCAGTAATACATGTCCTAGACTAAAATGTGCAAAACGGTTTATAAATATAAACGAAAAATCATATTTCTTTAATACGATACGATAATGTAAAATCATAACAATCCTCGAAGTAGTGGAAAATAACGATATTTCATCTGCAAAATAACATAGAATTGATTCGAGCCATAATCCAATTTATAATCACTACAAACACAATTGTTCAATATAATAACAATGAGGATCCAAATTCATGAATAATATCTAGCAAATGGCTTGCTATCCAACATTTGCGCCCGTTTTGAGCTAGTCCCAATGTTGCTCTGCCCAATGCTCGGGCATGGATATATAGTGAAAGGTTCAACTGCATTCATGGCGTCCGGGAACTGGTGTTCAAAAACCTCTCCCATGTGATCGCACCAAGACCTTTGATATTGTGATTCTGTCAGCAGACTTTGTACACCCACCTCCAACGCTGTGACTCTAGATTCCAAAGTAGGACCCACACTATCTTGAGGGAATTTGAAGAAACTGCCAGCTGAAATTTTACCCATTGGATGCCCGTATATGTCATGTGGATAGTGGGGGACACTTGCTTTTGTGCACTGTACAGAGATTAGGCTGCAGAAATCGTAACAACCTGTTCTCTCTGCATTATGTCTTAACTCGTTCACTAATTGCTTACCAAAATTCCATCAGAGTTTTTTTAATGGCATACAGATGTCTCAGAATCATACTGTGAACCTCAATGTTCACTGTGACGGGGTCAATTCTGGATGCTACAAAGTGGTACCATCCATTCACCTCGGGAGTCAGTAGCTTCTTTGGCCTCTTTTTCCAACCAGGTTTAACAATAGACTCAACATCGGTTCCCTCCCTAGTTACCGTTCTCATGATCTCCTGTCATGTAGAATCATCAAAATCCCAACCCTCATAGGTATAGTAGTGGAATGCAAGAATCCATCCTCCTCAGGGCGAACATTTGGCAACCCGTATAACTGGTTTAAGGATTCTGTAGTTGATTTCACCATTTTCCCACGATAAAACACCTCAGTCCACCTTCCAGAACACCGCAAATTAGCATAGAACTCACTCACTCTGCTAAGGTTGAACATTGGAGGCGTGTCATACAATTTCTCCCACCCAAGTGCCCAGATTGTTTCTTCAAAGGGGGGGGAGCATATTTGATTTCTCTCTCCGAAAAATGTCACCTTTGTTTGTAGGTTTGTGCCATTCATTTTTCCGTCTCCGAAATGAACCTCTTCTCCTATTGCTCAACATTGGATTGCACCTCGGGAGAGGAAGGGGGTGCATTGCATGTCCTCTTGTGGGGAGTTTGGGGTGCCATATTCTACAATGTCAAATGAAGCATTTCAACAAACACCTTCCATGCAACCAAAAAAACCTATACAATACTTGCTTTCTTGAACATCAATACACCCTCAATGCCACCCAATCAAATCCAAGCTATACAAAAATGTTGTTGTTACACATTAGCTCAATGTACATGATTGCAATATCGACAAAAGTTGGAGAGCAAAGTGAACCTACATTGAAAAATGTTGTTATTTTCCCAAAAACCATGAGTTCATGATCAATAATCTGGTACAATATTATAGCAATGTTTGAAAGACAACTCGCCTAAATCCTTCCCAAAGTTTGGGAGTCTGAACTGACAGTAAAGATGATTTAATTTTCCTCTACAAATTTTAGAAAATGAAGAGCAGCTGCGTGTGGAACTGCTAAAAAATTCTGAAGTTAAAATTACTAGCACTGGCAAGAGGCATATAAACTGGTGCTAAAACAAGAAAAAGCAGCTGCTTCAGGCTGCTATGAATTATTTTTTCGGTGTTTTATCCCAACCCGAGAACAAACTTGCCAAAAAATTTCTAAGGTGGTAGTACCGGCAGAAACACCATTTTCTGATAATTCAAAAACTGGTGCCTAAAATAAACAAAGCAGCTGCGTAATGCTGCTTTCATTGATTTTTTTTAAAATCTTCTTCTCAACTCAAGAGATAGTCCCACATATTTTGTCTAAGTACATAGCACATACTCTGCATTTATTAAACCCAGTGCTAAAAGAGAATAGAACACATACTCTATTTTCAACCTTCTACAGTACCGCTAACGTTACCATTATCATCACCGATTTTCTCAAAACCGGTGCTATTATTTTCCCTCATTTTTTGCATGCAATTAATTATTATTAGTTGATGACCAGTTACAACAGTGGTTGTGCTATAAAAACTTCAGATACCGGTGCTATCTATTATGTATGGCACGGGTTTCAGGCACCGGTTTCAATAAAGCGGTGCTGGTAATAAATGTTAGCACCGGTATTTTAGAATTGTGACACAATATTGGTAATATAAATGGGTTTCAGCACGGGTTCTTGAGACCTGTAGGTTTCCGACCGGTGCCATAGTACTTGTTTTCTAGTAGTGTATACATATATGTAGTTAGTACACACTAACACTATGTACATGATTACAATATCGGAAAAAGTTGGAGAGCAAAGTGAACCAACATTGGGAAAAGTTGTTACTTATCCAAAAACTTTGGGTTCATGATTAATAATCTAGTACAATATAAGAGCAATGTTTGAAAGAGAACTCACCTCAATCCTTCAAAGAGTTTGGGAGTATGAACTAATGGGGAAGACAGGTTAGTTTTCCTCTACAAAATTTAGAAAATGAAGAGCAGATGCGCGTGGATCTGTACAAAATTTGGAACTTAAATTTACTAGCACCAGTATGAACCATATAAACCGGTGCTCAACCAAGTAAAAGCACCTGCTTGAGGCTGCGTCGAATTATTTTTTTGGCATTTTCTCCCAACTCGAGAACAAACTTGCAAAATAAATTCAAAGGGGCCAGCACCGATACCAAAACTGGTGTTGAATTATTCCAAAACCAGTGTTGCTAACAAACAAATAGCTGCTTATGGCTGCATCCATTGATTTATTAAAATCCTTTTCTCAACCTGAGAGCTAATCCTAGAAATTTTGTCTAAGTACACAGCATCGGTGTGTGGACCGATGCTGACATTACAAAAACCTGTGCCAATAATGGAACAGAGCACATACTCTATTTTCAAAAATTAATAGTACCCACGAACATTACCATTTTGAGCACCATTTTATAAAAACTAGTGCTATTAGTTATTTATTGCACTGGTTTATACGATACCGGTGCTATTTATTATGTATTGCACCATTTTGGGGAACCAATTTCAAAAAATAGGTGCTGGAAATACACTTTAACACCGATTTTGTGGAATTATGTCACAATACCGATGCCATGTATGGTTTCAGCATCGGTTCTAGAGGCCACTAGGCTACTGACTGGTGCCATAGTACCTGTTTTCAGTAGTGAATTGATCGTTGTAATATTCTAGCTAACCTTTACCAAATGTTTAATACTATAATGTTATTTTCAGATTTTCAAAAAGATTAGAAAGCATACTTTCAAGAAGATATCAACAATGCACAGAATTCATTGGTTCGGCATCTAATTCTCAATCGGTCAAGAACACTAGGAATTTTAACTTTGGTAAGGACACTCAAGTTAGATAAACAACTAACCTTAGAAATGTCGGAATAGATTTTTAGCGATCTCTATTCCTATGTATAGATTATTTCTTGGTTAGCATTATCTATAGATTTTTGTTTAGGTGCAAGATACTATCATGTATTGTTTCAAAATTGGGGCTATGGATCGAGCCTGTTTTTATGCTGGTAATATTTAAGAAACATTTTTTTACCAAAAGACCAGATTACGTTTCTGAGTTCGGAAAGCATGTCGTTTCTTCCATGTTCAGTTTTTTTAAGGGAAGAAAACATTTTCCGAACTCAAAAAGAGCCTACACGATACAGTTTCCAAAGTTAGAAATGATTTTAGGAAAAAAAATGCTTAGCCAAAAAATTCCAGAGAGAGATCGGAAAAGCGACACAAATCCAAAAACTACTAATCATTCTACGAAGAGATGACACACGGCTTCTGTTAGTTTCCAAGTTTGGAAAAGAAAGACACTTTCCGAACTCAAAAAAGGTAGCAAGGTACGAAGGAAAGATCACATTTTTCGAGTTCATAAATAAATTAAAGACGGTTCCTCGTGGCAATTAAAGGCGGTTTTTAACCGTCTTTAAAGGCAACTTTTAAAGGTGATTCTCGGAACTGCCTTATTTTCAGCTTGATTAAAGGCAGAGCTAGTAAAGACACATAAAAAGTGTCTTTAAATTGCCGATAAAATACCGTTTAATAGGTCATTCCTACACTAAGGAATTGAATTCCTACACTAGTGAACTGAGAACTAAGAGGATAGTGGTTGATTTGGTACATACAATAGAGGAAGCTTATGAAACTTAGAACTAAGAGGATAATGGTTGAATTGGTCCAATGTTGTAAAATTTTCAAGCTAAAAGCCATCACTCCTGGTGGTGGCATTGGGAATGCAATAACCTAAATGGGCATAATCTAGACTAACCATTTTACACCTCAAAGCTGACAAAACTTGGTGCCTCATTTTACATAAAAAAAATAAAATAAGCTCTAAGCTAAATTTTCAGTTCACTATTCTGAAGTTGGTATGAGCATATCGACCACTATAGCCGCGAGCAAGTTTGTTTCTCAAGAGATGGGCCAGATTTTTCAATATTCTTTAATTTGTGACTTTGTAACCAAGGTAACCATATGAGAGTATTAAATAATATTAACCAAGTATTGAGAAAAAAAATCAAAATGAGATATCATTGCATATTGCAAAGGATTTAACTATGATGAAAAAATATTTGTTCAATTCCGATCAATTCTGTACTAACTTTCTACTTCTATCTTCAATGCAAAAATAATTTTAAATGCATGTACACAAATTAATAATAGTTTCAAGCAACAATTGTTTTTAATGGAATGGCACCCGGAAGTGGGGGTTGTTTATTATGGTACCCTGAGCCAAAAGAAACCATAGTAGCATAGCGTTAATTTACAGAAGGCAATAGCATTGCCCGCAAAATGAGATGTACAACCTAGGTTAGGAAACTAAACAAGGTTAATAGGATTAGGTTAGTTGCGATTCCAAAGCTACAACTCTCCACACCCCGTATTAATTCGTATTTTGGCCAGGCAATTAACCTAAAATAGTCTATAATTAAGCTGATATTTGCAAAAGTGAGAGAGCCGATGAGGTGGTATCTGAGCCGATGAAGTCCGAATGTATCTCCAAAATATGAGGTCCGAGTCCGAGTATTTGTGCCGATGAAGTCCGAGTCCGAGTGTATCTCCAAACAGTGGTGACCGTACCTGCATGAAAAAAACATAATTCATTAGCAGTATCAATTCAAAACCGAGCCATGCGAGATAATTCTAATCTGTGGAAGTTGTTGCATATCCAAAGAAATAAGGCCCTTGATATGCACGGAAGATTAAGAAGATTCAAAGTCAGATTATGTGCAGAGTGGTACTTGGCGATTGCATCCGCCACCATATTCCTTTGCCTTGGCACATACAAAAGATTAGCTCCTCGAAGAAGAAAATTTACTTTGTAAGCCTCATTAAACACATGCCAATGGGCAGAGTATGGATCATTAATCATTTTAACCGCTAGTTATGAGTCAAATTCAATAGTAACAGTTTCATCCAGATGGCAAAAATTTAGACATGCAAATTGCACTGCAAGAATTTCAGCAAGCAATGAAGATGTAGCCGAAATTGCTGCAGACTTAACAAATAAAGGTGTGCCATTGTTGTTCCTTATGACTATCCCTACAGAAGCCCTGTTTGGAAACCATGATGCATCAGAGTTGATCTTAATGCAATGAAGTTTCGGTTTCTCCCAACAAACAGCCTTTATTATCGGTTTAGAAGGGGGTCTGAGAAGAGAGATTAGGCTTATAATTGGATGTGGGATCCCAGTGTAGGATTTCAGGTATGTGGGATTGGAAAACAGAGTTAATCTGATGAGATCAAGAGCTTCCTTACAGATGTATTCAGTGGAGAAGGGAATCTGCTGAAAAAGGTATCGGCTCCTGGCTTTCCAAAGGGACCAGCAGATAATAGGAGGAAGTATATTGCAAATCAGCTGATGGCTTTTAGGGAGATCACCACAGTTCCAAAATATGAAGAAAGTTTGAGCTAGGGACTGAGGTTCAGTTATGTGGAAGTGTACTAAGGAGCCCATGAACTTCCATACAGATTTAGCCAGCAGGCAAGAAGTGAAAAAAATGTTCAATATAATCCATATGACAACAGACTGGGCATTTCGATGCAAGGGAAAAACCACACGAAATAAGTATATCATCGAAAGGAAGCAAAGAATGTAACAACTTCCAGTTAAAAATTGATATCTTTTTCTGAAGAACCCTATTCCACAGAAGTTTGGATATGAGAGAATTACTTGTAGCAGCTGTCATTGCTCGATAGGCCGATTTGGAGGAGAAATTACCTGTAGGATCGGGTTTCCAGATGATCCTATCATCCCTAGACTGTACTAGCTCAGCTTCCTGTAGAAATAACACAGTATCATTTTCTAAGAAAGGGGAAACCAGAGCTAAAATCTCAGTTTTGTTTCTAATAAAATCTGCCACAGTACAGAATTTAAATGTTGCAGATATATGTTGAGGGACAGAGTTTATTAATGGTCCGGACATACACCAATTTGCAATCCAAAAGTTACAGGAACCTTTCCCATGGATGATAAATGAATTTTGTTCAGCAAAAAAGTTCACTGAACAAATTCTCCTCCAGGTTGCAGATTTTCTATGAGTATCAGAAAAAGACCATAGCAATTTAGCCCACATTGTATTACCCAGTTGGCATTTCCACCACAGTTTAAGGGAGCAAACATCTAGGATAGCTTTGATAGATCTGAACCCTAAACCACACTGAGAGATTGGGGTAGCAAGGTTTGCCCGTTTTCTCCATATTTTGTTCCTTTTACCTTCCGTCTCTCCCCAGAAAAACCTAGCCAACCTTTTCTCTAGATTTTTGATTATTCCTTTTGGTGGTTTTGTTACAGCCCATAGATGTTGAGGCATAGCATACATACAGGATTGAATCAAAATAAGTTTGCCCCCAGAACTTAGCCACTGGTTTTTCCAATTTTGAAGTTTTCTGTCCCATTTTTCCATAAGTGGCTGAAAATACCTATTAAGAATTCTACCTTTAAAAATTGGACAGCCGAGGTATTGGAGGGGTAGAGAACCCTGCTTCATTTTAAGAATCGTCCTAATCTGATTTAGTTTATCAGTTGAGGCCTTTTTACTCGTATAAAAATCAGATTTATTAAAATTGAACTTTTGGCCCGAGGTATATTCAAAGACATCTAGAAAGGCCTTAATCCTAATGAGATTAGATTTAGAAGCTTGCATAAAAATAATGGTATCATCCGCATACATGAGATGTGTAGTTGGTGGGAATGGAGATGGGATTTGATAGTATGAAAGCTTATTATTTTGGAAAATGAAAGAAAGGCTCCTAGAGACTGCTTCTGAAAAAATATTAAAGAGGAAGGGAGAGAGTGGATCACCTTGCTTTATTCCTCTTGTGTCCTTGAAAAAACCCACAGGATTACCATTGATGAGTATGGAAAAATAAGCATGGGAAAGATTATTCATAACAGCATGCAGAAATTTTCCACTGAAACCAAATTTCATCATAATTGTCCTAAGAAAAATGCCAGTTTACTCTATCAAAAGCTTTCTGTAAGTCAAATTTCAGGATACAGTCAGGGATTCTAGCCTTCTTATCCAGAAACTGAATCATTTCCTGAAGGTAAATGATGTTGTCCGAGATATCCCTATTCTGCATAAAAGCAGTCTGATTAGGGGAGATAAGTTTATCCATATATGGTCTAAGCCTTTCCATAAGAACCTTGGAGCATATTTTGTTAAGGACATTAGACAAGCTTATTGGTCTGAAATCATCAAAAGAGCTAGGGGTGGCTTTTTTGGGGATTAAGGTAATCCAAGTGCTGGATATACCTCTAGGCAGCACCTTACCATCTATGAATTCATTCACTGCCTCAATGAGGTCAGTTTTTATAATAGCCCAGCATTTTGAGTAAAATTTTGGAGTAAATCCATCAGGCCCCGGGCTACTTTTTTTACTTAGGCCCTTAATTACTGCCTCAACCTCTGTTTCAGTGGCTGGTTTAGACAAATCACAGTTGTCATTATCATAAATAACATTTGGGATTTGGCTCAGGAAATGTGAATAGTAAGAGTCATTAGGCAGCTGATTTGGTTCTTTCAATAAGTCGGAGTAATAAGCTATGGCTTCATTATTAATGTCTACCTGAGAACTAAGCCATTGACCATCTTTATTTTAAATCTTTGAGATTTGAAGTCTGCTGTTTTTCTCTTGGACCACTTTGTGGAAGAACTGTGTGTTGTTATCTCCTAATCTATTCCATTTTAATTTATCTTTATGTTTCCAAAACTTTTCTTTTTCCTTTTGTGCTCGCAACAGCAAAGCCCTTTTCTCGTTTAATTTCCTAAGTTCAAAAGGTGAGGGGTTAAGGTCAAAAGCAGCTTCTTGAATTCTAAGGATTTCCTCAGCTTTTAAAATGTTAGAGTCTATGTTCCCAAAGAAAACTTTATTCCAAAATTTTATCTCCTTTTTCAATCTAATTAGTTTAAAAGAAGCCTAATAAGCCAGTTTCAATCATATTTTTATCCCAGCATGTCTTAATTAAAGGGATGAAATCCTGCCGGTTGAACCATACGTTAAGGAACCTAAAAGGTTTAGGGCAGTGAGTAATCAAATTGGAAATCTGTAATAGCAGTGGGGAGTGATCAGAAGTTTGTCTATTCAAGATTTGGATGGAGGAGGAGGGATACTTATAGTTCCATGAAATTGTACACAAACCTCTATCAATCCTTTTAGATGTGGGGCTCCTAAGTCTAGAATTGCACCATGTAAAAAGGTTTCCGACTGTATTTATTTCCTGAACACCCATGCTATTAATCCATGCATTAAAATCCCTAATGCTACCTAGAGAGGGGGAGCTAGGACCCTTGTATTCTGTGAGAGATGTAATAGTGTTAAAGTCTCCTATAAAAATGGTATCACCATTAGTAATAGGTTCCAGGTCATTCCATAGGGTTTTCCTGCCTTCCCTATTCCTAAGAGCATAAACAAAAACTGCCTCCATTTCTAGGTTAATGGTCTGGTGCTTTATGTGGACATGAAGAAATTGCTCATGTGAAGACAATGGAGAAACTGCAATTAAATTGGTCCACATAAGCCAGATTTTGCTATTAAATAGTGACAGGCTATTTGGGTAGTTAAGTTTATCCATATAAGATTGGATTTTGGAGATATCATGCATAGGTTCGATTAAGCACAACATTTGAATCTTTTTAAGTCTGACTAAATTAGTTCATCTCAGAATTGATGACTCCATTCCCCTAAGGTTCCAAACTAAGAAATTGATTGAGGGAAAACCAGTCATTGTTCACCAGACTTATTACTTTTAGTAGATGACCTAAGCATCATTTTATTTATCTGACTGAAATAATTGGTTTTTTTACCTTTGGCCTTACCTGGCTGGGAGTCATCACCCAGAATAGTGGAGAGCTTAGGGTCAGCTTGATGTGAGGAACTGAACACTGGATCAGGCCCTGGTTCTTGATCAATTAATAGATCCTCCAGCTCATCCTGCAATACTGAAAATCTACTTCCCATTCTTCCTTGTGAGGACAGATTAATATTTTTTTGTCTATCCAAACCTAATGTAAGTGTACCAATATGAATATCACCTATTGCATATGTTCTAGGGGTAAAATTAGTGAGAGCAGAGTCATTTAAGAGCTTAGTAATGGAATTGTCAGTACTATGAGTATGTTTGGACTTGACAAGATTAACAGGTGTAACTTTGTCAATTCCTGAGGCACTAGTAGTCACTATTGGGGGACTGGATTGAAAGTTATAAGAGGTGGAAGGCTTATCCATTTGGCTTGCAACTTTCATATTGTCCATACTGGAAGGATCAGTCTGATCATCGCCTGAGATCAGTGGAGGAGTGTCAAACTTTTTTCCAGTAGCCTGCCACAAAGGTTGGTTGGGTATTTTGTTATCTTCCTGAGGTTTGGCAATTTGGTTTGGAGGAAAGGCACGACATTGGGCTACTAAGTGGCCTAATTTGGCACAGTGGTTACAGTATAGAGGGATGTCCTCATATTCAATTAAATATTTCCTGTTATTTGTTACTGACCCCAAATGAATATGGTTGCATAAAGGTTTCTGTAGGTCAATTTCCACACAGAGCTTAATGGTTGAGGGTCTGGTAAGCATATCTGTGGCTAGGTCAGTTTTAATGAAAGTGCCTATACTGTTGCAAATTGACTCGATTGATGCTGAATTGTAGTAATACAGAGGAACTTCCCTAATGATACACCACACAGGGACTATTGGTGATTCTCTGCGAGTTGAAAACTCGGGTGTCCATTTTAAAATTTTGAGTAAAATTCCACTAAAATTCCACACACCCTTCATCCAACAACGTTGGTAATCATTAAGTAGTTCAAAACTAATAAGCACATGCTTATAGTCTAAGGAGCCGAGTTGGTACTTACCTGAGAAACCTACCGTCTTGAAAAACTGCTCCAACTGGTCTATTGTGCATCTCCCCTTAGTAAATTTGCCGACCAGGGCATTGGCTTAGTGGGTTAACAGTTTTGCAATTTGGTCGTCCGAGTACAAGCAGGCCACGTCACCCAGGTGTTGGACTTTAGGGATTAACTCGGGGTTATTAGGCAGAACTTTAGCTAGAGGGGGGGATTTGCTTTGAAGGGCGGCAGCGAAGGATAGAGGATGAGGAGGTGGAGGAGGATTTAGATTGGGTGGTTGGTTAGGGTTGGTGGTTTCCGGTATGTTTAGAGATGGAGGGGTAGCCATGGGTGAGATCGCTAACGGCGAGGAAGCCGTTACCGGCGTATAGCCATTACCGACGATGAAAACCGGCAACGATTATCGATAGATCAGAAGGGAAAAAAGGTGAAGGAATTGGGAGAGGAGAAGTAAAAAAAATTATTCGCACCTAATGTTGCACCTTAATTCGCACGTAGAAACAGTGACTTAATTCGCACAGCCACCGTGAAACGTAGCCATTATTGACTAGTATCTAAACCAAACTTATTTGCTTTGAGGTCATTGTAAGCATGGTGTTTTGGTCCTAGTGTGGTGCAGTCCTTTGTAATCTCGCACTTTAAAGTGTCTAGAAGGCTTAAACTATTAGAATCAATCATAGAATTCAAGTTAGACATATACGTATATGTTGGATATATATTAATTTTATCATGCAAAAATTAAATAATAAAAATTGAACAAGCGATTTACGTATGCAAATAATATACTTTTATTAATTATTCATGCATAAAATCAGAAAGTTTAAATTACGAATAATTAAAGCAATAAATGGGAGAAATAAATCAAGTTTCAATCAATAACAAATTGATGGAGGTACAAGTCAACTCGCTGCCCTTGAAATGAATGAGTCCCGTTGTGGACATCGTTCCTTAGGGTAAAACCATCGAAGGTAACAATTAACACGTAAGAGTTACCTCGGATTCACGCAAGGCCTGAGGGACTATCACCTCGACAGAGCAACAGATGAAAACTTTGAGAAAGACAAAAAGAAGACTCAAGTTAAGAATATCAAGGGACTTGAGAAAATGGTGCAACTTTCCTGACTGACTTAGAGACTCTATTTATACTGCTCTAAGAGACCCACCCTAATCAAGGAAACATGATATTTTGATTTTCTATAATTAGAGAAGAATATTCTCCTATCACCAACTCACCAAATCCGAGACATTCCATGAATACTCGAATTAAATATGCTGGAAATGGAAGAAATATTTGTACAAATATTCTTCAGCGTATTAAACATGGTAAACCGCGTATTCATTTAAAACAAGATATCTCACAAAATATGAAAAGAATTCATTCTTATCACTTAAGAATTACACACAAGCAATTCCATACATACTACGCGGTTGGGCCTTCCAGAGACTTCCACGCAATCCATACACGTTTTGGACAGTTTAGAGAAAAATTAATCTGGGCCAATTTCTGCCTAATTTTTCTCTTTCAAGAGTGACATTTCAAACATCCATATCTCATTCACCCTTGATCATTTTTTACATTTTAAATAGTCGATTTTATAGTGCTCGTGGGGAGAATCCAAAAATGACATCCACCGACCTGAAATCAGTTTGGGTCCCACTCAAAATGACACCCAAAAGTTGACAAATTTTAACCTTTTAACCATCATTTTCCAACAATTCCCCACATGAATAGATATTGATGTAGGAATCAGAACAATCACGTCAGACACAGAGTTTGACTTGGGGATAGATTCATTTCAACGGCATAGATGCTGCATAGGATAAGTAGGTGTCACTCTTTGAACTTTCCCTTGAGAGATTACACTTAGCCCACTGGTTAGGAAGTAGACATGATGTCCTTGAACTTCCCCTACCACTTATGTGAACAACAATGCACTTCCCACAGACATCTTTCCTAGCCCTTGCGCTTTCCTCGGTTGTGTCCATTAATCAGGTCATGATACACGCCTAGTTCTTTAAGGTTGCTAAAGAATTGTGTCCAAACAATTCCCTTTTGAAGCGGCCACACTTCTCGCTTACATAGGTGATTCTTGCGTAAGAGCAGTTCCGTAAACTATTGCGCTCTTTCCAGTACTACACACTCGATGCCTTGAATCATTAAAAGAAATTTAATGCTTAACCTCCATTCACATCATTGTTTCTTCATCATAGGAATAAGACAGGAGGTATAAAACCCCCACAGTGATCACAATGGGTCTTTGCAGTTTAGTTGCCCCTTTGAACCTAGATCTTGAGATCTCCAGCCACATAGGTTGGGTGTCCATGTACGTAACCCACCATTTATTGGACTTAGTCATATTCCTTTCAATGAGTTCTCAACTAAGTCTCGATTCAATTTCTTCGTCAAGAAATCGATTCAATCCTTTCATCAAAGAATCACAACTCTTATCATATTGACCTTACGTAGTCAACATCGATAATTCTCATAGAGAGTAGTCATCCAATGGTAAAGTGTCTTTGTCGAGACACGCCATCATCGATATGGCTTTACGCTACACCAATAAGCATACAAGTGCTTTGGTTATCCTAGGGTATATTTTTCCCAATGTTTGTCCAACACAATGGACTTATGAATCTAGCAAGAGAGAACCATTTCTCTACACAACTTAAGCCATATCCACGAGTCTCACACATAGCTTGTTTCTAGTGATCATTTCTGGATTACTCGCATATTATTATCTATTGTAAGAATTGTCTAATGTGCACTATAATAAGTACTTCAGACTATCAACAACTCTTGAGTTATCTTCTTAAGAGACACCTCACCTTTACAAAAGGTAACTCACAATGTTTAGAATCATTCCATTGAATAAGACATATCTTCAAGGGGCTCACTCATCGTATCAATTTTACTATCAATGAGAAAATCATCAATTCAAAGACATAAATGACATGGTCATTTTCTGTCCCTTAGCATATCCACCTTCATCAAACACATTGATTCAATATATCTTGCTAAACAACAATTAGTTTGGTCACATGATGTGTCATTTAGGAGCATTGAGCTTTTCATTTTGCTCTATTCATATTTTAATATCTAAATCTCCAAATAACCATTTAGATCCATTAGATGTACTTCTAGCTTTCACAAAGTCTTGATAGCAAGTACCATTACCCTTGGACTCATTCTCACGTCTAGAGAACACCCATCAAGTACACAAATATACTTACTAATTGTTCAAATCTACTAGTACTCTAGTGATTTGCACTCATGGTAGATCAATCTCTCTATTGATCACCACTTTCCACAAAAATTATTTCATGGAATCTCGTTTCCTTCGTTGGTTTATCCCTGATCCTTAATGATTTTATCTATTGACTCTTAAGTCCATTTAAGATAAATCGGGATCTCTAATAGAAACTTCAACAAAATACACTTTCCATTAAGATGTATTTCTAGTTTCCACATATTAATTCTTGTGAATTTCAAGAAATTGATAGCACTTCAACATTGTGCATGTCTAGTAAAGATACTGTTTAAGTATTACTTTTACTACCTTCGCAATACGCCGACCCCACATTCAAAAGAACTTGTAGGATGGCTCTATGAGGAGTTTTATTTTCCTCCTTGGGTCATATTATTTAAAAGATTGCCAACCAATGTAAAGGCTCTTCCACATCGCTTTGATCATTTCTAGCAATTTCGTTCAACCACCATATGACCTTGCAAATGTTTCAACATTGTGAATCACATTCACCAAAGGATTATGTGTCTTCACTTATGGTCACATATAACCACATATGGCTTCTATGCATCACGTAATCGGTTTCGTTAATTTACAAACCCCACTTACTAAAAGTCTTGTGTGTTCAATAACAAATCAAACACTAGGTTCTTACCCATAAAATTTCTTTTAGGGCTAGATCATTTTAACAATCAAAAGACCTTCATGTATTGTCAACTCCCTTGGAATTAGAGATAACTAAACTTCCCGATCTCAATTAATCATTCTTCCTCGCATGACCAATACCACAACCAATGTAGTATCAATCAATAGAGGATTCGATTAATTCTCACTAGAGTGCAGTGTGAGTTTACCAACTCCACACAAATTTCATGCCCATTTTAAAGCCAAGTTTTAGTACAACTGCACTTTACTTTTAGACTACTCAAATAAAACTTGAGTTCCTTTATGTTCAAAACACATTCAAGTCCATTGTTCGACTCAAGTTTGAGTGCACTTCTCGACTCGATTTTGGTTTATCCTTTTGGTTCGAGTTAAAGTCCTCCCGACTTGATCAACTTGAATCAAATATCTCGTGGCGACTTTTCATCTCAAGTACCTATAAAAATTCTTATGGTCGTTGAATTTTTAGGTTTTTGTCTACCCCCCACATTGGGCTGGTTTTATTTAACATCCCCACACGTATTATGTTTCTCAAAACCTCGTGTCTTAGGGTTCCTAGACCAAATGTCTTAGGATTCTCATCTCAGAATTCTAAGGCTTTTCAATCGAAAATCTGGAGATTTGACCAAATGTCTTGGGATTCACAATCTCATTGGTGAACGTTGTTTCACTCATCAAAATAATCCGCAAACTCTAATGATGAAATTAGTACAGTAGCAAGCAGAGTCGATCCCACGAGGAACGGAGCAAAAACTATAATAAAATACCTACTAATATAGAACACTTTTGGTGTAGCCACCACACCTTAATTTTCATATTTATCTAACAACTAATAATGCAACTAACTAATATAAAATAATAATGCAACTAACAAATATAAAAATCTAGTAAATATATGATGAATGCAATCGGCTCGGAATAACTCACATTAGTTAAACATCGATCATAGGCGCAAAGATAAATCAATTCATATGCATCTATCAGTTATAGGAAAGTAGGTACACTTAACCTCCCTAATTCTTTCGTACTTTATCGACAATTAACCAATTATAATTAATTAATTTTTTCTCTTTCCAAGATGGCCCCGGAAAGTATTCGTTGAACCAGATACACACCTCGATAGCATTAAGAATGAAAAGAACCCGATATAGCAATTACCAAAGTAAAAGTAAATAGTAACGCACACTTAATTGTTCCCCATCTTGCTATTACAGTCTTAGCTAGTTAGCTGTTTTTCACAAGAACTCGCTACTTCCTAACCCTTTCCAACGATTACATATTGGTGGAATTAGATAGCACTGTCCCAATAATATTCAAGTTGATCAACCTTAAATCTATCAAGAATAAAATAACCCAAGAACACATAAGAATCAATTATAAAACAATTAGGCCTCACGATTCATAAACTAATGCTTGTTATTCCATGCCGATATATAAATTAACTACTCATAAAGATTAAATTAAACAAATATATAATATAACAATAAATCATAATCAAAATAATAATTAAATAACCTAACGAAAAACAAATATCAAACCAGGAAATTGGTTTGCATGCAAAAACCAAACTTTTCTTCACGCCTGCACTTTATATATATATATTCTTCCGTCTCGGTATTAATATGTCTATCTCTCCCTCTGTTTTGGCCGTATATATATATATATATATATATATATATATATATATATATATATATATATATATATATATATATATATATATTTATATACACAAAATCAAATCCAAATCAACTTCTAATTACTTTTCTTCTTACGGAAGAAATAAGGAAATAAGATAATATCTATTCTAATTCTAAATAACTAATTCCTACAATTAAGGAATTCCAAATGGAAGAACATAATACAATTCTTATCAATATGGAAAGTGAATATATTTATTTTCATCAAATCCGCATCTCTTCAATAATTCACTTTTCACCCCATAACTTCAACAATTCTACTTTTGCCTCTCTTCCTTCATCTCTGGAAAAATGCCTTATAAAATAAGAACATTTTCCATTGGAGCACATCGCCTCATTAAAAACATTAACCTGGAAAACCCAGTGGGAAAATACCATTGGTTAAGGGAAAAAGAGTACAATGTACAGCTCTCTCTCAATTCTTCGCAATCAATGAATTCCTGCACCAAAAACACCTTAAAGTGCAAATTATATCTCAATAAAATCACAATAATCCCACAAAATATGAACACAATCTAACACACATCACTCATGATTCTTAGATCTTTGAACCATAAATCAAGAGATTTGACCAAAAGTATTGGGATTCCCAATCTTGTGATTCTTAGGTTTCTCAAAAAAATTCTTCAGATTTTCCCTGAATTATAGCATTGTCATGATAACTCATGCGTTAGGGTTTATACCATGGTTCACTAGAACCAATACCCTAGACATAGTTGTAAACGAATGTCTGCACGTTCACATTTATTAGGTCATACGAAATAACCAGAATATGTCAAACTTCGAGCCCATATGCTCTATTCGTGCAATCTAACAATTGTCACTCGTGAGCCATATGCTCGTAAACGATCAATCGAGATAGCCAATTATCGGGACAAGCCTTGTCAAACATTTCATTGCATCAAAAGGGCACTTTCCCAAACAATTAATATAATCATAACATATAAAGGCATAACACAATTTTAGACACATCATAGATCTAAAAGTTTTGTTTATGCAGCAAAATCAAGTCCCTAAATGAACGAGAATACATCATGGATCAAATAACACAATGTCACATCCTTCATTCATGCACGAATATATTACACACTTGCCGAGAGATGTCATGTTTAAGTGCAAATAAAGTTTATCATTTTTTCGCATGCGATTCTCAGACCAAGCATATAAAAGTCATGAATCACTAGCAGCACATTCTCACACAAAATGTGGTTCAAATTTTTTTTAACCAACACGAGCAGCCCACACAACCAAATTATTATACCATTCAAAATAGGTATTTCAACATTTAATCAAGTATTTTTTTAAAAAAAATACTATGAGTTTTAGAGGGCTTGGGAAATTTAAATGTCTCATAATTTTCAACCATATGCACTACTTTCATTTAATTGAATAATAATGTATGATCCCATGTTCTAAACTCAAGACAATTTTTCCTAAATTTAATCCAATCTTTCATGCAAAGAATCAAATATGATTTCTTACCATATCAACATTTAATATCATAAGCATGAATATCACAGAATTAGCATATTTCCATAACTACGCCTTGCAATTTAACATACATGCTCAACTTATTTTTCCACATAATCAAGGGATTAATATAACCAAATACATTCACTATCAAATTCGATAGTCGTAGTGTACTAGACATATATGTGCACATATTATTCACATAACTCTCTTTGTAACAAAGTTTTGTTCACGTCCAGATTCACGCAAATGGTTATCAAATATAATCCAAGCAATATATGTATATATAGCATATGACATGATTCACTTTAATTAACGTGTATACGTACCATAGTTTGCAAAACCGTGGTTACAATTTTTGACTCTTTCATGTTGTCAAGCAAATCCTGTTTTATCTCCATGCCAAGTTTTCCTTCCAATAGATACAACCGTGTATACTCAGATTCACCAATGTGTGCATACAAAAAATCATTAATCGTTAAATATATGTACACATCTCATATAGCATATAAATATTTCAGTCAATCTACTCAATCAATTGCTCAACATAGTTTTAGTATACACAACTAAAACCAATGAATTTTGAAATAAAAAAATAACGAAATTCTAAACAAATTGCCAAGATATCAAAGCTTAATTTCGAACACAATTTAAGCGTGTAATTTTCTCTCAATATAAGGCATGCATTTCCCCCATTGTAAATCATGCTATTTCGTCTCGGCTACAATATACAATTATTAGCATGAAAGTATGAGAATAAACAATCATGCAATCTGTCATAATTTCATACAGAATATAACTTAATGTGCAATTTTATTCGCAACACCAAGCAATCGACATGAAATTTCCGAATCAATATATTCAACTAAAAGATCATTCGTTTCAATACTGTTGGACATATATTGATTTTGTTATGTGAAAATTAAATAATAAAAATTGAATAAGCAATTTACATGCGAATAATATACTTTTATTAATTATTCAGGCATAAAATCAGAAAGCTTAAATTACGAATAATTAAAGCAATACATGGGAGAAATAAATCACGTTTCAATCAATAACAAATTGATGGAGTCACGAGTAAACTCGCTGCCCTTGAAACGAATGAGTCTCATCATGGACATCGTTCCCTAGGGTAAAACCATCGAAGGTAACAATTAACACGTAAGAGTTACATCGGATTCATGCAAGGCCCGAATGACTATCACCTCAACAGAGCAACGGATGAAAACTTCGAGAAAGACAAAAAGAAGACTCAAGTTTAGAATATGGAGGGACTTGAGAAAATGGTGCAACTTTCCTGACTGACTTGGAGACCCTATTTATACTGCTCTAAGAGACCCACCCTAATCATGGAAACATGATATTTTGATTGTCTGTAATTAGAGAAGAATATTCTTCAATCACCAACTCACCAAATCCGAGACATTCCATGAATACTCGAATTAAATATGCTGGAAATGAAAGAAATATTTGCACAAATATTCTTCAGCATATTAAACATGGTAAACCGCGTATTCATTTAAAATAAGATATCTCACAAAATATGAAAATATTTCGTTCTTATCTTTTAAGAATTACACACAAGCAATTCTATATATACTATGCGGCTGGGCCTTCCAGAGACTTCGACGCGGTCCATACGCATTTTGGATAGTCTAGAGAAAATCTAATCTGGGCCAATTTCCGCCTAATTTTTCTCTTTTAAGAGTGACCTTTCAAATATCCATATCTCATTCACTCTTGATCTGTTTTGAGAGTTTAAATAGTCAACTTTATAGTACTTGCGAAGGAGAACCCAAAAATGACATCCACTGACCCAAAATCCGTTCGGGTCACACTCAAAATGATAACCAAAAATCAACAAATTTTAACATTTTAACCATCATTTTCTAACAGTATAACCATCATCGTCGGGGCCAGCTAAAAGTGCTACAAGATGAATGTGATAATATTTGATAATATGGAACGTCAATTTTTGAAGTGAAGTATAAGGCAAAGGCCCGCCTAATAATCAAAATTAAATAAAATACAATATCACTTGTACCTTTACACTCCAAAATTTGAATGTGATCAAGAGAGACTAATTAAGGAAAAGGATAGGAGCAGCATAATAATGCAATCCCTGAATCTTCTTATATATATAATCCAATCCCTGAATCTTCTTATATATATAATCCAATCCACCCAATACTTGTTTTTAGCTTGAGACAAACCATAACCACAGGTGATAATGCTAAGATATTAGGTCATTATATTACCAGAGAAGCAGCGAAGAACAAACAAATTAATGTGGTTGTCATGAATGGTAAAGCAAGATGTTCTTAATGTTTCACATTTAGTTGCGCATTTACATTATCAACAATTATAGTAAAAAAATATTAATTTGCATCGTGAGATCAAGGATTAGAGGTAAAATAGAAAAAGAGCAAATTAAATTTTGGGATAAAATATGGAATACTTTGGACCGAGGCTAAGAAAAATGAGGGACTAAATTGCAAATAGTCAATAAAAAAAAGAAACCCTCATCTTCTTCCACATTT
The DNA here is from genome assembly GCA_037428765.1 of Rubia yunnanensis. Taxonomy (NCBI): domain Eukaryota; kingdom Viridiplantae; phylum Streptophyta; class Magnoliopsida; order Gentianales; family Rubiaceae; genus Rubia; species Rubia yunnanensis. The sequence goes on from CM075068.1 coordinate 91,466,452, forward strand.
CTCGGCGACGTAACCGTCTCTGGCGCCGTCACCATCGTTCCTGTGCTTCCCTATGCGTCTTTGTCGTCGTCCTTGTGCACCGCTGTTGTTGTGCGTTTCCCGATCGGCCGATGAATCTCCGACGAATTCGAAGCCTCAACGGCAGCAGAGAAGCCTCGATGATTTCGGAGTCGGAGGATCTCCAAACTTATTCTTGAAGGAGGTCGGAATCCTGAGTCGGAGGATCTCCTAGCCTCTCATCGTCGCCGCCTTGCATCCGTGCCTTCTCCGCCGTTGCCAACGATAGTATCTGCGCCGGTGCTGAATGACGAATTAAAGAACGAGGACATTCAGCTCCGGCTCAACCTCGATATTTCTCCGTCTCCAAATGCATCGGCTAGCAGTGTGGGGCGCAGTGACGTTTGTTGGCCGGAGATTCAGGATGCGGAGGCTCGTGAGGGCGAGCATGTGGCGTACTGTGAATCGGATGGGATGTTGATGCCTTGTCCGGGGCCCTGCCTGCGATTCCTATCAGGCAGTAATTAATTTCTCCGTCTCCAAATGCATATCAGTCAGTAATTGATTCTGAGCCACAAAACTCAGCTCTTTTGTTACTGTGATCGTTATTGTTAGTTTATTTAGCCATGAACCACAAAACTCAGCTCTTAAACGGTTCCAAATTTGCACCTATCATGTACCCATTTATAGAGTGCAGTTTTCCATGCTACTCAGTTATATGTTTATGCCGGACGCATCCGGAGATATTTTGAAGAAGGGAAAGTCTCAGAAAAGACGGCCTTTCCATAATCTTATGGACAGTTTTTAGGGGCATTTGTCTTGAATGTTGTAAATTTTTATAAAATTTAAATATTACATTTTATAAGTTAAAACAGGTAATAATATGTATTTGAAGGTGAAAATATAAAAATATATGATATCAAAATTTATTTTCAAAAATTTTAAATTTTGTATGTAATTTAAAAAATGCAGTATATAAGGTAAGAAAGAAGTGGCCTGTCCATAAGCTTATGGACAGGCCGCCTGTCAGGAGACCCATTCTTTGAAGAATGCACCTGGTGTTGTGGTTATTTATGACCGCTCAAAGAATCACTTCCCTACTCCTCTTGAAGCTATCAATTTGCTGATTTGAAATCGACTAGGGCAGCAATTTGTGCGTGCAAAGTCTGGATTGTATGGTTGATATTTTATACATGTTGCTGATTTGTTTTTGATCACAGCAAAATTATGTCAATTTGCTGAAAGATTCAGTTAAAATGACTAAGCTTTCACATGTTGAAATTCATGTTATGAGCAGTTATTTTTAAGTTTTAAACTGTGTAGTTGAGCCTCTTGCACATTATGAAAATAACTTTAAGTAGTTGAAGTCTGATTTATAGCAGATGATGTTCATGAAATTTGGCATGATGTTTTAACTGTATAGCATGATGGTAAAAAAAAAGGATGAGCCTGATTTGGATTACAATTTGTAGAAAATATGATGAGATGTTACTTCTAACCTGTTTGATGTTACAAGTATATGATATAATGTTTCAACTATACAACATTATACTGGAACTTCATTGAACATGTTCAGCATTACATACTGCAACATCATTATGTGGTATTGCAATCAGAATCATTGATGAGACTATACATTAGGCAAATAATCTATTTTCAAATTACAGTTCTAACAATACAACAAATGATGATGCTTTTATAATGTTGGTTGTTATAATTTATGGCATGACGTTTCAATATAAACATAAGAAACTAAATTCCTAAATAACAGCAAACTCGGATTTCATTGTATTTTTATATTCTCTTTGGTTTCAGATACTTGTTTGCCAAACTTGCTCAAGATAGATCAAATTAAATCCCTTCAAGAAATACGAGCAACTACATGGGAAGAGCTTGAAATATTATACCATGCGCATGCAACTTCACTTGGATTTGCTCTATGGAAGTCGACACAGAGATACCATATGCTCAACTGATAAAAAACCATCTTGTTGGGAGTTGATCATTATTTACTGTCATACTGTGATATTACATTGTTACGTTGTGATGATTCATTTTTTTTGTTTAATGTTTTACAAAAGCTTATTGATAAGGATGTTGAATTTAAAAGGATATTCATATGCTCCACTGCACTTATATATTTCACTGTAGTCGCATTTGAAATAACTTGTTAAACATTATCATTACAAAGGGTTCAAATGCTCTAAGATATCGCTTACATAAAACATGAAAAAATCCAAATAAACCTGAAACATCAACAATCCAATGCATCAACTCTAACAAATAAACTAATATTTTTAAAACCTCATTCTCAAACAAATAAACTAATATTTTTAAACCCTCATTCTCAAACAATACATCCCAACAATCAAATTCTATTTTTCCCCTCAACTTATTTCCCTTTGTTGCTCGCTTATTCACAAACTTTCATGCTCTCTTGCTGGTTTTGAAGAGGATGGCTATTCTACTCCACCAACACTAAGATCAAAGGTAGATTTTTGGTTCTCTGTTCAAGGAAACACCTCCGGGAGCATTATACCTCATATCATTTTCATATTATCTCATCAATGGCATCGTAGAGCTCTGGCTTGGAAAGTATTCCTGTGAAATAAACATAAAATATCACGTACAGTAATTAAAACATCAATATCTGAAATTAAAACATCATAAATTCATAATAGCACACATAACATCAATGACAACTTCATTGAGGAACATCAAATACATTATATAAAACATTTATATAAAATTTTAAAAAATATATCAAACAGTACACACTAAAATATCAAAAGAACAAAATTGAAGATGAGTTGCATACTTAAATATGAAAACTCCAAAAGCATCAAACACTAAAATTATAACATCACACCAACACAAGTAACAATACTTAAAACCTAAAATAGAAAACAGAAAATGAGAAACATCAACAATAGTATCTAAAACATCACATCTGAAAATAACAAAACTTACAATTCCTACTTCATTCTCGATTGCAGCAACAGTGAGCAAATGCTCTTAGAAATCTAAGAAACAACAACAAAAACAACACATAAACTAGCACAAATCGTAACAAAACACTAAGATATCACACACAATCAAAACAACAAAAGTCATCAATTGCACACTTAAAACACTACAAACATCAAGTACTGAAATTAAAACATCACACCAACACAGATAAAGGTACTTAAAACCTAAACATGAAACATCACGTTGAAAACCAGAAACGTCAACAACAGTATGTAAAACATCATATCTGAAAAATAACAAAAATTACAGATCCTACTCTTTCTAAGACAGTGGGCAGGCATTCTTAGACATCTAAGAAACAGCAGCAACAACACAAAAATTTGCAAAAATCGTAACAAAACCATAAGATACCACACACAATCAAAATTGAATATCAATTGCACACTTAAGCGTGAAAACACCACAAGCACGAAGAGCTAAAACTAAAACATCACACCAACTCTGATAACAGTACTTAAAGGCTAAAATCTGAAACATCACGCTGAAAACGAGAAACATTATTAACTGCACCTGAAACATCACTGCTGAAAATTATGAAAACTTACACATCCTTCTTTCTTCTTGATTGCAGCAACAGTGAGCAAGTGCTCTTAAACATCTAAGAAACAGCAACAACACAAAAATTTGCACAAATAGTAACAAAACTAAGATATCACACACAAAATCAAAACTGAACATCAATTGTACACTTAAGCAAGAAAACACCACAAGTATCAAGCGCTGAAATTAAAGCATCACACCAACACTGATGACAGTACCCAAAGCCTAAAACCTGAAACATCACACTGAAAACGAGAAACATCATTAAGTGTACCTGAAACATCACAACCAAAAATTAAGAAAGCTTACAAATCCTTCCTCCTTCTTGATTGTAGCAGCAGTGATGCAAATCTTTTTAGACATCTAACAAACACATGTAACAACACAAATATTAGCATAAATTCGTAAGAACAACTCACAAACCACAAAAAATACAGAAATTCCCAAATATTAACACATTGAACAACACAAAATCACTTGAACCAAAAAAATTAAACAAAAATAAAAAAACAACAAACCATGCATAAAAAATCTGAAAAAAGACATTACCTTTACCTTCAAAGATAAACATAAAAACGAAGCTCGTATTGTGTTTGGCCGCCGGAAAATGAAGCTTTACCGGAAAATTCACCAAAACATCGGTCGGAAAACTCCAAAAATCTCAACAAACCACTGCGCGCAAGAAAGGAGGAAGAAAAATGGAAATGATGTGCGGTTGAATGAAAGAAAAGGAGCGGTCGAGTAGGATGATGGAAGGGAAATGGAGAGGAGAGAGAATAAGGTGGAAGAGAAATGAATAGAAGAGAGAATAAGGAGGTAGTTCACGCAGAAGAGAGGAAAGGAGGGGAGAGAGAAAGTTTCAGGTAAATATGAGAGAAGAATGAAGAAATGTTGATATTTATACCTGTACTTAAATGTAAACTAATGAAGTTTTACATCCAGCCCTTGGACTTTTAAAGCTTCAATTAGAAACCTCATTTGCAATTAAATCCCTAGCCTCACTATGAGACGGTCTTATACAAGATTTTGTCTTAATTCAGAATAATTTTTATTAAGAATATTTAAATTTTATGGGAATTTGACATTTTAAGAGTATATATTAGAATGAATTTAACAAGATTTAATGGGATACTATTCTTGTGTTTATATAAACTTAATTTTATGGTTTAAGTTATGGATATTTTGACTAAATAAAATTAAGTATCAAATTGCAGGTTAGTTTAAGATAGAGATATACTCTATCTGTTTCACTTGATTTGAATTGAAATACAGTGAAATTAAGAAAACTTAAAGAGATGGTCTCCTGTGATGCAGTTTAAACTTTAGGCAGGGGCTTTTATGCAATTCTAATTATATTCTAGCTCCAATGACCTATCTTTAATTATTTTATAGGGACTCGTCTCTAATTATTTTACAGGAACTTATCTCTAATATTTTTATAGGGGCTTTTTTGTCCTATTTTTCCATCACTTTCCCGAAGGCTGCAATCTGCAAAAGAAATTTCAAAAAAAATATATTTTTAAATGCAAAAAATAAATATGATCATCGAGCTGAAGATTATAAACATCAGCTACAACTATAAAAACATCAACGGAAAATCATGAGATATAAACTAAAAAGTTATAGCAAAAAATATATTTAAAATGAAATAAAAATCAACAAAAAATTGAAAAATCATCAACATCGACTAACAAAAAATAAATTAAAAATCATAAAAACATCAACAAAACTTAAATTATCAAAAAAAATATTAAAAACTACAAACATCAACATATATTACCCAAAAACTAAAAACATTAATTTATATCATCTAAACTTCACCTGGAAAATGAAAAACGTCAACATTAGAAAAAAAAACACTACAAAACATCAACCATATCACCAAACAAAATACAAAATCAACTCCCATCACCTAAAACTCACCTAGAATATGAAAAAACATCAACAAGAGAGAGAGAAAATAAAGTATCAACCCATATAATCCAAAAACTACAAAACATCGACTCATATCAACTAAAACTCGCCCAAAAAATGAAAAAACATCAAGATGACAAGAAAAAACAAAAAACATCAACAAAAAATCTATGGTACCTCAAAAGTATAAATTATTCACTCTGAAATCATAAAACAACAACAATTCTTTTTTTTTAAACTACAAATATCAACATATATAACCCAAAAGCTACAAAAATCAACTCCTAACATCTGAACCTCATCCGAAAAATGGCAAACATCAACATAAGAAAAAAGACTCTACAAACATTAACTCTTATTACCAAAATCTCATCCAAAAAATGAAAAACATCAACATGAGAAAATTTTTTTACAAGAAACTACAAATATCAATCATTATCACCCAAAAAAACTATAAAACATCAACTCATAATAATGAAAAACATCAATATAAGAGAGAAGAAAATCTACAAACATCAACCAAAAAACTACAGTACCTCAAGAATAAAAAATCTTCAAAATAATGAACCTAGTGGTATTTGATCTCAGGTCTCTAACCTCAAAGCCTAGAGCAATAACCACTACACCAGAGACTCGTTATTGAACATACACTTGTCAAATAATATTAAACCTCAGCATGTACCTCAAAAATATAAATTCTTCAAAAAATAGAGCCTAGTGAGGTTCGAACTCAGCCAGAGAACCTCTAAGAGCATCTCCAATGTAACCTTCTTTCTTTTAAATTTCTATTGCCACATAGGATTTAATGATCCAAGCTCTAAATTTGCTCTCCAACCCAAGGGTCAAATACCATAATCAGTATTACGTGGACAAAATTTACATCGACCCTGTCAAAGTGACATTCTCTTCTCTGAAGGTGAAATCGAAGCTCGCTCTTTGCCAAATCAACCACAAAAATTGGGCGGGTGACTCAAATTTTGCTCTTTGTGTGTGTACACGTCAGGAAAAATTTATTCATTTGATGTTTGGATTGGAGAAGAGTTCTAAAAGAATCTTGCAGTCAAAAGTTTAAATATTACATCATACCGAAGGTGTGTGCAAGTTTCAATAAAAATTTACCATGTATTCCCGATAAATAAGGAAGACTCTCCGTGCATTGGAGATGCTCTAATGATTCAATACTCAATCAAATAATATAAAATCTCATTATACCTCTATCAAAAAAAACAAAACACAAAATTTAACCTCACCTCTTATGCGTAAACCTCAGTTCGTCTGTCGTTGCCAGTCACCATCAACACCAACGTCTGCCATTCACGTGTGTTTGCACACATGAGCCTTCTTCCCCACGTAGTGCGTGGATCTCACGCACCTGAAGCAACCTACTCCAGCAACTTCTCTGCCGCTGTAATCAGCCGCTGAAAATGTCGATTCCTTCGTTGTCGGTATCCTAGCTCTGTTGTGATGCCTCTGCAATCTATCGACGTGATGCCTCTCTAATCAACAAGCTCCGCCGATTCATGAACTCCGATCGATGACGAAGACATCATGTCCGACGTTGATTGCAGTGGTGTTACTGAAGAAGGCGTTGTAAAGCTTGTTAACGAAGACATCAGAGTTTAGAGCAGTGTCACAGAGTTGTTGAAGAAGGCATAAGAGTGCAGAGCTTCCGTCAGTGGTGCCCTAGCGGTGGCCAACGACTCATCGATGATGCAGAGCGGCGGTGGCGAGCAACAGAGCGGTGGTGCGACGTCGTAATAATTACGCCGGCAAAAAGAAGAAGAAGTGCGGCGGTGGAATGATGGTGGTTGGCGGCGAACGATGGCGGTTGTAGGTTCTGATCAAACGAGGAGAATTTCGATCAAGAAAAGAAAATGAAAATTTTAATTTTTTTTGCTATGATATATATAATATTTTGATAATTGAAATGTAGGACCCTAAATTTATTAGCATATTTTTTTAAAAAAAAATCATCCCAAATGAAACTTACAATAATTGCAAAATAAAACATGGACTAAAGTTTAGACTGTAAAAAATAAGAATATGTGAAACGTAAAATAGTAATAATATGACTAAAATATGCAAAATTTATCATAAATTTAAATTAATTCAACTAAAATGCAATTAAATTGAAAAGTGTATGTAGTATAATGATTTAAGGACTCAATGATTATAAATTTAAAATTAATTTAAATGAAATGCAATTAAATTGAAATTATATGTAGTAGTATAATGATTTAAGGACTCAATGATAAATACTTTATATTCCACTACTCAATTATGGGTTACAGTTCATCGCATATACATACGCCATCCTCTAAACGAAATGTTTACCAAAATTATTTTGTCTCCCAACCAATTTTGTTTGCTTTTTAATGTTATATTATATGATACTTTTAATTTTAAATTTGACAAATCATCCAATAAATTAATTATATGATTAAACTCGTACCTTTGGCATACCATGAGGATTAGAAAGTGTATTTTAATACTATTATTTGTGCATTTAATACTATATACTAAGATAAAGCTAAAGTGTTTGAATAAGTTTCAATCATCTACAAAATGAGGCAACCTCCGACATGGTGGTGCAGATGAATGCGACAAAATACGATTCCGAGTTGTCAATTAAAACATTAGTTTGGTCGATTGTTTCTTCCTCAGATCCGCTTACAGATCTCACATCTAGACTTTAATCCGATGCCCCCCCACGTAAGTTAATTTTACCTTTTGTTTTCGAGATAAGTTAAAAATATAATTAGGCTGCGTTATTTCCGACTTAATTATATTCCAAATCACTTTAATCCAGTTAAATTAACTTCATTTTAATTTATATTGTTAGTGTTATTATTGTTCATTTCAATTCAATTTAATTACAGAAAGTCTTAGGAAATACGGTATTTTTATAAATTTATGAACAGTCCACAGTGACTTTTACGTTAAATGTTATTTTTTTAATAAAATTTAAATATTGTATTATAAAAGTTAAAACAAGTAATAATTGTGACAATAGAAGAATATGAATAGTCAAAATATGAATAGTTAGCTTTCATTAGAAGCTTTCATTAGCTTTCATTAGAAGCTTTCATTAGATAGAATATGAATAGTCAGCCACATTAAGATAGAATATGAATAGTCAGACACTAAAAGCTTCTTGTAGTGTTAAGCTTCTTGTATAAATACTCTACTCAATCCTAATGAAGTGATATCTTGGAAATCACCTTTATATGGTATCAGAGCCTTCTAAGATCCTCTCTTTCTTTCTTTTTCTTAGTGTTTTATAAACCTTTCCCCTCCTCTCTTCTCCTCTTTTAAATCAGCTGTCCTCGATCCATAATACTCTGTAGGCTGGCCGTGCATAAATATTAACAAGGTTGGGAAACCCGAAATCCCATAATCATTAGCAGTGCCCATAATCATAAATATTGCCGCAGTGGGTTCTTGATTTATATTCATATTCATAAAAAAATATATATATATATATATATATATATTGTCATTTTCTTCTTTTCATCAAAATTTATTATTATTATTATTTATTTTTTTTTTGTGATTTTCTTGTTAATTGATCATGGCCGATGATAAGAGTTCGAACAATTGTCCCTCACCACGTTGATTCATCTTCTCAATACCAAGCTTGAAGCTGCTACGTATCTGCAATGGAAGCAACAGGTTCAGTTTGTGCTTCGTTCACAGGGTTTGTTTGCCCATCTAGATGGCTCCTCTCCTCTCCCCAGTTTTCCGGTGATGCCGATGTTGGATTCCTCCTCCTCCACGCCGCCAGATGCCGCCACCGTTAAGGCCGCCGAGGATGCCTACTCCGCTGCCCGGAGCGCCTATGATGCATGGGTTCTTGATGATCAGCGTCTCTGCAGTCTTCTTTATTCCTCTCTCTCAGCTGAGGCAAAGAATGAGATTTCGATGTGTGAAACCGCGAAGGATATGTGGGATACCTTCGCCACTGTCTATCAGCCTGCAAGTTTGGTCAATGCCTTCAGCCTTCGTCAACAGGCTACTCTCCTTCGAAAAACGGGTACGGTTCACGATCTTCACCTTGCTTTACTGGCTATTATTAATAAGTTGTCTGCTATGGGTGATCCCGCAAAGAATGAGGAAAAATTGTTATGGTTTCTTACTGCCCTAGGCCATGATTATAAGGATTTTAGTGCCCCTATTGCTAATCGTCAACCCCTTCCTGCTTATCTTAATGTGGTTGACGAAGCAAAGGGATATGAATCATTTTTGCTTAGTTTGGAGAAAACTAGGGGTATTTCTGCACAGGGTTCGAGTACAGGTCCTGTAGCTTTCATGGCGGCAGAGCAGCAGCCTCCTTTTGACGCCGCGTGGGCTCACGCGCCTGGTGGAGCCGCGCGTGATGGCGGCGCGTGGCGTCCACGCGCGTCAATTTCTGGCCGCTCCGGCGGTCGGCGTGGTGGTCGTCGTCCCTGGGGGTCTTCTGGTCGTCAGCCCTGGTCCAGATCGGCCGCTAATGGTGGTCAAGTTCAGTGCTTTACCTGTGCGGGCTTCGGTCACATATCGAGTCTGTGTCCCTCGTCCGTTCCTCGTCCTCCGGCTCATGCTGCTCCACAGTACTTGCCACCTGCTGCTCCGTATGCTCCGCCTCCACAGGCTTCGGTTGCTCAGTATTTTCTTCCTTATGCTCCTCCACAGCTTCAGGCTCCTCATGCTCCTCATGCTTATCTTGCACAGCAGTTCCTGTCTCCGCCTCCTCAGTCCGCTGCCTATTTACTGTCTTATTATGCTCAGCCAGTTCAGTCATCTGCTACTTCAGCCTCTTCGTCTATTCCGGACTGGTATGTGGACTCCGGAGCTACCAACCATATGAGCTCTTCCGCATCGAATCTGTCCAGTGTCACACCTTATCAGGGTAACACTCTTGTTTCTGTTGGTAATGGTGCTTCCCTCTCTATTGCTGCTGTGGGTGATGTTCGTCTTAGTTCTACATTACACTTATCTGATGTTTTACTTGTGCCTGCTATTACTAAAAATTTGTTATCCATAAGCAAGCTTACTCGGGATCTTGGTGCTGTTATTTCCTTTGATGAATAGTCTTTTGTGATTCAGCACAAGGTTACCAAGGCGGTGCTGGGGCGGGGGCACAGTGAGAATGGTCTTTATGTGCTAGATCGTGGTGAAGAGGCGCTTGTTTCCTTTGTTCGTGAGAAGATTAAAAGAGCATCTTTCGAGACCTGGCATGCTCGGTTGGGACATGTGTCCCCTAGTATTATTTCTTTGTTGCATAAGACTGGTTCTGTTTCTCTTACTTCAGTACTTCCTAAGCCTACTGTTTGTGAGCCTTGTGCTATGGCGAAAGGGCAGAAATTGTCATTTGTTGAGAACTCTAAACGCGCTAGTCATGTTCTTGACTTAGTGCATTGTGATTTATGGGGACCCTCTCCAGTGACTTCTGGAAATGGATTTTCTTATTATGCTGTCTTTGTGGATGATTACTCACGGTTTTCATGGTTTTATCCTTTACGACGGAAATCTGACTTTGTTGATGTCTACTTCCGATTTGAGGCACTTGTTGAGAATCAATTTTCTTCGCGCATCAAAATCTTTCAGAGCGATGGTGGTACCGAGTTTCTCAATACCAGACTCCAATCCCACTTTGGCACTCGCGGCATCCATCATCAGGTTTCCTGTCCCTACACTCCGGAGCAAAATGGTAGGGCTGAACGCAAGCACCGCCACATTGCAGAAATGGCTCTCTCCATGATGTTTCATTCTCACATGCCCCTCTCGTACTGGGATGATGCCTTTGCTACTGCGGTCTTTACCATTAACCGCTTACCTACTCCGGTTCTCGACAATGTGTCTCCCTTTGAGGTTCTTTTTGGCCGCTCACCTGAGTACTCCAACTTTCATCCCTTCGGGTGCAGGGTGTTTCCCTATGTTCGCCCCACTGCGACTCACAAGCTTGCCCCTCGTAGTCTTCCATGTGTTTTTCTTGGATACAGTGCGCACTACAAAGGGTTTAGGTGTTTGGATCCAGCCTCAGGACGTACTTACATGACTCGTCATGCTCGTTTTGATGAGTCGCTTTTTCCCTTTTCCACGGCATCTTCGGCAGCCCAGTTTACATCCTTGGATGTCTCCTCCTTTTTGGACCCCACTGACCCCGACCCATCCTTCACTGTTCATGTTGATGCTCCTGCTGTGAATGATTCCGCTTGCTCGCTGTGTCCTGACTTGTTGACGGAGACTGCACCGTCAATACTTATTGATGACGATCCTATTATCACTCCTGCACGTTCCCCTGTGTCTTCGAGTTTCTCGTTGGCCTCTTCTGATGGTGCCTTATCGGTCTCGGGCTCCTCGTCTGCTGTCTCTTCAGCACAAGAGTCTTCGTCGTCTCCTGCGCCTCGCACTCATCGGATGATTACTCGCCTTCAGGATGGGACACGTGTGGCTCGAGATCTTGGTCCTGACTTTGTGGCCACCGGATTGGTTGTTGAACTCCTTCATCAGCAAGAGCCTCGTACTTACTGCGCTGCTGTCAAGGATTCCAGATGGGTCGCTGCCATGGATGAGGAAATGGCTGCTCTTCGTCTTCAGCACACCTAGGATTTAGTGCCTTGTCCGCCGGATGTCAATGTGGTTGGTTCCAAGTGGGTCTACCGGCTTAAGTATCGGCAGGATGGGTCTATTGATCGCTTTAAGGCTCGTCTGGTTGCTCAGGGGTATTCTCAAATCCCAGGCTTTGATTTCGATCACACCTTCAGTCCGGTGATCAAGTCTGTAACTGTTCGCACTGTTCTCGCCATTGCCACTATGAGGAAGTGGCCGCTTCATCAGCTGGATGTCAAGAATGCCTTCCTTAATGGTGTTCTTGACACTCCTGTTTACATGGCTCAGCCTGCTGGTTATCAGGATCCTGCTCGCCCTACTCATGTTTGTCGTTTGCGGAAGGCTATCTATGGTCTTAAGCAGGCACCCAGGGCATGGTTTGATCGATTCAGTGCCTTTGTTCGGTTGCTCGGTTTTGTTGGCAGTTTGTCGGATCCTTCTCTCTTTGTGTTTTCCAGGGGGACCATTACTCTTTATCTTCTGGTCTATGTCGATGATATTATTCTTACCGGGAATAACACTGTCGCCATCCGCCAGTTCATTGCTCGGGCTGATCGTGAGTTCTCGGTCAAGGATCTTGGTACTCTTAGCTACTTTCTTGGGTTGGAGGTTACCCCTACCTCTACTGGTCTGTTTTTATGACAGGCTAAGTATGCCAGAGATATTCTTCAGCGTGCTGGGATGTTGGAGGCTTCCCCTGTATCTACACCATTTTTGCCGCTGTCGCAGCTTCACAGCAGTACGAGTAGACCGTTTCACAAGCCCAAGCTGTACCGTTCACTCGTTGGTGCCCTTCAGTATCTCACTATTACTCGTCCCAATTTGTCCTTTGCGGTCAATTCGGTGAGTCAGTTTCTTCAGGACCCACGAGATGATCATTTTGCAGCTGTCACTTAGATTCTCTGCTATGTTTGTGGAACGCATCATTGTGGTTTGGCCTTTTCCTATGAGGGCGTCCCAGAGGTCCTTGCCTATTCTGATGCTGATTGGGCCCGTTGCTTGGAGACACGGCGTTCTACTTATGGGTATGCGGTTTTCCTTGGTGGGAATTTGGTTTCTTGGAGTGCTAAGAAGCAGCCTACGGCCTCTCGCTCGAGCTCGGAGTCTGAATATCGTGCCCTTGCCAACACTGCTTCGGAAGTTGTTTGGCTCTCGCATCTTCTTCGTGATCTACAGTTTCCGCTGCAGGGTTCCCCATTGCTCTTATGTGACAATAACAGTGCTATCTTTCTTGCCGAGAACCCCGTTGCTCACTAGCGAGCTAAGCACATCGACATTGACTATCACTTTGTGCGAGAACTGGTGGCTGCTGGTAGGTTTCGTGTTGGTCATGTCTCCACGTCATTACAGGTAGCGGATATTTTCACCAAGGGGCTAAATCGGGCCTTGTTTGAGTTTTTCCGATCCAAGCTTCGCGTTTCGGCCAACCCGACGCTTCGCTTGAAGGGGGGTGTGACAATAGAAGAATATGAATAGTCAAAATATGAATAGTTAGCTTTCATTAGAAGCTTTCATTAGCTTTCATTAGATAGAATATGAATAGTCAGCCACATTAAGATAGAATATGAATAGTCAGCCACATTAAGATAGAATATGAATAGTCAGACACTAGAAGCTTCTTGTAGTGTTAAGCTTCTTGTATAAATACTCTACTCAATCCTAATGAAGTGATATCTTGGAAATCACCTTTATAATAATATATATTTGAATTAAAAAATATAAAATTTTATAATCTAAAAAAATATTTTTTAAAAGTTTGAAATTTAGTACTCCCTCCGTTTCACTAATAGTGGCACCATAGGTTTAGGTGCTTGGATTTAGGTGAAGAAAATGAATGGATGAAATTGAATGTAAAAAGTAAAAAAGTAGAATGCGTGGATGAAATTGAAGGAATCTTGCCAAAAATAGAAAGTGTGCCAATATAGAAGAAACAACAAAAAAAGGAAGATATGTCCACTAATAAAGAAACGAAGGAAATATGTAATTTAACAATGTATAAAGTAAAAAATAAATTAATTGTCCATAAGTTTATGGATGCACCAAACCACTCATTTGTTTTATAAAAAAAATGAGGTGGCCCATTCATTCAATTAAGTCTTCGTAATTTTAGATGATTTTGCCAGATATGCATGTTAATGATGATGATTATAAGCTCAAGAATAATGTAGCATCTTCCATAGGATAATATAAACTAATGCTGTGAGATGTGACTACTCTGATTCAGATGGTATATTTAATTGCCCAATAATCACTAAGCTTCACATTCCCAAGAAATGGACAGTCCCACCCCACCCATCCATGTATACAAATTGTCTATTCTAATTTTTCGTTACTTGTTAGGTGGAATATTAGTTATGTGCAGTACTGGAACACACATACTCCGCATACTATTGCTAGAGAATAGGGAATTTATGCGTGTCTCACGAATTACCGTTTTTCTCTCCAATTAATTATGTTATAGCCACACTGCTATGACTGTTTACTTGAGAGTTGTTATTGTTCCTGTTTCACAACCTCTAACATATTTTAATCATTAATATTTATAATTATGTATATTCAAAAGTATGTAAACTAATATTTCTTAAATGAATTGTACGGTAAAATTTCATACAGTAAAATATTTTTTTCTATAAATCACATTAAGGCAAATGTAACACTTTAGAGTGTTTGCTTTGGATGATAACAATACTAAGTTTGACCTATTACAACACTTTTATAAGTATTATCTTATGTGATGTTGCATTAGATCTAACATAAAACTTTCCTAGATTTAGGTAACACTTTTTAAAGGTTTAAGTAACACTTTATAAGCTATTGTAACATTTTAATAAAGTGTTGCTAGGAAAGTGTTACGATAGCTCTACTTTGTAGTAGTGAATTCACTAAAATTTTAGAGATGATTTCATGTGAGACGGTCTTACCTTTAGGCAGACACCTTTCTACTCTCTTTTTTCCCAGAATCGTCACTAGGACAAGAGTTTATAGGGTTCCCTTCCCTTTTATATTAAGCTCAAATTTGCACAATGTGCCATTACAACCTATGATATGGGAATCACCCATTTACATTGAGACGCTGGCTAAATATTACATTTATAATCTAAGGTCTCATAGACATAAAGTGAGATATACACATAAGCCCTAATGAATATTACAATACTGAGCAAAAGCATATGTGACAATGAGAAGGGCACGTGGAGGATATGTGGTTTCTACCGAATTGTCATAGTGTAGTCACAATAAATCGACCCAAGACTACCATCAGAACAAACACAGTGAAGTATCAAAAGATACGCACAGCAAATGACCCCTGAACACCTTTGAACAAACATATATGACAATTCAAAACGAAATAATTAAATCTCCCCAACTAAAGATCAAGTCCGCCTCCATTTAACCCGTAAAGACCATTTCCTCGCTCGGAGACTAAGACCCGTCATTTTAATTGCCAAAGATATAATTCATCGGTATACTGAAGTCACTTTTATGCATAGAATTATCTCTAATTTAAATCCAAAAGGTATTAGTGACCAAGTTCATCGATTTCTCAATAAACATGCCTCAACCCCCTTATGGATCAAAATCTACCAATCTGATTTACTTGAGAAACAGTATTGCCAAAAGTTCGTATAACAACTTTGACTTGGATTTCTCCTCACCGTCTCTTAAGTTATCAAATCTGAAGTCAATCATATTTTAACAACTCAGGTTGCCGAAAAAATAAACATTGACAGAGATAATTCCTTCGGGCACTCTAAATCAAAAAACCATTGAGAAATTTGCCCAATTTAAAAACTGAAAAAGAGAGGAAAAAGTAGAAAGATAAATTACTGACATTAATTAAAAGTCTCCCACCCGAAAATTGAAAATAAAAGGTTGTAGAATAAAAACAAAAATGGAGAATTACCCCCTCATGACCTTGATACCTCCGGAAAAGAAACTAGACATTTGGTTGTTGGTTGACCCAGAAAATTGTTCTGGCTCAGTCGCTGACCTGATTGTTTGCAGATTAGGGTTTAGTGGTGGGAATGATGTCGTCGTATCACTAAAAAACCAAAAAACACTCTTTTCGCCGTTGCGACTGCAATCCTCAAGTCCGGTGACTGAGTTCCTGAGTTTCCGAGTTTGCCGCACCGAGTCGGCCGAGTTTACCTCACCGAGTCGGCCGAGTCACGTTAAGTCGCGTTGAGGTGGCCTCAGGAAACCACGACATAGGCCACCACTACAGGAGACCACCACAACTCAGACCATTCCCATGACTCAGGCCACCACCACGACTCAGACCACCACTACAGGAGACCGCTCAAATTACCGCCGAGTGAAGATGTAGAGGACGGATCTGAACCCCAGAGGCTGCTAGGAGCACCACCTTGTAAGCCATCACCATGGGACGACGGACCCCTCGACGCCGAAGGGTCCCCGACCACCAGGCGGGTCTGCAACCGATTCGAAACCTCTGAAATGGAACACTCTACACCACAGAGGATAGATAGACCTTGAAACCATGGATCTAGAATGCCGCCGTTGCTACGAGATAGGTTGGAGATGGGGGGGGGTTGGGGTGTTGGGGAGGGTGAGAATGGGAAGGGGGCCGCCGGAAGTGGTTGTTCGACGGCGGCCCCCTAGCAACTAGGGTTTAATTGTGAAAGGAGATGAGAGAGGGGAGAGCATTTTTGGTGAAATGAGAGGAGTTAGCAGACACCTTTCTACAAAAATAAACACAAAACTTCATCTTCCCAAATATATTTATAACTCCATCTTCCCAAATTTATTTATAACTCCATCTTCCCAAATTTATTTATAGCTTTTACAAAGAATCTCATCCCAATAAAAATGTTTAATAACTTCATAATAGTATATATCTAAATTTTAGACTAACTAAAACAAAATGGGATGAAAAGTTGATCACTTCAAGTCAATTCTGCCAACTATGTAGAGAGTAATTAATAAGATACTCTCGGTACATGCATCTGGTGCCTTAAAAGCTGAAATTCTTAGCATTGAATTTGCTGCAGGGGTAATATCACTAAAAAATGGTCTTCTTGTGATAGTTGAATCATATTGCCTATATGCTCTACTTTCCCTTAACTCCCCTGATAAAGCTCTATTCCACGTATTCTCTAAATGTGCAACGGAAGTACTATTATGAAGAGGCATTTCGCTCTCTCAACGGAAGTACATTCTGGACCTTCTTCATCGCAGCAAGATGATGGGGGCCAAACCCATTGCCTCTCCAGCAGTTCCCGGTTTGCGCCTTGTTTCTAGTGGTGACTCATTTTCTGATGTTCATCTCTACCGCAGCATTGTTGGTGCTCTTCAGTATGCCACCATCACCCGACCTGAAATCTCCTACTCGGTCAGCAGGGTCTGTCATTTCATGCATCAGCCGTCTGACCATCATTGGGCAGCTGTAAAGAGGATTCTCCGTTATCTCAAAGGATCTCTTGATACTGGTCTCTTTTTTCGACCAGCTCGTGACTCCCGTCTTATCTGCTTCACTGATGCTGGTTGGGCTTCTGATCCTGAAAACTGCCGCTCTCAGCATGGCTTCGCTATCTATCTTGGTGGTAATCTGGTCAGTTGGTCATCCCGCAAACAGAACGTTGTTGCTCGCTCTAGTACTGAAGCTGAATATAGAGCCATTGCCTTTGCCACTGCTGAGCTCATTTGGCTCCAACAACTTCTTAAGGAAATGACTGCTCCTTCCTGTGGTCCTCCCATTCTCCTTTGTGACAATCTCAGTGCTACCTATTTCACGGCCAATCCTGTCTTCCATCAGAGGTCCAAGCACATCAAGATTGACTTTCACTTTGTTCGAGAACAAGTTCAAGACGGCGAGCTCATTGTTCGACATGTCAAATCTGTTGATCAAGTTGCGGACATCTTCACCAAAGCTGTTGGTACATCTCGTTTTCGTTCACTGAGGACCAAGCTTCTCGTTCGCACCCGATCTTGAGCTTGCGGGAGGGTATTAAATGTATGACTTGGTCAGTATGTACTTATTCTGTTGTACTCGTTTCCATTAGAATATGCCATATTTGTTGTATCTGTTTCCTATAGAATAGGACTGCAGTTGTACCATTCCTCTGCCTATAAAAGGCACACATACAGATAAATATATTTAAAAAAATCAATTCACTATATTTTCTATTTGTTTATATCTAGGAATCATTCTAACTTCTAAATGTTGTAGATGTGCAAATGTTGATTCTCTTGATCACTATTTTAATTCGTACCAGTTTTCCATCTCTGTCTGGAAACATGTTCATATTTTCATGTGCATTTCTGATCTGAGCTTTAACAGTGTTTGGGATAGACTCTCTTACTGTATTAACAACCCTGCTAGGACAAAAGCCCATTCTCACATTATTAAAAGTCTAGGTTTGATAACATTTTGGCAGTTATGGAAAGCTAAAAACTCTCTGATATATGACAACAATAATGTAATTGTCCTAAATGTGGTTCATCAGGTTAGAGATATGTCTTCCGCAAACTTCTTAGCTTTTCCCAGTGCTGGAAATATTTCTAGGGACTTTCACTGGATTCAGATGGGAATAATGCCATTTTTTAAGAAATCTATCTTTAAAAAATGGTCTTCTTGTGATAGTTGAAACATATTGCCTATCTGCTCTACTTTCCCTTAACTCCCCTGATAAAGCTCTATTCCACGTATTCTCTAAATGTGCCACCTAAAATCAGCGATTTCTAAAATGAACTTAAGGCACATACAAAGGGAATCAAATCTGACTGCTGATTCAATTGCAAAAAATGGGCAAAAATTTAATGCCAACACTGAGTCACATGAGTTTATGTGGAATGATATGGATGCAGTCAAAAAGGGCTTATTTATTCTTGACAAAATACAGGTGCCTTCAATTAGAGTCCCCAGACAACACCCTCCTTGTCTGATTAAGGATTAGCTGGATACTAAGAAATGAATTTGTTCGGCTACATGAATTATTCGCCATCTTCATGATACTGTACTATATTGCGCTTACTTTTCCTTTTACTTCTCTGAATATATACTCCCTTGGAACCTTGCTTTTCATAACTCCCTTGGAAGCCTTTCTTGTCACTCATCAAATGGATTATGCATTCTCTCTCTTTTTTCTTTTTTCTTTTTTCTTCTTTCTACTTGACAGATGGTGCTGTAGTTTAATTGTGTTCTCTCAGCTGTAGTTTTATTATGGATTTTGATCCCTTAGTTGTTGTAGGTTAATTTTGTTCACTATTCTTGGACTGCTCCCTATTGTAGTTTTCTTCATTGTTGTAGGTTAATTTTGTTCAGCTGCTGTAGTTTTGTTCACTGCTCTCTACCCTTGGACTGTCCAATGCTCTTTCCCCCTTCTTTTTCCAGGTATCAAGGGCTTGTATGGCATGGGTAGTGTGGAACTCGCGAATTATTTCAGCCCCAGTGAGTTTGCAAACAATCAATGCGGTGTGGATCCATGAAGAAAAACTCCAAAATAGTTGGGAAACTGAAGTCAAAGCTGGCGATAGCTCAAGCGACCTAAACCTGAAGCCCTCAAGAACATAAACACACAATGCTTGGCCTCATACATACTCACACGGGGGTGAAGGCATGCTATAGAGAATCGCATTTTGTGAGAAACACTAGCTAAAGCTTTTCATATAGCAGAAGCTAGTTCCAAAAAGTATCCCTATGAAGTCCTATTCAGGAGCTTTCACAAACTGCTTATGGATACTGTAACATCTGAGTACCTTTTCGGTGATGATTTTTTTGGGGAAGAATCTATTTTAATGACTTATTTGTGGGGCACTTTGCTGTAACTGAAGAACACTTCAACTCCATCCTTCCAAATTGTTTTGATGCAATTGGTCTGATGATTATGGTCCAAATTATTCACCAGCACTAGCTCACAATGTCAAGGCACAGAATACCATGCTTGGATTCATACTTGGACAAGGTGAATGCTGCTTTGTGGCCTCATTCAAGATAATCTTGTTTCAAGATTGTATTTGACATGCATCTCAGTCTACAAAATGCTAATTTTCTTTGAGCTGTAATCTTAGTGTAAAACTCTCTCTATGAAGGCAATGATGTGTTTTATTATTATTTCGGGCAGCTAGCATTTGGTTTAGTTAGCTCTTGAAAGTAATTATTGTAACTAACAATATTGTCTCTTCTTTACTCTCTTCATTCATGGCATAGGAAGCCAATAATACATCCCATAATTTTTTATAAAAAAAAGTACATACCAGTGAACTAAAGTAAGGCCCAAGGGATTAACCCCAATAAATCTTCATAAGGGGTCTCTTGAATGGAATATATTTAATTTATAATGTACATATATATTAGGTTCATTGTACCTATACCTACTGTAAACTCTATATATCACTGTTGGAAAATAGGTACATAAGCACCAATATTTCGGACCCTGAATTAGTGGTGCCTAAGTGACCCGGTGCTACAACGTAGTTTTCCAACACCGGTAATCAATAGCAGTGCTAAGAAAAACTTAGCACCGGTCCGGTGTACTAGTGAAAATGAAAGTGAACCGGCGCTGGAAATATACATTGGGCACCGGTTGTGTGGTTGATACTGATGCTAGTAAATAGGTTATCAATAACAATAGAAAATCCGGCCAGTGAGAATAAACACACTGGCAAGAATATGAAACCCAAAAATTCATAAAGAATAATAAGACAAACAAAACAAAAGAAAAACAAGAAATTCATGTAAAAAAACTGGAAAATTCGTAACAACTCAGAAGTTCATAGCATGTATCTAAAAATACATAATAGCCCACAATTCATGAAACAAACTAAACCTAAAATAGATTAATAACATCAATTATCATAAAAATTATGACCTAATCTCCATAAACCCCAGATAACATCGACGAACCAGAATTGTGAAGGCAATGTCAGACCCAAAGGCTGAGGCAAGGTAGAACACGGTGGTGGCGCTGAGAGCTGAGGTGTGGCAGATCTGAGCTGAACCCGGCATTTTTGGTGGAGCTCAAGACTCCCACCAATGACTGGAGTGCGGGGAGATGGCGTCAGGGTTGGTCCGAGAGATGGCGCTGGGGCTGATGCACCGTGGTAGCGGAGTCAATGACCAGAGCACGACAGCAAAGAAAGAGAAGAAGATGGGCTCGAAGGTGAAGCGGCGGAGACAATATGCTTGATGGTGTGCGGCCGGAACGTGGCAGCAGCAAAGAAGCGTCGGAGACAACGGCGGCTAGGGATGGCAATTAGGCGGGTTTTGGTGGAGGTTTACCCAGCACCTTTCCCATGGAGGTAGTTTTAGTGGGGGTGGGGTGGGTATGGGTATGAAAATCATACTCATCATGGATAGTGGGTCAGGCATGGATATTAGTTCACACCCAACACATCCCCGCCCCGTGCGAATAAACCCATTATATACCCCTTAATTTAATCTAAAATAAATTATTATTTATCCATATTGCACATATCCTTCCTATAATATTTTCATGTATATACATTTATTAAATTTTAATATAAAAGCTACTATAATCAAGTGGGTTTTAGCTATTTTTGGAGATATAAGTGGAATTAATAGTGGATATGAAGTGGGTATGAAGACTCAAGTGGGTAGTGGGGCGGGTATGGATTTTGTATAATATCGGATGGGGCGGGTGGATTTTAAAGTTGTACCATCCATGGGTGATGGAGTGGGTATATGTATGAAATTTTATGTCGGCATGGGCATAGAGGTACCATAATCAGCACCAGCCCCGCTCCATTGCCATCCCTAGCGGCGGTGGATCTGGAGGAACCGTTGTGGATTATCAGAGAGGAGGAAGTGAGGATTATTAGGAGAGGAAGGTTTTATATGATTAGGGTTTGGGTGCTCTAACTATGGCCAAGTTGGGCTTTTTTTAAGTACCTAGCACTAGTACTAAAACACATGCCTATTGTGATCATAATGGTGCTAGGTACTTCAAACGTAGCTACGTTATGCTGCTTTAAATGAGCGTTTAATTTTTTTTCACCCAAGAGCAAAGAGAAGAAAAATATTCTAAGTACCTAGCACCAGTAGTCTGATCGCTACCTATGATGGTGCTACCGGTGCTATTAGAAAGTCCCTCACAAATATTGGACGGAAATTCAAAATTTTTATTTTCCTGCTAAACAGTAGCACTGATATGACTGAAAAACAATGCCGGTGCTCGTATGTTTTGCCCTCAAAGTTTAACTTTTCCATTTTTACAGTTATGTCCATGAGAATAAATTTGGAGGAGGCGAATCTCAAAATTGGAGCCAACACGCAGTTAAATAAGAGACAATTACATTATTAAAATTTGGGCTACAATGGGTGAACGGGAGAGCCTGCAACGTAATTCTTAGAAAATTACATTGTGGTCCAAAATTGTGTTACCCAATTACCCATAGCTCCAAAATACACGATTTTATTATTCTTGCCTAAATATAGAAATATAAATAAATGATATTTTGGGTGAACTAATGAAAAACGCTAGTACATGTTCTAAAGTAACTTATGGTTGATTACTTAGAAATTCTAAAGGGAAATCGAAAATGGATATGTTCTTGTGCCCAATTTTTGATAAAAATTTCTTTAAGGACATGGAAAATACATTGGAGTGTACATGATAGGATCACGTTCAAGCAAATTTCAGTTTTGAGTTACGAGTAAATTTTTTACTTTTTGCACTTTGGTCAATCCAAAAAAGTTGGAGTTGTCGGATCAGCAAATTGGCAGCACCAAAATCCAATTCAATAATATACAATCGTAACTCTACAATTTGGGCATGTATGAGTGAATGGAAAGTCAACTTTGATTACTTCTATAAATTCTTGGAAAATTACATTGTGGCCCAAAATTGTGCTACCTATTGCACATTGCTTCACAATACAGGATTTTTGTTATTCTTACCTAAATATAAAAATATAAAATAAATAATTTTTTTGGTGAAATATTGAAAAACACCAGTACATGTTCTAGAGTAACTTTCTTGTGAAATAGGAAAGGGTTACCGATATATTCTTATGCCAATTTTTTTATAAAGATTCCCTTACCGACATGAAAAATACATTGGGGTGTATATGGTAGGATAACGTACGAGCGAAATTCAATTTGGAGATAAGAGTAAACTATTTAATTTTCACACTTAGGTCCCTCCAAAGGCATACAAAATTGACAACACCAAGAAACGATTCACCAAGAAACGATTGGGGCTTGCCAATTTGGGCCCGAATGGGGGAACGGGGGAACGGTGGCTTCAAATCACAACAATGATTACTTCTACACATTTTTTTAATAGATTACACTGTGGCCCCAAATATTACAAACACACTCTTCTACACATTAATTAATAAATCATCTCTTCCAAAAATCCACTTTTACCTGCAAGAAAAGGGAAGATGAGCATTAAATGCACTCCTAGCATCGGTATAGTATTAGCATCAGTATAGTACTAGCACCGGTATAGTACTATACCAGTGCTAGCTATTTTCCCACCACAATTTTACCCGTCAAATTTACTACTCTAGTCATAGGTACCGGTATTAGCACCGGTATATGTCATTCAGCCAAAACTGGTGCTGAAAAATATCAAATTCAGGCATATTTTTCAAAGGCACCGGTATTCAGTGAATCGGTGCTGAATTTGTTCATAGGCACTAATATTTTGATTCATTTGCCAGATTATCGGTGCGTATAAAATTCCTAACACCGATATTGTTCTCCCACCACTTACATACTAGTGTTTATGTACATATTTCCATTAGTGTATAATAGATGTGACATACGCATTAACAGAGTGATTTCATATAATATTTTTGATAACTTTAACACAAATAGAAAATGAACTTTTAACTACACAGTATTAACTTCGTATATTGAAAACAATGGTCAAAATCGTAGTTAAAGGTTCTTTGCCATCGGTAGGCATAACTGACTTTTGACTCGGTTGTTTGAAAATGTGAAGTGAAAAGGCAAGTCAATACTACCAACAGGTGTGGGTAGGCTTGGAACAAGTACTAAAAGCATTCAGGAAAACCCTCCGACATTGGATTGATTGCATTGGATCTTCTGCAATCAATCATTTATTTTACCAAGCCATTTAATTTAATATGAATTGGCTTTGGGCCCACATATGTACATGTGTTGCTTCATCACATTGAGCCCTAAATTAATAACCATGTGTTAATGATGGAAAAAGTTACAGAGGTTAGTTACCTAATAGAATTAATTTTCTCATTAATTAATTATACATAGTAGTTTCATTATAGGCTTAAAATCATATTTTGGTTAGACTTTGGTACGTAGTCATATATATTGTAATCATTATCATTGATGAAAGATGTCATTGATTAATATCAATGCACCATAATAAAATTCTTTATTTTATCATGGTATCAGAGCCTAAAATTATAAAACCCTAAGAAAATATTCCGCTGCCTTTTTCATGCC
This sequence comes from Rubia yunnanensis, assembly GCA_037428765.1. Classification (NCBI taxonomy): domain Eukaryota; kingdom Viridiplantae; phylum Streptophyta; class Magnoliopsida; order Gentianales; family Rubiaceae; genus Rubia; species Rubia yunnanensis. The sequence continues at coordinate 91,490,942 of CM075068.1, forward strand.
ACCAACGCCGCTGTCAAGCCGCTGGTCGATCCACGTGCCACTGCACAGCCGCCGCCATCAGCTCCGTTCCGCTGCTCGCCGATCACCACCACCATAGTCTAGTTGTGGTAATCTGTGCGCCTCCTCTCCTGAACCGATCTATCTGTGCATTAAGCCACACGCGCTAATCCCGAAGCTCACGCGCCGTCGCGTTCCCGTCACACGTCACCACCAGTTGCTGCACCTGCTGCTGATCCGTACTTAATTTTACACTATGTCTGCCTCTGGAAGTAATCCCAAAGAACAAGCCTGTACGGATGCTGGTTTTGAGGCTACTGCGCTTCAGAACATGAATGACTATGACGTAATTGTGACTTTACTGAAATAGTTGCAGTTGCAATCTGTCCCTAAGATACTTATACATGTTAGTCGTTTGTCGACTGACCCCTACTTCGTTGGCTCTTCTGACGGGCCTGGTTTGGTTATTTCACCCACCATCCTGAAGGGTTAAGAGAATTACCTTGAATGGTCTCCTACAAATACTACTGATAATGAATTTGAATACTGCTGCTAATGTTACCGTTGTTGCTGCTACTTCTACACCCACTGAGTTTTTTTAATGATTAGCAATTTCATAATCTTCTTCGTAAGTTGGGCATTCTTGTCATCCTGCTCCAACTTGAGAGAGGATGTTAAGGAAATAGAAACCATTTCCTTGTGGAAAAGTTATGGATGATAGTCATCTTATAGAATTAGTTTCCTTATGAATTAGTTATAGACTTAGAATTTTATTCATGTTAGACTTTAGTATGTTATAGCTCTATATATTGTAACATTGATTAATATCAGTGCACCCTAATAAATTCAGTATGACCAATTGACCATCATCTCTTGATAATGTTGACATACAAGAACCAACCATGTTTTCCTAAATCCTCCATCCCATGTTTGATAAGCATCACAAATATTTCTCATCACCACTTGTTTTAATATACACTCATGATGTGTGGTGCGCGGCATTTTGAGGACAACGTGCGTGTTTTTCGGGATATTGGAGCACCTTGGACTATTGTGGTCAACTATCGGTTAGGAAGAATCTCCAATCTGCTCCCCAAACTCCAACTATACTGATATATGTCCTCTCCTAGTATCTCTTTTCTTTTCAAGGTTTTCTTGGTTGCGGCCATGTACCTCTGACGAGCCCAACCAACTGAGCATGTGATTATTTGAACTTGTCTTGAATTTATAGCATAAGTAGCATGTACATGAAAAGTTTAAAATCAAGGTCGCAATTTTCTCTTCGACCTTGGATGATCGCAATCATCTTTGTTAAGTAACATAGATATTACTTAAACAGAAACTAATTACAATCACAAGTAATATTTATGTTCCTTAACGATCTTCGTCGCAGTTGCTGCTCACCATCGTTGTGATACTCCGCAGGCATATAGAATACCACAGTTGGTATCCTCATCTTCATCTCTCCCACTAGCCTACTCTTTCACCCCGCAGTCCACCATCGGTGCTCCGTCTTTGTCAAGAAAACCATGAAGTTATCACACTCTTTTGTTCCACAAATTACCATATTTGAAGTCACCCCTTGTATAGATCTATGTTTTTTTGGGTATGTTTTATCATCTAATACGCTATGCAATAAGGACTCTCCGGATCTACCAAGGTTTCGAAAGATTTAGCTATTAGAACCAGTCCATTTTAAATTCCCATGTAAATGCAATGCTAGCTTTTGATGAAAGTAAAAACAGTTTATAGGAATTATTTTGATATCTTTGCTAGGTTTGATATTTTTTCTAGACTTGTTTTTATATGCTTGTGGGTTTGTTTTGTAATCTTGCCGGAATCTTTTCATGATCAGCCGCAGTTGTCACGAAAATCACAATAAAAAAAAAGGTTTAAACTAAATCTTTTAGTGCACTTACATGCAGTGGGTTTTCAGTCTTCCCAAAATTGCAGTCATAAGTGTTACCCTCTGTACTAGATGTAATTTTTATGAGGGTTGTCAGTTTTATAAAATCTAAATACATTTGAAAGTTGTTGAATTTTTGGTGGTTGTTGATAAATACATGTAAATATTACTAGAATGATAATATAATTGGGAGAAAAGCATGTTCGTAAATGAGATTTTTCATTTTAATTTTCAACAAATAACTCTTGATTTGTAGATTTAGGGGTGGCAAATTGCCATACAAGCCGCCCCCTAGATAAGTTGATGAAGAAAAATTTCATTAAACAACTGTCTTAATGACCACCTCCATTTATACTGTTGGATTTTATTCTTTTACCATAACTTGTAAGTCATTTCCTATATATGGATCTGATTTCATCGCTACTCGATACCACATAGAGTTAACTTGAAAAGGCCATTTGTTGATATAAAAAAATACACCATTGAAAACACAAATTTAAAGGCAAAAATGAACTACTTTAAAATATAAAATTAAACCAAAAATCTAGACTCAACCCTAAATATTTTTGTTATTAATTCACAAAATAAAAACAATAATAATAATGGTGGCCCAAACGGCCAAACTTAACCCATACTACCATCCCAAGCCCACCACGATGCCTAAACCATGAGCTACAAAAAAAAAGGATTTGTTTGCTAATAATTTCTCCAATTTCCTTATCAATAAACAAAACTCCCAAACTTCCACCCGTCAGTTCGTATTGGAATCCCCACAATTTCCCCACTTCAACGAAGACCCACAGATATTTCATTTCCGGTGGGCCTTCTCTTCCATATATAAACTCACCCCTACACAGCAAAGCACAGCACTAACCTCGCCACAACAAAACCTTGAAATCATCGATCCCCAGTGGGACCCAATACGAATGGAGGACACTCAACCGGAAAACAACAACTCCCTGTCCGAAACCTACGACCTCATCAATGGCGGCGGGAGGCAGGTCATCATCTTCGGGAAGTACGAGATGGGGCGGCTGCTGGGGCAGGGCACGTTCGCGAAGGTGTACCATGGCCGGAACGTTTCCTCCGGCGAGAGCGTGGCGATCAAGGTGATCAACAAAGACCACGTGCTGAAAAAGGAAGGGATGATGGAGCAGATAAAGCGGGAGATCGCTGTAATGCGGGTGGTGCGCCACCCCAACGTCGTGGAGATCAAGGAGGTGATGGCCACCAAGCAGAAGATCTTCTTCGTCATGGAGTACGTCCGCGGCGGCGAGCTCTTCGACAAGATCTCCAAGGGGAAGCTCCGGGAGGAGACCGCCCGGAAGTACTTCCAGCAGCTCATCAGCGCCGTCGACTTCTGCCACTCCCGCGGCGTCTCCCACCGGGACCTGAAGCCGGAGAATCTCCTCCTCGACGAAGACGGTAACCTCAAAGTCTCCGACTTCGGCCTCTCCGCCCTGCCGGAGCACTTGAGGAACGACGGGCTGCTGCACACCCAGTGTGGGACTCCTGCTTACGTCGCGCCGGAGGTTCTCCGGAAAAAGGGCTACGACGGCGCTAAGGCGGATATATGGTCGTGCGGCGCAGTGGCGGAACCAGGAGTGCATATTAGGGGGGGCGAAAAAGAGCTTAAAATTTTTTTTGCGACGCTAAATGAAATATTTTTTAACAAACAACGCTTACATAATAATATGAATACATAATAATTAGATTTTTACAACAAAAAACTATCACTGCATAAAAAACTACGTTTCAATACTTGGGTTGCTAGAACTAGAACCACTAACCGCAGGAGACAACTGTATCCTACGATGTTGCATACGCTGATAACGTTGCAAAATTGGTTCATTATCGATCCCAACAAAAATCGCCTTCTCAATATGCACTGTCATAACATCATTCATCCATTCATCTCCCATTCTGTTGCGTAAATCAGTCTTGATTCTCTTCATGGCTGAAAAAACGCGTTCAACAGAAGCAGTTGCAACTGGTAGAACTAAGGTTAACTCAATAAGACGATATACCAGTGAAAAACATGTATGGCTAGTTGTTTGAACCATCTTTTGAGCAAGACTTCCAAAGTCCTCAATAGCCAAAAACTCATTATCAAGTTGCACATTATGAATGAAAGTACTAAGTTGTTGATGAAGGCGGTAACGATCTTCTACGGAGAAGTCACTTGGATATAATTCAGCAAGTCGAACTAACTTACCAATATCAAACTTAGAAAATGAATCTCTTGGATCAAGGCAAGCCATACAAGTGAGTAACTCCGTATTTGTTTCCGGAAATCGATTGTTCATTTCATGAATCATCCTATCAACAACCTAGTATTCAAAAAATAAAAGGTTAGCATGTAGCATTGAAAAAAATTACAAATCAAATCAAATAAGGTATGTAAATTATAAAAGTAATACCTGGAGAAAAGTATCAACGCGAAAGAAATCACCATGGGTCTGCATTTGAGTAAGTCGTTTCCTACGACCTCGAATTGCTCGTTCATCTTCCATATTAACTACCGAGATGTCATGATTAACACAAAATGCGTTGACTTCATTTAACAACTCATCCCAACCAGTCTCTCTGTATTGTTGCAACTCAAACTTCATTGTATTCATCAAACTCACAGCCAACACAATATTTTTATTCTTTTGTTGCAAAGCATGGGACAAAGCATCTACAACTCCCAACAAATGCTTCATCATAAACATCACAAAAAAAAATTCATAACTCTCCATTTGCTCAAGCAAACCGCTCGCTGAAGATTTACTCACATTTGCATCACCATCATCGTGGACATTTTCAATCAATTGCAAAATAGATTCCCACATAGTAATGAAACGAATAATAGTAGTGTAATGTGACCCCCAACGAGTATCCCCCGGCCTTTTCAAACTAGTCTCTTGATTTTTGCCTCTTCCACTCACAATATCTCCATTCTCCAATCCCTCTACAATTCTAGCATGTTCTAAATCAAGAAGCATGTCTTTTCTTCTACATGAAGCTCCAGCTAAATTCACAATCATACCAAGATAAACGAAAAACTGACACACATTTCGATTATCATTAGCAACAGCAAGAACAACCAATTGAAGCTGGTGAGAAAAACAATGGACGTACCTTGCAGATGAGTTTTCTTTCAATATCAAAGCTTTCAGTCCATTATACTCTCCTCGCATATTTGAGGCTCCATCATATCCCTGACCTCTCAACTTTGACATTGATAATTTATGCTTTGCAAACAATTCATCAATAGCACTCTTCAAACTAATAGCAGAAGTATTACGCACATGCACAACACTAAGAAAACGTTCAAGAACGCATCCTTGTTTGTTGACATATCTTAAAACAACCCCCATTTGCTCCTTTATTGATGCATCTCTAGCCTCATCAACCAATATAGAAAAATAACTATCTCCAATATCATTAACAATAACATTTGTTACCTCACTTGCACAAGCACTTGATAGTTCCTTCTGTACTTTGGGAGATGTGAGCTTGCAATTTCCAGGGCCATTTTCATTCATGGTCTTAGAAACAACATCATTTCGCTTGCAATACCAGTCAATCATTTCGAGATAATTGCCCTTATTCAAAGAATCCAGCCCTTCATCATGGCCACGAAAAGCCATACCTTGATTTAGCAAGAACCGTGTCACATCCAAAGCAGCTGTCAAACGCGTGCGATATGCAATCTCTGATTCCCGCCCATGTGCCTGATAAGAATGAAGGATACTCTGTCTTTGACGCTTAAATGCATACAATTGTTGAGCTGCATCATTATGAGAGCTACCCGCTACGCCAACATGTTTCTTATAGATATCAAGCGCTTTCTTCCAATTGTTCACCCCACTCGCAGTAAATGCATCCTCTCCATCTCGACATCCCTTATGTGAATTCCTGAAGAGATAGCAACAAAAGCAAAATGTTGCATCCTTTGACGCGCTATACTCCAACCAATCAAACTTTTCATACCACGAAGGTTGAAAACATCTATAGTCATTTCCCTGCTTTGTCCTTGGAAAATAATGACCCTTAGGTTGGCAAGGACCTCTTAACACATATTCTCTCATCACTTGATCTCTAATAGAAACATCAAAATCCTTAATAGGTTTACGTTTCCCAGGATCATTTATAACATCATCCGAATTGAACTCAACACGAGAATGCTTTTGACTACTACCCTCTTCATTAATCCTTTCTTCATTTGGTTCACTCGGTCTCTTAAAAATAGATGATCCACTATTTCGAATTAAGAATTTATCCATATCCTATTTGACATAAAATAAGAAAAATATGTCAACTTAAATATCTATATGCTATTCAATATTCACAATTTCTCAAAAATATGTCTAGTTAAATATTTGTCAAAAATATGTCTAATTAAATATGTCTAATTAAATATGTCGAATTAAATATGTCTAATTAAATATGCCTAAAAAATATGTCTAATTAAATATGTCTAATTAAATATGTCTAATGAAATATGTCTAATTAAATATGTCTAATTAAATATGTCTACTTAAATATGTCAAATTAAATATGTCAAATTAAATATGTCAAATTAAATATGTCTAATTAAATATGTCTAATTAAATATGTCAAATTAAATATGTCTAATTAAATATGTCTAATTACATACGTTAAATTAAATATATCTAATTAAATATGTCAAAATTATGTCAAATTATTCAAATCTATATTTAGCACAATTCACAATTTCAACACAATCACTAAATTATTCATAATTTCATATCTATATTCAATATTCACAATTTCATACAAATTCAAGTTATTCAACATAAATTACATAACAAAAATATATTGGCCCTTTGATACCTTGCCCTTGGTTGCTGGTAGTGGCTGTAGTAGGGATGGCGGCGGCAGGGAACGCCGGAATGGCGGCGGGCGGCGGGCGGCGGCAGTTGGCAGGCGGCAGGCGGTGGAGCTGCTGGAGAATTGGAGTTGGAAAATGGAGGCAATGTGGTACACCGTACACTGGTCTCTTAATATGTGGAGATTAGGTTATATATTGGTTTGGGCCAATTGGGCTTCAGCCCAATTGGCCTTGATTTTTTTTCGGACCAGCAACTCAAAACGACGTCGTTCAGCTAAGCCAAAACGACGTCGTTTTGTATACTTATACCAAAAAAAAAAGGAAAAATGTCGTCTTCTTCAGCCTCACTTGCCCGTCGTCTTCTTCAGCCTCACTGCCGGTCTGCCGCGCTCGCGCCTCCGGCGCCGACGATGCCTCAACGGGGGGCGGAATCCGGTGGCTTCCGGTGGCTCTAGGCCTAAATACCGGGCCACCGGATCTTAGGGGAGGCGCCAACCCACCCTCGCCCCCCCCCTAGTTCCGCCGTTGATGACCATCATCTCTTGATAATGTTGACATACAAGAACCAACCATGTTTTCCTAAATCCTCCATCCCATGTTTGATAAGCATCACAAATATTTCTCATCACCACTTGTTTTAATATACACTCATGATGTGTGGTGCGCGGCATTTTGAGGACAACGTGCGTGTTTTTCGGGATATTGGAGCACCTTGGACTATTGTGGTCAACTATCGGTTAGGAAGAATCTCCAATCTGCTCCCCAAACTCCAACTATACTGATATATGTCCTCTCCTAGTATCTCTTTTCTTTTCAAGGTTTTCTTGGTTGCGGCCATGTACCTCTGACGAGCCCAACCAACTGAGCATGTGATTATTTGAACTTGTCTTGAATTTATAGCATAAGTAGCATGTACATGAAAAGTTTAAAATCAAGGTCGCAATTTTCTCTTCGACCTTGGATGATCGCAATCATCTTTGTTAAGTAACATAGATATTACTTAAACAGAAACTAATTACAATCACAAGTAATATTTATGTTCCTTAACGATCTTCGTCGCAGTTGCTGCTCACCATCGTTGTGATACTCCGCAGGCATATAGAATACCACAGTTGGTATCCTCATCTTCATCTCTCCCACTAGCCTACTCTTTCACCCCGCAGTCCACCATCGGTGCTCCGTCTTTGTCAAGAAAACCATGAAGTTATCACACTCTTTTGTTCCACAAATTACCATATTTGAAGTCACCCCTTGTATAGATCTATGTTTTTTTGGGTATGTTTTATCATCTAATACGCTATGCAATAAGGACTCTCCGGATCTACCAAGGTTTCGAAAGATTTAGCTATTAGAACCAGTCCATTTTAAATTCCCATGTAAATGCAATGCTAGCTTTTGATGAAAGTAAAAACAGTTTATAGGAATTATTTTGATATCTTTGCTAGGTTTGATATTTTTTCTAGACTTGTTTTTATATGCTTGTGGGTTTGTTTTGTAATCTTGCCGGAATCTTTTCATGATCAGCCGCAGTTGTCACGAAAATCACAATAAAAAAAAAGGTTTAAACTAAATCTTTTAGTGCACTTACATGCAGTGGGTTTTCAGTCTTCCCAAAATTGCAGTCATAAGTGTTACCCTCTGTACTAGATGTAATTTTTATGAGGGTTGTCAGTTTTATAAAATCTAAATACATTTGAAAGTTGTTGAATTTTTGGTGGTTGTTGATAAATACATGTAAATATTACTAGAATGATAATATAATTGGGAGAAAAGCATGTTCGTAAATGAGATTTTTCATTTTAATTTTCAACAAATAACTCTTGATTTGTAGATTTAGGGGTGGCAAATTGCCATACAAGCCGCCCCCTAGATAAGTTGATGAAGAAAAATTTCATTAAACAACTGTCTTAATGACCACCTCCATTTATACTGTTGGATTTTATTCTTTTACCATAACTTGTAAGTCATTTCCTATATATGGATCTGATTTCATCGCTACTCGATACCACATAGAGTTAACTTGAAAAGGCCATTTGTTGATATAAAAAAATACACCATTGAAAACACAAATTTAAAGGCAAAAATGAACTACTTTAAAATATAAAATTAAACCAAAAATCTAGACTCAACCCTAAATATTTTTGTTATTAATTCACAAAATAAAAACAATAATAATAATGGTGGCCCAAACGGCCAAACTTAACCCATACTACCATCCCAAGCCCACCACGATGCCTAAACCATGAGCTACAAAAAAAAAGGATTTGTTTGCTAATAATTTCTCCAATTTCCTTATCAATAAACAAAACTCCCAAACTTCCACCCGTCAGTTCGTATTGGAATCCCCACAATTTCCCCACTTCAACGAAGACCCACAGATATTTCATTTCCGGTGGGCCTTCTCTTCCATATATAAACTCACCCCTACACAGCAAAGCACAGCACTAACCTCGCCACAACAAAACCTTGAAATCATCGATCCCCAGTGGGACCCAATACGAATGGAGGACACTCAACCGGAAAACAACAACTCCCTGTCCGAAACCTACGACCTCATCAATGGCGGCGGGAGGCAGGTCATCATCTTCGGGAAGTACGAGATGGGGCGGCTGCTGGGGCAGGGCACGTTCGCGAAGGTGTACCATGGCCGGAACGTTTCCTCCGGCGAGAGCGTGGCGATCAAGGTGATCAACAAAGACCACGTGCTGAAAAAGGAAGGGATGATGGAGCAGATAAAGCGGGAGATCGCTGTAATGCGGGTGGTGCGCCACCCCAACGTCGTGGAGATCAAGGAGGTGATGGCCACCAAGCAGAAGATCTTCTTCGTCATGGAGTACGTCCGCGGCGGCGAGCTCTTCGACAAGATCTCCAAGGGGAAGCTCCGGGAGGAGACCGCCCGGAAGTACTTCCAGCAGCTCATCAGCGCCGTCGACTTCTGCCACTCCCGCGGCGTCTCCCACCGGGACCTGAAGCCGGAGAATCTCCTCCTCGACGAAGACGGTAACCTCAAAGTCTCCGACTTCGGCCTCTCCGCCCTGCCGGAGCACTTGAGGAACGACGGGCTGCTGCACACCCAGTGTGGGACTCCTGCTTACGTCGCGCCGGAGGTTCTCCGGAAAAAGGGCTACGACGGCGCTAAGGCGGATATATGGTCGTGCGGCGTGATTCTCTACGCACTCTTAGCCGGATTTCTTCCATTTCTGGATGAAAACGTTATGAAGATGTACAGTAAGGTTTTCAAGGCGGAGTTCGAGTTTCCGCCCTGGTTTTCCTCGGATTCCCGGCGGCTGATTCGCAAGCTCCTGGTTTCCGACCCGGCGAGAAGAATCTCGATTCCGGCGATCATGCGAGTGCCCTGGTTTCTAAAAGGGTTCACCAGGCCGATCGCGGTTTCTGTCCCGGACGACGATGACGATCAGGGATTCGATGACGTGAATGAGGCGAGAGAATCGAAATCAAGCCCTAGGTTCTACAATGCGTTCGAGCTGATATCGTCCATGTCTTCCGGCTTCGATCTGTCCAATCTGTTCGAGGAGAAAAAGAAATCAGGGTCCCTCTTCACGTCGAAGTTCTCCGCCAGCTCCGTCATGGGGAAGCTCGAGGCGGCGGCGAGTAAGCTGAACTTTAAGGTTGTTGGTAGCAAGGAGTTCAGTCTGAGGATGCAGGGGATGTCCGAGGGGCGGAAAGGGAGGCTGTCGGTGAAGGCCGAGGTGTTCGAGGTGGCGCCAGAGGTGGCGGTGGTCGAGTTTTCCAAGGATTCCGGTGACACGCTGGAGTACAAGAAGTTTTGTGACGAGGATGTGCGACCGGCGTTGAAGGATATCGTGTGGAGTTGGAAGGGGGAGAGCGATTAGTTTAATTTAATCAGGGCCTTAATTTAACTTCTGCAGTTTAATTTTGTTAATCCGGTTTGTGAGTGTGTTGTTTCATGCCATGTACATAAGAGTATCATCAATGCCAGCCGGTCTTTCATGTTTTAGATTTTGCATTCTGCACTTGTTTCAGCAATTCTCAATAGCAATGTTGCAGAATCAAGAATTCTATGCAGAATCGTGTTTTAGGTCTGATTGGAAAAAGCGTGGAATCCCTTTTGCTAATCTGAATAGTAAGATTTAGATCGAGATTGTTGGATGAGAGACTGCTAATTGGAGCAGAAAGGTTGATGATATAGAAAATATGTTAGAAACAAGAAGAATAGAATGAACAAGACTGCTAAAATATATCGTCTCATTTTCTAAATCATATGATCACCGCAATTGTTCAATCTTTGGTCCATGCTAAAATTGGACCAGGCATACTCTGCAGTCCCGTTGAACTTGTATGAAATCTTCCTTTAGTATTATTAAGTTTTGTTTATTTATTTGAATAGATATATAAGCAATATTATGGCTAGATTCATTGTGCTCCTTCCATCCCACCTATATTTGCACATGTTAACTTTTGCAAGTTGATTAAAAATATTTTTGACTGTTAATATCTTTACTTGTGCAAATTTAAAAATAATAAAAAGTTAATATTATGAAAATAGATGTTACGACGATTATAACAAGATCTCATATAATAGTATATGATCTTATATATTACTTGATTTTTATTTTTTAAATAAATCATTTTTGACTAAATGTACAATGATTGTGCAAATACGGTTGAGACAAAGGTAGTAATAACTAATTTTTATCCATTCAATTCTCCATAAGCGTTATTATAGAGAGTTATAAATTATATTAAATGTGAAATGTATTTGTTGGAGGTCGTGAAAAAGGATGGTGTACAAATATGAAGAAGGAGGGGTTGCTTAATTTTATGAGAATGGACAAGAATTTGTTTGGTGGTTGAATACTGTCACTGCAATTTTGGTGGTTGCTATGGAGATTAGGTGAAGGAATTGGGGTGTACCGACCAGATGTCAAGGTGCATGTTGAGGAAGTGCCATGTGTCAGAATCTAGGCGGATATTCCGTCAACGGTTTTATCTCTAAATACAGCCATGTTCAAAGTTTTCCCTATGGAATCATTGTTTCTAAATTCTAAACGTACGTTACACACCGCTTAATTTTGGCACTTTCTTAAAAGCAATTTTCTTCTTTAACCGCTAAGTGGTACTCCCTCTGTCCCAGCTCTTTTTGCACTCTTTCCTTTTTTGGACGTCCCAGCTGTTTTTGCACTACCTTATTTTTTACCCATTTTTTTATTTTTTTTAACCCAATATTATTAGCCCACATTATTCCATAACCCTTCATAATCTCTATTTAACCAAATCTTGGGCTTAATCTGAACGAAAATAAAGGAAAAGAGTTAAGAATTTCAGGATATCCCACACAAAGCCTTCAAATAGTACTATTCTTAAAAATACTTCCAGATTCTCTCTCCGCAGAAAGAGCTGGGACGGAGGTAGTACAATCTTTCTACGTTCACTAAACTTAAATTTCACGTTTGGTAACCTACCTTTTTAAAATATATATTATTGAACAAGCTTTTCACGTTTATTCATCATACTATGTCAGGATAAATCAATTTACTATTAGATTATAAATTATTATTATTAGAGTTCTTTCCTTGTTACATCGCTATTGTATTATTTATATATTCAGTCATCAATAATACAATTCCTTATGGCAAATCATTTTATTATGGTATTAGAGCCTCTTCTGATCTAAAACCTAAAACCCTAACATTTTCTCCTAATTTTGGCCGCTGCCCCCTATGTCGTCCATCGCCAGCAGTCGCTTTCCTTCCCACGTGGCTCCGCTCCTCTTCCCACGCAGCTCCACGGTCGCTAGCGGTAATTCCCGGTCGATCCGTTATTTTTTCCACCGCCCCCAGTCATAACTAAAAAAAACTCTCCAACAACACTCTGCTTTAGATGATGCAGATCAAACTCACCCCATCAAATTATCTTCTCTGGAAGCGCCAAGCATGTTATGTCCTTCGTCCTCAAGGGCTGTAAGGTTTCATTGATGGCACTAGACCTCGTCCCACTCTCCTACCACCACCGCCCTGTCTTTTGCTGCCACAGTCTCCACTCCTTCACGTGGAAGCAAGGTTGATCACCAGGGGGCTTATTTGAAAGAAAAAGAAGAGTGATCAATGGGTTGATGAAGATCAACGTCTCTGCAATCTCCTATTTTCCTCTCTCACCGCTGAAGTTCTCGCAGAACCCCCAGATTGTGCTACTTCCAAAGATATCTGGGATAACCTTTCTCTCATCTATCCGAATAACAGTGCCTCCACCATTCTCCATTTTCGCGCATATGCAAATGGTATTCGTAAGTCTGGTACTGTTCATGAACTTCATCTCAAATTTAAAGAGATTTTTGAACTGGCTGTCATGGGTAATCAAGTTTTAAATGTTAATCAAATTGCATGGTTCTTGACTGCTCTTGGTCCTGAGTATAAAAATTTTTCTTCTCCTTTGATTAATGTTGTTCCAACCCCGCTTTATGCGGATGTTATTGCCTGTGCCAAAAACCACGAGGCATTTTTAATGAATTTACAGGGACACTCAGGACCAGCTGCAGGATAGGTCGCGTTCTAGACCAACAACACACCTTAAGTCGGTCTCGCGAGGTATCACACACCAAATCGAGGTGGCCACATGTGGCCTCCCCGCGGTGGCCGCAACGGTCGCTTCGATGGCAGGCGCGGCGGCGGTTGGCAGTCCTTTTTAGGTTCTCATACAACTAGTCCAGTTCTCGGTCGCGATCGTACTCACTGTTCCTGGTGCAGACAGCTCGGTCACTATGCTACGACGTGTTACCAGATGCAGGCACAGATTGGTCGTCCACCAAGCACTCATTTGGTAGAAAATTATCACTCTTCTCAGCAGTCAGATACTTCTTCTCGTCTGTCAGATTGGTACCTTGATTCTGGCGCTACCAGTCATATGGCGACTTCCACCTTAGGCCTAGATAGTTTCACTCCTTATAATGGTAAATATCGTGTTCTTGTTGGTAATGGTGCTCCAGTTATAATATCTCATATTGGTGATTCTATAGTTCCTGAGTACTTGCATTTGTCTAGTGTTTGGGTTGTGCCTGATATTACTAAGAATTCACTGTCTATTAGTCGGTTAACCAGAGATATATGTGTCCTAATTACATTTGATGACCGGAATTTTTTTATTCAAAAAAAAGTAACCAGGGCTGTCATGGGTCGAGGGCACAGTGATGATGGATTGTATGTTTTGGATCAGGGAGATGCAGCATTTATTTTAGTTTTACAGTAGAATAAGAGTCGAGCTTCATATAACTTGTGGAATCGACGCCTAGGTCATGTTCCTAGTGTACTGATTACTAATGTACATAAGTCTGGTTTACTTTCAGTATCTTCTTTGTTGCCTAAACTGCATACCTGCGCCCCTGTGTTATGGCAAAAGGTCAACAGTTGGCTTTGTTGAGAACCCTAAACGTGCTGACAATGTTCTTGATTTAATACATTGTGTTTTGTGGGGTCCCTCCCCGGTTTTATCTACAAATGGTTTTGCGTATTATGCATTAATTGTGGATGATTTTTCGAGATTCACTTGGTTGTACCCCCTTCGTCGCAAATCAGATTTTGTTGACACTTATTTGCAGTTTGAGGCACTTGTTGAGAATAAGTTTTCAGATAAAATTAAAATTTTTCAAAGTGATGGTGGCACTGAATTTTTGAACACTAGACTCATATCACATTTTGCGGCGAAAGGTATTCATCATCAGGTTTGTTGTCCGGTCACTCGAAATAGAATGGGCGCGCAGTACGCAAGCATCGTCATATTGTTGAAATGGGTCTCACGATGATTTTTCACTCACATCTTCCAATTTCGCGTTAGGATGATGCATTCACCATTGCTGTCTACATTATCAACCGTTTAGCTACTTCAATTTTGCCGAGATCGACACTTTATGGTCTTCTTTATCGCCGGGATCCTATCTATGGTAACTTTCATCCTTTTGGTTACCGAGTTTTTCCTTTTGTTCGTCCCTTTGCTGATCATAAGCTATCTCTCTATAGTATTCCATGTATATTTATCGGTTACAACTCGCAGTATAAGGAGTTTTGGTGTCTCAACCCTTTCACTGGCAAGGTTCATGTTGCTCGCTATGCTCGGTTTGACGAGGCTTATTTTTCTCTGGCTCCAGCATTGGAAATTGGGTCTCCCTCTTCAGGTTTGGATGTCTCATCCTTTACTGATTCAGATCATAGGACGACATCATCACCAGCCTCAGCTCCATCCTCACCTTAATTCTAGTTTCCTGATGATGAGCCGTCTCAGCCAGCTGCCCCACAAGCTAACTCGTGTCCACCATCCCATCTCGCATCCGACCGCGGTGGCTCCTTACCCACGGCTAGCCTCGGTGGTCTCACACTTTCTCCCAGTTGCAGCGGCCTCTCGCCCCCGCTCAATAGTGATGGCCCGCGTCCAGTAGCCACGGGCTCAGGCACCCTGGACGACCACGGGCATGGATGGCCACGGCCATAAACAGTCACAGACGGCCACATCCCTGCCTCGGTCATGGCCACGGGTGGCTCCAAGGCCACAGACGACCTCCTTCCCACCTCGGCCATGACCATAGGCGGTGCTACTGCCACGTGCCTCTCCATCCCATCCCATGACGGCACCTCAACCACAACCACGAACGGTCATAGCTCTGCCGTCTCGGCCACGTCTAAGGTTTTGTGTTCTCCACATCCAGCAGCTTCTCACATGGTTACGCACTTTTCCACTAGAGTTATTCAGCACTGAGATTATTCAGATATTTGTGCTCATGGTCTTCTTGTGGCTCTTCTTGCTCAGAAAGAACCGACTAATTATGGTTCTGCAAAACAAGATCCTTCTTGGGTTTTTGCCATGGATGAGGAGATGGCCGCTCTTCGTAGTCAGCATACTTGGGATCTTGTTCTACGCCCTTTGAACGTCAACATTTTTGTGTCTAAATGGGTTTATTGGATAAAGTACAAACCCGATGGTTCGATTGATCGCCATAAGGCACGTTTGGTAGCTCAGGGTTTCTCTCAGATTTCTGATTTTGACTTTGGCCATACTTTCAGCCTTGTGGTTAAAGCATCTACAGTTCAGATAGTTCTTAATATTACTACTATGCGTGCTTGGTCTCTACATCAGTTAGACGTTAAGAATGCCTTTCTTAACGGTGTTCTTGATTCTCCAGTTTTGATGGTACAACCTGTTGGCTATAAGGATCCCACTCATCCGGACTATGTTTGTCATTTACGGAAGGCCATTTCTGGTCTGAAGCAAGCGCCTCGAGCATGGTTTCAGCGTTTCAGTGCTTATCTTTTGCAGCTTGGGTTTCGCTGCAGTTCTTCTGATACTTCATTATTTGTGTTATCTCATGGCTTGTCATTGTTGTATCTTTGTTCTACGTTGATGATATCATTTTACCTGGGAATGATTCTACTCTAATTCGACAGTTCATTTATCGCACCCATCAGGAGTTTTCCATCAAAGATTTGGGTGCCTTACACTACTTTCTTGGCTTGGAGGTCACGCCCACAACATCAGGACTTCTTCTGGGACAGGCAAAGTATGATCGGGACATTCTTTCTCGGGCTTTTATGTTAGATGCAGTGCCAGTCTCTACACCATTTTTGCCAAATTTTCAGCTTCACAGCAGTACAAGTTCACAATTCAAGAATCTGATGTTGTATCGCTCTTTGGTTGGTGCTCTCCTGTATCTAACCATCACTCGTCTAGACTTAGTATTTGAAATTAATTCTATTAGTCAGTATCTTCAAGACCCTTGGGAAGATCATTTTTTGGCTGACATTCAGATTCTCCGCTATGTTCAGGGGACCCTACATTTTGGTCTCACTTTTCATGCAGCTTCCTCTCCGGAGGTGCTCGATTATTTTGATGCAGATTGAGCCAGGTGTTTGGAGACCCGTCATTCTACTTATGGCTATGCTGTCTTCTTATGTGGTAACTTGGTTTCTTGGAGTGCAAAAAAATAGCTCATTGTGTCCAGGTCCAGCACTGAGTTGGAGTGTCGTGTTTGGGCAACATTGCTTCTGAGGCCATCTGGATGACTCATTTGCTTCGTGATCTTCATGTTCCTCTTTCTGTTGCGCCTCTCCTGCTTTGTGACAACAACACTGCCATCTTCTTGGCTAAAAACTGGTGGCGCGTAAGCGAGCTAAGCACATTGACATTGATTACCATTTTGTTCACGAGTTGGTTTTTTCGGCCAAGCTTCGTGTTTCTCATGTTCCTACATCTCTATAGGTTGCAGATATCTTCACCAAGGGTCTCTCTCATCCCTTGTTTGAGTTCTTCAGGTCCAAGCTTTGCGTCTCTAAGAATCTGACGCTTCGCTTGTGTGTGTGTGAGGGGGGTGTTAGAATAAATCAGATTACTGATTAGATTATAATTTATTACGATTAGAGTTCTTTCCTTATTACACCTCT
Organism: Rubia yunnanensis; assembly: GCA_037428765.1. Taxonomy (NCBI): domain Eukaryota; kingdom Viridiplantae; phylum Streptophyta; class Magnoliopsida; order Gentianales; family Rubiaceae; genus Rubia; species Rubia yunnanensis. The sequence continues at coordinate 91,508,088 of CM075068.1, forward strand.
ATTGTACTCTCTATATATTCAGTCATCAATAATACAATTCCTTACGGCAAATCATTCTATCACTCTGTCTCATTGGAAGTGGCACCATAGCTTCAGATGCTTGGATTTAGGTGAATGAAATGAGTAAATGTAACTGAGTTTAGAAAGGGAAAAATAGAATGAGTGGATGAAATTGAATTGAAAGAAGAATTTTTTTTTAAAAAATGAATAGATATAATAGCCTAAAACTTGTCATAATTAGAAAGTGTCAATATAAAAGAAACATCCTAAATTAGAAAGTGTGTCACTATTAGTGAAACAGATGGAGTATTTATTTAAGAGAAAGTCTCATGAAAGACGGTATGTCCATAAGCTTATGGATAGTCCACAGTACTTTTTATTTTAAATGTTGTATTTATTTATAAAATTTAAATATACATTTTAAAAGTTAAAACAAGTAATAATATTCGAATGAGAAATATAAAAATATATAATATAAAAAATATTTTAAATCTTATATGTAATTTAACAAAATGTAGTGTATAAGGTAAAAAGTACATGGAGTGTTTATAAATTTATGGACAGACCGCCTGTAAGGAGACTCACTATTTATTTAATACTATGTATTTGTGTTAACTATTAGGGCTAAGTTTTGGGAAAGACCGTCTTTCCATAGGTTTATGGATAAAAGGTAAAAGGTCTTAGTTGCAATATTAAAAATTTATTATGCAAGGTGTAGTAGTTATAAAGTTTGTAACCCGATTCATGCAACCCAAAATTTGTTTATTCATTTCTTCTAATTTGCACTTTAAATCTTGATTTTTCCATGGGTTATGGAAATACCGTCTTTCAATAGACAGATTGTATTATTAGACTGACTTTAATTATAGCCACGCTTGTTAAAGTAGATTCATGTTTGTAAAATAAAATTTTCACGTTTATGTACTCCCTCCGTCCCAGATGTTTTTGCATTTTTTATTTTTGCACGTTGTCCAATACACATATTTGACTGTTAATAGCTTTACTATGTATAACAACGATAAATACAAATTTAATATTTAAAAACTACTTTCTAAAATATTTTGAACAATATCATATACGATAATTTTGTTGATCATATATCTATTCATATATACGTCAAATTTTGATAGAGAATAGTGTCACAAAAACAAAAGTACAAATACAGGTGGGACGGAGGGAGTATCATACTTGTCTCCCGTCCTTTTATTACGACACACTTGATTTAGGCATAAGAAATAGATTCCGTCTCTTGAAAGACAGTTTTTCCATAAGGTATATAAATACCGTCTTTCCATAAGGCATGAAAATTTCGTCTTTCCATAAGGCATGAAAATACCGTCTTTCCATAAGGCATGGAAAGACCAAGGTTTAAAATGCAAACTAAAAGAATGAAGATAAATTTTTGGGTTCCATGAATCGGGTTATAAACTTTATAACTACTACACCTTGCATAATAAACTTTTATTATTATAATTAAGAACTTTTACCTTTTATTATTCTAGTTAAAACCGTCTTTCCATAATCTTATGGAAATACGATCTTTCCCAAAACTGAATTATGGAAGTACGGTCTTTCCCAAAACTTTGCCTAAGAAATAATAAAATATAAAATAAATAAAGCAAAAGACAGTTTTGGGAAAGACCATTTTTTCTCACACACACATATATATATGGAAAGACGGGGTTGAATTATAATTATTGAAAGGTAAAAATTTTTAGTTGCAATATTGAAAACTTATGATGCAACATGCAATTATTATAATTACGTTTTTGACCCTATTAATGCAGCCCAAAAATTTAACCATAATTTCTTCTAATTTAAAAGTTTAAACTTTGGTTATAGAAAGACTATCTTTTCTTTCAAGAGACGGAGTATAAAGAAAATCGCATTAATTGAAAACAAATTAAGTACTAATATAATTTAGAATTAATTTAGATTTGTTAGAAAATTAAAAATGGCACAAATGGATGACTTGGTCAAAGTCCACTCGGTCAACTCTCCTCCCATTGTACACCGAACATTGGTTGTGTGGTTTGTGTTAGAAGTTAGAACTCAGGATTTGAAGTAAAATGGACAAGTTTGTACAACTATTTCGAAGTATGAATGATCAAGATGTCGGCCAGTTTGAACTGATACGAATATAATATACTCCATCAAACTGTGATAGAGACCCTATTTAAAACAATTTTGGTAGCAAACATTAGGCCCCAGCCTTCTACATTCATCTTTCAATTTCCTTGTCAATTCATGTATACTATAAGATTGAGATATTATAAAGATAATAATAGATTACCAAACATTTAAAAAGTCATCATTATGATTGGACCACAGATCCAAAAGAGTTCTTACATTCATATAGAAACAGCATGAGGTTTTGCGATGCGAACATCAAATTAGTGTGCAAGGCGTTCCCCATCTTCTTGTCCGGAACAACAATCACCTGGTACGAGGATCTCCCAAGTGGAAGCATCAAATTGTGGGAACAGTTATCAGTTTTATTCTTGGGTTGCTTCTATCAGAAGCAAAAAATTCACAAAAACGATTGCGGACCTTAATAACATAGCTCAACAAAGTGATGCAAGTTTGGCGGAGTATCATTGTAAGTTCGTCACAGAAAGTTTGCAGGTTCGCGACTAGTCATTCCAATCCTCACTGAGAGCATTCACGGGAGGTATGCGATCAGGAGATTTCTACAAGGAACTAACAAAGAACATGGCCAAAAACCCGAGAGAGCTACAAAAGATGATTGAACAACACGTGTGAACAAAATAAGCGAACATCCGTAAGATAGAAAGGGAACGAGGCGAGAAGCGAACGATGGGGGGTTTTGCAGAAGGGTTTTACGAAGAAAGGCAAAAGAAGCGTCACTTTTAAAAGAGGAGAAGCAGGATTGCAAGGCGAGTCATTCTAAGATACGCCTCTAACTAGATCAAGGAAGGATATGACAAGCGAACAAGGACCTATTTCGAGAACTAGCACCCATGCTAGCACCACCAGAAAAGAGATCCAGGTAGTATTATTGTGCCTTCCACAAGGATCATGGCCATGACATTGAGTATTGCAGAGACCTGAAAAGATAAATTGAAGAAAATTTGAGAAAGGGCTACTTAAGCCAGTATAAGAAGAAAGGAATGAACAAGTCAATATAGGGACGCTAGCAAAACAACGAACTCATATCCAAGAAACTAGGGTACAATGATCACAATAGCAAAGAATAAATAAATGACTGCGGCGGTGGATTGCAATGATGATGCAGACCAAGAAGTACCGGAGATAGTCATCTTATCCATACATGGATCCACATAGTCATTGTCCAACAATGCTTGGAAAGCCAAAGCAACAAGAGCCGGTCGATAAAAGGCTTCGTTTGAATGAGACGATCACTTTTAGTGAGGAAGATGCAGTACCTAACGCTTCGCCTCACAACAATCCCATGGTCATCATAGCAAAAATTGGAAATGCAACCATCCACAAAGTGTTTGTAGATGATGGAAGCGCAGTTGAGATACTTTTTGTAAACTGCTTTGAAAGGCTGGGCTTAAAGAGAGCTGGCCTGAAAAATTCCATGTCCTCACTGTTAGCATTCACGGGACGAGTGGAAACGGCTTTGGGGAATATGCAGTTATCCGTCACTATTGGAGTAAGCGGGAAAATTTCACCATCATGTGCAATTTTATGGTCATGGATGTCCCAAGTACGTTTAATTCCATCATCGGAAGGTCATGGATGAACGAATCTAAAGCAATATGGTCTCGTTAAAACATGGTAATGAAATTCCCAACCCCAACTGGTATCGCGACCATACTAGGAAACCAACAAACGGCCAGGCAATGCATGGTCATAGCAATAAAGAAAAGAAAGGTTGGAGAGAAAGTAGAAATGGTTAGCGCAATCTCAGCTGGTGGTTTAGTATAACAGCCAAAATTGGCAGTAGATATGGGAACAGAAGCAGAGCTGACTAGCCTGGATAGCGAAGATAATTCGAAGTGCAAAAAACACCTTCCGGACAAGGAGAGAATGAAAGTTGTAGAAATCCTAAGAAGCCACAAAGACAGATTCACATGGAACGTTCAAAACATGGGAAGAGAGGAACCATCCATCGCTACCCATCCCTTCAATATCAGCGACCCAGTCAAACAGGTTGAACAAAAACAACTTTGTTTTGCTAATGATAGAAAAAAACAATTGAAAAGGAATCTACAATGCTGCTTTAGGCCGGTATACTGAAAGATGTCATATACCCAAAGGGGCTAGCAAACCCAGCCAGGGTGAAGAAGTCGAACACGGGTTGGAGAATGCGCATTGACTCCACGGTTTCTAATGAATTATACCTAAAGGACTACTACCCTCTGCCAAAAATCAAGCAACAAGTTGAAGCAATTTCAGGTTATGAAGCCCTGGCTCTTTCAGAATATGAACATAGATACTCACTCTGCTCCAGGTTTTTGCTAACCAACAACGAAGCAGAATATGAAGCCTTCATATGTATCGTCCAACAACCAACATGGAAGACATCGTACAGTTTGGTCTACGGTCACAAGATGTTGATATCGGTAGAGAAGGGTGATTTAAGCCTTCGACCATGCGGTCACATGGATAAGGACAATTTGGGGATGATAAAATTGGACTTGGAGGAATTGGAAGAGAAAAGAGAATCGAAAACGATCAAAGAAGCTAAGCATAAGGAAAGAATTTCTAGAGCTTACAATCAGAAGGAGAAGAAAACACGATTTTAGATTGATGATATGGTGTTAAGAAGCATAGAGTCTAACCTAGAAGAAGAAAGAGGAAAGCTATGGCCAAAGACGCAAGAACCCTATAAAGTTATAAAGTCTCACAAGTCTAACTGCTACGAACTAGAAAGGATGGACGACACCAGGGTTCCTAACACAAAGCGTGGGATCAATCTGAGAAAGTCTTATGTCTAGATTTGAGGTAGAAGATATGAAGCACCCACCTGTAAAGAACCTATGAGATTGTCATTGTTATATTCGTTCCATTGTTCCTAAAACGACATTATCACAGTACATATTAAAAAACCATCTTTCTAATCCGCAATTACATTTTTGGTTTTCTACTTACATAACTTAGATGACAAGTACATTAGTAGTACATCGCAATCATTGCCAAAAATTAAGCATAAGGTTGCGAACAACAAGCTATAGATCTTTCACTAAAGTTGCTTGCAAGCTTTAGATCATGCATCTTCATGAATCACACACTCGCAAGCTACAGATCTTGCACGACCACCGATACTTACAAGCTTTGGATCTTGCAGCTCGATGAATAATACGATTGTAAGCTATAGATCTTGCACAAAAGCATATTTGCTCATAAAAAGAGACAAAAGCAAGCAATAGATCTTGCTGTTTTGCACATTACATACTCTCAATAAAGCAAGCAATAGATCTTGCTACACGGTAGATATGCCTACGAAACAGTGACTTTAGCAAGCTATAGATCTTACGAATCTACGATAAATAGAGTTTCAATACTCAAAAAATACATATGAAGAAGAGATCTTGTGAATAAAAGAGAATAATGCATTCAAGAACAATCAAAAGTAGGAAGATGGAAAAAATACAATCACAGCATCCAGAAACAGCAACATAAACAATATCAGTGCTCACAAAAGAAAATCACTACATATCATCTACGCCTAGATGCTCGCGATGATCTAGAAGGGGATGAACCACCACAATGACGACTATGCTTAACATCGCGGGGAAAGCGCTCAGCCCTACGCTGGTTTTCCTTAGCTCCTCGCTTCTCACTAATCATATGGTAATATCTTCATTTCATGTGTAAATAAGCAGGAAGGCGTGTTAAATCTTTTCGCTCCATATGACCAAGATACCTAGTATAATACGCCTTGAAGTCGGTTATAGGGCCAAACACCCCGCGATCTAGCTGTATGCGTACAACATTAAGAGTTTCCTCATACCGCTTCATTTCAGCCCTTAAATTTTGTACTTCATCCTCTAGGCAGCGAATATGCAATCAAACAGCTTCAGAAAAGTTAATCCTCTGCCCGCCAATTCCCACAGTAAAATTTCCATGACTAGTAGGTCTGCGAGGTGACGAAGGAATAGAATGAAGTTTATCCTTGTACTCAACACAACATTTTTTGAGTTGGTTCACGACCAAATCAATCTGCACTCATCATGAAGTTGCTCATTTTCACTTTGCATCTGCGTGTTTATAGTGAATTGCTCGTCAAACTTACTTTGCCGGTCAAGTGCAGATGATGAAAAGTGATCACACTCATCTTTCTTTTTCTTCAAATTATTGAACAAGTCATCAATACGAGTACATTGTTTATCAATAATTAGCATCTTCTGATGGGCCTCGCAAGTTTTACTCGTAACGTAATTCCTAGCCTCCTCCTGTTTACAGAGTATGTTCATCAATGTTAACTGTTGACGCTGAATAAGACCATTCTGCTCATTGCAAATCCTACGCAAATTGCGCATAGAATCATGAGTGTCATTTAAAGTTGTATCTCACTTCGTTTTAAGATCATTAGTACCTAGAAGCATGTACTTCAAACAAACGCCTAAGGATAATGCCCACTCTTTTGACCACAGACAAGGAGGTTGAGAGACTGCTTGTACGCATTAGCATATTCAAGATCAACCAAACCATGGACAATATCCTTTCTAATAGATTCAACATTATACCCATCATGAACAAACTTATTGCAAGGACATGCTGCAGATGAAGATGGAAAGGAAGCGGGAATAGGAAGTCGCCATTCATGGCATAAAGGAAGCGACTCCATATGAGAAATGCGATAAGAAGAAATGAGCTCCTCGCACCCTTTGGTGAAAGATTGGGTGGCACGAAGCAAACTAATAGGACAATGAAAGTCAGATGGTGAAAATCCATAGTGATAAAAAAAGGAACATTGTACCCCATAAATTCAAGTCGTTTCAAGTATTTATAATCAACCAAAATATTCAAACCCTGCACATAGGTAAGGGCGATGAGAAAACATAGAAAAAAGAAAGATACATCAACATTCATAAATGAAGTCAAACAAATAGATAGACATACATCAAAATATTGTCTTAAGATTGCAATTAAAAATCTAAAAAAACCATTACACTAGGAATCAACTAACTTCGGAGGTGGAGGTGGGAGACGGCTGAACAACGAGAGTAGCAACTTCCTGGTTTGGTTACTGAGCGAGGGTTTCCTCTTCTGGCTATTGAGCGGGAGCTTCAACGCTCGCATTAACCCCCTGTGGACACACTGGCATCAAGATTAAGAGTGGGAATAACAGTGTGAAATCCAAAGGGAAGATCTTCTAGATAATCCACTTCACAACACTTGAGCTCAGCCGGTGAGAGAAGACAAGGAAGGATGGAAAGATGTGATAGCAAAACATAGGGATAGCCCCCATCAGTAATCTTTTCGATGAAAGCTTTGTTAAGTATTGCCTTGTGCTTCTCAAATGTCTCAGTACACTTCTTCGGAGAAGGCAGACTCTTCAGTGTACAAGTTGGATTCCACTTGCTCTGATCCTTAACAGCCTGGCAGTAACCAACTGTACGAGCATTGTTGGAAACATCCTTAAATAACTTATAGAAGGGCTTAGTCTTCCGTAGCCGATCTACCTGAATTTGAGGGTATTTGGGGGAGGGGGAAGCAGGTCCATTGGTGTGCATCTCTTCTAACTCAGAACAAAGCTGAGTTGCTTTCGTCTTCGCGAGTCTGGCATGCTCCCCTGCAGCGCCTGCTCTCTCCTCAGCAGTGTTCGCCCTCTTTTGAGCGACTTTATGTAAATTTTCTAGAGTCACACATTTTGTCTCCCGTGCCTTATAATTCTTAGCTTGCGATTCACCAACAGGAGAAAACTTAGAAAGCCCCTCACTCGCTAGTTGAAGGCTTCCGCCGACCTTACAAAACAAGAAGACATGAGACAAAGTTAGTCAGCACCTTACATACAATATATCAAGATATAGCAAAGGCTACTGAAATTAAGCCGCAAACTTACCACAACTAGTGTATTAGGCAGAGAGAGGTTAGAGAAAATATCAAATATTATCCCCTCTGCTAGAGGATGCTCATTTCGAGCAAGTGTTTACGGCTAAGATTGGTTATCACACCCCCTTTTCAAGGGAGAAAGTGAATGTCCCGAAGGTCTATTACTTCTATCCCTCTTATTACTAAAACCACTTTTGTTAGCACCCAACCGGATGGTGTTATTAGCAGTAGTACTATCAGGCTGAACAATGGTTTCAGTCACCTCCTCGTTGTTGCTATCAAAGAGCAACTCGTCGATGTCACTTCCAGCTAGATTCACGTCTGAAATGAAATGAACAACATAGATCAAAGGAACATACAAAAAAATTAGTTGTTACTTAACATAAGAGAGAGTATAGATCAAACACATCAATACAATAACAAACAAAACACCTTCAACATCAGAGTCAACGGGGTAGAGATGTTGTGTATGAGCACAAAGTGTCACCACAATCTCTATCTCAGCAGTAAAACATACACTCAAACTAGAAATCTTAGACTTGGGAACCTTGTAATTCCAAGAGGGCAAAGCCACTTCGAGGTCTTGACTTAATTTTTTTAAAAAATATTTTGTATGCTAAGGACCAACATTACTAGGAAAACCGCTCACAAGCTCAACCCCAGCAATCACATGATAAAAGGTAAATTCATCGATTGTGTTTTTTTTTACTTTTTGAAGATGATAGAAATTGAGGAACAACTCAAGAGTGAAAAGAACGTTAGCTTTCTCACACACCTGAAGAAACCCCATTATGATAGCGATGCCTTTGGGGTGAAATTGGGACAACACGACTTTGTACGAATAGAGAATTTCAACCACGGGTTGAGGAAGAGGAAAGTAAAGGCCAAAGTTTGAATAGGCTAAGTAATATGATATATAGCCAGGGGGAGTAGTGCAAACACATTCATAATTCGCTGGAGCGCAAAGGTTAAAAAGAGTTTAAAATGGGAAATACTTCTTCAATTCATCTAAATACGAGTAAGACAGCATACCGAGTATGGTAGAAGACCCGGTGACTTGACCGGAATCCCCATAAGAGTGAGCACCTCCCACGGGAGACTCGACTCGGTTAAAGGAAGACATGTAGCTAAACAAGGGGCCTAAAGCAGGAAATGACAGCCTTAATTAGGATGAATGACCGAAATTCAGAGTCTGTTACAACAAAGCTGAGGAAAAGGTATACCAGAAAAGACGAACGAAATTTTATGCATAAAAAGCGCAAACAATACTTACCAGAAAATCGAAGAAAAGAAAAATCCTATCAAATTCAAAGCATGCATTAAAGAGGCTGGAAATTAGAAACAAAACTTACTCTTCAGAAAGACGGTGAAAGATGATGTGCAGAAAACCTAGAGATGACCGGAAAGAGTGAAGATTTCTGCAGATAGAGGTGATAAAACTGAAACAGAAAGCAAGCTACGATATTTATATACAAAGAAAGAGATAGCAAAATAGAGGAGGACAAACACTTCAAAAGTACAATGATGAGGGTCTGACACAAAAGTAACTTACTTTTTACATATATCGAAGAGGCGAAGGAGTGTGAAAAGACAGTGTACTGAATGATGGTAGTCACTAGTTTGGAATTCCTCATTTGAGAAATAGAGTAATAACAAATGACAGGAAATTCCAAAAATGGGCAATGAAAAAGGTAGATCGAATCGTGGCCCTCCTTGAACATAATCTTTGCAACAATCCTTATCAATAAAGATAAAAGATTTAAAATTTGAAATGTGAAATCTGAGGAGTTGGCAAAGAAGGAAGGAACAAGCCACAAAGCTAATATCACTTCGCAATGACTACAAAGATAGGATCAAATGCCGAACAAGTTATTGATATACAACAACAAGTCGCATTTGATGACTTCGACGCCATTGCTCCATGTTTATTATTCTTCATGGCTGGGGGGGGGAGCTTATAGTGTATACCTAGCCCAAATACTAAGCAGCAAGCCCAAAGCCACAGTGCATGACCGGTGGCACAAACTGGGCCAAACGAACACAGGATAGGTTGAGTCAACCCACAAACTGAGAATAGCGGATACCTTGATTAGCTGTTAGCCACGAACTGCATTTCTTGGTCCCACGATCAGACACACGATGCAAGCCCGGATAAGATGGAGCCACGTTCGTGATACCCTATAAAAAGATGAAGAAGGATACGGATAAAGGTAAGGGTAACTAACTGAAGAAAGTTCAATTATGAGAAAAGAAAGCTGACTTGATCGCCAGAGAGTTTCTCCCAGAATCACTTCCGGGACTGGTTTTGCAGGTGCATGAGTTCAAGGAGTGAACAACAAGTGGTTTGCCTGAAAGGACCACCATATCATATACAATCTATAATTCTCCTTTTAATGTCTCTACTCCTATATTTCTTTTGAAATCAAGTATCATTCCTCCATTTCCACACTTCATAAATTGTTTCAGCAGCTGCAATCTTTACCATTCGAGAACTGCTTCCCTTGCCTTTACTATTCTGAATCAGCCACCTCAGCTCATGCTCCCAAGCTCCAGGCTTCCTACTTCTTCTCAGCCAACATATATAATACCTCACTTCAAATCTTGTTCGTTTCATTGCATTCAAACAAAATGTGCTGCAATGTTTCATCTTGATCACAAAAGGCACATTTACTATCAATAGCAAAGCTAAACTTTCTCAACCCGTATTTTGTAGCCAACCTTTTATGACTTCTCATCTATAGCACAAACTTTTCTCTAGGACTTGCATAGTTTTCAAATGGCAATTTCCTCCATTCCATTTTTGGTTTCTCAGTTTTCAGCTCTTCATACACCAATCTAGTTCTGAATCTACTCTTTCTCTCCTGACTTCTCCAGTTCTCCATTAACTTTAGTTTTTCTTTGAACTTTAACATGTTTTCAACCATCTAGAAGCAGTTAGTTAGACATGCCATATTCATTACACCCTTCCCATTAATATAATAGGCATGTACCTATTTAATCTATAACATATATATCTTCCTACACAGATTCCACAACACTTTGCTCATGCATGCCATATTCCACTCTGAAAGAGAGATAACATTCAACCCACCTGATTTCCTTGGATCACAAATTTCAGACCAAGAAATAGGTGCCTTCCTAGTGATTTCTTCCCCTCCACTCCACAAATAAGATCTGCACAAGGCTTCAATATGCTTTAGAACAGTTTTTGGTAAAGGAAATACCTACACCCAATAGTTTGCAACCAAAAATAGCACACTCTGGATAGCTCAAGAGTTTTGAACTCCTATGTTTCAGCCTGTCCATAATTTTCTCAATGAGTGGTTGGCACATTGGAATAGATATCTTTCTGCTCAGCTGATGTTGCTCCTCTTCTACTGTCCTAAAGTAAACCTTACATTTGCTTTTACTCACCCTCAACCTAGTAGATTCCTCAAATTTAGGATAGGCCTACATCAGAACCTTTACTGACTTGACATCCTCTCTAGATAGCAGTAATACATCATCAGCATAGTTCAAGCTTATAATCGGCAACTTGTCACATTTTAGATGCTGAAAGTCATGACTCCTACCAATCTCCCGCACACACATACTCATGTATTCCATTACCAACACAAACAACAATGGGGACAAGGAATCCCATTGTCTGAGCCCTCTCTTGGTTGAAATGATCTTTGATGGCTTCCTATCTACAATGTATTTGTATGAGACTGATCTTACACAAATTATCACCCACTCAGTAAATGTTTCAGGCAGTCCCAAGCCCTTCATTTTATCTTCCTAGGCATCCCAGTCAACTGTATCATATGCTTTTTGTATATAGATCTGTATAGTGCATCTAGGACCTCGCACCTTCCTACTCTATCCCCTTATCAATTCATAACCAAGTATGATGTGGTCATGAATACTCCTCTCAAGCACAAATGCAGCCTGATTTTCATGCACCATTTCATTAATCACAAAGCTCAACCTGTTAGTCAATATCTTAGAAATCAACTTATACAGTGTAGTGCGGCAAGAGATTGGCCTAAACTTATTTATCTTCACAGCTCATGGGAGTTTTGGTATGCGTGTCACAATAGTACTGCAATTAACTTCTCTGTACAACTTCCTTTTTTCAAAGAATTCCTCCACTGCCATAATAATCTCATCCTGCAATAAACTCCAGTTAGCTTTGAAAATTTTGGCTCCATATCCATCACCACCTGGAGCTTTTAAGTCCCCTATACCCTTTAAAGGTTCCAACACCTCTTTCAGTTGCACCTTTTTAATTAGTCTGATCCTTCCTACATTTCTTGGAACTTTACCCTTTCAGATCACCCGCATGTCTAAACTCTTAGTTCTTTCAACTTTCTGGCCCACAAGTTGTTCATAGAACTGCAATACTTCATCCGATTCTGATCAGTTATTATAGTGACATCCTTCTTTTCTAGCTTCTCTATTCCAATCATTTTATTTTTTGCCTTGACTGATGCATGGAAATATGCATTATTTCCATCCCCAAGTCTTAGTCATTCTAATTTTGACTTTTGCTTTGCTATTTGCTCATCAATTCACTCCATTTTTGTACCTCCTCAATACTTTTAATCACTTTTTCAATTCTATTTATGAACATTCTATTTTGCTCCAACTCTCTCTGAGCTCTTGCCAAAAAATCCCTGGCTGCCTCCAATTTCTTCTAGATCCCCCCAATACTTTTTGTATACTGCCTCAGGTCCCCTTGTAGTCTAAGTAGCTTCCTCCATACCACATACATAGGGCTTCCTTTAAGGGGTTTCCTCCAGCGTTCAGCAATAGTATCCCTAACCTCCCGTTTCTCCAAAAACAAGTTAAGGAATTTAAATTGTTTAACATTCCTTCTCTGTACCTCATACACTTTCACCCTAAGTAGAGAATGATCAGAGACCCCTAGCTCCAGCACTTCCAGATACACATCAGGGAATTTCATAAACCAGCTTGCATTGGCCAAAGCTTTGTGCTATAACATACAAACCAAAAGTCTTTGTGGCAACATGAGTAAAAAATTACAACATTCTTTTAGTATACATAAGAATTTCAAACTTTGTGGCGACATGAGTAGTCTATGACTTGAATGATTGTCTACTGCGGAGTTGCAACAAGCTCGACCCAAGCTCACTGAGTTAAGTTCAACGTTGAACTCGGTACCCACCAAAATTGGTCACAGTATGAAGTATTCGTGTGGGCATTTCTTGAGAGATATGCCAACCACACAGACTTCAGTCTAGATAAGAATAATATTGAGCGTGAAAATAATAAATTCAATACTATAATGTATTTTTCCTTTACAAACAATTATATATTTATATGTTTCAAATTACATGATCTAATTCTTAAAAACATATAAACTTACAAAGATTAAATTCTAATTTATTGAGCGTTTTAAAAATAATGCAAACTCTTATTTTAGCCAGCCTAAACTTTAGGCTTGGGTTTATTGTGAAAATATTATAAATTTCATTGGGAAGAGTTTTTTTTTAAACGAAACTGAAAAACTGGAAGCCTTTTGTTGTAAATATAGAATAATTTGGTCCATGTATGTATATATATATATATCACAATTTCATATATTTAATTCAATTTCTTTTTTCTTTTTATTTTCTGCCAAAAACCGCCTCGGTCACCAGTAACAGCCGCGGCCACCTGCAACCGCCGCCGCCGATTGGCTTTACGCCAGATTCAGCCATCGCGCGTCTGCAATTCACAGATCTGAATTTTTCCAGAATCATCATCGTTCCTCGCCGCACTGCATTAGAATCTGCCGGAACCCTAGCCTTCACCGCTTCGCCGTCGATGCCCACCAACGCCGCCACATAAAGCATCAAATTTACAAACACTGTCGATGAGTCTTCTTTGGCAAATTCAGACTTCTCTGATTCGAGTCTTCTCCGGTGGATTTATATGCTTTGTCTCTGGTGTTGCTCGAGTGTTCTCCGAAAAATTTCATCACGAAGCTGGCGTTGCTCGAGTCTTCTCTGGCGTTGCTCGGGCATTCAAATTGCGGTAGCTCACACCTTCTTCTTCTCCATTTTTTCCCAGTGAGAGGAAGTAGAAGATGAGAATACCGACAGAAGAAGCAGAAGACGATGATAGCGGTGGAAGAAGTTGAAGACAACAAGTGAGATTCATGCACCCGAACGAAGGAGACGATGCGTGTGACTTCATGTACAACCTGAGGCGGCGGAAAATGGTGGTGGTGGCAGCAGAGCTGAGCTTTAGCGTCTGAGAGGTGAGATTAAATATTGTGTTTTACTTTTTTCAAAGAATTGCTAAGGTTTAATATTTATTTGACTGAGCTTTATGTCAACAAAGATTGTTTGGCCTAGTGGTTTGCACTCTTATTGTTGAGGTTAGAGGTCTAGGGTTTGAATCTCTTTAAGAACTTTATTTTGAAGAAATTATGTTCTTGATGTATATGTTGAGATTTAATATTTTTTGACTGTGTATATGTTTGATAAGAGTCTTTGGTGTAGTGGTTATTACTCTAGGTTTTGAGGTTAGAGACCTAGGTTCAAATCTCATTAGATCCTTTTTTTAAAGAATTTTTATTATTGAGGTATTGTAGCTTTTTGTTGATGTTTCTAGCATTTTATTTCTCTTATGTTGGTTTTTTTCATTATTCGGGTGAGATTTAATTGATATGAGTTGATGTTTTGTAGTTTTTTTGGTCATATGGATTGATATTTGTAGTTTTTTGAAAATTTTCTCATGTTGATGTTTATCATTTTCCGGCTGAGCTTTTGGTAATAAGAGTTGATATTTGTAGTATCTTTTTTCTTATGTTGATGTTTTTCATTTTCAGAATGAGGTTATAAGTGTTAGGAGTTGATGTATGTAGGTTGATATTTGTAGTTTCTTTTTAAAATAATGTTGATGTTTTATGATTTTTAGAGTGAATAATTTATGCTCTTGAGGTACTGGAGTTTTTTTGTTGATATTTTTAGTTTTTTTTCTCATGTTGATGTTTTTTAAAATTTTTCTAGATGAGTTTTAGGTGATAGAGGTTGATGTTTATAGCTTTTTTGGTGATGGTTGATATTTTGTAGTGTTTTTTCCTTATATTGACGTTTTTCATTTTCTGGTTAAAGTTTAGATGATAATAATTGATGTTTTTTTTTAAATGAAAGGCACCCGAGGGTGAGGGTTGGTATATTGGTACCCCAAGCCAAGCAAAACCATAGTAGAGAAGTCAAAATTACAGAAGGCAACAGCGTTGCCCGCAAAATGAATATCCTAATCATCATCAATATGAATCAAAGTTAGTAAGTTGCGATTCCAAAGCCACGAATCTCCACACCCCGTGTTAATTCGTACTTTGGCCAGGCAACTTTACTAAGTAATAGTGAGTTCTTGATTGTTCTAGTAAGGAGGGAGAGTTCTGACGAATAGTAATAGTGCTAGGAGGTTGCTGATAAAATGCAGATCTGCATCTCGAATGGGTGTAGCACTGTAGTAGTATTAGGCAGGAAGCTGATCTGCAGATAAAAGAGTGTAGATCGGCCGTGATTGTTATGACCCCGAAGAGTATCACCTTCGTGAAGTTGAGAATCTGGTAGCCATTACCTGCATAAAAACCAGTTTACATTAGCAGTATCAAGTCCTGTTATGGCCATTCTTGTAAATTCTAAGATTTGGGACCTGCTTCCCATCTAAGTCAATAAGGCCTTTGATGTTGATCGGCAAATTAGTAAGGGAAAGAGGCTGATTATTAGATGAGTGAAACTTGGCAATAGCATTTGCCACAGAGTTACATTCTCTATGTACATGGTGAAGCACTGCCCCATTTAAAAGGTTTTTAATCTTATAAGCCAAATTGAAATGCTTCCAGATAGCTGAGTAGGGATCATGAATCATATTAATGGCAAGAAGGGAATCATATTCTATAATAGTCGAGCCATCACAGTGGTGGAGGGATTGGTATGCAGCAAGGATTGCCAACATCTCAGCATGGAGGGGAGATATTGCATCTACAGTATATGAGTTAATGAAAAGAGGGAATCCAGAGCTATCTCTCCCAATAAGCCCAACAGAAGCAGTGTGTGGGAGCCAAGAAGCATCAGTGTTTATTTTGAAGCAATGTCTGCCTGGTTTATCCCAGAAAATTGGTTTTATAACTGGCTTCCGAGGTGGTCTGAGAAGAGGTGTGAGGTGTCTGAGCAGGTTGGGGAGACCAGTATGGGGACTCAAAACTGAAGGGCATGAGTATAGGGAGAGGTTGATGAGGACAGAAATCTCCCTACAGATGAGGTCTGCCGAGAAAGGAACCTGATCATGAATATATCTGTTTCTAGCCTTCCAAAGGCACCAACACAGAATCGATGGAATCAGTTTACAAATCATTTGGTTACCTTTGGGTAAATCATTGCAGTTCCATAAGGTGTAAAATCTCTGTGCAATAGATTGATTATCAGGCAGATTGAAAAGAATCAGGGCAGCTATATTATTCCAAATTGTCTTTGCCAGTGTGCATGATATGAAAAAATGGTTAATCGAGTCCGAATGACAACAGACAGGACACTTGGAAGCCAAACTGAAACCACACTTTATAAGTATATCATCGAAGGGGAGAAAAGAGTGTAGCATTTTCCAAGTGAAAATCGAAACCTTTTTTTGCAATAAGACATTCCAAACAAATTTGGTAGCCGGGAAATTACCTGGAGAAAAAGTTAATATACGGTATGCAGATTTGAAAGTAAAGTTCCCTGAAATTTCCGGTTTCCATATAAGTCTATCATCTCTGCATGTCACCAATTCAGCCTCCTATAAGAATAAGGCAGTATCATTTTCCAGGAAGAGTGATATCTCAGGTAAAATATGAGATTTGTTGTTAATGAAATCAGATATAGTGTATCCCTGGAAAGTGTCAATTATGTTGCTTGGGATCTTATCTAACAGTGGACCATTAGGGCACCAATTAGTTGTCCAGGCATTGCATGTTCCCTTGCCATGAATAACAATGGAATTTTCTTCAGCTAAGGAATCAATTGAGCAAATGCGTTTCCAAGTAATTGAGTTTCTGTGTGAGGGTGGCAAAGACCACAGCAGCTTTTGGGTGTTTTTAGCTTTTGGGTGATAATAATTGATGTTTTTAGCTTTTGGGTGATATGGGTTGATGTTTGTAGTTTTAATTTCTTTTTGATAATTCAAGCTTTGTTGATGTTTTTATGATTTTTCGTTGATTTTTTATTAGTTGTAGTCAATGTTTTTTTCTCATTTTTTTGTTGATTTTTATTTATTTTTTATATATGGTTTGCTGTTTTATGTGATTTTTTAATATATTTTTTGCTGCAATTTTTAGTTAATTTTTTATGATATATCGTTGATGTCTTGCTATTTTTTGCTGATGTTTATAATTTTCAGTTCGCTGATCATATTGATTTTTTGCATTTTTCAAACATTTTAAAAATATTTTTTGTTTTTTTTTTGCAGATTGCAGATGGCAGGAAAATAATGGGAAAAAATTGGACAAAAAAGCCCTTAAAAGAATATTAGCAATAGATCCCTATAAAACAATTAGAGATAGGTACTTGTAAAATTATGAGATTGGTCCCTAGAGGTAGAATATAGTTAGAATTGCATAAAGGTCACTGGCTAAAGTTTATACTGACTCACATTAGATCATCTCTAAAAATAAAAGCTAAAATCTACTTTAAAAAATTGAACCTAATATATTAAATCGACCGCCATGGGAGCATCTTAGATTGGTGCGATTCATAATGTTTAATAAAATGATGCAGATGGTGAAAACAAAAGCAATTTAGGACAAAAAATTGCCCCAGCACCGGAACTTCTATAATAGTTAAGTCATAATCAGATAAAATATTCATTTCTCTAATCACAGATTTTTTGCTACGAGATTAACATACCGATTTAAATAACTACCGTATCTGCAGTTGGTTTGAATGAGACAATTTGTTTTGTAAAAAGATAGCATATATAATTAGCCATATTATATTCCTGATTAAGAAATTTTGAAATAAACGTGGTTAATTATTTCTTAATGAATCAGAACGCATCCCTCTTCTCCCTTGTTGACAAAATACATATGATGCATTGCAAGTAGTCCCATTTCTTATTATGGATTTCGTGATTAACTTATTTTGTTTTTTTTTATGAAAGTTTTGTATATAGATCAAATCAAACCAAAAGATTTTTTAGGCTATCACTCCTAGATTTTTACAAGTAAAAATTCCTATCAAAACTTGCTATTTAAAATCAAACAAACAACCAGCTCTATATTCTATTTAGGCTCATATTCAAAATTTTCTTTCCATCTCTTGTTGCTCCTCCATTTGCATTCAGCTTCAACTTGGACAGCCAAGGTCTCCATCTTCACATCTTTTTGGCGTGGAAGAAACACATAAGGCGTGGAATAGTTGCGTTTATTCCCTGATGATTCTTCCCAATAAGCAAAAATCTCATCCATTAGGTGTAGATCCGATTAGGATGCAGTACCTTTCATTCGATATGCAAAATATTATTATAGACGTAAAAATAATGAATTGTTAATATTACCACGAATGGTAAATGATTAGTATACTGTCCAATATTTTATTTTAATTCATTTCAGTTCTATATAATTGTTTTAATTTATTTTAGTTAAATTAAATTAAATTTATTTTTGTAATTAATTTATTATTATCAATTGTATTGATATTAATATTAGAGTTCGTCTCTTGAAAGACGGCCTTTCCATAAGTTATGGAAAGACCAAGGTTTAAAGTATAAATTAGAAGAAATGAAGATAAAATTTTCGGTTTGCATGAACCGGGTTATAAATTTTATAACTACTACTTGTTACTGCATACTAAAATTTTAATATTGCAATTAAAACCTTTTACCTTTTATTATTCTAATCGTCTTTCCATAACCCTATAGAAAGACCGTCTTTCCCAAGACTTTGCCTTAATATTAACATGAAAAGTTGATTTTTTTTAAAAATTTATTTTAGTTTAATTGATAAAACTTGTTTGAATTTATCGGATTGTGCTTTTTATGACATTTTCGGCATGTTATTTTCACTCCTTTGAGTTCACTAGTTGATTTTGTTGAAATCTGTTATAAATTTTTCATGGAACTTACGTAACTAGTTAACTTGCAAAAATGACCCCCTTACAATGATATAAGAATGACTATAGAAGAGAGGCAGGGAAATTGATCAAGTTCATACCGTTAAACCTCGATAAATGAATGTTCGATAAATGAATAATTTCGACAAATAAATAATTTTTTCCGGTCCCGACTTGGACTAAGGGGCTAAATGAATAACCTCGCTAAATGCATTAATGAATAATTTTTTTGAAATCCTTAAAGACCCTATGTAAATATAAATGAATAATCATCACATTTCATTAGATATATATATATATATTAAAAAAGACTTTTTTTTTAATCAACAATTTTCATACAATAAGTCATTCTATTACAAAAAAGGAGTCTATAGTTTTTTGCTTTTTTTTCCACCAAAATTCATCTCATCCTTGATTTTTCCTAGCGCAAACAAAACTTTAAGAGTATTCTGCTCGTGTTGTAGAAAGTAGTTCCGTAAGGTGATTACTGCTTGATATGCTTCTTTTGATGACACATTTGGTGTGACTATTATCATCTAGTTCTGGATCATTCTCATCATTCAGTACAGACTCAATAATTTCATCGTCGGTATGCACCCCATAATGACATCATTCTCGTTAGGATAGTTCAAAAGATGTTCGACGTCCATCACATTTCTATAGTGTAACTTAGAAATGACATCCGTTAATCCTTCGATATCTTCTTCTAATTTATCAGCTTCTACTTCAGGAACATCGAGTTCTTCAGATCGGATCTTGCAATGTCGGAAACAATTTGCAATTGTTGTTTCCTTTACATCAAATCTCCAAGCCAAGGTAGCAAAGTTAATAGCATCGAGAATGTTAATCTTTTCAGGATTTGATGAGTCAACTTCAAGGCTCTGCAAGATGCTAGAATAAAAATGACGTCGATAGTGAATCTTAAATGCCCGAATAATCCCAGCATCACATGGCTGAATTTTGTTGTGTTAGGGGGCAAGAAGAATAACTCTACATTTCTCAACCCTTCAACAACCTTTGGATGAGCTGGGCAGTTGTCTACTAACAAGAGAACCTTTCTACCATTCATTCTCTTGTCAAACCAATGACAAAATTCTTGAAAAAGCAAACCAGTCATCCAAGCTTTCTTGTTGAAACGATACTCGCAATTAAGATTGTTCATGTTCACATTCTTAAAGCATCTGGGTTTTGCATACTAACCAATAACCCAAAGGGGGACTTTGTCGGATCCATCACCATTACAGCAAACCGCAACAGTAATTCTCTCCTTGTCTTTCTTTCGTCCTTCAAGCTGCTTTGTGGCAAGTGAATGGTCAGCTTCCAACCGATAAAACAATCCTGTTTCATCCATATTGTAAATATCCTTCAACTGAAATTGGTCTAATTTAGACCTTATTTCAGGTAAAGCATTTTCAATGTCCTCCATGTTCACAGAACCGCTTTCACCAAACCGCCGGTAGGACTTGATTGAATATCTTACCTTGAAACGTTCCAACCATCCACTTGAAAAGCTAAACTCTTGATTTGTTTCACCATACATTTTTTGAAAAAATTCTTTTGCTTTACCTTGAATCATTTCTCCTGACATATTCACCTTCTCTTGTCTTTGAAGAAACCATTCATACAAAACTTTCTCCAAATCGGGGTACTTCGCTGATTTGTGCCTTTTAGCATCGCTAATTTTCATCTCCTCCGATAAATACCCTGCTGATCTTTTGAGAGTATTTGATATTGTGGTTTGGCTAGAATCCAAACCAAACTTTTCCTTCACCCATGCTTGCATATCCTTTTGCGTAAGTGTTGGATGTTCCTTCTTATGCTCACATATGGCCCTCCTTATCTTATCAGTCAAAGATGTTTTTGTTGATGACTTTGGCTTTTGATTGGAAGCCATCAAATTGAATGTTAAGAAAGATATGGTACTGTAGAATGAATTACTTACCAAACCAAGACTTTAGAACTATATATAGTTTGTAGTGTAGGTTAAATACATTTTCTAAGACTCTAGATATTCCATACAGCACATACTATCTTATTAGTATTCTCAAATACAATGTAGATATGTACATTTTTGTACTTAGTCCACATACATACTGTAGTTTGTAGTGTAGGTTAGATACATTTTCTAAGACTCTAGATATTCCATACAGTACATACTATCTTATTAGTAGTCTCAAATACAATGTACATATGTACATTTTTGTAGTTAGTCCACATACATACAGTTCATGTATTACTAATATAATTTCTTCAATACTATCTAAATGAATAAAAATTCATTTATTGATAAATGAATAATATATTCATTTATCGATAAATAAATAATCTCTCTAAACGAATAATTTTTCCTGATCCCAAGAGTATTCAGTTATATGGGTTTAACTGTAGTTGGAATTAATGTGCCAACCAATTGACTAGCTTCAACAGTTATTTTTTCTTCTTCTTCTTATCTATACTAATCACTAAAAGAGCAACGATTTTTAACAAGTGACATTCCCCAAACTTGCCACATCAATTTGCCATGTCAAATTTAATAATAAATGAAAATTAAATTATGTAATTATTAAATGGATCATTTCTTCCTAAATAATTTAAACCTGCTTCATTTAATATTTTATCTCTTCATTGATGAGTGTATTTCATGTATATCCCTTTCATTGACAAATGTTCAATTATGTGTGATTTTTTGTTAGAAATTTATGCTTCTTGTAATTTTTTTAATCTGATCTTTTTACTGGTAGGTTTCAAAATTTGTCAATAAAATTTGTTGATTGATTTATAAAATAGCTAAAGTCCATATTTGTCATATCGAAATTTAAAAATTAAAAATAGAAATAAGATACTAAACAATAGATTTATGTTGAACTAGCTGCCGTAAAACTAATATAGTACCAACAGTATGTTAAGTTTTTTTTTTGACAACCAGTAAGTTAAATTTAACTACAACTGAAAGATAATTACTTCAAATATATATATATGAGTTTACAAAAAGTTTTGCAGATACACTACGTTTGGTTTTAGGTCATCTAAATTTCAGGTAGAAATCATTATGCAATTAAATTTTTTTGATTGTGATGAGATCATTTAGAAACTGCAAATAAATTTGAATGTGTGTTGATATTTGCATAAAGATCTCCGCCTAAAGTTTAGTCTACGTTACAAGAGACCATCTCTTGCTGATAAAAGAAGAGTTGTACTTCCTCACAAATACGTAACATCCAACCTCATATTTACCTACCTTTTTAAACGCATTTCATCCTCATATCTTAATCCATATTCCATCTGATCTCTTAATTCATATAGTCTTTTTTAAACTTTTCCTTTCTAATAAATGATACATTCTTTATAATATTTCCTTTTTATTTTCCAATTTCAATTGTTCATGGCAAAGTCTTGGGAAACACCATCTTTCCATAGACTTATGGAAAGACGGGGTTTAATTGAAAAAAATAAAAGGTAAAAGGTCTTAGTTGCAATATTAAAAATTTATTATGCACGTGTAGTAGTAATAAAGTTTATAATCCAATTCATGCAACCCAAAAATTTTATCTTCATTTCTTCTCATTTGCACTTTAAACCTTGGTTTTTTCACGGCTTATGAAAACACCGCATTTCAAGAGATGAACTCTTTGTTTATAATTTGTGTATATAAAAGTGAATAATACAATTATTACATCGATTAATAATATAATAAATATTACTCAAATAATAATTCACTAAAGTTATTTAATTAGAAAATAATTATTTATTCGAATAACATGAATATGTAGCATAATTTAAATAGTTTATAGAACAATAATTTATTCTTTCTTGAGAACGCCTTATACGTCTTTTGTATTTCCTTTTCAAAAAGAGATATAAATTTATTATTTCAGTTAAAAAATTATTCATTCATTGTCATACTGACATTTCTTATTTTTATCACTATATATTTTTTATAATGTAAACTAATTATATATATATATAACAGTTAATAATTTTCTTCGTAAAATTGGTACATGTCGACAAGGGGATCGAATATATTTACTTTCATTCAATGCATTATAATATTAATAAATATATTAAATTATTATGAATTCTCCAGCATGGTATTTCTATCTTACAAATGACAACAACTCATTGATTATTTAAATTACAAACTATATTATATCTTAAAGTTTGATTCATAAATCCGTGCATCGGGACAGGCGATATCTAGTTATTTATCTGGTAACTATATAAAAGAAATACTCCGAAACCAGATGGTTGACACAACTGTCGTTAGGGGCATGTCGGTCATTTTGCAGGTCTGCCTAACATGTGCCCCTACACGTGCTCTCAAGTGGCCGCCAAAAACGGCATAGTATTGGGCACCTTTTTTTTGTCATTTTGTGCATCCCCTTTTTCAAAAGTTGCGGCGCTGCCATGTGCGCCTGCAGGTGCTGTCAGGAGGCTACCCAAAACAACGTCGTTTTGGCCATTGGACGCTTCGAGAGGTGAAGGTTCCAATTGAGGGGTTCGAGGGGTACGCATTCGAGAGGTACGCATTGGAGAGGTACCCACTCGAGAGGTACCCATTCGAGAGGTGAACTTTCAGCGGGAGGGGTTCTATTGGATGGGTTCGAGAGGTACGTATTCGAGAGGTGAACTTTCAGCTAGAGGGGTTCCATTGGATGGATTCTAGAGGTACCGAGATGAGAGAGGTGAAGTTTCCAGTGGAAGGGTCCCGTTGGATCCACTCGAGAGGTACCCATTCGAGAGGTGAAGTTTCATGTGGAGGGGTTCCATTGGATGGGTTCGAGAGGTACCATCCGAGAGGTACCCTTTCAGGAGGTACCCATTTGAGAGGTGAAGTTTCAGGTGGAGGGGCTCCATTGGATTGGTTCGAGAGGTACCATTCGAGAAGTACCCTTTCGAGAGGTACCCATTCGAGAGGTACCCACTCTAGAGGTACCCATTTGAGAGGTGAAGATTCAGGTTCGAGATGTACCCATTGGAGAGGTGTAGTTCCAGGTGGAGGGGTTCAATTGGATGGGTTCGAGAGGTACCAATTCGAGGGGTACCTATTAAAGATGTGAACTTTCAGGTGAAGGGGTTCAATTAGATGGGTTTGAGTGGTACTTATTCGAGAGGTGCCCACTCGAGAGGTACCCATTCGTGAGGTTCCTACTCGAGAGGCACCCACTCTAGAGGTGAAGTTTCAGGTGGAGGGGTTCCATTGGATGGGTTTGAGAGGTACCAGTCAAGAGGTGCCCACTCGAGAGGTACCCATTTGTGAGGTATCCATTCGAGAGGTACCAATCGAGAGGTACCCATTCGATAGGTACCCATTCGAGAGGTGAAGTTTCAGGTGGAGGGGTTCCGTTAGACCTATTCGACAAGTACCCATTCGAGAGGTGTGGTTCCAAGTGGAGGGGTTCAATTGGATAGGTTCGAGAGGTACCCATTCGAGAGATACCCATTCGAAAGGCACCCATTTGAGAGGTACCCATTCCAGATGTGAACTTTTAGGTGGAGAGGTTCGAATGGATGAGTTTGAGAGGAACCCATTCGAGAGGTTCCCACTCGAGAGGTACACATTTAAGAGGTACCCACTCTA
The DNA here is from genome assembly GCA_037428765.1 of Rubia yunnanensis. Lineage (NCBI taxonomy): Eukaryota > Viridiplantae > Streptophyta > Magnoliopsida > Gentianales > Rubiaceae > Rubia > Rubia yunnanensis. The sequence continues at coordinate 91,532,742 of CM075068.1, forward strand.
GAGGTACCTATTCGAGAGGTGAAGTTCCAGGTGGACGGATTCCATTGGATACATTTGAGAGGTACCCATTTGAGAGGTGAAGTTTCAGGTTGAGGGGTTCCATTGGATGAGTTCGAGAGGTGAAGGTTCAGATGGAGTGGTTCCATTAGATCCATTCAAGATGTACCCATTTGAGAGGTGAAGTTTCAGTTGGAGGGGTTCTATTGGATGGGTTCAAGAGGTATCATTCGAGAGATACCATTCGAGAGGTACCCTTTCGAGAGGTACCCATTCGAGAGGTGAAGTTTCAGGTGGAGGGGTTCCATTGGATGGGTTCGAGAGGTACCACTCAAGAGGTGCCCACTCTAGAGGTACCCAATCGAGAGGTATCCATTTGAGAGGTGAAGTTCTAGGTGGAGGGGTTCCATTGGATGGGTTCGAGAGATACCATTCGAGAGGTACCCATTCGATAGGTTCCCACACGAGAAGTACCCATTCAAGAGGTACCCACTCTAGAGGTGAAGTTTCAGGTAGAGGGGTTCCATTGGATGGGTTCGAGAGGTACTATTCGAGAGGTGCCCACTTGAGAGGTACCCATTCGCGAGGTATCCATTCGAGAGGTACCATTCGAGAGGTTCCCATTCGAGAGGTACCTATTCGAGTGGTGAAGTTTCAGGTGAAGGGGTTCCATTGGATACATTTGAGAGGTACCCATTCGAGAGGTAAAGTTTCAGGTGGAGGGGTTCCATTGGATGGGTTCGAGAGGTACCCATTCGAGAGGTACCCCTTCGAGAAGTACCCATTGGACCTCCTCACCTAAACCTTCACCTCGCAAATCCGTACCTCTCGAATCATCCTCTTCAACCACACCATCGTCTCACCATCTCCAAACTTCAATTACATGTAAAATTGGTACATTTGTAGATTCAATTACAGCTCTTTTAATATTCCTATATCGTAGCAACATTCCTATAGTGTTTCTAAAATTTAATATCAAATTCACCGCGCAACGCCTGGTGTGACCATACTAGTATAATATAACAGGGAAGATAATGTTGGGAGAGCAGTTTAAACCATTAGTATTATTGTGCTCGATAATTTGCTAGCCTCTATACATAAATTTATGGGTAGTCCGCTGTAATTTTTACTTTAAATTGTATAATTATTTTATAAAATTTAAATATTTTATTTTAAAAGTTAAAATAAGAAATAATATGTGCTTGAATATGAAAATATAAAAAATATATAATATAAAATTATATTTTTAAAATTTTAAATTTAGTATGTAATTTAACAAATGCAGTGCATAAGGTTAAAAATACAGTAGATTGTCCATGACAAATTCTCGTATAAGACCGTCTCACACTGAAACCTGAGATTTAATTGAAAATAGAGTTTCTAATTGAAGTTTTAAAAATTCAGGAGCTGGATGTGAAATTTTGTTAATTTACATTTAAATCCATGTATAAATATCAATCTTTTCTCTTCTTCTCCCATATTTTTTTGAAGTTTTCTCTCTCCTCTCCTTTTCTTTTCACCTATAACTATCTCATTCTTCTCTCTCTTCTCCATTTCTCTTCCATCTTCATGCTCGACCGCTTCTTTCTTCCAATTAACTGCGCATCCTCTCCATTTTTCTTCCACCTTTCTTGCGCACAGTGGTTCATTGAGATTTTTGGAACTTTCTGGCAATTGTTTTGGTTGAGCTTCAGTTTTCGGTGGCCAAACTCAATACGAATTTTGTTTTGTGTTTATCTTCGAAGGTAATGTCTTTGCTCAGATATTTTATGCATATTTTGTTCTTTTTTTCAATTTTTTTCAATTTCTTTGGTTCATGTGATATTCTAGGGTTTGTGTAGGTTATATACCGAGTAATATTTGAGGATTTCTCTATTTTTTGTGTTTTGAGTTGTTCTTATAGATTTGTGCTAATATATGTATTACTGCTGCCGCTTCTTAGATATCTAAGAAGATTTGCCTTACTGCTGCTGCAATCGAGAGGAAGTAGGATATGTAAGTTTTCTTATATTTCAACACTGATGTTTTAGGTACAGGTATTGATGTTTCTCATTTTCAGTTTGATGTTTAAAGTTTTAGGCTCTAAGTACCGTTATCTGTGTAGGTGTGATATTTAATTTCAGCGCTTGATACTTGCGTTGTTTTCATGCTTAAGTGTGCAATTGATGTTCAGTTTTGATTGTGTGTGATATCTTAGGTTTTGTTACGATATGTGCTAATTTTTGTGTTGTTGTTGTTTCTTAGATGTCTAAGAATGCTTGCCCACTATTGTTGCAATCGAGAAGGAAGGAGGATCTGTAAATTTTTTAATTTTTCAGATGTGACATTTTACATACTGTTGTTGATATATTTAATTTCTATTTGATGTTTCATGTTTAGGTTTTAATTACTGTTATCAGTATTGGTGTGATTTTTTAATTTCATTATTTGCTGCTTGTAGTGTTTTAAACTACAATTGATGTTCAGTTTTGATTGTGTGTGATATCTTAGGGTTTTGATTGTGTGTGATATATTAAAGTGCAATTGGTGTTTAGTTTTGATTGTGTGTGATATCTTAGGGTTTTGTTACGATTTGTGCTATTTTTGTGTTGTTCGTTGTTGTTTCTTAGATGTCTAAGAACACTTACCCATTGTGGCTGCAATCAAGAATGGAAAGAGGATATGTAAGTTTTGTTATTTTTCATATGTGATGTTTTAGATACTGTTATTGATGTTTTTTATTTTCTGTTTGATGTTTAGGTTTTAAGTACTGTTATCATTGTTGGTGTGATGTTTTAATTTCAGTATTTGATGCCCATAGTGTTTTATGTGTGCAATTGATGTTCAGTTTTGATTGTGTGTGATATCGTATGGTTTTGTTACTATTTGTGCTATTTTTTGTGTTTTTGTTGTTATTTCTTAGATGTCTAAGAGTACTTGCCCACTGTTGCTGCAATCAAGAATGCAGTAGGAACTGTAAGGTTTCTTCTTTTAGCTGTGATATTTTAGATGTTGTTGTTGATGTTTCTCATTTTCTGTTTGATTTTTCATATTTTAGGTTTTAAGTATTGTTTTGTGTGCTGGTGTAATGTTATAATTTCAGTGTTTGATAGTTGTGATGTTTGCATATTTAAGTACAGTTTTGATCTTTTGATATTTTAGTGTGTACTGTTTAATGTTGTAAATTTTAATATTGATTTTTATTAAATTTGACATTTCACAATGTAGTTGTCAGTCATATTATGTGTGATATTGTGATATTTTATTTTTAAATATTGACGTTTTAATTACTGTATGTGATGTTTTATGTTTATCTCAAAAGAATACTTTCCAAAGCAAATCTCTACGTTGTTATTGATGAGATATTTTTAAAATACTATGAGGAATCATGCTACTGAAGATGTTCCTTTGAATAGAAGACCGGGGTTGACCTTTGATCTTGGCATTGGTTGAGTAGAAGAGCCATCCTCTTCAAAACCAGCAGGAGAGAAGACAAGTCTGTGAACAAACAAGCAACGAAGGGAATTAAGTTGGGGGAAATAGAATTTAATTGCTTGGGATGTATTATTTGAGAATGAAGTTTTAAAAATATTGGTTTATTTGTTAGAGCTGAGACACTAGATTGTTGTTGATGTTTTAGGTTTATTTTTATTATTTCAGTTTTTATGTTAGCGATGTCTTAGAGCATGTGAACCATTTTATAATGAATGGCGTTTAACAAGTTATTTCAAATGTAACTGTGGAATGTATAAGTGCAACGGAGCATATGAATATCTTGTTTAAATCAACATCTTCATTAATACTTTATAAAACATCAAACAAAAAAAAATTGAACCTTCAAAATATAACTGTGTAACATCACAGTGTGACAATAAATAATAATCAAGTCGCAACAAGCTAATTTTATGTGTATTTTAATTTTGTATTGGATGTTAATTTATTATTTTTTAGAGGTTTAACTAAATCTATTTGATGTTTAACTATTTTTGTTTGATGTGTATTTAGTTTATACTAGACATTAATCTATTTTAATTTATTTTGATGTTTTGCTATAATCTAGTGTATTTTTAGTGTTTTTATTTGATGTTTAACTATTTTATTATTTTTATGTCATGTTTATCTATTTTAATTTAGTTTATTATATATTTTTTTAAACCTTGATGTTTAAATATTGGCAAAGTCTTGGGAAAGACGGTCTTTCCATAGACTTATGGAAAGACTGGATTTAATTAAAATAATGAAAGGTAAAGGTCATAGTTGCAACATTAAAATTTTAGTATGCAACATGTAGTAGTTATAAAATTTATAACCCGGTTATGCAACCCAAAAACTTTATCTTCATTTCTTCTTATTTACACTTTTAACCTTAGTCTTTCCATGACTTATGGAAAGACCGTCTTTCAAGAGACGGACTCTTAAATATTTTAGTAGGATGAATTATTATTTGGAGGTGATATTTAAGAAATTAGGCCCAACTCAAGACAAAGCCAAAATAATCAGGCCCAATTAATTATGTTGGATCCACTCTTCAAATCAGGTTGACCTGGAATCAAACCTGTCATCACCGGAATCCTACCGCTGTCAGCTACCAGAAAATGACCTAGCCCGATGAATCTGGCAGTTGTGGCGTGCCAATCTATGTGAATTGTAGTAGAGTCCTCATCGCAGTCATGTCTTTTTCATCACCAACGTCTCAGTGGTTGCGCCGCGCGACCTTGCTGATTCGTTCCTCCACCGGAGAACCAGAACTCCTTTAACGCCGGCGTAATTGGAATTGCAGAAACTTATAGCGACATCGTGAGGAAAGAGACGAATATTTTTGGAATCAAAATTGTAGAAATCGGCGACATTGCGGCGAAGAACTTTGGGAGTAGGGTTTTGAGCTATGCCCACTGCGCGATTCAGACCTCCGATCGGTAAGGTTTCGAGCATCACCGGTTAATTCAGAATCCATCTCTACAAACTTGATGGTGGTGAATTCAGATGCACCATCACCGAGAGAAGCGTAGTAGCCATAGATTGGTGACGGTGATGGTGGGATGGTTGGGAAATAGCATCGGCACAGAGACTATCAACGACAATGGCGGAGAAGGTGAGAAGGCAACGAGGCGAGGAGACAGCGAAGCGATGACAAAGAAGGTAAGGAGGGAAGGTGGTGACGGTGGAGAGCGAGGCGACGCCGGCATAGCAAGGAAAATGAAGAAGAAAGACGCGTTGTTTGTCTAATTTTTGTTTCTTTGTTTTTTGGTCCTCCATCATTTCACGTGTTTTCATTCTGGCACCAAAAAAAATTAATTGTAATTTGACATCGAAATTTGATTTGCTTTTTACCTATTTTCACTCTAGTCCTTGGTATTACAGTATGACGGTTTCCTAGTTGTTCAGAAGCTTATGGACAGGCCTCCTGTCAGGAGACCCACTCAAGATTTTATACTTCTTATGTCCCAGCCTATATTTCATAGCAATCATTATCACATGGTTTAACAAATATATTTGATCGTTAATAATTTTATCTACATATATTAACGGCAAATAAAAAGTTGATATTTAGAAACTACTTGTTATGACGAATTATACTATATCACATACAATAATATTGTTGCTATCGATTCAAATATGTGGTCAAAATTTGATAGAGGATAGTGCCAAAAAAGTATGTGGTAATTTAGGTTGGGACAGATAGAGTAACATGAAAACACACCTTACTATATATTTTGAGTATGTCTCCTGTGAGACTGTCTCATGGTGAGACAAGAGACTAGAGAGAAAATAGAGAAATGGCAAACCAAATTTGGGGGACAATCGATAAATATTGATGGTTCATGGTCTTTAATGAAAAGCGCACAAACATGGAGGTACTAAAGAGCAAATAAGCAAAAACAAACCATGCCCAACTCGAAGGCACAACGTTAAACTCCCTTCTAAAACATGCCTGCACCAAATCTCTTCTACCACAAACGATTAAACATCACTTTATAAAACAAAATCATTCAGAAACACCAAATCCTCCAGGCGTTGTTCATCATCAATAATCAACCATGATGATTTTGAAGATAAACATTGATCATCATCAAGAAAGCATCAATCGAGTAATTTACAACTACAATTAGGTATTCGTTTAACATCAATCATCCAAAATCTGGAAATCAACTCAATTTCAAAATTTGCAGATTCAAATCTCGAATCATGACTGAAGAGGTTACTATATCGACAATCAATTAGCACTCATACAAACGATGCAACAATAGAGTGAAACGCAAAAAAATTAATTGAATGTCAATGATGAATAGATTTTACCTGTTTCACAAATTCAGTTATTGATCTTTCAGTAATTGAATTGGAGCTGTCAATTTGCGTATTTGAAATCAAACAAAGCAACATCCTTTCTTTGAAAAATATGATTTGTGTGGCCGATTTCCCATACAAGTTGTTGACTTGTCTTTAAACATAGTAGCGTTTTGTCAATTTACTGAAAGTTTCATTACAACCCCTGAGCTTTCACATGTTGGAATTCACGTTAAGAGCAGTTATGTTTGAAGTTTTAAACAGTGTAGTTGAGCCTCTTACACATTATGAAAAAATGCATGTAGTTTAATTATAGTAGATGATGTTCATGGAAATTTGTGTGGAGTTTTAACTATATAGCATGATGGTAAAATTTATCCGAGCATGATCAGGATTACAATTTGCATCAAACATGATGTGATGTTGTAGACATAGTAGTGATTGATCATATACATTATGCAAATTATCTTTTTCATATCGCAGATAAAAAATTATAAGATGATGTTACTTTAATATTGTTTCTTGTTAAATTATATTACATGATGTTTTAATAAAAGCCCAATCACTGAATTCCTGAGTAATAGCATAATCAGATTTCATTGATACACAAGAACATTTAGCAAAAAACAATTCAAAAGATTCATTGAAAAAGACAACTCCGGAAGTTCCTAAACCACCAAAAACAAAATCCAATGCAAAAGGTGCAAGAGGGAGAGATAAAATTGAAAGAAAGAAGCCAATAAGAAATAAAATTGGTTCCAAAACACCAAATGCTCGGTTGATCTTAAGCCAACTTGTTGGAAGATTATCATTATTTTCTGTCATCATGCGATTTTACACTATTATAGCGTGATGATTCTTTTTTTTTGTATGATGTTTTACAAATACGTACTGATAATTTTTTTTGATTTAAACAGGACATCCATATGGTCCTGTACACTTACACATACATACTGATAAGGTTGTTGATTTTACACTGTTACTCTAGATGTTTGGGTGCAGTGACTTCTAGCATAGATAATTTTTTATACCCCAAAGCTTCTTGCTTTCAGCATTGGTAAGAAGAAATGATGGAGAAAATTGATGCTCTTGAACTTAATAGCACTTGAGTTATGTCTCCTCTCCCACCTGGTAAGTATGATATTGATTGTAAGTGGGTCTTTTGTACTAAATACAAGTTAAATGGTTCTATTGAGCATTACAAAGCTCATTTTATTGTTCTCGGAAATCGGGACTAGCTTTACAGAAAAGTTTGCTCTTGTTTCTAAGATGAGTTCTCTTTGAATATTTCTTTCTATTGCAGTAATTAAGGGTTAGGACATCCATAAGACGAACATTCAAAATGCATTTTTACATGGCGCCTTTGAGGAGGAGGTGTACATGCGCCCTTCTCTATTTTATACCGTTTTTGCTTCTGGTCTTGTTGTAAGTTTCAAAAATCTTTATATGGTTTTCATCAGACTTCTCGTAATTGGTTCACGAAACTGGCAGCTACTCTTGCTATGTATGGCTTTGTACAAAGCAAGGAAAATGGTTCTTTGTTTTCATGCAACTCCCATGACTTGCATGTGATGGTTTAGGATGATAATTTGACTATTGTTGGTGTTCTGACTGCTCTCATGTGTGAATTCAAGTCATACTTGGGTTCTTAATTACTTTTATATAAGAGACCTTAGTCTTCTTAAGTACTTTCTTGGAATTGAGATTACTCACAGTTTGAAGGGAGTGTTTCTTTCTCATTAGATATACGCCCTTGATATTTTGTCTAATATTTTTTGTTAGCAGCCAAGCCAACAGATGTTCCAATGGAGCAATGCCATAATTTGGAATGTGCGACAAGGCCTAGGTTTGACGATCTTGTGCGCTATCGTCACTTGATTGGAAGATTGATTTATCTCACCATCATTCGACATGATTTAATTATTATATGGATATGTTTACACAGTTTATGCATGAGCCGTATATTACTCATAAGCATGTTGCTATATGAATTCTTCATTATTTGAAATATCATCCATGCCAGGGACTTTTTCTTTCTGCTAAGAGTTCGTTGCATGTAACTGCTTATTGTGGTTCAGATTGGGTTGTTTGTCCAATCACTCGGTAATCTCTGTTTGGTTATTTTGTCATGCTTGGTGGCCGCTTATGTATTGGAAGACTAAGAAGTAGCCTACAGTTTCTTACTCCTTCGCAGATGCAAAATACTACACAATAGTTGTGGTTTGTAGTAAGTTAATTTGGCTTAATTCTCTTCTTCGTTCGATCGGTGTTGGTTATCCTCTTTTGTGATAGTTAGACAACTATTCACATTGCGACTAAAGCCTATTTTTCCATGAGCGTACGAAACATATTGAAATCGATTGTCATTTTGTTCGAGATCTTGTTCAGTCTGGTGAGGTGGTCATTGATTATATTGGCACCTCAAGTAAACCATCTAACATATTTATACCAAAACACTTGGTTGTGAGCAGTTTCATTTACTTCTTCGCAAGTTTGGCGCTTTGAATCTTCACCCTCCAATTTGAAGAGGTGTATTGAGATATATTGTGATAAATTAGGATATATTGTAAATATTTTGTAATATTATTTTCCTATTAGATTAAGGTATTTATAAGAACTCTTATTATAACATGATTAGATTAGAATTTTTCCTATTAACGTTTAATCTCTTGTACAGTATCCTGCATATAAGAGCCTTTCATTATAAATAAATTTAACCGTTCATATTTTGCAAAGACGACATCATTAGAAATGGTTTTACCATGAGGGTTTATTGCATTTCTGCTTGGTTCAGCTCCATAGTGTACCCATATGTGGCCCGTTTGAAACTCATTTAAACGCTTTTGGTTCCTTCTAGCGTTCATGCTAGACCTCAAACATACCTCGCAATTTATCTAACTAGTTTCACCATGTGATTTATTGATATTTTATGTTAATTGGAAGATTTGTTAACTTTAAAAGCATAATATGACATAAACGGAAAACAAAATTTGTGGGAGACAAAAAATAATTTTGGTGAATAATTTCGTTTAGAGGATGGAGTATGTATATGTGAAGGATTTTAACCCAAAATTTAGTACAATATTATATTTTGATTATTGTATCCTTAAATCATTATAATAAAGTTATGCTCTTTTCACCTAATAAGTTCAATTAATTTTAGTTTGATAAAATTTAGTTTATTTTAACCATATTGTAAAGTACTATTTTATATTTTCCATAATTTCATTGCATTTCAGTTTAAATCAAGCAAAAAGAATGGAATTCATCTCTATCGTAAACTAATTTGTTGTTTGATTATTCATTTAGTTAAAATTTCATAACTTAAATTTCAAAACTAAATTTATATAAAAGTAACAATACTATTACACGAAATCTCGTTCATTCATTCTAATATATATTCTTGATGCGTCTTTCTTTTTTCATAAATAAGGATTAAATATTTCATGACAACCACATTAATCTGTTTGATCTTTGCTGCTTATCTGGTAATACAATGGGTTTGTCTAATGAAACTTCTCTCTCTCTCTCTCTAGGGTTTAACACCTTGTACAACCTCTCTCTACTCTTGCTGCACCCCCTCCTCTTTCAATCTTTTTTTCCCATCTTCCCATTAGGGGAGATGGGGAAAATAGTTTATTTTAATTTATAATTTTGTTATTCAATAAGTGTGAGATTTGTCTCCATAGATTAGTTTTGTTCTTCAACCTTATCGATTAGGTTGTTGTGTTCATGATGATACTTCGATTTAGTTGTTCATGTTAATGTATTGTTCAATCAGCTTGTTCGGATCGTGTGTTCGCAATTTTGTTTGTGGTTTTATTTTTGGATTTCGATCAATTTGGTTTGTCAGATCTGCGGTTTTTAAGGTGTTTACCGACCCACCTCCACTCGTGGTTGTTAATTAACTAATTAACCCGAGTGAAGGATAGGACCTTAATGAAAAAGGGGTCAAAGATAAAACTTATAGTTCTGCACCCAACTCACTACTGTGTTACCGATAGGAAAGTTAGCGGTAAGCCGTGAGTATGTCCACAGAGATGCTAGGGCCTAAAAACCAATTAAAAACAAACTCGTTCGGGTTGTCAATTTGCACGAGTTGCTAGGAATAGCTAGTAAAGTAAACAGAGGGGGTTGGCTTTTTAGACTAACAACTACTAAGCATACAAGTAAAAATGAACTTAAACTATATAAATAGACACTTGGATGGTATTTGTGTAGCATGTTTGATAAATGTCTTCTATCCTAGATTCAGTCACATATAGACTTATAAACCTATCTTATGCTCATGTCACACGGTGTGGAGATAGCCAGGTATTTCCCCCCGTCGGTCACACGTGGTACTTACCACAATGCCCATATCTCACCGTCTCCGTAATTTAGGGAATGCGCTCTAGTCCACTAGCACAGCAGACCATTTCCTAGTCACTTCACTCCCACGCTTAGAGGAATCCAAAGCCCGCCTAAAAGGGCAATGCCTCGCGTAGGTTGCAATCGTTGGATATGTAGTGAAGTGCATTACATCCCGGACACTCCACCGTGGATCTCAATCCCTAGGCCTCGAGAGGCAAAGGAAAAGACACCTTGTGATGACTCTAGAGTCGGCATAACTCTAGTAGCTACAAATAACACACTAATCTATCGGGTTAAGCTAGGGCTTTCCCCCATCGGGATTTTCCAAATCGACCACCCAACATGTTGATTTCTCACACAACTAGCCTATAAGAATCATGGTATAACACATATAATGATTTTCTCTCAAAGGACATGAATGCACTCATCTCCTCGGTGTTCTTTACCTACTCCACAATTCCAACATTTTCCAAGATCGTAATGAGCCTAGCACGAATTTATACTACCACACATGCATGAGTGCATCATCATAATGACATAGCATAAATCATAATTCTCATAAAGCACAAGTTCAAATACAAATATTCATGAGACAATAATATAGGAAAATCTAAATCTCAAAAAGTCATCATCAAAACATGAATACAAATAACCCCAAACTACTAATCTACTGCCTAGACATTGAATTCAAATAAAGATTTGAATTCCACATCATAGGATGAAAGCAAAAAAAAAGGAAAGAAAGAAAGAAGAGAGAATGTTTCTCTCTCTAGAAAGATCTCCTAATTACAAGAGTAAAGTGAAAATTTGATCAAACTCTCTAACCCTAGTAGACTAAGGCTTATTTTTATTGTAGTAGGGGACTGGCCCTTAAAATAGGCCAAAAATGTGTAAACCCTAGTTCAACTGCCGCCTGGTGCGGATCGTCGCGGTCCGTGTCATGTACTAGGTTTGTGCTGGCGTGGTCCATGCTTGCACCATTAGCGCAAACCGTCTGATCTAGAGCGGTCCGTGCATACCCCTTAGTACAGGCTGTGTCAACCCCTGCGGGTTGTGTCTGTGCGGTCCACATCGTTTGGCTTGGGCTACCATCAGAATCCTCATTTTTACACTTCTAATCCGCGGGACCTTACATTTGGCATGGACTGTCATCAAAAGCCTCATTTTTCTCATTATTTTGGCATAGACCGCTTGATTCTTCACATCCCACCGGGTGGTCTTGACATTTTACACTTGGAATGGTGTGAGCCATAAAAAATGGGACAATTTGCGCCCATACTTAGCCATTTATTAGTGGAATTTGGAAGTTATGTGCATGGCCCTGTGAGTTTGGCACAGTCCGCGCCGGGTCTTGGCAGGGTCCATACCGAAGGAGTTTAGCACGGACCACGTCGTCTGGTGCAGGCATTTGGCACAACCCATGAGCGGTCTGCGCCAACCCGTTTGTACTTCGGTCGGATGAATTTCTTTCCTTCACTACGGGTGAACCGTGAGTCTGTTTTGAGAGTTATTGTAGTCGATTTTATGTTTCTCAAGGATAAGAATCTAATGGAACCAACCTTGAAGGCTAATTCCTCTTGGATCGTTCCCAGAAGTTGGCACAACTCTCCCAGACCACGATTCCCCATTTCTTCATTATCCGCCTTGAACTCCAATGCCGCCTAACTTTACCTCCAACCTTCTTCTGCCATGATTTGATGTCCGTGGCCTTTGTTTACTACCATTCTAGTGTGAATAGCCTTCGATATCTTCCACCATCCTTGATAACGGCCTTCAATATCTTCTACTGCCCTTGCAAATGGTCTTCACATAGAATGTAACAAAAAGTATCCACGAGCGACCTACTAAAGATGATCACAAAGGAAGATCTAGGAGCCCGTGGATACAATATGTCCATTAGTACTAATTAAGTCCACAAAATGCGGGATTTAGACAAGAAAACCAAACATAACCGTCTAAACCCCTTGTCACGTAAACTCAACTAATACTAGCAATCCAACATATAAAACAAACCAATTATTACGCCGAATGCATTGGTTAACGCATGCATAATGGTGCATATCATTTACAGTTTGGATAACATAGATCGTGGGTGGATCAAGTGGTGTTACAGTTGTAGAAGATCCCTATTTGGCATAGTGATATTGATGCGTGATACGCACCTCTCTGCAAAGTGGTCACGATTTTCGCGGGATGCTAGTTAATATCCTCAAGGACGAGGTTACAGTTTTTAATGGATCTCTGATATGTAATAGTATAGACGGTCAGACTAGTTGACATTTAATTTGAATACCCTTGCAATAGATTGATTATTGCTAGAGGTTAGTTAGGTTGAATGTCAATTCCATTTATTGTAATCGCCACTGAGCATTTTTCCATCATGTTGGAATGAATGATTTTCCAAAAAAAAAAGGGTTTGGTTAATGCTGAAACAAGTTTTATTGGGGATTGGATTATATATTTAAGAAGATTCAGGGATTGCATTATTATGACTCCTATCTTTTTCCTCAATTAGTCTCCTGGTCGCATTCAAATTCGAGAGTGTAAATTAAAGGTACAAGTGATATTGTATTTTGTTTTCATTAGGCACGTACTAGGGCCCTTGTCTCGTGCTCCTCCCTTGTCTTATACTCCTCCCTTGTCTTATATTCCTCCGTCCCACGAGTAATGATCCATTTGTTTTTGCTGGTATGCCTTGAATACTGTAATAGTCACTTCTGCGACCCTGGTTTAGAGGTCCGGGGGACGGCAGACGCCCCCGGTTAAACGGGGATCTCGCTGCCCGATCAGCGAGTCGGGGGTCCAAGGGGCGGAGCGCACCCTGGCCTGGGGGTCCGAGGGGCGGAGATGCCCCCGGTCCGACGGTATAGCTTGTCTCTTTATTGGACTGCTGTTGATTTGGGCCGAATTGTGTTTTGGCCTAGTTTGTTAGGGTTTAGTGGAGACAGCATATAAAGTGTCTCTCTTCTCTCTGTAAAAAATTAACTATGATATAGTGGAATCCGTCTCCCGTGGATGTAGCCAAATTTGTGAACCACATAAATCTTGTGTCTTGTTATTTTCGTTCATATTTTCTGTTCTTTCTCCACTCCGCACAACAGTTTTTTTCACAAGTTTCAATAATAATGTTTGACAGTAAATATATTTAATTGCATATAATAAATTCTCATAAAAAAATTATATTTAAAAAATATATGTTAACTCACATGATATATATATATATATATATATATATATATATATATATATATATATATATATATATATATAATGCAGGGCGAATGACGGCCAAGATTGAAGAAGCGATGGATTGCTGCAAAGGCCCAATACAATTTTGAGCATAATTCTTGTGTGTGGACTTAGAATCAAGTAATTCCGGGTGTTTTTTGGCCACGTAAGATTGGTTAAGGCCTCAAAATAGCAATTTACTGTTTTGAGTGTTTTCCGATTTTCTTTTTATTTTGAAATTTATTCTGATTTTTTTTTATCATTCCAGAATTTCATTATAGTATTTAAGAACCTCTTGTATTTTTCGGAGATTTTACTTTTCATAATAATATTTTTCTAGAATTGTTTTCTCTCTGATAGATTCCAAAACCAAAACCTAGCAGTTGGGAATTGAATGTTAGCCTAGCGGTTGAAGTCTAGTGCTACTACCCTGAGGTCATGAGTTCAATTCCCACCATAGCAAGGGTAGGGGAGGGATTTTATCGGGGGCTCATTAGAGTTATTACCCAATTTTTTCAAAAAAAAAGTTTAAAAAAAATCCTAAGATTCGTGCTTGCAAACCCCTTTCGATTATTCCAACTGCGTCAAAATATATATATATATATATATATATATATAAATTTGACTTTGAAAAAATAAGTATGCTATTACTCGCGTGGAACGGGGGGGAGTACTTCAATTCCAAAGTTGACCCTCCATATTAACAAATATTATCACATTCATCCGAAGCACTTTTACCTGGCCCTATAATGTTCGATGATGATGATTATGCACGTATATGTCCAAATTTAATTCCATGATTAATTCGAAGTAGTTAAAGTCTTCTAGCCACTTTGAAATGCAAGATTACAAAGGACAGCGCTACATTGGGACCAAAATGCCACGCTTACTATGAACTGAAAGCATAAAGTCTGGTTCAATGTTCTTGCATGGTTTAAAATAAAAAAATTAAAAACTGTTAATGAAGATGTTTGAAAATCTAACATCACTTGTAAATAAGTTTATGTGGTCGTTTTTATCCAAAATTTAAGATACGAGCCAATTTGGGGCATGCTCTCAGCTGTTTAGCTCTAACACTATTTCTTTTTGGAAAATTTGTACACTTTATCGTTTTTTAATTGACGTTCTTCAATATTTAAATATCACTCATTCCGATTTATGTTATGTGGTGAATACGATCAGTTAGTTCATGCAATCTTACTAACGATTATTTTCACACTGCCACTCGAATTTTGTATTATGTCCACGGTGCTCTTCATTTTAGTTCGGTAATCTCACTTCAAATTAAAGGAGTTGGATTTTGATATATTGTGTTAGACTAAATCAGACTCCTGATTAGATTATAATTTATTCTGATTAGAGTTCCTTCCTTATTATACCTCTATTGTACTCTCTATATATTTAGATATCAATAATACAATTCACTACGGCAAATCATTCTATCATGGTATCAGAGCAGGTTCTGATCCTGAATCATTAATCATAAATTTATTCTAAATTCTCCGGTCAATTTCCGGCAATTTCCGACAACTCCCGGCAGTGTTCTCCGTTCGTCGGCGGTGTCAGATTCTTCAGATTCTTCGTTCGTCGGCGGTGTCAGATTCCCGGCCCCAAGCTCCTTCGGCCGTCTCAAGACCGAAGTTTCATCTCCGCCGCGTCCTGTCGGCGTTCATCTTCGCCGGCAAAAATCTCGTCCGAATCT
Source organism: Rubia yunnanensis (assembly GCA_037428765.1). Lineage (NCBI taxonomy): Eukaryota > Viridiplantae > Streptophyta > Magnoliopsida > Gentianales > Rubiaceae > Rubia > Rubia yunnanensis. The sequence goes on from CM075068.1 coordinate 91,548,286, forward strand.
CGTCCGATCGGCGTTCTCCGGCGTCACCAGAGCAAAGCTTACAGCGGTCAATTCATCTCCGCCGCTCTGTCCATCTCCGCCGTCTGCGTCTGGAAACCGTCCATCATCGGCCAGATTCATCGGCCCAAAATCGCCTGCGTCATCGCCTGCATCAGCGCCTGCGTCAGCATCTGCGTCAGCTCCGCGTCCAAACTTCACGCAGCCTCCTAGCGCGTGTTGCCACGCGCCCGCAGTTTTGCCTTGGGCCTTGCACGCAGCTCTCTTCCAGTGATACTCCAGCTCACTTCCAGCTTCATTATGGTTTATTTGGTACCTTTTTCTAGGGCAGATGGTTCTGCTAATTGGATTGCAGACAAAGTTTTGTTTCAGGCCAATGATAATGGTCTCAATCATCAGTGGATTATTGACTCAGGCGCTACATCTCATATCACTGCTCGCACCAGTCATCTTGATCAGGTACAACGTTATCGTGGTTCTGATTCTATTCTTGTTGGAAATGGTGAATCATTATCTATTTCTCACATCGGTCAATGTCATTTATCTGGTTTCTCTGTTAATGATGTCCTTGTGGTCCCTAAGATTACTAGAAGTTTATTGTCCATTAGTAAGCTTACTCGTGACTTACCTGTTCGTGTTATATTTGACACCGATGCATTTTCCATTGAGCACAAGATTACAGGGACGATAATTGGTAAAGGCCGTCATAAGTCTGGTCTTTATTTTCTTGAGACTGGTGATTCCAGTTTTTAGGCGAACTACGCTCTACAAAGCTTCATGCTTCTTTTGAGCAGTGGCACTCTCGCCTTGGTCATGTGTCTCATGATACTGTTCAATTATTGAATCGACGGGGCCTTATTTCTGTCACTTCGGCTATGCCTGCACCTGTCAGTTGCTCTCCTTGTCAGATGGCCAAGAGTAGCCGTTTGCCCTTTTCCCCTAGTGACAAGCGCGCTACTGGTTTATTGGATAAAGTACATTGTGATTTGTGGGGACCAGCTCCTGTTTTATCTGTCGATGGTTTCTCTTATTATGCCGTCTTCATTGATGATTTTTCGCGATTCACATGGTTTCTTCCGATGCGGCATAAGTCGGATTTCTATGACACTTTTATCCAGTTTCAGAAATTCGTTGAGAATCAGTTTTCTGCCAGGGTTAAAAATTTTCAGACCGATGGTGGCACCGAGTTTACTAATCACCGACTTCAGACTCATCTCATATCATGGGGCATTCATCATCAGATGTCCTCGCCTTATACACCTGCTCAGAATGGCCGGGCCGAGCGGAAGCATCGTCACATCACAGAGACTGGTCTTGCCATGCTTTTTCACTCTTCTGTGCCGCACTGTTATTGGGTGGAAGCTTTCTCCTCTGTGGTTTACATTATTAACCGTTTGCCTAGTTCAGTTATGAGTGGCAAATCCCCTTTTGAGGTTGTTTTTGGTCATGTGCCTGACTATACCCTCTTTCACCCGTTTGGTTGCCGTGCATTTCCATGTCTGCGTGCCACTGCTACTGATAAGTTTGCACCCCGATCCATTCCCTGTGTTTTTATTGGCTATAGCCCTCGTCACAAGGGCTTCCAGTGTCTCGACCAGACGTCTGGGCGCATCTATATCTCTCGCCATGTTCGTTTTGATGAAACTTTCTTCCCCTATGTCTCAGCTTCCACGGACAGTCGTTCGATTTCAGATCTGGAGATTTCATCATTTTTTGATGGAACTGTTACTTCATCAGCCGGTGCCACCACGCCTGTGTCTATGCCTGTTCCAGCTGCCCCTCCTTCACCACCATCTTCCATCTGGACGGCCGACCTGGACCCGGCTCCTCGTCAAACGCCTACCATATCTCAGCCGCTGGCCAGCACTCCTCAGCCACCGTCTCAGCCACCGGCCACCACGTCTCAACCTGTATCGACTATTCTTTCTCCGGTGACTTCCGACGACCACTCTCCGGTCAGCACAGCTCGATCTTCCTCCGTGTCATCAGCTGGTTCGACTCCTCCAGATTCACCGCCCCAGCTTCGTACTCATCGGATGGCCACTCGGTCTTCTACTGGTGCCATTCAGCGGCGGGATTATTCGGATATTATTGCTCATGGTCTCACTGCTGCACTCCTCTCTCAGACAGAACCCACTGATTATCGCACTGCTCTTCAGGATCCAGCCTGGGTTTCAGCCATGGATGATGAGATGGATGCTCTCCGTGGTCAGCACACTTGGGATTTGGTGCCTCGACCTTCAAATGTCAACATTGTTGGCTCCAAATGGGTCTATCGGCTCAAGTATCGACCAGATGGCACTATTGAGCGTCATAAAGCTAGACTTGTGGCGCAGGGTTTCTCGCAGATTCCAGGTTTTGATTTTGACCACACTTTCAGTCCTGTGGTCAAAGCCTCCACTGTTAGGACGGTTCTCGCCATAGCCACCATGCGTTCCTGGCCACTTCATCAGTTGGATGTCAAGAATGCTTTCCTTAATGGTGTTCTTGATGTTCCTGTCTACATGAAGCAACCCGTTGGTTATCAGGATTCTGTCCATCCAGACTATGTTTGTCGTTTGAAAAAGGCCATTTATGGTCTTAAGCAGGCTCCCCGGGCTTGGTTCCAGCGATTCAGCAGTTATCTGACACAGCTTGGTTTTCGGTGCAGCTCAGCTGATACTTCTTTGTTCGTCCTTTCGAGAGGGTCGTCATTACTGTACCTACTTGTGTATGTGGACGATATCATTCTTACAGGCAATAACTCGACTCTTCTTCGCCAGTTCATTGATCGGACACACAGGGAGTTTGCGATCAAGGATCTTGGTGCTCTTCATTACTTTCTTGGTCTTGAAGTTTCGCCTACCTCCTCAGGATTACTGCTTGGCCAAGCAAAGTATGCTCGGGATATTTTGAATCGGGCCGGTATGTCTGATGCGGCACCAGTTTCTACTCCATTTGTTGCTGGTTCTCAGCTTCACAGCTCTACCAGTCCTCCATTTCGGGATCCTACACTTTATCGTTCTCTTGTTGGTGCCCTCCAGTATCTCACCATCTCTCGCCCAGATTTGGCATTCTCGGTCAACACGATGAGTCAGTATCTTCAGGATCCTAGAGATGACCATTTTGATGCTGTGACTCGGATTTTGCGATATGTCCGTGGCACTCTTCATTTTGGTCTTCGATTTTGCTCAGCTAGTACTTCTGATGTGTTAGGATACTCTGATGCTGATTGGGCTCGCTGTCTGGAGACTCGTCGGTCCACTTATGGTTATGCGGTTTTTCTTGGTGGGAATCTGGTTTCTTGGAGTGCCAAGAAACAGCCCACTGTTTCTCGCTCTAGCACTGAGTCTGAATACCGTGCTCTTGCCAACACTGCCTCGGAAGTGGTTTGGCTCACTCATTTGCTTCGTGATCTTCGGGTTCCACTTTCTGGTTCTCCCCTGTTGTTATGCGACAATAGTAGTGCTATCTTCTTGGCTCAGAATCCAGTGGCGCACAAGCGGGCGAAGCACATCGACATCGACTATCATTTTGTTCGTGAGTTGGTGACATCCGGAAAGCTGCGCGTTGCTCATGTTCCGACTTCTCTTCAGATTGCAGACATTTTCACCAAGGGGCTCTCTCGTCCGCTGTTCGAGTTCTTCAGGTCCAAGCTGTGCGTCGGCGAGCATCCGACGCTTCGCTTGAGGGGGGTGTTAGACTAAATCAGACTCCTGATTAGATTATAATTTATTCTGATTAGAGTTCCTTCCTTATTATACCTTTATTGTACTCTCTATATATTTAGATATAAATAATACAATTCACTACGGCAAATCATTCTATCATATTGGCTCGAAATCACCGAATATGCACCCGATACGATTGCTAGTTACCGGCAGACCAACAAAATTAAAGTTTAGGTGGTACTGAAGAGTGAAGAGCTTTCACCTGCAAAAGACTAAACAAAATGCGTAACTGTGAATGTATAATAAAAAACTGTGCAAATCAGTTAATCTAAGAGTCAAGAAAAACAAAAAGTTATGGGGGCTGAAGGTGCATTATGTTGATGCATTTGATAGTTACCGACATACCAATAAGGTTAACAGCCGTATAGAACCCAACTTTATCCACAAGATCAAGCATTATATTTCAGGAAAATATGATCATTGGCGGGTATACCCACCTGTATAAATCTAGCAAACAGACTACTCTCCCTCGGTCCAATTTTAAATTACACATCAATCATTATTACGGTATTCAAAAAATATGTTTCACCATTAATATGTTAAATTACTTACAATAACGACAAATAAAAGTTGATTTTAGAAACTACTTGTTACGACAAATTCAACAATATCACATACGTTAATATTATTATTCGTATATCTATTCGAATATACGATTAAACTTAATTTGATAGATAATAGAGTTCATAAGGCAAATGTATAATTTTAGTTGGGACGAAGGAAGTATCGTTTTATCTTACATACGTGGGATGTGGTGACTGGTCACTGGTGAGCAACTGCTTCTATTTGTTGGTGAAAGTTACAAATTCGGAAGCATTTAAATATGGCTCCGTTTGTATGTATAACTTCTGTAAAGTCAAGGGATTTGCAAGTGAATATTTGATTGGTAATTTTGTGAACAAAAAAACATTCCATGTTGAAACATGCTGATACAGAATATTCACGCCAAGGTTTTATGGAAATCAAAGCCAAAATATTGGAGAATTTTATAACTTATGGAAGTCGTATATTTGGCAATGTATATCAGGCGTGTGAAGCATAATTGATTTATGGAAAATTCCTACTTATAAGGAGATGGTATATTCGAATATATGGGATAGATTGATATAAGGTAAATCCCTTTATTTATCGGATTTGGATATGCTCCAAGAAGCAGATTTGGAATAGGAATATTGTGGAGATAATCAAGGAGTATTCCAATATGTTTGTGGATATAAATTGGGACAAACACGACTGCATACTCACGGATTTAACAGAGCAAAAATCTTCATACAGATTTTTTAGACTTTCGAGAATTGCAAAGAGTCAGACTACTGTGTTCCAACACACCTGACCTGTCGCACAAAGTTCAGAATCAGAAACCTTAATTCCTCGGGAGGAGGAAATCCAGCGTCGATCAAGTTCGAGGTCAGAGGGAGTCTGATCAAGGCGGATCGGTAGCTAGGGGGGCTAGCAGAATTCACACTATATAGTTAGCAAAGACAAGTATTTTGTAAACTGTACTCTGTACTGTATCTTTCTAATTAGTGGATTCATTCTGAACTGGGCCAGGCCATGCAGATGTAGGTGGATTACACCGAACTGCGTAACCAAGTCATGTGTTCGTTACGTTTTACGTTATTATGCACTTGGTTAGACTAGTCATGTTGGAACACACTAGTAACTACTAGAAAAAGTGGTAAAACGAAAATTCAACTTCGTTCCATTTCAACATGTACACTTTAACGTTTAGCAGTTGATTTGAAAAATGTTTGATCCTTAATATTTTTTATTAAGGATAGTTAAAACTTGTAAAAAAATGATATATATTTTAAAAATACATGCTATAACGAATCTAACAAGGTATCACATAATAGTATTTATACACCAATTCAATTTAAGGATCAAAGTTAAGAACTTTTGATTAAATAAATGGTTAAATTGCAACTTATGGAACAAATGGAGTCCACCTCGTTGAGGAAAATTTTGGACATATACATATTTAGTAATACAATATAATGATCGGAGGACTGGTTTTTACTACTTCCTCTCCTCTCCTCTGTCTCAGTCATTTCTGTACAGAATCTTTTCACGGTCTCCAATAAAATTATTTGACTGTAAATATGTGTAGCTACGAACTATAATAGCACACTAAAAATTGATATTTAGAAACTACATGTTACGACGAATCTAACCATACACACTAAAAATTGATAGTTAGAAATTACATGTTACGACGAATCTAACCATATCTCATATGATAAAGTTATTGTTCATATACTTATTCAAATATATGGTCAAAGTTCGGCATCTTTGATTAAAAAAAGATTTTGTGAAGAATAGGCTGGGACGGAGGGAGTATTCAATTTGAGAAATAAGAATTTTGATTGATAGGGGTGATGCACACTTTTTAAGTTTTGGAATTGTAGTCTCGTAAGAATAAATTTGGGTAATATACAAATATAACCCTATATGTTGGAGAAAATGCTGATATAACTCTTAGTTGTTTTTTAGTGCAAATATAACCCTAACTATTATACATATGTGCAAATACAACCCTAAAGCCATTATTCCGGCATTGACTGGCCATTTTCGGCCATTGACAGATAGGAAATGACCAAAATGCCCTTTCACCCAAATAGTAAAATGAAAAGACAAAATTGCCCTCTTTCATCCAACATTTCCGACCAGAATTAAGAACTCAAAATCTCAAAAATAAGATCGGAACAGCTTCAAAATGCCGATGCTGACTCAAATCTTCGCTACTAACCCAAACATAAAGCATCTGCTGAACACAACAAAATCAAGAGCACAGATGTTTGATCTTAGCTGGACATCCAAACACTAAGTAATATCACATTAGTATCCTAAATACAAAGCATCTCCATGCAAAAATGAGAAGGTACCCTAAATTAAGAACAAGAACGATATTGTCGTCTCCACCCCAACAACAAGAACACCACCGTCGACTCCGCCTTCGACTTCTCCGGTGATGACTCCTTCGCCACTCTCGCCGTCGACGAGGATTCCTCTTTCTGCCTCGTGGATAATGCCGCGTCCACGTCCACCCACAACAACCCCAATTGCCCAAAGTTTAACCGGATGCTTCTATCGCCGCGCCACCTCCGCTGTTATTAGCCCCGCCTCACCGGAAAATTGAGACGTCGGGCCAAGGTAACGAAACCTACCTAAGCCCACCACCACCACCACCACTCCCATCACCACTAAAGCCCCGCCACCACCCGACCTCTGTTCCGCCCCGCCCCGCCCCGCTAACACTAAATCCACTACCACATGAGCCTGGCCACCACCATTCTTCCCTCCTCCGCCACCAAACCCACCACCATTCTTCCTTTCTTTGCCACATAAACCCACCGCCGCCACCATCGGTCACCATTTCCAATGCCACTCAGCCACCCCTGCCGATCACCGGCAACAAGGCCATAAAACGGAAAAGATAAGAAGAAGGTGAGAAGAAATGCCAATTGGGAGAATGAAGACGGAGAAATTTTAAACGAAGATGAAAATGAACAAAGATGAAAATGGAGAATGAAAACAAAGATGAAAACGGAGAATGAAAACGGATTGTAATTCCTAAATTGATGTTGGGTAGTTTTATCCAGACGGGAACGGATTGTAATTCCTAAATTGATAAATGAAACGGATTGTAATTCCTGAATTGATAAGTTGAACACTTTCCACGATTAGGTTCAACACTTTCGATGCAATAGTTTCATTCAGGGGTAGGATTTGTGATTCCAATGTTTTTTTCTTTTTTAACAGAGGGGAAAAATAGTTTTTTTAGTGTATTTCGACTTCCAACTGCCGGAAAAAGTTATATTTGCACATAACCTGAATAGAGGATTATATTTGCTCTTTCAACTAGCGATGGGTTATCTCTGCACTTTTGTCAATTATATAGGGTTATATCTGCACTTTTCTCAATAAATTTTCAGTAGACAATGCTGAGTTAAAGCAGTTGCTTTTGATTTGACTACTCATTTTTCTTATTGGTTGATTTTATTTGCTACATCAAATGTTCGCTATGGGATTGCATGTCAACCGTGGAGTACATTTGGTCTTTAATGTGTTGCAGTGTACATAGTATTTTGTGGGAAACAAAGCTACTCAATTGGTCGACTTCTAGTCAATTATAAATTGTTACCTCCACACTAAGCGTCATCGGTATTCTATCTAAAGTTTTGAGAGCTACAGTAGTTTCTGTAAACATTTTCCAATCTTCACCAGTATCAAGCTATGAATTTAGCACCTGTTCATAAAAAAACCATCACCATCAGTATTCCATCCTTGGAATTCAATCACAAACCTAACCAACCATCAGTTAATGCCACACAAACAATATTCCATACACATTTCCAATTTCCAGTCACCAATTTATCACATATAAGCAAGAGTTAAGTCAGGGGAAGCATGGCCAATACAGTTCGGGAAGAATACTGGTCAGAAGTCTCTCGGGATGGCTCAGAGAATTCAGAGGAGAGAAGAGATGTCCTTTTTGGGGATGAACTCATCAGGGAGACAAATTTTCCGTCCAGAAGGGGAGTCATTTTCAATCAAGTGGAGGAGGAATACCAGAGGGGACAGAGACTACTAGAAGATATTCTAGTACGGTATTTCCTCGACTACCGCCATTTCACACTTACAAGAATGCAGCTCCTCATATCAGACTATTGGGGAGAATGTGTACATGTCATGGCAAAGAATGGTAAATTCTATGTTATCCAGTTTCAACAACGTTCAAAGCTCCTAGCATTCCTTTACAATGGTCCGGTGAACATCGCTGGTGGTATGCTAGCTTTGCATAGACTAATACCTGAAATGGTTCTATCACACATTACAGTAACCAAAGTACTAATCTGGATCCGCATTTACGGCCTTCCGCTGGAATATTTTGGTAGGAGTACTGTTCAAAAGTTTGCATCCGTTGTTGGCAATACCAAAGAAGTGGATTTCGATGGAAGACTTCTGCAACATGCAGAGTATGTCAGTGTTCGAGTGTGGACACCGGTTCAGAAGCCATTGGTATCCGGTTTTTGGTTAAGATTGAGAAAGGGAGGAATGGTTTAGATAACCATTAGATATGAAAGAGTTCACAAAATGTGTCGACGATGTGGAGCTCTAGGACACACCTACCCACATTGCAGTTGGCAGAATGTAGAAGCTCTTCAATAACATATTGATGACATATTTGCTACTCTCGGTTCAGAGATGCAACTAGAGATTTATAGAGACCTGTCAGAAGAGTTATACTCACCTGCAACTCGGGTTCACAGGCATATGCCGATAAGAAGGTTCACAAGGTTCCCACCTCATTACTTCTATACAAATGAACACATGTTTCTGCATATGTCTGAACATGCATTTTTAGATGGTTTTAAGTATGAGGAAGATATTTACCCTACACCTGAAGAATTGAGAGAGGTAGAGGAATACAATCCGAAGGATGTGCAAATGATACATAGATCAGGGGAGTCCTCGGAGGATGTAACGGAAGATGACCCATTGGTAGATCCGGAGAAGGAACCAGTCGGCAGACAAGAAGAACTAAACACAGGAGAGATGGGTCGTAGGGGTGAGATTCATCAAATCTACCTACAAGGTATTGTGGAAGCACGTGAGAGGCTGATGAACTTACCAGAAGTACCAGACTTTTGGGAAGAAGAGGGTCAAGGAGTTTTTTCCCAAAATGACAATTCTAACGTGGAAATGTTGGAGTTGAATCCAACGTCATTGCCACCACAACAAACAAATCAACATCAACAATAGACTACAATTGGTCTAATGACCCATTCAAGACATGTGGAGGGTGAAAATGGTGAACTTGTAGTTGAAGAATACATGATCAATGGCGGAAGAAGATACATTTGTGCTGACACAGGAGCAGAACAGTGTCATTCAGCTAACAAAATGGTGGTCAAACAATTTAGTTTGGCAAATGGAACATTAACGGAACCGTTTCTCACTAACGGGGTTTTTTCAGAAGACATTCACTTTGGAATTGATTGTACAGTTACAGAACAATCTGATGAAGGGCTCAATTATGATATAGAGCTTACTATTTATTTGGGCGAGCTAGGCGATGAGACGGATGTCATCATGAGCATCCAGAGCGCATTCAAGGAGCCTCTACCTAACACAATCAATGATGTAGAGATGAAGAAAGTGGTTGAGATGGAGAAAGGGAAGGCTAAGTTGAACACTATACCAAAGGGGGCAGGAAGAAGCAAAGTCCGCTCTCGACTTAAGGAGGATGCAGGAAATTGGATATCAAAGAAAGAGGATCTTCAACAACTAGTCTACAATCATGTGAGCTCTGTATTTCTTTCTGAATCGGTCATGTCGGAGGATGCTTTTGGTTATTCAACTATGCAGGACATCCTAAACCTTATCACCAGAGGGGTCAATCACAATCAACAGGAGGCGCTGAAGGCACCTGTGACCGGATTGCCTACCACCCGATTTTTACCAACATTACTGGTCTGAAGTGGGAGATGAGGTCATAAATACGATTTCTAAATTTTTCTGTCTATGCCACCAGAGTGGAACCACACTACTTTCGTCCTTATCCCGAAGAAAAGGTGTCCAAATGTACCAGAAGACTTACGTCCTATAAGCCTATGCAATGTCACATATAAAATCATTGCGAAGATACTAGCCAACAGAATCAAGAAATTCATGGGGTTCCTCATCTCGGGTAACCAATCTGCCTTTGTTAAAGGAAGATTTATTGTTGAAAATTTGCTGATTGCACATGAGATAATCGAATTCATACGAAAGAAGAGGTCGGGGAAATAGATGATGACAGCCATGAAAATAGATATGAGTAAGGCTTATGATCGGGTATCCTGGGAATTTTTAGAGAAAATGATATTACACATGGGATTTCCTCGATTATGGATTCGCTGGATCATGGCTTGTGTCACCACGGTGTCATACTCTATTAAGCTCAACGGTATGACATCAAAGAGCTTCAATCCAAAACAGGGACTACGATAAGGTTGTCCCCTCTTGCCATTCCTTTTCATCCTTTTCCAATAAGCATTCTCATTGATGATAACATCTGATGGATTCCAGAGTGTCTGCCAAGGTGTTAAAATTGGGCGTTCGGTCCAACTGGTTTCACATCTCATGTTTGCGGATGATTGTATCCTTTTCTTCAACATTTCTGAGGCAGGTTCAACAAAACTAGCAAGGACAATTAATCTCTTTGCAGCATACTCAGGCCAAAGAATTAACTTTCAGAAGTCGGCACTCCTATTCATCCCAAATACACAAGAACACACTAAGGAGAGGCTTAGGCAGACATTCAGAATATTTTCACACTTACTTAAGGAAAATTTCCTTGGTCATGATATGGATTTCACGGCCACGAAAATTGGTCTGTTCAGTAAGTTAATCCAAAGAGTTAAGGCAAAAACATCTGTATGGAAAACTGGGGATATTTCGATAATGGGAAGAATCACCCTGTCCAAACACGTTCTAGCATAAAAAATCCAGTACACACTGAGTACTTTTCGTATACCGTCTACGGTCGCTAGGAAAATTGACAGCCATCTTGCACGATTCATCTGGGCAGGGGATACAGATGGGAGGGGAATACACTGGAAGTTGTGGACAGCGATGTGCCAATCAAAGTGGCAAGGAGGACTAGGAATGCGCGCTACAAAGCAGATGAACCAGGCTTTGTTAGGAAAGCTAGCATGGAAGTTGGTTACAGATAAACAATCCTTTTTCTCAAAGTTCTTCCTTTCTAAGTACCGCAACAAAGACGATTTCTGCAAGGTTAAACTGAAACAGAACTCAACGTGGGGCTGGAGAGGAATAATGTGAGGAAAGGATCTCGTTGTCAGCGCCTTGAAATGGCAGGTAGTCAATGGACATGAGATTAGCATCCAGGAGGAGTGGATTCCACAGCAAATGAACACAATCAGGTTTGAAAATCAACTCCTTCCACAACTGAACTTCAAGGTGTGTGATCTGATCGATAGTAACCAGCAGTGGCGTATGCCTCTTTTGAGACTATTCTTTAGTTCAGAAATTGTCAACCACATAGCAGGAATACATATTCCATATAATTCATCAGGATTGAGAGATTTCCAATTATGGAACATGGAATCATTTGGGAAATACACCGTCAAAAGTGGATAACATGAGGCATGGAACAAGGCGACATGCCAGAACCCATCATTTTCAACTGCCGTGGTCAATATGAGGGAAAATCAGCATCTATGGAAGACATTATGGCATTTGAACATAACAGAGAAAATAAAATTCCTTGTATGGAGATTGGTAACGAGTGCTGTACCAACAGGACCTGCTCTTAGATTGAGAAATATGGAGGTATCACCATATTGTCAAATATGTCATCGAAAGGTTGAAACAGTGTCTCATATGATCCTAGAGTGTGAGATAGCACGAAGAATGTGGAGAATATCTAGACTGGGGCTTGATTTTGGTCAAGGAACCCCACTCAATTTGGAATCGTGGCTTTGTCAATGGTTTAAGACTGCACCGGAAAGGGAGGATATAAACCTGACATGCATTATAATATGGGCGATTTGGTGTGCAAGAAATACCTCAACAATTGATCAACGGAAGCCATCAGTTGATATGATTCTAGCTATTATCAGGGCAAACTATGAGGACAACGTTAGCAGTGAGGAATTAGGACACACAATTTTAGCTAACCCGAACTCATCACATATGGAGCTTGAAGACATGGCGAATCGGACAGAGATGGAAACCACAAAGGTGGAACAAGTGGGAGACATGCGGCTTCTGTGGTACGTAGAGGATAATTCCAAGAATCAGGTATATGAGGACTGGATATGCATCAATACAGATGCGGCTTTTCAAAAACAGGACGGTAAGGCAGTAGCTGCATGGTGTGTTGCACAAGGTTCAGAAATTTTAACTTCCTGTCGAATTTATCGCGTAATACATGCGACTTCACCAGCACAGGCGGAACTCATAGCTATATACGAAGCTATGATACATGATAGTCATATGGGTGCCACTCAAACATGTATTCGCATAGACTGCGAAATGGTTCTCAACCATACCAGCAAATATCCATCGGTTCCACCAGGTCTACATGGTTTAGTTAGAAACATCTCAATGCTAGCTATGGTTTTTCATAACATTAATGTCATGAAAGTGCATAGAGATGTAGTAATGAATGCACATAACCTAGCAAAATATTTAATCAGGGATCTGATGGTAATACAAGTGCATGATTTACTTTTAAAAAATTTTCGCTATTAGTGTAGCACCCATATTGCCACATAAGTTCCAAATTAATTTGCAGCTTTCTTATAATTATTTCTGTGTAAATGTGCTCAGTTCCACTGTTCATGTACTATAAGTTCGGCTGCATTGTAAAAAGTTTTAACATATTTGATCATTAAAATGTAGGGCCGGGTTCCCAAAAATCCATCGTAGATGCGGTTTGATTTTTATAAAAAAAAGGTAATGGACCTAATGGTTAATTCCGTCATTCCAATTTAAACTTTCTCATTTTGATTTTTTAACTATTTGAAAGTGAATTATCTTGACAGTATCCGTAAAATTTTATTAGATTCACAATTAATTTGAAAATTTTTGAAATTATTATAATTATACCAAAGATAGTAATTGTTAAAATTTTTTGTTAACTAAAAAGTTGAAATGAGAAGTTTTGAAACAGAGCATAGCAATGCAGGCATGAGTGGGGGCGATCCTAAATCTGGGCTAGTATTCAATTATTGGCCTATTATAAATTGTTCATCTTACTAGTGATCGATTTAGCCAAGTCAACGGTTAAATGATTTGAAATAATAAATTTATACTAACAAGATAATGATAGAAGGCAGAGAAATAGAAAATGAATTCTCTTAAGAAAATGAACTGGAATGATTAGGATAAGTGTGGATTTTTCTATATAGAAAATAAGGGTAATAATGTATATTTGTATTCATGATCTCAGGGTATATTATATAGTGGTACAGAATATCTATACAAGTTAGGAAAAGGTAATAGAATATAATTACAATTATAAGTAATATTTTAATTCATTCATACTTGTCCTCAAGTTGGAGCATGGAGATCAGAAATGCCCAACTTGCCAAGCAGGGAATAAAACTGGTTACGTCCGAGAGCCTTAGTGAACAAGTCCGCAGGTTGGTTTGATGTGCAAATATGCTAAGTAACAATAGTGCCAGATTGAACAAGATCCCGGATAAAATGACAATCAATTTCAATGTGCTTTGTTCGTTCATGGAACAATGGATTTGCCGCATTATGAAGAGCAAATTAACTGTCACAGAACAGTCCAATAGGAGAAGTGTGCATAACCCCTAAGTCTTTCAGTAAAGACTTAAGCCATAACAACTCACAATATGTAACAACCATAGCACGATACTCCGCTTCAGCGGAAGACCGAGAAACCGTAGGTTGCTTCTTTGTCTTCTAAGAAACCGGAGAATCACTCATCATCACTAAATATCCGAAAAGAGAATGCGGGGTAATCGGGCATGCTGCCCAATCTGAATCAAAGTAAGCATTCAACTGTAACGCACTACTGGAAGAGAGAAATAAACCTTGACCGGGATGACTCTTCAGGTAGTGCAGCATACGAACTGCAGCTTGCCAGTGAGGAACACAAGGAGCCTTCATAAATTGAGCAAGTGTATGAACCAAATAACTAAGCTGAGAACATGTGATAGTCAGATATATCAGGCGCCCAACCAGACACCTGTACTGCTCGAGATCATGGTAAGGTGGACCTTAAACACACGTGAGATCGTGTTGTTGCTCCATTGAAAAGTCAGTCGATTTAGAGAAAGATAAACCTGTATTAGATAAAATGTCCAAGGCGTATTTCCTTTTCGAAAGAAATATCCCATCCGTTCTTCTAGCAATCTCTATGCCAAAGAAATACTTAAGTAAATCAGGATCTTTCATATGGAAACAAGAACTCAAGTATTTATTGAACTCAGAGATGAGCACAGAAGAGCTACCAACAATAACCAAATCATCCACATAAAACCAAAACATGCAAAGAAACCGATCCACTGGAAAAGACAAACAAAGAGTAATCTGCCTTACTCTGAAAAAAATCAAATGCTCGTAAAGCTTGAACCAATTTGGCAAACCAATTTCTAGGAGCCTGGCGAAGACCATAAAGAGATTTTTGAAGGCAACATACATGACCATGGGGCGAGCACGAAGAATCTGTCTGATAGGTAGCAACTCGGCGGTGGAACTATCCAAAGCCGGAAATGCCGAAGAAGGGGACTGAATAGGTGGCACGTGAGGTGCATGAGACTCCATTGCCAGTGGCGCGTGAGGTGGCGGCATCCTTAGCTACACAGCGTTTGGCCGGGCTGGAAGTGGAGTCGGGCGGTCTTGGTTGGGATCCAGCGATGGAACCACACCCTCCGAGATGGGCCACTGAGAGCCGGTGGGCCGGTGCCGGTAGTGGCCAGCGTAAATGAGCCAGCAGCCACCAGTGGCAGGGGACCGATGAAAGCCGGTGATGGAGGATCGGTGGTGATCAGCGTCCGAGAATCAGAAGCGTCCAATAGTGGGTGACCGGCGGCTGTCTGAGGTATGGGGTCGGCTGCGGCCTAAGATATAGGGTCGGTGGAGGCCGGAAGTATAGGATTGGTGGTGGCCGGTGGTAGGTGTCCGATGGTGCGACTCCGGCAGTGACTATAAGAAGGCCGGCGGTAAGTTGGTGGCGCCGGCGGTAAGTTGGTGGCGCCGTCGGGGTCTTCTGATGAGGCCGATGTTGGAGTTGCGGAATATGAGAACTGGTCTTCAATAAAAAAATTTGCATCCCAACTAGTAAAGATTACATAGGTATAAGGTCAAAAAGGCGATAGCCTTTCTTTCTGGAAGGGTAACCAAGAAACAAACAATACCGACTTCTTGTTGCAAACTTGTCACAATATCTGGGAACATGAGCAGCAAAACACAAGCATCCAAAAACCCTTAAGGATGAGTAATTTGGAGCTTGCCGATAGAGCAACTCAAAGGGAGTATGACTATTGAGATGCTTTGTTGGTGTCCGGCTAATCAGATAAGCAGCAGTAAGAACACTCTCTCCCCAAAAATTAAATGGAATACTAGCTTGAAACTGTAAGGCGCGCACCACATTGAGATGATGCTTTCTTTCAACTCGACCATTCTGCTATGGTGTATCAACAATATATGTCTAAAAAATGATCCCAGATGCAGCAAAATGAGATCTAAAAGGCAAAAATTCAGTCTCGTTATCCGCCCGAGCATGCAGTATGGTTCGGCCCCCTTGGTTGTTCACCAAGGCACAAAACCAAAAATCTAGAAGCTACTTCTGACTTAGCCACTGATAAATAAACCCAAATAGCTCAGGAATAATCATTAACTATAGTTAAAAAATAAGATGCACCACTAGAAGATGGTGTTCTATAAGGACCCCAAACATCACAATGTATTAATTGAAATAGTGCAGTAGCATTTGTAGAACTCAATGGAAAACTATGTCTAGTCTATTTTGCTTTATAACATACAGAGCAGGGAACATAAGTCTTATTATTGCTAAAACAAATAGAAGAAAAAGAAGACAACACCGTAGAGGAAGGATGCCCAAGATGTAGATGCCATAAATCAGAAGAAGACAGAAGAAACTGTCGGAAAAGACTGCAGGATAGGAGGATGATCACGAGTATCCAGCAGATGAAGCCAAAACACGTTCACCAACGCCAATCACTTTCCTCATATTGATTTTCTGTAAAATGCAATAATTTTCAGTAAACAAAGCTAGACATTTTAAGGAATATAAAAATCTAGAGCATGATAATAAGTTGCACCACAAAGTAGGTATATATAGCACATGAGTAAGAGTGACAACACCAAAGCAAATAGAACCATATTGCGTAGTAGATGGCAAAGATCCATCTGGATGAATAACATTGACAGTGTCAATAGCAGTAGTAATATCAGTAAGAGAACCCTTGTCACCGGTTATGTGGTATGAGACTCCCGAATCAAGTATCTAAGGCAAAATAGACTTACCTGACCCATTGTCAGTAAGAAAATTAAACTGATTAAATAAATGCATGGTCGTGCTCCATTGGTCATCAGACAAAGCATGGCCAAAATCAGAATGGGTAGGGATGCAACTAGAGGAAAACGCTACTGCTAGGATAGGCAGTGACATAGCAGCAAGAGCAAAAGAGCCATGGCGGATCCTCTGTTCATGGTGGCGACGGTCGACTGAGAGGCTGGCGCCGTCCTCCTGGCGGCGTGGGCTTTCTCCTTCAACTCCTTGAACCATTATGGTACACCAATGATTTGGAAACAGGAATATTTGTCCTGACCCTTGCGATGACAATGTGTACAAATAAGATTGTTGAGGTGAGATGCAGAAAGAACAACTGGCAACGAACTTGTAAGTGGTGGGCGCTGTGGAGCATATGCCATGGAGTCAGAAGAAGGCTCGCGAGCTCGGATGACAGCTCGATGATTCTCCTTCTGGGCAACGATGGCATACACTTTCATGACAGGTGGCATCAGATCAATGCTCATGATATGTGATCGCAAGGTGTGAAAGCCTTCGTCGAGACAAGAGATGAATTGATAGATCAAATCCTTCTCTCTCTCTCTCTCTCGGAAGACTCTTGGATAAAGATTGCAATGGCATAGTTCCTTGCTATCTTCACAGTCACAAACTAGAGGAGGCCGAATGCTGTGGTAGTCTGCAAACAGCTTCTTCAGTTTGCCAAAGTAAATGTCGATGGGCTGACCGTTCTGCCTGCAACTTTGAATAACCTCTTGCATTTGCAAAACCTCCATACCATCACCAAGAATAAATTGTGCTTTCAGGTCATTCCACAGTTCCTTTACTGTGGAAAACGAGCTTGTAGAAGATCTTAACACCAGACCCAAGGTTTGCAAGATCCAGCAGAGAAGAGTAACATTAACTCCATGCCAATCAGCAGCAACATGATGACCATCTTTAGGTTTGGTAATGGATCCATCGATGAACCCAATCTTGTTCTTAGCAAGGAATGCGCGGCACATCGCGTTTAACCATTCAATGTAATTTTCTTGACCTTTCAGTATGTTTGGTATAATAACCAAACCAGGACCATCACCAGAACCAATAAAGTAAGGATCAGTCGACAGACGGCCAATAAGTACAGTTGTCTGTGGGCTAGATTGCAACAGCAACTGCTTTAGTAAAGTCGCAATCACATCATAACCACTCATATCCTGAAGCTTCAGAGCCTCAGGTGCAACATCAATACGAGACTGTTTTTTAGAGGCAGCCATTGTGCAAAATCAGGTACGGATCAGTAGCAGGTGCGGCAACCGACGACAAATTGGATCGGCGGCGGCGCGTGAGCTTTTGGATCAGCGCGTGTGGCTTAATGCACAGACCGATCGGATCAAGAGAGGCGGCACACTATTTACCACGGCCAGACGGTGGCTGTGGATATCGGAGAGCTGCGGAACGGAGCAGACGGCGGCAGCTGTGCGGTGGCGCGTGGATCGACGTGCAGCTTGACAGCGGCTGTGGTGGCTCAGAAAGGCAGCGGATATTTTCTTAGGGTTTCAGGATTTTTAGCTCTGATACCATGTAGAAAATGAGGGTAATAATGTATGTTTGTATTCATGATCTCATAGTACATTATATAGTGGTACATTATACCTATAAGAGATAGGAAAACGTGATATAATATAATTACAATTACAAGTTTTAATTCCATAATATTATACATGGATATTGGAATGAGATGTCGTAGTTACTTTATACATTATATGTGTGGCTTGTAACTATAAAATTCATGTAAAATGACACACATCTAATAGAAAGGAATTTCTTATTTGAAACGATCTTATCTGAGATTATAATATTTTTTTAAAGAGCAGATTTAGTAATATTATATACAATAAATTTTTACTGAGTAATACTAATAAATTAATAGGACCTTATCGATGAACCGAACCTATCGAACATTTCAACATCAATTTCACTCTAGAAAATCTCATGTAAGATTCTTAAAATTTAAATCATACACCAATTGTTTTCCGTTCTGAAACCTTTCACACAGGTCACGAATTGGCTCAGGGACGGAACTACCATAGCGCGTGGTGGGGCTCCAGCCCTTCCTGAGATTCCGGCACCATGGTAGTAGTAGTGATAAGCGGCTAAGGAGCTTCCCGGGCGCGTACGCATTTTTCCGGCATAAAAACATTTTTCCGGTGTAATATGCCAGGGAAGAAGGCTGGAGGTGCCATTCTTTTTTTTGGCCATAAAATACCAAAACGATGTCGTTTTGATTAGTGAATAAGAAAAAAAAAAATCAGAATTGGGCTTTGTTATTGGGCCAAAATCCGAAAAAGGATGGCCCAAATAACAAAACCCAATATCAAATATTGGAAATGAGAAAGTTGTTTCTATATTCTTCAAGCATTGAACGTGGAGTGGAGGAGCAGCTCACTGCCGCCAGCGCCTCAGCTCCACGCCGCCCGTCGCCGCAGCCGCTGCTGCCGCCGCCCATCATCCCGCCACCGCCGGACGCCGCTCCGCCACCATCCGTCCGTCCAGCCCTCCGTTTTCCTCTTCATCTAGTCTCTTCTTTGTGTTTATAATTTCAAAGAGGTAATTAATTTTAGGGTTTATTGTTTATGTCATTTTTTCCTTCAAAAATTTAATTTATATGAATATTATTTTTAGATTGGATATAGAATTGAAGTTATATTGTTGTATCAATTGAATTGCACATGTATAATTATAAATTATAATTGTTTAATTTATTATTTATGTGAAATTGGCAAGTTATGGAATTAGGGATATTTGTTAAATTGAATTTATATGAATATGATTTTTATAAATTATTTGTTATTATAATTTATTATTGTTTCATAATGCTTTTGAATTTTATAAGAATGAATTCAATTTACATATTTTCCTTATTTGATATTTAATAGGTTATGGACAAATTTTTAATTCGAAGTAGAGGATTTCCATCTTCTAAGAGATCGAATGAACCTAATGAACAAAGGCATAATGAAGAGGGAGAGGGTAGTAGTAGAAAAAAATATCGCGTAGAATTCAATCGGAATGATGTTAGAAGTGATCCCGGGCTACGTAAACCTATTGAAGAGATTGATGTTTCTATTAGAGATGAAGTGCTTAGAGAATATATATTAAGAGTTCCTTGCCAACCTAAGAATCATATTTTTCCCAAGACATTGTTCAATGTTGAATTTAGAAGTTTTCAAAAGTGTTGGTTTGATGAATTTGATTGGTTGGAGTATAGTGTTTCAAAGGATGTTGCCGTCTGTTTTCCTTGCTATCTTTTTAAGAATTTAGTAAAGGAGACGACATATACTGTGGATGTGATGAAAAATTGGAAGAATGCCCTTAAATTATTTAGGAAACATGCTACGAATGTGGATGGAAGTCATCATGGTGCAGCAATCAAATCGAGAAATTTTAGCCTTCAAAAGCAAAGTATCTTACATTGTTTCGAAGCTCATGTTACTGAATCAGAGAAGGCATACCGCACACATTTGACTGCGGTTTTAGATGTGACAAGATACTTGTTAAAACAAGGTTTGGCTTTTCGTGGTCATGATGAGGGTTGGGATTCCATCAACAAGGGTAATGATCTTGAATTGGTTGACTGGTATTGCAAGAGAAGTGAAGATGTTGCTAAGGTAATGAATGAAAATGCTCCCACAAATTGCAAGTTGACATCCCCCAAAGTTCAGAAACAGCTCTCAAGTGCTTGTGCTGGTGAGGTAACTGATGCTATTGTTAATGACATTGGAGATAGTGTATTTTCTATTCTTGTTGATGAGGCTAGAGATGCATCTATAAAAGAGCAAATGGGGGTTGTTTTGAGATATGTCAACAAGCAAGGATGCATTGTTGAGCGTTTTCTTGCTCTTGTGCATGTATCCAATACTAAAGCTATTACTTTGATGGAGGCTCTTAAGAAACTGTTTGTAGATAAAAAATTGTCCTTGTCAAAGTTGAGAGGTCAAGGATATGATGGGGCTTCAAATATGCGAGGTGAGTTTAATGGATTGCAAGCTTTGATATTGAAAAAAAACTCTTCTGCAAGGTATATTCATTGCTTCTCAGACCAAATTCAATTGGTTGTTATTTCTGTTGCATATAGCACTCTATCTGTGGGTGAATTTTTCGGGTATCTTGTTAAAACTGTGAATCTAGTTGGAGGTTCATGTGTTAGAAAAGAGATGCTTGTGCAATTAGAACATGCTAGACTTGTAGAGACATTGGAGAGTGGGGAGAATGTTAGTGGAAGAGGTAAAAATCAGGAAATGAGTTTAAGACGGCCTGGTGATACCCGTTGGGGATCACATTACACTACTATTCTTCGTTTTCAGGCTATGTGGTCTTCTATTATTCAAGTGCTTCGTAATATCTGTGAGCATAGCAATTTAGATGAAAATGCCTCTACAGCAAAGGGTTTGATTGATAGAATGGAGAGCTATGAATTTGTATTTTGTATGTTTTTTATGAAGCATTTGTGGGGAGCTACAAGTCAATTGTCCCTTGCCTTGCAACAAAGAGATCAAAATTTTTCGATGGCTGTGCGAATGATGAATAGAATGAAGGCTGAATTACAAGAATTCAAAGATGGTGGGTTTGATAAATTATTGAATGGAGTCAACACATTTTGTGTGAAGCATGAGATCCCATTAGATGTGATGGAAACACAACAGAAAATTCGTCATCGTTCTAGGCGACGTGGAGAAATGTTGACCAATCATGATTTCTACCATATTGATATTTTTCTTCAGGTACTATTTTCATATTTTATATTTACATACTTTAATTTATTTTATTTATATTATTTTATATGTATTTTTTATCTTATTATCTTATTTTTTGTTATTTCAATACTAGACCGTTGACAGGATGATTCTAGAAATGAATCATCGATTTTCCGAAGCAAGCTCAGAGTTACTCACTTGTATCGCATGCCTGGATCCGAGAGAGATTTTCCACGTTTGATGTTGGTAAGTTGCTTCGCCTTGCTGAACTTTATCCGGATGACTTCACCCTAATTGAGCATGTTGAACTTGAGCAACAACTTAATTACTTCCTTAATGATGTGAGAGATGATGATGCCTATTCAGGCATCAATGATCTTAAAAGTGTTGCTCAACATATGGTTCGATCACGTAGCAATGTAATCTACCCATTGGTATATCATCTTATTGAGTTAGCATTAGTTCTACCAGTTGCAACAACTTCAGTTGAGCGAGTTTTTTTTGCCATGAAGAATATCAAGATCGATCTTCGTAATAGAATGGGAGATGAATGGTTGAATGATGTTATGACAGTGTATATTGAGAAAGATATTTTTGTTAAGATCGAGAATGAATCGATTATTCAACGTTATCAAGGCATGGAGTCACGTAGGTATTTGTTGCCCCCACTTGTTCCTAGTTCTACTTCTAGTAATTGGAGCATTAGAAAGTAGTTATTTTAGCAGTTTAGTGAACTTGTGTTTCGAGTTAATCTTTTACAATTTAAATTTGAGTAGTATTATCCAGCCCCACCTAGAAAAAATTCCTAGTTCCGCCACTGAATTGGCTCTACCATGTTTTAAAAGGTAAATTTACTTCTCTAAAAGCTTTAATATGAATTCAAATTCAATTTCTAATTTCGGCTCCTAATTAATTTTTATACTGTAACTGTAAACGAATTACTACAAATGACCTAATGAAGTATTATCATCAGAATTAAAAATGTATAGCGTACCTTCTTATATACTTTCTGGATCTATGTTATGTTGGTGAATTGCTTTTTCCCCAACACCAGTAAATACTACAGTACTAAAAATGGCCACTCAAAATAAAATGTAGCTTAAAAGAGGACATACTGCATACTTCATTTTTTATTTGTTCCCTGCATGTGAATTGCGACACATATAGGCAAGTTGACAAATCTCATATTTTCTTTCCTCTCTTCTCTCTCCTCCGATTCTGAACCCAACGGTTTTTCTCTTCGCCGATAACGGCTTCTTCCGCCGCTAACGGCTCCTCTTGGCCGACAAGTGATGGCGTTGGCTTCGATTCCCCTGCGGCCGGCCACCATGGCAGAGAATAGCAACTCCATCCACAACCAAAAATCATTCCTCTCTGTCCTTCAATCAAAATCACCACCCATTCGCCAATCGCTCCCGGACAACCCTGAATTGACCCCAAAATCGGAGCACCTTGGTGAACCCGCATGCTTATACTCTGAGGATGAAATCACAAAACTCTCAGCTCACTACGCTAAAAACTCGTAGGAAAATTTACCAAAGGCAGACTCACAATGGAACAACTGGAGTCATCATTCAAAACTGTGGGTTTTGCAGGCAAATATCAACTGGGATCTCTGGACTTGAAGCATGTCCTCATCAGGTTCGACCACATTAATGACTATCAGCGGTGTTGGATCAAAGGGAGCTGGAGCATCAATGGTGTCCTGATGAAAATCCTGAAATGGTTGCCAGATTTCTCAATGCACAAGGAATCCCCAATCGTTCCTGTCTGGTGCACGATCAGGGAAGTTCCCCTATACTACTATAATACTTGATCAATTGAGGCCATTGGTAATAGTATAGGTAATTTCATCAAACATGATTTGGCTACTGAGAAGTTAACCAGGCCTTCTGCCATCAAATTGTGTGTTGAAGTAGACTTACAGTAACCACTTCACACCTCTATTAGATTAGGATAAGAAAGTAACAACAGGAAGTATAACATTGAGTATGAAGATGTTCCCCTGTACTGTGACCACTGTGCCAAATTGGGACACTCGCTTAGTCAATGTAAAGCTATCCCTTATAATAATGTTGATCCAATGTCAAAATGGTATGCTACAGGGCATAAGTTTGATAGAGCTCCCATGAGATTTGCTAACAATCAGCCTCCCTCTAAGATGGTCAACTTAGGAACCATCCCTCATCAGTTAGCTAATACTAATCCTGGCTCTGATCCCCTTTCATATGGCCCTAAGATAACAGAAGCAATCCCTAACATCAACATATCTCAGTTACCTCACCCCTCCTCCCCACACCAAACTCCTGCAATACAAGAATTAGATAAGTCCCAGTCATCTTTTAGGGAACTAATAAATCAAACTGAGGTCACTACTCCTATTAGAGCCCCTAGATTTTATGCTAAGGATGATATTGTGATTGGTTCCCATAGCTTGACACTCCCCCAACTCTCTCCTACTAACCCCTCACGTTCACATCAAGGAAAGATGGAAAATAGATTTTCTGTTTTGCAGGAAATGGATGATCATTCTAGCACTGACGAATGTGTGGCTTAGGATCCCCAGGACCCTGATCCTGCTGATGACTCTCTCCCATTGCCTGATCCTCAGGAAGGTTCAAGAAAACTATCAGGTAACATTAATGGCCAAGGTAAGGCTAGGATAAAAAAAACTCTTACATTAGTCAACTAAATAAGATGATGCTCAGATCTACCACTAAAAGCCATAAATCGGGTGAACAATGACGCACAGCCTCAAGTTTAATTTCCTAATATAGAATCTGAGAGGAATTGATACCTCAATGCTAAGGCTGAAACATTTGATTGTTCATAAGAAAATTCATCTTCTATGTATTATAGAACCTATGCATGATAATTCTCAATGCCAAACATATATGGAGAAGCTGCATTACTCACATAATCTCCCTCTTCATAATGGCAAAATTTGGCTTATGTGGAATGACTCAATGACTGTTAATCTCGTATGCCACCATGAGAAATTTCTAAATGTAAAAATCACCCATTTAGTATCTAACTCTCAAATGGAAATGGTCTTTATATATGCACTTAGGAATAGAGAAGGAAGGAAGAAACTATGGCATGACCTAATCCTTCTCTCACCAAATGAAACTATTTTCATAGAGGATTTCAATACAATTATCACACCTGATGAATATAGAGGCCCTAGTTTTCCTAGTCTAGGCAGTATTAGGGATTTTCATAGTTGGATTAATAACCAGGGACTTCAGGAGATTAATACAGTAGGGAATTTGTTTACATGGACTAATTCTGGGCTCAGAAAGCCTACTTCTAAAAGGTTAGATAGAGGTTTGTGTACTGTCCAATGGGGTAATAAATTCTCAGCCTCTTCTATTCAGATCCTTAATAGGCAATCATCAGATCATTCATCCCTCCTCCTACAAATTGCTTCCCAGATCCCATCACACCCTAAACCATTTAGGTTTCTTAACTGCTAGTTTAATAGATCATAATTCCTAGACTTGATTAAACATAATTGGACCATTCCTAGACTCAGGTTTTTCATTTGAACCAGGGAAAGAACCCAAGACTAAATCACATGAAAAACCAGTAACCCTCAAGGTTAAGATCCGAGAAGTAAAGCGAAAGCATGGGATGCCATATCAGAGAAACCCACTAATATGTAAATACTGTACGTATCAAGGACATACTGAAAAGAAGTGTAGAAGACTGATCAGAGATCAAATGACAGGAAGACAACTTCTGCTTTGTTCCAACACAGGCAATATTCATACAGTAAAATCGATCAGAAAGGTATGGATTGTTAAAAAATTTATTACGTGTCTGGTGGCACACACTTCTCTAGCTGCTTATTCCAGTGATTCGTGGTAGTTTGATAGCGGTTGTTCTCGCCACATGACTGGCACTCCAAAATATCTCACGAACATTACTCCATATGATGGCAGATATGTAACCTTTGGTGATGGAAAGAGAAGCAGAGTAATTGGCAAGGGCGAATTGAAAATTGAAGGGTTTCCAGTATTCACAAGCGTATTATTTGTTGAAGATCTAAAGGCAAACTTGCTAAGTATAAGCCAGCTGTGTGACGACAATATGGTAGTGGAGTTCCAGAAGGACAAATGTATAGTGAAGCATGGAGAAAACAAGGTTCTTTCAGGAATAAGATCATCAGACAATTGCTATCTGCTAGAACAAGGAGTTCGGTGTATTATTTCAAAGAAAAATGAAGGAATTCTTTGGCACAGGAAGCTCGGCCACATCAATTATAAAACATTGGTGAAAATCACAAATGTGAAAGATGTACGAGGAATGCCTATCTTAACCAACAAGGATGGAGTTGTATGTGGACCATGTCAACAAGGTAAAAAAATTCGATTTCCTCATTCTTTAGTTCAGTATATTACTACATCTAGAAATCTGGAATTATTGCATATGGATATGATGGTTCCGGTTAATACACCTAGTATAGGTGGAAAGAAATATATCTTTGTATGTGTTGATGACTTCTCCAGATTTACATGGGTAGCCTTTTTGAAAGAAAAATCTGATACGATAGAAGTATTTAGAAGCCTTGTAGTGAAGTTACAAACTGAAAAGGGGAGTCCAGTAGTGTAGATAATTCAAATTCAAAGTGATCATGGTAGAGAATTTGAGAATGAACAATTCAGTTCCTTCTGCGATGAGCTTGGAATCCAACATGAGTTCTCGGCTCCTATCACCCCTCAACAGAATGGTATCGTAGAATGAAATAACAGAACCCTACAAGAGATGGCTCGAGTTATGTTGGCAGAGAAAGATGTTCGTAAGAAATGGTGGGCAGAAGCGATCAATACAACATGTTATACAATCAATAGAGTGTATCTTCGACCATTCACTAGCAAGAAATCCTACGAGATTTGGAAGGGCAAAAAACCAAATGTCTCATATTTTCATGTGTTCGGGAGCACATGCTATATTCTCAGAGATAGAGAATAGTTGGCAAAATTTGATAAGCAGAGTGATACAGGAATTTTTCTCGGGGAATTCCATCAACAACCATGCCTATAAAGTTTTTAATCATCAAACCAACACTCTCAAGATGATCAGGCTGAAGAAGAATCTGAGGAGAAGGATAAAGCTGAAGGTTCAGGAAGTGTTCCAACACAGGAAAATCTAGACCTAGCATACTCAAGTGATGAGGTGCTTGACGAATTCTATCAGATGGCTAAAGGCAAGAGAAAGGCGTCTAGAGCTAAGGTTTTAGCTCAGGCAAAGCGGAGCAAGAGAAGGTACGACAGCATGAAGAATAAAGTACTACATTCCCCCTCTGTAAGCATGGCTTATTCTGTCTTATATTTTGATTCAAAGGGTGAAGAGATGGGAGATTTTTTCGCAGAGAAGAAGGTCATTGCTGAAAGACATGTTGATTTACAAGCCTACAAGGACAGTGGCTTTTCGGACTATCTGAAAGCAATTGGCATGACTACTGCAGCCACGGTCCTGCTACAGTACAACAGGCAGGTGGTACTTTAGGTATATTCCAACCTTATGACAGATAATTTGGAGATAAATTCTCCATGGTATGGTAAGGTATATGTACAGGGGAAGATCATAGATATTTCTGCTACTATAATTAACAAATTGCTGGGTCTTAAGACACCTGAGACAGGGGGAGTTTTTCCTGAAGACCTGGGAGTTTCTGATAATGAAATATTAGCAGTTATCTCTGGTGGGTATAAGGTTGAATGGCCAGCGACTGGATATTCACAAGCATCCTGTTTGTCTTCGAGATTCTTTGGATTATATCAGGTGGCTATACATTGTTGGTTGCCCTCTACTAATACCACAGCCTTGACAAGGGAAATGGCTAAACTGCTGTACTGTGTTGGAACACAGAAGGAGGTTAACCTTGGACTACTTATTTAGCAGCATTTAGTTAGACAAGCTACTGCTCCTAAGGTCAATGATGCCTCCATTTACCCTGCTCTGGTCTCTGCACTAGCCAAGAGTGCAAAAGTAAAAGGGAAGGCCTTAGATGTTGTGATTGATACAGAGTTTCTGAGGCCCAACAAGAAGACGTTCGGGCTAAGGCATGTGCAGGATCTTCCGTGGAAACCATCTGGATCAACTTCTTCATCAGCAGTAGAAAAGGAGGCTAGGCTGATGGTTCTGAATGCCCGACTTGGTTCTATAGGTATACAAATGGATGCTTTGGAGGTGGAGAAAACAAGTCTGGAGGCAGAGAAGTCCCGATTGGAAGATTGAATTTTATGACTAATTCAGCGGGAGCATTACTGATTGCTGCTAGTTGCTATTGTTTTTTTTGATGATTTTGATGTTGTCTTTGGCCATATGTGTGGTCCCAGGGGAAGTGATTTTGGATGTTGGTTTTAAATTTGAATGTTTTATTCAATATGGCTGTAATTTTGGGTATATGTTTTGGATGACCTGGATTTCTAGATTTTGGTTTTCGGCTTTCATGCTTAAGAGAATTCTAGTATTATGTTGATTATTATTCTGCTATTCTGATGCAAGCTTATGATATTGATGGAAGTTTTCATTGGAAATTACATGTCCAAAATATTATGGGTCCACAAAAATGCCAAAGGGGGAGATTGTAAAGTCAAGGGATTTGCAAGTGAATATTTGATTGGCAATTTTGTGAAAAAGAAAACATTCCATGTTGGAACATGCTGATACAGAATATTCATGCCAAGGTTTTATGGAAATCAAAGCCGAAATATTGGAGTATTTTATAACTTATGGAAGTCGTATATTTGGCTATGTATATCAGGCGTGTGAAGCATAATTGATTTATGGAAAATCCCTACTTATAAGGAGATGACATATTCGAATATATGGGATAGATTGATATAAGGTAAATCCCTTTATTTATGGGATACTTATAAGGAGATGACATATTCGAATATATGGGATATATTGATATAAGGTAAATCCCTTTATTTATGGGATTTGGATATGCTTCAAGAAGCAGATTTGGTATAGGAATATTGTGGAGATAATCAAGGAGTATTCCAATCTGTTCATGGATATAAATTGGGACAAACACGGCTGCATACTCACGGATTTAACAGAGCAAAAATCTGCATACAGATTTTTGACACTTTCGAGAATTGCAAAGAGTCAGACTACTGTGTTCCAACACACCTGACCTGTCGCACAAAGTTCAGAATCAGAAACCTTAATTCCTCGGGAGGAGGAGATCCAGCGTCGACGGAGTTCGAGGTCAGAGGGAGTCTGATCAAGGCGGATCGGTAGGTAGGGGAGCTAGCAGAATTCACACTATATAGTTAGCAAAGATAAGTATTTTGTAAACTGTACTCTGTACTGTATCTTTCTAATTAGTGGATTCATTCTAAACTGGGCCAGGCCCCGCAGATGTAGGTGGATTACACCGAACTGCGTAACCAAGTCACGTGTTCTTTACGTTTTACGCTATTATGCACTTGGTTAGACTAGTCATGTTGGAGCACACTAGTAACTACTAGAAAAAGTGGTAAAACGAAAATTCAACTTCGTTCCATTTCAACATGTACACTTTAACGTTTAGCAGTTGATTTGAAAAGTGTTTGATCCTTAATATTTTTTATTAAGGATAGTTGAAACTTGTAAAAAAATGATATATATTTTAAAAATACATGTTATAACGAATCTAACAAGGTACCACATAATAGTATTTATACTTATACACCAATTCAATTTAAGGATCAAAGTTAAGAACTTTTGATTAAATAAATGGTTAAATTGCAACTTAATATGGAACAAAGGGAGTCCACCTCGTTGAGGAAAATTTTGGACATATACATATTTAGTAATACAATATAATGATCGGAGGATTGGTTTTTACTACTTCCTCTCCTCTCCTCTGTCTCAGTTATTTCTGTACAGAATCTTTTCACGGTCTCCAATAAAATTATTTGACTGTAAATATGTGTAGCTACGAACTATAATGGCACACTAAAAATTGATACTTGGTCTGGTCCACTAATATTGGCCTCCTTTTACCAGCCAATTTTTTATGGCATGTTTGACCATCGATAACTTTTGTTGTATATAGTAATGGACCTTATGTGAGATGTCTTTGGATTCTCCGTAACGTATAGTTTTTGAAATGTAAAATTTTATAAACTATTATCGTACATAACAAAAGTTATCGATGGTCAAACATGGCTTGAAAAAATGTAAGAAAAAAGGGGGCCAATATAAGTGGACCAGAGGGAGTATTTAGAAACTACATGTTACGACGAATCTTACCATACACACTAAAAATTGATAGTTAGAAACTACATGATACGACGAATCTTACCATACACACTAAAAATTGATAGTTAGAAACTACATGTTACGACGAATCTAACTATATCTCATACGATAAAGTTATTGTTCATATACTTATTCAAATATATAGTCAAAGTTCGGCATCTTTGATTAAAAAAAGATTCTATGAAGAATAGGCTGGGACGGAGGGAGTATTTAATTTGAGAAAGAAGAATTTTGATTGATAGGGGTGATGCACACTTTTTAAGTTTTGGAATTGTAGTCTCGTAAGAATAAATTTGGGTAATATACAAATATAACCCTATATGTTGGAGAAAATGCAGATATAACTCTTAGTTGTTTTTTAGTTCAAATATAACCCTAACCATTATACATATGTGCAAATACAACCCTAAAGCCATTATTCCGGCATTGATTGGCCATTTTCGGCCATTGACAGATAGAAAATAACCAAAATGCCCTTTCACCCTAATACTAAAATGAAAAGACAAAATTGCCCTCTTTCATCCAACATTTCCGACCAGAATTAAGAACTCAAAATCTCAAAAATAAGATCGGCACAGCTTCAAAACGCCGACGCCGACTCAAATCTTCGCTGCTAACCCAAACACAAAGCATCTGCTGAACACAACAACATCAAGAGCACAGATGTTTAATCTTAGCTGGACATCCAAACACAAAGTAATATCACATTAGTATCCTAACAACAAAGCATCTCCATGCCAAAATGAGAAGGTACCCTAAATTAAGAACAAGAACGATACTGTTGTCTCCACCCCAACAACAAGAACACCACCGTCGACTCCACCTTCGACTTCTCCGGCGACGACTCGTTCGCCACTCTCGCCGTCGACGAGGATTCCTCGTTCCGCCTCGTGGATAATGCCGCGTCCACGTCCCACCACAAAAAACCCCAGTTGCACAAAGTTTAACCGGGTGCTTCCACCGCTGCGCCACCTCCGCTGTTATTAGCCCCGCCTCACCGAAAAATCGAGATGTTGGGCCAAGGTAACGAAACCCACCTAAGCCCACCACCACCACCACTCCCATCACCACTAAAGCCCCACCACCACCTGACCTCTGTTCAGCCCGACCCCGTCCCGCCAACACTAAATCCAATACCACATGAGCCTGGCCACCACCATTCTTCCCTCCTCCGCCACCGAACCCATCACCATTCTTCCTTCCTTTGCCACAAAAACCCACCGCCGCCACCATCGGTCACCATTTCCAATGCCACTCAGCCACCCCTACAGATCACCGGCAACGAGGCCATAAAACGGAGAAGATAAGAAGAAGGTGAGAAGAAATGCCAATTGGGAGAATGAAGACGGAGAAATTTTAAACGAAGATGAAAACGAACAAAGATGAAAATGGAGAATGAAAACAAAGATGAAAACGAAGATGAAAACAGAGATGAAAACGGAGAATGAAGATGGATTATAATTCCTAAATTGATGTTGGGTAGTTTTATCCAGACGGGAACGGATTGTAATTCCTAAATTGATAAATGAAACGGATTGTAATTCCTGAATTGATAAGTTCAACACTTTCCACGATTAGGTTCAACACTTTCGATGCAATAGTTTCATTCGGGGGTAGGATTTGTAATTCCAATGTTTTTTTTCTTTTTTAACAGAGGGGAAAATAGTCTTTTTAGTGTATTTCGGCTTCCAACTGCCAGAAAAAGTTATATTTGCACATAACCTAAATAGAGGATTATATTTGCTCTTTCAATTAGCGCTGGGTTATCTCTGCACTTTTGTCAATTATATAGGGTTATATCTGCACTTTTCTCAATAAATTTTCAGTAGACAATGTTGAGTTAAAGCAGTTGCTTTTGATTTGACTACTCATTTTTCTTATTGGTTGATTTTATTTGCTACATCAAATGTTCGCTATGGGATTGCATGTCAACCGTGGAGTACATTTGGTCTTTAATGTGTTGCAGTGTACATAGTATTTCGTGGGAAACAAAGCTACTCAATTGGTCGACTTCTAGTCAATTATAAATTGTTACCTCCACACTAAGCGTCATCGGTATTCTCTCTAAAGTTTTGAGAGCTACAGTAGTTTCTGTAAACATTTTCCAATCTTCATCAGTATCAAGCTGTGAATTCAGTACCTGTTCATAAAAAAAACCATCACCATCAGTATTCCATCCTTGGAATTCAATCACAAACCTAACCAACCATCAGTTAATGCCACACAAACAATATTCCATACATATTTCCAATTTCCAGTCACCAATTTATCACATATAACCAAGAAGTTAAGTCAGGGGAAGCATGGCCAATACAGTTCGGGAAGAATACTGGTCAGAAGTCTCTCGGGATAGCTCAGAGAATTCAGAGGAGAGAAGAGATGTCCTTTTTGGGGATGAGCTCATCAGGGAGACAATATTTCCGTCCAGAAGGGGAGTCATTTTCAATCCAGTGGAGGAGGAATACCAGAGGGGACAGAGACTACTAGAAGATAGTCTAGTAGGGTATTTCCTCGACTACCACCATTTTGCACTTACAAGAATGCAGCTCCTCATATCAGACTATTGGGGAGAAGGTGTACATGTCATGGAAAAGAATGGTAAATTCTATGTTATCTAGTTTCAACAACGTTCAAAGCTCCTAGCATTCCTTTACAATGGTCCGGTGAACATCGCTGGTGGTATGCTGGCTTTGCATAGACTAGTACCTAAAATGGTTCTATCACACATTACTGTAACCAAAGTACTAATCTGGATCCGTATTTACGGCCTTCCGCTGGAATATTTCGGTAGGAGTACTGTTCAAAAGTTTGCGTCCGTTGTTGGCAATACCGAAGAAGTGGATTTTGACTGAAGACTTCTGCAACATGCAGAGTATGTCAGTGTCCGGGTGTGGACACCAGTTCAGAAGCCATTGGTATCTGATTTTTGGTTAAGATTGAGAAAGGGAGGAATGGTTTGGATAACCATTGGATATGAAAGAGTTCACAAAATGTGTCGACGATGTGGAACTCTAGGACACACCTACCCACATTGCAGTTGGCAGAATGTAGAAGCTCTTCAACAACATATTGATGACAGATTTGCTACTCTCGGTTCAGAGATGCAACTGGAGATTTATAGAGACCTGTCAGAAGAGTTATACCCACCTGCAACCCGAGTTCACATGCATATACCGATAAGAAGGTTCACAAGGTTCTCACCTCATTACTTCTATACAAATGAACACATGTTTCTGCATATGCCTGAACATGCATTTTTAGATGGTTTTAAGTATGAGGAAGATATTTACCCTATACCTGAAGAATTGAGAGAGGCAGAGGAATACAATCCGGAGGATGTGCAAATGATTCATAGATCAGGGGAGTCCTCTGAGGATGTAACGGAAGAAGACCCATTGGTGGATCCGG
The DNA here is from genome assembly GCA_037428765.1 of Rubia yunnanensis. Classification (NCBI taxonomy): domain Eukaryota; kingdom Viridiplantae; phylum Streptophyta; class Magnoliopsida; order Gentianales; family Rubiaceae; genus Rubia; species Rubia yunnanensis. The sequence continues at coordinate 91,581,438 of CM075068.1, forward strand.
AGAAGGAACCAATCGGCAGACAAGAAGAACTAAGCACAGGAGAGATGGGTCGTAGGGGTGAGATTATCAAATCTACCTACAGGGTATTGCGGAAGCACGTTAGAGGATGATAAACTTACTAGAAGTACCAGACTTTTGGGCAGAAGAGGGTCAAGGAGTCTTTTCCCAAAATGACAATTCTAACGTGGAAATGTTGGCGTTGAATCCAACGCCATTGCCACCACAACAAACAAATCAACAACAACAACAGACTACGATTGGTCCAATGACCCATACAAGACATGTGGAAGGTGAAAACGGTGAACTTGTAGTTGAAGAATACATGATCAATGGCGGAAGAAGATACATTTGTGCTGATGCAGGAGCAGAACAGTGTTATTCAGCTAACAAAGCGGGGGTCAAACAATTCAGTTTGGCAAATAGAACATTAACGGAACCGTTTCTCACTAACGGGGTTTTTTCAGAAGACATTCACTTTGGAGTTAACGGTACAGTAACGAAACAATCTGATGAAGGGCCCAATTATGATATGGAGCATACTATTCATTTGGGCGACCTAGGCGATGACATGGATGTCATCATGAGCATCCAGAACGCATTCAAGGAGCCTCTACCTAACACAATCAATGATGTAGAGATGAAGAAAGTGGTTGAGATGGAGAAAGGGAAGGCTAAGTTGAACACTATACCAAAGGGGGTAGGAAGAAGCAAAGTGCGCCCTCGACTTTGTAATATTGGTGTTCATATTAATGAACCCAGTAGCTTGCCACCTCTTCAGACCCTGAGCCCTGACTTGGAGCCAGAGAAGGAGCCAAATTTTAGACACAATGGAGAGTCAAGCGGCTCTGGATTACTTCCACAGCTACCAATAGAGGATGATGATGAATTTAGAAGTATGGTTGTCAAGAAAAGGTGTGCGGAGTTAATTGGACAAGATGGAAGAAAGAAAATTGATATGAAGAATGATGAGACTGGGATAGAGCGTGGAATGAGGATGGATTTAAAAGGGGAAGGCAGTGAGGATTTAATGCACAGGGACCCGGGTAAGTCTCAACATCTACTTCCTTGCCTGAATGGTTCAAATTATTCTTTTGATATGCACAACAAGTTACAACAAAAAGAAGGTACAGGAACACGACATTTTGCCAACCAAACAGCCCAAGCCAAACATGGACACATTGACCCACCTACCCTTCTTATTCCAAATAAGATGATTTTGCCACCACCAATACCTAAGGCCCAACATAGAGTGCATTTTGAAGATCCAAGTACCTCAGTCCAAACCTTTCCCACAACACAATCCCACATAGACCCAATCAACAATACATCACATCAAGACAACATAAACGGAGAATTTAGTCCAAGTCCAACACATCTTTCTACAGTACCTGAACCTTTCGAAATTGGAACCGGCGTGACACCAACACCAATAGTGGAATTCAGATCGGAGGAGGCGACATAGGTCTTGCACAATGATGAGGATAATTTCCTTGCCATCGGATATGCACATACACAAGAAAAGGTTAATGACGGAGATGACAATGATGAACATTTAATAGGTGTTGCTACTAATGTTACTAGTGGACCTACCGAGGGGGAAATACCTATGGCCGTGGCGAGGTTAACACGGATTGGAGGCATGGAATCGATGCTCCCATTCATCGATATAAATGTAGAGGAGGAGGAAGATACGAGTTGGCTAGAGGAAAATGATGATCGGAGTTTCCATGACAACAGAGGTATGGCCGACAATCATGGTTTTGTTAGTGCTTCTTTCGAAATTGAGGGAGAGGATTGTGGAGGAATTTTAGAAGAGGATAAAGGCAGGGAGGATTTTGGGGGAAGAAAGGATAAAGACATGTGAACCACAAGTGGGGAAGGGGATGGGAAAGCAAAAAATGAAGGAAAGAATGGAATTTTCGGCAATGATAGTGGGCCGAGAGAATTACATAAGAGATGGGACAAATCCAATAAAGATTTTGGCATTTCTAAATTCAAGGAAGAAAGGAATCAGAATATTTAACAACAGTACTGAATGGAGCTCGAAAACAAGGTTTCTCGTCCAGGATATTATGGAAAGAGTACGAAAGATGAAAATTGGTGATCATGAATTACGAAGAGAGGTGGGGACCAGTCGTGGTGCGACAATTTGGCCAAAATCAGTAACCACACAGCACTGGATGGACCAAAATGTGAATACTGATTTTAGTAATATCAATTCGCAGAGAAAGGCTATTCTATGGGAAATGGAAGAATATATGCCGGTTGCGGAAGGGTTGGGTGTTAAGAGGAAAAGACTTCTCCTTGAGAAGCTAGGTGCCATTACCTTTAATAAGAAAAGATGTACAGAGGTCCAGGAGCAGCATCTGTTGTATCAATCGCTATCTGGGTTTAAGGAATTGGACCTAACACTTGGTGAGGAGCAGGGAAAGCAAGTTATTTTCAAGCAGGAATCTTTGATGCAGTGATACAGACTGTGTAGCAAGGTCATTAAACACAAAGTGGTGGTATTTTGATGGTTGGTCCAGAACAACCACCTAGAGGTACATGAATCTATTCTCTTGGAACCGTAGGGGCCTGTCGCATCCCCTGACATTAAGTTTCTTAAACAATACCATCCATCAATATAACCCAAATATTGTTTTTCTAATGGAAACTAAGTGTGCTTATAGTAAAGTTAGGAAGTGGCTAGGTAGCACTAGTTGGGAAGTTGTAGATTCAGTTGGATCCCGAGGAGGGCTCTGTGTAGCCTAGTCATCGGAGATCCTTGTATTGGTAGTTAAAAGCTGCCCAAATTTTGTATGTTGTAAAATTACTACCGCCAAAGGCAAGGAATGGATGTTGATCCTTATGTATGGGCATCCTGATCGACCTCAAAGGAAACATGTTTGGGATTGCCTGCATATGATCCTACAGGGCACACATTTACCTGTTCTGATCACAGGTGATTTTAATTAAGTATTACATAGGGATGACAAATATGGTGGAAGACCTGTTTTGTCTCAGGACACAAGGGATTTCAATAGACTACTACAGGAAGCTAACCTAAGTGAACTTATGTACAAGGGACAGCGGTACACCTGGTCTAATGGTAGATAAGGAGGTGATCTTAAACTAGATGATTGGACAGAGCTTTTGCTAATGCTAAGTGGACCTCATTATTCCAGAGTTACAGCCTAACAAACCATACAATCATGAGATCGGATCACGGGGCACTCACCATCAATACACACCACAGTGATAGGTCTTCACACAATCCACTGTGAGGAAGTTTGAATCCTGGTGGGTAAGGTATGACAACACAAGGGAGGTGGTAAAACGTGTTCGGAGGCCAATCAGGAGCGTGCAAAGTCATTCAGGAGAAGTCCCCACTAATGCTCATAATACCACAATATCTTTCAATAGGATGTTGATCGAAACTACAACCAGATTACATGACTGGGCTCAAGAGAATGTTGGAAAGCTGGAATACAAAATGAAAAGGGTGAAACAGCAGCTTGGTGCTAAGCAGAGACAGAAGGACGCAGATGGTATGCATGAGAAATCTGTTCAACTGGAGGGACTTCTTACTATGCAGGATGACTACTGGAGACAGAGAGCCAAAGCACTATGGCTAAAAGAGGGAGATAAAACCTCTAAAGTTTTCCATAAATGGGTGCAAAAAAGGATAGGACGAAACTATATTACCCACCTCAAGGACGATGCAGGAAATTGGACATCAAAGAAAGAGGATCTTCAACAGCTAGTCTACAATCACGTGAGCTCTGTATTTCTTTCTGAATCGGTCATGTCGGAGGATGCTTTTGGTCATTCAACTATGCAGGACATCCTAAACCTCATCACCAGAGGGGTCAATCACAATCAACAGGAGGCGCTGAAGGCACCTGTGACCACACAGGAGATAAAAGTAGCTATTTTTCAAATGGGGAAATGGAAGGCACCTGGACCGGATTGCCTACCACCAGGTTTTTACCAACATTACTGGTCTGAAGTGGGAGATGAGGTCATAAATGCGATTTCTAAATTTTTCACAACCGTGTCTATGCAACTAGAGTAAAACCACACTACTCTCGTCCTTATCCCAAAGAAAAGGTGTCCAAATGTACCAGCAGACTTACGTCCTATAAGCCTATGCAATGTCATATATAAAATCATTGCGAAGATACTAGCCAACAGAATCAAGAAATTCATGTGGTTCCTCATCTCGGGTAACCAATCTGCCTTTGTTCAAGGAAGATTTATTGTTGAAAATTCACTGATTGCACATGAGATCATCGAATTCATACGAAAGAAGAATTCGAGGAAATAGGCGATGACAGCCATGAAAATAGATATGAGTAAGGCTTATGATTGGGTATCCTGGGAATTTTTGGAGAAAATGATGTTACACATGGGATTTCCTCGATTATGGATTCGTTGGATCATGGCTTGTGTCACCACGGTGTCATACTCTATTAAGCTCAACGGTATGACTTCAAAGAGCTTCAATCCAAAACAGGGACTACGACAAGGTTGTCCCCTCTTGCCATTCCTTTTCATCCTTTGCCAATAAGCATTCTCATTGATGATAACATCTGATGGATTCGAGAGTGTCTGCCAAGGTGCTAAAATTGGGCGTTCGGTCCAACTGGTTTCACATCTCATGTTTGCGGATGATTGTATCCTTTTCTTCAACATTTTTGAGGCAGGTTCAACAAAACTAGCAAGGACAATTAATCTCTTTGCAGCATACTCAGGCCAAAGAATTAACTTTCAGAAGTCGGCACTCCTATTCATCCCAAATACACAAGAACACACTAAGGAGAAGCTTAGGCAGACATTCAGAATATATTCAGACTTACTTAAGGAAAATTTCCTTGCTCATGATATGGATTTCACGGCCACGAGAATTGGTATGTTCAGTAAGTTAATCCAAAGAGTTAAGGCAAAAACATTTGTATGGAAAACTGGGGATATTTCGATAATGGGAAGAATCACCCTGTCCAAACACGTGCTAGCATAAAAAATCCAGTACACACTGAGTACTTTTCGTATACCGTCTACGGTCGCTAGGAAAATAGACAGCTATCTTGCACGATTCATCTGGGCAGGGGATACAGATGGGAGGGGAATACACTGGAAGTTGTGGACAGCGATGGGCCAATCAAAGTGGCAAGGAGGACTAGGAATGCGCGCTACAAAGCAGATGAACCAGGCTTTATTTGGAAAGCTAGCATGGAAGTTGGTTACAGTAAACAATCCTTTTTCTCTAAGTTCTTCCTTTCTAAGTACTTTAACAAAGACGATTTCTGCAAGGTTAAACTGAAACAAAACTCAACGTGGGGCTGGAGAGGAATAATGTGAGGAAAGGATCTCGTTGTCAGCGGCTTGAAATGGTAGGTAGTCAATGGACATGAGATTAGCATGCAGGGATCAGATGATCAACTCCTTCCACAACTGAACTTCAAGGTGTGTGATCTGATCGATAGTAACCAGCAGTGGCGTATGCCTCTTTTGAGACTATTCTTTAGTTCAGAAATTGTCAACCACATAGCAGGAATACATATTCCATATAATTCATTAGGATTGAGAGATTTCCAGTTCTGGAACATGGACTCATTTGGGAAAGACACCGTCAAAAGTAGATATCATGAGGCATGGAACAAGGCGACAGGCCAGAACCCATCATCTTCAACTGCCAGGGTCAATATGAGGGAAAATCAGCATCTATGGAAGACATTATGGCATTTGAACATAATAGAGAAAATAAAATTCCTTGTATGGAGATTGGTAACGAGTGCTGTACCAATAGGACCTGCTCTTAGATTGAGAAATATGGAGGTATCACCATATTGTCAAATGTGTCATCAAAAGGTTGAAACGGTGTCTCATATGATCCTAGAGTGTGAGATAGCACGAAGGATATGGAGAATATCTAGACTGGGGTTTGATTTTGGTCAAGGAACCCCACTCAATTTGGAATAGTGGCTTTGTCAATGGTTCGAGACTGCACCGGAAAGGGAGGATATAAACCTGACATGCATTATAATATGGGCGATTTGGTGTGCAAGAAATACCGCAACAATTTATCAACGGAAGCCATCATTTGATATGATTCTAGCTATTATCAGGGAAAACTATGAGGACAACGTTAGCAGTGAAGAATTAAGACACACAATTTTAGCTAACCCGAACTCATCACATATGGAGCTTGAAGACATGGCGAATCGAACAGAGATGGAAACCACAGAGGTGGAACAAGTGGGAGACATGCGGCTTCTGTGGTACGTAGAGGATAATTACAAGAATCAGGTATATGAGGACTGGATATGCATTAATACAGATGCGGCTTTTCAAAAACAGAACGGTAAGGCAGTAGATGCATGGTGTGTTGCACAAGGTTAAGAAATTTCAACCTCCTGCCGAGGTTATCGCGTAATACATGCGGCTTCACCAGCACAGGCGGAACTCATAGCTATATACGAAGCTATGATAGAGCAACTCAAAGGGAGTATGACTATTGAGATGCTTTGTTGGTGTCCGGCTAATCAGATAAGCAGCAGTAAGAACACTCTCTAATGGAAGACTAGCTTGAAACTGTAAGGCACACGCCACATTGAGATGATGCTTTCTTTTAACTCGACCATTCTGCTATGGTGTATCAACAATATATGTCTAAAAAATGATCCCAGATGCAGCAAAATGAGATCTAAAAGGCAAGAATTCAGTCACGTTATCAGCCCGAACATGCAGTATGGTTCGGCCCCCTTGGTTCTTCACCAAGGCACAAAACCAAGAATCTAGAAGCTACTTCTGACTTAGCCACTAATAAATAAATTCAAATAGCTTGGGAATAATCATTAATTATAGTTAAAAAATAAAATGCACCACTAGAAGATGGTGTTCTATAAGGACCCCAAACATCACAATGTATTAATTGAAATAGTGCAGTAGCATTTGTAGAACTCAATGAAATACTATGTCTAGTCTGTTTTGCTTTATAACATACAGAACAGGGAACATAAGTCTTATTATTGCTAAAACCAATAGAAGAAAAAGAAGACAACACCGTAGAGGAATTATGCCCAAGATGTTGATGCCATAAATCAGAAGAAGACGGAAGAAACTATCGGAAAAGACTGCAGGATAGGAAGATGATCACGAGTATCCAGCAGATGAAGCCAAAACACGTTCACCAACGCCAATCACTTTCCTCGTATTGATTTTCTGTTAAATGCAATAATTTTCAGTAAACAAAGCTAGACATTTTAAGGCAGATAACAATCTAGAGAATGATAATAAGTTCCACCATAATGTAGGTATATATAGACCTGGCAAAATATAACCGAACCCGAAAACCCGATAATAAATAATCGAACCGACATCTAAATAGTGAGACCCAATCAATAACCGAAAACCAAAATCACCCGATTGAACCATACCCAAAATTAAATTGCCAGACCTGATGGGACCCAAACTCGAATAACACCTGAACCCGAATCGAACCTGAACCGAAACCCGAAAAGGACCCGCACTTGGATCGAATCTGAATCTGAACCCGAAAAGGACCCGTAAATGAAAGAAACCTAATCATACCCAACTACTACTAGATTCGAAATGAACCGAAGTGATGTTAATCCAAATTTGAAGACATACGGATTAATGTTAACTCAAACCAAACAAGACCCGAATATGATTGAATAGTGTGTTACAATTGTTACTGTCTAAAATTTTAACTTGATCATATTTAGTTAAAAATAACATTACGATTATAAATAGTGTTGATATGTTATTTAATATTAAAATATCACATAATAAATTAAATTTATAAATTTAAAATGTGTATTAATAGCATAGTTAGATGAAATTATTTCAAGAGTATATAATGTATTAAATAAAAGAACATTGTAAATTATTAATTTAAAATTATTTTATAAGCTAAAATTAATATTGATTAGTTATTTTATTTAGAGTCCGTCTCTTGAAAGATGGTCTTTCCATAAGTTATGGAAAGACTAAGGTTTAAAGTGTAAATTAGAAGAAATTAAGATAAAATTTTTGGGTTGCATGAACCGGGTTATAAATTTTATAACTACTACATGTTTCATACTAAAACTTTCATATTGCAACTAAGACCTTTTACCTTTTATTATTCTAATCAAACCCCGTCTTTCCATAAGCGTATGAAAAGACCGTCTTTCCCAAGACTTTGCCTTTTATTTATTATTAGAAAAAAATTCATACAATATTAACTTTTCGTTATTATTATTTTCTTTCGGAAAAATTACTTTCATTAAATTTTGCAAAAAAATTAAATCAATATTTTCAATCATCCAATTCTTTTGTAAGAATATAAAATTACATCTAAAATAATATTATATTTACGATCTATTTTTCTCTAAGAGTGCGTCTCTTGAAAGACGGTCTTTCTATAAGTCATGGAAAGACCAGGGTTCAAAGTATAAATTTTATAACTACCACATGTTGCATACTAAGTTTTTAATGTTGCAACTAAGACCTTTTACCTTTTATTATTCAAATTAAACCCCGTCTTTCCATAAGCCTATGGAAAGACCGTCTTTCCCAAGACTTTGCCTTTCTCTAATGCTTAAATTTAAAATATGCTTAATTAGTATAATTACTCCTCCATAGCATATAAAAAACATAAGTATCATGCCACACAATAATATTATTTTTCATATATCTATTCAAATATATGGTTAAAGTTTGACAACTTTGAGTGAAAAAAGATTATGTGCATATTTGAATGAGATGGAGGGAGTAGTAGAAATCTGCAAACTCCACATTCTGAATTTGAATGAATGATTGTGCACAAAGTTGGCCAAGACTGTTTATGATACTCATAATTTATAATTAGTAAATAGGGGATATTTAATTTCTATATAAAGTCAACCAAGACTGTTTATGTAAAGTTAAATAGTTCTAAATGGATTTATTGGTAATATACTAATGTTTCACCTAATTAAGAAAAAATGAGCATGTCTTTCTATGAATGTTTTCTTATCTTAATTTAATATGCTAATATTTTAAAATGTATAGCAAGCAATCATGAATTGTAAATTTTTTTTATAAAATTTAAATACTTTATAAGTTTATGGACAGTTCACGGTGATTTTTACTTTAAATGTTGTAATTTTTTTAATAAAATTTAAATATTGTATTTTTAAAGTTAAAACAAAGTAATAATATGTATTTGAATGTGAATGTATAAGGTAAAAAATTAATGGTCTGTCTATAAACTTATGGATAGACCGCCTGTCAGGAGAACTACTATATATATATATATTAATATATTATAACTTGTAACTTAGGAGTTTTGTGAGTTATGATCGACAACATAAAATAGAAAAAAAATTAAATACAAACTATTCTATTTTGTTCTTACATACTAATATAATCCTTATGCGGTAACGTAAACAGATCAATGTTTGCAATATGCAAAAATGTCATGTTCTTTACAAAAGAAATAATTTTTCGTTTCAAAAAGTTGAAAGTATACATTAAAAAAGTGACTAGTAAAATTATATATATATATATAATAGATTAGTTCAGCTAAAGTATTTTTACAAAATTAATATATTAAAATTTTATGTTCATTATAATGACAATTTGCTATATTTATTTGAACAAGACCTGGATTGAATATATTGGAATCCAACCAAACTCGACCCGAAAGAGAGTGTACCCGAAAAGTATCAAAACTAAACTGACTCAAACCAAACCCGATCCGAACCTGATTAAAAAAATGCAAAATTGAATTGTACCTGAAATACAAACAACCTAAACCAAATTTGATCCGAACCCGATTCAAAAAAATGATACCCGAATTGTATTGAAATTGAAACAACTAGAACCAAACCCGACCCGTTCGGATATTTTTCAAAACTACCTAAAGACATCCGAACCTGAACACACCCGATCAAGACCCGATACTCGAAGATACAACAATCTACCGAATCATACCCGAACCGATTGGGTCTCACCCGTATCCGACCGAAGAGACCCGTTTGCCAGGTCTAGGTATATATAGCACATGAGTAAGAGTGACAACACCAAAGCAAATAGAACCATATTGGGTAGTAGATGTCAAAGATCCATCAGGCAGAATAACATTCACAGTGTCAATAGCAGTAGTAATATCAGTAAGAGAACCCTTGTCACCGGTCATGTGGTATGAGACTCCCGAATCAAGTATCCAAGGCAAAGTAGACTTACCTGACCCATTGTCAGTAAGAAAATTAAACTGATTAAATAAATGCATGGTCGTGCTCCATTGGTCATCAGACAGAGCAGGGCCAAAATCAGAACGGGTAGGGATGCAGCTAGAGGAAACCGCTGCTGCTAGGCTAGGCAGTGACATGGCGGCAAGAGCAAAAGAGCCGTGGCGGATCCTCTGTTCATGGTGGCGACGGTCGACCGAGAGGCTGGCGCTGTCCTCTTGGCGGTGTGGCCTTTCTCCTTCAACTCCTTGAACCATTCTGGTACACCAATGATTTGGAAACAGGAATATTTGTCCTGACCCTTGCGATGACAATGTGTACAAACAAGATTCTTGAGGTGAGATACAGAAAGAACAACTGGCAATGAACTTGTAAGTGGTGGGCACTGTGCAGCACATGCCATGGAGTCAGAAGAAGGCTCGCGAGCTCGGTTGACAGCTCGATGATTCTCCTCCTGGGCAACGATGGCATATACTTTCATGACAGGTGGCATCAGATCAATGCTCATGATATGTGAGCACAAGGTGTGAAAGCCTTCGTCGAGAAAAGAGATGAATTGATAGATCAAATCCTTCTCTCTCTCTCTCTCTCTCGGAAGACTCTTGGATAAAGATTGCAATGGCACAGTTCCTTGCTATCTTCACAGTCACAAACAAGAGGAGGCCGCATGCAGTGGTAGTCTGCAAACAACTTCTTCAGTTTGCCAAAGTAAATGTCGATGGGCTGACCGTTCTGCTTGCAACTTTGAATAACCTCTTGCATTTGCAAAACCTTCATACCATCACCAAGAATAAATTGTGCTTTCAGGTCATTCCACAGTTCCTTTACTGTGGCAAACGAGCTTGTAGAAGATCTTAACACCGGACCCAAGGTTTGCAAGATCCAGTAGACAAGAGTAACATTAACTCCATGCCAATCAGCAACATCATGATGACCATCTTGAGGTTTGGTAATGGATCCATCAATGAACCCAATCTTGTTCTTAGCAAGGAATGCGCGGCACATCGCGTTTAACCATTCAATGTAATTTTCTTGACCTTTCAGTATGTTTGGTATAATAACCAAACCACGACCATCACCAGAACCAATAAAGTAAGGATCAGTCGACAGACGGCCAATAAGTACAGTAGTCTGTGGGCCAGATTGCAACAGCAACTGCTTTAGTAAAGTCGCAATCACATCATAACCACTCATATCCTGAAGCTTCAGAACCTCAGGTGCAACAATACGAGACTGTTTTTTAGAGGCAGACATTGTGTAAAATCAGGTACGGATCAGCAGCAAGTGCGGCAACCGACGACAAATCGGATCGGCGGCGGCGCGTGAGCTTTGGGATTAGCGTGTGTGGCTTAATGCACGGACCGATCGGATCAAGAGAGGCGGCACACAGATTACCACGGCCAGATGGTGGCTGTGGAGATCGGCGAGCGGCGGAACAGAGCAGACGACGGCGGCTGTGCGGTGGTGCGTGGATCGACGCGCAGCTTGACAGCGGATGTGGTGGCTCAGAAAGGCAGCGGATATTTTCTTAGTGTTTCAGGATTTTTAGCTCTAATACCATGTAGAAAATGAGGGTAATAATGTATGTTTGTATTCATGATCTCAGAGTACATTATATAGTGGTACAAAATACCTATAAGAGATAGGAAAACGTAATATAATATAATTACAATTACAAGTAATGTTTTAATTCCTTAATATTATACATGGGTATTGGAATGAGATGTCGTAGTTACTTTATACATTATATGTGTGGCTTGTAACTATAAAATTCATGTAAAATGACACACATCTAATAGAAAGGAATTTCTTATTTGAAACGATCTTATCTGAGATTATAATATTTTTTTAAAGAGCAGATTTAGTTATATTATATACAATAAATTTTTACTGAGTAATACTAATAAATTAATAGGACCTTATCGATGAACCGAATCTATCGAGCACTTCAGCACTTTGAGCACTATTTCACTTGAGCCTGGAGCACTGACCACTTGACCTGGGAGCATCGTGCTCTCGCGCTAGGTGCTCCGAGCACTCGAGCACGTGGAGCATCGAGCACTCGAGCACTCGAGCATCGAGCACTCGAGCACTCGAGCATCGAGCACTGGACACTGGAGCATCGAGCACTCGAGTTTGAAGCACTCGAGACTGGAACATCGAGCACTCGAGACTGAAGCATCGAGCACTCGAGACTGGAGCTTCGAGCACATGACCGAAAGACCTCGACCCATGGAGTCCTGACACCATGGAGCCCTCGAATTTTGAAGCACTTGAACTATGGAGCCCTCGAACACGAGCACTCCACCCCTCGAGATTTAAGGCACTCGACAACTATGGACCCCGCGAACATGAGCACACCACCCCACGAGAACTAAGGCACTCGACCCCTCGAGTACACCACCCCTCGAGCACTCCACCGGACCTTGACCCAGCAGCTTTACTCCCTTTAGTTTTCATCCACCATTCCACTACTATTAATTTAATCTTTTGAAGGCAACGAGGTTGCTTTAACGATGTAATATCCCAAACATCTTTGTACATCTTTTGATTTCTACATAGATTCGGGGAACCTAATACATATCCCCCACCTTATGGTGCAAAAAAAAAAAGAATCTATCGAACATTTCAACATCAATTTCACTCTAGAAAATCTCATGTAAGATTCTTAAAATTTAAATCATACACCAATTGTTTTCCGTTCTGAAACCTTTCACACAGGTCACAAATTGGCTCTACCATGTTTTAAAAGGTAAATTTACTTCTCTAAAAGCTTTAATATGAATTCAAATTCAATTTCTAATTTCGGCTCCTAATTAATTTTTATACTGTAACTGTAAACGAATTACTACAAATGAACTAATGAAGTATTATTATCAGAATTAAAAATATATAGCGTATCTTCTTATATACTTTCTGGCAAAAGGCGATACTCTCGACCTCATGGCCCATACCAGCCCACACCAAAGCTATCGTATGAGAGGTAAATCACGGTAGCCCAGCGCCAGGACCCATGGGCTCGGCCTTGCCTCGGTGTGCACAAGGGAGCCTTGCAAAGCAAGAACTCCCCACACTGCCGCTGTCGAGGATCGAACCTGGGGTAATGACCATCCCACCCATGTCCCAACCGATGGGGTACACCTGTGGGTGTTTCTTATATACTTTCTGGATCTATGTTATGTTGGTGAATTGCTTTTTCCCCAACACCAGTAAATACTAAACAGTACTAAAAATGGCCACTCAAAATAAAATGTAGCTTAAAAGAGGACATACTGCATACTTCATTTTTTATTTGTTCCCTGCATGTGAATTGTGACACATATAGGCAAATTGACAAATCCCATATTTTCTTTCCTCTCTTCTCTCTCCTCCAATTCTGAACACAACCAAAAATCCTTCCTCGCTATCCTTCAATCAAAATCACCACCCATTCGCCAATCGCTCCCGGACAACCCTGAATTGACCCCAAAATCGGAGCACCTTGGTGAACTCGCATGCTTATACTCTGAGGATGAAATCACAAAACTCTCAGCTCACTACGCTAACGCACTCGTAGGAAAATTTACCAAAGGCAGACTCACAATGGAACAGCTGGAGTCATCATTCAAAACTGTGGGTTTTGCCGGCAAATATCAACTGGGATCTCTGGACTTCAAGCATGTCCTCATCAGGTTCGACCACATTAAAGACTATCAGCGGTGTTGGATCAAAGGGAGCTGGAGCTTCAATGGTGTCCTGATGATAATCCTGAAATGGTCGCCAGATTTCTCAACGCACAAGGAATCCCCAATCGTTCCTGTCTGGTGCACGATCAGGGAAGTTCCCCTATACTACTATAATACTTCATCAATTGAGGTCATTGGTAATAGTATAAGTAAGTTCATCAAAAAAGATTTGGCTACTGAGAAGTTAACCAGGCCTTCTGCCATCAAATTGTGTGTTGAAGTGGACTTACAGAAACCACTTCACACCTCTATTAGATTAGGATCAGAAAGTAACAACATGAAGTATAACATTGAGTATGAATATGTTCCCCTGTACTGTGACCACTGTGCCAAATTGGGACACTCGCTTAGTCAATGTAAAGCTATCCCTTATAATAATGCTGATCCAATGCCAAAATGGTATGCTACAGGGAATAAGTTTGATAGAGCTCCCATGAGATTTTCTAAAAATCATCATCCCTCTAAGATGGCCAACTTAGGAACCATCCCTCATCAGTTAGCTAATACTAATCCTGGCTCTGATCCCCTTTCATATGGCCCTAAGATAACAAAAGCAATCCCTAACATCAGCATATCTCGGTTACCTCACCCCTTCTCCCCACACTAAACTCCTGCAATACAAGAATTAGATAAGTCCCAATCATCTCTTAGGGAACTAATAAATCAAACTGAGGTCACTACTCCTATTAGAGCCCCTAGATTTTATGCTAAGGATGATATTGTGATTGGTTCTCATAGCTTGACACTCCCCCAGCTCTTTCCTACTAAACCCTCACGTTCACACCAAGGAAAGATGGAAAATAGATTTTCTGTTTTGCAGGAAATGGATGATCATTCTAGCACTGACGAATGTGTGGCTCAGGATCCCTAGGACCCTGATCCTGCTGAGGACTCTCTCCCATTGCCTGATCCTCAGGATGGTTCAAGCAAACTATTAGGTAACATTAATGGCCAAGGTAAGGCTAGGATAAAAAAAACTCTTACATTAGTCAACTAAATAAGATGATGCTCAGATCTACCACTAAAAGCCATAAATCGGGTGAACAATGATGCACAGCCTCAAGTTTAATTTCCTGATATGGAATCTGAGAGGAATTGATACCTCAATGCTAAGGCTGAAACATTTGATTGTTCATAAGAATATTCAGCTTCTATGTATTATGAAACCTATGCATGATAATTCTCAATGCCAAACATATATGGAGAAGCTGCATTACTCACATAATCTCCCTCTTCATAATGGCAAAATTTGGCTTATGTGGAATGACTCAATGACTGTTAATCTCGTATGCCACCATGAGCAATTTCTAAATGTAAAAATCACCCATTTAGGATCTAACTCTCAAATGGAAATGGCCTTTATATATGCACTTAGGAATAGAGAAGGAAGGAAGAAACTATGGCATGACCTAAGCCTTCTCTAGTCTAGGCAGTCTTAGGGATTTTCATAATTGGATTAATAACCAGGGATTTCAGGAGATTAATACAGTAAGGAATTTATTTACATGGACTAATTCTAGGCTCAGAAAGCCTACTTCTAAAAGGTTAGATAGAGGTTTGTGTACTGTCCAATGGAGTAATAAATTCTCAGCCTCTTCTATTCAGATCCTTAATAAGCAATCATTAGATCATTCACCCCTCCTCCTACAAATTGCTTCCCAGATCCCATCATTCACCCCTCCTCAAGGCTGTTATGAACAACCTTTCACAGGCCTACTTCTTAGTGCTTATTAATGGTAATCCAGTTGGTGTTTTTAAATCAAGCAGAGGAATCAAACAAGGTGATCCACTCTCTCCTTTCCCTTTTAATATCTTCACTGAATCTTTTTCTAGGAGCCTTGCATTCATTTTTCAAAATAACAGTTTGCCATATTTTTCAATGCCCTCTAATATTTTCCCAGTCACTCACTTAAGCTATGCGGAGATACCCTTATTTTCATGCAAGCTTCTAAACTTGGTCTCATTAGGATTAAAGCTTTCCTGCATTTTTTTTAGTTAACATCAGGCCAGAAAATTAGTTATGAAAAATCTGAGTTCTATATCAGTAAGAGGGCTACAGTTACAAAGAATCATCAGATTAGAGCTATTCTAGGTATGAAAAAGGGCACACTTCCCTTCAAGTATCTGGGCTGCCCTATTTTTAAAGGTAGAACTCTATCTAGATACTTCCACCCCATCCTTGAAACCATGGATAAAAGATTAAAAAATTGGAAGAACAGATGGTTAAGCCCTGGAGGGAAGATGATACTGATCCAATCATGTCTATATTCTATCCCTCACCACATTTGGACTGTTCTTAAACCCCCTATTTCTATTGTTCATTCCATGGAAAAAAGGATGTCTAGATTCTTTTGGGGAGAAACTGAGGATGGAAAGCACAAGGTCTGGAGAAAATGGGCCGATATTGCTATTCCTAAATCCCATTATGGATTACGTTTTAGATCCATCCAGTCAATTGTTGAAGCATGTTCACTTAAATTATGGTGGAAAAGCCAATTAGGTAACACTATGTGGGCCAAATTACTATGGTCCCTTCCCCAATCTCACAAGAATTCAAAAACATGGAAGAGAATTTGTAATATTAACCTTACTGCTGAAAGGAATTCTCTAATTATTCATGGACAGGGAAAGTGTGATTTCTGGTCTTCTAACTGGTGTCCAAATGGTCCTCTGATAAACTGTACTCCATCTACATTATTTCTATGTTCTACCCCTGCTCAGTTGCTAAATTTATAAACAACAAAGTATCAATTCTATCTCGGATAGCTCCCTTCTTGGAAAATGATACTCTTCTTTTCTTGCAGGATGCTGAGATTGAGCATCGTAGAGAGGATAAACTGATTTGGAAACCTGAAATGACTGGTAGATTCTCATTCAAATCCGCTTACAAAATGCTAACATAGAAATCAGGTAATTTCCCAGTTACTAAGCTCATATGGAATCCAAGGTTACCTAAGAAGATTTCCATTTTTACCTGGAAACTGCTTAACTCTTTCTTACAATTTGATGATATCCTCATAAAATGTGGTTATAGCTTGGCCTCTAAATGTCCTCTGTGCAATCAATCTGACTCCATGGAACATTTCTTTATAAATTGTCATCTTGCTAAATCCATTTGGATTCAGACTGCTGCTATAATGAATTTCAATTTACAGAATGTGCAGAATACAGTGGATACTTTTTTTGTTTTCTGGAACTGTACTGACCTTACTGGAGTGCAGAGAATGCTATGTCATCTGATTCCTTCTCTGATCTGTTGGGCTCTATGGAAGGCTAGGAATGCTGATTTTTTTGATGACACACCTTTTTCTATCTCCCATGTTAGCAAGGAAGTTACAGATACTCTCTACCTTTCTATTACCTCCTCTCCCTGCTTCCCAACTATATTTCCTAACCTAAGATTTCAGTTCCCTTCTCGGATGTTTCCCCCCAGACCACCGCCAAAGCCAACTATTTCCATGGTATACTGGGAATCCCCAGATCACGGGTTCATCAAGGTTAACGTGGATGCATCTTGGTCTAATTCATTTGTTTCAATTGGCTTAATTGCTCGCAATCACCAAGGTTTACCAATCCTTATTAGAGCAGAGACCATAACAACTACATCTTAATTGGAAGCTGAAGTTAAGGCAATTCTTATGGCTTGTCAGATCTGTCTAGACAGATATCCCAACCTCATCATTGAATCTGACTCGCTACAGGCAGTAAATATGATTAATGATCCTTTAATTTCCAAATGGACCTTATACCCTCTAGTTTTCCGAGTGCACACTCTTCTATTCCATGCTACCCTTAAGCACACATATAGAGAGTGTAACTCAGTAGCGGATGCCATTGCGAAATATCAAGCATCCTCTGCAATGGTTTCTCCTTTGCATGTGACCAACATTCTGACACATATTAATGGCTTAATCTATATGGATAGTATTCATACACCTTATATTAGAGTACATAGGCAAGCCTTTAAATAAGATTGATACTGCTGAGCTTTCCTCTTTTTTTGTCTCAGGTTATGGACTACTCCCCTCCATCGAGCACTCGAGCCCTGGAGCACTCGAGGACTCAAGCTTTAGAGCCCTCGAGCACTAGATACCTCGAATACTCAAGCCCTAGAACCCTCGAGCCTAGGAAGCCTCGAGCCCTGGATCCCTCGAGCACTCAAGCTCTCGAGCCCTGCCGCCCTTGAGCCATCAGTCACTCGATCCTATCGATCACTCAAGTACTCGAGCCCTTGAATACTGGAGCCCTCGAGCACTCGACCCCCTGTAGCACTCAAGCACTCGAGCCCTTGAAACATCAAGCCTTGGATCCCTCGAGCACTGGATACCTCGAGCACTCAGGCACTCGAGTTCTCGAGCCTAGGAGGTTTCGCCCTGCATCCCTCGAGAACTCAAGCTCTGGAGTCCTCCTGCCCTCGAACCATCAGGCACTCGAACCATCGAGCACTCAAGCATTCGAGCCCTCGAACCTTCGACTCTCGAACACTGGATACTTAGGAGCCCTCGAGCACTGGAGCCCTCGAGCACTCGAGCACTCGAACTATCGAGCCTTAGCGCCATCACTCAAGCTCTCGAACCATCAGGCACTCGAACCATCGAGCACTTAAGCATTCAAGCCCCCGAACCTTCGACTCTCGAGCACTGGATACTTAGGAGCCCTCGAGCACTCGAGCCCTCGAGCACTCCAACTATCGAGCCTTGGTGCCATCAAGCACTGGATACCTCGAACTCTTAAGCTCTCGAGCCCTCGAGCCCTGGATCACTCTATCACTCAAGCTCTCGAGCCCTGCCTCCCTCGAGCCATCGGATACACTGGAGCCCTTGAGCACTGGAGCCTTCGAGCACTTGAGCCCTCAAGCATTCAAGTACTTGAGCCCCCGAACCATCGAGCCTTGGTGTCCTCGAGCACTGATACCTCAAATAATCAAGCTCCTGAGCCCTCAAGCCTAGGGGGCCTCGAGCACTGGTTTACTCGAGCACTCAAGCTCCCGAGTCCTGCCGCCCTTGAGCCTTCAGGCACTCGAACCATCGAGCACTCAAGCACTCGTACCATTGAACCATCGACCCTCGGCCCCTCGAGACCTCGAGCCAGCAAGTACTAAATCCTCTATTTCTGAACCACTAGACCACTAATATTAGATCATTCTTTTGAGGGCAACGAGGTTGCCCTATCGATGTAATATTCCAAAACATCATTGTTCATCTTTCGGTTTCTAAATTGGTTTGGGGAACCTAATAAATATCCCCCACCTTAGGGTGCATGCATTTAAAAATAAATATAGGCAAAAATTAAGCGCAGCAATTAAAAGAGCGATGATAATTAATTAGGGAAAACGTACTTTACATTGGCACCTCCAAATGCTATAAATATGTTTTTATAATTAAATTGGGGGAATTCTTAAGAATGTGGCCTATAAATAAGCTTATTGATAGGCTCCCTAACTTTTTTTTAAAAAAATAGATAAATATTGTATCTTATAATTTAAAAGAAGTAATAATACGTATTTGAATTTGAAAAAAAATATATAAAAAATACATTTTAAAATTTAGTACTCCCTGTGTCCCAACTGAAGTTGCACTCTTGCTTCTTGAACACTATTCTCTAATAAAATTTAATCACATATTTGAATAGATATATAAACAATAATACTATCATATATGATATTGTTCAATTCGTCGTAACAAGTAGTTTCTAAATATCAACTTTTTATTTGCCATTATTATACGTAGACATCCAAGAACGGTGTAGACATCCAGAATTTGTAAGCATATTAACGGCTAAACATGTCTCTTGAACGACGTGCAAAAAATAAGAGTGCAACTCTAGTTGGGATAGAGGGAGTATTTAATGTAACAAGTGCATTGTATAAGTGAAAAAATACGATGGACTGTCCATACATTAATTATAGGCCACATGAGATTTCCTCTTATAAAAATATAATTCCTTGTCAAGTTTAATATGGCTAGACCTGGCAAACAGGTCTCTTCAGTCGGATACGGGTGAGACCCAATCGGGTCGGGTATGATTCGGTAGAATTTTTTTTGTTTTCGGGTATTGGGTCTTGATCGGGTGTGTTCAGGTTCGAATGTCTTTCGGTAGTTTTGAAAAATATTTGAACGGATCGGGTTTGGTTCTAGTTGTTCCAATTTTAATACAATCCGGGTATCATTTTTTTGAATTGGGTTCAGATCAAATTTGGTTCAGGTTGTTTCGGTTACAGGTACAATTCGGTTTTACATTTTTTTAATCAGGTTCGGATCGGGTTTAGTTTGAGTCAGTATGGTTTTGGTACTTTTCGGATACATTATCTTTCAGGTCGGGTTTGGTTGGATTCCAATATATTCAATCCGGGTCTTGTTCAAATAAATATAGCAAATTGTCATTATAATGAACATAAAATTTTAATATATTAAATTTGTAAAAATACTTTCGCTGAACTAATCTATTATATATATTTATATAATTTTATTAGTCACTTTTTTAATGTATACTTTCGAAGTGGAATTTTAATAAATATTAATTCTCTTTTATTTTATAATTGTGTCTTACTATTTTACTTAGTTATATTCCACCGTAACTAATTTGATTAACATACATATTTGAGTTCTATAAGCACTTATTAATAGTTATTATATTTTATGTACACTTGTGAGTTGTGACTAAACTGAGTTAATTCTATATGATATATTGACATATTGTACACCAAAAAATTGAAATTGTTTAACTACAGGCTTTATTAACATTTATAATGAAGAGTAGTGCTCTTGTCATCTTGTGTAACTTGTATGAATATCTTTATTTTCTAGTTCTAGTTAACTGCTTATATGATATATCCTCTTATAATCGAGATTACTTTGAATATCCATGATGTTTTATTTTATTTGAACGTTAATTACCTTCTAAGTTCATAATCTCAAGCACCATATAATAGAAATTGTTTGGATGGTGCTGTCAACAGGATATTTAAGTCATTTTGACTAACCTAAACTCAAGTTGTCTAAAAATAACATAGTAATATTATAATATGTTACTGATTTTAATTATTTACTACATATTGATATAATCAATCATAACTTGTTAAAATATATAACTTTTTAAGATAATTAAAACAATAAACATCTCTTTGTAATATATATATATATATATATATATATATCATAATGCTGAAAAAAATCCAAAAAAATCCAAAATCTGAAATAACAAAATGTTCGAATTGTTTTATACATTGTCATTTGTCACATTGATAGAGTACATTTGATAGAAATACGTATACATATTATTATTTTATTTATGACAAAATCTTATTTTAGATCGACTAACTGTTAAATAAGGACATTTTATAATTAGTGAGTCTAATAAGGTTATTTGATATTTACTTTTATGTATTGTAGTGAGATACATATAATATAAGTATGATAGAATTTTAAAATAAATCTCAACAAATAGATAATTAATTTTTAAATAATTTGAATGAAATATTATAAAAACAATCAAATTTTAATGTATTCAATATTTAACTATTTCTAATGATCTCATATAGTTTTCCTTAGATGACTAAACTTTAAAATTTTAAATAAAGTTCTTTGTTTTCAATTTAAATGTAGGCAAAGTCTAGGGAAAGAAAGACCGTCTTTCCATAGGCCTACGGAAAGATGAGTTTAATTAAAATAATGAAAAGGTGACATCTTTTTATTGCAATATTAAAAATTTATTCTACAACATACTGTAGTTATAAAGTTTATGGCCCAATTAATGCAACCCAAAATTTTATCTTCATTTTTTCTAATTTGCAGTTTAAACTCTTCAATTTACTAGTATATATTTATGAAAATAAAATTTAAATGTAAAACCAAAATATATCTAAGAACTAAAATAGAAACCAATCAAGTGAATCATTAATCAACCAACGATTCAAATTATCTTTATAATTAAAGAGTTAATTAAGACTAATAAAGTAATAAGTAATAACTGATAAGTGATAACTTATAACTAATTAGTAATTAACTAATTATCTAATATATCTTTATCTACAATTCTACATGAACATGACTAGTAGTTACTAGTTAGTACATTACATAGTCTACATACTCTACACTACACTTACGGGAAATATAAAAACTTAAAAAGGGCAAACGAAACAAGACTTCCTCATTTATTTTAATAAAAATTAATTCTACTGATCAAATTCTTCTTCTTCAGAGTCCAGAGTCCAGACCAGAATCTCCACTCCAGTCTCCACTCTCCAGACTTCCTATTCTTTCTATCAGCAACGACCACGAGTCCACGATGCACCAAGGATTCCCAAAAATATGGAGAAGTTATCAATTTCAATCTGCTTCCAGTATTTTCGCACGGAAAGAAATCGCACAACAGCAGCAAGCACGACTCTTGGCGCCCAAAGGTTCGTTCCCGCTTTATTTTACATTGAAGAATAAGATTTTGGCACTCAAAGTCATGGTCTCCGAATCCGACGGAATTTAGCCCCATATCTGCAATTAATCTTATGTTTTCAGTTCCTAAATTCGAACTTCCTAAATTTCTAAAATCAGAAACACACCAGTTGCGTTGCTCCTCCGCCCCTGGTGCCCAGTCCTTAGCCACTGCAAACCCACCAATCTGCAAATGCCACTGCACCATGTAAGTGTCAACCAAAGTCCCAGTCGTGCTTCTCAATCTCAAAGACTAAAAGTTGATTTCTTTCGTCACATAGTTTGTGATGTTGTGGTGTTGTTTCTGCATTGTTTTTGTTTTCTGGAAAAAAAGTTTAATTGTTAGTTTGTGAAGTAATTTTGTTGGTTTTTGTAGTATTAAACCTCTTTCCCACTCTCTCTTTTTGTCATTGGATTCTTCATGAATGTTGTTTGATGTTTTTTAAGCGTTCTGCAATTAGATTAAGTTTATTAGTGTTCTATCATTAGTTGCATCTACCTCGGAAAAGATATTCGGGTATTTCTAAATAGGAAAAAGAGGAAAAATATTCATACTTTCAGCTCAGGAATGAGAAATGTCGAAGCAGATGCAACGTTATATTTGCATCTTATCTCTCCTTTTGTGTGTCTAGTTGTCATGATCTTGATCAGAGTTGTGTGTTTCTTATTGTTTAACTAAAAGACGTTCCAACATTATGTTACTCTTATACTTCCAGTGTTCTGAATGGTTTTTGTCCTGAGTATTATGTGCAATATGATCAATCTGTTTCGGTTTTGCAATTAGATTATTTATGCTGGATGGAAAAGGTTAGAGTAAAATCACAAAATGTACTGAATCAATGGTGGTTTTCATGAAAACGTTTGACACATTTGAGAAAAGAGCTCTCTTGGTTCATTTAATGAAATATTTTTCTTGTTAATTGCTTGAGAAAGTGAGCTTTCTATTAGCTGCAAGCTTCTGTAATTACGAGTTAATTAAGAAAGTAGTGATGTTTGGGATTTGCATAGTATCTTTACTTGTTTGTATTGCTGAATCCAGTAGAGGGATATTCTTACTAGTTGACTGTGACTTTTTCTTTCTACAGAATTATGAGCTCACTAAATTATAAAAATCATGAAGTAATGGATGCAGTCACAGGACTCAGAGTTGATGGAAATGAGGTTCCATCTTTTGAGGTGGGATCTAAGGGAGCATGGGCTGGTCGCAGGAGTAAAGTTTGGAAGGAGTTTATTCAAATCAGTAGAGCCGATAGTCACGATGGATATTTGAGAAGTCAATGCAAGCATTGTAAGGTGGGATCAATTATTGCTGAATCTAGTAGAGGGACTACTAATCATACGAATCACCTTAAAAAGTGTGCGGCGTATCAAGCCCATCTTCAGACTTTGAAGAAAGAAGTTGATCAGGTTAGATTTTTTTATCAAAAGATTTACCGAGACTTAGTAGAAAAAGCAATTATCAAACATGGTTATTCTTATTCCTGGGTTGAACATGAAGGAAATAGAGAGATTCACGAGTACTTGAATGATAAGGTTAAATGTATTAGTCGAAATACTGCAAAAGCAGATTGCATGAATATTTATAACACTCGGAAAAATCTCCTTAAAGCCATTCTGAAGCGTGCACCAGGTCGTATAAGTCTAACTGGTGATTTATGGACTTCTTGCCTTAGTGAAGGATATTTGTGTTTGACTGCTCATTTTGTTGATGAGAATTGGAAATTGAATAGCAAAGTTTTGAGCTTCTGTCATATCCCACCACCACATTCTGGACTAGAAATTTACAAGGTTATAATAAAATTAGTTAAGGATTGGGGCATTGATGATAAGCTTTTTTCTTTGACATTGGATAATGCCTCTAGTAATGATAGAATGCAAAGTCACATGAGGGTGAGGCTTAATGATTGGGGATTCTTGTTGAATAATGGTAATTACTTTCATCTTAGATGTGCAGCCTATGTGCTAAATCTTATCGTTAAGGATGTACTTAAGGTGATTGAGAATGTTGTGGTAAAAATTAGGGAGGGTGTGAAACATGTTAAGGTCTCCGAAGCAAGAAAAATTTCTTTTTGGAAAGTTGTGGACTTGTGTAGAATACGAGAGACTAAGTCATTGTGGTTGGATGTTGCTACTAGATGGAACTCTACGTACATGATGCTCAATAGGGCTCTTTTGTATAGAGATGCTTTTGATAATTTGCACACTGAAGATGTTACATATAAACAATGTCCAGAACCTTATGAGTGGGACATGGTTGCGAAAATTCGAGATGCTTTGGAACCATTTAATGTTATTACTGAGTTATTTTCTGGTAGTGACTATCCTACGGCAAATATGTAATTTGAGAATGTTTGGAATATTGCTATGTTGTTAAAGGACTTGGTTCAAAGTGAAGACGAGGTTTTGAAAGGAATGGCAGTAGAGATGCAAAGTAAATTTGATAAATATTGGGCTGAAAATGAAGAAAACAATTATAGCACCTTGCTTGCTTTTGCAATAATTCTTGACCCCTGGTGTAAACTTGATTTTCTCAAGTATTGTTATAAGAAGTTGTTTGACGGTGATGAGTTGAAAGCGGCAAGAAAAGTGAGTGACATATCTCTGAAATTGGCGATGCTCTTTAATGAGTATTCTTTGAGGCCATCAAGTAGAATGTCTTCTCCATCAAACACTCAAACCAGACCCAAGTCTAATGAGACTGATAGACGCAAGCGCAAGTGTGACTATTCCGCGGTAAGTTTGTTGTCTTTAAAATAAATTATGATTAGTTAACTTATATTTTAGGTTAATAATATGTATATTCAGTATTTTATTGCTTTATTGTATTTTTAAGTATTTTAAATAGTTTATAATATGTAACTTATTTTTCCGTAGGATTTTGATGTGGATGAGATGGATACTTTTAATGAAAAGACAACATTGCAAGTTTATTTAGATGAATCTAGAGTTCCCAGGAGTAGCAAACTGGATGTTTTAGATTTTTGGAGAGAACAAGAAAAGAGACATGGTGTGCTTTCTGATATGGCTAGAGATATATTGGCTGTCCCTCTCACAACTGTTGCTTCAGAATCAACATTTAGCATTGGAGGTAGAATTTTGAACAAGTGGAGGAGCTCTTTCATTCCCGAAAATGTGGAAGTTTTGATAACTACACGCAGTTGGTTGCACGGCTATGAATGTAAGTGTTTTTTATTGGTCAATTTTCATGTTCTGTTTCATCTCTTCTTCGTACTTGGATAATTTTCTTTTGTTATCCATGAAGGCTTTGGAGACAAGGAATTTATTGGATGTCACGTGGAATGGATTTGATGGAATCTTATGGTAATTGGTAAGTAACTGACAGTGACAACCATGCTTTTCTGCAATGCCAAAATGGAAACTTTTTCAGATCCATTCTTCAGGTGCATGGATGGACTCAAGGTTCTGAATCTGTTATGGTAACATCTCGAATCCTCTGCTTACATCAGTGATCGTGAATCTCTGAAGCAACTTAAAGTGTTCAAAGGGCATCTGAATTTTCCAGGGATGTATACGCAGTTCATTGCATCTCAATGCTGGCCTAAACAGTAAACACTATGTTATTCTGGTCGGCAGTAGGCAGTAGAGCATCTGGAAGCCTTCAGAATCAACATTTAGAGTTTAACTTGATAAATCAAATGTGTCTTTTGAATTTTTCCAGATTAACTTATGTTTTACTTCAGGATTGTTTGGTGTTTTGCTCTCAGAATCATAAATAGACTAATCTAGATTTTTCTGATCTTTTTGGTTGATATGAACCTGATCACTGCATTTTCAGTTTACTACTTATCATTACATTATCAGGACATTTACCTTATTCTCCTCTTAGTTTCTACAAAGGAAGCAGCAACTCAGATACTTTTTCCTGGTATTTTCAAATAAATTAAATGTGAGTCTTCAGATCATGGTAACCACAAAGTCACTACTTACTATGCTCAGCAGAATTCAGGGAAAGATAGGATATTGTAGTGTTTAACTCTAATTTGGTCTCAAATACTGAGATTTGTTATTTGGAAGTATATTCATGTTGCTGCTGTCAATGCTTAAACCTTAGTTGAATACTTAGGAAGCACGCACAACAAGCATGCCTCTTAGTTTAATAACTGTTAAGATTTTTCACCTTGCATTTGAAACAAGCACAGTATAGTAGAATGCTCTCTACTCTTATATTACAGAGTTAAGATAATTTTATCTGAAATGCTATTTTTTATATTTTAAATTTTTTGGCTGTTGAGTTATTGTGGTTCTTCCCGACTGCTATATGTGCTACTATGAAACAGATGTTCTTTTGGCACAATAAAGTACTGTTTATTAATGCAGGCTGCTCATACTTCCTATTAGCTTGATTAATATTTTGCATTATTCTTGAATTTTTAAGTTTGAAGTTAGCTCAGCTTCCTGTCATCTATCCTTTTGTCAGCTGGCAAAGTTATCATCCGTGGATATGAAAGTTGTTAAAAATATGAAATTGATTGAGGGGGGATCAGAGAATAATAGTCGGAAGTCATCTGGTTTCTCACTGAAATTCGATACAAAGGTACATGTTTTATGGCTTGTTGAATCTGAGAATGATTCATTCATTGAACCACATAGTACTGAACACCTGGAGTTTCTAAAAACTGTTCTTTTTTTAAAACAGAGAAAAAATGTAGCAGCAAGAAAGGATCGAACTGGAGAGGAAGAGCAGTTGGCACTCTTTCGGTTTTTTCCTGTGGTAGAGGTTTGTGCAAGAAACTCATTATTGAAAAGTTAACGTTATAAGTTGATGGAAAATTGGATGAGGAACTTATCTTAAACATATCCAGAGCAAAAGAAGGTCATGAATAAAATCTACAACACTTCACTTGCCTGATAAGGAAGTGTCTTTTGGTGAATGCATTCCTAAGTATTGTCTATTTTGTTTGTTTAGGAGTTAATTGAAAACCTGAGTAAAGGACAATTGTCGAAGGATGAATATAAATCCATGAACCAAGTGTGCTCAACTGGAAGTGATGCAAATGGATCTTCTCACAGTGGATCAGCTAGGGGACAACCTAATCTTCATTCAATGAGATCAAGACGAACTGCAACCTGGGCAAAACCTCGCATGTCTGATGATGGATCTGCAAGGTAAACTTTATTGTATCACATCATTGTTGACTTGCAGATCCTGTTTCCCTTGGAGACCGGGCACGTGATTTTTAGTCCATGTACAGGTAACTATGATAATATAAAAAATCTATTTAGTCTATACAGTGTAATATTTTTAGGGCTGATCCCGCAAAAAGTGATAACTGATCATAAGTACCTAGTTGTTATTCCTATACTATGCACCAAATCTCAATATTTCTCATGTCTACTCTACATTTTAGTAGTGATTCAGTTTTGAAGAACTTTGATGCAAACAAAATGGGGCAAAGGATATTCGTGTTCATCATTGGTGGAGCAACACGATCCGAGGTAAAACTCTTCAACATGTTCACTTCAGAAGAAATTCTTCATTATTTTACTGCTTGAAAGTTGAAGAAATGGACAATATTCAGTGCTGCTTTCTTTCTATTCTTGTGCTCAGCTCAGGGTTTGCCACAAACTTACAACAAAATTGAGGAGAGAAGTCATCCTTGGTTCAACAAGTATGGATGACCCGCCTGTATATATTACGGTAAGGACTGTTTACTCAAAACCAGGCGTTGTTGAGAAATCGAGTTAGGCAATTTACTTAGGCGCTAAGCTTCAGAAAATGTTGATAAAATTACATTACATGGGTGATTAAATACCTTTCTTTCTTTGTCATTTCCTTCTTCAGAAGCTTAAGATGCTATCAGAAAAGGAGCTTTCAGTGGCTGACATTAGAATCTAGATTACCCTCGAGGAGTTGCCAAATTCCAGGAGGTTTGCAATATGGTTTAGTTTCTCAGAATTAGAAATCAGACCTTCCTGCTTGGATATCCTAGCTGATTTTTCCATTCATTTGAATGTGCAGAAATTCAAAACAACAAAAACGAAAAGATACTGTTCTTGTGCAGCAGGTTGTGAATTCAGAAGTCACTTGGAGCATGGCCTTCCCACTTGACATAACACGTAGAGTTTAGATCGTTTATTGTGCATTTGTGATGTTGCAAATTTCAGAAGAGAAATTTGCCCAGTCCATTTAGTTTAGTTGTCATCCTTTTGTATGAAGCAAACTTTATGCTCTGAATCTCAGTTTATCAGACAAGCTATATGGTGAAAGTTCATAATTTGAAAATAGTTGATGACAATGTTGTGCCTTGCAAACTAGTGAAGAATCGCCCACCATCCTCGGTTCAACAAGTATGGATAGTTCAATATATAAAAACAAACCTACCGTAATCACCCTTAACATATGAACATGTCAGAAGAACAAAATATGAGATTTTATTATTAAAAGAAAGTGCAGTTTTGGTTCTTTTTGTTTGCTAGCCGAGCAAATTTTGTCCCTTTTGTTTAAATTGTGGCAAATTTACTCTTTTTTTTGTAAAAGTAGTAGTGTAGCTTCTTTTTTTTCCTTGACAAACACTAGTGTAGGAACTGACCATTAACAATGATACTTTGTAGTCAGACACGATAAAATGCTGACGTTGTTTCTAGCTCCATTGTCGAGTGTAGCGAAATCACATATAGTAATAATAGCATGTATGTATAGTTTACATTTATGAAAGTTTGTACTTCTTTTGTTTTATTTTAAACTGTGTATCGATATATTCAATTAATCAAAAGTAGTTATTTTAATTGTAAAATTTGATTAATATATTGATCAAAATATTACATACTGTGTATTAAATAGAGTATGAAATTTTGTTGGATTTATTTGTGTTAAATTTTCATTATTTCTAATTCTGTGTAAACAAAATATTAATACTTAAACCATTTTTATTGGGATAAGGGAGTAAAAAAGATGTGTGTGACATGAATTTTAATTGATTTGCTTATAAATCAAACATTTTTTAGTATTTAGTATACAGATAAATTAGAGATAAAAAATTCTTATACGAGAATATAAACAAATGTTCAGGAAAACATAAACTAATTTCCCTGTACTCTTAGAAATTATCAAAAGAAAGACAATTTTGTTTACAATTACATCTCTCCAAACAAACCCCAAGAAGTAATTAGGATAGGCAAACGGTATATGTAGTTCATACGTGTAATAATAGTCCTCCTTATTTTGGGGCCTAACTTCCGGATAGCAATCTTCTCATCTGGAGCGACTTTTGGTACCAGCAAGTATCTAAAGGTGGTAAAGATGGTAATAGGTGAAGCGATCGCATATTCTTCATGTAATGGCCAAGTACTGGGGTCAGCCCATCTTG
The DNA here is from genome assembly GCA_037428765.1 of Rubia yunnanensis. NCBI lineage: Eukaryota > Viridiplantae > Streptophyta > Magnoliopsida > Gentianales > Rubiaceae > Rubia > Rubia yunnanensis. Next base: position 91,611,140 of record CM075068.1, read on the forward strand.
AATTTTTGTATAGAAAAAGCATATTCTAGGAACTCTCTATATCCCTGGTTCAGATAAGAGTATTCTGAGCCTGTCCAGGTCTATCTTGTGTGTCAACTCATATTGTATCTTTCTTTTCCTTCCATAAAACCAGCCAAACATGATAAAAGCAAGGGCAAGGGAAATAGCAAATGGTATCCAACCACCTTCGGGAATTTTGGTGAAGAATGAACTCACATATACGTCTTCCATCACAAAAAATGCAACAAAATAAAAGGCCACCAAAATAGTTTTTTTTTTGAGTAAACCATCCATAGATGGGGGAAATTATATTGGCCTTCCCGGGCCGTGATAAACAAAATAAAAGAAGCCAAGGCTAAGTTACTGTACAGACTGAGCATATTGCTCTTGAAGCAACCATAAATTGCTTCCAAAAGAATGAGCTAGAGTATGTGAGATGCTATAGGATGATCTCTCGAACTTCTTAGTGAATCGAAAAAACGAAACACAAGTCAGTCAGAGAGAGGATAACCATGAGCATATCATCTAAATTTTGGAACAGAGACGAGCAGTTAGAAAATGAATGGTCTCAGTGTTGTGCGCTTTCGTTATGCCCTAATTCAATGTGACTCCAACGGTGAAGAATGATCGTTGCTAGCTCCTTCAAAACTCTTCAAAGGATTTGCTAGTCTTCAACAACTGTTCTTATACACTTGGAATTCCAGGAGACTTGTGTGATGAGCCATTCCATTCAGGTGAGCTTGAGTTGAAGGAGGATTGATCCATCCATAGTGATTTTAGTCCCAAGTAATCCCCAGTAACCGCAGTAACAGCAAAACCATCCTAGAACCTGCAACCAAAATATTGAAATTTAGTAGCATCCGAGCTAGTTTAGGATATCCGTAGGGAAGGAGTACCAATTTGGTCCAGCCTAATAAGCCCCTGGACTGGATTAGGAAGCTCCGAGAATCTATGGAAGGAAACATGATCCTTAGATTGCAAACATTCCTTAGACAAGGTGTGAGCCACCAAATTAGCCTGCCTGAAGATGTGAGCTAGATTAAATAAACTCAGGGATTGATGGATGTCATCCGAGAGATTGTACAGTTGCCAGTGAGCTCTTAATGGTTCCTTGGAAAAATTAACTGCATTCAGGCAATCTGATTCAAGAAAAATAGGAGCTGGTAGGACAGTAGCATGTTTAATTGCGAACTGAATTGCCTTTAATTCAGCTTCAAGAGGGGAATATGCATAGGTATATAGAGTATGTGCCCCCCTGAAACCTCCCCTACAGTCTCTAATAATCAAACCAATACCACACATATTTGTATTGCTGCACCAAGAAGCATCCATATTAAACTTAAGCCCTGAGAGAGGTCTTTGCCATGCAATTCTAAAAATTTTAGGCTTAGGTGGAGTTTTTATCAGAGGTAAGAAGGAGTGATCCGCAATACTGAAATCAATAGCAGAAACTATGTAAACGGGATTGGCACAGAAAGACTGAAAAATCTGATCTCTGATATGCTTTAAGATTAGAACTATGGAAGGTTTGATAGAGTCGAATAAGAATTTGTTTCTCATTTTCCATAGGTTCCAACAAGTGATAATAAAAGCAGTTCGGATTATAGTGGCATGTAAAGTGCATAGGGCAGGAAAAGTAGTATAAACTGATAATCTTTCCCAAATAGATGGGAATGCCCTATCCCTAATTCCCATGAACTGATGAATAGACTTCCAGACCTTAATAGCAAATTCACAGGAGTTAAAAAAATGATCAATGGAGTCTTCCTGTACATTGCACATGCAGCATTTGGAAGCTAAACAGTATCTCATATTTCTGAGTATATTATCAAAGGGCAGGAGAGAGTTAGTCATCCTCCACATGAAGACAGACATTTTCTTCTCAATTCTAGAGTTCCAAAAATGTTGTAAGGATGCAATGGAACCTATGTTTCTGCTAAGTGCAAGGTATGTAGATTTGAAGGAGAAATCACCTGATATACCTGGTTTCCAAATTTACCTATCTTCCCTATGTATAGCCAGCTTGGCCACCTGTAGAAGATAAATAGTTTCAGTTGACAGGAAGGGAGAAATTTTGGGGAGAAGTGTGGATCTATTGGATATGAAATCAGAAACTGTACAGTCACCATCTATCTCCACCAGGTTCTGATCACACAGGTTATCAAGACAACCTATATCTAGCCAATTAGATCTCCAGAAGTTACAATTTCCTCTTCCTATGATAACTCTGGAGTTTACTTCAGCCCAGGAGTTGATATTGCAAATTCTTTTCCAGTTAGGTGAAGTTCTATATGAAGGTGGGAGGCTAGCAAGTAAATGTGTCCTCAAAGCCACAGCTATCTGGTACTTCCACCATAATTTAACAGAGCAAGTGTCAATAATAGTGGCAATAGATCTAAATCCTAACCCATTTTGGCCAGTTGGAATGCAGAGGGCTGACCATTTTCTCCAGCTTCTTTTGGGATTCAGATCAGAGTCACCCCAAAAGAAATTACTTAATCTCCTTTCAATGGTTTTAATGATCAATTTTGTGGGTTTAATAACTGCCCATATGTGATGTGGAAGAGAATAGATACAGGACTTAATTAATATCATTTTGCCACCTTTGGAAATCCATCTGTTTTTCCAATTTCCTAATATGTTATCAATTTGTTCAAGGAGGGGTTGAAAGTAGACTTTCTTTGCTTTCCCAGTGAAAATTGGCACCCCCAGGTATGTGAAAGGAAATTTACCCAGTTTCATCCCCAATATCCTCTTAATAGAGTTAACTTTTTGGGCTGAAGCATGTTTACTTATGAAGAAATCACTTTTATTATAATTAATTTTCTGGCCAGAGACTTCTTCAAAAGTAGACAAAAAGGCTTTCAATCTGATCAAAGTAAGTCTAGTTGCCTTGAAAAAAACAATTGTATCATCAGCATATGATAAATGGGAAATTTGAGGAGGATTACCTGGTAGATCAAAGTACGACAGTTTACCATTCTGAAAAATGAAAACCAAGCTCCTAGAGAAGGCCTCAGAAAAAATATTGAACAAGAAAGGAGATAAAGGGTCTCCCTGCTTAATACCTCGAGTGGCTTGAAAGAAGCCAACCGGCTTACCATTAATCAAAACAGAGAACCAGGATTGGGACAGATTTTTCATGATGTAATATATGAATCTAGCATGGAAGCCAAATTTGGCTAAGACACTATATAAAAAAGACCATCTAACACGATCAAAAGCCTTTTGAAGGTCCAGTTTCACAATACAATTAGAAGCCCTATTGTTTTTGTTCAGAAACCTGATCATTTCCTGTAAATAAATTACATTATCCGAGATGTCTCTACCCCTTAGGAAGGCTGTTTGATTCTGGGAAATGATCCTAGGCATTACAGATTTCAACCTCTCCATAAGCACTTTAGAACATATCTTGTTAATCACATTTGAGAGGCTTATAGGTCTGTAATCATCAAAGGAGGTAGGAGTCTTCTTTTTTGGGATTATTGTGATCCAAGTACTACCAATTCCTCTAGGCATTACATTAGCAGAAAGGAAGTCATGAACAGCTAAAAGAAGATCATTAGCAATGATATCCCATGACTTAATATAGAACTTAGCTGTGAAACCATCTGGGCCTGGAGTGCTTGATTTATTTAGACTGAAAACAATGTTTTTTAGCTCAGTTAATGTAACAGTTTGGAGAAGTTTATCATTATCATCCTGATTAACCAGTTTGGGAATGTGGTTTAAAAAGTGAGATTGAAAGAAGGAGCTATTTGTGGAACTGTCATCAGTTAGCAGATTATGGTAGTACTGAATAGCATCCCTTTTAATATCATTTTTATCATCTAGCCATTGACCATTCCCATTTTTAATCTTTGTTATCTTCAGTCTATTTGTTCTTTCTATAACAGAGTTATGAAAGAACTTTGTGTTGGTATCCCCTTCTCTTATCCATTTCAATTTTGCCTTATGTTTCCAGAAATGCTTTTGTTCAGCCAAAGCCCTAACTAGCCTAGATTTAGCAAGTTTGAGTTTAACCACTTCAGTGTGAGAATCATTCTGATCAGAAATTAGTTCCTGTGCCTGTAGAGCCAACTCAGCTTGCACTACATTGTCATGTATGTTACCAAACTTATCCCTATTCCAAATTTTTAATTCTTTCTTGAGCCTGACAAGTTTAAGGTAAAAAGCTAACATACCAGACTTATTTAGAGGAACTTCCCAATTCTGTTTGATTATGTCATTGAAATCTTTCCTCTTGTACCATGTATTTAGGAATCTGAATGGCCTAGGGTTAGTTGGGATAGCACTACCAACAGTTAACAACAAGGGATTATGATCAGAACTTGTCCTATTTAAAATCTGGATTGAAGAATTAGGGAAAGATTGGGACCAAGAGGGAGTGCATAAGCCCCTATCTAATCTTTTTAGTGTTGGGGATCTTAATCTGTTATTAGTCCATGTGAAAAGGTTGCCAATAGTGTTTAGTTCCTCTAAGGCCATTAGGTGAATGAAATCATTAAAATCTTTGATACTTCCCAGTTTTGGGGAAGCAGGACCCCTATATTCATTTATAGATGTGATGCAATTAAAGTCTCCTATGAAAAGGGATTCAGAGTGAGTAAAAGAGCTAAGATCATACCACAGAGATTTCCTGCCAGCTCTATTCCTGAGGCCATAAACAAAGAAAATATCCATAGTCTTAAGGAGGTTAATACTGTTTAGGTGGATTCCCAGGAACTGAAGATTATCATGGTTAACAGTTGGGATTAAATTTGAATTCCAAAAAAGCCAAATTTGTCCATTATTAGCTGAGATGCAATTTTCATATTTCAGCAATTTCCTATATGAGTCACACTGGGAGTTGTCATGTTTAGGTTCAATTAAACATACAAGCTCAAAGTTATGTCTTTTGATCAAATCACAGAGTCTTAACATGGAGGTGTCCATACCCCTAATGTTCCAAACTAGCATGTTAATCTTAATTGTTGTGTTATTCATAAGGAAACATTGCTAGAGCTTTTTGATCTGGTCATGATTGTGTTTTTCTGGGAGAAAAAAGACTCATTTTTTAATTTGGACTTAATCCTTAACTCCTTGTCATTTTTCTGGTTGCTAGGGTTAGAAGCTGATATTGGAGAACTAACCTTACTTACCTGAGCATCTCCTTTAGCAGCAGATTCCTGGGTAGCAGAGATGTCCTGTGCATCAGAAGGAGCTTGGAATCCTGTACGATTATCCTGGGAGGTGCCCTCACTTGAAAATTCTTCATCAGCCAGAGCTAGAAAACGATTTCCTTTGTGTTTCTACTGAGAAAAGATGTAATTTTTTGCAGAAATAATAGAGTGAAAAGGTGAGAAGGACCTGCCCTTTTTGCTAGGTAAATCATCTTTAGCAAAGAGTGGAGGAGCAGACTGTGAATGTCTATTTAATCTTATTGAACCATCGAGATTAGGAGAAGGAGAATGAGAGCCCATAGCATTATGCTGGTTTTGTTCAGATTCCAGAGGCTGAGGATGAGGGTGGGCTACCTGTTCCTTGTGACTATCCTTAGGGGTAAGGGGGACAGAGGGAGGGGGATTATTATTTATGCCCGAGTTAGGATGATCATCCTTGTTTGATTCAACATGATCTTGGACAACAATCAGGTCAGGGGTATGATCATCAGGGGTACCATCCTGGGTGACATTATCAGTTTGAGGATCTTCCTCAAGTAATATGGTCTTATTGATGTCATGGTCATTCATTGTCACTGTAACATTCTGTTTTTTAGGAACATATTGGAATTTTTGTCCATAGAATGTTTTTTGTTTTTCCAACACAGAAAAGCCTGAACTCCCAGCAATAGTATTAACAGTCTGGTTATGATTAGCAATCACATTTCCATCCTGTTTGGCAATTTGTGTAGCATCAGAAAGATCCCCTAGATTAACTGCTGTTTTATCATTTTTCTGGGATTTGATTCTTTTGAGCTCAGGGTGTAGATAGATACAGCAGTTTTCATTATGTCCTATACATTTACAATGGTGACAGTAAGGAGGGATATTTTCAAATTCAAGTGGTAATTTGATCACATTATATTCATTCCCATCTTCCTCAATACCGACCCTTATAAATGAAGGAAGTTTTTTTGTCAAATCAACCTCAACGCACATCTTAACACAAGAAGGCCTAGAGAGGACAGCAGTAGCAGCGTCTACTTTTATAAAATTGCCAATTTGATTTCCCATGATTTGGAGCATAGCAGTATTATAAAAGTATATTGGGACATGAGGAATAGAAACCCATACCGGAACGATCGATGATTCAGCCATAGGGGAGAAATCTGAGGTCCATTTAAGTACCTTCATCTGAGCATTGTAAAAACTCCATTGACCCTTTAGCCAAAATCTATGGTAATCCTCTTTCTCTTTAAATCTTATCAGCACATGCCTGGAATCGATTGATCCGAGCTGGAATTTTCCTTTGAAGCCCACGGAGAGGAAAGATTCGTTTAGCTGATTCATGGATGGCTTGCCCCTAGCGAACTTTCCGACGAGATCATTGTTGTAGTGAGAGGCTAGGGTGTCGGCATCTTTGCGACTAACAATACAGGCTATATCCCCTTTGTATTAAGTTTTGGGAATGATCTCTGGGTTCGAAGGAAGGGAGTCAGATAGTGGAGGGGGACGATTTGCTAGAGCTTGAAGGAAGGATTTTCCACCACCGTATGGACCACGGCTGGGCGGAGGAGCCGCCATGGCGGCGAGGGACGCGGTCAGTGACCGTTATCAGTTGAGTATCGGAGAATGGACAAGAGAGAGGGGGAAAGGAAAGCTGAAACGACCGGTAGTGTAGTCGTTTTTGTCAAATCGCACCGTAGAACGCCTAGTATCGCACACAGTTGGAAGTTCCCGTTATAAGTATCACCAAAATAGTTGGAGTTCTCCCAATAATGATCATGACCATTACCATTACCAGGGTGAGTAGTATAATAGTAATAAGCATCACCATGGTGACAACAACTCCTGTAATGAATATTGGCATCAGTTTCAACCAGTATTCGGAAAAATGATGATATGTGAATTGATCAGACAAACATGCATTAAAACTTGACCCAAACCGATTGCTTCATGGCATGTGTGAATTGATCATTACAACCAATAGAGCCTCTTCATTGTAAGAACCTTAATTTTCATAAGTAATTCAGGAAAAAAATACTTAAAGAATTATACAATTTAAAGAATAATAATCAGCAATCAGACGATTTATAGACCAGAAAAAGGCAGATTACAGTCTCTGATTAGCTCATACTGCATAGTGCATTTACATTTGATATGTAAGAAATTAATTGCTAGACTTAGAATGAGACCATATAAGTAAACTATAGCATAACAAAAGGATGGAAGGAATCATTAGTATAGCTCACCAAAGGCATTTCCAATATCTGCTCCATCTCCAAATATTAGCATGACGGCAACACAGATAACCATCAGAATATAGTTGACCTCTGGAGCATAGACTTCTCCTTCTTGCCTGGTAGATGTGTGAACGATCTTGACCCGAGGGAAATAATCAAGGGCTACAGATTGCTTGATAATGGAAAACGTGGCTGAAATCAGTGACTGACTAGCTACGATAGCAGCCAATGTGGCAATGACAAACATAGGCCAGTACACTGCAGAGTGCAGATGGTTAACGGTATAAACTTATAAAAGCCATCAGCATGGTCATTTGGCCCAATGAGGTAATTTACAATGTTCTTTTATTTAATACATAAATTTTAAATATACTCTTTAAATAATTTCATCTAACTATGCTATTAATACACATTTTATATTTATAAATTTAATTTATTATATGATATTTTAATATTAAATAACATATCAACACTGTTTGGTTATAATCTTAATGTTATTTTCAACTAAATGTGATCAAGTTAAAATTATAGACAGTAACAATTGTAACACACTATTCAATCATATTCGGGTCTTGTTCAGTTTGAGTTGACATTAATCCGGATGTTTTCAAATTTGGGTTAACATCAATTCGGTTCATTTTGAATCGAGTAGTAGTCGGGTATGATCAGGTTTCTTTCAGGTGCGGGTCCTTTTCGGGTTCGGATTCAGGTTCGGTCCAAGTGCGGGTCCTTTTCGGGTTTCGGTTCAGGTTTGATTGGGTTTAGGTGTTATTCGAGTTTGGGTCCCATCAGGTCTGGAAATTTAAGTTCGGGTACGGTTCAATCGGGTGATTTCGGTTATCGGTTATTAATTGGGTCTCACTATTTGGATGTCGGTTCGATTCGATTCGGTTATTTATTACCAGGTTTTCGGGTTCGGTTATATTTTGCCAGGTCTAATTTATATTGGTACTCAGATACATCCAGATTTCTATCCTTGGATTTTGTCTATGAGGCACTGGCGGAAGCTGCCTTGCCATTTTCTAAAAAAAATATTATTTAAAAAATTTTAGTTAGTTAAAATGTAATTTTTAATTAGTGCCATACCATAATTTTAATTTTAATTATACCGTAATCTCATCTCATCTTTATCGTATTCTTTCAAATTTAAAATTCTTTCAAATTTCAACATTATATTTGTTTGATATTCACTATAAATAAACTCTAGCAGTGAGAATATTTTGTGACCGGTAAGAAAATGTCACAATATTTGCTCCACCACTAGGTGTCACTACAAAAAAGTGAGATGTGCACATGCTACTAAACTGAATCCATGTCACAAAATTTAATGACACTTCTAAATTGAACTGCATCTTAAAGCGTCACAAAAAATATAATGATATTTCAACGCCTTTAGTGACACGCTGATTAGGGGCACTTTAAAAGGCATCGTTAACACTACAGAAAAACATATTGTGACGGCTTTTGAAGTGCCCCTATTCCGCGTGTCACTAAAATATTGTGACTCGTTGAATTATTATTATATTTTTGTGACTCTATAAGATGCAGTTCAATTTAGAAGTATCATTAAATTTTTTGACATGGATTCAGTTTAGTGACATGTGCACATCTCACAAATATTTAGTGACACTTGAATGTGGAGCAAATATTGTGACATTTCCTTACCTGTCACAAAATATGCATTACTACTGGATTTTTTTTTTTGCAGTGTGTTCCCCAAGAAAATAAAAATTTCTAGATCCGCCCCCTGCTATGAGGAGATCAATTTTCCATTCCCTCATTTTTCCACTTATACTATGACTCATATCCAATATTTACAAGAGAGTAATGCAACAATATGTATTTTTACTTAAATCCATGTAGTTAAATTAAATTTAATGAGTTAAATTAAATAACTATACTTACACTTAATCTATTTGACTTTATGGATAAGATGGAATACGGAAGATCAATCTAAGATGGTAAAACATTTAATATTTTAGTGAAATTAATTATCCAAATAAAATAGTTTTGTTGAAAAAAGGGCATAATTTCATTTTATTGAACACAAAAAATGAAATCTAAAAAACAAACTAAGCGGACATCAATTACATTCATGCAGTCGCAGGTGATTAGGTAAAATTTTGGTCTCATAAAGATTTTGATTTAAGAATTTATTTTATATGACTAAATGTATGTTTAGGATTGTAGAGTATAAAGTAACTAATAGAAGAAAATGTTTTTCTTATCCAAAACATCCCCTTCACATACATACTTTCATTTTACTTGTTTTCTTTGCTTTATTAAAAAAAAATTCAATGTAAGAATGTTTAATTACAACTATTCTATAGATAAAAGAAATTTTGACTTGTTAGATATTAAAGAATAAGGAATATGGAAATCCACTTGACAATGAAGAAATAGATCATTCATTATTTTATATACAAAAAAAATATTAAAAAAATGAAGAGTACATAAAAAAAGAGATAAAACAAAAATGCTAAAATCCAACTGCAAAACCTTATGAAGTATGTCTTTTTAACCAATGTGGCCAACTTTAATCTCATATGAGACATGAAACTATCAAAAAAGTTAGTAGTAACAGGAGGATCTACACCTCAAAAAAATCCAATTCGTGCGGATTCTTCCCCCGACTAATAAAGAGATCTTGGCGGAATTGCCACATATGATATTGAGCACAATTTTGCAAAGAAATAGCCCACTTGTTTCTCGAGAAGAGACGGGAAAGACACATTAGGAAGAATAAATTAATAAATTCAGTTTTACCTTGACATGAATTAAGAGCAACCAATCTAGCTATGGATTGTCGGGACTCTTTGTCATGGTCAACTAGCAAACTCGAATCTCATGTTCCATTGCTCTTCTAGGCCCTAGAAGATAAGCTTCACTAGAATCAATTTGTAATGAGGATAAGTGAGGATGTAGTGGTGAAACATTTAGGCTGACGAGTTTATTAGAGACATTCATCTTCCCTTGAATATCATCACCAGGTCAATGGATCGATGGAACCATGTACATTGGATCTATGAAGAGGGGTATTTGTAGTGCAAGATCAAGTTTTGCATATTAATTACCATGACTTCACTTGCTAACAATTTTATTTTTTTTATTTGGGAGAATTAAGTGAAATTTAATGACTGAGTAAACTTCACCAAAATTAAATTGGGTAGTTTCTCATAAATGTGTTTAGTGTCCTTTGCTTAAATTTCCGTCTCTTTGCAATTGTGATGCAATAAATGTAACTTGTTTTTTACTTACATGCTAACCTCTCCAATTTTTGGTGCTTGTTTCTATTTTTATGCTCTGGTAGAAAATGTAAAATAATTTTGAAGTGGTATTCCTTCTATCCTATAAAGGAGTCAAAATTAGATACATAAATAACATGTTTTTCGCCATGATTTTCAACTAATAATTCTACATATTTTATTGTTTATCATATAAAATTAAAATGCATCATATCTAATCTATATTAATTGATATGAATCTCCTTGCGTAAACTCTGGATTGCGGAATTTGAATCTTTGACTAAACGAGGGGTTTCAAAAATCCTAGTATAGCCGCACAAATTGACCAAGTAACTAACTCTCGGGATTATTCTCCAATCGAGATTTGGTCACTAACTAGCCCGCATGATTAGCTACAAATAGAAAAGTATGTATTCTTAATTAACTCGTAGGATTAAGTAACAATGAAGAATGCTCGCAAGCAAAGAGTATACACTCAAAAATTCTGAATATATTATTGATAAAAGGTGTATAAAATCGTGAATTGCCTCCTTTATTTATAGGGTATAATTCGGCTAATACAAATAAAAATTGGAATAACTTATGACAACTTAAAGAAACTAAAACCATATCTACCTAGAATACCTTAAATAAATGACTATATTATTCAAGATAAATCTTGAATTAATATTGCCTTATCTAATTTTACCAAATCTAATTCTAATCAAATCAAAACTGAATATTCTATACTCGAAGATAAATATAACCAATACTCTTCTAAGCCAACATGGCAGAGTTAAGGGGTCTTATTCTAAAATGAAATAAATTACAAATGATCGCACTAGCTCATTAAAAAACCCAATGGGAAAAATAATATAGTGTTATCCTCCTAAAACCCCAATTTAATAAATAACCCTAATTTGTATCATTCCCTCCGCGGTCTAAAAGTTTTTTCCTCAAAACATGAACGATCTTCAAAAGTAATCGTAGATAAACGTCCCACGCCATCCCTTCGAAAACCTGCTAATAAAGTGTGACTGGCAGTGATTGGGATGCTGATGTGGCAAAAACTATTTAAACTCACGATAAGAAGAGAGCTGGCAAGAAAATTGAGATATCTCACGATAAATTCAATAACTCATGATAAAATGGTTGACTCGAAATATGAAGATATGGGTTGTAACTCGTGCGTGTTCAACACACGCCTTCCAATGTCTGAGCGTGAGATGCTCCCGCCTTAGTGTGTGAAGACCACATGCTGTCTTCTTCTTTGTTGTACTGTCCCTTCTCGATGGAGTTATCTTCTGGTAGAACTAGTAATGAACTATGCCGGTTATAAACAGAGCAAGTCTAGTTGGTTGCTGGTGCGAATGGCTTAAAGAAAATCGTCGAGGGAAGGCCGATGAGATTAGCAGTGGTGGACTTGGTCAGAGAAGAACAGAGCAAATCTGACTGGCGGCGATCGGAGTTACTGTAGACGGAGAGCAGAATGGTGGCTTCAGATGGTTGGTTGGAGACGGGGCTGGAGGAGATGCTGATAGGAGGAGATGAATGGAGTTGTTAGAGTTGAAACTTAACAGCAGCAATGTGATGTCTGGCGGCAGAAGTTTTCTGGCATTTTTTCCCCTGAAAATAAAATTACCAAGAATGGATTCTTGTCTTTTGGTTATTTGAGCACCTACACATAGATTTTCTTGCTCCGAAAATAAAAATACAAATATAAAGGTACCAACTGATATCCCCTACAATACTAACTGACGCCGATTGATATGATGGTTGCAGAAACTTTTGCTTTGCGCTGACACCAAATGATATAAATCTCCCTGCAAAGACTCTGGATTACGGAATTTAAATCTTTGACTAAACGAGGGATTTCAAAGTATAGCCGCTTGAATTGTACAACTAGCCCTCAGAATAACTCTCAATTTGAGATTTGCCCACTAACTAGCCCACTTGATAGCTACAAATCGAAAAGTATTGATACTTAATTAACCCACAAGATTAAGCAACAATGAAGAATGTTTGCAAGCAAAGAGTATAAACTCAAAAATTCTAAATATATAATTGATAAAAGGTGTATAAAATCGTGAATGACCTCTTTTACTTCTAGGGTATAATTTGGCTAGTACAAATAGAATCTGGAATGACTTATGGGAGTTTAAAGAAGCTAAAACCATATCTAACTAGAATACTTAAAATAAATGATGATATTCTTCAAGGTAAATCTTGAATGAATATTGCATTGTCTAATCTTACCATATCAAATTCTAATCGAATCAAAACTGAATATTCTAAACCCTAAAATAAAAATAACCAAAACTCTTCTAAGCTAACATGGTCGAGTTAATGAGCCTTATTCTAAAATAAAATAAATTAAAAATGATTACACTACCTCATTAAAAAAACCCACTGGGAAAAAGAATATAGTGTTAACCTCTCAAAACCCTAGTTTAAGGCATGTATACTTTTGGCACAACATTTTAGGAGAGTGGATTTGGCAGAGAATAATTGTCGAAAAGTAACGATATTTTGGGAAAACAGTGGATCCAGTCTCAAAGTTGTTAAAGTTAAAGAAGATATTATGGGATTTAACAACATTTTCTTTTCTATTTTGAATAATTATCAAAGTATGCCATTTTAGTTGGGACAGGCAAAAATATAATATATTGCCATTTTTCGTCGGATGGAAAGAGTATAAGGTAACGAAACTCACGATGAACTTTATCATGGAATAATAATGATTCTTAATGATATGAATCTCCTTGCGAAGAATCTGGATTGCAAAATTAAGTTCTTTGACCGAATGAAGGGATCGGCAAAATTTCACCAAATTGCACGAAATTCAAGAACCTAGCCCTCGGGATGCTCTCAATCTCAACTTGCTCTCTGAAGAGCATGCGGGATCATATCATAAGGTTTACTGGTACTTAATTAACCCTCGGAATTATGAAACAATTCAGATATCTCGCAAGCAAAGAGTATGAAATCAAAAGGTTGTATATTTGATTGATAAAAGTGTATACAATTTCGTCCAAAGGCCTCCCTATTTATAGGGTTACATTATCGGCTGCAACCCTAATCACAAATAGAATCTGAATCAACTTATGGTAGCTTTAAGAAGCTAAAGCCATATCTAACTAAAATTCGTAAAATAGAAACATATGGCCGAACACTTCCAAGACACTCCTTGGATGAATATTGTCTTATCTAATCTTACCAAATCTAATTCTAATCAGAATAAAACTAAATATTCTAAACCCTAATGGCCTGTATTTCAAAATTTAGCTCTTCAAAGCCCACATGGCCGAGCTTACCAGTCCAAAACCCAAAATGAATTAATTTTACAATAGTTTCCAGTGATCACACTACCTCATTAAAAACCCCGTGGGAAAAAAGAGCATAGTGTTCTTCATGATGTCTTCATTTCTTTGACACTCTTGAACAATAAATCCAAGATGTCAATGACGACTCATTCTATTCTTCAACATAAAGTTGATCAATCAAAGCATGTAAAGCAGCATCAAAGTATTTGATATTCCTATTACTTCCTCCCAGATCGAAAAGTTTCATCCTCGAAATGAGATTCATATAACCTATAAAGACATCCTCAAATTCCTATAAATCCAAGATGTCGATGGTGACTCCTTGATATGAATCTCCCTGCGAAGACTCACGATTTGCGGAATTAATATCTTTGATCTATTGAAGGGATCTGCAAACCCACACTATCTCGCACGAAATTCAGGAGTCTAGCCCTCGGGGTACGCCTAACTTCGACTTGCTCTCTAACTATCCCTCAGGATCAGATTGCAAGGTTTATTGATACTTAACTAGCCCTCGGGGTTAAGAAACAATGGAATAGCTCGCAAGCAAAGAGTATGAACTTAAAAGGTTGTATATTTGATTGATGAAAGGTTGTTAAATTCGTCCATAAGGCCTCCCCTTTTATAGGGTTACAATCTTGCCTCAAACCCTAATCACAAATGGAAACGGAATCGACTTATGGCAGCTTTAAGAAGCTAAAACCATATCTAACTAAAATACCTAAAATAAATGATAATCTAGGGTAATCAGGTTGAATTCTTCAAGAAGTAACCTTGAAAAATATTACCTTATCTAATCTTACCAAATATAATTCTAATCAGAATAAAACTGAATATACTAAACCTTAATAGAATGTATTTTCGAAATTCAGCTCTTCAAAGCCCACATGGCCGAGCTATCAGTCCAATAAACCCAAAATGACATTAATTTATAGTGATCACACTACCTCATTAAAAACCCAGTGGGAAAAAAGAGTATAGTGTTCTTCATGATGTCTTCAGTTTGTCGACAATCTTGAATAATGAATCCAAGATGTCGATGGTGACTCCTTCTTCAATTCTTCATCATAAAGGCGATCAATCAAAGCATTTAAAGCAGCATCTCTAAGCTTAGTCCTTGACCTAGTCATAGGTCCTGCCATGTCACTTAGAGGATCTCGAACATATCCTTTAAATGTTTGATCAAGTCGTGGAATGTATTCATTTATGGTGGTAGTCGTCTTGGCATCTCCATCATTCCCTCCGTGGTCAAAAGGTTTCGCCCTCGAAACTGAATCGTCTTCAAATGTAAATGGAGATAAATCAGCAACATTGAAGGTCGCACTAACACCATAATGATCTGGTAACTCAATCTTGTAAGCATTGTCGTTCACACGAGCCAACACTCTAAAAGGACCATCTCCACGTGGATTCAACTTAGATTTCCGAGTATTTGGAAACCTCTCTTTCCGTAGATGAACCCAAACATAATCTCCCATGTTGAACCTCATCAACTTGCGGATTTGATTAGCTTTATTAGCATTCTGTACATCAAAGCATTTGATATTCGTATCATTCCCTCCCGGATCGAAAAGTTTCGTCCTCGAAACAGGAAGCATATAACCTATAAAGACATCCTTCAATTCCTGGAACAACTTAACAAACCGTGAAAATATATCTACAGGAATATCTTATTAGAATAGTAACTTTCTTTAAAGGACATTATAAGAACAAAAGAATGATTAGTCAAAGATCGATTCACATCTCTTATTAAAGCATAAAACGATTTATCAGATTTAGTAGATAGTTCATGCCTCATCATATAAATAGAAAGTAAATGACAAATATGTGAGGACAAGAATTTATGCGACTTTTCATAATCATTCTGCAACTTACCTGTCTTACCTACCTTAGGATCGACCTGGAACTTGTCTTTGGCGACATTTATTATCTTTTTGGTGTAATTGAAACTATTTTGGTCGAAATCACTTGCTCCTTGTGGGGGAGTAATTTCAGCAACATCTGTGGAATACGGCTAAAAAAAATCTTGTGTTTCAGGACCTTTCTCACCTCTGTCAACAATGATGATTTCATCATCTATTTGTTCTTCGTCGGTGTCATACAGTGCAGGCATATCATCATCTTCTTCCTCCTCCATTGTCGTTATAATTCGTTCATGGGGACAGTTATTGTGAACATGTCCTTGTTCATTACAATGAAAACATGTACGAGTGTTAGAAGAAACTGTATCTGACAAAGTAGAAAATGATTTACCTGTATCTTGGCTAAGAGACTGATTGGTTGCAATCATTCTTTGATCAGTGGGTTCCAATGGTGGAATTGAGCAGGTTTTAGTCGAATTAGGGTTTCCTTGGCCACCCATGTTCAAATTGCTACAACCCATGGTCGACTTTGGGCTTATGAAATCAGAGAATTGCCTTTGACTGTCATAGCCGAAAATAGAGCTTCCACTGGGCCTTAATGTTGACTCAACCAACCTGGCATTGAACAATAAATCTTGCATGGAAACATAATACTGGAGCTTAACTGGAACTTGAAGATTTTCTCTTAAACCTTCAATAAACTGATTCTTTATAAAGGCATAATTTTCTATCATGCCAACTCTTCTCATAGCTAATTCAAGATCTTGCCAGTATTCATCTACACTGCGATTTCCTTGCTTCATATTGCTGAGATACGAATGTTGCTCCATCAAATATGTTCGTGGAACATGATGTAATCGAAGCTTGGTCCTCAATCTCTCCCAGGTGGAGATAGATTTTTTACCAGCAAGTTGTCTTGATTCTTTCAAATCCTCCCACTATTCTGTGGCATAATGGGTGAAAGAATACTGTGCGATCTTGATCTTCTCTTTCTCACGGTAGTTGTAAAGATCAAATAGGTTCTCGATTTGCCTCTCCCAATCCAAGTATTTCGCAGGATTGTGTCGACCATCAAATCTAGGAATATCATACTTCAAACCTTTGATGTCACAAGCAGATTCAACTTGTCTTGAAGAACGAGGTGTCGTTGGATTTGATAACTCATCTACCTTCCTTGACAATCTCTGAACCTCGCTCATTATAGCATTTATGATATTTATGGAATTCGTTTTAGGTTTATTGTTGGGATTGCCAACAAATGGCAGGACGAATGGATCGTCCACCATCCCTGCTAAGAAGAAACAAACCGTCAGGAATAAATGTCCCCCCTTTCCCTTTGTTTAGTAAGGTCACTCACCAAGTGTATAACACTCACAACTCACAAGGCGAAGGCTAATGCGAGGGCAACTGATCAATTCACTGCAATTCAAAGCAAACTATGGAGATGAGTACTGCAGAACTTATTTCGAAATTTTAAAATATATAAACTCAAAATTTGGCTCTACGATCTAGAATTCCAAATTCTACAAAGAATAAGGAACAAAACACAATTTGAATGGCACGAATCGGAGCTATATTGAATGAATTATGACCAAAACAAGATTGCTTTATATAGGCTACAAATAGGTTCCGAAAATTCAAGAACAAATTGGAATAGGAATTTAAATCCAAATCACTTGTGGAAGAGGATTTTAAGGACTTACTTGTCCCCCAAGTCAAAAATTCAGATCAAAACCCCTCTCACAAATGGCTTTTATTTCCTTTTTCTCTTCCGGATTTTGACTTTTCTTTTCCTTTTTCAAACCGGATTCCTTTTTCTTTCCTTTTTTCTTTTTTTTCCAGCCACAATTCATTTTTTTTCCCTTTTTTTTGTACTATAAAACTCAAAAATAGAATGTTATTCCCCAAGAAAAATTTCGGTCACAATTACCAAAATTTTTGGAAATTGCAAATCTGCCCCAAACTTTTGAAAATTGCAAATCTGCCCCAAATTTCAGATTTCAAATCGTAAATTCCGATTTTGAAACCCAAAATATGCTACCTTTTGTTTTTTATTTTTGAAAATTTTTGGAACAAGAATCGCCTATATAAAACTTAGAATAAGAAAACTGCGACAACTTCCTCTTGATTCCAATGAACTTCGAGGTATTCAAGATCGTAAGGATCAAGAATATGACACTAGGTATATGGAAAACGACACAAGACTCTCTTTTTTTTCTTTTTTTTTGAATAAGGTGTAATCAAGAATCAAAGAACAATTCTAGATCACGGAATCAAAGAACGATAAACAAAACAAATAGGATTATGAGCATGTAATAATTTTTAGAAGAGTTGACGAAAATATCACAAGCACATAAACTGTTTAAGCTACTTAAAACTACGAAACTGACCGGGAGGTGAAGGCGGATAATACTTGTTAACGCTCAGACCCTTCGACGTCCTCCTGACTCGATTGATGAAGGTGAAGGCGGATAGTAATACCTAAGTATTCTAACTCTCAGACCCTTCGACGTCCTTCGACTCTAGATTCAATCCTCCTGGTAAGAAAGATCAAACAAACAAAGTTAAAAAACGACACGAAAGAGTATATATATATATATTCGAAAATAAATTAATGCAAACTCGAAATCCCTTTTTTTTTGTTTTTTTCTTCGGCCTCAGTCGATCCTTCGCTTTGCTCTGATACCAACTGATATGAATCTCCTTGCGAAGACTCACGATTTGCGGAATTACTATCTTTGATCTAGTGAAGGGATCTGCAAACCCACACTATCTCGCACGAAATTCAGGAGTTTAGCCCTCGGGGTACGCCTGACTTCGACTTGCTCTCTAACTAGCCCTCAGGATCAGATTGCAAGGTTTATTGATACTTAACTAGCCCTCGGGGTTAAGCAATAATGGTGAAATTCCGTTTCACCTGAATTCTAAATCTTTATACCAAGTTGTTTAACAGTTTGGTGTTGGAACACCAAGATCAGTTTGTTGTTAAAAGGCAAAACAAAATACGCAGTGCACACACAACTTGGTTACGCAGTTCGGTGCAAATACACCTACGTCTGCGGGGCCTTGCCCAGATCAGAAACCATTCACTAGAAAGCAGTCTTTAGTACAAGAAGCTTAACTTAAATACTAATCCATTGCTAACCTACAGAGTGAATGTTGTGAGCTCCCCTCACTGTCGATCCTACGTCGTTGAACCCTCACGATCAACACGTCTCCCTGGATCTCCTCCTCCCGAGGAATTAAGACTTCCTTTTTTCTGATCTTTACGAACTTGGTCGGTTGTTTACGAACCTCCAAAAACACCACAGCAGATCGCTCCAAAGCTCTCACGTAGAGATTGAATCTTGGTCGTGTCAATTGATTGCGTTGTAATCGTCTTCTATTTATCCCATCGCAATCCTGCCTTGAATCAACTTCTTTCCTTGTCTAACTCTACCATTAATAGACTTCTAGACTAAGGAAAGATCTAATGCTAATCTAGTATTTAATTGAACAATCCTGTTATCAATAGGACTTGTTCCATAAATAAACTACTTAACCAATTCCTAACTATTACAGGAATATTCGTTTACCAGAATTAGATGTCCACGAAATCAATCATTTATCTTCACAATATTCTGATCAGATCGCACAATTATATCCCATAATACACTCCATAAATCGTGGACATCAAACATACTGCTGCTGGATAGCAGTGGTGTTAAAACACCATATCACCAGAAGTCACTCAGTGGTGTTAAAACACCAGATTACTAGTATTCACAATATGCCATACATAAGTCCAACTCCGGAGGACTTTACAAATGGAATAGCTCACAAGCAAAGAGTATGAACTCAAAAGGTTGTATATTTGATTGATGAAAGGTTGTTAAATTCGTCCATAAGGCCTCCCCTTTTATAGGGTTACAATCTTGCCTCAAACCCTAATCACAAATGGAAACGGAATCGACTTATGGCAGTTTTAAGAAGCTAAAACCATATCTAACTAAAATACCTAAAATAAATGATAATCTAAGGTAATCAGGTTGAATTCTTCAAGAAGTAACCTTGAAGAATATTACCTTATCTAATCTTACCAAATATAATTCAAATCAGAATAAAACTGAATATACTAAACCTTAATGGACTGTATTTTTGAAATTCAGCTTTTCAAAGCCCACATGGCCGAGCTATCAGTCCAATAAACCCAAAATGACATTATTTTACAGTGATCACACTACCTCATTAAAAACCCAGTGGGAAAAAAAAGTATAGTGTTCTTCATGATGTTTTCAGTTTGTCGACAATCTTGAATAATGAATCCAAGATGTCGATGGTGACTCCTTCTTCAATTCTTCATCATAAAGGCGATCAATCAAAGCATTTAAAGTAGCATCTCTAAGCTTAGTCCTTGACCTAGTCATAGGTCCTGCCATGTCACTTAGAGGATCTCGAACATATCCTTTAAATGTTTGATCAAGTCGTGGAATGTATTCATTTATGGTGGTAGTCGTCTTGGCATCTCCATCACTCCTTCTTTGATTCTTCATCATAACATCGATCAATCAAAGCATTTAAAGAATTAGATATTTGTATCATTCCCTCCCGGATCAAAAAAATTCATCCTCGAAACGGGAATCATATAACCTATAAAGACATCCTCTATTTCTTGTAACAACTTAGCAAACCGTGAAAGCAAATTTACAGGAATATCTTCGTTGGCATAGTAACTTTCTTTAAAGGACAATATAAGAACAAAAGAATAATTAGTCAAAGCTCGATTCACATCTCTTATTGAAGCATAAAACGATTTACCAGATTCAGTAGATAGTCCATGCCTCATCATATAAATAGAAAGTAAAGGACTAAGATGTGAAGACAAGACTTTATGCGACTTTTTCGAATCATTTTGCAACTTACCTGTCTTACCTGCCTTAAGATCGACCTGGAACTTGTGTATGGAGACATTTATTGTCTGTTTCACAGAATGATAATTTTTTTGTCGAAATTACTTGCTTCTTGTGGGGGAGTAATTTCGGTAACTTCTGTGGAATAAACCTCAGCCAGAAATTGTTCTTTGTCATTTTTCATTTGCATTTGAGCCTCAAAAACATATTGTGTTTCAGGACCTTGCTCACCTCTGTCAACAATGATGATTTCATCATCTAATTGTTCTTTTTCATTGCCATACCGTGCAGGCATATCATCATCATCTTCCTCCTCCAATGTTGTTATAATTAATTCACGAGGACAATTAATGTGAACATATCCTCGTTCATTACAATGAAAACATGTAGGAGTGTTAGAAGAAACTGTATTTGATGAAGTGGAAATTGATTTACTTGTATTTTGGCTAGGAGACCGATTGGTTGCAATCATTCTTTGATCAGTGGGCTCAAATGGTGGATTTGAGTAGGTTTTGGTTGAATTAGGGTTTCCTCGGCCACCCATGTTTGAATCGCTACCACCCCTGGTCAAATTTGGGTTTTTAAAATCAGAGACTTGCCTTTGACTGTCATAGCCAAAATTAGAGCTTCCTCTCGGCCTTAATGTTGACTCAACCAACTTGGCCTTGAACAAAAAATCTCGCATGGAAACATAATGTCGGAGCTTAATCGGAACTTGCAGATTTTCTCTTAAACCTTTAATGGACCGATTCTTTATATAGACATCATCTTCTCTCATGCCAACTCTTCTCATAGTTAATTCAAGATCTTGCCAGTGTTCATCTACACTGAGGTTTCCATGCTTCATATTGTTGAGATGCAAATGTTGCTCCATCAAATATGTTTGTGGAACACGATATAATAAAAGCTTGGTCTTCAATCTCTCCCAGGTGGATAAGTCTTTTACCAACAAGCTGTCTTGATTCTTTCAAATTCTCCCACCATACTGTGGCATAATGGGTGAAAGAATACTCTGCGAACTTGATCTTATCTTTCTCATGGTAGTTGTTAAGATCAAATAGGTTCTTGATCCGCTTCTGCCAATCCAAGTATTTCACAGAATTGTGTCGGCCATCAAATCTAGGAATATCATACTTCAAACCTTTGATGTCACAAGCAGATTCAACTTGTCTTACAGAACGATGTGTCGTTGGATTAGCTAAGTCATCTACCTTCCTAGAAAATCTTTGAATATCGCTCAGTAAGGCTCATGATAGTCTTGGCATTCATTATAGGTCTATTTTTGGGACTGCCAACAAAAAGCAGGATGAACGGATCGTCCGTCATCCCTGCTAAGAATAAACAAATGATTAGCAATAAATGTTCCCCCCTTCCCTTTTTTTTAGTAAGGTCACTCTTCAAGTGTATAACACTCACACCTCACAAGGCAAAGGCTAATGTAAGGGCAATCGATCAATTCCCTGCAAATTCAAAGCAAAATATGGAGATGAGTACTGCAGAACTTATTTCAAAATTTAAAAATTTATAAACTCAAAATTGGGCTCTACGATATGGAATTCCAAATTCTTCAGAGAATATGAAACAAAATACAATTTGAATGGCATGAATCAGAGCTGTAATGAATGAGATATGATCAAAACAAGAATGTTTTATATATGTGACAAATAAGTTCCAAAAATTCAAGTAACTTTTCCGAAATCAAATTGGATTATAAACTCAAACCCAAATCCTTTGTGGTAAAGGATTTAGTGACATACTTTCTGTTCAAGTAAAAAATTTCAGGTCAAACCCCACTCTCAATTGGTTTTTATTTCTTTTTTCCTTTTCCGATTATGATTTTGCTTTATTTTCCCTTTTCAAATCGGATTTCCTTTTTCCTCTTTCTTTTTCAGACACAAATTCAATTTTTCCACTCAATATAACACTTACAATCAGAATCTTACTCCCCAAGCAAGAAAATTTAGAGTGCAATTCCCAAATTTTCAAAAATTACAATTCAACCCCCCAGACATTCAAAAATTACAAACCAGCCAAATTTCTGATTTCAAAACCCAAAATCTACTGCTTTCTATTTTTGTTTTTGAAAAAAGTATATTTTAAAACCAAAGGTGCCAATATAAAACTTGGAATAAGAAATCTGCGACAACTTCCTCTCGATTCAAAAGAACTTTAAGGTATTCAAGATCGAAGGATCAAGAATATGACACTATATCTGGAAAACAACACAAAAGACTCTATTTTTTTTAATATGGCGCGATCAAGAATTCAAGAAAAATTCAAGATCATGGAATCAAAGAACGATAAAGAAAGCAGATAAGATTATGAGCATGCAATAATTTTTCGGAAGAGTGATAGAAAAATATCACAAGCACATAAACTGTTTAAGCTACCTAAAAACTACGAAACTGACACGGAGGTTAAGGCGGATAATACTTTTTAATGCTCAGATCCTTTGACATCCTCCTGACTTGATTGATGAAGGTGAAGGTATTCTAACTCTTGGACCCTTTGACAGAACTCAGAGTAAGGAGGTCTTCATTCAAACTCCAATTTTCTACTGGATTTTCTCCCCATTTAAGTCTTTAATACTGACCAAATCCTTCATTTTTTGTGTAATATCTACTTCAACCCAGATCCTAGCATAAGAATCTCTCAGTTTACATGTTGTACATTTATTTGTTACCATAGCATTCCCCGATACGCTCCCAATTTTCCCCAAGCTTGAAGCACTCTATAAATGTGATGAGACATCAAATGCACGTATTTTCCAAAGCATTTAACATCACTTTTGTCATATTTTTGTTGTAAAATTGCTAGATTTACACAGGGTTACACGATAAGGGGTTTAGATGACCATTTTTGGTTTTTATATCTAAATCCTTCATTTTGTAACCTATGTTTAATCTAATGGACTTTTGGTCCTTATGAGCATCTAGATTCCTTTTTGTAAGATTAATTTGCTGATTGCTCGTGAGCACTTAGGAGTGGTTTAGTTAAGGCCATTTGAAAGGATGGTAGAAGTTGGAAGGCCACTCACAAAGTGGTAGAAGATAAAGTGAAGAAAGGAGAGCAAAGCAAAGGGTGAAGAATGATCTATGTTTTGAAGCAGAATTTTGAGAATTTTCTGAGACGAATCAGCCTCCAAGAGTGGTACCATTGGATTCCTCTTCTCGAGTACTATAAAATCGACTACAAGAACTCCCAAAATAAATCAACGGTTCACCCGGAGGAAGCAAAACAAAACGGGAATTTTTCCTATCGCGACTCGCGACGAGTGTGTCGCGACTCACGAAAGTTGACCTGGGAGCTCAAAATTTTACTGATCTGGTCGTGACTCGCAATAACTTCCCTGCAACTTGCATTTTACTCCCTTTTTTCTTGTACTATAAATAACTTTTAACCCTCTTCTTCCCCAACTCTCTAAGCCCGACTTGGGGGCTCCAAAACCCTAGTTTTTCACCATTTTCTTCCATTTCTTCTTCTTTCTTTGTAGATCTTTGTTCTATGTTATGGGTTTTGATTATCTAGCTTAGTTTTATGTTGGGAGCAATGGATTGAAGCTTCCATATCTATGTAGTAAGAACCATATCTATCTATTTAGTGTTTTTGCTATTGTGCATTTATTGAGTTTTGAATGTGAATTGTTAATTGCATTGATGTTGTTGGAAGCTTGAGTATATAAATTTCTTGTATGATTACTTGTTATGGTTGGGAGAAAGTAGCTAATTATCCCCTCTTTTAATGTGGAATCCAAAAGCATGGGTTAGAGCTTCTTAAATGATGTTGGTGTGTTGATAATTGCTAGATGAATGTGATGATGTCGAACTCGTTGTCATGTTTGTTTTAGGTAGCAAATGAGAGAAGTCTATGAATGTCGATCATTCTTGACTAATCTTGTGTAAATGCATGAATTGGTTAAATGCTTAGATACAGTGTAGTATTTATAAGTGTTGCCAAGCTTGTTGATTCTTTGTGCTAAATGCCATCAATGGGATACTCTTAGTCCAAAGGGAGTCATTGGTGAGGTTTGACAAGAGATGTTGAATTCACTCTTGCAAACTACATTCTAAGAAGGATAGAAGATTTATCTTCACAACAAGTAGTTGAAGTAGTGAATAGATTGTTTTACTCGTTCTTGAAGCCTTTATTATTTAGCATTTATGTATTCTTGATGCTATGTTTCACTTCATTTATGTCATGGGTTGTTTGAGAATAGGAAGTATTTTTATGATTGAAGTGTTCGTGTGTTAGGAAAGTGATGAATTCCTTAGCTCCTTTGCATGAAAATCTATGAACATGAACTTAGAACTTCTTGTGCATAATGTGTTGTGATTCTTGCTAGATAAGTATGTTAATGTTAAGCCAAGTAATGAATGTGATAGAATGAGTGAATGGTTCAATGATCTACATTAGGTTTGGAAGTGGATATCAATTGCCCCCAAGACTTTATCTTTGTAGTTTTAAACCCCTTTTTCTTAGTTTTGTTTGATGATTAGCCTAGTTACTTGGCTTTGCTAGTTATCTTGTCTTTTTAATTTCATAACTTAGGACCACAAACAACCAAACCTCCCCATTTACATGCTTTTATATGTATGTATATATGTCTACTCCTAGCCTAATATCAACCTTTTGTGCCTAAACGCTTAGGAAGATCCCTCTTCTTCGTGGATGACCCCGACTTGCCGCTATCTACTTAGTTGTAGATAGTAAGCATTTAGGGCTTATAAATATTAACTTTGAGAGGTACGGTGACGAACTCCCAAAATGTAAAGGCAGATTAGGCATTTTTATCCAGATTGGTAGGGTTTGAATCATATCTTTCCTCAGCTCAATATTAGGTTTCCAATGCTGCAAAAACATAGACATATTGTATATAATATAAGGACCATTGCTTATCACTGAATCCCTATCTTTCCTGGACTTAAACTTCATAAAAAAAACACCACTCCTCATTATAAAATAGATCAGGCAACACTACAAACGACTTTAAACGACCAATACTTCATCATAATGTTCTTCACAGTGGACATAGTAAGTTCTCCACCTAGCACATACATAATAAGAGAATTCTCCCAAAATTTCATTCAGTTTTGACACCATGATCTTCAATTTCAACTTCAATTTCACCATTAACTACCGCAGGAGCTTTGAATTCAATTTTCATTCCATTAGCTTGTACCATATTCCCCTTAATCACATCTACCCATAACCAATTTTAAGATTTCTTAACAATACTCAAATCCTCATTCAAAATTACCTCCACCTGATTCTGTTTCTTCTCCATCGCTGCCTATCTATCCACCCATCCAGCTCCTGACTCCATTAGACCAGTAGCTTCTAACTCCACTTGAATTGTATCATCTAACTCCACTTGAATTGAATCATCATCCATCATCTTAGCTCCAGATTGCTCCCGCCCACCTTCTTCAACTTCATTGATTTTGATTGCCAGATTTCTCATCTGTCTACTAGTACTAGTATCAGTATCGTGTACTGCACTACTTCTCCTCACCATCGGTGTGACCACCTTTGTTTTTGGCCGGCCACGACCTTTCTTCATGTTTCAGCAATTTGCACCTCCAATGTGTGAAAATTGCCCAGAGTCAGATCTGATTCAAATTTTATTATTATTAGGTCCCCAAAATGGACTAACTATTAGGGTTATAGAAACTTTTTCGCACTACAAATTTGAGCTATTGTAACACTTTTCTAGCAACACACATTAAAAATGTTACAATAGCTTATAAAGTGTTACTCAAACCTTTGAATTACCTAAATCTTAAAAAGTGTTATGCTAGATCTAATGCAACATCACATAAGATAATACTTATATAAGTGTTGCAATAGGCCGAACTTGTAATTTTGGCACCTAAAGCAACATTTTCAAAGTGTTACATTATGTTTAGTTTACAATAATATTTATGATATAGAATTTAAAACTCATACAGATGATAATCTCAGAATGCAAACTTTTCTTATCTACGTTGTTATAAAATTACGAGTTATTTGTAATTATAACTATTGATAATTGATATTATAATAAAAATTTACGAATCTAAGATGATAATAAAATTTAGGCGAGGTTAGTGAACATATATTCCCATTGTTTATTCTCCAACTTTCCCTTTACAGAAATTAATTTCTACATTTACAAGATAATACAATGCATAAAGAGAATGAGTTAGAATCTCATATTGATTGAGTATATATAAATTCACGCGACTTTAGATTCCGGAAAATAACAAAGGTTAGTGCGTTAGGGAATAATAAAATATAAAAAGACTTTATTATGGTGTACTGATATTAATTAATGACACATTTTATCTATGATGAGGATTACAATATATAGGGTTACAACAAACCAAAGTCTAACAGGAATATGATTCTAAGTCTGTAAGTAAACTACCATCTATAATTAATTCTATAAGATAACTACCATCTATAACATTTCCTTGTAGGAAAGAGTTTCTATTTCCTTAACACCCTCCCTCAAGTTGAAGCATGATGACGAGAATGCCCAACTTGCAAAGAATATTATGAAATTTCTAATCATTAAAAAATATTTTTTTTAAAAATCTCAGTAGGGGTAGAAGTAGCAGCAACAACAGTAACAGTAGCAACTGGTAGAACAGTATTCAAATTAAGTAAGAGCAGCATTTGTAGGACACCATTCAAGGTAATTTTCTTGACCTTTTAGGATGGTGGGTGGAATAACCAAACCAGGTATATCAGAAGAGCTAATGAAGTAGGGGTCAGTCGACAAACGACCAACATGTATAGGTTTGCAGCTGCAACTGTTTCAGCAATGTCACAATTACCTCATAATCATTCATGTTCTGAAGCGCAGTAGCCTCAAAACCAACATCAGTATGGGTCTTTTCTTCGGGATTACTTCCGGAGGCAAACATAGTGAAAAATAAGGTACGAATTAGCAGCAGGTGCAGTAACCGGCAGTGGATCAGATCGGTGGCGGTGCGTGAGCTTCGGGATCGACAAGTGTGGCTTAATGCACAGACCGATCAGATCAGGAGAGGTGGCGCACAGATTGCCATGACCAAACAGTGGCGGGGGCGATCGGCGATCGGCTGAACAGAGCAGACGAAAGTGGCTGTGCGATGGTGCGTGGATCGACGCACGGCTTGACAGCGGCGTTGGTGGCTCTGAAAAGGAAGAGGAATATTTTCTTAGGGTTTCAGGATTTTAGGCTCTGATACTATGATAAATTTCAAGGTATCTTGAGTTTCCATCTCAAAACCAATTGGTACTAAGTGACGGTGACCCAAGACCTTATATATAAGTCATTGTTTTTTTGTAAGAAACCGATGTGGAATATATCTTTCAACACTTACCCTCATGTGCCAACGTGGAAATACTCCACGACCCACATCGGACCAAATTAAAGGGGATTCACACATCGACCAAATAAACCCAAACAGGGCTCTGATAATATTATTGATGAGAGGTGGCGTGTTGAAAAATATATCCCGCATCGGACCTTGTTTGGTTATTGCACCCACCATCCTGAAAGGTCAAGAGAATTACCTTGAATTGTCTCCTACAAACACTGCTCTTACTGAATTTGAATACTGCTCTACCAGCTACTACTGTTAATGTTGTTGCTGCTACTTCTACCTCTACTGAGAATTTTTTAAATTTTTTATTAGCAATTTCATAATCTTCTTTGCAAGTTGGGCATTCTTGTCATCATGCTCCAATTTGAAAGAGTGTGTTAAGGAAATAGAAATTCTTTTCTTGCAGAAAAAGTTATAAATAATAGTTATGTTATATAATTAGTTTCCTTGTTAGTTGGTTTATTATATCTCTATATATTGTAATACTGATTATTAATGAGAGATATTATTGATTAATATTAATGCACAATAATAAACTCTATTATATCTTTTCAGGGAAGCAAGAAGAACTAAGAAGGTGATGATTTAATCTGCATTCTCAGCTGGCCGTCATCATCATGCATCAATCAATGGAGGAACTTGATTGCTTTGTTTCCCACAACTCCCATTTCTTTTTTTTCGTATCTCTATGTGCCACGTCGTGAGGCAGCGATTTTGATGGGTGAGAGTGAGATGAAAAAACAGAAAAAACAATATCAATATGGTAGACTTTATCTTTCCTTTTTGAAATAAAAGAAATATATTTGTCAATTTCAGTTTATCCCTAAAGGACCAGTACCTTCTGCTTTCTTCCTTCGGCATCATCATAAAAGAAAATGGTTGAACTATTACTTCTACGAATATATAATATGCTAGTCTATTCAGGTAATTATTTTTAATTTACACATGTAGTCTCTTCGTATATTTATATATTTGATCATTAGTAATTTTAACACTACAGCAAGAATCGCCATTAACTGCTTTGTTGTACAGCAGTTATAGATTTGTTTCCCTTTTAATCCTCATTATGCTCCGAACTCGAAACATGTCTTTTGATGGTCGGATTGATGATAGAGAAATCTAAAAATTTGTTAGATTGTAGTTGGTGAATAACTATTGTCTATATAAACAACATTTGGGCTTGAATCACCGTTGAAAGTATCGCACAATGACTCTATTATTTACTTTCTGTGCACTTTGAAGGTCACTTCCAAAGTTGGAAAATGTGTTTGGAGTGTATCTAAGTAGACAATGGTGAACCGCGGTCTAAGAAATCCTAACACACCAAAAGCAACTATTTTAAGGCATTTCCAAGAGCGCTTCCGAAGGAGGAAGTGCCTTCTGAAGTCAGTACCACTTTTGGAACTGCCTCTGTAGTGCCCTAAAGTAGACAACGACGGTTAAACTGCCGCCTAAGAAACCTTCAAAAAAAAGCTAAAAGCTACTAGTTTAAAGCACTTCCGCGACATTTGGAAAAGAGATACCTACTTTGGAAGCTCATTTCCAATGGCACCTCTTCCATCAAAATTGGTGTTTGGTGTGGTCTAAAGTAAGAAACCCTAAAAAATATTCCACTTTGATAATAGAGTGCAACCGTTTTTCCTTTCATTCTTCCATCTTTCCTTTCATTTTTCCATCTTTCCTTTTATTATGAATTCCTTCTTCTTTCTTTATTTTTCTCCCCCTCCTTCCCTAAATATAAGACTTCCTCATTTTCCTTTTAAATTTGAATTCGTGGTGGCGACTTTGGATTTGAAGAATGTGTGGTGATGAACTTCGCATTATCATGGTACTGTTTCTTCTCCTTTTAGATTGTTATTGGCAAACCCACCTAAAAAATTTGATGTATCTTATTGTTTAAGGTGAACTGATGAATGTTGTTTAAATTTTCATGAAAAAGTGTTTTTATAACCCTACCTAGTTGACATAAGTGCCAATATAACCTTTCAATATTCGAAAGTGCCAATATAACCCTATATAGTTAGTGAAAGTCCCAATATAACCCTATAAGTTTTAAGGATGTGCTGATCTAACCCAACAAACATTAAAAATGTGTTGATATAACCCTACAAACATTAGGAATGTGCTGATATAACCCAATAAGATTACATAATGTGCTGATATAACCCTATCTAATTTCAACGAACTATCGCGTTCTGGCTAACTATGAGGGTAAAATTGTCCACCCAATTTCATAGTTAGCCCAAAGGGTATTTTGGTCAATTTACATAGATCCAACACTGAAAAATTGAGGTCAATGCCGGAAATGGGGTCTGAGGGTTATATTGGCACTTTCATTAACTAGTTAGGGTTATATTTGCACTAACAATTATCATAGGGTTATATTGGCACTTACTCAAGTAGATAGGGTTATATTGGCACTTATCCCAATTTTCATTACTATGAGTTTGATTGTAGGTGGGTTTGATGTGAGCATAAGAGATGAAGATGACAGTGGTTGTGTTGAGTTGAAGATGACTGTCGATCTGTGTTCATATAAAGAATGTGATGATATGGTCAATCTAGGTTTTCTGATTTTGATAGAACCAGAAAACCAAGATTTTTGTATTAACTTTAGAGGCCCATTCTGAAGTCAAAAGTGACATCGGAAGTATTTTTCGTTCTCATGTCTGAACAATAGACGTGGGTTAAAAAAATTTCACGGTGCCAAGAAGCGCCGTGGAAGGAAACATTCAACAGCATTTGTGGAATTGCCATCCAACGACCAGTTCTTAGTGCGGAGATGTCAGGGACTGTAGTTCATAACCGCCTCCGCCCTATTTCACCGTCGTTAATAATCCTTTCCTACAACGTATAAGTGTTTTTTTAAAATAAATTTTATTGCACTAAATTATTAATTGATTATAAAAAATTACAATCCCTTCGTTCCACCAGTTTTGGCATATTTGTTTTTTCGAAGTCAAAATTTGTAAACTTTCCTAAATATAAATTTATATATATATAATAATAATATCATGTCAGATACTGTTATATTCCTCTTAACATGTATATTCTAAATATCAGTTTTTTATGCGGAATTGTTATATATTGTTAGGGATATTGACAGTCAAACATGATCACTAAAGACTGTGAAAAGTAAATAAGCCAAAACGAATGGGACGGAGGGAGTACATTTTATATGAATCGATGAATATATGTTTAATGACATTTTTTAAAATCTGTATTAATGAATGAGTCCGTCTCTTGAAAGACGGTCTTTCCATAAGCTATGGAAAAATAAAGGTTTAAAGTGTAAATTAGAAGAAATGAAGATAAATTTTTGGGTTGCATGAATCGGGCTATAAACTTTATAATTACTACATGTTGCATAATTAATTATTAATATTACAACTAAGACCTTTTACTTTTTTTATTATTATGATTAAATCCCGTCTTTCCATAATCCTACGAAAAGACGGTCTTTCCCAAGAATTTGCCTTAATGAATATGTTTAAAATTAGTCATATTTTACCAAATGAAAAATAGAAGTTTCATTTACAATAGCACAAAGTTAGTACAAACAGAAAAGTAGTAACTACAATAAAAAGAAAAGAAACTAAATAAATAGAAAGATTATCGGGTAGTTGCACCCCTAGCGCACCGCCACCGTGTTACGATTAGGAAAGGTCATCAGGCGGAGTTGGGGTCCTAATTACAAAAAAGTAATGTGTGTTTGTTTAATTTTGGTTGGCTGTGTATCCCTTTCTCTCAGATCTAGCTTGGTTTTCCAACAGAAACTACAATAAGAACCATCGACGTAGAAAAGAACATGGAAAAGAACCGTTGATGTGGCTGAACAAAATCTGAGACCGCAAAAGGAATTTGGCTTGGTCGCATTAATTTTATCCATTATTTTCATCCAATTTGATGGTGAGGGATATATATACATCATCGTTTAAGAGGTAGTATGATTATGAAAGACATAATTCAAGCAAAAAACGAGATGACTTTGGAGGAAGATGGTGAAGGCACGGTCGAGAGAGAGGGAAGTTGTGGCATGAGAGTTGCTTGCTAAAAAGGAAAGAAGAATAGTAAGAATTTAACTTAAATTGATTAATACTACGAAAATATATAAAACTTACACCAACAATAGTTTTATATATATTAATATCAAGAAAATCTCATGTTACACTGATTAACGGTTAGTCTAGGGTTTAAAACATAAATAATATGAGGTGGTGAGTAGATATGGGTTTTGTAATTATTTTAAACATGAGGGTTTATAAAAAGTTTATTAAATTATAGGGACCTATTTGCAAAAAAAATTATAAACATAATGAACACTCTCTCTAATTCTCTAATTTCTTCCTAGGCACAAAATTACCATCAACGGAATCCACATAAACATCAACTCAAAAACAAATAAAACATCAAAAGAAAAATAGAAGCATAACTTTTATTTTTAAAATGAAAAAAAGACTCTAACACTTTTTATTTTACAAATAGATCTGCCAGATATAATATCAAAAACTCACCAAATTACATATGCTCTGAACGACGAATGGCGACTGAAAGAAATGCTCTCAAAGAAACACAAACACGCTCAAAGAAACGCTTTGAACGGCGACTGAAAACAGCCGCCGCTAACCTTAACGGCTCAACAGAGCCTCGTGGCGCTGTCGTGATGGCGGAGCCACCAAAAGCTCCTCCTTTTTCCTATTCAATGCTAAGTAAGACTCTTATTTTCACACTCTTTAATTCATCAGGAGGTCCATTTGATCTAAAGTCGAGAATCGACCACCTCGGCGAACCTGGCTTCCGATTCAATGATGAGGAGTGTAAGCGCCTTAAAGCCCCTCTGCGCTGGACACTAGTTGGGAAATTTTCAAGGGGGCGCCTGACTATGAATAAGTTGAGACATGATTTTCACATGGCGGGGTTCAAAGGCCAAGCTGACATCAACCTCTTGGACATTAAATAGGTTCTAATCCACTTCTCCATTCTTTATGATTATTATCAGTGTTGGATGCACAAAATATGGAATTTTGGTCCCTATTCTATTAAAATCACTAAGTGGACACCTGATTTTGATCACAATTCCGATTCACCAATAGGTCTTGTCTAGATCTATTTATATGGCTTGCCACAACAATTTTTTGATCAATGGGAAATGATGTCAATAGGAAATCTACTGGGATCACCAATTAAGGTAGATAAGGCCACTCTGAATCGAACTAGGCCACACTTTGCTAAAGTTTGTGTTAAAATAGACATAACTAAACCACCGAGGGAAAGAGTTTGGTTGGAATTTAGAGAATTAGGTTTTTGGCAATATATTGAGTATGAAAGTTTGCCAGTTTATTGTTTAAAGTGTCAAAAACTTGGACATGTTGTCTTTGCTTGTAGAGCTAAACAAAACAAAAACACTCTTAATGCTTGGAGACCTGAAGACTTGCCTCCTGTTGACTCAAACAAAACTCTGAACTCAAATATTAACACTGCTGATATAGGAAAAAAAATGCAGCTAGTAACAAACCCTTAGGCTCATGAGTTGGAACAAAAGAAAAAGTATATATACTAGTTTTAAGGAAACAAACCCAACTCTAAAGAGACTTTAGAGACTGATAAAGCAACGGGAAAAATAACACTGCAAAAACTAAGCCACAAAATCAAAACCATCCTAAATCAATTACTACTAACCCTCACATGACCCCTAACCAAAGCTCTCCACGAATTAATGAACAAGTGATTTCTCATAACATTCTTTCTGTGAACTCTTTTAAAATATTAGAGGTTGAGGATACTAACCAGCCAGAATGTCAGGCAACTAAATCAATAGAAACCATTCACTTAATAAATCAGGCAATTAATAAATCTGCTCTGGAAACCACTGATCATGCATCAATTAGAAAGGAAATCTTAGAAGGAAATAAGACAGAAGCTAACCCTGAACCTTAAAATACCTTCACCCAAAATGAAGTCCTCACTGAAATTAATGGGGGAGACTCTCCTCTTTTAACTTCTGGCCAAAAATAATAAAAAAAACACTTTGGAATGGCTTAATACAGAGAGCTCACTTACTGTTCAGGAACCAGAACCAACTGAGCTAAATTTTGAACAAATAAAAGATAACCTCCAAGAATCCCAAGGAAAACTAAAACCTCCTAATAAAAGACACAGGAAAGGAGCAAGTTGAATTGGACCAAAAAATCACAACCACAAAATATAATAGGAAGGATTATACATCCACTCCTAAAACAATCTCAACAAGCTCCACTTTGTCATCTTTCAATTCAATGATGGGAGTACACATTAGTGCCTGGAATGCAAGAGGGGTTGGAAACTCAGCCCCTAAAATTAGGATAAAAGACATTAAAAAAAGACATAAAATCCAGCTAATGGGAATTAATAGAACCAATGATGCTGTCTGACTCTGTACAGGACACTGCAAGAAAGATTGACTTTAAAAACTTCTACTCTAACCCTCATTGCAAAATTTAGCTTTTCTGGGAAGAATCACTAGCAACAAATGTTGTATCAGTATCTGATCAACATATTCTAATAAGCCTTAATCACCAATACTTAAAAAAATCTTGTAACTTACCATTTATCTATGCTAAGCATACCATCCAAGAAAGAGCTAAGCTCTGGAAAACCATTAAATACTTCAAATTATAATCCATGTTCTTAA
Organism: Rubia yunnanensis; assembly: GCA_037428765.1. Lineage (NCBI taxonomy): Eukaryota > Viridiplantae > Streptophyta > Magnoliopsida > Gentianales > Rubiaceae > Rubia > Rubia yunnanensis. Next base: position 91,645,844 of record CM075068.1, read on the forward strand.
TAGGTGAGTTTAATGTCATTTAAACAAATGAAGAGTACTTGGGACCTTCATTTCCAGCACAGAGCCACATAAGACACTTCAATAGGTTTTGAACTGATAACAACCTGTCAAATATTCCAACCTCTGGTCTCTATACCTAGACTGATATGAGACCCAAAGGCAGGGTGTGGAAAAGACTTGATAGAGGATTATCAACCCCTAAATGGGGGGAGGATTTTAGCAGCTCTAAAATAAGAACACTAGCAAGAGATCAATCTGATCACTCACCCCTGGTTCTGCTAATTTCAGAAAACACGTCTCCATCTGGACCCGAATCTTTCAAATTCCAAGAATGTTGGTTAAATAACCACACTTTCATGGATATTGTTAAAAAAGCATGGAATATTCACACTGATTTTACTGGAATGAGAATGTTTGTTTTTAAACTTAAAACTCTTAAAATAGTCCTCAAATTCTGGAACAGATACACATGTGGAAACATTTTTGACAAGATCCAAACATGTGAGGAAATCTGATAAAAGCTGAAGAGATCTTGCAACAAAATGACAATCTAACAAACCAAATTTCTTATAATGAAGCTAAAGCTAACATAACTCAAGCTCTTAAAAATGAGGACATATTCTGGAAATAGAAATGTAGATTAAAGTGGCTCAAAGAAGGGGATACTAAATTTTCCACCAATCAGTAAAAGGAAAGCATAAAAGACTGCTAATCTCCAGCATAAAAGATAAAAATGGCCAATGACTTCAAGATTTAAAAGATATTGGCTCAGAAGCTATAAGTTTTTACTCTGAACTTTTTACTAAGGAAGATTTAGACCCTACATGGATAAATTCTGCCTAGCTTCTAGAGAACATTCCTAATTTGATCTTTTATGAAATGAATTTAAGCCTCACCAATCCAGTAACATTAGATGAGCTTCATAACATAGTCTCATCTATGGATCCACAATCAGCAGCAGGTCCTGATGGATTCACCTGGAATCTTCTACCAAAAATGTTGGGATCTGATCAAAACTGATCTATTAATAGTTGCTAATGATTTCATCAGTTTTTCAGAATTCCCAAAAGCAATATCAGCCACCCTGATAGTTCTAGTCCCAAAGAATGATGTTTGCTCAACATTCAAGGACTACAGACCTATAAGTCTGTGTAATTTTATTAACAAAATATTCTCTAAGATTCTAGCTGAAAGATTCAAAACCATTAATGAATCACATAATCAGTCCAAAGAAATTTGCCTTTGTATCTGGCAGAGAACTTTCTGATATTGTTCTTCTAATGCAAGAGAGAACTAATTTTCTTCACTCTAAAAAACCAGGCTTCAATGTGATAATTAAACTTGACATGATGAAAGCCTTTGATAGAGTCTCTTGGACCTTTCTTGGAAAATTTTCTTAAAATTTGGTTTCTCAGAAAATTTAAGAATTCTGCAGGGAAATATTAGTTCAACATATTTCTCTATATTAATCGATGGCTCACCCTTTGGATTCTTCGAAGCTTCTAGAGGGTTAAAGCAAGGGGATCCTCTATCCCCTCTGCCTTTTGTGATTGTGGTTGAAGCTTTCTCTAGGAACCTAAACTTCTTGTTTCAGTACTCCAACTTACAATACTTTAAGCTGCCATCAGGAATGCTTCAAATTTCCCACATATCATTTGCAGATGATACATCCATATTTCTGAGATATACCAAATCAGGACTCCATACAGTAATTAACTTTCTTAAATCTTATGAGCTAGCCTCTAGCCAGAAAGTTAATTTTGAAAAGTCCTCATTCTTCATGTCTAAACACAAAACTCCACAAACACTTAATCTAATTCAATATAAAATAAACATTCTAAGAGGAAGCTTACAATTTAAATATTTAGGAAGTCCAATCTTCACTGGGAGAGCAAAAAACATCTACTTATCTTCAATACAATCAAGAATCAACACATGGCATAACAAATTGCTATTTCCTGCTGGGAAAATGATTCTGATTAAGCATGTTCTAACATCCATACCACTCCATCTAATCACAGTCTCAAAGGCAACAAACCATGTCATTGATCTAATCCATAAAAGCTTGGCAAAACTTTTCTGGAACTCTAATTCGGCTAATAACAAATCTAAAAGAATTTGGAAAGCATATACTAATTTATGCTATCCTGAAGAAGAAAATGGACTAGGCTTCAAGAATTTGCACACAATGACCATAATTTTCTCCATTAAGTTGTGGTTGAAACTAAAAATGGGCAAATCATTATGGAGTGGTCTATGCCAAAACACTATTAAACAACAAGAACTTGGAAGATAATCAAAGAAATTAATGATATTTCCCTAACTAACACAAGAATTATTTTAGGGAAAGGTCAAATTTCTTTCTGGGAAGCGAATTGGACAAATCTTGGTCCTCTATCTCTTCTCTGGGATTTTGATTCAGAAATTCCATTTTCAGACATCACAGTATCTGATTTCTTGAAGAAGCTAACATCCATAACTCAGGCTTTAATTTTAGGTCTACCACAATCTGTAATCCAAATACTGAACCAAAGCCACTATCTGAATCCAAATTATGATGATATCATGATTTGGAAACCTAACTCATATGGTAACTTCAGCCTCAGATCAACTTTTGAAACCATAAGACAGAAGAAACAGAGAATACAATCTTTTAAACATCTCTGGTCCTCAATCATACCAAAGAAAAACAATTTTTTCAACTGGAAATTGTTGAACAGACTCTTAGCACTTCCAGATGTGCTAGAAGACTTCTCCTTCTGTCTACCTACCATATGTTGTTTCTGTAAAAAAAAATCTTAATCAATTCACCATTTTTAAAAACTCCTGTCATATAATTTTTCATCTCTGGGATAGTATCAGCAGAGTTCCTAACATAAATATAATTCATACAAATTTTCTTTGGGATAATTTCTTCCAGTACTGGAATAAACTTTCCAATAACAAAGAAATCAGTCTCTTAATCAGAGGTTTGCCAAACATTGTGACCTGGAACATCTTGAAAACAAGGAACAAATACACTTTCGATGGCACTCAGCCTTCCAGGGTCATATTTTCAAATGTATTATGCTACATATAAATGATATCTTATTGTGTATGAGATTACCTTGTATCTGGGACCTATTCTCTACTCTAGGCCCTAGATTATTAGTTCACAGGTTGAGTTTACAACAGCAGCCCAAAAAAATGCACTGGTCAAGACCTCATCATTTCAAGCTCTACACTAATGGGGCATCTCTGCAATCTGGAGCTTCAGGAGCTGGTTGAGAACTCGAGACAATCAAGGTCAAACTGTCATAGATGCAATGAAGGGATTGTCATCTTGCACATCTTTGCAAGAAGAAGCAAAGACCATGCTCCATGGACTTCAACTATGCATTCAACTTAACATTAAGAGACTCCAGGTTGAAAGTGATTCATAGTTTCTAGTGAACTCCATCAAAAGAAGGTTTAAACCTCCATGGCTGATACTTCAAGATCTCAGGTAGATATAGAAGTTGCTACATCAACTGGACTACACCATCTCTCATGTCTACTGAGAAGCAAATTCAGTGGTAGACGCTTTAGCTAAATCAGCATGCTTCAATCAGGTAAATAACAATTTTGCATTTGCAGGTTTACCAAGTGGGATTCAAAGCAAGATTCATTTTGATGCATTGGCCTTTCCCAACCTTAGATAATTTTTCCACGTGTTGTTTTTTATACAACTTTTCCACGAAGCAAATGTATCTCTTATTTTTTATTAAGTTTATTAGTGGCCTTGATTCTTCAGGTTAGATTGGTAGGAGCTTGTATAGTTTAGAATCTTGGCTACTGCATATTGTTGAGGTAAGGCTTTATGTCCCACTCTTTATTTGTACTTTTATTTTTTATTTAATAAACAGGTAGGGGTCCACCAAACCCCCCACCATCACAGGTAGTATTCCCTTAAAAAAACTCATCAAATTACATGTAACACCAATTGAAATTGCATAAACATCAACATAATTGATATTTATTTATAAACATCAATAAAAATGTACAAAATATCAGCACACCGATAAAATGCAGTACACTGAAAATAAAACTGCAGAAAATCTACAGAAAAAAGTGAAAAACACGTTTCATCTTAAGCAGCAACAAAAACACATTGTTATATCAATAATTCCGATCAAACACAACCAAAAACTAACCAAATCACAAAAAACAATTGGAAGCCAACAAAAAAAACGTAATCTCCGAAATTGATCGATTTCATATCTATAATCGAAAAGATTAAAAAACATAGTGTAACAAAATTGAGGGAAAACAAGCAAACAAACCTGGCCGAATTCACAAACTTAATGGTTTAATGGGCATAACAGGAAATGTTTTCATTGACACCAAAATCCAGATCAATAAAAACATATACAAAATTAGAGGTTTCTGTGAAGAGTTTCAAACGGTAAAAGATGAGATGAAATATATTATGATGTTTAAACGTAGGTTGTTTACTCAGCGCAATATATATATATATATATATATATATATATATATATATATATATATATATATATATATATATATATATATATATATATATATTTATATATATATATATTTTTTTTTTTTTGGAAGAAATGTTTCTTTGTCTTTCTTTTCTTATGTTGTGTTGTAGTGTAGAGTATCTTTTTTTTTTGCACCATAAGGTGGGGGATATGTATTAGGTTCCCCAAACCTATGTAGAAACCAAAAGATGTACAAAGATGTTTGGGATATTACATCGGTAAAGCAACCTCGTTGCCTTCAAAAGATTAAACTAATAGTAGTGGAATGGTGGATGAAAAACTAAAGGGAGTAAAACTGCTGGGTCAAGATCCGGTGGAATGCTCGAGGGATGGTGTACTCGAGGGGTCGAGTGCCTTAGTTCTCGTGGGGTGGTGTGCTCATATTCGCGGGGTCCATAGTTGTCGAGTGCCTTAAATCTCGAGGGGTGGAGTGCTCGTGTTCGAGGGCTCCATAGTTCAAGTGCTTCAAAATTCGAGGGCTCTATGGTGTCAGGACTTCATGGGTCGAGGTCTTTTGGTCATGTGCTCGAAGCTCCAGTCTCGAGTTCTCAATACTCCAGTCTCGAGTGCGTCAGTCACGAGTGCTCGATGCTTCAGTCTCGAGTGCTCGATGTTCTAGTCTCGAGTGCTTCAGACTCGAGTGCTCGATGCTCCAGTGTCAAGTGCTCGATGCTCCAGTGCTCGAGTGCTCGATGCTTCATGTGCTCGAGTGCTCGGAGCACCTAGCGCGAGAGCACGATACTCCCAGGTCGAGTGGTCAGTGCTCCAGGCTCAAGTGAAATAGTGCTCAAAGTGCTGAAGTGCTCATTGCACCAGGCTCGAGTGCTCAATGCACCAGGCTCGAGTTCACGATGATCCAGGCTCTAGCAATGCTCGATGTTCCATTCCCGAATGGTCGATGCTCCAGTTTCGAGTGCTCGATGCTCCATTGTTGAGTGCTCGAATCTCCTTCTGGAGATATCGAGTGCTCGATGCTCCATTCTTGAGTGCTCGATGCTCCAGGCTCCGATGCTCCAGGCTCTGATGCTCCAGGCACAGTCTCGAGTGCTCAAAGCTCCTGTCTCGAGTGCTCGATGGTCCAATCTTGAGTGTTCCGTGCTCCATGCTCGATGCTCCAGGTTCCAAGAATGAGTGCTCGATGATCCATCTCGAGTACTCCATACTCCCTGCTCGATGCTCCAGGTTTCAAGTATGAGTGCTCGATGATCCAGGTTCCAAGTATGAGTGCTTGATGATCCATTCTCGATTGCTAGATGCTTCAATCTCGAGTGCTCAATGCTCTAGTCTCGAGTGCTCGATGCTCCAGGCTCTAGTGCTCGAAACCCCATGCTCGAGTGCTTGAAGTTCCAGGCCCGAGTACTCAAAGCCCCAGGCTCAAGCAAGAAAATAGTCTATGTACTGATTCAAACTGATATCCTTCGAGGTGTCCAGTTCTCGAGTGCTCTGTATCTCAAGGGCTCCATTTCACTAAGCCACCAAAGCTTGATTGCACGAGGGTACAAGGGCTCTAGGGTTCCCTGTTCGATTGGTCGACGCACCAAGCTCGAGGAAGAATTAGTCTATGCTCACAGGTGTGTCCTTGAGGATGGTGCTGGACAGTAGTCCCTAAGAAGCTGGCGCTGGACATTAGCTCGGAATGCCATCCGATTAGCCTGCATAAAAAGCCAACTTATCAGCAGTATCAATCCTTATAAGGGCCATTTTTCTGCATTCTTATATGAGGAGTGTTGTCCTTGTCTAAAGTGATAAGGCCTTTGATATGTGTTGGACCATTTGAGAGATTGAGGCTTTGATTATGGGAGGAGTGGTGTTTGGCAATTGCATTAGCCACAGAATTACATTCCCTGAAAACATGTTTGAGTACTGCACTGCCTAAGAGGGATTTAACTTTATAAACCGTATCAAACAGTTGCCAATGTGCAGAATAGGGATCATTGAACATTTGAACTGCCAGCAAGGAGTCTGTTTCAATAGTGAATGTGTTGTCCAATTGTGGGACATTGTGGCAGGAAAATTGTATAGCTAGGATTTCAGCTTGTAGTAGAGAGGCAGCTGAAATAGTCTCTGATTTAATCAATAGGGGTGTTCCCGAATTATCCCTAGCAATTAGCCCTACTGCAGCTTTGTTTGGGTACCATGAAGCATCAATGTTAACTTTGATAGACCCAATCTTAGGCCTTTCCTAGAATAAACTATATATAATAGGCTTTGGGGGAGGTCTAAGATGTGGTATCAAATGCCTAAGGGAGTGTGGAATAGCTGTGAGGGAGACCAGATGTGAAGGTTTTGTATAGAGAGACAGTTTTATTAGATCCTGCACTTCCTTACAGATAAGGTCTGTAGAAAATAGTTTCTGATCAAATAGGAATCTGTTCCGAGCTTTCCAAAGGCACCAGCATATCAGGGAGGGGAGAATATAACAAATCATTTGGTGCCACTTAGGGAGATCATTGCAATTCCAGAAAATTAAAAATATATCACTGATGGAATGTTGGTCACTAAGGTGAAAGTGAACTATAGATGCCATGCTATTCCATACAGATTGGGCCATAGGACATGATATGAAAAAATGTTAGATAGAATCAGAATGAGTACATACCGGGCATTTTGAAGCTAGACTAAAACCACATTTAGTGAGTACATCATCAAAAGGAAGAAAGGAGTGCTTCATTTTCCATGTGAATATAGAGATCTTTCTCTGTAATGCGGTGTTCCATATGAATTTACATACAGGGAAATTACCTGGTGATAGTGTAAGTATCTTATATGCTGACTTGAAGGAGAAGACTCCTGACACTTCAGGTTTCCATATCAGCCTATCGTCCCTGTCTAGTGTAATTACTGCTCCCTGCAAAAAGGAGAGAGTATCATGATCCAGGAAAGGTGCAATCTGGGGTAAAATGGTAGCTTTGTTTGTGATGAAATCTGCCACAGTACAATATGTCAAATGTAGAAGATATGTGACTGGGGATATTGTGTAAAAGTGGACCATTGGGGCACCAGTTGGCAGTCCATAAATTGCAACTGCCTTTTCCATGGATGAGAAGAGAATTATTTTCCGCAATGGAGTTTAGAGAGCAGATTCTTTTCCAAGTCACAGATTTTCTATGAGAGTGTGGCAAGGACTACAGCAATTTAGACCATAAAGAACTACCTAACTGGCTTTTCCACCATAGTTTGATTGAGCAGGCATCAATTATAGCTTGGATTGATCTAAAACCTAAGCCATTCTGATTTATTGGTATAGCTAAATCAGCCCATTTTTTCCAAACTTTATTTTTCCTACCTTCCGATTCACCCCAAAAAAATCTAGTCAATTTTTTCTCAAATGTTTTAACTATGTGCTTTGGGGGTTTAGTTACAGACCATAAATGTCGTGGTATAGAATACAAGCAAGATTGGAGTAGGATCATTCTACCCCCTGAGCTCAGCCACCTATTCAATGTTCTGCCTTTAAAAATGGGGCAGCTTAGGTATTTGAAAGGGAAGGAGCCTTTTTTCATTTTCAAGATCGTCCGTACCTGATTAAGTTTAGCAGCTGTGGCCCTCTCACTTATGTAGAAATCTGATTTATCAAAATTAAATTTTTGGCCCGAAGTGTACTCAAAGATCTCTAAGAAGGCTTTAATCTTAATGAGGTTAGACTTAGAGGCTTGCAAAAAAAATGATGGTGCCATCGACATACATAAGATGAGAAGTAGCTGGAATTGAAGCAGGTAGCTGATAATAAGAGAGACTATTATTCTGGAATATAAAAGACAAGCTCCAAGAAAAAGCTTTTGAGAATATATTAAAAAGGAAAGGAGAGAGTGGATCACCTTGTTTAATACCTCTTGTGGCTCTGAAAAACCCTACTGCATTGCCATTGACAAGTACTGAAAAATGAGCTTGGGAGAGATTTTTCATAACCGCATTTAAGAATTTGCCATGAAAACCAAACTTTATCAAAATATTTCTGAGAAAATTCCAGTTTACTCTATCAAAAGATTTTCTTAGATCCAACTTAAGTATGCAATTAGGAACTCTACCCTTTTTATCTAAAAATCTAATCATTTCTTGCAAATAGAGAACATTATCGGCAATATCTCTATTTTTTAAAAAGGCAGATTGGTTTGGGGAGATCATTTTATCCATATAGGGTCTCAAACGTTCCATTAACACTTTTGAGCATATCTTATTCAAGACGTTTGATAAGCTAATTGGCCTAAAATCCTCAAATGAGCAAGCAGTTGGTTTTTTTGGTATTAAGGTTATCCAGGTACTAGAAACTCCCACAGGCATATCAGAGTCTGTAATAAATTCATTTACTGCTTCAGTTAGATCATGTCTCATAATAGACCAGCATTTACTATAGAATTTAGTTGAAAAGCCATCTGGTCCTGGACTGCTGTTATTGTTTAGGCCCTTAATCACTGATTCTAATTCAGCTTCTGAGACTGATTTGGATAAAGCTTGATTGTCCTGGTCAGTGATAATGTTAGGGATTTGGCTAAGGAAGTGGGGGTAGTATGTGTCATTAACCATTTGGTTCTGCTCGGTTAATAGCTCAGAAAAGTAGGCAATAGCTTCATTTTAGATTTCCAGCTGTGAATTTATCCATTGGCCTTGTCTGTTTTTAATTTTGGAGATCTGTAACCTGCAGTTTTTCTCCTGCACCACCTTATGGAAAAATTGAGTGTTGTTATCTCCTAACTTATGCCATTTAGATCTAGCTTTCTGTTTCCAGAATTTTTCCTTCTCCTTTTGGGCTCTAAGCAGTAAGGCTTTTTTCTCATTTAGTTTGATAAGTTCAGAAGCTGAGGGTGTCAAGTCAAAAAGAAGTTCCTGAATTTTTAATGCCTCCTCTGCTTTAATGATATTAGTATCAATGTTTCCGAAGCAGTCTCTATTCCAGATTTTTATCACCTTCTTAAGTCTAATCAATTTTAGATAAAATCTAAGCATACCAATCTCAGCAAGTGGTTTTTCCCAGTTATCCCTAATTAAAGTTATAAATTCTGGCCGATTGAACCAGGTATTTATGAATCTAAAGGGTTTAGGGTGGGAAATAGTCAAATTGGATATCTGAAGGAGAAGGGGGGAATGATCTGAAGTTTGCCTATTCAAGATTTGGATAGAGGATGAAGGGAAGTTTTGATTCCATGTGATTGTGCAGAGACCTCTATCTAGTCTTTTGGAGGTGGGGTTTCTAAGTCTCGAATTGCACCAGGTAAAGAGGTTTCCTACTGTGTTAATCTCTTGAACTCCAGTGGTATTAATCCAAGTATTGAAGTCTCTAATACCTCCAGTGGAGGGGGAGCTATGGCCTCTATATTCTGAGAGAGATGTGATGGTATTAAAGTCTCCTATAAATATAGTATCACCTTTGGTGATGGCTGTCAGTTCTTTCCAAAGATCCTTTCTACCTTCCCTATTCCTAAGTGCATATATAAAGACTGCCTCCATATGTAAATTTAGGGACTGATGAGATATATTAACATGCATAAACTGCTCATGGGAAGAGAGGAGTGTGATAGTCATTTGATTAGACCACATGAGCCATATTTTTCCATTAGACAGTGTCAAACTATGTGAGAAATTAAGTTTTCCATATATGATTGACATTTTATGTTATCATGCATTGGTTCAATGATGCACAACAGTTGGATTTTATTAAGCCTAACTAGGTTTGTTAGTCTAAGCATTGAAGATTCCATGCCTCTAAGATTCCACACTAAAAAATTGACACTAAAGGGTGCTGTCATTGTTCACTGGATTTGATACTTTTTGTAGTTGATCTCAGCATCATCTCTTTTTGTAGTTGATCTCAGCATCATCTTATTAAGTTGAGTAAAGTAATTGTTCTCTTTAACTTTAGACTTACCTTGCTAGGGATGCTTACCAGTGGATTTCTCTGTAACCTCATCATCAGAATCTTGCTCTTCCTGTTCATCCTGCAAAACTGAGAACCTATTTTCCATCGTCCCATGTAGGGAAAGTGTTGGGGTATTAGAAGGAGATTGATTTAGCCTTTTCAGGCTCAGGCTTAGGCTCAGTGATCCAATCTGAATGTCATCTTTAGCATAGACCATCGGGGTATATTTAGATATAGCAGTATCATTTAGCAGCTTTGAGATGGATTTATTAGGGTCTTCCTGAGTTTGGGTCATGGGTAATTTTCAGGTGATTGTAACCTGTCCTTTTCAGTAGCTTTGTTAACCCCTGGGGAGGGTTTGGAGTGAAGGTTAAAGGTGGGGATCGTTATAGCTCTATGATCAGTTGCATTATCATTCACGGGGGAGGTGGAATCATCCTGATTGTCCAAGGAAAACAGGGGAGGCTTACTGAAAATGTTTCCAGTTGCCTGCCATTTAGAATGAGTTTGGCTCTGGACTATGTTATTGTCAACTGGCCTATCATTAACCATAGGAGGAATAGCTCTACATTGTCCTACAGAGTGACCCAATTTAGCACAGTGATCACAATAGAGTGGAACATCTTCGTACTCAATTAGGTATTTCCTATTATTAGTCTCTGAACCCAACCGAATATGATTACACAAAGGCTTTTGAAGATCAATTTCAGCACAGAATTTAATTGCAAATAGCCTTGTGAGCATATCAGTGGCAAAATCATTTTTAATAAAACTTCCTATGCTATTTCCAATTGCTTCAATAGATGCTGAGTTGTAATAATATAAAGGAACTTCCCTGATTGTACACCAGATAGGGACAATGAGGGATTCTTTGCGCGTTGAGAACTCAGGAGTCCATTTGAGCATCTTAAGGTGGACACCGTTAAGATTCCAGATACCCTTCATCCAGCATCTTTGATAGTCGTTGAGTTGCTCGAACCTGATAAGAACATGTTTATAATCTAATGACCCTAACTGGTATTTACCTGTGAAACCCACAGTCTTGAAAGCTAATTTAAGTAGCTCCATTGATAGCCTTCCTCTTGTGAACTTTCCGACCAGAGCATTGGCGTAGTGTGCCAATAATTTAGCGATTTGATCTTCAGAATATAAACAAGCGGGATCTCCTAAATGTTGGGATTTGGGAATTAGTTCAGGATTAGTAGGCAACGATTTTGACAGAGGGGGGATTTATTTTGGAGAACAGCGGTGAAGGATTTGGGTGGGGATTGGCTGACATTAATTGCCGCCATAGCGGCCGGCTTAAGGCTAACCTTCTTCTTCACGGATTGGTACCAGCAGGAATTAGCCGTTGACGGTGGGGTAGCCGTTACCGGCTATTCTGCACTAATATGGAGAGGATTGGATCGCAGTTTACTGTTCAAAAGAGAGAGAGTTCAGTAGTGATTAATTATATTGTGAATAAACTTAGTTTACTCAGCGCAATATATTTTGGTATAGAGAAAGTCTTTTATGAGATTGTCTCATCATAAACTATGGTGAGACGAGAGATTGAATTGTAATTTTTTTTAAAAAGTTAAAAGTTCACGGGTGACAGGATTATAACTCACGAGCCCCTTTTTTTTCTTCTCTTTTTCCCTTCATTTTATGTACCCAATTGGCCCGTCAAATGGGTTAATTGGATAAACCTATTATCCAAACCCAATGGGTCTTTATCCAATGAGTCATTATCCAATTAACTCATTTATTAATGAGTAATAATGGGTTGGGTCATAAATGGATTGGGTCATTAAATGGATAACCCATTGGATAACCCACGGGATATTCATATGACCCAATGTGTTAAAATATATTATCCAATAAGTCATTATCCAATAAGTCATTATATAATTAACCCAATAAGTTATCATTCAATATTTTCTTCAATTCTGGGTTACAAGTTGTCATTATCCAATGGAATCGGGTATTAAATACTCATTAGTTTTTGGGATTGTACAGGATGAGAATAATTGTGTTAATGTAAAATTTTGATCTCCATGGGTCCCATATTATTTTAACTCAATGAGAACGTAACAAATACCCAAAAAATATCCAAAATATCCAAAATTACCCAATTAAATGCATGTGTAATATTTAACATAAATATTCACTATAATTCACAAATTATAATTCACAAATTATTCAAGCTCAATCTCGTACAATATTCGAGTTCATACAGTATTCAAACTCAATCTCGTACAGTATTCGAGTTCGTACAATATTCGAGTTCAATCTCGTACAGTATTCGAGTTCATACAGTATTCGAGTTCAATCTCGTACAGTATTCGAGCTCAATCTCGTACAGTATTCGAGTTCAATCTCGTACAGTATTCGAGTTCAATCTCGTACAATATTCGAGTTCATACAGTATTCGAGCTTAATCTCGTACAGTATTCAAGTTCGTACAGTATTCGAGCTCAATCTCGTACATTATTCGAGTTCATACAGTATTCGAGCTCAATCTTGTACAGTATTCGAGTTCGTATAGTATTCGAGTTCAATCTCGTACAGTATTCGAGTTTGTACAGTATTCGAGCTCAATCTCGTATAGTATTCGAGTTCGTACAATATTCGAGTTCGTACAGTATTTGAGCTCGAGCTCGATCCCAAGTAATATTATTCGTTAGTTTCGTCGAGTTTACAAAGCCAACATATTATATATTTTTTATTTTTATTAAATATAATATAATATAATGAACTCGAATATGAATAAAAGGAAGACCGATTGATGAACAAAAGCAGACTGATTGATGAACAAAACACAGACCGATTGATGTACAAAATGCGGATTGATGAAACAAAACGCAGACTGGGAAGTGAGAAGTGAGAACTGAGAACTGAGAAAGAACACAGACTTGATGAGTAATTCACATTTCACCCAAATAAATGACCTATACCCAGTGGGTCATTTAGTTCGACCCAATGGATAATTAGTATAGATCAAATGGATAATTAGTATAGACCCAATGGATAATTCAGTATATGTTTAATGGATAATTGGTGTTTTCAACCATTTAAACTTTAAATGGATAAGTCACGTAACATTTTACTTGGAGTGAAAATTTACGACTAACTCTAATCATTTTTTGATATAGGCTGAATCGTGTACATAACTACAAAAGAGGAAATATTTATTTGAGTGGCTAAATGTGGGGATTTCATTTAATATTTTCTTATGTTCATTAAAATAAAATATTTTTAAAAATCTTCATATTTCATGGAGGAGATTTTTCAAATTTAGTAAAAGTTTCTTAAATACTACTTCTACTTCTTTTGTCAAGATCTTTTATCAATATTTAATTGGTTCAAATTAAAATTGATTAAGACATGGACCGAAATCGATAAATATGATGAATCGAGAATTTGATCGTTTCTAAAATGATTATATGTGTTAGGGAAAAATTAAATCATTCGTAATCAAACTTGTGAAAATTCTGTTATCTTATGATATGAAATTATCCACAGGTCACCCGTTACCCAACCCAACTCGACCCATCCAAAATTATCCAATGGATAATCCATTATCCAACCCAACTAAACCCAATAACTACAACCCAATTAAATCCATTAACCCAATGGGTTATTATCCAATAAGTCTTATCCAATAAGTGAAAACAATATATGGGTAACGGTTATCCAACGGGTCACCCGACCCATTTGACGGGCCTATACCCAAATTCACCTCCTAAACCTTGTTGATGCCATGGCAATGTCATCATCGTCTTCTTCATAAAAAATGAATATGTTTTGATTGAATTGTTTTTGTGACATTCTCATCAATTTGTGATGCTTACTCATCTATTTGATTTGATGCGGAAGTTCCCGGTGATGAAGATGATGGGGTCATTTGATATGAATCTCCTCACAAAAATTTTGTTTGCGAAATGTTTAGAAGCACTCGTCAAATGGTGGATCAAAGCACCTTCTTTATTCAAAGAAGAAACACTCAATGCCAATTGATGAACACAAATTAATTTTCAGTGACACAAGCCCTACTCCAAGAACCAACCACCTTGCACACTTTAACACAAAGAACTAGTAGTTCTAAGCACTAAATCGAAATCATAAAACCTAACTGTTTAAACGGTTGAATAAACAACGAGTTAAAAGTCAAAATATAATGTCTTCGATTGATAAAATTGTGATAAAAATGTTGAAGACCCTCCCCTACTTATATTACATAGTTTCGGCCAAGGTAAGGACAAAAAAGATAGGATTTAGTAATCCTGAGAGAAACTGGAATGACTTATGACAGTTTTAAGAAGTTAAAACAATATCAAACTAAACTTCCTAATTTAAATTAAATACTGGCCGAATTTATGCTAGAAGCATGGCCAAATTCTGAGTAATCTACCCTTACCAAATCTTATCAAATTTTATCTAATTTTTCCAAATCTGATTAAATCTAATATTTTCAAATCTGATTAAATCTAATATTTTCAAATATGATTAAATCTAATATTTTCAAATCTGATTAAATCTAATCTTAACAAATCTAATCAGTTTTGAATTGAACTTATAAGACCTAAATGTAACTATGGATTCATCTCCAATTGGGCCAACATGGTCGAGATTATCATGGGCCAAAATAAAATATATTAAAACTAAACTAAGAAAGCTGTAAATATTGTTGAACCAGCCGACCAAATGAAGGTCCACTCAGTTTTTAAGACGCTTCATTAATCTTCATTTTCATGGCTTTGATCCTTGGGGACAAAAGTGACATCTTTGTGATATTCGAATCTTCATCATAAATCTATTTCACAAATGAGATTTTGATACTCGTATCATCACCAATGTGGATTCGATGCTTAGTTTTTGTTTACACATCTGATGTTGCAAAAAATTAAACACTTGACCACAAAATGATTGCCTCTATGCTCCGAAAAGAATCGAGATTCTTCCTGCAAGTAGGAGGTCGCTACCAGAGAACACACAATCAATATTAAAAAATTCCTCCACAGATGCACGGTTAAGAAGAAGGCTCCCAATGTCCTCAAGGAGATCAGGAAGTTTGCACAGAATTCCATGGGAACAACTAATGTCAGCGTTGATGTGAAGATGAACAAACACATCATGATCCATGGGATTCGTAGCATGCTTAGGAGAGTGCGTGTGGTTTAGTTCTAGTAACAGAAATGATGATGAAGACACTAGTGGAGGGTAGGAACCATATTTTGGAAAAGGTTCCGAACTCGGAACCTCTTTGAATCAGATCTATTATTTTTTTAAGGCAGTTCATGTTGGCATAATCAATAATGTAATGATTCAATTCTATTATACTCATGCATAAATAATATAAGATGACATACCGGAACTTGTTGATCGCTCCATTTTGCAACTGATGATTAGTCTTCTGTAGAATACAATATTTATGAATTCTAGATTGAATGAGGCTTCTTGTCAATTCGAATGTGTTTCTGCAGGGACCAAACAAGATTTATATAGAACACAAAATCAACGGTCGCTTCCATTAAGCAAACCATTGTGTCTCTTCATATGTTCTTAAACAAATAAATCTCTTCGATTCTTTGTAAATAGATGTCACTTTCGTGTTACCGTAATATGAACTCATGTTTTATTTTAATCCTATATTTATCATTATCTAACAGTTCAACCGTAATAGAAGGCGATTTCTTAAGAACTGCTTGTAGTCATATAATTTAAAGGTGGATGAAGTTATAATTGTCATTAATTGTGTCCAATTAAAGGCGGTTGTGTCAAAGTGCCTTTAATGGACAATGGCTCAAAACTCAGAATATGGATCTACGGCATATGCACTACTGGAAAACAAGTACATATGCACTGGTATAAATTCATGAGTACATGTATACCAGTGCGTATGTAACCAATTGCACCGGTATTTATCATGTTAACATCAGTACCGGTGAAAATAATTGCATACGCACCAGTATCCTGTCAACCGGTGTATAATTCACCTAATTTTGCACTGGTGTTGGTTCTACCGATGTACATTTTCAAAAATTATGCACCGGTATTATTTGTATAGGTGGTTATGACCAGTGCATTTTCTTACATGTGCACCGGTAAACGATTACCGGTGTGTACAAATTTCCTTTTTTTAGTAATTTGGCGTCAAGAGGACAAAATTTTGAACCGGTAACCGGAACTTACCGGTGCAGAAATAAAAATGATGAGGGAAAAAAGGATGCATTTGTACACCAGTTACTATTAGAACCTGCGTAGGAATTACACACGCACCGGTATGTTCTTAATATCGGTGCATAAACTTTTCTTTTTTTAGTAATTTGGCGCCAAAACTATTCATTTTTGAACCGGTACTATGAACTTACCGGTGTAGAAGCAAAAATACACAGGAATATGATGAATATCTACACCGGTGACTGTTTTTACCGGTATTGGAGTTACATATGCACCAGTAATGTCTTAATACCGGTGTAGGAAATCACATTAAATACTCACCTACCACATTTTTTAGCGGGTTAAAAATCAGAATTTTGGTAGAACATGTTCATTAATGGTGGTTTTTGGTTGATGAAGGCATTGAATTCTCCACAATGAAGACCCTTGAAGGTACCATTTTTTTAATTACATTTATGGATATTAATGATTTCGTGTATGGTTTTGGTTAGTAGAGATATTTACATTTTGTGTTTGATCAATTGATGGTGATTGAGGTAGAATTGTTGATATTAATTTGTGATTTTCTCTCAAGGTTGTTGTAGCTATAATGCTATGACTTTTGATTCTTATAGTGTTGGACATGTTAAGAATGTTGTAATTGTAATATTTTATATTGGTGTATATTGTGCATTTATAATGTTGCATGATTAGGAAGTCATCATGAAATTCTATTGTATTATATGTGTTGAAGTTTGATTTTTAGACATTTATTGATATGTAGAGTTGTATCGTGCCATCGAGAGGCGTAAGCATGTGTATGCCAACGTTAGTAGGGTGAGCGATGAATATATTATGTCCATGGATGAGTTCTTAGAGCATGTTTTTAGTCGAGAGAAGCGAATATTATGTCCCTATCGTGACTATGGAAATGGATTTTGTACTGATAAGAAGGACATGCTGAAACTTCAATTGTATAGCCGGGGGTTTGCGAAAGATTATGTTCTGTGGACATATCATGGAGAAAAATCACCACAGGATGTGAGAGTTAGTAGTGAGGGAGAGTGTTTTGGGGATGCTAAGTTTGATGACATGTGTGGGGAGGTTGTCAATGACTTTAGAGGGAGGCCCAGTGTTTTGGCTAACTTCCATGGTGAGAAGGATACACCATTGTATCCCGATTGCAAGAAGAAAGACACAGTCATGTCGTGTTTGATGGAGTTGTTTAATCACAAAGGTGTAGGTTCATGGAGTGATACTAGCATGAATAAATTGCTTAAGTTTTTTATTGAAAAGCTTCCACCCGGTAACGGGGTTCCTGATAACCTTTATGAAGCTAAGAGAATTTTGTGTCATATGGGATTGGAGTATGAAAAGATACATGCTTGTCTGAACGATTGTGTCCTACATAGGGGTGATCTTAAGGATAAGATTGTTTGTCCAGCATGTAATGTGTCGTGTTATAAGAAGAAGAGGAATGTGGCTACCAGGTGAGAGCATATTGTGCTGGTGAGGAGGCCGGTGCCTGCCAAATGTATGTGGTATCTTCCAATTATTCCAAGGCTGAGAAGGTTATTTAAGAAGGAAAAGGATGCAAAGAAATTGGCATGGTGAGTTGATAGAAGAGGTTGTAAAGATGATGATATGATTCGACACCCAGATGACGCGGACTAGTGGAAGAAATTTGATAAGATGTATCCACAGTTTTCATCCAAACCTAGGAATTTGAGGTTGCTTTTTGTACTGATGGTATGAACCCATTTGGGAGTATGTCCTCGAAACACAGTGCGTGGCCAGTTTTGCTTGCCATTTACAATCTTCCCTCGTACTTGTGCATGAAGAGAAAATTTGTTTTGATGCCCATCATGATTTTAGGCCCGAAACAACCTGGAAATGACATAGACACTTATCTTTCCCCTTTGATAGAATATTTGAAGGTGTTTTGGTCGGTTGGCGCCTTAATGTTTGATGGTTATAGTGGTGAAGAGTTTAAATTGAAGGCGATGCTTTTTTTGTACCATATATGATTTCCCAACATATGATAACCTTTCTGGGTATGTGTTAAAGGGTCACAAGGTTTTCCCAATTTGTGAGGATGAGACAGATTACCATATGTTGGAAAATGTGCCTAAGACTGTTTATTTGGGTCATCGTAAATTCCTACCGGTGAAGCACAAGTTGTGGGATAACGTAGTTGCATTCATTGGTGGGAAGGAGGGGAAAAAGGAACCCAAACATTTGACCGATGTAGCTATTCACAACAAGGTGAGGAAATTGAATGTTGTTCTTGGTAATAAGTTATCAAAGGGTGGTGGGGATGTAAACAGACCGTGGAAGAAACGATATATTTTCTTTGATTTTCCAAGAAGAATAAGGATAGCTTGATAGCGAAGAAAGATTTAATGGACCTTGGTATATGGTTGGATCTGGCACCAGAGGTAGGGAAGCGAACGTACCTGCCTCCCACTCCTTACAATCTGTCAGTTGCTAAGAGGAGATCGGTGTGTGAGAGCATCCAAGGAATAAAGGTACCATTGGTTACTCCTCTAATGTTAGTTGGTTTGTGAATGATGAGTTGGGTCTTAATGCTTTGAAATCATACGATTGTCAAGTCCTTATGCAACAACTTTTTCCCGTTGAAATCCGTGGATGTTTGGAAGAGGAAGTTAGATTTTCAGTTATGCGCTTGTGTTTCTTCCTCAACTCGATATGCAGGAAAAATATTAATAGGCAACAACTAGATGAACAGGATCGAAAGACTGTTATTTTTATGTCATTTGGAGAAGTATTTTCCCCCGTCATTCTTTGACATCATGATGCACCTAGTGGTACACTTGGTTAGGGAGAAACTTATGTACGAGCCTGTTGGAATGCATTGGATGTACCCCTTTGAGCGTCACATGGTTGTTTTCAAGGGTTATGTTTATAATTGTAGTCAGCCTGATGCCTCCATGGTCCAGAGGTACGTCACTGAGGAGATCATCAAGTATTGTATAGAAAACTTGGTTGGAAGAAGAGCAGTTGGTGTTCTAGGTTGACTCCACTAGAGAAGGTGGAATGGGACTCCATGTTCTAAGGGTACGCTTCATACAATCTATCACACTGAGTTGATGATTGTTCACCTGTATGTATTACGTAATAGCAGTGAGACCGTAACATATATTGAAGAGCATGTTTTCATGTTGGAATAGATTCATCCAGACTGGCCCTCGAATAAAATTCAGGTCGAGCATTCTTCAAGGTTTGTTAACTGGTTTTATAATCGTTGTAATGTCGAAGGGATGCCCAGTAAGCTACGGGCGCTTGCAAGGAAACTGAATTGCATTGTTAGGCGGTACCTTGGTTATGACATTAATGGCTTTAGTGTCTCAACATTGATGAAGGATGAGAAGTGCACCACTCAAAACAGTGGTGCTTATATTGAATTTGAATCCATGTGGCAGGCAAGCAAGAGAGATAAACATCAGGTTGTTTCTTTGATGCCTCTCTATGGGGTGATTGAGGAAATTTAGGAGTTGAATTATGTAGAATTTAAGGTTGTTGTCTTCAAGTGTCGTTGGGTGGAGAATGGCCCCGGTGTTATAATTGTGAAGCCCATGGGGTTCACATTGGTCGAATTGAATCATGTAGGATATGAAGATGACAAGTTCATCTTAGCTACCCATGCACGACAAGTTTTTTACATTAAGGACCCTTCGAATAAGAAGCATCATGTGGTATTGCATGGGAAGAATTTTTACTTTGATGAGGAGATTGATTAGCCCGCCATAACTGATAGTCCTGAGTTTCCATCAGTATTTCCTGGTTTGGAAGATGTTGGGGGACCCGTTGTTGGAAGGCATTTTCGTGCAGATAGGCTGTGGGTTGATGAGAGAGATGAAATAGTAGGTGGTGACAATGTCTTTAAGTAGAAGCAATAGATAGGTTGTTCTCGGCTGTTGTTTTTCTGACCATGTTTTGTGAAAAATCGTCTGAATATTAAACGAATTAGCGTGTAATGTATTTAACTGATACTCTTTTATGAATTGGTTGGTATGATCCATGATTTCAGTGGAGTGCTTATGAATTGAATTAGTGAAAATGTGTGATGATTTTACGTAAACCTTTTATTAGATGCAGTTTATTTACACTGGTAAAGTATAAATTACCATTGTAGAAAAATAGGGGAAGTATTATGTTTTATACTTACACACCGGTACTCTTACTGGTGCAGATTTCTTAGAATTTTTATTTTTTTGCTCTCGGGTCTACCAATGTTAATTTTTTTACACTTAAAGTAGCCTATAGCAATTGCTTTTTTATAGAATTTGCACTGGTAGAAATACCGATGCTGGATACTACGAATTTGTTTTTAATCTTTTGTATCTGGTCTGAACATGGAAATTTTTCAACATTTAAAGCAGCCTAAAGCAGCTGCTTTTTGTAGAATTTGTATCGGTGAATGTACCGGTGCCGGGTACTTAGAAAAACATTTGGTCTTTACTCTTGGGTCGGACTAAGTAGAATATTTTTTTATTTAAAGCAGTCTAAAGAAGCTTCTTTAGGCCGCTTTTTATACCAGTATAGGTAGAATACCGGTGTATAAAAAATGGTCATTTATTTAAAACCCTCTCAGATCCCCATGTTCACAGTAGGAAATTTATATCTCTCACTCAATACCGTCTCCATCACTACCCATCTTTGTTGAAATCCAACGTAGGCCATATAATCAGGTAAACCACTTCAATACCTTATTAGTATGATTAATTAACATTTGCATATGAAACAGAATCATTGAGAATGTGATATCATGAATAGCTTGACTTTCATGTAAGGTGTTTGACGAAATGCTTCAATGTGTTTTTTTAGGAAATGCCTCCCAAATCCAATTTGAAAAGGATAAACCATTCACCATCTCCACCACTGCCGAAAGTATCGCAGCACACTTACCCAGGTGCCTTCGTGTCTGAGGAGGCTAGCTTGGTCCATGAAACATACAAAGGACGCCATCATCACATAGAGAGAGGAATTGAAGCATCTCCCCCATTCGAACAAACTATCCGGAAGCTTGGGTGGAAAAATTTTGTGAGACTCCGCAACTATTCAACCTGACCATTATGAGTTTTATGCAAACTTTAATTCAGGCAAAGCTACGATTAGTGTATTGTAGAGGTAAAACTGTCCCTGTCATACCATAATCTATCAATGTCTTGTTTGGCTTGCCCAATGTTCCAAACGATCAGGACAAGTTTCTCACACTCCATTTTCTAGGTGATGGCGGTTATATTCTACAACCACCAATTGAGAAAGAGATAGTTGAGACAGTAACTAGGCTAGTTATGGACATAGATGAGTTGGTCAAAACAGGTTGGAGCAAAATACTTAAGAAAACTCTAACTCCAAAAATGAATGGGTGGTGCCACTTTGTGGCATCTAGAATCTATCCAGTAACTCTTAACACAGAAGTCCACAAACTTTGCCTCACCTTTTTGTATGCAATAAAGAAGGAGCTTCGATGGAATGTTGGTCATGGAATTTGTCCTATGTTGTAGAGGGAACAGGATCAGATGTGATCTTATACCTATTGCAGTATCATCTCCGCGCTTTGTTCAAGAGAGGATGCTAGTGCCCGTGCACTTGACGTTTATAGCCAACCAATGGGTAAGATTTGTGTTGACTCTTTCTACAGACATATATCTGGCACACCTGTCGCTACTATTGAATCCAGAGTTGATGCCTTGGAGAGTGGTATAGCAAACTTGCTTGAAGAATTAAAATATCAAAGATCCTGGTACAAACATATTGCCAAGGTTATTACGTAGCAATTTCCGAACGATGTGGAAGCAGTCAGAAATTTCCCTACCTTCCACGAAGGCAATGTTGAGGACATGGATGTTGGCACAAGTACCCGTGATGGTGATGCAACAGGACTTGTTGATGGGGTTAAACCATTTTCTCATTATTATTCGTAGAAAACTTGTAGTAGAAGTTTGAAAGAGTAGATTATGTACTAAATATTGACAGTGTTACACTTAGGCTGTTTGACATTTGTACTTTTGATAAACATGCACGATGATGGGTCGAGTCGGAAAATTTTTTACACTACGTGATTTGAAATTTTTTGGACCAATACACTCTGGAAGAAAAAAATATTGGCCAAACATAATTGGCCTAAGTGGTTACATCAGGACCACCAAATTTGGTGCATTATATTCCAAGAATTGTTAGAATTAAAAAAAATCGTAGAATTAGGAGCTATGCAGGTTCCCCAAGTAAATTTGTGGGCAGTAGTATAATTTTGGGAAATATAATGCAAACATTCACTCTTGTTTTTACAGGGCCTTCAATCAACCCATAGGGTCTACAAATGCATGAACACAATTGCAATGTATTGAATTACATATATGTGGAGCCAATTTTATATTTCAACCCTTCCAAGATTCTTAGAGGGACTAAATTGCAAAAAGTAAAAATTTTACTCGTAAATTGAAATTGAAATCCGATCAAACTGGATGGTCCACAAAACAACCCTTTTGTATTTCCAAGTTCCACGTGCTGGGAAATGAACGGGTCCGGACTCTGTACTTAGTTTGGAAGATGTTCGGAAACTATGAAGTAAACCCTTGTCGTTTACTCTGCAACACCTACTAGCGCTTTAGGATAAATCACCCACATAAAAAATATGTTGCAATTATGATTTAAGCCCAAGATATTAAATTTGGTAATTTATACAGTTTTCTAACATATACTAATCACATGTAACAATTTGGGGGACCTAATTGCAATAAACACATACAGTCAATTTTGCGGGTTCCTCCATACCATTGAGGTATGGAAACATTACTTATTCGATATGGAACCTCTTAAAATCATATTTGGGCTGATGGAAAAGTGGTTGACGGGGTGAAACGAAATGTTTGGGGTTAAAATGCAAATTTCGTAAAATTAAACAATGCTTAGTAACTTCAACATGCTTGGTTGATATTTTCATGAAACAACTAGTGCAATGTCTATTTACAATAATTAAGCGTCAATTTGAATAGTTGGAGTTGTTAGAAAAATGCATGGGAGGTAAATGAAATAAGAGAGAATTTGAATTATTCGCAAAGCTAATTTTTACACCGGTAATATTAAGCAACTACCAGTGTATTTGTTCAATTTTTTTGGCGCACATTGAAAATTTTTCAATTTCAAAGGCGCAAAATTTTTTACACCGGTACGTGTTGTTTTTGCACCGTTAAATGTACCGGTGCTGAATACTTAGTCTAAAATTTATAAAGTTCCTCTCAGGTTTATCCTATTTTTCCATAAATATTTAAAGCAGCGGCACACATCTGCTTTTAGAGTGATTTCACATCGGTATCAACATTTTCACACCAGTAATAATACCAGTGTGCAACAGTTAGCCAAAATTTTCAATTGCTACTCTCGGGTCAGTGAAAATATCATTTAAAGCAGCTGCGTGCAATACTTTTTTTTGTTTCAGCACCGCTAACCCTACCGGTGCTGAACATTTAGCCATTTCCCAAACTGGTTTTAAAAAAAAATTACACCGGTACTCTACAAATTACCGGTGTTAAAAAAATGGCTTCATATATTTTTCAACCATTACAAATGGACATAACTCCCACAACTCCTCTCCTCATCAAACACCATTAAATTCTCTTTGAAAACCGCCCTCTACAACTTAAACTATTTAATTCACACTAAATTGAACCACCATAACTCCTCATCAATCATTGTAACTCCCATCATCTTTCCTATAAAGGTTTGACCAACCCTGGAGCAACACAAGAGAAGCAACACAAGAGAAGCACCCCTTCATCAACCCTTGAACAACACAAGAGAAAAAAGTACTTGCATAGGTTCATCCCATTTCGTTCTTGGCAAGTTCAAGAAAAGGGAGAAGCAACACAAACCTTCCATTGGTGAAGGTAAGTGTTGGTGTTTATGTAAGCATGGGCTACCATATCAATTTCTCTTCAAAAAATCATTCCAACCCTCACGCACAATACATGTTCGACTAAATGCCTCTATGAACAAAAACATGTAAATTGAAAAAAACTTGAAAGGGTAACCTTAATGGTATAGTTATACAATTTTAGGGTTAAAACGTTTTGAGTTTTTTGTGGAAAGATGATGTAGTACTAGAGTTTTTTGGTTGGTGATAATGTTGATAGTCACATTCGGGGGAGTGATAATTGCTCGGTTGTAGGCCTATTTTTTTAATCCAAAGAGATTGGTATGGTTTTTGATCAACTTCTATAAGGTTCCATTTCATTTTATATCAAGTTCCATGCCTTGTTTGTTCAAGTTATATGCCATGTTATATGAACTTATATGCCATACATAATGTAGTTTGATTTAGGTATTGTTCAATTTCTATGCCATATTTTGCTCAAAAGTTTTATGAATTTGTTGTTCAGGTTCTACGCCACGTTCTATCAATGTTGATTTTCAAGTACCGTTATTGTTTGGATTGATAATTTTCTATTCTACTGTTTTAGATGCCGTCGAAGAAGGGGAAATTAAACACGAAGAGGAAGCAACTAGTTACGAAGAAGGAGGAGGAGGTGAAGAATGTGGTCGATGAGGAGGTTGATGTGGCAGACCAAGACCTTCTTAAAAAAGAATCCCGTTGAAGATACAATTTGAGGAAGAAGCAACGCAAAAAAATGACCCGACTAGTGAAGAGAAGGAAGAATTCGCAGAACATGGTGATGTGATTATAGGGGATGTTGAAGGAGAAGACAATGATAAACAGTTGGCCAAAACACCATTTCGAAAGGGAAAGGGAGGGATCACCATAAAAGGAAGGCCAAGTGTTGGTGAAGCGGATGGCAACTTGACAAAGGCTGGAGGCAAAAATGGAGAAGGATGGGACAAGTTTGAGCTAAAACGTTATCTGAGGAGATGAGGAACTAGAACGTGCTTGTCTGTGATTTTGGTAAAACATAACACTCCAACTCCATTTGCGTTTGAGTTCCATGGGAATCAAGCAGTATGCATTAAGAATTGGTCAGTGTGGCACGCTTATAGCAATTACGCTTTCCAGTGCCGCATCAGATTTATCGTATACTAACACTGGAGCAATGTCCTGAATATGATAAAGAAGAGTCATGGAAATATTTTTTGGTAAGACTCTCGACAATTGTCATTTAAAATTTTTATTTATGGTAAAGTTTTAGTGAAGACATGATAATGACAGGCCTTTTCATATGATTCGTTCCAGGAGAGCTTCACAATTGAAACACATGTGACAGACGAGCAACTAGAAATACCGAGGAAAGAGGTTACAGAGAGGGGAAAAAACCAACATAGGAATTGGAAGACAAAGGTGGCAAACGGGTTATTCACAACATGGACAACGGTATCAATAAAACAAGAATACCAACATGGGAGAAGTACAAGTGGATGGGTGAAGACGAATAACACTTGTTTGAAAAGAGGCGTCGGCATTCGAATTTTGAGGTATGATGAAAAATTTAATACTTGTTAAGAACTATATTGCCCACAAATTCTATACAACTACAATTTTGTTTATAACAACAATATCAGAGGTTCAGGGAGACAAATATTGAATTCAACAAGGGAAGGGATTACATGCACAACACGGGTGGAAGGGGTAATCAACACATCCGTGACAAATTGACTAAGGAGCTGAAGGAGAAGGAGATAATTAGGTTGACAACCGAGGGATTCATTGACGAGGAGACTGAGCAATAGCTCAGTCAAAGGATTTCACACCTGACAGATCTCTCGTCTACCTTGAGGCAAACAAAGATAAGAAATGGGCATACACATCGAAAGAGGTTGAGAAGATTGCACCAGACGTTTTAAGTTACAAAAAAATCGACCATTTAAATTAAGTTTTAAATGTATTTCACATTATTCATATAAACAATTGCATTCCTATGTGTTTCTCAGTTGAAATTGAATGACCTTAAGGAAAAATGAGCATTAGAACTACACCCCGGTGAAGACATCCTCATAAAAGTGACAAAGAAGAAGGATCACCTGGGCAGGTACATTAGAACTCAGACCGGTCTACCCGTAGCTGTGGTTGTTCCTCATCTTTCCCGCAGCAAGTGCGGTACCAGTTCCTCAACCAAGTAGACAGCCCAGAGGAGACCATCTAACGATCAACCGATCGTGAAAGCCATTGTATCGTACCTCGAGCAATTGGTGAAGGGCTTAGCATCTACAAGCGGTGTTCAGATTCCTCTAGGCCTTGACGATCCCAAGAAGTTTAAAGAGAAGGCGATGGATGATAGCTTCAGCTGCTACAAAGTCTGGTGAAGATCCCAGCGAAAGAGAAGGAGATGAAGAGTTACGCCTTTATGAATCTATGCATATCCTATACATTGAATTACACATCTGAAATATCTCCATAACCATTTTATCTATTCACTAAACTATTATACGAACATGATGGAGAACACAAGACTCTTTTCATTAAAGACATTGTCGGGAAGAAGAAAATTGTTTCCCATGGGTTGCGACAGGTATCTCATTGCCGGGATGCCCAACAAGGAAGTGTGGCTCGTGTGAGAGTATCTGAGCCAGTCCTCCGTCCTAGGGCGGGATTTCCCTCAGCAAACCACCACTTCAATAATGTTGGAGAGGCCTTCAATAGAGTCGTGAATTGGCCGGTGTCTTTAATAGGCAAGGAAAATAATTAACCAAGTGACATCGATGATGTCAATGCCAGAGGTAATACAGACAAGGAGGAGGAGGAGGTTATGGTTCTCACCATCGACAATGAGGTACATTCTTGTAACACATTATTTTCCAATTCCTCAAAGTACTTTTGCGTATCCGGATTCATTAATTCTTGTAACACGATACTAGCGAGCAAAAATCCTAGTCGACGGCTAATTTCCGGCCATCTAAAAGACCAAGATTAAATAGGCTGCCAAAATAGGTAATGCACTAAAACGAGTACTATTATTATTATTAACAACGATAGTTCAATACTACATACTTAAGTGATCATTTCATATCATTTTACATTCGCAGATTGTCAACAAATGAAACCTGACAGATTGGCCCATCATGGTGCGATTCATAAAGAAAGCAAATTCCACTTTCCTCGAAATGATAAAGATTAAGGACTGCATGTTCTTCCCAGTGTTTTGACCATCGACATTCGCACACCATTACACCTGCGGTCTTGAAAGAGAAGTTCTGATCAGGTTTGGGAAGAATCTGGAGAACATGCATTCGATGACCTGGATCGATAATGTGCAGGTCGATGTGTGGATGGGGTGAGTTTCAAGACTTACAGCCTTAATATTTTTTTAAATTGATTAGGATTTCATTTTCAGTATCATTAACGTTACAAGAACCCGTGGGAGAAAATATGGAAAACTAATTTAGGCCGCGTCTAATTCTGCCCATCCAACTATTGTAACTTGAACAATTTCGAGCAGGAGGTCGAACTCTATTTCAAACTAATTTTGGAAACAATGAAGGCAATGGATGTCGAGTCCTAAATTGTACCCTACATAAGAATGTAAGTATTTTTTTCATGGAAATTACATCCACATTTCAAACCGCTTCCATTTCATTAATTTTTTAACATAATTTTCCAACAGTGATCATTGGGACCTCTTCATTATCCGTCCCAGAACGGAGGAAATTTTCACTCTGGACACATTGTCAGAGGGTATCAAACCAACAAACTTAATCGAACTCATGGTCATTTCCAGGTATTTCAATCAATTATATCATAAATTCTACTTTGGTTATATACGGGAAGAAGTAACCATTTAAATTTATTTTCTTGACAGGCTTGCATGTGCATACCAAAGGGAGAAGAGAAAGACGGAGCTAGAACCCGACTACACTTGCAGAATCAACAACATCATGTTAAGTCATTCTTCCATTTCATCCCTTAATTTATTATGTTTAGGGTTAGTAATTACATTTACCTTTCCTGTGCAGTATCGAACCCTGAATGGTTCGTGGTAATGCGGGTACTCCATCATGCTCTTCATGGAAGAACTTGTTAATTATCCCGGAGACAAACAATATCTTGGAGGTAAACGTTGCATCTCTAAATTTGTTATTATTAATTTCTAGTAAATGCAACATTATTGACTAACAGTGTAAGTTTGAAATTAACAGATTTTCCCAGTGGATAAAGGGTCGTACCATGTGTATGAAATTCAAGGTGTAGCAGAGAGATGGTGTGGGACTTGGCTCGAAGACTACCAGCAGCATGCGAACACTATGTTGCAACTTCTGGATGATAAGAACGACCTAATAGGTTGATGGTTGATTTTCAATGGTTGATGATATTCGAATTCTATGGATGGTGTTTGGTTATAGTAAACTTGTGTGACTTTTTACTTTGTTTTAATCCGTGCTTAAGATAGTTCTTCTATTTCATAGTTTGAATAATGTTCGCATGTTTTGCGAGCAATATTTTCGTAACAGTTATTTCAAATTTCTTACTGATTCAAAGGTTTCCAATTTTTAATAGTTCACAGGTATCTCTGACTGCGTTGCCCTAGAAATGATCCGGGAGGGACCATCGGAAAATAAATTGGGCATTGCAAATTTTATCCAAATCATACACCGGTAGAAAATGAATGTGTTGGTGTAAAAATTAATCACATTTTAAATAATTTATTTTAAATAATTTATTTTAAATAATTTAAATAATACCGGTGCATAAAACAATACCGGTATAAAAAAATACCGGTTAGAAAAAACAATATTCCTATTACAAAAGAAATACCAGTGTTATATTTAATACCGGTGTACAAATCACGGTTTTACACCGTTTCATATGTTATATACCGGTGCAAAATTTCTACACTAGTGTTCCAAATATTACCGTTGCAGATAATCTGTGCCCCCAACCTTTTAAAATTTATACACCATTTTAAAATATCGGAAAAAATCATTTTTTACACCTGTTCATTTTACCGGTGCAAATGTGTTACGTTTTTACACCCCTGTACATACACACCACTACTTTGGGGGGCCGAAATACGTGTGCTATTTTCCTTAATTACCGGTATACACATCACTAACATGCTTGGCAGTTCATATTTAAAGGGTAGAATCATGTTCCGGTATCGGAGTATACAATTGAGCAAAATATTTACATTGGGCAGATAGAGTTTTTAGAACTGTGATTGGTGTTAAATTTTACGGAATCTTAATTGTAGTTTCTTATGTGACTTAAAATTGTTAAAACCACAAAATACATGGAGTTGGAAAATTCCCCTTGAAGTAGCTAGCTGCAAGGACATATGCTTAAACTTGACTTCACAAATGTATAAACTCTAGAAACCTCTCTGGCTATAGCATAGTTATCTTTCCTAGAAACATTAAGGTTCGTAAAAGAAATTTCGCAAGAAAATTGAATACATTAGACATATGAATCATGGATGATTAACACGATTAAATTTAAATGCTAACACAACCGACAAACCCAAAATATTGCTTATGTTTCCCCCTCTATAAAACTTTAATCTCTCCGTCCCAGGTTAAACTGCACACTTTCTATTTTGTACTGTCCCTATCGAAATTGCACAAGATCGGCTTTTACCATTTTTGGTCAAGATGACTAGTAGTAAAAAGGCAAAATTGCTCCCAAGTCAATACATATTTACAGCCTTAATGGCTGATTAATTATGGCTGGAGGCGTGTTTTTTATCTCCATTAAATGGCCTCGGTTTTTGGGCTGGAGGCGTGCGAATTCGTTTTGAAAACAATGAACCCACGCCTGACAGCATCACATGCACTTGCTCCATTACTGTTCTTTCACTCTTCCCGTTGCTCCGTTATTACTCTCAACCATCAGAAACTCTTCATTATCATTCTCAGCCATCTGAGACCTCTTATTTATTCCACGGCGCTCCTCTCATTTCTCTTCCAATCCCTAAAACCCTAGCTGGTTCTCTCCCACTTCCTTTCCTTTTTTACCCAATTTTGCCTCTGTTTCTGTTCATCTTGCTGTAATCTACTTGTTCTTCACTATTTGGTGTTGATCGATTAGGTTTTAATCATTTTTTTATGTTGGGTTTCGTAAATGAGAGGAAATTTTTAAGATATGTTACTTTTCATTCTGTGAAGTGGGTTTTTTCTTTTATTTTTGTGTTATTCTTCATAATATTGTGTTCGTTCATCATATGTTTGTGTTTGTGGATTAGGGTTTCAGTGTTTTTTGCTTTTGATTTTGGTTACTAATTCAAAAGGCATCTCAGATTTGTAGTTTCTGTTTCCAAAAATCAGGTTTAAGAAGATTTTTCTAATTAGGGGTTTTTCAAATTTTACCCAAACCAAACTTTGCTACTGTTGTTCACAAAGCATGAGTAGAGGTCGATTGTGTCATGTATGATTTTATCCAGTGTTGATGTTTTAAAGTTAGATTTAATGGTACACTGTCCATTTCCTAGCTGTAATCTTTGAGATTTGTTAGGGTTTCTGTTTGGTAACTCCATTTTTCTAGTCAAATATGTTTTAATCCCCGTATTTTTCATTCTACAGTTGTGCATGTTCACGTCTATTTTGGGATCTGCTATTTTCCCCCATACATTTCATGGTATACGTGTGCTCCGTTGTAGATATATGAAACTTGGCTACATTTCAGTAATCCTCTGTTTCAAATCTATGTTTTTGCTTCATAATTGCTATGAAATTGTTATTAGCCTATTCGCTCATTGTAGTATCTGAGTCTCTGTAGTTGTCATCAGTCTGTGTTCTCCTATATTTAGCAATTTCTGTCAATAGCCTCTTAGTTTGTAGCCTCTGTTCTCCTCTGTTGATCAGTCGTTGTTCGACAGTGTTAATTAGTTTCTCTTTAGTTGTCAATAGCCTCTGCCCTCTGTTTGTGCATTTGGAAATGACACATAGGGACCGGGATTTGGAGGGGCTAGAACCTTTAGCCCCTAGCCAACCCTTGAATGATGTTGACTCTAACGCACTAACAGTTCCCAGTCATACTCTCAGCCCTAGTTTTATTAAATCATAGCCCTCATTGGAACGTGTTCAGGAAAAAGCTCCATTATCTTGGACCAATTTCAAAACAAGCTCGGAGGACTGGTCCATAGCTACGCATTTAAGTCCAGTTAATTTATCACACATGTAGTGGACTGAGTCACAGCCCCTATCTGATGAAGAATTAGATTACGAAAATTCTATTTTGGAGTCACAGTCCCAGCCAGACTCAGAATCTAATTCCGGGTTACTTTATGCTGAGTCACAGCCCCATTTGGATTCCAGTCCTGCATCTTGGAACCCCAAACCTGAGTTACGTTCCCTCTCAGGCAGTGACTCAAAGTCTGCTTCTGAGTTTGACCCACACCCCTTTGTTTACATCAAAGGAAATGAGTTTCCCAAGTATGGGGAGCCAGGATTCTTTGAAACAGGTGCAGCCTTATACCCCGGTAATTGGCCTAAGCGTGAACCACCTGAAACACCATGGATTAGGCAAGACATTGCAACATCATCCGTGCGACGTTAAATGTATGCCATGGTAGAGTGGGCCAAAAAGTATTTGGCAGAAGCTGGGCCTAATTCCGCAGAGAATAGGAAAAAATTATTGTGGAATCAGGTTGTCTTGCCAGTTCTATCACTGCAATCAGGTTGTGTTTATCCTATTTCCTTATTTTATTTTTTGTTTCATGATTCATTATGCTTACTCCGTTTGTTTTGGTGTGCATGATGTTGATGTTTGTTGCTGAGGCAGGAATCATATTTTATACTGAATAACTAAATATGCAGCCTTGGTTATGTGTGTTTATTTTGCACCTAGTTTGGCATGTTTCTCATTCAACTATGCAGCCTTAATTATGTGTGTTTATTTTGCACTTAACCTGGCTTGGCATTTTCTTATTTAGCTATGCAGCCTTGCTTATGTGTGTTTAATTTACACTGAACCTGGCTTGGCATGTTTCTGGTTTGGGGCTGTGAATGGAGCAATAACATGTGATTCTTTCTAATAAGTCATAGTTTGCATGTGAAATTTGAGTCCCGTATGTGATGCTTGTCCCTTATTGATGATGAAGCTGTGAAGAATGAATATTACATGCAACCATGCTTATTAGTCTATAAGTTGATCTGAAACATGGCGTGGCATGATAATGAATATAAACAGCGCTGAAATTGTTTGAGTTTGTGATCCTACCTAGTTCATAGCCATCTATGATGACATTAATTATAATTAAACTCTTAGGGTGCAACCATGTTTAGTTAAAAACATTAGAATGGAAACCTATGATGTTTGTCCCCTGTTTGTGCCTTACTTGCCATTGTCTGTTACTTCTGGACATTCTCCATTTTTTGCCTCACATCATCATTAGTCTTTTAAATAGAGCTTGCATTCAAAAGGGATTTCAGCCATCTAAACCTTTACAAGGTTGCCCTATAAACATACATTCACAAAATACATAGTATGTTTACTCTAGAACTAATTCTAGAAGCACATAAAAATTAATCGGGTTGATTTGAAGCTAACGGAACTACGTGCGACAAAACGTGCGGAAAACACACTAACAGTACATTCTCCACTATTCCTCTTCCTTCTTCCCCTTTCTGCCTAACGGCTCTTTGATCGTGATACTATCTTCTTCTCTGAGTTTTCCTCCACCTCATCCATGGCGGCTCCTCCGCCTGGCCGTGGAGGACAAGCGCCGACCAAATCATTTTTACAAGCTTTAAACAACCGATCACCTCCACTATCAGTGTCACTCCCATCTAATCCCGAGATAATTCCTAAAACCAACTACAAAGGTGAAATCTCATGCTTGGTCACTCGGAAGGAGGCAGAGACTCTGGCCTCTCACTACCACAATGCTCTGGTGGGAAAATTCGCGCGTGGGAAGCCTTCCATGGTTGCTCTCAACGACGCTTTCAATTCGGTCGGATTTAAAGGTAAATTCCAACTGGGTTCCATAGACTATCGACACATTCTGATACGCTTCCAGGACAAGGAAGATTACCAGCGTCTTTGGATTAAAGGTCAGTGGAATTTTAATAATGCCCAAATGAAAGTTCTAAAATGGACAACTGATTTTTCTCCTGAAATTGAGTCGTCCATAGTTCCGGTTTGGGTTACTATACATCACGTTCCAGGTTTTTTCTATAACCTTGCTATGCTAGAATCCATGGGTAATCAGATTGGGAATTTTATTAAGTTGGATTCTGCTACTGCTGGCTTAACTAGACCATCCGCAGTGAAGATGTGTGTAGAAATAGATTTGAAAAAAAGACAACCAACTTATATTAGAGTGGGCATTGAGGAAGATGGCTTTGAATATAATGTATCTAAATTGCATCTTCAGTTTGATGATCTTCCTTTATACTGTCATCACTGTAAGGTTATTGGTCATGATGATAATCTATGCATCTACTTACATCCGGAACTGAAAAAACCAAGGATGAATAAAATGGATAACATTAATACCCTTGGAAAGGAGCACAAAAAGCCAATAGATGTTCAGGATCAGGAGATGGTTAATCAGTTTCATGATAAAATTAACAAAGCTGGAGGGTCTGGTCTCTCAGTAACTGACAAGGTTAATGCTGTGTCAACTCAAAACCTTAGATATGTACCTAAACAGAAGGTAGGAAAGGATAACATCAATAACCAAAACCAGTCTGATGTTTTTAGCCTAGCACAGGATAAATCTCCTACTCATGTTACTGAGCAAGCAGACCCTGTCATTCCTAGTTATGATACTGGGAAAAATATTCCTGGGAATTCTGAGAAGGTTAGTGTCTCTGAGAAAGCCCCTGGAACTGAATGTACTTTGCAGAATCCGGATCTAACTTCAAACCTAGATACCTCGGATGTAGTACATGTTCATTCTGTTTCCATGGATAACCCTATTACTTCTCATGTACTTCCTGATCCTGTACTTCAATCTCCTATTCCTTTGCACAAACTATCTCTATCTGCTCCTCCCCAACTCCACAAGAAGGTAGGCCTTGCAAAAGATGACATCTCAGGTATAAGAAGTAAGTCTTCCTCTCATTTTAACCCAATTGCAGCAGCAAAAAATTTCATTTTTCCTCAGCACAAGCATAGGCAAAACAGATTTCAAGCTCTGGAGTGTGAGGAAATGCCAACCCAAGTGGCTTCCCCTGTGGTCACCACACACTCAGCATCTGCTGAATATGGAGATGGTTCTGGGGAGTCTTTGGACATTCAGGTTATTTCTTCAAATTCTCCATCTGGTTCTTCCAAACTGAAAAAGGATAAACAGAAAATGCTAGCTTCTAATCATAGGAATGAGACCTATTTAACACAGTTAAATACTATCATGACTAGATCAAAAAGCTCTAACAATGCTTCCCTATGAGTAATACAACAATTCAGATAAAGTTCTTGGTGTGGAACATTAGGGGAATGGATACTTCTATGTTAAGACTCAAAAATCTGATTAATAGGCACATATTTGATCTAATCTGCTTGATAGAGCCAAAACATGATAACTCTCAATGTGAAGGTTACATGCATGCTTTACATTTTGATAATTGTATGTATGCTAGTAGTGGTCAAATTTGGCTCTTTTGGAATTCCAACATTTCTTTGTCATTAAAGTGTGATAACCTGCAGTTTCTTGCTGTCAATGTGATAAGTTTAACTCTCAATAAGAGCATGGATGCTTTTTTTGTTTATGGCCTAAGGACCAGAAATGGTAGAAAGTCTCTGTGGTCATATTTAAAATCACTGAATCTGTCTGACTCCATTTTTATTGGAGATTTTAATGCCATAACATCAATAAATGAATATAAAGGTCCTGCTACTCCTAAACTAGGTAGTATGAAGGATTTTAATGAGTTTATTAGTGTCATGGCATTAGAAGAAATCAATTCTATTGGGAATTTGTTTACATGGAGTAATAACAGGCTTAGGTCCCTTACTACTCAAAGACTGGACAGGGGATTATGTAATTCCTCCTGGTCTTCTAATTTTCCTTCCTCATCAGTACACATTCTGAATAGAATCTCATCTGACCATAGTCCCATGTTGCTTACTATTGGTAGTGATCATTAATACATGGTATAAAAGGAGAGAATTCACTCAGGTTATCAAAGATAATTGGGAAATGCCTATGAATAACTCTGGTATGTTGAGATTTTTTCTTAAGCTGATCAGATTAAAAAAGGAGCTCAAGATATGGAACAGAGAAAAATTTGGTAACATCACTGATAATGTTACGAAGGCAGAAAATGATCTCCTAGCTCATGAACAGAACTATGACCAGGTTAATTCTGATCTGAACTTACTGAAACTGAAAGAAGCCAGAGCTAAATTAGTAAGATCACTTGTAGAGCAGAAAAGTTTTGGAAACATAAGGCAAAGGTCAAATGGCTTAAAGAGGGGGATAATAACACAAGTTTTTTCCATAAATCTGTTAGTGAAAGAAACTGTAGACTAAAGATTACAAAAATCAAAAATAGTAATGGCCTATGGGTTGATACTGCTCAAGAAATTGAAAATGAGGCCATTAACTATTATAATAATCTTTTAACTGAGGACAGTTCTTCAGATTTTAATCTCTACACATCACACTTCCTCAGCCAAATTCCTAAACAGATTACTCAGGAGGATAATGATGATTTAGTGAAACCAGCCTCTCTTAATGAACTCAGAGACATTGTGCTTAATTTAAATAAGCTTAGTAGTCCGGGCCCTGATGGTTTTACTGCCAAATTTTATATGCATTCTTGGG
Source organism: Rubia yunnanensis (assembly GCA_037428765.1). Taxonomy (NCBI): domain Eukaryota; kingdom Viridiplantae; phylum Streptophyta; class Magnoliopsida; order Gentianales; family Rubiaceae; genus Rubia; species Rubia yunnanensis. The sequence goes on from CM075068.1 coordinate 91,682,041, forward strand.
ATATTATTGCAGATGATTTATTGACTGCTGTAAATGATTTTCTATCTGCTTCAATTATTCCCAAAGGTATAAGCAGCACCTGGATCAGTATTATCCCCAAAAAATTAACTCCTACATCATTTGATGATTATAGACCTATTAGCCTTTCCAATGTTATAAACAAAATCTTTTCAAAGGTACTGATGGGAAGGCTTAAGTCTATAATGCCAAAAATTATTTCACCTCATCAAACTGCCTTTCTTAAAGGAAGAGACATTTCTGATAATGTCATCTACCTACAAGAAATGGTAAGATTTTTAAACAAAAAGAAAAGAGATCCCAATTGCATTGTTAAACTTGATCTTCAGGAAGCTTTTGATAGGGTTAAATGGTCTTTCCTATACTCAATTCTTGCTAGATTTGGTTTTTCTGCTCGATTCATTTTTATCATTATGAAGAACTTATCTCAGGCATGGTTCTCAATCCTCATAAATGGTAAGCCGGTTGGTTTCTTTCAGGCCTCTAGGGGAATTAAACAGGGTGACCCCCTTTCCCCTTTTCTATTTAATATATTTTCTGAATCCTTCACAAGGAGCTTAGCTTACATTTTCCTAAATGGTAAGCTATCATACTATCATCTTCCAGGTAACACTTTCCCAGTTTCTCATTTATCTTATGCTGATGATACTGTTATTTTTCTAACTGCAAATAACCAATCATTGATCAGATTTAAAGCTTTTCTTACCAAGTTTGAGGAGGTCAGTGGACAAAGGATTAATTACTCTAAGAGTGACATCTTTTTAGGAAAGCATGTTTCAGTAGACAGGATCAGTAATATCAAAAGGGTGTTGGGTATGAAAATAGGCAGATTCCCCTTTACATACTTAGGGGTTCCAATTTTTACAGGGGCACCCAAAAAATCTATTTCCAACCTATAATTGAACAGATTGAAAACAAAATAGGGGGTTGGAAGAACAGGTGGCTTTCTATGGGGGGTAGGATCATCTTAATCCAGTCATGTATATACTCCATTCCCCAACATATTTGGTCAGTTTTAAAACCTACAAATGAGGTTATCCTCACCATTGAGAAAAAACTTAGTAGGTTTTTCTGGGGTACAACTGATCAAGGATCAAAAAGAACATGGAGAAAGTGGGATTTACTCTGTTATCCCATTGATCAAAATGGACTTGGGTTTAGATCTATTCATACAATCCTACAGACATGTTCTGCTAGGTTGTGGTGGAAATTCCAAAAGGGAGAAGTACTTTGGTCCTCCCTTCTGGCATCTCTACCTTCATCCTACAGGACCTCTCAAAATTGGAGGAGAATTTGTGAAATTAATAGTTGGGCAGAAGCTAACTCTAGGGTTATAGTAGGAAACGGAGCCTGTAATTTTTGGACTTCAAATTGGTTAGGTATAGGATCGGTTGAGGATTGGTGTAACTCTATTACTGTAAATATCCCTCAATCAAGCACTGTTTCTGACTTCATCACACATAAAGCTTCTTGGTTTCAAGAAATTGCTCCTTTTCTCCCTTCTCATGCTGCCACTTTATTGCAGGAAGCAACCCTATCTCCGCATAGAAAGGATAGACTCATTTGGAAACCAGGTACAACCGGGGACTTCTCCTTTAAAGCTACTTATACATTGCTAAGACATCAAAGAGGTAATATCCAATCTGCTCAGTACCTGTGGAATACTATAATTGAGAAAAAAAGTTTCTATTTTTATGTGGAAAATGATGAATTCCTTGCTCCCTTTTGATAATGTGCTACGCAAACTGAGATTCTCATTGGCTTCAAGATGCTGTATGTGTAATAATCATGAGGACTCTTTAGACCATTTCTTCAACTCCTGCACATTTTCAATACAAATTTGGGAAACTGTTCATTCATTCATGGGGATTACTGCTGCTGCCTACTCCACTATTTGGGAGAGACTCTCTTGCTATCTAACTATCTCGGGTACAAGTGCCCTTCATAATGATATCATAAAATCTGCAGCTATTATAACTTGTTGGCAATTGTGGAAAATGAGAAATAGAATCATTTTTGATTCAGCTTTGCCTAGGACAGGTGTGGTGATAGCAAGCATTAAAGAACAAATTTTCTACATGTTCACTGCTAAACCTGCTTTCATTAGATCAAATTTTGACACAGACATTGCAAAGCACTCTTTTCTGCCACTGATCAAGCCCCCTCCTAAACCGAAAATCTTTAAAATTGCTTGGTCTAGGCCTAACTGGGGATACAAATTAAATGTTGATGTTGCTTGGAATTCCCATCTGAATTTGACTGGAGTTAGCATGATCCTAAGAGATAGTAGGGGTAATTTTATTATTGCTCATACTCAAATTTCAAATGCTAAATCTCCTCAAGAGGCTGAAATGAGGGCAATACAGTTTGCCCTATCAAAAATTGATGGTTTCATGGTAAATGTATGCATAGAATCAGATTGTAAGAATGCTGTGTTGTCAGTATCAGATCCGTTGCTTGCCCCTTGGCAATTGTTCCAACTTGCGGATGACATTAAACAATCTTTGAGTCCATTCAAACTTACTCATGTTTTGAGGCAAGCGAATCTTGTAGCTGATGCACTAGCAAAGACATGCCTTAAAGATGGGACAAGTGAATCCTTTTTCTCCTTTCATATGTTACCTAATCATATTCAGGGCCTCATTAGACTTGATCAGTTAGGGACTCCCTCCTTAAGAATTTCACATAGTATGGATGCTACTGATTAAATGTTTTTCACCGTTTGTAGGTACAAGGAGGCAGTTTGTTTTTACTACGACCACAACGACGCACAACATGGAAAATTTTCCATGAAGATTCAGGAATGTACTATGGTTCTTCTCGTTGTTGGTTTGCTTGATGCACAACCTCGCTGATTTGCACAACTTCCACACCATTGCTGACTTGCTTGATGCATAACTTGATGCATGCTGTTTTGCTTGACTCACAACATGGTGAATTCCGTATGAATTCAGAAATGTGCAATTATTTTGCTGGAAACATTGCTGGTGCTGGTTTGGGCTTGATGCACAACAGTGATCATTTGATTCTTAGATTCAGATTGAAGCCTCTACTAGATGCTTCATGACTACTCTAGGTTATAGTGATGTCTTTTCACTGTTTATCTTTATCTTGATAGGGGATAAGATTCTTAGTTTTGGATGGGGTGATTTTGACTGACCAGTGTTTCGTCATTACGATCCACTAATAAGTTCGATGACCTCCATTCTCAACTAAGAGTTTTAGTATTCCCCTCACAATTAGATATATCTTCTTATTCATTTTGGAAGCAACAAATGTTGCCTCAATGAGCCTATAGGTCATACATGTACATATAAACTAAGCCAATGGCTTCCCCCTGTTTTTAACTTTCAGTTTTTCTGTTATTTTAAGGCTTGGGAAGGCCAAATATAATTTCTCCCATCTATGGATGGTTTAATTAAAAAAAAAATTCTAGAAGCACAACCCTACAAAAATAAGATGAACCTACCTTCATTCAGCTAGTTCCATACTTAGGATCAGATCCCTAACATTACCGGTCCTTCCAATCCCAATGAGATGTTGTAAACAGCTCCTTACCAGCTCTGAATCCATAATTAGGTTTTCTGGAAGTAATCCCAACCTCCTTAGACGATCTTTTCCCATATATGGCCGTTTGAATTCATTCCCACCCTACACTTCATGATTTCTACCATGACACATTGGAAACTCAGGAAAATATTGTCAATACCTTTAGGGTCCTCTTTTTCGAAAGCATCATTCACCGCATTTAATAAACCCTCTAGCATTGTACTAGGGTTCTGGTATTGGAGGCTTTGTATTGAGGCAAAAAATCCTAAGTCCAAAATGTTTAGGTCGGGTGACTTGGTAGGTTGGCACACTAATTGGATACGAAACCCGTCTGAGGTGGCTACAACTAAAAATTCAGGGTCATTAGCATAAATATGGGATGAGGCATTGTCTTGTTGTATGAATATGTGTTTACTTGCCCAAGGTGGCCATTTATCTTTTATGGCTGGTATGAGTTCATAAATCAATTTCTGCCTAATGGTGTCTCTATTAATTGACTGAATGGGTGTTAGAACTAGTGTACCCTTTGGCCTATTCATTGTTGTGTACTCAGTTGCTACGTACTCCATATATCGAAAGATCCCTATTTTACCATCGAAAAGGACATTACCATGCATATCTATTACTAGTATACACACAGCACACATAAACATTAGCTTTGGAATGTAATGCTTACTTTGAATAACTCTGTATGGTTCTGGTTCAGGTTCATTAGGTGCTAGAATAAACTTGGTTGTTGCCTTTGTGATGTAGAACCACTTTTCGTCAATGTGGATGACATTGTGCATGTCCTTGAACATCATGTTGCATTCCAGCTTGGTTAGGCACCATTCCAACCTTGTTTCCTTGCATGCTTGTGTCAAGCATGGATGAACAACGTTGGGGTGGCTCCGTATTTCTTGTTTGCTATTGCTCTTTGGATTGTGCTCTTACCCACGTGTAAACCTGCTGATGTGCTCCTGCAGATTCACCTATCCCTCAATGGCATCGCCATTAAGGCTTCGAGATCGATCGACTTCTTATTTGGGCCGCAACACCCGTGTCTTCTTGAGCGGGCGTTCACTGGTTCACCATTAACCAGTTGTTGCTTCACTCGTGACCAAATGGTGCTGATGGTTCTAATTGACACAACCCACCTTTTTGCTGCCTCAACTCGTAAACTGTGTTTTATTTGCCCATTTTTTATGTTTTGGAGAAGAAAATGGGCAACCTGTTGCCTCTGCTCATCCGTCAAATTTATGCGCACCATCACAGCCTCAAGCTCAAGGATGAAAAAACAGAAGAAAGGGGTTAGGATCCTTGCCAGTTCTTCAAGAACTGGCCAAAGGTTTTTCTGGGAGCTATATTTTGAGTTTATTACGGTTTGAAATGTATGGTGCATTAAATGATGTATATATAGGACTTAGTCTCTATTTTGGAGCAGTTGTGTGCAGTAGAAAACAAATTGCATTTTGGCTCCAAAATTTAAAAATTTTGGAGCCAAAGCTTAGTTTTGGTGGGAATTTTTAGTCCTCAAATTTTTTTGTTTAAGCATGTTTTAAGGGTTTCGAGCAGTACTGTTCATACAGTACTTTCACCTATTTCGAGCCTGCCAAATGCAGCTTCTGTCAATCAAATCAGTACCATTTTTACTCTTCCTTTTTATCCCCAAAATTTCTCTCTCTGCAAATTAACTAGGGACAGAGGAAGAATCATTATTGTAGTAATAGTGACACGTGTCGATAAAGAAAAATTGGAGAAAAGTTGTAGAAAACTGAAATCATAGCCAGGAAAAAAAAGTTGGAAAAAACAAAATGTAGGAGTGGTTAATAAAGAAGATGATTCCAGCAATCAAAAGGGCATGGCCAAGATGTACATCAAAGAGAATTTTCATACAAAAAGATAATTTAAGAATAATGATTCATAATTTATGCAGTCATACTGGTTGGACATATCAATTTAGTTTCAGCTACCAATCACCAGATCTAAATGTGTTGGGCTTGGAAATTTTCAGGTCAATACATAGTTTACAAGAAGTAAAAGGCTACATGATAGTCGTAGAATTGGTGACGTTTAATGGTTTGAATAAGACTGAATACAATGTGCTTACTATTTTAAGTGGATCGCGTTTTGTAGCAATGGAAAGTTTTAGGAAAGGCGGCATTTTTATAATTTTATTGATAGTGTTTAGGGGCATTTGACTTTAATGTTGTAATTTTTTATAAAATTTAAATATTGTATTTTATAAGTTAAAATAAGTCATAATATGTATTTGAATGTGAAAATATAAAAATATATGATATAAAAATATTTTTTAAAATTTAAATTTTGTATGTAATTTAAGAAATGCAGTGTATAAGGTACTAGTATTAGATACTCTATCATCTTTTGGAGACAACTTTGTTGCCTAAGTCCGTGGGGACTCAAACTCTGTATATTCTTTTATAAAAAAGGTTGGGGACCTTATTCATTTCCCTCCACCCTATGGTGGTTTTAATCTAAAAAAAAAACAGTGTATAAGGTAAGAAATAAGTTGCATGTCCATAAGCTTATGGACAGACCGCCTGTCAGGAGACCCACTCTTGTAGCAAATGATAAATTCACAAAATAAAATATGTTTTTGTATAAAATAAAATAATTATTAGCGTGACTAGCTGGAGTCCGTTTTTAATTAAAAAATTAGGGAAAATGCAAAAATGACGCTATAAGACTGAGAAAGTGTAGAATTGACCTTGTAAAATTTGAAAGTGCAGAAGTAACCCTATCTTTTTGTTAAAATGTACAGTTTTACCCAATTTATACTATTCAAGCATGACCGATGCAATTCTGACATTGACCATTCGTGAAAAGATAGAAGTATCCCAAAACTTAAAACTAAATATCTAATGACCATTATATCCCCTAAGTTTCTTCTTCTCCAACAAACACCCTAAACTCGCCACCGTCGTGCACCGCCGCCGCCAACTAACCACCGCCGCATAGTCCACTAACCACCACCGCCTACAGACAACCACTAACAACCCCAACAATGCCGCCCACCCCAGAACCACTACCTCCACCTTAAACCCTAACGGCGCTGGAGTTCCGTTGACCCACCATCGTCGGAGTTCTGTTAACCCGAACAACCCACTCGATCAACAATTCCGTTTGAATTTTGCGCCACCGGTAGCAGCTACGAACCACCAGCTCAGCCTTGTGGCACCCACCACCCAATTAGCCCAGCCGCTTCCCCGACATTGTGAAGCCCAATTCCGCCGCTGATAACTTCACCGCCGCCAAGGGCTTCTCAGTGGCAAGGTAATATCTTCACAACGATGAAGAACCCATCAAATCGAAGAACCCATTGAGGCAATATCTTCAAAATGTCACTGATAGCTTCACACTGATGAGGAAAAATCTTTGCAACAAAAAAGAACCCATCGAAGAACCTGCCGCTCCACCTCGACATCGGCACACTCGAACTCCGAGGTGTTGGAGTCCCAGAACTCGATCACGCCGACCTCTGACGAGATGCGGATGGTGGTCTATCGGGTGGTGATGCGCTCGATGTTTCAGGAGAACCCAATCAAATCAAGTAACCCGTCGAGAAATTTTTCGTCGCCCAAATCGAAGAACCCATCAAGAACTCAAAGAATAGATCGAGCGTTGTTCAAGAATCCATCGACGGGGAAATAGATGAGCGATGGTTGTGGTGGGTTAGGCAAAGTGATGAGGATGATGGTGGTGGAAAGAAGAATGGATGGAGATGAAGAAGGGACAGGGAAATGGTATTTTCAGTACCATCATAAATGAAACTCGAGCCAAAGTAATGCATCCTTTGAATCAAAGATAAACAGTGAGCTAATTCAAGTGAAATACATATGTAGAAGTAGAACATTATGAGCTTAAGATACAATTGAAGCCGAAAGAAAAGAGTAATCTAATCACCACTTTGAAGAGTAAATTTTACTTTGTACTACAGAAATTAGGTAAAGAGGTCCCACTCTTTCTTTGTCATCAATCCCTTCATTCTACTTTGATATGCAAATGCAATAGTTCTATAATGTGGTCAAAAAATGAAAACCGGAACAAAGTATGTAGTCCAATTCTCATTCTCCCAACAAACAACGCTATGTGGATCATGCTAATTTCCATCACAACTTTAAAATAAATGTTAACACATAAGAGGGGAAATATTAAACTACATTCCAAGAGTACTGAGGAGGCCTATGTACCATCATCCTAGAATAATTTGATATTTTAATACAGTGCAACCTTGATAACACATGGTGAGGTATAAATAGAGCTAACCACAAAGCTCACAGATTGAACATAATTCACCAGGTAGAGGCCAGAAAAGAAGGCAACGGTAACGAGGATCAGTGGCCAAAGCACAAGAAAGAATGTTTTTACAAGGGTAATCAAAAGCCTTGCCCGTGGGATCAGACCCTGTAAATAAACATATTTAAGATTAAGCATCATTTCTCCGCACACAAATACAATAAGAATAGTAATTGACAATTGCTTCAGCATTAAAACACACGCGGGAGGTTGAAATCACACAATTTAGACTTGTTCGCATGAATTTGGTAAGTTAAAACGGTAAAATAAACCAAGCCAACCTCAAAGCCTTCTTTATTAAGTGCTCTAGATTCCTCCAGCTGATTCTTCAACTTTGTCTCAGCATCTATAGAAACCTCATTTTTCTGAGAAAATCCCCCATCCTCCTCCCTATATTTTGTCTCTTCACCTGCATTGCCGCTTTTCTTAGTTTCCTCGAGCAGCGAAGTGGGATTCATACCCCGCTTCTTCAACACCTTCATAAACAACGATTCCGGAGGCTCATCCCTTGAAAACAACACAAAATCCCATCATTCAAATCATGTCCTAATAAGGCAAACAACTTCAAACACAGCAAAGGGCTCAAATAGACACCAAACCACAACATTTTCAACCAATGAATTTCAAACTCGTAAAACTAAATTATATGATAGTTGATAGATAAGGAAAGTTAGAATATGATGTAAATTGTACTCCTTGTTTACCCTTTGCACTCAACTATATATACACCTCCACTATTCTATCGTGCAAATCATATAGCTTCAATCTAGAAAAAAATAAACCATATCTAAAAACAGAAACCCCATCATAACAAAAAAATACTCCAAGAAAAAAGACAAATGAAAGAATTTACCATTCCTTTGGTCTGAGGTTCTTTAGAGCTACGACAAGAAATCTTATACCTTGTGATTAATCTCCTTGATCTCAACCTCCCCATCTTCATAGAGCTGAGCTCCAAGCAGAAAAGGCTCCATCTGGAAGCTGAGTACTGCGATTGCGGACTCGGGAAGGAAGTAATGACCCGGGAAGGAAGTAATTCTTGGTTTTAACCAACACACAGTACACTGGACTTGGATAAATATATTATTCTACCCTTCAAGCCTCTTTTTTCTGAATTCATTTCATAATAAAAAAGACCCTAGGATCAAGTGAACAACTTTTTTGACAAAAGGAGAGCACATTTAGACTCAAAGCCAAGAGCTGAACCAAAATTCTATTGGAACAAAAACCACAAACAGAGTAAGTTAACATTAACTAAAATTTAACTATGTGGATATTAACTAAACTACCAAACAAAAGGAAAATAATTTTACCGAGTAGAATTTAAACATGAAGCATGAAAAAAATAAAATACCCTTCCAATCAAGGGTACTCAACTATGTTCACAGCTCAATAAGGCAATCCATTGAAAAGAAATTTCAGACTTTTAACCAACACACAGTATGCAATAAAATAACTCTTCTTTTTCTAACTGCCCAGTTCTCCCCATAATCCTCCATTATCTAATGTCTACTGTCCGAACAACTCTATTCATAAAAATAAATCCTAGGATCAAGAAAGAAACTCTCAATATGGATTGATTGTGTACGAAAGCGAACTATATGCTCTATTGGATTTTGTGATCAATAGAGTAAGTGGGTAAAAATTGACTGTGTGCGAAAGTAAACTATATGCTTTACTGAATTCGTTATCCTGTACTAAATAAGCTTAATCTCCAATAGAAAACTTCTATACTAAACTATGTAGCCGCATTACAATAGAACACGAGCAAACATAAGCCACACATGCACAGAGAAACATTCTCATCTAAAATAATAAAAAACATGTCCATTCTAAGGAATACCCCAATGAATCTAATAATAGTATATCAAACATACATATTTTTGTATGTTAGAGCTGCTTGCATAAATTTATTCCCCGACCATTTTGTTTTCTTCTTTCTACAGTCTATATTCATTATCATCACTGCACTAATGCTGATATTTCTCTGGTCTACTATCTAAAACTAAAAAATGCAAAGGATGTGTTTCAAAGGTACCTCAACTAAGAGATTAGCAAATTGTAGTGGAATTGTGGAAGTATCAGTTAAAATTTATGTGTGAATATTTATCACAACACGCTTCTCTGATACCTTGAAATTTCTTATTAACAAAAAGGAAATTGGCAGAATGAGGAAAGGACATTGTTCATGAGTAATCCAAGTATGATCCGAACACAAATTTATCTCATTACCATGATTTCTCAGTGTATTAGGAATCATTAAGAAGTATAGCTAGCAGAAAGCATGAACAAATAAATTTTAAGAAAATGTCTATGAAGGCCAAAATGATAAGAAGATAAGCAAGTTTTAACCAATATCTATAAGCTATAACTTCTGCCATAGTATTATCAGGAGGCAGGGAGCCTAAATTGATATCCTTAACAGCTTCAATATGAACAACCTCAGGATCCTCCCTTGCGCTCAACCCTCTAGCCATTTGTATGTGATACTCCTCAATATCAGGATCACTAGAATTGCTTGACTCTGAATCATGCCTCACAACATCCAAAATAGAATCCAATCCACCACTACTGCAATAGAATCAAATGGTACTTCCATTCTATCTCCCCTTGTCACATTGGAGGAGGAAGGGGGCAGAGACCATTCCTATACATAACCAAATTCAACCATCCAGATATAGCCGAAAAGGGCTTGTTCTCAGGATGATGAGGGGACCTAGGAAAAAACCCAGTATTCTAACAAAAAATTCTGACTTTAGCACAGAAAAACCATCAACCCACAAACCAGACCACAAGAAACACCAAACAATAAAAAATCAATCTTTCAGCTTCAAACAATTCAAAAAACATGCCTACTGACGTACACACGAAACAGATTCTTACCCCCATCAACAAAAAACAAAAACCTCGATAGAAATAATGGCAATGGCAGTGGAAGAAGCGATGGCAGAGAGGTCAACATTGGGTGTGTAGGAGACAAAGGGATCAGTCGATCGACGTAGATATAAATGGGCCAAATCAGACCACAGGAAACACCAAACAAACAATAAAAAAATCAATCTTTCAGCTTCAAAGAGTTCCAAAACATGCCTATTGAACCACAGGCAGCCACACAATACAAATTCTTACCCTCTAATCAAACAAAAACCAAAACCCAGATAGAAACAATGGCAATGGTAGTGGATAAGGCAGTGGCAGAGAGGTCAGCGTTGGGTGTGGAGGACACAAGGGGAATAGCTGATCGACGTAGATGTGATTGGGCCAAACGGTACGGGCACGTTGAATTGCGGTGGAGAGGCTGAAATGGTGAGGCGCAGTGGTTCTGAAGAAAACAACTGCAAAAGAAGAGGAAGAAAGAATTGCGATGAAGAAGATGAACATAGAAGAAACAGTAAATTAGAAGTTGGCAAAACGATGTCCTTTTTGCAAGGTATGGAAGTGAACAAAATGACTCAAATACCCCAGGTTGACAGACAGAAAATAAACAATATGTATTATAGGATGCTTGGGACTAGCGGAGTACCATCGTGCTTTGCGCAATATTATTAATTAAAATATTAGAATTAAGTTTTATGTTCATTGTATGTCTTAAATTTAATCAAAAACAAAGTTTATTTAAAATTTTAAAGTTTAGTCATCTATGGAAAAAAAAATTTTAGATTCGCAATCCATTAGCTTTTCTTAGCCAACCTAATGTTCATTCAACAATTTTACACGATTTGACAACTATCTCCTAGCAAAACAGGGTTAATAAAGTATACAACAAAGGCTTCCAAAACTTAAATTCATATTTGAATGTTGCTCTAAAGTTGCTGAGCTACCTTGCTCTAAAGTTGCTGAGCTACCTTCTGTATAAATAGCAGACAAAATTTGGATCCCGGAGTTGATTCACACCATTGTTGACGGGTTCAAAGAGTGCTTCTTGAAATAGCTTCTTGGAATCTAACCAACCATTGAGCATCAGAGGAATTGCTGTCCACCCTGCTCTCCGGCTGCATCATTTGTTCTTTACCGATCATAAAATTGGCATTTTCGACTTTCTTTGGAGGGGATGCGCACGGCTACTTGGGAGGAGGAGGAAGCAATGAAATGAGTACCCGGGCAATCTCTTGCATCGATGGTCTCTCGGAAGGGAGTGGCCGGGTGGAAGTCATCTAAGGAAAACTATACGAGTTACGAGTTATGAAATTAAATAATTAATTTAGTTAGAAATCGTTAAATAATGAATACAATAAAAATTGATTATTTTATAATGTTTCATTTAATTTTTTTAAAAGTAATTATTTATATGTTGAGATTCATTTTGAAATGTTATTATAATTATGTGTATCTCATTGCAATAAATAAAATTAAATATCAAATTATCTTATTAGTCTCCCAATTATAAAATATACTCATTTAACAGTTAGTCGGTCTAAAACAAGTTTTTGTCTTATATAGTAAATAAATAATATGTATACATATTTCTATCAAAAGTACTCTATCCTTGTAACAAAAAATTCAAATATTTTGTTATTTCAGATTATGTGTTTCTTTGGATTTTCTTTAGTGATATATATATATATATGTATATATATGTATATATGTATGTATATGTATATATGTATGTATATGTAAATTTACATATATACATATATATATATACGTATATAGATATAGTATGAGATATTTATGGTTTAAATATATATTTAGAATTTATATCTTTTAAAAAGTTATGATTGATCATATATACTAAAGAATTAAAATCAGTAACATATTATAACATTAGTATATAATTTTTAGACAATTTGAGTTTAAATTAATCAAAATGACTTCAATATCTCCAATTGAAAGCACTAAACAAACGATTTCTATTATATGGTGGATGAGAATATTATATTTTGACAATGAGAAAAACAACTCGAGCTTCACTATTTTAATCAAGAACTATTATAATTGATTACGTAAATTGTCCGATAAATTGACTTGATAGTCTTATTGTTAGTAACAAAACTGATATTTTATCATAACACCTCAACAAAAACAATCTAAATCCCCCGCGCACTCCCGCGAAACTTAGCGGCAGACCCTCTGGTCGCATTCCTTCTTCTTCAATTTTTCTTCCATCTTCCCATTAAGAGAGTTGGGAAACAAAAATTTATTTTAACTTTATTTTTTTTATTTAATAAATGTGAGATTTGTCTCCACATATTAGTTTTATTTTTCGACCTGATCGATTAGATCATTGTGTTCATGATGATAACTCGATATAGTTGTTCACGTTGATGTATTGTTCTCGTTCTGCTTGTTCAGATCGTGTGTTCGTAATTTTGTTTGCAATTTTATTTTTAGGTTTCCAATAATTCGGATTCGTCAGATCTGTATTTTTCAAGGTGTTTACAGTTTGGACAACATAGATCGTGGTTGAATCAAGTGGTGTTACAGTTGTAGAAGACCCCTGTTTGGCGTAGTGACATTGATGCGTTATACGTTTCTCTCTGCCAAGTAATCATGATTTTCACGGGAAGCAAGTTAATATCCCCGAGGGTGATGTTACAGTTTTTTTATTGGATCTGTGATCTGTAATAGTACAGAATCAGTGTGGTTGATGTGTAATTTAGATATCCTTGCAATATGTTAGTTATTGTTAGATGCTAGTTAGGTTATATGTCAATTCCGCTTATTGTAATCGTCATTGGGCCTTATTCCTAACATCTTGGAATGGTTGATGTATTTAAAAAAATAATAATAACCAAACTGATAGTAAATAATTTGTGACTAATACCATTTTAAATATAAGGCTTTGGTTTGTTCATCATCAACCCACTATAGATTATACACAAGAAGTTCTAATTCCATGTTCTTCGATTTTCATGTCAAATGAGATAAGAAATTGGCCACTTTCCTAGCACCCTAACACTTCAATCATACAAACATTTCATATTCTCAAACAACCCATCGCATAAATGAAGTAAAACACATTATGTACACACAAATGCTGAATAACAAAAGCTTCAAGAAAGAGTGAAAAAGAGGTTTGATGTGATTACCCCGTCAAGTAGCACACTGTCGTTCACCTCGTATACTCTTCTTCCTGCAAAACAGATTCCATAATTGATTCTGGGGAAAAGGCTTCCACGATCAAGTTAGTCTCCTCTCTAGAGAATTGGAATTCCTTGGTATAGTATACTTACCTTCTTCAACATTGGTTTTGATGTATTTATAATAGTTCACCATCGTGGCTACGTATTTCCCTCATCTGAGAAAGTGGGTCTTATCAAAATCCACATAACTCCGGTTTGTGGCCAAACTCCCCGATCGTGGCTTAATCATATGTTCGCATTTATGGGTTTGTGATCGCATTCTTCATACCAGGCTCCGCTTTTATCGCTTCGTCGGCCTTATCTGTGTTTGTTCTTTGGGCTGGGCTTACAGCCCAATGATGCCAGCTATAGGCTAGGTGTACACCATAACCCCCCTAGCCATGAAGACTAGTAGATACGAAATGATGAATTTGTTTGCTTAATATATACAAACTGTTGTACTTCGAATTTGTGAGATTTGAACAGCATGTTCGTTATGGATGTAGCTATGGATGTCTTCTGGAAGTTTGTCTTGCTTCTTGGTTATCAATGTTTTTTTGCTTTTTTAATTTTGAATTTGAATACATCTCCTACTTCTTCTCTAGCGCAATCATTTTGAAATCTTTGATGGATATTAACAATATTGCCCTCCTTTATATTTGGTTTAGCGTTCCGAATTATCCTCCAATGCTGTTATATCTTCCTATAATAAATATTTTAATGCGTCCAACACGTGTCACTATTCTATGGACAACTTTTAACCCCTTTTGCACGGACGTCTCGTATTCCAGAAAGATAAGTAACTTTTTGCTAGGGTATAGTCATTAATTCTTCTTCAATTTGACTTCTCTTGCCTTTTGAACTCCTTACATTAAATCTCATATCTATTTTGGTGTCTTCTTCTCCCCTTCATCTTCCAATTTGTTCAAGAAATTTATCTCCATTAATATCCTTAAGTTTTCTTCAATATCTTTTTTGTTTCTTTTCTGCAAATTGGGTCTAGGTCTCATAAGCTTTGTATTGTGGTTTTCCCTTATAGAATTTTGTTTCTGTTAATTCTAATCAAGACTTTCTTCTTTCACTATCCCTCTATTATTTTTTTCATTCTCTATTCTTTCTTGGATTGTGTGTTGACTTTGTGCAATATTTTTATCTGAGTGTACTCAGTTGCCCTCTGTCAACTCTAATTGATAGCCTTTTCATCTGAATTTTAGGATAATGTCTTCTTCCACACCTATTCCCATTGTTGGTGAATCCTCAATGAAGGATATGATATATGTGCACGTTGATTTTGGGATGGATTTTGACCATCCCACCAATTTCTCCACAACCAATAGCGTAATATCTTACTACTATTTGGAAAACTTAAAAATTAGTTTTCCTTTCTTGTCCTCTTACGATCTTAAAGCCCCTAAACGCTCTGATAGTGTTTGCAATCCTCCCTCTGGGTTCATTTCTTACTACTTAGATTATCTGAAATTTGGACTTGTCTTCCCTCTTCCTTCACATATCATGAATTTACTAAACCACTTTCAGGTAGCCTTACCCAAGCTTCATCCTAAGGCTATCTCCATTTTTGTTGTATTTTACCATGTATGTGAAGCCGTTGAGGTTTCTTTTTGTATTGACCTGTTTTGCAACCTTTACCCGATTCGCAAGGTGAAAGAGTCCCCTTATGAATTCACCCATTATTCTTAAAGTTGAGTTTGTCATTGGGTTTCCCAACAATTGCAGAGTGTGGCATAAATATTTTTCTATTTTAAGACTTCGTACTGAGAGGGAACGGGGTCTACGAGTTTGGAACTATAACGTTCCCAAATATAAGCTTCCTAAGGTCAGGATTCACCTTAATACTAAATCTGAGGTTGTGTTAACACTCGTCCGACATGCAATCTCTCTTTACCATGCTGATTGTGAGGGTGAAGGTGTTTATTGTTTCCTTGTTACTTCTCTTTCTCTGTCCTACTTCCTCATCATCATTTTTGCATTGTAGTAATACTTGTGCTCTTTTGTTTGACTTACTCTTATGTGTTGGATTACAAAAATGGATTTAGCCAAAGCAACCATTTAGGGATAATTTTTTGGCAGTGATGACGACGAACCAGAGGCCACTGTCGCCCAAACGAATGATGCATCCACGATCGGCTCAATGAAACCATGGTTGTGGTATGTTTGTTTTTAACGCAAACTGAAATGTTTATTTGTTAGCGAAGCGAACTGAAATGATCAGGTTGGGGAGTGTCTTCAGCATGTCAGTGAAGAGTCACCCAGTTTTCTAAGGAAGATGGTTCGCTTGTGGAGAAATATCGGTACAGTGAGGAGAAGTGCGTGACCATAACTATTTCTCTTAAAGCTACTGAGATCGTGAAGTGGATGCTGAGAGGGAAGCTGCCCAGCTACGATTAGAGCTGAAGCAAGTGTAGATCATGGGTCCCACTTCACCTGGCTATCCTTAGGTTCTTGTTAAGCGGCTAGTGAAGACCAAGCCTTTTTATAAGCTGTTTGAGGGGGTTTCTTCCACCACTTGCAATGTTAGATATTGCAAAGCTATGGTGAAGCTGCGACAATTAAACCCCGCCGCTAAAGTTTGGAGTCTTCCAAAACTTCCTCAAGCTGAGGTCGTATTAGAGGAACAGAAAGCCCAACTCAACAAAGGTTTCATAAGTTGCATCGCTAATGGTGGTCATTCATATGCTTTATTATCCTATCATGCTGGTCTTCTCAGTATTCGTTCCGTGGACGAGTTGAAGAAGTGCGAGGTTGATTACTTTGAAGACCTTCCAGTTGGTTCTCGTACTATTATGCTGCCTCTGAATTCTGACATTCCTACGGTGAATGAGGCCGATGCGAACATGGAAGATTCTACTCAGCAAGCAAACAAGGAAGATGCTGCTATCATTGTCCAGCCTTTGTCTGCTTCTGCCTTTGATGTTAGTTGATTTTTAGATTTCTGATTTTCAAGCTGTAAATTGTAACTTAAGAAAATACTCTAGTGTATGTCTGTACTATTTGTATAGCTATAGATATTAATTTTGGTTTGGCCCTCAATTTTTATGACTTTTCATCGCATTTACTTATATGCCGGGCTTCGATATTTTGGTTGATCATAAAATTTTCAAACGACTTGATTTTCTGGGATCTACTGATCAATTTTCTAATTGCTACAAATTTTTTCCATCTAATTTTTCACTGCCTTATTAGATTGATTCAAGCTACTCAGTCTTTAACCAAGGAATATGATGAGCTTGTTTCATTTGACTGTTTCCCTCGTATTAAGTTGCTCCCGTTATGCATCGAATGACAACTTTTTATTTCCGATCCTTCGCTATCTTCTTTCACAACATGTCCTTCCAGTAAGTTTATCCCCGATAATTACAATGTTGAATTATTTGGCAAGGATATTGTTCGTGGTTTGGTTGATCTTAAATCTTCTGGTGTGTATATGCGTTCGCTTAACCTCCCTGCCCATTTTCAAGAATGAGCGTTATCTCTGGGCATTCATTTGTAGTACATTCTCATGGGTATTAATGACCTTGAAGGGAAGTGGGACAAGACTGTGAAGGATACCCAGGATGTTGTGCGTGATTTATGATGAATTTTCAATGAGTAGAATAGTCTTATTCATCGTTAACAGATGAACATGGGGAAGATGCTTCGTCAACAGGAGGAGGCTAGAAATTATGCTGCAAGTAAGACTCGTGAAGCCTATCAAAAGACACTGATCATTAATAAACAATGTATTTTCCTTGACGACTTGTTTGATTGGCTGAAGAAAAAAGCAGGATGAATGTAATCACCTTTCATCTTCTACTATTGGTTGGCAAAGTAAGTTTGACAAATAGTTTTCTATCAACACACAGCTGCAAAGCGAAACTGAGGACTCCGCGCTGAGTGTGACCGGGTTGATAAGTCTATGCACCAACTAAAGCATCCTTGTGTTAGGTGTAAATATAAACTTTAGGCTCTCCATTCATTATCTCGAAGGACTATTGGTCATGGAGATCTTACTATGGAAATTGGTGGGCAGAGGATTAATTTTTCTGAGGCTGTCCGATTGCATATTCGGTGCCTAGAATAGGAAGTACAAAACTTCAGGGCTGAGATGAAAAGATATGAAGAAACCGTCAACATTATGAGTATGCAGCAGGATCGCGAGGAGTTCCACCCTACTTCGTCGTTGTGATGATTCGTCATCTTCAAGATCATCAAGAGCATCTAGGCGTAGACAGATCTTCTGCTTTAAAATACTCCATCTTTCTTGTACTCCTTTGGATAATTTAGTTGTGATTTTGTAAACTTGCATGATTGTTATCACTTAATAGGATATTTTCCGCCAATGCGTATGCTGGCAACTATTTTCCGGTTGTGTGATTCTTGTGATTGAGCTTGTGAAGTTGCAGGGTCTATGGCTTGCTCATATCTCATTAATTATATTTGATTTGTTGTCCTTTCCTATCCTTTTGAAAATCTAAAGCTTGCATGTTTAGTATACCGGGACTACAAGATATGTTGCTTGCATATTTAAGAGCTTTGACATGCAAGATCTATTTCTGGCTTGTGTAACCTTTATGGGCAAATCTTCCCTTATGTAAAATCTATAGCTTGCAATCGTAAGGTTTGCGAAACTACAAGATCTAAAGCTTTCAAGTATCGGTAGTTGTGCAAGATCTATAGCTTACGGATGTAGGATTTACGAAGTTGCAAGATCTATAGCTTGTAGTTCGTAACGTTCAAAAAATTGCAAGATCCAAAGCTTACGAGTATTGGTAGTTGTGCCAGATCTATAGCTTACGGATGCAGGATTTGCAAAGATGCAAGATCTATAATTTGCAGTTCGATGTTTGTTATAACACACATGATTGTGTTCGACCTTTGACCATTGAAAGGCCTTGTTGCGTAGATTGTAATGTGATAAAGATGTGTTATTATCTAAAATTTGCAAATAGAAAACTAAAAATGTAACCGTGGCCCAGAAAGATGGTTTTTATAATATACGACTGCGATAATGTTGCCTTGGAAATAAAAAAAATGGATGGAACTAATGATAATGTCATGGTTTCTATACAACTAGATGTTGCCTATCTATTTCCCCAACTGTAGACATAGAATCTTCTCAAATTAATCATGTGCCATGTGCTGGGAACACAACCTCCATCTAACATTTCTAGCTTATTAATGTTGGATTTGTGAGCCTTCACGACCTTGTAAGGTCCTTCCCACTTTGGGCATAACTTTCCTCATTCTTCTGTTGGGCTTGCCTTGTTCTTTCTTAACACAAGATCACCAATCTAAAATAGCATTTCTTTAACCTTCTGATTGTAAGCTCTAGCCACTATTTCCTTATACTTAGCCTCTGTGATCACTGTCAATTATCTTTCTTTCTTCCAACTCATCTAAGTCCAACCTTATCATGTCGGATTGTCTTCCTCCATGTAATCGCATACTAGGAGGCTTGAATTAATGATTTCCACTGGTATCACTGCTTTATGACCATAGACCAGACTGTACGGTATTTTCCCTGTTTGTTCTTGAACGGTCATTCTATATGACTATAGGTTGTTGGGCATTTCATCCACCCATCTAGTTTGCTTTCCTTCCAATCGCTTCTTAATTCCTTGAACGATGGCCATGTTCATTACTTCTACTTGTCCATTAGCTTAGGGGTGCACTACAGAAGTAAACTTTTGGAGAATCCTCTGCTTTGAACACCAATCAGTGAAGGTACCACTAGTGAACTATGTGTCATTGGCCATGAAAATAGTATGTGGAACCTTAAAGCGACACACTATATTCTTCCAGATGAATTTTCTTGTTACCTTAGCTCTGACTCGTTATAATGGTTTCGCCTCTACTCACATGGTAAAGTAGTCGATTGCCACAATAATATATTTAGCGTTGCTCTCGCTCTGTGGGAAGGGTCCAACTAGGTTAATCTCTTATTTGTCGAATGACCACACTCCATATGTACCCGTCAAAGTATCCTGTGGCTTATGTGACAGCAAAGCGTTGATCTAACAGCTTTTACATTTAAGAATGAAGTTGTACACATCGTTAAACATGGTCGCCCTGTAGTATCCTGCTCGGATGATCTTCCTTGCCACCATTCTTCCTCCGTGATGCATTCCACACAGCCCTTCGTGTACTTCTCTTAGAATTTCCCTTGCCTGTATTAGTCCTATATATTTTATCCATGGGGATAGAATGTCTTTCTTGTATAAGATTCCTCCTTCGTAGACGTAGTTGTGAGATTGCAACTCCAACTTCCTAGCTTGTATAGTGTCCGCCGGTAACTTTCCTTTGTGAGGTACTCTATTAGTTACGTCATCTAGCTTACTTCATCTGTTTGAACTGATGACACAGTTGTGATTGCCATCCTTCTGACTAGAATGACTTCCACTCTTACATTTCTATGTTTGTTCAATGAATCAACCCCAGACGTTTCCAGATTTCTTAACACATCTACTTTTGTGTTTTCGGATATGGCATGTGCTAGATGTCAAAGTACTCAAGCTAGGTAATAAGATTCAAACCCTTAATAAGTATTTTACCAGTTGTTCTTCTCTCACTTCGTAGTCTCCCCGCACTTGTTCGACTACTATTTGAGAGTCGCTGAATCCTTGAACGCTCTTGACTGGCATTTTAATTGTAAGGCCTAGACCACATATTAATGCCTCGTACTAGGCTTCATTGTTTTCCAGAAGGAAGTCAAAATGGAGTGAATATCTGGGCTCCCCACCATCCGGGTCAACTAGAAATAATCTTGTGTCGCACCCTTCCTTGCTGGATGCTCCATCTACAAATAGCTTCCACGCAACATCTGTTATCTTTGACTTGCCTTTATCTATTATAAGATTGTTGCATGTGTTAACATCTTGCGCATCTTCACTTGTCAACTCCGCAATGAAATCTGCTAAGGCTTGAGTCTTAATTTATGTCCTTGGCCGGAATTGGATCTCAAGTTGTCCTAGTTTGAGAGCTGATTTTGTCATTCTACCAAACGCTTCAGGTTTGGTCAGGATGTTCTTAATCAGGAAATCCGTATAGATAATTATCTGATGACCATGGAAATAGATTTGCAATCTTCTTCCTGAGTATACCAATGCTAGAGTTAGCTTTTCAACTGGAAAGTACGCCATTTCTGCAATTTGTAATGTTCTATTAATATAGTAGACTAGCACTTGTTCTTGGACTTCCTGGCGCATAGGAGCTAAACTTACTGCAATGTGTAAAACTGCCAAGTACAGATAAAGAGGTTTTTTGAAGACTGATGATGTTGGCAACGTTTAGAGCTAGTTTTTTAACACCTTGTATGCTTTTTGACACTCTTCGTTCCAGCTAAACTTCTTGACCTTCTTCAAGATTTGGAAGAGTGGGAAGTGTTTCTCAGCCGCCTTTGAAACGAACCTGCTGAGTGCAGCTAAAGGTCCCATTAATATCTGTACCTCTTTAACTATTCGTGGATGGGGAAGATTTACTACAACATGGATTTTCCCTCAGTTAGCTTCTATCCCTTTGGAAGATACCCTGCAGACAAAAAAGTTTCTCGTGCCTACTCCAATGATACACTTCTTTGGATTGAGCTTCATCCTGATGTTGCGTAATGTATCTAGAGTTTCTTTTAAATCTGCAACGAAGTCACTAACCCTTCTATTTTTGATAACCATATCATCAACATATGCTTCCAAGTTCTGCCCTATTTGATTACAAAAAGCACTATCGATCACCCCCCGATACGTTGCTCAAGCATTTTTAAGTCCAAAAGGCATTTTCACGTAGCAGAATGTTCCAAAGCTTGTAATAAACAATTTTTTTGCGTCCTATAGATCCATCAATATTTGGTGGTACCTTTTATATGCGTCCAAAAAGGATAGAACTTCATAGCCCGATATTGCTTCGAATAGCTGATCAATCATGGGCAAAGGGTAGCATTCCTATGGGCATTCTTTATTTAAGTCAATGAAATCTATACACATTTGCCATCTCGCGCATGATTTTTTCACCATTACCGGGTTTGCTAACCATTTTAGGTGGATAACCTCCTTCAATATACCTACCCGAAGCAAGCCATGAATTCTTCTTCAATTTCCTTCTGCCTATCACTAACAAAGCTTTGCTGCATTTGTTTGACTGGCTTAACCGAGTTACTAATGTTCAAGGAGTGGGTAGCGATATTTGGATTAACCCATCCCATATTCTAGACGCTCCAGGCAAATGTATCCCTATGACTTCATAGGATTTGTATAACCCTCTCTTTTTCTAGTGCTTGGAGATTTTTTCCATGTTAATGCACCTGGAATCATCTTGGTCATCCAAAGTTAGCAGCTTACTTTCCTCCCCCTAATCTATTATCGGTTCCTAGCGGCCGAGTGATCCCACCTTGGACAAAATATTGACCATCTTGGTTTTCTCTGTACTTTTCCCTATCTTCATCGCGATCACCATGCATTGCCTTCCGTTTGTTAATTTCCCCTTAACATTGCAATTTCAGCTGGAGTTGAAAATTTCATCACTAGGTGGTACGAGGATTATAATTCCTTTGTTGCGTTCATCCAAGGCCTTCCAATGATGGCACTGAATGTACTTGGTGCATGCATGACCATGAAATCACACATTACGGTACAATTTCGATCATTGTCCCCAATGGTAATAAGCATTCAAAACCGAACCCGAAACTTTGGTTTCATTCAGCTCCTTTATGGATGTGAACAATATTGTAACAAAATTCTAATCCATAACATCTATGTCATCTATTTTTGTCTGAATAGAAAGAAAAACAAATAGCTTTCTAGATGATCCCTCTAGAGGAGAGTGAGTATACCAATCTTTCTAATTACTTCGTTCTCTATTTTTAGTTTAGTTGAGAAGATCCTGAGGAAAGCGGTTTGATTTCCACCGAGCTAAAACAATAGGTTGATGTCTCTAGTAAGTTGCCTAACAGTGTTTCTGCTCGTCCTGTAAATCTGACCAGGAAGGACGTGGACTTCTTTAAGTCAGTTGGCTTAAACTTTAACCTATCAAAGCAATCAGCGAAGAGTCTCTCAACTGTGATTCTATCATCCATGAATACCCTGTGAACCATTGCATTTCCAATTTTAGCGACGATAACCATTTGGTTATTATGTGGCAAAGCATTGGGGACTGCATCTTCTTTGGTAAATGTGATCGTTTTTTCTGTGCGGAACCTCTTATCAATACGCTCTTGTGGGAGGGAATAACTAGCATTGAATTTCCAAGCATAATTAGATAGCAATTCGGTTGTTCCATGTATGGACATGATGGCTTTTTCAGGAACTTCATCTGCCATGTCATCACTGTAATCTACTGCTGCCGTCATTTATATTTTTGGCAAGTGAGCTCATTGTTCCTTGGCTTCGTGCAGATTGGTTCCCTATTTTGTTAGCTTCAATATACTTGCTTCCTCCTTCTTCCTTCTTATATTGGCTCAGGTAACCATTCCTTAGGTTTTCCTCAATTTTCCTCCTCAAGTCCCTACAATATTCTATATCGTGGCCATGGTATTTGTGGAAGGCACAATAAAATTCTCTGGACCTTTTTTCCTGGGGTGTTATCATTGGCGGTGGATCACAAAATAGCTCCCTATTTGCCTGTCATATTTCTTTTCTTGACTTCGTCAGATGATTTTCTTGGCTTGATGTCGTCCCCATCCGTGGTTCTCTTCCTTTAAAAGGGATGTTGCATTTTCCCTTCTTCATGAACCCCTTCTGTGAGTCTAAAATCATTCTTTTTTCTCTTCGTTCTTGCTCTATTTTTTTATTATTCACCTCTTCAGTTTGAACATGCTGTTAATAATATTTTGTAACTCTCTCTCATTTTCAGGCATGTTCTTCATTAACTCTTTGTAGAATTCTCCAGATCGCATGTCTCTTGTGAATGCTCCTAACAACAATTGATATGATGGATCCTGAACTTGCAAGCTCTTAGTGACGAACCTATTATGATACTCTGCTAGAGTTTCATAGCTTCGCTGAGCTATATTTTTCAAATATGCAACTATTTTTGTGAATTTTAGTTTCTGGTATAAACGTCCTAAAAATAGACCTGACAATTGCGCCCACGATTCAATACTTCCATTTGGTAGGTCTTCATACCATGTGATCATTTTTCCTGATAAGAAAATGGGAAATGCCTTGCAAACTAGCTCGTTGTTCGAGTCTCAAAACCTCATGCAATTTCGGTAAGAGTGCGGGAACTCTTTTGGATCTGTTGTCCCATTATAGATTTTAACATGGAGAGGGAGCTTGAAGTCCTTAGGCATTTTGTAATCTCGAAGATGGGAAGCTAGGGGTGACTTGTCTGCATCATCATCTGCCACCATGTCTCGTAACTCCTTCTCATATATAAGACTTCAGCGCTATTGACTTATTTCCTTTTCCATTCCCTGTGATTTGGGCTTGAGTCTTGTCAAAAAATGATTATAGAAGCTCTCTTTATTCGCTTCCAAGAACGCCATGAACATCCTCTCTTTTTTCTCCTGGTTTGTGTTAGGAGATTCTGCTTCTTCTTCATCCTTTATATCTTCCTTTTTCCATTCTCTCTCTCTGCTAAGGATATACTCCTGGTCTTTTGTGTTCTTGTTACACCCAGCTGTGTGTTCTTGGGATCCGATGGTTGTGGCTTTTCTAACTTCTGGAGAACACCATTGTTTACCTAAAGAATCTTAGAATCGAGAAAAAAAATTTGGCCCCCACAGTCAGTGCCAAATAATGTGATTGCCCCGTCAAGTATCACACTGCCATTCACCTCGTATTCTCTTCTTCCTACAAAACAGATACTGGAAGTGATTCTAGGGAAAAGGCTCTAACGATCAAGTCAGTCTACTCTCTAGAGAATTGGAATTCCTCGGTGTAGTAACGCTTACCTTCTTCAGCATTACTTTTGTTGTATTTATAAGTGTTCACGATCGCTATGTATTTCTCTCATTTTAGAAATTGGGTTGTATCAAAATCCCTATAACTCCGGTTCGTGGCCAAACTCTCCGATCGTGGCTTAATCGTGTCTCCGCTTTTATAGCTTTGTCGGCCTTATCTGCGTTTGTTCTCTGGTCTAGGCTAATAGCCTAATGATGCCAACTATAGGATAGGTATGCACAAAGATTCTTACTACTTAGGTTAAGAAGCTTCAATCAATTGCTCTCAGGTACAAAACTAACCTAGATAATGAAAACACATAACTAATCTATAAAACTAAGAAAAGAAGAAGAAATTCTATGGTTTTAAGTCCCTAAATTGGGAAGAAGAAGAAGAGAGGTAGAGAGAGAGGATAAGGTTTGGTATTTATTGTACAAAAAAGAGAGAAAGAGTTATGGCCACACTTCCATCGCGACTCGCGACCAATTATTCGTGAGTCACGATCGAACCAAATTTCAGCATCTTGATTTTGTTCTTCTTTTGTCTCAAGTCCTCCTCTTCATTTCACCTTTTCTTCAATTTTTTAAGTCTTCAGAAGCTCAAATGCAAGTTTTCAAATCTTTAAAGCTACTCTTCAAAGTCTTCAAACAATTACCTTGTCACACAAAATCCCTAGAAAAGTAATAGAGCATAAAATTTGCTCTTAACTCTCTTTAAAGAACTTCAAGGCAAAGTGCAACATCTAGAGCACAAAAGTGAATCCAAAAAGTCTTAAATAACCCTATAAAATGGACACATCAAACCTCCCCACACTTGAACCTTACTCGTCCTCGAGTAAGAAAAGATTCGAGCATACAAAGAATTTCAAATGTCCACATCCAAACACTAATAGTCCTCCTATCAAAGCCTCACAAAAACTCTCAATATCAGAAATCCCAAAATCAAAGCTCAAATGAGAATTTTTCACACACACAACCCATAAAACATTGCCAAGACCCGAATTGATAATCCCAAAGTCCGGTGGTACAAAATAAAGTTAAGACCATATGAGAGGTTCAAGAATTTCATACCCATACTTTGTTTTCCCCCGCTAATTTTCCCAATCCCAAGATGTCCTATGTTGCTAGGCTACCCAATCCATCCATATGTCAACCGCAACCTTATGGCTCCAACACCGGGAAATGAGTAGAAAAGTAACAAATTTTCTTTTTCTTTTATTTTCTTTCTTTCTCTCATTTTACCTAGGAGAACCTTCAGGTTTTCATCCTAGCCACACATCATATTTCTCCTGGCTCACATCTCGCCCACACATTTAGCCTCTCATTTTTTCCTAGGCTGCCATTTTGGGTTTACGACCTATCCGGGCCTCTAATGTTGCTTAAGTTACCCTCTCGGGTTTTCAACTTAGCGAGTTTTCTTTTTATAAGTTTTTTCTTTTTCATTTTCTATTTTTTCAAAAGTTTTAATTTGTCTTCATATTTCTCATGTTATTCCAATAAATAGTAGCAAAAAGCGTTGAAGATCAAGCTTACATGCATGTGAGTCATTTAACCCTTCCCACACTTAAAAAATTATATTGCTCTCACTGTAAACATATAAGGAAAGAACGATAAAAATCAAGGTAAGAGGTAAAGTGACTCCCGTTTCCCCACATAGTCACCGGTGATACAGCGTAATCCCATGTATTTGTGTGGAATCGGTTCCAAAATTGATTTCAGAGCCAGAGGGGAAGTTAAAGGTGCCGTAGAAGAACTCACCCCTCGAGCAAAACGTTGTCTCTTTGACCCCGTTTTATCAAGACTAACATCACAGAGAACAACATCAAACTCACAAGTACATAGGGATTTGTAACATTAGGTTTAGCATCAAAAGTTAATAACCATAGTATTCTCAAAGAACAACCAATCCATCATGCAATTACTACTATGAAATTATCAGCAAAAATATCTAACATATATTGACAAATATCCAAGCATCATTATAGAATATAGCAATCATAGTCACAGTGATGTAGTCAGCATACTACGATCAACAAAGGTACCATAAAGATTAAATAATATTCATATGTCTATATATGTAAGATGGTGGAGAAATGAGTAGATTTGTGGTGGTTGTTGGGAGTAATTGGTGTAGACAATGAAGTCGTGACCATCACAATGCGCGACAATGAAGTCGTGACTCGCGAAATGTTAGACCTGTGAGCTCAATGTTTCAGAAATTTGTCTAACCTGGTCATGACTCGCGATGCCCAAGTGTGACTCGCAAAAAACTAGGACTGGGAAGTGAAAAACTTCCCATGTTCATCGCGACTCGCAATAGGACTATCACAATACGTGACAATGAAGTCGTGACTTGCAAAGTGTTAGACCTGTGAGCTCAATGTTTCAGAAATTTGTCTAACCTGGTCATGACTCGCGATGCCTAAGTGTGACTCGCAAAAAACTAGGACTGGGAAGTGAAAAACTTCCCATGTTCATCGTGACTCGCGACATCTCTGTTGCAACTTGCCACAGACAGAGTTCCATAACAGTTAGAGGAAATTTCTTACCAACTTTCAAAGCTTTCTTTCCTTTCTCATTAATCTCATTCCTTCATCTCCTCCAATGCAATGCACTTCACTTTGCTACAAAATTCATGAAAAATCTCACCGTGAAAATAACAAGATAAAATAACAACAAAAACCAAATTAAAAGTT
Source organism: Rubia yunnanensis (assembly GCA_037428765.1). Lineage (NCBI taxonomy): Eukaryota > Viridiplantae > Streptophyta > Magnoliopsida > Gentianales > Rubiaceae > Rubia > Rubia yunnanensis. The sequence continues at coordinate 91,709,532 of CM075068.1, forward strand.
GAATTTATTTACATCATCTGTACAACATAGCTCCGTATGTTTAAGGTCGTCGGCATGACCCTAAGGTTATCCATATGGTGAAGGCTTGAACCCCTTCACCATGAGCTTTTAAAAGTAGAGAGGTGGGGGTACAGAACTTTCAAGAGGAAAGTTTTGTGGAGGTGGAATTAGTCTTAAAGGAGTTGGGTGGTTAGAAGGCTTGGGATAATCAATTGGCTCCTCTACTATCTCCTTCAAGAGTTCCAAAAATGGGTAAGTTGGTTCATTTGGTGGGGTTAGGAGTGATGATGGCAATGGATGTAGCAAAATCACCTCTTCCTTAACTTTTTCATTCTCAACATCCAAATCCTCATCCCCTTCAAACTAAAAATCATTTCTCAAGATGACCTCACTCACCGAATCTTCGAGTTTGACTTGGGATGGTGTATCTTTGGAATAACAATCTTCCATTCAGGTCACCAGTTCTATTATATTGCTCACATGCCCCTCTGAAGCCTCAAGACTAGGGGAGTTTCGAGTGTCCGATTCCTCATTAGTCTTGGCCAAGTTTATAAAGTTTGATATTGCATTCATGATCTCCTCATGTGTCAAACTTGAACCTTCTTGTTGGGCTTGGTTTTGGGGTATTGTGTACGATGGTGAAGGCCAACTATTTTTCTTGTATTTTTGGTTTCTGGCTCTTTCTCATACCACCAACATGGATTACCACTCCACTCCGGATTGTAAGAATCGTGGTATGGATACCATTCTTGAGCTTCTTGCCCTTGAAAACCAACATCATCAACCTCTTGGTAGCACTCCTTGGTTTAGGAAACCCATTGTTCTTTCCACCTCATAGTTCTCCTCTCCCAACATATAGCAAGATTCAGTAGGATGGTCAAAATAACACATCCTAAAAAATCTCACTTGTTGAGCCTCTCTTCTCATCATGAGTTCCCTCAAGGTAAGATGTTCCTTTTTTTTTCTTTTTCAAAAGTTTGGAATCATATTACAAGGATTCTCGATAAAATTTCACCAAGATCTCAAGCAATACCTACTCCGACCAAAAAAACCCACAAAGAAGTGGAAAATAAAAACAACTAGCAAATACGCAACCAAATATGCCCAAACACTTAACAATAAACACCTCTTCCCCGGTAGCGGTGCAAAAATTTGAGAGGTCGTCGATGTAACTCTCAAAGTTAATATTTATAAGCCCTAAAAGCTTACTAAATAAAATTAAGTAGATAGTGGCAAATCGGGGTCGTCCACAAAGTAGGGTAATTTTCTAAAGGGTTTAAACATATAAGGTGAACACTAGACTAGATATATATATATATATATAAGCAATTAAAGAAGGGGATTTTTTGTTTGTTTTCCTAAGTTATGAAAGTAAAGACAAGATAACTAGCAAAGTCAAGTAACTATGCTAATCATGGAAACAAACTAAGAAAAAAGGATAAAAAATGCAAATGATAAAGCTTTGGGGACAATTGATTTCCACTTCTAAACCTCTTATAGATCATAGAGCCATTCACCTATTATATCACATTCATTACCTATGGAGAATGCTATCACTTCCATTTAAATAGATAGAAATCCTTTTCTTCTTAAGAGTAATTCACAAAAATGTTCAACAACCATTTGCAAACCTCATTAATAATTACTCTTAAGCAAACCACGCCACAAAAAGTATTTCATCAATGGCATTATACACGAAAGACTATAGATTTGATAAAAACAAACATTCGACCAAATGCATAGCTATTTAACCAAACAAAGGATTCATGAGGTTAAACCTAGAAAAATAACATTCAAGATTCATTTGTTAGATAAAACCTAGAACAATCAACATTCAAGATTCAACATTTAATTGCTTCTATACGACAAATATCAGAAAAATCCACATGAACATACTCATCTAACAAGATTCATATCACATTATACACAAGTAGTTCTAATTCCATGTTCTTGGGTTTTCATGTAGTGAAGAGAGCCAAGGTCCATAATCGCAAACTCTCGATGTGTCCGATCAATGAACTTCCAAAGGAGATTCGAATCGTTCCCTATAAGAATGATGTCATTAACATTCACCAGAAGATACAATAACAATGATCCTCATGAAAGAACAAACAGAGAGGTGTTGATCGAGCTACACTGAAAACCAAGCTGAGCCAAATAAGTACTTAAGAATTGAAACCACGGAGTGAGTATCTAGTCTCCCCGCCTTCCGGGTCAACTAGAAATAATCTTGTGTCGCACCCTTCCTTGCTGGAAGATCCATCTACAAATAGCTTCCACGCAACATCTGTTCACTTTGACTTGCCTTTATCTATTATAAGATTGTTGCATGTGTTCACATCTTGCGCATCTTCACTTGTCAACTCTGCGATGAAATCTGCTAAGGCTTGAGCCATGATTGATGTCCTTGGCTCGAATTAGATCTCAAGTTTCCCTAGTTTGAGAGTTCATTTTGTCATTCTACCAAACGCTTCAGGTTTGGTCAGGATGTTCTTGATCAGGAAATTCGTATAGATAACGATCTGATGACCATGGAAATAGATTAGCAATCTTCTTGCTGAGTATACCTATGCTAGAGTTAGCTTTTCAACTGGAAAGTACGCCATTTCTGCAATTTGTAATGTTCTACTAATATAGTAGACTGGCACTTGTTTTTAGACTTCCTGGCAAACAAGAACTAAACTTTCTACATTGTGTAAAACTTCCAAGTACAGATAAAGAGTTTTTTCGAAGACTGGTGATGTTGGCAACGTTTAAAGCTAGTCTTTTAATGCCTCGTATGCTTTTTGGCATTCTCCGTTCCAGCTAAACTTCTTGACCTTCTTCAAGATTTGGAAGAGTGGAAAGTGTTTCTCAGTCGCCTTTGAAACGAACCTGCTGAGTGCAGCTAAAGGTCCGTTTAATATTTGTACCTCTTTAACTGTTCATGGATGGGGAAGATTTTCTATAGCATGGATTTTCCCTCAGTTAGCTTCGATCCCTTTGGAAGATACCCTGTAGCCTAAAATATTTCCCGTGCCTACTCCAATGATACAATTCTTTGGATTGAGCTTCATCTTGATGTTGCGTAATGTATCCAGAGTTTCTTTCAAATATGCGGAGAAGTCACTAACCCTTCTATTTTTTATAACCATATCATCAACATATGCTTCCAAGTTATGCCCTATTTAATTACCAAAAGCACTATCGATCACCCCCTGATACGTTGCTCAAGCATTTTTAAGTCCAAAAGGCATTTTCACGTAGCAGAATGTTCCAAAGCTTGTTATAAATAATGTCTTTTTTGCGTCCTATAGATCCATCAGTATTTGGTGGTACCCTTTATACGCGTCCAAAAAGGATAGAACTTCGTTGCCCAATATATGCTTTGACTAGCTGATTAATCTTGGGCAAAGGGTTGCATTCGTATGAGCATGCTTTATTTAAGTTAATGAAATCTATACACATTTGCTATCTCGCGCATGATTTTTTCACCATTACCGGGTTTGCTAACCATTTTAGGTAGATAACCTCCTTCAATATACCTGCCCGAAGCAAGGCATGAATTCTTCTTCAATTTCCTTCTGCCTATCACTAACAAAGCTTTGCTGCATTTGTTTGACTAGCTTAACCGAGTTACTAATGTTGATTTCCCCTTAACGTTGCAATTCCAGCTGGAGTTGAAAATTTCATTACTAGGTGGTACGAGGATTATATTTCCTTTGTTGCGTTCATCCAAGGCCTTCCAATGATGACACTGAATGTACTTGGTGCATGAATGGCCATGAAATCACACATTACGGTACAATTTCGATCACGGTCCCCAATGGTGATAGGCAGTCGTAAGTTGCCTAATAGTGTTTCTGCTCGTCCTGTAAATCTGACCAGGAAGGACGTGGACTTTTTAAAGTCAGTTCGCTTAAACTTTAACCTATCAAAGTGATAAGAGAAGAGTATCTCAACCGTGATTCTACAATCCATGAATACCCTATGAACTGTTGCATTTCCAATTTTAGCGACGATAACCATTGGGTCATTATGTGGCAAAGCTTTGGGGACTGCATCTTCTTTGGTAAATGTGATCGCTTTGTCTGTGTTGAACCTCTTATCAATAAGCTGTTGTGGGGGGGGGATAACTAGCATTGAATTTCCAAGCATTATTAGATAGGAATTTGGTTGTTCCATGTATGGGCATGATGCTTTTTCAGGAACTTCATCCGCCATGTCGTCGCCGTAATCTACTGCTGCCGTCATTTTCTGATTTTTGTCAAGTGAGCTCATTGTTCCTTGGCTTCGTGCAACTTGGTTCCCTATTTTGTTAGCTTCAATATACTTGCTTCCTTCTTCTTCCTTCTTATATTGGCTCAGGTAACCATTCCTTAGGTTTTCCTCAATTTTCCTCCTCAAGTCCCTACAATATTCTATATCGTGGTCATGGTCTTTGTGGAAGGCACAATAAAATTCTCTGGACCTTTTTTCTAGGGGTGTTATCATTGGTGGTGGATTACAAAATAGCTCCCTATTCGCCTGTCATATTTCTTTTCTTGACTTCGTCAGAGGATTTTCTTGGCTTGATACCGCCTGCATCCGCGGTTCTCTTCCTTTAAAAGGGATGTAGCCTTTTCCCTTCTCCATGAACCCCTTCTGTGAGTCTAAAATCATTCTTTTTTCTCTTCGTTCTTGCTCTATTTTGTGTTTATTCACCTCTTCAGTTTGAACATGCTATTAATAATTTTTTGTAACTCTCTCGGGTTTTCGGGCATGTTCTTCATTAACTCTTTGTAGAATTCTCCAGATCGCATGTCTCTTATGAATGCTCCTAACAACAATTGATATGATAGATCCTGAACTTGCAAGCTCTTAGTGACGAACCTATTATGATACTCTGCTAGAGTTTCATTGCTTCGTTGAGCTATATTGTTCAAATATGCAATTGTTTTTGTGAATTTTAGTTTCTGGTACAAACGTTCTAAAAATAGACATGACAATTGCGCCCACGATTTAATACTTCCATTTGGTAGGTCTTCATACCATGTGATCATTTTTCTTGATAAGAAAATGGGAAATGCCTTGCAAACTAGCTCGATATTTGAGTCTCAAAACCTCAAGCTATTTCGGTAAGAGTGTAGGAACTCTTTTGGATCTGTGGTCCCATCATAGATTTTAACAAGGAGAGGGAGCTTGAAGTCCTTAGGCATTTTGTAATCTCGAAGATGGGAAGCTAGGGGTGACTTTTTTGCATCGTCATCTACCACCATTTCTCGTATCTCCTTCTCATATTTAAGACTTCCACGCTATTGACTTATTTTGTTATCCATTCCCTGCGATTTGGGCTTGAGTCTTGTCAAAAAATGATTATAGAAGCTCTCTCTATTAGCTTCCAAGAACGCCGTGAACGTCTTATTTTTTTCTCCTGGTTTGTGTTAGGAGATTCTTCTTCTTCTTCATCCTCTATATCTTCCTTTTTCCATTCTCTCTCTACTAGGGATATACTCCTGGTCTTTTGTGTTCTTGTTACACCCAGCTGTGTGTTCTTGTGATCCGATGGTTGTGGCTTTGCTCACTTCTAGAGAACACCATTTTTTACCTGAAGGATCTTAGAACTGAGAAAAAAATTTGGTCCCCACATTCTGTGCCTAATAATATGATTGCTCTGTAAAGTAGCACACTGCCATTCACATCGTATACTCTTCTTCCTAAAAAATAGATCCTGGAAGTGATTATGGGGAACAGGCTCTAACAATCAAGTCAGTCTCCTCTCTATAGAATTGGAACTCCTCGGTGGAGTAACACTTACCTTCTTCAACATTAATTTTGTTGTATTTATAAGTGTTCACCATCGCTATGTATTTCTTTCATTTTAGAACGTGGGTTGTATCACAATCCCTATAACTCCGGTTCGTGGCCAAACTCTCCGATCGTAGCTTAATCGTGTCTCCGCCTTTATAGCTTTGTCGGCCTTATCTGCGTTTGTTCTTTGGTCTAGGCTAATAGCCTGATGATGCCAACTATAGGCTAGGTATAAACCAAGATTCTTACTACTTAAGTTAAGAAGCTTCAATTAATTTCTCTCTGGTACAAAACTAACCTAGCTAATGAAAACTCATTACTAATCTATAAAAACTAAGAAAAGAAGAAGCAATTATAGGGTTTTCAGTCCCTAAATTGGGAAGAAGAAGAAGAAGAGAGGTATAAAGAGAGGATAAGGTTTGGTATTTATTTTACAAAAAAGAGAGAAAGAGTTTTGGCCACACGTCCATCACGACTCGTGACCAATTATTCGTGAGTCACGACCGAACCAAATTTCAGCATCTTGATTTCGTTCTTCTTTTGTCTCAAGTCCTCCTCTTTATTTCACATTTTCTTCAATTTTTTTTTCAAGTCTTCAGAAGCTCAAATGCAAGTCTTCAAATCTTCAAAGCTACTCTTCAAAGTCTTCAAACAATTACCTTGTCACACAAAATCCCCTAGAAAAGTAATAAAGCGTAAAAGTTGCTCTTAACTCTCCTTAAAGAATTTCAGGCTAAATGCAACATCTAGAACACAAAAGTGAATCCGAAAAGTCTTAAATAACCCTCTAAAATGGATACATCAAACCTCCCCACACTTGAATCTTACTCGTCCTCGAGTAGGAAAAGATTTACTCGTCCTCGAGTAGGAAAAGATTCGAGCAAACAAAGAATTTCAAATGTCCACATCCTAACACTAATAGTCCTTCTATCAATGCCTTACAAAAACTTTCAATATCACAAATCCCAAAATAAAAGCTCAAATGAGAATTTTTCACTAACACAACCCCAATTCCTAAATCTAACCAAACCTACCACCTATAAATTCACTAATACACATAAAACATTGCCAAGCCCTGAATTGATAATCCCAAAGTCCAGTGGCCCAAAATGAAGTTAAAACCATATGAGAGGTTCAAGAATTTCATACTCATACTTTGTTTCCCCCTGCTAAGTTACCCAATCCCAAGATGTCCTATGTTGCTAGGCTACCCAATCCATCCATATGTCAACCGCAACCTTATGACTCCAACACCGGCAAATGAGTAGAAAAGTAATAAATTTTCTTTTTCTTTTATTTTCTTTCTTTCTCTCATTTTCCCTAGGAGAATCTTCAGTTTTCATCCTTGCCGCACATCATATTTCTTTTGGCTCACATCTCACCCACACATTTAACCTCTCATTTTTTTCCAAGACTGCCCTTTTGGGTTTTCGACCTATCCGGGCCCCTAATGTTGCCCAAGTTGCCCTCTCTGGTTTTCAACTTAGTGAGTTTTCTTTTTATGTATTTTTTCTTTTTCATTTTTTATTTTTTCAAAATTTTCAATTTTTTCTTCATATTTCTCATGTTGTTCCAATCAAAAGTAGCAAAATGCATTCAAGATCAAGCTTACGTGCATGTGAGTCATTTAACCCTTCTCCACACTTAAAACATTATATTGCTCTCACTGTAAACATATAAGGCAAGAACGATAAAAATCAAGGTAAGAGGTAAAGTGACTCTCGTTTCTCCACATAGTCACCGGTGATACGGCGCAATCCCATGTATTTGTGTGGAATCGGTTCCAAAATTGGTTTTGGAGCTAGAGGGGAAGGTAAAGGTGCCATAGAAGAACTCACCCCTCGAGCAACACGTTGTCTCTTTGACACCGTTTGATCAAGGCTGACATCATAGAGAACATCATCAAACTCACAAGTACATAGGGATTTGTAATATTAGGTTTAGCATAAAAAGTTAATAACCATAGTATTCTCAAAGAACAACCAATTCATCATGCAATCACTACTATGAAATTATCCAGCAAAAATATTTAACATATATCGATAAATATCCAAGCATTATTATAGAATATAGCAATCATAGTCACAGTGATGTAGTCAGCATACTACGATCAACAAAGGTACTATAAAGATGAAATAATATTCATATGTCTATATATGTAAGATGGTGGAGAAATGAGTAGATGTGTGGTGGTTGTTGGGAGTAATTGGTGGAGAAGAGGAAAGGATTATGTAGTATTCTGGCTCAGTGTCGCAACCCGCGATGGAAGTGTTGTGACTTGCGATATTTAGATCAAAGAAGTTGGAAAGTTTGCCTCATTTTGTGACTCGCAATAGAACCATCGCAATGCGCAACAATGAAGTTGTGACTCGCGAAATGTTAGACCTGTAAGCTAAATGTTTCAGAAATTTTTCTAACCTCGTCATGACTCTCGATGCCCAAGTTTGACTCGCAAAAAACTAGGACTGGGAAGCGAAAAAATTCCCATGTTCATCGCGACTCGCAACATCTCTGTTGCAACTCGCCACAGACAGAGTTCCACAACTGTTAGGGGAAATTTCTTACAAACTTTCAAAGCTTTCTTTCCATTCTCATTATTCTCATTCCTTCATCTCCTCCAATGCAATGCACTTCACTTTGCTACCAAATTCATGGAAAATCACACCGTGAAAATAACAAGACAAAATAACAACAAAAACCAAATTAAAAGTCAAATTTATTTACATCATCGGTACAACTTAGCTCCGTATGTTTAAGGTTGTCGGCATGACCCTAAGGTTATACATATGGTGAAGGCTTAAACCCCTTCACCATGAGCTTTCAAAAGTAGAGAGGTGGGGGTACAGAATTTTTAAGAGGAAAGTTTTGTGGAGGTGGAGTTGGTCTTAAAGGAGTTGGGTGGTTAGAAGGCTTGGGATAATCATTTGGCTCCTCTACTATCTCCTTCATGGGTTCCAAAAATGGGTAAGTTGGTTCATTTTTTGGGGGTAGGAGTGATGATGGCAATGGATGTAGCACAATCACCTCTTCCTTAACTTTTTCATCCTCAACATCCAACTCCTCATCCCCTTCGAACACAAACTCATTTCTAGAGATGACCTTACTCACCGAATCTTCAAGTTTGACTTGGGATTGTGAATCTTTGGAATAACGATCTTCCATTCAGGTCACCACTTCTATTATATTTCTCACATGCCCCTCTAGAGCCTCAAGACTAGGGGAGTTTTGAGTGTCCAATTCCTCATTAGTCTTGGCCAAGTTGTTAAAGTTTGATATTTCATTCATGATCTCCTCATGTGTCAAACTTGAACCTTCTTGTTGGGCTTGGTTTTGGGGTATGGTATACGGTGGTGAAGGCCAACTATTTTACTTGTATTTTTGATTTTCTGGCTCATTCTCATACCACCAATATGGCTTACCACTCCGCTCCGGATTGTAAGAATCGTGGTATGAATACCACTCTTGAGCTTCTTGCCCTTGAAAACCAACATCATCAACCTCTTGGTAGCACTCTTCATAATACCCTTGGTTTTGGAAACCCACTGTTTTTTCCTCCTCATAGTTCTCCTCTCTCAACATATAGCAAGATTCGGTAGGATGGTTATAATAACACATCCTAAAAAATCTCGCTTGTTGAGTCTCTCTTCTCCTCATAAGTTCCCTCAAGATAAGATGTTCCTTTTTTTTTCTTTTTCAAAAGTTTGGAATCATATTGCAAGGATTCTCGATAAAATTTCACCAATAACTCAAGGAATACCTACTCCGAACAAAAAAACCACAAAGAAGTGGAAAATAAAAACAACTAGCAAATACGCAACCAAATATGCCCAAACACTTAACAATAAACGCCTCTTCCCTGGCAGCGGTGTTAAAATTTGAGAGGTCATCGCTGTAACTCTTAAAGTTAATATTTATAAGCCCTAAAAGCTTACTAAATAAAATTAAGCAGATAGTGGCAAATCGGCGTCGTCCACGAAGTAGGAGAATTTTCTAAAGGGTTTAAACATATAAGGTGAATACTAGACTGTCTATATAAGCAATAAAATAAGGGGCGTTTTGGTTGGTTTTCCTAAGTTATTAAATTAACGACATGATAACTAGCAAAGTCAAGTAACTATGCCAATCATGGAAACAAACTAAGAAAAAAAAGATAAAAACTACAAATGATAAAGCCTTGGGGACAATTGATTTCCACGTCCAAACCTCTTGTAGATCATAAAACCATTCACCCATTCTATCACATTCATTACCTATGGAGAATGCTATCACTTCCATTTAAATAGATAGAAATCATTTTCTTCTTAAGAGTTATTCACAAAAATGTTTAACAACCATTTGCAAACCTCATTAATAATCACTTTTAAGAAAACCACACCACAAAAAGCATTTCATCAATGGCATTATACACAAAAGGCCATAGATTTGATAAAAACAAACATTCGACCAAATGCATAGCTATTTAACCAAACAAAGGATTCATGAGGTTAAACCTAGAATAATCAACATTCAAAATTCATTTGTTTGATAAAATCTAGAACACTCAACATTCAAGATTCAACATTTAATTACTTCAATACGAAAAATATCAGAGAAATCCACATTAACATACTCATCTAGCAAGATTCACATCACATTACACACAAGAAGTTCTAATTCCATGTTCTTGGGTTTTCATGTAGTAGAGAGAGCCAAGGTCCGTAATCGCAAACTCTCGATGTGTCCGATTAGTGAACTGCCAAAGGAGATCCGAATCGTTCCCTATAAGAATGATGTTATTGACATACACTAGATGATACAATAACGATGATCCTCATGAAAGAACAAACAGAAAATTGTCGACTGAGCTGCTCTGAAAACTAAGCTTAGCCAAATAAGTACTTAAGCGTTGAAACCACGCTTGAGAGCTTTCTTAAGTCCATAAATGGCCTTACGCAAGCGACAAACATAATTGGATGAACAAGATTCTTGTATCCGATAGGTTTCTTCATATAAATAGGGGCATAGAAGACACCATTAAGAAAGGTGTTCTTGACATCCAACTGATGAAGCGGCCAGGAGTCATCGTGGCAGTGGCGAGAAACTGTCCGAACAGTGGAGGCTTTGACCACGAGACTGAAAGTGTGGTCAAAGTCAAAACCTGGAATCTGTGAGAAACCATGCACCACAAGTCTAGCCTTATGATGCTCAATAGTGCCATCTGGTCGATACTTCAGTTGATAAACCCATACAGATCCAACAATGTTAGTGTCCTAAGGGCAAGGCACCAAATCCCAGGTGTGCTGGCCACAAAGAGCTGCCATGTTGTCATCTATAGTAGAAACCCAAGCCGGATCCTGAAGGGCGTTGGGATAATCTGTGGGCTCAAACTGAGCAAGTGAGGCAGCAGTAAGACCATGGTCAACAATATCTGAACAATCTCTGCAATGTATGGCCCCAGTAGCCAACCTTGTAGCCATCTGATAGATACGAGGTCGAGGAAAAGAAGTTGGAGAAGTGGAGTTGGCTGAGGAAACTGGTGATGGGGCGGCCGAACTGGGTAGAGACTAAGCGGTCGGACTAGCCATTGGAGATGGAACTGGCATTGGCTGATGAACTGGAGCCGGATATGTAGTACAAATGGAGCAAGGGGCCGAAGGAGATGTAGTTGGCACAGGAGAAACTGTAGGCAAAGGAGGCGCCAAGTCAGAATCAGGATTAAGAAATGCAGAAACATATAACACTGAAGCTAGAGAACCAGTCGCCAAAGGAATGGATATGGTGAATGGAAAGCATGTGTGATACAAATTAGGTTTTATTTATTTATATTTATTAGGATTTTTAGAAGATAACACTATACTATTTTTCCATCTGGGTTTTTTTAATGAGGTATTGTGATAATTTATTTTCTTTTAGAATAAGGCACATTAATTCAGCCATGTTGGCCTTGGGAGAATTAATGTTTTGGTCATGCATTTACTTTAGGGTGTAGAGTATTCAGTTATGATTTGATTAGAATTAAATTTGGTAAGATTAGGTAAGACAATATTCATTCAAGGTTTATCTTGAAGAATATAGTCATTTATTTTAGGTTGTCTAGTTAAATGTGGTTTTAGATTCTTAAAGCTGCCATAATCCTTTTCTGTTTCTTGTTTGTATTTTTTTATGTCCATACCTATGTACTATAAATATGGGTGATTTTCAACAATATTTTTACCTGACCACATTTATCAATCAAATATACAACCTTTTGATTTCATACTCTTTGCTTGCGAGTTATTGTATTGTTGTTTAACCCCGAGAGCTAGTAAAGTATCAATAAACCTTGTAATCTGATCATGAGGGCTAGTTAGAGAGAGCCTTGTAATATTGTAATCTGATCCTGAGGGGGGGGGCTAGTTAACCCCAAGGGCTAGTAAAATATCAATAAACCTTGTAATCTGGGTGGTGCTTCAGCCCTGGCTCAGATCCGTCGATTGGTGATAGAAGTAATTTTTTCACCTACAAGTACCACGCGTGATTTCGTTTAAACACATAATATTCATATTCAAATAAATTAATGTAGTGATTAACAAGAACGGGGAATATTGTGAATTTCTTTGAATATTGATTTTGATTTTGGGTGTTCCATGACTTAACTTTGCATGAATTTTCAGTGGCATGGGGCATCGATTAATGAGGACGATAAAGCATCCACTACAATTTTTTTAACAAAAAATTTAAGGCATAGGTGCCAGTATAACCCTATCTACTTGAGTAAGTGTCAATATAATCCTATGATAATTTTTAGTGCAAATATAACCCTAACTAGTTAATAAAAGTGCGAATATAACCCTAAAACCCCATTTCCGGCATTGACCTCAATTTTTCAGCATTGACTCTATGTAAATTGATCAAAATACCCTTTTGGGCTAATTCTGAAATTGGGTGGACAATTTTACCCTCATAGTTTGCCGAACCGCCATAGTTCGCTGAAATTAGGTAGGGTTATATAAGCACGTTATGCAATCTTATTGTGTTATATCAGCACATTCATAATGTTTGTAGGGTTATATCAGCACATTTCTAATGTTTGCTGGGTTATATCAGCACATCCTTAAAACTTATAGGGTTATATTGGCACTTTCACTAACTATATAGGGTTATATTGGCACTTTCGAATATTGAAAGGTTATATTGGCACTTATGTCAACTCTTTTATGGTCATTACCTGTCTCTTACAAAAACTCACACACTTGGGGTAGAATCAGTAGAATAACTGTTAAGGCCAACAGTTTATCTAGAGTTATTTACGGTAATGGGGACTGTTCATTTTGGAATGCAAATTGGACAGGAGATGGAGCTTTGTGTTATATATGGCCTGAGGATATGGATATTCCTTTCGAGGATATCTCTTTTAGGTATTTAATTAATAACAAAACTGCTATCTTACCAAATCTGGAGCCTTATTTGGCTACCAATACCATTCATATTTTGCAGGAAGTGAAGCTGAAATACTCTCACCTGGATAAACTTGTCTGGACTCCAACAAATGATGGGAATTTTTCAACAAGATCGGCCTATAGTATATTCAGACAAAAAAGACCCAAAATCCAACATTTTAAAAAGGTTTGGTCCCCTTTCATACCTAGGAAGATGTCTGTTCTTCTTTGGAGAGCTCTAAATAGTATCCTACCTTTTGATAATATTCTTTGTAGGATGGGTTTCTCTTTGGCTTCTAAATGCCCTCTATGCCTGAACCATTCGGATAACTTGGATCATTTTTTCAATTCATGCCCCTCTTCTTGTGCTGTATGGCAAAGTGTCCATTCATTATTACAGATACAACACATAGGATTTGGGAATTTAAAAAGCAGAGTGGAATTTTATTTATCCTTTAAGGCTGAATCTAAGATTCATGCAAACTTGATTACTGCTGCTTTTATGGTTACAATTTGGACTCTCTGGATTAATAGGAATAAACTCATTTTTGATAATAAGCCTTTCTCAAGTGATGCTTGTGTTCATGACATTAACGAAACGATCTATCTAATATTCACAGCTAACCAATTGATAGGTAATCGAGAAAGACATAAGCAATGGATTCAGGCTAAAATCATTCCACATATCTTTCAAAAGAAGAAAAATGCTATTACTGCTGTGTATTGGAAAAAACCACTAATTGGGTATAAAATTAATACTAATGCATCATGGATCTCTAGTGGTCTTTCCTCATCTGCAGTCATAGTCAGGGATTGGAAAGGAAATGTGGTTAAAATGAGAGTTAAAACTTTTCAGAGTCCAACCCCCTTACATGTTGAACTGTTATCTATTCAATATGGTTATGACATCTGTTCAGAACTAGCTTTAGGTACTTGTGTCATCGAATCTGATTGCTTAACTGCTGTTAGGGGCATTCAAAAACCCATTGTGCTGCCCTTGGAGAAGTTTCTCCATCTGCAGTGCACTTAATGTAGAACACCTCTCACACCCAATCCAGCACACTCCTAGAGAAGCTAACTTGGCTGCTGATTTCTTGGCAAAATTTGCCAGGGAACATCTCTTACAGGGAGACTTAGATACTAGGTCAATTCCCCTCTTCCTTAGGGGATTACTTTCACTTGATAGCATTGGTTATCCAGCGATTAGAATTGGATCTCCTCTGGATACCTGAAGAAATTAGAAAGGGAATGTTCAGTATGCTATTATGGGTATCTTTTACTGTTTTGTCACTATTTTGGAAGTGTGGGTATCTGCATTTCGTACAAATACTGCTGGTTTTTCTCTGCTTGTAATTTCAGGTATTTCGAATGTATGCATGGATAGGACACAGATGTCTAGAAATGGCGACAGGCAAAGGTGGCAGGGCGAGAATCTAGATCTATGGCTGTACTGATGCTGCTGCTTTTTGTCCTACTTCACCCTCTGATGCTGCCTGGATACTATGCTCTTGATTTTCAAGGAAGTTAATGCAGGATGCTGGCTCCTTACATCGTGAGCAGCTAATCTATGCCTCCTCAGATTTCAGATGCTCTATGCTTTTAGTATTGGGGAACTCCACTTCATACAGGACCTTATCATCCGGCTGGCATATCGTTGACAAATAGGAGTCTCGAATACTCGATTCGCCGAACTGTTCGCGGTATATCAGCTAGATGGAAGTCTACGATAGTCCTATGTTAGTACATCGACGAACTATAGTTCTCTTTTAGCTTTGATCAGGTGGAAACACCGCTTTTGGTAGCAAGTGCTGTTTTGCTTCAAGAGCTTTTTTGGCTCTGGGATTCATCGGTTGGATAATCCTGTTGTAATGTTCCAAGACATTCTGTGCCAAATTTGGCTCTTTCAATTCGGCTTGGGGAGCCTAATAAAATCCCCCCATCATCGGATGGTTTAAATTTAAAAAAAAAGTAGGTATGGTTATAAAAGCATTTTTTTCGAAATTTAAATAATGTTTGCTTGGGGTTTTGTATATGTGCTTGTAATTTTAATTAAATTATATTTTCTTTTTCCTACCTTGTATAGGTATTTTGTACTATTATATAATAGATCCTGAGGTCATAAATAAACACACAGATCATTACCCTTATTTTCTTCATGGTATCAAAGCCTAAAATCCTAAAACCTAAGAACTTAAATTTTCCATCTTAAATTTCCCATAAATAGCCCTTCGGCGAGCACGGTCTTTGAAGCATAGATACACAAAGCAGAGCAATTCTTGTTTCTCAAAGCAAATTCTTTTAATGTCGTCCAGTATCCCTGTCTCAAAGCAGAGCAATCCTTTGAATGTCCTCCGGCGAGCATGGCTCATTGAATGTCGTCCAGTATTTAACCCTGTCACCAAATTCTTTGAAGCATAAATCCGCAAAGTAAATTGTGGATCATTATTATTCTTTTATTTGTTTATTAAATACAATAAATAAATTGTGTTATGTCTCTTTTCGTAGGCGTAGTGACGTCGCCGCAAGGGTTTGCAGTGGCCACCTCTTCTGGGATACCTACACGATCTGATTTCGGTCCTGCTCTGTCTGACGATCAATGGAGTACGACCATACATTTATTTAATCAATTTCATTCATTTTCTGACCATGGGTCAGGTAATTCTACTTTACCCTGGATTCTTGATTCGGGAGCCTCATATCACATGACTGGTGACAAGAGTTCTCTTACTGATATTACTACTGCTGCCAATTCTGTAAATGTTATACTGCACGATGGATCTGTGCCGTCTGCTACAAAATATGGATCTATTTGTTTTGGTAATGTCACCCTTACTCATGTCATCTACATACCTACTTTGACATGCAATTCATACCATGCTCTAGATTGTTATCTGCCTTAAAATGTCTAGCCTTGTTTACTGAAAATTATTGCATTTTGCCGGAAAATCAGTACGAGGACTGTGATTGGCGTGTGTGAATAGAAAGGGGAGGTTTATTGGCTTCGTCTGTTGGATACTCGCATTCATCCTCTTATCCTGCAGTCTATTCCGACTGTTGCTTCGGTTTCTTCATCTGATTTATGGCATCAACATTTTAGTTATCCATCACCTACGGTGTTGTCTTCTATTCCTACTCTTGATTTTAGCACTAATAATACTACTATACCTTGCTCTGTATGTTATAAAGAAAAACAGACTAGACATAGTTTTCCATTGAGTTCTACAAATGCTACTGCATTATTTGAATTAGTACATTGTGATGTTTAGGGTCCTTATAGAATACCATCTTCTAGTGGTGCATTTTTTTTACAATAGTTGATGATTACTCTCGAGCTGTTTGGGTTTATTTATTAGTGGCTAAGTCAGAAGTAGCTTCTAGATTGTTTTTGGAATTTTGTGCTCTGGTAAAGAATCAATGGTTTCGAACTATACTACGTGTCCGGGTTGACAACGGGACTGGATTTTTGCCTTTGTGATCTCATTTTGATGCATCTGGGATCTTTTTTAAGACATCTGTGGTTGATACACAACAGCAGAATGGTAGAGTTGAACGAAAGGATCGCCATTTACTCAACGTGGCACGTGCCTTACGGTTTCAAGCCAGTCTTCCAATTGAGTTTTGGGGAGAATGTGTTCTTACGGCTACTTATCTGATTAATCGGACATCGGCAAAACATCTCAATGGTCGCACTCCCTTTGAGATGCTATATGGACAAGTTCTAAATTACTCATCTTTAAAGGTATTTGGATGCTTGTGTTTTGTTGCTCACGTTCCCATATACAGCGACAAGTTCGCACCAAGAAGTCGGCGATGTTTGTTTCTTAGCTATCCTGCTGGAAAAAGAGGCTACTGCCTTTTTGACCTGGAATCCCGGGTCATCTTTAATAGTCGAGATGCCATTTTTTTTAAGACCAGTTCCCGTATGCAGTAACTCCGACAACAGCCTCTTCCGTAGATCCCGGTGGCACCACCACATCACCGCCGGCATCACTTCCACCACCGTCGGAGTGACATGCCCAGATCACGGCACCACCGGTCCCGCCGACCACCATCGACCCTATGCTGCTGGCCTCGGCCGATCTTGTCCCATCGGCTGTCGTCGTACCCTTACCGCTGGATGCCGCCATGCCTATACCGCCGGCCACTTTTCTAGTTCTGGTGACTGACCAAGTTCACCGGGAACCCTTGACAGTCCGGCCTGACGATGCACTGCCCGGGATGCCACCGGTGACTGGCGATCATGCGCCTCACGCGCCGCCATCTCCGGTGTTTCCTTCTGCTCCACTGCCCAATGCGGTGTCTCCGGCACCGACTAATTCTTCTCACTGTTTACTTCTGTCAGCTCCACCGTCTATTTCACCGGTTGTTCCTACATCTCCTCCCGCTGCTGAGTTGCCTCCTATCAGACAGAGTGTTCGGGCTCGCCGACCTTCTCCTTATTTGGAAAATTATGATTGTGATGATTATGCATGTGCTCTTACTACTGAAGACCCCACTCCTAATGCTATGTTCACTCATGCGCCGTCACGATCCTTAGGTGCTCTCTATCTTCTTAGTGATTATGTAAATTGTGATAATTTTTCTACTATGCATTCTAGATTTTTGGGTGCAGTAACGTCTAGTGCAGATCTCACCACTTATTCTGAGGCATCACAACATGCTCATTAGCGAGATGCTATGACTGAAGAACTTACTGCACTTGAGCGCAATCAGACTTGGACTTTGGCCCCTCTGCCTCTAAATAAGAAGGTGATTGGTTGCAAATGGGTTTACCAAATGATGTTTAAGTCAAATGGTACTATTGAACGTCATAAGGCGCGCCTAGTGGTTCTAGGGAATCGCTAGGTTGAGGGGATTGATTCTACCGAGACATTTGGTCCGGTTGCAAAGATGAGTTCTGTTCACCTATTCTTATCTGTTGCGGTCATTCGTGGTTGGGAACTGCATCAGATGGATGTCCATAATGCTTTCATGCATGGTGATTTGCATAAAGAGGTTTTTATGCGACCGCCACCAGGCTATGCGGCGCCCTATGATCAGGTATGTCGCCTTAAAAAATCTCTTTACGGTCTTCACCAGGCTCCTAGAAATTGGTTTGCCAAATTGGCTCAGGCTTTACGAGCATTTGGTTTTGTTCAAAGTAAGGCAGATTACTCTTTGTTTGTATTTTCCCGTGGATCGGTTTGTTTGCATGTTCTGGTTTATGTTGATGATTTGGTCATTGCTAGAAGCTCTTATTCGCTCATCTCTGAGTTCAAGAAATACTTGAGTTCTTGTTCCATATGAAAGATCTTGGTTTACTTAAGTATTTCTTGGGCATAGAGATTGCTAGAAGACCAGATGGGATGTTTCTTTCGCAAAGGAAATATGCCTTGGACATTTTATCTCATATAGGTTTGTCTGCCTCTAAATCGACTGACTTTTCGATGGACCTGCAACATGATCTGGCGCGTGTTGATGGCCCTCTTTACCATGATCCTGAGCAGTACAGGTGACTGGTTGGACGTCTGATATAACTTACCATCACATGTCCTGAGCTTATTTATTCGGTTCACACACTTGCTCAATTCATGAAGTCCCCTTGTGTTCCTCACTGGCAAGCTGCAGTTCGTGTGTTGCACTACATGAAGTCCCCTTGTATTCCTCATTTGACCGACGCCGCCCCCTACCCTTCCACGTCTTGCCTGAAGTTCCTTGTTCTCTAGAGACATTGGTTTCTTTTATTGGCGGTTACCTTTTTTCATGATGTGGGGATGGTGTTACTTATTTTCTTTGTCAAAGGATGTGACCAGACCTGAGAGTACCTAGTGATCAGTATTAGTTCCATTAAGAATCACTTGGTTTCATTCTCTTTCAAAAGTGTTTTATTTCCTCTTAGGGCGGGAGGGGTGTGTGTAATGTTATGGTCGTTAACATAGACCACCACAAATTCTACAATCTTACATGCTCGTCTTTAAAGTAATTGCATATTTGTCGCTAAAAGAATTAAATGATGTAAGAATTAAATTATACTGTGTTTTCGAACTACTTTAAAGACGAATGTTTAAAGTAATCCCCAAACTTGCAACTAATTTAAAGATGAAATTATTTTAATCCCCAAACATGCAATCACACGGGGTTTCCAGAAAATTATCACAGTATAATGTTAATTATCATGCTCACAAAATGATGTAAGAATTAAATCGCCAACGAATGTTTGAGGAGTGAATTGGATTCCTACCACTTGCAAACAAATGGACAATTCAAGGCCTCAACCGACTTGAAGGTCGACACGGACCTAGTCAATTTTTACCAACTAACTAATGCAATCCCTTGCCAATCTCGTATTCCAAGGAGTACTCTTGCTCTCAACCGGCATGGCTTGGAGGATGCTAACCTGCGCCTCCAGGAATTTCACGTACTTGTAGGGCTCTTCCAGCATCGTCCCGTGTTTGTTCATTTTCTTGTCCCACGGCAATAGCCGCTGCGTGTTCTCGCTTATCCTCAGCCGGCCGGCGTGCCATACCGGCCTCTAGCCGCTTGGAGTACGACTTATACGATCCTCACTAAGAAGCTGATTTATACGATCCTCTAGTTTTTAGGTATGAAGTCTGAACTAAAGGAGCTTAGTCTACGAAAAATTAATTAAATTTTATTAATTTCAAACATATCCTGCATATCCATAAGATTATACACATGCCACATGTTATGAGATTTACCCTTATTTCAAAAGTGCATCATCTTGAAATTAACCACAACACTATGGCTGTACCGAAAGAACTGTAGCTGTAAGTAAGCTTCGTTTGCAGGGCCTTCACCGCATCTCTATGGGAACACCTACACTTCAATTATTTTAGTTTCTCGAGGAAATTTCATAACATGTCATGCAATATTCTACATCGAAGATAATAGTGAAGCTCTCCATGAGCGGTTTAAAAAATGCTCCACGTATAGTTGTTATTCGTTAATTCCTATTAAAGATGCACACATTTATTTATTTTTGTCTAGAAATGTAATAGACCAACCAAAGCACTATTTCAAAATTATAAATAATTAAAAATGGTTATTATCCAATTTAAGTGATAATAATAGGAGTTAAGTGTACAACGCATAACGCATAATTGGCATATCCTGCCAAGATTACTGGTATATAATGTATATTACGGCTTGAAAGGAATTTTCCAGTTACTCACTACATTAAATTCCTAATAAAAGGGTAACAATATATTGACTTATTCTTATATCTTCACTTTCACATCCCTTAAGAATCATTATTATTACTTCATCATAACGTTCACCATGAATTTTGTTACTTTATACTATATATATATATGTATATCTATGTGTGTATATCTATTTCTATATATGTATATCTATATATGTGTGTGCATATATGTATGTATATATATGTATATATCTATATATGTATATATATGTATGTATATATATGTATATATACACACATTAGTTAAGGTGCGTTAAAATTTTATATGATGAATAATAATATACATAGAATTATTATTAGAAAATCATGGTGATAAACAAATTAATTTTGTATCCAATTTTGACTTCTTTGTAGAATAGAGGGAATACAACTTCAAAATTATTTTAAATTTTATACCAAAATATAAAAATTTTAAGAAGTACCAAAATTTGGAGAGGTTAACAAATAGAATCCGTCTCTTGAAAGACGGTCTTTCCATAAGTTATGGAAAGACCAAGGTTTAAAGTGTAAATTAGAATAAATTAAGATAAAAATTTTGGGTTGCATGAACCGGGTTATAAATTTTATAACTACTACATGTTTCATACTAAAACTTTAATATTGCAACTAAGACCTTTTACCTTTTATTATTCTAATCAAACCCCATCTTTCCATAAGCCTATAGAAAGACCGTATTTCCTAAGACTTTGCCTAATAAATAACTAGAAAACAAGGTATATTTATTGTATAGAGATAGGGATTAAACAAAAGACACCAAAACATTAATGAAAACCGGCCAAATTAAATTTTGGTGATTGTCACTCACCGCCCTTAATACCGACGCTCTACAATTTTCCAAATAAAAAATTATTTCTATAAAAAAAGTTAACAACTAAAGTCACGGTAATTAATATACAAAATCTTATCACTACAAATACCCATCTTCATAAATTCCATTACATGCTTCCTTCATTCACTCTTCTTCTCATCATAACTTCACCCCAATTTTTCTATATGGAAAACATACATAGTCATGGACCTGGTGATGATATTCACTGGAAGATGAATGTCTCTAATCAACCTGTCCATCTTGACGTTTCACCACTCAATCCCCATTTATCTTCATTACAAATTAACTCTAATGCAACTTCTCTTTTAGAGCCTAGTTGTGCAATGGAACAAGAGATCCGAGTTTTGCTAATTGACCATGACAAAGACTCCTTAATATCCACGGCTAGAATACTTGCTCTTAATTCATGTCAAGGTAAAATTGATCTGACTAATTTTATTTTTTTAATGTTTCTTGTAGATCCTCATGTTACTATTGAATTAAAATTGGCCACATTGGTCAGAAATTATCATATTTCATATAGTTAAGTAGTTAGATTTCAACCATTTTTTGTTTTATCTTGTCTCCATACTCTTTATTTGTATATACTCTTAATTTATAGTTTTATTTTCATTTATAAAATAATGAATGATTTATTTCTTCATTGTCAAAATAATTTTCAGATTCCTCACTCATTAATATCTCACAAGTCAAAAATTCTTTTGTCTATAGTTGTAAGTAAGCAATCTTGGATAAAATTTTGTTTTAAACAAATAAAGGAAAAGAGTAAAATGAGAGTATATTTCTGAAGAGGATGTTCTCAATAAAAAAAAATCTTGTATTAGTTATTTGTACTCTACAATCCTATATAAACATTTAAAGTAATAAATCAAGACATTATGAAACAAAAAATTGACCTATTAACCTAGGACCATATGAATGTAATGTCTATTTAAGTTGACTTTAAAATTTAATATTTTGTGTTAATAAAGTAAAATTATACCAATTTTTGTGTTCAAGAAATTATTTTATTTGGATGAATTAATATTCAACATCATCAAACTTTTTATCACCTTATGTTGATCTTTCTTATTCCTTATCAATATCTATGAAGTGAAAAGATTAAGTATAAGTGTAGTTTTTTAATTCAACTCATTATAATTTGATTTGATTGCATGCTTTTATGTGAAAATATGTATTGCTCATTGATTCTCTTATGAATATTAGCTACGAGTTATAATATTAGCAACTATCTTAAATATTTCTACCGGTAATACTTAAGTCTTTTGAATATTGACAATAGTTGTAAAGTATAGTGTTGAATTATAATAACTACTAAAACTTTTTGAATTTCAGTGAGATTGATGGTATCAGGCTCTATTGCAATGAAGACTATCTCAGCTGGAAAGGAACAATTTGATGTGGTTATTATAGATATAGAATTATCTGACATGGATAGTTTCCAGCTTTGCAAGGAAATTGAAAAAATGGGCATCCTAGTTGTTGGTAAATATTTTTAATCACTACTCATCATCATCTGAATTAATTATTATTATTATTGCTTGCAGAGCTATTCATTTAAATTTATTCCCTTAATTTTCTCAGTTTTGTTTGAATTTGATCAGTAACGTCTCAAAAGGAAGACCCTAAGTTGACACACAGTGCAATAGAAAATGGAGCATCTCTTTTCATCAAGAAACCGGTCGATGAGTTAAGCATGAAGTACTTGCGCCAATTTGTGGTAAAGAAAAGAATTCAAATTAGCAAAAAGAAGATGGGTGTAGAAATGACAGCCATGGAGAATTTAGTTTTTACTGAGAAAACTATTGAAGATGTCGTGCGGAGGAAACGAACATATCGGAGGAAGAATGGTACAAATGAGAGTGGCATTGATCATCCCGCTCAAGTAAGCCTAATGTGTGATCAACAAAATTTGAATGTTGAACATTTTCCCACCAAATGGACCAAGGAACTGCACCAAAAATTCATGGATGTTGTCGCTCAACTTGGTCAAGGAAGTATGTCTCTAGAAATTTTCTTTCTCTTTCTTGACTTTAAATTATTTGCACAATTTTTCATATACATATGTGTGAGTGAGTAGTGTGGGTTTTATTTATTAACATAGATAGATGTAATAGTTATGCTAATTAATATTAATAAAATATTTCTCAATTTAGTTGTGCTATGCTAACATATTGATCCGTGAGCTAATAGATTTATAAATATGTTTCAGATTGGGATCCGAAAGAGATTTTGGAACTAGTGAACTTTCCTGGTCTTACATGTGTACAAGTTGCTAACCATCTTCAGGTTAGTGTTATTATTATACTTAGCTCTAAAAAAACATTCAATTGAGATTCTTTACTTAATTAGTTTTTGACATAATTTATCTTTATTTTACTTGACATATTTTGATACGCTAATAGATGTTTATAAACTTTTAAAATTTTTTATTTCATGAAACTTGGAATAAATTTGTTGAACTAAGACTTATTTTTTAGTAAGTTAGGAATAGAAATATTATTGTAATCTCACTTATATTTGTAGGGAAAATAGTAGCAATTGACTTTCATGGGTTCTTTTACTTTGCCTAGAAATGTCGTCGTGATAAATGGAGACCCCATTCAGAGCACAAGAATCAATGTCGAAGGCACAAATTTTCTACACCTTCTACTAGTGATGAAAAAGGTAACGAAAAGATTAAGGTGTTTGGGAGAATGCCTCATTTAGATCATGAGTATCAGGAAAAGGTGCAGAACCATCACTATTTTGTTCCAGTGTCTTCTTCTGGTAATAAGCCTATAGAAAAATCACAAACATCGGGATCTAGAGTTGGCACACTTAAAATTTTCAATTCTCTTCTAGCTTGTTTTCCTGAAAAGGAAAATGACCCACAGAGATGGATGGAAGATGTAGATCTTGTTGAGGGAGAATCTCCAATGTGGACAGCTCAAGGAGTTCAACTTTTGAATCCAACAAGTCACCCATGGGTGTTACCTCCTCCAACATTCAATATTGTTCCCTCAATGGTAAGTAACAATAACACTACAACAACATGCTATGGTCCTATTCATGAAGCTAATGATGATCCAACCAAAGAGACAATAAATGCAAACATAAATTTGATACCTTGATATGAATCGGGGCTTCCTAATTTATTTTCAAGGCTAAGGTTTTTCGGAGGATAACACTATACTCTTTTTCCCACTGGGTTTTTTAGTGAGGTAGTGCTATCATTTTAGTTTATTTTAATTGTTATGAATAAAGCTCATAAACTCGGCCATGTTGGCTTAGAAGAGTTTCGACTATATTTTAATTTAGGGTTTTTAATATTCAGTTATGATTTGATTAGATAAGATTTGGTAAGATTAGATGAGACAATATATATTCAAGTCTTAATCTTGAAGAATTATGGTGAACGTTGTTTCACTTACCAAAATAATCTGCAAACTCTATAGAGGAGATTAGTACAGTAGCAAGTAGAGTCGATCCCACGAGGAACAGATCAAAAACGATAATAAAATACCTACTAATATAGAACATTTTGGTGTAGCAAACACGCCTTAATTTTCATATTTATCTAACAACTAATAATGCTACTAACTAATATAAAATAATAATGCAACTAACAGATATAAAAATCTATAAAATATATGAATAAGGTAATCGGCTCGGAATAACTCACATTAGTTAAACATCGATCATATGCGCAAAGATAAATCAATTCATATGCATCTATCAGTTATAGGAAAGTAGGTACGCTTAACCTTCTCAATTCTTTCGTACTTTATCAACAATTAACCAATTATAATTACAAATTTATAATTATCTAATTATTTCTCTTACCAAAATGTCCCCAGAAAGTATTCGTTGAACCAGATACACACCTCGATAGCATTAAGAATGAAAAGAACCTGATACAACAATTACTCAAGTATTCGCAAGTAGTGACGCACACTTAATTGTTCCCCATCTTGCTATTACAGTCTTAGCTAGTTAGCTGTTTTTCACAAGAATTCGCTACTTACTAACCCTTTCCAACGATTACGTATTGGTGAAATTAGATAGCATTATCCCAATAATATTCAAGTTGATCAGCCATAAATATATCAAGAATAAAATAAACCAGGAACAATCAAGAACACATAAAATCAATTATAAAATAATTAGGCCTCACGATTCATAAACTAATGCTTGCTATTTCATGTCGATATATGAATTAGCTACTCATAATAATTAAACCAAAAAAATATATATAATATAATAATTTAACATAATTAATCTAAACATAATAATTACAGGAACAAGGAAATCAAACCAAGAAATTGGTTACATGCATGCGACCAATTCCAATTTGGTGTCAATGTAATGTCTTCCGTCTCTGTACGTGTGTGCCCCCCTCATTCTATTACAATATGGCATTCTATATATATACTTATGCCGCAAAACCAAAACCAAATCTAAATCAACTTTTAATTCCTTTTCTTCTTACGGAGGAAATAAGGAAATAAGATAATAACTATTCTAAATCTATAACTAATTTCTAAAATTAAGGAATTTCAATTGGCAAGAGATAATAACATCTTTATCAATATGGGAAGTGGATATCTTTAATTCTTTACTTCTTCAAATCCAAATCTCTTTAATATTTCACTTTTTACCCCATAACTTCTGAAATTCCGCTTTCCACTCTCTTCCTTCATCCCTGGAAAAATGTCTTATAAAATAAGCACATTTTCCATTGGAGCACATCGCTTCATTAAATACCTCAACCTGGAAAATCCAGAGGGAAAAACCGTTGGTTAAGGGAAAAAGAATACAATGTATAGCTCCCCCTCAATTCTTCATAATCCATGAATTTCTGCACCAATAACACCTTAAAGTACAAATTATATCTCAATAAAATCATAATAATCCCACAAAATATGAACATAATACAACACACATCAAATATCCTCACACTTGAATCATGATTGCCCTCAAGTATGAAGTGAAGAATACAAGAGCAATCAACAATCCACAATGTTCATAAGTTCTCATTCCCTCATAAGACTCTATCTAAAATGACCCTATGAAAAGAAAAAGTAAAATGGAAGATAGAAACACGAATCACACAACGAGACAAACAAAAATTCAACATTTAAAAACTCTAGATCCTACTCTTATAACGATAAATTTTCCCCTGCTAGGGAGAAGGATCACCTTAATGCACCTGGAAATCTTCAATATTTAAGATCATGAAATCCAATCATCAATTTAATCAAAATCAGACAAGCAATGAATATTTTCTCACGGTTTCACTCAATCACTCTCAATATATGGAGGACATTCACTAAAATAATTCAACAGTTATAACATAGAGAAGTTAATATGCAAATCAGGAAGGTCTTTCTCAAGGGTTTTAATGGGGCTAGTGATCATTTAGATTTGTGAGATCCTAAGGGTTCTAAGCTCAAACAATATCGATCAAAATATTATGCATGTTTTTTTTTCTTCAACCATCATCCATGTATAGTCGACATTCACCAACAATCTTCATCTCATGGCTATTATGAGAAAACCAGGTAATATCACATCAATTGTAGGTGCTATTTTATTTTTTTCCTTTTTTTAAATTTTTTTCCAGCACCACCCTTCTCCAATATAGTCCAAAACCAGTACTTTTGAGAGAAAAATTGTAACATCACAAACAATAAGAAAATTTTCCCTTTTTTCCCACAGTTATGCCCTCCAGTTTGGTCAAACGGAACCACAGTGTCACTGTTCATTATAAAATTCAGCCTTCAATTTTTGAAACCATTCTGTCTGGGAAAATTGGATACATACTCAGTAATGTCATCAACTCAAGAGAACACAATGGATGAATTCATCAACATAAACTCCAAGAACATGCATAATAGGGCCAAGAGAAGGGATAATTCAAGGCTTTGGCTAAATATATAGTAACTCATATCAAAGAACATAGTCAAAACTTCAAAGTGTTTCACTAGGGGGTTAATATAACTGGTAGGCTATTTAAGCTGTGTGGTTCATCCTAGTGCCTTCCATCACTTTCACACATAACAACTCCAAAAATAACAATGTGATCTCTTAGAACAAATATTGATGTAGAGAGTGCTCTACTCGAGCTCAAACCTCACTTTAGTAGGCTAAAATATTCAATTAAACTCATCCTTTTTCGTCATTCCAAAAATTATATCAATCAAATTTCACAAATCATAGAATATCTCATTCAAAAACCTCAAGGCATATCATATTTACCAAGTTTGTTACAATGAAGTTTACAACCGGCAAGGTACTTTTATCAAGAGCCACTAGAATTTTCTTCATGTCAAATTATCGATTCAAAACAGTCTTTTGACCCAAAAAATGAAATTAAAATAATTATTTTGTTTTTCTTTTCAAAAAAACACGAAACAAAATACACAATAAACCTCCTCACACTTAAAATTTGCTTGCCCTCAAGCAAATAATGCAAAGCTCTTAAGAGAAAAGGTTTAACTCACAGTCAAACATCATAAAAAAGTGACAAAGGAAGAGGGAACTTATAGTGGTGGGTTTAGAGGAATTCTCGATCAAGAGGAGAGCATTTGATCATAATCAGGTTCTGCCGCGACCTCCAGTTTGGCCAAACGGAACCCTGCGAGTCCCGGCTCTCCAAAGGTGTGAATTCTCCTTGGTTTAAATTCAAGTACTTCAACTCTATAGATCAAGAATTGAGAACATATGAGAAATTGAAATTCCTAAAAGATAAAAAATAAAAAAACTTAAAAGAAAGAAAAAAACTAAGTAAATTTGGTTGCCTCCCAATTAACGCTTTTTTTAATAGTTTTTGGCTAGACTTTCAAATGCCTTTAATGACTATTTGTTGGGCGCAATGGAATTTCTTCCATTAATGCCACTTGAGAAGTATCATAGTACGACGTAAGGCAACGACCATCGACGAAGAGTGCCTTTTAGTATCCATGCTTATAATCTCTACTATCTCATCAGGCCAAACATAAGCCACTCTGAATGGTCTAGTCCACTTAGATTTGAATTTCCATGACATATGTCGAAAGTTGCACTCGGATATAAGAACTTTCGGCCCAACCACCACAAATTTCTTAGACTTCAAATTTCTGTCATGCCACATCTTATTGTGCTTTTTGTACCGCATAGATTGATCAAACCCTTTCAATCTTAGATTTCCCAATTCTTAGAGTTGAAATGTTTGTTCCTCACACTTTAGCGACTCCATACTCACCGGAAGAGTATCATCATCACCTTGATAAACATGATTCAGATCGGGTGGTAATGCCTTCAACTCCAAATTTGAGGTTTTCATATCCGATGGGACTAGTCTGACAGATGGGTCCCGTTTGGGCAAACCGAACCCTGTACGCACTTTAGAAATTTTCTGAACATCCAACATGGATTGAGTAGGGCTGGGCCCTCTATGATTTACTTCAGTTCTGGGCACCACTTTCTGAGAGTACATTGATCACAATAATTTGCGGATTTCCTTATCACTTGAGATTTGAACATCTACCACTTCTAGAATTTTCATCATATCCTGTAGAATTTTAGTCTCAAGAGAATCTTGGACAAGAGGGTCAGTATGATTGATGCCAAACACATTCTCATAATCCATATGTTTCTTCATGGGTTTATCAATGTTGAATGTGTACTTATCACCAAAATAAGCAAGAAAAATAGTTCCATCACCAACATTAATAATGGTGTTTACTGTTTTCAAGAATGGACAACCCAACAATACCCCTTGTGTTCCCTTATCATTAGTACGATTCATTTATACCACATAAAAATCTACGGTGTACACAAAGTTATTGACTCGCACAAGCACATTTTCCAACAATCCTTCAGGACATATACAATATTTACCTGCCAATTGAATTACCACTCTAATGTCTACCATTTCAGCTCCATTCAAAGTTTGATATACAGATAATGGAATAACATGAATCGAAGCTCCTAAATCACACATGGAAGCAACAATCTTTTTATCTCTAATGTAACAAGGTAAGGAAAACATACCTGGGTCCTTGCACTTTTGACGCATTTTCTATTGAATCACAACTGACACAGATTCACTCATCATGATCTTACTTGAATCTTTGGCTTTCCTGCAATAAAATCTTTCAAGAACTTGCTCATTGGTGGTAACCTTATTGCCTGCAAGAACGGAAGATTAATCTCCATTTTTTCAAAAATTGATACAAAATTCACAGGCTCTTCCTTTTTCTTTTCTAATCTACGAGGGAAAGGATGCAAAATTTTATGTGAAGGATCATGTAAACTCAACCTCTTACCTACCTTGGCTGGTACCTTGGATTTACCTTTATTTCTAGTCTCAATATGCTCAGGATTCTTAAATTTTTAGATGGCTTTGTTGCCATTTTCATCTACTTCTTGATTCTGAATATTTGCTATAGGGTTCGGTTTGGGCAAACCAGAACCTCCGTCAGTGAACTCCTTCGCTTCTTTGCTTGCGGATTTCAATGGTGACACACAACCTACCTTTCCACTTCTGAGTGTGACCTGATTTACCATCTCATGAGGGTTCAATTGGACCTGAGAAGGCAATCTAGGCTGCTTTATCCTAAGTTCAATCAGAGAATTTAACATATGGGCAATTTGTCGTGCATGGTCCTCCAAGGTTGATTCGGTCTTCTTGGATTGCTTCACTGTCATGTCCATCAACATATCCATATTTTCATTCAGATATTTCTCTTGACCTCCTTGTTGGGGCTGGGGAAAAACTGAAGCTTCTAGTTGCATTGTTGGAACATATGATCATTGGTAATGTTGAGGCTGCTACTACGGAGGGGGACCTAGTTCTCTCCACTGGAAGTTAGGGTGATCCCTATACCTTAGATTGAAATTTTGGGGATATGGTCCACCTTTTTGCTACCTCTCATTGAAATTTCCCATAGCATTTGCTTGGACAGGTATCTCTCCCGTGGTCAGAATGCATTGCGACGTCGTATAGTTCACTGTTCTACATGTATCGCATGGTCCTTCTTGTACAGACGCAACCTTCTCAACAACCTTAGATAGAACTTTCTCCATTCTTTCCATCCTTTCCTCGATCTCATCTTTTTCAGGAGTGGATGTCTGTGCCACATTCTTTAAGATTCGTACTTCCTGCTGACCATACTCCTTCTTAGAGTCCACCAACCTCTTGATGATCTCTTTAGCTTCATTCACTCAAAGGTGAGAAAATCCACCCCTACTGGAATAGTTCACAAAGTCCTTGTTGTTGGATGTCATCCCTTGATAGAAGCATTGAAGCAACTGGCCTTCCATTATTCGGTGATTAGGGCAACTGCCTACCAGCTTCCTGAACCTCAGCCAATACATACTCAAGGGTTCATTATACTCTTGCTTAATGCTTGTGATCTCGTTCTTCAAGGCATCTGTTCTTGTGGCTGAAAAATAGTACTCCAAGAATAATATCTTCAATTCTGCCCATGTTGCAATAGAGTAGGGGGGGCAAGCTCGAAAACCACTGATTTGCTGCTCATGTCAAACTAAATGAGAATGCCACCAATTTGAATTGATCTTCCGTCACAGTGGATGGCCTATTCTGAACCTTACAAATCTTGACAAATTCTCTCAAAAAATTGTAAGGGTCTTCGGTGCTTCTCCCATGGAACTTTGGAAGTACGTTCAGGAATGCTAGCTTGATTTCAATAGGATTTTTGGGGGTCATCTTCACTATGACCAGTAAGTTCCCACATGCATGGGTTGTTTGAGTTCTGCCCAGGATTTGTATTTCGGTCAGCTCCATCCATCTTGATATCAGATCCCGAATCAGAGGTGGTTGCTGAAATCGTGATGGGTTTGGTTTGGCCAAATGGAAGGGTCTCGGCAGAAACTGCTTTCCGCACCTTTGTTCGCTTTTTTTTCTGCTTGGCAGTCTTCTTAACTTCCGGGTCTAATATTAAATTCAGCCTGGATGATTTTCTCATAAATCAAGCACATTAACACACATATTAGTAGGAAAAAATATATAGAAATTGATTTACCGTTCCCCGGCAATAGCACCAATCTGGTGAACATCGTTTCACTCACCAAAATAATCTGCAAACTTTATAGATGAGATTAGTACAGTAGCAAGCATATTCGATCCCACGAGGAATAGATCAAAAACTATAATAAAATACCTACTAATATAGAACACTTTTGGGGTAGCCACCACGCCTTAATTTTAAAATTTATCTAACAACTAATACTGCAACTAACTAATATAAAATAATAATGCAACTAACAGATATAAAAATCTATAAAATATATTAATAAGGTAATCAGCTCAGAATAACACACATTAGTTAAACATCGATCATAGGCGCAAAGATAAATCAATTCATATGAATCTATCAGTTATAGGAAAGTAGGTACACTTAGCCTTCCCAATTCTTTCATACTTTTTCAACAATTAACCATGATATGAATCTCCTTGCGAAGACTCACGATTTGTGGAATTAATAACTTTGATCTAGTGAAGGGATTTGCAAACCCACACTATCTCGCATGAAATTCAGGAGTCTAGCCCTCGGGGTATGCCTAACTTCGACTTGCTCTCTAACTAGTCCTCAGGATCATATTACAAGGTTTATTGATACTTAACTAGCCCTCGGGATTAAGCAACAATGGATTAGCTCGCAAGCAAAGAGTATGAACTCAAAAGGTTGTATATTTGATTGATGAAAGGTTCTAATTTTCGTCCATAAGGCCTCCCTTTTTATAGGGTTACAATCTTGCCTCAAACCCTAATCACAAATGGAATCTGAATCGACTTATGGCAGCTTTAAGAAGCTAAAACCATATCTAACTAAATAACTAAAATAAATGGTAATCTAAGGTAATCAAGTTGAATTCTTCAAGAAGTAACCTTGAAGAATATTACCTTATCTAATCTTACCAAATATAATTCTAATCAGAATAAAACTGAATATACTAAACCTTAATGGAGTGTATTTTCGAAATTCAGCTCTTCAAAGCCCACATAGCCGAGCTATCAGTCCAATAAACCCAAAATAACATTATTTTACAGCGATCACACTACCTCATTAAAAACCCAGTGGGAAAAAAGAGTATAGTGTTCTTCATGATGTCTTCAGTTCGTCGACAATCTTGAATAATGAATCCAAGATGTCGATGGTGACTCCCTCTTCAATTCTTCATCATAAAGGAGATCAATCAAAGCATTTAAAACAGCATCCCTAAGCATAGTCCTTGACCTAGTCATAGGTTCTGCCATGTCACTTAGAGGATCTCGAACATATCCTTTAAATGTTTGATCAAGTCGTGGAATGTCTTCATTTATGGTGGTAGTCCCCTTGGCATCTCCATCATTCCCTCCGTGGACGAAAGGTTTCGCCCTCGAAACTGAATCATCTTCAAATGTAAATGGAGATAAATCAGCAACATTGAAGGTCGCACTAACACCATAATGATCTGGTAACGCAATCTTGTAAACATTGTCGTTCACACGATCCAACACTCTAAAAGGACCATCTCCACGTGGACTCAACTTAGATTTCCGAGCATTTGGAAACCTCTCTTTCCGCAGATGAACCCAAACATAATCTCCCACGTTGAACCTCATCAACTTGCGGCTTTGTTTAGCTTTATCAGCATTCTGTGCATTTGTCCGTTCAATTCTCATGCTCACCTTCTCATGGATTTTCTTCACAAAATTAGCTTTATGTTCTCCATCAAGGTTTTTAACCTGTTTAAAATTCAAAGGAAGTAGATCAAGAGGTGTAATAGGTAGAAAACCATAAACAATTTCAAATGGAGATAAAGAAGTAGTAAAATGAATAGTGCGATTATAAGCAAACTCTGCAATCGGAATGCATTTTTCCCAATTCTTTAAGTTCTTCTGAACTAGTGCACACAGGAGAGCCCCTAGGGTTCGATTGGTCACTTCTGTTTGTCCACCAGTTTGAGGATGACTGGCAGTCGAAAACAACAACTTTGTCCCTAACTTGGGCCACGAGGTATTCCAAAAGTAGGATAAAAATTTAACATCGCGATCAGAGACAATGGATGCATGAATTCCATGTAACCGAACTACTTCCTTCAAAAATAGATCTGCAACATGCTTTGCATCATCTGTCTTCCTACAATGAATAAAATGTGCCATTTTCGAAAATCTATCCACAACCACAAAGATAGAATCATTACCTGACTGAGATCGTGGAAAACCTAGGATAGAATCCATGGAAATATCAACCCAAGGATGTGTAGGAACAGGCAATGGAGTATAAAGACTTACCCTTCAAGCAATCAAGACAATTCCTACAAACCCTATCAATAGCAAGTGCCATTTTCGGCCAATAGAAGTGTTCTCGCAACAAATTATAAGTTTTAAAAGCCCCAAAATGTCCCATTAAACCACCTGAATGAGCTTCTCTAACAAGTAATTCACGCATAGAACATTGAGGAATACATAACCTATTATTCATAAACAAGAAACCATCATGCCGAAAAAACTTCTCATAAGCACCATTATCGCATGCAGTATAAATATATGAAAAATCAGAATCAGTCGCATATAAATATCGCACGAATGAAAACCCTAACATAATGCATTCCAATCGTGTAAGTAAAACATGTCTACGACTCAAAGCATTAGCAACAACATTTTCTTTACCCTTTTTGTAACGCAACACATAAGGAAAAGATTCAATGAAACTAGACCATTTAACATGACGCTTATTCAACTTCATCTGACTCTTCAAGTATTTCAAGGATTCATGATCACTATGAATGACAAATTCTTTATGCAATAAATAATGTTGCCAAGTATCTAATGCACGCACAATTGCATAAAATTCTTTATCATACACAGGATAGTTTAGAGCACCGCCCTTTAACTTTTCACTGAAGTAAGCTATAGGTCGATTCTCTTGCATCAAAACAGCACCAATACCAACACCAGGAGCATCACAATGAATCTCAAAAGTACCATTAAAATCAGGTAAAGCAAGAACAGGAGCATTGCATAATCGTACTTTCAATTCATTAAATGCATTCTCTTGACTCTTAGTCCGAACAAATTTCACATCCTTTTTAACTAGTTCATTTAGAAGTGCAACAATAGATGAGAAATCACGCACAAACCATATATAAAAACTAGCTAAACCATGAAAAGAACGGACCTGGTTGGCATTAGTAGGTCTCGGCCCGGTCTTAATGGCCTCAATTTTGGTTTCATCGACTTTTATGCCCTCTTTAGAGACCACAAAACCGAGAAACACCACTTTCGAAGCGCAAATTGTGCACTTCTTAATGTTCGCATATAAACAAGACTCACGGAGTGCAACAAGAACCATTTTAACATGCTCAATATGTTCATCAGTCGACTTAGAATAAATCAATATGTCATCAAAATAGACCACAACAAACCGACCAATTAACTTTCTTAAGACATGATTCATCAACCGCATAAAAGTACTAGGTGCATTAGTTAAACCGAAAAGCATAACGATCCATTCATACAACCCAAACTTAGTCTTAAATGCAGTTTTCCATTCATCTCCCTCATTAATTTGAATCTAATGATAACCCTGAGTCAAATCAATTTTAGTATAAATCACAGATCCATGCAAATCTTCAAGCATATCATCTAACCTAAGGATAAGATGGCGATACTTAATGGTAATCTTGTTAATAGCACGACAATCAATGCACATACGCTAAGTTTTATCTTTCTTAGGAACTAAAATGACAGGCACGACACAAGGAGATAGGGATTCTCGCACATACCCTTTTTTAAGTAACTCCTCGACTTGTCGTTGTAGTTCCTTTGTCTCATCAGGGTTTGCTTTATATGCTGGGCGATTTGGGATAACCGAACCCGGAATCAAGTCAATCTGGTGTTCAATACCTCGCAAAGGTGGTAAACCCACGAGTAAGGCTTCCGGAAGACATCCTCAAATTCCTGTAACATCTGAGCAAACCGTGAAGGAACATTCATAGGAATATCATCACTAGCAAAATAGCTCTCTTTAAAATGCATGATAAGCACATAAGAATGATTGGCAAATGCACGATTCACATCCCTAATTGATGCATAAAACAAACTACCATAATCATTAGGAAGTTCATGTCTCATCATGTAAATTGATGGAAAAGGACTAAGATATGAAGATAGTATGTTACGCGACTTATCAGAACCATTCGTAGACTTACCTGACTTACCTGGGATGGCCTCCCTTGATATTTGGTCGAAATTATCAAGGTTTTTGCCTCCATTCTTCACCTTGTGGCCGATCTCCTTCAAGCCCTTGCTAGGGTTTTGGTCGGTAAACAATTCTTATCTTTCACAAGGCAACGAGTATGAAAAATGTTAATCCTTTGTACCTGTGTCCTAGCCATTTGAGAGTTTAGAACTCTTAATGACATGAAGTTACCTTGTGTTTCTAGACCCTGTTCACCATGATCATTTATGATGATCTCTTCATCTACCTGTTCTTCACCACTTTCACACAATGGTGGCATATCAGCATATTCATCTTCTTCATCTTCTTCCTCAAGTGTTGTTAGCACTCGTGCATGAGGACAGTTATTACGGACATGTCCTCTTTCTTTACAATGAAAACAAGTAGGAGAGTTAACAGAAACTGAATTTGATGAAGAAGTAGAAGACTGGCCTGGAATTTTTGAAACTTGTTGGGTTGGTGGTGCCACCCTCCTCTCAGTAGGATTATAAGTTGGATTTGAATAAGTCTAAACCGATCCTCTTCCTCCCATGGGCGGGCCCCTACTGCGGCCATAACTAGGGTTTTCGGAGTCAAACCCTAGTCATTGACTTGGAAAACTAGGCTGTGGCCTCCTTAGTCGCAGGGTACTCTCAACTAACCTTGCTTTCACCAATAAATCATTCATAGATATGTTGAAGCTTGACTGGCATTTGAAGGTTTTCACGCAAGCCTTCAATGAAACGATTTTTGATGAATGCGTCATCTTCTTTCATTCCAACCCTTCTCATGGTCAACTCAAGATCTTGCCAGTATTCATCAACTATGCGATTTCCTTGCTTCATGTCGGACAGATAAGAATGTTGTTCAATCAAGTAAGTAGGCGAAACATGATATTCGCGAAGCTCGGATCTCAGTCTCTCCCAAGTGGAGATAGGTTTCTTTCCGGCAAGATATCGCGACTCCCTTTTATTTTTCCACCACTCAGCCGTATAATGAGTGAAAGAATACTGTGCCACTTTGACTTTCTCCTTCTCCCGATAATTGTTGAGATCAAACAGATTCTCAATCTGTCACTCCCAATCAAGATACTTCACTGGATTGTGTTGACCATCAAATCGAGGGATGTGATATTTTAAACCCTTGATATCTCGAGCTTCATCAGAACCTGAATCAGATCCTGAATTAATCTTCACTCTCCTTCGGGAATGAGGTTTACTGGGGCGATGCCTTCTAGAAGACCCTCGGTGTGATTGCCTTTCTGAACCATCATCAGAATAATCATCTGAACTTCCAGAACCATTAAATTGACGGACATATTTCTTGGTTTCTTCCCTCTTGACCGATGATGTAGGTGTAGGTGGTGCCATGCTATAAACTTTTCTCGCCAACCTTTGCACTTCACTCATAAGTGCATTTATTGCGACAGCAACCCGATCAAGATCATTGGCTTCATTTGGATTAATTCGATGTCGCTCCCAACTATTTGGAGCCTTTTCATGTGGATGACTACCACGCCCTCCATTATAGGTGTTCGTCAATGGCAAATTGTTAAGATTGCTAACAAAAGGCGGGACGAATGGATTTTTGTCCCCCATCTTCGCTAACTGCTAAGAAAATCAAATGGTTAGTTTAAAAAAAAATTTCTCCCCCTATCCCTTTGTTTATTAAGGTCACTCACCAAGTGTATAACACTCACAACTCACAAGGCGAAGGCTAATGCGAGGGCAACTGATCAATTCACCGCAATTCAAAGCAAACTATGGAGATGAGTACTGCAAAATTTATTTCGAAATTTAAAAATATATAAACTCAAAATTTGTCTCTACGATCTGGAATTCCAAATTCTACAAAGAATAAGGAACAAAACACAATTTGAATGGCACGAATCGGAGCTGTATTGAATGAATTGTGACCAAATCAAGATTGCTTTCTAACTATGATATGAACCAATGATATGAATCTCCTTGCGAAGACTCACGATTTGCAGAATTAATAACTTTGATCTAGTGAAGGGATCTGCAAACCCGCACTATCTCGCACGAAATTCAGGATTCTAGCCCTCGGGGTATGCCTAACTTCGACTTGCTCTCTAACTAGCCCTCAGGATCAAATTACAAGGTTTATTGATACTTAACTAGCCCTCGGGGTTAAGCAACAATGGATTAGCTCGCAAGCAAAGAGTATGAACTCCAAAGGTTGTATATTTGATTGATGAAAGGTTCTAATTTTCGTCCATAAGGCCTCCCTTTTTATAGGGTTACCATCTTGCCTCAAACCTTAATCACAAATGGAATCTGAATCGACTTATGGCAGCTTTAAGAAGCTAAAACCATATCTAACTAAAATACCTAAAATAAATGGTAATCTAAGGTAATTAGGTTGAATTCTTCAAGAAGTAACCTTGAAGAATATTACCTTATCTAATCTTACCAAATATAATTCTAATCAGAATAAAACTGAATATATTAAACCTTAATGGACTGTATTTTCGAAATTCAGCTCTTCAAAACCCACATGGTAGAGCTATCAGTCCAATAAACCCAAAATGACATTATTTTACAGTGATCACACTACCTCATTAAAAACCCAGTGGAAAAAAAGAGTATAGTGTTCTTCATGATGTCTTCAGTTCGTTGACAATCTTGAATAATGAATCCAAGATGTCGATGGTGACTCCTTCTTCAATTCTTCATCATAAAGGAGATCAATCAAAGCATTTAAAACAGCATCCCTAAGCATAGTCCTTGACCTAGTCATAGGTTCTGCCATGTCACTTAGAGGATCTCGAACATATCCTTTAAATGTTTGATCAAGTCGTGGAATGTCTTCATTTATGGTGGTAGTCCCCTTGGCATCTCCATCAAACCAATTATAATAAACAAATTATAATTATCTAAATGTTTCTCTTACCAAGATGCCCCAGAAAGTATTCGCTGAACCAGATACATACCTCGATAGCATTAAGAATGAATAAAACCTGATATAGCATTTACCCAAGTATTCGCAAGTAGTGCACACTTAATTATTCCCCATCTTGCTATTACAGTCTTAGCTAGCTAGCTATTTTTCACAAGACTGCATGCGACCAATGCCAATTTGGTGCCATTTCTGGCTCTGTATTATCGATGACCAATTCATAATGCACGCATATGATGCATTAAAATTAAGAGATCGACGAAAATTTGTTGAATAGGTTGGATGAATTATATAAAAAATACGTTAATGTTATACTATGGAATGTTTGGGGTGATTTGAATAGGAACACATATAAGTGGAAAAATGAGGGAATGGTAAGTTGATATCCTCACAGAAAAAAAGGCCGAGGGATAGAAAACGGGACAATTTGAGCACTCATATTAAGCTTGGCATGGATTTATATAGTTATATTTTAATGAGTAGGTCTCCTCACAGGCGACCTATCCATAAACTTATTGGCAGATCACTTATTTCTTACATTATATATTGCATTTGTTAAATTACATATAAATTTTAAAAAATTTAAAAATACTTTTTTATATCATATATGTTTATATTTTCACATTCAAATACATATTATTACTTGTTTTAACTTTTAAAATGCAATATTTAAATTTTATAAAAAAATTAAAATATTTAAGATAAATGTCCCTTTGGGCTGTCCATAACCTTATGAAAATTCCGCATTTCCTGAAACTTTTCCTATTTTTTTAGTCTTACAAAACAACTCACATTAGAGAAACTCAAATTATCCCCTTTTCTATCCCTTGGTTTTTGTATGTGAGGTTATCAACTCACCATTCCCTCATTTTCTCACACATATGTGTTCTTATTCAAATCACCCCAAACATTCCATACACTAGTGGAGGGTGGGGTGATTAAAGAAGGTTTTTTTGGATGACTACTCTGGCCCTGACTTTGATCATCCATGATCAAAAATGTTTCTTAGAACCGCCTTTGAAATAGACATTGGAAGGAGGTTATTTTGGGTCTTTGTAGAGCCAAAGGAACCACCTTTTAATGTGTTCCGAGCTAGGAACCAACTCAACATTATCGGTAGTGATGATGAGTTCCAAATTTAGTGTTGGACATATATTGATTATATCATGCGAAAAATTAAACAACAAAATTGAACGAGCAATTAATATATGCAAGAATAATAAATTTTTATTAATTATTCAAGCATACAATCGAAACGCTTAAATTACAAATAATCAAAGCATAAATCATGTTTCAAGTAATGATGGAGTCACGAGTAACACTCGCTGCCCTTGAAACGAATGAGTCCCGTCGTGGACATCGTTCCCTAGGATAAAACCATCGCAGGTAACAATTAACACGTAAGAGTTACCTGGGATTCACGCAAGGCCCGAAGGACTATCACCTCGACAGAGCATCAACTGGAAACTTCGAGAAAGACAGAAAGAAGACTCAAGTTTAGACTATGGAGGGACTTGAGAAATGGTCTGTAATTTATGAATGACTTAGAGGCTCTATTTATACTGCTCTAAGAGATCCTAATCATGGAAACATGATATTCTAATTTTCTGTAATTAGAGAAGAATATTCTCCAATCACCAACTCACCAAATCCGACACATTCCATGAATACTCGAATCAAATCTGCTTGAAATGGAAGAAATATTTGCACAAATATTCTTCATCGTATTAAACATGGTAAAACACATATTTATTTAAGACAAAATATCTCACAAAATATTGAAGTATTTTGTTCTTATCTCTTAAGAATTACACACAAGAAATTCCATATATACTATGCGGTTGGGCCTTCCAGAGACTTCCATGCGGTCCATACGCATTTTGGCCAGTCCAGAGAAAAATTAATCTGGGCCAATTTCCGCCTAATTTTTCTCTTTCAAGAGTGACATTTCAAACATCCATATCTCATTCACCCTTGATCTGTTTTGAGAGTTTAAATAGTCGATTTTATAGTACTCGGGAAGGAGAACCCAAAAATGACATCCACCGACCCAAAATCCATTTGGGTCCCACTCAAACGAAGCCCCAAAAGTTGACGAATTTCAACCTTTTAACCATCATTTTCCAACAACCCCCCACATGAATAGATATTGATGTAGGAATCAGAACAATCACATCAGACACGGAGTTTGACT
Organism: Rubia yunnanensis; assembly: GCA_037428765.1. Classification (NCBI taxonomy): domain Eukaryota; kingdom Viridiplantae; phylum Streptophyta; class Magnoliopsida; order Gentianales; family Rubiaceae; genus Rubia; species Rubia yunnanensis. The sequence goes on from CM075068.1 coordinate 91,750,036, forward strand.
TGGTGATAGATTCATTTCAACGGCATAGATGCTGCATAGGATAAGTAGGTGTCACCCTTTGAACTTTCCCTTGAGAGAGTACACTTAGCCCACTGGTTAGGAAGTAGACACGATGTTCTTGAACTTCCCCTACCGCTTGTGTGAACGACAATGCAATTCCCACAGACATCTTTCCTAGCCCTTGCGCTTTCCTCGGTTGTGTCCATTAATCAGGCCATGGCACACGCCTAGTTCTGTAAGGTTTCTAAGGAATTGCGTCCCAACAATTCCTTTTCGAAGAAGCCACACTTCTCGCTTACATAGGTGATTCTTGGCGTAAGAGCAGTTCTGTAAACTATTGCGCTCTTTTGAGTACTACATACTCGATGCCTTGAATCATTAAAAGCAATTTAATGCTTAACCTCCATTCACATCACCGTTTCTTCATCATAGGAATAAGACAGGAGGTATGAAACCCCCACAGTGATCGCGATGGGTCTTTGCAGTTTAGTTGTCCCTTTGAATCTAGATCTTGGGATCTCCAGTCACATAGGTTGGGTGTCCACATACTTAACCCACCATTTATTAGACTTAGTCATATTCCTTTCGATGAGTTCTCAACTAACTCTCGATTCAATTTCTTCGTCAAGAAATCGATTTAATCCTTTCGTCAAAGAATAACAACCCTTACCATATTGACCTTACGTAGTCAACATCGATAATTCTCGTAGAGAGTAGTCATCCAATGGTGAAGTGTCTATGTCGAGACACACCATCATCGATATGGCTTTAAGCTATAAGCTTTACGCTACACCAATACGAATAAAAGTGCTTTGGTCATCCTAGGGTATATCTTTCCCAATTTTTTTCCGACACAATGGACATAGATTCCTCTATGAATCTAGCATGAGAGAACCATTTCTCTAGACAACTCAAGCCATATCCACGAGTCTCACACACAGCTTGTTTCCAGTGATCTTTTCTAGATTACTCGTGTATCATCTTACTATCCATTGTAAGAATAGTCTAATGTGCACTTTAATAAGTACAACAGACTATCAATGACTCTTGAGTTCTCTTCTTAAGAGACATCTCACCTTTACAAAAAGGTAACTCATAATGTTTAGAGTCATTCCATTGAATACGACATATCTCCAAGAGACTCAATCATCATATCAATATTTCTATCAATGAGAAAATCATCAATTCAAAGACATAAATGACATGGTCATTTTCCGCGTCCCTTAGCATATCTGCCTTCATCAAACTGATTGATTTAATATCACTGGCTAAACAACAATTAGTTTGGTCACATGATGGGTCATTTATGAGCATTGAGCTTTTCATTATGCTCTATTCAGATCTTAATAGCTAAATCTCCAAATGACCATTTAGGTCCATTAGATGTACTTCTAGCTTTCACAAAGCCTCGATAGCAAGTACCATCACCCTTGGACTCATTCTCATGTCTAGAGAACACCCATCAAGTACACAAATATACTTACTAATTGTTCGAATCTACTAGTACTCTAGTGATTTGCAATCATGGTAGATCAAACTCTCTATTGATCACTGCTTTCCACAAACGTCATTTCATGGAATCTTGTTTCCTTCACTGGTTTATCCCCGATCCTTAATGATTCCATCTATTGACTCTTAAGTCCATTTAAGATAAATTAGGATCTTTAACAGAAACTTCCACAAAATGCACTTTCCATCAAGATATATTTCTAGTTTCTGTATAATATTTCTTGTGAATTTCAAGAAATTGATAGCACTTCAACATTGTGCTTATCTAGTAAAGATACTGTTTAAGTATTCCTTTTACTACATTCGCAATATGCCAACCCACACATTCGAAAGAAGTTTTAGGATGGCTCTATGAGGAGCTCTATTTTCCTCCTTCTTGGGGTAACTTATTTAAAAGATCGCCAGCCAACTTAAAGGCTCCCCCACAACGCTTGATCATTTCTAGCAATTTCCTTCAATCACCAAATGACCTTGCAAATGTCTACATTGTGAATCACATTCCCCAAAGGATTCTATGTATTCACATCATGGTCACAGATAACCTCATATGTTTTCTGTGCATCATGTAAGTGGTTTCGTTAATATACAAACCCAACTTACTAAAAGTCTGTGTGTTCAATAATGAATCAAACACTAGGTTCTTACCCATGAAAGTTCTTTTAGGGCTAGATCCTTTCAACAATCAAAACACCTTCATGTATTGATCTTTTATCGTGAAAGTCTCTCTTATTCCTTCAACTCCCTTGGGATTAGAGATAACTAAACTTCCCGATCTCAATTAATCGTTCTTCCTCGCATGACCAATACCATAACCGATGTAGTATCAATCAATCGAGGATTCGATTAACTCTCACTAGGGCGCAGTGTGAGTTTACCAACTCCACACAATTTCATGCCCATTTTAAAGCCAAGTTTCAGTACAACTGTACTTTACTTTTAGACTACTCAAATCAAACTTGAGTGTCTTTATGCTCGAAACCCATTCAAGTCCATTGCTCAACTCAAGTTTGAGTGCACTGCTCGACTTGATTTCTGGTTTACCTTTTGGTTCGAGTTAAATTCCTCCCGACTTGATCAACTTGATTCAAATCTCTCGTGATGACTTTTCATCTCAAGTACCTATCAAAATTCATATGGTCGTTGAATTTTTTGGTTTTCATCTACCCCCCACATTGGGCCGGTTTTATTAAACATCCCCACACGTGTTAAGTTTCTCAAAACCTCGTGTCTTGGGGATTCTAGACTAAATGTCTTAGGATTCCTCATCTCAGAATTCTAAGGATTTCTAACCAAAAATTAGAGAATTGACCAACTGTCTTAGGATTCCCTATCTCATGATTCTTAGATTTTTCAACCATAAATCAAGAGACTTGACCAAAAGTCTCGGGATTCCCATTCTCGGGATTCTTAGTTTTCTCAACCAAATTCTTGAGATTTTTCCCTCAATTCTTTGATTACAAATAATCAAAGGTTTGTATCATAGTCATGATAACTCATGCTTTAGGGTTTATACCATGGTTCACAAGAACCAATACCCTAGACATAGTCGTAAACTAATGTCTTCATATTCACATTTTTCAGGTCATACAAAATAACCAGAATATGTTGAACTTCGAGCCCATATGCTCTATCTGTGCGATCTAACAATTGTCACTCGTGAGCCATATGCTCGTAAACGATCAATCAAGATAGCCAATTATTGGGACAAGCCTTGTCAAACCTTTCATTGCATAAAAAAGGGCACTTTCCCAAATAATTAATACAATCATAGCATATAAAAGCATAACCCAATTTTAGACACAACATAGATCTAAATTGTTTTTGTATATGCAGCTAAATCAAGTCCCTAAATGAACGAGAACAAATCATGGATCAAATAACCCAATGCCATATATTTCATTCATGCACGAATATATTACACTCTTGGGGAGAGATGTCATGTTTAAGTGCAAATGAAGTTTACCAATTTTTTGCATGCAATTCTCAGACCAAGCATATAAAAGTCATGAATCACTAGCAGCACATTCTCACACAAATATGGTTTAAATCTTTAACCAACATGAGCAGCCCACATCACCAAATTATTATACCATGCAAAATAGGTATTTCAACATTTGATCAAGTATTTAAACAAATACTATAGCATTTCAAGGGCTTTGGGAATTAAACATGTCTCATAATTTCCAACCATATGTACTGCTTTCATGTAATTGAATAATGTCTGATCCCATATTCTAAACTCATGGCATTTTTTTCCCCGTAAATTTAATTCAATTCTTTCATGCAAAGAATCAAATATGATTTCTTACCATGTCAACATTTAATCTCATAAGCATGAATATCACGAAATTAACATATTTCCATAATTACGCCATGTAAATTAACATACATGCTCAACTCATTTTCCACATAATTAAGGGATTAATATAACCAAATTCATTTACTATCAAATTCGATAGCCTTAGTGTACTGGACATATATGTGCAAATATTATTCACATAACACTCTTTGTAAAAAAGTCTTGTTCACATCCAGATTCATGCAAATGGTTATCAAATATAATCCAAGAAATATATGTATATATAGCATATGCCATGATTTACTTTAATTAACGTGTATATGTACCATAGTTTGCATAACCGTGGTTACACTCTCGATTCTTTCATGTTGCCAAACAAATCTTGTTGTATCTCCATGCCAAGTTTTTCTTCCATAAGAGATACCGCCGTATATACTCGGATTCACCAGTGTGTACATACAAAACATTATTCATCGTTAAATATATGTACACATCAAATATTGTAGTATAATATTTTAAACAATTATACATAACAAATCGCTCAATATAATAACAATTATATTTTAAACAAATTGCTCAATATAATTGCTCAATTATACATAACAAATTGCTCAATATAATAACAATTATACATAACAAATCGCTACTGAGCGTTCAATTGATGTGCAGCTGCCACTCAAATTTGCAATTTTTGTTTGTTGGAGGGCCAAAAATCACTAGGAGTATTCAACAATTACAGAGATAATAATGGGATCTTTGAGTCCCCTCTATGTAAATGTTCCCCTCCGTCATGGAAAGCTCGGAGAATATAAAATCGCATCATATAGGTAAAGATTACCTTGCGAAATATTTGATTATATGCAACCATGAGTTTGGATTATAAATAAATATGGCATACAATCATAGTATCCATAGGCAGATTAATAACCAAACATGCAATCATATGTATATCTATATCCATATGCATATTACCATGCATCTTATTAACCAAATCAATATAATTCAACAAATTCATTCGTTTCAAGACTGTTGGACATATATTGATTATATCATGCGAAAAATTAAACAACAAAATTGAACGAGCAATTAACATATGCAAGAATAATAAATTTTTATTAATTATTCAAGCATACAATCGAAACGCTTAAATTACAAATAATCAAAGCATAAATCATGTTTCAAGTAATGATGGAGTCACGAGTAACACTCGCTGCCCTTGAAATGAATGAGTCCCGTCGTGGACATCGTTCCCTAGGATAAAACCATCGCAGGTAACAATTAACACGTAAGAGTTACCTGGGATTCACGCAAGGCCCGAAGGACTATCACCTCGACAGAGCATCAATTGGAAACTTCGAGAAAGACAGAAAAAAGACTCAAGTTTAGACTATGGAGGGACTTGAGAAATGGTCTGTAATTTATGAATGACTTAGAGGCTCTATTTATACTGCTCTAAGAGACCCTAATCATGGAAACATGATATTCTAATTTTCTGTAATTAGAGAAGAATATTCTCCAATCACCAACTCACCAAATCCGAGACATTCCATGAATACTCGAATCAAATCTGCTTGAAATGGAAGAAATATTTGCACAAATATTCTTCATCGTATTAAACATGGTAAAACGCATATTTATTTAAGACAAAATATCTCACAAAATATGGAAGTATTTTGTTCTTATCTCTTAAGAATTACACACAAGCAATTCCATGTATACTATGCGATTGGGCCTTCCAGAGACTTCCATGCGGTCCATACGCATTTTGGACAGTCCAGAGAAAAATTAATCTGGGCCAATTTCCGCCTAATTTTTCTCTTTCAAGAGTGACATTTCAAACATCCATATCTCATTCACCCTTGATCCATTTTGAGAGTTTAAATAGTCGATTTTATAGTACTCGCGAAGGAAAACCCAAAAATGACATCCACCGACCCAAAATCCATTTGGGTCCCACTCAAACGAAGCCCAAAAAGTTGATGAATTTCAACCTTTTAACCATGATTTTCCAACATTTAGATCCTATTACAGAGGTCCAAAAAAAGGTTTTCCAAAAACTTAGGTTTTTGGCAGCAAGCAAATAAAAAAGGTCGGTCAGAAAAAGAAAATTATCTAGACCTAAAACAAATCGGTTAACATTAAACATTATACAGAACATTATACAACATTATGCTAAAACATTATGCAGATCGGTCATTATTCAACAGATCTAAAACATTATACAAAACTTAAACATTAAACATTGTAAAGAATTAAAAATATAAAACAATAAAAATGGTTGTGCTAGGAACTACAGATCTAGAACATTCATCGAGCGGTGGAGGCGGCGCTTCAGACAGGTAGTGGATGCGGAGCTTCAGCCTGGAGGTGGAGGCAATGCTTCAAACCAGGATGGTAGGGCAGATACTTCAGGCCGGGAGGGCGAAGGCGATGCGCCAGATCGGACGGCGGAGGACGTGGTTAGTACGGCTACCCAGAGAGAGAAGGGCGACGCTGATGGAGGAGGGAGAGAGTGGCCTGGCGGTGAGAGTGGGCCAACGCTAGTGGAGGAGGAAGGGAGCGACGCTGAGTATGGGTGGGAGGAGAGAAACTTTGGTGGGTTAGGGAGAAGGGCCGATGTCAGTGGAGAGGGAGGGAGAGCGGCGACGCTATGTGGGGAGGGAGAGGGAGAGAGAGAGAGAGAGAGAAAGAGTTTATTTTTGGAAGAACAAGTGAGGGAGAGGAAATGAAAAGGTTGATTCACACCTTAGAAAAATTTGACCTATGTGAAGAAGGAAACCATAGCTTCATTTTTATACTTGTCCATTAAAGTCACCCATTAAAGGCGGTTCTTCAATAGAACCGCCTTTAATTGATACCCATTAAAGGCAGTTCTTGAAGAACCACCTTTAATTGAATAAAAAATCCCTTTAAAAAGTTTTGGGTGCCTGGGGAGGGAGTTCTGAATTTGGAACCTCCATTGAGTGTCAATCAAAGGCGGTTCTTGAGTAACCACCTTTGATCGCTGTCTTTAATCAAAGGTTTTCCACTAGTGATAGTATAGCTTTAACAATTTTTTTATATAATTCATCCAGCCACTACTAAAAAACAGGTACTATGGCACCAGTCTATAACATGGTGGCCTCCAGAACTAGTGCTGAAATCATTAATCACACCAGTATTATCACAGAATTCCACAAAATTGGTGCTGCAATATTTTTCCAGCACCTTATTTGTCGAAACTGGTGTGGAAAGCCGATGCAGTACATGATAAATAGCACCAATATTTTCTAAACCGGTGCCATACATAAAATATAGCACCGGTTTACATGAATCAGTCCTGTTAATAGTAATATTCGTGGAAGGTTGAAAACGGAGTTTGTGCTCTGTTTCATTATTAGCACCGGTGATTGAAAGGTCACCATCTGTCCTGATACTGGTGTTGTGTACTGGTGCTGTTACCAGTGTTTTAACCAGTGCTCCATAGTTAGAAAATAATTTATGTGTCTGCTCCTGAGTTGTAATAAAAAATAATACCAAAGCAGCGTCAAGCAGCTGCTTACCACAAAAGTTCGCACCGATATTCCGTTGTAGCACCGGTCAAATAACTGGTGCTCCATAGTTAGAAAAAAAAAATAATTTCTGCTTGCAGGTTTTAAAAAAACCAAAGCAACGTCAGGCAGCTACTTTCCACAAATGTTAGCACCAGTTTCACTAATTCATAGAACCGGTCCACATCACTAATGATGCACAAATTTTGATAAAATCTAAACCCTTGATTTCCCCCAATATTGATTTAATCTCAACCCTTCAAAAATTGTCTATATAAACCAAACTTTAAAACTTAGCTACTCACTCCCTCATTTGCCTCTCATCATCTCATCCTCCTACTCCACGATCTCTCCATTTTCGTTGTCGTCAACTCCCTCCTCACTCCACAACCACCCTCTTCATCTCTCCTACCCCATGCCGTCTCCTCTCTCCACCACCCAACCATTATCGCCACCGCTTTGCCCCTCCTTCCTCCATAATCACCTTCTTCCACCTGCAACCGCTCCATTCTTTTTGTATAAAGTTGGTTTTTTTTGTTGGTTTTGTTAGATTTGTTTTCTAAGCCATAATTTTTTAATATGTCTTTCTTTTTTCTCTCCTATTTTTATGGGTGTGTTGGATTTTGAATCATGTTGCCTTTCAATGGGTGTGTGAGATTTTAGCATTTTCGTACTTTTTGGGTTGTGTGATGTTTTTTACTTTTTGTGATGAAATTGAAAGTGTATTATACATATATATATATATAGATATATATATATATATACAGATATAGTTCCTTGTGTACGTTTTGATTGTTGGATTTTTTTGGCTGTGAATAATTTTGATATATAGATGATTGTGTCATGTTTAGGGGTTTGTGATAATTAGAATATGTATCATGTTGATAGTTTTTGTACACTGGTATACACTGTGATTTAAACTATAGATTGGTACTATGTGATTTTAAATTGCAGATGCTGTACCCTGTGGTATAAACTGTGATTTAAATGTAGAATATGTACCTTGTGGTATAAACTGTGATTTTATATGTAACTATGTACGAACAATTGTATAGATTTTTTCAGATTAAGGTTTTTTCGGTATTTGATTTGATGATTTCTAGTTGAAGTTTAAAATGTTGAGATATTGCAGGCTACCAGCGTCGGGGAAACCTGGAGTGCTTGACATGGTTTGGTTAAACACTCCATGTTTCCTCAGTCATGTAAAGCTGCTTCATTTTGACATTTTAAATGAATAAGCATTAGTTATAGGGCACTGCATTGGTTGCCTTTGAATCATGTGTTTCCCTCTAACTATGTAATGCTTCCTCGATTACAAAAAGTGTTGTAACATTTGTACCCTTTGATTTCATTGTTTCTAGTTGATGTTTTAACTGTTGAGATATTAGAGTTTATCAGGGCCAAGGAAACTTGGAGTGTTTGATATGGTTTGTTAATACACTCTTTGTTTCTCTGGCCCTGAAAAACTGCTTCATTTCAACAATTTAAATGTAACATTTGTACAATTGTGGATAATTTGTAGTGGATGGGCACCAAGGAATTTGGTGTGTCTACTTGTTTAAACAATAGGAATACACACAAAAAGGCTTGGTACCTAAATGCTGCAACATTTCAACATTTTTAGTCTTTTTCAAGTTCATGTTTAAATTGTGGAGATGTTACACTCTACGGGCCACCGGAGCAAGGAGTGTTTGACATGGTTTTTTTAAACACTCCTTGCTTTGGTTCCCCGAAAATCTGCTTCATTTCGACATTTTAAATTAATAAGCATTAGTTAAAGGGTACTGCTTAGGTTGCCTTTGATTAATGTGTTGCCCTCTAACTCTGTAATGCTTATAACATTTGTAAAACTCTTCCATTTCAAATGTGGAGATTTTGTAGTCTATAAGCACCAAGTAGACTTGGTGTGTTTATCATTAACTGTTTATCATTATGTGTTTAACATTAAATCATTTTTTATGTTAAATACAGTGTTAAAGCATAGTTATACACACTATGCCTCCGTGGTGCTTAAATAATGCTTCATTTCGACATTTTAAATGGTTTTCTATTGTAATTGTTATTGTGAACAAGATTAAAGGAGGACAAAATGGTTAAAGGGCACTGGATTGGTTGCTTAGTGCCCTCTAATTAAGTAATGCTTCTTACATTATGAAAAGGTGCTACGACTTTTGTAGAACTCCACAATTTTAAATGTTGAAATTTTGTAGTGTATGAGCACCAAGGAGGCATGGTGTGTTCATCGTTAACTATGTTTAACATTAAACTGTGTTGATGTTAAATACATTGTTAAAACATATGCATACACACCATGCCCCTTTCAGGGTGCTCAAATGCTGCATCATTTCGACATTTAAAATTATTTTCTTCTACAATAATTAATTATTTTGTGCAGGGTAGATATTTCCCACGGCAAGAGAAGTGTACAATGGCAAGGATGATAAACGTCTCGGATAGAAGGTGTGAGGCTTGAGTGAATGTGTGTCTTCCTAACAAACCAAGACTTCAATAGATCTAACGTATTTTCAACATGTATATTATTGGGACAAAGTTTGACCTTTTGTGTTAAGTTATATCTTGTTAGTGGATACCAGTTTTCCCACTATAGATTCTCATTATTTGAGTATGTTCTTGCTTACAATCAATTTCATTTTCTGTGGGTTTCAATTCTGAGAGGGCCGGGTATAATTTAAAATAGATATTGCAAATTATTAAAAAAAAATAAGCACCGGTTTTACAAATATAACGACCGGTGCTTAGACATCTATTTCCACAGCAACAACACTGGTAAATAAAAAACAAATATGTGCTATTTTTTTAAGATAACGGCACCGGTTTATGTTACTAACTGGTGCTATGAAAGAACCTTTGAACCTTAACGAGGACTCAACGTTCAATACTGGCATATCAAAAACCGATGTTGTGATATCAAATTTCCAGCACTGGTTTTGACGACCAGAGCCATGGTAACTACGTTTCAGTACCACCCTAATTAGTCACCGGTCAGAAGGAGGCACAAACGACCGATGCCATAGCCCCTAGCTACTGGTGCCATAGGGGTGCTCCCGGTAATGAACCTATTCAACGAATTTCCGCCGATCTCTTAGTTTTTAATGCATCATATGTGTGCATTATGAATTAGGCATCGATAAAAAAATTCTACGATCTCTTAAATGAATGTCTCATCTGGTTACTATATAAAAGGAATACTTGGAAATGGCACGCTTGTGTCAACCGTAATCAAGGGCATAGTGGTCATTTCCCAGCAAAGCCGAACGTGTGGCCTTCAATGTGCTCTCAAGTGGCCGCCCAAAATGGCATCGTTTTGGGCACCACTTTTGTCATTTTGTGCACCTGATTTGTCAAAAATTGCGGCACCTCTATGTGCGGGTACATGAGCTGCCAGGTGGCCGACCAAAACGATGTCGTTTTGGGGACCCATTTGAGGGGTAGAGTTCTCAGCCCTCGAAGGGATGGACTCTTCTATCCTTGGAGAGGTTGATTCTATCCTCGAAGAGGTTGAGCTCTCAGCCCTCGAAGGGATGGAGTCTTCTATCCTCGAAGGGGTCTAGCTCTCAGCCCTCGAAGGGATGGAGTCTTCTATCCTCTAAGGGGTCGAGCTCTCAGCCCTTGAAGGGATGGGCTTTTCTATTCTCAAAGGGGTCGAGCTCTCTGCCCTCGAAGGGATGGACTCTTCTATCCTCGAAGGGGTTGAGCTCTCAGCCCTCGAAGGGATGGACTCTTCCATCCTAGAAGGGGTCGAGCCCTCAGCCCTCGAAGGGATGGTCTCGTTTATCCTCGAAGGGGTCGAGCTCTCAGCCCTCGAAGGGATGGACTCTTCTATCCTCGAAGGGTTCGATCTCTAGACCCTCGAAGGGATGGGCTCTTCTATCCTTGAAGGGGTCCAGCTCTCAGTCGTCGAAGGGATGGACTCTTCTATCCTCGAAGGGGTCAAGCTCTCAGCCCTCGAAGGGATGGACTCTTCTATCCTCAAAGGGGTCGAGCTCTCAGCCCTCGAACATATGGACTATTCTATCCTCGAAGGGGTCGAGCTCTCAGCCCTCGAAGGGATAAACTCTTCTTTCCTCAAAGGGATCGAGCTCTCAACCCTCGAAGGGATGGACTCTTATATCCTCAAAGGGATCAAGCTCTCAACCCTTGAAGGGATGGACTCTTCTATCCTCAAAGGGGTCGAGCTCTCAGCCCTCAAAGGGATGGGCTCTTCTATCCTCGAAGAGGTCGAGCTCTCAGCCGTAGAATGGATGGACTCTTCTATCTTCGAAGGGGTTGAGCTCTCAGCCTTCGAAGGGATTGACTCTTCTAACCTCGAAGGGGTCGAGCTTTCAGCTCTCGAAGGGATGGACTCTTCTATACTCGAATGGGTCGAGCTCTCAGCCCTTAAAGGGATGGGCTCTTCTAACCTCGAAGGGGTCAAGCTCTCAGCCCTCGAAGGGATGGGCTCTTCTATCCTCGAAGGGGATGAGCTCTCAGCCCTCGAAGGGATGGAATCTTCTATCCTCTAAGAGGTTGAGCTCTCAGCCCTCGAAGGGATGGACTCTTCTATCCTCAAAGGGGTCTAGCTCTCAGCCGTCGAAGGGATGGACTCTTCTATGCTTGAAGTGGTCAAGCTCTCAGCCCTCGAAGGGATGGACTCTTTTATCCTCGAAGGAGGGTCGAGCTCTCAGCCCTGGAAGGGATGAACTCTTCTATCCTCGAAGGGGTCGAGCTCTCAGCCCTCAAAGGGATGGACTCTTCTATCCTCGAAGGGGTTGAGCTCTCAGCCCTTCAAGGGATGGGCTGTTCTATCCTCGAAGGGGTCAAGCTCTCAGCCCTGAAAGGGATGGGTTCTTCTATCCTCTAACGGGTCGAGCTCTCAACCCTCAAAGGGATGGACTCTTCTATCCTCTAAGGGGTTGAGCTCTCAGCCCTCGAAGGGATGGATTCTTCTATCCTTGAAGGGGACGAGCTCTCAGCCCTCGAAGGGATTGATTCTTCTATCCACATACGGGTTCCAAGGAGTACAACAGGTGGAGGGGTTCCATTGGATGGGTTTGAGAGGTACCCATTCGAGATGTGAACTTCCAGTTGGAGAACCTTGACATCTCGAATCAGTACCTCTCAAACCCCTCCACTGAACCTTCACCTCTCACCATCTCCACGCTTCAATTACATGTATAATTGGTACATTTATAGCTTCAATTACAACTCTTTTAACATTCCTATACAATTTCTATAATTTATTATCAAGCTCATCGCGCAACGCGCGGTGTTGCCACATTAGTAGGTAGAAATCATATGTACCAATGTCTTGTGCTGAGTTGTTCTATTTGGGTTGGTTTCTTCGAGTAGCATAATCTATTGAATTTTCTTTCACATAAACAGAACTCATTTCCATAAACATGAACAACATTTAGCTAGCTTTTATATTTAACTTCAAATCTAAACTTGGAACATGAAAAATGCACCCTTTCAGTCTTGTTGGATGCCTTTAGTGTTGGATTTATGGCATTAGTATAACTCCTCAGCTCTCATCTTTTTATCCTTCTACAGTGGCGGAACCAGCGAGAATCTTGAGGGTAGGCTGAAACCAGTGGCGCAGCAGGCTTCTTCTCCAGACGCAGCAGGCTTCCGGGCTCCGGCGAAGCTTTCTCACCACCGTGCCTACGCCGCCGTAGGCGGAAACCCCCCTTCCGTCGGCCGGGAACAGTAATTCCCGCCTGGCCGACGGATCTCAGGGCAGGCGCGCGCCTACCCCGCCTAAACGTGGTTCCGCCAATGTCCTTCTATGTATGGTGCTTTTGCTGACACGTGTATCTATTCCAATATAATTTTATAGAATTTGCACGATGAAACAACATACTACTTACTCGGTCCCATAAATATTAATTTATATAATTTTTCAAAATTAAATTTAGTAACCATTAATATAAGTTTATATATATATGTGATAAAAATATTGTATGAGTATTGTTAAATTAATCTTAACATCTATTGTCTAAATATCAATTTTTTTTACAGAATTAGAATGTGTAGCTAGAGATATTAACGGTCAAACATGATCATTGAAAACCTTGAAAAAGTAAATAGACCAATAGTTGTGATACGGGGGAATTATTAGTTTTCATGTCCGGTGTCCATTGCATGGCATTTGCCCGACAATGCAAGAAATTATCGTACTTGGTGTGGTTGCGGCCGGGGGCCTGAGTGCGAGGGTATGGCCTTTAGATAAGGAAAAGAACTGGCTAACCTATAGTCCGTTGATTATGAAAAAATCACAGCACAATTCTGAAATGAGTAATAATTTAAAAATTATAACCATTAACCTGTATTTTAATAAGATCAAGTAAGAAAAACATGCAAATTTATAGGATGGTTGAGTAATTACTATAATAGTTAGCATTAGAATTTGGAAATGTAAAGTTCATATGTAGTTAATGGACAATTTGTTGAAAATATGAAAATATGGAATGTTCTATGTGAAACATCAAAAACAAAATACGGGAGATATAAGGAAATTGAAGATGAAATCCATGAAGCAATATCCCTGTCCATGTTTGAGTTTGAAGAATATATCAATTCATATGTTTATGTAATTGGATTGGATTTAAGGAAATTTGAATTGATTTGATAGTATCCTTTTCGCACCGGATTTGGTTTGATTGGATGAGATATATTTTTATTCCTTTCTTTAAGGGATTGAATTTGGTAATTTCTATCTCCAAGAGACTTGATTGAAATCAGAATTTGAGAGGGAGAATGAATTATTCTTGCACAGGAATTGATGTGTGTGACTGGTTTAAATAGAAGACAATTCGGCAGAGTTATTTACGCTTTTAATTGAAGAAAATCTGCATCCAAATTTTCGTATCTTTTGAGAAGTACTCAAGAGTCTTTCGGTTGGTGTTCCAACAAGATCTTAAACTATTGATCAAGTTCAGAATTATGTATCGTAATTCATCAGGAGGAGAATATCTAGCATTGACAAGTTTCGAGGTCAGATCGAGTCTGATTGAGGTGGATCGGTAGCAATGGGAGCTTGCAAAATCCACATGTTATAATTAGATAGGATAAGCATAATTGTATGTTGTACTTTGTACTGTGTTCTTTCTCATTAATGAATTTATTTTGAACTAGGCCACGCTCCACATATGTAGGTAATATAACTAAACTGCATAACCAAGTCTCATGTGTTAACTTTTAAATATGTTTTAACGTACTTGGTTTAAGTTGGACCTAACACTAGTGGGGGAAAGAGCCATTAAAGGCGGCTATATCGAACTAGAGAAGGCTACTTTTAATAGAGATATAAATCAATTAGAATCAGGAAAAGAAAGGAATACCCTTTCTGATTGGTTTTGTATACATCACGTTCCATGTTTTTTAGGCTTTGTATACCTGTTGTACTCACTATATATATATATATATATATATATCAATACACACAACCACAATTATTTGTGGGTTTTACATTCTATCATGGTATTAGTCAGGTCTCTCTGAATATTTTCTGTCTTTTCCCGAAAATTGCCAAATTTTTCATCCAGTTCCCGATCCTCGATCACATCCACCCGCTGTCTTTTGTTGATTGTTGTTGCTTTCTAGCTACCGTCGATCACCGATCGAAACTTCTTCAAAGCCATCTTCACGAGCCGTTCATGCGCCACTGTCAAAGTTCCTTCTTCGGTCGCGTCTTTGATCGTCGCCAAATAAAGGTGGTTCTAATAATTGCCTTTAAAAACAGCTATTAAAGGTAGTTATGAACCACCTTTAAAAGGCCGGAGAAACCACCTTTAATAGGTTTTGAACTCGGAACCCAGGCAGCCTCCATCGGCCCTGGAGGTACATTCCGAACTCGGAAAGCATTTAAGGTAGTTCATAACTGCCATTAAAAGGAAAAATGAACCGCCTTATATAGTTTCCAAACTCGAAACCCAGGCAGCTCTATCGGCCCTGGAGTTACGTTCGGAACTCACAATGTCCTGGGGTTCCTTACTCAAAACGGACCTAATTCGAAGCCCAATCCATTTTGGCCCCAAATTTTGGTCATCTTCTATAAATTCATGTACTCAGTTTTTGGGTGAATTTCAGTTCCGAGTTCAGAAGAAGAATCGGCTCAGACAACAATAAAGAGCCGAATTGGCTTAAGAGTTCACAACCCCACGCGGCTCCAATTGCAAAAATACTATTTTCATTCATATTCCCTGCTCAAAATAGGCCTCATTCCACACCCATTCATTCATATTCCTGTCCCCAAATAGGCCTCATTCCACAACCACACTTGTAACACAATACACAAATATTCTACAACCTAACAAAAATCCATAGAAAATGCTAACTAAGCAATAATCTATTGATAGGAATAGAAATTAATAAAATTCTATTCTGAACTATCACATCACACTAATATATCTAAATTGTGTTACTATTTAAAGTTAGGTTCCCAAGAGTTGCTGAGTGGTTGAGAATGAGATACCTAGCCAAACAATTCCTTGTGTTGTTGTTGTCTTCTTTCGAATAGGACCTCGTTGCCTTTGGAAGAACCTGCGAGTTTCAAGATAGTAGCAAATATTATGTTGACATTGAGACACTATTAATGTTTATAGAAGCAAATGTAGAATTACCTTGTGAATTTCAATTAAATCCAACTTTGCGCCTTTTATGCACTCTATTGTGTGCAACATTACGTAATAGTTGCACTCCCATGTTGCACTTGTTTCTTGTACTGATTTAAAACAACATAAAATTTGAAACGTCTAGAAACACATAAATGAATCCCGTTGGGAAAAAAAAGCAATTGTAACATATTATACCTTGATTTCAACCACTTCAAATTTGATTGCATCACCTTCGCTAGTGTCTTTCATACCGGACTCCAATCTTGACAAATGCTTCTGATGGTTGGAAGTTAAATGGATCCATCCAATGGACCTGTTTATTTTCCGGAAAAATAATGATCAATCGCCAATGGTCCCTAAAAAAATTAATTAATGTTCATAAAATTGCATAAATGATGTCTGTAAACGTTATGAAGATCGTAACTATACCCTTTCAATGTAGGGCGCACTGAATAATTTCTTGCCCTTCCTCCCAAGGTTTTTGCGAATTTAGTCGATTCTCTCTTTCTTTGTACAACCATTTTCTTGAGTCATCATCGGGAACATGTATCCGACTCATCCCTTCTTTTGATTATGCATAACATACATGTACCTTGAAATTAAGAATTTTTTCACATCAGTTGTAAACAATTTCAAAGTAATAAATAGTAAACATGATATATATATATATATATATATATATATATATTACTTACAGGATGTATATGAACATTAGCATCTAATTAACTTTCTCACATTTCCAAAGGTCCTCGAAATTGCTCCATAGCGCGATGATATCTCGTTTCCCACCAAATATGCAATTGCTTCCCAAAAATGCGTAAGTTGAGATGTGTCCATATGGTTAAAGCCAATTGTATAACACTTTTACAAAGTGAGGTGAGTCATTCGGGACTTGTGCTCTTGGAACTAGTTTTCAAGTCTTGTCCTGTGTTGTTTGGACCAGTTTAGGTGTCCTTTGGACCAGTTTTGGTGTAGTTTGGACCGTTTTAGGTATTGTTGGCTGTGTGACTTTTAATTGTAGAACTTGAGCTTCTTAGGACTTGAGCTTCATTGAAGTTAGGGTTCACAACTCTAATGGCAACCTTGGGAATATTTATATATGAAATAATATCTTCATGATTACGAAGAACATAAAGATGGGCAATACTTAAATCTTCCGCACTATGCTGAAAAGTTTCCCCTGCCTAACCCCATGGCCTTCCAACCGTCCCCCATGCCTATGTGTTGGAACCCCAACCGAATCTACCTCTTTCATATAATCAGTACAAAACTCGATGACCTCCTCTGCCATATACCTCTATACAATACTTATATCAGACCCGTACTAATTTTCACAAAATGCTTGAATATTTTTATGTAGCTCTCGAATGGGTACATCCACCTCAAAAAGACAAGACAAAAAAGCTTTATTTCATGTACAAGATGAACACAAGTGGATCATAATGTCAAACAAAGAGGGGAAAATGCATTTCCATCTGGCACAAGACTTCAACAATCATTGATTGCAAATAGCCCAACTTTGGCACGCTAATGTTTTTGCTACAAATGGACATGAAAAAAAAATTAGCTTTGTAATGCACATTATTACATGGGATGGCAATGACGATCGAATCGCAATGACATTCAATTACTGCATTTAATTGTGACAATAATGAAAATTGAACCCAACCATCTTCAACTCCTCAACTAACACACAAGTATTGATGTTACAAGAATATGCTACCAGGACCTTAACATGACTAAGGGTCTCACAAAAATATTTCTTCTTCGATCGAGGCATAGAATAGCAAGCAAGTGGCAAGTAACAATTTTCACTAGAACTCACTAGCCCTAAGCTCTTCTTAATTCCCACATCAACAAAATCTAACTGAACCTTAAGCCCGTACTTTATTTTCCGAGGGGTATTCAACAAGGTCCCGATCAAAGAATCACACATATTCTTCTCTATGTGCGTGATATCAAGACAAAGTCTAACATCCGAATGCTCCCAATACGACAATCTAGAAAAAATGGATCATTTCTTCCAACTCCCATCCACGAACACTTTACGTTTCTTCTTCCTAAAGTCATTGGGCAAATTCTTCACAATTTCAAATATCTGAGTGCCTATTCGTGCAATCGGTGCTTCTCTAGCTTCTACTTTCCCTTGAGCCAATTTTTTGCCAATCGCCATGGATGGTCCTTCGAAAGGAACCTATGATGACCTTGTACACAGTTTTACAACCATGCTTCAATTGGTGATAATCAGTCTCACTCTCACACACGAGGCAAGCAAAGTGGCATTTCACTGAGTAACCACACAAATTGACGTGTGCAGTAAAATCACTAAAAGTGCAAAATAACATTGCTTTCAATGTAAAGAAATCTTCAACACTACCATCATATGTCCTAATACCCTCATTAAATAGAGTCAACAAATCCTTGACGAGAGGAGCAAGATACACATCTATGTCATTACCTAGTTGCTTAGAACTAGAAATCATCACAGATAACAATAAATACTTACGTTTCATTGTCATTTATGATGGAAGATTGTAGATAACCAACATAACAAGCCAAGAACTATGTGTACTACTTATTACCAAATGGATTCATTCCATCGGCACATAGGCCAAACCTCAAATGTCGGGATTCTAAGCCAAATTGGGGGTAAAAGGCATTGATTTTTTCCATTTGCTCACCATCTGATGTGTGTCTAATCACATCATCTACCGCTCGATCCCTCTCCGTGTGGTAGCACAAAAATTTTTCATCTTCCTTACACGCAAATAACTTCGGTAATCGGGGAACGATAGGGAGGTACCACATCACTTTTGCCAGTGTTGTTTTCTTTTTTTTAGTTAACACTTCCACACCCACTGCAATTGCACCCCTCCTCAATTTGTAGTGAGACTCACCACATACCCGACATGTTTCTCAGTTTTCATCTTCTTCCCCCAATATAACATACAATCATTCAGGAAAGCATGTATTTTTTTTCAATTCCAATCCCATCGGACAGAGAACTCTGTTTGTGGCGTACAACCTATCCGGCTTAGGATTACCTTTGGGATGCAATTCCCTAAATAATTCAAGAGTTTCGGTCATTGGCTTATCGGTTCACCCAAATTAGGTCTTCAAAATTCATTATCCTCAAAGTTGCACTAAGTACCAAATGCTTGGAACCATTGTGCAATGGCATCTCTTTGTTATCAAGTAAATCTTGCAATGCCTTGGGTTTACCTTTGAATTCTCTTGCAATATCCTCCACCATTTCATTAAATTCCACATCCTCATCTAATTCATCTCCCATGTTCGTGTTACTCAAATCAATCGTTCGATTCATTTCTCAACCTTCCCCATGCCATACCCAACGAGTGTAGGAAGTTTGAAACCCCCTCATTATGAGATATCCTCGCAATTTCTTCCTCTCTAAATACACATCATTTCTACAATCTTTACACGGGTATCGGGCTAGCCAAACACCATTTTAGAAGCATCTTAAAACTCTACTGTAAGAAATGTTTCGATCAATGGAATGTAATCGGATGATTTTCTATGATCATTACCAATGAGTTCATTCTGAGCCATTATCCTACAAGTCAATTACAATGCAACCCATTAGCATTCTCACAAAATAATCATAACCCACCCCTATTAACCTAACTACAAACCCTAATTCAATATTTATATATGCAAAACCCTCATTTCAAGTCAAACAATAAAATTTTATACAACTTACCTTCTGCAATGGAAAATTATGCTTTTCAATATATTAACTTTACTTCTTAATCAATGGACTAGGATAGGGAGAAACCCTTCAAATTTGATTGTTTGTAAGAATTTGAAGAAATGGGCACGTTTTTTTATCATTATATACAGAGCACATTCGTAATGAAAATAACGCCAGGTAATACCCTTCCGAGTTCGGAACAGGACCCCCGATTCACCTTATGGTCTTTTAAGAAATGGCGCAGGCCACTTGTTATAGACTCGGAAGGCATGTCGGAGCCTTCTTCCAAACTTGGAACTATCGTCAATCAAAGGCGGTTTAACACAACCGTCTTTGATTAGCACTAATTATAGGCGGTTATTTGAAAACCATAGATTTTGCTAGTGCCGAAGAGGGGTTCCAAATCCACTTAATGTTAATAAATCTTGCATATATTCTTTTATGTGACTTAAATTCTTTATAACTCAAATGTGAAGACAGATAAAGGGAAATGGATTAGGAATATGAAAGGATGGAAAAGAAAGGAATAACCGTGATCTTCAAAATCTGTTTGGTTTAGTTAGGGAAATGGAATCAAATTTTCTCTCATTCTCTTTGTTACGGTTTGGTTCACACTAGGGAAACAAATATTAATTTCTAATAAAATAGTTAAATGAGGGTTTTGCATATATAAAAATTTATAATCCTATTTTGGCTGCTAAAAATTTCATATTCTCTCAGCAGTTAGAAAGGCAGAACAGGTTCTTACCACTTGAAGTTGAAGAGATATCTGATCATGAAGATAGTCTCAATAAAAATAACTCAGCTGCAAACATGGAATCTAGCACTGTCAGTTCTGCTCCCCCTGTACCAGATGAGGTAAGTCAGGTAATTCCTGTATCTCCCAAATCAGACTTAGGAGAAATTAAAATAGGGCAACAGGAACATAATGGTAAAGCACATAGTAATGAGACCTATTTAACACAGTTAAATACAATCATGACTAGATCAAAAAGCTCTCATAATGTTTCCTTATGAATAGCACAACACTGCAGATTAAGCTACTAGTTTGGAACCTTAGAGGGATGGACACTTCTATGATTAGGCTCAATAACTTAATAAATAGACATCATTTTGAGCTCATCTGTCTAATTGAACCTAAGCATGATAATAATCAATGTGAACATTACAGACAATTATTGCAGTTTGATAATTGCATGTATGCTAATAATGGTCAGATTTGGCTTTTCTGGAAAAATAGTGTCTCCATAGTATGCAAAACTGATAATCTTCAGTTTCTGGCTGTTTCTTTGAATAGCTTTAAGCTGAATAAATGTATGGATGCTATTTTTGTATACGGGCTGAGAACTAGGATGGGTAGGAAAGATCTCTGGTCTGATCTTAAAGCATTTTCTCAATCTGACTCTTTATTCATTGGGGATTTTAATGCTATAACATCGGTTAATGAGTATAGAGGACCTTCCACTCCGAAGCTTGGTAGTATAAGGGATTTTAATGAATTTATCAATACTATGGCTTTGGAGGAGATAAGTACCGTAGGTAATCTGTTTACATGGAGTAATAATAGATTAAGAAAGCCAACGGTTCAGAGGTTAGACAGGGGTTTGTGCACTGCTTCCTGGTCAAATATTTTTCCTAACTCCTCTGTTCATATACTAAATAGAACCTCTTCAGATCATAATCCATTGCTCCTCACCATAGGAAGTGATACTCCATCCACCCCTACATCATTCCGATTCATTAATACTTGGTATAAAAGGGATGGTTTTAATGAGATAGTTAGACAATGCTGGGAGGGTCAGGTTCACCAAACAGGAATGAGTGGTTTTTTTCTAAAACTGGTGAGGCTGAAAAAAACTTTAAAAACATGGAACAGAGATGTGTTTGGAAATATAAATGATAATGTGATAAAGGCTGAATCAATTCTGAAAGAAAAGGAAGGATTGTATGATCTGAATGATACAGCTGAAAATTTGATTAACATGAAAAAGGCCAAGGCTAATGTTGTGAGAGCTTTAGTGGAACAAAAGAGCTTTTGGAAACATAAAGCTAAAGTAAAATGGTTAAGGGAGGGTGATGACAACACCAGTTTCTTTCATAACTCAGTTAGGGAAAGAAAAAGTAGGTTAAAAATCACAAAAATCAAGGGTGGGGATGGACAGTGGTTAGATAATTCACAGGATATTGAGAATGAGTCCATCCAATTTTTTCAGGGACTTTTAACTGAACAAAACTCCCCTCACAGTGATTATTTTAAGCCTCATTTCCTCAGCCAAATCCCAAATGTGATCACTAGTGAGGAAAATGATAGATTATTGGAACCTGTGACTATTTCAGAAATTAAAAACATTGTTTTTGGACTTAATCATAGGAGTAGCCCTGGTCCAGATGGATTTACTGCTAAGTTTTATATTAAGTCTTGGGATATAATAGCAAATGATTTGTTAGCTGCTGTACAAGATTTTCTGAGTGTGAACAATATCCCAAGGGGGATTGGTAGTACCTGGATTACAATCATACCAAAAAAATGTACACCAACCTCCTTTGAGGACTACAGACCGATCAGTCTCTCTAATGTCATAAACAAGATTTTCTCTAAGTTACTAATGGAGAGATTAAAGCCTTTAATGGATAAGATCATCTCAAATCACCAAACTGCATTCCTGAAAGGTAGAGACATTGCTGATAATGTTATCTACCTTCAGGAAATGGTCAGATTTCTAAACAAGAAACAAAGAGAACCTAATTGCATTGTTAAATTGGATCTAAAGAAAGCTTTTGATAGAGTTAGATGGTCTTTTCTCTATTCTGTGCTTGCTAAATTTGGATTTCATGCTAGATTTATTTTTCTAGTTATGAAAAATCTGTCTCAGGCCTGGTTTTCTATCCTTATAAATGGTAAGCCAGTGGGTTTCTTCCAATCCACTAGGGGAATCAAACAGGGTGATCCCCTATCACCTTTTCTTTTTAATATTTTTTCAGAGGCTTTCACAAGAAGTCTGGCCTTTATTTTTCAGAATGGTAGCTTGACATACTTTGGTGTTCCAGGTAATGCATCCCAAATCTCCCATTTATCTTATGCAGATGATACTATAGTATTTCTTAAAGCCAATAATAACACTCTGATCAGATTTAAGGCATTTTTGGCTACCTTTGAGGAGGTGACTGGACAACAAATTAACTACAGTAAATCTGTACATAGGAAAGCATGCTACTGTAAATAGGGTAAACAGAATAAGGAGAACTTTAGGTATGAAAGTAGGAAAGTTTCCTTTCTCATATCTAGGGGTTCCAATTTTCACTGGTAGAGCAAAGAACATATATTTCCAGCCTTTACTTGAGCAAATTGACAGTAGATTAGGAAGCTGGAAAAATAAGTGGCTCTCAATTGGAGGGAAACTTACTCTCATAAATTCATGTATATATGCAGTTCCTCAGCACATTTGGTCAGTAATCAAACCAGGTAGGCAAGTCATAGCTGCTATAGAGAAAAAAATGAGTAACTTTTTCTGGGGATACAATGATCTGAAGCCTAAAAGAGCATGGAGAAAATGGGAAGAAATATGCTATCCTACCTCACAAAATGGACTAGGATTTAGATCTATTAGCACCATCATAAAGACATGCTCTGTTAAACTCTGGTGGAAATACCAACAGGCTGAAGCTCCCTGGACACACTTTGTTGCATCTCTTCCACCCTCTTACAGATCTTCACCAAATTGGAAGAGGATCTGCTCCATTAATACTTGGGCAGAATCCCAATCCAGAGTCATAATAGGAAGTGGAGATTGTAATTTCTGGAATGCTAACTGGTTGGACATAGGACCCCTGCAGGATCTCTGTGATCATTCAAATACTGATATACCAGCTAGTTGTAGTGTGTCTGAATTTATGAACAATAAAACTATTATGCTTGCTAAAATCTATCCATTTCTACCTACTTATGCCTCCTCTCTTTTGCAGGATGCTAAACTATTCCCTCATAGGAAGGACAGACTGATATGGAAACCAGGTATCAAGGGAGATTTTTCTTTCAAATCAACCTACCTTTTGCTAAGGGATCAAAGAGGTACTGTTGCTTCTTTCAAACACTTATGGAGTCCTAGAATAGAGAAAAAAATCTCAGTATTCATGTGGAGACTGATGAACTGTTTGCTCCCATTTGATAATGTTATTATATCCTGGAGAATCTCAATGGCTTCCAAATGTTGTATGTGTCAGAATCATGTGGATTCTCTGGACCATTTTTTTAACACATGTACATTTGCAGTGTATATATGGAAACAGATTCATTCCTTCATGGGAATTAGGGATAGAGGATTCACATCCATATGGGATAGACTTTCTTTTTATTTTACTTATACTGGTATCAGTAAGTTACATCTAGAAATGATTCATGTTTCAGCATGTATAACTTGCTGGAATCTGTGGAAGGTCAGAAATAAGTGCTTATATGAATCTGCTAATCCTGTGACCAGTGTAGCTCTAAATAACATAAGGACACACATCTTTTACATGTTCACAGCTAAACCAGTGTATATAATCTCTAGGATAGATAAGTCTATTGCTGATCATTCTTTTCTGCCACTGATCAAACAACCTCCTAAACCAAAGATTTTCAAAATTGCTTGGACAAAACCATGTAAGGGTTTTAAAATTAATGTGGATGCTGCTTGGTGCTGTCAAACAAACATGAGTGGATTGAGTTTGATTATTAGAGATTGCAGGGGTGGTTTCTATGCTGCTCATACTAAGATTTCTCCTGCTTTTTCTCCTTTGGAGGCAGAGATGATGGCAATTAATTTTGCCTTACAAACTGGTTTAAATCTAGGTTTTTCTTACGTTGTAGAATCTGATTGCCTGAATGCTGTTAGGTATGTACTTGATCCTGATAATGCCCCATGGAAAATATACCAACTAGCTGATGAGATTCATGCTCTGCTAGGAGAAATTTCTATACTACATGTGCATAGGCAGGCAAGCCTGGTTGCAGATGTTTTGGCTAAAGAATGTTTGAGAAGTTTGTCGTCCTTCTCATACATACGCTTTCTGAGTTTACCAAATTCTGTGCAAGGATTGATTAGATTAGATCAAATGGGTACACCTTCAATGCGGTTTGCTAATTGAATGAAGTTACTGAATGTACCTCATATCAGAACTATTCCTTCTTCGAATGGATGCTACTGAATTTTGTATATATTGCAGGTTTGATGAGGAAAGGTTTTTGCTGAAGCAGGGCTTGCTAAATACAGAGGATTACACTTACACTAATTGCTACAGCTGCTCAGCTACTCCACAAAAAAAATTGACATGATTATAGATCCACACTGGATACCTATGTTGATGATTTCTTTCATTTCTGGGGTCACATAATCTCCATCGGTGGGAGTTCATGTTGGGGAGTTACTTTTTCTTGTTCTGTGAGTACAGGTTGCGTCTCTTAGGTATGTGGAGAAAATCGGACTGACTTGTGTTTCTTCGATTAGATTCACTAATAAGTTTGGTATTCTCCAACATAGTCTAAGAGCCTTTGTAATCCTCTAACAATTTGCTACTCGTTTTTCTTTCATTCTTTTGGAAGCAACAAGCGTTGCTTCAAGAGCTTTGTGCTCCACAATGTATATCTCAACTTAGCTACGGCTTCTTTTGAATGTCTTGTTTTTTATGGCTTGGGAAGGCCTAATATAATCTTCCTCCATCTAAGGATGGTTTTAATGAAAAAAATAAATCAAACATTGATTATTCAATATGAATAACCATATTTAACCTAAATATCACCATCGCGAGTAAATACTTCACATATTCCTTTTCAATTGAGTAAGACTAATGTAAGATATTTAAATTTTTTTGGATGAGCTTTATATTATAATAATTTTTATGATAAAAATAATATAATTATTTTTTATAATACAAAATAATAAATTAAATTATTTATATAAGAAAATAATATACTATATTAAAACATTGTAACTATCATTTATTATATAAATTATGAAATAATATTATTTTTTTAAAAATAATATTAATATTAATTTTTAAAATATTCTATCTATATACAAGTCAAAAGGTAAAATTATATAAAAATATTTTTCGTATGATATTTATTTTGTCATAAATTTATTTAAGTTAAAATGTAACATTACTAGTACTTATATTACTAGTACTGTTTATATTATATTATTATAAAATAATAGTATTTATGTAAAAATATTATATTTATTTTAAATAATATAACTATTATTCAAGTATAAAGTTAAATAATATTTTTTTTTACTTAAAAAAAGAGTTCGTATGAAAATTATAGTTTTATTTAATTTCGACCCATACACAACTCAAAAAATATAACAATAGTATTTTATTGAAATGATTACTATAATATTGTAATTTTTATTTTGATAATAAATATAAAATATAATTTTGTCTTGGAAATGAGAAAAAAGAGTTCACGAGTCACTTGAAAATGGATGATGACGTAAAGGTTTTATGAAGAAGGAAGTTGGGGAATCTCATTCTCAAGGTAAGAGTGGGGAATCACGTTACATTCAATTGGAGAAATGTCAAATTTAAAATAGGGAAAATTGAATGATAAAAATATCAAGCCAAACACTAAGAAAGGAAATCAAGATCTCTAATTCTCTTTCCCTTCTTGATACATTCCAACCAAACGCCCCTTTAAGGTATATAAGCTCAACCGACATGGACTTAAACGTGACTTCAGCAATGAATGAACTCTAGAAAATGTATTTTGGGCCTGTGAATAATTAAGTCCAAAGGATGAAAGGTGCTGGCCTGATAGAAAATTTTATGTGGCCTATGTGATGCTTCTCGTGTTTTGGGCTAAATTTGCCCAACTTTATTTTTACAGAATTGGTAAAACATGCTACTAATATATATTTTACCTGACAAATTATATAGTATCATTAGGGTATAATAAGTATAGTATCCCGAGTTATTTTAAGTATTTTAAATTGTAGGAATGTGCATAATCATATATGAGATTGTGCATTATTCTAATTTTTCTATGATTATTATATAAATATTGAGTGCACAAATAATACTAATGATACAATGGACATTCATGGTACGCTACAGCAGAGGCGGAGCCACGACTGGATAAGGTAGTGCAATTTCCCTAAAGCCATTATTCCGGCATTGATTGGCCATTTTCGGCCACTGACCTATCAAAAATGACCAAAATGCCCTTCCAACCTAATACAAAATTTTAAAAGACAAAAATGCCCCCACCACCACCAATCCACCAATTTGTTTCAACCCAATCCACCAATCAACCACCACCACTAATCCACCTCCTCCTCCGTTGGCCCTTACCCTTGCCCTTGCCACATTCACGTTATCCAACAACAAACTAGGTTTCCGATCGGACATTAACTGAAATCATATCGGAATGACGACAGTTGTACCTACTTTCGAGGAGGATCCCGCACTCGCCATTGTGAAATTCACCGCCGACCTGTCCTAGGCGGATGCTGGAGCCGAGTTAATCTCTCCGCACTTTTTTTCCACCACTACCAAACCCTCTCAGCCGACCACCACCACCAACACCACCAAACCCTCTCCGCCGACCACCACCACCAAGCCCTTTCCTCCCCGGCTTCGCTGACCACCACCACCACCACCACCACCACCAAGTCCTCTCTGCCGACCACCACTACCAAGCCCTCACATCGGTCACCATTTCCAGCGTGTGCCCAGCCAAGCACCGAAAAATGAGACCCACCCTAGGCCCGTCCCACCATCATCAAAAAATTGAGACCCATCCTTTCCCATTTTGCTTCGCCGTGGTGGAAGGAAGGAGAAACGAATGGACCACCAAACCCGACGAGAAGCCCAACGGCACTAGAAGCTACGCTGTCGTCCCCCTCCGTTTCTTGAAGAGTCCCGCCGCCTCTCGATTAGGTATATATTAGTTGATTACACCCTCTCAACTTGGCCCATGAGAGTGGGCTGAGGTTTGAAAATTAGTTGATTACTCCTGGTAAGCAGGTTGTATAGGCTATGGAATTGAATGTGAAAGAAAAGTAGAAAAGAACCAGAGAAAGGATAGGAGGGAAGAAGAATCTAGTTTGCGATGGTTTCAGAGGGGAGGGAGGGGGAGGGGGGGATAGAAGGAATCTAAATGCAGAGGGAAGAAGAAAGGAACATGGGAAGGAAGAAGAAACAAGGGGCAAAATAGTCTTCTTCCTTGTTACTCCTTTTCTTTTCTTTTTTTGTTTTTTCAAGGCATGGGTAAAATTATCTTTTCATCCTAATCCGGCCTCAAACTGCCAGAAAATTTTATATTTGCACACAACATAAATCTTCAGGGTTATATTTGCACTTTAAATCATTGTAGGGTTATATCTGCACTTTCGTAAATTATGTAAGGTTATATATGCATTTTGCTCTTTTTTAAAAAGAAAAGCTAACACGTGATTTTTTTAATCAGTGCATTGGTTTATTTTTAAATTTAAATCCATTATATTGTGTTGGAAAAAAATTTTAAACAAATTTCTAACACCATTTTCAGATATAGAGGCACCAAATTAAAATTTTCTAGATCCATCTGGTATGGTAAAATTACTAAATTTACTTCAAAACTAAATGCATTCATACATTTCCGTCTACTAGATGGTATTGCTGCACTTTGTGCAGTTTGAGCCCGAGGCCGAGGCCGAGGTCGAGCTGAATGTTTTGTTTTAGAACGTCTCCAAAAGCAAAACATATACGTAGAAATGAAGGCCTTTTACTTTCCAGAAACTCCACCAACAACATAATTCTGAATGAAAGATGATTTAGAGTTCCATAAAAAATTGTCTTGAAGCATGTCAATTTCCTCTCCCAGGTCTTCTTTTTAGCAAATAATTGTAGTAAAAATGCAAGAGCAGGATGCTATCTTCACATAGGTGGAAAAACATAGTCACGCAGCAGACGGACACTGAGTCAATTTACCCAATCAAGTTGCCAAAGCCACCAATAAAATGCTCCTAAAGTAATAAACTGAATTTCCAATTTTCCACACATCCAAAATGACTGGCTCAAAAAATGATAGAGGTTATTTACGTGATGCCAGGTTGCAAGTTAAGCATTAATAGTATCTTTTGTGGCGTTCAAAACATTGATACAAGAACTCTTTTTTACTTCTCCTGCTTGAAGTTTACACTTCCTTCAAGTTTTAGAGATCTCCCACAAACGCTTCTAATTCTTTCCTTGATTGAGACTCCTTGCATGCATTCTTTTTCACAAGCAACAGTTCCACTCTAAATTCTCAGATTGATCATCATCAAAATCGAAAGATAACGTTGCTGAAGAGTCATGTAAGGTCGCATCTGCACTGATATCATCCGCATTGAGAGTGACATAGTTATTGACGCCTGAAAGTACCATTAAGAATACGCATTCAAAAGTGAAATTCTGTTTCACCTAAAATCTATACTTTTATGCCAAGTTGTTTAACGTTTGGTGTTAAAACACGAAATAAAATAAGCAGTGCTCACACAAATTTGTTACGCAGTTCGGTGCAATTACACCTACGTCTGCGGGGCCTTGCCCAGATCAGAAACCATCCACTAGAAAGCAGTCTTTAGTACAAGAAGCTTAACTTGAATACTAATCCATTGCTAACCTATGAGTGAATGTCGTGAGATCCCCTCACTGCCGATCCTACGTCGTTGAACCCCCACGAACAACACGTCTCCCTGGATCTCCTCCTCCCGAGGAATTAAGGCTTCCTTGTTTCTAATCTTTACGAACTTGGTCGGATGAATCAACACTCCTCCAAACACCACAGGCAGATCGCTCCAACACTTCTCACGTAGAGATGAATTCTTGGTCGCTTACTGATTGCGTTGTATCTTCTTCCTTTTATCATCTTCGCAGTCCTGCCTTGTACACAACTCTTTCCTTGTCTAACTCTACCAAGAATAGACTTCTAGACTCAGGAAAGATCTAATTCTAATCTGGTATTTAAATGGACAATCCTTTATCAATAGGGCTTGTACCATAAATAAACTACTTAATCAATTCCTAACTATTACAAGGAATATTCGTTTACCAGAGATAGATTGCCACGAAATCACATACTAATCTTCACAATATTCTGATCTGATCTGATCGCATGATTATACTCCATAATTCGTGTCTAGAAACCTGCTGTCTGAAAAGCTTGACCGCAATGGTGTTAAAACACCACATCATAAGTTCACACAATATGCCACAACTAAGTCCAACTCCAGAGGACTTTACAATCTCCCCCTTGGCATATTTGGGAATTCAACAGCACACAGACAGCATAAACAAAACGAATAACATGTCATAAAAAATCAATCAAAATCCGTCCAAGTTAAATCATTCAACAACTACTCAAAATATCCAAATCTCCAAATTTCTCCCCCTGAATTCATTAATATGTCAAGAACACCATTTATTCCATATTGTCATCATACTCATCCACACCATCAGCATCCTCTGAGCCTCCATCCTCCGAACCATCAGCATCTGAACCATCAGCATCCTGGGTTGCTGCAGCCAGCAAATCACCACGCTCAGCCTCCAATGCAGCCAACTCCCCCTGAATCTTCACTACAGCAGCCTGATGGCGTTCAAGCAATTCCTGACACACAGCTGCTCTTGCCTCAATAGCTCTCAATCGAGCCGCACCAGCATCCGAGCACGCTGTTTCCGGAGGTGTCCAGGGTAAATCCTTTACAGTTCTACCACTTAATGTTCTGAGGGTCGGCCTTAAGGTTTGAGTAGAAATCAATTCATCAGACTCCCTTGTGGCTGCACCCCCTTTTTGCAGCACCATTGTGATGACACATGAATGTACCAATGCTTCCTTCCTAGTCTTCCGAGCACAGTCCATGATATCGTTAAACACCAGTCTTCCCATATTGACCTTGTGCCTTGCTCCCAGGCTATATAAGAGTGTAGCCATTTCTTTGGTGACACTTGTATTATTGACTGAAGGAATCCAATTGTGTACTGCTACCATATACAAGCAATAATACCTGGAGGTGAGATTGGATGCAGGTATCTGCTGTTTACCAGTCACTGGCCATGTACTCTCCACTCCACCGGTAAGCTCCACTGCCACTTCATCAAAATTTTCTGGCATCCGGTGTTTGAACACCGACTGATCATTCCTGGAAGTGCCACGCCTCAGACATTTATTCACTGACTCTGGGGAGAACTTAACAACTTCCCCTCGCACATACACCCTGTGGAACCAAGGGGAATCTTCATCTTCACACTCCTCTTTCAGATTTGAATAAAATTCCAACACAATCTGCTTGTTATAATCACCAAAACATGTAGCAGCTTTCAAAACTTTGAGATATTGTAAATAATCCGTGAATCCACAATCTCTATATTTCTCGGAATCAGCTGGCCTTTCTGCCAGTATTTTTCTGCCACAGATGAACTCCCATTTTTCTCGGCTAGCTTCATCATAAAACTCAGTGCTAATTGCTCCACTAACCGCAGGTGCAGGTGGTGCATGAGACTCCATTGTCTCAACTGGTTTCTGCTGCCGGTCAGCACGTAACTTCTTCAGTTTTAACCCAATCGGCTCATCACTGTCTTCACTTGTGTCCATATTCTTATCTCTGCACCGCTTCGATCTTCGAACACCCTTGGAAGCTGAGGCCACACTATCCCTGACCTTCTTTGACCTCTGAGTGTTAGGTATTTCCCCAGACTCTGGTGGTGTTTCAACACCTACCTCCTTACTTTTCCTCTTGAGACCACGGGTCTGTCTAGTCTCTGGTGGTGTTTCAACCCCAACACCAGGACCCTCAGGAGTTTGCTCCCTCTCAGCCAGGTTCACAACTGGTGTTGGAATACCAGTACCAGGCACATCAGCACCTTCTAAACCTTCCACAGCAATATTCTCATCATCTTCATTCTCAGAATCTGATTTCAAAAATTTCGACAGAGTCTCACTCATCACAGGGGCATTCTCAGAAACTGTCTCACCTTCAATGGCTCTCCCTGCACGTACTGTCTCCTCTTCGCTATCACTAATCTCTATCACTGGAACAGGCAATTGTCTCAACAATTCTTGAAGCAGGAACATAGACCCATTAAAGCACTCTACCTCTTTGCCACTTGCTCTGGCAAAGTCAGTGGATTTAACCACTGTTATCCAGGGTTGCACAACTGCATCATCCCCTAAGCTCCTAATAACAGGCCTGTGCAGCGAGGCTATTCTTGTATAGATAGTAAAATACTGACCTATTTCATCCCCTACTTTGTACTGTTCTCCAAAATCGACCCCAACCAACGTGGCATTAAAATCACTAATTTCACGAATTTCTCCTATACCACCAGTTAACAATTCCTTTAAGTCAAATCCGTTAACCTTGCCAAGCAACTTCTTATATTTTTGAAGGGCGACATAGTCTCTGTTTTGAACCATCCATTCTATAAATTTGAGAACAGAGCAAAAATAAATTCCATCATAAACGAAGGAATGATCAAACCTTTCCTTAGGTTGTCAACGATTTACTCCGCCCCACGTGGTTAGCCTCTGTTCTCGACCTCCACATAACTCACTCAAGTCTACATCGGAGTCGAGCTCTTCAATTCGCGGATTTTCAGGCACCCGCATAGTGACAAAATCTCGGACCAATTTCTGGAATGTGGGACTCACCATTGTCAAGGGGTTTTTGAGTGGGCTACAAAATCTGAGGGTTTTTGAAAAATTTCTGGTTGCTGGAGAGGCAGTCGTGCGAGCTCTGTTCTTTGGAAGATGAACAGTCGACGGGAAATTGAATTTTTGTGGGAATTCTACACTTGTCACTTTCACACACCTTTTTAGAAAACCAGAACCATCACACTTCTCTTTCTACTGGGTTCTGACAAAGTCAAGCCCATTCTCACACATCTCTGGCCCAAGTTCAGCCCTTCTGGTCTACTCCCCACGATATTCCTCGGTGTTTAAACACCACTTCACATATTTTTGGTATTTTCGATATTTCTATTTTTTTTACTATATTTAAAAGGAAAAAAATACAACAGAATGGACAAATCAGGGTACCTTACATTCGACAGACACCCAAGTGCTGTCCGAGGCCTTCAAAAGTCTCACCTTCCAGAGGCTTTGTAAAGATATCAGCCAGTTGTTCTGATGCCAGTACATACTGGACTGTGACTTCTCCTTTTTCAACCAAGTCCCTAATAAAATGATGTCGGATATCGATGTGCTTTGTCCTAGAGTGTTGCACAGGATTCCTGGAAATATCAATGACGCTTTTATTATCACATAGGACTGTCAAACTCACATCATTGAACCCATAGTCTCTCATCATCTGCTTCATCCATAATAGCTGCGCACAACAACTCCCAGCAGCTAAGTATTCTGCTTCAGCCGTAGACAATGATATAGAATTCTGCTTTTTACTGTACCAGCTGACCAGATTTGATCCAGCAAAGATGCACCCACCAGTGGTACTCTTACGATCATCAGCATTCCCGGCCCAGTCAGAGTCACTGAACCCTACCAACTGCGAATCCTTGTTCTGAGAAAACCATACTCCATACTCCACCGTTCCACTTATCTACCGAATAATCCTTTTCACAGCTGACATATGTGATTCCTTTGGATTAGCTTGGTAGCGGGCACAAATACCAACACTCAAACAGATGTCTGGTCTACTTGCAGTTAAATACAACAGGCTGCCAATCATACTCCTGTACAATTTTTGGTCAACACTTTGACCCAGTTCATCTTTTGTAAGCTTGTCGATGGTAGCCATTGGAGTGCGTACTATCTTTGCACTTGTAAGTCCAAATCTTTTGATCAAGTTTTCATCATATTTCTGTTGGTTGATGAAAAGACCATTCTTCTCCTGAGTAACCTGTAATCCCAGAAAATATGACAATTTGCCTACCATACTCATTTCGAACTCCTTGGTCATTAAGTTAACAAACTCCTTTACCAATACTGAAGAGGTAGATCCAAAAACAATATCATCCACATAAATCTGTGCGATCAGAATGTTTGTCCCCTTATGCAGCACGAATAGTGTACGGTCCACTCCCCCTCGACGATATCCCTTCTGAATCAGAAAGGTTGTCAGTCGCTCATACCATGCACGAGGTGCCTGCTTGAGTCCATACAATGCTTTATTCAACCGATTGACATGATTAGGAAAATGTGGGTCTTCAAACCCCTTAGGTTGCTCCACGTAAACTTCCTCCTTTACTAGGCCATTTAGGAATGCACTCTTGACATCCATCTGATAAAGAGTAAAGTCCAGAATGCAGGACACTGCCAACATCAGTCTGATCGACTCCAATCTGGCTACAGGTGCAAAAGTTTCATCAAAATCAACCCCTTCTACTTGAGTGTACCCTTGAGCAACTAGTCGCGCTTTATTTCTTGTGACGTTACCATCCGCATCAGATTTGTTCTTAAAAATCCACTTGGTTCCAATCACATTCACATTAGCAGGTCGTGGGGTAAGATACCAAACATTGTTTCTCTCGAATTGCTGCAATTCTTCTTGCATTGCTGAAATCCAATACTCATCGAGCAGAGCTTCTTTGTAATTTTTTGGCTCAGTAAGAGAGATGAAACATGATAGTCCTGCCAATTCTCTGTAATTCACCCGTGGTTGATCCCTTAAGTGCATATGTCTAGATGGATTTTGTTCAGATTCACCTGTTCCAGTTTCCGGAGTTTCAACACCAGTTGACGATGCTGGTGTTTCAACACCAGTAGGGTTCACTGGTTCGAGGATATCACTTTCACCAACAGTGTCTTCTTCTGAATCATCAACAACCACATTAATAGACTCCATGACTATTCCAGAGTGTTGATTAAGCACTCGGTAAGCTCGACTGGTAGGAGAATAACCCAAGAATACACCGATATCACTTCTAGATTCGAATTTAGCTAAAGGCTCTCGGTCCTTCAGAATATAACACTTACTCCCAAAGACATGAAAATACGACACATCTGGTTTCTTCCCTTTCCAGATCTCATATGGTGTCTTCTCAGTAAACGGACGCAGATATACTCTGTTGATGGTGTAGCATGCAGTGTGTACAGCCTCAGCCCAGTATCTAGCATTAATTTTCTTCTCGGCTAACATTGCTCGTGCCATTTCCTGCAGTGTTCGATTCTTTCTTTCTACTATACCATTTTGTTGAGGAGTTATGGGGGCAGAGAACTCGTGGTGTATACCAAGTGTCTCGCAGATGTCATGAAACTTAGAATTTTTAAATTCTTTTCCATGGTCACTCCTGATACGTGCAATTCTTACTTGAGTGGTTCCTTTTTCTACATGTAGCTTGTGCGCCAAGTTCTTGAAAATATCAGCAGCCTCTGACTTCTCTTTGAGAAATGATACCCACGTATACCTCGAGAAGTCATCTACACAGACGGAAATATACTTCTTTCCTGCCACACTTGGGGTATTGACTGGCCCCATCAAGTCCATATGTAGTAGCTCCAAAAGTCTTGACGTTGAAGCATCATTTACGGCATGGTGTGGTATCCGAGTTTGCTTTCCTTCTTTACACGATCTGCAAACTACCTCCTTGTTGTCACTGATTTCGGGAATACCTCTGACTGCATTCAGTCTGGAAATACAAGCTAAGGATTTATAATTTATGTGTCCCAATTTTCTGTGCCACAGAGTATTGATTTCCTTTTTCGAGTTGAAGCATGTGACGTCTTGGTCGAGCAAATAACAGTTATCCATTGATCTAGATCCAGTGAATACTTCAGTTCCATGGTTGACTACACATTTCTCCTTGTCGAAAAACACCGTCATTTCATTGTCACATATATGGCTAATGCTCAACAGGTTAGCTTTCAGACCTTCCAACCAGTAATACATCTTGGAACACAGGAAGCCTTTGATGACTAACTCACCTTTGCCGATTATTCTACTACGCTTCCCATCACCAAATCTAACATGGCCACCAAATCCAGGTTTGAATTTTTGAAGAAATTCAGGTACTCCAGTCATATGCCTTGAGCACGCACTATCGAAATACCAGGAGTTTCCTGTATGTGCCCCAAAACAGACGAAACTTGAAAGACAAACATCTTGAGATTTTCGAACCCATACCTGGCTTACTGGTCGAGTGATGTGATGCGAACTTTGATTGACACGTGTGTTCAGAAATCCGGTTCTGTATCCTCCAGAGTTAAGTCGATGCCTCGTATCATATCCTGGCATGGTGTTGAAACTCCGATCTGCTGTGTTAACAGACAGTGTCCTAAGAAGCTTAAAACACCTATTCCTGACATGCCCTAGAGCTCCACAGTATCCGCATCGTCTGACCCTCTTGGTGGAAAAATTCCTCTCGATTATTCTTGGGGCTGGTGCGCCTTGATCTGCCTTGTTTCTTCACAAATTTACTGATCCTTTATAACCAATTCCGTATTTGGTCGTCTGTCCCATTCTTAGACAGTCTTCGAGCTTAGCTTTCCCTGTATTGAGACGTCTGATAGCTTGTTCTGCTGCCTCTGCTCGTTGCGCCACTTCAGCAAATTCCTTCTTAATTTTTTCCAGTTCACCAATTGCCTTTTCTTTTTCAAGTTCGTTCACTTTAGCTTTTTCACTTAAACTCTTGTTCTCAAACTTGAGCTCTTTGTTCTCACCCGTCACTTTTAACCACATCTTGTACATCTCCATATTTTCCTTGCGAATGTCATCATCACTAATGCTCCTAGCCTCTTCATCTGAGCTACCACTCTCATCTTCATTCAGCACACCGAGACCTTCCTCAAAAGTGTCTTCCAACTCCACCATTGACACACCGAAAGCAACATGATTTGTATACTCCTCTCCATCCTTAACATCATCTCCTACGTCATCATCACTCCAGGTTGTGGCATACGATTTTCCTTGTCTTTTAAGCGTATTGGCACACTCAGCTTGTATGTGTCCAAAACCTTCACATTCTCTGCACTGGATTTTCCTGTTCAGGTTGGGATTTGTCGATTTAAACTTTGGTGTTTCAACACCAGTTGCTTGACCAAATCTTGGAGTGGAGTTTGCGTTAAGATTTTTGCTCCCACTTGACTTATCTTGTGGTTTCCTGCCCATCTTCTTCATAAATCTGGAGAAGTTCCTGGTTATGTTTGCAATTTCATCGGAATCTTCATTATCTGTATAATCTTCGGACTTTCCAGAATTTATGCTTGAAAAAGCCATCGCTTTCTTTCCTGTTTTGGTTTGCAGCATTTCCATCTCATAAGATTCCAGAGATCCCATAAGCTCATCAAGAGTCATTGTCCCTATTCTTCCATTTTCATTAATCGCTGTGACCTTCATATTGAAACGTGGAGGTAACGCCCTCAGCACCTTCCTGACAAGCTTTTGATCTTTGTACTTTTTTCCAAACTGAAACACATTGTTTGCAATATCTCGGACTCGTCCATTGAACTCGGAAATAGTCTCATCTTCGCACATCTTTAGTTCTTCGAAATTTGACGTGTAATACTGCAACTTAGATTCTCTGACGGAACTTGTCCTCTCATGATACGTTTGCAACACATCCCACGCTTCCTTCGCAGTCTCACAATTTAAAATCATCTTAAATTGATCTTCATCTACTGCCGTGAAGATGGCATTTAATGCCTTTGAGTTGGACACGTGTGCTTTGTGCTCCTCGGTAGAATATTTAGAAAATGGTTTAGCCGTCGATGAGCTTGATCCCTCAGTTTCGTCACTTGAAGGTGAAGTGTACTGATTTATGACATAGTTCCAGGCTTGATCATCTAGTGCTCCAATGAACACTTTCATACGTGCCTTCCAATAGGCATAGTTTCCTTGTTCCAGCAACGGTGGTCGCGTGACCGAAGCCCCCTCCTTTGGTGCCATGGTGAAACCTGATCTCACTCCCCCTGTATAGGGGTCAGCAAGTGCCGTGCTCTGATACCAATTGAAATTCTGTTTCACCTAAAGTCTATACTTTTATGCCAAGTTGTTTAACGTTTGGTGTTAAAACACGAAATAAAATAAGCAGTGCACACACAACTTGGTTACGTAGTTCGGTGCAATTACACCTACGTCTGCGAGGCCTTGCCCAGATCAGAAACCATCCACTAGAAAGCAGTCTTTAGTACAAGAAGCTTAACTTGAATACTAATCCATTGCTAACCTATGAGTGAATGTCGTGAGATCCCCTCACTGCCGATCCTACGTCGTTGAACCCCCACGAACAACACGTCTCCCTGGATCTCCTCCTCTCGAGGAATTAAGGCTTCCTTGTTTCTGATCTTTACGAACTTGGTCGGATGAATCAACACTCCTCCAAACACCACAGGCAGATCGTTCCAACACTTCTCACATAGAGATGAATTCTTGGTCGCTTACTGATTGCATTGTATCTTCTTCCTTTTATCATCTTCGCAATCCTGCCTTGTACACAACTCTTTCCTTGTCTAACTCTACCAAGAATAGACTTCTAGACTCAGGAAAGATCTAATTCTAATCTGGTATTTAAATGGACAATCCTTTATCAATAGGGCTTGTACCATAAATAAACTACTTAATCAATTCCTAACTATTACAAGGAATATTCGTTTACCAGAAATAGATTGCCACGAAATCACATACTAATCTTCACAATATTCTGATCTGATCGCATGATTATACTCCATAATTCGTGTCTAGAAACCTGCTGTCTGAAAAGCTTGACCGCAATGATGTTAAAACACCACATCATAAGTTCACAAAATATGCCACAACTAAGTCCAACTCCAGAGGACTTTACAAAAAGTATACTCTTCCTGTAACTACATGCAGTTAAGATGTTTTGATTGTTCTGTATAAACTCATAGGAGTTAACACCGAAATCCCACATAGGTATAGTAAACTCAGCATCGACGGAGTAAATTGGGAGCACCTCAGTCGTAGACTCAACTTATGATAAACATATCAGATATAGTGATTAGTAAAATATGGTCACGGAAAATTATTTAATATCCCGCCGATTGACAATGGTAACATTAACATATAATAAGATAAGATGAGGATAAACAGACTGCAAGTCAGACGAAATGAAAACATCAATGCCAATTTGTATCAGGAGAACTCAGCCATTTGTAAAGGTTCCAAAACACAATCTCTCTATCACTAATAAAATACAATTCCCCTGCAATAGCAAGATTAGCAATCAAGAAAATTTATGGTCGGTGACTAAAGGATGTGAGGGCTATTTATTAGTCACAGTTTATTATGGTCGGTGACTGTTTTTTATGTAAAGCTGAGGTCTGATTTGCATCAATTCAATTAGACTGCAAACTGTATGTGGTATTGGATGGGATCAGCTGCAAACAAATGTCGAATATAACAACCTTCAATCAATACAGAACTTCATGCATGCATATCATGATTGTAAAAGTAAACCAGCACCAGCACGTTGTTGGAGAAGACCACTTGAGAAATAAACTATTCGAACACGTTGAGAAGACCACTTAGGTTCAGTAGGAGATTCAACAATACAGATAAAATAAACACAGAGCAATAAACTGAGAACGCAAGTTACCTCACCTAGAACAATGCCCTCTTCAGTAGCTACTCTTGTTGCGTTTAGAGCATCGGTAACTCGATCTTTCCTTTCCCCAACTTCTGCCTCACTGGTTCCTCTAACCTAAGAAATCACATAAAAAAATAGTTATATAAGGTAAAGTCGCAACCAAACCTTTTCTAGCTAAGACAAAACCTTCAAAACAGCAACATCGCCATTGTCGAACATAGCCGAGCTCATTGTTCACGCCAGACCTCAATTGCTCACACCTTTCTTCAATCATTTTCTTGTCTCGACCACTATGTACAATTATCATGGCGGTAACAAGGTGGTCGGCGGTAACGAGGTGGTCGACGGTGTTGAACGCTGACGAGGTGGTCCGGGTAGCCTGCACTGTTGAGCGGATTGGTGGTGGTGTTTAGCGGGGCTGGTGGTGTTGAGCAGATTGGTCGACGAGGTGGTCAGCGGTGACAAGGTAGTCCGGGTAACCTCTCTATTTTCTTTCTTCTCGGTTTGAGCTTTATCTTTCTTCTCGGTTTGAGCTTTATGAATTTCATTGTTTTCTTGGGAAAACTTTGGGCTCCTAGATCGGATTCGATGTTGGGATTGAATTTTTGATTTTGCTGGCGACGGAGTTTATGGAGGTTCTGGGTTAGCGGTGGTGGTGGTGGTGGATCGGTGGTGGCTTGTCGGGTGGTGGTTGTTGCCTGGCGGTGGAGGTGGAGCCAAGCGGGTGGGTGGTGGTGGTGGCCTGGCAGGTGGTGGTGGGGGCCTGGCGGTGGAGGTGGAGCCAAGTGGGTGGGTGGTGGTGGTGGCCTGGCGGTGGTGGTGGCCTGGCGGTAGTGGGCATAATTGTCCTTTTCATTTAAGGGTTAGGTTATAAGGGTATTTTAGTCTTTTCTAGTGGGTCAATGACCGGATTCTAATGGTCAATGCCAGAATCATGATCGGAGGGTTATATTTGCACTTTCATTCAACAGTCATGGTTCTATTTGCACTAAAAAATAATTGAGAGTTACATTTACATTTTCTTGAACATATAGGGTTATATCTGCAAATTAAATACACATGAAATTAATATAATTAAACACCAAATCAAAATGGTTAAACATCAAATAAAAAATAAAATAAACATCAAATTAGAATGATTAAACATCAAATCATAGTGGTTAAACATCAAATAAAAATACTAAAAATACACATCAAATTGAAGTAGTTAAATATCAAATATAAACAATAAAAAATGTATATTGGACTAAAACAATTAACATCAAATGAAAACATTAAAATACACGTCAAAATAAAATATTTGAATGCGTATCATTAGAATAATTAAATGTCAATTACATTCAATAAAAAGGTTAAATATAAATTTGTAAACATCAAATTGAATTACTAAAGGCAAAGTCTTGGGAAAGACTGTATTTCCATAAGTTTATGGAAAGATGGGGTTAATTCAAATAATAAAAGGTGAAAGGTTTTAGTTGCAATATTAAAAATTTATTATGCAAGATGTAGTAGTTTTAAAGTTTATGACCCAATTAATGCAACCCAAAAATTTTATCTTTATTTCTTCTAGGGCGAATGACTTGGCAGACCCTCAAACTATTGCCATTTGACCATTTTGGCCCCTCATTTTTTTCAATCACTTTTGTCTCTGAACTAAAAAAAGTGTTGAATCGTAACCATTCCGTCCGGTCAAATCGTTAACTTTGAAGTTTTGAACATTAACTGCTGTATTTTTAATAAAATTGAGGATAAAAGTGACTTTTCATCATTTTATTTACAATTCCAGCCTCCCTCCATCCTTTTTTATTATAATCCAATCCCTATTATTCTTATTTACAGTTTGGCACTATCATTTTTATTTTCCCACTCTCTCCTTCAGCTTCAAGCCCTGCCACTAGTCACCTCCACTTCCATATGGCGGCTTCCCTCTGACCTGTAACCACAAAAAATTTGTCATTTTTCAATCCCCCTGATTTCCAAAAGAGGCAATTTACACAGATACAAGAACTCAACATCATCAAAATATCAATAAAAGCAATCGATAAAGTTACAACCTCCACAAGAAAGGCTGGACTAGAGCCTAGTAGTACAGGAAGACTCGATTCCAATCATTGATGTATCCAACTGGGACGATCCAAAAGTCGCGGCCTCAATCTGCGATGCTGCTGGAAAGGGTTTCTTTTAGATCGTCAATCATGGTGTCCCGGTTTAAGTTCTTGAGGATGTGATGGAAGCTGCCCATCGTTTTTTCGAGCTGCCAAGTGAGGAGAAGACTAAATACCTGAAGGAAAACTCACCCACTCAGACTGTTCAGTTGAAGACTAGCTTCTATTTAGCCGAGAAGGTTTTGGAGTTGCGTCAGAAGACCGCAACGGCAAACTCGAGGGCCACCCTCAGTATCGAGTTCTCAACTTCCTTTCACCGAAAAATCACGTTTATTGATTAGGTGGTGGTGGTGGCTCTGCTCCTGAAGAGAAGGAGAAAGGGAGAAAAGGAGAAAAAGGAGAAAAAGGAGAAAAGGAGAAAAGGAGGAAAGGAGAAAAGAAAAGAAAAAGTAAAGAAACGGGAAAATAAAATAAAAAAGAGAAATTACTAATTTTCCGTTAAAGCTAACGTTTTTGACCAAAGTTAACGTTTTTATTGAATGGAAGGGTTACAATTCAACACTTTTGTTAGTTCAAGAAGAAAGTGATCAGAAAAAAAAGAGGGGCAAAAAGGGTAAAGTGATAATAGTTGGAGGGCCCTTGAAGTCGTTCTCCCTTTCTTCTAATTTGCACTTTAAACCTTGATATTTTCATGGGTTATGAAAAAATCGTTTTTCAAGAGACGGACTCAATACTATAAGATTTGATTAATTTTTAAACATTAACGTGCATGTCAAAATGTAACATGAATTTCGGAAAAGCAAAACATTAGTATCAAAACACATAAAATCAATTCACACAGCTTAAAAATCAAAGCATACATTATATTAAAATATTCTATTAAAAAATCAATATATATGTCAAAGACGACCTGCAAAAAAAGTAGCATATTAATCAAAATTAAAGTAATTTAATTTTTTGAAAATTAAGATAATAAAATATTTCTAACTAGCGCCATAATTTATAAAATGTCAAAAATTTAACATGTAAACACATATTTACCTTAACCTATCAAAATATAACTTTAAAAGACATGATTTTAGTGAAAACGAAAATTCTGGAAAAACATCACAAGGTTTGATTAAAACATCAAGTACTAGAAATGATGTCTAGTTTTCGAAATGCATGCATTGCACGAAAATAAGGAGAAAAATTGATCAGCAAAATTTTTTGACCCAAATTCTTGACCCGCGAGATTCTCATGATCCAGAATCATTACTTTTCCCAATTATTTGTACCCAGTGAAAATGTGTAAAACCGTACGAGCTTAATGGCTTGTGCATCCGACCATTGACCAAAGGCTTTACCCTTTAGGTAAAGCCTCCTTTTTGGGCCGGCCCAAGATCGAGTACTTGTTCCACAAGAAAACAAAATGGTAGTCCTAATTTCCTACCTATATAAAGGCTAAAGGTGATCCTACACACTCAACTATTCATTCCTAATAACACTCTCATACACTTTTTGGTTACTTGGCTGTCAGAGCCTCTTCCCCCTGGACACCTCTGGGGGTTTTTTCTTGTAGATTCAGGCACGGCGGATGGCAGCGTGCAATGGTGTAGTTGCAATGGCAGATTGGGGCGCATCAAATTAGCACGCTTGGTGAGACCATTGGAGTCAGATATACGCCACTTTACAGTTTATGTCTGCCCCTACGATAAGGTTATTGCATAGGAGCGAACATTTGAAGGATAAAGGAGTTCGCTGAAGAGGAAGTACAATCTCCTTATTGGATAGGAAAGGGTGTGGGACCAATCGGATGGATCCTACCCCTTGAGACGCCAGTAACCAACACACAGAGAGCATTCGGGTTCAGATCCTGGAAACAAGAGGATTGGAGGGCCGTCAGACGGATATCCTCACATAGCCAAACACTCTGGGAAGGATGAACGTCAACATCGAGCCTCAATTGGAGGGTGTTACAACCCCTACCATATAAAACAAGGTGTGACGGCCTAGACATGATGGGACGCAATTCACAGAGGCTATGGTCGATTCACAAGTAGAGCCTACGGGGGGGATTGTTCAGAGGACGAGGGGCACGAACAATGCAATCCCCCCGTTGCAGCAGGACCTGGCGCAACTGGCCCAAACTCTCAGATCTG
This sequence comes from Rubia yunnanensis, assembly GCA_037428765.1. Classification (NCBI taxonomy): domain Eukaryota; kingdom Viridiplantae; phylum Streptophyta; class Magnoliopsida; order Gentianales; family Rubiaceae; genus Rubia; species Rubia yunnanensis. Next base: position 91,793,447 of record CM075068.1, read on the forward strand.
CGTGGTACCAGGTAGACCCCCAATGCTCTTGCAACGGAGGGCCCAACAACAGGTGGGTTCTCACCTTCAATACACTTAGCACTAAACCATAGGATTCAGATGCAAGGTCCTCCAAGACTAATTTACCCATTGAATATGAGGGGTTAGGACTGGCCTCAGCCAACGTTCCAAGGTTTCACTCAAATGTGGCTAATTCACTACCAGCTTCAATCCCTAGTTTTGAAAGGCCAATGATTCCTTATTCAATACCTTGGAAAATATGTGGATATCTAGGTTTCGAAGCCCAAATGCACTCATGGTCTTGGTCGGGGCTACCCCTATACGATTCCTATTATCTAGGGCATCAGCAGATACCATATAGTTCGGCTATTGGAGGATCATAGCCGGGGTACATAGCTTCAAAATAGGGACCCACCAATGATTCCTCCAGGATAAATCTGTGGGGAGATCCACGAATGGGGGCAGGGGGAGTCAAGTGACTCTCTCGCGAGAGAGCTCGATAGACTGATCGGTCCTTCGGGCCAAGCTGTAGCCTCTCCTTTTATCCCTGCCAAAATGGCCATCCGATGACCTGACGATGTTAAACCTCTCGAAGGGCTCCCTATATACAGTGGAGATTTGGACCCCCAGGAATTCATCCAGACCTTCCTCAATCTTATGAACTCAAGAGACTTTGATGAACAACTGACGTGTAAGCTGGTTGGAAGCTACCTTTAGAGGAAGGCCCAGGAATCCTTCAACAAGCTGGCCAAAGTATCATAATATTCTTATAAGGACTTCGGAAGGGCCTTTCTAGGTCAGTTCTTCCAGAATAAGAAGTTTACCAAAACCTTGGTAGAATTTTTCCAGGTCAAGCAAAAGTAGGGGGAATCGACCCATGCATGCTATTATAGATATGTGGACAAGAGCCTCAGTGTGATCCACCGTACTGAGGATGGAGTAATCTTGGGGTATATGAACGAGATGTTCGATATCAATCTGTATAAGAAGCTAGTTTTGAAAAGGCCGGAGACCTTACATCAACTACAGGAGATTTTGGAATAATACTCCAAGATTGAAGAGGCCACGAAAAGGAAAAGAGAGGGAGACAGAGGTGGTGAAAAAGTTCCTAAGCACCCGGCTAAGTCTAGGAGACCCGACGCTTCGAAAAAGAGCTTCGGAAGCTACGTCTTCTTGACTAAATCTTTGAGGGAAATATATTGTATCTATAAGGTCCTATTTCAAAGGCCACCCTAAGGAAAAGATTTCGTCGGAAAGAAGGACTTGCCTAAGTACTGTGACTTCCATCAAGAACGGGGTCACTACTTAAATAAGTGTCGCCACCTGAAGGCAGAAATCGAAAGGTGCACTCAAGAAGGGTTGCTCTCGGATTGCATCGATGGATTAAAGGGAGAAACCTCTTCGAAATTCAAGAAAAGCTATGAGAAGGGTGGAAAAAAGGGAGGAAATCGACGGGCCAAAGAAGGAAATGTGGTCGGAAAAGCAGGAAATAGGGTGAGGAAGAATGACAGACCCGAGGTCGAAGCCTGGGCGGATCAAAACCGAAAAGATGGGCTAAAACAGGTAATTAATTTCATCAATGGTATAGTAGGTGACCAGTCATCGAACACCATCATTAAGGTGCAGCCTCGGTACAAGCCCCCCAGAGAGCCCAGTTAGAAATGGTTTCGACCAGAAGAAGCGATCACTTTCTCAGAAGCAGACTCGGTGCCTAGCTGAACCCCCTATGCTGATCTAATGATTATACATGTGACACTTAGGGATTTCTGTGTTAAAAGGATGTTCGTCGACAAACGGCAGTGTGGTAGAAGTGATGTTTGCCAATTGCTTTGATCAGCTAGGGCTCGACCGTGAATGTTTGAAAAGAACAACTTCCCCCCTCTCCGGCTTTACTGGGAAAATGGTTGTGCCCTTAGGCGTTATAAACCTTCTAGTTAGAGTGGCAGATGGAGAAAAGGAGGTCATGATTGATTGCAGTTTTACAGTGATCGATGTGGTATACCTCTACAACGTGATATCACCAAGCATGAGATGTATAGTCCCCCTTCCATCTGACAACGAAATTCCCCACAAAGAAGGGAATAACAGTCATATTGGGGGGATCAGCCAATGGCTAGAAGTTGTTTAGCCATTGCACTTAAAGTGGCTAAGAGGGAGGAAATGGTATCTTCGGTCAATGGGGAGATCAAACCCACAGACATGGAGCCAATGACCGTTCATGAAAAACGAACAGTGCCTGTGGGAAAATGATACCCTCCTCGATAAAAAGAAAGTTGAATGACCTGTTGGATAACTATGTCGTTGTTTTTCTTGGGACACCCTCGACTTAACAGGGGTTCCAGAGCAGTTGATGGTTTATAGACTAAATGTGGATCCCTCTCGAATGCAGTTAAAACATAAAACAGAAGAGAAGATCATATGTCCTATAAGAGGTCCAAAATCTGCTTAAAGCTGAAGTGATCTAAGAGGTGTTCTATCCCTAATGGATAGTTAATCCAATGATGATTCCCAAGCACGATGGGGCTTGGATAATGTGCATTGATTTTACAGACCTTAACAAATGTTATACAAAGGACAACTATCCCTTACCGTTCATTGATGTACAGGTAGAAGCCATTGCTGGATATGAGGTTTTGGAAATTTTTTTATGCCCACAAAAATTATCATCAGATACTTATGGCCGATGAGGACTAGCAGAAGATGTCTTTCATAACAGACATAGGTACATTTTCTATAAAAAGATGCCATTCAGCTTGAAGAACGCCAGAGCCACCTATCAGAGATTAGTCAATAAGCTGTTCCAAAAGAAAATTGGAAGAAACGTTGAAATATACGTAGATGATATGGTGGCGACAAGTAGGAGCTTCGATCAATTCCTTTTGGACCTCGAGGAAACATTCCAGATGCTTTGGAAAGAAAACTTAAAGCTAAACCCATAAAGTGTGTGATCGGGGTGGGAGTGAGAAAATTCCTCGGATTTATGATCTCAAAAAGGGGTATTGATGTTTAACCCCAAAAATTGAAGATTTAATGCAGATGAAGCCCCCTAAGTTGGTGAAGGATGTCCAAAGACTAACAGGATCTCTTGCGACCCTTAGTTGGTTCCTTTTGAAGGGGGTGGAAAAAACACTTGACATTCTTTGACATCCTTCAAAAAGCCAAGAATTCGAATGGATGGTAAAATTTGACAAAGCCTTTAGAGAGTTAAAGGACCACTTACAAAGTCTGCCCACCCTAATGAAGCCAGGCATCGGAGAGAATCTGTATTTGTACATCTTGGCGTCCCCCTTGGTAATCAGTACAGTTCTGATAAAAACAAAGGACAGAGCCGAACACCCTGTCTACTTCGTAAGTAGAGATTTTCATGGTCCAAAAACTAGATACACTTCCCTCGAAAAGCTTATATTGGCCCTTGTCTACCTTGCGAGGTGCCTTCGACCGTACTTCCAGGGTCATAGGATCCTCTTACTAACGAGTCATCCAATCAGGCAAGTACTTCTCAAGCCCGAGGCCTCTGGACGAATGATGATGTGGGCCATCGAACTGGGTGAGCATGGCATCCAGTTTCGCCCAAGGACAGCCATAAAGGGCCAGGCTTTAGGTGACTTCATTATAGAAACTACTGATCCAATCGTAGTACATGAAAAGAACGAGTTTGAAGAGGCATGGCAGTTGTATGTGGACGGTTCGTCACATTCCAAAGGCAGTGGGGCCGACATATTGCTAACAAGCCCCGAGAAGAAAGACTACCCATATGCCTTACACTTTGACTTAAGGCCACGAATAACGAAGCGAAATATAAAACCCTGATTACAGACCTTCTGATGTGTGTTATATTGTGTTCATATTTTGTGGGATTATTATGATTTATTGAGATATAATTTGCACTTTAAGGTGTTTTTGGTGCAGGAATTTATAGATTGTGAAGAATTGAGAGGGAGCTATACATTGTACTCTTTTTCCCTTAACCAATGGTTTTTTCCCATTGGGTTTTCTAGGTTAATGTTTTTAATAAGGCGATGTGCTCCAATGGAAAATGTTCTTATTTTATAAGACATTTTTCTAGGGATGAAGGAAGAGAGGAAAAAGAAAAATTGCTGAAGTTATGGGGTAAAAACTAAATTATTGAAGAGATGTGAATTTGAAGAAAATAAATATATTCACTTCCCATATTGATAAGGATTGTATTATCTCATTCCAATTGAAATTCCTTAATTTTAGAATTAGTTAATTAGATTCGAAATATATTTTGATTTATTTTCGGGAGAAGAATCCGATTGTAAGTGGGTTTAAATGATCTTCCAGGTAATGCACTCCAAATCTCACATTTATCTTATGCTGATGATACTGTGGTCTTTTTAAAAGCCAAAAATCAGACTTTGATCAGATTTAAGGCTTTTCTGACTAAATTTGAAGATGTTTCTGGCCAAAAAATTAATTACAGTAAAAGTGACATCTTCATTGGGAAACATGCTTGTGTACATACAGTTAGTAATATAAGAAGGATTTTAGGTATGAAAATTGGGAGGTTCCCCTTTACATACCTGGGGGTTCCCATTTTTACAGGGATAGCAAGGAAAATCTATTTTCAACCTTTAATTGAGCAGATAGATAGTAGGATTGGGAGTTGGAAAAATAGATGGCTCTCTACTAGGGGAAAATCACACTCATACAGTCATGTATCTACTCCATTCCTCAACATATATGGTCAGTTCTAAAACCCAGCAAGGAAATCATTTATGCCATAGAAAAAAAACTCAGTAATTTTTTTTGGGGGTCTTCTGATCTAAAACCTAAAAGAACATGGAGGAAATGGGATGCACTTTGCTATCCTATAAACCAAAATGGTCTAGGTTTCAGATCAATAACCACCATAATAAATACATTCTCAGTTAAGCTATGGTGGAAGTATCAAAAGGCTGAGGCTTTATGGACTCATCTAGTTGCATCACTGCCAACCTCTTCCAGATCTTCTCCTAACTGGAAGAGGATTATTTCTATAAATGCTTGGGCAGAATCTAACTCCAGGGTGATAGTGGGTAGAGGAGATTGCAATTTCTGGACATCAAACTGGTTAGATATAGGTCCCATTGAGGATCTATGTGATCAAAACCTTGTTAATATCTCTGATTCCTGCACAGTTTCAGAGTTCATTTCTAACAAATCAGTTTTGCTTCAAAAAATTTCCCCAGTTCTACCCCCTCATGCTATTACTTTGTTACAGGAAGCTAATATATTTACACACAGAAAAGATAGACTCATATGGAAACCGGGTATCAAGGGTGAGTTTTCATTTAAATCCACTTACCTCCTGCTCAGAACTCAGAGAGGTACTGTCACTTCTACTCAATATCTTTGGAGTTCAAGAATTGAAAAAAAGTTTCTGTCTTCATGTGGAAAGTGATGAATTCACTTCTTCCCTTTGACAATGTCCTGCGCAATTTGAGATTTTCATTGCCTTCTAAGTGTTGTATGTGCAATAAACATGAGGACTCTTTGGATCACTTTTTTAATTCGTGCTCATTTGCTGTGCAAGTTTGGAAAGCAGTCCATACATTCATGGGAATTACAGGAAGGGATTACCCATCTATATGGGATAGACTTTCTTGTTACTTGACCTATAATGGTTTGAGCTCTTTACATCCAGTAATCATTAGATTTGCTGCTGTAATAACATGTTGGAACTTGTGGAAAATGAGAAACAAAGTAATATTTGATTCTGCCATTCCACTATCAGGTTTAGTTTTAACTCACATAAGGGACCAAATTTTTACATGTTCACTGCTAAACCTGTTTTCATAGTATCTAAGGTAGACTTAGACATTGCAGATCATTCTTTTCTCCCTCTGATCAAGCAACCTCCAAAGCTTAAAATCTTCAAAATGGTACACCTTCTTTAAGGATTGTTGTATGAATGGATGCTACTGAATTTCACTGTCACTTGTAGGTGGATTTTGCACCAAATTGTAGGCTCAATGGCGAAGAATGCATACGGATTGAGTGGACTCCTGTTTTGCTGGCTACCTTCTTGTTCAATCCTCTATTCTAGTGTTACTTTCTTTATGTAGAGGATAGGCCCCTTAGTGAATTTTGGGGTGTGTCTAACTGACTTGTGTTTCGATGCTTCGATTCACTAATAAGTTCGACAATCCTACTAAATTTACTAAGTGTCTTTGTAATCCTCTAACTATTAGCTAGATATCTTACTTCATTTTGGAAGCAACAAATGTTGCTTCAAGAGCTTATAGCTCCCTCATGTATATATCAACTAAGCCAAGGCTTCAACTTTTATTTCTGATTAAGTTCTTGTCTTTTACAGGGCTTGGGAAGGCCTAATATAATTTCCCACATCTCCGGATGGTTTCCATGGGGAAAAAAAAGTCTTGTAATATGCGTGTATATGTGAACAATAGTTGCATGCTTTTGACTTTGGAATTAATATTACCTTCACTTGGAGCATCCGACCGTGCATCTATTTGTTCTACGGTTTTCTTAATTTTATATATTAGTTATGTATTACTTTTATATTGTTTATTTGATTTGTTTAATTATTATGATTAGATAATTTATATATCGACATGTAATAGCAAGCATTAGTTTATGAATCGTGAGGCATAATTGTTTTATAATTTATTCATGTGTTATTGATTGTTCTTGGTTTAATTTATTCTTAATGTGTTTAAGTCTGGCCAACATGAATATTATTGGGATAATGCTATCTAATTCACCAATACGTAATCGTTGGAAAGGTTAGTAAGTTGCGAGTTCTTGTGAAAAACAGCCAATTAGATAAGACTGTAATAGCAAGATGGGGAACAATTAAGTGTGTGCTACTATTTGCTTTAGCGTTGGTAATTGCTATATCGAATTCTTTTCATTCTTAATTCTATCGAGGTGTGTAACTGGTTCAGCGAATACTTTCTGGGGGCATCTTGGTAAGAGAAACAATTAGTTAATTATACTTTGTTAATTATAATTGGCTAATTGTCGATAAAGTACGAAAGAATTGGGGAGGTTAAGCATACCTACTTTCCTATAACTAGTAGATGCATATGAATTGATTTATCTTAGCACTTATGATTGGTGTTTGATTAATGTGAGTTATTCCGAGCCGATTACCTTATTCATATATTTTATAGATTTTTATATCTATTAGTTGCATTATTATTTTATATTAGTTAGTTGCACTATTAGTTGTTAGATAAATATGAAAATTAAGGCGTGGTAGCTATACCAAAAATGCTCTATATTAGTAGGCATTTTATTATAGTTTTTACTCCATTTCTCGTGGGATCTACTCTGCTTACTACTGTGCTAAATTCATCTTAAGAGTTGCAGATTATTTTGGTGCGTGAAACAACGTTCACCAAATTGGCGCCGTTGCCTGGGAACGGTATGTCAATTTCTATAATGTTTTCCTAATAATCTGTTTGTTAGTGTGCTTGGTTTATGAGCACATCATCCAGGCCAAATTTAATATTCGACCCGGAAGTTAAGAAGATAGCCAAGAAGAACATAAGGCAAACAAAGGCACAGAAAGCAGTTTCTGCCGAGACCCTTCGGTTTGGCCAAACCGGACCCGTTACGGTTTCAGCAACCACCTCTGATTCGGGAACTGATATTGAGATGGATGGAGCTGACCAAAATCCAAATCCTGGGCAGAACCCAAACAACCCATACATGCGGGAACTTACTGGTCATAGTGGAGAAGACCCCACACTCCTATTCAGCCGCCAGAGACTGAAAATCCTATTGAAATCAAGTTAGCATTCCAGAACGTACTTCCAAAGTTCCACGGGAGAAGCACCGAAGACCCTTAAAAATTTTTGAGCGAATTTGTCAAGATTTGTAAGGTTTAGAAGAGGCCATCCACCGTGACGGAAGATCAATTTAAATTGGTGGCATTCCTATTCAATTTGATAGGAGCAGAAAATTAGTGGTTTTCGAGCTTGCCCCCCAACTCCATTGCAACATAGGCAGAATTGAAGATATTGTTCTTGGAGTACTACTTTCCAGCCACAATAACAGATTCCTTGAAGAAGGAGATCACAAGCATCAAGCAAGAGAATGATGAACCCTTGAGTATGTATTGACTGAGGTTCAGGAAGTTGGTAGACAGTTGCCCTAATCACTGAATGATAGAAGGCCAGTTGTTTCAATGCTTCTACCAAGGGATGACATCCAGCAACAAGGACTTGGTAAATTCTTCAAGTAGTGGTGGATTTTGTCACCTTCGAGTGAATAAGGCTAGAGAGATCATCAAGAGGTTGGTGGATTCCAAGAAGGAGTATGATCAACAGGAAGTCCAAATTTTGAAGAAGGTGGCACAGACATCCACTCCCTAACAAGATGAGATCAAGGAAATTATGGAAAGAATGGAGAAAATTCTATCCAAGGTCATTGACAAGGTTGCGTTTGTACAAGAAGGGCCTTGCGATACTTGTGGAGCAATCAACCATACGACATCGCAATGCATTCCTACCATGGGAGAGATACCTTTCCAAGAAAATGCTATGGGAAATTACACTGAGAGGCAGCAAAAAGATGGTCCATATCCCTAAAATTTACATCCAAAGAATAGAGATCAGCCAAACTTCCATTGGAGAGGACAAGGTCCCTCACCGTAGCAGTTTCACCACCACCATCAGCCTTATGTTACACCAATGCAACGAGAAGCCCCCGTATTTCCTCAACCCACGCAAGGTGGTCAAGTGAAATCTATGAATGATAAGGTGGACATAATGATAGACATGATGCAAAAGCAACACCAAAGGTTTGAGAAGATCGAAGCAACTTTAGAGGAGCATACGCGACAAATCACCCATTTATCGAATTCCATCAATGAACTCAGAATGAAACAACCAAGGTTACCCTCTCAAGTTCAGTTAAATCCACATGAGACAGTCAATCAGGTCACATTGATAAGTGGGGAAGATGTCTATGCATTGCATTTTAAATCTGCGGTCAAAAGGATGAAAGAACTCACTGACGAGGGGTCCAGTTTGCCCAAATGGAACCCTCCGACAGAAAATCAGATTCAAGAGTCGGAGGAAAAAAGTGATGCCACCATCATACAACACCAAATTCCTGAACTTCCGAAGTTCATGTATGACGGTAAGTCTAGGGTGTCAGCGGAGGTAAGTAAAAAAGCCAACCTTACATGATCCCTCGATTAAAATTCTTCCACCATTCCCTCGTAGATTAGAAAAGAAAAAAGAAGATGATATGGATTTTTTCTCAATTTTTGGGAAAATGGATATTAATCTTCCTTTCTTGCAGGCCATAAAGTTACCACCTGTAAGCAAGTTCTTAAAAGATTTTATTGCAGGAAAGCTAAGAAATTATAGCAAGATCATGATGGATGAATCTGTGTCAGCTGTGATTCAAAAGAAATTGCCTCAAAAATGCAAGGACCCAGGTATGTTTCCCTTACCTTGTTATATAGGAGATAAGAAGATCAATGCTTCCATGCATTATTTAGGAGCTTCAATCAATGTTATGCAATCATCTGTGTATCAAACTTTAAATGGAGCTGAAATGGTAGACACCAAAGTAGTAATTCAATTGGCAGATAGATCTTGCATGTTTCCGGAAGGGTTGTTGGAAAATGTGCTTGTGAGAGTTAATGACTTTATTTATCCACCATATTTTTATGTGGTAAAAATGATAAGGGAACACAAGGGGTATTGTTTGGTCATCCATTCTTAAAGACAACAAACACCATTATTAATGTTGGGAATGGAACTATTTCACTTGATTATTTTTGTGATAAGTACACACTCAACATTGATAAACCCATGGAGAAATCTATAGATGCTGAGAATGTGAATGCAATTGATCATACTGACCCGTTTGTCCAAGATTCTCTTGAGACTAAAGTTTTGCAGGATAAGATGAGAATTCAAATTCCTACAAGTCCAGAAGAGAAAAATGTTCAAGTCTCAAGCGATAAGGAAATCCACAAATTGTTGTGTTCAGTGTACTCTCAGAAAGTGGTGCCCAGAATAGAAATAAATCAAGGAATGCCCAACTCGACTGAGTCCAAAGCCGATGTTTAGAAAAATTTTGAAGTACATATAGGGTCCGGTTTGCCCAAACGGGACCCGTTCGCAAGACTAGTCCCATCGATGTGAAAACCTCAAATTTGGAGTTGAAGGCGTTACCACCCGATCTGAAGCATGTTTATCAAGGTGATGATGATACTTTTCCAGTGAGTATGGAGTCGCTCAAGTTTGAGGAAGAAACAAAGTTTCAACTCCAAGAATTAGGAAATCTAAGATGGAAAGGGTTTGATCAATCTATACGGTACAAGGAGCGCAATAAGATGTGGCATGAAATAATTTTGAAGTCTAAGAAATTTGTGGTTGGGCAGATAGTTCTTAATTCTGAGTCCAATTTTTGACATATGTCATGGAAATTTAAGTCTAAATGGACTAGACCATTCGAAGTGGCTTATGTTTGGCTTGATGGGATAGTAGATATTATAAGCATGGATGCAAAAAAGGTATTCCCCGTCGATGGTCGTTGCCTTAAGCCATACTATGATACTTCTCATGTGGCATTAATGGAAGAAATTCCATTGTGCCCAACAAATATTCATTAAAGGCATCTGGAAGTCTAGCCAAAGACTATAAACAAAAGCGCTAATTGGGAGGCAGCCCAATTATCTTAGTTTTTTTTCTTCTTTTAAGTTTTTATTTTTTTATCTTTTAGGAATTTCAATTTCTCATCTGATCTCAGTTCTTGATCTACAGAGTTTGAAGGATTTGAATTGGCACCATGGAGAATTCAAACCTTTGGAGAGCTGGGACTCACAGGGTTCCGTTTGGGCAAACTGGATGCCTGTGGCAGAACCTGATTTTGATCAAATGCTCTCCTCTTGATCGGGAATTCCTCCAAACCCACCACTGTAAGTTCCCTCTTCCTTTGTTTTTTTATGATATTGACTGTGTGCTAAACCTTTTCTCACAAGAGCTTTGCATTATTTGCTTCAGGGCAGGCAAAGTTTAAGTGTGAGGAGGTTTAGTGTGTTTTGTTTAGTATTGTTTTGAAAAAAAAACAATTATTTTAATTTCATTTTTTTGTTCAAACATCTATTTTGAGTCGATAGTTTGGCATGGAGAAGTTCTAGTGGCTCTTGATAAAAGTTTCCAGCCGGTTGTAAACTTCATTGTAACAAACTTGGTAAATTTGATATGCCTTGAGGTTTTTGAATAATATTTTCTATGATTTTTGAAATTTTATTGATATATTTTTGGGATGACGAAAAACGACTAGTTTAATTGAATATGTTTGCCTTATTAAGTGAGGTTTGAGCTAGAGTAAAGCACTCTCTACATTAATCTTTATTCTGAGAGATCACATTGTTATAATTGCAGTTGTTATGTGTGAAAGTGATGGAAGACACTAGGATGAACCACACATCTTAAATAGCCTACCAGTTACATTAACCCCTAGTGAAACCCTTTGAAGCTTTGACTATGTTCTTTGATATCAGTTACTATAGATTTAGCCAAAGCCTTGTTTTATCCTTTCTCTTGGCCCTATAATGCATGTTCTTAGAGTTGATGTTGATGAATTTATCCACTGTGTTCTCTTGAGTTGATGACATTAATGAGTATATGTGTCCAGTTTGCCCAAACAGAATGGTTTAAAAAATTGAAGGCTGAATTTTATTATGAACAGTGACACTGTGGTTCCGTTTGACCAAACTGGAGGGTTTAGCTAAGAAAAAAAAATCTTGTTGCTGCGATTTTCGATCAAAAGTACTGATTAGACTGTATTGAAGAAGAGTGGTGCTGGAAAAAAAAGAAAAAGAAAAAAGTAGAAAATAAATAGCACCTACATTTGATGTGATATTACTTGGCTTTCTCATAATAGCCATGAGATGAAGATTGTTGGTGAATGTCTACTATATATGAATGATGGTTGAATAAAAAAACATGCATAATATTTTGATCGATATTGTTTGAGTTTAGAACCCTTAGGGTCTCACCAATCTGCATGGTCCCTAGCCCTATTACAACCCTTGAGAAAGACCTTCCTGATTTGCATATTAACTTCTCTATGTTATAACTTGTGAATTATTTCAGTTATTGTCCCTCATATGCTGAGAGTGATTGAGTATAACCGTGAGAAAATATTCATTGCTTGTCCGATTTTGACTGAATTGATGATTGTATTTCATGATCTTAAATATTTTCATTTAAATACTTTAAGGATGGATGATTTCCAGGTGCATTAACGTGATCATTTACTCATTGGAAGGGAAAAATTTATCGTTATAAGAGTAGAAGCTAGAGTTTTAAATGTTGAATTTTTGCCTGTCTCGTTGTGTGATTTGTATTTGTATTTTACTTTTTCTTTTTATAGGGCCATTTTAGATAAAGTCTTATGAGAGAATGAGAAGTTATGAACACTGTGGATTATTGATTGCTCTTATATTCTTCACTTCATACTTGAGAGCAAGCATGATTCAAGTGTGAGGATATTTGATGTGTGTTATATTGTGCTCATATTTTGTGGGGTTATTATGATTTTATTGAGATATAATTTACACTTTAAGGTGTTTTTGGTGCAGAAATTCATAGATTGTGAAGAATTGAGAGGGAGCTATACATTGTACTCTTTTCCCCTTAACCAATGGTTTTTTTCCACTGGGATTTCCAGGTTAAGGTTTTTAATGAGGCGATGTGCTACAATGGAAAATGTTCTTATTTTATAAGACATTTTTCCAGGGATGAAGTGAGAGAGTCAAAAGCAGAATTTCTAAAGTTATGGGGTAAAAAGTAAATTATTGAAGAGATGTGGATTTGAAGAAAAAAATAAATATATTCACTTCCCATATTGATAAGGATTGTATTATCTCCTTCCAATTGAAATTCCTTAATTTTAGAATTAATTAATTAGAATTGGAATAGATTTTAATTTATTTTCGGAAGAAAAATCCGATTGTAAGTGGGTTTAAGTTTGGTAATATGCGTGTATATATATACACACCTGCGTAAAGGGATTGCGGGGGGAGACATTAATACGCAGAGTTAGGAATTCATTAGTTTACTTTTCGTTACTTTGGTTCCAGGAGGGAATTTGTGAACAATGGTTGCATGCTTTTGTCTTTGGAATCAATATTACCTTCAACTGGAGCATCCAACCGTGCATCTATTTGTTCTACGGTTTGCTTAATTTTATATATTAATTATGTATTGTTTTTATATTCTTTATTTGTTTTTTTTATATTATGAGGAGCTAATTTATATATTGGCATGGAATAGTAAGCATTAGTTTTTAAATTGTGAGGCATAATTGTTATATAATTGATTCTTATGTGTTCTTGATTGTTCTTGGTTTAATTTATTCTTAATGTGTTTAAGTCTGGCCAACTTGAATATTATTGGGATGATGCTATCTAATTCCACCAATACGTAATCGTTGGAAAATGTTAGTAAGTAGCGAGTTCCTGTGAAAAACAGCTAACTAGCTAAAACTGTAATAGCAAGATGGAGAATAATTAAGCGTACGTTGCTATTTGCTTTTACTTTGGTAATTTCTATATCGGGTTCTTTTCATTCTTAATGCTATCGGGGTGTGTAACTGGTTCAGCGAATACTTTCCGGGGGCATCTTGGTAAGAGAAACAATTAGTTAATTATAATTAGTTAATTATAATTTGTTAATTATAATTGGTTAATTGTCGATAGAATACGAAAGAATTGGGGAGGTTAAGCGTACCTAATTTCCTATAACAAGTAGATGCTTATGAATTGATTTATCTTTGCGCCTATGATCGATGTTTAACTAATGTGAGTTATTCCGAGCCGATTACCTTATTCATATATTTTATAGATTTTTAAAACTGTTAGTTGCATTATTATTTTATATTAATTAGTTGCATTTTTAGTTGTTAGATGAATCTGAAAATTAAGGTGTGGTGGCTACACCAAAAGTGTTCTATATTAGTAGGTATTTCATTATAGTTTTTGCTCTGTTTCTCGTGGGATCGACTCTGCTTATTACTTTGCTAATTTCAACTTAAGAGTTGCAGATTATTTTGGTGAGTGAAATGACGTTCACCACCTTCGAATAGCCAAGGACTTGGGCGTTCGAAGGTTGGACATATTCAGCGATTCCCAGATCGTGGTCCTTCAAGTCATGGAGGAACATGGGGCTAGGTAAAGGAGCCTACAACGCTATCTAGAAGTGGTGAAGCCCCTTCTCGGACATTTTCACCATTATACCCTCACATAGCTCCCTCGAAAGAAAAATCACAAGGCGGATGCTCTAAGCAAGTTGGCTTCATCTGATCTGGACTCGCAATCTTAAGGGCCCCTGATGGTGGAAACATTGTGTAAACCAAGCTTTGAAGAAGAGGCAGCGATGATGATGGTAGAAGAGTAAGATTTGTGGATAATGCCTATCATCAGCTACCTTCGAGATGGTACCCTCCTGGAAGATACTGTCAAAGCAAGGGAGATTAGGCTTAAAGCACCTAAGTATGTAATCCACGAGAAGGTGATATATCGTAGAGGACATCTGCAGCCGCTCCTTCAGTGCGTAGCCCTTCATGAGGCTGATTAAATAATTTGCAAGGCTCACGAATGGGCCTGCTAATGTCACTAGGGGGCTCGCTCGATAGCAAAGAAGATCCTTCTGGTTGGGTATTATTGGCCTAAGATGTTTGACGAAATCCATAAGCACATCCAGTCATGTCACCAATGCCAAAGGCATGCGCCGATCACCAACATCCCCCAAGAAGAGATGATGAACATCAGCAGCTCTTGGCCATTCGACAAATGGGGGATCGACTTGGTGGGCCCTTTCTCAGAGCCCCCGAAACACTTTCGATACCTGATTGTAGCCATTTACTACTTCTCAAAGTAGGTCGAGGCCAAAGCCTTAACGGGTGAGAAGGGAAAGTTGGTGAATAGTTTTTGCTGGAAAAATATCATATGTCGCTTAGGAATCCCTCGAACGATTATAACCAACAAGGGTGCTCAAAGTGTTACCACTATTTACCACCCGTAAGCAAATAGGCAGATGGAGGCCAAAAATCATACTATTGTTAACGATATCCACTCAAGGTTCGAAGGGGCAGGAGGAAGTTGGATCGATGAACTGCCAAGTATGCTTTGGTCGTTTCGGACAACAGAGTTGTCTGCCATGAGCGAAACCCCCAATGGCCTAGTGTACAGTTCAGAGGTGGTTATCCCCATGGAGGTGAGACTTCCAAACTTATAAAGAACCTCCATAAAAAATGAGCACCAAGAAGTTAATGATGAACAATGTCAATTGGATCTGGACCTCCTCGAAGGGAAAAGAGAGAAAACATCCCTTCATGAAGGCAAGATCAAAGAGAGGGTTAAGCGGTACCTTGACCAAAGGGTCTGGAAGGTCCAGTTCTCCCCGGCAGACCTCGTAATGAGAAAAAAAATGAGAAAAGTCAAAAGGATCCAGAGGGGAAGCTATCAGCTAACTGGGAAGGACCCCATCGGTTTGTGGAAGTTGGCCCTTGAGGTAGCTATGTGCTTAAAACCCCCCTAAAGTGAGGCAATTCCGCGCAGATGGAACGTCTCAAACCTTAGAAGATATTATTCCCAAAAATCCTAGATGACTTGGTGAGGTTAACAAATAGCCCACCCCCAAGTAGCTATGGGTCGAATGATGTTCTTGATTGGCTAGAGCGTTAAGTATGTAGGATTGTTTGTATCTATGGGCTCCATTTTTATATGAAAGTGTGTTCTTTATAATTATTCCTTATAAAAAATAAGAATGCATTTCCTTAAAACAGAGTCAGAGGTGTTCAGAGGGTCCAAACTGCGCACCGAAGGCCTTAGGGACAAAAATCCCTTAAATATATTTGAAATAGTTCTTATCGAATGTCCTTCAGGCACGTTCCCCTCAAACATTTGGAGACCGTGTTGAGGGCACTAATCCCTTAGGTTAATGATTCTAAAGGGTCCAAACTGCCCACCGAAGACTTTAGGGACAAAGACCCCTTAACCAAATGTTTCGGAAGGTCCAAACTTCCCACCGAAGACCTTAGAAACACAGATCCCCTATACTAACGTCTTGGAGGGTCCGAACTGCCAATCGAAGACCTTAGGGACACAGATCCCTTAGACATATTTGAAATAGGTCTCCTCGAATATCCTTCGGGCACGTTCACCTTGGACGTTTGAAGACCACCTTAGGGGCACTAATCCATCTGGCTAACAATTCGAAAGGGTCTAAACTACCCAACGAAGATCTTAGAGACACAAACTGGCCACAGGAGACCTTAGGGACACAAATCCCTTACACATATTTGAAATAGGTCTCCTCAAATGTCTTTCGGGTGCGCTCCCCTTGGATGTTCGAACACCACCTTAGGGGCACAAACCTCTTAGGCTAGCATTTGTAACGTTCCCCTCAAATAAGCTCCACCCCAAGATGTGCTTATTTGGATGCGTAACAAATGCTTAAGGCTTAGACCTTGTAAAATATACAAAAGGTCAACAAAGCCCCATTTGATTGTGTAAACCACACCGGGCTAAGACCAACCCTAGACGAAGAACCTTTCCTTCGGCCAGCAGAGGAGTGGCTTCGAGTCATGTTAGTTCTTTGAGCTAAAGTCACAGGAGGAAGGGCTTTACCTGACCCAGAAGCCTCAATTCTCCTAGAGGCAGTACAGGAACTTGAAGCTCCTGTTTCACTTCTTGCACTCTGTCCAGCTACCTCCTAACATTTTCATACGTTTAGCAATACTTTGGATTCCGAGTAATATATTTTTGCTCCATTACATTGATAGTGTCTTGAAGAAAGCCTTTGAAATCTTCATTCAGTGGAGCTTCAACTGTCCTGAGTCAAAGCCGGTATGCTCAAAGGTTGTGGGCTGTTGACTCGTAGGTTGAATACAATTTGGAAAGCTCTTTATCAACTTTCACTTTGTCCCTACAAATGGCAGCAATGAGGGTCTGATTCTCCTTAATGGTTCGTTCCAACGCTAGAACCAGGTCTCACTGATATGTCCAGACTTCCTCTTTCCACCGCTTAAGTTTTTTGGTAGCAGTTGTTAAGGCCGATCGATCCACCTCTATGTTTTATCAAGGCACCTGAACCTAATGACGGTAGCTTTTGATGGACTCGTTTGGCCAAGAGGTTGATGCTCCCCAGTAGCTTTGTAGGCTATAGCAGCCGAGAGATATTTATGCATCGAAGAAAACTCAACCTTGGTAGTTATCTCTTCAAGAACTTCATTATGCCGGGATTCAAGAGATTAAAAATCTCAAAAAGTTTCATCCTTAGCAACAACTAAGGAATCCCTTTTCTCTCTCGAACGGCTCAACACTTCGAGGAGTTCCCATTGCCTTTCATGAAGACAATTGTGCCATAAGCCCACCAAACATCTTAGGGACACTGATCCCCTAGGCTAACAATTCGGATGGGTCTGAACTACCCAACGAACATCTTACAGACACCGATCAACTAGGCTAACGTCTTGTAGGGTCCGAACTGACCATCGAAGACCTTAGGGACACTGATGCATTAGAAATATTTGAAATAGGTCTCCTTGAATGTCCTTCAGGCACGTTCCCCTTGGACGTTCGGAGACCGCCTTAGGGGAACTAATCCCTCAGGCTAATGATTCAGAAGGGTCCGAACTGCCCACCAAAGGTCTTAGAGACACTGACCCCCTAGGCTAACGCCTCGGAGGGTCTGAATTTCCCACCGAAAACCTTAGCGACATAGATCCCTTATACATATTTGAAATAGGTCTTCTCAAATGTCCTCCGGGCACACTCCCCTTGGATGTTCTGACACCGCCTTAGGGTCATAGAACCCTTAGGCTAGTGTTTGCAACGTTCCCCTTGAATAAGCCCCACCCCAAGATGGGCTTTTTTGAATGCATAACAAGCGCTCAAGGGTTAGAACTTGTAAAATATACAAAGGGTTAGCAAAGCCATGTTCGATTGTGTAAACTACACATGGCTAAGAACTCGTAAATTGCTTGAAAAAAGTCAGAGAATCATGTTAAGGGAATTTAGCTTGGGGGCAATGACCATACATAAAAAAATGCCCTTGAAATGGCGAGGGGAAAAACATATTATTATTAGGCCAACACAACTATTTTAAATTACACAGAAATAAATTACAACTATTTTACAAAGTAGGAACCGTAAGACTCAGCGTCAGGGTCTCCTAACTAAAGGTTTTTCTTTATCGTTAAAGGACCTAGGTCAACTTTGACGAGCCGTAGACAAAGAACATCACCCTCCATCAGCGGATGAATGGCTTTGAGTCATGTTAGTTCTTTGAGCTAAAGGAGGAGGGGCTTCACCTGATCTAGAAGCCTCAATTCTCCTAGGGCAGTACGGGAACTTGAAGCTCCCGGTTTCACTTCCTGCACTCTGTCCAACCACCTCCTAGCCTCTTTATACACTTCGTGATACTTGGGATTCCGAGTAATATGGTTTTTCTCCGTGATATTGATAGTGTCTCGAAGAAAGCCTTCAAAATCTTCAATCAATGGAGCTTCAATTATCCCGAGTCAAAGCCCGTATGCTAGAAGGTTGTTGGCTATTGCCTAGCAGGTTGAATTCAATTTGGAAAGTTCTTTACCAACCTTCTCTTTGTCTCTACAAATGACACCAATGAGGGCCTGATTCTCCTTAATAATTCATTTCAATGCTAGAACTAGGTCTCACTGATATGTCCAGACTTCTTCTTTCCACTGCTTAAGTTTTTCGGTAATAGTTGTTAAGGCTCCTCGAGCCACCTCTACGTTTTCTTGGGCCACCTGAGCCTGGCGACAGTAACTTTCGATGGACTTGTTAGGTTGAGAAGTTGATTCTTCCCCTGTGGCATTATAGGCTTTAGCATCTAAGAGACATTTATGCATCGAAGAAAACCTTGCCTTGGTAGTTATCTCTTCGATAAATTCATTATGCCGAGCTTCGAGAGATCGAAAATCTCCCAAAATTTCATCCTTAGCAGAAACTAAGAAATCCTTTTCCTCTCTCGAATGGCTCAGCTCTTCGAGGAGTTCCTGTTGTTTTTCATGAAGACCACTTCGTCATAAGCCTGATTTCTTGTATGCTGCTCGAAGCTCCTCTTAAAGTTGGGCAGACTTGTACCAAAACTGGGATTCCTCGATCTGATGCTGCCAAGCCAATTCCTCATTCCCCATTCCCGTGATACCACTCATTCATGATTTGAAAGAATAAATCAAAGGAGGTACCCCTTTGCAAATAGAAGGGGGAGGGGGGCGAAGTGGTACCAAGTCTAAAGTCTACGAAAGACAAAAGAAAAAATAGATAAGTATGAGAAAAATAAGAGTCTTCATTAATATAAAGAAGGAAGTACATCAGGAGCCTCCAAAGGGAGAAACTTTCATACATTTCTTCCTACACTAGATGCCTCCTGAGAAGAACTCGAAGGGGTAGGCCTACATCGAGATCTTAGAGCTATAAGGGGATCAATTTCTTTCCATTTGGTGTCTTCATCCACCTCTAGGCCGCGTCTCCTCCACCGAGAAATACTTGCTAAAGGCCTTCAAATGGTCGAGTAAGGGATTTTGAACCCCCCGTCCTTGATAGACTTCCACCAGAGATAACTCAGCTATTTGGGCTTCAATTGTTCTTGTAAACATCTAGCATAGTAGCGTACTCAGCTAGAAGGTCCTTGGAGACGGAGCAAGCCAAACTGTTTTGCGTAACCCCAACCAAGAGATCTGAGAGGGACCCCCTGGGTCTTGACCACACTATTGGTATATGCCTCAAAAGTTGAAGCATGTTGCTCAATAGAGCAAAGGCCAGAAAATCTGGAAATTTTTGCATGGGCCTTTGAGAGTTTCCGCGTGAGCCTTTACAAAAGGTTGTCTTTCTCGGCGGCCTGTATCTCAAGCAACCCTTTATTAACAAGGGCCTTTTTCTCAAGCTCATCTTTTTGAACAAGATATTTTTTCTCTAGCTCCTCCTGATAGGCAACGGCAGTGATAGCACGCTCGGCCTCGTAATCGGAGGCCACCATCTCCAAGTCTTCCTTGTAATGGGAAGAAGCCTCGCGTAACTCCCTTTCAAGCTCTTTAGACTTAGCAAGAGCTTTCTCAGCCTCCTCAACCTTCATTCAATAGGCCTGGACAATAGAGTCTAAGGCAACTGAGAAGGGTGCCATTGGGGCAAGAGTTAGGTGACCCTCCACACGCGAAGAAGGCAAGTTTCTCTTCTTCGAAAGGGGACCGGCCTCTAAGCTAGTGTTCCCGAGGGGACCAGATTCAGGTGGGGGGTTGAACGTGGGGGGGAGGCATATTGTTTTTTGGCCTTTAAGGGGAAGGCTGGGGCATCGAGGCTCTATCGTAACCCCGTTTTCTCCCACCGTCTTCACCTTAGAGCTCCGACTGAACCATAGAGTGATCCTTCGGTCAAATGGGGCTAGAAGTGAGATGGTTATGAGGAACTTCCAGAGAGGCCTCCGAGAATGTTTCATCGACCTCAATCTCATTGCTGAAGCCAAGAGTTGTAGCAAAATCCACTGACCAAAAGGAAAAAGGGGAAACACTAATTATGGGGAAGTGGTGCGAGTAGAGCCCCAAACAGGGGCTCCACTCGCCTAGAGAAGAAAGGGTAAGCATCAAGCACGCCTTTTCCACTCTGATATGTCCATTTTATGTGCATAATTTAGTACCATTTTGGGTCACTTTTGTGCTCTTTTATTATCAAGAGATTGTGTTTTACCTTGAAATTCTCTTAGGAGGGGTAAGAGCAAATTTATGCTCTTTACCTCTTCTAAGTGGATTTTACATGACAAGGGAAAAACATGGAGGCATGAAGATCGGAGGACATTAAAGATCACATTTTCAAAGACTTTTGAAGGCTTGCTTCGAAGACATGAAGACCGGAGGCCATTGATGACCATTTTTGGAGTCATTGAAGAATTGAAAAATGAGAGGAATTGCTATGAAGATGAATGTGTACCACAAGAAGAAGAAAAGAAAACAGGACAAAATTCTGGCACCCGTCGCGAGTCGCGATGGCCCCGTAGCGAGACCGTCGCGAGTCTTGACGAGCCCATCGCAAGTCATGACCAACGGGTGGCCAGAATTTTACCTTATCATTTTTGTACTATAAATAGCAATCTCTTTCCTCTCACTCACATCTTCTTCATCTGCGTTTTTGTTACTATTTAGAACCCTATTTTCTTCCATTTTCATCTTTGAATTCTCTTGTATTATGTTTGATTGTTTAGCATTAATTAGTATGAACTCTTGTAGCTAAATCTAGTTCTTGGGAGCAATTGATTGAAGCTTCCAAGCTTATGTAGTAAGATTCTATGTTTGCTCATTTATGAACATTTATTGGAGAGCATTTATTATGCCATTAATGTTGTGTTTTACCTCATTTATACCATTGGTTGTTTGAGTATATGAAATGTTTGTAAGCTTGAAATGTTAGGGTGTTAGGAAAGTTGCAAATTTCTTAACTCATTTGATATGGAAATCCAAAAGCATGGATTTAGAACTTCTTGTGTATAATGTGGGGTAATTCTTGCTAGATGAGTATGTTGATGTGTTTTGCTCTCATATTTGTCATATAGATGCAAAGAAAGGTTGAACCTTGAATGTTTTTTGTTCTAAGTTTAATATAATGAATGCTTTGTTTGGTTAAATGAATATGTCTTCGGCAGAAGGCTCGTTATTATCAAACCTATGGTCCTTTGGGTGAAATGCCATTGATGAAACACCCCTTTGATGTTGTTTGTCTAGGGTGATCATCAATGAGGTTTGCAAATGGTCGTTGTTTGTCTTTTCAAATTACTCTTAAGGAGGAATGAATGTTGATCTTTGAATGAGAAGTGATAACATTCCCCATAGACAATAAATGTAATTGAATGAGTAAATGAATCAATGAGCTATATGAAGTTTGGAAGTGGAAATCGATTGTCCCCAAGGCTCCGTTAATTATCATTTACATCGTATCTTTAGTTTTATTGCATGATAGCATAGTTCTCTTGCATTGTTAGTTGTATTTCATTTTGATAACTTAGGATTAAACCAACCAAACCCCCCCCCCCACCTCTTGTTTACATGCTTATATATATATATATATATATATATATATCTATGTATGTATATGCCTAGTATGTCTTCTCCTATATATGTTTAAACACTTGAAAAGATCTCTCTTCTTGTGGACGACCCCGACTTGCCATTATCTACTTTATTGTAGATAGGAATCATTAGGGCTTAAAATTATTAACTTTGAGAGGTACGGCGATGACCTCCCACACTCCCTGCTTTGAATTTAAATTCTAGTCCCAAGTAACTTTTCCACTTTCCATTTTTAATTTTTGAATGTTTAGCTCTTTGAACGAGGGTAGGAAGGCCAAGGGTCCAACCCATCATGACTTCGCATACAAACACTCTTAAAACTCAAGAGGACCAGGTCCTCTAAGCCAGGACCCCTACTCCTCAGTGAAGGGATTCAAACGCCGCGCTTTCTGGTTAAGATTAAAAGGCTAGAAGCCGAATCCCTTTACACTAAGTAATAGTTTTGAAACCCTTATCTCTCAGTGGAAATATTAAAATGCCTCGCTTTTTGAAAAAGATCAAAAGGCTAAAAGCCGAATCCCTTTACACTAAGTAATAGTTTCGAAACCCCTATCCCTTAGTGGAAGGATTCGAACATCTTGCTTAGTGGCAAAGATCAGAAGGCTAGAGGTTGAAACCTTTAACACTAAGTAATAGTTTTGAAACCCCTATCTCTTAGTAGAATGCCTTGCTTAATGGAAAAGATAATGCCTTGCTTAATGGAAAAGATCAAAAGGCTAAAGGTTGAATCCCCTTACACTAAGCAGTAGTTTTGAAACCTCTACTCTTTAGTAGAAAGATTTGAACACTTCACTTTTTAGCACAGACTGAAAAAACATGTTTCAAATCCAATACCTTTAAGATATTGGGGATAACGGATCTTAGACCCTGGCACAGATAAGTAAGCTAAAGACCGAACCCCCCTTATCTGGCCAGTAAGGACCGGACACCCTTAGTTCCTAACACAGATTAGAAGACCAGGGCCCGAACCCTTACCCTAGGCTACTGGGGCCCGAAGCCCACTAGGGGATATAAAATAGGCACGATCCATGCCCTTAGGCCCTAGCACAGACTAGAAAGCCAAAAGCCGGACCCCAACACATTTTATCTACTTGAGTGAAAACTTCGATGCCCACCTAGATCGGACCTTCAAATTTCCACGAGGATGCCGAAATCGTACCCCTCAGGCATTGGGAAGTTTCCAATGCCAGGGGATAATTAATAATGTGTAAAACCATACAGGCTTAGTGGCTTGTGTGTCCGACCACCGGCCCAAGGCTTTACTCTTTAGGCAAAGCCTCCTTTTTAGGCCAGCCCAAGGTGGAGTACTTGTTCCACAAGCAAACAAAATAGTAGCCCTACTTTTCTACCTATATAAAGGCTAAAGGTAATCCTACACACATTACTATTAATTCCTAATTACACTCTCATACACTGTTTGCTTACTTGGTTGTCGGAGCCTCTTCCTCTCGGACACCTCTGAGGGATTTTTCTTGCAGATTCAGGCACAACGGATGGTGGCATGTAGTGGCGTAATATTGGTGGAAAATTGGGGCACATCAACACCCTTAGTTTTCTAGCAGTGCACTCATCTGTAAACAAGGGTTTCCCCAAAGCACTACCTATCTTCCCCAAACTCCCAGGTCCCTAAAAATGCAATGGTAACTTAGGGAATTTCACCCGAATAGGCAAATCCATTACCACAGCCTCTTTCATTAAGAAATTTGGTTTCCAAGCATGTAAGAACATAGCCATATTACGAATTGTATACGGTCCCTCTTCAATACTTCATTCCTATCTTCAATCGTTTTGAATCTCATGATAAAATATCCCTCCTCATTATAGAATAATTTAGGCAGTGCTACGAACGACCAGTAATGCATCATATATTTCTTAACTGCTATCATTGTCAATTCACCCCCAATCACATATATAATTAAGGCAACTTCCTACTATTTCAATTCTGTTTGCACATCATCAACATCAATCTCTACCTAAAGTTCACCATAAACTACAGCTGGAGCTATATATTCAGTTTTCACCCCATTTGATTTCATCCTGTTTCCACTAATTACATCTACGCATAGCTTATTAGTTCCCAATTTCATCCCAAAACCCTCAGACATAGTCTGATTATATTGTATTTCATTTTGGATCACGTTTTGCTCAGCTAACTGCTCATCCTTCTTCTCCAGTAACTCCTCAATTTCATTCTCCTCTTGAATGATAGATCCACTATTCTCCTCTTGTACCAATATATTCCAATTCGACATCGAAAAAGTCATCTTCTCCCGCAGCCTACCTGGCCATGTTTCATGGCTGTAGAGTGATACGAATATCAAATTCTTTGATGTGCTTTAAATGTTTTGATGGATCAAATTTATGATGAAGAATAGAAGGAGTCACCATCGACATCTTGGATTCATTATTGAAAATGTCGACGAACTGAAGGCATCATGAACAATACTATCTCATTCAAAACCCAGTGGGAAAAAAAAGTATAGTATTCTTCATGATGTCTTCAGTTCGTCGACAATCATGAATAATGAATCCAAGATGTCGATGGTGACTCCTTCAATTCTTCATCATAAATTTGATCCATCAAAGAATTTAAAGCACATCAAAGCATTTGATATTTGTATCACTCCACAACCAGTTGGTATCATAGCAAAGCGAAATATCCTTGGGATTTCAAGTTTTGCTTGAGTTTATTTTCAGAAAAATATTTCTTCAAGCCACTTCCGCCGCCATACATCCACGACCACCAAAACAATTACCGTCGTCGCCGCTCAGCATCTCCGATCGACGTAATCCATAATGCCGTTGTTCTCTATTTCACCTCCAGATCCCGTTGTTCACCACCGTTCATCATTACTTCCAATTGCCGTCGTTGGTCAGATCAAGCCGCCATCGTTGGTCAGACCAAGCCACCTTCGTTGGTCCCATCAATCCACCACCATTGAATCCGCCGACCAGCCGAATTTTGTCGTCATTATCTTGGTCTTCTTCAGATTCTCCGGCAGTGCTCGAGGAAACCATTTCCATATCCGCACAACTCTGGCAAAGAACAGTTCATCGCAAGGAAGAAGTTCTGCGCATGTTCGAAATGCGTGAACCCATAACAGAGCGCATGGAGCCCACACGCATGTCATTTTGAACGAGCGTCTAACACACGCACGAGACAAGGCTTAAACCGTGATCTACTCTTCATCTCGCGCAACAACCAATTTATCGAGAGATTTTGATTTTATCATAGGTTGAGATCATTTTATCGCCAGCTATTATTTTATCGCGAGTTGAAGCCACATCTACATCCAGTCACAGCATAGTCAGTGTTTAGTCACCATTATGTTAGCAGTTCTTCACAGAGATGGCTTGGGACGTTGATCTACAAATATTTTTGAATATCGTTCAAACTTCGAGGATGAAACTTTTCGACCTCAGAGGGAATGATATGAATTAGGTTTCTTTATTTATTTTTATTTATTAGGATTTTTAGAAGATAACACTATACACTTTTTTCATTGGGTTTTTTTTAATGATATAGTGTGATCACTGTAAAGTATTGTAAAATTATTTCATTTTGAGTTTATGGACTGATAGCTCGGTCATGTGGGCTTTGAATAGCTAAATTTTGAAAATACAGTCCATTAGAGTTTAGTATATTCAGTTTTATTCTGATTAGAATTAGATTTGGTAAGATTAGTTAAGGTAATATTCTTCATAGTTACTTCTTGAATAATTCAACTAGATTACCTTAGATTACCATTTATTTTAGTTATTTTAGTTGGATATGGTTTTAGCTTCTTAAAGTTTCCATAAGTCAATTCAGTTTCCAGTTGTGATTAGGGTTTTGGGCAAGATTGTAACCCTATAACTAGGGATGCCTTGTGGAATAATTTCACACACTTTTATCAATCAAATATACAACCTTTTAAGTTCATACTCATTGCTTGCGAGCTATTCCATTGTTGCTTAATCCCGAGAGCTAGTTAAGTATCAATAAATCTTGAAATCTGATCCTGAGCTAGTTAGAGAGAAAGTCGAGCTTAGGTGTACCCTGAGGGCTAGACTCCTGAATTTCGTGCAAGATAGTGCGGGTTCTCAGATCCCTTCACTAGATCAAAAATATTAATTCCGTAAATCGCGAGTCTTTGCAAGGAGATTCATATCAGTATTCTTCATGATGTCTTCAGTTCGTCGACAATCTTGAATAATTATCCAAGATGTCGATGGTGACTCCTTCAATTCTTCAGCATAAAGTTGATCCATCAAAGCATTTAAAGCACATCAAAGCATTTGATATTCGTATCATTCCCTCCGAGATCAAAAAGTTTCACCCTCGAAATTGGAAGCATATGAACTATAAAGACATCCTTAAATTCCTGTAACAACTTAAAAAATCGTGAAAACATATCTACAGGAATATCTTCTTTGGAATAGTAACTTTCTTTGAAGGACATTATAAGAACAAAAGAATGATTAGTCAAAGATCGATTTACATCTCTTATTGAAGCATAAAATGATTTACCAGAGTTAGTAGATTGTTCATGCCTCATCATATAAATAGAAAGTAAAGGACTAAGATATAAAGACAAAACTTTATGCGACTTTTCATAATCATTATGCAAATTGCCCGTCTTTCCTACTTTAGGATCGACCTGGAACTTGTTGATGGCAACATTTACTATCATTTTGGCGGAATTGACATTATTTTGGTCTAAATTACTTGATCCTTGTGTGGGAGTAATTTTGGCATCATCTGTGGAATACGCCTCAAAAACATCTTGTGTTTCTGTACCTTTCTCACCTCTGTCAACAATGATGATTTCATTATCTATTTGTTCTTCTTCAGTGTCATACCATGCATGCATATCATCATTTTTGTTATAATTCACTCATGGGGACAGTTATTGTGAACATTCCCTCGTTCATTACAATGAAAACATGTAGGAGTGTTAGAAGAAACTGTATCTGACAAAGTAGAAATTGATTTACCTGTATCTTGGCCAAGAGACTGATTGGTTGCAATCATTCTTTGATCATTGGGTTCCAATGGTGGATTTGAGTAGGTTTTGGTCAAACTAGGGTTTCCTCGGCCACCTATGTTTGAATTGCTACAACCCCTGGTCGAATATGAGCTTTTGAAATTAGAGAATTGCCTTTGACTGTCATAGCCGAAATTAGGCTTCCACTGAGCCTTAATGTCGACTCAACCAACATGGTCTTGAACAATAAATCTTGCATGGAAACATAATACTAGAGCTTAACCGGAACTTGTAGATTTTCTCTTAAACCTTCAATAAACTGATTCTTTATAAAGACATCATTTTCTCTCATGCTAACTCTTCTCATGGGTAATTAAAGATCTTGCTAGTATTCATCCACACTGCAATTTCCTTGCTTCAAATTGCTGAGATACGAGTGTTGCTCCATCAAATATTTTTGTGGAACATGATGTAATCAAAGCGTGGTTTTCAATCTCTCCCAGGTGGAGATAAGTCTTTAACAGCAAGTTGTCTTGATTCTTTCATATCCTCCCACCATTCTGTGGCATAATGTGCGATTATGATCTTCTCTTTCTCACTGTAGTTGTAAATATCAAATAGGTTCTCGATCTGCCTCTCCCAATCCAAGTATTTCACAGGATTGTGTTGACCATCAAATCTAGGAATATCATACTTTGATGTCACGAGCAGATTCAACTTGCCTTGTAGAACAAGGTGTCGTTGGATTTGATAACTCATCTACCTTTCTAGAAAATCTCTAAACCTCGCTCATTATGGCATTTATGAAATTCATGGAATTCAATTAGGTTTATTGTTGGGATTGACAACAAATTGCCGGACGAATGGGTCGTCCTCCATCCCTGCTAAGAAGAAACAAACCATCAGGAATAAATGTTCCCCCTTCCCCCTTGTTTAGTAAGGTTACTAACCAAGTGTATAACACTCAAAAATCACAAAGCGAAGGCTAATGGAAGGGCAATTGATAATTTCACCGCAATTCAAAGCAAACTATGGAGATGAGTACTGCATAATTTATTTTGAAATTTAAAAATATAAAAACTCAAAATTTGGCTCTAAAATATGAAATTCATAATTCTAAAAATAATAAGGAACAAAACACAATTTTAATGGCATGACTCGGAGTTGTATTGAATGAATTGTGACCAAAACAAGATTGCTTTATATAGGCGACAAATAGGTTCAGAAATTCAAGAAATTTTTCTGAAAATGAATTGGAATAGGAACTCAAATCCAAATACCTCGTGGTAAAAGATTTTAATGAATTACTTGTCCCCAAAGTCAAAAATTCAGATCAAAACCCCTCTCTCAATTGGCTTTTATTTCCTTTTTCTCTTCCGGTTAGGATTTTGACTTTTCTTTTCCTTTTTTAAACCATATTTCCATTTTCTTTCCTTTTTTTCAGCCACAATTATTTTTTTGTACTATAAAACTCAC
This sequence comes from Rubia yunnanensis, assembly GCA_037428765.1. NCBI lineage: Eukaryota > Viridiplantae > Streptophyta > Magnoliopsida > Gentianales > Rubiaceae > Rubia > Rubia yunnanensis. The sequence continues at coordinate 91,821,973 of CM075068.1, forward strand.
AACCAGAATGTTATTCCCCAAGAAAAATTTCCGGTCACAAATACCAATTATTTTTGGAAATTGCAAATCTGCCCCCAAACTTTTGGAAATTGCAAATCTACCCCAAATTTCAAATTTCAAATCCTAAATTCCGATTTTGAAATCCAAAAATCTTCTACCTTTTGTTTATTATTTTCAAAAATTTTACGAACAAAAATTACCTATACAAAACTTAGAATAAGAAACCTGCGACAACTTCCTCTTGATTCAAATGAACTTCGAGGTATTCAAGATCGTAAGGATCAAGAATATGATACTATATGTATGAAAAATGACACAAGATACTTTTTTTTTAATAAGGTGTAATCAAGAATCAAAGAACAATTCAAGATCACGAAATCAAAGAACGATAAAGAAAACAAATAGGAGTTGACGAAAATATCACAGGCACATAAATTTTTGAAGCTATCAAAAAACTACGAAAATGACTGGGAGGTGAAGGCGGATAATACTTGTTAATGCTCAGACCCTTCGACGTCCTCCTGACTCGATTGATGAAGGTGAAGGCGGATAGTAATACCGAAGTATTCTAACTCTCGGTCCCTTTGACGTCCTTCGACACTAGATTCAATCCTCCTGGTAAGAAAGATAAAAAAACACAGTTAAAACACGACACAAAAGAGTTTATAAATTAAAAAAAGTCGAAGATAAATTCAACGAAAACTCGAAACCCCTTTTTTTCCGGCCTCAGTCCATCTTTCGCTTTGCTCTGATACCAATTGATATGAATCTCCTTGCGAAGACTCACAATTTGCAGAATTAATATCTTTGATCTAGTGATGAGATCTACAAACCCGCACTATCTCCCACAAAATTCAGGAGTCTAACCCTCGGGGTACGCCTAAGCTCGACTCGCTCTCTAACTAGCTCTCAGGATCAGATTACAAGGATTATTGGTACTTAACTAGCCCTCGGGATTAAGCAACAATGGAATAGCTCGCAAGCAATGGGTATAAACTCAAAAGGTTGTATATTTGATTGATAAAAGTGTGTGAAATTCGTCCATAAGGCCTCCCTATTTATAGGGTTACAATCTTGCCCAAAACCCTAATCACAATTGGAAACTGAATTGACTTATGGCAGCTTTAAGAAGCTAAAACCATATCTAACTAAAATACCTAAAATAAATGGTAATCTAAGGTAATCTAGTTGAATTATTCAAGAAGTAACTATGAGGATAAACTCTGTTAGGTTATGTGGATGACTCTGACTGTCTTGTGTTTCACTTATTGCGACTGATGTGTCCATTTTAGGCGCATTATTTAGTAGTATTTAGGATCACTTTTGTGCTCTTTTATTATCGAGAGCTTGTGTTTTACCTTGAAATTCACTTAGGAGAGGTAAAAGCAACTTTGTACTCTTTTACCTCTTTTAAGTGGATTTTGTGTGACAAGGGAAGAACACGGAACCAACGAAGACCGGAAGACATTGAAGACTATACTTTCGAAGACTTTTGGATACTCACTTCGAAGACATGAAGACCGGAGGCCGTTGAAGACCATTTTGGAGCTGTTGAAGACTTGAAGAGTGAGAGGGATGGCTATGAAGAAGACAAAGAAACAATGCAAAACTGTGGCTGCCGTCGCGACACCATCGCGAGCCGGGGCACCGTCGCGAGTCGCGACGAACACCGTCGCGAGTCGCGACCATCGGGCGGCCAGAAATCAATTTTATTTTCTTTGCACTATAAATACCATCTCTTTTCCCTCTTCTTCTCCAAGCTTTCCAGCGCGCCTTTCTCTGGTTTTGGGCGCCATTTTTAGGTTTTTCTTCTTCTTTCTTTTCTTAGCTTTCTCTTAGTTTGATTATGTCTTTTCTTGTTGTTCTAGAGTAGTTCTTGTTCTTGGGAGCAAAGGATTGAAGCTTCCACTATCTATGTAGCAAGAACTCATTTATATCTATCTATTTGGTATTTTTGCTATTGTGCAATTTTTGTGCTTTGAATGTTAATTGTTGATTGCATTGATGTTGTTGAGAGCTTGATGATATGAAATGCTTGGATTAATTGCTAGCTAGGGTTTGGGGGATTTGGGTTAATTTCCCCCCTGTTCTTGTTAGCAATGTGGGAGTATGAATTAGAGCTTTCGATTGCGTTAGTGTGTTGACAATGTGCTAGGCGAATGTGATTGATGTCGAACTCTTCGTCATGTTCGTTTGTGTAGCAAACGAGAGAGTCATATGCTCGCGGATGAATGTGCGTTGCACGTTCATCCAATCTTGTGTAATTGCATGAATTGGTTCAATGCCTAGTCACGGTGTAGCGGTCATAGGCATTGCCAAGCTTGTTGGTCCTTCGTGCTAAATGCCACCAATGACACCTTGAGTCGTGGTCGCGACTCGGGAGCCATTGGTGAGGTTTGACGAGAGATGTCGAACTCACTCTCGCAAACTACGAACTAAGAAGGATAGGAGTTCAGTCTCCACGACAAGTAGTTGAAGTATTGAATAGGTGATTTAAACTCATTCCTGAAGCATTTGTTATTTGGCGTTTATGTACTCTTGACGGTGTGTTTCACTGCATGTGTGCCATGAGTGGTTTGAGCATAGGGAGTGCTTGTGTGGTTGAATTGCTTAGGTGTAGGAACGTGACGACTTCCGTAGCACCTTTGCATGAAGATCTACGAGCATGAACTTAGAACTCCTTGTGGTGTGTGTGTTGTGGTATTTGTTAGATGGGGTGTGTGAGCGTTGGGTCATGAATGCTATATGATGGAATGTGTGAATGATTCCATGAACTATATTAGATGTGGAAGTGGATATCCGTTGCCCCCAAGGCATTTTATCTTTGTAGTTTAAAACCCTTTTTCTTAGTTTCGTTTGATGATTAGCATAGTCACTTGACGTTGCTAGTTATCTCGTCTTTTTATCTTTGGTAACTTAGGAACCAACCAACCAACCAACCCCCCCCCCCCTTTACTCGCTTTTATGTGTGTATATATATTTACTCCTAGCCTAGTATATCAACCATTTGTGTGCTTAGACGCTTAGGAAGATCCCTCTTCTCATTGGACGACCCCGATTTGCCACTATCTACCTAGTTGTAGAAAGTAAGCACTGAGGGCTTATAAATTATCTTTTGGCGCGCGGGCGCGACGACCGCCCGCGCCTGTCAAAATGGTGCCGTTGCCGGGGAAGAGGCGTTTATTCTTAAGTATTTAGGTGTATTTGGTTGTGTATTAGCTAGTTGTTTTTATTTTCCACTACTTGGTGGTTGTTTTTGTTCGGAGTAGGTATTGCTTGAGTTCTTGGTAATTTATTTTATCGAGAATCCTTGCACTATGATTCCGAACTTTTGAAAATAAAAAAAATATATATATATTTCTTAATGGAGCGTCTCACCTTGAGGGAACTCATGATGAGAAGAGAGGCTCAACAAGCAAGGTTTTGTAGGATGTGTCATTCCGACCACCCTACCGAATCTTGCCATTTGTTGTGGGAACAGCACGATGACCGAGAAAGAACCCTTGGTTTCCAAAACCATGGGTACTATGAAGAGTGCTATCAAGAGGTAGGAGATATTGGTTTTCAAGGGCAAGAAGCTCATGAATGCTATCCATACCACAACTCTTACAATCCGGAATGGAGTGGTAGTCCGGATTTGTGGTATGAGAATGAGCCGGAAAACCAATATTACGAGCACCCTAGTTGGCCATCACCACCCTATACCATACCCCAAAACCAAGCCCAACAAGGAAGTTCAAGTTTGACACGTGAGGATGTCTTAAATACCATAGCAAACTTGAACTCCTTCACTAGTGAGGAGCCGGATACCCAGCTTTCCTTTAGTGTTGAGGCCATTGAGGGGCATGTGAAGAACATATTAGAGGTATTGGCCCGAATGGAAGCTCGTGATTCCGAAAATACACCATCCCAACTTGAACTCGATGATTCGGTGAGTGAAGTCACCAATAAAAATGATTTTGAGTTTGAAAGGGATGAGGAGTTGGTTGTAGAGGATAGAAAAATGGAGGAAGAGGTAATAGTGCTACATTATCCATTAGCATTGTCACCCCTTCTCCCACCTAGTGAACCAACTCTTACATTTTTGGAAGTTTTGAGGGAAACGAGAGAGGAGCCAAAAGATTATCCTAAGCTCCCTAACCACTTAATTCCCTTTGAACCATCTCCATCTCCACAAGACTTTCCTCTTGGAAGTTTTGTGCTCCCACCTCTCTTGTTTTGGATGCTCATGGTGAAGAGCTTCAAGCCTTCACCATACGGATAACATTAGGGTCGTGCCGACGACCTTAAAAATACGGAGCTTCGTCGTGCCGACGACGTTAAATAAATTCGGCATTTCTTTTAGTTTTTGTTTCTTAGTTTGTGTTTCTTAGTTTGTTTTTGTTGTTGTTTTGTGTTGTTCTTTTGTGTTGTTCTTTTTAAGGCTTGTTTTTCTATGATGTTGTAGCAACATGAAGTGCATTGCAATGAAGGAGATGAAGGAACGAGATCAATGAACGAGGGAAGCAAGCTTGGACAGTTGGTAAGAAAACAGAAAAAAATTTTAAGCCTGGGATACCCTGCCGTCGCGAGTCGCGATGTGCTTCGTCGCGAGTCGCGACGAACAGGGGAGCAAAATCCACTCCCAGCGCCAACTTTCCGCGAGTCGCCCTGACGTCGCGAGGCTCGTCGCGAGTCGCGACACCCTTCGTCGCGAGTCGCGACGAGCTCAGAAAATTTGGAGCTCTCGGACTCACCTTTCCGCGAGTCGCCCTGACGTCGCGAGGCACGTCGCGAGTCGCGACCAACCACGTCGCGAGTCGCGACGAGCTCAGAACATTTTGAGCTCCCGGACTCTACTTTCCGCGAGTCGCCCTGACGTCGCGAGGCCCGTCGCGAGTCGCGACCAACCACGTCGCGAGTCGCGACGAGCTCAGAACATTTTGAGGTCCCGGACTTTACTTTCCGCGAGTCGCCCTGACATCGCGAGGCCCGTCGCGAGTCGCGACCAACCTCGTCGCGAGTCGCGACGTGCTCAGAAACTTTCAAAAATTTTTTGAGCCCGGATTTCAAATTTCCAAGCTTCCAAGTTTCCAAATGATTTTCAACATTGCATGATCCTTCCTTCTTCTCCACCCAACACTCCCAAGAACATCACATACCTCTCATTTCTTCCACCATCCTACATATATTGGCATATGAACATTCTTGCATCTTTATAGTACATTTGTTGATTGTAGTATGCCGACTACATCATTGTGACCGTCAGTTCTTAACCTATGATGATGCTTGTATACATGTCAATATATGTTGGATATTTTTCATGCATAATCTTATAGTGGTGATTGAGGGTTGATTGGTTGTTCTTTGACAATACTATGGTTATTAACTCTTGATGCTAAACCTAGTATTACATATCCTTATGTACTTGTGAGTTTAATGTGTTCTTCGTGGTGTAGTCTTGATCAAACGGCGCCATGGAGACAATGTTTTTCTCGAGGGGTGAGTTCTTCTACGGCATTTTTGCTCACCCTTCCGGTTCCGAAACCCATCTCGGGACCATCCAAGTACTTGGATATCGCCATATCACCGGCGAATTGCGGAGACACGGGTGTCAATCTAACTCCCTTACCTTGATTTTTATTCGTCTTGCCTTACGTGTTTACATTGAGGGCAATGTAATGTTTTAAGTGTGGGGAGGGGTTAGAGGATTCAATGCATGCTAGATTGTTTTGGAATGCTTTTTGCTACTTTTCATTGGAAAAACATGAGAAAAAGAAAAAAAAATAATAGGAAAAAAAAGAAGAAAAAAAAATGAAAAAAAGAAAATGAAAACCCGCTAAGTTGAAAACCCGAGAGGGCAACTTAGGCAACATTGGGGGCCCGGATAGGTCGAAAACCCTTAAAGGGCGGCCTAGGCAAAAATGAGAGGCTTAAATGTGCGGAAAAAGGTGAGATGTGAGCTAAAGAAACATGATGTGTGGCTAGGATGAAAACTCGAAAGAGCTCCTAGGCAAAATGAGAGAAATTGAGAGAAATTGAAAAATGCTATGATTTCACTCACTTGCCGGCGTTGGAGTCATAAGGTTGCGGTTGTCACACGGATGGATCGGGTAGCTCATTATCTATAGACCTCTTGGGATTGGGTAGCTTAGTGGGTTAGGAAACGAAGTATGGTTATGAAATTCTTGATCTCTTTCTACTTCGTTTTTGGTTGATATATTGGCATTAGGTGAAGCATGTGTTTAAAACTTCCTCTATAGTTTTAGCTTCATTTTGTGTCATTGGATTCTGGGAATATCAATTCTGGGTTGTGAAATATTTTTATGGGGAGTGAATTGATAAGTGGTAGGTTTGGTTAGATTTAGGATTGGGGATGTGTCTGTGCAAAATTCTCATGTGAGCTTTTATTTTGGGATTTTTAAGATTGAGAGTTTTGGTGAGACTTTGATTGGGGGATTAGTTTAGGTTTTGGGATATATCATTTACTCCGCATGCTTGAATCTTTTCTTACTCGAGGGCGAGTAAGGTTTAAGTGTGGGGAGGTTTGATATGTCCATTTTGTGTGGATATTTTGGGGGTTTTAGGATGTGGATATGCCATTTCCTCCGTATGCTTAAATCTTTTCTTACTCGAGGACGAGTAAGGTTTAAGTGTGGGGAGGTTTGATGTGTCCATTTTAGGCGCATTATTTAGTAGTATTTAGGATCACTTTTGTGCTCTTTTATTATCGAGAGCTTGTGTTTTACCATGAAATTCACTTAGGAGAGGTAAAAGCAACTTTGTACTCTTTTACCTCTTTTAAGTGGATTTTGTGTGACAAGGAAAGAACACGGAACCAACGAAGACCGGAAGACATTGAAGACTATACTTTCGAAGACTTTTGGATACTCACTTCGAAGACATGAAGACCGGAGGCCGTTGAAGACCATTTTGGAGCTGTTGAAGACTTGAAGAGTGAGAGGGATGGCTATGAAGAAGACAAAGAAACAATGCAAAACTGTGGCTGCCGTGGCGACCCTGTCGCGACACCGTCGCGACACCATCGCGAGCCGGGGCACCGTCGCGAGTCGCGACGAACACCGTCGCGAGTCGCGACCATCGGGCGGCCAGAAATCAATTTTATTTTCTTTGCACTATAAATACCATCTCTTTTCCCTCTTCTTCTCCAAGCTTTCCAGCGCGCCTTTCTCTGGTTTTGGGCGCCATTTTTAGGTTTTTCTTCTTCTTTCTTTTCTTAGCTTTCTCTTAGTTTGATTATGTCTTTTCTTGTTGTTCTAGAGTAGTTCTTGTTCTTGGGAGCAAAGGATTGAAGCTTCCACTATCTATGTAGCAAGAACTCATTTATATCTATCTATTTGGTATTTTTGCTATTGTGCAATTTTTGTGCTTTGAATGTTAATTGTTGATTGCATTGATGTTGTTGAGAGCTTGATGATATGAAATGCTTGGATTAATTGCTAGCTAGGGTTTGGGGGATTTGGGTTAATTTCCCCCCTGTTCTTGTTAGCAATGTGGGAGTATGAATTAGAGCTTTCGATTGCGTTAGTGTGTTGACAATGTGCTAGGCGAATGTGATTGATGTCGAACTCTTCGTCATGTTCGTTTGTGTAGCAAACGAGAGAGTCATATGCTCGCGGATGAATGTGCGTTGCACGTTCATCCAATCTCGTGTAATTGCATGAATTGGTTCAATGCCTAGTCACGGTGTAGTGGTCATAGGCATTGCCAAGCTTGTTGGTCCTTTGTGCTAAATGCCACCAATGACACCTTGAGTCGTGGTCGCGACTCGGGAGCCATTGGTGAGGTTTGACGAGAGATGTCGAACTCACTCTCGCAAACTACGAACTAAGAAGGATAGGAGTTCAGTCTCCACGACAAGTAGTTGAAGTATTGAATAGGTGATTTAAACTCATTCCTGAAGCATTTGTTATTTGGCGTTTATGTACTCTTGACGGTGTGTTTCACTGCATGTGTGCCATGAGTGGTTTGAGCATAGGGAGTGCTTGTGTGGTTGAATTGCTTAGGTGTAGGAACGTGACGACTTCCGTAGCACCTTTGCATGAAGATCTACGAGCATGAACTTAGAACTCCTTGTGGTGTGTGTGTTGTGGTATTTGTTAGATGGGGTGTGTGAGCGTTGGGTCATGAATGCTATATGATGGAATGTGTGAATGATTCCATGAACTATATTAGATGTGGAAGTGGATATCCGTTGCCCCCAAGGCATTTTATCTTTGTAGTTTAAAACCCTTTTTCTTAGTTTCGTTTGATGATTAGCATAGTCACTTGACGTTGCTAGTTATCTCGTCTTTTTATCTTTGGTAACTTAGGAACCAACCAACCAACCAACCCCCCCCCTTTACTCGCTTTTATGTGTGTATATATATTTACTCCTAGCCTAGTATATCAACCATTTGTGTGCTTAGACGCTTAGGAAGATCCCTCTTCTCATTGGACGACCCCGATTTGCCACTATCTACCTAGTTGTAGAAAGTAAGCACTGAGGGCTTATAAATTATCTTTTGGCGCGCGGGCGCGACGACCGCCCGCGCCTGTCAGCGACTCACTAACAAGTTCGATGACTCTTTCCATAGCCTAACACTTTATGAAATCCTCACTGTATCAGTCATATTTCTTCATTCCTTTTGGAAGCAATTGTGATTGCTTCAAGAGCTGAATGCTCACTCGTGTATATTCAACTAAGCTTCGGCTTCCTTTCCTTTTCTTGCTCTTGTTATTTAATGGCTAGGGAAGGCCTAATAAAATTTCCCCCATCCTCGGATGGATTTCTATTAAAAAAACAAGAAGTAACTATGAAGAATATTACCTTAAATAATCTTACCAAATCTAATTCTAATCAGAATAAAACTGAATATACTAAACTCTAATGGACTGTATTTTTGAAATTCAGCTCTTCAAAGCCCACATGGCCGAGCTATCAGTCCATAAACTCAAAATGAAATAATTTTACAATACTTTACAGTGATCACACTATCTCATAAAAAACCCAATAAAAAAAAGTGCATAGTGTTATCTTCTAAAAATCCTAATAAATAAAAATAAATAAATAAACATAATTCGTGCCATAGAGTTTACACCGTTAGTGAGTATAAATTGCCCACAGAGTGATTGCCCCTAATAAAACTTTTTGACATTTTAGTTTTATATATTATTATTTAGAGCGAGGCAGTCTCACAACGAGACCAAGGATCAATGTGCAATATTATGAATTCAATTAGAAATCGGGTTCCAAATATAATTTTAAAAATGTTTAGGAGAGAGAGAGGGATCTAGGTGCAAATACCACTTTTTGGGAGGTTTTGGGCAATGTGCCCCAATTTTCTGCCACTGTACACCGCCATCTGTCGTGCCTGAATCTACAAGAAAAAGCCCCTAGAGGTGTTCGGGAGGAAGAGGCTCTGACGGCTAAGTAAGCAAACAGTGTATGAGAGTGTAATTAGGATGAATAGTTGAGTGTGTAGGATTACCTTTAGCCTTTATATAGGTAGGCAAGTAGGGCTACTATTTTTTTTCTTGTGGAACAAGTACTCCACCTTGGGCCAGCCCAAAAAGGGAGCTTTACCTAAAGGGTAAAGCCTTGGGCTGATGGTTGGACGCACAGGCCATTAATCCCATACAGTTTTACATATTATCAATAATTCCCTAGAAAATTGAGGGTTCGACCTTCGATTTTATGCCCAGATCAGGTGTTCGAACTTGTACTCACATCCAAAACTTCCTAATGCCTGAGGGGTGTGATTTTGGCATCCTCATGGCAAGTTGAGGGTCCATTCTATGTGGGTATTAAACTTTTTGCTCGAGCAGATAAAATGTCTCGGGGGTCCGGCCCTCGGCTTTCTATTCTGTGCTGGGGCCTTAAGGCCTAGATCGAACCTCTTTTATATCCCTTGGTCGCCTTTGGGCCCCATTATCCTAGGGTAAGGGTCTGTGCCATGGTCTTCTAATCTATGTTAGGAATCGAGGGTCTTCGGTCCCAACTGATTAGATAAGGGGGGTTCAGTCTTTAGCTTACTGATTTGTGTCAGGGTCTAAAATCCATTATCCCCAATATATTAAAGGTATTGGATTCAAAACTTGTGTTTTCAGTCCGTGCCTAAAAGTGAAGTGTTTGAATCTTTCTACTAGAGAGTAGAGGTTTCAAAACTACTGCTTAGTGTAAAGGGATTTGACTTCTAGCGAGGTGTTCGAATCTTTCCACTAAGAGATAGGGGTTTTGAAACTATTACTTAGTGTAAAGGGATTCGAACTCTATCCTTCTCATTTTTTTCCAGTAAACGAGGCGTTCGAATCCTTCCGCTATGGCATAGGGGTTTTGAAACTATTACTTAGTGTAAATGGATTCGGCTTCTAGACTTTTGATCTTTGTCAGAAAGTGAGGCGTTTGAATCCTTCCACTAAGGTATAGGGATTTGAAAACTACTACTTAGTGTAAAGGGATTTGGCTTCTAGCCTTCTAAACTTCACCAGAAAGTGAGGCGTTCGAATCCCTCTAATGAGGTGTAGGGGTCCCGGCTTAGCCGACCCGGTCCTCTTGAGTTTTAAGAGTGTTCTTATGTGAAGTCACGATGGGTTCAACCCTTGGCCTTTCTACCCTCATTTAGAGAGCTAAGCATTTGAAAATTAAAAATTGGAAGTGGAAATGTTGCTTGGGACTAGAATTTGAATTCAAAGAGGGGAGTGGAAAAGGCGTGCGTGATGCTTACCCTTTATTCTCTAGGCACGTGGAGCCCTTGTTAGGCTCCACGAGCACCACTACCCCATGATTACCTCGATCTATGCAACCCACTTACCTACGCAGTAGCTTTTTCTCTTGATGGCCCGAGGTAAAATAATTGTTCCCTTTTCCACTTCCTATATAGATATATACACAAATATTTTCATTGTTTCTCACTTTTATCCCACTCTAAATTCTCATAACTTCCAAACTCTTTGCTCTCTCTCTCTCAGAGCACTTCGTCGGCGCCCTTTCCGACCACTACCTAGTAAGTCCCCTAACCATTTATCCTTTATTTTTCATAAGGATGTCAAAAAAGCCTTCATCTGGGAAGGGTTCCATTTCGATTATTTTTCGGCTATTTCGGCCGACGTGCTGATGGTTCCTGGCTCCAAGATTCTTGCACTGTTCAATTTTCAGCGCCTAGCTATTCTGCTATGGGTTCAGATGCTGGGGGGAGTTCTTGCAGCAGCTTCATACATCCCATGGGGTTCTCCTAAAATTGGTGCTGTAAAGGTCTTGGGTGCCAATCTGGGCCTAGATTCGTGAAGACGAGGCAAGAAGGCCTTACTTTTTTGAGAAGATATTAACTCTAGTTCCCAAAAGCCCGGAAACATTAACTCTAGAGATAGCTAAGCTGTTAAAGACCTTCCCTTCATGGGTGAGAATTCTGGAGGACTTGTAGTTGGAGATCCTCCAAGAAGATGAAAATCCAAGGTATACAAGGCTCGGTCAATGTGCTATCTACGAGCACTACTTCAAGTCCGGATTATGTTTCCCTCTACCCCCCATTCTCTCTCATCTTCTGGAGGAGCATCAAGTGAGGTTGGCCTAAGTGAATTCGAAAGTTATCCTTCTAGTTATAGGATTTATGAATCAGTGTAACAGCTTAGGTATCACTCCTTGATACGAGCTATTTAGGTTATTATACAACCTCTACGACAGCAGAACAGTCGTGCATTCAGCCAGAGGTCAGGATACAATTCTTGGGGGGATCGTGACTTTATATAGCAGATTCTTAGATCACCCCATAAAGGTTGCTGCAAACTGCAAAGGGTGGCACAGAGCTCCTATTTTCAATTTTGAGAAGGAGGCCAAGGATTACTTTGTTCCTGATTGGAATCTGAAGCCTAAGTTTGAGAATCCTGTCACATATGTCGCTCCAGAGAGTGTCGTGAGAGATAGGGATCTATTGCTGAGCGATCCCTTCGATATCTCGAGGAATTTTAACTTTTTATAGCGGGAGGAAGTATATGACCGGATTTATAATCAAGGGGCAGTTCAGATTAAACCTCCAGCAGAAGCTGTGGAGTCTATTTCTAGCAAAGGGAAAAAGAAGGAGAAGCTTGCTCAGAAAGAGAAGTTTTCCAAGAAGAGGACTCTTATCACTAAGAAGGAGGCTGATGAAATAAAGAAGAAAGATACGGGTGGTCAGCCCCTTAGAACGAAAGTAAAAAGGAAGCCCTCTTCGGCTGTTGCTGGAGGGGCTTCAAAGGATGCTAAGAAGCGAAAGACTAAGGGTAGTAGCCTTAAACCAGCCTGGTTCGCCTTCGAAACTACTAAGGTTTTACCGGAGCCTGCCCTAGCGGAGAACACCAAAGAGGATCCCATCGGGATCTCTTCTTCATCTTCTGAAGGTGTTTGCGACATCCTTAGTTTTTTCCTGCCCTTGTTTTTATCTAGTCTTCTTTTTCTTTCTTTCTGTTGGCTAATTCGTGTTTCCCCTTTTTCCTTTGGTTTAGTTTATTTTGCTACAACTCTTGGCTTTGGAAAAAAGATGGAGGCCGAGGCAACTTTCGCAGAGGCCTCCCCAGAAGCCCCTCATAGCCATTCCACTTCTAGCCTTGTTCAACTGGAAGTTCACTTCGAGGTTCGGTCTGAGCTCCAGGGTGAAGGCGGTGGGAGGAAACGGGGTCACGATGGTGCCTTGATTGTGGGCTTCCCCTGAAAGGCTAAGAAACAATATGTCCGCCCTCCATTTAACACCAGCTCGGAGGCCAGCCCCCTCTCGGGGAAGAGCAACTTGCCTCCTTCGCGTGTGGATGGTCACCTAACTCTTGCCCTGGAGGCACCTTTCTCAGTTGCCGTGAAATTTGTTGTCAAGGCCTATTTAATGAAGGTCAATGAGGCTGAGCAGGCTCTTGCTAATTCTAAAGAGCTTGAAGGGGAGTTTCCCGAGGCTGCTTCCCATTACAAGGAAGACCTGGAGAAGTTGGCCTCCGATTATGAGGTCGAGCGTGTTGTCAATGCCATTGCCCATCAAGTGGAGCTGGAGAAACAAGATCTTGCTCACAAAGGGGAGCTCGAGATATAGGCCGCCGAGAAAGACAAACTTTTGAAAGGGCTCGAGCTAAAACTCTCGGAGGCCCATGCGGAAATTTCAATATTGTCTGGCCTTTTGTCTCATGAGCAACAGAATTCAACTTTTAAGGCCTATACCAATAAGGTGGTCAAGACCCAGGGGTTCCAGGTTTTTGCTCCTCCTTCTCCGTGCTCTTGGTTGGGGTGACCCGGAACAGTTTGGCTCACTTCTTCTCCAAGGACTTTCTGGCTAAGTACGCTACTATACTGGATGCTTACAAGAACAATTTGGAGCACAAACAGCTGAGCCATCTCTGGTGATGTCTATCCAGGATGGGGGGTATCAAACTCCTCTTGCTTGACCAGGCCTTCGGAAAGTATTTCTCGGTGGACGAGATCCGTGGCCTGGAGGTGGATGAAGATACTGAGTTGAAAGGGTCAGATCCTTTTATCGCTCTGAGATCTCAGTGTAGGTCTACCCCTTCGAGTTCTTATCAGGAGGCATCTAGCGTAGAAAAAATGTATGAAAATTTCTCCCTTTGGGGCTCCTGATGTACACATTTCTTTCTATTAATAAAGACTCTTATTTTCTCATACTTATCTATTTTTTCTTTTGTCTTTCGTAGACTTTATACTTGGTACCATTTTGCCCCCCCCATTTGCTAAGGGGTACCTCTTTCGATTTTTTCTTTCAAATAATGAAGGAGTGGTATCACCAATTGAGTAATGGGCTTGGGAGCATCGGATCGAGGGGCATCCTGTTTTTGGTACAAGTCTATCCGACTCGAAGAGGAGCTTCAAGCAGCATACAAGGAAGTGGGCCTATAGCGCAGTGGTCTTCATGAAAGGCAACAGGAATTCCTTGAAGCGCTGAGCCATTCAAGAGAGGAAAGGTATTTCTTAGCTACTGCTAAGGATGAAATTTTGGGAGATTTTTTATCTCTCAAAGCCCGACATAATGAATTTCTTGAAGAGATAAATACCAAGGCGGGGTTTTCTTCAATGCATGAATGTCACTCGACTACTAAAGCCTACAAAGCCACTGGGGGAGCATCATTTTCTTGTTCAAACGAGTCTGTTAAAAGCTACCGTCATTAGGCTCAGGTGGCCCAAAAAAATGTAGAGGTGGCTCCAGTGGCCTTAATAATTCCTACCGAAAAACATAAGCAGCGAAAAGAAAAAGTTTGGATATATCAGCGAGACCTGGTTCCAGTATTAGAACAAACAATTAAGGAGAATCTAGCCCTCATTGCTCCCATTTTTAGGAAAAGAGAGAAGGTTGATAAAGAGCTTTCCAGATGGTATTCAACCAACGAGGCAATGACCAACAACCTTTAAGCATAAGGGCTTTGACTTGGGACCGTGAAGCTCCACTGATTGAAGATTTTGAATGCTTTCTTTGAGACACTATCAATGTCAGGGAGCAAAAATATATTACTTGGAATCCCAAGTATTGCAAAGCATATGAAGAGGCTAAGGGATGGCTGGACAGAGTGCAAGAAGTGAAAGCGGGAGCTTCAAGTTCACGTACTGCCCCTAGGAGAATTAAGGCTTCCGGGTCAGGTGAAGCCCCTCCTCCTGTGAGTTCAGCTCAAATAACTAACACGAATCGAAGCCACTCCTCCGTTGGCCGAGGGAGAGTTTCTTCGTCTACGGCTGGTCGAAGTGGACCACGGTCCTTCAACAACGAAGAAGAACCTCTAGTTAGGAGACCCCAACACTGAGTCTTAAGGTTCCTACTTTGTAAAATAGTTGTAATTCATTTATGTGTAATTTAAAATAGCCGTGTTGGCCTAATAATAATACGTTCTTTCCTTCGCCATTGTCCGAGAATTTTTTTTTAGGTAGGGTTATTACCCCAAAGCTAAATTTCTTTATCTTTTTTCTCTGAATTTTTTCAAGCAATTTACAAATTTTAGCCATGTGTTGTTTACACAATCGAACGGGTTTTTGCTGAACCTTCGTATATTTTACAAGGTCTAAGCCTTGAGCGCTTGTAATGCATCTGAGTAAACTTATCTTGCGGTGGGTTTTATTTGAGGGGAACATTACAAACGCTTGCCTAATGGGTCCGTGCCCCTAAGGCGAGCATGCCCGAAGGACATTCGAGGAGACCTACTTCAAATATTTTTAAGGGATCTATATCCCTAAGGTCTTCAGTTTCCAATTCGGACCCTCCAAGATGTTGGCCTAGGAGGCCAGTGTCCCTAAGACCTCCGGTGGGCAGGTTGGACCCTTCCAAATCGTTAGCCTGAGGGATTAGTGCCCCTAAGGTGGTCTCCAAACGTCCAAGGGAAACGTGCCTGAAGGACATTTGAGGAGACATATTTCAAATATTTCAAAGGGATCTGTGTCCCGAAGGTCTTTGTTGGGTAGTTCAGACTCTCCGAGACATTAGCCTAGAGTATCAGTGTCATTATGATCTTCGATGGCCAGTTCGGACCCTTCCGAATTGTTAGCCTGAGGGATTCGTGTTCCTAAGGCGGTATTCGAACGTCTAAGGGAAACGGCCTGAAAGACATTCGAGGAGAACTATTTCAAATATGTTGAAGGGATCAGTGTCCCTAAGGTGTTCGGTGGGCGGTTTGGGCCCTTCGAGATGTTGGCCTAGGGGGTCAGTGTCCATAAGACCTTCGGTGGGCAGTTCAGACCCGCCGGAGGGATTAATGCCCCTAAGGTGTTCTCTGAATATCCAAATGGAACATGCCCGAAGAACATTCGAGGAGACCTATTTCAAATATGTCTAAGGGATATGTGTCCCTAAGGTCTTCGGTGGGTAGTTCGGACCCTCAGAGATGTTATCCTAGAGGATCAGTGTCCCTAAGGTCTTCGGTAGGCAGTTCAGACACTCTGAGATGTTGGCTTTAGGAGGTCTGTGTCCCTAAGGTCTTTGGTGGGCAGTTCAGACCCTTCCGAATCGTTAAACTGAGGGATTCGTGCCCCTAAGGCGGTCTCCGAATGTCCAAGGGGAACGTGCCCGAAGAACATTCGAGTATAACTATTTCAAATATGTTTAAGGGATTTGTGTCCCTAAGGCTTTCAGTGAGCAGTTCGGAATGCCTCTGACTCTGTTTTTAGAAAATGAATTCTAAGTTTCTGGAAGGAACAATTATAAGGAATGCACTTTCATATAAAATTGGAGCCCAAAGGTACAAAGAATCCTACAGACTTAAAGCGCTAGTTGATCAAGGACATTGCCCGACCCATAGCGGTATATAATATTTTTCCAGCAAAAACCAATCACCGACTTTCCCTTCACACCCGTTAAGGCATCGGCCTTGACCCACTTTGTGCAGTAGTCAATGGCCACAATCAGGTATCGAAAGTGTCCAGGGGCCTCAGAGATGCTGATCCCCCATTTGTTGAATGGCTAAGAGCTGCTGATGTTAATCATCTCTTCTTGGGAGACTTGGGTGATCGGCGAATGCCTTTGGCATTGGTGACAGGCATGGATTTGCTTATGGGTTTCATCAAACATCTTGGGCCAATAATACCTAGCTAGAAGAATCTTCTTTGCTATCAAACGAGCCCCTGGTGACTTTCATTGGCCCCTTCGTGAGCCTCATGAATTAGATAATCAGCCTCATGGGGGGCTACGCACTGAATGAGCGGCTGCTGATTTCCTCAACGATATAGCATATCCTCGTGGATTACATACTTAGGTGCTTTAAGACTAACCTTCCTTGCTTTGACAGTATCTTCCGGGAGGGTACCATCACAAAGGTAGCTGATGTTAGGCGTTATCCACGAATCTTGCTCTTCTACCATCACCACTGTTGCCACTACTTCAAATCTTGGTTTACTCAATGTTTTCACCACCAGGGGCCCTTGAGATTGGAAGTCCAGATCAGATGTAGCCAACTTGCTTAGAGTGTCAGCCTTATGGTTTTTCTCCCGAGGAACCTATGCGAGGGTAGAATGGTGAATATGCCCGAGAAAGGGCTTCACCACTTCTAGATAGCACTGTAGGCTCCTTTCTATAGCCTCATATTCTCCCTTGACTTGAAAGACCACTATCTGGAAATCGCTGAATATGTTCAACCTTCGAATGCCCAATTCCTTGCCTATTCAAAGGCCTGTAATCAGGGCATCATATTTCACTGTGTTATTTGTGGCCATGAGGTCAAAGTGTAAGGCATAGGGGTAGTTTTTCTTCTCAGGGCTTGTTAGAAAGATGCTAGCCCCACTGCCTCTAGAATGTGACGAACCGTCCACATACAACTGTCAGGCCTCTTCGAACTCTTTCTCTTCATGTACTATGATTGGTTCAGTAGTTTCTACAATGACATCCGCTAAAGCTTGGCCCTTTTATGGATGTCCTTAGGCAGAACTGGATGTCATGCTCACCCTGTTCGATGGCTTAGTTCATCATTCATCCCGAGGCCTCCAGCTTGAGACGTACTTGCCTGATCGGATGACTCATCAATAAGATGATCCTATGACCCTAGAAGTACAGCCGAAGGTGCCTTGCAACATGGACAAGGCCCAATATAAGCTTTTTTAGGGCAGTGTATCTAGTTTCTAAACCATGCAAAACTCTACTTACGAAGTAGACAGGGTGTTGGGCTATGTCCTTTTCTTTTATCAGAACTATATTAATGGCCAAGGGGGACACCGAGATATACAAATACAGATCATCCCCCTTGTCCGGCTTAATTAGGGTAGGCAAACTTCATAAGTGGTCCTTCAACTCCCGAAAGACTTTGTCACATTCTACCGTCCATTCAAATTTCTTGGCTTTTTGAAAGACGTCAAAGAATGGCAAGTGCTTTTCCACCCCCTTTGAAAGGAACCGACTAAGGGTCGCAAGGGATCCTATTAGTCTTTGGACGTCCTTAACCAACTGAGTGGGCTTCATCTGCATTAAAGCTTCAATTCTTTTGGGCTTAACATTAATACCCCTTCTGAGACCATAAATCCGAGGAATTTTCCCGCTCCCACCCCGATCACACACTTTGGCGAGTTTAGCTTTAAGTTGCCTTTCCAAAGCTTCTAGAATGTTTCCTTGAGGTCCAAAAGTAACTGATCGAAGCTCCTACTTTTCACCACTATATCATCTACGTATATTTTAATGTTTCTTCCGATTTGCTTTTGGAACAGCTTATCGACTAATCTCTGCTAGGTGGCTCCAGTATTCTTCACAGAAAAATGTACCTATGTCTATTATGAAAGCATCTTTTACTTGTCCTCTTTGGCCATAAGTATCTGGTGATAGCCTTCGTGGGCATAAAAAATGCCAAACCTCTTCTAGACCCATGATCATCCCTAGAATGCAATCAAAAGAAAGGTATAGACTTCAATAAGATATTCTCGCTCGTGGTGAAGATGACATCAATCTGAGTTGTCTTGGGTCTCGCTACTAGTATGGACTTGGAGATTGAACAACTTAATATTAAGTTGACTTTCTTACATGGAGCCCTTGAAGAAGAAATTTACATGGAGCAACCCGAGGGATTCATATATCCAGGAAAATAGCATTTGGTGTGCCGCCTCAAAAGGAGTCTCTATGGTTTGAAGAAATCACCACGCCAGTGGTACAAGAAATTTGAATCCTTCATGAATCACCATGGATTCAATTAGACACATACCGATCATTGTGTCTTCGTGAAGAGGTACAATAGAGTTAACTTTCTCATATTTATGCTTTATGTTGATTGTTGGGTAGGATAAAGGTAAAATTATCGTTCTTAAGAAAGCATTGAGTAATTCTTTTGCTATGAAATATTTGAGATCAACTAAATAGATTCTTGGGATGAGGATCAATCGAGATCGATCTAAAAGGATACTTTGGCTATCCCAAGAAAGATTTATTGAGAAAATCCTTGAGAGAATCAATGTGGATAAGGCCAAACCCGTTAGTGTACCACTTGGTGGGCACTTCAAGTTCGATAAGAAACAAAGCTCAAAAGGTGATGAAAATATGAGAGGTGTTCCATATTCATCGGCTATTGGTAGTCTCATGTGCGCAATGATATGTACAAGGCCAGATACTGTACATGCAGTTGGTGTGGTGAGCATGCACTTGTCAAATCCTAGGAAGGAACTTTGGGCAGCTATGAAATTAATACCTCGATATCTTAGAAGAACAACCAACCAGTGCTTGTGCTTTGGAAAACAAAAACCTATGTTGGAGGGATACACAGATGTAGATATGGCTGGAGACTTGGAGTCTAGAATATCAACATCGGAATATTTAACTACCTTTGCAGGGGGAGCTGTGTCTTAGCAGTCAAAACTCCAAAAGTGTGTGGCTCTTTCTACGATGGAAATGGAGTACATTGCCACCGCAGAGGCTTGCAAGGAGATGTTGTGAATGAAGAACTTCCTTGATACGAATATCAAATGCTTAGAGATGTTGCTTTAAATGTTTTGATTGATCAACTTTATGATGATAAATTGAAGAAGGAAACATCATAGACATCTTGGATTTATTGTTCAAGACCTTCGAAGAATTGAAGACATCATGAATAACACTAAACTCTTTTTTCCCATTGCATTTTTAATGAGGTAGTGTGATCACTGTAAAATATTGTAAAATTATTTCATTTGGGTTTATTGAACTGATAGCTCGGCCATGTGGGCTTTGGAGAGCTAATTTTGAGATTACAGCCCATTAGGGTTTGGTATATTCAGTTTTATTCCGATTAGAATTAGTTTTGGTAAGATTAGATAAGGAAATATTCATCCAAGGCGTGCCTTGGAAAGATTCTGCTATCTATGTCTATTATATGCCTAGCTGTGTCAATTTTAGGTAGATATGGTTTTAGCTTCTTAATGCTGCCATAATTCTATTCAGTTTCTGACAGAAATAACCAAATCCCTTTTTTATTAGGATTAGGGTTTGGACTAATTCATCCCCATAAATAAGGGTTACATTTTTGAGTTTTACACAACACTTTTATCAATCAAATATACAAGTTTTTGAGTTCATACTCTTTGCTTGCAAGCTATTCCATTGTTACTTAACCCCGAGGGACAGTTAAGTATCAATAAACCTTTTAATCTGAACCTGTGGGCTAGTTAGAGAGCAATTCAAGGTTAGGCGTACCCTAAGGGCTAGACTCTTAAATTTCGTGCAGCACAAAAAGGGTTTGCGAGTTCCCTTGTTTTGTCAAAGATCTTAATTCCATAATCTAGCTTTTTTGCAAGGGGATACATATCATTTATAGTATGTCCTCTTTTGTGACAATCAGAATGCCATCCCCTTACCAAGAATTCAGCCTATCATTCATGAATATTGATGTTAATTATCATTGGATTCGGGGTGTATTGGAAGAAAAGTGGCTACAACTTGTAAAGGTTCACACCGATGATAATTGGTTGGACAAGATGACTATGTCATTATCAAGTAAGAAATTTGATGATTTTGCTAAGGTGATGGTGTGGTGATCCTTTCTAATTAGGTCTAAAGGGGGAGATTTGTTAGGCTTCCTCCCTAATTCTACAACTTTCCATTGATGGAAGAGTGGGATGTTTCTAGGATGACGGGGGGAAGAATCTAGACTACCTCCTAGAAGGCTCCATGCATTTACTATGGCAATTGGAGAAATGGAAGAGAATTCTAGAGCTTGCTTGGTTCATCTATAAATAGAGGTGTTGGAGAAGAGTTCATCATTCAATCACATTCACTCCAATCCGTAGCCACTTTCATCCTTCTAATGAGGGATTCACTCTTAGAATGAGGAATTAGAGAAAAGTCTTAATCCTCTGTAGTTAGTGAGTGTTCCACAATTGTGTGAGCAGCCTTGTAATCCATCCTACTTGGGTGAGATATTTGTAACCCTACTATAGCCTTTTATAGTGGAAGATTTGGACCACATAGTCCCACGATTTTTCCTGATTTGGATTTTCTGCGCTACTAAATTTTGGTGTCTAATTTTTCTTTCTTTTTCATTATTCATCTTGATCACACGAATATGGAAATATCAAATTTTCTCAACAAACCCAATCTGATCAATTATTTATCCATTTCTTGTTCACTATAGTTCGGCCTGACAAAGTAAATTAGGAAAGTTTGTTCCCTAATACTTCAAAAATTCTGGCCGGGTTGAATGGAACCATATCAAAATTAAACTCATTTATGGATTTCCACATATACCAGCACACTAAGGATGGTAGTAGATGTGCTAACATCGTGTGTAGTTTTGTGAAACCTTTATAAGACCAACAATAAGTTAGTCCGTCCCAAATTGACTGAAAATGTGTAAAGTTTAAACCTAGCAACACATCTATCAATTGCTAGATGGGTTCAGTGACATGACAATCATTTAAAAAAATGGGATAGAGATTATGAATTTTGACAAAACAGCCATTTTGAAGCTAAATTGAATTTCATGAATATCAACACATCATAAAAAAGGCAACAACGAGTTAGTAAGTTTCCACATAACGGTATTGATTTTCTTCGGCAGCCTAAGCATCTCCAATGCAACGAGGGTCATCCATGAATTTTGGGGTCATTTAATAAAGTATTATTGGGCTAATATATGACGTGGATTAAAGAATCTCCCCAATATGAATTTGTCAAGTTTTAATCTCCAATGCAAACATCGTAAATGAGACTTCAATGTTGATGTGTCATTTTTTTAAATGCACCCTAAGGTGGGGGATATTTATTAGGTTCCCCAAACCTATGTAGAACCAAAAGATGTACAATGATGTTTTGGAATATTACATCGATAAGGCAACCTCGTTGCCTTCAAAAGAATGATTTAATACTAGTGGACTAGTGGACGAGATGTAAAGGAAGTAGTACTTGCTGGGTCAAGGTCTGGAGGGGTCTAGTCTCAATGGTTTGAGTGCTCGAATGCTCAACACCTCTATTGTTCGAGGGCTCGAGGGTTCAGGTGGTTGAGTGCTCGAGATTTAAATGCCTGATGGCTGCCGGACTTGAGAGCTTGATGACGCGAGGATCTAGTGCTCGAGGCCGCCTAAGGCTGGATGTCTCGAGGGTTCAAGTTAGCCAGTGCTCGAGGGCTTAAATGTTCGAGGTATCCAGTGCTCGAGGGCTCTATGCTCGATGATTTCAATGGCTCGAGTGCTCGATTGCTTGAGTGCTTGACGGCTCGAGTGCTCGAGGGCTCCAGTGCTCAAGGGCTCAAGGGCTTGTGTGTATCCAGTGCTCGAGGGCCTGAGTGTTCGAGGGCTTGAAAGTTTGAGGTATCCAGTGCTCGAGGGTTCCAAGGCTCGATAGTTCTAGGTCTCAAGTGCCTTAGTGCTCGTGTGCTCGTGCTCTAGGTCTCCAAGGTTGTTCGAGGGCTTCATGAGTCAAGGGCTCCAGGCCTCGAGGGTTCCCGAGCATTAGTTCTCGAGGACTCCCGGGCTCGAGGGCTCTAGGCTCGAGTACTCATTGCTCTAGGCTCGAGGGCGCAAAGCTCCAGGACTCGATGATTCCAGGGCTCGATTGCTTGAGTGCTTGATGGCTCGGGTGCTCGAGGATCCAGTGCTCGAGGGCTTCAAGTTATCCAGTTTCGATTTGATTGACAGGTCTCCAATGCTCGAGGGCTCCAGTGCTCGAGGGCTCCAGTGCTTGAGGGTTCAAGTACTCGAGGGCTTCTAGGTATCCAGTCTCAAGGTTGGTTGGTTCGAGAGCTCGAGTCGAGGACTCAAAAGTTCGATGGCTCCAGTGTTCGAGGGCTCCAAAAGTGTCCATTGTTCGAGACTCGATGGCTCGAGTGCCTGATGGCTCAAGGGTGGAAGGACTCGAGAGCTTGAGTGCTCGAGGTATCCAGTGCGTGATGGCTCCGTGGCTTGAGGGCACCAAGTCTCGAGGGCTCCAAAACATGAGTGCTCGGGGTACTCCAGGTCTCGTGAGCTCCAGGCTCAAGTGCCCAATGCTCCAGGCTCGAGTGTTCGATGGTCCAGGGCTCCAGGGCTCTAGGGCTCCAGGCTCGAGTGCTCGATGTTCCAGGCTCAAGGAAAGAAATAGTCTATGTACAGTGCTAGAGGTAATGGAAGTTGCATTTCCAGAGTGAGCGACCTCCACCCCTTGTGTTAATCACTAACTCTGGCTAGGAAACTTACCACAAAAATCCTAGAAGATAATTCTCTGTACCTGTGAAAGAGATCATAATCTTCAATCCCATATCCTTCGAGGTATCCAGTGCTCGAGCGCTCCAAGGCTCGAGGGCTCCAATGCTCGAGGCCATCAAAGCTTGAGTGTTCGAGGACTTCAGGGCACGAGGGCTCCCTGCTTGAGTGCTCGATGCTCCAGGCTCAAGGAAGAAATAGTATGCACAATGCCAGAGGTACCGGAAGTTGCATCTCCAAAGTGAGCGACCTCCACCCCCTGTGTTAATCACTAACTTTGGCCAGACAACTTACCACCGAAACCTTAGTAATAATTCTATATACCGGTGAAGGTGATCATAATCTTCAGTTCCATTTCCTTCAGCGTTTCTCCATGTTGTTCCTTGTCCACAGTTGAATTTGACATCCCTGATGTGTCCCTGCACAAAAAGAAAGAAAAACTCAGCAGTATCTATTATTTAGCAGCATGCTTTCGTGTTAGGATGTAAGGGAAATCGTTTTTGTCCAGTTCGATAAGACCTCTGATGAATGCTGGAATGTTAGAGATACTAATGTTTTGTTGACAAGGGTGTGTCGGTTTATGCTTTGAGATTGCATCAGCAACTGCATTACATTCCCTGTAGACATGTCTTAGTGTAGCCTGGTCAAGCTCAGAGTGGGTTTGGAAAGCCAAGACATATAGAGACCATTTGGCATTTCTGGGATTGTTTATCATATTCACCGCAAGCATGACATCTGATTCCACTATATAAGAACATCCAGGGTCCAAACTAGAGAAGCATCTAGCTGCTGCCTGGATGGCCTTCATTTCAGCCTCTAAAGGCGTACTAGCAATGGTAGTGAAAGATTGAATTAAGCATGGCTTACAGTCCACTCTCTAGCTATAAGGCCAATTGTGGACATGTTGGGGGACCAGGATGCATCCACGTTCACAGTTATACTGTTTTATGGAGGCTTTTCCAAAAGATAGTGGATATAGAAGGCTTAGGTGGTGGTCTCAGAGGCGGAATTAGGGAGAATATAGGATAGCTTCTGGTAAGATACACATTGGAGTGAGCAGGTTTAGCTGAGAATGAAAGAAAGATAAGATCTCTCACTTCTTTACTAATTAGTGCTTGTGAAAATTTTTTGTTGTCATAATAGAAGGCATTTCTAGCTTTCCATAATGACCAGAATATCAGAGATGGCAACATCCTACAGATATCTCTATGCACCTTAGAGAGTTCAGTATTATTCCAATATGCAAAAAACCTTAGAGTTAATATATCTAATGTATGCAGTTGAATCCCCAGAATATCCGAAGTATTATTCCAAACTGCTTGAGCCAAATGGCATGAAGTGAAAAAATGCTCTATTGAGTCAGGATGATTCCATGCAGGACATTTCGAAGCTAAGCTAAAACCACATTGGACTAAGACATCATCAAAAGGAAGGATATTATTCAGAAGCTTCCATGTGAAAATGGAATTTGTTTTTGGTAGTCTGGGGTTCCAGATGTATCTAGTGGCTGGAAAATTACCTGATTGCTGAGTAAGGCCTCTATAGGCTGATTTGAAGGAGAAGATACCTGTATCTTCAAGTTTCCATATAAGTCTATCTTCCCTTTGCGTGTGAGGCTGTGCATCCGACAAGAAAGTCAAAGTATCATGTTCCAAATAAGGTGAGATATGCTGCAGTATCTGGCTTTTTTCCCTGATGAAATCAGCAATGGTGTGATAGTAAAAAAGTGATAGGACTGAGGGTGGAACATATTTAGAAAGAGGACCATTTGGGCACCAGTTTGCATTCCAGCAATTGCTCAATCCTTTACCATGTATAATGAGGGAGTTTTCTTCTGCAAAGGAGTTAATACTACATATCCTTTTCCAGGTATGGGACTTCTTATGGGACTGTGGAAGTGCCCATAGCTGTTTTGACCACATGGTTGTACCCAATTGGCTTTTCCACCATAGTTTGGCGGAGCATGAGTCAATTATAGCTCTTACAGATCTAAATCCTAGACCATTCTGGTGTCTATGTGTACTCAGGTCAATCCATTTCCTCCACACTTTGTGTAATTTGCCTTCTGTTTCCCCCCAGAAAAACCTTGTCATTTTCTTTTCCAGTGCCTTTATTATCTGTTTAGAGGGCTTTAGGACTGACCAAATATGCTGTGGGAGGGAGTATAGGCAAGACTGAATAAGCACCATTTTGCCTCCCAAACTTAACCATATATTTTTCCAATTTAGGAGCTTTCTATCTACTGCTTCCAACAAAGGTTCAAAATATAGATTTAAAGTCCTACCTTTGAAAATTGGACATCCCAGGTATTTAAATGGAAAGAATCCTTTCTTCATTCCTATAATTAATTTTATCTGATTTATCTTAGCAGTTGTTGCTCTTGAGCTAGCATAGAAATCAGATTTATCAAAGTTTATCTTCTGCCTAGAGGTTAGTTCAAATGTTCCTAAGAAGGCTTTTATTCTGATCAGATTAGACTTTGAGGCTTGCATGAAAATGATAGTATCATCAGCATTACTCAGATGAGATGCCGTTGTAATGCCAGAGGGGAGTTGATAGTAACTGGGTTTTTTATTCATGAAAATAAAAGATAAGCTTCTGGAGAAAGCTTAAGAGAAAATGTTGAAGAGAAAAGGAGATAGAGGATCACCTTGTTTGATGGCCCTTGTAGCTCTGAAAAATCCAACAGGATTACCATTTATAAGAACAGAAAAATAAGCCTGAGAAAGGTTGTTCATTACAGCATTTAAGAAACTCCCTGTGAAACCAAATTTACTGAGAACCTTTTCCAGAAATTGGCAATTAACTCTATCAAAGGCTTTTCTAAGGTCTAACTTTAAAATGCAGTTTGGTACCCTATTTTTCTTGTCAGAACTTAATCATTTCCTGGAGGTAGAGTACATTATCAGAGATGTCTCTATTTTTCATGAAGGCTGTCTGATTTTGGGAGATTAAGTTTTCCATGTATGGTTTCATTCTTTCCATTAGCACCTTAGAACAGATTTTATTTGCAACATTTGATAGACTAATAGGCCTGTAATCATCAAAAGAGGAGGGTGTCTATTTTTTGGGTATTAAGGCTATCCATGTGCTACTTATTCCTCTTGGTATTTCTGAGCCTAGCAGGAAGTCATTTACTGTATCTATTAGGTCCTGTTTGATTATATCCCAGCATTTAGCATAAAATTTTGAGGTGAAACCATAAGGGCCTGGACTACTATTCCTATTCAGACTCATTACCACTATTTTTAATTCTTCTTCTGAAACTGGTTTGGACAAAGACTGATTGTCCTGGGGAGATATTATTGTTGGAATTTGGCTGAGAAAATGGGAGTAATATGTAGTAGTGTTAGGCTGATTAGATTCAGAGAGTAGGTCAGAATAAAAAGATACAGCCTCATCCTGTATGTCAGTATGATTGTCTAACCAAAGACCTTGTCTATTTTTTTATTTTTGAGATGTGTAGCTTGCAGTTCTTTTCCTGAACTGATTTATGAAAAAATTCTGTGTTATTATCTCCAAGTTTGGTCCAGTTAGTTCTTGATTTCTGCTTCCAAAAATTTTCTCTTTCTTTTAAAGCTCTTATTAGCAGTGCCTTTTTCTCATTAAGTTTAATTAATTCTGCATATGTGCCTGTGGAGTCATAATTTATCTCCTGCAGTCTTAAATTTTCTTCAGCAACTAATACATTGGAATAAATGTTTCCAAAGGATTCTTTATTCCAGACTTTAATTACCTTTTTTAGCCTAACTAGTTTAAGATAAAGTCTGAGCATTCCTTGGTGAGGGATTAGTTTGGCCCAGTTATTCCTAACCAATTCTGTAAATTCTGGTATGTTGAACCATGTATTAAGAAATCTGAAGGGCTTTGGTTGGGAGGGGACCGTGGATGAGATTTGTAGAAGAAGAGGGGAGTGATCTGAGGATTGTCTATTTAGTACTTGAATGGAAGATGCTGGGAATTTAGCATTCCATTGCATGGTACTAAGACCTCTGTCTAGTCTTTTGAAAGTGGGTTTTCTCAACCTAGAGTTAGTCCATGTGTAAAGATTTCCCACCGTATTGATTTCTTGAATTACTTTAGAGGTTATCCAATTATTGAAATCTCTTATGCTACCTAGATTGGGGTTGGAAGGTCCCCTGTATTCTGTAAGTGAAGAAATTGTGTTAAAATTGCCTATGAAAATAGTTTCTGAAATTGGAAGGTGACTCAGTTCGTGCCATAGAACCTTCCTGCCTTCCCTATTCCTGAGGCCATAGACAAAAACATCATCCATTTCAACTGTTGTTATTACATGGGTAATTTTAACATGTAAAAATTTCTCATGTTGGGAGAGTAAGGCAACATTTAGAGCACCATTCCAAAACAGCCATATTTTCCCATTTTGAAGAGATAAGAAATGGGAATATCTAAGTTTCTCCATGTAGGAGTGACATTTACTGTTATCATGCATTGGCTCTATTATACACAGCAGCCCAATTATTTTTTGATGATGTGTTTTAATCTAAGCATTGAAGTCTCTAAGCCCCTAAGGTTCCAGACCAGAAAATTAATGGTAGTGGTGTATGTCATTGTTCACCTGATTTGTGGCTTTTAGTATTGGATCTTAGCATCATCTTATTTAGCTGATTCAGGTAAGTGCTCTTCCTAGATTTGGACTTGCCTGTAGTGTTTATGTTACCTGTTGATTGAGATTGAACATTTACCAGCCCATGTATTGTAATTGTGTCATCCAGGAGAGGTCCTTCTTCCTCCATTTCTCCTAGCAATGTTTGGTGTGGTGGATGATCCAATTCTTCTTCTGCTTCTGGGGGTACCACTGTGTCCTGCAGAACAGAAAATATATTTGCCATCTTTCTATGTTGAGAAAATGGAGGATTAGTGTGAGAGAATTTATGAAAACTAAATTTTTGGGACCCTATCTGTATATCATCCTGAGCATAGACTTTGTGAGTCTTGTTATAGCTTGGTAGTGCTGTTGCATTAATCAAATCTGTAGTAGGTGATTCTGGATCAGCTTGGTGTGAGTCTGTGAGGTCAAGGACTGGAGATGGATGAGGTGTCGGTGTTGTGTTACTTTCCGGACTGACTTCTTGCAGTGCAATAATCTTAGCAGGGCTAGTTTCCAGGTGCTTGGGTATGTAGGAGGATGGTTGCAATGTAGGGTTAGTGGTGGCTTTTTGATGCAGTAGTTGGTTTTTGAGATGGTTGCTGCTAGTAGGTTGTGGATCAATGACAATTTTAGGCATCTTCTCAAACTTGTTCCCTGTGGGTTGCCATTGTGAAGCTGTGTTGTTCTGGATTAGACCTCTACATTGGTTCAGTGAGTGTCCTAATTTAGCACAATTTTCACAATACATGGGTATGTCCTCATATTCAATGTTATATTTCCTATTGTTTGAGACAGAACCCAATCTTATGAAATGATTTAGGGGTTTTTGCAGGTCTATCTCGACACAGAGCTTGATTGCAGATGGTCTAGTTAGCATTTCAGTAGCTAAATCTTTTTTTATGAAAGTGCCAATACTATTTCCAATAGCCTCTATAGACGAAGTATTGTAATAGTAAAGGGGAACTTCCCTGATTGTGCACCAAATTGGGACGATCGACGATTCCTTCTGTGTGGAGAAGTCCGGCGACCATTTGAGGATCTTCATGTGAACTCCATTGAAGCTCCACAGACCTTTGATCCAGCAGCATTGATAGTTGTTTGGGAGTTCAAAGCGGATGAGTATATGCTTGTAGTGAAGCGACCCCAATTGGTATTTCCCAGAGAAACCAACCGTCTTGAAAGCTCCTTCCAGCTGCTCCATGGATAATCTCCCTTTGGTGAATTTACCAACAAGGGCGTTTGTATAGTGAGCCGAGAGTGTGGATATATCATCATCCGAGTATAGACAAGCGGGTTCTCCGAGGTGTTTAGATTTTGGGGTGATCTCTGGGTTGTTTGGTAAGGCTGAAAGGAGTGGAGGAGCTTTCGATTGAAGGGCTGCGATGAAGGATTTAGCATTTGTGGATGTTGCTTTATCAGCCATGATTTCTGATGAACGGAGAAAATCTCTCGTCAAGGCGAGAGAGAGCTGTGTATGGCGGAGATGTGACCGTTTCCGGTCACTATAGTAGAAAGCAATTCCAGAGGGGATGAAAGAGGAGAGAGAAGAGAGAGGAAATCAGGATCCATTCGTAGTCTAACAATTAATGTTGATGTGTCATGTTTATCATAATAAAAGTTGAAAGAATTGTATTTATACTAATTTATTCTAGATTAAATTCAAATGTGTACATATATTTCATTTGTATTTATTCTTAGCTCCATACTATATAAGTATATGTGTTTTAGTTTACACTCATATACACACATATATATTTAATTACAAGAACTTAAGTTTTTATAATAACTTACACCATCTTTTAAAATTTTATATAAATGATTGAAAATATCTTCATTTATACTACCTCTTTCCCAGCTCTATTTGTAAAAATTGACCTTTTTGACCAGAACTATTTTTGACCATTAATAAGTTTAATTATGCATATTTAAAAATGATGAAATAATAATATTTATAAAAATATATATTAACACGGTTCTAGTGATATTGCACGTGATAATATATACTTTTGAAATTAACAAAGTTTGACTAAATGAATAATGCCCAGTGCAAATAGAGTTGTGACAAAGGGAGTATATTTTTTAAGAAATGTAAGAGTGCATGAAATTTTGAATATATATATATATATATTTATATATATATATATATATTTAACTAATAAGAAAAATATGATGTACTAAATTAGTTAATATAAATTTGATATAAAAATTAAATTGATTGAAATTTATGTATATGAAACTTGATTTAAAATTTAAATTGATTGGAATTGTATATGAAAACTTGATCAAAATTTTAATTTTATTGATTTGTATGTATGGAAAGTTTTCTTATGTGGCAAAGTGATGGCCTCATTTTCACTCTCTGAAAACAGAAGCTCAATTTGAAGGGGTCACTTTCATTTATGTCCACGTCAGATTGACGCCCTTATTTGATCCCTGCATTGGAGATGATATTTGAGGTTGTGAGTCACTTTGTATGATGTGGAAAGAGAGGATTACCTAATTGACGCTTGCATTGGAGATGCTCTAACATTCCAGACATGATTCAGGGAAGAGAGCATACCTTTTCTTATCCCTCATGTTTAAAAATCTTGCTCGCATTGATGAGCCGGATTGTGCCAAGAACAGTTTACGTAGAAATTTTAACTGAGTTAAGGGATTGTTTTTGGGAAAAAATATTTTATTGAGCCATTTTCTCCCGATATAGTTATATTTGATCACACCCGATGATTAGATAGATACTTATTTGCTTAGCCATTTTGTCCATATATAATTAGATTCCTCCTGACATGGTGAGTTGATAAATCTGTTATATCTTGTGAGATCGCTCAAAGGACATAGTAATCAAGCCATATACAATAATTGTTTTAGTTTTTAAATTAAAACCTTCTAAAAGATGGGGGTTTCTTTTGGGTACCCAACCCTTTATATCAATGATCGGATAGACCGAAAACTCTTACAATTGAAATGATCCTATTACAATAGCAATAGGGATGAATCCCTTCCACAGAAGCACTACATAAGAGAAATTCCAAATCTATAGATGTTATGGCAATGTGAGGGATACTTTAGAATTGCACATTTTATGTAGTATAATAAATCATCCCATAAGAAATAATAGTAATCTACTAGTAACAAACCATATTTGTCCTTCTGATTCTGAATCACCGTGGCCACAACTCCTTAGCTAAAAAAACGTGCTTCACCTCTACGAACCAGAGCACTCCGTACCTAAATCAAAAAGCTGAATCCAGTCCTTCTGTCATTGTGTTATATGCAACCAATCCTTTACTGCCTTGCATTCCTAAAGATATCAATCGAAGTTTTTCTTCAGGCCATCGTGTGACTTGCAGATCCTGCTTCTTTGGATGCTTCCAAGTTCATGATTTTTTTCTAATTAATTTTCAAATGGAAGAAGGGAATAGGGGTAGAAGCTCGACCATAGAACTGCTAAAAAAGGGTTGCAGCAAGATTTCTCTATCACCTAAAATCAACAATTTTCGTACTCAAATGTAAAAAAAATTAAACTAAAATTATTCCTATCATTAGATAACTTCAATAAGTAGAACCAAAAACCAGTATTGTCCAACACAAAATTCCAATTGAAATCAGTAGCCTTGTTTTTGTGACCAGATTCGGCCATTCTCCAGTCTAACCAAACCCACCACCACCTCAAAAGAGGTGGATCGGGCCAACACTTTTAACGTCTTTGGCAACATTTTTGTCACTCACATAGTTATAGAGAAAAATCACTGAAATTAGTGGGCTATCTATAAAACCGTTGAGTCATTTAAGAATTTAAGAGGAGCTGTTTGATACTCGTCAGCTTCTCAGCTCGTCCCTATTCTTCGGTCAGGTTAAAAACAAACTTGTGCATGTTCTAGTTCCGCCACATTCTGCAATCAGCTAGGCCAACGTCCTCCGAATCTATAAAGATGCCTAACTCTTTGCTGTCAGCAAGTACACCAGATTTTGAACTTGTCGATTTCTATGTCGATTGGATGAAAACGCTAACCAGGTTCTACAAGGCCCCGTTGGCGGATCTAGGTTCTGCACATCAAACGCTGGCTAGGAAATTATTTTAGTTATGTTTGTTCATCGAACAAAAACAACCTCTTTCAATTTTTGTTTTTTTATTAGATATTATAAATTTAATTTATATTACTTATAATATTAGCATTATTTATATATATTTTTATATGAACAAGTTTATCCTTCTCTTTTATTCTTGGGATTGGAAGAAGCGAATACCCTGCATTGGAACTATATTAATTATATATATATATATACCATAACCACACGGTTTGAGAACTTCTTACCGACGACTTCCTATCTTGCATGATCAATGATCCGTCATTGCACTGCACAACTTGTGCACATTGCAATGCCGACTTCCGATCTTGCACGATCTACTATTAAAAAATTTCATTTATAGTATCATCAACCTAAAAAAATAATTAAATTGTATCCAATCATGGAACTAGACAAAAATTTTAGGAGGGGCAAACTTTACAGAAGGGAAAGGACATTTTTCAAAATTACCTATAGCCATTGGTTCGCCACCGCCATCGCCAGTCCTCCACCAGTGTACCGCCGCTACCTACAGTTTTTGGAAGTTCCTTTTGAAGAGAAAAAAGATTGGGGGTAAATGAAATTAGGTTTATAAAAGGCAAAGCACGATTGGAAGTATTGTACCGATTTAGAAATTTTCTGGAATTAATAATTGATGAATTTGAATCTTTTGCGCTGTTTTAATATTTGAAAACAATCCCAACCCCAATATGATTCTTTAAATAAAAAAAATTCTTAAATAATAACAAAGGCCCAGCCCAAGATAAGTCTTCTTCTTCAATTTTCTCCGCCGTCTGCAACTCTTCACAGATGCACATCTTGTGGCGGACAAATCTTTCCGATGCGCAGCAAATATTTCCTCCTGGGTGGCCGCATCACTTCCTGGACCTGGGAGGAAGCATCACCAATTTATTTTTAACTGGGATGCCCAAATACGAGAGGTGTACTCACCCCCTTAGTTTGCCGAAGTTTAAGGGGGCAGTTGCACCGGCTCGCACCCCTAATTCCACCAATGATTATATCATTTCCCCTAAAAAAATAATCCACACCTTCCATTGAACGCCATACATGCCACAAACCTAAGAGCATTTGATAGAGAACCAGTGCTTAGTTTTGCTAAATACTGGTAGGGGATGAAGATTCACAAACGATCTCGGGTTCTAGTTCACGGCAGTGGAAGTTTGGATGACAGCTGCAAGCTGAACAAGTGAGTGCACCATCGGTTCCTGTTAAGGAAATAGAATCCCTTTCCTTGTAGGAAAGGTTATAAATGGTAGTTACCTTATAGAATTAGTTTCCTTATGGAATTAGTTATAGATAGTAGTTTCCTTATAGACTTAGAATCTTATTCCTGTCAAAATTTGGTTTGATGTAACTCTATATATTGTAACCCTCATCAT
Source organism: Rubia yunnanensis (assembly GCA_037428765.1). Lineage (NCBI taxonomy): Eukaryota > Viridiplantae > Streptophyta > Magnoliopsida > Gentianales > Rubiaceae > Rubia > Rubia yunnanensis. Next base: position 91,855,100 of record CM075068.1, read on the forward strand.
TGATGAGATGTGTCATTGATTAATATCAATGCACCATAATAAAGTCCTTTATATTTTATCATGGTATCAGAGCCTAAAATCCTGAAGCTTTAAGAACATATTCTGCCGCCATTCCGAGCCACCGCCGTCATCAGTCCGTTCTGCTAATCATCACCGCCACCATCTGGCCATGGTAATCCGTGCACTGCCTCTCCTGATTTGATCAGTCTGTGCATTAAGCCACACATGCCGATCCTAAAGCTCACGCGCCACCGCGTTCCCGTCACGCGCTGCTGCTATCCGATCCGCTGCCAATTGCTGCACTTGTTGCTGATTCGTACCTGATTTTGCACTATGTCAACCTCCGGAAGTAATCTCGAAGAACAGGCCTATATTGATGCTGGTTTTGAGGCTACTATGCTTCAGAACATGAATGACAATGAGGTAATTGCGACTTTACTGAAACAGTTGCAATTGCAATCTGGCCCTAAGATACCTATACATGTTGGTCGTTTGTCGACTGACCCGTACTTCATTGACTCTTCTGACGGGTTTGGTTTGGTAATTGCACCTACCATCTTGAAGGGTCAAGAGAATTACTTTGAATGGTCTCCTTCAAATACTGCTCTTACTAAAATTGAATACTGCTCTACCAACCGCTACTATTACTGTTATTGCTGCTACTTCTACCCCTACTGAGATTTTTTTAAGGATTTTTTTTTAATGATTAGCAATATCATAATCTTCTTTACAAGTTGGTCATTCTTGTCATCATGCTCCAACATAAGGGAAGGTGTTAAGGAAATAGAAACCCTTTCCTTGTAGGATAGGTTATAAATGGTAGTTACCTTATAGAATCAGTTTCCTTATGGAATTAGTTATAGATAGTAGTTTCCTTATAGACTTAGAATCTTATTCCTGTCAGACTTTGGTTTGCTGTAACTCTATATATTGTAACCCTTATCATTGATGAGATTTGTCATTGATTAATATCAGTGCACCATAATAAAGTCCTTTATATTTTATCAGTTCCTTCCTTGCCGGGTGCTAAGAACTCCCAAAAGCCATCCACTGACTGGCGGTGTGGTTTTTGTGGCACTGGTGTAACAGACACTACTGATTTTACAGGTGGAACTCAACGCATTTCTAGAACAATATCCACAAGCTGCAACTTCTTTATGGTGAAAGTGAGAGGAGTTTAAAATGTTGAATGAACCCAAAACCTTTTCAAAACTTATCTAAGTTTTAAAGTAGACTACATTGTTTTTTAGTCCCCTACAAAGTATCTTATACCATGTTTTGGTCCCCATTTTCAAATCAACCCTTAGACGGTACCCAACAAATTCAAAACAATTTGTTTGGTCCCCAAAGATGGTTTTTCAGGGAAAGTCAACGGTAAAATTGGTCAAAATATGTAAAATAACCATTATACCCTGTTAACAAAATAAAACATAAAAAGATCTGAAGCAGTTCGTCTTCGTCTTCGTCTTTGCTGTGGTTCATCTTCATCGCCGTCGCCAATTCATATTCGCTGCTGCCGCTACTTTGTCTGGAGCAGTCTCCGCCACCGCCGCTTGCATATGTAGGAATGGTTGGTGACGCTCTGCTTCATCTTCTTCTTTTTTATTCCATCGAGGCAGCAGAGCTGAAGACTTCTTCAGCGACTCAGAGGTGAAGGCTTTTGATGTCACTGTGGCAGCGTTGCTTTAAAGAGGAGTTCTTGAAAGGACAATGACCAAATGGGAAGATCGGTAAATGTCTTGTTGAATTCCTCTTCTCTAGCACTACATAAGTTCACTGCTATATCACGCAAATTGGATAGATCTTCGAGTATAATTTCCTGCTATTCTGCCTGAAATATGAGCTCATCCAAGAGCTGTCGGGAATCTACAAATTTTGACAACAGTACAGTTTTGTCTTAATTACTCGACTTGTGCGGTTGTTGAGAAGGGCTTGGGTTTGGGGAACTGTTCCGAATAGCACTCAAGGTGTTTGATAAAAGTTCCCACTGAAGTAATTCTCGGTGATACTTTTCTTGGATTTTCTGGAGCACTATTTTCATTCTCTCCCGGCTGTTCTTCTCTTGGGTCGCCGGATCTGGGAGTACTAGTGCGAAGGAGGAAGAGGCAATGCCGTCGGGATCGAGGTGGGGTCTCTTCTTGCATTTGTAGACAAAATCGCCATCGTTCATGTTCTCCCATTCGTCATCGTCTGCAGTAGCTATGGCAGATTCGTAGCGCAAAAAAAGGTGGTGCAGAGTCATCAATTATACTAGTAATTAGTCGATTGTTATTTTGTTGAGTGTTGTTCTCTTTGTGTTAGGTTTGTTTTTGACGATTTCTATGGAATGGGATAATCTTTCATGGATTTTATGGAAAGAAAATGGCTACAAGTAGATGCCAAAATCCGTAGTCTGCGGAAGGCGGAAAGCGGCGGCGGCCAGTGGTGAAAAAGAAAAATAAAAGAAAATTTTAAATTAGGAAATTTTAATTGAAAATGTTTTTAAATTAGTAAAATTACCATTTTACCCCTTAATATACCGGAAAACTATTTAACCTTACCAGAAAACCACCTTTGGGGACCAAACAAATTGTTTTGAATTTGTTGGGTATCGTCTAAGGGTTGATTTGCAAATGAGGACCAAAACATGGTATAAGATACTTTGTAGGGGACTAAAAAAACAATTTAGTCTTTAAAGTAGCTGTGTTCACTAACTCTGGTTTAGCTAGCTGTGTTCACTAAATGATAGTTAATTTTTACCGTTTGAGTAAATGTTGGTAGATTTTGGATTCACCTCATTTCAAGAGTTAATCTTTATTATTATTTTTATATAGATATGATATGTGCTATATTGTGCTTATATTTTGTGGGATTATCGTGCTATATTTCTTGCACGGTTGCTTTTTACCAATGGTACCGCACTGTTTGTGCACATCACAATGGAATCTTCCTCTTTCCCATGATATTACATTACAAAATTTCATTAATAGATATCGTTAACCTAAAACTTCAATTATACTATATCTCTTCCCCTAAAAAAGTAATCCACACCTTCCATTGAACGCCATCTTTCGCCGCCACCAGGGTCTTCGTTGAGGTAAGTGAAATCAATGTTATTAAAAATCTTTTCATGTTAATATTTGTTGTTTCTGCTGAATTTTCACTTGCTCCCATTTTTGAGCTCGATTGTGCCAAGACGATTTTAGGTAGAAGATTTAACAGATTTAAAGGTTAAATTCTTTTGAAAACTTCAATGTGTCAAGCCAATAATTCCTGATATAATTAAATTTGATCAAACACATTGGGTAGAATGATAAAACCTGATTTGACTAGCCATTTTAGCATGATATAATTAGATTCTACTCAACACAATGTCGATAAAATGGGTTTTTCATGTGAGATCAGCCTCGGTTGCCTTCTGCCCTTCAAGGACCATTTCACTGCAAAGTTTGGGCTGACAGACAACATTGTGCTCTAGCGGGGTGTGGAGGGGGCACTTGTGGAGGTCAAGTTAAGATCTGTCCTCAGCTTCACATGTCGCTATCTGAATAAATCGAGTTTCAGTTACACCAACTTGGGCGAGGTTGTGGAGTTGTTTGATGTGGATTTTGATAACTTGGTTGGGGGGATAAAATTTTCAATTAATCTTGGTATTTTATATAGATATTATAAATTAATATTATATTTTTTATAATAATAAATAAATTTTTTATATTTTATATTTTAAGAAATAAAGTTTTAGTAAAAAAAGTAACACGAACAAGTTTGTCCTTTGATTTTATTTAAGGAAATTGGAAGAAGCAAATGCCTTGCTTCAGATTTTTTAAAAAATTATTATCTATTATATGTCACACCACATGGTTCATGTGCTTCGTACTGCCACTTCGCAGTTTCTCCGTCACACTGCACAGTTTGTGCACATCGCAATGCTAACTTCCTCTCTTTCATGATTTTCCATTTAAAAAATCATTAATAGATATCCTTAACCTAATAATTTAACTATATCCAATGAATCTTGTATATTTCCACCACCAGTGTCTTCAATAGGAACTTCCTTTATGCTCAATAACTCTGGTTGAGCTAGCTAGTTATGCTTACTAAATGGTGGTTAATTTTGACCATTTGAGTAAATGTTTGTAGATTTTGGGTTCACCACATTTCAAGAGTTATTCTGATATGAATCCCCTTGCGAAGAATCTGGATTGAGGAATTAAGATCTTTGACAAAACAAGGGAACTCGCAAACCCTTCAATGCCGCACGAAATTCAAGGTCTTGCCCTCGGGGTACACTTAATTTTGACTCGTTCTCTAACTAGTCCTTAGGATCAGATTACAAGGTTTATTGACACTTAACTAGCCCCCAGGGTTAAGCAACAATGGAATAGCTCGCAAGAAAAGAGTATGAACTCAAAAGGTTGTATATTTGATTGATGAAAGGTGTTAAATTTCGTCCATAAGGCCTCCCTTTTTATAGGGTTACAATCTTGCCTCAAACCCTAATCACAAATGGAAACAGAATTGACGTATGGCAACTTTAAGAAGCTAAAACCATATCTAACTAAAATACCTAAAATAAATGGTAATCTAAGGTAATCTGATTGAATTCTTCAAGAAGTAACCTTGAAGAATATTACTTTATCAAATCTTACCAAATCTAATTCTAATTAGAATAAAACTGAATATACTAAACTCTAATGGACTGTATTTTCGAAATTCAGCTCTTCAAAGCCCACATGGCCGAACTGTCAGTCAATAAACCCAAAATGAAATAATTTTACAGTGATCACACTACCTCATTAAAAACCCAGTGGGAAAAAAAGTATAGTGTTCTTCATGATGTCTTCAGTTCGTCGACAATCTTGAATAATGAATCCAAGATGTCGATGGTGACTCCTTCTACAATTCTCCATCATAAAGTTTATCCATCAAACCATTTAAAGCACCATCAAATAATTTGATATTCATATCATTCCCTCCCGGATCGAAAAGTTCCATCCTCGAAACGGGAAGCATATAACCTATAAAGACATCCTTGAATTCCTGTAACTTAACAAACCGTGAAAGCATATCTACAGGAATATCTTCATTCGCATAATAACTTTCTTTAAAGGACATTTTATGAACAAAGGAATGATTAGTCAAAGCTCGATTAACATCTCTTATTGAAGCATAAAATAATTTACCATAGTCAATAGATAGTTCATGCCTCATCATATAAATAGAAGGTAAAGGACTAAGATTTGAAGACAAGACTTCATGCGACTTATTAGAATAATTTTGCAACTTACCTGTCTTACCTGCCTTAGTATCGACCTGGAACTTGTCTATGGCAACATTTACTCTCATTATGGTAGAATTGACACTATTTTGGTCGAAATTACTTGCTCCTTGTAGGGGAGTAATTTTTGGCAACATCTGTGGAATACGCCTCAAAAACATCTTGTGTTTCAGGACCTTTCTCACCTCTGTCAACAATGATGATTTCATATCTATTTTCTCTTCTTCGGTGTCATACCATGCAGGCATATCATCATCTTCCTCCTCCTCTATTGTTATAATTTTTTCATGGGGACAATTATAGTGACCATGTCCTCATTCATTACAATGAAAACATGTGGGAGTGTTAGAACAAAGTGTATCTGACAAAGTAGAAATTGATTTACCTGTATCTTAGCTAAGAGACTGATTGGTTGCGACCATTCTTTGATCAGTGGGTTACAATGGTGTATTTGAGTAGGTTTTGGTTTAATTATGGTTTCCTCGGTCACCCATGTTCGAATTGCTACAACCCCTGGCCGAATTTGGGCTCATGAAATCAGTGAATTGCCTTTGACTGTCATAGCTGAAATTAGAGCTTCCTCTGGGCCTTAATGTTGACTCAACCAACCTAGCCTTGAACAATAAATCTTGCATGGAAACATAAAACTGGAGCTTAACCGGAACTTGCAGATTTTCTCTTAAACCTTCAATAAACTGATTCTTTATGAAGGCATCATTTTCTCTCATGCCAACTCTTCTAATAAATGATTCAAGATCTTGCCAGTATTCATCTACACTGCGGTTGCCTTGTTTCACAGTGTTGAGATACGAATGTTGCTTCATCAAATATGTTTGTAGAATATGATGTAATCGAAGCTTGGTCCTCAATCTCTCCTTGGTGGAGAAAGGTTTCTTTCCAGCAAGATATCTTGAGTCTTTCAAATTCTCCCACAACTTTGTGGCATAATGGGTGAAATAATACTCTGCGACCTTGATCTTCTCTTTCTCACGGTGGTTATTAAGATCAAATAGGCTCTTGATCTGCCTCTCCCAATCCAAGTATTTCACAGGATTGTGTCGACCATCAAATCTAGGAATATCATCCTTGAAACCTTTGATGTCATGAGCAGATTCAACTTGTCTTGAAGAACAAGGTGTCGCTGGATTTGATAACTAATCTACCTTTATAGACAATCTCTGAACCTCGCTCATTATGGAATTTATGAAATTCAAGGAATTTATTTTTGGTTTATTGTTGGGATTGCAACAAATGGCAGGACGAATGGATCGTCCACCATCCCTGCTAAGAAGAAACAAACCGTCAGGAATGTCCCTCCTTCCCTTTTTTTTAGTAAGGTCACTCACCAAGTGTATAAAACTCACAACTCACAAGGCGAAGGCTAATGAAAGAGAAATTGATCAATCCACCGCAATTCAATGCAATCTATGATAAGGCCTCCATTTGATCTCCATAGAAATCACCGCAATCCAGTTTGACTTTTCTTTTCCTTTTTCAAACTGGATTCCTATTTCTTTCCCTTTTTTTCAGCCACAATTCATTATTTTTCCTTTTTTTGTACTATAAACTCACAAACAGAATGTTATTCCCCAAGAAAAATTTCCGGTCACAATTACCAAATTCTTTTTGGAAATTGCAAATCAGCACCCAAACTTTTGAAAATTGTAAATCTGCCCCAAATTTCATATTTCAAATCCTAAATTCCAATTTTGAAACCCAAAATCTGCTACTTTTTTTTTTATTTTCGAAAATTTATGGAACAAGAATCGCCATACAAAACTTAGAATAAGAAAACTGCGACAACTTCCTCTTGATTCCAATGAACTTCGAGGTATTCAAGATCATAAGGATCAAGAATATAACACTATATATATGGAAAATGACACAAGACTCTTTTTTTATATAAAAAATAAGGTGTAATCAAGAATCAAAGAACAATTCTAGATCACGGAATCAAAGAATGATAAAGAAAACAAATAGGATTATGAGCATGTAATAATTTTCTGAAGAGTTGACGTTAATATCACAAGCACATAAACTGTTTAAGCTACTTAAAACTATGAAACTGACCGGGAGGTGAAGGTGGATAATACTTGTTAATGCTCAGACTCTTCGACGTCCTCCTGACTCGATTGATGAAGGTGAAGGCGGATAGTAATACCAAAGTATTCTAACTCTCGGACCCTTCGACGTCCTTCGACTCTAGATTCAATCCTCCTGGTAAGAAAGATCAAACAAACACAGTTAAAACATGACACAAAAGAGTATATATATAAATTCGAAAAATAAATTAATGCAAAACTTGAAACCCCTTTTTTTTGTTTTTTTTCCGGCCTCAGTAGATCTTTCGCTTTACTCTGATACCAACTAATACGAATCCCCTTGTGAAGAATATGGATAGAAGAATTAAGATCTTTGACAAAACAAGGAAACTCGCAAACCCTTCAATGCCGCACAAAATTCCAGGTCTAGCCCTCGGGGTACACTCAATTTCGGCTCGCTCTCTAACTGGACCTCAAGATCATATTACAAGGTTTTTTGACACTTAACTAGCCCTCGGGGTTAAGCAACAATGGAATAGCTCGCAAGCAAAGAGTATGAACTCAAAATGTTGTATATATGATTGATGAAAGGTTGTCATTTTCGTCCATAAGGCCTCCCTTTTTATAGGGTTACAATCTTGCCTCAAACCCTAATCACAAATGGAAACTGAATCGACTTATGGCAGCTTTAAGAAGCTAAAACCGTATCTAACTAAAATACCTTAAAAAATGGTAATCTAAGGCAATCTGGTTGAATTCTTCAAGAAGTAACCTTGAAGAATATTACCTTATCTAATCTTACCAAATCTAATTATAATTAGAATAAAACTGAATATACTAAACTCTGATGGACTGTATTTTTGAAATTCAGCTCTTCAAAGCCCACATGGCCGAACTGTCAGTCAATAAACCCAAAATGAAATAATTTTACAATATTTTACTGTGATCACACTACCTCATTAAAAACCCAGTGGGAAAAAAGAGTATAGTGTTCTTCATGATGTTTTCAGTTCGTCGACAATCTTAAATATTGAATCCAATATGTCGATGGTGACTCCTTCAATTCTCCATCATAAAGTTGATCCATCAAACCATTTAAAGCACCATCAAAGAATTTGATATTCATATCATATTCATTATTTTTATATAGATATTATAAATTTGTATTATAAGTTTTATAATAAATATGTTTATTTATATTTTTATATTGTAGACCATAAAGTTTCTACCAAAAAAGTAATATTAACAAGTTTATCCTTCCATTTTATTTTTGGAGATTGTAAGAAGCAAATGCCTTGCATCATAATTATTTTCAATTATTATCTATTATACACCACACCACATGGTTTGTGCGCTTCACACCGCTGACTTCCTCTCTTGCAAGATTGCTTTTCACCGGTGCACCGCACTATTTGTGCACATCGCAATGACGTCACCCTCTCTCACACAATATTGCATTAAAAGTTTTCATCAATAGATATTCTCAACCTAGAAAATAATTCTATTATATTTGTTCCCCTAAGAATAATAATCCACACCTTCCATTGAACATTGTCTATCACCACCACCAGGGTCTTCATTGAGGTAAGTGAAATCAATGCATTTAAAAATCTTTTCATGTTAATATATTGTTGTTTTTGCTGAATTTACACTTGCTCACATTGCTGAGTAGGATTGTGCCATGACGTTTTTAGGTAGAAGATTTTATAGATTTAAAGGTTTTTTTTTGAAAAATTGATTGTGTCAAGCCGATAATTTCTGATATAATTAAACTTTATTAGACACAATAGGTATATCAAAAAAAATATAATTTGACTAGCCATTTTATCATGATATATTATATTATACTCGACACGATGAGTCGATAAAAGAGGTTTTTCTGGTGAGATTAACCTCAGCTTCCTTCTTACCTTCGAAGACCATTTCGGTGCCAAGTTTGGGCCGACAGACAACATTGTGCTCCAACAGGGTGTGGAGGGGGCACTTGTGGAGGTCAAGATAATATCTATCATCAGCTTTGCATGTCGTTGTCTAAATAGATCGAGCTTCCATTGCACCAACCCGGGTGAGGTTGAGGACCTGTTTGAGGTGGATTTCGATGACTTTGCTGGGGGATAGAAATTTCTCGTAATCTTGGTATTATATATAGATATTATATACTTTTTTATAATAGTAAATATATTTATTTATATTTTATATTTAAAAAAATAAAGTTTTAGTAAAAAAGTAACATGAACAAGTTTGTCCTTTGATTTTATTTTAGAGGACTGGAAGAAGCAAATGCCTTGCATCAGAATTATTTTCAATTACTAGCTATTATACGTCGCACAACATGGTTCGTGCGCTTCATTCCGCCACTTCCTCTCTTGTACGATTGCAGTTTCTCTGTCACAACGCATAGTTTGTGCACATCGCAATGCTGGCTTCCACTCTTGTATGATTTTCCATTTAGAATTTTCAATTATATACTATCCCTTCCATTGAGAATAATAACCCACACCTTCCAATGAACTTCCTGTTTTAATCAGTTTCGATAGTGGGATTGACCTTCTAAATAACACAAAGAATCGGAAAGGCCAGAACTACTAGCAGAGGAAGTTACGAACTCGAAATATTTTTCTTCCTTTCAGATGCCCTTAACCTTCCTCACCCGGAACCAGAGTTGTATCCTTGTCCTGAACTCGGAACACATCGCAATAGAAGTCATTTTTGCACAACCACCTTTAATTATACTCATTTAAGGCAGTTATATGATGAACAACCTTTGATTCATACAAATGGAAGACAGTTCTTTGATAACCACGTTCCAAAGAACATGTACCGCTTTAATATTTTCAAAGGCTTCCAGAAACAGCTGGTTTCGAGCTCGGAACTGTCCTCAGAAGGCAGTTCCTCAGAAATTTAGTGGAACCGCCTTCCAATTGCGCCTTTAATAGAACAATCTCCACTAGTGTATTAATGTCTTTTCATGCTTGGTTAGTGGCAATGTTTTTGAGTCAACGCTGAAATTAAGCAAAATGGGCATAGTTGCACAATTTTACAAAAAACATAGGGATAGTTTTGAACTTTCAAATTTTATAAGGTTATATCGGCACTTTCTCAACTTAATAAGGTCATTTTTGCACTTTTACCTAAGTTTATACAGTAGTACTTGGGCTAAAGTGGTTTTAATTTTTTTGGATTTGGGTTAAGCAATTTTAATTTTTGGCTAATTTGGAATATAAGCATGTGGGCTTTGTGTAAAATTTCAAAATATGTTAGGGTAGTTTAGAAATTTTTGGTGTGATATTTAGCTAAATATGAGATTTTTAAAGTGTGTAGATTTGCAAGGTACAAACGAAAAATGACAGTGTATAGATTCTGTTGGGATAGAGGCTGTAATGATTTTTGGGAGTGTCTCACTATAGAACAATTATAATAAATCTCGTCATATTACATTTATCATCATACTATAATTAGAGAAAAGTGCTAAAAAAATTATATGTTTTGCATGAAAGTATCAAAATAACCATGTATGATTTGAAAGTGCCAAAATATCCGGAAGTTTCCGTCGAAAATGCTGAAATAAGCCTACCGGCGTCGATTCGCATACTTATACACGGACATGACACGTTTAGTATTGTGTAGCAAAAAGATCGTGTTCGTATTTCATATTTTTTACCAATGAAAATATGTGTAATGGTGTGTTTTGTCTTGTTTAGATACAACGGACCGAGAATCAATGTTTACGTAGAGGGAAAAATGTTAACTGTCCAAGTGTAGCTAGAGGGAGTGGTGAACATATTGCATTTATTTATTTGTTTCTAGATTATGCCTTTGGTCGGGAGGAGAGGATACTTTGTCCATGCAAAAGATACTTGTGTCGTGAACGGTTTGATGATCATGGGGTTGTTAGATTTCACTTGTTGAAGAACGGATTTGACGGAGGTTACATTGTATGGACATTTCATGGAGAGGTTGAGCAAGGACATGATGGTGGGTTTGACAAGGTAGATGGAGACAAATGTACAGTTGATGGTATGTTCGATGACATTGTGAGAGATTTTGAGGGGAAGCCTACAATGTTGAGTGCTTTTCTCGACGAGAAAGAGAAGCCATTGTATCCGGGATGTAAAAGTAAGGATATCGTAATCTCTTTTTTTATGGAGGTTTTCAATTTGAAAGCTACAAGTTCTTGGAGTGATGCAAGTGTGAATTCACTACTAAAGATTCTGAAGGATAAGTTTTCGGAGGGGAATGGAATTCCAAAAAACTATTACGAGGCCAAGAAAATATTGTGTCCACTTGGTTTAGAATACAAGAAAATACACTCATGTCCAAATGATTGTGTTTTGTATGACGGTGATTTGATAGATGCTGTTGAATGTCCCGTGTGCAAAAATGCAAGTTTTAAGGGTGTGACGAATGATGATGATGGGTGTTTGTCTAAGAAGAAGAAGAAGGTACCATTGAAGTGTTTGTGGTATCTTCCTATAATTCCTAGGTTGAAGAGGTTATTCGCGAATTCAGAAGATGCGAAGAACTTGCGATGGCATGGAGAGCGGGAAAGACTACATGACGACAAGATAAGACATTCGGCGGACGGTGAACAATGGAGAAATTTTGACAAGCGATATCCTTCCTTTGCTTCGGAGGTTAGAAATCTCCGCCTTGCATTGTGTACTGATGGGATGAATCCATTTGGTAATATGTCATCGGAGCATAGTTCGTGGCCCGTGATGTTGGTTATATACAATTTGCCCCCATATTTGTGCATGAAACGTAAGTATGTTATGATGCCTATGTTAATCTCAGGTCCTAGACAACCTGGGAATGAGGTTGATGTGCATTTGAGACCATTGATCGATGATTTGAAGATATTGTGGGAAGATAAAGGGGTGTTGGTATTTGATGGCCATATGAATGAGGAGTTTCAACTTCGTGCCATGCTTTTTTGCACGATCAATGATTTTCCAGCCTATGGAAATTTGTCGGGGTACTTTGTGAAGGGGCACAAAGCATGTCCCATTTGTGAGGAGAAGACTGAATTCAAACAGTTAAAACATGGAAGAAAGACATTGTATCTTGGCCATAGAAAATGGCTCCACGGAAACCATAAAATCGGGATGATGTGGTCAATTTTGTTGGCGGGATGATGATGGTGGTCAATTTCACAGTAAGGTTAAGAAATTGAGAGTGGTGTTGGGAAAGTACAAAGGCAAGGACAAAATACATTGTGGTGGGCCATGGAAGAAAAGGTCAATATTTTTTGATCTACCATACTGGAAGCATCTTGAGGTTAGCCTAGACGTGATGCATATTGAGAAAAATGTTTGTGAAAGTTTGATAGGCACCCTCTTGAATATTCCTTGGAAGACGAAAGATTGTTTGAATGCCCGGTTGGACTTGGTTGATTTGGGAATCAGAAATGACCTCGCCCCAGAAGTGAAGGGTAAGATGACGTACTTGCCCCCTGCGCCTTGTACCTTGTCTAAGGAGGAGAGAATCTCAGTTTGTGATAGTTTGAAATCAGTGAAGGTCCCCATTGGTTATTCATCGAACGTGAGTCGGGTAGTTACGAAGGATTGTCGGATGACGGGGTTGAAATCTCATGATTGTCATGTGTTGATGCAACAACTTTTACCTATTGCTATTCGTGGGGTAATGGAGGTCGACGTAAGGCACTCAATCACTAGACTTTGTATATTTTTTGCCTCCATATGTCGGAAGTCTATTGACCAGGACCATCTAGATGTCCTATAAAAAGATGTTGTTGTTGTGCTCTGCAAGTTGGAAATGTATTTCCCTCCATCCTTTTTTGATATAATGGTTCACTTGGTCGTCCATCTTGTGCGGGAGGTAAAGATATGCGGTCCAGTTGGCATGCGTTGGATGTATCCATTCGAGCATCACATGAAAGTCTTTAAGGGGTACGTGAAATGTATGAGTCGGCCGGAAGCTAGTATTGTTGAGAGGTATGTTACCGAAGAAGTGATTGAATTTTTCTCTTGCTATTTGTAGGGACACAGAAAATTTGGGGTGCCCCTGAATCGACATGTTGGGAGGAAGGGGGGCAAGCCGAGGTCGAGGGGAACGTTATTTACTACATTGAATAGTGATCTGATGTCAGTTCATTTGTATGTGTTGAGGAATTTTTTGGAGACTACTGCTTATGTGACCGAGCATCTTAATTTGATAATAGAGTGTCATCCCACATGGCCCCCTAATAAAGTTTAGTTGGAGCACAATGACAAGTTTGTGAATTGGTTATATGATCGATGCAAAGTTGCTAATTACGACCCAAAAATTAGGGCATTTGCGAGGAAGCCTAACTGCACGGTTTTGAGGTATTCCGAATATGACATCAACGGTTTTTATTTTGCTAATAGGGACCAAGATTTGAAGAGCACGACACAAAATAGTGGGGTATACATTGAGTCGGAGACTATGTGGCAAGCAAGTAAGAAAGACAAAAAACCAGTCCTAGCTGTGATGTCGTTCTATGGTGTTATTGATGAGATTTGGGAGCTTGACTATTGAGAATTCAAGATTCCGGTATTCAAGTGCCAATGGTTTGATAACACAACTGGGGTTCGAAATGATGATCCAATGGGATTTACCCTTGTTGACCCGACTCATGTGGCATATGAAAATGATCAGTTTATTTTGGCCGAACAAGCAAGACAAGTTTTCTACGTAAATGACCTGTGCAATATAGGTTGGTCTGTTGTGGTACAAGGTAGGAAATTCTCTTTCCGTGATGAAATTGATTTTGAGGTTACAAGTGAAAGGTTAGAGTTCCCCTCTATTTCCCCTCTGCCTAGTGACAACGGGATTGAGTCGGGAGCCATACGGAGGAAACACAAAGAGGGCATTTGGATAGATGACGATGGCCGAGAACTTTGAGACAGTCAATCCAAGAAGATTAAGTTGGTTGTAGACTAGGGGGGGTCAAACAATGATGTCGAAGTTAAAATTTATTTACTTTTTGTACTTTGTTGGGTTTTGTTGCCCCTGGCAACTATTGTACAACTATCTCCCAATTTGTTGTCATTCGAGCAGTTCTGTCCGCTGTAGCGTACTCCAGCGCTTTTGGTAAAGACTGGTAAAAAAATTGGCTTTCTATTCCTATGGTAGGTTCTGGCAGCTGCAGCGCGCTGCAGCTCTACTGGTTCAGCGCGCTGCAGCAATTTTACACACGCATGAACCTGAAACGAATTGCTCATGCAGTTCGTTTAAGACAACAACACAAATACGTTATATGGCTTGACAGCTAACATTCCAAAATCACATCCAAACAGTACCAACAAAGGAGCAATGTATGTTTCGAAAGAAAAAAATGTACGAGTCAGGCATCCAAATTAAACTAGCAAATGAAACAACCTGATAATACGAAGATGTGAGCTCAATGTGGGCAGTCATTTCCTGTGCGCCCTCTTCTCCACCATGTTGGGCCTTGGCAAATCAAAGGTAGGGATTGGACCCAATTCATTGATTCTCTTGCCACACATGGCTGTGAGGATCTTCCCAACCTGGGATGTCCAACGCACCAAATGATCGACCTTCAGTTGCAATGCTGCCAAGTCCCCATCCGAGTTCTCATTTGATGATTTACTTGTTGCCGCCCTAGATGACTCAGCAACGTTCTTCTTCTTCGAGAATATGAGAGGGTTTATGGGGAGCTTTGGCATCATTGTGACATCATCATCTTTGTATTTGTAACCTGCTTCCACGCATATTGCAGTGATGATTGAGGACAAGCCTATGCAGTTATGGGCATTAACACAATCCCAGATGTATGCCATTACTGTACTCCCAACATCGATGCTCATATTCTTCTTTATCTTATAGAGCAGCGGCATACGGGACCGATGAACCTCGCTATTCAATTTCACGGGGAGTAGCCAGGCAGCTATGAAACTGTACCACACGTTCATGTCTTCATTCAAGTACTTTTCCTCTATGCTGGACCATTCTTGTGGTAGATTCTTAATTACTGTGTCGCTGTCATCACAGATTTCTGTGATGATGTCTTCCCATGAAGCTTGTTCAACTGCGGTGTCAGCGGCTTCATACAAGCTCGAGGGCTTTGGTGGGATCCTGTAGAACTTGTTGATCAAATCCGAAGACAACTCGACCAAATGACCCCGGAGGAAAACATTTGCAGAATTCTTGTACTTCATGAGCGACATGTATTCATATGCCATGGTCTGGTTTGCACGCATCGGTTGTACGATGAAGCCTTCCCAGCCGTGCTCCTTCACATAGTTCCTGAAGGGCTTTTCCAGCCTCAACCCTCTCTCGAGGATGAGGCCTCTCGAGATGAAGTCCTTGTACACAGTAATTTTCTCAGTACAGTCCGCCTCTGTGGCTGGTATGGGCTCAGTCGACGGAACAATCTGAGTCCCGTGCTCGACATCCTCTCCCTCCACCACTCTAGCCTTTTTCCTTGGGTTTTGGGTGTTGTTCTTTTGCTTGGTTGCACCTTTTTTGGGGGCCATGTCTGTTAAACTAAATGTGTTAACAGAAGCCAGAATAGAAAACAGTAAATAATACACAATCAGAAAGGTAAATAATACAGAATCAACTTATTCTAAATTAAGCATTTTTTCTCATAGGCTGAATATGGAATACTGTTTATTCACAGTTAATCCCAATTTCAGTTAATATTAACAGAAGTAAAATAATGAAACTAGATGGACATTCTATAAATCCTGGGACGAATCAATGGGCCACCCAGAATCACATGTCATGAACAATCAGGGTAAGGACAAAATTATTCACCAATGCCGAAAATAAGAGCACAGTGAGGGCATTGACACAGTGAGGGCATTGACACAATGAAATCAACCCTTGAGCAAGAAAAAATTTCATGAACAATCAGGTTATGCACAAAATTATCATATCATATCGGAGCAAGGGTTATGCCATCCAAAATCACATATCATGAACAATCAGGTTATGCACAAAATTATTCACCAATGCCAAAAACAAGAGCACAATGAGGGCATTAACACAATGAGGCATTATCATGAAATCAACCCTTAAGGAAGAAAAACTTTCTTGGTACAAACCTTAGGAAAATAATCCCCTTACCTAATTCAGAGTACGGGTTGTTCACGAGTGGTTTTTGGTGTAGAGTCAATGATGGGCGGACAGAGCTTGGCCGATGAAGGGGCGCGGCTGGAGAAGTGGACGGCGGAGGGAGCAGGGCACGACGGAGGTGGCAGGGGATGGCTATGTGAGAGTAGAGGACGGCAGAGGTAGCAGGGGTCGGCGGAGGGCTTGGGAATGGCGGGGAGAAGGGGCTTGGGAACGGCGGAGGATGGGGCTTGGGAACAGCGGAGGAATGGCCTTGGGAATGGCGGATGAAGGTGATGGAAGAGCAGAGGTTGGGGGCCAAAGACTAATACACAAACACCTTATACTAATTGAGCTGAAGTTTACATTTGTTTTGGGCTGAATGTTAGACCAATTGAATATTAAGTTTTAGACTCGAGGGGTTGATGGTCAACTGCTTGATGGCTCAAGTTCTCGAGGGGTCGAGGCTCGATGGTTCGAGGGGTCGAGTGCTTGAGTTCTCGATGGTTCGAGTGCTTGATGGCTTGAGGGTGGCAGGGCTCGAGAGCTTTAGTGCTCGAGGGATCCAGGGCTCGAGGCCTTCTCGGCTCGAGGGCTCGAGAGCTTGAGTGTCGAGGTATCCAGTGCTCGAGGGCTCCAAGGCTCGAGGGCTCCAAGGCTTGAGTGGTCGAGAACTCCAGGGCTCGAAGTCTCGAGGGGTTGAGGCTCGATGGTTCGAGGGCTCGAGTGCTTGAGTGCTCAAAGGCTTGAGTGCCTGATGGCTCGAGGGTGGCAGGGCTTGAGAGCTTAAGTGGTCGAGAAATCCAGGGCTCGAAGTCTCGAGGGGTCGAGGCTCGATGGTTCAAGGGCTCGATTGCTTGAGTGCTCAAAGGTTTGAGTGCCTGATAGCTCGAGGGTGGCAGGACTTGAGAGCTTGAGTGCTCGAGGGATCCAGGGCTCGAGATCTCCTCGGCTTGAGTGTTCGAGGTATCCAGTGCTCGAGGGCTCCAAGGTTTGAGTGTTCGAGGTATCCAGTGCTCGAGGACTCTAGGGCTCGAGGGCTCCAGGCTCGAGTGCTCGATGGTTTCAACCCATCAAATGGGAAACTTGAAACGATTCCAAAGATCAGTAGCCAAAACTGGACTATTGCTTCCATAGGTAGAAATTGGGAATCCGCCATGTGAAAGCGCAAATGAGACTATGAAAAACGGTAGCCATCGCGAAAGAGAAGAAAAACATCCAAAGCCATGAAGGGAAGTAGTTCATAACCTAAGACAGAATAGAGGAGAGATCAGCAGTATCAATCTTATTTAAAGGCTTGCCTATGGATTCTAATATAAGGTGTATGAATACTATCCATATAGATTAAGCCTTTAATATGTGCCGGAATGTTGGTCACGTACAAAGGTGAAACCATCGCAGAGGATGCTTGATGTTTCGCAATGGCATCCGCAACTGAGTTACATTATCTGTATGTGTGCTTGAGGGTAGCATGGGATAAAAGAGTGTGAACTCAAAAAACTAGAGGGTATAGGGCCCATTTGGAAACTGAAGGATCATTAATCATATTTACTGCCTGTAGCGAGTCAGATTCAATAATGAGGTTGGGATATCTGTCCAGACAGATCTGACAGGCCATAAAAATTACCTTAACTTCAGCTTCTAGTGGAGATGTGGCTGTTATGGTCTCTGATCTAATAAGGATTGGTAAACCTTGGTGATTGCGAGCAATTAAGCCAATTGAAACAGAGGAATTAGACCAAGATGCATCCACGTTAACCTTGATGAAACTGTGATCTGGAGATTCCCAGTATACTGTGGAAATAGTTGGCTTTGGTGGTGGTCTGGGGGGAAACATCAGAGAAGGGAACTGAAAACTTAGGTTAGGAAATATAGTTGGGAAGCATGGAGAGGAGGTAATGGAAAGTTAGAGAGTATCTGTAACTTCCTTGCTCGATGGTTTCAACACATTAGTGGTTAGACAGGTTTCTTTATGAATGTGGAAGTCTCTCGCACACCATTTATTTTGGGACGGAGGGAGTATAAGATTTTGAAGATTTTACGATCTTTTCCAGGTCCTCGGGAATATAATACATATCCCTCCCATTCGTATGGATTATTGTTTTTAAATTAAAGCATTTAAAATTATAAGACACCAAAATGTGCCAACAAAGCTTCATTTTCATTCCCTCCAAAAGTTTCCCTTTTCCCTCCATATCCTTAACCCTCGGTTTCCATACCCTTCCCTCCCCGCCACATTGAACCGAGTTCTTTCCACCCATCACATCCCTAATCCCAAGTTCCCCCTCTTCCCACCATAACCCCGTGCAGATTTCCCCCAAAAACAGTGTCCCTCCCTTCACCATTTATGTTGGGCTTCAACCTTCCAATCCTGGTCGCCAACCAAATACACCAATTTTGTCGACATTCAACTCCACAAATTTCGTACCTAGGTCAGAATCTTCATAGTAGAGGGGGTAACCAAGAACGCCGGCTGTTGACGGAATAAGGTAACACCCATTGGTAGTTTCCATCTTTCCCGGGTTTAATGAGTAGCTATATTTTGGTTGGTCTCTTTGCGTGTGAGTTTGTGTTGATGTTTCTTGTTATACTATTGTGGGTGTTGTTTCATGCTCATACATGATATGCGTGCTTGTTATGTCATAATTTTTGCCTACCCACGTGCCCTCTATACGAATTTGTTAAACTCGGTTGGATTTTCGTGAAAATCCGCAAAGGGCTGTGTTGGATCAATGTTTTGCTTGTGTTTAATTTACTCATAGAAGAGATTCAATGGTGCCACCGAGGAAGAAATTGTTTGACTCCGGTGGTAGACAAACTGTTGCCGATAAATGTTTTACCCCTCCAAAGGATGCCAACTGTGACAACAATAGCGAGGAAGGGGCTGATGCACGGAAATATTGCTCGGGATCAGAGAAGTCAGGAGAAGAAGAAGAAACTATGGTAAAAGAAGACATGAGTGGGAGCTTCGACAAGTTTGAGATTGGAGAGTATTGCAAGCGCAGAGGTACAGCCACATGCAAGTCCGTGTTGCTTGCGAAACAAAAGAAGTCTCTGAAAATATTCTTCGATGATGACTTCGAACCCCTAGTTATGCGCAGCCGATGGTCGATGTATGTTGGCTATGCCTTCCGGCGAAGAATCCACTTCGGGACGTGGCATAATTGGAGATCAGTCCCAGACCATGTGAAGAAGGATGCATGGGAAGACATTCTCGTAAGTTTCTTCTAATCCTCCATTGTTCATGTCAACTTCGTTACATGTCGCACTAACAACATGTCTCCTTATCCTCCAGATTAGCTGGGATATACAAACGAAAATGACTTTCAATGAGATGAATAAGTTCCGAAATAAATGGACAATTTATGCAGGAGAAAAGTGGAGGAATTGGAAGACTAAGGTGGCAAACAAGTACATTGTGCAAAAAAAATGGGCTCTTGTGCATGGAGAGACTACCGCTGGATGGACAAAAATAAGTGGGAGCTGTTTGTGAAACACAGGTCAACCCCTGAATTCAAGGTAATTCCTTCAATATTATTTTTCTCTAGTCTTTACGATGAGAGCAGTTCACAAACTGATGTCTAAACAGGCGGTAAGTGACGCAGCAAAATTAAGCGCCTCACAGAAGGACGACATCCATCACATGGGGAGTGGAGGGAACCGTAGGGTTGCAGTAGAACTCGAGAATAGGAAAAGAAATGCTAAAATTGAGGCACTTCTGGATGAAGGTCAGAGTGTAGAAGAAGCAGAGGCTTTATTTCAAAGCATGGATTTCAAACCGGACCGCTTGGAAGTGTTCCTTGCCGCTAACTGGGGCAATAAATTATCAACCTACACCAACGACTCCGTCCGAAGAGCAGCCCCTACTATTATGAGCATAATTCATAATTGAATCTATCTCTATTGATATTCTTTGATGTTATCCCGATCAAATGGCTTATATTTTCTTTGTTTCTTAGAAAATTTTTTTGGATAAGAAGCAAAAGGGAGATTTGGTTATACATGGAAAAGAAGATATTCTAGTTCAAGCAACGGGTAGGAAGGATCACGGGGGTCGTTGGAGAGGTTGCTCCGCAGCCTCTAAGGTGAACGAGGCCCTACCACATATAACTGTCACCCATTACGCATCTAGTCGATGTGGGAGCACAAACACGAAGCCATCTGAGGAAATTTCAAATTCAAACAAACAACCAACAGATGTCATCGAGCTCAGGGATAAAGCTAGCTGGGCAATTGGATAAAGCTATTCCCCCACACTCGGATGCCCGTAATTTCCTTGCTACATCTTCCACCCCCACGAACAAGGACAACCGGGTATTCATTCCTTCAGCATCGGGATGTAGTGACCCACGAGGAACTGCAGCGGATGACAAGGTAGTCCAAACCGTGAACTGCAATCGTATTTGTTCCTTTCTTGCTATGTGATTTGTAGTATATGGATTTACATTTCCTGATTTGGATTGATGTTGTGGGGATACAGTTCGTTGCTTATGAACGCTGGAAGCTGCAGCGTGCTGTAGCTCTCAGTCTTAGCTGGGCACTGAAAGCTGCAGCGCGCTGCAGCTTTCAGCAGCTTCATGTACAATTCATTACTTCTTATAATCTATCGCTTGTACTTCCGACTTTATCTGTTTTCCTTCAATAGAGAATACTTAGTTATTGCCCGACCGATGTATTTACCCAATCTCTAAGTTCATCTCTCAGAGAGGAAAAAAATGCTGCCTATATGTTTTGAACTATCATTGAAAAAGGGAGGTAGCTGCATTCGGTATATTCTTTCCAAAGGAAGCGAAAAATGACTTACCCATCAAGTGAGAGCAAGTAAATCTAAAAGGACCTGTGATCATACCAAAAGCACCTTTGCCGATTGAACATGAAGAATTTGAGTTTGTCACTCAGGCCATTGGATATAACATTCTATGGCCGGGGAAGCTGATAAGTGTCATAGAGCAACATGATGATGAGGTGTGATAATTGTATTCTTCTTCTCATCGGTGCTCATATATATCTTTCTTGCTAATACAATAACATAATATGTTATTCATCTACGAATATAGGAGAACGAGCAGCAACCGCCTCAGCAAGAAATGGTGGTCGACGAAATTGGAAGTCCTCAAACAAACCTCACACAAACCTCACACCAGTGGCTAAGGAAGATACTCCTCGTGGAGAGGTGGCCGCTCGATCGGTAAAAGGAGAGGTACATACCCCCATACTATTTCATTCCAACTGATTTTCTCCTATGCATCACTAACATTTTACCCATTAGCAACAACCAAAAGAAAAAACTACATCACCGGAGAATGGGCAACCAAATCCTCCCTCGTCGATTTCTCCCTAATACATATTTGTGAGAACTCATTTCAGCCTTTATATTATCATCCATTACTGAATTACATACAAATATTGTTCATCTAACATTATTAGATTCTGAATGTAATGATTAGGGAGCCACAGAAAACCAAGAATGCATCGCTGCTGTACATCAGATTAATGATACTTTACGGCTATCTTCACAAATATGTGGACCAGACAAAGTATTCTGCATCAATTTCAGCGCAAAGGTGTTCGGATCAGAAGAAGTCTACACAGCCATATTTACTGATAAGATACGACTGTTCATGAATAGCTTGGACGCAGATGATGAAATGGAGTGGATCAGTGGGTGCCAACTTGATATATGGGCATCGTAAGAAGTTCATGCGTTCATTATTCATAGATACAAGTATCATTATATTTGCTTCACTAACCATATTAATTTGCAAGATACCTTTACGATGGGGTGGTACGTGGAGGCCACGTCCAGTTTATTCCTGCCTCTTTGAACTCAATGGCTCAGAAGGCAAATCAAAGGGTGGAATTGACTGCGGACGAGGTTTCGTTTGTCATGTGCCGCACTGAAGTGAGGATGTACATCTTCCTATACAATCGAGAGTAAGTTCCATTCATTTTCCGAGTAGCTAAACCCGCCCACATGGAAGCGAAAGCAACCGTGTGCTGTGATTTTATTTTAAGAATCTTAAGTACTTTTGTTTTTCCCTTTTTCCCATAGGGACCATTTGTTTTTGCTTGTCTTCGTACCAAATATCGATCGAGTATATTGCATCGACTCAATGACTGGGGGAATTTCCAAACGAAATAGATCATGCCTTAAAATGATTCATTTGTAAGTGGAACACATTCGTTTCTTTCCTTCAGCTTCGATGTTTTTCAAAATTAGTTGTTCCCGTAATTTTGTTCTTGTACGTTTCGCACTCTCTTGGCTTAATTATTTACAATTACTGTTACTCAGTATGTTATCATATATTGTGTGAACCCCAATTTCTGAAAATAATATTCCTCATGTTGACAAAAATAGGTTTCCATCTATTGTAGGATTGCAACAAAATATCGACAGTCCAATTCCAAACAAAATAGGTCATACCCTTCCAACTACACTTGGGATGTCATAAACATCAGTGTACGTATCATATCATACCTTCATATTTCACGTGTCATTTTCATCTTCGTAATCGGTTCAACAAATTATCTTTTCCATCATCAGCACAAGATACAAAGTAGTACTTGGGAGTGCGGATACCATTGCATGTATTACATGGAAAAAAATTTAGGCACGTACATGACATTGACATTATTCCGGTACGTTTTCCTACAATTCTTCTATGTATTTGTTATCCTCACATATACATCTTTCTCTTAACATGTCAATTAATGCATTTTTTCAGCAATTCCCGGAAGATTACACTCCACTGGGGAGCGATGAACTGCGGAGTATTACTTTGAAATGGGTTTGTATTTTTGCAAAAAAATGCTCTGCAAAAATGCATAGCTCAATTGAATATCATACAAGGACTTGCACAAATCGTCGGATAGTGGTTAGTATTATCAGTTACGAGAAAGGTGATTGACCATCTCTTCTGATACTCGTCAAATTCGATGATGAGGGGGGTTTCAGTATCTTAGGACACTAAGAAACACGTCATGCTCTTCTTTTGCTAGTCATAAATTATACTTCATCGGATTCAATGCTTTCTTCAACCTACTTTCTTGTCTATGCATCATTGTGGCTCAGAATTTGTTCAATTTGTCTTCGTGCACCATTCTGTTACTATGCACAACAAATAATGGGTACCATGCCTGAAAAAAAGGAACTGGCTGTGAGAAGATGAACGATGGAAGCTGCAGCACGCCGTAGCTTACAGTGACCACAATAGTTACTCACGCCTTTAACACCGGTTTCTTTCGATTAGAGAAGCGGTGCTAATATTAAATGGTGAAAAATTAACGCTTGTAGCACCGCTTTCAAAACCGCTACTAAAAAAAGGTGCGATCATAACCGGTGCTATATTTACTTCATTGCACCGTTTTTCAAATGGGTGCAAAATTTAACCGGTGCAACAAATAAACAACTCTAGCACCGGTTTTTTTACTGGTGCTAACATATAACCGGTGCAATAAAACTATTTTTTATCACCGGTTCTAAACTATAACCTGTGCAGTTTATTTTTCTGTCACCGGTTTAAAAACCGGTGCTACCTACAAACCGGTGCTAGATATAAAGATTTAACACCGGTTCCATAACCGGTGCTAACAAATCCGGTGCGACAAAATTTTATTTTTCACCTGTGTTATAACCGGTGCAAGAATGACAATTTACACCAGTTTTTTCTAGCACCGGTTACAAAAAACCGGTGCTAATATGGTACATTATAGCACCGGTAACTTATACCGGTGCAAAATATAACCGGTGCTAATAAAAGAAATTTAGCACCTGTTTTGCTTCAACCGGTGATAATGTAGCATCGCTTACTTAGGCACCGGTTTTTTAGCCACTAAAAAACCGGTGCTAGAGGTGTCTTCTCGTGGTAGTGCAACTGATGACTAATCTGGCAGAGGTTAAGAAAGGTGATGATTAAATTGCTCAGTACTTCTCTAATTTGAAAGAAATTTGGGATCAAATTGATATGATTAGGCCAAGATTGAAGTGCACTTGTTGTCACTGTGAATGCAACTGTGGCTTTTCTGCCATACTAGAAATGCAGGCTAACTAAGACAAATTGCAACAATTTATGTATGCACTGAATGATGAATATGATGCTCTTAGAGATCAGATTCTTTGATCAAAACCTTGAATTAGTCTGCTGCTATGATGGTGAGGTAGGGATCAAGTCAAAATTATGCAGGAAAGTTTGGCTAGAAGAAGAAAAATGCAGAGGATAAAAAGCAATTGAAATGTGACTACTGCCATATGAATGAACACTTGAAGGAGTCTTGTTTCAAGTTGAATGGATATCCATAATGGTGGCTAGATGCAAGCAAGGTGAAAGGGAAGCCTTATGCAAATGCTGCTACTTCCTGAGGTTTTGAAGATGAAACTGAGCAGGCTGCACCTAGTATTTTGTTTGAAACAGGTGAAAACAGAGGAATGGAAAACATGCAGGCTATGATTGCAAGCATGATCCAAATGGAGTTTGGAAAAATAATGAATGGAAAAGCAAAGGAGAAGGGAGGAAATTCAGGAGACATGATCAACTTTGCTCACCTTGACTTTGAAGGTAGTCTTATAACTCACTATACTAATGCTCCTATTTGTTTTGAGATTGATGTCTGGATTCTTGACAGTGGTGCAACTTCACATATCTGCAACAATCTTTCTTTGTCTGAAACACTTCATTCAGTCACACACAAATCGCACACAAAAGTTTCCATAGATTCCATAGCAACAGTCAAACTGAATAATCAGTTGAAGCTTGTTAACTGTTTGTTTGTTAGAATCTTCAAGTATAACCTCCTTTTAGTACAGAAATTTACTCAGGACTCTCAAGTTTATCTCACTTTTTATCCTAATGTGTGCATCCTACAGGACCAAAGGATTAATACAATGTTAGGCAATGCAAGTCAAAGCAATGGTTTGTATATTCTGAACAAGAGATCATTTCAAACTAAAGTCATTAAAGATTTTCTGTGTGCACTCAAGCTAGATAGTTTAGTTTTTCGTTCAGCTTTAAACTATATACATTTCTTATCTGATAATGATATAGAAATCTTACACAATAAACTAGGCCATCTCTCTAATTTTGTATCAAATCATTTGAATCTTCCAAGCATGAGAAATAAATGTGGCATCTGTCCTATTGCTAAGAAGACTAGATTGCCATTTCCTAAAAAATTTAACCATACCTACACTATTTTTGACACACTCAATATGGATCTTTGGAGGCCTATTAAGGTCAAGACTAGCAATGGTGAACAATCCTTTCTCACCATTATAGAAGACTTCTTTAGGGCAGCCTGAACTTTTCTGATTAAAAGAAAAGATCAGGTGCCTTTCATTATCAAATATTTCATCCTTATGTTGCAAACTCAGTTTAACACTAAAATAAAAAAAGATAAGAACTGATAATGGCAGTGAGTTTGTAAACAAAATTTGTGCACAATTCTTTGCTTCATTAAGGATCCTACACCTGAGATCATTTCCATATTCACCACAAAAAAATGGAGTGGTTGAAAGGAAACAAAAATCCATTCTTCAAATAGCTAGAGCTCTCTTGCATCAATTTAATCTCTCCCTATCCTTTTAAGGTGAATTATTCCTTACAGCTACATGCATCTTGAACAAATTTCCTTCTTCAGTTCTGAACTGGAAATCACCATATGGAATCCTCTTCCATAAGCCACCTGATATCACTAGAAAAGTGTTTGTCTCTTTATGCTATGCAATAAATCTTAGTCCACAAAAACATAAATTCAGTCGAAAATCAGCACCACGTGTCTTCATATGATATTCAGTTGTTCATAAAGGGTATAAACTGTTTGGTCTTTTAAATAAGATATTCTTTGTTGCTAGAGATGTCATGTTCAATAGTAATATATTCCCTTATAGAAGTTTAGAGTCTACATTTCATTATTCCAGTGATAATCATAATAAAATCATGCTTCCCATCCCTTCATCTGACACTGATTCATTCATAAATATACTAAATAAGAACTTTTCTGATCCAATTAGTACTCAACCAAATGATTCTTCTTCTTATGATCATGATGATTTCACACAATCTAGTCCACATCCATCACTGATTCATGAAATCACTTCTCCTAGTACTCACATAAGTCCTGTTAGAGATAGAGCACACATTCAAATCCCTTTCAGACAAAGTGCTAGAATCAAATCCAGACCTTGTTGGATGGATGATTTTGTTGTTAATAGTGTTCAAAATTTTGATGTATGTATTCCCGTTTTTTCATCTACACATATAATTTTTACATCACAGCTGTTGGGAATACATGAACCTCAGTTATATAAACAAGTATGCAGTAATGAGCATTGGGTACATGATATGCAAACTGAACTGAGTGCCCTTGAAACTAATTATACTTGGGACTTGGTGGATTTACCTACAGGAAAGAGACCTATAGGCTGTAAATGGGTTTATAAAGTTAAGTACAAGGCAGATGGATCAGTAGAGAGGTATAAGGCTAGACTGGTGGCAAAGGATTCTCACATATTGAGGGTGTTGATTACTATGATTCTTTTTCACAAGTTGCCAAGAAATTCTCTATCAGGTTGTTTCTAGCTATAAGCTCATTGAAGAGTGGTTTTTGCATCAGATATACATAAAAAATGCCTTTCTTTATGGCTATATCAGTGAAGAACTCTATATGTCAACTCCACCAGATTGTGAAATGGCTTTGCCATGGCAAGTTTGTAGATTAAGAAGGTCACTTTATGGCCTATACCAAGCTTCCAGAGAATGGAATGTGAGTTCACCAAGCATCTGATCTTGTATAATTCAAAAAGTCAAAGCATGATCACTGCTTAATCATCCAAATAACTGCTGAACACAACCTAGTTCTTCTGATCTATGTAGATAATGTCCTAATTGTAGGGATTCTGAGTAGAAGATCCAGGAATTCAAGTCTTACCTTCATAATATTTTCACCATTAAAGATTTGGGAAATGATAAATACTTCTTAGGCATTGAATTTTCCAGATCTCAAGCTGGAATCTTTCTCAGTCAGATAAATTACATCACTGATTTGATCAATGATCTTCAGTTGTCTGCCATTAATGCAGTAGTATCTCCATTGCCTGTCTTTTGGTATATTGAGGCCACTACTTCTCCTTTAATGCATGATCTAGGACCCTATAGAAGACGTATTGGAAGGTTACTCTACTTATCTTACACAAGGCTAGATATCACCTTTTCAGTCCATCAGTTGAGCCAATTTGTTCAGAAACCTACTGATCACCACTAGAAGGCTGCTTCACATATTATTAGATACTGGAAAGGCTGCTCTACTCATTATCTATTCTTCCCTTCATTTTCTTCAAGATCTTTATCCGCTTATTCTTATTGTGATGCATACTGGAACACTTGCAGAATCACTAGGAAGTTTGTCACTGGCTATTGTATCTTTCTAGGTGATTCTCTGGTTTCTTACAAATCAAAGAAACAGAACGCTGTGACCAAATCTTCTGTTGAGTCTGAGTACATGGCAATGTCAATGGCAGTATATCAACTCAAATGGATCACAATATATCAGCATCAGTTTACACTTCCCATTCCATTGAAATGTGATAACATTAATGCTCTTCACATCACTCAGAATCCAGTCTTCCATGAAAGAACTGAACATATAGAGATTGATTTCCACTATATCAGAGATGCCTATTAGGATGGCTTCATCAATCCACTCCATGTTTTCTCCAGTGCACAGTTAGCTGATGGTTTTACAAAGTTGCTCTCTTTTTTACAGCTCACTCTTTGCTGTCCAAGATGGGATTTTACTTCTCCTAGAATACTCATCTTCGGGGGGGGGGGGAGAAATATGATCAGACTACTAATATTGATGGTGATCAGGTCTGATAGGATGCGGAAATAGCAGCAAAGAAGCCTTGATCAGTTTTAGCGCCAAATTGAAATGTGTTGAATCAGTTTTTGAGCTGATCACATTTTTTATCAGTTAGAGTAGTGTTTCTATTTTTGTTGTTATGCTACTTGTACATATTATTAATTAGTTTGTTTGATAGACAATTAGGTACTGAAATATGTATATAAACTAGATTTACATTGAGGGGGAAATTAATCCCAATAACTACTGTGACCCATTAAATACAAGCTATTGGAAGGGGAATTTCCCTTATTTTCTGATTTTGAGATTATGATCAAATGAGTTTTGTAGCATTGAATTACATGGAGAAATGGGATTGGGATCCCAATCTTCTCATATACCCATTTAAAATTGGGTAATTATGGGTACCCAATCAATACCCGATCAAATCCCATTTTTTGATAGGGATATTATTTAGTGTAATTAGACTCCACTTGAATATTTTTTACTCTTTTATGACTATTTTTGTGGTTACATTTTTCAAACTTCATCGGATTCCTTACTACGGTTGTGAACGAGTTTGTTCGTGTTCAACTTGTTAAGAATATTTTGAACTCGGATCGATTCGATTGGACTTGTAAAATCATGATTCACCTCAAGATCAAGTGAAATTAATTTAGTTCAAGCTTAAACTCGAGCCATGAATATATATATATATTATATTATTTACATTATATTATATTATACTTAATAAGAATAAATAAGAAATAATATGTTGGCTCTGTAAACTCAATGAGATTGATGAACAATATTAGTTGGGTTCGAGCTTGAACTCAAATACTGTACGTAGTTTAGCATGAATATTGTACGAGCTTAAGCTTGATTATTATATGAGCTTGAGCTTGAATACTTACGAGCTCAGACTTGAATACTGTACGATCCCAAGCTCGAATACTGTACGAGCTCGAATAATGTACATTCTCGATAACATTGGAACTGAAGTCGAGATTTGACCGAGTTGTTCGCAAATAGTTTGCTTCGTTTACACCAGAACTGTTTATGAGCTCGAGCTTCGTCACACCAAGGATGTAAATAAACCAAACTATTTATGAGCATCTCTATCAAAGCACGACTCAAATTCAAGTTTGACCGAATTTGAGTGAGCTTGAACCAACTCATATAGTATTCGAGTACGAGCTCGAGCTCGAATTCAATTAATTAACACTAGTTGTTAAACTTGTACGACTTATCAAGGCAACATAATATATATTTACTAAAATGTATATTAATAGAAAAGTTGCATTTAATCATGACTCTAGTGCAAAATTAAAATGGAGCTTGAATTAAATTAATTTCACTCAAAATTGTACTCGAGTCAAACTAATTTCATTTGAACTTGAGCTTGAGCCAATATACTACAGGTTCGCACGAGTTTGAGTCAAGTTGGAACTCGAGATATTTTAAACAAGCTGAATTCAAATTAGTGGTTGTTTGAGTTCTGCTCGGCTCATATATGGTCCTAAGTGTTGTAGAAATAAAATGAAAAGACGTGAATTGTACCTTGCCCGACGGCAAATTAGAATATAATTTAAGCATGTGAATGAGTGGTGGTCTGTCTAATAACATCGAACTATTAGGCTACTAGTTTATACATGCGTTAAAGATGTATAATTTGTGAATTATAGTGAATTTTTATGTTAAATATTACATATGCATATAATTGGGTAATTTTGGGTATTTATTGGGTTCCCATTGAGTTAATATAATATGGGACCCATTGGGATCAATATTTCTGATTAACATAATAATTCCCATTCCGCCAAATCCCAAAAGTTAATGGGTATTTAATACCCGATCTCATTAACTACCCATTTATTAATTTCTCATCTCATTTCTTTCTAATCCTGCCCAATTGACCCCTCTAGTTGGACATCACACATTTGGTAAGTTAATACATTCAGAAAATTCCCCCCCATTCTCTCTTATTTCTTCAGTGTCTATGCTTTTTAGGAAGACTTTTAAGTTTTGTATCTTTCTTCCACATTATTCCAAAAAGGCTTGCATTTTTTATGATCTTTTGCAATATAATCCTAAGCATTCTTGCAATCGGTTTCCATAATGAAATTTGATAGAGGTTAAGCCCAAGAAGGTCATTGGGCCAAAGGAATGACAGCTCAGTTAGGGAAATATTTAATACTCTAACTTAATTACCGCATTTGTGGGTAATTAAGGGTAATAATTAAGGAGAACGTTATTTAGGACATGAAGTATAAATGAAAGGTACGCATTTACTTATGATTCATTTGACCTTAATCATATTTGGGGGCTTGGACTAACTTAAGCATCAGAGTGCTGACCCATGGAACCCCATGGACAGTTTAATTGCAGGTTAGTTTGAGAAGAACCCAGACCCACAAATCGGTCGGCGGTAGTCGAAGATGAATCAAGTGGCATCGTCTGTGGGAACGGCTAAGCCGTCTCAAGGGTTTTGAGAGTTTATGTCCATGGTAGTTCGAAGGAGTTAAAGATTGAGGTCAATAGGTATGAGGGCTAGATCTCCACCAAGGTTAGCATCGGAGAATCTAGGAGGAGAAACCGATGCTACCATTGAGGACGACAAAATAGCTAACATTCAAATGATGGGAACAGAGTTGCGAGCTAAGCCTAATACAGGCGTAGGTCACGAGGGGGGGGGGCAAACCTCAGTGTTAGAGCCCTCGAGGACGCTGGAAGTGATGGGAGAACAAAGACAAGGAAACACCGATTCCTTGCCTGAAAGGGTGGCTGATTCGAGGGATGGAAGGTTTACAGAGGTTTCAAGAAATTCGTATATGGAAACCTATGGTCAACATGGGCAAGGAAATCAGAACGTGGGGAGGACGACCCCGAATCAAGATATGGAACGAGCAGTTCAGGTCCTGGTTGCAGCCGATTACTGAATCACCCCTCCCCTGAGGGATGATAGGGTCACGATGGGGGAATTACTGCCCTCACCTTTGGGAATAACTACGGGGTGGGCTTCTCAACCCCCGATAGCCTACCCTTATTAGGGACATGCTGAAGAATCACTACAGGCTAGGCCCCAACTGTCTATTCTTGGTTATTCCCAGGGTCCCATATATGTGCTACCTCAGCTAGCCCCATTTGCTCCTACCCTCGACCTGGCCTGTCCATGAATAGAATATGGAATAATGGTCTCTTATGGCTTGTAGCCGCATGAATTGATGAATAACTAGCCCTCGATATTACTCTCGATTCAAGATTTGCTCACTAACTAGTCCGCATGATTAGCTACAAATTGATAGGTATTGGTACTTAAATAACCCGTAGGATAAAACAATAATGAAGAATGCTCTCAAGCAAAGAGTATGAACTCAAAAGGTCTGAGTATATGACTGATTAAAGTGTTAAACAATCCATCCAAAGGCCTTCCCTATTTATAGGGTTTAAATTGGCTAGAAACCCTAATCGAAAACAGAATCTGAATAAACTTATGGCAGCTTTAAGAAGCCAAAACCATATCTAACTACAATTCCTAATTTAAATCTAAATGATGACCATATTCATCCAAGTAAATCAAACCAAATATTGGTTGAATTCTTGAATGAATCTAACATATCTAAACTTACGAAATCTAATTCTAATCAAATCAAAAATGAATATCCTAAACCCTAAATTAAAATATAACTAAAACTCTTCTAAGCCAACATGGTCGAGCTAATGAGCCTTATTCTAAAATGAAATAAATTACAAATATCACACCAACTCACTAAAAAACCCAGTGGAAAAAATAGTATATTGTTATCCTCCTAAAAATATTAAACTAAGAAAACTATAAATAAATGATATTTTATATCGTATCATTCCCTACAAAGTGTAATGTTTTATCCTTGAAACATGAATGATATTAAAAAATAAATGAAAATAAACGTTCCACGCCATCCTTGCTAAATTCTGCTAATAAACAATACCTGGAAGCTGACTCGGCCGTGATTGAACACTAACTAGTATGTTAATGTGGCTCTGGAGATATAACTCGTGAAATATAGATAACCCACAATAAATTAGTCAACCCGCGATAATTTGAATGTCCCACAGGAAATGACCGTGAAGATAAAAAATATAAAGATACGGATCAGCTGTTGCGCACGTGCCTTCAAATGGAGTGTGTGTGAGATTCACGCACCTGAATGGGTGCTCATGTGTGAAAACCATGTGTTGTTTTATTCTTTGATGGAACCTCTTTTGTGCTGAATAAGAACTGTCAACTCTGCCCGGAGATCTGAAGATTTTTGTTGGTGCGAACGACCTGAAGAAAATCGCCGAGGGAAGGACAATGAGTTCAGCGGCGGTGGACTTGGTCGGAGAAGAACGAAGCAGATAAGACTGGCGGCGATCGGAGTTGCTGTAAATGGAGATCAAAATGGTGGCTTCAGATGGTCGATTGGAGATGGGGTTGGAGGAGATGCTGAACGGAGGGGATGAATGAAGTCGCTGAAGTTGAAGCTGAGCGGCAACAGTGAGAAGTCCGGCGGTGGAAGCTTTCTGACTAATTTTTTTCCTGAAAATTAAATTTAGTAAGAATGTAACTCTTGTCTCTAGGTCGGTTGAGAGTCCACAGAAAGATTTTCTTGCTCCAAAAATAAAAATATAAATATGAGGGTACCAACTGAAATCCCTTACGATACAAATTAATGTAAACTGATATGATGGTCACAGAATTTTTCGCTTCGCTCTGATATCAACTAATATGAATATCTTTTCGAAGACCCTGGATTGTGGAATTTGAACCTTTGACTAAATGAGGGATTTCGAAAACCCTAGTATAGTCGCACGAACTAATGGATAACTAGCCCTCGAGATTGCAGGATTAGCTACAAATTGAAACGTATTGGTACTTAATTATCCCGCATGATTAAGCAACAATGAAGAATGCTCGCAAGTAAAAAACATGAACTCAAAAAGTCTGAATATATGATTGATAAAAGTTTTGAACCATTGGTCCAAAGACCTCCCCTATTTATAGGGTTAAAATTGGCCTGAAACCCTAATCAGAAACATAATCCAACTTATAGCAGCTTTAAGAAGCTAAAACCATATCTAACTACAATACCTAATTTAAATCTAAATGATGACCAAATTCATCAAAGTAAATCAATTCAAATGTTGGTTGTTTTTTTTTTAAAGTGAAACCATCCATAGATGGGGGAAGATGTATTGGCCTTCCCTAGCCGTAAAATATGAAACATGTACATCAGAGAGAAAAGTATATCCGGAGCTTAGTTTAGATATACAAAATTGCTTCCAAAAAGGATGTAAAGATGCTTGTAATATATTCCTAAGACATTAAGCCAAGCAAGGCATCCTCGAACTTGTTAGTGAGTCGAAAACGAAACACAAGTTAGTCAGAGAAGGTCACTTAGTTTAAAATGCCTATCTTCTGCTAAATCTCAAAAAAAAAACTATATGCCGAGGAGTAAAGTGCTACTATCAATGAGCAGCTGCAGCAAGTGGAGCAGCCCCAAATCTAACTCTAATTAAATCAAAATTGGATATTCTAAACCCTAAAATAAAATATAACCAAAACTCTTCTAAGCCAATATGGCCGAGTTAATGTGCCTTATTAGAAAATGAAATAAATTAAAAATGATCACACTACCTCAGTGGGAAAAAGAGTATAGTGTTATCCTCCTAAAAATGTTAAACTAAGAAAATCGTAAATAAATGATATTTTCATATCGTATCAATCCAACCTGAATCAGAAAGAAAACATGATTTGGTAATTCCTGTTAGAAACTGAAAAGACTTATGGTAGCTTTAAGAAGCTAAAACCATATCTAACTAAAATGCCTAAAATAAGAAGATATATGGGTGAAATTCATCAAGATAAGTCTTGAATGAATATTGATCTGATTCTAATCAAATCATAACTAAATAATGTAACCTCTAATTGAAGACTAGCCAAAATTAAACTATACCAAAGCCTGCGTGGCCAAGTTAATGACTTTATTCCGAAATCAAATAGTTTACAATGATGACACTACCTCATTAAAAAAACCCAGTGGAAAAAAGAGCATAGCTTTCTTCACGATGTCTTCAATACTTCAACACATTTGAACAAATGATCCAAGACATTGTTGATTTATTCTTCACCTCTTCATCATGAAGTTGATCAATCAAAACATTCAAAACAGCATCTTCGTTCTTGTCCTAGTCACAGGAACATCCATGTCACTTGGAGGATCTCGAACATATCCTTTGAATGTCTGATCAAGATTTGGCATGTCTTCATATATAAAGGCAGCTTTGACATTCGCATCACAATGATTTATTTAAAAAAATCTTTGTCATGTTTAAATGTTGTTTATTATGAATTTGCACTTTCTCACAATCTAATAAAATGGTGGAATTTTTTAATAATTAAAATCATCCACTATAGTGAATGAGGGATCTTTATTAGGCTCTCCACACCTTTGAAACTATGAAAAACCTATAAATATACATATATTGTTGTTTACAGAATGAGACTAAACTATAAAGTCCTATCAGTTGAGAGTCTAACTTCCCTTTCATAGTGGATATTGTTTGTTTGGATATGTTTCTTGTCATTTGTTTCCACCCTCGTGTTAGCATTAGGTAGGACCGATATCCAAAAAAACCAAAACCCACTCTTACGTACTAATTTAACGATTATGTATATGGATGAATAAAGCTTTCTGACCACGTTTGATACATTTGCCAAAAAACGCACGGGGTTTCCATGCTTTTCAGGAAGACTTGTAAGTTCTGGATCTTTCTTCCTCGTTATTCCAAGAAGGCTTGCATTTTTTATGATATTTTGTAATAGAATCCTGAGCATTCTTTCAATCGGTTTCTACAATGAAATTGTTACTAAGAGTGTAGATTCCAAATTCTGTGGCCATATGAATTCTTACTAATTATGCATGTAGACAAGATGATACTTGTGTTAAAACAGTTCTAGCCTTGACAAGATCTCCTACATGATTCCTAATTAATATCCATATTCCACATTCATTATTCATTCCAGTCCACAACATTAATTTTAAAGTCCTTATTCGGTTTAGACCATAATGGTTTTTCAGGTTTCATGAAATTTGGCATTAAACCCAATCTGATCCATTCTTTATCCATTTCTCGTTCACTATAGTTAAGCCTGGCGAAGTAAATAAGAAAGTTTGTTCCCTAATACTTGAAATTTTTGGCCATGTTTAATGGAACCATATAAAAAATAAACTCATTTATGGATTTCCAGCACGCTAAGGATGGTAGTAGATGTGCTAACGTCGTGTTTATTTTTGTGAAACCTTTACAAGACCAACGATAAGTTAGTCTGTCCCAAATTGACTGATGTAAAGTTTAAACTGAACAACAAATGTATCATTTGCCAGATGGGTTCAGTGACATGACAATCATTTTAAAAAATGGGATAGAGATTATGAATTTTTACAAAACAGACATTTTCAAGCTAAATTGAATTTCATGAATATCATTACATCTTAAAAAAGGCATTAATAGAGATATAGTTGATTTAGAATCGGGATAAGAAAAAAATACTTTTTCTGATCTGTTTTGTATATATCATGTTTCATATTTATTTCTAGTTTGTATACCCTTTGTATTCACTATATATGTCAATACACACAGCCACAATGATTTGCGGGTTTTACATTTTATCATGGTATCAGTCAGGTTTCTCTAAAAATCCCTGGCTTCTATCTTTCTCTTCTCAAAATTTCCAAAAATTTTCACTACACTTTTTCCGATCACCGGCACTGGCCGCCGCTGCCGTCCATCACCGCCGTTCGTCCGCCACTCTTGTTCGTCTTCTTGTTTGCTCTGCTGACTCTGTTCTTGCCGCCCGACCGATCATTTTGTCTACGCACTACCTCTGTTTTCCCACTACTACTCCCACTACAAGAAACAACACCTATTAATTCGCCCCTTTTACCTCAGTTTTTTCCTCAACCCCAAAAAGCTGAGGTAAAAGGTTCTTTTACCTCGGTTGTTTTTTTTCCGAAGTAAAAGGGTTTTTTTTACCTCGGTTAAGAAAAACTGAGGTAAATAATTGGTTTTTTTACTTGGGTTGCTTAAATCACCGAAGTAATAGATAGAAAAGCAAGGTAAATAATGTTATCGAGTAGTGTGCGACGTCGCAACTTGATGTGGTAGAAGCTTGGCCGATTTTGCGTAATAGGTCATTTCTAGAGATATAATTACGAATGACACTGCAACATTGCACACATGAACTTTACGATGATACAAAAGAAACCTTCCCTAATTCGTACACGGCCAGTGGCCCCTTTGTTTTATGTTTTTAAATCACAGGACCAACAAATGATTTCTAAAATAGTGTTCACCTGAAGTCACACATATAAACATGTACAGTCAATTACATAATGATAAAATTAGATAATTAGAAAAAAAGCAAGCAAGAGAATATCCTTACAAGTACATATATTCGAGTATAAAATTGTCTTAGTACACACATAATAGAAATTACAATAAATTTAATCAGCCCGGACAATGATGACCATGAAGACGATAGGTGCCCTAGCTTCTATCATCACAAAGAACAATGATATGAATCTCCTTGCAAAAACTCACGATTGCGGAATTAATATCTTTGATCTAGTGAATAGATCTGCAAACCCTCACTATTTCGCATGAAATTCAGGAGTCCAGCCCTTGGGGTACGCCTAACTTCAATTGGCTCTCTAACTAGCCCTCGAGATCAGATTACAAGGTTTATTGATACTTAACTAGCCCCCGGGGTTAAGCAACAATGGAATAAACTTGCAATCAAAGAGTATGAACTCAAAAGGTTGTACATTTGATTGATAAAACTGTTGTAAATTCGTCCATAAAGCCTCCCTATTTATAAAGTATATTTCAGCCATAAACCCTAATCACAACTGGAAACTAATTTGACTTATGGCAGCTTTAAGAAGCTAAAACCATATTTAACTAAAATACCTAAAATAAATTGTAATATAAGATATTCTTGTTGAATTCTTCAAGAAGTAACCTTGAAGAATGTTATCTTATCTTACCAAATCTAATTCTAATCAGAATAAAACCGAATATGCTAAACACTACTGGACTGTATTTTTGAAATTCAGCTCTTCAAATCCCACATGGCCGAACTGTCAGTTCATAAACCAAAAATGAAATAATATTACAATATTTTACATTGATCAAACTACCTCATTAAAAACCCAGTGGGAAAAAGAGTATAATGTTTTTCATGATGTTTTCAGTTCTTCGATAGTCTTGAACATGAAATTCAAGATGTCGATGATGACTCATTCTTCAATTCTTCATCATAAAGGCGATCAATTAATGCATTTAAAGCATCATCCCTAAGCTTAGTCCTTGACCAAGTCATAGGTCCCGCTATGTCCCTTAGAGGATCCTGAACAAAACCTTTAAATGTTTTATCAAGACGTGAAATGTCTTCATTTATGGTGGTAGTCGTCTTGGCATTTTCATCATTCCCTCCGTGGTCAAAAGGTTTTTCCCTCGAAAATGAATTGTCTTCCAAGGTAATTGGAGATAAATCTACAATATTGAAGGTCACACTAACACCATAATGATCTGGTAACTTAATCTTGTAAGCATTGTCGTTCACACGCCAACACTTTTAAAGAACCTTCTCCACGGGGACTCAACTTATATTTCCAAGCATTTGGAAACCTCTCTTTCTAAAGATGTACCCAGACAAAATCTCCTTCCTGGAACCTCATCTATTTTCGGCCCTGATTAACTCTGTCTGCATTCTGTGCATTTGTTTGTTCAATTTTCAGTGCGCACCTGCTCATGTATTTTCTTCACAAAATCCGCTTTTTTTCTCCATCAAGATTTTTAACCTGTTTGAAATTCAAAGGAAGTAGATCAAGAGGTGTAATAGGTATAAAACAATAACCAATTTTAAATGGAGGTAAAGAAGTAGTAGAATGAACAATGCGATTGTAAGCAAACTCTGCAATCGGAATGCAATTTTCCCAATTCTTTATGTTCTTCTGAACTAGTGCACGCATGAGAGCCCCCAGTGTTCGATTGGTCACTTCTGTGTATCATCAGTATAGCAACTTTGTCCCTAACTTTTTCCACAAGGTATTCCAAAAGTAGGATAAAAATTTAACAACGCGATCAGAGACAATGGACACAAGATTGCCATGTAACCAAACTACTTCCTTCAAAAATAGATCCGCGATATGCCTTGCATCATCTGTATTCCTAAAAGGAATAAAATGTGCCATTTAAAAAAAATCTATCCAAAACCACAAGGATAGAATCATTATCTGACTGAGATTGTGGTAAACCTAGGACAAAATCCATAGAAACATCAACCCAAGGATGTGTAGGAAAAGATAATGGAGTGTAAAGACCATTATGCTTAGTTTTAGACTTAGTCTTCAAGCAATCAAGACAATTCCTACAAACCATGTCAATAGCAAGTGCCATTTTCGGCCAATAGAAGTGTTCTCGCAACAAATTATAAGTTTTAAATTCACCAAAATGTCCCATTAAAACACGTGAATGAGCTTCTCTAACAAAAAATTCATGCAAAGAACATTGAGGAATACATAACCTATTATTCATGAACAAGAAACTATCCGGCAAATAAAACTTCTCGTAAGCAGAATTTTTGCATGCAGCACAAATAGATGGAAAATCATAATTAGTCTCATACAAATCTTGCACGAATGAAAACCCTAACATAATGCATTTCAATCGTGTAAGTAAAACATGTATATGACTTAAAGCATCAGCAACAACATTTTCTTTTCCCTTTTTGTAATGCAACACAGAAGGAAAAGATTCAATGAAACTAGACCATTTAGCATAACGCTTTTTCATCTTCATCTGACTCTTCAAGTATTTCAAGGATTCATGATCACTATGAATGAAAAATATTTATGCAATATATAATATTACCAAGTTTCCAATGCACGCACAATTGCATAAAATTCTTTATCATACATAGGATAGTTTAGAGCACCGCCCTTTGGCTTTTCACTAAAGTAAGCTATAGGTTGATTCTCTTGTGTCAAAACAACACCAATACCAACAATAGAAGCATTGCAATGAATCTCAAAAGTACCATTAAAATCAGGTAAAGCAAGAACATGAGTATTACATAATCGTACATTCAATTCATTAAATGCATTCTCTTAACTCTCAGTCCAAAAAAATTTCACATCCTTTTTAACTAGTTCATTTAGAGCTGCAACAATAGATGAGAAATCACGCACAAACCGTCTATAAATACTAACTAAACCATGAAAAAATGTACCTTGTTGGCATTAGTAGATCTCAGCCAGGTCTTAGTGGCATCAATTTTGGTTTTGTCAACTTTTATGCCCTCCTTAGATGCCTCAAAACCGAGAAACACAACTTCTGAAGCGCAAAATGTGCACTTCTTAATGTTTGTATACAAACAAGACTTACGGAGCGAAACAAGAACCATTTAAACATGCTCATTGTGTTCATCAGCCAACTTAGAATAAATCAATATATCATGAGAATATACCACAACAAGCCAACCAATAAACTTTCTTAAGACATGATTCATCAACCGCATAAAAGTACTTGGTGCATTCGTTAAACCGAACGACATAAAAATCCATTCATACAACCCGAATTTAGTCTTAAATGAAGTTTTCCATTCTTCCCCCTCATTAATTCAAATCTAATGATAACCTTGAGTCAAATCAATCTTAGTATAAATCACAGATCCATGCAAATTTTAAAGCATATCATCTAACCTGGGGATAAGATGGCAATACTTAATGGTAAACTTGTTAAAAGCACAAAAATCAATGCACATACGCCAAGTTTTATCTTTCTTAGGAACAAAAATGACAGATTTAACACAAGGAGAGAGAGATTCTCACACATAACCTTTTTGAAGTAACTCATCGACTTGTCGTTGTAGTTCCTTTGCCTCCTAAGGGTTTGCTTTATATGCCGGACGGTTTGGGATAACCAAACCTGGAATCAAGTCAATTTGGTGTTCAATACCTTGCAAAGGTGGTAAACCCACTGGTAAGGCTTCCAGAAAGACATCCTCAATTTCCTGTAACATATGAGCAAACCGTGGAGGAACATGTATAGGAATATAATCACTGGCAAATTAGCTCTCTTTAAAATGCATGATAAGCACATAAGAATGATTAGTAATAGCATGATTCACATCCCTAATTGATGCATAAAATGATCTACCAGAATCATTAGGAAGTTCATGCCTCATCATGTAAATTGGTAGCAAAAGACTAAGATGTGAAGATAAGATTTTGCGCGACTTATCAAAATCATTCTTAGACTTACTTGGCTCACCTGGGACAGCCTCCCTTGATTTTTGGTCGAAATTATCAAAGTTTTTGCCTTCATTTTTCACCTTGTGGCTGATCTCCTTCAAGCCCAGGCTAGGGTTTTGATCGGCCATTTACACATCAGTCACAAACTTCTCTTTGTCGACTTTCATGCGTCTCTGTGCCTCTAACACTTCCACTGGAGATAATGGAACAAAATTATACCTTATTATATCCTTAATCATAGTAATTTTGTTAGTGTAACCATCATGCATAGATTTATGATGAAACTGGCAAGGTTTCCCTAACAAAATATAACAAGCTTCAATAGTTATAACATCACATAAGATAGAATCATGGTATTTCCTAATCTTAAAGTTAATCATGCATTGTTTTTTAACCCTAATTTCACCACTACCATTTAACCAAATAATTTTATATGATGATGGATAAGTAGTCAAATGCAAAGACAATTATTTAACAAGAATATTAGACACAGTATTAACACAAGAACCACCTCAATAATCAGTAAATAATTCTTATTTTTCACAAGGAAAGGAGTATGAAAAATATTAATCCTTTGTACCTGTATTTTGGCCATTTGAGAGTTTAGAACTCTTAACGACACGAAGTTACCTTGTGTTTCCGGACCTTGTTCACCAAGATCATTTATGATGATCTCTTCATCTACCTGTTCTTCATCACTTTCATACAATGGTGGCATATCATCATATTCATCTTCTTCATCTCCTTCCTCATTTGTTGTTAACACTCATGCATGAGGGCAGTTATTGCAGACATGTCCTCTTTCTTTACAATGAAAACAAGTAGGAGAGTTAAGATAAACCGAATTTGATGAATAAGTAGTGGCCTTACCTGGAATTTTTTAAAACTGTTGGGTTGGTGGTGCCACCCTCCGATCAGTAGGATTATAAATCATATTTTAATAAGTCTCAACCAATTCTCATCCTCCCATGGGCGTGCCCCTACTATGGCCATAACTGGGGTTTCCGGATTCAAACCCTGGTCATTGACTGGGAAATCTGGGATGTGGCCTCCTTGGTTGCAGGGTACTCTCAACCAACCTTGCTTCCACACATAATTCATTCATAGATTTGTGATGTTGAAGCTTGACTGGTGTTTGAAAGTTTTCACGCAAGCCTTCAATAAATCATTTTTTTTATGAATGCATCGTCTTCTTTCATTCCAACTGATATAAATGTCCTTGTGAAGACTCATAATTTCAGAATTAATATCTTTGATCTAGTGAAGGGATCAGGAAACCCTCACTATCTTGAACGAAGTTCAGGTGTCTAGCCCTCGAGGTACGCCTAACTTCAACTTGCTAACTAACTAGTCCTCATCAGATTACAAGGTTTATTGATACTTAACTAGTCATCGGGGTTAAGCAACAATGGAATAAGCTCGCAAGAAAAGAGTATGAAAAAAGGTTGTATATTTGATAGATAAAAGTGTTGTAAATTCGTCCATAAGGCCTCCCTATTTGTGAGGTAGATTTGGGCCATAAACTCCAATCACAACTGGAAATTGATTTGACTTATGGCAGCTTTAAAAAGCTAAAACCATATCTAACTAAAATACCTAAAATAAATGGTAATCTAAGGTAATCTGGTCAAATTCTACAAGAAGTAACCTTGAAGAATATTACCTTATCTAATCTTACCAAATCTAATTCTAATAAGAATAAAACAGAATATACTAAACCCTAATGGACTATATTTTCAAAATTCAGCTCATCAAAGCCCACATGGCCGAACTATCAGTCCATAAACCCAAAATGAAATAATTTTACAACATTTTACAGTGATAAGAATACCTCATTAAAAAA
Organism: Rubia yunnanensis; assembly: GCA_037428765.1. NCBI lineage: Eukaryota > Viridiplantae > Streptophyta > Magnoliopsida > Gentianales > Rubiaceae > Rubia > Rubia yunnanensis. The sequence goes on from CM075068.1 coordinate 91,897,475, forward strand.
CCCAGTGGGAAAATTAGTATAGTGTTCTTCATGATGTCTTCAGTTCTTCGACAATCTTGAACAATAAATCAAAGATGTCGATGATGAATCCTTCTTCAATTCTTCATCATAAAGGTGATTAATCAAAGTATTTAAAGCAGCATCTCTAAACTTAGCCCTTGACCTAGTCATAGGTCCCGCCATGTCACTTAGAGGATCCCGAACATATCCTTTAAATGATTGATCATATCGTGGAATGTTTTCATTTATGGTGGTAGACGTCTTGGCATCTCCATCATTCCCACCATGGTCAAAAGGTTTTGACTTTGAAACTGAATTGTCTTCAAAGGTGAATGGAGATAAATTAGCAACATTGAAGGTCGCACTAACACCATAATGATCTGGTAACTCAATCTTATAAGCATTGTTGTTCACACGATCCAACACTTTAAAAGAACCATCATCACGTGGACTCAACTTAGATTTTAAAGCATTTGGAGACCTCTATTTCCACAGATGAATCCAAGCATAATCTCTCACGTTGAACCTCATCAACTTACGGCTTTGATTAGCTTTATCAGCATTCTGTGCATTTGTATATTCAATTTTCAAGCGCACCTTCTCATGGATTTTCTTCACAAAATCAGCTTTCTTTTCTCCATGAAGGTTTTTAACCTGTTTAAAATTCAAAGGAAGTAGATCAAGAGGTGTGATAGGTAGAAAACCATAAACAATTCAAATGGAGATAAAGAAGTAGTAGAATGAATAGTGCGATTGTAAGAAAACTCTGCAACCAGAATGCATTTTTCCCAATTCTTTAAGTTCTTCTGAACTAGTGCATGTAGGAGAGACCCTAGGGTTTGATTGATCACTTCTGTTTGTCCATCAGTCTGAGGATGACTACCAGTAAAAAACAACTTTTTTCCTAACTTTCGCCACAAGGTATTCCAAAAGTAGGATAAAAATTTAACATCGCCATCAGAGCCAATAGATGCTGGAATGCCATATAACCAAACTACTACCTTCAAAAATAGATCTGCAACATGCTTTGTAGCATCTGTTTTCGTACAAGGAATAAAATGTGCCATTTTCGAAGATAGAATCATTACCTGACTAAGAGCGTGGTAAACTGAGGACAAAATTCCGTAGAAATACCAACCCAAGGATGCGTGGGAATAGGTAATGGAGTATAAAGACCATGAGGCTTGGTTTTTATACTTAGCCTTCAAGCAATCAAGACAATTCCTACAAACCATGTCAATAGCAAGTGCCATTTTTAGCCAATAGAAGTGTTCTGGCAACAAATTATAAGTTTAAAATGCACCAAAATGTCCCATTAAACCACCTGAATGAGCTTCTCTAACAAGTATTTCATGCATAGAACGTTGAGGAAAATATAACCTACTATTTATGAACACTAAATCATCATGCCGAAAAAACTTCTTATAAGCACCATATTCGCATGCAGCATAAATAGATAAAAAAATCTGAATCAGTCGCATATAAATATGGCACGAATGTAAACCCTAACATTATGCATTCTTATCGTGTAAGTAAAACATGTCTACAACTCAAATAATTAGCAACAACATTTTCTTTTCCCATTTTATAACGCAGCACATATGGAAAAGATTCAATGAAACTAGACCATTTAGCATAACACTTATTCAACTTCATCTGACTCTTCAAGTATTTCAAGGATTTATGATCACTATGAATGACAATATCTTTATGCAATAAATAATGTTGCCAAGTTTCTAATGCACGCACAATTGCATAAACATCTTTATCATACACAAAATATTTTGGAGCACCGCTCTTTAGCTTTTCGTTGAAGTAAGTTATCTTGCATCAAAACAGCACCAATACCAATACCAGAAGCATCACAGTGAATCTCAAAAGTACCATTAAAATCAGGTAAAGAAAAAACATGAGCATTACATAATGGTACTTTCAATTCATTAAATGCATTCTCTTGACTCTCAGTCCAAACAAATTTCACATCCTTTTTAGCTAGTTCATTTAGAGGTGCATCAATAGATGAGAAATAACGCACAAACCGTATATAAAAACTAGCTAAACCCTGAAAAGAACGTACCTGGTTGGTGTTAGTAGGTCTCGGCCAAGTCTTAATGGCCTCAATTTTGGTTTCGTATACTTTTATGCCCTCCTTAGAGACCACAAAACCGAGAAACACTACTTCTGAAGCGCAAAATATGCACTTCTTGATGTTGGCATGCAAACAATACTCACCGAGTGCAACATGAACCATTTTAACATGCTCAATATGTTCATCAGTTGACTTAGAATAAATTAATATATCATCAAAATAGACCACAAAACACCAACCAATAAACTCCCTCCGAACATGATTCATCCACCGCATAAAAGTACTAGGTGCATTAGTTAAACCGAAAGGCATAACAATCCATTCATACAACCCAAAATTAGTCTTAAATGTAGTTTTCCATTCATCCCCTTCATTAATTCAAATCTGATGATAACCTTGAGTCAAATCAAGCGCAGTATAAATAATAGATCCATGTAAATCTTTAAGTATATCATCTAACCTTGGGATAGGATGGTGATACAGAATGATAATCTTGCTAATAGCACGACAATAATTGTACATACGCCAAGTTTTATCTTTCTTAAGGACTAAAATGATGGGCACATCACAAGGAGATAGGGATTCTCGCACATAACCTTTTTGAAGTAACTCTTCAACTTGTCGTTGTAGTTCATTTGTCTCCTCATAGTTTTCTTTAGGTTTGGGATAACCAAACTCGGAATCAAGTGAATCTAGTGTTCAATACCTAGCAAGGGCGGTAAATTCGCAGGTAAGGCTTCCAAAAAGACATCCTCAAATTCCTGTAACATCTGCCATGGAAGATCATGCATAGGAATATCATCACTAGCAAAGTAGCTCTCTTTAAAATGCATGATAAGTACATACGAGTGATTAGCAAAATCACGATTCACATCCCTAATAGATGTATACAATAATCTACCAGAATCATTAGGAAGTTCATGTCTCATCATGTATATCGATGGCAAAGGACTACGATGTGAAGATACTATTTTACGCAACTTATCATAATCATTCTTAGACTTACATGGCTTACCTGGGATAGACTCCCCTGGATTGTGTTTGAAATTATCAAGGATTTTGCCTCCATTTTTTACCTTGTGGTTGATCTCCTTCAAACCCTGGCTAGGGTTTTGGTCGGCCATTTGCACATGCGCCGCAAACTTCTCTTTGTTTACTTTCATGCATCTCTGTGCCTCTAAAACATCCACTGGAGATAATGGAACCAAAGTATAACTCGTTATATTCTTAATCACATTAATTTTATTAGTGTAACCATTATGTGTAGATTTACGATCAAACTTCCAAGGTCTCCCTAACAAAATATGACTAGCTTCCATAGGTATAACATCACATAAGATAGAATCATGGTATTTTCCAATCTTAAAGTTAATCATGCATTGTTTGTTAACCCTAATTTCACAACTACCATGTAACCAAATAAGTTTATATGGTGATGAAGGAGTAGTCACAAGCAAAGACAATTCTTTAAAAAGAAGATTAGACACTGTATTAGCACAAGAACCACCATCAATAATCAGTAAACAATTCTTATCTTTCACGAGGCAATGGGTATGAAAAATGTTAATCCATTGTACTTGTGTTTTGGACATTTGAGAGTTTAGAAATCTTAACGCCATGAAGTTACCTTGTGTTTCCGGACCTTGTTCACTATGATAATTTATGATGATCTCTCCATCTACCGGTTCTTCACCACTTTCATACAATGGTGACATATCAGCATATTCATCTCCTTCCTCAATTGTTTTTAACACTCGTGCATGAGGGCAGTTATTGTGGACATGTCCTCTTTCTTTACAATGAAAATAAGTAGGAGAGTTAACAGAAACCAAATTTTATGAAGAAGTAGTGGACTTACCTAGAATTTTCAAAACCTGTTGGGTTGGTGGTGCCACCCTATGCTCAGTAGGATTATAAGTCAGATTTGAATAAGTCTCAACTGATTTTTGTCCTCCCATGGGCGTGCCCCTACTACAGCCAGAACTAGGGTTTTCAGAGTCAAACCCTAGTCGTTGACTGGTAAATCTGGGCTGTGGCCTCCTTGGTCGATGGGTACTCTCAACCAACCTTGCTTTCAAAAATAAATCATTCATAGATATGTGATGTTGAAGCTTGGCTGGCGTTTGAAGGTTTTCATGCAAGTCTTCAGTGAATCGATTTTTGATGAATACGTCATCTTCTTTCATTCCAACCCTTCTCAAGGTCAACTCAAGATATTGCTAGTATTCATCAACTGTGCAATTTCCTTGCTTCATGTTGGACAGATAAGAATGTTGTTCCATTAAGTAAGTAGGCGGAACATGATATTGGCGAAGCTCGGATCTCAATCTTTCCCAGGTGGAGATAGGTTTCTTTCCGGAAAGATATCGCAACTCCTTTTTTTATTTTTTTCCACCATTCAGCTGCATAGTGAGTGAAAGAATACTGTGCCACTTGGACTTTTTTCCTTCTCCCGATAATTGTTGAGATCAAATAGATTCTCAATCTGTCGCTCCCATTCAAGATACCTCACTGGATTGGGTTGATTATCAAATCGAGGGATGTCATATTTTAACCCTTGATGTCTTGAGCTTCATCAGAACCCAACTCAGATCCAAAATTACTCTTCACTCTCCTTCAGGAATGAGTTTTATTGTGGCAATTCCTTCTAGAAGACCCTCTGTGTGATCGTCTTTCCAAACCATCATTAGAATAGTCATCTGAACTTCCAGAACCATTGAATTAATGAAAATATTTCTTGGTCTCTTCCCTCTTGTCCAATGATGTAGTTGTAGGTGGTGCCATGCTGTCAACTTTCTTTGCCAACCTTTTCACCCCACTCATAAGTGCATTTATGGCGACAGCAAATCGATCAGGATCATTTTCTTCATTTGGATTTATTTGATGTCACTTGCAACTATCTGGAGCCTCTTCATGTGGATGAATATCACGCCCACCATTAGAGGTGTTCGTCATTGGAAAATTGTTAGGATTGCTAAGAAAAGGCAGGGAGAATGGGTTTTCGTCCCCCATCTTTGCTAAACTGCTAAGAAAATCAAACAGTTAGTTAAAAAAATTGTCCCCCTTCCCTTTGTTTAGTAAGGTCACTCACCAAGTTTATAACACTCACAACTCACAAGGAAAAGGCTAAAGCAAGGGCAATTGATCAATTCACCGCAATTCAAAGCAATCTATGGAAATGAATACTGCCGATTTTATTCCAAATTTTTTAAACATATAAACTCAAACATGGGCTCTACGATCTAGAATTCCAAATTCTACAAAGAATAAGGAAAAGAATAAATTCGAATGGCATGAATTGGACCTGTATTGAATAAATTTTGATCAAAATAAGAAGGCTTTATATAGGCGACAAATAGGTTCCGAAAATACAACAAACTTTTCCGAAAACAAATTGGAATAGGAACACAAATCCAAATCCCTTGTGGTAAAGGATTTTAATGACTTGCTTGTCCCCCAAGTCTAAAATTTAGATCAAAACCCCTCTCTCAATTAGCTTTTATTTCCTTTTCCTCTTCCGATTAGGATTTTGCCTTTTCTTTTCCTTTTTCAAATCGGAATTCCTTTTTCTTTACTTTTTTTTCATCCACAATTCATTTATTTTTTATTTTTTTGTACTATAAAACACACAACAAGAATCTTATTCCACAAGAAAAATTTTGGTCACAATTCCATTTTTTTGGAAATTGCAAATCTGCCCAAAACTTTTGAAAATTGTAAATCTGCCCCAAATTTCAGATTTCAAATCCTAAATTCCGATTTTGTAACCCCAAAATCTGCTATCTTTTGTTTTTTATTTTCAAAAAGTTGTGGAACGAAAATCACCTATACAAAACTTGGAATAAGAAAATGGCGACAACTTCCTCTTGATTCAAATGAACTTCAAGGTATTCAAGATTGTAAGGATCAAGAATATGACACTATATATAAGGAAAATGACACTAGAATCTTTTAGTGACGCAATGTGATTTCTACCCTGTGTTCTGAATGTCAAAGTGAAGAAATTCAATCAAGCGATGGTAAACCGCGAGAGTAACTATGACTCTTTTAAGGTAACCAAATACCTCGTTATCCAATTAGTGATGTGCATGAATAGATTAACAAGATTCTCACTGTTCCTGTCTACTATCTAGCGAAACCACAATGAAGGGAATGGGCTTGGCAGAATCAGCGGGGATCCTGTTCAGCTTGACTCTAGTCTGACTTTGTGAAATTACTTGAGAGGTGTAGAATAAGTGGGAGCTGAAAGGAAAAAATGAAATAGAATGTTGGAGATGCCAAGACGACTACCACCATAGATGAAGACATTCCACGTCTTGATCAAACATTTAAGGGTTTTGTTCGGGATCCTCTAAGTGACATGGCGGGACCTATGACTAGGTCAAGGACTAAGCTTAGGGATGCTGCTTTGAATGCTTTAATTGATCGTCTTTATGATGAAGAATTGAAGAATGAGTCATCATCGACACCTTGGATTTATTGTTCAAGACTGTCGAAGAATTAAAGATATCATAAAGAACACTATAATCTTTTTTTAATAAGGTGTAATTAAAAATGAATGACAATTCAAGATCACGGAATCAAAGAACGATAAAAAAAGAAATGGGATTATGATCATGCAATAATTTTCAGAAGAGTTAACCAAAAATATCACAAGCACATAGAGTTTTTAAGCTACCTAGAACTATGAAACTGTCTGGGAGGTGAAGGCGGCTAATACTTGTTAACGCTCAGACACTTCGACGTCCTTCTGACTCAATTGATGAAGGTGAACGCAGATAGTAATACCAAAGTATTCTAACTCTAGGACCCTTCGACGTTCTTCGACTCTAGATTCAAACCTCCTGGTAAGAAAGATCAAACAAACACATTTAAAACATGACACGAAAGAGTTTATAAATTGAAAAAAATGAAAATAAATGCAACAAAAAATCAAAACCCCTTTTTTTTTGTTTTTTTATCGGCCACAGTAGATCTTTCGCTTTGCTCTGATGCCAACTGATATGAATCTCCTTGCAAAAACTCACGATTACGGAATCAATATCTTTGATCTAGTGAAGGGATTTACAAACCCTCACTATCTCGCACAAAATTCAAGAGTCTAGCCCTCGGGGTACGCCTAACTTCGACTTGCTCTCAAACTAGCCCTATGGATCAGATTACAAGGTTTAGTAATACTTAACTAGCCCTCAGGGTTAAGTAACAATTGAATATCTTGCAAGCAAAGAGTATGAACTCAAAAGGTTCTATATTTGATTGAAAAAAGTGGTGTTAAATTTGTCCGGAAGGTCTCCCTATTTATAGGGTGATTTCGGCCATAAACCCTAATCATAACTGGAAATTGAATTGACTTATAGGACGTTTAAGAAGCAAAAACCATATGTAACTAAAATACCTAAAATAAATGGTAATCTAAGGTAATCTGGTCAAATTCTCCAAGAAGTAACCTTGCAGAATGTTACCTTATCTAATGTTACCAAATCTAACTCTAATCAGAATAAAACTGAATACACTAAACCCTAATGGACTGTATTTTTGAAATTCAGCTCTTCAAAGCCCACATAGCCGGACTGTCAGTCCATAAACCCAAAATGAAACAATTTTACAATATTTTACAGTGATCAGGCTACCTCGTTAAAAAAACCCAGTGGGAAAATGAGTATAGTGTTCTTCATGATGTCTTCAGTTCTTTGACAGTTTTGAAAAATACATCCAATATGTCGATGATGACTCCTTCTTCAATTCTTCATCATAAAGGCAATCAATTAAGGTATTTAAAGCAGCATCCCTAATCTTATAGGTCCCACCATGTCACTTAGAGGATCCCAAACAAAACCCTTAAATGTTTGATCAAGACGTGTAATGTCTCATTTATGGTGGTAGTCGTCTTGGCATCTCTATCAAACAAGGTGTCCTCGATGCATAGGTTGGCTCCCCTAAGGAACTCACCAAAACCCTTTGGGGAAAGAGCCTTCATCTTCTCACCCCCGAGTAGTCCATATGCTAGTCTATCCCAAAGCACCTCAGCACTATGGGGGTCTTCTCAATTCGTAAGAGTTGTACAATGTCCCTCGGGATGTACTAAGTCATAGAAAAAAATATAGATTAGAAATATGAATGCATCTATCTACATATGCATTTGTTTAAAACTAATATTCATTCAAGCGCTTTACCAAAGTTGGTATTTTCCCAATGTTAACTTGCTTCAAAGTGTAGTCAAAATGTGGGCTATCAATAGCCATGGAAAGATGTTCAATGTCAACGAAAAAAGGCTTTGGGTGCCTCCGTTGTTAAGTGAACTGTACGATAACCGAAAAGTATTGTTGTTACGAGGTATGTAGTTGTGTTAGTGTACAAATACATATTTTTATAGGTGAAATACCTGAAAAATGGTTGATTATAAGCTCCTTTTCCAGCCATTACTCCTGACTATATGGGGAAATGTTAAGTGTGAATCTAGTGTATAAAATGCAGTGTGCGGCATCGGGCCATTTGTCACTCATTCACGTCGGTCCAAATCAGTGTATTAGTCAACATGTAAGAGCAATGCCAGGCACCTATTGGTCAAATCAATGCGATGACAGAGCCATAGTGATGTCCCTATATGTGAAAATGTGTCACTGAACAAATGAATATACATCGCTTTATTGTCACATTTACCGTGTTATAACGGACTGATGTCACATATGTTAGATCCAACAACAGCAACAAAAGAACAAAACCAGAACAAATAAAGCTTTATAAACATCACAATAAAGTTAAACACATTGGAAACAAACCAAAACATTTTCTAACCAAATTGTAACATAAAAATTAGGAAACGTATTCACATACCAAAAATCTAACATAGCAAAATAAGATTTACAAATTAAACAAATGTGTTAGGGGATGACAAAATCCATACCTTTTTCCATGGGAGAAGATAAGGGAGGGGAGGAAGCTAGAGACCGTTGGAATTCGCGGGAAATTTGTGGACAGATTCTTAAAGTTTGTGGTAGGGTTCCCCAATTTATACCCATTTAATAGCGACATCATTTTGAACTATCTCGGACCAAGAAACATTGCATATGTTATCAATTCAGCCAATTACACATCGACGTTGGTTGATGCAGTGCGTTGTCCCCTAACTTGTACAAGTTTACATGATACTCGGCCTAACTGACATGATCTCGTCCACTTTGCGTTATCACATCTTTGAATGGTCCTAATAATAATAACCCTCTAAGCAGGTAGTCTACAGATCAACTTCCGCTACAATATTTGTCCGGGGAAACAATTTGCTAAGATATGGAACGAGTTACACATGTTAAAAGAGGGAGAGGACCGGAGTTAAATGAATTTAGACAATTCAATAACATTGAAATAAAAGTCAATAAATAAAATGATTGATATAAATTTTATTGATGACCATAGAATTCAAGATACTTTATTCTGAATTTTAATGCATTAGATTTGAACAAATATTATGAAGTCAATAAACAGTCAAACCCATGGGGAAGAACGGTGAAATTAAAAACTACAGGTCCAGCACCATTTATCACCTCAAAATGTAGCATGTCCCCAATCTTGAGTTCCTTCTCATCAAGAAATTTTCCCAACCCCTTAGGGGTGAGGCTCTTGTACCTATGGGCCCTTGAGAAGTGTGGTGAGCATCGTTTTACTTGCCAAATAACCTGCAAATTTAGATTAATGCTAATTAGTACAATGGTAAGTAGGGTCGATCCCACGAGGAGCAAAAGCAATAATAAATAATTATTTTTCTACTATTTGTGAAAACCTTTTTGGTGATGCCACCACGCCTCAAATATAGTGATTTTACTAACTCTAAAAATGCAAATGATGACTTTAAAAATATGAGAAATAAATATATAAATGAATGATATCGGCTAAGAATAACTCATGCTAGTTATTATCGATCATAGGCGCAATAATGAATCAATTCCTACACATCTACCAGTTATAGGGAAGTAGGTACGCTTAACCCTCCCAATTCTTTCTTACTATATCGACAGTCAACTAATTATAATTAATTAACTGTTTCCCTTACCAAAATATTCTTAGAAAGTATTCGCTAAACACGAACACATTTTGATAGCATTAAGTATTAAAAGAACCCGATATAGAAATTACCAAAGTAAAACCAAATTGTAACGCAAGCTCAATTATTCCCTATCTTGCTATTACAGTCTTAGTTAGTTAGCTGTTTTTCACAAGACTGTGCTACTTACTAATCCCATCCAACAATTACGTATTGGCGGAAATTAGATAGCAGTATTCTAAAAATATTTAAGTTGATCAGGCCTAAACATATTCGAAATAAAATTCAACCAAGAACAATCAAGAACGTGCAAGAATCAATTAAAATACATTTAGGCCTCACGATTTATAAACTAACATTTGTTATTCTCTATCGATATATAAATTATCTATTCATAATAATTAAACCAAACAAATAAATAATATAAAAGCTGAACATATTTTATATAAATAATAATGACGAATGTACAAAAACCAAACCAAGGAAGCTGCGCACCACACCAATTTGATGTTGCGCACCACACCGCACCACACCGCACCACACCAATTTGATGTTGCGCACCAATATAATATAGAAGTCTAAGTAAATAATTACTCTCTGTTTATGCACAGCATGCTTAAGGCCCTCATTCAATGTAAAACTCTAAAAACGTTCTCCATTCAGTCATGCGTTCTGCCTAATAAAACAAAAACCAAGAGAAAATTTCTTTCCTTCTGCATAACTCCCGTCCCGATTTTATATGTCAAGTCATTCCGAGAAAAAGAAATCAAGTCTAATTCAATCACCCAAAAACTTCCTTCTCCGAAAATTTCATTCCCCCATTAAAATACAATTCTTTCCTAAATTAATTTTGATTTGAAGAGATAAAATTTAATTAAATCTCCAAATTATCTCCAAAGATATTTCCACAATTTCCTCAAAATCAGTATAAATCTGCTCCAAAATAACTGCTACGGTTCTTCTCTACTTTGACTGCTTCATTTGCCATAATTTTCCAATACTCCTTACTCTCCTCCAAATTCTTCTTGACCCCAAAAACTGTGATCGGTTACAAATAAAACACCTAAAGTACACATTAATCCCGTAAAATCACAGCTAATCCCAATAAAATAAACAACATAATTAACACACATCAAAGTGCATCTAGTACACCCTTCCATTACAATGCAGCATGGCAGGGATCTTGTAAGACGGTAGGAACTCTGAAATGTGTGGTGGGACATACTGATTTATAAACAAATAACATTTAGTTACTATGAGAGTAAGTTGCAGAGAAAATGCATTGAAAATACAATAAATCAAGTGTAACAAAAGTTGGGGCTTACTAGAATCAAAATGGAACCGAAGTTAGTCCTGGTTAGCGTGTGGAGAAAGTGTGTAATGACTTCCCTGAATGATGTCCATGAAGACCGATCGTCATCCGAATCACCAGGGATCTGCAACGTGATCATTGAAAATTTTAATGTTATCCTTAGGACCAAAATTGAATTTAAATTGGAACAACAAATTACTTACAACGATGGGGGCACATATACTAGAACCATCACTGTTAGATATGATTCCTGAAATTCGATAAGATTTGATGAATGTAATGTATTGTGTGAACCACAGACATAATATAGGAAACCTTTTTAAGCGATGTCGCTGACTCGTTGGATACTAGTCGATCAAATCAATTTGTGAAAGAGTAACACGAGACATCGCTAACAAAGAGGGTTAAGAGATCATTGCATAACCAACCTTGCTAACGGTTTGATTAATACGAGTTAAAACTGACGTAAACACGAGCTTGCACGTAGAATTTATAGACCCAAAATGGTAGGCTGAATACCAGAGCACGAAATGGGTACAAATAACAGATTATGGTGGTTAACAATGAGAACTTCAAACCCAAAATCCTACTAACTTGAGAAAACATCCACCAAAATTTGAACACAAAAAACAAAGAAAAAATTGGAATTGAAAATACATATGCATAACAAATTTAATGACAGATACAAGAAGAAGTAATCTAAGGGTCTATAGTACATAACTTTGTGAAGAGAGGGTTAGGGAGCGCAGATAATCTCCAAGAATATGAATGTTTGAAATTGAGGTCTAGTGGGGGATTCCATATATATTCGTTACGAGGCTTTGTGTATTCTGCCCCCAGTCTTGCAAGGTTGCATGGAAGCCAATGAGACCAATGGGCAAGCGAATTGTGCTCGACGTCATGTAGTCTACCTGTGGGCCTCAACATTTCATCCCATTACCTTGACAATCAAACTGAATTTGCAATATTGAACAGAAGCCGATTGGACTGATGGGAAAGAGAATCATGTACGACGTTGTGTATTCTACATGCCAGCCTCAACATTTCAGCCCATTACCATGAAAGTCCAATTGCATATGTGACATTGCAAGATTGTTTAGAATACATATTTATGGCCGACATACAATCGACGTCGAATACTAATAAAATGGGCCTCAACATTTCAACCAGTAGCAGTACAACAAGGGTCACCGTTTGACCAAAATGATCATCGTTGACCTTAATAATGGTTACTGGCATATTACACACTAGGAATTGATGTCTATATATTTCCAAGAATCGAATTTAATTTACGCAACCGGTGAACTTTATTAATGTATAGCTAGTTTGATGCTCGTTTAAGAGTTATGAGAATATTATTTTCCACCACAAAGAATCACATGAAATTTTGTATTCGTGTTTTTTAAGGAAATGAAAATGTAATAGGTTCAGTCCATGAAGAATTTTAAAGCGATAGCACATTACCTAGAGTATATTTTAGCACACTAGTTACAAGTACACAAGGTGTCATTCAGAAGAAGTTGTTGAAGTATATGTTGATGAGTCTCAATTTTGTTATTACACTCTCATAGTATAATTTAAGCTACAGAGCTAGAAAATTTCTTTTTGGACTGAACGTAATTGGAGTTTTGGACTGACAATGTATTTTTTAAATTTTGCACATAGGCCCTTTCACCAAATTAGGACAAATCAGAATGTAAAACTGGAGATATACATAACCGAATCATCAGTTGATAACAACAGTGTTTAGTTATGGTTATGGATGGACACACCAATGTAATTATCCGTCATTTTCTTAATATTCCACTTATACCCCTACGATAAGATTTATGAGAACATTATTTTCCACCACAAAGAATCGCATGAAATTTCATATTCGTGTTTTTTAAGGAAATGAAAATGAAATAGGGTTATGTCCATGAAGATTTTTAAAGTGATAGCACATGACCTAGAGTAAATTGTAGCACACTAGTTACAAGTACACAAGGTGTCATTTAGAAGAAGTTGTAGTCTCAGTTTCTTTATTACACTCTCATAGTATAATTTCAGCTACGGAGCTAGAAACTTTCTTTTTGGACTAAACATAACCAGAGTTTTGGACTGACGATGTATTTTTTTTAAAAAATTCACATAGGTCCTTTCACCAAATTGGAACAAATCGGAATGTAAAACTGGAGATACACTTAACCGAATCATCTATTATTAACAACAGTGTTCGGTTATGGTCATTGACGAATACACCAGAGCAATCGTCCGTCATTTTCCTTAGTATTCCACTTATTCCCCTACAATAAAGGTTATGAGAACCTTATTTTCCACCACAAAGAATCGCATGAAATTTCGTATTCGTGTTTTTTAAGGAAATGAAAATGTAATAGGGTTCTGTCCATGAAGATTTTTAAAGCGATAGCACATGACCTAGAGTATAGCACCTAGTTACAAGTACAAAAGGTGTCATTCTGAAGAGGTTGTTGAAGTATATGTTGATTAGTCTCAGTTTCTTTATTACACACTCATACTCCCTCCGTCCCAGCTCAAATTGCAGATAATCTTTTTCACGGTCTCCAATAAACACCTTTTGACTGTAAATATATGTAAATACGTATAATAACAGTACACGAAAAGTTTATATTTTAAAACTTTATGTTACGGTGAATCTAACGGTATCTCATACGATAATATTATTGGTCGTTTACTTATCCAAATGTATGGTCAAATTTTGAAAATTTTGACTGAAAAATAAGATTCTTTGCAATTTGAGTTGAGAAAGAGGGAGTAGTATAATTTCAGCTACGGAGCTAGAAACTTTATTTTCGGACTGAACATAATTGGAGTTTTGGACTGACAGTGTATTTTTTGAAATTTTGCACATAGAACCTTTCACCAAATTGGGACAAATCGGAATGCAAAACTGGAGATACAAACAACCAAATAATCAATTCATAACAAGAGTGTTCATTTATGGCCATGGATGGATACACAGTTGTAATTGTCTGTCATTATCCTTAGTATTCCACTTATACCCCTACGGTAAAAGTTATGAGAACGTTATTTTCCACCACAAAGAATTGCATAAAATTTCATATTTTTTTAAGGAAATGAAAATGTAATAGGGATCTGTCCATGAAGTGTTTTAAAGCGATAGCACATGATCTAGAGTAAATTGTAGCACACTAGTTACAAGTACACAAGGTGTCATTCAGTAGAAGTTGTTGAAGTATATGTTGATTAGTCTCAGTTTCTTTATTACACACTCATAGTATAATTAAAGCTATGGAGCTAGAAACTTTCTTTTCGGACTTAACGTAATCAGAGTTTTTGATTGATAGTGTATTTTAAAAATTTTGCAAATAGGTCCTTTCACCAAATTTGGACAAATTGATGATTGACGATTGTTTATTTTAATATTGACAATAATTCTATTATGATGTTCCAATAAATCATTTGACTGAAGGGCCACTAGGTTAACAACATGGATTTTACAATTATACGACACATTTTTAAAAATTAACTATGGATGCTATGTGCATCGTCACATACGAGCCGCTAAGGGCTGTAGGGTCTTGTACCTCTGGGCCTCTGAGAAGTGCATCTCGTACACCCTTCCATTACAATGCAGTATGGCAGGGGTCTTGTATGGTGGTAGGAGCTCTGAAATGTGAGCTGGGACATACTGATTTATAAACAAATAACAACATTTAGTTAATATGAGATTAAGTTGTAGAAACAATGCATTGAAAATACAATAAATCAAGTGTAACAATAGTTGGGGCTTCCCAGACTTGGAATGGAACCGAAGTTGGTCCTGGTTAGCATGTGGACAAAGTGTGTAATGACTTCCCTGAATGATGTCCGTGGAGACCGATCGTCATCCGAATCACTAGGGATCTGCAACGTGATCATTGAAAATTTTAATGTTATCCTTAGGACCAAATTGAAACAGAAATGGAATTTAAATTGGAACAACAAATTACTTACCATGACGAGGGCACATCTACTAGAACCATCACTGTTAGACATGATTCTTGAAATTTGATTCGATACGATTTGATGAATGTAATGTATTGTGTGAACCATAGACATAATAAAGGAAACCTTTTTAAGCGACGTCGCTGATTCGTCGGCTACTAGTCGATCAAATTAATTATTTAAAGAGTAGCACGAGACATAACTAACAAAAAGGGTTAAGAGATCATTGCATAACCAACCTTGCTAACGGTTTGATCACTACGAGTTAAAATCGACGTAAACACTAGCTGGCATGTAGAATTTACAGACTTAAAATGATAGGCCAAATACCAGAGCACGAAATGGGTACAAATAACATATTATGGATGGTTGACAAATGAGAACTTCAAACCCAAAATCCTACTAACTTGAGCAAATATCCACCCAAATTTGAATGCAAAAAACAAAGAAAACAATGGAATTGGAAATACATATGCACAACAAATTTAATGACAGATACAAGAAGAAGGTAATCTAAGGGTCTACAGAACATAACTTTGTGAAGAGAGTGTTACGGAGCACAGATAGTCTCCAAGAATATGACTGTTTAAAATTGAGGTCTAGTGGGGGTTCCATATATATTCATTACGAGGCTTTGTGTATTTCGCCCCTAGTCTTGCAAGGTTTCATGGAAGTCGATGAGACCAACGGGCAAGCGAATTGTGCTCGACGTCATGTAGTAGGCCTCAACATTTCAGCCCATCTCCTTGACAATCTAACTAAATATGCAATATTGCACAGAAGCTGATTGGACCGATGTGAAAGAGAATCATGTGCGACGTTGTGTAGTCTACATGTCGGCGTCAACATTTCAGCCAATTACCATGAAAGTTCAATTGCATATGCGACATCGCAACATTGTTTAGAATACAGATTTATGGCCAACATATAACCGACGTCGAATACTTATAAAGTGGGCCTCAACATTTCGGCCTAGTAGCAGTACAACAAGGGTCACCGTTTGACCAAAACGATCATCGCTGAATTTAATAACAGTTACTGGCATATTACACACAAGGAATTCATGCCTATATATTTCCAGGAATCTAGTTTAATTTACGCAACCGGTGAAATTTATTGATGTATAGCTAGTTTGATGCTCGTTTAAGAGTTATGAGAACATTATTTTCCACCACAAAAAATCACATGAAATTTAGTATTCGTGTTTTTAAGGAAATGAAAATGTAATAGGGTTCTGTCCATGAAGATTTTTAAAGCGATAGCACATAACCTAGAGTAAATTGTAGCACCTAGTTACAAGTACACAATGTGTCATTCTGAAGAAGTTGTTGAAGTATATGTTGATTAGTCTCAGTTTCTTTATTACACTCTCATGCTCCCTCCGTCCTAGCTCAAATTGCACATAATCTTTTTCACGGTCTCCAATAAACACCTTTGACTGTAATAATATGTAAATAAGTATAATATCGGCACACAAAAAGGTTATATTTTAAAACTTCATGTTACGGTGAATCTAACGGTATCTCATAAGATAATATTATTGGTAATTTACTTATCCAAATATATGGTCAAATTTCGACAAGTGTGACTGAAAAATAAGATTCTTTACAATTTGAGCTGGGAAAAAGGGAGTAGAATAATTTCACCTGCGGAGCTAGAAACTTTCTTTTAGGACTGAACATAATTGGAGTTTTGGACTAACAGCGTATTTTTTGAAATTTTGCACATAGGTATTTTCACCAAATTGGGACAAATTGGAATGTAAAATTGGACATACAAACAACCGAATAATCAATCGATAACAAGAGTGTTCAGTTATAGCCATGGACAGATACACTAGTGGAATCGTCTGTCATTTTCCTTAGTATTTAACTTATACCCCTACGATAAAACTTATGATAACATTATTTTCCACCGCAAAGAATCGCATGAAATTTCGTATTCGTGTTTTTTAAGGAAATGAAAATGTAATAGATTTTTGTCCGTGAAGAGTTTTAAACCAATAACACATGACCTAGAATAAATTGTAGCACACTAGGTACAAGTACACAAGATGTCATTCAGTAGAAGTTGTTGAAGTATATATTGATTAGTCTCAATTTCTTTATTACACTCTCAGGATCCCTCCGTCCCAGCTCACATTGCACAGAATATTTTTCACGATCTCCAATAAACACCTTTGACTGTAAATATATGTAAATACGTATAATAGTGGCACAAAAAAGTTTATATTTTAAAACTGCATGTTACGCTGAATCTAACGGCATCTCATACAATAATATTATTGGTCGTTTACTTATCCAAATATAACTTATCCAAATATATGGTCAAATTTCGACAAGTTTGACTGAAAAATAAGATTCTTTTCAAATTGAGCTGGGAAAGAGGGAGTAGTATAATTTCAGTTATGGAGCTAGAAAATTTCTTTTTGGCCTGAACGTAATCAGAGTTTTAAACTAACAGTTTATGTTTTGAAATTTTACACGTAGGTCCTTTCACCAAATTGGGACAAATCGGAATGTAAAACTGGAGATACAAACAACCGAATAATCAATTGATAACAGGAGTGTTCAGTTATGGTCATGAACGGATACACCAGTGTAATCGTCCATCATTTTCCTTAGTATTCCACTTATACCCCTACGATAAATGTTATGAGAACATTATTTTCCACCCCAAAGAATCGCATGAAATTTTGTATTCGTGTTTTTTAAGGAATTGAAAATGTAATAGGGTTCTGTCCATGAAGAGTTTTAAAGCGTTAACACATGACCTAGAGTACATTGTAGCACACTAGGTACAAATACACAAGGTGTCATTCAGTGGAAGCTGTTGAAGTATATGTTGATTAGTCTCAGTTTCTTTATTACACTCTCATGCTCCCTCCGTCCCAGCTCAAATTGCATAGAATCTTTTTCACGGTCTCCAATAAACACCTTTGACTGTAAATATATGTAAATACGTATAATAATGGCACACAAAAATTTTATATTTTAAAACTTCATGTTACAGTGAATCTAACGGTATCTCATACGACGATATTTTTAGTCATTTACTTATCCAAATATATGGTCAAATTTCGACTAGTTTCACTGAAAAATAAGATTCTTTGCAATTTGAGCTGGGAAAGAGGGAGTAGTGTAATTTCAGCTATGGAGCTAGAAACTTTATTTTCGGACTGAATGTAATCGGAGTTTTGGACTAACAGTGTATTTTTGAAATTTTGCACATAGGTCCTTTCACCAAATTGGGACAAATCGGAATGTAAAACTGGAGATACAAACAACCGAATAATCAATTGATAACTAGAGTGTTCAGTTATGGCCATGGACGAATACACCAATGTAATCGTCCGTAATTTTCCTTAGTATTCCACTTATACCCCTACGATAAAAGTTATGAGAACATTAATATCCACCACAAAGAATCGCACAAAATTTCGTATCCGTGTTTTTTAAGGAAATGAAAATGTAATAGGGTTCTGTCCATGAAGAGTTTTAAAGCGATAGCACATGACTTAGAGTAAATTGTAGCACACTAGGTACAAGTATACAAGGTGTCATTCAATAGAAGTTGTTAAAGTATATGTTGATTTGTATTAGTTTCTTTATTACACTCTCATAGTATAATATCAGTTACGGAGCTAGAAACTTTCTTTTTGGACCGAATGTAATCAGAGTTTTGGACTGAAATGTATTTATAAAATTTTGCAAATAAGTCCTTTCACCAAATTGGGACAAGACGATGATTGATGGTTGTTTATATTAATATTGACAGTAATTCTATTATGTTGTTCCAATAAATCGTTCGACTGAAGGATTTTACAATTATACGAAATCACATGCGTGCCGCATAAAACGACACTAAAATATAACATGAGTCGACGTCAGTTATGCTGAAAATTTCAGTTGGAAATGAAAATTTGAGGCGAAAATTTGAAGCAAAATTTCCCCCCAATCCCATTTCAAGTACATAAAACTCAGCACTTACACTCATTCCCCATCAATAACACAAACCCAACACCTCAAACTAAGACACCATCCATTCCATTCACACCTTACAATAATTAAAGATAGCTCATTCCAATTGTTTCTCTCAAACATCTACAAGATCTAAGGGTGGAGTATCTAAAGGTTCAAATCCCATGAGGTATTTTTTTACCCATTACATGTTCATTTACAAATATGGTGATAATCTTATTGAACTTGTTTTTTTACTTCAATGATTAATGATTATGAAATTTCAAGAGTATATGACTATCATTTTGAATGTAATAAACTGTATCATTTTTTTAGAAGATAATGCCATGTTTGTAAATAGTGAGACATGATGCTAAGACTCGTATTACCATAGAGTATGAATGTGCAACGTCGGTGTCCTTCATTCATCCCATGCGAAATGTTAACGAACAGACGCCGAGGTTGCATATGTTAAGGAGTTTTCAACACTTCTATTTGTATCTAACCGAGGTTGCTTTTGAATCGACATGTGCGACGCCATCTCCTCTTATTTGCGACATCGCTAGGTACCAGATTAGATACTTAATCAAATTAGGATTAATGTTGTATACATTTCACTCCATTCCGTGAGATTCTGTTTGGAACTCCCTTATTATTACATATGATTTATTAAATTTAGTTGTAATAGGGATAGAGAGTCATCGATTGACTTCCAATATCTAGTTTGACGGACCAGTCAATTGGCAAGTCACCTACACATTCACAATGCCGTACAACGTGGAAAATGGTGGTCCAATAGTATCCATTTTTCAAATTCATCTTTGCATTTCAATAATGTTAAAATATGTTATTTTATTAGTTGTTATAGTTTTTTTTGTTTAAAAAGATCATTCCCATCACACATCACATGAAAATAATTATATTTTTTATGACGTATAGCCGTGTTACAATTTATTGCTTCCTTGACAACATTTAATGGAAAGCGATGAACGCTATGTTGTATCAATGAATAATAAATATTTTAGTATGTAAGATTTAATTTTTATTCGATGCAAATGTGACGTCACATCAGTCGGTGTCAAATTGCAATCTGACTGAGGTCGCAGAAATCAACCTTGTTAGTTTTAACCGACTTTGATTAGACAAAACGACGTTATACTGGTCCACGGTCCCCATCAGTAGACAGATGACGTGGTCCCCCACTGCGGGCAACGTTGCATTGGATGATTGTCGACGTCGTGAATGAGAAGACAGATGTTGACTTTATCGACATCATAAAGTTTTGACTACTATCCTGCTGCAAACAACCTCACATAAATATTGACCGGCACATCATCCAAACCGACGTCATACACATGATCTGGTCAATGGGAACTCATTGCCCTAATCGATGTCGCACATTATAACAACCGGCGTTGGTTAAAAACCGAGGTAAAAAGGCATTTTTACCGCAGTTTTGAGCCGCGGTAAAAAACCACTTTTTACTCCGCCAGTATTTCACTGAATTTTTAAGCCAAAAAACCAAGGTAAGAATCCCTCCAGAACCGAGTTAAAATGTAATATCTGTTGTACTGTCTTGCGTGCTCCGCGGTCTCCCCTCGAATCTTGGTCGCCAATCTTCTTCACCAGTTGTTCTTGCTCTTGGCCGCCCCAGCTTCTCAGGTTCTCCATTTTTCTTCAACCATCATTCCCGGTTTTAAGCTTAGACTTAGTTTCTCTCAGATTCATGTACCAAAACAAGCGCGTGATTTGTACGCGCCCAAGGTCTCCGACTTCCAGACCCATGTTCCCTTTTGGCACTTGAGACACACGCACCCACCACCACTACTGCACGTGTATCTTCATGGCTGCTCCATCCTCGAGCATGCCGTACACATGCCTTTTGCACAATACAGAATCTCGTGCTTCCATTTCTCCTCAAGTTGAAGTTTTATCTCGCGTGTTGAAGTTTTTTTGTGAGTTATTTACTTACAGGAAGCATATCGGTCAACGTCTACTCAGTGGCATCAGCACCGACTTATTAAAAAAAATCTTTAGCATTATGGCTCTTTTATAACTGCCACGGTGTCAATGGTTTTATGTTACAGGCCATGTTGCTTCTTCTTTAAGTTGCAAGGTTAATGGTACCAGTTGCAGTGTCAGTGGTTTAAAAAAATAGTCACATTGCCTTGACATGTCCTCACTTGGTCTCTCGGGCTTCTTCTCTTGGATCCTTACCACACATGACTTCATCTCAGTCTGCTCTTAATCAAGTGACTCCTCATTCTTGTAACAATCATGTTATTATTGGTAATGGTTCTACTCTTAACATTACCCATGTTGGTTATTCTTGAGTCTCTGATTCATTATCCTTGTCTGATGTTTTGGTGGTTCCACAGATTACTAAAAATTTTCGCTCCATTAGCAAATTGACTCGTGATATGAATACTATTTTTTTGATGATTCTTATTTCACTATTTTGAAAATTTTTACTGATGATGTTATTGGTAAAGGCCATTGTGATGGGGGATTGTATGTTTTGGATTTTGGTGGTGCTGTTTTATCTATTTTTGCTGCATCGAGTGCTTCTAAAGCATCTTTTGAACTGTGGCATAGTAGATTGGGCCATGTTCCCCTATTGAAGACTTAAAACACTAGTCCTGGTTCATTGTACCTAGTTTATAGAAATAGTTTACTTTCCCTAATCAGTGGGATTTCTTATGTGTAAATCTTATCCTTAGAAATAGCACTTGTAGTATAAATAGATACGTACAGAGATGAACAAAATCAACCATTCACATCATATCTTTTACATGGTATCAGTATAGCCTCATTTTCACATCTCCATAAACCCTCATCATGGCAGACAACAATCAATTCGGTCAAAATGCTTCCGCCTCCTCCATCCTCTTCACCGCCTCCGGCGGCGCCTCGGCAAACTTACAATTTCCGGCCCTGGCTGTTTGCTTGGACCGCACCAACTACTTTCTTTGGCGCGGCACAGTTCGTTCGGCTCTAGAAGCCTACGAACTGGATATTTTCTCGTCCCCGACAACGCTCCATCTCCATTCATCACGCCAAAGGAATCCACCTCTACACCAGCTGCTAACCCAGACTTTACGTCATGGAAAAGAAAGGATCGGCTTGTTCTCTTGTGGCTCCGATCAACCCTCAGAGCCCCTATGCTCGGTCATGTCACTAGGGCAACATTCACCTCTGAATATTGGATCATTCTCGAACAAATGTTTCACTCAAAACTCAGGCTCGTCAAATGCATCTCAAACAGCAACTTCAGATGCTTCAAAAGGGCTCTCTGTCCATTCTTGACTATGTTGAGAAAAAGCGCGCCATCTCGGACTCATTGGATGAATGCCTCACGGTGGTCTCCGACAATGACGTTGTGTCCTTCATCATCTACGGGCTAGGCCCTGAATATGGCGTGTTTCAAACCGCCTTAGCCATGCGCACCACTCCAGTCACGTCGAATGAACTGCTCAGCTTGCTGCTACAGGAGGAGCAGCGCCTTCTGGAGTCCTCTTCTGATGCAGCTGTGCCGACGGCGTTCTACTCCAATCGCCGTGCACCAGGCCAAGCCCCTGCCACTGCCTCTCGGCCCACTTCGGGGATGGACGACTCCAACGCTGACCGCGGCTCCGGTTCTATCCCTCTCAAATGCGACATCTGTGAGAAGCCCAATCACAGCAGGCAAAACTGTCACAATTTGCTCAACATCGCGGCCTATCCTCCGACTAACCATCGTGCAGCTGAACACCAGCATCAGTTCCATCCCTTGGCAAAGACAAACTACACGGCTTACAACTCCAGTGGCGGCGCGTCTCCATCGGCTCTCCAGGGCCCGTGGGTGGTCGACTCAGGTGCTTCACACCATGTCACTGCTGATCTAGGCAATCTGAACCTACATTCGGACTACACTGGAGCTGACAACCTGTTCGTCGGAAATGGTCAGTCCCTCCCTATTACTCATTTAGGTCACTCTACTTTAAATGCACATCATGCTTCTAATTCCTTGTCATTAAATGAAATCCTAGTTGTCCCAAAAATATCCAAAAACTTGCTAAGTGTCTCTAAACTTTGCAAAGACAATAATATGTTTCTTGAATTTCATCATGACCGTTGCTATGTTAAGAGTCGGTAGGGAGAGACGTTGCTAAAAGGAATAGTTGATGATGGTCTGTATCGAATCCCAGCCAGTTTGTCCTCTTCCAGCCCTCCTTGCATTTTTGTTGGAGAACGAGCCTCGGTGGCATGTTGGCATCATCGCTTCGCTCACCCACATGAAAACATTTTACGTAGCCAGCTATCACGTTTCAACTTACCTATTTCTTCAAACAATAAACTTTTTCTGTTTGTGATGCTTGTCAGTTAGGCAAAAGCCACAAGCTATTTCTTCCCTATAGTCATGTTCCCTCAAAACTTCCTTTTGATTTGATTTATTCTGATGTGTGGGGCCCTGCCTCGGTACCTTCTCTCAATGGCAATAGATACTTTGTTCTTTTCATTGATGACTGCACAAAATTTGTCTGGGTTTACTTTCTCACTGCCAAATCTCAAGTTTTTCAGGTCTTTTCTCTATTCAAATCCATGGTTGAAACATAATTTTCTACAAATATTAAAGCTTTTCAATCTGATTGGGGAGGGGAATATCGAAATGTCTCTACCTTTCTCCAAAATCATGGTATTTTGCATAGAGTTTCTTGTCCACATACCCCTGAACAAAATGGTGCTGCTGAAAGACATAATCGCATTGTCGTTGAAAAAGGCCTTGCTCTACTCTCCCACTCTCATCTCTTAATCTCATTCTGGGAACATGCCTTCCAAACTGCCATCTTCCTTCACAATCATACCATAACTCCTACCCTCGCCAATGAATCTCCCTACACTGAGCTTTATCATCGCCAACCAGACAATCTGTTTCTCAAATCCTTCGGTTGTCTCTGTTATCCTTACCTTCGTCCATATAACAGCAACAAGTTGGAGTTTCGCTCTGTTGCTTGCATCTTCGTAGGATACAACACCAAATACAAAGGATACCTTTGCTTTCATGTCCCCACCTCTCGCACCTATATATCCTGTCATGTTGTGTTCAATGAGTCTTCCTTTCCCTTTCCTGACCACAACTCCAAGTCCTCCCTATCACCCTTCTCCAATATATCCCTTCAAAGTCTGCACCTTGCCTCAGACATTTCTTCCTCACCTATCACTCCACCCGTCACCAATCACAGTCCCCCTTCATCTCCACGTAGTCCTTCTCCTAACCTCAGTCCCGGACCATCACTCAGTCCGTCACCATCACTCAATCCGTCTCCTCCACCCAGTCCCACTCAGCCAATTTCACCATCTCCGGCCCCTTCTCATCCTTCTACTATCAGCTCTCATATAGCACCCTCATATTTCCACCCGGCTGCCAACTCTACTCATGGTATGACAACTCGTGCGGAAACTGACTCTCTCAAACCAAAGCTCTACACTGCTACAAAACACCCATTACCTTCTGACGGTTTCGATCTTGAACTGAAGTTCTTTCTTCAGGCAAAAAAGAATCCTAATTGGCAGCATGCTATGCAGTTAGAGTATGATGCCTTACTGACTAATAGGACTTGGGACTTGGTGCCCAGGTCATGTGCCTCTAATCTTGTTGGTTGTAAGTGGATTTTCATAATCAAGAAGAAACCCGATGGTTCAGTTGAGCGCTACAAAGCTCGCCTTGTTGCAAAAGGCTTTAATCAGGAAGAGGGGGTTGACTACTTCGACACATTCAGCCCTGTCATCAAAACCACTACCATTCGGGTGGTCCTCGGTTTAGCTGTTACTCAAAATTAGCCTCTTCGCCAGGTTGACATCAATAATGCCTTCCTTAATGGTGATCTGTCTGAAACTGTATTCATGGAGCAACCACCTGATTTTATCTCACCGCAGCGGCCCACTCATGTTTACCGTCTTCGGAAAGCTCTTTATGGTCTCAAACAGGCAGCGCGAGCATGGTTTCAGAAGCTCAACCAGGCCCTTCTATGGCATGGATTCAAACTATGTGTTTCAGACACCTCCCTCTTCATCAAACATCATGGGTCCGATGTCGTCTATGTTCTAGTTTATGTGGATGATCTCATCATCACTAGCTCGAGCTCTAAGTTCATTGATGAGTTTGTTGGCTATCTCCACTCGGTTTTTTCTTTGAAGGACTTGGGTGCTCTGAATTTTTTCCTTGGGATTGAAGTTCTTCGCAACTCTTCAGGTCTACTTTTATCTCAAAGGAAATACATTATTAATCTTCTTGACAAGAGCAAAATGGTTGGTGCAAAACCAATTGCCTCTCCGGCCATTCCAGGCTCGCACCTCGTCATTGGTGGTGATCCTTTCCCAGATGTCCATCTCTATCGAAGCATTGTTTGAGCTCTACATTATGTCACCATTACCCAGCCTGAGCTTGCGTATTCAGTCAATCGGGTTTGTCAGTTCATGCATCAACCTTCAGATATTCACTGGGCCGCTGTGAAACGCATACTACGGTATCTCGAAGGCACCATTGATGACGGCTTACTCTTTCAGCCATCTCAGGATAATCGCCATGTATGTTTTACAAATGCTGGTTGGGTCTCAGATCCTGATGATTGCTGCTCTCAACATGGCTTTTCCATTTACCTTGGTGGTAATCTCATCAGCTGGTCCTCCTGTAAACAACAGGTTGTAGCCTTCTCCAGCACTGAAGCCGAGTACCGGGCGATCGCATTTGCCTCAGTGGAGCTCATCTGGCTTCAACAGCTTCTAGCCGAAATGGCTGCCCCTGTCTCTCAGGCTCCTATCCTCCTCTGTGATAATCTCAGTGCTACGTATCTTACTGCCAATCCGGTCTTTCATCAGCGGTCTAAACACATCAAGATTGATTTTCACTTTATTCGAGAACAAGTCAAAGCTGGGGAACTTGTTGTTCGACATGTGAGCTCTGTTGATCAGATTGCTGACATCTTCACCAAGGCTTTATGTTCTTCTCGCTTTAATAACCTGAAGTCCAAGCTTCTCGTTCGTACCCAATCGTGAGCTTGCGGGAGGGTATTGAAGACTTAAAACACTAGTCCTAGTTCATTGTACCTAGTTTATAGAAATAGTTTACTTTCCCTAATCAGTGGGATTTCTTACGTGTAAATCTTATCCTTAGAACTAGCACTTGTAGTATAAATAGATACGTACAGAGATGAATAAAATCAACCATTCACATCATATCTTTTACATCCCCACATCATCATTTCTTCTTAGAGCAAGTCTGGATGTGTGTCAGTTACTAGTTTGCTACCTAAGCCTCATTTATATCTTGCTTGTGAGATGGCTAAAGGTAAGTTCCTTTCTTTTAGTTATAATTTAAAACGTGCACCAAGTATACTTTATTTAGTTAATTGTGATTTTTGGGGACCATCTCATGTTGTCTCCTGTCCCGAGTACTCTTATTATGTCATTTTTGTCAATAAGTTTTCTCCGTTCACCTAGTTATATCCTCTGCGACGAATATATGATTTTGTAGAGGCTGATATGCATTTTGAAGCTCTTGCTGAGAACCAGTTTTCTACCACCCTTAAAGTATTTAAGATTGATGGTGGAACCGATATTCTTAATCATCGCATGCGATCACATTTTGCGTCCAAGGGCATTTATCATCAGTTTTCATGTCCTTGCACTCCAGAGCAAAATGGTCATGCAGAACGGAAGCATTGTCACATCACTGAGACGGGATTGTCGATGCTCTTTCATTCCGGCCTTCATCATTCATTTTGGTATGATGCTTTCTCTATAGCAACCTACATTGTCAACCAGCTGCCTACTTCGGTTTCATCTGGTCAATCTCCACTCTCTGTTATTTTTGGCACTACTCCTGATTACTCAGTCTTTCATCCTTTTTGTTGTCAAGTTTTCCATATTTACGCCCTTATGCTCCTCATAAATTAGCGCCAAAGAGTTTTCCATGTATTTTCTTTGGATACAATTCTGAGAACAAGGGTTATCGATGTCTAGATTCTCTCACGAAGAAGGAGTACATCACTCGTCATGCTCAGTATGATGAGCTATTTTTTCTGGCTATATGTACTGGCCCTATCACCGATTTATCATCACTGGATGTTTTTTTACTATTTTGAAGCCTTCATCAGTTCCACCGGAGGTTTTTGAGCCATCTTGTTCAGCACATTCAGCCATTATTTTGGAAAATTTTATCATTCCAACAATACACGAAGCTCAGGGTTCTTCAAAAATTACATTTGTTTGCCACAGGGTGACCAGGAACATGATCAACCACAGACAATGCCACTTGCACAGCCATCGCCATTGACTAGAGCACCACCTACCCCGGCCGTGTGTGTGTTCCACGCACCACTCCACCAGCCGCGTCATCTCCGATAACACCAGCTGACCTTGCTTTTCCTGGGCCTCCATTGGCACCGTCCGTCCAATCACCACCATCCACCTAGTTGCTGCTATTTGCCTTGGGATCTATACCCAACGCCTCAGAATCTTTGCCATTTTTGGGATATGCACCTTCACTGGATGTGGGTCCCTCTTCCCGGTATCCGATGAATACTCCTTTGCACACGAGTTCTTTACGGTACAAGGATTTTTCTAATTGTGATATTTCTGGTTTACTGAGTGCTTTATTTTCTAAGATAGAGCTCTGAAGTTATTGCTTGGCTGTCAAGGATCCTGAATGGGTTGCTTCTATGGACTCAGGGATGGATGCCTTACGCACTCAACAGACGTGGGAATTAGTTCCCCTTCCTCAAAATGTAAATGTTGTTGGTTCAAATTTGGTTTATCAGCTGAAGATTGTTGTTGGTGCGAACAACCTGAAGAAAATTATCGAGGGAAGGCTGACGAGTTCACTAGTGGTGGACTTGGTCGGAGAAGAATGGAGCAGATCAAACTGGCAGCAATCGAAGTTGCTGTAGACAGAGAGCAAAATGGTCGATCAGATTTGTTGTAGACAGATGGTCGATCGGAGATGGGGCTGGAGGAGATGCTCATCAGAGGAGATGAATGAAGTCACCGGAGTTGAAGCTGAGCGGCGACGGTGAGATGTCTGGGGGTGGAAGTTTTCTAACTTTTCTTTTGGTTTTTTCTAGAAAATAAAATTATCAAGAATGGAACTCCTGTCTGTAAGTTAGTTGAGAGTCCACAAATTTATTTTCTTGCTCCAAAAATGAAAATATGGATATGAAGGTACCAACTGATATCCCCTACGATACAAACTAGTGCCGAATGATATGATGGTCGTAGAAACTTTTACTTCGCTCTGATACCAACTGATATGAATCTCCTTGTAAAGACTCTGGATTGCGGAATTTGAATCTTTGACTAAACAAAGGATTTTGCAAACCCAAGTATAGCCGCACGAACTGATGAATAACTAGCCCTCGAGAATGTAAGATTAGCTACAAATTGAAAGGTATTGGTACTTAATTAACTCGAAGGATTAAGCAACAATAAAGAATGCTCACAAGCAAAGAGCATGAACTCAAAAAGTATGAATATATGATTGATAAAAGTGTTGAACAATTCGTCCAAAAGGTCTTCCCTATTTATAGGGTTAAAATTGGCTGAAAACCCTATTTAGAAGCCAACCCGAACCAACTTATGTCAGCTTTAAGAAGCTAAAACCACATCTAACCACAATACCTAATTTAAATCTAAATGAAGACCATATTCAGCCAAGTAAATCAATTCAAATATTGGTTGAATTCTTGAATGAATCTGTCATATCTAAACCTACCAATTCTAATTCTAATCTAATCAAAACATAATATTTTAAACCCTAAAATAAAATATAACCAAAACTCTACTAAGCCAACATGGTCGAGTTAATGAGCCTTATTTTAAAATGAAATAAATTACAAATGATCACACTACCTCACTAAAAAACCCAGTGGGAAAAAGAGTGTAGTGTTATCCTCCTAAAAATATTTAACTAAGAAAAATGTAAATAAATGATATTTTGATATCGTATCAATCCAACTTGAATCCAAAAGAAAACAGGATTTGGTAATTCTCGCCAGAAACTGAAAAAGACTTATGGTAGTTTTAAGAACATAAAACCGTATCTAACTAAAATACCTAAAATAAAAAGATATATGGCCAAAACTCATCAAGCTAAGTTTTGAATGAATATTGATCTAATTCTAATCAAATCAGAACTAAATAATGTAAACACTAATTGAAGACTAACCGAAATTAAACTCTTCCAACGCCCACACGGCCGATAATGACTTTATTCCAAAATGAAATAATTTACAATGATCACACTACCTCAGTAATAAACCCAATGGAAAAATGAGTATAGT
Organism: Rubia yunnanensis; assembly: GCA_037428765.1. Classification (NCBI taxonomy): domain Eukaryota; kingdom Viridiplantae; phylum Streptophyta; class Magnoliopsida; order Gentianales; family Rubiaceae; genus Rubia; species Rubia yunnanensis. The sequence continues at coordinate 91,927,158 of CM075068.1, forward strand.
GTTATTAAGGATGTCTTTAATACTTTGACACTCTTCAACAATTAATCCAAGACATGGTCGATTTATTCTTCACCTCTACATCATGAAGCTAATCAATCAAAGCATTCAAAGCAGCATCTCTAAGCTTTGCTCTTGCCTTAATCATAGGACCAGACATGTCACTTAGTGGATTCCAAACATATCCTTTGAATGTCTGATCAAGCTTTGGCTTGTCTTCATCTATAGAGGTAGTTTTGACTTTCGCATCACAATGTTTTAAAAAAAATCTTTTTCACGTTTATTTGTTGTTTATTCTGAATTTGTACTTTCTCAAAACCTAAGGAAATGGTGGAATTTTTTTAATAATCAAAATCATCCAATATAATGGATGAGGAATTTTTATTAGGCTCCCCGCACCTTTTAAAATATGAAAATCTATATGTATACATACAAATATATATATATAAATATATACATATATATATCTATATATACATACAAATATATATATACATACAAACCCACTCCCTTTCTGCTATGATGCCACCGATCTCATCCGTGAAACTGCAAGCGGTTCCCATTCCTTTTCCGATTCTCTTGCAACCAATTCCTGTGGAAAATTTTGTGTAGTGAGATCAATTAGCGCAAGGATTGGCCGGTCGGGAACAGAAAATTTCAGTATCGTTTAGTCGCTGGTGATTCTAGCGCTTACAAATAAATTGCTGAAATTGGGTCTCATTCCCTGCACATTTTTATGTGGCTACTTTTTTTCTTCTAAGTTTAACACATAGCTTTGTGAATTTTTGTATTTTCTGGAAGGATTTGATTGTAGTTTTGTAATGGTTTGGTGTTTTTGTAACTCAAAATTCCAGTGGGTTATGTTTACTTGCTAAGAGCTTTTTCGTGTTGATCCCAATATGGACTTGATCATTCTTGTCAAAGCTTTTGGAGAGTGCAGGAAATTGAGAGACCTTGCGAACCTTGTATGTGCATCTTTTTCCCTTCTTTTTGTTCTTTAAAAATGCATTTGAATACAAGAAAATTAAAAGCTTGATCGAAGGTGTTTTGAGTGTGCGATGAATGTTCTTCAACTTATGTGTGTAGGTGCTTTGAATTAACTGTGTAGGCGACTGGAATTAATATTAGTGGTGCAACAAGAATTTTTGCAAGTTTAATTATTTCTTGTATGTGTTTTGAGTGTAAAGTGTAAGTGTTTCAAGTTATATTTGTAGGTGCTTCAACTTTTATTTATTGGGCCTTTCAGTGTGTGATGAAGATGCTTTGACTTATGTGTGTAGGTGATTTAAGTTAAGGGTGTGGGTGCTTGAAAATAATATTGTTTCGTGCAAGTTTAATTATTTCTTATAAGTGTTTGAGCATAAAGTGTAAGTGCTTCAACTATGTTTGTAGGTGTTTCAAAGTTGTATTGAAAATGCTTCATGTGAGGACTTCCAGATTTCTTGCTGCAATTTCGCCAATATGTTTAATGTTTTTGTGATACTCAGAAGTGACGCCAATGGCGTATACATAATTAGATTCGAATATTGAGAACCAAACTTTGGTGTCAATATGTCAGGCTGGACAGAGAAGGGCTCAAAAAAGGCCGAATTTAGTGTTTTTGACTCCAAATGTTCATCTTAACTGGTATCAGTTCGATGTTTTAGAAATAGTAGCATTAAGAGCTGAAGGTCGTTCTTTTGAATCATTTTCTTTAACTTGGGTTTTTTTTAATTGAAACCATCCGAGGATGGAGGAAATTATATTAGGCCTTCTCGAGCCATATAAAAAACAGAAAAAAAACATACAAGTAGGTTATGTGGTTATCGTAGTTGATCTATACAGACGTGAGCCATCAGCTCTTGAAGTAACCCTTATTACTTCCAAAATGAGGAAAGATATGGAACCTATATTTAGAGGATTCCAAAAACTGTTAAAACTGTTTGTAGGATCGTCGAACTTATTAGTGAATCGTACTTATGAAACACAAGACAGTCAGAGTCCCCACAAACAGTTTTAGTAGCTTATCCTCTACTAAATTGAATAGAAGAGCAGCATTGATCAACAAGAAGAAAGCCATCAGCAAAGTGAACTGCCTATCCATGTGCATCCATATACAGCTGATATATTAGTTTGATTATGCCTCCACTTGTCAGTCCATCTATAGCCACAGATGCAGCCAGTGAAATCTCTGAGTCCTAGTGCCCATAAAAAATGGTGCAGTATCCACCTGCATAAATCAGCATAATTGAGTAGCATCCATTCAATATACCATCCTAAGAGATGGTGTGCCAATCTGATCTAGCCGAACCAATCCTTGGATAGTATTAGTAAGCATAGAAATTCTGTCAAAAGAAGAACCTATCTGAGCTTTGAGATAAGTTTTAGCAAGTAAATCCGCCACCAAATTGGCCTGTCTATGAATGTGCACTAATCTAATATCAGACATATTTTGGTGAATTTCATCAGATAGCTGGTACAGATTCCAGTGTGCATTAAAAGGGTCTAGCACAAAATGAATTGCAGTAAGACAGTCTGATTCGATGAGAACCGAAACATAATATTTAGCACACTTAGTTAATGCAAATCGGATAGCCAGTAACTCAGCTTCCAGAGGGGATTTAGCTTGTGTGTAATCAGTATACACAGCAATAAAACTACCTCTAGAATCTCTAATAATCATGCCAATTCCACACATGTTAGAGTGACAACACCAAGCAGCATCAACATTAATTTTATAACATGTAGCTGGCTTAATCCAGGCAATCCTAAATATTTTTGGCTTTGGTGGAGCTTTAATCAGAGGCAGGTATGAATGCTCAGCAATGCCCAGGTCAAAGTTGGATGCTATGAAAATAGGCTTTGCACAGAAAGTGTAGAAAATTTGATCCTTTATCTGCTCAAGCACAAAACTTGTTAATGGGATGGCACAGTCATATAAGCATTTATTCCTCATCTTCCAGAGGTTCCATGTAATTACAGCCGCATTTCTAATCATTATTGTATGTAAAGCACTCAGACCAGGATAGGTAAGGTAGAATGAAACTCTTTCCCATAGAGATGAGAGTGATCTCTCCCTGATTCCCATGAAGTTATGTATCTTTCCCCAGATTTGTTCACAGAATTGACAAGAATTGAAATAGTGATCCAGTGAATCTTCATTATTATGACACAAACAGCATTTAGAAGGCAAACTGATTATCAAATTTTTGAGAACATTATCAAAAGGTAGATACGAGTTCAACACTTTCCACATAAATATAGAGATCTTCTTTTCTATTCTAGGACTCCAGAGATATTGTATAGAATGAAAAGTACCTCTTTGTGTTCTGAGCAATTGGTATGTGGATTTGAAAGTAAACTCACCTTTTAAACCAGGCTTCCATATAAGCCTATCCTCTCTGTGTATTGAGAGCTTTGAGTCCTGTAAAAGAGATAAAACATTAGAGGTTATGAATGGAGAGATCTTCTGAAGCAGTACTGATTTTTAAGAAATAAAATCAGAGACAGTACAGGATGTAGGGATCTCAACCATATTTTGATCACATAGGTCCATAATAGGGCCTATGTCTAACCAATTGGCTGTCCAGAAGTTGCATTCACCCCTGCCTATTATCACCCTAGATTGAGATTCTGCCCAATTATTAACTGAACAGATTCTCTTCCAATTGGGAGAGGATCTTGAAGAGGGTGGCAGTGATGCAATGAGATGGGTCCATAAAGCCTCAGCTTTTTGGTATTTCCACCACAACTTAACAGAGCATGTATTTATTATGGTGGTGATTGATCTAAAATCTAGCCCATTTTGATTTATTGGAAAGCAAAGAGCCTCCCATTTTCTCCATATTCTCTTAGGTTTCAGATCAACAAACCCCAGAAAAATCTGCTCAATTTTTTCTCCATTATAGAAATGATCACTTTGGGTGGTTTTATAACTGACCATATGTGCTGTGGGATAGAATAAATGCATGAATGTATCAGAGTACCTTTCCCACCAGCAGAGAGCCACTTATTCTTCCAACTGCCTATTTTACTGTCTATCTGCTCCATAAGTGGTTGGAAAAAAATCTTTTTTAGCAACCCCCGTGTATATTGGTACTCCCAGGTATGTGAAGGGAAAACTCCCAATTTTCATACCAAGAGTTTTTTTTTATGTAGTTAACCTTATGAGCAGAAGCATTTCTCCCTATGTAAATGTCAGTCTAGCTATAATTTATATGTTGACCAGTGGCATCCTCAAATGTGGACAAGAAAGCTTTAAATCTAATCAAGGTCTGATTTGTAGCAGATAGAAAAATTACAGTGTCATCAGCATAGGATAAGTGTGAGGTTGGCAGAGCATTACCTGGTAGACCATAGTGTGCTAATTTACCATTCTGGAAAATGTATGATAAACTCCTAGTAAAAGCCTCAGAAAAGATGTTAAAAAGAAAGGGAGAGAGAGGGTCTCCCTGTTTGATACCCCTCGTAGATTGGAAAAAACCAGCAGGCTTACCATTTATTAGAACAGAGAACCAAGCTTGTGAAAGATTCTTCATAATATGAAAAATGAATTTAGCATGAAATCCAAATTTAGATAGAATACAGTTAAGAAAAGACAACTTAACCCTATCAAAAGCCTTCTTAAGATCAAGCTTAACTATGCAATTTGGGTGCCTTTGCTTCCTATTTAAAAACCTAACCATTTCTTGCAAGTAGATGACATTATCCGAAATATCTCTACCTTTGATGAAAGCTGTTTGGTGTGGTGAAATTATCCTCGGCATTATAGGTTTAAGTCTTTCCATTAGGACCTTGGAACAAATCTTATTGACAACATTAGAAAGACTTATTGGCCTATAGTCATCAAAGGAAATGGGAATTTTCTTTTTAGGAATAATGACTATCCAGGTGCTACCAATACCTCTAGGTATGCTTTTTGCAGTTAGAAAATCGTGTACAGCAGAGAGTAAGTCAGTTGCAATTATGTCCCAGGATTTGATAAAAAACTTAGCCGTAAAACCATCCGGTCCAGGGCTACTATTTTTATTAAGACTAAGTACAATATCCTTAAGTTGAGACAGTGAGACAGGTTTCAGCAGTTTATCATTATCCTCTTGGGTAATCAGTTTTGGTATCTGGCTTAAAAAATGTGTCCGGAAAAGATTGCTATCTGGGGGGCTATCATCAGTTAATAGTTCCTGGTAATAGTTAATGGCCTCCTTTTCAATTTCCTGAATATCATTTAGCCACTGACCATTGGAACTTTTAATTTTTGTAATCTTTAGTCTACTAGTTTTTTCCTTAACTGAGTTGTGAAAAAAGCTAGTATTACTATCCCCTTCCTTTAGCCATTTGAGTTTAGCCTTGTGTTTCCAAAAGATTTTTTGTTCTGCTAGGGCCATCACTACCTTGGCTTTGGCTTTCTTAAGTCGAATCAGATTATCAGAGGAAGCATTTTGGTCATATATTTGTTCCTGAGCTTGGAGAGTATTTTCAGCTTGCACAACATTGTCATGGATATTACCAAAATGTTCCTTATTCTAGATTTTTAACATCTTTTTTAATCTGATAAGTTTCAGAAAAAATCTTAGCATTCCTGACCTATGTAGGGGAAGATTCCAGTTCTGTCTAATTAAGTGATTAAATTCCTTCCTTTTATACCAGGTGTTCAAGAATCTGAATGGCCTAGGGATAGATGGAATGTCACTGCCAATGGTAAGGAGCATGGGATTATGGTCTGAAGATATCCTATTCAAGATATGGATAGAGGAAGCAGGAAAAGCAGAAGACCAAGCAGGATTACATAAACCTCTATCCAATCTTTGAGCTGTGGGTTTCCTTAGTCTGTTATTGCTCCAAGTAAAATGGTTACCCACGGTGTTAATTTCTTCCTGCCCCATTACAGTTATAAATTCATTAAAGTCATAAATTCATTAAAGTCTCTCATACTACCCAATTTAGGGTTAGAAGGGCCTTTATATTCATTTACAGAAGTGATGGCATTAAAATCTCCAATAAAAAAAGAATCTGAGTGTGTACAGGATTTGAGATCTGACCAGAGATTTTTCCTACCCTTTCTAGTTCTGAGACCATACACAAAGAAGGCATCCATACTTGTATTCAGAGATAAGCTATGTAATGTAATAGCAAGAAATTGAAGGTTGTCACATTTAACTGTCAATGATATGCTAGAGTTCCAGAAAAGCCAAATTTGACCATTGGTTGCAGTGACACAGTTATCAAATTGTAACAATTGCCTGTACTTATCACACTGTAAATTGTCATGTTTCGGCTCAATAAGACATACAAGCTCAAACCTGTGCCTACTAATTAAATTGTGTAGTCTAATCATCGAAGTATCCATACCCCTAACATTCCAAACCAGAAATTTAATCTTAAGGGTTGTGCAATTCATAGAGAAACATTATTTAAGCTTTTTGATCTAGTCATGATTGTATTTAACTGAGTTAAATATGTCTCATTACCATAGGTAGTTTATTTCTCTAAATGTTTCCTTCTCCTCAGCTGGCCTTTTTTAGAGTGCTTACCTGGCTTGCCTGAGTAGCGATAATTTCTGTGTTTTTGGCAGAAGTAGCATTCTGCTGACTCATTAGCTCCTGACTCGTGGTCTTTCCCTTGCTAGTCTCAGATGTTGCCTTGGGTTCAGATTTGTCAGCAGTCATTGGAATGGCACTTTCTTCTTCGCTTGATGTGTCCTCCGACTCCAGGGGTAGGAATATGTTCTTCGTGTGCTTTTGCTGAGAGAAAATGAAATTTTTAGCTACAATGATGGAATGAAAAGGTGAGAAAGCTTTACCTCGTTTGCTAGGAATGTCGTCCTTAGCCAAATTTTTTTTTGATTTGAGATTTGGTGGAGCAGATAGAGAATGTGTACTCAAATGAGTGGGAGACTGGAGTTTTGGGAATGCACATTCTGTATGCACATCCTGGATAGCTATGTGGTGGTCAGGTATGGGAATAGCAGCCTGCACCCCATCATCCTGGATAGTATCCAGATTGATGGCCTGAAACTGAGTAGCCGTATCCACTACTTGCTCTACAGCCTGGGTATCCTTACTCAGGTCAATAACCTTCTTGTTTCCAACTGAGTTCTCCAGACGGGGTAACTCAGCACTCTGAGGTAATTCAGCAACCTTATTTTCTTCAACATTCATATCTGATACGATCTGCCTCTTTGGAACATATTTGAATTTTTGTGCTGACAGGGTTCTTAGTTTCTCAGATGCAGAGACACCCGAGCCTTCTGCCTTATTATCATTTTTAATAACCTGACCATCAGAATCCCTATGGTGATCTTTGCTCTCAATATGGCTGTTGATGAGTTTATCCATCCTATTATTCCTAGGTCTCTTAAGTTCAGGGTGCAGATAGATGCAAAGGTTGTCATCATGACCAATAGAGTTACAGTGATGACAGTACAATGGTAGGTCCTCAAATTCTAAAGGCAGTTTAACCACATTGTATTCAACCCCTTCCCCCTCAATCCCAACTCTAATGAATGTTGGGAGTTTTTTTTCAGATCTATTTCTACACACATTTTAACCACTGAGGGTCTAGAAAGAGCTGCAGTAGCAGCGTCCATCTTAATAGACTCTCCTATTTGATTCCCCATAATTTCTATCATTGCAGTATTATAGAAGAAGATTGGAAATTGGGGAATATTAACCCATACCGGTACAATGGAAGACTCAACCTCATGCGAGAAATCGATAGTCCACTTGATAACTTTCATCGGCGCATGATTGAATATCCATTACCCTTTGAGCCATAGTCTCTGATAGTCCTCCTTGTCTTGAAATCGAATGAGGATGTGTCTTCCGTCAATGGATCCGAGCTGGAAATTGCCTTTGAATCCCACCGATTTGAAAGCTTCATTGAGAGCTGACATCGTTGGCTTTCCTCTCGCAAACTTGCCTACCAAAGCGTTTTGATAATGGGTGGCCAAGGCTTCAGCATCCCTCCGAGAAACCAGACAGGCAATATCTCCCTTATATTGGGTTTTTGGAACAATTTCTGGGTTAGACGGGAGGGTGGCATGAAGTGGTGGAGGACGATTACCTAAGGCTTGAAGGAATGTTTTGGCCGCCATAAAGAGGGATGAGAAACTAGAATCTGACCGTTACAGGTGCAGAGACGGGCGAAGAAGAGGAAGAAGAAGAGAAAGAATTAAAAAGTCGGTAGAGTGTGTTGTGTGTGTTTCGCACTATTTTTGCCCGCAGTAACAGTAAACTTCCGCTTCGAAATTGATTGATTTTTTTTTCGCGCATTTAACTTGGGTTGTTCTTCGTTAACCTTTTTGCAGAAAGAACTACTTTGACCTAAGTGTTTGATGGGAGATCTTCTAATAATGAACATAATTCCTGATTGATTAATTTCTGATTGATTAATGCCAAAAATAACCTTTCTGCAAAAAAGATTCCAGACTTTAGTAGGATGGTCTCTTAATGTAGAGTTTATTCTTTTTTGATGCTGACGAAATCACCATCATTATGCAAGATAAGAATTCTACTATCCTACCGACTAGAAGAATAAACTTGCATTGTCAAATTGTATGAGATTTGTATGTTCTCATATGAAATAAATTACACAGATCTTATAAGCTTGCTAGCATTTGTCATGGATGTGCGAAAAATTGGCCCTTGCTGTAGAACGGCGCGATTGACGTTTCCGGTGATCTGGAAGTGGCGGAGTCATGACGAGCGGCAAAGCCACGACGATCAGGAAGTGGAGCGCAGCCCTGGCAGAAGGAGCAGAGCGATGCAGGAGAAGAAGATGTAGTTTTGCCAATGTGGTTAATGTGCTTGAAATACTCCGACGTGACACCGACATTAGAGACATACTACATCCCAATGCACCAAACCGCTAGCTTTCTTCACTCTGCACTAGACTACCCAATCTTTGCGCCATCTCAGCCTAGGGCCACCTTTCCGCCACCGGAACATGGCTTGGGAAACTTCTTGAATAACCCAAATCCACGCCCTTGCACCGGCCCACCATAGAAATCCCATCTTCAATTCTTGCCATTTTTGTTATCCCCCCACCAATGAAAGAGGCATTGAAATCTCATATAAGATTCCCCTCAATTTTGTCGTTTCTGTTGTAGTGGCGGTGGCGGTGGCGGTGTGCGGTGGGGGGGCGGTGGGGGGGGCGGGGTGTGGCAGGGGGGCTAGGGTTGAGCAGTTAGGGCCGAGTGAGGGAGAGGTGGTGGCTAGGGGTTTAGGATGGCGCTGGTGGAGGTTTGTGGAGGGGCTGGATTTCTGGTGGTGAGGTTGATGGTTACAGGCGGCATAGGTGGTGGTGGGCGCAGGCGGGGTGGTTGACGTGATGGTTTTTCAGCGGAAGGTGGTGGGTCCGATGGCAGAGCCGGGATGGAGTGACAGAGGTGTGTCAAAGAAGAAGAAGTGTAGGGATAAAATGGTCTATAAATTTCCCGTTTTAAATCTAGGGGTATTTGTGTCTTTTCATGTTTGGTCAACGATTGGTTTAAGCAAAGCTGGAATTGAGAAAAATGGGTATAATGGCACAATTTTCCAAAAACATAAGGTTATTTTCGTACTTTCAGATTTTACATGGTTATATCTAAACTTTCTAAATCTAATAGGGTCATTTTACACTTTTTTCGAAGTTTAAATAGTAGTAGCTGGGTTAAAGTGAATTTAATTCATTTGGATTTGGGTTAATCAATTTTATTTTGGGCTGATTTGTTGACAAAATTAAGGGTAGTTTAAAATTTTCTCGTGTGATTTTCAGTTAAATGTGGGATTTTTTGTAGTGTGCAGATTTGCATGGTACAAATAAAAAATGACAGTGTGCAAATTTGTATGGGATAGAGAGTAATAATTTTTGGGAGTATCTCACCATAGAACAATTTATAATAAATCTCGTCATTACATTTATGATCATATTATAATTAGAGAAAAGTGCTAAAATAATTCTATGTTTTGCACGAAAGTGTCAAAATAACCATGTATGATTTGAAAGTGCCAAAAGAACCCAAAATTTCCTTCGAAAGTGCTGAAATAAAACTGCCAGTGTTGAATTTGAAAAATATGGTGTTGATCATCCAAAAAAATGACCAAAATACCCCTGCTTAGTTTTCTTTATTAAAAATTGGATGATTTTACCATATAAAAGTATATGGTTAGAACATTATTTTCTAAAAAATATAAGGTTAGATAATACAATATGAAAAAATATAAGGTAAAATTAGTACATTTAAAAAAAACACAAAGTCATATCAATACATTTAAAAAAAACCTAGGTCAAAATAGATTTTTTTTTATTATAAAAAATCATATTTTTATATGGAAAGAAATAAAGTTTTATTGAAAAAGTAATATGACCAGTTGTTCCATCCAATTTTTGGGGATTGAAAGAAGTAAAGGCCTTGCATTGGAACTATTTTAAGTTATTATCTATATTAGGCCCCTCCGCATGGTTTGTGCACTCAGCACCACTAGTTTCTTCTCTTTCACAATCATTATTCTACCGTCACATGGCACGGGTGCACATCGCTAGGCCGACTTCCTCTCTTGCACGATCTGGCATTAAAAGATTTCAGTAATAACTTCCTTAACGTAGAAAAATAATTATATTTTATCTCTTCCCCTAAGAATAGTAATCCACACTTTCCATTTATCACGGTTTATCGCCACCACCAAGGTGTTCATTGAAGTAAGGGATATTAATGTTTTAACCACTTGGGCTTCCCCAAGTGACCAGAGCCATGCGCTCGACCAGAAGCAATCTGGGTTCAACAACCCCCCCCCCCTCCAAGAGTTGCATTATTCTGGCTCAGGATGCCAAATACACCCCTGTTAGGTGTGGGAGCTTCCACAAGTGTTGAGCAGCAGTGCGAGATTCATCCCACTTTTGTGGGCCACAAGGGAATCTCATCCCTTTGTGTGAGACAAGTATGAGTGGTTGACAAAAATAAAAACAATGTTTTTGAAAAATCCTTTTCATGTTTATATATTTTTTCTTTTGAATTTGCACTCTCAACCTAAGGAAATTTTGGACTTGGAAACATACTGTTTCAAGTTTTAAAATTTTGCTCCAATTGATGAGCCAGATTGTGCATAGATTTAAAGGCAAAAGTCTTTTGGAAAAAATCATTGTGTCAAGCCAATTTTTCCTTTTATAATTATATTTGATCGAACACAATGATTAGATAAAATTTTATTTGACTAGTAATTTTGTCCAAATATAATTAGATTCATCCCGACATAGTGAGTTGATATATTGGGTCTATCTTGTGAGCTCACCCCAAGGACCCGGTAATCAAGGCATATAAAATAGTTATTTTAGTTATGTTTACTCATTGAACACACAAATTTTCTTTTCACTTAGTTTTTATTAGATATTATAAATTAAATTTATATTATTTATAATACTAAATATATTTTTTTCTGGAAAGAAATAAAGTTTCACTAAAAAAAATATCAAAACATTTATCCGTCTATTTTATATTTGGGGATTGGAAGAAACAAATGCCTTGCATTGGAACTATTTTAATTTATTATCTATTAATCGTCGCACCACACAGTATAAGCACTTCACACCACCGACTTCCAATCTTGCACGATCGTTGTTTCGTCGTTGCACTGCACAGTTTGTGCACACTTCAAGGCTGGATTCCTCTCTCGAATGATCTAGCACGTTATACCATTAAAAAAATTTCATCAATAGATATCCTCAACCTAGAAAAATGGTTATATTATATCCCTTTTTCCAAAGGAAAATAATCCACACCTTCCATTGAATACCGACTAATGCCACCATCGTGGTCTTCATTGATGTAAGTGAAGTCAATGTTTATAGAAAAATATTTTTCGTGTTAATGAATTGTTTTTTCTACTAAATTATTGCTTCCTTTTCTCATTAGCCAATTTCTTCACAACATTTCACTGTTTCAGATTGAGCGATTGTTTTTAGGGACTGGGGACCTCTTACAAAGAAGCTGTAAGAGGGGTTCCCTGTGGTATAACCTTGCAGATCATAATTGTTCTTTGAATTTGCACTTCTCTCAACCTAAGAAAATGATGTACTTAGAAGCATAGTGTTTCAAGCTTTGAAATCTTTCTCCCATTGATGAGCAGGATTGTTTGAAGACAGGTTTAGGTAGAAGTTTTAACTGATTTAAAGGCTAAATTATTTTGATAAAAATCATTGTGTCAAGCCAATTTTTCCTTATATAATTATATTTTATCAAACACAATGATTAGATAAAATCTTATTTGACTAGCCATTTTGTCCAAATATAATTAGATTCATCCCGACATAGTGAGTTGATATATCGGGTCTATCTGGTGAGCTCACCCCAAGGACCTGGTAATCAAGGCATATACAATAGTTATTTAGTTATGATTCCACATTGAACACACAAATTTTCTTTTCACTTATTTTTTATTAGATATTATAAATTAAATTTATATTATTTATAATACTAATTTTTTTCTGGAAAGAAATAAAGTTTCACTAAAAAAACAATATCAAAACATTTATCTGTCTATTTTATTTCTGGGGATTGGAAGAAACAGATGTCTTGCATTGGAACTATTTTAATTTATTATCTATTAATCGTCGCACAACACAGCATGAGCGCTTCACACCACCGACTTCCAATCTTGCATGATCTCTGTTTCATCGTTGCACTGCACAGTTTGTGCACACTGCAAGGTTGGATTTCTCTCTCGCACGATCTAGCACTCAAAAAATTTCATTAATAGATGTCCTCAACCTAGAAAAATGGTTATATTATATTCCTTTCCCAAAGGAAAATAATCCACACCTTCCACTGAATATCGACTAACGCCACCATCGTGGTCTTCATTGATGTAAGTGAAATCAATGTTTATAAAAAAAATCTTTTTCGTGTTAATGAATTGTTTTTTCCACTAAATTATTGCTTCCTTTTCTCAATAGCCAATTTCGTCACAACATATCACTGTTTCAGATTGAGCAATTGTTTTTAGGAACTGGGGACCTCTTACAAAGAAGCTGTAAGAGGGGTTCCCTGTGGTATGACCTTGCATATCAGAGTTGTTCTTTGAATTTTCACTTTCTCTCAACCTAAGAAAATGATGTACTTAGAAGCATAGTGTTTCAAGCTTTCAAATATTTCTCCCATTGATGAGCAGGATTGTTCGAAGACATGTTTAGGTAGAAGTTTTAACTGATTTAAAGGCTAAATTCTTTTGATAAAAATCATTGCGTCGAGCCAATTTTCTAATATAATTAGATTTGATCGGACACAATGAGTAGATAAAATATTATTTGACTATCCATTTTATTCTATATAATTAGAATAGATCTATACGCTGAGTAGATCAATCAGGTCTGCCTTGTGAGTTCACCAAATGACTTGTTAATCAAGCCATACACTATTATTTTTTTTAGTTTGGATTCAACACTGAACATTTAATTTTCTATTAAATTTTATGAATATATTATACATTGATATTATTTCATTAATAATATTAAATATATTTATTCATATTTTTTATATGGGAAAAAATAAATCTTAGCTGAAAAAGTAAAATGAACAAGTTTGTCCATCCATTTTATTTTTGGGGATAATAAGAAGCAGCTGTCTTGCATTGGAACAATTTTCAGCTATTATCTATTATATGTCGCTCCGCACGGTTTGTGCGCTCAGCACGACCGGCTTCCTCTTTTGCACGATTGCTGTTCTACCGTCGCATCGCACAATTTGTGGACATCGCTATGCCGACTTCCTCCCTCGTAAAATCTTTCACGATCTACCATTAAAATTTTTCTTTAATTAATATTCCTAATGTAGAAAATTAATTATATTATATCCCTTCCGCCAAGATTAGTAATCCACACCTTCCATTGAACGTCATTTGTCACCACCACTAGAATCTTCATTGAGGTAAGTGAAACCAATATTTTAACCACTTGGGCTTCCCTAAGTAGCTAGAGACATAAGCTTGTCCAGAAGCAACATGGGTTCAAAATCTCCTCCCGCCGGAGTTGCATTATTCTGGCTTTAAGTCTCCTTTTACCCGTGTTTTGTGTGGGAGCCTCCACAAGTGTTGAACCGTAGTGTAAGGCTCACCCCACTTTGTGTGAGCAACAAGGGAGTCTCACTCCCTTTGTATGAGACAAGTATGAGTGGTTGTATAAAAAACAATGTTGTTGAAAAATATTTTTCATGTTTATATGTTGTTTATTCTGAATTTGCACTTTCTCTCAACCTAAGAAAATGATGGAATTTTTAAAAATTAAAATCATTCAGTATAGTGGATGAGGGATCTTTAATAGGCTCCCCACACCTTTCAAAATATGAAAAAAAACTATAAACATACTTATGTTGCTGTTTACAGAATGAGGCTAAACTGGGAATTCCTATCATTGAGAGTCTAACTAGATGATGCTTGCGTATCCTGATAATAAAACAGCTAAGGTGCTCTTGGAGGGTCATTGATAGTATCCTGAGCATTCTTGCAATCAATTTCCACAATGAAATTGTTGCTTAGAATGTAGATTCCACAATGAATTCTTATTATTTATGTATGTAGACTAGATGATACTTGTGTTAAAATAGTTATAGCCTTGACAAGATCTCCTATATGATTCCTAATTAATATCCCAATTCCACATTCATTAATCATTCCAGCCCAAGAGGCATCAGCATTAACTTTAAAGTCCTTGTTCGATTTAGACCATAAAGGTTTTTCAGATTTCATGGAATTTGGCATTAAACTTTGTTGGAAAAAAATGATATTAATCTCTTTATGTGATCAAGATGAAAATTTAAAATGAAGAAAAATAGGACACCAAATTTGGTGACGCGAAAAACCTCAATCTAGAAAAACCGTGGGACTATGTAGTCCAAATCTTCCACTATAAGATGCTATAATAGGGTTACGAATATGTCACCAGAGTAGTATGGATTACAAGGCTACTCACACAATGGTGGAACATTCACTAACTAGAGAAGATGAGAACTTCTCTCTAACTCCTCACTCTAAGAATGGATCTCTCACTAGAAGAATGAAAGTGGCTATGGATTGGAGTGGATGGGATGGAATTCTAGAGTTTTCTTGGTTCACCTATAAATAGAGGTGTTGGAAAAGAGTTCATCATTCAATCCCATTCACTCTAATCCATAACCACTTTCATCCTTCTAGTGAAAGATTCACTTTTAGAGTCAGGAATTAGAGAGAAGTCTTCATCCTCTCTAGTTAGTGAGTGTTCCACCATTGTGGGAGTAGCCTTGTAATTCATCCTACTAGGGGTGAGATATTTGTAACCCCTTTTGTTGTGCGGAATGGAGAAAGAACAGAAAGTATGAACGAAAATAACAAGACACAAGATTTACGTGGTTCACCAAGATTGGCTACCTCCACGGGAGACGGATTCACTATAATAGGTAGCAGGTTACAGATGCCAAGAAATTGGCCAGATTTCTACCTATCTAAGTGCAGAACAGAATTCATGAATTCATGATTTACAGAGAGAAGAGAGACCCTTTATATATTGTCTCTACTAAACCCTAACAGACTGGGAATAGGAAAATAACTACCATTCCTAATAGGAATAGGAACTACCATTCCTAATAGGAATAGGAACTACCATTCCTAATAGGAATAGGAACTACCATTCCTAATAGGAATAGGATTCCTATTCTGACCGGGCAGCGAGACCCCCGTTATTTTCCCCGGACCCCCAGGCCAGTGTCGCAGAAGCGGCTTATTACAGTATTCAAGGCATACCAACAAATCTCCACCTTGACTTGAATCCTCAAAGTAGAAAACTCCAGATGCACCATTACAGTGCCAGATTCAAGGCATACCAACAAATCTCCACCTTGACTTGAATCCTCAAAGTAGAAAACTCCAGATGCACCATTACAGTGCCAGATTCAAGGCATACCAACAAATCTCCACCTTGACTTGAATCCTCAAAGTAGAAAACTCCAGATGCACCATTACAGTGCCAGATTCAAGGCATACCAACAAATATCCACCTTGACTTGAATCCTCAAAGTAGAAAACTCCAGATGCACCATTACAGTGCCAGATTCAAGGCATACCAACAAATCTCCACCTTGACTTGAATCCTCAAAGTAGAAAACTCCAGATGCACCATTACAGTGCCAGATTCAAGGCATACCAACACCTTTTATAGTGGAAGATTTGGACTACATAGTCCATCGGTTTTTCTCGATTTGAGTTTTCCGCGTTACCAAATTTTGGTATCCTATTTTTATTTCTTTTTCATTATTCATCCTGATCACACAAAGAGGAAAATATTAATTTTCCCAACATTGGTATCTGAGCAAGGTTGTTCGGCATTAGTTTCTTGTGAGAGTAAAGATGGAAGCAAGTATCACTTATGATGGGGAAATGTAAGCTCATGGCAGAGAACTATGCCTATTGGAAGCCCATGATAGAGGACCATCTATTTTGCAAGGATTTGTACGAACTAATTATGGAGGAGTCCAAGCCAGAGGAAAACAATGGTAAAGAATGGGAGCTCCTGAATAGGAAGACGGTGACTATAATTCATAAGTACATTCATGGTAGTTTATTGAAGCATTTTTCTACTTACACAAATGCCTTCAAGCTATGGACAAAACTTGAATCTATTATTCAAAAGAAGACACCACGTAAAAAAGCGCACTTAGTAAGGCGATTAGTCAAATTCGAGTACAAGGATGGCCAAAATATGATTGAGCACTTGAATAGCTTCAATGGGCTCGTGAATCAATTGACAAAGATTGAGATGAAAATTGATGATGAGCTGCAAGCCTTGTTTCTCCTAAGCTCACTTCCTGAAAGTTGGGAGACTTTGGTGGTCACACTTAGCAACTCGGCTAAAGAAGGAAAGCTTACCATGAATGGCATCGCCGACAACCTAATCAATAAAGAAGCATGGAGAATGGAATATAACACAACCAAATACTCGAAGGCCAACGTAATCTAGAATCGAGGTAGAAGTGAGTCACATGGAAGATATAAAAGGGGTCGATGTTATAAATCACGAGGGTGGTCCAATTCTCATTCTGGAGTTATCTGTTACTTTTGTAGCAAGGTAGGGCATAAGAAAGTTCAATGTTGCGGTCTCAAGAGAGACCAGGAGAATGGAACGGTTAAGCAGGACCAAATTGACCCAAAGACGAAGAAAGATGAGAGCACTATTGTGGTGGCATCTTTGGAGTGCGGTGAAGTCTTTTTCATTAACGACTATGTCAATCTCGCCTATGGCAATAACCTTTGGATTAGTGATTCTAGTGCCTCTTTTCATGTTACCCCACATGAAGGGAATTTCTCGTCCAATAAACATGGATACTTTGGTTTTGTGAAGATAGGAAATCAAGTCACAAGAAAGATCTTTGGCTTAAGCCACATCATCTTGAAGACAAACACAAGATGTAAGCATGTGTTGAAGGATGTATGCCATGTTCCTGAAATGCGGATCAACCTCATTCTGGCAAGGAAACTTGATGACATCGGGATGACTAGCCACTTTGGAGATTGAAAATGAAAGATCGCTAGTGGAAACATGGCCATTGGTCGAGGAAGAAAATATGGGTCCTTATATGTCATGCAATGACAAGTCTGCAAGGGAGAGGCTAATGTTGCTCACAAGAACTCAAGTCTGGAGTCATCGCACAAGAGACTCGGCCATATGAGCGAGAAGGGCTTGAAAATCCTACGCGAAAAAAATCCTCCTAGACATAAAAAGGTATAATACTTGACTATTTCAGTGATTGTTTAGCTGGAAACCAACATAGAGTTTCATTTTCTAGACCAGCACAACCACGTAGAAGAAAGCACATTCTTTACTTAGTCCGCACTGATAAATGCTCTACGACTGAAGGATCTCTTGGTGGTGAATTATATTTTGTAACCTTTAGTGATGACCACTTAAGAAAGGCATTGGTGTTTTTGTTGAAAACAAAATACCAGGTGCTTGAGGCGTTCAAGGAGTTCCATGAAAGGGTGGAACATAAGATGGGCAAGAAGCTAAAGTCTATCAGAGTTGATAATGGTGGAGAATACCATAGCCCATTTCAAGAGTACTGTAAGTCCTATGGCATCCAACTTGAGAAGATGCCACCAAAGACACCTCAGTTAAATATAGTTGCTGAGAGAATGAATCACACCATTGAAGAACGAGTTCGGTGCATGTTGTCTCATTCTTACCTACCTAAAGCATTCTAGGGAGAAGCTCTGAAGATTGGTGTTGGTATCATCAATATGTCCCCTTCAGTACCCTTGGATGGAGACAAAATGAGGAGATTTGTTCGAAGAAAAAGATATCACATGACCTTTTATAGGTGTTCGGATGTCGAGCGTTTGTTCACATTCTTAAGGATGAGAGGGCTAAGCTAGATTTAAAAAAAAAGGAGTGCATCTACCCTGGATCACCCAAAGATGAGTTCAGGTATCGATTGTGGGATCCGATCCAAAAAAATGTTGTTAAAAGCTGAGATGTTGTCTTCCTCGAGGACCAAACTATTAGTAATTGCAAGATGTAATAAGAAGTCCTGACTAGGTAGACCAAGGGTCATTTTGATCCTATGCCATCTCTGGTGGCATGAGATGATACAAGAGTTGAGGGCAATCAAGATGATGTTGAGATCAATGATGAGAAAGCCAAAACAAAGCAACCTGAGACATGTGGTGGAGAAATGGAGGAAGCGGATTATCTAGTAGAACCTGAGCCTCGACATTCCACTAGAGAGAGATGATCTTCATCCAGATACCCTCAAGACGAGTATGTGACACTCACTGATGAGGGGGATCCTAAACACTATTCCAAAGGCATGACAAGTGATCACAAAGATGATTGGGAAAGGGTTATGAAAGAAGATATCTAGTCCTTACATGAGAATCAAACCTATGATCTTGTGGAACTACCAAAAGGGAAATGAGTTCTAAAGTGAAAATGAGTTTAGAAGCTCAAGACCGAGGAAAACAATTCCAAACCAAGGTATAAAGCTCAGATAATTGTTAAAGGATGCAATAGGAATGATCATGAGTCGGGTCCAGATCGAGTCTAATAAGACCCAGACCCGGCCCTAAAAATATTTAGTTAGACCTAGACCCGACACGAACCTATAGGGTCTAAAATTCTTATACCCATATCCGAACCCAATGGGTCCAAAATGGGTAAGGGTCTATAACAGGTCCTAAATGGATCTAATATTCTAAAAAAAATATTTGCTAAATAAAATTATATTATCTTAAATACAAATAATTTGAGTTCAACATGCAATCGGAATTAATTTTCAAGGAAAAAAATATACAATACATATTATTTTTTGAATTAAAAATAAAAATATAAAGAAAATATAAAAGTAATTTAGAAATTAGAGTAAAATTATGTATATAGTTGGCGTTATATTGATCTATGGATCATGTCTGAGTCGGATCTGAGTCTTCATATTTTAGACCCGGACCCGTATTTTAAAATCTAGACACATACCCAAACCCAATGGGTCTAATTTTTTTGGACCCATACCCGACCCAACGGGTCTGGACCCTATGGGTCTGGGTAGGATTCTAAATGCATGATCATCCCTAGGATTCAATCATAAGAAAGGTATAAACTTCAATGAGATATTCTTGCCCGTGGTGAAGATGTTATCAATCTGAGTTGTGTTGGGTCTCGTTACTAGTATGGACTTGGAGGTTGAACAACTCGATGTTAAGACGACTTTCTTACATGGAGACCCTGAGGAAGAAATTTACATGGAGCAACCCAATGATTCATACATCAATGAAAATAGCATTTTGTGTGCCGCCTCAAAAGGAGTTTCTATGGTTTGAAGCAAGCACTGCGCCAATGGTACACGAAATTTGAATCCTTCACGAATCATCATGGATTCAAGTAGACGCATACTGATCATTGTGTCTTCGTGAAGAGGTAAAATAGAGTTGACTTTCTCATACTCATTCTTTATGTTGATTATATGTTGACTGTTGGGCAGGAAAAAGTTAAACTTGCCTCTCTTAAGAAAGCATTGAGTAATTGTTTTGCTATGAAAGATTTGAGACCGGCTAAATAGATTCTTGGGATGAGGATCACTCGATATTGATATAAATGGATAATTTGGCTATCCCAAGAAAGATTTATTGAGAAAGTCCTTAAGAGAATCAACATGGACAAGGCTGAACCTGTTAGTGTATCACTTGGCAGGCACTTCAATTTCAATAAGAAACAAAGCTCAAAGGGTGATGAAAATATGAGAGGTGTTCCATATTCATCGGCTGTTGGTAGTCTCATATCCGCAATGATATGTACAAGGCCAGATACTGCACATGCGGTTGGTGTGGAGAGCAAGCACTTGTCAAATCTTGGGATTAAACTTTGGGAAACTATGAAATGGATACCTAGATATCTCAGAAGAACAACCAAAAAATGTTTTCGCTTTGGAAAACAAGAACCTGTGTTGGAGGGATACACAGATGCAGATATGGCTGGAGACTTGGAATCTAGAAAATCAACATCGGGATATCTAACTACCTTTGCAGGGAGAGCTGTGTCTTGGCTGTCAAAACTCCAAAAGTGTGTGGCTCTTTCTACGACGGAAGTGGAGTACATTGCCACCATAGAGGCTTCCAAGGAGATTTTGTGGATGAAGAACTTCCTTGATAAAAATATCATATGCTTAGAGATGCTGCTTTAAATGTTTTGATTGATCAACTTTTTATGATAAATTGAAGAATGAAACATCATAGACATCTTGGATTTATTGTTCAAGACTGTCGAAGAACTGAAGACATCATGAAGAACACTATAATCTTTTTTCCCATTGGGTTTTTAATAAGGTAGTGTGATCGCTGTAAAATATTGTAAAATTATTTCATTTTGGGTTTACTGGACTGACAGCTCGGCCATGTGGGCTTTGGAGAGCTAATTAAAAAATTACAGCTCATTAGGGTTTACTATATTCAGTTTTATTCTGATTAGAATTTTTTTGGTAAGATTAGATAAGGCAATATTCATCCAAGGTGTTTCTTGGAAGGATTTGGCTATCTATGTCTATTATATGGCCAGCTGTGTCTATTTTAGGTAGATATGATTTTAGCTTCTTAAAACTGCCATAATTCTATTCAGCTTCTAAGTAAAATTACCAAATCATGTCCTGATTAGGATTATGGTTTGGATGAATTCAGCCCTATAAATAAGGGTTGCATTTTTGAGTTTCACACAACACTTTTATCAATCAAATATACAACTTTTTTTTGTTCATACTCTTTGCTTGCGAGCTATTCCATTGGTTCTTAACCCCGAGCGCTAGTTAAGTATCGATAAACCTTGTAATCTGATCATGTGGGCTAGTTAGAGAGCAATTCGAGGTTAGGCGTACCTGAGGGCTAGACTCCTGAATTTTGTGCGGCAGAGTAAGGGTTTGCAAGTTCCCTTGTTTTGTCAAAGATCTTAATTTTGCAATCCAACTTCTTCGCAAAGGGATCAATATCATTTCTACTGGAGGGTTGAAGCAAGAGAAGTATGTCCTCTTTTATGACAGTCAGAGTGCAATCCACTTACCAAGAATTCAGCCTAACAATCACGAACAAATCATATTAATGTTTATTATCATTGGATTCGGGATGTATTGGAAGAAATGCGGCTACAACTTGAAAAGGTTCACACCGATGATAATTGGTTTGACATGATGACTAAGGCATTACCAAGTAAGAAATTTGATGATATTGCCAAGGTGCTGGTGTGGTGATCCTTTCTAATTAGGTCGGAAGGGGGAGATTTGTTAGGATTCCTCCCTAATTCTAGAACTCTCCATTTGATGGAAGAGTGAGATGTTTCTAGGATGATAGGGGGAAGAATCTAGACTACCTCCTAGAGGGCTCCATGCATTCACTATGACAGTTGGAGAAATGGAGGAGAATTCTAGAGCTTGCTTGGTTAACCTATAAATAGAGGTGTTGGAGAAGAGTTCATCATTCAATCACATTCACTCCAATCCGTAGCCACTTTCATCCTTCGAGTGAGAAATCCACTCTTAGAGTGAAGAAATAGAGAAAAGTCTTCATCCTCTCTAGTTAGTGAATGTTCCACTATTGTGTGAGTAGTCTTGTAATCCATCCTATTATGAATTTTGACAAAACAGCCATTTTGAAGCTAAATTGATTTCACGAATATCAACACATCATAAAAAAAGGCAACAAAGAGTTAGTAAGTTTCCACATAACGATATTGATTTTCTTCAGCAGCCTAAGCATCTCCAATGCAACGAGGGTCACCCATAAATTTTGGGGCCATTTGGTGAAGCATTATTGGGCTTCAATATGACGTGGATTAAAGAGTCTCTCCAATATGAATTTAAGTTTTGATCTCCAATGCAAGCATCGTAAGTGAGACTTCAATGTTGTCGTGTCATATTTGTCATAATAAAAGTTGAAAGAATTGTATTTATACTCATTTATTCTAGATTAAATTCAAATGTGTACATACATTTCATTTGTATTTATTCTTAGCTTCATACTATATAAGTATATGTGTTTTATTTTACACTCACACACACACACATATATATATATATTTAATTACAAAAACTTTTTTTTTATAATAACTTACACCATCTTTTAAATTTTCAAATGAATGATTTAAAATATCTTCATTTATACTCCCCCTCTCCCAACTCTATTTGTATAAATTGACCTTTTTCAGATTGACTAGAACTATTTTTGACCATTAATATGTTTAAGTATGCATATTTAAAAATGATGACATAATAATATTTATAAAAATATATATTAACAAAATTCTAATTATATCGCATGTGATAATATATTATCTTATTTATTACTTGAAACTTACTTTTTAAATTAACAAAGTTTGACTAAATGAATAAAGCCCAGTGCAAATAGAGCTGTGACAAAGGGAGTATATTTTTTAAGATATGTAGGAGTGCATGAAAATTTATATATATATATATATATATATATATATTTATATTTAACTAATGAGAAAAATATGATGAACTAAATTAGTTAATATAAATTTGATAGAAAAATTAAATTGATTGAAATTTGTGTATATAGAAACTTGATTGAAAATTTATATTGATTGGAATTATATATGGAAACTTGATCAAAATTTTAATTTGATTGATTTGTATGTATGGAAAGGTTTTTTATGTGGCAAAGTGATGGCCTCACTTTCACCCTCTGAAAACAGAAGCTCAATTTGAAGGGATCACTTTCATTTTTGTCCATGTCAGATTGACACCCTTATTTGACCCCTGCATTGGAGATGATATTTGAGATTGGGAGTCACTTAGTATGATATGGAAAGAAAGGATTACCTAATTAACGCTTGCATTGGAGATGCTCTAACATTCCGGACATGATTCAGGGAAGAGAGCATACCTTTTTTATCCCTCAAGTTTAAAAATCTTGCGCATTGATGAGCCGGATTGTGCAAAGACCTATTTACGTTGAAATTTTAACTGATTTAAGGTTTTTTTTTTTGGAGAAAATTATTGTATTGAGCCATTTAATCCAGATATAATTAGATTTGATCACACACGATGGTTGGATAGATACTTATTTGCTTAGCCATTTTGTCTATATCTAATTAGATTCCTCCCGACATGGTGAGTTGATAAATCTGTTATATCTGGTGAGATCGCTCAAAAGACATGGTAATCAAGCCATATACAATTATTATTTTAGTTTTTTAATTAAAAACTTCTAAAAGAGGGGGATCTTTTGGGTACCGA
This sequence comes from Rubia yunnanensis, assembly GCA_037428765.1. Lineage (NCBI taxonomy): Eukaryota > Viridiplantae > Streptophyta > Magnoliopsida > Gentianales > Rubiaceae > Rubia > Rubia yunnanensis. Next base: position 91,950,862 of record CM075068.1, read on the forward strand.
ACCCTTTATATCAATGATCGGATAGACCAAAAACTCTTACAATTGAAATGATCCTATTAAAATAGAAATAGGGATGAACCCCTTTCACAAAAGCACTACATAAAAGAAATTCCAAATCTAGAGCCACTGTGGCAATATGAGAGCTACTCTAGAATTGAGCATTTTATGTCGCATAATAAATCATCCAATAAGAAATAATAGTAATCTACTAGTAACAAACCATTTTTGTCCTTCTGTATCTGAATCACCGTGGCCACAACTCCTTAGCTCAAAAACCGTTCTTCACCTCTACGAACCATAGCACTCCCTACTTAAATCAAAAAGCTGAATACAGTCTTCCGGTCATTGTGTTATATGCAACCAATCCTTTACTTCCTTGCATTCCTAAAGATATCAATCAAAGTTTTCCTTCGAGTCATCGTGTGATTGGCAGATCCTGCTGGTTTGGGTGCTTCCGAGTTCATGACTTTCTTCTAAGCAATTTTCAAATGGAAGAAGGGAATAGGGTAGAAGCTCGACCGTAGAGCCTCTAAAAGATGGTTACAACAAGATTTGTCTATCACTGGAAATCAACAATTTTCGTACTCAAATGTAAAAAGTTAAACTAAACTTATTCCTATCATTAGATAACTTCAATAAGTAGAACCAAGAACCAGCACTGTCCAACACTAAATCCCAGTCGAAACTACTAGCCTAGTTTTGGTGACCGTATTCGGCCATTCTCCGGTCTAACCAAACCCACCACCACAAAAAAAGAGGTGGATCGGGCTAACGCTTGTAACGTCATCAGCAACATTACTGTCGCTCAACAAATTATAAACAAAAATCACCAAAATTTGTGGACAGTTTGTAAACCCGTTGAGTCATTTAAGAATTTAAGGGAAACTGTTTGATACTCGTCAGCATCTCAGCTCGTCCCTGTTCTTCGGTCAGGTTACAAACAAACTTGTGCATATTCTGGTTCCGCCACATTCTGCAATCAGCTAGGCCAACATCCTCCGAGTCTGTAAAGATGTCTAAATCTTTGTCGTCTGCAACTCCACCGGATTTTGAACCTGCCGAATTCTATGTTGGTTGGATGAAAATTCTAACCGGGTTCTAAAAGGCCCCATTGCTGGATCTAGATTCTGCGAAGCAAACGTTGGCTAGGAAATTATTTTAGTTATGATTCCTCATCGAACAAAAAGAATCTCTTTCAATTTTAGGTTTTTTATTAGATATTATAAATTAAATTTATATTATTTATAATATTAGCATTATTTTTATATATTTTTATCTAGTGAAAATTAAGCTTAGGTAAAAAGGTAATATGAACAAGTTTATCCTTCTCTTTTATTTTTGGGATTGGAAGAAGCGAATGCCCTGCATTGGAGCTATACTACTATATATATGTATGTATGTATAAACCATCGCCACACACAGTTTGAGAACTTCACACCGACGACTTCCAATCTTGCCTAATCGATGTTTCGTCATTATACTGCACAACTTGTGCACATTGCAATGCCGGTATCCTATCTTGCATGATCTACCATTAAAAAGTTTCATTAATAGTATCCTCAACCTAGAAAACTAATTATATTATATCCAGTGGTGGAACTAGACCAAAATTATAGGATGGCATATTTTACATTAGGGAAAGGACAATTTTCAAAACTACCTATAGTCACTGGTTCGCTACCGCCATCGCCAGTCCTCCACCAATGTGCCGCCGCTGCTTGCAGTAGCTGGAAGTTCCTTTTTAAGAGGAAAATGATTGGGGGTAAATGAAATTAGGGTTAAAAAAAGCAAAGCACGATTGGGAGTATTGTACCGATTTAGAAATTTGCAGCGATTAATAATTGATATGGATTTGAATCTTTTGCGTTGTTTTAATATTTGATAATAGGCCCAAACCCAATATGATTCTTTAAATAAAAAAACTTCTGAAATAATAACAAAGGCCCAGCCCAAGACAAGTCTTCTTCTTCAATTTTCTCCGCCATCTGCAACTCTTCACAGATGCACATCTTGCGGCAGCAAAAATTTCTTCCTAGGTGGGCGCATCACTTCCTGGGCCTGGGCTGAAGCATCACCAATTTATTTTCAACAGGGACGCCCAATGAGGAGAGGTGTACTCACCCCCTTAGTGTTTATTGTGATATATTGTGCTTATATTTTGTGGGATTATTTTCTGATGCACAAATAGTGCTATATTGTTCTTATATTTTGTGGGATTACCGTGCTATATTTCTTGCACGATTGCCTTTTCCCAATGGCACCACACTGTATTTGCACATCGCAATGGCGTCTTCCTCTCTCCCACAATATTCCATTAAAAATTTTTCATTAATAGATATCCTTAACCTAAAACTTCAATTATACTATATCTCTTCCCCTAAGAAAATAATCCACACCTTCCACTGAACGCCATCTTTCGCCACCACCAGGGTCTTCATTGAGGTAAGTGAAATCAATGTTATTAAAAAATATTTTCATATTAATATATTGTTGTTTCTGCTAAATTTGCACTTGCTCCCAGTTTTTAGCAAGATTGTGCCAAGACGAGTTTAGGTAGAAGATTTAACAAATTTAAAGGCTAAATTCTTTTGAAAAATTCACTGTGTCAAGCCGATAATTCTGATATAATTAAATTTAAATAGAAACAATGAGTAGAACGATAAAACCTGATTTGACTAGTCATTTTATCATGATATAATTACATTGTACTCAACACGATGTCGATAAAGTGGGTTTTTCTGGTGAGATCAGCCTCGGTCGCCTTCTGCCCTTCAGGGACCATTTCACTACAAAGTTTGGGATGACAGACAACATTGTGCTCCAGCGGAGTGTAGAGGGGGAACTTGTGGAGGTCAAGTTAAGATCTGTCCTCGGCTTCCCATGTCGTTGTCTGAACAAATCAAGCTTTTGTTGCACCAACTCGGGCAAGATTGTGGAGTTGTTTGAGGTGGATTTCGATGACTTCGTTGGGGGGATAAAATTTTCTATTAATCTTGGTATTTTATATAGATATTATAAATTAGTATTATAGTTTTAATAATAATAAATAATAATTTTATATTTTATATTTTAAGAAATAATTTTTTAGTAAAAAAAGTAACATGAACAAGTTTGTCCTTTGATTTTGATTGAGAGATTGGAAGAAGCAAATGCCTTGCATCGGATTTTTTAAAAATTATTATCTATTATACGTTGCACCACATGGTTCATGCGCTTTGTACCGCCACTTCCTCTCTTGCATGATCACAGTTTCTCCGTCACACCGCACAATTTGTGCACATCACAATGCTAACTTCCTCCCTTGCACAATTTTCCATTTAAAATATCATTAATATATATCCTTAACCTAATAATTTAATTATATCCAATGAATCTCATCTATTGCCACCACTAGTGTCTTCAATAGGAACTGCCTTTATATTCAATAACTATGGTAGAGCTCGCTAGTCATTCTTACTGAATGCTGGTTAATTTTGACCATTTGAGTAAATGAGTTATTCTTTATTCTTTATATAGATATTATAAATTAGTATTATAATTTTTAAAATAAATATATGTATTTATATTTTTATGTTGTAGAACATAAAGTTTCTACAAAAAAAGTAATATTAACAAGTTTGTCCTTCCATTTTATTTTTGGAGATTGTAAGAAGCAAATGCCTTGCATCAGAATTATTTTTAATTATTATCTATTATACACCGCACCACACGGTTCGTGTGCTTCAGACCACTGGCTTCCTCTCTTGCAAGATTGCTTTTCACCATTGCACCGCACTATTTGTGCACATCGCAATGACGTCACCCTCTCTCGCACGATATTGCATTAAAATATTTCATTAATAGATATTCTCAACCTAGAAAATAATTATATTATATATGTTCCCCTAAGAATAATAATCCACACCTTCCATTGAACATTGTCTATCACCACCACCGGTGTCTTCATTGAGGTAAGTGAAATCAATGTTTTCAAAAATCTTTTCATGTTAATATATTGTGTTTTCTGCTAAATTTACACTTGCTCCCACTGAGGAGCAGGATTGTGCCATGATGTTTTTGGGTAGAAGATTTAATAGATTTAAAGGCTCTTTTTTTTTGAAAAATTGATTGTGTCAAGCCGATAATTTCTGATATAATTAAACTTTACTAGACACAACAGTTATATCGATAAAATCTTATTTGACTAGCCATTTTATTATGATATATTAGATTACACTCGACACGATGAGTCGATAAAATAGGTTTTTCTGGTGAGACTAACCTTGGCTACCTTCTTACCTTCGAGGACCATTCCGCTGCCAAGTTTGGGCCGACAGACAACATTGTGCTCCAACAGGGCATGGAGGGGCACTTGTGGATGTCAAGAGAATATCTACCATCGGCTTTACAAGTTGCTGTCTCAATAGATTGAGCTTCCGTTGCACCAACCAGGGTGAGGTTGAGGAGATGTTTGAGGTGGATTTCGATGACTTCGTTGGTGGATAAAATTTCCTATTAATCTTGGTATTATTTATAGATATTATAAATTAGTATTATACTTTTTTATAATAATAAATATATTTATTCATATTTTATACTTAAAAAATAATGTTTCAGTAAAAAGGTAACATGAACAAGTTTGTCCTTTGATTTTATTTAGAGAATTGGAAGAAGAAAATGTCTTGCATCAGAATTATTTTCAATTATTAGTTATTATACGTCACACAAAATGGTTCATGCACTTCGTTCCACCACTTCCTCTCTTGCACGATTGCAGTTTCTCCGTCACACCGCACAGTTTGTGCACATCGCAATGCTGGCTTCCTCTCTTGCATGATTTTCCATTTAAAATTTCCATTGATAGATATCCTTAACCTAAAATTTTAATTATATACCATCCCTTCCCTTGATAATAATAACTCACACCTTCAATGAACTTTATGTTTTAATCAGTTCCGATAGTGGAATTGACCTTCTAAATAACACAAAGAATCAGAAATGGTTCCTAGGCCAGAACTATGAGCAGAGAAAGTTACGAATTTGGAACATTTTCCTTCCTTTCAGATGCCATTAATCTTCCTCACTCGAAACCAGAGTCGTATCCTCTTCCCAAACTCGGAACACATCGCAATAGAAGTCATTTTTTCACAACTACATTTAATTATACTCATTTAAAGGTGGTTATATGATGAACTGCCTTTGATTCATAAAAATGGAATGCGGTTCTTTGATAACCGCATTCCAAAGCACATGTACCACCATTGATTTTCATAGGCACCCAGAAACAACTTGTTTCGAGCTCGGAACCGTCCTCAGAAGGTGGTTCCTAAGAAATTTAGCGGAATTGCCTTCCAATTGCGCCATTAATAAAGCAATCTCCACTAGTGTATTTATGTCTTTTCATGCTTGGTCAGTGGGTGTTTTTTTAGTCAACACTGAAATTGAGTAAAATGGGCATAGTTGCACAATTTTACAAAAACATTGGGATAGTTTTGCCCTTTCAGATTTTATAGGGTTATATATGCACTTTCTCAACTTAATAGGGTCATTTTGCACTTTTCCCTATGTTTATATAGTAGAACTTGGGCTAAAGTGGTTTTAATGTTTTTGGATTTGGGTTGAGCAATTTTAATTTGAAATACAAGCAAGTGGCCTTTGTGTAAATTTTCAAAATAAGTAAGGGTAGTTTAGAAATTTTTGGTGTAATATTTAGCTAAATATGATATTTTTAAAGTGTGCAGATTTGCATGGTACAAACCGATGTGTCTTCGACCACAAACCGGTTCGTGGGCTTGGGGGTTCTTCTCGAATTAACCTGCAGTCAAAATATCCCTGGGGTTCCAGGGGTCAGCACTCTGATGCTTAAGTTATTCCAAGCGTTTCATATGATTAAGACAGAATGAATGATAAGTAAATTTGTACCTTGTATTTATACTCCGTGTCCTAAATAACATATTCCTTAATTATGGCCCTTAATTACCCACAAATGCAGTAATTAAGTTAGAGTATTAAATATTCCCCTAACTGGGATTCCATACCTGTGGTCCAATGGCTTTCTTGGGCATAACCTCTATCAAGAGCCCCCAGAAAAGCAGGTTCTCGACCTTAGAAAGATGGAACGTCACAAAGGTCTTCGAGGTCTCGAATGCATGGGACAATTCGAGAACTTGGAAGGGTGAAAAGAACCTTGCACATTGCGTTCCTGCCTTCGAGGATGAGAACCTGGTTTTCTAATAAACTTCGTCGTTTAAGATTTTGAAAGGGCACACGCGTGCTATATAATCGCGCGTGTCACCTTCCCCTAATCACTGCACCGTCAAAAGAGGAAGAGGCGATCACATCTTTCAATAACTTTTTATATTTCCAATGATGAAATAATTACCTATCACTTCAGCCCCCATATTTACCCCTCATCCGTGCTTCCTTATTTACTTTTCTCATTTGTAGGCGTCTTCTTACAAGAATTTTTTTCTATATTTTTCTCATGAGCAATCCAACCTCCATCACTTTTTCCAAGATTCAGTAAGTTCTTTCATCCCTATTCTCTTTCTAATCTTCTTATTTCCTCCTTCTCTTTCATGGCCCGCTCTAATGAGGGTTCTGCCTCCGAGAAACTTTCCGGTGAAATCAGGGTAGGCGAGTCAAGGGTTAGTATGCTGGAGAGAAACGTTATCAATCCAGAATGTACCCCCTCCGAAGAACTCCAACGTGACTTTGATGCTGGAGAGGGCATATCTAATAGTCATGGGGAAGAGCGGATCTTTCCCATAACTGATATGCCTTCTCAAAAGGTTGTTGAAAATAGGCCGTCGGGCATGGGCAAACCCCACATAAGGAGGTCCCACACGAGTGACAAGATTGGATTTTACCCTCCCTAAAATCTAGAGCTCGAAGCCATAAGGGAGAAGGAAGAAGTACTTCCTTTGAGGGGGAAGGCAATCCTCGAGGGGGAGGGGGGAAGCACTCTCAAGTGGAACTTGGGAATCCTCTCTGACTAAGCCCTATCAACAGAAGAAAAAAGGGACTCACCGAAGATTAAGGCTAAATGACTTAGGGAGGGAGCCCCTAGTTCTAGTAGCGGGAACAGCTATTTCTAAAATTTTGGACTTGACCCCTCCTGGCCAACGAGTAGCTCAAGACGCCAATTTTCAACCCTTTTGAGAAGGTGACTCCCTCCATAACCTTCCCAAAGGAAAATCGTCTATCTTTCTCCGACTGTGCAAGTCCACCCTAACATTCTGGTGATCATCATGATGTTCTTGACCAGATGTGATGAATTTGGTATTAAACCTAGTTATAAGCTGCTTCGCTCACTATACTTCGTGTCCTATAGTGGGCAGTCAAACGATATGATAGTCATGTTTGCTCGTCGAGAAGTACATCGTAAAGTTTTTGGCATTCCATACAATTCGGGTGATTAGAAAAATTGGAAAAAAGTTATCTCATTTGATAGTAGGAGTTATCGAGTCCCTCTGTGGAATTGGACCATGCAAGTTGAATCTCCCAAACCTGGGGAATATATCTTCCCAGATACCCTCGAGAGGGTCAGACAAAAATTGTTGCCCAGTTCCCTCGACTACAGCCTCTTCAAAAACTCTAACCCCTGGATTGGCAGTTTTGCGTTCCCGTCTAGAATCTAAGAAGAATATGTGTATAACACATTTCAAAAAGATACAAGAAAAAGGCAAAGAGAATGTGAGGGCCACAGAGATGTCCCTCCCCTCGAGGTCATTGTTAATAACCCTAGGCATTCGGGGCCTTTCGAAGGTGTCTTAATAGAAATCTACTTCTCTTATTTGTTGTGTTATTATGTTCAGTACTATTGACTGACTCTCATTCTTTTTCCATTTTCAGTGGGTTTCTCTACGGGATTACAGAAGCAGAAGCCCTCGAAGTAGGGTTAGGCTCACTCTGAGGGGATCATTGATTCCTTTAATCAGGATTCCATTACCCCGACTCTAGTGTTTCCCCTCTCGAATCAGGCCTCCCCTCCTACTATAGGCTTCGAAAGACCTATCTCAACTGATGATGCTGAGCAATCACCTCACACCTAAAACATTTTCCAGAAGACATGGGCGAACAACAAGACTATCAGCTCCTCCTCACCAAGGCCACTTATGGGAACATATGGCGGTGAAGATGTTCAACAACGATCACTGCCCCTTTGAATGATGCAGTGCCCGCATTCGGGTTCGAGCATCACCTTTCAAACATTTTTTTTTCATTCTCTTTTCCATTCTCTTTTCTCTCTTCCTATCTTTTTTTGTTAACGTCAATATGAGAAGAACTGTTTGATCAGGCTTCTAAAATATATTATAAGGCCACCGCAAGAATAGCGGCCCTCTATTCCCTTGGCACCGCTAGCAACGATAACTTCATGAGGAGTTCAGCAAAAATGATGCTTAGATTTTGCGGCTAAGGGAATCTCTCGAAGGTCACCAGCAGGTCCTCGAAGGGAAAGAGAAAATGCTCGAGGAGAAGGACATGGCACTAAAAGATGCCGCGGGGGCTCTTCAAGAAAAGAAAAATCTTTGGAACAGTGAGAAGCAAGGTTTTGATGCCGAGAGGTGTTAATGGTTGCTAGAGAGGGATACCGTTACTAAGAGGGTTCAAACTGCAGAAGAGAAGGTTCAAGCTTTAGAAAATTCGGCCACGCAGGAGCGACTGCTCAAGGCCTTCAAACATAAGCTATTGAATAGACCGGAGCTTGCTGAATTTTTCTTGGATATTCTAAGGGTGGCCAAGGAGATCGGCTGCAGTGAATTAGTCGAGGAATTTTTAAATCCATAAGTGTTCGCCTCTCTTTCTGAAGATTTGGCCAAACAGGTGGACAAACTGGTTAATTCAGAGCTCAAAGCCACCATGGACGCAAAATGGGATGAGGCTAACAAAAATAATGGCCTTCACTTTGCCCTATTGGATTTAATCAAGGCCAAAGGGGAGCTCTTTAGTGCCTAGAGGAAGTTATGTTCTCGAATAGATAAATGGGATTCGAGTACCAAGAAGGTGGAACATTAGCAACTTGAGAAAATACTACCATGATGATGATCGAGTGGTTTGCTTTAAAGCAGCACTCTAGTTTGTCGAGTGGGTGGCTTTAAAGTGGTGCTCTAGATATGTTTGAGTGGTTTTCTCTAAAGCGACACTCTAGTTGGAATTCGAGTGGGTTGCTTTAAAGCGGTGCTCTAGATGATGTTTCCCACTACGGCTGATGTTCGAGTGGTTGGCTCTAAAGTAGCACTCTGGTTGATGTTTGACTAGTTGGCTCTAAGCGGCAATCTAGATGATGTTTCGAGTGGTTGGCTATGAAGTGGCACTATAGATGATGTTTGAGTGGTTGGCTCTAAAGTAGCACTCGAAAGCCAAATTGTATTCTTGAAATGATAAGCTAGTACGCACATTGGAAGGATGTAGGTGGAAACACCAAACTTGGGTAAAATGCTTGTCTCCAAATTTCTTAATTTCTATTTAACAACATGCACATGGCGCCCTTATTCGAGGGGTAAAATATCATAGACGGAAAGAATATTAATTATTCATTAAAATTTTAACAAATACTAAGGATACAATATTTACACTAACAATTATCCAAGTTAATCCATCTACGTATATTCATTCACTGGGAGGAAATCCCATTTGAAAATTTTCTTCAGTGGACTTAGGCTTTCCTAGCTTCTTCACATTTGCCTCTATTTCTTAGAGATCTTCCAACTTTGTTCTAGCTGCCCTTTAGATATCCTTCATTTGCTCATCTATAGGATAGTCTAAGGGAGTGACAACAATTGTCCTACAGCGTTTCTTCATGGAAGGTTTGAATTGGGCCTTTGAGGGTGTCCCAGCATTTTTCTGGCATTTTGATGAAGGCCCTTGGTTAGTTTTGCTTAAAGGGACAAGGTGTTGCTCAACATCTTTCATGGCCGACTTCTGTGACCGAGGAGTAGAGTGAAAACTCGAGGGGGTGAATCCATTTACCTTCAGTTCTGCTAGCCAATCGAGAATGAGGTCAAAAGCCTTCTTCTGTTGTAGAGTCTCATTCTCATGAATGTTGACCTCTTCCATCCAGTACTGGGAAGCTTTTAATAGAAACTTTGAAAGATGATCATTTCTGATAAAGTAGGAGGAAGGAATGCCATGATAAAGCATGTTCGCACGAAGGCTTACTTCGCCAATTTTTTCTGCATACTCAGCAAAATGCTGCTCCATTTCTATAGCTTGTACCTTCCAGGCCTCAATCTACCCAGTGTGTTTTGCATTTTCTAATAAAAGGGATTCCACCAAAGAGCTATCTTCAACTGGAGGGCTCTCGAGAGGGGGTTGAGGGGCCAAAGGGGGTTCGCTTGCCAAAGGGGGAGGGGTCCTCGTTACCTGCCATATTCCAGGCGAGTAAGTCCTCTTCCAGGCTAGCCACACTGCATTGAGCTAATAGATGTTGTTCAGAAATTAATTCCCTCTAGGCCACCAGTCTGAGAGTTTTGCCCAAGCAGACGATTAGGCGCCCTTCCACTACTGAAAGCCTAGTTGCAGCGGCATGGCAGGACTTTAGAGAACCGAACTTCAAATAAATTTGCCACATCATTTCTTCTAGCAATTTATCAGTGGGATCGTGGCCCTTGACCACTTCTAAAGGATAGGTTCCATTAAATTCCTTATTAAGGAAATCCTCGACAAACCCCTTGAATGTAGGATGATCTTTAGATTGCCACGCCTTCATCTCGGCCTCGAGGTTGTGGAGCTTGTCCTTGAAGGAGTCTTTCTCTTGGTTGCATTTTGAAAGATCTCGAAGGGCAATCAGTAACTGTTTATTTGTATCATTTAGTTCTTTTTGGGCACTCGAAAGCTCCTCGCAAGTGCCTTCTAGCACCATTTTCAACAAGTCATACTACGAAAAGAAAACAAAGGTAAAATCAATAAGTCGCATCAAAAAGAAAAAAAATATGTGTAATTTCATTGATTCTAAAAAAATAGGGTTACAATTAAGGGGCCCTAAATAAAAAAAGAAAACACAGAAGAGAAAATTTTTACAGTAAGGGACCAACCTTAGAATTATCCTCCTTTGATGTGGAAGCAATTATTTCTTCCACCTGACGGGAGAATCTTGCCCAGGAGAGGCGCCCGCAACCTCTTGAAGGGGGATCGCTCGAATCCCCACAAACGACACCACTTGATGCGTCTTCGACCACTGACCAGTTCGTGGGTTTGGGTGTTCTTCTCGAATTAACCTGCAATCAAACTATCCCTGGAGTCAAACTATCCCCGGGGTTCCAGGGGTCAGCACTCCGATGCTTAAGTTAGTCCAAGCGTTTAATATGATTAAGACAGAATGAATGATAAGTAAATGTGTACCTTGTATTTATACTCCTTGTCCTACATAACGTACTCCTTAATTACCCACGCATGCGGTAATTAAGTTAGAGTATTAAATATTCCCGTAACCGGGCAGCTATACCTGCGGCCCAATGGCCTTCTTGGGCCTAACCCCTATCTCAAACAAAAATCGACTTTATACAGATTTGGTTGGGATGGAGCGAGTAATAATTTTTTGGAGTGTCTCACTATAGAACAATTATAATACATCTGGTCATATTACATTTATGATCATATTATAATTAGAGAAAAGTGTCAAAACAATTCTATGTTTTGCACGAAAGTGTCAAAAATAACCATGTATGATTTCAAACTGCCAAAATAACCGAAGAATGTTCTAAAACAAGCCTGCCAGAATTGACTGTGGAAAATCCAGTGTTGACCATCCCAAAAATGACCAACATGCCCATGCTTAGTTTTCTTCATAAAAGAATTGGATGGTTTTACAATATAAAAATATGAGGTTAGAGAATTACTTTCTAAAAAACATGAGGTAAGATAATACATTAAGAAAAAAACATAAGGTTGAATTAGTACATTTTAAAAAAAACGTAAAGTCCTATCATTACATTTTTAAAAAAAAAAACTCAAGGTCAAATCATAATGTTAAAAAAATAATATTCAAAGAAATAAATTTTCACTGAAAAAGTAATATAAACAAAATTTTCATCCAATTTTTGGGGATTGGAAGAAGTAAATGCCTTCCAATGGAACTATTTTAAGTTATTATCTATTATATGTCGCTCCGAACGGTTTGTGCGCTCTGCACCACCAACTTCCGCTCTTGTACGATCGTTGTTCTACCGTCACATTGCACGGTCTGTGCACATTGCTATTCAGACATCCTCTCTCGCACAATCTTGCACGATCTACCATTAAAAATCTTCATTAATGACTATACTTGATGTAGAAAAATAATCATATTTTATCCCTTCCCCTAAGAATAGTAATCCACACCTTCCATTTATCACCACCTATCGCCACCACCGGGGTCTTCACTGAGGTAAGTGACATAATGTTTTAACCACTTGGGCTTCCCCAAGTAGCCAAATCCATGTGCCCAGCCATAAGAAATCTGTGTTCAAAATCCCTCTCACCCAAGAGTTGCATTATTCTGGCTTGAGGATTCCCGATACACCCGTGTTAAGCGTGGGAGCTTCTAAAAGTGTTGAGCTTGAGTGCGATGCTCACCCCACTTTGTATGAGCCCCAAGGGAATTTCACTTTGTATAAGACAAGTATGAGAGGTTGTCTAATATAAATACAATGGTTTTGAAAAATCCTTTTCATGTTTATATATTGTTTCTTCAAAATTTGCACTTTCTCCCAACCTAAGAAATTGGTGGACTTGGAAACATATTGTTCCAAGTTTTAAACTCTTGCTCTAATTGCTACGCCAGATTGTGCCGAGACCTATTTACATCGAAGATTGTACAAATTTAAAGGCAAAAGTCTTTTGGAAAAATCATTGTGTCGAGCAAATATTTCCTGACATAATTATATTTGATCAAACAGAATGATTAGATAAAATCTTATTTGACCAACCATTTTGTCCGAATATAGTTAGATTCATCCCGACAAAGTGAGTTGATATATCAGGTCTATCTGGTGATCTCACCCCAAGGACATGGTAATCAAACCATATACAATTATTATTTTATTCATGATTCCTCATCGAACACAAAAATTTTCTTTTCTTTTAGTTTTTATTAGATATTATAAATTAAATTTATATTTTTTTATAATATTAAATATATTTTTATCTGGTAAGAAATAAAGTTTTAGTAAATAAAATAATATAAAAAATTCTATCCTTCTATTTTATTTTTAGGAATTGGAAGAAGCAAATGCCTTGCATTGGAACTATTTAATTTATCATCTATTATATGTCGCTTTGCACGGGTTGTGTTCTCTGAACCAGTGGCTCCCTCTTTTGCATGATCGCTAGTCCACCGTCACATCACACAACCTGTGCACATCGCTATATCGACTTTCTCCCTTGCACAATCTTGCATGATCTACCATTAAAAAATTTCATTAATAGATATCTTAATGTATAAAAATAATTATATTATATCCCATCCCCTAAGATTAGTAATCCACAATGTCAGATAAGGTTAGGGAATTAAAAAAAGGGTAATGTGTTGCTTGCCGCATAGGTGCAGTAGACTTGTTTGAAAAAGGAACATGACGCTAGGTAATAAAAATGATAAGTGATCTTTGGGAAATAAAATTGTTTCAGAATGTAAGGTTAGGGTTGAAACAGCTAAAGAGCACTTAGCCACGTCGATTGCCGCCACTACCAGGGTCTTCATTGAGGTAATTGAAATCAATGTTTTAACCACTTGGGCTTCCCTAAGTGGCCAGAGCCATAAGCTGGTACAAAAGCAACATCGGTTCAACCCCTCTCCCGGAGTTGCATTATTCTGGTTTCAAGTCTTATTTTACCCTGTGTTCGGTGTGGGAGCCTCCACAAGTGTTGAGCTGCACATCGAGACTCACCCCACTTTGTGTGAGCCACAAGGGAGTCTCACTCATTTGTATGAGACAAGTATGAGTGGTTGTAAAAAAATGTGATATAAATCTCCTCGCAAAAACTCAAGATTGAAAAATTTTGATGGTTTCTTGACTGTAATGAAGGTAATTTCGCACACCCTATTCACAACTGCAAAAATTGCTCCCTAACTAGCCCGCAAGATTAGCTCACAAATTTGGAGAGTATTGCTAACATAATTAACATGCGGGATTAAGTAACAATGAATCACTCACAAGCATACAGTAATAAATCGAATTTTTAATATATGATTGACAAAAAGGTGTTTAAATAATTTTGGATGACCTCCCTATTTATAGAGTATAGTTTTTCTGATATGAATCTCCTTGCGAAGATTCTGGACCGCCCAAATTTGAATCTTTGACTAAACGAGGGATTTCACAAACCCTAGTACAACCGCATTAACATGATGAATAACTAGCCCTCAGGATTATTCTCAATTTGAGATTTGCTTGCCAACTAGGCCGTGGGATTAGCTACCAATCGAAAGGTATTGGTACTTAATTAACTCACAGGATTAAGCAACAATGAAGAATGCTCGCAACCAAAGAGTGTGAACTCAAAAAGTCTGAATATATGACTAATAAAAGTGTTGAACAATTCGTCCAAAGCCCTCCCATATTTATAGGGTTAAAATTTTCCAAAAACCCTAATAAAAATAGAATCTGAATCAAATTATGGCAGCTTTAAAAAGCTTAAACCATATCTAACTACAATACCTAATCTAAATCTAAATGATGACCATATTCATCCAAGTAAATCAATCCAAATATTGGTTTAATTCTTGAATGAATATAGCATATCTAAACTTACCAAATCTAATTCTAATCTAATCAAAACTAAATCTTCTAAACCCTAAAATAAAATATAACAAAAACTCTTCTAAGCCAATGTGGTAGAGCTAATGGGCCTTATTCTAAAATGAAATAAATTACAAATGATCACACCACCTCACAAAAAAACCCAGTGGGAAAAAGAGTATAGTGCTATCCTCCTAAAATATTAAACTAAGTAAACCGTAAATAAATGATATTATTATATTGTATCATTCCCTTCGAGGTTGAGAGTTTCATCCTCGAAACATAATTGATCTTAAAAAAATGGAGATAAACATCCCAGGTCATCCTTTCTATATTATGCTAATAAAAGATAAATGGATGCTGACCAGGTAGTGATTGGACACTGACTAGGATGATGATGTGGCTCTGCCGATATAACTCCCGAAACATAGATAACCCGTAATAAATTAGTCAACCCGCGATAATTTGAATGTCCCATGGGAAACGATTGTGAAGATTGAAAAGACGAAGATACGGATCACCTGTCATGCACATGGGAAGCACGCACCTTAAAATGACATGTGCATGAGATTCACGCACCTGAATGGGTGCTCGTGTCTGAAGACCACACGACTTCTTCTTCTTCGATGGAACCTCTTTTGCGCTTAATCAAAACTGTCTACTCTGCCCGGAGATCTAAAGATTATTGTTGGTGCGAATGGCCTGAAATAAATCGCCAAGGGAAGGACGATGAGTTCAACGGCGGCGGACATGGTCGGTGATCAGAGTTGCTATAGACGGAGAGCAGAATGGTGGCTTCAGATGGTCGATCAAAGATAGGGCTGGAGGGGATGCTGATCGGAGGAGATGAACGAAGTCGCCGAAGTTGAAGTTAAGCGGCGGTCAGATCGGATGGTGGAAGTTTTCTGACTTTTTTTTTGTTTTTTCTGAAAAATAAAATTAGCAAGAATGGAACTCTTGTCTATAGGTCGGTTGAGATTCCACAGATAGATTTTCTTGCTCCAAAAATAAAAATATGGATAAGTAGGTACCAACTTATATACCCTACGATACAAACTAATGCCGACTGATATGATGGTCACAGAAACTTTTGCCTCTCTCTAATACCAACTAATATAAATCTCCTTGCAAAGACTCTGGATTGCGGAATTTGAACCTTTGGCAAAACGAGGGATTTTGAAAACCATAGTATAGTCGCGCGAACTGATGAATAACTAGCCCTCGAGATTGCAGGATTAGCTACGAATCAAAAGGTATCGGCACTTAATTAACCCACATGATTAAGCAACAATGAAGAATGCTTGCAAGTAAAAAGCATGAACTCAAAAGGTTTGAATATATGATTGATAAAAGTGTTGAACAATTGGTCCAAACACCTACCTTTTTTATAGGGTTTAAATCAGCCAAAAGCCCTAATTAGAAACATAATCCAAATCAACTCATGGCAGCTTTAAGAAGCTAAAACAATATATAACTACAATACCTAATTTAAATCTAAATGATGACCATATTCATCTAAGTAAATCAATCCAAATATTGGTTGAATTCTTGAATGAATCTGTCATATCTAAACCTACCAAATCTAATTCTAATAAAATCAAAACTTAATATTCTAAACCCAAAAATAATATAACCAAAACTCTTCTAAGCCAACATGGCCGAGTTAATGTGCCTTATTCTAAAATGAAATAAATTAAAAATGATCACACTGCCTCAGTGGGAAAAAGAGTATAGTGTTATCCTCCTAAAAATATTAAACTAAGAAACCATAAATATATGATTTTTTCATATCACATCAGTCCAACCTGAATCAGAAAGAAAACATGATTTGGTAATTCCCGTCAGAAATTGAAAAAAATTATGGTAGCTTTATAAAACTAAAATCATATCTAACTAAAATACCTAAAATAAGAAGATAGATGGCCAAAATTCATCAAGAAATTCATCAAGCTAAGTCTTGAATGAATATTGATATAATTCTAATCAAATTAGAACTAAATATTGTAAACCCTAATTGAAGACTAACCAAAATTAAACTCTTCCAAAGCTCACATGGCCGAGTTTAATGACTTTATTCCAAAATAAAATAATTTACAATGATCACACTACCTCATTAAAAAAACCCAGTGGGAAAAAAGAGTATAGTGTTCTTCACGATGTCTTCAATACTTCGACACTTTTGAACAATTGATCCAAGACATTATTGATTTATTCTTCACCTCTTCACTTATTCTTCACCTAGTCACATGACCAGCCATGCCACTTGGAGGATCTCGAACATATACTTTGAATGTCTAATCAGGCTTTGGCATTTCTTCACCTATGAAGGCAGCTTTGACATTTGCATCACAATGTTTTTTTTAAAAAATCTTTTTCATGTTTATATGTTGTTTATTCTAAATTTGCACTTTCTCACAACCTAAGAAACTGGTGGAATTTCTTTTATATAATAATCCAGTATAGTGGATGAGAGATCTTTATTAGGCTCCCCAAACCTTTCAAAATATGAAAAAACTATAAATATACGTATATTGTTGTTTACGGAATGAGACTAAACTGGGAATTCCTATCAGTTGAGAGTAAGCCCGTCAAACGGATTGGGTCACCCGTTGGATAACCGTTATCCATATACTATTTTCACTTATTGGATAAGATTTATTGGATAATGACTCATTGGGTTAATGGATTTAATTGGGTTGTAGTTATTGGGTTTAGTTGGGTTGGATAATGGATTACCCGTTGGATAATTTTAGGTGGGTTGAGTTGCGTTGGGTAATGGGTGACCCGTGGATAATTTCATATCACAAGATAACTAAATTTTCACAAGTTTGATTACGAATGATTTAATTTTTCCCTAATATATAATCATTTATTATATTATGAAATATTATATTATGTACATTATATTATATTTAATAAAAATAAAAAATATATAATATGTTGGCTTTGTAAACATGACGAAATTAACGAACAATATTAGTTGGGATCGAACTCGAGCTCAAATACTGTACGAACTCGAATATTGTACGAACTCGAATGTTGTACGAGATTGAGATCGAATACTGTACGAGATTGAGCTCGAATACTGTACGAACTCGAATACTGTACGAGATTGAACTCGAATATTGTACGGGATTGAACTCGAATACTGTACGAGATTGAACTCGAATACTGTATGAACTCGATTACTGTACGAGATTAAACTCGAATATTGTACGAACTCGAATACTGTACGAGATTGAGTGCAAATTTTGTACAAACTCGAATACTGTACGAGATTGAGTTCGAATACTGTACGCGATCGAATACTGTACGAACTCGAATATTATACGAGATTGAGCTCGAATAATTTGTGAATTATAATTTGTATAATTTGTGAATTATAGTGAATATTTATGTTAAATATTACACATGCATTTAATTGGATAATTTTGGATATTTATTGGGTATTTATTAGGTTTCTATTGAGTTAACATAATATGGGACCCATGGAGATAAAAATTTCCCATTAACACAATTATTCTCATCCCGCTCAATCCCAAAAACTAATGAGTATTTAAAACATGGTCCCATTGGATAATGACAACTTGTAACCCAAATCAGAAGAAAATATTGAATGATAACTTATTGGGTTAATTATATAATGACTTATTGGATAACGAGTTATTGGATAATATATTTTAACCCATTGGGTCATATGAATATCTCATGGGTTATCCAATAGGTTATCCATTTAATGACCCAACTCATTTATCATCCAACTCATTATGACCCATAAATAAATTAATTAATTGAATAATAATCTATTGAATTTGGATAATGAATTTATCCAATTAACTCATTTGACGGGACTAGTTGAGAGTGTAACTTCCCTTTCAGATAGTGGATATTGTTTGTTTGGATATGTTTCTTCTCTTTTGTTTCCACCCGTGTGTTAGCATTAGGTAGGACCGATATCCAAAAAAGACAAAACCCACTCTTACGTACTCCCTCTATTTCTCTAATAGTGGCACATTATTTTTTGTGTTAGAATTTAGGAGATGCTAAATGATTGGATGAAATTGAATTGAAAGAAGAAAAAGTAAAATGAGTGGATGTAATAACCTTAAACTTGCCATAAATAGAAAGTGTCAATATAAAATAAACATATCAAATTAGAAAGTGTGTCACTATTAAAGAAACGGAAAGAGTACTAATTTATCGATTATGCATATGGACAAATAACGCTTTTCAGGAAGACTTTTGTGTCCTGGATCTTTCTTCCTCGTTATTATTCCAAGAAGGCTTGCATTTTTTGTGATCTTTTGCAATAGAATCCTGAGCATTCTTGCAATCAGTTTCCAGAATGAAATTGTTAGAATGTAGATTCTGAATTCTATGGCCCTATGAGTTCTTATTATTTATGCATGTAAACTAGATGATACTTGTGTTAAAACACTTCTAGCCTTGACAAGATCTCCTATATGATTCCTAATTAATATCCTTATTCCACATTCCTTATTCATTCCGGTCCACGAAGCATCAACATTAATTTTAAAGTCCTTATTTGGTTTACGCCATAAAGGTTTTTCAGGCTTCATGAAATTTGGCATTAAACCCAATCTGATCCATTCTTTATCCATTTCTCGTTCACCTGGCAAAGTAAATTAGAAAGTTTGTTCCCTGATACTTGAAATGTTTTTGCCCTGTTCAATCGAACCATATAAAAAATAAACTCATTTATGAATTTCAAGCACGCTAAGGATAGTAGTAGATGTGCTAACGTCATGTGTATTTTTGTGAAACCTTTATAAGACCAAAAATAAGTTAGTCTGTCCCAAATTGACTAAAAATGTGTAAAGTTTAAACGCAGCAACAAATGTATCATTTGCCAGATGGGTTCAGCGACATAACAATCATTAAAAAAATGGGATAGAGATTATGAATTTTGACAAAACAGGCATTTTGTAGCTAAAATGAATTTCATGAATATCAACACATCCAAAAAAGAGAGAGGCAATGATAGAGATATAGTTGATTTAGAATCAGGATAAGAAAGAAATACCCTTTTTGATCAATTTTGTATATATCATGTTCCACATTTGTTTCTACTTTGAATACCTTTCGTGCTCACTATATATCAAGACACACAGCTACAATGATTTGTGGGTTTTACATTCTATCATGGTATCAGTCAGGTTTCTCTAAAAATCCCAGGCTTTTATCTTTCTCTTCCCAAACTTTCCAAATATTTTCCCTACACTTTTTCCGATCACCGGCACCGGCTACCGTTGCCGCCCACCGCCGCCGTCCATCCGTCGGTCTTGTTCATCTTCTTGTCTACTCTGCCGGCTCTATTCTTACTGTCTGATCGATCGCTTTGTCTGCATGCTACCTCTGTTTTCCCACAGCTACTCTACCGTGCTCCGCGGTCTCTCCACGGATCTTGGTTGCCGGTCTTCTTCACCAATTGTTATTGCTCTTGGCCGCCCTGGATTCTCAGGTTCTCCATTTTTCTTCATCCATCAATTCTGGTTTCAAACTTAGACTCGGCTTCTCTCAGATTCACACGCCAAAACAAGTGCGTGATTTGCACGTGCCAAAAATTTGAAGGTCTCCATCTTTCAGAAGCGTGTTCCCTTTTGGCGCATGAGACACACCCGCTCGTCACCATCATTGCGCGTGCATTTCCACGGATACTCCATCTTCGTGCATGCCGAACATGCGCCTATTGCACAATACAGATTCTCGAGTTTCCATTTCTTCCCGAGTTGAAGTTTTTTTTGCGAGTTGAAGCTTTATTTCGCGTGTTGAAGTTTTTTTGCGAGTTATTTACTTATAGGAAGCATCTCAGTCAGCGTCCAATCAGTGCCACAGTACTGACTTATTAAAAATATTCTTTAGTATTATGGCTCTTTTCAATCAGCCACATTGTCAATGGTTTTATGTTCTGGGCCATGTTGCTTCTACTTGTTCTAAGTTCCAGGGTGAATGGTTCCAGTTGCAGTGTCAGTGGTGAAATAAATTCAGTCACTTTGCCTCGACATGTCCTCACTTGGTCTTTTAGGTTTCTTATCTTGGCTCTTTACCGCATGCTTGCTAGATAGCTGATTGTGGCGTGACCAACCACAAGACTTCTTCACAGTCCGGTCTTGATCACGTGACTCCTTATTCTAGTAACAATTATGTTATTGTTGGTAATGGTTCTGCTTTTAACATTACCCATATTGGTCATTCTTGAGTCTCTGATTCATTATCCTTGATTGATGTTTTGGTGGTTCCACAAATTACTAAAAATATGCTCTCCATTAGCAAGTTGACTCGGGACATGAATGCTGTTATTTTTTTATGATTCTTCTTTCATTATTTCGTACAAGTTTACTGGTGATGATAGTGGCAAAGGCCATTGTGATGGGGGATTATATGTTTTAGATTTTGGTGGTGCTATTTTATCTGTTTTTGTTGCATCAAGTGCTTCTAAAGCATCTTTTGAACTTTGGCATAGTAGATTGGGTCAGGTTCCCCACAACATCATTTCTTCTTTGAGCAGGTATGGATGTTTGTCAGTTACTAGTTTGCTGCCTAAGCGTCATTTATGTTCCGCTTGTGAGATGGCTAAAGGAAAACATATTTCTTTTAGTGATAATTTAAAATGCGCACCACTCATACTTGATTTAGTCCATTGTGATCTTTGGGGACCCACTCCTATTTTATCCTGTGCCGGGTACTCCTATTTCGTCATTTTTGTTGATGGTTTTTCACAGTTAACCTGGTTAATCTCTCTGCGACAAAAATATGATTTTGTGGAGGCTTATATGCATTTTGAGGCTCTTATTAAGAACCTGTTTTCTACAACCATTAAAGTATTTATGAATGATAGTGGAACTGAGTTTCTGAATCATCGTATGCGATCACATTTTACGTCTAAGGGCATTCATCATTAGCTTTCATGTTCTTACACTCCAGAGCAAAATTGTCGTGCAGAGCGAAAGCATCGTCGCATCACTAGGATAGGATTGTTGATGATCTTTCATTGCAGTCTTCATCATTCATTTTAGTATGATGTTTTCTCTACAGCAGCCTTACTGCCTACTTCGATTTTATCTGGTCAGTCTCCGCTCTCGGTTATTTTTGGCACTACTCCTGATTACTCCAATTTTCATCCTTTTGGTTAACAAGTTTTTCTATATTTGCGCCCATATGCTCCTCATACATTGGTGCTTAGGATTTTTCCATGTATTTTCTTAGGATACAGTTCTTAGTACAAGGGTTATCGATGTATTGATCCTCTCATGAAGAAGGAGTACAACACTCACCATGCTCGGTTTGATGAGTTGTTTTTTTCTGACTACCCGTACTGGCACTGGCACAAATTTATCATCACTAGATGTTTATGCTTTTTTAGAGCCTTCATTAGTTCCATCGACGGTTTTTGAGCCATCTTCTTCAGTATATTCACCGATTATTTTGGAAATGTTAAATTTTCCAACTGTACAAAAAGCTCAGGGTTCTTCAGAAAATTTCCTTTTTTTACCACAGGGTGACCAGCAAAATGATCGATGACAGACAGCACCGCCAGCACAGCCGACGCCACCGCTGCCGTCGACTCATATGCTAACCACCCCGGGCACGCGTGTGCTCCACACACCACTCCACCAACCGCCATTGACTTCTCTAACATCACCGGCTGACCTTGCTTCTCCAGTGCTGCCATTGCCGTCATCTGCCCAGTCGCTGCTATTTGCTTCAAAATTCGTGCCCAACACCTCGGCATCTGTGCTATCCTCGGGATCCACACCTTCATCGGTTATGGTTTCCTCTTCCTAGCTGGTGAAGAAAGAGCTGCGAAACAACAGCGCAACCGTCAGAAGAAGCAGGTGGTCCAACGTACTGATGAGGAGGGTAACACATAAGTGTATTTTAATGTGTTATAAACTGTACTTGATTCATAAGATGCTGCATTTGATAAGATTCAGTGTTCATTTGTTATTCACAGTCTCAAATAAACTTACAATCTTCATATTTTATTTTATTTTAGGTTTTCTAAGAAATTCTCAACCAGTTGTTGTCCTTCGAAGCTGAAATCGTTAATTGCCTCACTCACTCCCTCCCAAAAGATTGATGTGGAAGATATAGGTTTTGGTAGACTTCTTGCATTTGACATCTTATCCATTCATATTGGAATTGTGCCTTGGTTGGTTGATAGGTTTGATTATGTGGGCTGATTTCATATTATTTAATGCTGACTACAAATTGTTCTAGGCTGACTTTTTTTTGTTTTGTTTTAGGTTTGATCCTGTTGGCCGTGTGCAAGAAATATCAAGCTCAAGGTACATTATTACACCTGATGATGTGTTTGATATATTCTGTATCCCTAGGATTCCAGGCTGTGCCGTTGGTTTGGTTAGGAATAATGGTAGGGGTTTGTCAAGAGATGTGGACATTAGGAATAATTGGAGAGAAGAGTTGGGTGCTGATAAATATGGTAATATTTCTCATGTTAATCTTTTTGAGGAGCTGGGTAGATTAAGTGATGGTGGTGAGCGCTTTAAGAGATTTTTTGTTATGTATGTCATGTGTATTTTTTTGGCGCCGACTACTAGAAATTTGGTTGATTTTGAGCTGGTTAGTGCTCTAGAAAATGTTGGGGACATCAAGAGTCTTGATTGGTGTGGCTTAGTGCTTGATCGTCTCTGTGAGGGTGTTAGGAGTTTCAAATATGATTCAGGTAAAAGAGATGTGTCTTGTGTTGGCGGTTGTGTGTTTGTATTGCTGCTAGCTTATATTTATAGGTTTCCCTTTAGAGGTCAGCCTGACCCTACCAGACTTCCCTTATACATGCATTGGTCGAACAAATCTTTGTTCGACAGGGCTCATCATCTGGAAAAAAATGGGTTATGATAAGGGTGTTATGGTAGTTGCTGGTTTTCCTTTGACAAAGGATGGGAGGGTTAAAGATAACACAAGTAGCCAACAGCAATCTAAGGGAACTCGTAATAGCCACGATGGGCTTCATACACCTACTGCTGCATGTGATGGTATTGCTTAGGAGCCAGGATTTATTTCTTATCGAATACCTAACGGTGTGATGAGCAATGAAGACATTGACAAAGCTATCAGCAATGTAAGTATTTTTTGTCTTTTTTTATATAGTTTGTAAAAATTAGTGCATGTTGTTTTAAAACTAATGCATATGTTAGTTAATCTAATGCAGTTTGTAGTTCATATTTCTTTTTTAGATAGATTCTGCTTTTTTTATTGGATTGATATTTGTTCTTCTGTGTCAGCCTCTTAATAGGGCTTGCCTCGTTTTCAAATTAGACATGGAGGTCATTACACGTGTATTGGTTCAAAACCTTGAGAGGGAAAATGCTAGCCCAATTGTGCGACCACAACCGCAGCCGCAGCCTCAGCCACAATCAGAACCTCAGGAAGAAGGAACAACCACAGCCAATGAGGATGTTTTTCATGTGAAGATAACACAAGAAATTATGGAAGACCCAGCCACACATGAGTGGGTTGATAAGGTAGTTGAAGAATACATGAGGAAAGCTCGTTCTATGATTCCTTCATTCTCCCTTGGGATTGAAGGACTTGATGATTTGTAGCTTTAGCATCTTTGGATTGTTTTTGGATGATCTGTAATCAGCTTATTTTGTGACTGATTGTTTTGTTAGTGGTATGTTAAGCGCAATTGAAACGCTGTTTTAGGAGTTGTTTTTAAGGTTGAAGGTGTATTTGGATGATTTGTGACTGACCGTTTTGTGGGTGATATGTTGAGCGCATTTGAGACGCTGTTTTAGGATTTGTTTGTAATGTTGCAGGTTTAATGAAACAAATGCATGTTTAGTTTTAAGAAGTACTATTTTTATGCTTTTAATTCCAAGTTGATTTTTGAATTATTTGATGGGGTTTATTGTGTTGTTTTTCTGAGCTTATAGGAAAACAAATGCAATTGGTAGGTTAATAAACTACATGTGTAAGCTAAGTAGTTCTACATGTATTCAGTGGTTTTTGTATCACTAAATTTATGTGAAATATAATACAAGTCCCTTTTAGGGAAACAAGTTCATGTCGAATATTAAGAAGTAATACTTGTATGCTTATTAATACGAAGCTAAAAAATATAGTATGTTATTGAATGTATAAAAATCTTAGGTACATAAAAATCTTAGGTACATAAAAATCAGTGGCATACAGTATGATCCTGGAAAACAAATACAATATATAGCTAAACAAATGCAACTTGTATCATAAAGAATGCTACTTTTTACAGTGTCTTCACATCTGGTGTTTTTGTGCCGAATTCAGTAGTTTTCTTCCTTGGTTTTTTCTTTTCCATGCCTGATTTTAGCCTTTTTCCTCTTCCTTTTGTCTTCACTTAGGCTGGATCGAGTATCTTAGGTGCACTTGCTATGGTTGAGTTGCTTTGGCTACTTGTGGTTGATTGTTCAATGGCATTTGTTTTTTATGCCAACAAGTCTTCTATTCTTACCGAGCAGGTGTCAAACATCTCTTGAAGAGGACTTCTAGCTTCTAAGTTTCCTTCGCTCTTTAGAACCAGATTGTAGAATCTGCTGGACATATGGTTCCTCTATGAGAGTACACTGTTGATGCTTTCTGATTGATGTTTTTCTTGGCCAAGAATCCTGTCCCAAACTTCTGTTTTGGCCTTTTTTGTCCACCTTTTGAGGATGTACTTTGCAGGTATTTCTGTGATGGAATGAAGGTGAAATATCCTAAGGGTATGAAATCAAAGCATACCTGACACCTCGAAGGACTTGCATGTGCATTGTACTTCAACCAGCCCATCTTCATTTTTGAACTCAACTGTCTCGTATTTGGATTCATCATGTTCTAGGCTGACCTCATATTTTTTTGTCAGTGGTTCTGAGAAAAGTTCCTTGACCTTAGTTGCCATTGCTAGGGAAAATTCCTTTTTGAATCCTTTGTACAATGCAAGTGTGTAAACCTGAGCAGCATATTTTACCAAACTTACAAGTCCAGTAGTGGGATATAAATGCATACTGTAAGTTAACATATTCATGTTCTAGACTAAGTAATACATATTTTCAAATGTGAACATACCTGCTTTGTTTTGATAATTTGGCTTTGCTTTTGTACATGCATTTTCCTTTTCTGCTTCATCTCTCCTCCACTTTCTGATTGTTTGGTTGAAGAGCTCATAGAAGTGTGTCAGTATTTTTGTTTTGTTTGCATTGAAGCATAGTGCGTGGTTTGTGCTTTCACTTCGTTGTGATGATAAGATGCCTGCTGAGAAAATATCTTTGCTGAATGCCGTGCTCCATTTTTCACGGATGCTGTACAAGCGTTGAAACAAGGTGCTAGTTTCCAGCTTGTATGTGCCGATCATAGAAGTCCATTTTTCTTCAAATTCTGTAGGATTATGACATCTTTTCATACAGTAGTCTAGATCGCCTTTGAAGGATTCATCTTTCTTTAATCTCCCATAATGTTGTATTGCATTTTGTTTTATGTGCCACAGGCACAACCTGTGTTTTGTGTTTTGGAAGACCTGGGAGTTGCAACAAGAAATGGATGTTGATCAGTATACATATTGTAAGCTGACACATGTAGAACCTAACATTTCCTACTCAGTTTCAGGTCTAAGAAATGGAATTTCTGTAGTTGCATCATTTTCAGGAAACCTGATTTCTAAAGTAACAAATGCAACTTAGAATCTATGTAATGCTTACTGTAAGGTAAGAGGTTCAATGTCTACCAGTGCATATTCAGTGATCAGAACTGTATGCAACAAATTTTCAGAACATACCTCATTTATTGCTTTACCCATTGCAGGATCTTGATCTGTGAATATTGTGACAGGTTCCTTTCCTTCCATTGATTTTCTGAAAGTGTTGAGGAGCCACACAAAAGTTTCAGCCAACTCATTTGCTATAAAAGCACAAACAAACATTGTTATGTTCCAGTGATTGTTGATTCCAACTATTGGGGCACAAATCAAGTTATACTTGTTTGTTCTGTATGTAGTGTCAAATATGGTGACATCTCCATAGAGTTTGTAGTCCTCCAGCATTATTGAATCCCTCCAAAACACTGTTGATAGTTTTGTTTCCTCGTCGAACTTTACTTTGAAGAAGAAATCTTTGTGCTTGGCATTGATTTCCATGAGTATGTCAACAAGTTTCTGAGCATCTCCACTTTATATTTCTTTCATCCGAAGTTGACACACAAAGTTGAGGTGGTCTTTCATTGTATGCCCTAGATTCTCTTCTCTACCAGCTTCAAAAGACATGTATTTATATCCTATAGTAGGTCTTAAACCTACTTGTTCCATTGTTCTGATGGCTTTTCCTTTGTCTTCTGTAATCCTCCGTTCACTCCTACTGAGATACTATCAGGCTGGTCTTGCTAACTCATGATTGTGTACGGTATTGTGATGTGCCACGATGTAATAATCCTGCTCTAGCTTCACTCTAATGTCAGCTAGGCATACTATTTTTGTAATCAGGTCCTTTCTCTTCCTCTTCTTCTTCTTTTCAGAATGATTTTCATTATCCATGCAAAGAACAGGGCTGGTAGTACTAGTTTTTAATCTTTTCAATTGGCCTCCAGCAGAGCACTTGTAGTACTTTTCATGAATTTGGCCTTTGCTATTTCGACGTTGGCAGTCCTTTTTGTAGCTGAAACCAATAGCATTTGCATGTTTCTTGTACATAGCATGAAGTGCTTCCAATGTTTTTGCTTTTACGCCAGTAAGATTTTTAGTGGCATCAATATCATTTAAATTTGGAAAATTTGTATCTGTAAGAATAAAGAATACAATTTCTAATGTAAGCTCTGTTCTGATAAGCATAAGAAATACTACTTGTAGTGTAACATATGCAAAGTGTAGTATATTTTTTACATGTTATAATTTGAACAACGCACAAGTTTCTTAAAAGTTGGAATTGACAAATGCATTTTCTGTGTTTTGTTCATTTTAATCTAATGCATGTTTATTTGTAATATATACGTGATTTATGTTAACAAATGCATAATTTATACTAAATTTCTGTGCAGCATGTAGTTTAAATTGCTAATGTTTCCACATGTTCATACATGTTCATAGCAGTCGAATATCAGTGTCCAGAAATTTAAAAAACAACTATATTCATATCGATTGCATTTGAACACAATAATTTCAGTTTGATGAGAGAAAATCATACCTTCGTAGGAATTGAGTAGTATTTCAGCTTCTTGCAATTAAATTTCTTCTCCTTGAATTTCAATCCTGGCGTTTAGAATCGTGTTTTCTCTTGTAGATTCCAATTCGATAGCAGTAGTTGTTACGATTAAAGCAACTAAAATTTTATCTGCTTCAATAGGATCTAGCGACAGATTTTGTCATTCAATTCCGTCGGAATCACAGCAGTTGTTGTTGTCGGAGGACATCGGAAAGGCACCGTCAACGGATTGGACGAGAGGAATTGAAAACACATCGGCGGACTGGTGAGGAAGAATTGATCGGCGTTGAGAGGATTCTGGAGGACAAAAAGAGTCGTAATCACACTGGTTGTTGTCGTCGGAGTACATCGGAAAGGCATTGTTGATGAGAGATCGAAAATGTGCTGGCAAGAAGATCGGAAAACGTGTTGAGAGCTTTTCGGAGAAGAAGAACAGAGTACTATGTGTTAGTGTGTGAAAATTGTGTTTGTGGTTTTGCGTTATATTTTTGTTTAAGTTTGCCTTATTTGCAAAGTGGCTCCTCCCTGTCCATAAGCTTATGGACAAGCCGTCTGTCAGGAGACCCACTCATATACTTATATATATATATATATATATATATATATATATATATATATAAACCATCACAACACACGGTTTGAGCACTTCACACTGACGACTTCCCATCTTGCCTGATCAATGTTCCATCATTGCAGTGCACAGTTTGTGCACATTGCAATATCGACTTCGGATCTTGCATGATCTACCATTAAAAAAATTCATTAATATTATCCTCAACCTAGAACTAATAATATTATATCCAATGTCAGAACTTGACCAAAATTGAAGGAGGGACGGATTTTCCATAAAGGAAAGGACATTTTTCAAAATTACCCATAGTTGCCAGTTTGCCACCTGCCACCGCCAGTCCTCCACCAGTGTGCTGCTGCCTGCAGTAGCCGGAAGTTCCATTTTTTATGAGAAATAAGATCTGGGGGAAATGAAATTAGGGTTGAAAAAAAGCAGAGCACGATTCAGTGTATTGTACTGATTTAGAAATTTGCAGCAATTAATAATTCATATGGATTTGAATCTCTTGCGCTGTTTTAATATTTGAAAACAGGCCCAAACCCAATATGATTCTTTATATAAAAAATTTGGAAATAATAACAAAGGCCCAGCAAAAGACAATTCTTCTTCAATTTTTCTCTGCCGTCTGCAACTCTTGTCGCACGGCTTGCGATGGAGAAATCTTTCCGATGCACAACAAAAATTTCCTCCTGGACAGGCGCATCTCTTTCTGGGAATGAACTGAATACTATTAGGGGACGAAGACTAGCTAACGATCTCGGTTTCCAGTTCGCAGCAGTGGAAGTTTTTATGACAGCCGCAATCAGCGCAATTAAATGCATCGTCGGTTCCTTCCCCACCGGATGCCATGAACTCCCGGAAGCCTTCCATCACATAGCCACCGACTGGCGGTGTGGTTTTTCTGGCACTTGGCGTAACAGACGGTCCTAATTTTGTCGGTGGAACTCGATGCATTTCTGGAACAACATCCACAAGTTACAGCTTCTTCATGGTGAAAGTTAGAGGAGTTTAAAATGTTGAATGAAACCCTAATCCTTTTCAAAACTGATCTTTGTTTTAAACTAGCAGTGTTCACTAACTCTGGTTGAGCTAGCTAGTTATGCTAACTAAATACTAGTTAATTTTGACCACTTGAGTAAATGTTAGTAGATATTGGGTTCATTTCATTTCAAGAGCTAATCTTTATTATTTTTATATAGATATGATATGTTATGTATTGTAATCATGTTCTATGGGATTATCGTGCTATATTTCTTTCACGATTGCTTTTTCGCATCGCACTGTTTGTGCACATCGCAATGACGTCTTCCTCTCTCGCACGATATTCCATTAAAAATTTCATTAATAGATATCCTTAACCTAAAAATTCAATTATAGTATATCTCTTCCCCTAAGAAAATAATCCACACCTTCCATTGAAGGTCATCTTTCGCCACCACCAGGGTCTTCATTGAGGTATGTGAAATCAATGTTCTTAAAAATCTTTTCATATTAATATATTGTTGTTTCTGCTTAATTTGCACTTGCTCCCATTGATGACCAGGATTGTGCCAAGACGATTTTAGGTAGAAGATTTAACAGATTTAAAGGCTAAATTCTTTTGAAAAATTGATTGTGTCAAGCCGAAAATTCCTGATATAATATAAATTTGACCAGACACAATGGGTAGAACGATAAAACCTTATTTGACTAGTCATTTTATCATGATATAATTAGATTGTACTCGACACGATGTCGATAAAATGGGTTTGCCTGGTGAGACCAGCCCCGACCGCCTTCTTCCTTTCAAGGACCCTTTCACGAAAAAGTTTGGGCTGGCAGATAACATTGTGCTCCAATGGGGTGCGGATGGGGCACTTGTGGAGGTCAAGTTAAGATATGTCCTCGGCTTCACATGTCGCTGTCTGAACAAATCGAGCTTTCGTTGCACCAACTCGGGCGAGGTTGAGGAGCTGTTTGAGGTTGATTTGGATGACTTGGTTGGGGGATTAAATTTTCTATTAATCTTGGTATTTTATATAGATATTATAAATTAATATTATAATTTTTTTATTATAATAAGTATATTTTTAATATTTTATATTTTAAGAAATAAAGTTTTAATAAAAAAGTAACATGAACCAGGTTGTCCTTTGATTTTGTTTAAGGGGATTGGAAGAAGCAAATGCGTTGCATCAGAATTATTTTCAATTATTATCTATAATATGTCACACCACGTGGTTCATGCACTTCATACCGCACTTTCTCTCTTGCACCATTGCAGTTTCTCCGTCACATTGCACAGTTTCTGCACATCGCAACATTGACTTCCTCTCTTGCACGATTTTCCATTTAAAATATCTCCTTGACATGAAATTTTAATTATATACTATACCTTCCCCTGAGAATAATAACCCACACCTTCCAATAAATCTCGTCTATCGCCACCACCAGTGTCTTCAATAGGAACTGCCTTTATGTTCAATAACTGTACTGAGCTAGCTAGTTATGCTTACTAAATGCTGTTTCATTTTTACCATTTGAGTAAATGTTGGTAGATTTTGGGTTCACCTCGTCTCAAGAGTTAATCTTTATATTTTCATATTGGTATTATAAATTAGTATTATAAATTTTTTTATAATTAATATATTTATTTATATTTTTATACTGTTGGACATAAATCTTCTGCAAAAAAGTAATATTAACAAGTTTGTCATTCCATTTTATTTTTGGGGATTGAAGGAAGCAAATGTCTTGCATCAGAATTAAATTCAATTATTATCTAATATATGCCGCACCACACAGTTTGTGCGCTTCACACCATCAGCTTCCTCTCTTGCACGATTGCTTTTCACCACCGCACTGCACTTCTATAGCTCACAACAAATCTTATGCTATATCCTATGAGGATTTCCCACAATACCGTAAAGAATGCCTTAAGATTGGTCATAGTGAATTCTACTGTAAAAGAGATCTAGTGGTGACTAATGCTAACCAAATGGAACAACAGGATTCAAGAGTTCACAACATAAGGAAGGTTTCTGATCCTAAACATTCTATGACTGAGAGGTCATGGGAAATCAGAAACTTAACAAATAATACTAAGGAAAAACAACAAGCCATTACTAAGGTATACCAACCCAAGCGTAACCAAAATCATCAGAAAATTCCCACCCCATTCCCTGTTGTTCCCACACGAAGTGCGGAATACAATGCCTCCCATTCTGGAAATAGATTTGCTATCTTAGAGGAAATAAAATCAGTGGGTCAGCAGGATTATGGCTTACAGACCTAAAATAATGAACAACAAGAAAATCCTGATAGAATTGCAGGGGATCACTCAGAAATGAACACTCAGCTATCCCATGAAAGGTTCCAAAATCAGCAAACCATAGATACTGAAGGAAATGGTTCGGACACCAACTCAATGGAAGATTACCTAGAGGAAGGATATGAATCCAGAGGCTACAACACAGCTCCTTCATCTCCACAGAAGAAGAATATCCTTTCAACATCCTTTAAGGATGATACTATATGTGATAAAGTGAAAGTTCCCATAAATTCAGATATTTTCCTGTCTGATTAGTTTTCCTAGATCCCTAACAAGGAAACTCTTTCAGATATTGACTCCTCATAGGTTAAGGAGAAGCTTCCACACATCAACACTCTCAGGGTCACTAAAGAGGCTTACAAAAAGGATATACAACAAGAACAAATTCCAAGTGACCTACCTGCTGAGCCACTGGAAACACAAACATCATCACAGGTTAATCTCCCCAAGAGGAGTTCTAGGTTAGCTTCAAAAAATAAAGTTTCCAATGACAGTTAAATGCTTAATTTGGAATGTTAGAGGATTATCAACTTCTAAAGTTAGGCTAAAGCATTTGTCTAAAAAACATAAACGGGACTTACTAGTTATTATTGAACCTAAAGGCAAATTAAATCAGCTAGACATGTACAAAAAGATGTTTTGTTTTCGTCATCATTTAGGTATGATACATAATAAGATATGGATCATGTACTCTAATAGGATTGACATAAACCTGCTAGCAAACCATAATCATTTCATTCAAGTGGAAATAACCATAAAAGCTAGGGCAGAGATAATTAAGGCTTTCTTCATCTATGCTCCACACAATAGAGAGGATAGACTTCAGGTTTATAATGATTTGAAAAATAGGTTTGATTCATCCCCATCTCTGATTGGTGGAGACTTTAATGTCAAAAGGTCTATTGATGAATACTCAGGCCCTAGTTCTCCAAATTTAAACTCTATTACTGATTTTGATTCCTTTATCAATGAAGTTTAAATATCAGATTTAAACACGGTAGGAAACCACCTAACATGGAGCAACAATAGAGCGGTAAACCCAACCTCAAAGAGATTAGATAGGGTAATGGGAAATAATGGTTTTTTCAACCTATTTAACCACTCCTCTGTCCAAATCCTTAGTAGAACATCATCTGATCACTCCCCAATGTTACCGGACATTTCAAATTAAGACACCTCATCCCCTAAACCCTTTAGGTTTCAGGAAATATGGTTTAACAGAAATGACTATATGGATCTCATCTCCAACAGCTGGTCCCAACCCATCCTGGAACAAGGTCTAGTTGGTTTCTCGTTAAAACTTAAAAGACTTAAAAACGAAATTAAAACATGGAACAAACTAGTCTTTGGTAATGTACAGGACAACATAACTAGATCAGAAACAGAAGTTGCTAACTTGGAATCCCTTTATGACAGATCACACTCAGTTACTGATAGAATTAACTTGAATAAGGCTAAGGCAGTTCTAACTAGGCATTTGGTTGAACAAAACATTTTCCTGACACAAAAGACAAGAATGAAGTGGCTTAAAGATGGGGATTTAAATTCTAAATACTTTCATAAGTCTATCACTGAAAACCATGCAAGACTAGCAATCATGAAAACACAAGACCAGGATGGTATCTGGTTGAATTCTCAGTCCCTAATAGAGGAGGCAGTAGTTAATTTTTTCAAAACACTTTTATCTGATGAAAATGATGATCCATCTGGCCAATGCCTGTCATTCCTAATGAAGGAAATCCACCCTACTATCTCTGACCATGACAACATCCAATTGTTAAAACCTATAACATTGGATGAAATCAAATCTGCTGTCTTTGAATTATCTCCATCTGCAGCCCCTGGACTAGATGGTTTCCCAGGGCTCTTTTACAGAAAAGCTTGGGAGATAATCAAAACTGATGTTTTAACTGCAATGCTGGAATACCAAGTTGGTATTCCCATCCCAAAATCAGTGGCAAGCACACTGATTGCATTAATACCAAAAACAAAAACCCCTAA
Organism: Rubia yunnanensis; assembly: GCA_037428765.1. Classification (NCBI taxonomy): domain Eukaryota; kingdom Viridiplantae; phylum Streptophyta; class Magnoliopsida; order Gentianales; family Rubiaceae; genus Rubia; species Rubia yunnanensis. The sequence goes on from CM075068.1 coordinate 91,984,627, forward strand.
AGATTTCAGTGAATTTAGACCTATAAGTCTATCCAATTTCATTAATAAACTGATGTCTAAAATCATGGTAGAAAGAATTAAACCACTCATGAGCTCCTTAATTTTAGAAGAACAGTCAGCATTTCTAAAGAGTAGGGATATTGTGGATAATATTCTTATGATGAAGGAGGCAGTTAGGATGCTCGATAAGAAAAATGAATCATTAAATATAATCCTTAAATTAGACATGATGAAGGCTTTTGACCGTGTTTCATGGTCAACCATCAACTCTCTTTTACTGCATTTGGGATTTCATGGTCATATAGTAAAAATCATAATGAATAACATAAACTCAACCTGGTTTTCTATTCTGATAAATGGATCACCTTGTGGTTTTTTTAAACCTACTAGAGGTTTAAAACAAGGAGATCCACTATTATCCTTCCTCTTTAACATCTTGACAGAACTTCTAACTAGAAATCTCAGGATTCAATTCTCAAATGGGAACATTAAACAATTTAAAACTCCAAGATTATCAAATACAATAAATCAGTTATCTTTCGCTGATGACACTGTGGTTTTTCTAAAGGGGACAAAAAAATCCCTACAAAACATAATGAGGTTTCTGGAAATTCACCAAAAAGGCACAGGACAGAAAATAAACTTTCGGAAAAGTGCATATTACTCAGGGAAGTTAAGTAGTAATAAGAAGAGGGAGATTAAAGACTTAACCAACATGACCCAAGGAACATTACCTTTCTCTTATTTAGGGGTCACTGTCTTCAAAGGGAGGAAACTAAATCTGCACTTCAAAACATTAATTGACTTAGTGAACAGCAAAATATCCAACTGGAAAAACCAATGGTTGTCAGGAGGGGGTAAAATTATCTTGATAAACCATGTTTTGACAGCTATACCTCAACACACATGGGCTGTCACTGCACCAACTAAGCACACTATTCACAAGCTTAAATCTATCTTTAGTAATTTCTTATGGGGTAAAACAGAATATGGACTTAATAAGCACTGGATATCTTGGAATAGAATTTCATATCCAAAGAAAGAACAAGGGTTAGGTATAAGGCATATTCAATCAATAATTAATTCATTTTCTACTAAAATCTGGTGGAAACTTCAAATAGGACAGTCAAATTGGTCTAAATTCATGTGGTCATTACCCCCCCATGCCAGAAAATCAGAAACCTGGGCCTGGGCAGAATCTCATTCTCAGGTAATCATAGGTAAAGGATCTTCTAATTTTTGGATAGCAAATTGGTTAGGCTCAGGACCTCTCATTAACCAGGTGGAAGCCCAGGTACAAGTTCCTTTTCCATTTCTTACAGTAGCTGAATTTCAGCTTAACAAAGGTACCTATATCCCTCAACTCTTATATCTATTTAACTCTGCCATAAATCTGGAGCTGTTGAAGTATATGTCTCTTACAGAACAGCAAGATTATATTATTTGGAAACCTGATATTTATGGCTCTTTTACTATTAAATCAGCTTATCAAGCTTACAGACCTAAAAAACCTGTACTGGAAATCTTTACAAACGTTTGGAATCATGTTCTGCCAAAAAAAGTCAGTTTCTTTATGTGGAAAATGTTATTGTGTGCTTTACCTTTTGCTGGTATCCTCATGAAAACTGGTCTTCATTTACCTTCCAAATGTACAACTTGTGAACACATAGACTCTATTTCTCATTACTTCAACTCATGTGCCTCAGCTATGTTTCTTTGGAATAAATTTCATGAGGCACTGAATTTGCCAGCTAGATCTTTTAATACTATTTGGGAAAGAGTGGAATACTATTGGTCTCTAAAACCTGCTTCACCACATCATTCCTCCATAATTATTGTTCTTCCTTGCTTAATATCTTGGGAATTATGGAAAGGTAGAAACAAAATGATTCATGATAACATGAGAAGCTGTGTTCATGCTCAATGGAAAAACATTTCTGATATGTGCTTTATGACTTTCTCAGTTCATCCTAAAGTTAGTTGTCATACACATTGTAACTTGGTCTCCAAGGGATTAGTTCCTCCCTATAAAAGGAAAACGAAGAGAATACTGAACTTAATAAAATGGGAACCTCCAGACTTTGGACTTAAAGTTAACTGTGATGCTGCCTTACAAGGGAATAATCTGGGGGTAGGGTGTGTTCTTAGAGATCGTAATAAAAGGGCTGTACATGCTGAATCATGCTATATGGAAATAAATAACACCCATCTCATGCCTCATTTAGTAGTTCTAAAGGCTGAAATGTTGGCTATCCGTACAGGATTGGAAGCTGCAAAGGACAGGACTGAGCATGTTCACATTCAATCGGATTGTGCTGCGGCGATACAAATCTTCCATGATCAGATCTGTCCGTGGCCTCTTTTGCAGCTTCGGGACCGGATCAAATTAGCTACTTCACCTTTTCAAACGGCCATCTTCAGCCACATCCACAGAGAAGGAAACAAAACACCAGACTTCCTAGCAAAACTGGCAATTAGAAGAGGATACACCACTCAGTTTGCCGACATTCAAACATCACTGAGGTTCTCGTTTCTCAACCGCGGGGAAACTTTATACCCTCAATTTAGATGGAAAAAACACTACACTAGCTAGGTTCTTTATTGTATTCTCCTTGGACTGAAATCTCTTGATTGTCTGGCCTTCATAAGCTTCACACAGGGGTGGAGAGCTTAGAGAAGGAAACACATTCAAGAGAATTCATTCAAGTATCACGAGCTTCATGTTTTGACATAGGACCATGCTATAACTTTTTTGTAAATCAATCTTTTGGGCTGCTTCATAGGGTGTGGGATCCCTTCATACAAAAACCCCCGCTCATCCATGATGAGTGTTTTGAGTTAAAAAAAAAGAAAAAAAATCATTGGGTCGAGCCGATTTTCTAATATAATTAGATTTGATCAGACTCAATGAGTAGATAAAATATTATTTGATTAGCCATTTTATTCTAATATAATTAGATTAGATCTACACATTGAGTCAATAAATCACGTATGTCTTGTGATCTCACCAAATGTGTTTCTAATCAAGCTATACACGATTATAATTTTAGTTGGATTCCTCACGAACATTTAAATTTTCTATTAATTTTAGTTTTTCATGAATATATATTATACATGAAATTTATTTCATTCATACTGTTAAATATATTTATTCATATTTTTATATGGGAAGAAATAAATTTCATTGACAAAGTAATACGAACAAGTTTTTCCATCCATTTTATTTTTGGGGATTAGAAGAAGCAAATGCCTTGCATTGGAATTATTTTCAGTTATTATCTATTATTTGTCGCTCTGCACGGTTTGTGCACTCTGCATCACTGGCTCCATCTTTTGCAAGATCGTTGTTCTACCATCACATCGCACAACCTGTGCACATTGCTATGCCGACTTCCTCCCTTGCATAATCTTGTACGATCTACCATTAAAAAATTTCATTAATTAATATTCTTAATGTAGAAAAAGAATTATATTATATCCCATCCCCTAAGATTAGTAATTCACACCTCCCATTAAATGTCAATTATCACCACCACTGGGCTCTTCATTGAGGTAAGTGAAATCAATGTTTTAACCACTTGGGCTTCCCTAAATGGATAGAGCCATAAGCTTGTCCAACAGAAATATAGATTCAAAACCCCCTTTCCTGGAGTTGCATTATTCTAGTTTCAAATCTCATTTCACCCCGTGTTCGGTGTGGGAACCTCCACAAGTGTTGAGCTGCACATCGAGGCTCACCCCACTTTGTGTGAGCCACAAGGGAGTCTCACCCATTTGTATGAGACAAGTATGAGCGGTAAAAAAAAGTGATATGAATCTCCTTGCAAAAACTCATGGTTGCAAAATTTTGATGGTTTCTTAACTGTAATGAAGGTAATTTTGCACACCCTATTCACAGCTGCACAAACTGCTCCCTAACTAACCCGCAAGATTAGCTCACAAATTTGAAGAGTATTGCTTACATAATTAACCCGCGGGATTAGGTAACAATGGATCGCTCGCAATTAAAGAGTAATAACTCAAATTCTAAATATATGATTGATAAAAAGGTGTTTAAAATTTGTGGATGGCCTCCCTATTTATAGGGTATAATATGTCTAATATGAATCTCCTTGCGAAAACTCTGAATTTTGCAAACCTTTAACTAAACAAGGGATTTCGCAAGCCCTAGTATAGCCGAACCAACTGATGAATAAATAGCCATCGGGATTGCAAGCTTAGCTACAAATCGAAAGGTATTGGTACTTAATTAACCTGCAAGATTAAGAAACAATGAAGAATGCTTGCAAGCAAAGAGTATGAACTCAAAAAGTTTGAATATATGATTGATAAAAGTGTTGAACAATTCTTCCAAAGGTCTCCCCTATTCATAAGGTTTTAATTGGACAGAACCCCTAATTTGAAACAGAATTCAAATCAACTTATGGCAGACTCAAGAGGTTAAAACCATATCTAACAACAATACCTAATTTAAATCTAAATGATGACAATATTCATCAAGTAAATCAATCAAAATATATGCTGAAATCTTTAATGAATCCGCCATATCTAAACCTACCAATTCTAATTCTAATCAAATCAAAACTGAATATTCTAAACCCTAAAAACGAAATATAACCAAAACCCCTCTAAACCAACATGACCGAGTTGATGGGCCTTATTCTAAAATGAATTAAATTATAAATGATAACACTACCTCACTGAAAAACCCAGTGGAAAAAAGAGTATAGTGTTATCATCATAAAAATATTAAACTAAGAAAACCGTAATTAAATGATATCTTGATATCATATCAATCCAACCTGATCAGAAAGAAAACATGATTTGGTAATTCCCATCAAAAACTGAAAAGATTTATGGTAGTTTTAAGAAACTAAAACCATATCTAACTAAAATAAGAAGATATATGGCCAAAATTCATCAAGCTAAATCTTGAATGAATATTGATCTAATTCTAATCAAATCAGAACTAAATATTCTAAACCCTAATTGAAGACTAACCGAAATTAAACTCTTCAAAAGCCCACATGGCCAAGTTTAATGACTTTATTCTAAAATGAAATAATTTGAAATGATCACACTACCTCATTAAAAAAATCCAGTGGAAAAAAGAGTATAGTGTTCTTAATGATGTCTTCAATACTTCGACACTCTTGAACAATTAATCCAAGACATTATCGATTTATTCTTCACTTCTTCATCATGAAGCTGATCAATCAAGGCATTCAAAGCAGTATCTCTAAGCTTCGTTCTTTCCCTAGTCATAGTGATACGAATTAGGTTTATTTATTTATATTTATTTATTAGGATTTTTAGAAGATAACACTATACTCTTTTTCCCACTGGGTTTTTTAATGAGGTAGTGTGATCATTTATTTTATTTTGGAATAAGGCCCATTAATTCTGCCATGTTGGCCTTTGAAGAATTAATGTTTCGGTCATGCATTTATTTTAGTGTTTAGAATATTTAGTTATGATTTGATTAGAATTAGATTTGGTAAGATTAGATAAGCCAATATTCATTCAGGATTTATCTTGAAGAATATAGCCATTTATTTTAGGTAGTTCAGTTAAATATGGTTTTAGCTTCTTAAAGCTGCCATAATCCTTTTCATTTTCTTATTTGTAATTTTTGAAGACCATACCTATGTACTATAAATAGGGATGGTATTCAACATTATTTTTACCTTACAACTTTTCATCAATCAAATATACAACCTTTTGAGTTCATACTCTTTGCTTGCGAGCTAATCCATTGTTGCTTAACCCCGAGGGCTAGTTAAGTATCAATAAACCTTGTAATCTGATCCTGAGGGCTAGTTAGAGAGCAAGTCGAAGTTAGGCGTACCCCGAGGGCTAGACTCCTGAATTTCTTGCGAGATAGTGCGGGTTTGCAGATCCCTTCACTAGATCAAAGATATAATTCCGCAAATCGTGAGTCTTCGCAAGGAGATTCATATCACATAGGACCAGCCATGTCATTTGGAGGATCCCGAACATATTCTTTGAATGTCTGATCAAACATTGGCATGTCATCATCTATGGAGGTAGCTTTGACATTCACATCACAATGTTTAAAAAAACACTTTTTCATATTTATATGTAGTTCATTAGGAATTTGCACTTTCTCACAACCTAAGAAAATGGTGGAATTGTTTTTAAAATTTAAAAAATCATCCAATATAGTGGATGCTAGATATTTATTAGGCTCCCCACACCTTTCAAAATATGAAAAAACTATGAATACATGTATTGCTGTTTACAAATGAGGCTAAACTGGGAATCCCTATCAGTTGAGAGTCTAACTTCCTTTTGAGATAGTCGATATGGTTTGTTTGGATATGTTCCTTGTCATTTTTTTCACCCTGTGCAGTGGCGGATCTACAGTGGGGGCACTAAGGGCACGTGCCCCTACTGAAATCAGCTTTGGAACTGGGTAAATTACAGCCTGCTGTACCCCCCACATTTTCTCCTTCATTTTCACCTATAGTATAGGCTAGACATAGAGTAGTACTAATAATTGTTGTGGGCTAGTACTAGACTACTAGAAGAGTTGCATTTGGTTTTGTGCAAGGAATAATTCTCCCTCTTTCTTTCCTTATTATTGCGTAGGCTGGGAATTGGGATGAGCATCTTATTCCTTTTCCTATTTAAAACATGAATTCATATTTTATCTTTTTCTTATTTATTCTTATCTTTATCTTTAACTATTCCTAATTGAATTTGACTTAGTAAATTTTCTTATTTTTACCTTTTTTTAATCGTATTCCAAATTATAAACAGTTTCATTAAGTTTTATAAATAGCAAATTTGATAAGCTTTTCTTCCATTCATTCAATATCATACAGTAATTAATCTATCTAATTGCTAATCGTTCGACCGTCTCAAGCTTATCTTGGATTATATTCGAGAAAATTATTTTCTTTATTGAGGAGATCTGGAATTACAAGGTATTTTATTATTAATTTTCTTGTACCATTTAATATACAAAAATAGTTGAATCTTAAATGATATTATTTAAGATTACGTTTGATTTTAAACGTTTGATTTAAGTTTACGTTTGATTTTTTAAGTTTATGTTTGATTTTTTTGGAAACCAAGTTTTCACGTGCTTGTCATTATATAATATTTAATATCTTTATATTTTTGTCACAATAATTGTCATAATTATGATATTTTTTTATCCGTTCTTTAGCTTCTTATGTTATTAGTTTCTACACTTAAATTTAATTATTTCTTTAAAAAAGTTTAATATATTTTGAATTTTTAGTATTTTTAATATTTTATTTATGTTATTCAGATATGGGAAGATATTATAAAAGAAAAGTACTAGAAGAAAATATATCTAGCCGTGCACAAAATGAAAGAGTGAAAACCAACCAAAGATTCAAAGAAAGGCCCCAGAAATAAATACATCTAGAAGTGCACCCGATGAAAATGTTGAAAACCAGCAAAATATTCAAAGAGGAGGTCAATCATAAATCAATTTTAATGACCTTCCATCTGATCCTAGGTTAAGGAAAAAATTGCAGGTTACAATCCCAATTCGCAAGATGAGATTAGAAGATATTATCTTTAAAAAGGGCCATGGAAACCCTGAGAGCATTAATTTTCCACAAAGACGGTTTGGGAAAAAATCACGAAGGTTTGTCTGTGATTGGTTAGAATATAGTATCGAAAAAGATGCTGCATATAGCCTTTGTTGCTATCTCTATAGACCTTATATTGGAGAACATTCAAGCGGGAAGAGTTTTGTTCTGGAGGGATTCACGAATTGGAAAAAGAAAGAAAGGTTTGATGTCCACATTGTTTGTCCCAATATTGCTCACAATTTTCCTTGGAGAAAGTGTCATAACTTATTGGATCAAAATCAACACATTGAAGTATTTTTTTTCAAACAATCAGAGAAGGCAAAAATGGACTATTAGACTCGTTTATCAGCTTCAGTACATTGTGTTCGATTTCTTCTTAACTAGGGATTGGCATTTCGAGGTCACAATGAAACAAATGCTTATGATAATTAGGGAAATTTTCTTGAACTTCTACATTCTTTGGCTGAGCAAAATAATGATATCAAGAATGTGGTTCTTGAGAATGCTCCTAAAAATATTTAAGTGACTGATCCCAGCATTCAGAAGGATATAACAAATGATTTGGCCTCTGAGATAACAAAAATAATTGTTGATGAAATTGGAAGTGGACTTTTTTCTATTATTGATGATGAGTCTCGAGATACATCACAAAAAGAGCAACTAGAAATTGTTGTTCAATATGTGAAATTGCAAGGATTAGTATTGGAGCGTTTCCTTGGTATTCTTCATGTGAGCGACCCTACATCTCAGACATTGAAAATGGGAATTGATCAACTATTTTCAAAACATGGGTTAAGCATATCACGAATTCGTGGTCAGTGCTATGATGGTGCTAGCAACATGAAGGGCAAATATAATGGTTTACAGGCTTTGATTAGGAAAGAAAATGAATCTTCCTACAACATTCACTGCTTTGCTCATTAACTTCCGTTATTGCTCGTGGGAGTTGCTAAGAAAAATGCTCAAGTTTTGAATATGTACAACATACTATCTACATTAGTATGTTGAAAGGGTAATTAATGATATAATGAGTGGTAATTAAAGAGACAAGAACTCCTAAGGAATGCTCAACTTGAAAAGGTAATTAATGATATAATGAGTGGTGAACTTGCAGCTGGTAGAGCTTTGGATCAAGAAAGTAGCCTTCAACGAGCATCTGATACACGATGGATCTCACACTTTGATTCACTCTTGAAATTTCTTCTCATGTTTGATTTTGTGATAGATGTTCTTGAAATTATTCAAATTGATGGAGATAAAGACCAGAGAGGTCAAGCTTATGGATTGATAAGTGCTTTACAATCCTTTGAGTTTATTTTTATCACACATTTGATGAAGAGAGTAATGAACATTATAAATTCACTCTATGAAGCATTACAAAGGAAGGATCAAGACATTGTTAATGCTATGAGTCTAGTTGAAATATCCAAAAAAATAATCACTACCACAAAGACCCCCCTCTAGCACCATTTTTTTGTTCTAGCACCAGTTTTTTCGTTGAAAAATACCGGTGCCTAAGTAACCGATGAAACGGTTTCACCGGTTGAAAAACAACCGGTGCTAAATTCCAACTTTTAGCACCGGTTTTTTAACCAGTGCTAATTTAGCACCGGTTTTTTTAGGATCAGTTTTTCAACTGGTGCTAAAACTAGCACCGGTTTTTTTGGTTAGCACCGGTTTTTCAACCGGTGCTAATTTTATCACCGGTTGTTTTGTTAGCACCGGTTTTTACCCGCGCTGCCGCTTTTAGAGGAAGGGAAAAAGACCCAAAATTAACAATTTATTAGGACATTAATTTAATAATAAAATCAACTTCAAAAAATTGATGATATAAAAATAAAACCAAAAAAAGTTATGATACAAAATTAATAATTAATGGGACTAAACCTAACTATCACAAACATAACTATCTACGGAACTAAACATAACTTTAGCTTGAACTAGCAATTGAATCATGTGGCACATACACATCAAATCATAAGGCTAAGCCACACAACTAATCTTGAATCTATGATCCTTAAAAATGCTCAGATGTACCGTTCCATATGCATCTACAAGACCATACAACTACAAACTTCAATTTAGTTTGCAAAAATGGTAGGGGGGAAAGGTAAATGTAACTAAATCAGTAAATCTTACCTTGGAAGGCTCATTGTATGTTCAGAAGCTAATGCCTGGAACATACTTAAGACAAATTGGAAATCCTCTGTATATTCAAATAGACAAAGGAATCAAACATACGCACAAAGGGGCTATGTAGTTTAGATCTAAATAAACATGGAGAAAAAACAATTAGTAATCAAAACTTCACTCATCACACAAGTCTATCTCATTATGTTTTACCCTACGATTTGAAAATAATATCACAAGTAGCCTATATAAATAAGAAAAGGTTTAGTGAATGCCTACTGACTAGCTCCACCAAGTCAATTCACCCTATGTTTAGCAATACCTGAATGTTTAGCAAGAAAACTCAATGCGTTCAATAATAACAAAACAATGATGGTGTGATACCTCTGCCTTTGATTTCTCATATGCAGTTTCAAGCTGTTTAAGGCCTTATTCATTTGCTTGAGCAATACTTTTATATTGATATAATAAATAGGAAAAGTTAGCATATGCTTTATTCATGCTATAACGACAGAGTCATTCGATACCTGAAGCATGGGATCTTTCTTCATTTGTGCCTCCTCCAAAAACTTTGCAATTTCTTCGTTCTGTTGAGTAACTACATAGTTCACAATGAAACTGATAATTATCAGTTTGCAACTACATAGTTCACAATGCCTCCTCCACCAACTTTGCAATTTGTTTGTACTGATAATCTTTTTGTATTTCTCTTCAAATATTCTATTTTTTTTAAAAACAAGCTAAACCCAATCTAATGATGTTACACCTCCATCCCACACTTAGACAACACAATGTCCTCATTGTGTAAGAAAGAGGTAACATATGCACATTTTATACAGCAAAGATACTTCTGTTTGAGTGATAACATTTGCACCATCAATCCAACCAAATAAGTTATATGCCAAATAACGATGACAAATTGTCAATGCACCATCTTTAATCGATGTACTTTTTGACAAATTTTTAGCATGGGCAGATTCAGAAGACATGATACTCCACTCTTTATTCACAGTTTTAGCATACTTAGTGTTAGGCACAATATCATAATCAAGATATGCACCAGAATTAATACCCTCAGTAGTTTCAAATCCCAATAAAACCACCAAATCAGAGATTGACTTAGTCCAAGTTTGTTGCCCAAGATCAAATGTGACAAAAGTATGACTCGTGACATCCATTTTTTTCGTCAAATCTTGACACACAAATAAACTATACAATTCTAAGCACAACCTTCGACAAACCGGTTTATTAACATACAACAATGCATTCCAACCAATATTAGAATACAATGCCTCTACTTCAAATTTCACATCTAACTTACGCAAAGTTTGCCAAACAAATTCATACCACTCCACAAAAGGTCTATTTTCAAGAAGAGAATACCTCTGACGCTTTTCAGCGTCGGATAAGGGCTGAACCTTTGGAACTGGATCTCTGGGCTGTGAAGTTTCGAGTGGCTGAAGGTTGAGCTCCAGTGAATGCGCGGTGGAGTGCAACTGCTCGGATATGAAGCTTCGGTGGTTGTACACGGATAAGGACGGTGGTGCTGGGAACTCCAGTGGATTAAGAGCTAAAATTTGGTGTGTCCGTACACCTGGGATCAGTTGCGAGCGGTTAAAGGTTGAGCTCCGGTGAATGTGCGGTAGGGCGCAGCTGCTGGGAGATGAGCTCCGGTAAATGCGCGGAGGGGCGCAGCTGCTCGGAGATAGAGCTCTGGTGGTTATGCACGGATGAGGACGGTGGTGCTGGGAACTCCGGTGGACAGAGAGCCAATATTTGGTGTGTCAGCGCGCCTGGGTTTAGTTTTGAACGGCTTAAGGTCGAGCTCCAGTGAATGTGTGGCGGGGCGCAGCTGCTTGGAGATGGAGCTCCGGTGGTTGTGCATAAATGAGGACGGTGGTGCTGGGAACTCCGGTGGACAGAGAGCCAAAATTTGGTGTGTCAGCACGCCTGGGTAGGGTTGCGAGCGGCTGAAGATCGAGTTCCAGTGAATGCGTGGCGGGGCGCAGCTGTTTGGAGATGGAGCTCCGGTGGTTGTGCACGAATGAGAATGTTGTGCTAGGAACTCCAAAGGACAGAGAGCTCGGCTCTGATGGCTACATGGATGAGGATGGATTAGTTGTGGATGAGGAACGGCAGGTTTGGAGGTGATGAATAGAGGGAGAACGGCGAGTTGAGTGCATAAGGTGAAATGGGAAAATTCTGAATTCAGTGGGAAAAAGGGTAGGTTAGTAGTTTAGGAAATTGCAAAAAAGTTAAATATTTTTATTTTTATTTATTATATACTAATTCAAGTAAGGTTTGACTGTTAATTAGTCAATGTTAACTTAGTTATTAGTGTTTATATATTGAAAGTCTAGTAAAGTTTGACCGTTGATTATTTAAAGTCATCTTAGTCACTAGTGTTTCTATACAGAGAGGGAGAGAGTCAAGTAAAGTTTGACAGTTGTTTAGTTAAAGTCAACTTTGTTATTAGTGTTTATATATTGAAAGTCAAGTAAAGTTTGACCATTGATTAGACAAAGTCAACCTAGTTATTAGTATTTATTATGTACTAATTCAAATAAAGTTTGACCGTTAATTAGTTAAAGTCAACTTTGTTATTAGTGTTTATTTATTGAAATTTAAGTAAAGTTTGACCGTTGATTAGACAAAGTAAACCTAGTTATTAGTGTTTACATATTGAAAGTCAAGAAAAGTTTGACCGTTGATTAGTTATAGTCAGCTTAGTCTCCACTGTTTCTATATAGAGAGAGTCAAGTAAAGTTTGACCATTGATTAGTTAAAGTTAACTTAGTTACTAGTATTTATATATAGAAAGTCAACCAAGATTTGACCGTTGATTAGACAAAGTCAAACATTTTTATTAGTATTTATTATATACTCATTCAAATAAATTTTAACCGTTAATTAGTTAAAGTCAACTTTGTTATTAGTGTTTATTTATTGAGAGTCAAGTATAGTTTGATAGTTGATTAGTCAAAGTCAACCTAGTTATTAGTGTTTATATATTGAAAGTAAAGTAAAGTTTAACCGTTGATTAGTTAAAGTCAGCTTAGTCACTAGTGTTTCTATATAGAGAGAGAGTTAAGTAAAGTTTGACCATGAATTAATTAAAGTCAACTTTGTTATTAGTGTTTATATATTGAAAGTCAAGTAAGCTTTGACCATTGATTAGACAAAGTCAAACATTTTTAGCACTGTTATTTATTATATACTAATTCAAATAAAGTTTGACCGTTAATTAGTTAAAGTAAACTTTGTTATTAGTGTTTATATATTGAAAGTCAAGTATAGTTTGAACGTTGATTAGTCAAAGTTAGCCCAGTTATTAGTATTTATATATTGAAAGTCAAGTATAGTTTGACCGTTGATTAGTCAAAGTTAGCCTAGTTATTAGTGTTTATATATTTAAAGTCAAATATAGTTGAACGTTGATTAGTAAAAGTTAGCCTAGTTCTTAGTATATATATATTGAAAGTCAAGTATAGTTTCACCATTGATTAGTCAAAGTTAGCCTAGTTATTAGTGTTTATATATTGAAAGTCAAGTATAGTTTGGCCGTTGATTAGTCAAAGTTAGCCTAGTTTTTAGTGTTTATATATTGAAAGTCAAGTATAGTTTGGCCGTTGATTAGTCAAAGTTAGCCTAGTTATTAGTGTTTATATATTGAAAGTCAAGTAAAGTTTTCACGATTGTTTATATATCTCTTCAAATATGTAGTCAATGTTTTCTTAGTTTCACTGAATCTTTGATCTCGTTCAATTTAATCCAGGACGGAGGGAGTATAATAAATCAATTAAGGGTTGAACGCTAATTAGTTAATGTAAACAAATTTTATTCTTATTTGTATATATGAGGTCAGTAAAGGTTGATCGTTGATTAATTTAACTTAACTTAGTCATTAGTTAAAGTCAATGAAAGAAGTGAACGATTTTGAAAGTTTTTAAAGAAAAGCTTAGAGCGGCTGCGCAGCTGCTCCCAGCTCATGAAATTTCTGGGAAGATTATTTGAAATATTTCGCAAATTTTTTGAATTCTTTGGTAGAAATAATGAACTTTAAAAAATTTCGACAAATGTTTAGAAGTTTTTGGCGATTTCTTTGGGGGGGGGGGAAATTTTTTTGGCGAGAAAAATTTAAAATTTTTTAACACCGGTATAAACAGGTGCTAATTTTTCCAAAACCGGTGCTATTTTAAAATATTTTTGTGATTTCTTTGGCGAGAAATTTTTTTTGGCGACTTCTTTGGCGGGAAATGTTTTTGGCAATTTCTTTGGTGGGATAATTTTAAAATTTTATTTTTTTAGCACCGGTTTCTTTCAAAACTGGTGCTATTTTTTCATTTTTAGCATCGGTTTTTAAAATCGGTGCTAATGTTTCCAAAACCGGTGCTATTTTAAAATTTTGTGCTATTTCTTTAGCGAGAAAATGAGTATTGAAAATTTTTAGCACCAGTTTTTAAAAACCGGTGCTATTTTTTATAGAACCAATGCTATTTTTTAATTTTAGCACCAGTTTTTAAAACCGGTGCTATTTTAAACCAAAAATCGGTGCTAAGTTTTAATTTTTAGCACCTGTTTTTAAAACCGGTGCTATTTTTTTATATTTAGCAACCGGTGCTATAATGAAATTTTCGGCGGGAAGATAGAATTTTACAAATATTTAGCACCGGTTTTTAAAAACTGGTACTAATATTTCCAAAACCGGTGCTATTTTAAAATTTTGGGCTATTTCTTTGGTGGGAAAATGAGTATTGAAAATTTTTAGCACCGGTTTTTAAAAACTGGTGTTATTCTTTTAAAAACCGGTGCTGTTTTTTACAAAAAAACCTGTGCCTGCATCCCGAACTTAAGAGATCCAAGTCCAATAGGATTGACAAACTCCCAATTCAAGGGGGTGATTCGATTGTGCAACAGAAAGCCTTAGAAAATAGTCCTGTAGAGGGTGTAGCTAATAAGGTTGGCAGTTCAGGTTTATCTGTTGCTGAGAAACAAGGTACTCGTATCACTAAGACTTTTAAATATGTCCCAAAACAAAAAATGACTACAACTACAATCAGTGAGGGGACTAGTGTACCTGAACCTTTCGTTGAGATGAACAGAGTTAGGCGCTCTGATGCATTAGTTATTGGAGTTGCAACACAGAGTGGTGAGAAGGAGAAAATAAGCACCAATCTAACCAATGCTCTTCAATCTGAGACTGGTGTTCAGTCTGATATAAATCAGATTATTAGGTCAGACATGACCCCTAAGGTAGCTGGGATTAGGGGGGCCTAAGTGAAGAAGGCATTGATCCAACTATGAGGTCTTCTGAAGAACAATCACAACATCCCAAGTCTGCTCCTCCATTTCCTATATCAAAGAGAATTTTCGCTAAGGATGATATTCCGAGAAAAGAGGTAAATCTTTCTCACCTTTCAATACTATCATTGCGGCTAAAAATTTCCTCTTCTCTCAGCAGAAACATAAACATAACAGATTCCTCCCACTTGAGGATGATGATGGATCTAGTGATGAGAATTCCAAAGAAAATGCTGCAATTATCTATGGGGTTGGGGAGGATGCTGAGGATGAATCTCTGAGAGTTTCCCCTTCAGCCAGTTCTGAATCTCAATTCAATCAGATTAGGCAGGTAAGTCCTTCAATTTCACACTCCAAACTAGCTAGGCAAAAGAAGGGTAGTCAGCTTGCTGTTGAATCAAATCATAAGAATGAGACATATCTAACACAATTGAATACTATCATGACTAGATCAAAAAGCGCCAATAATGTTTTAATATGAATAATACAACCCTCAAGATAAAATTTCTGATTTGGAATTTAAGAGGGATGGATACTTCCATGCTCAGACTACAAAACCTGGTCAGTAGGCATAATTTTGACCTCATTTGCTTAATTGAACCAAAACATGATAATCTGCAATGTGACTCCTACAGGCAATTGCTACATTTTGATAACTGTATGTATGCTATGAATGGACAGATTTGGCAATTCTGGAATTCATCTGTTACCCTCACTGTCAAATATGATAATTTACAATTTCTTGCTGTCTCTTTGTATAGTCTCACTCTAAATAAAAATATGGATGCTTTTTTTTGTGTATGGCCTTAGAACCAGAGATGGAAGGAAATCGCTATGGTCTGATATTAAGTCATCTACCCACTCAGAAACTATTTTTATTGGAGACTTTAATGCCATCACATCTGTGCATGAATATAAAGGTCCCTCTACTCCTAAATTAGGCAGTATGAAGGATTTTAATAATTTCATAAATGTAATGGCTTTAGAGGAAATCAATACAGTTGGTAACTTATTTACTTGGAGTAATAACAGATTAAGAAATCCTACTATTCAGAGATTAGATAGGGGGCTTTGTAATGCTGCATGGTCATCTTCTTTTCCTTCTTCTTCTGTTCAAATTTTAAATAGGTCTTCCTCTGATCATAGCCCCATGCTTCTAACTATAGGAAACGATATTCCATCTAATCCTAGACCTTTTAGATTCCTGAACACCTGGTTTAAAAGGAAAGATTTCATGAATGTAATCAAGAATAATTGGGAACTCCCTATGCATTATTCAGGAATGCTTGGTTACTGCCTAAAACTCTTAAGATTGAAGAAGGAATTAAGAATCTGGAATAAAGAGAACTTTGGTAATATTCATGACAATGTAACACTGGCTGAAATTGCATTGCTGGCCCAGGAACAAATATATGATCAGAATTCTAATGAGACTAACCTAATTAATCTTAAGGAAGCTAAGGCAAAGTTGGTTAGATCATTAGTGGAACAGAAAAGTTTCTGGAAACATAAAGCAAAGATTAAATGGTTAAAGGAGGGGGATAATAATACCAACTTTTTTCACAATCCGGTTAAGGAAAGAAAAGGGAGATTAAGGATCACAAAAATTAAAAGTACTAATGGTTTATGGTTAGATAGTGTTCAGGATATAGAGACAGAAGCCATCCAATACTTCAAAGGCCTTTTAATAGATGACAGCTCCTCTGAATCTAACCTTTTCAAAACACACTTCCTCAGCCAGATCCCCAAGTGTGTCTCCCAACAAGAGAATGAAAACCTTTTGCACCCGGTTACAATGTCTGAGCTTAATCATATAGTACTTGGTCTTAATAAACATAGCAGTCCGGGCCCTGATGGTTTCACATCAAAATTTTTTATCAAAGCTTGGGATATAATTTCCAATGATCTATTAGCGGCAGTTCAGGATTTTATGAATGGAAATAATATTCCCAAAGGTTTTAGTAGCACTTGGATTACAATCATACCTAAAAAGAAAACACCATTTTCTTTTGATGATTACAGGCCAATCAGTCTCTCTAATGTAGTTAACAAGATTTGTTCAAAGGTGATAATGGAAAGACTTAAACCACTAATGCCAAAACTCATTTCTCCTCAGCAAACTGCCTTCCTAAAAGGTCGAGATATATCTGATAATGTAATTTAATTACAAGAAATGGTAAGATTTTTGAATAGAAAGCAAAGACAACCAAATTGCATTGTTAAATTAGACCTTAAAAAAGCTTTTGATAGGGTTAAGTGGTCTTTTCTATATAGTGTTCTTCTTAAATTTGGTTTTCATGCAAGATTTCTTTTTCCCATCATGAATAATTTATCTCAAGCTTGGTTCTCTGTCTTGATAAATGGTAGGCCAGTTGGTTTTTTCCAATCTACTAGGTGTATTAAACAGGGAGATCCCCTCTCCCCTTTCCTTTTTAACATCTTTTCGGAGGCATTTACTAGAAGTTTAGTATTTATCTTCCATACAGGTAAATTGGCCTACTATGATCTCCCAGGTAAATCCATACAAATCTCTCATTTATCTTATGCAGATGATACAGTTGTGTTTTTAAAGGCTGAAAATAAAACTTTAGTTAGATTTAAAGCCTTTCTATGTACTTTTGAGGATGTCACTGGTCAACAGATAAATTATGGTAAAAGTGATATCTACATTGGGAAACATGCCTCTGTTCATATAGTTAATAACATTAAAAGGATTTTGGGAATGAAAATTGGAACAATGCCTTTCACATATTTGGGGGTACCTATTTTTACAGGTCCTGCACATAAGGTTCATTTTCAGCCATTAATTGAGCAAATAGATAACAGAATATGCAGTTGGAAAAATAAATGGTTATCTATGGGGGGTAAAATAACACTCATAAAATCATGCATTTTTTCTATTCCCCAACATATATGGTCAGTGCTCAAACCTAGCAAGAAGATTATTTCCATAATAGAAAAGAAAATGAGCAGATTTTTCTGGGGCTTTACTGATCAGAAGCCTAATAGAGCATGGAGAAAATGGGAATCACTTTGTTTTCCACTTAACCAAAATGGGCTAGGTTTTAGATCAATCAACTCCATCATTGATACATGCTCTATTAAGTTATGGTGGAAATATCAAAAGGCGGAGGTTCCATGGACACATTTTATTGAATCCCTGCCCACTTCATATAAATCATCTCCCAACTGGAAAAGAATTTGTAGTTTTAATGCTTGGGCAGAAGCAAACTCCAGAGTTATTCTGGGAAGGGGATCTTGCAATTTTTGGACTTCCAATTGGCTTGGAGTTAGTCCTATTATTGATTACTGTGATCCGGTACAGGTTGATATCTCGGAGGACTGCACAGTGGCTGATTTCATTGAGAACAAAGATAGTTTGATTCTGAAATTTCTCCATCTACTTCCAACTGATATCATCTCTCTTTTGCAGGACTCTAAGCTCCATCCACATAGGGGTGACAGGCTAATATGGAAACCTGGACCTAGGGGAGATTTCACCTTCAAATCCACGTATCTCCTACTTAGTCCACAGTTAGGTAATATTGCCTCGATTAAACTTTTTTGGAGTGGTAGAATTGAAAAGAAAGTATCAGTTTTTATTTGGAAACTGATCAACTCTTATTTACCTTTTGATAATATTCTACAAAAATTGACTTTCTGCTTGCCCTCTAAATGTGTTATGTGCTGCAATCATGTTGATTCTTTAGATCACTTTTTTAACTCCTGTACTTTCACAACTCTTGTTTGGAAGAATATACATCGGTTTATGGGTATCACAGATAAATCATTCCCTTCCATTTGGGAAAAAGTCTCTTACTATCTAACCTATCCAGGTTTAAGCTCACTACATTCTACATTAATTAGGAATGCTTCTCTATTACGCTCTGGAATTTATGGAAAATGAGAAACAAATGTATATATGATGCGGCTGTCCCAAGTAGAGTTACAGTTCTAAATCAAATTAGGGATCATATCTTCTACTCTTTCTGTTCTAAACCAGTCTACATCACATTTACATTTGACTATGGCATTGCAAACCACTCATTTTTGCCCCTGATAAAAACTGTTCCGAAACCAAAGATTTTCAAAATTGCATGGAAATGGCCGGATGTGGGGTACAATTTTAATGTAGATGCTGCATGGAGTCCTGAATCTGATAGGTGTGGTTTAGGATTGATCATTAGGGATTCCAGGGCAATTTCATCTCAGCTCACACTAGATTTACATATGCTAGTTCCGCTTTAGAAGCTGAGCTAAGGGCAATTCATCTTGCTATTCATATTAGTGTAGGATTCTTGACTCCTATTCTCATCGAATCTGATTGCTTAAGTGTTGTTCTTTGTGTTCAAGATCCTTTGAAAGAAAATTGGAAACTTTTTGAACTAGCTGATGAGATTCATCAGGCTTTAGGTGGGATCAGTGTCCTGCATATACATAGACAGGCTAATTTGGTTGCTGATTTTTTGGCAAAGGAGTGTTTCACTGCTAAGACTACTAGTTATTTTAGTAGCTTACAAATGATACCTCCTATCTGTATAGGTCTTATTAAATTAGATCAGTTAGGAACACCTTCTCTAAGAATCTCTCCTTGAACGGATGCTACTGAGTTTTTGTTAATGCTTTTGGCAGGGACGGTTCGTATAAACCTGAGGACAAAAGGCCCGGATAGGAGCATCCTGACGGGGTTCAAACGGACTTGGTTACTTTCGGTTGATCAACTCAACAAAAGAGACTCATAATCTCTACTGATCCAAGTGATAATGCTGATCATTTTGGTTTCTCTTCCAGCTCTCATATTATTAGAGGATAGGCTTTCGGTTTAGGTAAATGTTTCTCTGACTGACTTGTGTTTCGTTCACCCGATTCACTAATAAGTTCGAGATCAGCTTACCTAGCCATTAGTATTTGTAATCCTCTAGCTACTACAATATTTTATCTCATTCTTTTGGAAGCAACAACGGTTTGCTTCATGAGCAATGTGCTCAAATTGTATATCTAAACTAAGCTTTGGCTTCCTTTTATCCTGTTTCTATGGCTCGGGAAGGCTAATACAATTTCCCCCATATATGGATGGTTTAATTAAAAAAAATACAAAAAAACCTGTGCTAATATTTAATTTTTAGCACTGGTTTTTAAAACCGGTGCTATTTTGAATTTTTTGGTAGGAAGATAGAATTTTACAAATATTCAGTACCGTTTTAAAAAATTGGTGCTAATATTTCTAAAACCGGTGCTATTTTAAATTTTTAGCTATTTCTTTGGTGGGAAAATTGAAATTTTCAAATTTTTGGCACCGGTTTTTAAAAATCGATGCTAATGTTTTCCAAAACTGGCCCTATTGTAAAATTTAGCACCGGTTTTTAAAAATCGGTGTTAAATTGACACCGGTTTTAATAACCAGTGTTGCTATTTTAAAAAATTGGTGCTATTAGATTTTTAGCACCGGTTTTAAACCGGTGCTAGAGGGGGGACTCTGTTGTAGTGAATTGCAAGCGGCCAGAGCTAGTGGCTGGGATTCTTTATTGAAGGAGGTATGCTTATTCTGTGAAAAACATGACATCACCATTCCAAAAATTGATAACAAATTCATTCCTGGAGGGAGATCACAGAGAAATACTCAAGAGATTAAAAACCTTCACCACTATCGCTTTGATTTATTCAATGAAGTGGTTGATTTGGAACTTACAGAACTTGATCACCGCTTCAATGAAACTACTACAGAGCTTTTAAAGTGTATGGCTTGTCTAAATCCAAGTTGTTCTTTTTCAGCATTTGACAAGAAAAAGTTTATTGAACTAGCTGGATTTTATCCTTGAGAATTTTAGAAATGGAAATTGGGCTTATTGACTCTGAGTTGGACACTTGTATTATGGATATGAAATCAACAAATGATTTCTTGAATTTGAATAGTTTAAGTTGCCTTGCCCAGAAAATGGTAGAGAAAAAAAAGAGATGGTGTGTATCTGAAGGTATACATGCTTTTAAACACTACTGGAAAACAGGTACATTTGTACTGGTGCCGAAATGCCAGTGCTAAATATATCATCAACATCGTTATGATTATCTGAATAAGGAAATACCGGTGCCTTTACAATTTACAACACCGGTAACTGACATACCGGTGCTCAATATCGGTGCGTTAGTGAAAATAACTTACAAATAAGATAATTTTCAGCACTGGTAATGCACGTACCGGAGCATAAAACCTGTTGTATTGAAAAATCAAGCGAGAAATAGAAAAATTCTAACACCACTTTGATTTTTCGTTGTAGCCCTGGTAAATGGGCTACTGCTATTGTTACAGAACTAAAATTTGGGCAATAGTGCAATTTCAGCATTATGTTGCACAAAATTTCTCTTTTCAATTTTGGGGATGTTCCATTTATCGAATCATGTCCAAATTGCATAGTTGAGAACTTGAATTATGAAATTTCAATATGTAATTGCCAATTTTGATTCTCGACAATTCTAAGATTCTTAGAGGTACCTAAGTGCAAAAGGCAAAACGTTGACTCGGACTTCCAAATTAAAATCCGCTCTAGTGTAATGCTACATTATGAATCTGTAAAGTATATTCCAAGGAATAATCAAAAAAATAATTAATATTTCTTGAATAAACATTATCAATAGTCCTCCCCACTAGAACTTCCTAACTTCTTAGTCATCTATAGTAAGATACTATAATGCATGTACTAGCGCTTTATAACTTTTCACTAAAAGTTACTTTTCTATTTCAAAACTTCAACTAACCCAAGAATACCTAATATGAAATAAATTTGATTAGGAAATGGCGGTGTAACACAATTTTGGGCAATAGTACAATTTTAGCAGCTTTACGTACGGATCCATTTCGAGGACCCGTTAATAGAGATATAGTTGATTTAGAATTAGGATAAGAAAGGAATATCCTTTCTGACTGGTTTTGTATATATCCTGTTCCATATTTGTTTAGGTCTTGTAAACTCTTTGTACTCACTATATATCAGTGTTCTAAAAATCGGCGCCTAGGCCCGCCTAGGCGGCGCCTAGGCGCTAGGCGCCACCAAAACGCCCGGATTAGCCTCTGGGCGGTGACATTAGGCATTTTTGCCTCTGGGCGGCGCCCAGACCCGCCCAGACCCGCCTAATCGGGTCTAGGCGCTAATCGGGTCTAGGCGCCCAGACCCGCCTATTTTTTTCCCAATCCTCTGTTTTCTCCCATCTCAAACCCGATCGACCTTCAGTTCTCTTCTCCCAGACGCCGTTTTCTCTTCAGTTTTCTCTTCTCCTCCTCTTCTCCCAGACGCCGATCGACCTTCGTTGACTCGCCGGCCGGGACCTCACCGTCTTCGTCGCCTCGCCGTTTTCGTCACCTTAGTTGGACGGTCGAACCAGCAGCAGCAACGTCAACATCACCTCGCCGTCGCCGAAGCAAACTACCGGCCACCGTCGAGGTGTCGACGCCTCCCTCTCTCAGTCTCTGCAATGTAAGTCTGCAATTATTAAAGTGCCATTGCGTGATGCCTATGATGTGAGTAATTCAGATTAAAAGCGAAGTTAGCAAGAGTTCAGATTGTATTAAAAGCGAAGTTAATCTGGTTTATTTTCCCGCAACAATGGTGGATTCTAGATGGTTAGATATTTCTTTGGACCTTATATGCTTAGATTGTCTTGCTATATTGCTGCAATATCTATATATTTGGGATAAATCTAATTCAGAGTTAAGAATACTCCATCTCATTTTAGAAATAGCAATGGATTTGGAGAATAGTTGAATAGAATTTATGTCACCATTCTTATGGTTCTAAAGCAATTCTGGAGGCCTATTGAAATGACAAGGTTGCTGTTAAGTTAAAGTTAAAAACTGTAATAAATTGTGCTCTTATAGCAGATGCAAGGTCTGGCTAATGCTCTGAACTGAGACTGAGAGTTTGTGGCTTGATGTTTTTATATCTTTGCCTTGTTGAAAGATGAAAAGTTTGTGAAGTTTTTCTCTTCCAAAAAGTGCTGCACTCCTAATGGAGTTTGTGAAGTTTGTGAAGTTTGTGAAGTTTTTGTGAAGTTTTTCTCTTTGTGAAGTTTGTGAAGTTTTTCTCTTCCAAAAAGGAAACCAGAACTGCATGTTTTCTCCTAACGTATATGTTCATGCTGATGCAACTCTTGGTGTTCATGCTGTAAAAATGTGTTCATGCTGTAAAAATGTGTTCATGCTGTTATGTTTTCTCCTAACGTATATGTTGATGCAACTCTTGGTGTTCATGCTGTAAAAATGTGTTCTTGTTTAAAATGCATACCAAGTTTGACGCAATCATTGGAGCTCGTGCTGTGAAATTGACTTCTTCTTTTAAATGCATACCAAGTTTGATGAATTGATTGGTGATCATTGATAACTTATTGTCAAAAAGAGAATGATAGTTGGTTTTTAATATTGTTTACCACCTTTTTTCTGGAAAAAGTTACTATTTTTCAGTAGTTAATCCTGAAAATGGTGTACAAGTGTAAAATATTTCAGTAGTTACACTTGTGCACTCAAAATATTTTACCATTGAGGGGCAGTAGTTAATCTTGAAAGTTACACTTGAGTACAAGCTGAACCAAACCTCTCATTTGATGTTTGTTCATCTGAAGAATGATGCCTATGCGTTGAAACTGTCTTTAAAAGTATGTCGTACTTGCTGCCCTGATTTCCCTGGATACCTCCCTCCCTCTCTCTGCAATTATTAAATGCCGCTTGTTTTCATTGGTTTGTGCCAATTGATTTGTGCTGTAAATTGCTCCATAATCATGTAATAAGATTGTTTCTATATATGATTGTCTGGGTGTCGTTGTGCTAGTTTAAGTCACAGGTTTGATTTGATTCATTGGAAATTTGGAACAATGGAGGGAACTACTTCTTCCACCGCTTCTGCCACCATGTCGGAGACATCTTCTTTGAAGAGAGGTTCGGATGATATAGGGTGGGAATATGGAGAATTGGTTGATCCTAACAACCTAGATAAGTGGAAGTGCAAGTTATGTCCTCATAGGGGTAGTGGGGGAGTAAACCGAATCAAACAACATATTGCCCATGTAAAGGGTAATGTTAAGCCTTGTCCAAGAGCTCCCGAGGAGGATAGAGCAAGGTGCAAAAAAGCTTTAGATGAAATTGGGGCGAAGAAGAAACAAAAGCTCAATGATGAAAAGGAATTAAGGAATGAAGTTCATAGGGTCATTCATAATCATGATGATGAAGTTCAAGAAATTGAAGTGAATTTTGAGGGGATTGGAAAGTCACTTTATCTTGGTCCGATGAATCGTTTTGTGAATCCAATTGACCCGGATTCAACGATGGATACAAGTAAGAAGAGGAGGCAACAAAGCCTTAATGATTCACTTTTTAAAGAAAGAACTTGTCAAGTGGATCAATTCTTGGCAAGGTGGGTTTACGAATCCGGCATTCCTTTTCATGCGGTTGACAATGATAGCTTCAAGAGATTGATGGAAGCGGTTGGAACATTTGGTCCGGGCTATCGACCTCCAAGCCAATATCAATTGAGGGAACCATTGTTGAAAGGGGAGGTTGAGAGGACAAAAAGTTTGATGAAGAAGCAAGAAGAAGAATGGGCTTTGAATGGTTGTTCAATTATGACCGATGCTTGGAGTGATCGAAAGAGAAGAAGTATCATGAATCTTTGTGTAAATTGTAAAGAAGGTACAACTTTTCTATCCTCTAAGGAAGCATCCGGTGAATCACATACCGGTGCTTATATCTTTGAATATGTGGACAAATGTGTTGAAGACATTGGGCAAGAAAAAGTGGTTCAAGTGGTGACGGACAATGCTTCTAACAATATGTTGGCAAGAGACTTGATGAAGGTGAAAAGGCCAAATATCTTTTGGAGCTCATGTGCTACTCACACTTTCAATCTTATGCTTCAAGGAATTGGAAATCTTTCAAAGTTTAAAGGAGTGATTGAAAAGGCAAAGAGTTTCACCATTTACATGTATTCTCATCACAAGACTTTAGATTTGTTGAGAAAGTTTACTAAACAACGGGATATAGTAAGGCCGGGAGTTACAAGGTTTGCTTCCGCTTTTCTCACTTTGCAAAGTTTGATGAATAAAAAGAAAGAGATAGTAGCTATGGTGACTAGTGATGAATGGAGTGCAACTAAACATTCAAAAACTCAAAAGGGGAAGGCGGCGGTGGCTATAGCACATAGCATAGCTTTTTGGAGAGGAGTGGACTTTTGCTTACGAGTGTTTAGTCCTTTAGTGAAGGTCCTTCGACTTGTTGATGGAGATAGGAAGCCTACAATGGGATTTGTGTATGGAGAGATACTCAAAGCCAAAGAGGAGATTCAAAAGGTGTACAATCACAATGAAGCCCAATGTCGTCCAATTCTTGATATTATTGAAACAAAAGCAAGAGACCGCCTTGATAGTACATTGCATCTAGCTTCCTATATTTTGAATCCTTATTATTCATACAATAACAAGGATATCACTAATGATGAGTTTGTTATGAATGGGTTTTTGACTTGTGTTGAGGTCATGCTCCCTCGAGAGCTTCATCACTTGGTGATAAATGTTGAATGGCCTAAGTTTATAAAGAAAGAAGGGTTATTTGGAAGAGTGATGGCTATGGAAGGATGCAAAAACAATGATGAGAACTATGATCCAGGTAATGTTTTATTTTAATTCATGTTAAGTAAATAAGATTACTTGTTTGAAATGTGTTTCTCGTTTAGTTTTGTTTTTTCATAGATGTTTAGCATAAATGGTTTTTTGTATGTTTTTGGCTTTCACTTTTTGAATTGAAGTAATTCTTTGTCTCTTTGTTATATTTGATATAGTTTCATGGTGGAGTATCTATGGAAGTGGTGTGCCAAACTTGCAAAAAATGGCTAAAAGGATACTTTCATTAACTTCAAGTGCGTCGGGATGTGAAAGAAATTGGAGCACATTTGAAGGGGTATGTAATATTTGCTATTCATTCATTTCTTTCTATTGTAGTTGCTATATATTTCAAAGAATAGATATTTAATAACTTTCTATAACTTTGCTCATTTTAACTCTTCAAAACTTTGAGTAAATTAATTTCCCACATCATGTTTGGGTAATACCGTAATATGCAAACATATTGTAGTCTTTATTGTTTGTGATGGAAGACCTTGTTTAAAGTTGAAATGTTGTTATATCTCAAAGTTTCAATTTTAATCATTTCATTATATTACTTCTATTTAGATCCATACAAAGAAGAGGAATAGGCTTGATACGAAAAGGTTGAACAACTTGGTCTATGTTCAATTCAATGCCAAGATTATGAACAAGAAGCAAAGAGAGAAAGTGAAGGACATAGATGTGCTTCTTTCTAATGAATCTACCATGGTTCAAGGATGGATTGTTGAGGGTGGTGATGATGATGTTAATGAAGATGGTGAAGCGATGGATATGGATGGAGATGGATTGGAACAAGGTCTTGGCATGGAGTTGAGAAGAAGTTCTAGAATTCAAGAGGTTAGAGAATTACATGAAGATGATTTTGAATCGGATGAGGAGGAGGAAGTAGATGAGATGACTTATGACTTTGAGTCCGATAACGATGAAGTGCAAGAGATAAATGGTGAAGAAGAATTTGAAATGTCATAGGCTATGTGTGAATTGTATTTGGTACTTTTTTATTTTGTCTAACTTTTAATTTTGGCCTATGGCCATGTGTGGATTCACTACTCACTAGTTTGTATTTGGTAATTTTTGCCACGTGCCTCAAACTTTGTAAGCTTGTATGGATTTCATTTTTCAACTCCAAGATAATATTTCGACAATATATATATATATATATAATATATTCATTTGTGTCGTTTATCATGAAATTTTCGTTCTTGTATTGTATCATTTGTATGTAATATAAGTTATTGTGACTTGGGAAATAGGTTTTTATTTTATTTTTAAATATAATTTATATTATTTTAATGAATTATATATAAAAAATAATTAAATAATACAAATCCGCCTAGACCGATTAATCCCCGATTAATCCCCGATTAATCCCCTAGGCGCTAGGCCCCAGCAAACCGCCCGACTAGCGCCTAGCGATTTTTAGAACACTGCTATATATATCAATACACACAACCACAATCATTTGTGGGTTTTATATTCTATCATGGTATCAGCCAGTTTCTCTAAAATTCCTAATATTTTCTCTTTCCCCAAAAAAATTTCTGTTCTTTTTTATTTTTGTTGTTGTCTTCTTCCTTGCACTAACGTTGAGGCAGACGTTGACTGCCAATTACGAGCTTGTTGTGTGATTGGTCTGTTCTGTCTTGTGTTAGTGTTGTGGATTATTCTTTGTTTTCCATTTAAAAAAAATGTATTTCAACTTCCATTCCCTGTTCGTTATCATTTCCAGCCTCCGCATACCGGCACCGTCTTCTGTCGCTGATTGCCACTCCTAGTCACCGTGGATCACTGCCGCAGGTATCTGATAATAGTTTTCAGTTGCTCGCATGCTCGCCATTTGTCTGCTCTAATAGAAGATGCCACTAGTCCCGTCTCCTCCACCACTTTGCTGGAAACCACTCTTGTTGCCACCGTGTCTTAACGATCAAATTCAGCTTTCGATCCCAGCCACGACAGAAGATTTGTCGCAGTCTCTTCCTTGGCGCCTTTCCCTTCTTTGGCCTCCGTTCTCAGTTCAAGCACATAGAGAGCTCCTCAGATTCATGTGCCTGTCAGCACCTTTTTATCAGCCTTTGTAGGCACACGCCCATAGACACAGACACAACTTCCCCCTCTTGCGTGCATGTAGACACGTGCCCATAAACACAGATGCAGTCCACTCACTTGTGCGCATGTCACGCGTCTACCTTTACCTTGCACTGCTGGTGCACATTGCCTGGTCCTCCTTAGCATATTTTTTTTTGTTTGATTATTATTCATATTATTGCTATTATGCTCTTCTTGACCAACCACGATGTCAATGGTGTTATGTTTTGAACCATATTTCTTCTTCTTGCTCTAAGTTGCAAGGTGAATGGTACCAGTTGCAGTATCAGTGGTGTAAGAAATTTGGTCACTTTGCCTCGATGTGTCATCACTTGGTCTCTCGGGTTCATTCTCCCAGTTCTTTACCACATGCTCGCTGGATAGCTGATTTCGGTGCAACCAACCACATGACTTCTTCTCAGTCCGCTCTTGATCGTGTGACTTCTTATTCTGGTAACAATCTTGTTATTGTTGGTAATGGTTATGCTATTAACATTACCCATGTTGGTCATTATCGAGTCTCTGATTCATTATTATTGTCTGATGCTTAGGTGGTTCCACAAATTACTAAAAGTTTGCTGTCTGTTAGCAAGTTGACTCGGGATTTGAATGTTGTTAATTGTTTTGATAATTCTTCTTTCACTATTTTGAACAAGTTTACTAGAGATGTTGTTAGAAAAGGTTATCTTGATCGTGACTTATATGTTTAGGATTATGGTGGTGCTGCTTTATCTGCTTTGGTTGCATCGTGTGCTTCTAAAGCATCTTTGAACTTTGGCATAGTAGATTGGGTCATGTGCCTCATAACATCATTTTGTCTTTGAGCAAGTCTGGATGTTTGTTAGTTACTAGTTTGCTGCCTAAGCCTCATTTATGTCCCGCTTGTGAGATGACTAAAGGTAAGCGTCTTTCTTTTACTGATAACTTAAAACACAGACCATGCATACTTGATTTGGTTCATTATGATCTTTGGGGACCTTCACCTATTGTCTCTCAAGCTGACTACTCCAATTATGTCATTTTTGTTGACAATTTTTCTTGGTTTACTTGGTTATATCCTCTACGACGGAAGTCTGATTTTGTAGAGACTAACATGCATTTTGAAGCTTTTGTTGAGAACCCATTTTCTACCACCATTTCACAGTGATGGTGGAACCAAGTTTCTAAGTCATCGTATGCGATCACATTTTGCATCTAAAGGTATTCATCCTCAGCTTCCTTGTTCTTACACTCCATAGCAAATTGCCATGCAAAGCGGAAGCATCGTCACATCACTAAGACAAGATTGTCGAAGCTCTTTCATTCTGGCCTTCATCATTCATTTTTGTATGATGCTTTCTCTACAGTAGTCTATATCATTAACAGGCTATCAATGCTGGTTTATCTGGTCAGTCTCCACTCTCTATTATTTTTGGAACGACTCCTGACTACTCAAATTTTCATCCATTTGGCTGTCGAGTTTTTCTGTATTTACACCCTTATGCTGCACATAAATTGGCACCTCAGAGTATGTCATGTATATTTTTTGGTTACAGTTCGCAGTACAAGGGTTATCGATATCTTGATCCTCTCACGAAGAAGGAGTAAATCACTCGCCATGTTTTGTTTGATGATGCATTTTTTCCTACTACCCGTACTGGTATTGTTACAGATTTATCATCATTGGATGTTTCTACTTTTTTGGAGCCTTCATCTGTTCTATCAGAGATTTTTGAGCCATCTTCTTCAGTATAGTCACCCACTATTTTGGAAATTATAATTTTTCAACCGTACAGGAAGCTCGGGGTTCTTTAGAAAATTGCCTTTTTTTGCCACAGGGTGTCCAGTAGCATGATCGACGATAGGAAGCACTGCCAACATAGCCAACGTCACTGCCGTCAAGTTATGCGCTTGGCACCCCGGCCTCGCATGTGCTCCACGCACCACACCACTAGCCACCAGCATCTTTTATGATAGCCCCAACCTACCCTAATCCTCTAGTATTGCCATCACCACCATTTTCCTTGAGAACTGTGCCCGATGCCTCAGTGTCTATACCATCCTTGAGATCTGTGCCTTTTTCGGTTGTACGTCCTCTTTCCCGACATCTGATGAATACTCTTTGTGCACAGGTTCTCTACGGTACAAGGATTTTTTTGATTATGATATTTCTGATTTACTGAGTGCTTTATTTTGTAAGAACGAGCCCCGGAGTCATCGCTTGGCTGTCAAGGATCCTGAATGGGTTGCTTCTATGGACTTAAAGATGGATGCCTTACACACTCAACAGACGTGGGAGTTAGTTCCTCATCTTTTAAATGCAAATGTTGTTGGTTCTAAATGGGTTTACCGTTTGAAGTATAAATCTAATGGCTCTCTTTACTGTCACAAAGCAGGGTTGGTTGCTCAGGGTTTTTCACAATTGCCTAGCTTTGATTATGATCATACATTTAGTCCAGTGATGAAGGCTTCTACTGTTCGTACTGTTTTATCTATTATCGTTCATCGCAATTGGCCATTCCGACTGCTTGATGTTAAAAATGCATTTTTAAATGGCATTCTTAACTCTCCGATTTACATGGAGCATCATGTTGGATACAAAGACCTAATGTGGCCTGATTATGTTTGTTGCCTAAGAAAGGCTATTTATGGTTTGAAGCAAGCTCCTCATGCTTGGTTTCAGCATTTTAGTTCTTTTTTTATTGGTCTAGGCTTTGTATGCAGTTCCTCCGATACCTCCTTATTTGTTTCCTCACAGGGTGCCTCTTTGCTTTATTTTCTGGTTTATGTTGATGAAATTATTCTAATTTGTTTCCCCTACCACGCTTCATGGCTGATGCAATCGCAATTTAGGTGTGTGAAATTGCACCTACAATCATCGCCCCTGCCTCTTATATCCTTAATTTTAACCCTCGAACGAACGATTCCTTTAAAGGTGTTATATTTTGTGCTTCAAAACTACAAACCTTTTGCCTA
This sequence comes from Rubia yunnanensis, assembly GCA_037428765.1. Taxonomy (NCBI): domain Eukaryota; kingdom Viridiplantae; phylum Streptophyta; class Magnoliopsida; order Gentianales; family Rubiaceae; genus Rubia; species Rubia yunnanensis. Next base: position 92,015,334 of record CM075068.1, read on the forward strand.
TGAATTTTAAAAACTTTACCGGAACCCATAGATATTATAAATTAATATTAAATTTTATTTATAAAAATAATATTTTTATTTTAAGAAATAAATTTTCAATGAAAAAGTAATATTAACAAGTTTGTCCTTCCATTTTATTTTTGGGGATTAAAAGAAGCAAATACCTTGCATCAGAATTGTTTTCAATGATTATATATTATATGTCGCATCGCATGGTTGTTGGGCTTCACACTGCCGGCTTCCTCTCTTGCATGATTGCTTTCTAACGGTCGCACCGCACTGTTTGTGCACATCGCACTGACGCTTTCTTCCCTTGTACGATATTCCATTAATATTTTTTATTAATAGATATTCTCAAAATAGAAAATAATTATATTATATCCATTTTCCTAAGAATAATAATCCACACCTTAAATTTAACACCATCTATCGCCACCACCGATGTTTTCATTGAAGTAAGTGAAATCAATGTTTTTAAAATATTTCACGTTAAAATATTGTTTTTTCTTCTTAATTTGCATTTTCTCCAATTGATAAGCAGGATTGTGCCAAGACGTGTTGACGAAGAAGATTTAAATGCTAAATTCTTTTGGAAAATTCATTTTGTAAAGCCAATAATTCCTGATATACTTATATTTGACCGGACACATTGGGTAGAATAATAAAATCTTGTCTGACTAGCAATATTATCCTGATACAATTAGATTATACTCAACACGATGAGTCATAAATCGGGTTTGTCTGGTGAGATCAGGCCTAGCCCCCTTTATGCCCTTTGAAGAGCATTTCGATTCCAAGTTTTAGGTGATGGAAAACACTGTGCTCAAATGGGGTGAGGAAGGGGCACTGATGGAGGTCAAGAGAAGATCTATCCCCAGTTTCACGTGTCAATGTATGAATAGATCAAGCTTCTAATGCACCGACCCGAGCTAGGCTGAGGAGCTATTTGAGGTGGTTTTGATGACTTTGTTGGGGGGGAATTTTTTTCATTATTCTGGGTATTTTATATGGATATTATAAATTAATATTATATTCTTTTATAATAACAAATATGTTTATTTTATATTTTTATATTTTAAGAAAAAAAAGTTTCAATAAAAAAGCAATATTAACATGTTTGTCCTTCCATTTTTATTATGGGGATTGAAAGAAGCAAATGCGTTGCATCAAAATTATTTTAAATTATTATCTATTATACGTCGCACCGCACGGTTTGTGCTCTTCACTATGTCGGCTTCCTCTCTTGCACGGTTACTTTTTCCCCTGTCACCACACTATTTGTGCACATCGTAATGATGCCTTCCTCTCTCGCATTCATTAAGATTTTCATTAACAGATATCCTTAAGATAGAAAATAATTATATTATATCTACTCCCCTAAGAATAATAATCCACACCTTACATTGGACAGTCTCTATCACCATCACCAGGGTCTTCATTAAGGTAAGTGAAATCAGTATTTTCAAAGATGTTTTCATGTTAATATATTGTTGTTTCTGCAGAATGTGAACTTGCTCCCATTGATGAGCATGATTGTGCCAAGAAGTGTTTAGGTAGAAGATTTAAATGATAAATTATTTTGAAAAAGTCATTGTGTCAAACCGATAATTTTAAATATAAATAAATTTGACCAGACACAATGGGTAGATCGATAAAATCTTATCTGACTTGCCATTTTATCATGATACAATTAGAAATTACTCAACACGATGAGTCGATAAATGAGTTTGTCTGGTGAGATTAGCACCGACCGCCTTCTGACCTTCGAGGACCATACGGCTTCCAAGTTTTGGCCAATAGACAACATTGTGCTCCAACGGGGTGTAGAGGGGGCACCTATGGAGGTCAATAGAAGATCGATCATTGCGTGTCGTTGTCTAAATATATCAGGCATCTGATGTATCAACCTTTGCGAGGTGGAGGAGTTATTTGAGATGGATTTGGATAACTTTGTTGGGGAATAAAAATTTCAATTAATCATGGTATTTTATATAGATATTATAAATTAATATTAAATTGTTTTATTATAATAAATATATATTTTATATTTTAAGAAATAAAGTTTCAATAAAAAAGTAATATTAACAAGTTTGCCCTTCCATTTTATTTTTGGGATTTAAAGAAGCAAATACCTTGCATCAAAATTGTTTTCAATTATAATATATTACACGTCACACCGCTCGGTTGTTGCTCTTCACACTGCCGGCTTCCTCTCTTGCATGATTAATTTTCAAGGGTCGCACCGCACTGTTTGTGCACATCGTACTGACGCCTTCCTCTCTTGCACGATATTCCATCAATAGTTTTTATGAATAGATATCCTCAAAACAGAAATTAATTAATATGATATCAATTCCCCTAAGAGTAAAAATCCACACCTTAAATTTAACACTTTCTATCGCCACCACCGAGGTCTTCATTGAGGTAACTGAAAACAATGTTTTTAAAAATATATTCATATTAAAATATAGTAGTTTCATCTTAATTTGCACATGCTCCAATTGATGAGTAGGATTGTGTCAAGACGTTTTTAGGTAGAAGATTTAAATGCTAAATTCTTTTGAAAAATTCATTGTGTCAACCTGATAATTCCTGATGTAATTATATTTGACCGGACACAATGAGTAGATCAATAAAATCTTATCTAACTAGCTATGTTACCCCAATACAATTAGATTATACTCGACATGATGAGTCGATAAAACGAGTTTGTCTGGTGAGATCGACCCTGGCCGCCTTCTTCCCTTTGAGGTGCATTTTGCTGCCAAGTTTGGCCCAATAGACAACATTGTGCTCCAATGGGGTGAGGAGGGGGCACTAATGGAGGCCAAGAGAAGATCCATCTGCGACTTCGCATGTCGCTGTCTGAATAGATGGAGCTTCTATTGCTCAGACTCGGGCGTGGTTGAGGAGCCGTTTTAGGTGGATTTTGATGATTTTGTTGGGGGAATTTTTTTATATTATTCATGGTATTTTATTTATATTTTTATATTTTAAGAAACAAAAGTTTCAATATAAAAAGTAATATTAACAAGTTTTTCCTTACATTTTATTTATGGGGATTGAAAGAAGCAAATGTGTTGCATGAAAATTATTTTCAATTATTATCTATTATACGTCACACCGCACGGTTTGTGCTCTTTACTCTGCCTGCTTCCTCTCTTGCACGATTGCTTTTTCTTCCTTGCACCATAGTGTTTTTGCAAATTGCAATATGCATTCCTCTGTCGCAAGATATTTCATTAAGAGTTTCATTAATAGATATTCTTAAAATAGAAAATAATTATATTATATCCACTCCCCTAAGAATAATAATCCACACTTTCTATTGAACACTGTCTGTCACAACCACCGGGGTCTTCATTAAGGTATGTGAAATCAATGCTTTTAAAGATCTTTTCATGTTAATATATTGTTGTTTCTGCAGAATTTGCACTTGCTCCTATTTATGTGCAGGATTGTGACAAGAAGTGTTTAGGTAGAAGATTTAAATGCTAAATTCTTTTGAAAAAAGTCATTGTATCTACCTGATAATATTTAATATAAATAAATTTGACCAGACACAAATGGGTAGATCGATAAAATCTTATCTAACTTGCCATTTTGTCATGATACAATGAGAAATTACTTGACACGATGAGTCGATAAACATGTTTGTCTGGTGAGATCAGCCCCGACTGCCTTCTTACCTTCGAGGACCATATGGCTTCCAAGTTTTGGCTAATAGATAACATTGTGCTTTAATGGGGTGTAGGGGGGGCACCTGTGGAGATCAATAGAAGATCGATCATTGTGTGTCACTGTCTGAATATATCAGGCTTCTGATGCACCAACCTTTGCGAGGTTGAAGAGCTATTTGAGGTGGATTTGGATAACTTTGTTGGGGAATAAAAATTTCTATTAATCATGGTATTTTATATAGATATTATAAATTAATATTAAATTCTTTTATAATAATAAATATATATTTTTAAATTTTATATTTTATGAAATAAAGTTTCAATATAAAAGTAATACTCCCTCCGTTTCTATATATTTGGCACCCTTGCCAAAAGAGGCTGTTTTTTTATTCATGGCAGCTCTGCCAATTTGCTAAAAATGGCAAGGGACAACATCTGTATTTACCATTTTGCCACTGTAAAATACTAGTTTATTATCTTCTGTTGCCATCCATAATTAGTTTTCAACCCAAGTAATCCCACTGCTTATATTCGTATCCTGTGTTGTGACCCTTCCCTCCGTTTTCTTTGCTGTGAAAACATTTGACCCAGCCCAGTTTTTGTGGGCCAAATTTGAAAACCCTGCCCATTTCTTGTGTCCCCTATATAAGAGGAGGGAAGGGTGAAACCCTAGGCAAAACTCCATGTCCTCTCTTGAGAGCGGCACCGCAGATCTGGCCTCCAAAAATTCCCGATCCAACAACAAACCCCCCTTCCTCAGATCGTCCCTCCATGTTCAACCGAAACCTCACCCCTCCCGAAATAGAAGTTCCACTACCAGGAGAATCGGAGTCGCCCCTCGTATATCAGACCTGCCTTGACGACACCGTCGTCGAGGAGATGGAATGGCCGGACGAGGAAGTCGTCTCGGCCGTGGGTCCTTCCGGCGATGGCCCTGCTGACCTCCGGGCGACGGCGTATGTGGCGGGTGAGTCACCTCCGGATCTGCCGAGGCTGTCCGCCGAGGCGATAAGATGGTCTCGAAGCCCAAACTTCGAGCGGTCGAGCAGGTTCACAACACGGCGGATTCGGTCCGGTTGTCGCGAGTTCGTCGGCGAGGAGGGCTGGCCGGGCGTGGCCGACACTTATGAATCCGACGAAGACGAGGCGTCAGACTTGGTGGCGGACGACGCCACCTTCGCTACTCCACAGAAGATGGCAGATGTGGAGGATGAAGATGGCGATCAGCTGACGTACGTGTACGATCTGAATGGAGTGGCCATCGACATGTCGGGGGTAAAGTTTTTCCGGTCACATTTACAGTTTTGCGAACATCCATTTTACAGTGTTTCTGCAACATTAACCGTTTCCAAATTTTCAGCTTTAGAGTTTTCAGTGCCACATTTAGTGTTTTGGACGTTTCGGGTTTACAGCTTCTCTTGAACATTTACTGTTAGTGCTAAAATGTTTTGCGAACAATGTTTGCAGTAAAATGTTTCCAGTCAAATGTTCATAGTAAAATGTTTACAGGTTTCCAGTAAAATGTTTACAGGTTTCCAGTAAAATGTTTACAGTTTACAGTCAAATGTTTACAGTAAAATGGTTACAGTAAAATGTTCATAGCAAAATGTGTACAGTTTACAGTAAAATGTTTACAGTTTTGCAAGATGTGGTTTGACAGTTTACAGATTTTGCTGGTTCTAGTTTGACAGTACTGCTGCAACATTCACAGTTTCGGTTGTTTCACTTATGTGGTTTTACTGCCACATTTACAGTGTTGCTCGATTTGACCGGTTTTCGACCCACCGTAGGTACATCCGTGGGCTCACAAATTGCTGCTGGCTCAATACCGGAGTGAGGACTTCGGGATATTGCCTCCAAAGGAAATAATGGAGATGTGGAAGGATTGGTTTCCGGTGTAGGTATGTTGTCGGAAACTTTAACCGTGATACCGGTGCTGCAAATGGTAATGTAGGCTGGTGCTAATGATTGGGTTGGAAGTGTTAAATTTGTGTTCCGGTGCGCGTTTTGTGTGGCTGTTTATTGTGTGTATGAAATGTGCCGGTTTTGCCCTATCTATGTGTGCTTATTAGCTACTGGTTGTATTTTTCTTTGTTCTTCTGTTTGGCTGAAAATCTGCGTACTATGTGTCCTGATTGCTGTAGCAACTTCTGTCCCTTTAAAGATGCCATGTATTGTGCTGTACTGAGTGCGGACTTGGTGAGCCTGTTTTGTTCACCAAATGTGTACTCAGCAGTAACAGTCAGTTTCAAAGTACATGTTTGACATACTATGTGCAGATGTTTTCCATTACAACGACGGTTGGATTGCAAACACACTTTACAAAACATAGTATTACGATTGCATGTTTGCCATCACTATCCAACCACATCGTAAAACCAAAAGGCACCTATTACAACATTCACATAAGCTGCTGAATAATGTACTCAAGACCTGTAGCCTTGTTTGCTGTGATCAAGCTTTGTAAACCCTCCCTAACTGCGTCCGTGTCAACCTCTATGTCGGCTGGTAGCACACCTTGTAGTTGGAGTGCATCTTTCTTCATATGTGGAAGCTTGTAACTGTTAGATCCCTTGCATTTGATTATCTCCACCATGACACATTGGAGTGTTAGAAACACTTTGTTTAGTTGTTCTGGCTGCAATTCTTCAAACGCTTTTTCCGTAGCTGAAATCAGTTCATCCAAATTGCGTGATTTTGTCTTGTGCTGCAAACTTTGTATTGAATTGAAAAAACCCAAATCTAGGACATTCAAATCTGGGCTTCTAGGTGGCTGAAAACCCAATCTTATGTTGAACCCGTCTGAACTTGCAACCATTCTAAATTCAGCATCGTCATCGCATATATGTGGTCTTGCATTGTCTTGTCGAATTGTGATATTAGTGCTTGCTAGTAATGGCCATTTTCTTTTAATTGCTGGAACCAACTTTGTCAACATGAAAACTTTAGTAACCTCACGGTCAATTGATGGAATTGGTTTGGTTTCTAGAGTACCTGCTGGTCTGTTCTTGCTAGTCTTCTTTGCTGCCTCTTCATGTGTGAATGGCCAAATCCCAATTTTCCCGTCGAACATTACCTCACCCTCGTTGTTGATGATTGGTCGACATACGGCACAAAGGAACATTATCTTCTTTATAAACCTTTTGTTGTGAACTGTGCGGTGAGGCTCTTCTTCTTCCGGGAGAAGATAGTACTTCTCCGCAACTCTAGTTATGTAAAACCATTTCTCGTCTATATGTATAATGTGATGCATATCCATGAAAGATGTTTTCCCCGAACTTGTATCATGCATCAAGTGAGACAGTGAGTAGTATAACCTGTGAAGTTTATTAGTTTATGAAAGTTGTGGTTTAATTGCATTTGAATGGCTTCTAATGTGACCCTCCTTGATCCAACGGTGCATGGTGGAAGTGCTTACCCCTACTGCTGCTGCATATGCCCTTTGTGTTGTGCGCAGTGGGAGGGGGACAGCCATAGCCACCTCTTTGTTGATTTCACATTTTTTTCTACCCTTTTTTCCTTTCATTTTTCTGCTCCAGTCTGTGCACAAGCCTAGTTGTGCTTGTCTTCTGTGCAGGTTGGACAGACGACTGATGGTGCGGACCGAGGTGTTCCATTGTCGGGCGGCCTCTTTCCGACGATGGGCGGCCAGCTTCCCTTCCTTCAAATTTTGCAAGATGAACTCCCCAATTTCACGGCGCTGATATTCGGACAAGAGGCGTCTCTCCGGCATGACTGTGTTGCTGCAACCAGAAGTTAGTTTCTGAAGATTTGTAAGAGGATGAAGAAGGAAGAAGATGAAGAGGGAAGAAGATGAAGAGGGAAGAACATGAACCTGGTGTGTATATCTGATGTAATCTATTTATTGTGTCTTCTTTTTTTGGGTTAAATCCTTGGCCAATGGGCCATCTCTTGTAATTTCAAATTAAAGCCATGTAATCTTCCCACCATTTTCAGAATTTAGGTGGGAAGTATTAGACATCATTTGTATTTCCGGATGTACAGTAACCTTCTCCCTGTTTGGGACCAACTTGCCCAATCACAGCAGCTTTTCTGTCATATCCTACTTCTCCAATTATTCTTGTGCCAAATTTTAGGTGCCAAATATATAGAAACGGAGGGAGTATTAACAACTTTGCCCTTCCATTTTATTTTTGGGGATTTGAAGAAGCAAATGCCTTGCATCAAAATTGTTTTCAATTATTATATATTTTACGTTGCACCGCTCGGTTGTTGCTCTTGACACTGCCAGCTTCCTCTCTTGCCTGATTTCTTTTCAAGGGTCGCACCGCACTGTTTGTGCACATCGCACTGACGCCTTCCTCTCTTGCACGATATTCCATCAAGAGTTTTTATTAATAGATATCCTCAAAATAGAAATTAATTATATTATATCAATTCCCTTAAGAATAAAAATCCACACCTTAAATTTAACACTGTCTATCGCCACTACCGAGGTCTTCATTGAGGTAACTGAATACAATGTTTTAAAAAATATTTTCATGTTAAAATATTGTAGTTTCATCTAAATTAGCACATGCTCCAATTGATGAGCAGGATTTTTCCAAGACGTGTTTAGGTAGAAGATTTAAATGCTAAATTCTTTTGAAAAATTCATTGTGTCAACCCGATAATTCCTAATGTAATTATATTTGATCGGACACAATAAGTAGATCAATAAATCTTATCTAACTAGCCATATTACCCTAATACAATTAGATTATACTCGACACAATGAGTCGATAAAATGGGTTTATCTAGTGAGATCGATCCCGGCCGCCTTCTTCCCTTTAAGGTACATTTTGCTGCCAAGTTTGGCCCGATAGACAACATTGTGCTCTAATGGGGTGAGGAGGGGGTACTAATGGAGGTGAAGAGAAGATCTATCCGCGAATTTGCGTGTCACTGTCTGAATAGATGGAGCTTCTATTGCACTGACTCGGGCGTGGTTGAGGAGCTATTTGAGGTGGATTTCGATGACTTTGTTGGGGAAATTTTTTTAATATTATTCATGGTATTTTATTTGGATATTATAAATTAGTATTATATTGTTTTATAATAATAAATATGTTTATTTATATTTTTATATTTTAAAAAAACAATAGTTTCAATAAAAAAAAGTAATATTAACAAGTTTTTCCTTCCATTTTATTTATGGGGATTGAATAAAGCAAATGCGTTGCATCAAAATTATTTTCAATTATTATCTATTATACGTTGCACCGCACAGTTTGTGCTCTTCACTCTGCCGGCTTCCTCTCTTGCATGATTGCTTTTTCATCCTTGCACCACACTGTTTGTGCACATTGCAATATGCATTCCTCTGTCGCAAGAGTTTAATTAATAGATATCCTTAAAATAGAAAATAATTATATTATATTCACTCCCCTAAGAATAATAATCCACACTTTCTATTGAACACTGTCTATCACCACCACCGGGGTCTTCATTAAGAAACGTGAAATCAATTTTTTTAAAGATCTTTTCATGTCAATATATTGTTGTTTCTGTAGAATTTGCACTTGCTCCCATTGATGTGCATGATTGTAACAAGAAGTCTTTGGGTAGAAGATTTAAATGTTAAATTCTTTTGAAAAAGTCCTTTTGTCTACCTGATAATATTTAATATAAATAAATTTTACCAGACACAATGGGTAGATCGATAAAATATTATATGACTTGCCATTTTATCATGATACAATGAGAAATTACCCAACACGATGAGTCGATAAATGGGTTTGTCTGGTGAGATCAGCCCCGACCGCCTTCTTACCTTTGAGGACCATATGGTTTCCGAGTTTTGGCCAATAGACAACATTGTGCTCCACCGGGGTGTGTGTGTGTGTGGGGGGGGGGGGAACCAGTGGAGGTCAATAGAAGATCGATCATCGGCTTTGTGTGTCGCTGTCTGAATAGATCTGGCTTCTGATGCACCAACCTGGGCGTGGTTCATGAGCTATTTGAGGTGGATTTGGATAACTTAGTTGGGGGAATAAAAATTCTATTAATCATGGTATTTTGATATAGATATTATAAATTAATAATAAATTCTTATATAATAATGAATATGTATTTTTATATTTTATATTTTAAGAAATAAAAATTTAATAAAAAAGTAATATTAATAAGTTTTCCCTTCCATTTTATTTTTGGGGATTTAAAGAAGAAAATGCCTTTCATCAGAATTATTTTCAGTTATTATATATGATACGTCGCACCGCTCGGTTGTTGCTCTTCACACCTCTAGCTTCCTCTCCTGCATTATTTCTTTTTAAGGGACTCACTGCACTATTTGTGCACATCGCACTGACGCCTTCCTCTCTTGCACGATATTCCGTCCAGATTTTTTATTAATTGATATCCACAAAATAGAAATTAATTATATTATATCAATTCCCCTAAGAATAAAAATCTGCACCTTCAATTTAACACTGTTTATCACCACCACCAAAGTCTTCATTGATGTAACTAAAATGAATGTTTTTGAAAATATTTCATGTTAAAATATTGTAGTTTCTTCTTAATTTACGCTTGCTCCAATTGATGAGCAGGATTGTGCCTAGACGTGTTTAGGTAGAAGATTTAAATGCTAACAGGTATACTGAAAATAGAAAAAGAGGATGGAAGTGTGAGCACTGAGCAGGAGGAAACAGAAGCAGAGATACTCAGTTTCTACGAGAATTTGATTAGCAGGACAAGTAGCAAATTAGAAAGCATTGATGTAGAGATCATGAGGAATGGCAGAATATTGAATAATGAAGGCAGAAGGAAACTGATTGCAGAGGTTAATGAGAAGGAGATATATGAAGCCTTGAAGGGTATAGGTGACATGAAAGTACCGGGTTGTGACGGGTTTAATGCGAGATCCTTTAAAGTGAACTGGAGAGTGGTGAAGGATGATTTCATTAAAGAAGTGATGTATTTTTTTTGAAACAGGAGGTATATACAGAGCTCCAAATAGCACATTAGTGACCCTTATTCCGAAAAGTCTCACGGCAAGCAAGGTGAAGGATTACAGTCCCATATCTTGTGTTTCAACAATATACAAGGTGATATCTAAAGTAATAACGAATCGGTTGAGCAAGTTAATTGGAGAGGTAGTGAAAAATAACTAGGCTTCCTTTGTTCCTGGGAGAAGTATTCACGACCATATCATGGTGGTCTATGAATTGCTAAGAGGATACAACAGAAAGGGAGGAACCCTGAGACGTGCTATACATATGGATATACAGAAAGCATACGACACCATCGAATGGGAAGCTCTTAAGGATATTATGAGGAGATAGGAATACTTGAGAAATTTTTTAGATGGGCCATGGTGGGTGTGAAAACAGTGTCATACAGATACAATGTCAACGGGCAAACTACCAGGTTTATCCAGGCAAACAGGGGACTAAGGTAAAGAGATCCCCTCTCGCCACTGTTATTCATACTCATTATGGATTATATGGAAAGGTGCTTACATGATAGTAGTAAGAAGGTTGGGTTTAAATTCCATCTGAATTGTGAACTACTGAAGTTAAACAGCATTAGCTTTGCAGATGATGTACTGCTACTATCAAAGGGGGAGGTTGATTCTGTCAATGTTTTGATGAGGGCATACTAGAAATTTGAGAACTTCATTGGGCTCATGGTTAGCAGGAACAAATGTAATGTGCACTTTGGAAATGTGGCATAGGACCAGAAAAGGAGGATACTAGAGCCGACAAGGTTCACAGAAGGGGAACTTCCATTAAGGTATCTTGGCATCCCTTTAGCTTGTAGAAAGTTAAAGATCCATATGTGCCAACCTTTGATTGAGAAAATAGTTGAACGAATTAAACACTGGAGTCCTAAGCTGTTAAGCTACTCCGGTAGACTACAGCTGATTAAAAGTGTGATCTTCTCTATTTTTAATTATCGGCTGAAAGTATTCCCTTTACCAAAAGAAGTAGTTAAACACATTAAGGCCCTATGCCGTACCTACCTTTGGTGTAAAGGAAGTCACCTGTGGCATGGGAAAGAATATGTGGAAGGAGGAAAGCTGGGGACTAGGTTTAATCTCGTTGTAGGAATGAAGTATGGAAAGTGAGAGTAAAACCTTATGTAATGTTTGTAGAAAGGAAAACAGGCCATGGATACGTTGGCTTTATGCGTATTACATAAAAGATAGTGATGGACTGAAAGTTAAGATCCCAGCCCATGCATCATGGATGATCAAAAGTCTGGGGAAATGCAGAGACAAGGTACTAAACATGGAGGCGTGGCAGAAGCAAGAAGGGCTAAAAATGTTCAACATCATGAGGGTTTATGAGGAACTGAAGCAGGAGCAACTAGAAATGGTTTGGAGAAAACTCCTCTACAAAAACTATGTAAGGCCATGGGAAACATTTACACTCTGGATGTGCTGTTTTAAGAGACTGGCTACGAAAGACAGATTGGCGAAGTTCAGGATAGGCACTGATAGAAAGTGCAGCTTCTGCGACAGGGAGGAAACAGTGGAGCACCTGTTCTTTGCTTGTTCTAAAAAAAAGAAAATATGGTGGGATATGTTGGGATGGCTGAAGATGGCGAGGGAATCTGGTACGTGGGATGAGGAGATAGCATGGCTGGTGCAAAATGTCGCGGCAAAGGAAGGAAAGTTCAGCTGTTGAAGATGGTAGCAGCAGAAGCAATTTATTGGACTTGGAAGAGGATAAATGAAGTGTGTTTCCATAAGCAAGAGAGCAAAAACATTGTAAGTAAAATAATAGAGTGTGTGGTATATAGAGCATGGGTAGATTTTGACTGATATAGGGCCTTTGAAACATAGGGTTGTGCATATTTTTGAAAATAAATGGAAGTTTTACCGAGTTTCAAATAAATAAATCCTTATCTGACTTACTGTTTTATTATGAAACAATTAGATTAAAGTCAACATGATGAGTTGATAAAATGGGTTTGTCTGGTGAGATCAGCCCTAACCACGTTCTGCTCTTCGAGAACCATATGGTTTCCAAGTTTGGGCCGACAAACAACATTTTTCTCTGACGGGGCGTGGATGGGGCACTTCTGGTGGTCAAAAGAAGATCGATCCTCGGCTTCGCGTGTCGTTGTCTGAATAGATCGAGCATCTGTTGCACAACCCCGAGCGAGGTGGCTGAGCTGTTTGAGGTGGATTTCGATGACTTTGTTGCGGGATAAAATTTTCTATTAATCTTGGTATTTTATTTAGATATTATAAATTAATATTATATTCTTTTATAATAAAAAATATATATTTTATATTTTTATATTTCAAGAAATAATGTTAAAATAAAAAAGTAATATTAACAAGTTTGTCCTTCCATTTTATTTTTGGGGATTGAAAGAAGCAAATGCCTTACATCGGAATTATTTTCCATTATTATCTACTATACGTTGTACCGCACGGTTTGTGCACTTCACACTGCCGGCTTCCTCTCTTGCATGATTGCTTTTTCAAGAAAGCACCGCACTGTTTGTGATACGAATATCAAATTTTTTGATAGTGCTTTAAATGATTTGATGGATCAACTTTATGGGGAAGAATTGAAAAAGAAGTTATCACCGGCATCTTGGATTTATTGTTCAAGACTGCCGACGAACTGAAAACATCATGAAGAACACTATACTTTTTTCCCACTGGGTGTATAATGAGGTAGTGTGATCACTGTAAAATATTGTAAAAATTATTTCATTTTGGGTTTATAGACTGACAGTTCGGCCATGTGGGCTTTGAAGAGCTGAATTTTGAAAATACAGTCCATTAGGGTTTAGTATATTCAGTTTTATTATTATTAGACTTAGATTTGGTAAGAATAGATAAGGTAGTATTCTTCAAGGTTGCTTCTTGAATTATTCAACCAGATTACCTTAAATTACCATTTATTTTAGGTATTTTAGTTAGATATTGTTTTAGCTTCTTAAACCTGCAATAAGCCGATTCAGTTTCTAGTTGTGATTAGGGTTTAGGGGTGAGATTGTAACCATATAAGTAGGGGAGGCCTTTGGAGGAATTTAACACACGTATATTAATCAAATATACAACCTTTTGAGTTCATACTCTTTGCTTGCTAGCTATTCTATTGTTACTTAACCGCGAGGGCTAGTTAAGTATCAATAAACCTTGTAATATGATCTTGAGGGCTAGTTAGAGAGCAAGTCGAAGTTAGGCGTACCTTGAGGGCTGGACACCAGAATTCGTGCGAGATAATAAGGGTTTGCAGGTCCCTTCACTAGATCAAAGATATTAATTCCTCAAATCGTTAGTGTTCGCAGGGAGATTCATATCAGTTGGTATCAGAGCAAAGTGAAAGATCTACTGAGGCCGGAAAAAAAAACAAAAAAAGGGTTTCGAGTTTTTGTTGAATTTATTTTTGAATTATATATATACACTTTTTTTGTGTTGTATTTTAACTGTGTTTGTTTGATCTTTCTTACCAGGAGGATTAAATCTAGAGTCAAAGGATGTCGAAGGGTCTGAGCGTTAACAAGTATTATCCGCCTTCACCTTTATCAATCGAGTCAGGAGGACGTCGAAGGGTCTGAGCGTTAACAAGTATTATCTGCCTTCACCTCCCGATTAGTTTCATAGTTTATAGGTAGCTTTAACAGTTTATATGGTTGTGATATTTTCATTAACTCTTCTGAAAATTATTGCATGATCATAATCCTAGTTGTTTTCTTTATCGTTCTTTGATTCCGTGATCTTGAATTGTTCTTTGATTCTTGATTTCACCTAATTCAAAAAACACACAAAAAAAGAGTCTTGTGTCGTTTTCCATATATATAGTGTCGTATTGTTGATCCTTACGATCTTGAATACCTAGAAGTTCATTAGAATCAAGAGGATGTTGTCGCAGTTTTCTTATTCCAAGTTTTGTATAGGCAATTTTCGTTCCAAAAATTTTCGAAAATAAAAAACAAAAGGTGGCAGATTTTTGGGTTTCAAAATCGAAATTTATGATTTGTTGGATTTCAAAATCGAAATTTATGATTTGAAATCTGAAATTAGGGGCAGATTTGAAATTTTCAAAAGTTTGGGGGCAGATTTGTAATTTCCAAAATTTTTGGGAATTGTGACCTAAAGTTTTTCTTGGGGAATAGGATTACGGTTGTGAGCTTTATAGTACCAAAAAAAAAAGGAAAAACACGAATTGTTGCTGAAAAAAGAAGGAAAAAAAAGGAAATCTGATTTGAAAAAGGGAAAGAAAAGTCAAAATCTTAATCGGGAGAGGAAAAGCAAATAAAAGCAAATTGAGAGAGGGGTTTTGATTTGAATTTTTGACTTGGGGGACAAGTAAATCATTAAAATCCTTTACCATGAGGGATTTGGATTGGAGTTCCTATTCCAATTTTTTCAGAAAAGTTTCTTGAATTTTCGGAACCTATTTGTCGCCTATATAAAGCAATTTTTTTTATCATAATTCAATAAATACAGCTCCAATTTGTGCCATTAAAATTGCAGTTTTTCCTAATTCTTTGTAGAATTTGGAATTCCAGATCCCAGAGCCCAATTTTGAGTTCATATATTTTTAAATTTTGAAATAAGCTCTGCAGTACTCATCTCAATATTATGTTTTGAATTGCGGTGAATTGATCAATTTCCCTTGAATTAGCCTTCATCTTGTAATTTGTGAGTTTTATACACTTGGTGAGTGACCTTACTAAACAAAGGGAAAGGGGAGGACATTTATTCCTGACGGTTTGTTTCTTCTTAGCAGGGATGGCGGACGATCCATTCATCCCGCCATTTGTTGGCAATCCCAACAATAAACTAAAATGAATTCCATGGTTGTATTAAATGCCATAATGAGCGAGGTTCATAGATTGAATAGGAAGGTAGATGAGTTATCAAATCCAATGACACCTCGTTCTGCAAGACAAGTTGAATCTGCTCATGACATCAACGATTTCAAGGATGATATTCCTAGATTTGATGGTCGACACAATCTAGTGAAATACTTGGACTGGGAGGGGCAGATAGAGAACCTATTTGATCTTTACAACTACCATGAGAAAGAGAAGATCAAAATTGAACATCATTCTTTCACCCATTATGCCATAGAATGGTGGGAGGATTTGAAAGAATCAGGACAACTTGCTGGTAAAAGACCTATCTTCACCTGGGAGAGATTGAAAACCAAGCTTCGATTAAATCATTTTCCACAAACATATTTGATGGAGCAACATTTGTATCTCATCAATATGAAGCAAGGAAATTGCAGTGTAGATCAATACTGGCAAGATCTTGAACAAGCTATGAGAAGAGTTGGTATGAGAGAAAATGATGCCTTTATAAAGAATCAGTTTATTGAAGGTTTAAGAGAAAACCTGCAAGTTTCGGTTAAGCTCTAGTATTATTTTTCCATGCAAGATTTATTGTTCAAGGCCAGGTTGGTTAAATCGACATTAAGGCTCAGAGAAAGCTCTAATTTCTGATATGATAATCAAAGGCAAGTCTCTGATTTCATAAGTCCAAATTCAACCAGGGGTGGTAGAAATTCGAACATGGGTGGTAGAGGAAACCCTAATTCGACCAAAACCTACTCAAATCCACCATTTGAACCCATTGATCGAAGAATGATTGCAACCAATCAGTCTTCTAGCCAAAATATAGTTAAATCAATTTCTACTTTGTCAAATACAGTTTCTTCTAACACTCCTACATGTTTTCATTTTAATGAACGAGGATATGTTCACAATAATTGTCCCCATGAACAAATTATAACAACATTGGAGGAGAAAGAAGAAGATGATATGCCTGCACAGTATGACAGTGAAGAAGAACAAATAGATGATGAAATCGACATTGTTGACAGAGGTGAGCAAGGTCCTGAAACGCAAGATGTTTTTGAGGCGTATTCCACAGATGTTGCTGAAATTACTCCCCCACAAGGAGCAAGTAATTCGACAAAAATAGTTCTAATTCCACCAAAATGACAGTAAATGTCGCCATGGACATGTTTCAGGTTGATCCTAAGGTAGGCAAGACAGGTAAGTTGCAGAATAATTTTGAAAAGTCGTATAAAGTCTTGTCTTCACATCTTAGTCCTTTACTCTCTATTTATATGATGAGGCATGAACTATAAACCAACTATTGTAAATTGTTTTATGCTTCAATAAGAGATATGAATCAATCTTTTACTAATCATTATTTTGTTCCTATAATGTCCTTTAAACAAAGTTACTATGCCACTGAAGATATTCCTATAGATATTCTTTCATGGTTTGTTAAGTTGTTACAGGAATTCAAGGATTTATTTATAGGTTATATGCTTCCCGTTTCGAGGACGAAACATTTCAATCCAGGAGGGAATGAAACAAATATCAAATGCTTTGATAGTGCTTTAAATAGTTTGATGGATCAACTTTATAATAAAGAATTGAAGAATGAGTCATCATAACATCTTGGATTTATTGTTCAAGACTTTCGACGAACTAAAAACATCATGAAGAACACTATACTCTTTTTTTCCTACTATGTTTTTAATGAGGTAGTGTGATCACTGCAAAATTATTTCATTTTGGGTTTATGGACTGACTGTTTGGCCATGTGGGCTTTGAAGAGCTGAATTTTGAAAATACAGTCTATTAGGGTTTAGTATATTCAGTTTTATCCTGATTAGACTTAGATTTGGTAAGATTAGATAAGGTAATATTCTCCAAGGCTGCTTCTTGAATAATTCGACCAGATTACCTTAGATTACCATTTATTTTAGGAATTTTAGTTAGATATGGTTTTAGCTTCTTAAAGCTGGCATAAGTCGA
Organism: Rubia yunnanensis; assembly: GCA_037428765.1. Taxonomy (NCBI): domain Eukaryota; kingdom Viridiplantae; phylum Streptophyta; class Magnoliopsida; order Gentianales; family Rubiaceae; genus Rubia; species Rubia yunnanensis. Next base: position 92,032,763 of record CM075068.1, read on the forward strand.
TTCAGTTTCCAATTGTGATTAGGGTTTGGGGCAAGATTTTAACCCTATAAATAGGGGAGGCCTATGGACGAATTTAACAAACTTTTATCAATCAAATATAAAACCTTTTGTGTTCATAATCTTTGCTTGTGAGCTATTCCGTTGTTTCTTAACCCCGAGGGGTAGTTAGGTATCAATAAACGTTGTAATCTGATCTTGATGGATAGTTAGAGTGCAAGTGGAAGTTAGGAATACCTCAACGGCTAGACACATGAGTTCGTGCGAGATAGTGAGGGTCTGCAGATCCCTTTACTAGATCAAAGATATTATTTCCGAAAATTGTGAGTCTTCGCAAAGAGATTCATATCAGTTTGTCAACATTGCACTGACACCTTCCTCTTTTTTACGATATTTCATTAAGATTTTTTATTAATAGATATTCTCAAAATAGAAAATAATTATTCAATATCCGCACCTTCCATTTAACACTGTCTATTGCTACCACAGAGTTTTTCATTGAGGTAAGTGAAATCAATGTTCTTAAAACTCTTTTCATGTTAATATATTGTTGTTTCTACTTAATTTACACTTGCTCCAATTGATGAGCAAGATTGTGCTAGGACGTGTGTAGGTTGAAGATTTAAAGGCTAAATGCTTTTGAAAACATTAATGTGTCAAGCCGATAATTCCTGATATAATTAAATTTGACTGGACACAATGGGTAGATCGATAAAATTTTATCTGACTAACCATTTTATCCTAATACGATTAGATTATACTCGACACGATGAGTTGATAAAATGGGTATATCTGGTGAGATCATCGTCATCCACTTTCTGCCTTTTGAGGAGCATTTCGCTGCCAAGTTTGGGCCGATAGACAACATTGTGCTCCAATGGGGTGTGGAGGGGGCACTTGTGGAGGTTATGGGAAGTTCTATCCTCGGCTTCACATGTCGCTATCTGAATAGATCGAAATTCTATTGCACTAACCCGGACGAGGTTGAGGAGCTGTTTGAGGTGGATTTCAGTGACTTTGTTAGGGGATAATGTTTTCAATTATTCTAGGTATATTATATGGATATTATAAAATAATATTATAATATTTTACAATAATAAATATACTTTTTTTATTTTAATATTTTAAGAAACAAAAGTTTCAATAAATAAGAAATATTAACAAGTTTGCCCTTCCATATTATTTATGGGGATTGAAAGAAGCATATGCATTGCATCAAAATTATTTTCAATTATTATCTATAATACGTCGCACAACATGATTTGTGCTCTTCACACGGCCGGCTTCCTCTCTTGCATGATTGCATTTTCACCGTCGCACCACACTGTTTGTGCACATCGCAATGACGCCTTCCTCTCTTGCATGATATTCAATTAAGAGTTTCATTCACAGATATCCTTAAAATAGAAATAATTATATTATATCTACTCCCCTAAGAATAATATTCCACACCTTCCATTGAACATTGTCTATCGCCACCACGAGGGTCTACATTGAGGTAAGTGAAATCAACTTTTTTAAACATCATTCCATGTTAAGATATTGGTGTTTCCGTTGAATTTGCACTTGCTCCCATTGATGACTAGGATTTTGCCAAGAAGTGTTTAGGGAGAAGATTTAAATTCTAAATTCTTTTTCAAAATTCATTGGGCCAAGCCGATAATTTTTTATATAATTCAATTTGACCTGACACAATGGGTAGATCGATAAAATCTTATCTAACGTTTCATTTTATCATGGCCACCTTGGTACCCTTGGTACCCATGACCACCTTGGTAGCCTTGGCCACCTTGATACCCTTGGTTGCCTTGGTATCCTTGAATCCCTTTATACCCCATGGCACTTACCTCTTCGGCGTAGTGTTCTTGCAAAGTAGGGCAAGTGTCTGTATGGTGCGCCGAATAACAAATTTCACATGATTTAACATGTGGTGCATTTCCGGGCATTGTCATCAAAGATTTCACCATGGATGCAAGAGCCGAGACTTGATCCTCTAGCTTCTCACTATTGGAAGAGTCACTCGTGGGCATTGGATTTTTCCTTCTCAAATCGGCCCTTGAGCTAAAGTTTCGTGATTCTTCCGCTAGCTCCTCGTACAATTGCATTGCCTCATATGAAGTTTTATTCCCGAGGGTTCCACCACAAGAACTTCTAACCAACCTTTGGTCCTCATCAAGAAGGCCATTGTAGAAGTAATACACCAAATCCCCCCCGAATAACCATGGTAAGGGCAACTTGCAAGAAGCTTCTTGAACCTCTCCCAATAGTCGAAGAGAGATTCTTCATGCCACTGAAGGATGTTGCTTATGTCATTCAAGATGGCAGACCTCGAGGCTGGGAAGCACTTGGCTAGAAACTTCATTTTCATATCAAGCCAACTCTTAATGCTCTTGGGCAGTAGGTAGTGGAGCCAATCCCTTGCAACATCCCTTAGTCTGAACGGGAATGCCTTCGACCTATAGAACTCTTCATCCACTCCATGGGGAACCGTACCACCACACAAGAAGTGAAACTCGGTGAGGTGTTTGTTGACATTCTCCCCTTGCCTACCAAGGAAGATGGGTAGCATGTTGAGCAACCAGATCTTTAGCTCAAAATGCCCATTTGGTCCAACCACAGCATACTCGATGCACATCGGTTGTTGATCGAGGTTGGGGGCCATGATGTCTCTCAACAAAGGTTTCCCCAAAGGGATTTCTCTTTGGTGGAGAGAAGGGGCTTGCCCTTTGAGAGGGGGATGGTGAGGTTCCCCTCTCGGATGCTTATCTTTGTGCTCGATTCGATGTTCCATTGAGGAAAATGTAACCGCAAAATGGTCACTAGGAGGGGTGTTGTTCACACTTTCCAAAGAAATTCTCCTAGCCCATCTCAAATTCAACTCCTACTCGGGGTCGTAATGTAGGGGTTCTTGTGAAGAGGATCGCGTACGAACCATAAACCAAGAACTCAAACAATACATCTCCAAGCCAAGTGAAAATGGTAAATCAACTAAGAAATCAAAATAAAAGCAAACTAATCAAATATTTTCAATTAGCATATAATCACACATAATATGCCCAAACACTTAAAAATAAACACCTCTTCCCCGGAAGCGGCGCCAAAATTTGGGAGGTCGTCGCCGTACCTCTCAAAGTTAATACTTTTCAGCCCTAAATGCGTCCTATCTACAATAAAGTAGATAATGGCAAGTCGGGGTTGTCCACGAGAAGAGGGATCTTTTTAAGTTTTTAAACATATATAGGAGAAGACATACTAGACATTTACATACATATATATATATATATAAATATATATATAAAAGCATGTAAACAAAGGGGGGAGTTTTGGTTGGTTTGATCCTAAATTATGAAATTGAAATACAACAACTAGCAAAGCATGAGAACTATGCTAATCATGCAATACAACAAAAAGATACGATGTAAATGATAATTAACGGAGACTTGGAGGCAATCAATTTCCACTTCCAAACTTCATATAACTCATTAATTCATTCGCTCATTCAATTACATTTATTGTCTATGGGGAATGTATCATTTCTCATTCAAAGATCAACATTCGTTCCTCCTTAAGAGTAGTTTGCAAAGACAAACAATGACCATTTGCAAACCTCATGATGATCACCCTAGACGAACAACATCATAGGGATGTTTCATCAATGGCATTTAACCCAAAGGACCATAGGTTTGATAATAACAAGCCTTCTACCAAAGACATAGTCATTGAACTAAACAAAGCATTCATTAGATTAAACTAAGAACAAACAACATTCAAGGTTCAACCTTTCTTTGCATCTATATGACAAATATGAGAACAAACCACATTAACATACTCATCTAGCAAAGATTACCACACATTATACACAAGAAGTTCTAAATCCATGCTCTTAGATTTCCATATCAAATGAGTTAAGAAATTTGCAACTTTCCTAACACCCTAACAATTCAATCTTACAAACATTTCATATGCTCAAAAAACCCATGGTATAAATGAGATAAAACATACAATTAATGGCATAATGAAGCTCTCCAATAAATGTTCATAAATGAGCAAACATAGAATCTTGCTACATAAGCTTAAAAGCTTCAATCAATTGCTCCCAAGAATTAGATTAGCTACAAGAGTTCATACTAATCAATTCTAAACAAACAAAAATAATACAAGAGAATTTAAAGATGAAAATGGAATAAACTAGGGTTAAAAGCAATACCAAAAATGCAGAAGATGAAGAATGAAAATGAGAGGAAAAAGAGTGGTATTTATAGTACAAAGAGGATAAGGTGAAATTCTGGCGACCCGTTAGTCGCGACTCGCAATGGGCTCGTCGCTCGATAATAAAAGAGCACAAAAGTGACCCAAAATAGTACTAAGTTATGCATATAAAATGGACACATTAGTGCACAACGCAGTGACACCGTCCTCTCTCACATGATATTCCATTAAGTGTTTCGTGAATAGATATCCTTAAAATAGAAAATTATTATATTTTATCTACTCTCTTAGGATTAATAATATTCCACACCTTCCACTGAACACTGTTTATCGCCGCCATCGGGATTTTCATTCGGGTAAGTGAAATCAAAGTTTTTCAAGATCTTTTCAAGTTAATATACTTTTGTTTTTTCTGAATTTTTTCTTGCTCCCATTGATGAGCGGGATTGTACCCAGAAGTGTTCATGTACAAGATTTAAGTGCTAAATTCATTTGAAAAAATTCTTTGTGTCAAGCCGGTAATTTTTTATATAAATAAATTTAACTAGACATAATGGATAGATCAGTAAAATCTTATCTGATTTGCCATTTCATCATGATACAATTAGATTTTACTCGACACGACAAGTCAATAAATGTGTTTGTCTGGTGAGATCAACTTTGTCCTCCTTCTGCCCTTCGAGGACCATATGGCTTAAAAGATTGGGCCAACTGATAAACGTTTGCTCTAACGGGCTGTAGAGGGGGTATTTATACAGGTAAAGAGAATATCGATCCTTAGCTTCACGTGTTGCTGTCTGAATATATCAGGTTTCTATTGCACCAACTCAGGCGAGGTTGAGGAGCTGTTTGAGGTGGATTTCGATGACTTTGTTGGGGGATAATATTTTTGATTAATGATGGTATTATATAGTTATTATAAAGTGATATTAAATTCTTTTATAATAATAAATGTATTTATTTATATTTTATATCTTAAGAAATAAAGTTTCAATATAAAAGTAATATTAACAAGTTTTTCCTTCCGTTTTTATTTTGAGGATTGAAAGAAGCAAATGCCTTGCATTAAAACTATTTTCTATTATTATATGTTACAAGTCGTTCCGCACAGTTTGTGCCCTTGACACGGCCGGATTCCTCTGTTGTACGATTGCATTTTAACCCTCGCACTACACTGTTTGTGCACAATGCAGTGACACCTTCCTCTCTCGCATGATATTCCATTAAGTGTTTCATGAATAGAAACCTTAAAATAGAAAATTATTATATTTTATCTACTCTCTTCGGATTAATAATATTCCACAGCTTCCATTGAACATTGTTTATCGCCACCATCGGGGTCTTCATTGAGGTAAGTGAAATCAAAGTTTTGAAAGATCTTTTCAAGTTAATATATTGTTGTTTTTGCTGAATTTGTACTTGCTCCCATTGATGATAAGGATTGTGCCAAGACGTGTTCAGGTACAAGATTTAAGTGCGAAATTCATTTGAAAAATTCTTTTTGTCAAGCCGGTCATTTTTTTATATAAATAAACATAACCAGACATAATGGATAGATCTATAAAATCTTATCTGAATTTCCATTTCATCATGATACAGTTAGATTTTACTCGACACAACGAGTCAATAAATGTGTTGGTCTGGTGAGATCAACTCTTACCGCATTCTGCCCTTCGAGGACCATATGGCATAAACGTTTGGGCCAACAGACAACATTGTTATCTAATGGGGTGTACAGGGGCACTTATACAGGTAAAGAGAAGATCAATTCTCAACTTCGCATGTCGCTGTCTGAATAAATCAAGTTTCTGTTGCACTAACTCAGGCGAGGTTGAGGAGCTGTTTGAGGTGGATTTCGATGGCTTTGTTGGGGGATAATATTTTCGATTAATCTTGGTAGTTTATATAGATACTATAAAGTGATATTAAATTCTTTTATAATAATAAATATATTTATTTATATTTTATATCTTAAGAAATAAAGTTTCAATATAAAAGTAACATTAACAAGTTTGTCCTTCCATTTTATATTTGGAGATTGAAAGAAGCAAATGCCTTGGATTAAAACTATTTTCAATTATTATATGTTACAAGTCGCACCGCACAGTTTGTGCCCTTCACATGGCAGGCTTCATCTGCTGCACGATTGCATTTTAACCCTCGCACTACACTATTTGTGAACAACGCAATGACACCTTCCTCTCTCGCATGATATTCCATTAAGTGTTTCATGAATAGATATCCTTAAAATAGGAAATTATTATATTTTATCTACTCTCTTAGGATTAATAATATTCCACACCTTCCATTGAACACTGTTTATCGCCACCATTGGGATCCTCATTGAGGTAAAGGAAATCAAAGTTTGAAAAGATCTTTTAAAGTTAATATTTTTTTTTTGCTGAATTTGTACTTGCTTGCATTGATTACAAGGATTGTGCCAAGAAGTGTTCACGTACAAGATGTAAGTGCTAAATTCATTTGTAAAAATTCTTTGTGTCAAGCCAGTAATTTTTTATATAAATAAATTTAACCAGACACAATGGTTAGATCGATAAAATCTTATCTGAATTTCCATTTCACCACGAAACAGTTAGATTTTACTCGACCCGACGAGTCAATAAATGTGTTTATCCGGTGAAATTAACTCTGACCGCCTTCTGCCCTTCGAGGACCATATGGCTTAAAATTTTGGGCCAACAGACAACATTGTGCTCGAACGGGGTGTAGAGGGGGCACTTGTAGAGGTAAAGAGAAGATTGATCCTCGACTTCGCGTGTCGCTATCTGAATAGATCAAGTTTCTGTTGCACTAACTCAGGCGAGGTTGAGGTGCTGTTTGAGGTGGATTTCGATGGCTTTGTTGGCGGATAATATTTTCGATTAATGTTGGTATTTTATATAGATACTATAAAGTGATATTAAATTCTTTTATAATAATAAAAATATTTACTTATATTTTATATTTTAAGAAATAAAGTTTCAATATAAAAGTAATATTAACAAGTTTTTCCTTCTATTTTATTTTTGGGGATTGAAAGAAGCAAATGCCTTGCATCAAAACTATTTTCAATTATTATATGTTACAAGTCGCACCGCACAGCCGGCTTCCTTTCTTGCAAGATTGCATTTTCACCCTCACACTACAGTGTTTGTGCACAATGCAATGACACCTTCCTCTCTCGTATGATATTCCATTAAGAGTATCATGAATAGATATCCTTTAAAATAGAAAATAATTATCTTTCATCTAATCTTTTAGGATTAATAATATTCCACATCTTCCATTAAACACTTTTTATCGCCACCATCGAAATCTTCATTGAGGTAAGTTAAATCAATGTTTTTAAAGATCTTTTCAAGTTAATAAACTATTGTTTTTTCTCAATTTGTACTTGCTCCCATTGATAGCATGATTGTTCCAAGAAGTGTCCAGGTACAAAGTTTAAGTGCTAAATTCATTTGAAAAATTCTTTGTTTCAAGCCGGTAATTTTTTTATATAAATAAATTTAACCAGACACAATGTATAGATCGATAAAATCTTATCTGAATTACCATTTCATCATGATACAATTAGATTTTACACGACACGACGAGTCAATAAATGTGTTTGTCTGGTAAGATCAACTCTGACCGACTTCTACCCTTCCAGGACCATATAGCTTAAAGGTTTGGGCAAAAAAAAACACAGTGCTCTAACGGGGTGTAGAGGGGGCACTTATACAGGTAAAGATAAGATCGATCCTCAGCTTCGCGTGTTGCTGCCTGAATAGATCAGGTTTCTGTTGCACCAACTCAGGCGAGGTTGAGGAGCTGTTTGAGGAGGATTTCGATGACTTTGTTGGGGGATAATATTTTCGATTAATGTTGGTATTATATGGATATTATAAAGTCATATTAAATTCTTTTATAATAATAAATATATTTATTTATATTTTATATTTTAAGATATTAAGTTTCAATATAAAAGTAATTTTAACAAGTTTATCCTTCCATTTTATTTTTGGGGATGGAAAGAAGCAAATGGCTTGCATCTAAACAATTTTAAATTGTTATATGTTACAAGTCGCACTGCACACCCGGCTTCCTCTCTTCCATGATTGCATTTACACCCTCACACTATAGTGTTTGTGGACAATGCAATTACACCTTCCTCTCTCGCATGATATTCCATTAAGTGTTTCATGAAAAGATATCCTTAAAATAGGAAATTATTATATTTTATCTACTCTCTTAGGATTAATAATATTCCACACCTTCCATTGAACACTGTTTATCGCCACCATCGAGATCTTCATTGAGGTAAGTGAAATCAAAGTTTTTAAAGATCTTTTCAAGTTAATATACTGTTGTTTTTGCTGAATTCGTAGTTGGTTTCCTTAATGAGGTGGATTGTGCCAAGAAGTGTTCAGGTACAAGATTTAAGTACTAAATTCATTTGAAAAATTCTTTGTGTCAAGCCGGTAATTTTTTATGTAAATAAATTTAACCAGACACAATGGATGGATCAATTAAATCTTTTCTGACTTCCCATTTTATCATGATACAATTAGATTTTACTCGACACGATGAGTCAATAAATGTGTTTGTCTGGTGAGATTAACTATAACCGCCTTCTGCCTTTCGAGGACCATATGGCTTAAAAGTTTGGTCCAACAGACAACATTGTGCTCTAACGGGGTGTTGAGGGGGCACTTATAGAGGTAAAGAGAAGATCGATTGTCAGCTTTGCATGTCGCTGTCTGAATAGATCAAGTTTCTGTTGCACCAACTCAGGTGAGGTTGAGGAGCTGTTTAAGGTGGATTTCGATGACATTTTTGGGGGATAATATTTTCGATTAATGTTTGTTTTTATATAGATATTGTAAATTGATATTAAATTCTTTTATAGTAATAAATATATTTATTTACATTTTATATTTAAAGAAATAAAGTTTCAATATAACTGTAATATTAACAAGTTTGTCCTTCCATTTTATTTTTGGGGATGGAAAGAAGCAAATGCCTTACATCAAAACTATTTTAAATTATTATATGTTACAAGTTGCACTGCACATCCGGCTTCCTCTCTTCCATGATTGCATTTTCACCCTCACATTACAGTGTTTGTGGACAATGCAATGACACCTTCCTCTCTCGCATGATATTCCATTAAGTGTTTCATGAACAGATGTCCTTAAAATAGAAAATAATTATATTTTATCTACTCTCTTAGGATTTATAATATTCAACATCTTCCATTAAACACTGTTTATCTCCACCATCGGGATCTTCATTGAGGTAAGTGAAATTAATGATTTTAAAGATCTTTTCAAGTTAATATACTATTTTTTTCTAAATTTGTACTTGCTCCAATTGATGAGCAGGATTGTGCCAAGAAGTGTTCAGGTACAAGATTTAAGTGCTAAATTCATTTGAAAAATTTCTTTTTTTCAAGCCGATAATTTTTTATATAAATAAATTTAACCAGACACAATGGATAGATCTATAAAATCCTATGCAAATTGCCATTTCATTATGATACAATTAGATTTTACTTGACATGACGAGTCAATAAATGTGTTTGTCTGGTGAGATCAACTATGACCGCCTTCTGCCCTTCGAGAACCATATAGCATAAAATTTTGGGCCAACAGACAACATTGTGGTCTAACGGGGTGTAGAGGGGGCACTTATACATGCAAAGAGAAGATCGATCCTCAGCTTCGCTTTTCACTGCCTGAATAGATCAGGTTTCTGTTGCATTAACTAGGGCGAGCTTGAGGAGCTGTTTGAGGTTGATTTCGATGACTTTGTTGGGGGATATTATTTTCGGTTAATGTTGGTTTTATATAGATATTATAAAGTGATATTAAATTATTTTATAATAATAAATATATTTATTTATATTTTATATTTTAAGAAATAAAGTTTCAATATAAAAGTAATATTAACAAGTTTGTTCTTCCATTTTATTTTTGGGGATTGAAAGAAGCAAATGCATTGCATTAAAACTATTTTCAATTATTATATGTTACAAGTCGCACCGCACAGTTTGTGCTCTTCACACAGCCGGCTTCCTCTGTTGCACGATTGCATTTTCACCCTCGCACTATACTGTTTGTGCTCACCGCAATGACACCTTCATCTCTTGCATGATATTCCATTAAGAGTTTCATGAATAGATATCCTTAAAATAGAAAATAATTTTATTTTATCTACTCTCTTAGGATTAATAATATTCCACACCTTCCATTAAACAATGTTTATTGCCACCATCGGGATCTTCATTGAGGTAAGTGAAATCAATGTTTTTAAAGATCTTTTCAAATTAATATACTATTGTTTTTGCTAAATTTGTACTTGCTCCCATTAATGTTGGTATTATATAGATATTATAAAGTTATATTAAATTATTTTATAACAATAAATATATTTTTTATATTTTATATTTTAAGAAATTTAGTTTCCATATAAAAGTAATATTAACAAGTTTGTCCTTCCATTTTATTTTTAGGGATTAAAAGAAGCAAATGCCTTGCATTAAAAATATTTTAAATTATTAAATGTTACAAATCACACCGCACAGTTTGTGCCGTTCACACGACCGGCTTCCTTTGTTGCACGATTGCATTTTCACCCTCACACAACACTATTTATGCACAACGCAGTGACACCTTGCTCTCTTGCATGACATTCCATTAAGTGTTTCATGAATAGATATCCTTAAAATAGAAAATTATTATATTTTATCTACTCTCTTAGGATTAATAATATTTCACACCCTCCATTGAATACTGTTTATGTCCAGCATCGGGATCTTCATTAGATAGGTCAAATCAAAGTTTTTAAAATATTTTCATGTTAATATATTGTTGTTTTTTTTCTGAATTTGCACTTGCTCCCATTGATGAGCAAGATTGTGCCCAGAGTGTTTAGGTTGATGATTTAAGTGCTAAATCCACTTGAAAAATTCATTATGTCAATCCGGTAATTTTTCATATAAATAAATTTAACCAGACACAATGGATAGATCGATAAAATCTTAACTAACTTGCCATTTTATCACGATAAAATTATATTTTACTCGACACAACGTTTCGATAAATGTGTTTGTCTGGCCAGATCAGCTCTGACCGCCTTCTACCCTTCGAGGACCATATGGCTTAAACATTTAGGCTAACAGACAACATTGTGCTCCAATGGGCTGTAAAGGGGGAACTTACAGGGGTAAAGAGAAGATCGATCCTCAGCTTTGCATGTCGCTGTTTGAATAGATCAAGTTTCTGTTCCACAAACTCCGGCTAGGTTGATGAACCATTTGAGGTGGATTTCGATGACTTTGTTGGGGGATAATATTTTCGAGGGATTTTTGTATTTTATATTAATATTATAAAGTAATAATAAATTATTTAATAATAATAAATATATTTATTTATATTTTATATTTTAAGAAGTAATGTTTCAATAAAAAAGTAATGTTAACAAGTTTGTCCTTCCATTTTAATTTTGGGGATTAAAAGAAACAAATGCCTTGAATCAAAACTATTTTCAATTCTTATATGTTACAAGTCACACCGCACAGTTTTTGCTCTTCACACGGGCGCCTTAATCTCTTGCACGATTGCATTTTAACCCCCGCACTACACTGTTTGTGCACAACGCAGTGACACCTTCCTCTCTCGCATGATATTCCATTAAGTGTTTCATGAATAGATATCCTTAAAATAGAAAATTATTATATTTTACCTAATCTCTAAGGATTAATAATATTTCAGACCTTCCATTGAACACTGTTTATCTCCAGCATCGGGATCTTCATTAGATAAGTCAAATCAAAGTTTTTAAAAATATTTTCATGCTAATATATTGTTGTTTTTTCCGAATTTGCACTTGCTCCCATTAATGTGCAGGATTGTGCCCAGAGTGTTTAGGTAGAAGATTTAAGTGCTAAATTCATTTGAAAAATTCATTGTGTCAATTTGGTAATTTTTTATATAAATAAATTTAACCAGACACAATGGATAGATCGATAAAATCTTATTTAACTTGCCATTTTATCACGATTAAATTATATTTTACTCGACACAACGAGTTGATAAATGTGTTTGTCTGGTCTGATCAGCTCTGACCACCTTCTACCCTTCGAGGACCATATGGCTTAAACGTTTAGGCCAACATACAACATTGTGCTCTAATGGGGTGTAAAGGGGGAACTTACAGGGGTAAAGAGAAGATCGATCCTCAGCTTTGCGTGTCGCTGTTTGAATAGATCATGTTTCTGTTGCACAAACTCAGGCGAGGTAGATGAACCGTTTGAGGTGGATTTCGATGGCTTTGTTGGGGGATAATATTTTCGATGCATTTTTGTATTTTATATTGATATTATAAAGTGATAATAAATTCTTTAATAATAATAAATATATATTTTTATATTTTATATTTTAAGAAGTAATGTTTCAATAAAAAAGAAATGTTAACAAGTTTGTCCTTCCATTTTAATTTTGGGGATTAAAAGAAGCAAATGCCTTGCATCAAAAATATTTTCAATTATTATATGTTACAAGTCGCACCGCACAGTTTTCGCTCTTCACACGGACGTCTTAATCTCTTGCACGATTGCATTTTAACCCTCACACTACACTGTTTGTGCACAACGCAGTGACACCTTCCTCTCTCGCATGATATTCCATTAAGTGTTTCATGAATAGATATCCTTAAAATAGAAAATTATTATATTTTATCTACTCTCTTAGGATTAATATTATTTCACACCTTCCATTGAATACTGTTTATCTCCAGCATCGGAATCTTCATTAGATAAGTCAAATCAAAGCTTTTAAAAGTATTTTCATGTTAATATATTGTTGTTTTTTCTGAATTTGCACTTGCTCCCATTAATGAGCAGGATTGTGCCCAGAGTGGTTAGGTAGAAGATTTAAGTGCTAAATTCACTTGAAAAATTCATTGTGTCAATCCAGTAATATTTTATATAAATAAATTTAACTAGACACAATGGATAGATCGATAAAATATTAACTAACTTGCCATTTTATCACGATAAAATTATATTTTACTCGACACAACGAGTCGATAAATGTGTTTGTCTGGTCAGATCAGCTTTGACCGCTTTCTACCCTTCGAGAACCATATGGCTTAAACGTTTAGGCCAATAGACAACATTGTGCTCCAATGGGGTGTAAAGGGGGAACTTACTGGGGTAAAGAGAAGATCGATCCTCAGCTTTGCATGTCGCTGTTTGAATAGATCAAGTTTCTATTGCACAAACTCAGGCGAGGTTTATGAACCGTTTAAGGTGGATTTCGATGACTTTGTTGGGGGATAGTATTTTTGATGGATTTTTGTATTTTATATTGATATTATAAAGTGATAATAAATTCTTTAATAATAATAAATATATTTATTTATATTTTATATTTTAAGAAGTAATATTTCAATAAAAAAGTAATATTAACTAGTTTTCCCTTCCATTTTAATTTTGGGGATTAAAAGAAGCAAATGCATTGCATCAAAACTATTTTCAATTATCATATATTACAAGTCGCACCGCACAATTTTTGCTCTTCACACGACCGACTTACTCTCTTGTACGATTGCATTTTACACTGTTTGTGCACAACGCAGTGACACCTTCCTCTCTCGCATGATATTCCATTAAGTGTTTCATGAATAGATATCCTTAAAATAGAAAATTATTATATTTTATCTAATCTCTAAGGATTAATAATATTTCAGACCTTCCATTAAACACTGTTTATCTCCAGCATCGGGATCTTCATTAGATAAGTCAAATCAAAGTTTTTAAAGATATTTTCATGTTAATATATTGTTGTTTTTTCCGAATTTGCACTTGCTCCCATTAATGAGCAGGATTGTGCCCAGAGTGTTTAGGTAGAAGATTTAAGTGCTAAATTCATTTGAAAAATTCATTGTGTCAATCCAGTAATTTTTTATATAAATAAATTTAACCAGACACAATGGATAGGTTGATAAAATCTTATTTAACTTGCCATTTTATCACGATAAAATTATATTTTACACGACACAACGAGTTGATAAATGTGTTTGTCTGGTCAGATCAGCTCTGACCGCTTTCTACCCTTCGAGGACCATATGGCTTAAACGTTTAGACCAACAGACAGCATTGTGCTCCAATGGGGTGTAAAGGGGGAACTTACAGGGGTAAAGAGAAGATCGATCCTCAGTTTTGCGTGTCGGTGCTTGAATAGATCATGTTTCTGTTGAACAAACTCAGGTGAGGTTGATGAACCGTTTGAGGTGGATTTTGATGGCTTTGTTGGGGGATAATATTTTCGATGGATTTTTGTATTTTATATTGATATTATAAAGTGATAATAAATTCTATAATAGTAATAAATATATTTATTTATATTTTATATTTTAAGAAGTAATGTTTCAATAAAAAAGTAATGTTAACAAGTTTGTCCTTCAATTTTAATTTTGGGGATTAAAAGAAGCAAATGCCTTGCATCAAAACTATTTTCAATTATTATATGTTACAAGTCGCACCGTACATTTTTCACTCTTCATACGGACGACTTAATCTCTTGTACGATTGAATTTTAACCCTCGCACTACACTGTTTGTGCACAACGCAGTGACACCTTCCTCTCTCGCATGATATTCCATTAAGTGTTTCATGAATAGATATCCTTAAAATAGAAATTTATTATATTTTATCAACTCTCTTAGGATTAATAATATTTCACACCTTCCATTGAACACTGTTTATCTCCAGCATCGGGATCTTCATTAGATAAGACAAATCAAAGTTTTTAAAGATATTTTCATGTTAATATATTGTTGTCTTTTCCGAATATGGACTTGCTCCCATTAATGAGCAGGATTGTGCCCATAGTGTTTAGGTAGAATATTTAAGTGCTAAATTCATTTGAAAAATTCATTGTGTCAATCCGGTAATTTTTTATATAAATAAATTTAACCAGACACAATGGATAGATCGATAAAATCTTATCTAACTTGCCATTTTATCTTGATAAAATTATATTTTACTCGACACAACGAGTTGATAAATGTGTTTGTCAGGTCAGATCAGCTCTGACCGCCTTCTACCCTTCGAGTACCATATGGCATAAACATTTAGGCCAACAGACAACATTGTGCTCCAATGGGGTGTAAAGGGGGAACTTACAGGGGTAAAGAGAAGATCGATCCTCAGCTTTGCGTGTCGCTGTTTGAATAGATCAAGTTTTTGTTGCACAAACTCAGGCGAGGTTGATGAACTGTTTGAGGTGGATTTCGATGGCTTTGTTGGGGGATAATATTTTTGATTGATTTTTGTATTTTATATTGATATTATAAAGTGATAATAAATTCTTTAATAATAAATATATTTATTTATATTTTATATTTTAAGAAGTAATGTTTCAATATAAAAGTAATATTAGCAAGTTTGTCCTTCCATTTTATTTTTGGGGATTGAAAGAAGCAAATTCCTTGCATTAAAACTATTTTCACTTATTAGATGTTATAAGTCGCACCGCACAGTTTTTGCTCTTCACACGGCCGACTTCTTCCTTTGCACGATTGCATTATCACCCTCGCACCACACTGTTTTTGCACAACGCAATGACACCTTCTTCTCTCGCATGATATTCCATTAAGAGTTTCATGAAAAGATATCAATAAAATAGGAAATAATTATATTTTATCTACTCTCTTAGGATTGATAATATCCCACACCATCCATTAAACACAGTTTATCGCCACCATCGGGATCTTCATTGAGGTAAGTGAAATCAAAGTTTTTAAAAATCTTTTCATGTTAATATATTGATGTTTTTTCAGAATTTGTACTTGCTCCCATTGATGAGCAGGATTTTGTCAAGGAGTATTTAGGTACAAGATTTAGGTACTAAATTCATTTAAAAAATTCATTGTGTCAAACTGGTAATTATTTATATAAATAAATTTAACCAGACAAAATTGATAGATCGATAAAATCTTATCTGACATGCCATTTTATCATGATACAATTAGATTTTACTCGACATGATGAGTCGACAAATGTGTTGGTCTGGTGAGATCAGCTCCGACCGCCTTCTGCCCTTCGAGGACCATTTGGCTTAAAGGTTTGGGCCAACATACAACATTGTGCTCCAACGGGGTGTAGAGGGGGAACTTATAGAGGTAAAGAGAAGATAGATCCTCAGCTTTGCGTGTCGCTGTCTGAATAGATCTGGTTTTTATTGCACCAACTCAGGCATGGTTGAGAAGCTGTTTGAGGTGGATTTAGATGACCTTATTGGGAGATAATATTTTCGATTAATTTTGGTATTTTTTATTGATATTATAAAGTGATATTAAATTCTTTTATAATAATAAATATATTTATTCATATTTTATATCTTAAGAAATAATGTTTCAATATAAAATTAATATTAACAAGTTTGTCCTTCCATTTTATTTTTAGGGATTGAAAGAAGCAAATGCCTTGCATTAAAACTATTTTCAATTATTATATGTTACAAGTCGCACCACACAGTTTGTGCTCTTCACACGGCCGACTTCCTCTTTTGCACGATTGCATTTTCACCCTCGCACTACTCTGTTTGTGCACAATGCAATGACACCTTCCTCTCTCGCATGATATTCCATTAAAAGTTTCATGAATATATATCCTTAAAATTGAAAGTAATTATATTTTATCTACTATCTTAGGATTAATAATATTTCACACCTTCCATTGAACAGTGTTTATCGCCACCATCTGGATCTTCATTAGGTAAGTCAAATCAAGGTTTTTAAAGATCTTTTCATGTTAATATATTGTTTTTTTTTCTGAATTTTTACTTGCTCCCATTGATGAGCAGGATTGTGCCCAGAAGTGTTTAGGTACAAGATTTAAGTGCTAAATTCATTTGAAAAATTCATTGTGTCAAGCCAGTAATTTTTTATATAAATAAATTTAACCAGGCACAATGGATAGATCGATAAAATCTTATCTAATTTTCCATTTTATCATGATACAATTAGATTTTACTCGGCATGACGAGTCAATAAATGTGTTTGTCTTGTGAGATTAGCTCTAACCACCTTCTAACCTTCGCGGACCATATGGCCTAATACTTTAGGCAAACAGACATTATTGTGCTCTAACGGGGTGTAGAAGGGGCACTTATAGGGGTAAAGAGAATATCAATTCTCGGCTTTACGTGTCGCTGTCTGAATAGATCAGGTTTCTATTGCAGAAACTCATGCGGGGTTGAGGAGCTGTTTGAGATGGATTTCGATGACTTTTTTGGGGGTTAACATTTTTGATTAATGTTTGTATTTTACATAGATATTATAAAGTGATATTAAATTATTTTATAATAATAAATGTATTTATTTATATTTTAT
This sequence comes from Rubia yunnanensis, assembly GCA_037428765.1. Classification (NCBI taxonomy): domain Eukaryota; kingdom Viridiplantae; phylum Streptophyta; class Magnoliopsida; order Gentianales; family Rubiaceae; genus Rubia; species Rubia yunnanensis. The sequence continues at coordinate 92,050,352 of CM075068.1, forward strand.
ATTTTAAGAAATAAAGTTTCAATATAAAAGTAATATTAACAAGTTTGCCTTTCTATTTTATTTTTGGGGATTGAAAGAAGAAAATGCCTTGCATTAAAACTATTTTCAATTATTATATGTTACAAGTCACACTGCACAGTTTGTGCTCTTCACATGGCCGATTTCCTCTCTTGCACGATTGCATTTTCGCCCTCGCACTGCACTGTTTGTGCACAATGCAATGACACCTTCCTCTCTCGCACGATATTCCATTAAAGGTTTCATAAATAGATATCCTTAAAATAGAAAATAATTATATTTTTTCTACTCTCCTAGGATTAATAATATTTCACACTTTCCATTGAACACTTTTTATCGCCACCATCGGTATCTTCATTGAGGTAAGCGAAATCAAAATTTTTAAAGATCTTTTTATGTAAATATATTGTTGTTTTTTCTTAATTTGTACTTGCTCCCATTGATAAGCAAGATTGAGCCCAGAAGTGTTTAGGTACAAGATTTAAGGGCTAAATTCATTTGAAAAAAATCATTGTGTCAGGACGGTAATTATTTATGTTAATAAATTTAACCAGACACAATGGATAAATTGATTAAATCTTATCTGACTTCCCATTTTATAATGATAAAATTAGATTTTACTCGACACGACGAGTCGATAAATGTGTTTGTCCTGTGAGAGCAGCTTCGACCGCCTTATGCCCTACAAGGACAATATGGCTTAAATGTTTGGGCCAACAGACAACATTGTGCTACAGCAAGGCGTATAGGGGGTACTTATAGAGGTAAAAAGAAGATCGTTCCTCGGCTTGCGTGTCCCTATATGAATAGATCAGGTTTCTGTAGCACAAACTTAGGCGAGGTTGAGGAGCTGTTTGCGGTGAATTTCGATGACTTTGTCGGGGGATAATATTTTCAATTAATGTTTGTATTTTATATAAATATTATAAAGTGATATTAAATTATTTTTTAATAATAAATATATTTATTTATATTTTATATTTTAAGAAAAAAAGTTTCAATATAAAAGTAATATTAACAAGTTCGTCCTTCCATTTTTTTAGGGGATTTATAGAAGCAAATGTCTTGCATCAAAATTAATTTCAATTATTATATGTTACAAGTCGCACCACACAGTTTGTGCTCTTCACACAGCCGGCTTCCTCCTTTGCACGATTGCATTTTCACCCTCGCACTACACTATTTGTGCACAACGCAATGACACCTTCCTCTCTCGCATGATATTCCACTAAGAGTTTAATGAATGGATATCCATAAAATAGAAAATGATTATATTTTATCTACTCTCTTAGGATTAATAATATTCCACACCTTCCATTGAACACTGATTATCGCCACCATTGGGATCTTCATTGAGGTAAGTTAAATCAAAGTTTTTAAATATCCTTTCATGTAAATATATTGTTGTTTTTTCTGAATTTGTATGTGCTCCCATTGATGAGCAGGATTGTGCCAAGAAGTGTTCAGGTACAAGATTTATGTGCTAAATTCATTTTAAAAATTCATTGTGTCAAGCCGGTAATTATATATGTGTATATATATATATATATATATAAATTTAACCAGACACAATGGATAGATCGATAAAATTGTATCTGACTTGCCATTTTATCATGATACATATAGATTTTACTCGACACGATGAGTCGATAAATGTGTTTGTCTAGCTAGATCAGCTCTGACCGCCTTCTGCCCTTCGAGGACTCATATGGCTTAAAGGTTTGGGACAGCAAACAACATTGTGCTCCAAAGGTGTGTAGAGGGGGCACTTATAGAGGTAAAGAGAAGATTGATCCTCGGCTTCCCGTGTCACTATTTGAATAGATCAGGTTTCTGTTGTAAAAACTCTGTGCGAGGCTGAGGAGCTGTTTGAGATGGATTTCGATGACTTTGTTGGGGGATAATATTTTCTATTAAATTTTGTGTTTTATATAGATATTATGAAGTGATATTAAATTCTTAATAATAATAAATATACTTATTTATATTTTATAATTTAAAGAATAAAGTTTCAATATAAAAGTAATATTAACAAGTTTGTCCTTCCATTTTATTTTTGGGGATTGAAAGAAGCAAATGCCTTGCATTAAAACTATTTTCAATTATTATATGTTACAAGTCGCACTGCACAGTTTGTGTTCTTTACACGGCCGACTTCCTCTCTTGCACGATTGCATTTTCACCCTCACACTACACTGTTTTTGCACAATACAATGACACCTTCCTGTCTCGCATGATATTCCATTAAGGATTTCAAGAATGGATATCCTTAAATAGAAAATAATTATGTTTTATCTACTCTCTTAGGATTAATAATATTCCACACCTTCTATTGAACACTGTTTATCGCCACCATCGGGATCTTCATTGAGGTAAGTGAAATCATATTTTTAACGATCTTTTCATGATAATATATTGTTGTTTTTTCTTAATTTGTACTTGCTAGCATTGATGAGCAGGATTGTGCCTAGAAGTGTTTAGGTACAACATTTAAGTGCTAAATTCATTTAAAAATTGATTATGTCAAGCCGGTAATTTTTTATACAAATCAATTTAACCATAAACAATGGATAGATCAATAAACTATTATCTGACTTACTATTTTGTCATGATACAATTAGATTTTACTCGATACGATGAGTCAATAAATGTGTTTGTCTGGTGAGATCAGCTATGACCGCCTTCTGCCCTTCGAGGACCATATGGCTTAAAGGTTTGGGACAACAAATAACATTGTGCTCAAATGAGGCGTAAAGGGGGCACTTATAGAGGTAAAGAGAAGATCGAACCTTAGCTTCATTTGTCGCTGTCTGAATAGATAAGGTTTCTGTTGCACCAACTCAGGTGAGGTTGAGGAGCTGTTATAGGTGGATTTCGATGACTTTGTTGGGGGATACTATTTTTGATTATTGTTGGTATTTTATGTAGATATTATAGAGTGACAAAAAATTATTTTATAATAAAAAATATACTTATTTATATTTAATATTTTAAGAAAAAAAGTTTCAATATAAAAGTAATATTAACAAGTTTGTCCTTCCATTTTATTTTTGGGGATTGAAAGAAGCAAATTCCTTGCATCAAAACTATTTTTAATTATTATATGTTACAAGTCGCACCGCACAGTTTGTGCTCTTCACACGGCCGACTTCCTCATGTGCACGATTGCATTTTCATCTTCGCACCACACTGTTTGTGCACAATGCAATGACACCTTCCTCTCTCGCATGATATTCCATTAAGAGTTTCATGAATACATATCCTTAAAATAGAAAATAATTATATTCTATCTACTCTCTTAAAATTAATAATATTCCACACCTTCCATTGAACACTTTTTATCGCCACCATCGGGATCGTCATTGAGGTAAGTGAATTCAAAGTTTTTAAACATCTTTTTATGTTAAAATATTGTTGTTTTTTCTAATTTGTACTTGCTACCATTGATGAGCAGGATTGTGCCAAGAAGTGCCTAGGTAAGATTTAAGTGCTAAATTCATTTGAAAAATTCATTGTGCCAAGCCGGTAATTTTTTATATAAATAAATTTAACCAGACACAATAGATATCGATAAAATCTTATATGACTTGCCTTTTAATCATGATACAATTAGATTTTACTCGATATGATTAGTCGATAAATGTGTTTGTCTAGTGTTATCAGCTCCAACCGCCTTCTCCCCTTCGAGGACAATATGGCTCAAATGTTTGGGCTAACATACAACATTGTGCTCCAACGGGGTGCAGAGGGGGAACTTATGGAGGTAAAGAGACGACCAATCCTCTGCTTCGCGTGCTGCTATCAGAATAGATCAGGTTTCTATTGCACAAACTCAGGCGAGGTTGAGGAGTTGGTTTAGGTGGATTTCGATGATTTTGTTGGGGGATAATATTTTCGATTGATGTTGGTATTTTATATGGATATTATAGAGTGATATTAAATTCTTTTATAATAATAAATATACTTATTTATATTTCATATTTTAAGAAATAAAGTTTCAATATGAAGTAATATTAACTAGTTTGTCCTTCCATTTTATTTTTGGGGATTGAAAGAAGGAAATGCCTTGCATCAAAACTATTTTTGAATTATTATATGTTACAAATCGGACCGCACAGTTTGTGCTCTTCACACGCCCGCCTTCCTCCTTTGCACGATTGCATTTTCACCCTCGCACTGCACTATTTGTGCACAACATAATGACACCTTCCTCTCTCGCATGATATTCCATTAAGAGTTTCATGAATAGATATCCTCAAAATAGAAAATAATTATAATTTATCTACTCTCTTAGGATTGATAATATTCCACACCTTCCATTGAACACTGTTTATCGCCACCGTCACGATCTTCATTCAGGTAAGTGAAATCAAAGATTTTAAAGATCTTTTCATGTTTATATATTGTTGCTTTTTCTAAATTTGTACTTGCTCCCATTGATGAGCAAGATTGTGCCAAGAAGTGCTTAGGTACAAGATTTAAAGCTTAATTCATTTGAAATATTCATTATGCCAAGCCGGTAATTTTTTATATAAAAATATTTAACATGACACAATGGATAGATCGATAAAATATTATCCGACTTGCTATTTTAACATGATACAATTAGATTTTACTCGACACGCCAAGTTAATAAATGTGTTTCTCTGGTGGGATCAGCTCCGACCGCCTTCTGCCCTTCGAGGACCGTATGGCTTAAAGGTTTTGGACAACAGATAACATTGTGCTCAAACAGGTTGTAGATGGGGCACTTGTAGAGTTAAAAGAAGATCGATCCTCGGCTTCGCGTGTCGCTGTTTGAATAGCTCAGGTTTCCGTTGCACCTACTCTGGTGAGGTTGGGGAGATTTTTGAGGTGGATTTCCAAGACTCTTTTGGGGGATAATATTTTCAATTATTGTTGGCATTTTATTTAGATATTTTAAAGTGATATTAAATTATTTTATAATAACAAATATATTTATTTATATTTTATATTTTAAGAAATAAAGTTTGAATATAAAAGTAATATTAACAAGTTTGTCCTTCCATTTCATTTTTGGGGATTGAAAGAAGCAAATGCCTTGCATTAAAACTATTTTCAATTATTATATGTTACAAGTCGCACTGCACAGTTTGTGCTCTTCATACGGCCGACTTCCTCTATTGCACGATTGAATTTTCACCCTCACACTACATTGTTTTTGCACAATACAATTACACCTTCCTGTCTCGCATGATATTCCATTAAGAGTTTCAAGAATGGATGTCCTTAAAATAGGAAATAATTATGTTTTATCTACTCTCTTAGGATTAATAATATTCCACACCTTCCATTAAACACTAGTTTATCACCACCATCGGGATCTTCATTGAGGTAAGTTATATCAAAGTTTTAGCGATCTTTTCATGCTAATTTATTGTTATTTTTTCTTAATTAAAACTTGCTCGCATTGATGAGCAGGAATGTGCCAAGAAGTGTTTAGGTACAAGATTTAAGTGCTAAATTCAATTGAAAATTTTATTGTGTCTAGCCGGTGATTTTATATATAAATAAATTTAACCAGACACAATGGATAGATCGATAAAATTGTATCTGACTTGCCATTTTATCATGATACATATAGATTTTACTCGACACGATGAGTCGATAAATGTGTTTGTCTAGTGAGATCAGCTCCGACCGCCTTCTGCCTTTCGAGGACCATATGGCTTAATGGTTTGGGACAACAAACAACATTTTGCTCCAACGGTATGTAGAGGGGGCACTTATAGAGGCAAAGAGAAGATCGATCCTCGTCTTCGCGTGTCACTGTCGGAATAGATCAGGTTTCTGTTGCAAAAACTCCGGCGAGGTTGGGGAGCTGTTTGAGGTGGATTTTGATGACTTTGTTGGGGGATAATATTTTCAACTATAGTTGGTAATTTTTATAGATATTATAAAGTGATATTAAATTCTCTATAATAATAAATATATTTATTTATATTTTATATTTTAAAGAATAAAGTTTCAATATAAAAGTAATATTAACAAGTTTGTCCTTCCATTTTATTTTTGGGGATTGAAAGAAGCAAATGCCTTGCATTAAAACTATTTTCAATTATTATATGTTACAAGTGGCACTACATAGTTTGTGCTCTTCACATGGCCGACTTCCTCTATTGCACGATTGAATTTTCACCCTCACACTCCACTGTTTTTGTGCAATGAATGACACCTTCCTGTCTCGCATGATATTCCATTAAGAGTTTCAAGAATGGACGTCCTTAAAATAGAAAATAATTATGTTTTATCTACTCTCTTAGGATTAATAATATTCCATACCTTCCATTAAACACTAGTTTATTGCAACCATCGGGATCTTCATTGAGGTAAGTGAAATCAAAGTTTTAACGATCTTTTCATGTTAATTTATTGTTATTTTTTCTTAATTTGAACTTGCTTGCATTGATGAGCAGGATTGTGCCAAAAAGTGTTTAGGTACAAGATTTAAGTGCTAAATTCGTTTGAAAAATTCATTGTGTCAAGCCGGTAATTTTTTATACAACTAAATTTAACCATACACAATTGATAAATTGTTAAAATATTATCTGAATTACTGTTTTATCATGATACAATTAGATTTCACTCGACACGACGAGTCAATAAATGTGCGTGTCTGGTGAGATCAGCTCTGACCGCTTTCTTCCCTTCGAGGACCATATGGCTTAATGGTTTGGGACAACAGATAACATTGTGCTCAAATGGGGTGTAGAGGGGGCACTTATAGAGGTAAAGAAAAGATCGAACCTTGGCTTCGCGTGTCGCTATCTGAATAGATAAGGTTTCTGCTGCACCAACTCTGGCGAGGTCGAGGAGCTTTTTGAGGTGGATTTCGATGACTTTGTTTGGGGATACTATTTTCAATTAATGTTGGTATTTTATATAGATGTTTTAAATTTATATTAAATTCTTTTATAATTATAAATATATTTATTTATATTTTATGAAATAAAGTTTCAATATAAAAGTAATATTAACAAAATTGTCCTTCCATTTCATTTTTGGGTATTGAAAGAAGGAAATGCTTTGCATCAAAACTATTTTCAATTATTATGTGTTACAAGTCGCAACACAGTTTGTGCTCTTCACATGGCCGGCTTCCTCTTTTGCACAATTGCATTTTCACCCTCGCACTACACTGTTTGTGCACAACGCAATGACACCTTCCTCTCTCGCACGATATTGCATTTAGAGTTTCATGAATAGATATTCTTAAAATAGAAAATAATTATATTTTATCTACTCTCTTAGGATTAATAATATTCCACACCTTCCATTGAACACTGTTTATCGCCACTATTGGGATCTTCAATGAGGTAAGTGAAATCAAAGTTTTTAAAGAACTTTTCATGTTAATATATTGTTGTTTTTTCTGAATTTGTACTTGCCCACATTGATGAGCAGGATTGTGCCAAGAAGTGTTCAGGTACATGATTTATGTGCTAAATTCACTTGAAAATTTCATCGTGTCATGCTGGTAATTGTTTATATAAATAAATTTAACCAGACACAGTTGATAGATCAATTATATCTTATCTGACTTGCCATTTTATCATGATACAATTAGATTTTACTCGACACGAAAAGTCGATAAATGTGTTTGTCTTGTGAGATCAGCTCCGACCGGCTCCTGCCCTTCGAGGACCATATGTCTTAAAGGTTTGGGACAACAGACAACATTGTGCTCCAATGGGGTGAAGATGAGGCATTTACAGAGGTAAAAAGAAGATCGATCCTCGGCTTCACGTGTCGCTGTCTGAATTCATTTGAAAAATTCATTGTTTCAAGCCGGTAGTTTTTAATATGAAAATGTTTAACATGACACAATGGATAGATCGATAAAATCTTATCTGAGTTGCCATTTTATCATGATGCAATTAGATTTTACTCGACAAGACGAGTCTATAAATGTGTTTGTCTTGTGAGATCAGCTCCGACCGCCTTCTGCCCTTTGAGGATTACATGGCTTAATGATTTGGGACAACAGAAAACATTGTGCTCCAACAGGGTGTAGAGGGGGCACTTAAAGAGGTAAAGAGAAGATCAATCCTCGGCTTTGCATGTCGATGTCTAAATAGATCAGGTTTCGGTTGCAAAAACTCTGGCAAGGTTGAGGAGCTATTTGAGGTGGATTTCGATGTCTTTGTTGGGGGATAATATTTTCAATTAAAGTTGGTATTTTAAATAGAAATTATAAAGTGATAATAAATTCTTTTATAATAACAAATATATTTATTTATATTTTATATTTTAAGAAATAAAGTTTGAATATAAAAGTAATATTAACAAGTTTGTCCTTCCATTTCATTTTTGGGGATTGAAAGAAGCAAATGCCTTGCATGAAAACTATTTTCAGTTATTATATGTTACAAGTCACACTGCACAGTTTGTGCTCTTCACACGGCCGGCTTCCTCTCTTGCACGATTGCATTTTCACCCTCACACTACACTGTTTGTGCACAACACAATGACACCATCCTCTCTCGCATGATATTCCATCAAGAGTTTCAAGAATGGATTTCCTTAAATTAGAAAATAATTATGTTTTATCTACTCTCTTAGGATTAATAATATTCCACACCTTCCACATAACACAATTTATCGCTACCTTTGCAATCTTCATTGAGGTAAGTGAAATCAAAGTTTTTAACAATCTTTTCATGTTAATATATTGTTGTTTTTTTCTGAACTTTTATCTGCTCCCATTGATGAGTAGGATTGTGCCAAGAAATGTTTAGGTACAAGATTCAAGTGCGAAATTCATTTAAAATTCATCGTGTCATGCAGGTAATTCTTAATATAAATAAATTTAACCAGCCACAATGGATAGATCGATAAAATCTTATATGAATTTCCATTTTATCATGATACAATTAGATGTTACTCGACACGATGAGTCCATAAATTTGTATGTCTGGTGAGATCAGCTCCAGCCGCCTTCTGCACTTCGAGGATCATATGGCTTAAATGTTTTGGCCAACATACAACAATGTGCTCCAACAGGGTGTGTAGGGTGCACTTATAGAGGTAAAGAGAAGATCGATCCTTAGCTTCGCGTGTCGCTATCTGAATAGATTAGGTTTCTGTCGCACCAACTTAGGCGAGGTTGAGGTGCTGTTTGAGGTGGATTTCAATGACTTTGTTGGGGGATAATGTTTCAATTAAGGTTGGTATTTTATATAGATATTGTAATGTGATATTAAATTCTTTTATAATAATAAATATATTTTAATATATTTTATATTTTAAGATATAAAGTTTCAATATAAAAGTAATAATAACAAATTTGTCCTTCCATTTTATTTTTGGGTATTGAATGAAGGAAATGCCTTGGATCAAAACTATTTTAAATTATTATATATTACAAGTCGCAACACAGTTTGTGCTCTTCACATGGTCGGCTTCCTCCTTTGCACAATTGCATTTTCACCCTCGCACTACCCGATTTGTGCACAACGCAATGACACCTTCATCTCTCGCATGATATTCCATTAAGAGTTTCATGAATAGATATCCTTAAAATAGAAAATAATTATATTTTATCTACTCTCTTAGAGTTAATAATATTCCACACCTTCCAATGAACACTGTTTATCGCCACCATTGGGATCTTCATTCAGGTATGTGAAATCAAAGCTTTTAAATATCTTTTCATATTAATATATTGTTGTTTTTTCTGAATTGATACTTGCTCCCATTGATGAGCAGGATTGTGCCAAGAAGTGCTTAGGTACAAGATTTAAGTGCTAAATTCATTTGAAAAATTCGGTGTGTCAAGCTGGTAGTTTTTTATATAAAAATGTTTAACATGGCACAATGGATAGGTCGATAAAATCTTATATGAGTTGCCATTTTATCATGATGCCATTATATTTTACTCGACATAATGAGTCGATAAATGTGTTTGTCTTGTGAGATCTACTCCGACCGACTTCTGCCCTTCGAGGACCATATGGCTTAAAATTTTTGGTCAACATACAACATTGTGCTCGAACGGGGTGTAGAAGGGGCGCTTATAGAGGTAAAGAGAAGGTCGATCCTCGGCTTCGCGTGTTGCTATCTGAATAGATCAGGTTTCAGTTGCACCAACTCAGGCGAGGTTGAGGATCTGTTTGAGGCTGATTTCGAGGATTTTGTTGGGGGATAATATTTTTTTATTAATGTTGGTCTTTTATATAGATATTATAAAGTGATTATAAATTCTTTATATTAATTAATAAATTTATTTATATTTTATATTTTTAGAAATAAAGTTTCAATATAAAAGTAATGTTAAAAAGTTTGTCCTTCCAGTTTATTTTTGGGTATGGAAAGAAGGAAATGCCTTGCATTAAAACAGATTTCAATTATTATATGTTACATGTCACACCGCACAGTTTGTGATCTTCACATGGCCGGCTTCCTCTCTTGCACCATTGCATTTTCACCTTTGCACTACACTGTTTATTCACAACGCAATCACACCTTCCTCTCTCGCATGATATTTCATTAAGAGTTTCATGAATAGATATCCTTAAAATAGAAAATAATTATATTTTATCTACTCTCTTAGGATTAATAATATTCCACACCTTCCATTGAACCCTATTTATCGCCACCACCGGGATATTCATTCAGGTAAGTGAAATCAATGTTCTTAAGGATCTTTTCAGGTTAGTATATTGTTGTTTTTTCTGAATTTGTACTGGCTCCCATTGATGAGCAAGATTGTGCCAAGAAAGGTTCAGGTACAAGATGTAAATGCTAAATTCATTTGAAAAATTCATCGTTTCATGTTGGTAATTTTTTATATAAATAATTTTAACCAGACACAATGGATAGATCGATAAAATCTTATCTGACCTGCCATTTTATCATTATGCAACTAGATTTTACTGGACACGATGAGTCGATAAATGTATTTGTCGGGTGAGATCAGCTCTGACTGCCTTCTGCCCTTCGAAGACCATATGGCCTAAAGGTTTTTGACAACATACAACATTGTGCTCCAACGGGGTGTAAAGGGGGAACTTATTGAGGTAAAGAGAAGATTGATCCTCAGCTTCGCGTGTCATTGTCTGAATAGATCAGGTTTTTGTTGCACCAACTCAGGCGAGGTTGAGGAGCTGTTTGAGGTTGATTTCGATGATTTTGTTGGGGGATAATATTTTTTATTAATGTTGGTCTTTTATATAGATATTATAAACTGATATTAATTTCTTTTATAATAATAAATATATTTATATATATTTTATATTTTAAGAAATAAATTTTCAATATAAAAGTAATATTAAAAAGTTTGTCCTTCCATTTTATTTTTGGGTATTGAATGAATGAAATGCTTTGCATCAAAACAATTTTAAATTATTATATGTTACAGGTCACACCGCACAGTTTCTGCTCTTAATATGGCCGGCTTCTTCTCTTGCACCATTGCATTTTCACCTTCGCACTACACTGTTTATGCACAACAGAATCACACCTTCCTCTCTCGCATGATATTTCATTAAGTGTTTCATGAATAGATATCATTTAAAATAGAAAATAATTATATTTTATCTACTCTCGTAGGATTAATAATATTCCACACCTTCTATTGAACACTGTTTATCGCCACCATCGGGATCTTCATTAAGGTAAGTGAAATCAAATTTTTAATGATCTTTTCATGTTAATATATTGTTGTTTTTTCTTAATTTGTACTTGCTCGCATTGATGAGCAGGATTGTGCCCAGAAGTGTTTAGGTACAACATTTAAGTGCTAAATTCATATAAAAATTGATTGTGTCAAGCCGGTAATTTTTTATACAAATAAATTTAACCATAAACAATTGATAGATCGATAAAATATTATCTGACTTACTATTTTATAATGATACAATTAGATATTACTCGACAAGACGAGTCAATAAATGTGTTTTTCTGGTGAGGTTTGCTATGACCGACTTCTGCCCTTCGAGGACCATATGGCTTAAAGGTTTTGGACAACAAAATACATTGTGCTCAAATGGGGTGTAGAGGGGGCACTTATAGAGGTAAAGAGAAGATCGAACGTCAGCTTCGTGTGTCACTGTCTGAATAGATAAGGTTTCTGTTGCACCAACTCAGGCGAGGTTGAGGAGCTGTTATAGGTGGATTTCGATGACTTTGTTGGGGGATAATATTTTTCGATTAATGTTGGTATTTTATACAGATATTATTGAGTGATATAAAATTCTTTTATAATAAAAAATATACGTATTTATATTTTATATTTTAAGAAAAACAGTTTCAATATAAAGTAATACTTACAAGTTTGTCCTTCCATTTCATTTTTGGGGATTGAAAGAAGCAAATGCCTTACATTAAAACTATTTTCAATTATTATATGTTACAAGTCGCACTGCACATTTTGTGCTCTTCACACGACCAGCTTCCTCTTGCATTTTCACCCTCGCACTACACTTTTTGTGCACAACGCAATGACACCTTCCTCTCCCTCATGATATTCCATTAAGAATTTCATGAATAGATATCCTTAAAATAGAAAATAATTATATTTTATCTACTCTCTTAGGATTAATAATATTCCACACCTTCCATTGAACACTTTTTATCCCCACCATTGCATTGAGGTAAGTGAAATTAAAGTTTTTAAAGATCTTTTCATGTTAATATATTGTTGTTTTTTCTTAATTTTTACTTTCTCCCATTGATAAGAAGGATTGTGCTAAGAGGTGTTCAGGTACAAGATTTATGTGCTAAATTCATTTGAAAAGTTCATTGTGTCAAGCTGGTGATTTTATATATAAATAAATTTAACTAGACACAATGGATAGATCGATAAAATTGTATCTGACTTGCCATTTTATCATGATACATATAGATTTTACTCGACACGATGAGTCGATAAATGTGTTTGTCTAGTAAGATCAGCTCCGACCGCCTTCTGCCGTTCGAGGACCATATGGCTCATTGGTTTGGGACAACAAACAACATTTTCCTCCAACGGTGTGTAGAGGGGGCACTTATAGAGGTAAGGAGAAGATCGATCCTCGTCTTCGCATGTCACTGTCCGAATGGATCCGGTTTCTGTTGCAAAAACTCTGGCGAGGTTGAGGAGCTGTTTGAGGTGGATTTCGATGACTTTGTTGGGGGATAATATTTTCAATTATAGTTGGTATTTTATATAGATATTATAAAGTGATATTAAATTCTTTATAATAATAAATATATTTATTTATATTTTATATGTTAAAGAATAAAGTTTCAATATAAAAGTAATATTAACAAGTTTGTCCTTCCATTTTATTTTTGGGGATTGAAAGAAGCAAATGCCTTGCATTAAAACTATTTTCAATTATTATATGTTACAAGTCGCACTACACAATTTGTGCTCTTCACACGGCCGACTTCCTCTCTTGTACGATTGCATTTTCACCCTCACACTACACTATTTTTTCACAATACAATGACACCTTCCTGTCTCGCACGATATTCCATTAAGGATTTCAAGAATGGATATCCTTAAATAGAAAATAATTATATTTTATCTACTCTCTTAGGATTAATAATATTCCACACCTTCTATTGAACACTCTTTATCGCCACCATCGGGATCTTCATTAAGGTAAGTGAAATCAATTTTTTAACGATCTTTTCATGTTAATATATTGTTGTATTTTCTTAATTTGTACTTGCTCGCATTGATAAGAAGGATTGTGCCAAGAAGCGTTTAGGTACAACATTTAAGTGCTAAATTCATTTAAAAATTGATTGTGTAAAGCCAGTAATTTTTTATACAAATAAATTTAACCATAAACAATGGATAGACCGATAAACTATTATCTGACTTACAATTTTATAATGATACAATTAGATATTACTCGACACGACGAGTCAATAAATGTGTTTGTCTGGTGAGATCAGCTATGACCGCCTTCTGCCCTTCGGGGACCATATGGCTTAAAGGTTTGGGACAACAAATAACATTGTGCTCAAATGGGGTGTAGAGGGGGCACTTATAGAGGTAAAGAGAAGATCGAACCTCAACTTCGTGTGTCGCTGTCTGAATAGATAAGGTTTCTTTTGCACCAACTCAGGCGAGGTTGAGGAGCTCTTATAGGTGGATTTCGATGACTTTGTTGGGGGATAATATTTTCGCTTAATGATGGCATTTTATATAGATATTATAGAGTGATTTTAAATTCTTTTATAATAAAAAATATACGTATTTATATTTTATATTTTAAGAAAAAAAGTTTCAATATAAAAGTAATATTAACAAGTTTGTCCTTCCATTTTATTTTTGGGGATTGAATGAAGCAAATTCCTTGCATCAAAACTATTTTCAATTATTATATGTTACAAGTCGCACCACACAGTTTATGCTCTTCACACGGCCGACTTTCTCATTTGCACGATTGCATTTTCATCCTCGCACCACACTGTTTGTGCACAATGCAATGACACCTTCCTCTCTCGCATGATATTCCATTAAGAGTTTCATGAATAGATATCCTTAAAATAGAAAATAATTATATTTTATCTACTCTCTTAGAATTAATAATATTCCACACCTTCCATTGAACACTTTTTATCGCCACCATCGAGATCGTCATTGAGGTAAGTGAAGTGTAAGTTTTTAAACATCTTTTCATAATAAAATATTGTTGTTTTTTCTAAATTGTACTTGCTCCCATTGATGAGCAGGATTGTGCCAGGAAGTGCTTAGGTAAGATTTAAGTGCTAAATTCATTTGAAAATTTCATTGTACAAAACCGGTAATTTTTTTATATAAATAAATTTAATCAGGCACAATAGATATCGATAAAATCTTATTTGACTTGCCTTTTAATAATGATACAATTAGATTTTACTCGATATGATGAGTCGATAAATGTGTTTGTCTAGTGAGATCAGCTCCAACCGCCTTCTCCCCTTCTAGGACAATATGGCTCAAATGTTTGGGCCAACATACAACATTGTGCTCCAACGGGGTGTAGAGGGGGAACTTATGGAGGTAAAGAGAAGATCAGTCCTCGGCTTCGCGTGCTGCTGTCCGAATAGATCAGGTTTCTGCTGTACAAACTCAGGCGAGGTTGAGGAGTTGGTTTGGGTGGATTTCAATGATTTTGTTGGGGGATAATATTTTCGATTGATGTTTGTATTTTATATGGATATTAAAGAGTGGCATTAAATTCTTTTATAATAATAAATATACTTATTTATATTTCATATTTTAAGAAATAAAGTTTCAACCTAAAAGTAATATTAACTAGTTTGTCCATCCATTTTATTTTTGGGGATTGAAAGAAGGAAATGCCTTGCATCAAAACTATTTTGAATTATTATATGTTACAAATCGGACTGAACAGTATGTGCTCTTCACACGCTCGGCTTCTTCCTTTGCACGATTGCATTTTCACCCTCGCACTACACTGTTTGTGCACAACGCAATTACACCTTCCTCTCTCGCATGATATTCCATTAAGAGTTTCATGAATAGATATCCTTAAAATAGAAAATAATTATATTTTATCTACTCTCTTAGGATTAATAATATTCCACACCTTCCATTGAACACTGTTTATCACCACCGTCACGATCTTCATTCAGGTAAGTGAAATCATTCCACACCTTCTTTCAATATAAAACTAATATTAACAAAATTGTCCTTCCATTTCATTTTTTGGGTATTGAAGGAAGGAAATTCTTTGCATCAAAAATATTTTCAATTATTATGTGTTACAAGTCGCAACACAGTTTGTGCTCTTTACACGGTCGGCTTCCTCTTTTGCACAATTGCATTTTCACCCTCGTACTACACTGTTTGTGCACAACGCAATGAAACCTTCCTCTCTCGCACGATATTCCATTTAGAGTTTCAAGAATAGATATACTTAAAATAGAAAATAATTATATTTTATCTACTCTCTTAGGATTAATAATATTCCACACCTTCCATTGAACACTGTTTATCGCCACTATTGGGATCTTCAATGAGGTAAGTGAAATCAAAGTTTTTAAAGAACTTTTCATGTTAATATATTGTTGTTTTTTCTGAATTTGTACTTGCCCCCATTGATGAGCAGGATTGTGCCAAGAAGTGTTCAGGTACAAGATTTATGTGCTAAATTCATTTGAAAAATTCATCGTGTCATGCCGGTAATTTTTTATATAAATAAATTTAACCAGACACAGTGGATAGATAGATTATATCTTATCTGACTTGCCATTTTATCATGATACAATTAGATTTTACTCGACACGAAAAGTCGATAAATGTGTTTGTCTTGTGGGATCAGCTCCGACCGCCTCCTGCCCTTTGAGGACCATATGTCTTAAAGGTTTGGGACAACAGACAACATTGTGCTCCAATGGGGTGAAGAGGGGGCACTTATAGAGGTAAAATGGAGATCGATCCTCGGCTTCACGTGTCGCTGTCTGAATTCATTTGAAAAATTCATTGTGTCAAGTCGGTAGTTTTTTATATAATAATGTTTAACATGACACAATGGATAGATCGATAAAATCTTATCTGAGTTGCCATTTTATCATGATGCAATTAGATTTTACTCGACACGACGAGTCTATAAATGTGTTTGTCTTGTGAGATCAGCTCCGACCGCCTTCTGCCCTTTGAGGATTATATGGCTTAATGATTTGGGACAACAGACAACATTGTGGTCCAACAGGGTGTAGAGGGGGCACTTAAAGAGGTAAAGAGAAGATCAATCCTCGGCTTTGCATGTCGATGCCTAAATAGATCAGGTTTCGGTTGCAAAAACTCTGGCAAGGTTGAGGAGCTATTTGAGGTGGATTTCGATGCCTTTGTTGGGGGATAATATTTTCAATTACAGTTGGTATTTTATATAGAAATTATAAAGTGATAATAAATTATTTTATAATAAAAAATATATTTATTTATATTTTATATTTTAAGAAATAAAGTTTGAATATAAAAGTAATATTAACAAGTTTGTCCTTCCATTTCATTTTTGGGGATTGAAAGAAGCAAATGCCTTGCATTAAAACTATTTTCAATTATTATATGTTACAAGTCGCACTGCACAGTTTGTGCTCTTCACACGGCCGGCTTCCTCTCTTGCACGATTGCATTTTCACCCTCACACTACACTGTTTGTGCACAACACAATGACACCTTCCTCTCTCGCATGATATTCCATTAAGAGTTTCAAGAATGGATATCCTTAAATTAGAAAATAATTATGTTTTATCTACTCTCTTAGGATTAATAATATTTTATATTTTAAGATATAAAGTTTCAATATAAAAGTAAAAATAACAAATTTGTCCTTCCATTTTATTTTTGGGTATTGAATGAAGGAAATGCCTTGCATCAAAACTATTTTAAATTATTATATATTACAATTCGCAACACAGTTTGTGCTCTTCACATGGTTGGCTTCCTCCTTTGCACGATTGCATTTTCACCCTCACACTACACAGTTTGTGCACAACGCAATGACACCTTCATCTCTCACAAGATATTCCATTAAGAGCTTCGTGAATAGATATCCTTAAAATAGAAAATAATTATATTTTATCTACTCTCTTAGAGTTAATAATATTCCACACCTTCCATTGAACACTGTTTATAGCCACCATTGGGATCTTCATTAAGGTATGTGAAATCAAAGCTTTTAAATATCTTTTCATATTAATATATTGTTGTTTTTTCTGAATTGATACTTGCTCCCATTGATGAGCAGGATTGTGCCAAGAAGTGCTTAGGTACAAGACTTAAGTGCTAAATTCATTTGAAAAATTCAGTGTGTGAAGCTGATAGTTTTTTATATAAAACTGTTTAACATGGCACAATGGATAGGTCGATAAAATCTTATATGAGTTGCCATTTTATCATGATGCCATTATATTTTACTCGACATAATGAGTCGATAAATGTGTTTGTCTTGTGAGATCTGCTTCGACCGGCCCTTTGAGGACCATATGGCTTAAAATTTTTGGCCAACATACAAAATTGTGCTCGAACGGGGTGTAGAGGGGGGCACTTATAGAGGTAAAGAGAAGGTCGATCCTCGGCTTCGCGTGTCGCTATCTGAATAGATCAGGTTTCTGTTGCACCAACTCAGGTGAGGTTGAGGATCTATTTTAGGCTGATTTCGAGGATTTTGTTGGGGGATAATATTTTTTATTAATGTTGGTCTTTTATATAGATATTATAAAGTGATTATAAATTCTTTTACAATAATAAATATATTTATTTATATTTTATATTTTAAGAAATAAAGTTTCAATATAAAAGTAATATTAACAAGTTTGTCCTTCCATTTTATTTTTGGGTATTGAAAGAAGGAAAAAGCCTTGCATCAAAAACAATTATCAACTATTATATGTTATAAGTCACACCGCACAGTTTGTGCTCTTCACACGGTCGGCTTCTTTTCTTGCATGATTGCATTTTCACTTTCGCACTACACTATTTGTGCACAACACAATGACACCTTTCTCTCTCGCGTGATATTCCATTAAGACTTTAATGAATGGATATCCTTAAAATAGAAAATAATTATATTGTATCTTCTCTTTTAGGATTAATAATATTCCACACCTTCCATTGAACATTGTTTATCGCCACCATCGGGATCTTCATTCAACTAAGTGAAATCAAAGCTTTTAAAGATCTTTTCATGTTAATATATTGTTTTTTTCCTGAATTTGTACTTGCTCCCATTGATGAGCAGGATTGTTCCAAGAAGTGCTTAGGTACAAGATTTAAGTGCTAAATTCATTTGAAAAATTCATTGTTTCAAGCCGTTAATTTTTTATATAAATATATTTAACACGGCACAATGGATAGATCGATAAAATCTTATCTGACTTGACATTTTATCATGATACAATTAGATGTTACTCGACACGATGAGTCGATAAATGTGTCCGTCCGGTGAGATCAGGTTCGACCGTCTTCTGCCCGTCGAGGACCATATTGCTTAAACGTTTTGGCAAACATACAACATAGTTCTCCAACTGGGTGTAGAGGGGACACTTATAGAGGTAAAGAGAAGATCGATCCTCGCCTTCGCGTGTCGCTGTCAAAATAGATAAGGTTTCTGTTGCACCAACTCAGGCTAGGTTCAGGAGCTGTTTGAGGTTGATTTGGATGAATTTGTTGGGGGATAATATTTTCAATTAAGGTTGGTACTTTATATAGACATTGTAATGTGATATTAAATTCTTTTATAATAATAAATATATTCATTATTATTTTATATTTTAAGAAA
Organism: Rubia yunnanensis; assembly: GCA_037428765.1. NCBI lineage: Eukaryota > Viridiplantae > Streptophyta > Magnoliopsida > Gentianales > Rubiaceae > Rubia > Rubia yunnanensis. The sequence goes on from CM075068.1 coordinate 92,069,617, forward strand.
TAAATTTTCAATAAAAAAATAATGTTAACAAGTTTGTCCTTCCATTTTATTTTAGGGTATTGAAAGAATGAAATGCCTTGCATCAAAACTATTTTCAATTATTATATGTTCCAAGTCACACCGCACAGTTTGTGCTCTTCACATAGCTAGCTTCCGCTCTTGCACAATTGCATTTTAATCTTCGTACTACACTGTTTGTGCACATCGCAATGACACCATCCTCTCTCGCATGATATTCCATTAAGAGTTTCATGAATAGATATCCTTAAAATAGAAAATAATTATATTTTATCTACTATTTTAGGATTAATAATAGTCCACACCTTCCTTTAAACACTGTTTATCGCCACCATCGGGATCTTCATTAAGGTAAGAGAAATCAAAGCTTTTAATGATCTTTTCAAGTTAATATATTGTTGTCTGTTTCAAATTTTTACTTACTCCCATTGTTGAGCAGGATTGTGCCAAGAAGTGCTTAGGTACAAGATTTAAGTGCTAAATTCATTTGAAAAATTCATTGTGTCAAGCCGTTAATTTTTTATATAAATATATTTAACATGACACAATGGATAGATCGATAAAATCTTATCTGACTTGCCATTTTATCATGATACAATTAGATGTTACTTGACACGATGAGTAGATAAATGTGTTTGTCTGGTGAGATCTGCTTCTACCGCCTTCTGCCCTTTGAGGACCATATGGTTTTAAAGTTTTGGCAAATATACAATATTTTTGTCCAACGGGGTGTAGAGGGGGAACTTATAGAGGTAAATAAAAAATCGATCCTCGGCTTTGAGTGTCGCTGTCTCAACAGATCCGGTTTCTGTTGCACCAACGCAGGCGAGGTTCAAGAGCTGTTTGAGGTGGATTTCGATGACTTTGTTGGGGGATAATATTTTCAATTAAGGTTGGTACTTTATATAGATACTATAAAGTGATATTATATTCTTTTATAATAATAAATGTATTTCTTTATCTTTTACATTTTAAGAAATAAAGTTTTAATATAAAAATAATTTAAACAATTTGTCCTTCCATTTTATTTTTGTTTGTCCTTCCATTTTATTTCATGCAAGTTTGTCCTTGCATGAAAACTATTTTCAATTATTATATGTTACAAGTAACACCGCACAGTTTGTGCTCTACACATAGCCAGCTTCCTCTCTTGCACAATTGCATTTTCACCTTCGCACTACACTGTTTGTGCACAACGCAATGACACCATCCTCTCTTGCATGATATTCCATTAAGAGTTTCATGAATAGATATCCTTAAAATAGAAAATAATTATATTTTATCTACTCTTTTAGGATTAATAATATTCCACACCTTCCAATGAACACTGTTTATCGCCACCATCGGGATCTTCATTAAGATAAGTGAAATCAAAGCTTTTAAAGAACTTTTCATGTTAATAAATGATTGTTTTCTCTTAATTTGTACTTTCTCCCATTGATGAGCAGGATTGTGTCAAGAAGTGCTTAGGTACAAGATTTAAGTGCTAAATTCATTTGAAAAATTTATTGTTTCAAGCCGTTAATTTTTTATATAAAAATATTTAACATGGCACAATTGATAGATCGATAAAATCTTATATGACATGCCATTTTATCATGATACAATTAGATGTTACTCGACACGATGAGTCGATAAATGTATCTGTCTGGTGAGATAAGCTCCGACAGCCTTCTGCCCTTCGAGGACCATATGGCTTAAACGTTTTGGCAAACATACAACATTGTTCTCCAACGGGGTGTAGAGGGGGCAGTTATAGAGGTCAAGAGAAGATCGATCCTCGGCTTCGCGTGTCGCTGTCAGAATAGATAAGGTTTCTTTTGCACCAACTCAAGCTAGGTTCAGGAGCTGTTTGAGGTGGATTTCGATGATTTTTTTGGGGGATAATATTTTCAATTATGGTTGGTACTTTATATAGATATTGTAAAGTGATATTTAATTATTTTATAATAATAAATATATTTATTATTATTTATATTTTAAGATATAAAATTCAATAAAAGAATAATATTACTAAGTTTGTCCTTCCATTTTATTTTAGGGTGTCGAAAGAATGAAATGCCTTGCATCAAAACTATTTTCAATTATTATATGTTACTAGTCACACCGCACAGTTTGTGCTCTTCACATAGCCAGATTCCTCTCTTGCACAACTGCATTTTAACCTTCGCACTACACTGTTTGTGTACAACGCAATGACACCATCATCTCTCGCATGATATTCCATTAAGAGTTTCATGAATAGATATCCTTAAAATAGAAAATAATTATATTTTATCTACTATTTTAGGATTAATAATATTCCACACCTTCCATTGAACACTGTTTATCGCAACCATCGAGATCTTCATTCAGGTAAGTGAAATCAAGAAATAAAGAAATATATTTCTTTATATTTAATATTTTAAGAAATAAAGTTTCAATATAAAAATAATATTATCAAGTATATCATTCCATTTTATTTTAGGGTATTGAAAGAATGAAATGCCTTGCATCAAAACTATTTTCAATTATTATATGTTACAAGTCACACCGCACAGTTTGTGCTCTTCACAAAGCCGGCTTTCTCTCTTGCACAATTGCATTTTCACCTTCGCACTACACTGTTTGTGCACAACGCAGTGACACTATCCTCTCTCGCGCGATATTCCATTAAGAGTTTCATGAATAGATATCCTTAAAATAGAAAATATTTATATTTAATCTACTCTGTTAGGATTAATAATATTCAACACCTTCCATTGAACACTGTTTATCACAACCATCGAGATCTTCATTCACGTAAGTGAAATCAAAGCTTTTAATGATCTTTTCATCTTAATATATTGTTGTTTTTTCTGAATTTGTACATGCTCCCATTGTTGAGCAGAATTTTGCCAAGAAGTGCTTAGGTACAAGATTTAAGTGCTAAATTCATTTGAAAAATTCATTGTGTCAAGCCGTTAATTTTTTGTATAAAAATATTTAACATGATAGAAAGGATAGATCGATAAAATATTTAACAAGACACAATGGATAGATCGATAAAATTTTACCATTATACAATTAGATGTTACTAGACGCAATGAGTCGATAAATGTGTTTCTCTGGTGAGATCATCTCTGACAGCCTTCTGCCCTTTGAGGACCATATGGTTTAAATGTTTTGGCAAAAATACAAAATTGTTCTCCAAGGGGGTGTAGAGGGGGCACTTTTAGAGGTAAAGAGAAGATCGATCCTCGGCTTTGCGTGTTGCTGTCTGAATAGATAAGCTTTCTATTGAACCAACTCAGGCGAGGTTCAGGAGCTGTTTGAGGTGGATTTCGATGACTTTTTGGGGGATAATATTTTCAATTAACATTGTTAGTTTATATAGATATTGTAAAGTGATATTAAATTCTTTTCAATAATAAATATATTTTTTTACATTTTATTTTTTAAGAAATAAAGTTTCAATATAAAAATAATATTAACAGGTTTTTCCACCCATTTAATTTTAGGGTATTGAAAGAATGAAATGCCTTGCATCAAAACAATTTTCAATTATTATATGTTACAAGTCACATTGCATAGTTTGTGCTCTTCACAAAGCCGGCTTCCTCTCGTTCACAATTGCATTTTCACATTCGCACTACACTGTTTGAGCACAACGCAATGCCACCATCCTCTCTCGCATGGTATTCCATTAAGAGTTTCATGAATAGATATCCTTAAAATAGAAAATAATTATATTTTATCCACTATTTTAGGATTAATAATATTCCACACCTTCCATTGAACATTGTTTATCGCCACCATCGGGATCTTCATTCAGGTAAGTGAAATCAAAGCTTTTAATGATCTTTTCATGTTAATATATAGTTGTTTTTTCTGAATTTATAATTGCTCCCATTGTTGAGTAGGATTGTGCCAAGAAGTGCTTAGGTACAGGATTTAACTGCTAAATTCATTTCAAAAATTCATTGTGTCAAGCAATTAATTTTTATATAAAAGTATTTAACATTACACAGTGGATAGATCGATAAAATCTTATCTGACTTGCTATTTTATCATTATACAATTAGATGTTACTCGACACGATGAGTCGATTAATGTGTTTGTCTGGTGAGATCAACTCCGACCGCCTTCTGCCCTTTGAGGACCATATGGCTTAAAGGTTTTGGAAAACATACAACATTGTTCTCCAACGGGGTGTAGAGGGGGCCTTTATAGAGGTAAAGAGAAGATCGATCCTCGGCTTTGCGTGTCGCTGTCTGAATAGATCAGCTTTCTGTTGCACCAACTGAGGAGAGGTTCGGGAGCTGTCTGAGGTGGATTTCGATAACTTTGTTGGGGGATAATATTTTCAATTAAGGTTGTTACTTTATATAGATATTGTAAAGTGATATTAAACTTTTTAGAATAATAAATATGTTTCTTTATATTTTATATTTTAAGAAATAAAGTTTCAATATAAAAATAATATTAACAAGTTTGTGCTTCCATTTTATTTTAGGGCATTGAAAGAATGAAATGCCTTGCATGAAAACTAATTTCAATTATTATATGTTACAAGTCACATTGCATAGTTTGTGCTCTTCACAAAGCCGGCTTCCTCTCGTTCACAATTGCATTTTCACCTTCGCACTACACTGTTTGTGCACAACGCAATGACACCATCCTCTCTCGCATGGTATTCCATTAAGAGTTTCATGAATAGATATCCTTAAAATAGAAAATAATTATATTTTAACTACTCTGTTAGGATTAATAATATTCAACACCTTCCATTGAACACTGTTTATCGCCACCATCGGGATCTTCATTCAGGTAAGTGAAATCAAAGCTTTTAATGATCTTTTCATGTTAATATATAGTTGTTTTTTCTGAATTTCTACTTGCTCCCATTGTTGAGTAGGATTGTGCCAAGAAGTGCTTAGGTACAGGATTTAATTGCTAAATTCATTTCAAAAATTCATTGTGTCAAGCTGTTAATTTTTATATAAAAGTATTTAACATGACACAGTGGATAGATCGATAAACTCTTATCTGACTTGCCATTTTATCATTATACAATTAGATGTTACTCGACACGATGTGTCGATTAATGTGTTTGTCTGGTGAGATCAACTCCGACCGCCTTCTGCCCTTTGAGGACCATATGGCTTAAAGGTTTTGGAAAACATACAACATTGTTCTCCAACGGGGTGTAGAGGGGGCCTTTATAGAGGTAAAGAGAAGATCGATCCTCGGCTTTGCGTGTCGCTGTCTGAATAGATCAGCTTTCTGTTGCACCAACTGAGGAGAGGTTCAGGAGCTGTCTGAGGTGGATTTCGATAACTTTGTTGGGGGATAATATTTTCAATTAAGGTTGTTACTTTATATAGATATTGTAAAGTGATATTAAACTTTTTAGAAAAATAAATATGTTTCTTTATATTTTATATTTTAAGAAATAATGTTTCAATATAAAAATAATATTAACAAGTTTGTGCTTCCATTTTATTTTAGGGCATTGAAAGAATGAACTGCCTTGCGTGAAAACTAATTTCAATTATTATATGTTACAAGTCATATTGCATAGTTTGTGCTCTTCACAAAGCCGGCTTCCTCTCGTTCACAATTGCATTATCACCTTCGCACTACACTGTTTGTGCACAACGCAATGACACCATCCTCTCTCGCATGGTATGCCATTAAGAGTTTCATGAATAGATATCCTTAAAATAGAAAATAATTATATTTTAACTACTCTGTTAGGATTAATAATATTCAACACCTTCCATTGAACACTGTTTATCGCCACCATCGGGATCTTCATTCAGGTAAGTGAAATCAAAGCTTTTGATGATCTTTTCATGTTAATATATAGTTGTTTTTTCTGAATTTAAACCTTCCTCCCATTGTTGAGTAGGATTGTGCCAAGAAGTGCTTAGGTACAGGATTTAACTGCTAAATTCATTTCAAAAATTCATTGTGTCAAGCTGTTAATTTTTATATAAAAGTATTTAACATGACACAGTGGATAGATCGATAAAATCTTATCTGACTTGCCATTTTATCATTATACAATTAGATGTCACTCGACACGATGAGTCGATTAATGTGTTTGTCTGGTGAGATCAACTCCTACCGCCTTCTGCCCTTTGAGGACCATATGGCTTAAAGGTTTTGGCAAACATACAACATTGTTCTCCAACGGGGTGTAGAGGGGGCCTTTATAGAGGTAAAGAGAAGATCGATCCTCGGCTTTGCGTGTCGCTGTATGAATAGATCAGCTTTCTGTTGCACCAACTGAGGAGAGGTTCAGGAGCTGTCTAGGTGGATTTCGATAACTTTGTTGGGGGATAATATTTTCAATTAAGGTTGTTACTTTATATAGATATTGTAAAGTGATATTAAACTTTTTAGAATAATAAATATGTTTCTCTATATTTTATATTTTAAGAAATAAAGTTTCAATATAAAAATAATATTAACAAGTTTGTGCTTCCATTTTATTTTAGGGCATTGAAAGAATGAAATGCCTTGCATGAAAACTAATTTCAATTATTATATGTTACAAATCACATTGCATAGTTTGTGATCTTCACAAAGCCGGCTTCCTCTCGTTCACAATTGCATTTTCACCTTCGCACTACACTGTTTGTGCACAACGCAATGACACCATCCTCTCTCGCATGGTATTCCATTAAGAGTTTCATGAATAGATATCCTTAAAATAGAAAATAATTATATTTTAACTACTCTGTTAGGATTAATAATATTCAACACTTTCCATTGAACCCTGTTTATCGCCACCTTCGGGATCTTCATTCAGGTAAGTGAAATCAAAGCTTTTAATGATCTTTTCATGTTAATATATAGTTGTTTTTTCTGAATTTCTACTTGCTCCCATTGTTGAGTAGGATTGTGCCAAGAAGTGCTTAGGTACAGGATTTAACTGCTAAATTCATTTCAAAAATTCATTGTGTCAAGTCGTTAATTTTTATATAGAAGTATTTAACATGACACAGTGGATAGATCGATAAAATCTTATCTGACTTGCCATTTTATCATTATACAATTAGATGTTACTCGACACGATGAGTCGATTAATGTGTTTGTCTGGTGAGATCAACTCCGACCGCCTTCTGCCCTTTGAGGACCATATGGCTTAAAGGTTTTGGAAAACATACAACATTGTTCTCCAACGGGGTGTAGAGGGGGCCTTTATAGAGGTAAAGAAAAGATCGATCCTCGGCTTTGCGTGTCGCTGTCTGAATAGATCAGCTTTCTGTTGCACCAACTGAGGAGAGGTTCAGGAGCTGTCTGAGGTGGATTTCGATAACTTTGTTGGGGGATAATATTTTCAATTAAGGTTGTTACTTTATATAGATATTGTAAAGTGATATTAAACTTTTTAGAATAATAAATATGTTTCTCTATATTTTATATTTTAAGAAATAAAGTTTCAATATAAAAATAATATTAACAAGTTTGTGCTTCCATTTTATTTTAGGGCATTGAAAGAATGAAATGCCTTGCATGAAAACTAATTTCAATTATTATATGTTACAAATCACATTGCATAGTTTGTGATCTTCACAAAGCCGGCTTCCTCTCGTTCACAATTGCATTTTCACCTTCGCACTACACTGTTTGTGCACAACGCAATGACACCATCCTCTCTCGCATGGTATTCCATTAAGAGTTTCATGAATAGATATCCTTAAAATAGAAAATAATTATATTTTAACTACTCTGTTAGGATTAATAATATTCAACACTTTCCATTGAACCCTGTTTATCGCCACCTTCGGGATCTTCATTCAGGTAAGTGAAATCAAAGCTTTTAATGATCTTTTCATGTTAATATATAGTTGTTTTTTCTGAATTTCTACTTGCTCCCATTGTTGAGTAGGATTGTGCCAAGAAGTGCTTAGGTACAGGATTTAACTGCTAAATTCATTTCAAAAATTCATTGTGTCAAGCCGTTAATTTTTATATAGAAGTATTTAACATGACACAGTGGATAGATCGATAAAATCTTATCTGACTTGCCATTTTATCATTATACAATTAGATGTTACTCGACACGATGAGTCGATTAATGTGTTTGTCTGGTGAGATCAACTCCGACCGCCTTCTGCCCTTTGAGGACCATATGGCTTAAAGGTTTTGGAAAACATACAACATTGTTCTCCAACGGGGTGTAGAGGGGGCCTTTATAGAGGTAAAGAGAAGATCGATCCTCGGCTTTGCGTGTCGCTGTCTGAATAGATCAGCTTTCTGTTGCACCAACTGAGGAGAGGTTCAGGAGCTGTCTGAGGTGGATTTCGATAACTTTGTTGGGGGATAATATTTTCAATTAAGGTTGTTACTTTATATAGATATTGTAAAGTGATATTAAACTTTTTAGAATAATAAATATGTTTCTCTATATTTTATATTTTAAGAAATAAAGTTTCAATATAAAAATAATATTAACAAGTTTGTGCTTCCATTTTATTTTAGGGCATTGAAAGAATGAAATGCCTTGCATGAAAACTAATTTCAATTATTATATGTTACAAATCACATTGCATAGTTTGTGATCTTCACAAAGCCGGCTTCCTCTCGTTCACAATTGCATTTTCACCTTCGCACTACACTGTTTGTGCACAACGCAATGACACCATCCTCTCTCGCATGGTATTCCATTAAGAGTTTCATGAATAGATATCCTTAAAATAGAAAATAATTATATTTTAACTACTCTGTTAGGATTAATAATATTCAACACTTTCCATTGAACCCTGTTTATCGCCACCTTCGGGATCTTCATTCAGGTAAGTGAAATCAAAGCTTTTAATGATCTTTTCATGTTAATATATAGTTGTTTTTTCTGAATTTCTACTTGCTCCCATTGTTGAGTAGGATTGTGCCAAGAAGTGCTTAGGTACAGGATTTAACTGCTAAATTCATTTCAAAAATTCATTGTGTCAAGCCGTTAATTTTTATATAGAAGTATTTAACATGACACAGTGGATAGATCGATAAAATCTTATCTGACTTGCCATTTTATCATTATACAATTAGATGTTACTCGACACGATGAGTCGATTAATGTGTTTGTCTGGTGAGATCAACTCCGACCGCCTTCTGCCCTTTGAGGACCATATGGCTTAAAGGTTTTGGAAAACATACAACATTGTTCTCCAACGGGGTGTAGAGGGGGCCTTTATAGAGGTAAAGAGAAGATCGATCCTCGGCTTTGCGTGTCGCTGTCTGAATAGATCAGCTTTCTGTTGCACCAACTGAGGAGAGGTTCAGGAGCTGTCTGAGGTGGATTTCGATAACTTTGTTGGGGGATAATATTTTCAATTAAGGTTGTTACTTTATATAGATATTGTAAAGTGATATTAAACTTTTTAGAATAATAAATATGTTTCTCTATATTTTATATTTTAAGAAATAAAGTTTCAATATAAAAATAATATTAACAAGTTTGTGCTTCCATTTTATTTTAGGGCATTGAAAGAATGAAATGCCTTGCATGAAAACTAATTTCAATTATTATGTGTTACAAATCACATTGCATAGTTTGTGATCTTCACAAAGCCGGCTTCCTCTCGTTCACAATTGCATTTTCACCTTCGCACTACACTGTTTGTGCACAACGCAATGACACCATCCTCTCTCGCATGGTATTCCATTAAGAGTTTCATGAATAGATATCCTTAAAATAGAAAATAATTATATTTTAACTACTCTGTTAGGATTAATAATATTCAACACTTTCCATTGAACCCTGTTTATCGCCACCTTCGGGATCTTCATTCAGGTAAGTGAAATCAAAGCTTTTAATGATCTTTTCATGTTAATATATAGTTGTTTTTTCTGAATTTCTACTTGCTCCCATTGTTGAGTAGGATTGTGCCAAGAAGTGCTTAGGTACAGGATTTAACTGCTAAATTCATTTCAAAAATTCATTGTGTCAAGCCGTTAATTTTTATATAGAAGTATTTAACATGACACAGTGGATAGATCGATAAAATCTTATCTGACTTGCCATTTTATCATTATACAATTAGATGTTACTCGACACGATGAGTCGATTAATGTGTTTGTCTGGTGAGATCAACTCCGACCGCCTTCTGCCCTTTGAGGACCATATGGCTTAAAGGTTTTGGAAAACATACAACATTGTTCTCCAACGGGGTGTAGAGGGGGCCTTTATAGAGGTAAAGAGAAGATCGATCCTCGGCTTTGCGTGTCGCTGTCTGAATAGATCAGCTTTCTGTTGCACCAACTGAGGAGAGGTTCAGGAGCTGTCTGAGGTGGATTTCGATAACTTTGTTGGGGGATAATATTTTCAATTAAGGTTGTTACTTTATATAGATATTGTAAAGTGATATTAAACTTTTTAGAATAATAAATATGTTTCTCTATATTTTATATTTTAAGAAATAAAGTTTCAATATAAAAATAATATTAACAAGTTTGTGCTTCCATTTTATTTTAGGGCATTGAAAGAATGAAATGCCTTGCATGAAAACTAATTTCAATTATTATGTGTTACAAATCACATTGCATAGTTTGTGATCTTCACAAAGCCGGCTTCCTCTCGTTCACAATTGCATTTTCACCTTCGCACTACACTGTTTGTGCACAACGCAATGACACCATCCTCTCTCGCATGGTATTCCATTAAGAGTTTCATGAATAGATATCCTTAAAATAGAAAATAATTATATTTTAACTACTCTGTTAGGATTAATAATATTCAACACTTTCCATTGAACCCTGTTTATCGCCACCTTCGGGATCTTCATTCAGGTAAGTGAAATCAAAGCTTTTAATGATCTTTTCATGTTAATATATAGTTGTTTTTTCTGAATTTCTACTTGCTCCCATTGTTGAGTAGGATTGTGCCAAGAAGTGCTTAGGTACAGGATTTAACTGCTAAATTCATTTCAAAAATTCATTGTGTCAAGCCGTTAATTTTTATATAGAAGTATTTAACATGACACAGTGGATAGATCGATAAAATCTTATCTGACTTGCCATTTTATCATTATACAATTAGATGTTACTCGACACGATGAGTCGATTAATGTGTTTGTCTGGTGAGATCAACTCCGACCGCCTTCTGCCCTTTGAGGACCATATGGCTTAAAGGTTTTGGAAAACATACAACATTGTTCTCCAACGGGGTGTAGAGGGGGCCTTTATAGAGGTAAAGAGAAGATCGATCCTCGGCTTTGCGTGTCGCTGTCTGAATAGATCAGCTTTCTGTTGCACCAACTGAGGAGAGGTTCAGGAGCTGTCTGAGGTGGATTTCGATAACTTTGTTGGGGGATAATATTTTCAATTAAGGTTGTTACTTTATATAGATATTGTAAAGTGATATTAAACTTTTTAGAATAATAATTACGTTTCTCTATATTTTATATTTTAAGAAATAAAGTTTCAATATAAAAATAATATTAACAAGTTTGTGCTTCCATTTTATTTTAGGGCATTGAAAGAATGAAATGCCTTGCATGAAAACTAATTTCAATTATTATATGTTACAAATCACATTGCATAGTTTGTGATCTTCACAATGCCGGCTTCCTCTCGTTCACAATTGCATTTTCACCTTCACACTACACTGTTTGTGCACAACGCAATGACACCATCCTCTCTCGCATGGTATTCCATTAAGAGTTTCATGAATAGATATCCTTAAAATAGAAAATAATTATATTTTAACTACTCTGTTAGGATTAATAATATTCAACACTTTCCATTGAACCCTGTTTATCGCCACCTTCGGGATCTTCATTCAGGTAAGTGAAATCAAAGCTTTTAATGATCTTTTCATGTTAATATATAGTTGTTTTTTCTGAATTTCTACTTGCTCCCATTGTTGAGTAGAATTGTGCCAAGAAGTGCTTAGGTACAGGATTTAACTGCTAAATTCATTTCAAAAATTCATTGTGTCAAGCCGTTAATTTTTATATAGAAGTATTTAACATGACACAGTGGATAGATCGATAAAATCTTATCTGACTTGCCATTTTATCATTATACAATTAGATGTTACTCGACACGATGAGTCGATTATTGTGTTTGTCTGGTGAGATCAACTCCGACCGCCTTCTGCCCTTTGAGGACCATATGGCTTAAAGGTTTTGGAAAACATACAACATTGTTCTCCAACGGGGTGTAGAGGGGGCCTTTATAGAGGTAAAGAGAAGATCGATCCTCGGCTTTGCGTGTCGCTGTCTGAATAGATCAGCTTTCTGTTGCACCAACTGAGGAGAGGTTCAGGAGCTGTCTGAGGTGGATTTCGATAACTTTGTTGGGGGATAATATTTTCAATTAAGGTTGTTACTTTATATAGATATTGTAAAGTGATATTAAACTTTTTAGAATAATAATTACGTTTCTCTATATTTTATATTTTAAGAAATAAAGTTTCAATATAAAAATAATATTAACAAGTTTGTGCTTCCATTTTATTTTAGGGCGTTGAATGAATGAAATGCCTTGCATGAAAACTAATTTCAATTATTATATGTTACAAATCACATTGCATAGTTTGTGATCTTCACAATGCCGGCTTCCTCTCGTTCACAATTGCATTTTCACCTTCGCACTACACTGTTTGTGCACAACGCAATGACACCATCCTCTCTCGCATGGTATTCCATTAAGAGTTTCATGAATAGATATCCTTAAAATAGAAAATAATTATATTTTAACTACTCTGTTAGGATTAATAATATTCAACACCTTCCATTGAACACTGTTTATCGCCACCATCGGGATCTTCATTCAGGTAAGTGAAATCAAAGCTTTTGATGATCTTTTCATGTTAATATATAGTTGTTTTTTCTGAATTTATACTTCCTCCCATGGTTGAGTAGGATTGTGCCAAGAAGTGCTTAGGTACAGGATTTAACTGCTAAATTCATTTCAAAAATTCATTGTGTCAAGCTGTTAATTTTTATATAAAAGTATTTAACATGACACAGTGGATAGATCGATAAAATCTTATCTGACTTGCCATTTTATCATTATACAATTAGATGTTACTCGACACGATGAGTCGATTAATGTGTTTGTCTGGTGAGATCAACTCCGACCGCCTTCTGCCCTTTGAGGACCATATGGCTTAAAGGTTTTGGAAAACATACAACATTGTTCTCCAACGGGGTGTAGAGGGGGCCTTTATAGAGGTAAAGAGAAGATCGATCCTCGGCTTTGCGTGTCGCTGTCTGAATAGATCAGCTTTCTGTTGCACCAACTGAGGAGAGGTTCAGGAGCTGTCTGAGGTGGATTTCGATAACTTTGTTGGGGGATAATATTTTTCAATTAAGGTTGTTACTTTATATAGATATTGTAAAGTGATATTAAACTTTTTAGAATAATAAATATGTTTCTTTATATTTTATATTTTAAGAAATAAAGTTTCAATATAAAAATAATATTAACAAGTTTGTGCTTCCATTTTATTTTAGGGCATTGAAAGAATGAAATGCCTTGCATGAAAACTAATTTCAATTATTATATGTTACAAGTCACATTGCATAGTTTGTGCTCTTCACAAAGCCGGCTTCCTCTCGTTCACAATTGCATTTTCACATTCGCACTTCACTGTTTGTGCACAACGCAATGACACCATCCTCTCTCGCATGGTATTCCATTAAGAGTTTCATGAATAGATATCCTTAAAATAGAAAATAATTATATTTTAACTACTCTGTTAGGATTAATAATATTCAACACCTTCCATTGAACACTGTTTATCGCCACCATCGGGATCTTCATTCAGGTAAGTGAAATCAAAGCTTTTAATGATCTTTTCATGTTAATATATAGTTGTTTTTTCTGAATTTATACTTGCTCCCATTGTTGAGTAGGATTGTGCCAAGAAGTGCTTAGGTACAGGATTTAATTGCAAAATTCATTTCAAAAATTCATTGTGTCAAGCAATTAATTTTTATATAAAAGTATTTAACATTACACAGTGGATAGATCGATAAAATCTTATCTGACTTGCCATTTTATCATTATACAATTAGATGTTACTCGACACGATGAGTCGATTAATGTGTTTGTCTGGTGAGATCAACTCCGACCGCCTTCTGCCCTTTGAGGACCATATGGCTTAAAGGTTTTGGAAAACATACAACATTGTTCTCCAACGGGGTGTAGAGGGGGCCTTTATAGAGGTAAAGAGAAGATCGATCCTCGGCTTTGCGTGTCGCTGTCTGAATAGATCAGCTTTCTGTTGCACCAACTGAGGAGAGGTTCAGGAGCTGTCTGAGGTGGATTTCGATAACTTTGTTGGGGGATAATATTTTCAATTAAGGTTGTTACTTTATATAGATATTGTAAAGTGATATTAAACTTTTTAGAATAATAATTACGTTTCTCTATATTTTATATTTTAAGAAATAAAGTTTCAATATAAAAATAATATTAACAAGTTTGTGCTTCCATTTTATTTTAGGGCATTGAAAGAATGAAATGCCTTGCATGAAAACTAATTTCAATTATTATATGTTACAAATCACATTGCATAGTTTGTGATCTTCACAATGCCGGCTTCCTGTCGTTCACAATTGCATTTTCACCTTCGCACTACACTGTTTGTGCACAACGCAATGACACCATCCTCTCTCGCATGGTATTCCATTAAGAGTTTCACGAATAGATATCCTTAAAATAGAAAATAATTATATTTTAACTACTCTGTTAGGATTAATAATATTCAACACCTTCCATTGAACACTGTTTATCGCCACCATCGGGATCTTCATTCAGGTAAGTGAAATCAAAGCTTTTGATGATCTTTTCATGTTAATATATAGTTGTTTTTTCTGAATTTATACTTCCTCCCATTGTTGAGTAGGATTGTGCCAAGAAGTGCTTAGGTACAGGATTTAACTGCTAAATTCATTTCAAAAATTCATTGTGTCAAGCTGTTAATTTTTATATAAAAGTATTTAACATGACACAGTGGATAGATCGATAAAATCTTATCTGACTTGCCATTTTATCATTATACAATTAGATGTTACTCGACACGATGAGTCGATTAATGTGTTTGTCTGGTGAGATCAACTCCTACCGCCTTCTGCCCTTTGAGGTCCATATGGCTTAAAGGTTTTGGAAAACATACAACATTGTTCTCCAACGGGGTGTAGAGGGGGCCTTTATAGAGGTAAAGAGAAGATCGATCCTCGGCTTTGCGTGTCGCTGTATGAATAGATCAGCTTTCTGTTGCACCAACTGAGGAGAGGTTCAGGAGCTGTCTAGGTGGATTTCGATAACTTTGTTGGGGGATAATATTTTCAATTAAGGTTGTTACTTTATATAGATATTGTAAAGTGATATTAAACTTTTTAGAATAATAAATATGTTTCTCTATATTTTATATTTTAAGAAATAAAGTTTCAATATAAAAATAATATTAACAAGTTTGTGCTTCCATTTTATTTTAGGGCATTGAAAGAATGAAATGCCTTGCATGAAAACTAATTTCAATTATTATATGTTACAAATCACATTGCATAGTTTGTGATCTTCACAATGCCGGCTTCCTCTCGTTCACAATTGCATTTTCACCTTCGCACTACACTGTTTGTGCACAACGCAATGACACCATCCTCTCTCGCATGGTATTCCATTAAGAGTTTCATGAATAGATATCCTTAAAATAGAAAATAATTATATTTTAACTACTCTGTTAGGATTAATAATATTCAACACTTTCCATTGAACCCTGTTTATCGCCACCTTCGGGATCTTCATTCAGGTAAGTGAAATCAAAGCTTTTAATGATCTTTTCATGTTAATATATAGTTGTTTTTTCTGAATTTCTACTTGCTCCCATTGTTGAGTAGGATTGTGCCAAGAAGTGCTTAGGTACAGGATTTAACTGCTAAATTCATTTCAAAAATTCATTGTGTCAAGCCGTTAATTTTTATATAGAAGTATTTAACATGACACAGTGGATAGATCGATAAAATCTTATCTGACTTGCCATTTTATCATTATACAATTAGATGTTACTCGACACGATGAGTCGATTAATGTGTTTGTCTGGTGAGATCAACTCCGACCGCCTTCTGCCCTTTGAGGACCATATGGCTTAAAGGTTTTGGAAAACATACAACATTGTTCTCCAACGGGGTGTAGAGGGGGCCTTTATAGAGGTAAAGAGAAGATCGATCCTCGGCTTTGCGTGTCGCTGTCTGAATAGATCAGCTTTCTGTTGCACCAACTGAGGAGAGGTTCAGGAGCTGTCTGAGGTGGATTTCGATAACTTTGTTGGGGGATAATATTTTCAATTAAGGTTGTTACTTTATATAGATATTGTAAAGTGATATTAAACTTTTTAGAATAATAATTACGTTTCTCTATATTTTATATTTTAAGAAATAAAGTTTCAATATAAAAATAATATTAACAAGTTTGTGCTTCCATTTTATTTTAGGGCATTGAAAGAATGAAATGCCTTGCATGAAAACTAATTTCAATTATTATATGTTACAAATCACATTGCATAGTTTGTGATCTTCACAATGCCGGCTTCCTCTCGTTCACAATTGCATTTTCACCTTCACACTACACTGTTTGTGCACAACGCAATGACACCATCCTCTCTCGCATGGTATTCCATTAAGAGTTTCATGAATAGATATCCTTAAAATAGAAAATAATTATATTTTAACTACTCTGTTAGGATTAATAATATTCAACACTTTCCATTGAACCCTGTTTATCGCCACCTTCGGGATCTTCATTCAGGTAAGTGAAATCAAAGCTTTTAATGATCTTTTCATGTTAATATATAGTTGTTTTTTCTGAATTTCTACTTGCTCCCATTGTTGAGTAGAATTGTGCCAAGAAGTGCTTGGGTACAGGATTTAACTGCTAAATTCATTTCAAAAATTCATTGTGTCAAGCCGTTAATTTTTATATAGAAGTATTTAACATGACACAGTGGATAGATCGATAAAATCTTATCTGACTTGCCATTTTATCATTATACAATTAGATGTTACTCGACACGATGAGTCGATTAATGTGTTTGTCTGGTGAGATCAACTCCGACCGCCTTCTGCCCTTTGAGGACCATATGGCTTAAAGGTTTTGGAAAACATACAACATTGTTCTCCAACGGGGTGTAGAGGGGGCCTTTATAGAGGTAAAGAGAAGATCGATCCTCGGCTTTGCGTGTCGCTGTCTGAATAGATCAGCTTTCTGTTGCACCAACTGAGGAGAGGTTCATGAGCTGTCTGAGGTGGATTTCGATAACTTTGTTGGGGGATAATATTTTCAATTAAGGTTGTTACTTTATATAGATATTGTAAAGTGATATTAAACTTTTTAGAATAATAATTACGTTTCTCTATATTTTATATTTTAAGAAATAAAGTTTCAATATAAAAATAATATTAACAAGTTTGTGCTTCCATTTTATTTTAGGGCATTGAATGAATGAAATGCCTTGCATGAAAACTAATTTCAATTATTATATGTTACAAATCACATTGCATAGTTTGTGATCTTCACAATGCCGGCTTCCTCTCGTTCACAATTGCATTTTCACCTTCGCACTACACTGTTTGTGCACAACGCAATGACACCATCCTCTCTCGCATGGTATTCCATTAAGAGTTTCATGAATAGATATCCTTAAAATAGAAAATAATTATATTTTAACTACTCTGTTAGGATTAATAATATTCAACACTTTCCATTGAACCCTGTTTATCGCCACCTTCGGGATCTTCATTCAGGTAAGTGAAATCAAAGCTTTTAATGATCTTTTCATGTTAATATATAGTTGTTTTTTCTGAATTTCTACTTGCTCCCATTGTTGAGTAGGATTGTGCCAAGAAGTGCTTAGGTACAGGATTTAACTGCTAAATTCATTTCAAAAATTCATTGTGTCAAGCCGTTAATTTTTATATAGAAGTATTTAACATGACACAGTGGATAGATCGATAAAATCTTATCTGACTTGCCATTTTATCATTATACAATTAGATGTTACTCGACACGATGAGTCGATTAATGTGTTTGTCTGGTGAGATCAACTCCGACCGCCTTCTGCCCTTTGAGGACCATATGGCTTAAAGGTTTTGGAAAACATACAACATTGTTCTCCAACGGGGTGTAGAGGGGGCCTTTATAGAGGTAAAGAGAAGATCGATCCTCGGCTTTGCGTGTCGCTGTCTGAATAGATCAGCTTTCTGTTGCACCAACTGAGGAGAGGTTCAGGAGCTGTCTGAGGTGGATTTCGATAACTTTGTTGGGGGATAATATTTTCAATTAAGGTTGTTACTTTATATAGATATTGTAAAGTGATATTAAACTTTTTAGAATAATAATTACGTTTCTCTATATTTTATATTTTAAGAAATAAAGTTTCAATATAAAAATAATATTAACAAGTTTGTGCTTCCATTTTATTTTAGGGCATTGAAAGAATGAAATGCCTTGCATGAAAACTAATTTCAATTATTATATGTTACAAATCACATTGCATAGTTTGTGATCTTCACAATGCCGGCTTCCTCTCGTTCACAATTGCATTTTCACCTTCACACTACACTGTTTGTGCACAACGCAATGACACCATCCTCTCTCGCATGGTATTCCATTAAGAGTTTCATGAATAGATATCCTTAAAATAGAAAATAATTATATTTTAACTACTCTGTTAGGATTAATAATATTCAACACTTTCCATTGAACCCTGTTTATCGCCACCTTCGGGATCTTCATTCAGGTAAGTGAAATCAAAGCTTTTGATGATCTTTTCATGTTAATATATAGTTGTTTTTTCTGAATTTATACTTCCTCCCATTGTTGAGTAGGATTGTGCCAAGAAGTGCTTAGGTACAGGATTTAACTGCTAAATTCATTTCAAAAATTCATTGTGTCAAGCTGTTAATTTTTATATAAAAGTATTTAACATGACACAGTGGATAGATCGATAAAATCTTATCTGACTTGCCATTTTATCATTATACAATTAGATGTTACTCGACACGATGAGTCGATTAATGTGTTTGTCTGGTGAGATCAACTCCTACCGCCTTCTGCCCTTTGAGGTCCATATGGCTTAAAGGTTTTGGAAAACATACAACATTGTTCTCCAACGGGGTGTAGAGGGGGCCTTTATAGAGGTAAAGAGAAGATCGATCCTCGGCTTTGCGTGTCGCTGTATGAATAGATCAGCTTTCTGTTGCACCAACTGAGGAGAGGTTCAGGAGCTGTCTAGGTGGATTTCGATAACTTTGTTGGGGGATAATATTTTCAATTAAGGTTGTTACTTTATATAGATATTGTAAAGTGATATTAAACTTTTTAGAATAATAAATATGTTTCTCTATATTTTATATTTTAAGAAATAAAGTTTCAATATAAAAATAATATTAACAAGTTTGTGCTTCCATTTTATTTTAGGGCATTGAAAGAATGAAATGCCTTGCATGAAAACTAATTTCAATTATTATATGTTACAAATCACATTGCATAGTTTGTGATCTTCACAATGCCGGCTTCCTCTCGTTCACAATTGCATTTTCACCTTCGCACTACACTGTTTGTGCACAACGCAATGACACCATCCTCTCTCGCATGGTATTCCATTAAGAGTTTCATGAATAGATATCCTTAAAATAGAAAATAATTATATTTTAACTACTCTGTTAGGATTAATAATATTCAACACTTTCCATTGAACCCTGTTTATCGCCACCTTCGGGATCTTCATTCAGGTAAGTGAAATCAAAGCTTTTAATGATCTTTTCATGTTAATATATAGTTGTTTTTTCTGAATTTCTACTTGCTCCCATTGTTGAGTAGGATTGTGCCAAGAAGTGCTTAGGTACAGGATTTAACTGCTAAATTCATTTCAAAAATTCATTGTGTCAAGCCGTTAATTTTTATATAGAAGTATTTAACATGACACAGTGGATAGATCGATAAAATCTTATCTGACTTGCCATTTTATCATTATACAATTAGATGTTACTCGACACGATGAGTCGATTAATGTGTTTGTCTGGTGAGATCAACTCCGACCGCCTTCTGCCCTTTGAGGACCATATGGCTTAAAGGTTTTGGAAAACATACAACATTGTTCTCCAACGGGGTGTAGAGGGGGCCTTTATAGAGGTAAAGAGAAGATCGATCCTCGGCTTTGCGTGTCGCTGTCTGAATAGATCAGCTTTCTGTTGCACCAACTGAGGAGAGGTTCAGGAGCTGTCTGAGGTGGATTTCGATAACTTTGTTGGGGGATAATATTTTCAATTAAGGTTGTTACTTTATATAGATATTGTAAAGTGATATTAAACTTTTTAGAATAATAATTACGTTTCTCTATATTTTATATTTTAAGAAATAAAGTTTCAATATAAAAATAATATTAACAAGTTTGTGCTTCCATTTTATTTTAGGGCATTGAAAGAATGAAATGCCTTGCATGAAAACTAATTTCAATTATTATATGTTACAAATCACATTGCATAGTTTGTGATCTTCACAATGCCGGCTTCCTCTCGTTCACAATTGCATTTTCACCTTCACACTACACTGTTTGTGCACAACGCAATGACACCATCCTCTCTCGCATGGTATTCCATTAAGAGTTTCATGAATAGATATCCTTAAAATAGAAAATAATTATATTTTAACTACTCTGTTAGGATTAATAATATTCAACACTTTCCATTGAACCCTGTTTATCGCCACCTTCGGGATCTTCATTCAGGTAAGTGAAATCAAAGCTTTTAATGATCTTTTCATGTTAATATATAGTTGTTTTTTCTGAATTTCTACTTGCTCCCATTGTTGAGTAGAATTGTGCCAAGAAGTGCTTGGGTACAGGATTTAACTGCTAAATTCATTTCAAAAATTCATTGTGTCAAGCCGTTAATTTTTATATAGAAGTATTTAACATGACACAGTGGATAGATCGATAAAATCTTATCTGACTTGCCATTTTATCATTATACAATTAGATGTTACTCGACACGATGAGTCGATTAATGTGTTTGTCTGGTGAGATCAACTCCGACCGCCTTCTGCCCTTTGAGGACCATATGGCTTAAAGGTTTTGGAAAACATACAACATTGTTCTCCAACGGGGTGTAGAGGGGGCCTTTATAGAGGTAAAGAGAAGATCGATCCTCGGCTTTGCGTGTCGCTGTCTGAATAGATCAGCTTTCTGTTGCACCAACTGAGGAGAGGTTCATGAGCTGTCTGAGGTGGATTTCGATAACTTTGTTGGGGGATAATATTTTCAATTAAGGTTGTTACTTTATATAGATATTGTAAAGTGATATTAAACTTTTTAGAATAATAATTACGTTTCTCTATATTTTATATTTTAAGAAATAAAGTTTCAATATAAAAATAATATTAACAAGTTTGTGCTTCCATTTTATTTTAGGGCATTGAATGAATGAAATGCCTTGCATGAAAACTAATTTCAATTATTATATGTTACAAATCACATTGCATAGTTTGTGATCTTCACAATGCCGGCTTCCTCTCGTTCACAATTGCATTTTCACCTTCGCACTACACTGTTTGTGCACAACGCAATGACACCATCCTCTCTCGCATGGTATTCCATTAAGAGTTTCATGAATAGATATCCTTAAAATAGAAAATAATTATATTTTAACTACTCTGTTAGGATTAATAATATTCAACACCTTCCATTGAACACTGTTTATCGCCACCATCGGGATCTTCATTCAGGTAAGTGAAATCAAAGCTTTTGATGATCTTTTCATGTTAATATATAGTTGTTTTTTCTGAATTTATACTTCCTCCCATGGTTGAGTAGGATTGTGCCAAGAAGTGCTTAGGTACAGGATTTAACTGCTAAATTCATTTCAAAAATTCCTTGTGTCAAGCTGTTAATTTTTATATAAAAGTATTTAACATGACACAGTGGATAGATCGATAAAATCTTATCTGACTTGCCATTTTATCATTATACAATTAGATGTTACTCGACACGATGAGTCGATTAATGTGTTTGTCTGGTGAGATCAACTCCGACCGCCTTCTGCCCTTTGAGGACCATATGGCTTAAAGGTTTTGGAAAACATACAACATTGTTCTCCAACGGGGTGTAGAGGGGGCCTTTATAGAGGTAAAGAGAAGATCGATCCTCGGCTTTGCGTGTCGCTGTCTGAATAGATCAGCTTTCTGTTGCACCAACTGAGGAGAGGTTCAGGAGCTGTCTGAGGTGGATTTCGATAACTTTGTTGGGGGATAATATTTTCAATTAAGGTTGTTACTTTATATAGATATTTTAAAGTGATATTAAACTTTTTAGAATAATAAATATGTTTCTTTATATTTTATATTTTAAGAAATAAAGTTTCAATATAAAAATAATATTAACAAGTTTGTGCTTCCATTTTATTTTAGGGCATTGAAAGAATGAAATGCCTTGCATGAAAACTAATTTCAATTATTATATGTTACAAGTCACATTGCATAGTTTGTGCTCTTCACAAAGCCGGCTTCCTCTCGTTCACAATTGCATTTTCACATTCGCACTTCACTGTTTGTGCACAACGCAATGACACCATCCTCTCTCGCATGGTATTCCATTAAGAGTTTCATGAATAGATATCCTTAAAATAGAAAATAATTATATTTTAACTACTCTGTTAGGATTAATAATATTCAACACCTTCCATTGAACACTGTTTATCGCCACCATCGGGATCTTCATTCAGGTAAGTGAAATCAAAGCTTTTAATGATCTTTTCATGTTAATATATAGTTGTTTTTTCTGAATTTATACTTGCTCCCATTGTTGAGTAGGATTGTGCCAAGAAGTGCTTAGGTACAGGATTTAATTGCAAAATTCATTTCAAAAATTCATTGTGTCAAGCAATTAATTTTTATATAAAAGTATTTAACATTACACAGTGGATAGATCGATAAAATCTTATCTGACTTGCCATTTTATCATTATACAATTAGATGTTACTCGACACGATGAGTCGATTAATGTGTTTGTCTGGTGAGATCAACTCCGACCGCCTTCTGCCCTTTGAGGACCATATGGCTTAAAGGTTTTGGAAAACATACAACATTGTTCTCCAACGGGGTGTAGAGGGGGCCTTTATAGAGGTAAAGAGAAGATCGATCCTCGGCTTTGCGTGTCGCTGTCTGAATAGATCAGCTTTCTGTTGCACCAACTGAGGAGAGGTTCAGGAGCTGTCTGAGGTGGATTTCGATAACTTTGTTGGGGGATAATATTTTCAATTAAGGTTGTTACTTTATATAGATATTGTAAAGTGATATTAAACTTTTTAGAATAATAATTACGTTTCTCTATATTTTATATTTTAAGAAATAAAGTTTCAATATAAAAATAATATTAACAAGTTTGTGCTTCCATTTTATTTTAGGGCATTGAAAGAATGAAATGCCTTGCATGAAAACTAATTTCAATTATTATATGTTACAAATCACATTGCATAGTTTGTGATCTTCACAATGCCGGCTTCCTCTCGTTCACAATTGCATTTTCACCTTCGCACTACACTGTTTGTGCACAACGCAATGACACCATCCTCTCTCGCATGGTATTCCATTAAGAGTTTCACGAATAGATATCCTTAAAATAGAAAATAATTATATTTTAACTACTCTGTTAGGATTAATAATATTCAACACCTTCCATTGAACACTGTTTATCGCCACCATCGGGATCTTCATTCAGGTAAGTGAAATCAAAGCTTTTGATGATCTTTTCATGTTAATATATAGTTGTTTTTTCTGAATTTATACTTCCTCCCATTGTTGAGTAGGATTGTGCCAAGAAGTGCTTAGGTACAGGATTTAACTGCTAAATTCATTTCAAAAATTCATTGTGTCAAGCTGTTAATTTTTATATAAAAGTATTTAACATGACACAGTGGATAGATCGATAAAATCTTATCTGACTTGCCATTTTATCATTATACAATTAGATGTTACTCGACACGATGAGTCGATTAATGTGTTTGTCTGGTGAGATCAACTCCTACCGCCTTCTGCCCTTTGAGGACCATATGGCTTAAAGGTTTTGGAAAACATACAACATTGTTCTCCAATGGGGTGTAGAGGGGGCCTTTATAGAGGTAAAGAGAAGATCGATCCTCGGCTTTGCGTGTCGCTGTATGAATAGATCAGCTTTCTGTTGCACCAACTGAGGAGAGGTTCAGGAGCTGTCTAGGTGGATTTCGATAACTTTGTTGGGGGATAATATTTTCAATTAAGGTTGTTACTTTATATAGATATTGTAAAGTGATATTAAACTTTTTAGAATAATAAATATGTTTCTCTATATTTTATATTTTAAGAAATAAAGTTTCAATATAAAAATAATATTAACAAGTTTGTGCTTCCATTTTATTTTAGGGCATTGAAAGAATGAAATGCCTTGCATGAAAACTAATTTCAATTATTATATGTTACAAATCACATTGCATAGTTTGTGATCTTCACAATGCCGGCTTCCTCTCGTTCACAATTGCATTTTCACCTTCGCACTACACTGTTTGTGCACAACGCAATGACACCATCCTCTCTCGCATGGTATTCCATTAAGAGTTTCATGAATAGATATCCTTAAAATAGAAAATAATTATATTTTAACTACTCTGTTAGGATTAATAATATTCAACACTTTCCATTGAACCCTGTTTATCGCCACCTTCGGGATCTTCATTCAGGTAAGTGAAATCAAAGCTTTTAATGATCTTTTCATGTTAATATATAGTTGTTTTTTCTGAATTTCTACTTGCTCCCATTGTTGAGTAGGATTGTGCCAAGAAGTGCTTAGGTACAGGATTTAACTGCTAAATTCATTTCAAAAATTCATTGTGTCAAGCCGTTAATTTTTATATAGAAGTATTTAACATGACACAGTGGATAGTTCGATAAAATCTTATCTGACTTGCCATTTTATCATTATACAATTAGATGTTACTCGACACGATGAGTCGATTAATGTGTTTGTCTGGTGAGATCAACTCCGACCGCCTTCTGCCCTTTGAGGACCATATGGCTTAAAGGTTTTGGAAAACATACAACATTGTTCTCCAACTGGGTGTAGAGGGGGCCTTTATAGAGGTAAAGAGAAGATCGATCCTCGGCTTTGCATGTCGCTGTCTGAATAGATCAGCTTTCTGTTGCACCAACTAAGGAGAGGTTCAGGAGCTGTCTGAGGTGGATTTCGATAACTTTGTTGGGGGATAATATTTTCATTTAAGGTTGTTACTTTATATAGATATTGTAAAGTGATATTAAACTTTTTAGAATAATAAATATATTTCTCTACATTTTATATTTTAAGAAATAAAGTTTCAATATAAAAATAATATTAACATGTTTGTGCTTCCATTTTATTTTAGGGCATTGAAAGAATGAAATGCCTTGCATGAAAACTAATTTCAATTATTATATGTTACAAGTCACATTGCATAGTTTGTGCTCTTCACAAAGCCGGCTTCCTCTCGTTCACAATTGCATTTTCACCTTCGCACTACACTGTTTGTGTACAACGCAATGACACCATCCTCTCTCGCATGGTATGCCATTAAGAGTTTCATGAATAGATATCCTAAAAATAGAAAATAATTATATTTTAACTACTCTGTTAGGATTAATAATATTCAACTCCTTCCATTGAACACTGTTTATCGCCACCATCGGGATCTTCATTCAGTTAAGCGAAATCAAAGCTTTTAATGATCTTTTCATGTTAATATATAGTTGTTTTTTCTGAATTTATACTTGCTCCCATTGTTGAGTAGGATTGTGCCAAGAAGTGCTTAGGTACAGGATTTAATTGCTAAATTCATTTCAAAAATTCATTGTGTCAAGCCGTTAATTTTTATATAAAAGTATTTAACATGACACAGTGGATAGATCGATAAAATCTTATCTGACTTGCCATTTTATCATTATACAATTAGATGTTACTCGACACGATGAGTCGATTAATGTGTTTGTCTGGTGAGATCAACTCCGACCGCCTTCTGCCCTTTGAGGACCATATGGCTTAAAGGTTTTGGAAAACATACAACATTGTTCTCCAACGGGGTGTAGAGGGGGCCTTTATAGAGGTAAAGAGAAGATCGATCCTCGGCTTTGCGTGTCGCTGTCTGAATAGATCAGCTTTCTGTTGCACCAACTGAGGAGAGGTTCAGGAGCTGTCTAGGTGGATTTCGATAACTTTGTTGGGGGATAATATTTTCAATTAAGGTTGTTACTTTATATAGATATTGTAAAGTGATATTAAACTTTTTAGAATAATAAATATGTTTCTCTATATTTTATATTTTAAGAAATAAAGTTTCAATATAAAAATAATATTAACAAGTTTGTGCTTCCATTTTATTTTAGGGCATTGAAAGAATGAAATGCCTTGCATGAAAACTAATTTCAATTATTATATGTTACAAATCACATTGCATAGTTTGTGATCTTCACAATGCCGGCTTCCTCTCGTTCACAATTGCATTTTCACCTTCGCACTACACTGTTTGTGCACAACGCAATGACACCATCCTCTCTCGCATGGTATTCCATTAAGAGTTTCATGAATAGATATCCTTAAAATAGAAAATAATTATATTTTAACTACTCTGTTAGGATTAATAATATTCAACACTTTCCATTGAACCCTGTTTATCGCCACCTTCGGGATCTTCATTCAGGTAAGTGAAATCAAAGCTTTTAATGATCTTTTCATGTTAATATATAGTTGTTTTTTCTGAATTTCTACTTGCTCCCATTGTTGAGTAGGATTGTGCCAAGAAGTGCTTAGGTACAGGATTTAACTGCTAAATTCATTTCAAAAATTCATTGTGTCAAGCCGTTAATTTTTATATAGAAGTATTTAACATGACACAGTGGATAGATCGATAAAATCTTATCTGACTTGCCATTTTATCATTATACAATTAGATGTTACTCGACACGATGAGTCGATTAATGTGTTTGTCTGGTGAGATCAACTCCGACCGCCTTCTGCCCTTTGAGGACCATATGGCTTAAAGGTTTTGGAAAACATACAACATTGTTCTCCAACGGGGTGTAGAGGGGGCCTTTATAGAGGTAAAGAGAAGATCGATCCTCGGCTTTGCGTGTCGCTGTCTGAATAGATCAGCTTTCTGTTGCACCAACTGAGGAGAGGTTCAGGAGCTGTCTGAGGTGGATTTCGATAACTTTGTTGGGGGATAATATTTTCAATTAAGGTTGTTACTTTATATAGATATTGTAAAGTGATATTAAACTTTTTAGAATAATAATTACGTTTCTCTATATTTTATATTTTAAGAAATAAAGTTTCAATATAAAAATAATATTAACAAGTTTGTGCTTCCATTTTATTTTAGGGCATTGAAAGAATGAAATGCCTTGCATGAAAACTAATTTCAATTATTATATGTTACAAATCACATTGCATAGTTTGTGATCTTCACAATGCCGGCTTCCTCTCGTTCACAATTGCATTTTCACCTTCACACTACACTGTTTGTGCACAACGCAATGACACCATCCTCTCTCGCATGGTATTCCATTAAGAGTTTCATGAATAGATATCCTTAAAATAGAAAATAATTATATTTTAACTACTCTGTTAGGATTAATAATATTCAACACTTTCCATTGAACCCTGTTTATCGCCACCTTCGGGATCTTCATTCAGGTAAGTGAAATCAAAGCTTTTAATGATCTTTTCATGTTAATATATAGTTGTTTTTTCTGAATTTCTACTTGCTCCCATTGTTGAGTAGAATTGTGCCAAGAAGTGCTTGGGTACAGGATTTAACTGCTAAATTCATTTCAAAAATTCATTGTGTCAAGCCGTTAATTTTTATATAGAAGTATTTAACATGACACAGTGGATAGATCGATAAAATCTTATCTGACTTGCCATTTTATCATTATACAATTAGATGTTACTCGACACGATGAGTCGATTAATGTGTTTGTCTGGTGAGATCAACTCCGACCGCCTTCTGCCCTTTGAGGACCATATGGCTTAAAGGTTTTGGAAAACATACAACATTGTTCTCCAACGGGGTGTAGAGGGGGCCTTTATAGAGGTAAAGAGAAGATCGATCCTCGGCTTTGCGTGTCGCTGTCTGAATAGATCAGCTTTCTGTTGCACCAACTGAGGAGAGGTTCATGAGCTGTCTGAGGTGGATTTCGATAACTTTGTTGGGGGATAATATTTTCAATTAAGGTTGTTACTTTATATAGATATTGTAAAGTGATATTAAACTTTTTAGAATAATAATTACGTTTCTCTATATTTTATATTTTAAGAAATAAAGTTTCAATATAAAAATAATATTAACAAGTTTGTGCTTCCATTTTATTTTAGGGCATTGAATGAATGAAATGCCTTGCATGAAAACTAATTTCAATTATTATATGTTACAAATCACATTGCATAGTTTGTGATCTTCACAATGCCGGCTTCCTCTCGTTCACAATTGCATTTTCACCTTCGCACTACACTGTTTGTGCACAACGCAATGACACCATCCTCTCTCGCATGGTATTCCATTAAGAGTTTCATGAATAGATATCCTTAAAATAGAAAATAATTATATTTTAACTACTCTGTTAGGATTAATAATATTCAACACCTTCCATTGAACACTGTTTATCGCCACCATCGGGATCTTCATTCAGGTAAGTGAAATCAAAGCTTTTGATGATCTTTTCATGTTAATATATAGTTGTTTTTTCTGAATTTATACTTCCTCCCATGGTTGAGTAGGATTGTGCCAAGAAGTGCTTAGGTACAG
Organism: Rubia yunnanensis; assembly: GCA_037428765.1. Classification (NCBI taxonomy): domain Eukaryota; kingdom Viridiplantae; phylum Streptophyta; class Magnoliopsida; order Gentianales; family Rubiaceae; genus Rubia; species Rubia yunnanensis. The sequence continues at coordinate 92,098,416 of CM075068.1, forward strand.
GATTTAACTGCTAAATTCATTTCAAAAATTCCTTGTGTCAAGCTGTTAATTTTTATATAAAAGTATTTAACATGACACAGTGGATAGATCGATAAAATCTTATCTGACTTGCCATTTTATCATTATACAATTAGATGTTACTCGACACGATGAGTCGATTAATGTGTTTGTCTGGTGAGATCAACTCCGACCGCCTTCTGCCCTTTGAGGACCATATGGCTTAAAGGTTTTGGAAAACATACAACATTGTTCTCCAACGGGGTGTAGAGGGGGCCTTTATAGAGGTAAAGAGAAGATCGATCCTCGGCTTTGCGTGTCGCTGTCTGAATAGATCAGCTTTCTGTTGCACCAACTGAGGAGAGGTTCAGGAGCTGTCTGAGGTGGATTTCGATAACTTTGTTGGGGGATAATATTTTCAATTAAGGTTGTTACTTTATATAGATATTTTAAAGTGATATTAAACTTTTTAGAATAATAAATATGTTTCTTTATATTTTATATTTTAAGAAATAAAGTTTCAATATAAAAATAATATTAACAAGTTTGTGCTTCCATTTTATTTTAGGGCATTGAAAGAATGAAATGCCTTGCATGAAAACTAATTTCAATTATTATATGTTACAAGTCACATTGCATAGTTTGTGCTCTTCACAAAGCCGGCTTCCTCTCGTTCACAATTGCATTTTCACATTCGCACTTCACTGTTTGTGCACAACGCAATGACACCATCCTCTCTCGCATGGTATTCCATTAAGAGTTTCATGAATAGATATCCTTAAAATAGAAAATAATTATATTTTAACTACTCTGTTAGGATTAATAATATTCAACACCTTCCATTGAACACTGTTTATCGCCACCATCGGGATCTTCATTCAGGTAAGTGAAATCAAAGCTTTTAATGATCTTTTCATGTTAATATATAGTTGTTTTTTCTGAATTTATACTTGCTCCCATTGTTGAGTAGGATTGTGCCAAGAAGTGCTTAGGTACAGGATTTAATTGCAAAATTCATTTCAAAAATTCATTGTGTCAAGCAATTAATTTTTATATAAAAGTATTTAACATTACACAGTGGATAGATCGATAAAATCTTATCTGACTTGCCATTTTATCATTATACAATTAGATGTTACTCGACACGATGAGTCGATTAATGTGTTTGTCTGGTGAGATCAACTCCGACCGCCTTCTGCCCTTTGAGGACCATATGGCTTAAAGGTTTTGGAAAACATACAACATTGTTCTCCAACGGGGTGTAGAGGGGGCCTTTATAGAGGTAAAGAGAAGATCGATCCTCGGCTTTGCGTGTCGCTGTCTGAATAGATCAGCTTTCTGTTGCACCAACTGAGGAGAGGTTCAGGAGCTGTCTGAGGTGGATTTCGATAACTTTGTTGGGGGATAATATTTTCAATTAAGGTTGTTACTTTATATAGATATTGTAAAGTGATATTAAACTTTTTAGAATAATAATTACGTTTCTCTATATTTTATATTTTAAGAAATAAAGTTTCAATATAAAAATAATATTAACAAGTTTGTGCTTCCATTTTATTTTAGGGCATTGAAAGAATGAAATGCCTTGCATGAAAACTAATTTCAATTATTATATGTTACAAATCACATTGCATAGTTTGTGATCTTCACAATGCCGGCTTCCTCTCGTTCACAATTGCATTTTCACCTTCGCACTACACTGTTTGTGCACAACGCAATGACACCATCCTCTCTCGCATGGTATTCCATTAAGAGTTTCACGAATAGATATCCTTAAAATAGAAAATAATTATATTTTAACTACTCTGTTAGGATTAATAATATTCAACACCTTCCATTGAACACTGTTTATCGCCACCATCGGGATCTTCATTCAGGTAAGTGAAATCAAAGCTTTTGATGATCTTTTCATGTTAATATATAGTTGTTTTTTCTGAATTTATACTTCCTCCCATTGTTGAGTAGGATTGTGCCAAGAAGTGCTTAGGTACAGGATTTAACTGCTAAATTCATTTCAAAAATTCATTGTGTCAAGCTGTTAATTTTTATATAAAAGTATTTAACATGACACAGTGGATAGATCGATAAAATCTTATCTGACTTGCCATTTTATCATTATACAATTAGATGTTACTCGACACGATGAGTCGATTAATGTGTTTGTCTGGTGAGATCAACTCCTACCGCCTTCTGCCCTTTGAGGACCATATGGCTTAAAGGTTTTGGAAAACATACAACATTGTTCTCCAATGGGGTGTAGAGGGGGCCTTTATAGAGGTAAAGAGAAGATCGATCCTCGGCTTTGCGTGTCGCTGTATGAATAGATCAGCTTTCTGTTGCACCAACTGAGGAGAGGTTCAGGAGCTGTCTAGGTGGATTTCGATAACTTTGTTGGGGGATAATATTTTCAATTAAGGTTGTTACTTTATATAGATATTGTAAAGTGATATTAAACTTTTTAGAATAATAAATATGTTTCTCTATATTTTATATTTTAAGAAATAAAGTTTCAATATAAAAATAATATTAACAAGTTTGTGCTTCCATTTTATTTTAGGGCATTGAAAGAATGAAATGCCTTGCATGAAAACTAATTTCAATTATTATATGTTACAAATCACATTGCATAGTTTGTGATCTTCACAATGCCGGCTTCCTCTCGTTCACAATTGCATTTTCACCTTCGCACTACACTGTTTGTGCACAACGCAATGACACCATCCTCTCTCGCATGGTATTCCATTAAGAGTTTCATGAATAGATATCCTTAAAATAGAAAATAATTATATTTTAACTACTCTGTTAGGATTAATAATATTCAACACTTTCCATTGAACCCTGTTTATCGCCACCTTCGGGATCTTCATTCAGGTAAGTGAAATCAAAGCTTTTAATGATCTTTTCATGTTAATATATAGTTGTTTTTTCTGAATTTCTACTTGCTCCCATTGTTGAGTAGGATTGTGCCAAGAAGTGCTTAGGTACAGGATTTAACTGCTAAATTCATTTCAAAAATTCATTGTGTCAAGCCGTTAATTTTTATATAGAAGTATTTAACATGACACAGTGGATAGTTCGATAAAATCTTATCTGACTTGCCATTTTATCATTATACAATTAGATGTTACTCGACACGATGAGTCGATTAATGTGTTTGTCTGGTGAGATCAACTCCGACCGCCTTCTGCCCTTTGAGGACCATATGGCTTAAAGGTTTTGGAAAACATACAACATTGTTCTCCAACTGGGTGTAGAGGGGGCCTTTATAGAGGTAAAGAGAAGATCGATCCTCGGCTTTGCATGTCGCTGTCTGAATAGATCAGCTTTCTGTTGCACCAACTAAGGAGAGGTTCAGGAGCTGTCTGAGGTGGATTTCGATAACTTTGTTGGGGGATAATATTTTCATTTAAGGTTGTTACTTTATATAGATATTGTAAAGTGATATTAAACTTTTTAGAATAATAAATATATTTCTCTACATTTTATATTTTAAGAAATAAAGTTTCAATATAAAAATAATATTAACATGTTTGTGCTTCCATTTTATTTTAGGGCATTGAAAGAATGAAATGCCTTGCATGAAAACTAATTTCAATTATTATATGTTACAAGTCACATTGCATAGTTTGTGCTCTTCACAAAGCCGGCTTCCTCTCGTTCACAATTGCATTTTCACCTTCGCACTACACTGTTTGTGTACAACGCAATGACACCATCCTCTCTCGCATGGTATGCCATTAAGAGTTTCATGAATAGATATCCTAAAAATAGAAAATAATTATATTTTAACTACTCTGTTAGGATTAATAATATTCAACTCCTTCCATTGAACACTGTTTATCGCCACCATCGGGATCTTCATTCAGTTAAGCGAAATCAAAGCTTTTAATGATCTTTTCATGTTAATATATAGTTGTTTTTTCTGAATTTATACTTGCTCCCATTGTTGAGTAGGATTGTGCCAAGAAGTGCTTAGGTACAGGATTTAATTGCTAAATTCATTTCAAAAATTCATTGTGTCAAGCCGTTAATTTTTATATAAAAGTATTTAACATGACACAGTGGATAGATCGATAAAATCTTATCTGACTTGCCATTTTATCATTATACAATTAGATGTTACTCGACACGATGAGTCGATTAATGTGTTTGTCTGGTGAGATCAACTCCGACCGCCTTCTGCCCTTTGAGGACCATATGGCTTAAAGGTTTTGGAAAACATACAACATTGTTCTCCAACGGGGTGTAGAGGGGGCCTTTATAGAGGTAAAGAGAAGATCGATCCTCGGCTTTGCGTGTCGCTGTCTGAATAGATCAGCTTTCTGTTGCACCAACTGAGGAGAGGTTCAGGAGCTGTTTGAGGTGGATTTCGATAACTTTGTTGGGGGATAATATTTTCAATTAAGGTTGTTACTTTATATAGATATTGTAAAGTGATATTAAACTTTTTAGAATAATAATTACGTTTCTCTATATTTTATATTTTAAGAAATAAAGTTTCAATATAAAAATAATATTAACAAGTTTGTGCTTCCGTTTTATTTTAGGGCATTGAAAGAATGAAATGCCTTGCATGAAAACTAATTTCAATTATTATATGTTACAAATCACATTGCATAGTTTGTGATCTTCACAATGCCGGCTTCCTCTCGTTCACAATTGCATTTTCACCTTCGCACTACACTGTTTGTGCACAACGCAATGACACCATCCTCTCTCGCATGGTATTCCATTAAGAGTTTCATGAATAGATATCCTTAAAATAGAAAATAATTATATTTTAACTACTCTGTTAGGATTAATAATATTCAACACTTTCCATTGAACCCTGTTTATCGCCACCTTCGGGATCTTCATTCAGGTAAGTGAAATCAAAGCTTTTAATGATCTTTTCATGTTAATATATAGTTGTTTTTTCTGAATTTCTACTTGCTCCCATTGTTGAGTAGGATTGTGCCAAGAAGTGCTTAGGTACAGGATTTAACTGCTAAATTCATTTCAAAAATTCATTGTGTCAAGCCGTTAATTTTTATATAGAAGTATTTAACATGACACAGTGGATAGATCGATAAAATCTTATCTGACTTGCCATTTTATCATTATACAATTAGATGTTAGTCGACACGATGAGTCGATTAATGTGTTTGTCTGGTGAGATCAACTCCGACCGCCTTCTGCCCTTTGAGGACCATATGGCTTAAAGGTTTTGGAAAACATACAACATTGTTCTCCAACGGGGTGTAGAGGGGGCCTTTATAGAGGTAAAGAGAAGATCGATCCTCGGCTTTGCGTGTCGCTGTCTGAATAGATCAGCTTTCTGTTGCACAAACTGAGGAGAGGTTCAGGAGCTGTCTGAGGTGGATTTCGATAACTTTGTTGGGGGATAATATTTTCAATTAAGGTTGTTACTTTATATAGATATTGTAAAGTGATATTAAACTTTTTAGAATAATAATTACGTTTCTCTATATTTTATATTTTAAGAAATAAAGTTTCAATATAAAAATAATATTAACAAGTTTGTGCTTCCATTTTATTTTAGGGCATTGAAAGAATGAAATGCCTTGCATGAAAACTAATTTCAATTATTATATGTTACAAATCACATTGCATAGTTTGTGATCTTCACAATGCCGGCTTCCTCTCGTTCACAATTGCATTTTCACCTTCACACTACACTGTTTGTGCACAACGCAATGACACCATCCTCTCTCGCATGGTATTCCATTAAGAGTTTCATGAATAGATATCCTTAAAATAGAAAATAATTATATTTTAACTACTCTGTTAGGATTAATAATATTCAACACCTTCCATTGAACACTGTTTATCGCCACCATCGGGATCTTCATTCAGGTAAGTGAAATCAAAGCTTTTAATGATCTTTTCATGTTAATATATAGTTGTTTTTTCTGAATTTCTACTTGCTCCCATTGTTGAGTAGAATTGTGCCAAGAAGTGCTTAGGTACAGGATTTAACTGCTAAATTCATTTCAAAAATTCATTGTGTCAAGCCGTTAATTTTTATATAGAAGTATTTAACATGACACAGTGGATAGATCGATAAAATCTTATCTGACTTGCCATTTTATCATTATACAATTAGATGTTACTCGACACGATGAGTCGATTAATGTGTTTGTCTGGTGAGATCAACTCCGACCGCCTTCTGCCCTTTGAGGACCATATGGCTTAAAGGTTTTGGAAAACATACAACATTGTTCTCCAACGGGGTGTAGAGGGAGCCTTTATAGAGGTAAAGAGAAGATCGATCCTCGGCTTTGCGTGTCGCTGTCTGAATAGATCAGCTTTCTGTTGCACCAACTGAGGAGAGGTTCAGGAGCTGTCTGAGGTGGATTTCGATAACTTTGTTGGGGGATAATATTTTCAATTAAGGTTGTTACTTTATATAGATATTGTAAAGTGATATTAAACTTTTTAGAATAATAATTACGTTTCTCTATATTTTATATTTTAAGAAATAAAGTTTCAATATAAAAATAATATTAACAAGTTTGTGCTTCCATTTTATTTTAGGGCATTGAAAGAATGAAATGCCTTGCATGAAAACTAATTTCAATTATTATATGTTACAAATCACATTGCATAGTTTGTGATCTTCACAATGCCGGCTTCCTCTCGTTCACAATTGCATTTTCACCTTCACACTACACTCTTTGTGCACAACGCAATGACACCATCCTCTCTCGCATGGTATTCCATTAAGAGTTTCATGAATAGATATCCTTAAAATAGAAAATAATTATATTTTAACTACTCTGTTAGGATTAATAATATTCAACACCTTCCATTGAACACTGTTTATCGCCACCATCGGGATCTTCATTCAGGTAAGTGAAATCAAAGCTTTTAATGATCTTTTCATGTTAATATATAGTTGTTTTTTCTGAATTTCTACTTGCTCCCATTGTTGAGTAGAATTGTGCCAAGAAGTGCTTAGGTACAGGATTTAACTGCTAAATTCATTTCAAAAATTCATTGTGTCAAGCCGTTAATTTTTATATAGAAGTATTTAACATGACACAGTGGATAGATCGATAAAATCTTATCTGACTTGCCATTTTATCATTATACAATTAGATGTTACTCGACACGATGAGTCGATTAATGTGTTTGTCTGGTGAGATCAACTCCGACCGCCTTCTGCCCTTTGAGGACCATATGGCTTAAAGGTTTTGGAAAACATACAACATTGTTCTCCAACGGGGTGTAGAGGGAGCCTTTATAGAGGTAAAGAGAAGATCGATCCTCGGCTTTGCGTGTCGCTGTCTGAATAGATCAGCTTTCTGTTGCACCAACTGAGGAGAGGTTCAGGAGCTGTCTGAGGTGGATTTCGATAACTTTGTTGGGGGATAATATTTTCAATTAAGGTTGTTACTTTATATAGATATTGTAAAGTGATATTAAACTTTTTAGAATAATAATTACGTTTCTCTATATTTTATATTTTAAGAAATAAAGTTTCAATATAAAAATAATATTAACAAGTTTGTGCTTCCATTTTATTTTAGGGCATTGAAAGAATGAAATGCCTTGCATGAAAACTAATTTCAATTATTATATGTTACAAATCACATTGCATAGTTTGTGATCTTCACAATGCCGGCTTCCTCTCGTTCACAATTGCATTTTCACCTTCACACTACACTGTTTGTGCACAACGCAATGACACCATCCTCTCTCGCATGGTATTCCATTAAGAGTTTCATGAATAGATATCCTTAAAATAGAAAATAATTATATTTTAACTACTCTGTTAGGATTAATAATATTCAACACTTTCCATTGAACCCTGTTTATCGCCACCTTCGGGATCTTCATTCAGGTAAGTGAAATCAAAGCTTTTAATGATCTTTTCATGTTAATATATAGTTGTTTTTTCTGAATTTCTACTTGCTCCCATTGTTGAGTAGAATTGTGCCAAGAAGTGCTTAGGTACAGGATTTAACTGCTAAATTCATTTCAAAAATTCATTGTGTCAAGCCGTTAATTTTTATATAGAAGTATTTAACATGACACAGTGGATAGATCGATAAAATCTTATCTGACTTGCCATTTTATCATTATACAATTAGATGTTACTCGACACGATGAGTCGATTAATGTGTTTGTCTGGTGAGATCAACTCCGACCGACTTCTGCCCTTTGAGGACCATATGGCTTAAAGGTTTTGGAAAACATACAACATTGTTCTCCAACGGGGTGTAGAGGGGGCCTTTATAGAGGTAAAGAGAAGATCGATCCTCGGCTTTGCGTGTTGCTGTCTGAATAGATCAGCTTTCTGTTGCACCAACTGAGGAGAGGTTCAAGAGCTGTCTGAGGTGGATTTCGATAACTTTGTTGGGGGATAATATTTTCAATTAAGGTTGTTACTTTATATAGATATTGTAAAGTGATATTAAACTTTTTAGAATAATAATTACGTTTCTCTATATTTTATATTTTAAGAAATAAAGTTTCAATATAAAAATAATATTAACAAGTTTGTGCTTCCATTTTATTTTAGGGCATTGAAAGAATGAAATGCCTTGCATGAAAACTAATTTCAATTATTATATGTTACAAATCACATTGCATAGTTTGTGATCTTCACAATGCCGGCTTCCTCTCGTTCACAATTGCATTTTCACCTTCGCACTACACTGTTTGTGCACAACGCAATGACACCATCCTCTCTCGCATGGTATTCCATTAAGAGTTTCATGAATAGATATCCTTAAAATAGAAAATAATTATATTTTAACTACTCTGTTAGGATTAATAATATTCAACACTTTCCATTGAACCCTGTTTATCGCCACCTTCGGGATCTTCATTCAGGTAAGTGAAATCAAAGCTTTTAATGATCTTTTCATGTTAATATATAGTTGTTTTTTCTGAATTTCTACTTGCTCCCATTGTTGAGTAGAATTGTGCCAAGAAGTGCTTAGGTACAGGATTTAACTGCTAAATTCATTTCAAAAATTCATTGTGTCAAGCCGTTAATTTTTATATAGAAGTATTTAACATGACACAGTGGATAGATCGATAAAATCTTATCTGACTTGCCATTTTATCATTATACAATTAGATGTTACTCGACACGATGAGTCGATTCATGTGTTTGTCTGGTGAGATCAACTCCGACCGCCTTCTGCCCTTTGAGGACCATATGGCTTAAAGGTTTTGGAAAACATACAACATTGTTCTCCAACGGGGTGTAGAGGGGGCCTTTATAGAGGTAAAGAGAAGATCGATCCTCGGCTTTGCGTGTCGCTGTCTGAATAGATCAGCTTTCTGTTGCACCAACTGAGGAGAGGTTCAGGAGCTGTCTGAGGTGGATTTCGATAACTTTGTTGGGGGATAATATTTTCAATTAAGGTTGTTACTTTATATAGATATTGTAAAGTGATATTAAACTTTTTAGAATAATAATTACGTTTCTCTATATTTTATATTTTAAGAAATAAAGTTTCAATATAAAAATAATATTAACAAGTTTGTGCTTCCGTTTTATTTTAGGGCATTGAAAGAATGAAATGCCTTGCATGAAAACTAATTTCAATTATTATATGTTACAAATCACATTGCATAGTTTGTGATCTTCACAATGCCGGCTTCCTCTCGTTCACAATTGCATTTTCACCTTCGCACTACACTGTTTGTGCACAACGCAATGACACCATCCTCTCTCGCATGGTATTCCATTAAGAGTTTCATGAATAGATATCCTTAAAATAGAAAATAATTATATTTTAACTACTCTGTTAGGATTAATAATATTCAACACTTTCCATTGAACCCTGTTTATCGCCACCTTCGGGATCTTCATTCAGGTAAGTGAAATCAAAGCTTTTAATGATCTTTTCATGTTAATATATAGTTGTTTTTTCTGAATTTCTACTTGCTCCCATTGTTGAGTAGGATTGTGCCAAGAAGTGCTTAGGTACAGGATTTAACTGCTAAATTCATTTCAAAAATTCATTGTGTCAAGCCGTTAATTTTTATATAGAAGTATTTAACATGACACAGTGGATAGATCGATAAAATCTTATCTGACTTGCCATTTTATCATTATACAATTAGATGTTACTCGACACGATGAGTCGATTAATGTGTTTGTCTGGTGAGATCAACTCCGACCGCCTTCTGCCCTTTGAGGACCATATGGCTTAAAGGTTTTGGAAAACATACAACATTGTTCTCCAACGGGGTGTAGAGGGGGCCTTTATAGAGGTAAAGAGAAGATCGATCCTCGGCTTTGCGTGTCGCTGTCTGAATAGATCAGCTTTCTGTTGCACAAACTGAGGAGAGGTTCAGGAGCTGTCTGAGGTGGATTTCGATAACTTTGTTGGGGGATAATATTTTCAATTAAGGTTGTTACTTTATATAGATATTGTAAAGTGATATTAAACTTTTTAGAATAATAATTACGTTTCTCTATATTTTATATTTTAAGAAATAAAGTTTCAATATAAAAATAATATTAACAAGTTTGTGCTTCCATTTTATTTTAGGGCATTGAAAGAATGAAATGCCTTGCATGAAAACTAATTTCAATTATTATATGTTACAAATCACATTGCATAGTTTGTGATCTTCACAATGCCGGCTTCCTCTCGTTCACAATTGCATTTTCACCTTCACACTACACTGTTTGTGCACAACGCAATGACACCATCCTCTCTCGCATGGTATTCCATTAAGAGTTTCATGAATAGATATCCTTAAAATAGAAAATAATTATATTTTAACTACTCTGTTAGGATTAATAATATTCAACACCTTCCATTGAACACTGTTTATCGCCACCATCGGGATCTTCATTCAGGTAAGTGAAATCAAAGCTTTTAATGATCTTTTCATGTTAATATATAGTTGTTTTTTCTGAATTTCTACTTGCTCCCATTGTTGAGTAGAATTGTGCCAAGAAGTGCTTAGGTACAGGATTTAACTGCTAAATTCATTTAAAAAATTCATTGTGTCAAGCCGTTAATTTTTATATAGAAGTATTTAACATGACACAGTGGATAGATCGATAAAATCTTATCTGACTTGCCATTTTATCATTATACAATTAGATGTTACTCGACACGATGAGTCGATTAATGTGTTTGTCTGGTGAGATCAACTCCGACCGCCTTCTGCCCTTTGAGGACCATATGGCTTAAAGGTTTTGGAAAACATACAACATTGTTCTCCAACGGGGTGTAGAGGGAGGCTTTATAGAGGTAAAGAGAAGATCGATCCTCGGCTTTGCGTGTCGCTGTCTGAATAGATCAGCTTTCTGTTGCACCAACTGAGGAGAGGTTCAGGAGCTGTCTGAGGTGGATTTCGATAACTTTGTTGGGGGATAATATTTTCAATTAAGGTTGTTACTTTATATAGATATTGTAAAGTGATATTAAACTTTTTAGAATAATAATTACGTTTCTCTATATTTTATATTTTAAGAAATAAAGTTTCAATATAAAAATAATATTAACAAGTTTGTGCTTCCATTTTATTTTAGGGCATTGAAAGAATGAAATGCCTTGCATGAAAACTAATTTCAATTATTATATGTTACAAATCACATTGCATAGTTTGTGATCTTCACAATGCCGGCTTCCTCTCGTTCACAATTGCATTTTCACCTTCACACTACACTCTTTGTGCACAACGCAATGACACCATCCTCTCTCGCATGGTATTCCATTAAGAGTTTCATGAATAGATATCCTTAAAATAGAAAATAATTATATTTTAACTACTCTGTTAGGATTAATAATATTCAACACTTTCCATTGAACCCTGTTTATCGCCACCTTCGGGATCTTCATTCAGGTAAGTGAAATCAAAGCTTTTAATGATCTTTTCATGTTAATATATAGTTGTTTTTTCTGAATTTCTACTTGCTCCCATTGTTGAGTAGAATTGTGCCAAGAAGTGCTTAGGTACAGGATTTAACTGCTAAATTCATTTCAAAAATTCATTGTGTCAAGCCGTTAATTTTTATATAGAAGTATTTAACATGACACAGTGGATAGATCGATAAAATCTTATCTGACTTGCCATTTTATCATTATACAATTAGATGTTACTCGACACGATGAGTCGATTAATGTGTTTGTCTGGTGAGATCAACTCCGACCGCCTTCTGCCCTTTGAGGACCATATGGCTTAAAGGTTTTGGAAAACATACAACATTGTTCTCCAACGGGGTGTAGAGGGGGCCTTTATAGAGGTAAAGAGAAGATCGATCCTCGGCTTTGCGTGTCGCTGTCTGAATAGATCAGCTTTCTGTTGCACCAACTGAGGAGAGGTTCAGGAGCTGTCTGAGGTGGATTTCGATAACTTTGTTGGGGGATAATATTTTCAATTAAGGTTGTTACTTTATATAGATATTGTAAAGTGATATTAAACTTTTTAGAATAATAATTACGTTTCTCTATATTTTATATTTTAAGAAATAAAGTTTCAATATAAAAATAATATTAACAAGTTTGTGCTTCCATTTTATTTTAGGGCATTGAAAGAATGAAATGCCTTGCATGAAAACTAATTTCAATTATTATATGTTACAAATCACATTGCATAGTTTGTGATCTTCACAATGCCGGCTTCCTCTCGTTCACAATTGCATTTTCACCTTCACACTACACTGTTTGTGCACAACGCAATGACACCATCCTCTCTCGCATGGTATTCCATTAAGAGTTTCATGAATAGATATCCTTAAAATAGAAAATAATTATATTTTAACTACTCTGTTAGGATTAATAATATTCAACACCTTCCATTGAACACTGTTTATCGCCACCATCGGGATCTTCATTCAGGTAAGTGAAATCAAAGCTTTTAATGATCTTTTCATGTTAATATATAGTTGTTTTTTCTGAATTTCTACTTGCTCCCATTGTTGAGTAGAATTGTGCCAAGAAGTGCTTAGGTACAGGATTTAACTGCTAAATTCATTTCAAAAATTCATTGTGTCAAGCCGTTAATTTTTATATAGAAGTATTTAACATGACACAGTGGATAGATCGATAAAATCTTATCTGACTTGCCATTTTATCATTATACAATTAGATGTTACTCGACACGATGAGTCGATTAATGTGTTTGTCTGGTGAGATCAACTCCGACCGCCTTCTGCCCTTTGAGGACCATATGGCTTAAAGGTTTTGGAAAACATACAACATTGTTCTCCAACGGGGTGTAGAGGGGGCCTTTATAGAGGTAAAGAGAAGATCGATCCTCGGCTTTGCGTGTCGCTGTCTGAATAGATCAGCTTTCTGTTGCACCAACTGAGGAGAGGTTCAGGAGCTGTCTGAGGTGGATTTCGATAACTTTGTTGGGGGATAATATTTTCAATTAAGGTTGTTACTTTATATAGATATTGTAAAGTGATATTAAACTTTTTAGAATAATAATTACGTTTCTCTATATTTTATATTTTAAGAAATAAAGTTTCAATATAAAAATAATATTAACAAGTTTGTGCTTCCATTTTATTTTAGGGCATTGAAAGAATGAAATGCCTTGCATGAAAACTAATTTCAATTATTATATGTTACAAATCACATTGCATAGTTTGTGATCTTCACAATGCCGGCTTCCTCTCGTTCACAATTGCATTTTCACCTTCACACTACACTGTTTGTGCACAACGCAATGACACCATCCTCTCTCGCATGGTATTCCATTAAGAGTTTCATGAATAGATATCCTTAAAATAGAAAATAATTATATTTTAACTACTCTGTTAGGATTAATAATATTCAACACTTTCCATTGAACCCTGTTTATCGCCACCTTCGGGATCTTCATTCAGGTAAGTGAAATCAAAGCTTTTAATGATCTTTTCATGTTAATATATAGTTGTTTTTTCTGAATTTCTACTTGCTCCCATTGTTGAGTAGAATTGTGCCAAGAAGTGCTTAGGTACAGGATTTAACTGCTAAATTCATTTAAAAAATTCATTGTGTCAAGCCGTTAATTTTTATATAGAAGTATTTAACATGACACAGTGGATAGATCGATAAAATCTTATCTGACTTGCCATTTTATCATTATACAATTAGATGTTACTCGACACGATGAGTCGATTAATGTGTTTGTCTGGTGAGATCAACTCCGACCGCCTTCTGCCCTTTGAGGACCATATGGCTTAAAGGTTTTGGAAAACATACAACATTGTTCTCCTACTGGGTGTAGAGGGGGCCTTTATAAAGGTAAAGAGAAGATCGATCCTCGGCTTTGCGTGTCGCTGTCTAAATAGATCAGCTTTCTGTTGCACCAACTGAGGAGAGGTTCAGGAGCTGTCTGAGGTGGATTTCGATAACTTTGTTGGGGGATAATATTTTCAATTAAGGTTGTTACTTTATATAGATATTGTAAAGTGATATTAAACTTTTTAGAATAATAAATATGTTTCTCTATATTTTATATTTTAAGAAATAAAGTTTCAATATAAAAATAATATTAACAAGTTTGTGCTTCCATTTTATTTTAGGGCATTGAAAGAATGAAATGCCTTGCATGAAAACTAATTTCAATTATTATATGTTACAAATCACATTGCATAGTTTGTGATCTTCACAATGCCGGCTTCCTCTCGTTCACAATTGCATTTTCACCTTCGCACTACACTGTTTGTGCACAACGCAATGACACCATCCTCTCTCGCATGGTATTCCATTAAGAGTTTCATGAATAGATATCCTTAAAATAGAAAATAATTATATTTTAACTACTCTGTTAGGATTAATAATATTCAACACTTTCCATTGAACCCTGTTTATCGCCACCTTCGGGATCTTCATTCAGGTAAGTGAAATCAAAGCTTTTAATGATCTTTTCATGTTAATATATAGTTGTTTTTTCTGAATTTCTACTTGCTCCCATTGTTGAGTAGGATTGTGCCAAGAAGTGCTTAGGTACAGGATTTAACTGCTAAATTCATTTAAAAAATTCATTGTGTCAAGCCGTTAATTTTTATATAGAAGTATTTAACATGACACAGTGGATAGATCGATAAAATCTTATCTGACTTGCCATTTTATCATTATACAATTAGATGTTACTCGACACGATGAGTCGATTCATGTGTTTGTCTGGTGAGATCAACTCCGACCGCCTTCTGCCCTTTGAGGACCATATGGCTTAAAGGTTTTGGAAAACATACAACATTGTTCTCCAACGGGGTGTAGAGGGGGCCTTTATAGAGGTAAAGAGAAGATCGATCCTCGGCTTTGCGTGTTGCTGTCTGAATAGATCAGCTTTCTGTTGCACCAACTGAGGAGAGGTTCAGGAGCTGTCTGAGGTGGATTTCGATAACTTTGTTGGGGGATAATATTTTCAATTAAGGTTGTTACTTTATATAGATATTGTAAAGTGATATTAAACTTTTTAGAATAATAATTACGTTTCTCTATATTTTATATTTTAAGAAATAAAGTTTCAATATAAAAATAATATTAACAAGTTTGTGCTTCCATTTTATTTTAGGGCATTGAAAGAATGAAATGCCTTGCATGAAAACTAATTTCAATTATTATATGTTACAAATCACATTGCATAGTTTGTGATCTTCACAATGCCGGCTTCCTCTCGTTCACAATTGCATTTTCACCTTCACACTACACTGTTTGTGCACAACGCAATGACACCATCCTCTCTCGCATGGTATTCCATTAAGAGTTTCATGAATAGATATCCTTAAAATAGAAAATAATTATATTTTAACTACTCTGTTAGGATTAATAATATTCAACACCTTCCATTGAACACTGTTTATCGCCACCATCGGGATCTTCATTCAGGTAAGTGAAATCAAAGCTTTTAATGATCTTTTCATGTTAATATATAGTTGTTTTTTCTGAATTTCTACTTGCTCCCATTGTTGAGTAGAATTGTGCCAAGAAGTGCTTAGGTACAGGATTTAACTGCTAAATTCATTTCAAAAATTCATTGTGTCAAGCCGTTAATTTTTATATAGAAGTATTTAACATGACACAGTGGATAGATCGATAAAATCTTATCTGACTTGCCATTTTATCATTATACAATTAGATGTTACTCGACACGATGAGTCGATTAATGTGTTTGTCTGGTGAGATCAACTCCGACCGCCTTCTGCCCTTTGAGGACCATATGGCTTAAAGGTTTTGGAAAACATACAACATTGTTCTCCAACGGGGTGTAGAGGGAGCCTTTATAGAGGTAAAGAGAAGATCGATCCTCGGCTTTGCGTGTCGCTGTCTGAATAGATCAGCTTTCTGTTGCACCAACTGAGGAGAGGTTCAGGAGCTGTCTGAGGTGGATTTCGATAACTTTGTTGGGGGATAATATTTTCAATTAAGGTTGTTACTTTATATAGATATTGTAAAGTGATATTAAACTTTTTAGAATAATAATTACGTTTCTCTATATTTTATATTTTAAGAAATAAAGTTTCAATATAAAAATAATATTAACAAGTTTGTGCTTCCATTTTATTTTAGGGCATTGAAAGAATGAAATGCCTTGCATGAAAACTAATTTCAATTATTATATGTTACAAATCACATTGCATAGTTTGTGATCTTCACAATGCCGGCTTCCTCTCGTTCACAATTGCATTTTCACCTTCACACTACACTGTTTGTGCACAACGCAATGACACCATCCTCTCTCGCATGGTATTCCATTAAGAGTTTCATGAATAGATATCCTTAAAATAGAAAATAATTATATTTTAACTACTCTGTTAGGATTAATAATATTCAACACTTTCCATTGAACCCTGTTTATCGCCACCTTCGGGATCTTCATTCAGGTAAGTGAAATCAAAGCTTTTAATGATCTTTTCATGTTAATATATAGTTGTTTTTTCTGAATTTCTACTTGCTCCCATTGTTGAGTAGAATTGTGCCAAGAAGTGCTTAGGTACAGGATTTAACTGCTAAATTCATTTCAAAAATTCATTGTGTCAAGCCGTTAATTTTTATATAGAAGTATTTAACATGACACAGTGGATAGATCGATAAAATCTTATCTGACTTGCCATTTTATCATTATACAATTAGATGTTACTCGACACGATGAGTCGATTAATGTGTTTGTCTGGTGAGATCAACTCCGACCGCCTTCTGCCCTTTGAGGACCATATGGCTTAAAGGTTTTGGAAAACATACAACATTGTTCTCCAACGGGGTGTAGAGGGGGCCTTTATAGAGGTAAAGAGAAGATCGATCCTCGGCTTTGCGTGTCGCTGTCTGAATAGATCAGCTTTCTGTTGCACCAACTGAGGAGAGGTTCAGGAGCTGTCTGAGGTGGATTTCGATAACTTTGTTGGGGGATAATATTTTCAATTAAGGTTGTTACTTTATATAGATATTGTAAAGTGATATTAAACTTTTTAGAATAATAATTACGTTTCTCTATATTTTATATTTTAAGAAATAAAGTTTCAATATAAAAATAATATTAACAAGTTTGTGCTTCCATTTTATTTTAGGGCATTGAAAGAATGAAATGCCTTGCATGAAAACTAATTTCAATTATTATATGTTACAAATCACATTGCATAGTTTGTGATCTTCACAATGCCGGCTTCCTCTCGTTCACAATTGCATTTTCACCTTCGCACTACACTGTTTGTGCACAACGCAATGACACCATCCTCTCTCGCATGGTATTCCATTAAGAGTTTCATGAATAGATATCCTTAAAATAGAAAATAATTATATTTTAACTACTCTGTTAGGATTAATAATATTCAACACTTTCCATTGAACCCTGTTTATCGCCACCTTCGGGATCTTCATTCAGGTAAGTGAAATCAAAGCTTTTAATGATCTTTTCATGTTAATATATAGTTGTTTTTTCTGAATTTCTACTTGCTCCCATTGTTGAGTAGAATTGTGCCAAGAAGTGCTTAGGTACAGGATTTAACTGCTAAATTCATTTCAAAAATTCATTGTGTCAAGCCGTTAATTTTTATATAGAAGTATTTAACATGACACAGTGGATAGATCGATAAAATCTTATCTGACTTGCCATTTTATCATTATACAATTAGATGTTACTCGACACGATGAGTCGATTAATGTGTTTGTCTGGTGAGATCAACTCCGACCGCCTTCTGCCCTTTGAGGACCATATGGCTTAAAGGTTTTGGAAAACATACAACATTGTTCTCCAACTGGGTGTAGAGGGGGCCTTTATAAAGGTAAAGAGAAGATCGATCCTCGGCTTTGCGTGTCGCTGTCTGAATAGATCAGCTTTCTGTTGCACCAACTGAGGAGAGGTTCAGGAGCTGTCTGAGGTGGATTTCGATAACTTTGTTGGGGGATAATATTTTCAATTAAGGTTGTTACTTTATATAGATATTGTAAAGTGATATTAAACTTTTTAGAATAATAAATATGTTTCTCTATATTTTATATTTTAAGAAATAAAGTTTCAATATAAAAATAATATTAACAAGTTTGTGCTTCCATTTTATTTTAGGGCATTGAAAGAATGAAATGCCTTGCATGAAAACTAATTTCAATTATTATATGTTACAAATCTCATTGCATAGTTTGTGATCTTCACAATGCCGGCTTCCTCTCGTTCACAATTGCATTTTCACCTTCGCACTACACTGTTTGTGCACAACGCAATGACACCATCCTCTCTCGCATGGTATTCCATTAAGAGTTTCATGAATAGATATCCTTAAAATAGAAAATAATTATATTTTAACTACTCTGTTAGGATTAATAATATTCAACACTTTCCATTGAACCCTGTTTATCGCCACCTTCGGGATCTTCATTCAGGTAAGTGAAATCAAAGCTTTTAATGATCTTTTCATGTTAATATATAGTTGTTTTTTCGGAATTTCTACTTGCTCCCATTGTTGAGTAGGATTGTGCCAAGAAGTGCTTAGGTACAGGATTTAACTGCTAAATTCATTTCAAAAATTCATTGTGTCAAGCCGTTAATTTTTATATAGAAGTATTTAACATGACACAGTGGATAGATCGATAAAATCTTATCTGACTTGCCATTTTATCATTATACAATTAGATGTTACTCGACACGATGAGTCGATTAATGTGTTTGTCTGGTGAGATCAACTCCGACCGCCTTCTGCCCTTTGAGGACCATATGGCTTAAAGGTTTTGGAAAACATACAACATTGTTCTCCAACGGGGTGTAGAGGGGGCCTTTATAGAGGTAAAGAGAAGATCGATCCTCGGCTTTGCGTGTCGCTGTCTGAATAGATCAGCTTTCTGTTGCACCAACTGAGGAGAGGTTCAGGAGCTGTCTGAGGTGGATTTCGATAACTTTGTTGGGGGATAATATTTTCAATTAAGGTTGTTACTTTATATAGATATTGTAAAGTGATATTAAACTTTTTAGAATAATAATTACGTTTCTCTATATTTTATATTTTAAGAAATAAAGTTTCAATATAAAAATAATATTAACAAGTTTGTGCTTCCATTTTATTTTAGGGCATTGAAAGAATGAAATGCCTTGCATGAAAACTAATTTCAATTATTATATGTTACAAATCACATTGCATAGTTTGTGATCTTCACAATGCCGGCTTCCTCTCGTTCACAATTGCATTTTCACCTTCACACTACACTGTTTGTGCACAACGCAATGACACCATCCTCTCTCACATGGTATTCCATTAAGAGTTTCATGAATAGATATCCATAAAATAGAAAATAATTATATTTTAACTACTCTGTTAGGATTAATAATATTCAACACTTTCCATTGAACCCTGTTTATCGCCACCTTCGGGATCTTCATTCAGGTAAGTGAAATCAAAGCTTTTAATGATCTTTTCATGTTAATATATAGTTGTTTTTTCTGAATTTCTACTTGCTCCCATTGTTGAGTAGAATTGTGCCAAGAACTGCTTAGGTACAGGATTTAACTGCTAAATTCATTTCAAAAATTCATTGTGTCAAGCCGTTAATTTTTATATAGAAGTATTTAACATGACACAGTGGATAGATCGATAAAATCTTATCTGACTTGCCATTTTATCATTATACAATTAGATGTTACTCGACACGATGAGTCGATTAATGTGTTTGTCTGGTGAGATCAACTCCGACCGCCTTCTGCCCTTTGAGGACCACATGGCTTAAAGGTTTTGGAAAACATACAACATTGTTCTCCAACGGGGTGTAGAGGGGGCCTTTATAGAGGTAAAGAGAAGATCGATCCTCGGCTTTGCGTGTCGCTGTCTGAATAGATCAGCTTTCTGTTGCACCAACTGAGGAGAGGTTCAGGAGCTGTCTGAGGTGGATTTCGATAACTTTGTTGGGGGATAATATTTTCAATTAAGGTTGTTACTTTATATAGATATTCTAAAGTGATATTAAACTTTTTAGAATAATAAATATGTTTCTCTATATTTTATATTTTAAGAAATAAAGTTTCAATATAAAAATAATATTAACAAGTTTGTGCTTCCATTTTATTTTAGGGCATTGAATGAATGAAATGCCTTGCATGAAAACTAATTTCAATTATTATATGTTACAAATCACATTGAATAGTTTGTGATCTTCACAATGCCGGCTTCCTCTCGTTCACAATTGCATTTTCACCTTCGCACTACACTGTTTGTGCACAACGCAATGACACCATCCTCTCTCGCATGGTATTCCATTAAGAGTTTCATGAATAGATATCCTTAAAATAGAAAATAATTATATTTTAACTACTCTGTTAGGATTAATAATATTCAACACCTTCCATTGAACACTGTTTATCGCCACCATCGGGATCTTCATTCAGGTAAGTGAAATCAAAGCTTTTGATGATCTTTTCATGTTAATATATAGTTGTTTTTTCTGAATTTATACTTCCTCCCATTGTTGAGTAGGATTGTGCCAAGAAGTGCTTAGGTACAGGATTTAACTGCTAAATTCATTTCAAAAATTCATTGTGTCAAGCTGTTAATTTTTATATAAAAGTATTTAACATGACACAGTGGATAGATCGATAAAATCTTATCTGACTTGCCATTTTATCATTA
The DNA here is from genome assembly GCA_037428765.1 of Rubia yunnanensis. Classification (NCBI taxonomy): domain Eukaryota; kingdom Viridiplantae; phylum Streptophyta; class Magnoliopsida; order Gentianales; family Rubiaceae; genus Rubia; species Rubia yunnanensis. The sequence continues at coordinate 92,119,435 of CM075068.1, forward strand.
TACAATTAGATGTTACTCGACACGATGAGTCGATTAATGTGTTTGTCTGGTGAGATCAACTCCGACCGTCTTCTGCCCTTTGAGGACCATATGGCTTAAAGGTTTTGGAAAACATACAACATTGTTCTCCAACGGGGTGTAGAGGGGGCCTTTATAGAGGTAAAGAGAAGATCGATCCTCGGCTTTGCGTGTCGCTGTCTGAATAGATCAGCTTTCTGTTGCACCAACTGAGGAGAGGTTCAGGAGCTGTCTGAGGTGTATTTCGATAACTTTGTTGGGGGATAATATTTTCAATTAAGGTTGTTACTTTATATAGATATTGTAAAGTGATATTAAACTTTTTAGAATAATAAATATGTTTCTTTATATTTTATATTTTAAGAAATAAAGTTTCAATATAAAAATAATATTAACAAGTTTGTGCTTCCATTTTATTTTAGGGCATTGAAAGAATGAAATGCCTTGCATGAAAACTAATTTCAATTATTATATGTTACAAGTCACATTGCATAGTTTGTGCTCTTCACAAAGCCGGCTTCCTCTCGTTCACAATTGCATTTTCACATTCGCACTTCACTGTTTGTGCACAACGCAATGACACCATCCTCTCTCGCATGGTATTCCATTAAGAGTTTCATGAATAGATATCCTTAAAATAGAAAATAATTATATTTTAACTACTCTGTTAGGATTAATAATATTCAACACCTTCCATTGAACACTGTTTATCGCCACCATCGGGATCTTCATTCAGGTAAGTGAAATCAAAGCTTTTAATGATCTTTTCATGTTAATATATAGTTGTTTTTTCTGAATTTCTACTTGCTCCCATTGTTGAGTAGGATTGTGCCAAGAAGTGCTTAGGTACAGGATTTAATTGCTAAATTCATTTCAAAAATTCATTGTGTCAAGCCGTTAATTTTTATATAAAAGTATTTAACATGACACAGTGGATAGATCGATAAAATCTTATCTGACTTGCCATTTTATCATTATACAATTAGATGTTACTCGACACGATGAGTCGATTAATGTGTTTGTCTGGTGAGATCAACTCCGACCGCCTTCTGCCCTTTGAGGACCATATGGCTTAAAGGTTTTGGAAAACATACAACATTGTTCTCCAACGGGGTGTAGAGGGGGCCTTTATAGAGGTAAAGAGAAGATCGATCCTCGGCTTTGCGTGTCGCTGTCTGAATAGATCAGCTTTCTGTTGCACCAACTGAGGAGAGGTTCAGGAGCTGTCTGAGGTGGATTTCGATAACTTTGTTGGGGGATAATATTTTCAATTAAGGTTGTTACTTTATATAGATATTGTAAAGTGATATTAAACTTTTTAGAATAATAAATATGTTTCTCTATATTTTATATTTTAAGAAATAAAGTTTCAATATAAAAATAATATTAACAAGTTTGTGCTTCCATTTTATTTTAGGGCATTGAAAGAATGAAATGCCTTGCATGAAAACTAATTTCAATTATTATATATTACAAGTCACATTGCATAGTTTGTGCTCTTCACAAAGCCAGCTTCCTCTCGTTCACAATTGCATTTTCACCTTCGCACTACACTGTTTGTGCACAACGCAATGACTCCATCTCTCTCGCATGGTATTCCATTAAGAGTTTCATGAATAGATATCCTTAAAATAGAAAATAATTATATTTTAACTACTCTGTTAGGATTAATAATATTCAACACCTTCCATTGAACACTGTTTATCGCCACCATCGGGATCTTCATTCAGGTAAGTGAAATCAAAGCTTTTGATGATCTTTTCATGTTAATATATAGTTGTTTTTTCTGAATTTATACTTGCTCCCATTGTTGAGTAGGATTGTGCCAAGAAGTGCTTAGGTACAGGATTTAATTGCTAAATTCATTTCAAAAATTATTTGTGTCAAGCCGTTAATTTTTATATAAAAGTATTTAACATGACACAGTGGATAGATAGATAAAATCTTATCTGACTTGCCATTTTATCATTATGCAATTAGATGTTACTCGACACGATGAGTCGATTAATGTGTTTGTCTGGTGAGATCAACTCCGACCGCCTTCTGCCCTTTGAGGACCATATAGCTTAAAGGTTTTGGCAAACATACAACATTGTTCTTCAACGGGGAGTAGTGGGGGCCTTTATAGAGGTAAAGAGAAGATCGATCCTCGGCTTTGAGTGTCGCTGTCTGAATAGATCAGCTTTCTGTTGCACCAACTGAGGAGAGGTTCAGGAGCTGTCTGAGGTGGATTTCGATAACTTTGTTGGGGGATGATATTTTCAATTAAGGTTGTTACTTTATATATATATTGTAAAGTGATATTAAAATTTTTAGAATAATAAATATATTTCTTTATATTTTATATTTTAAGAAATAAAGTTTCAATATAAAAATAATATTAACAAGTTTGTGCTTCCATTTTATTTTAGGGCATTGAAAGAATGAAATGCCTTGCATGAAAACTAATTTCAATTATTATATGTTACAGGTCACATTGCATAGTTTGTGCTCTTCACAAAGCCGGCTTCCTCTCGTTCACAATTGCATTTTCACCTTCGCACTACACTGTTTGTGCACAACGCAATGACACCGTCCTCACTCGCATGGTATTCCATTAAGAGTGTCATGAATAGATATCCTTAGAATAGAAAATAATTATATTTTAACTACTCTGTTAGGATTAATAATATTCAACACCTTCCATTGAACACTGTTTATCGCCACCATCGGGATCTTCATTCAGGTAAGTGAAATCAAAGCTTTTGATGATCTTTTCATGTTAAAATATAGTTGTTTTTTCTGAATTTATACTTGCTCCCATTGTTGAGTAGGATTGTGCCAAGAAGTGCTTAGGTACAGGATTTAATTGCTAAATTCATTTCAAAAATACATTGTGTTAAGCCGTTAATTTTTATATAAAGGTATTTAACATGACACAGTGGATAGATCGATAAAATCTTATCTGACTTGCCATTTTATCATTATACAATTAGATGTTACTCGACACGATGAGTCGATTAATGTGTTTGTCTGGTGAGATCAACTCCGACCGTCTTCTGCCCTTTGAGGACCATATAGCTTAAAGGTTTTGGCAAACATACAACATTGTTCTCCAACGGGGTGTAGAGGGGGCCTTTATAGAGGTAAAGAGAAGATCGATCCTCGGCTTTGCGTGTCGCTGTCTGAATAGATCAGCTTTCTGTTGCACCAACTGAGGAGAGGTTCAGGAGCTGTCTGAGGTGGATTTCGATAACTTTGTTGGGGGATGATATTTTCAATTAAGGTTGTTACCTTATATAGATATTGTAAAGTGATATTAAATTTTTTAGAATAATAAATATATTTCTTTATATTTTATATTTTAAGAAATAAAGTTTCAATATAAAAATAATATTAACAAGTTTGTGCTTCCATTTTATTTTAGGGCATTGAAAGAATGAAATGCCTTGCATGAAAACTAATTTCAATTATTATATGTTACAGGTCACATTGCATAGTTTGTGCTCTTCACAAAGCCGGCTTCCTCTCGTTCACAATTGCATTTTCACCTTCGCACTACACTGTTTGTGCACAACGCAATGACACCGTCCTCACTCGCATGGTATTCCATTAAGAGTGTCATGAATAGATATCCTTAGAATAGAAAATAATTATATTTTAACTACTCTGTTAGGATTAATAATATTCAACACCTTCCATTGAACACTGTTTATCGCCACCATCGGGATCTTCATTCAGGTAAGTGAAATCAAAGCTTTTGATGATCTTTTCATGTTAATATATAGTTGTTTTTTCTGAATTTATACTTGCTCCCATTGTTGAGTAGGATTGTGCCAAGAAGTGCTTAGGTACAGGATTTAATTGCTAAATTCATTTCAAAAATACATTGTGTTAAGCCGTTAATTTTTATATAAAGGTATTTAACATGACACAGTGGATAGATTGATAAAATCTTATCTGACTTGCCATTTTATCATTATACAATTAGATGTTACTCGACACGATGAGTCGATTAATGTGTTTGTCTGGTGAGATCAACTCCGACCGCCTTCTGCCCTTTGAGGACCATATAGCTTAAAGGTTTTGGCAAACATACAACATTGTTCTCCAACGGGGTGTAGAGGGGGCCTTTATAGAGGTAAAGAGAAGATCGATCCTCGGCTTTGCGTGTCGCTGTCTGAATAGATCAGCTTTCTGTTGCACCAACTGAGGAGAGGTTCAGGAGCTGTCTGAGGTGGATTTCGATAACTTTGTTGGGGGATGATATTTTCAATTAAGGTTGTTACCTTATATAGATATTGTAAAGTGATATTAAATTTTTTAGAATAATAAATATATTTCTTTATATTTTATATTTTAAGAAATAAAGTTTCAATATAAAAATAATATTAACAAGTTTGTGCTTCCATTTTATTTTAGGGCATTGAAAGAATGAAATGCCTTGCATGAAAACTAATTTCAATTATTATATGGTACAGGTCACAATGCATAGTTTGTGCTCTTCACAAAGCCGGCTTCCTCTCGTTCACAATTGCATTTTCACTTTCGCACTACACTGTTTGTGGACAACGCAATGACACCGTCCTCACTCGCATGGTATTCCATTAAGAGTGTCATGAATAGATATCCTTAGAATAGAAAATAATTATATTTTAACTACTCTGTTAGGATTAATAATATTCAACACCTTCCATTGAACACTGTTTATCGCCACCATCGGGATCTTCATTCAGGTAAGTGAAATCAAAGCTTTTGATGATCTTTTCATGTTAATATATAGTTGTTTTTTCTGAATTTATACTTGCTCCCATTGTTGAGTAGGATTGTGCCAAGAAGTGCTTAGGTACAGGATTTAATTGCTAAATTCATTTCAAAAATACATTGTGTTAAGCCGTTAATTTTTATATAAAGGTATTTAACATGACACAGTGGATAGATCGATAAAATCTTATCTGACTTGCCATTTTATCATTATACGATTAGATGTTACTCGACACGACGAGTCGATTAATGTGTTTGTCTAGTGAGATCAACTCCGACCGCCTTCTTCCCTTTGAGAACCATATAGCTTAAAGGTTTTGGCAAACATACAACATTGTTCTCCAACGGGGTGTAGAGGGGGCCTTTATAGAGGTAAAGAGAAGATCGATCCTCGGCTTTGCGTGTCGCTGTCTGAATAGATCAGCTTTCTGTTGCACCAACTGAGGAGAGGTTCAGGAGCTGTCTGAGGTGGATTTCGATAACTTTGTTGGGGGATGATATTGTCAATTAAGGTTGTTACTTTATATAGATATTGTAAAGTGATATTAAATTTTTTAGAATAATAAATATATTTCTTTATATTTTATATTTTAAGAAATAAAGTTTCAATATAAAAATAATATTAACAAGTTTGTGCTTCCATTTTATTTTAGGGCATTGAAAGAATGAAATGCCTTGCATGAAAACTAATTTCAATTATTATATGTTACAGGTCACATTGCATAGTTTGTGCTCTTCACAAAGCCGGCTTCCTCTCGTTCACAATTGCATTTTCACCTTCGCACTACACTGTTTGTGCACAACGCAATGACACCGTCCTCACTCGCATGGTATTCCATTAAGAGTGTCATGAATAGATATCCTTAGAATAGAAAATAATTATATTTTAACTACTCTGTTAGGATTAATAATATTCAACACCTTCCATTGAACACTGTTTATCGCCACCATCGGGATCTTCATTCAGGTAAGTGAAATCAAAGCTTTTGATGATCTTTTCATGTTAATATATAGTTGTTTTTTCTGAATTTATACTTGCTCCCATTGTTGAGTAGGATTGTGCCAAGAAGTGCTTAGGTACAGGATTTAATTGCTAAATTCATTTCAAAAATACATTATGTTAAGCCGTTAATTTTTATATAAAGGTATTTAACATGACACAGTGGATAGATCGATAAAATCTTATCTGACTTGCCATTTTATCATTATACAATTAGATGTTACTCGACACGATGAGTCGATTAATGTGTTTGTCTGGTGAGATCAACTCCGACCGCCTTCTGCCCTTTGAGGACCATATAGCTTAAAGGTTTTGGCAAACATACAACATTGTTCTCCAACGGGGTGTAGAGGGGGCCTTTATAGAGGTAAAGAGAAGATCGATCCTCGGCTTTGCGTGTCGCTGTCTGAATAGATCAGCTTTCTGTTGCACCAACTGAGGAGAGGTTCAGGAGCTGTCTGAGGTGGATTTCGATAACTTTGTTGGGGGATGATATTTTCAATTAAGGTTGTTACCTTATATAGATATTGTAAAGTGATATTAAATTTTTTAGAATAATAAATATATTTCTTTATATTTTATATTTTAAGAAATAAAGTTTCAATATAAAAATAATATTAACAAGTTTGTGCTTCCATTTTATTTTAGGGCATTGAAAGAATGAAATGCCTTGCATGAAAACTAATTTCAATTATTATATGTTACAGGTCACATTGCATAGTTTGTGCTCTTCACAAAGCCGGCTTCCTCTCGTTCACAATTGCATTTTCACCTTCGCACTACACTGTTTGTGCACAACGCAATGACACCGTCCTCACTCGCATGGTATTCCATTAAGAGTGTCATGAATAGATATCCTTAGAATAGAAAATAATTATATTTTAACTACTCTGTTAGGATTAATAATATTCAACACCTTCCATTGAACACTGTTTATCGCCACCATCGGGATCTTCATTCAGGTAAGTGAAATCAAAGCTTTTGATGATCTTTTCATGTTAATATATAGTTGTTTTTTCTGAATTTATACTTGCTCCCATTGTTGAGTAGGATTGTGCCAAGAAGTGCTTAGGTACAAGATTTAATTGCTAAATTCATTTCAAAAATACATTGTGTTAAGCCGATAATTTTTATATAAAGGTATTTAACATGACACAGTGGATAGATCGATAAAATCTTATCTGACTTGCCATTTTATCATTATACAATTAGATGTTACTCGACACGATGAGTCGATTAATGTGTTTGTCTGGTGAGATCAACTCCGACCGCCTTCTGCCCTTTGAGGACCATATAGCTTAAAGGTTTTGGCAAACATACAACATTGTTCTCCAACGGGGTGTAGAGGGGGCCTTTATAGAGGTAAAGAGAAGATCGATCCTCGGCTTTGCGTGTCGCTGTCTGAATAGATCAGCTTTCTGTTGCACCAACTGAGGAGAGGTTCAGGAGCTGTCTGAGGTGGATTTCGATAACTTTGTTGGGGGATGATATTTTCAATTAAGGTTGTTACCTTATATAGATATTGTAAAGTGATATTAAATTTTTTAGAATAATAAATATATTTCTTTATATTTTATATTTTAAGAAATAAAGTTTCAATATAAAAATAATATTAACAAGTTTGTGCTTCCATTTTATTTTAGGGCATTGAAAGAATGAAATGCCTTGCATGAAAACTAATTTCAATTATTATATGGTACAGGTCACATTGCATAGTTTGTGCTCTTCACAAAGCCGGCTTCCTCTCGTTCACAATTGCATTTTCACCTTCGCACTACACTGTTTGTGCACAACGCAATGACACCGTCCTCACTCGCATGGTATTCCATTAAGAGTGTCATGAATAGATATCCTTAGAATAGAAAACAATTATATTTTAACTACTCTGTTAGGATTAATAATATTCAACACCTTCCATTGAACACTGTTTTTCGCCACCATCGGGATCTTCATTCAGGTAAGTGAAATCAAAGCTTTTGATGATCTTTTCATGTTAATATATAGTTGTTTTTTCTGAATTTATACTTGCTCCCATTGTTGAGTAGGATTGTGCCAAGAAGTGCTTAGGTACAGGATTTAATTGCTAAATTCATTTCAAAAATACATTGTGTTAAGCCGTTAATTTTTATATAAAGGTATTTAACATGACACAGTGGATAGATCGATAAAATCTTATCTGACTTGCCATTTTATCATTATACAATTAGATGTTACTCGACACGACGAGTCGATTAATGTGTTTGTCTAGTGAGATCAACTCCGACCGCCTTCTTCCCTTTGAGGACCATATAGCTTAAAGGTTTTGGCAAACATACAACATTGTTCTCCAACGGGGTGTAGAGGGGGCCTTTATAGAGGTAAAGAGAAGATCGATCCTCGGCTTTGCGTGTCGCTGTCTGAATAGATCAGCTTTCTGTTGCACCAACTGAGGAGAGGTTCAGGAGCTGTCTGAGGTGGATTTCGATAACTTTGTTGGGGGATGATATTGTCAATTAAGGTTGTTACTTTATATAGATATTGTAAAGTGATATTAAATTTTTTAGAATAATAAATATATTTCTTTATATTTTATATTTTAAGAAATAAAGTTTCAATATAAAAATAATATTAACAAGTTTGTGCTTCCATTTTATTTTAGGGCATTGAAAGAATGAAATGCCTTGCATGAAAACTAATTTCAATTATTATATGTTACAGGTCACATTGCATAGTTTGTGCTCTTCACAAAGCCGGCTTCCTCTCGTTCACAATTGCATTTTCACCTTCGCACTACACTGTTTGTGCACAACGCAATGACACCGTCCTCACTCGCATGGTATTCCATTAAGAGTGTCATGAATAGATATCCTTAGAATAGAAAATAATTATATTTTAACTACTCTGTTAGGATTAATAATATTCAACACCTTCCATTGAACACTGTTTATCGCCACCATCGGGATCTTCATTCAGGTAAGTGAAATCAAAGCTTTTGATGATCTTTTCATGTTAATATATAGTTGTTTTTTCTGAATTTATACTTGCTCCCATTGTTGAGTAGGATTGTGCCAAGAAGTGCTTAGGTACAGGATTTAATTGCTAAATTCATTTCAAAAATACATTGTGTTAAGCCGTTAATTTTTATATAAAGGTATTTAACATGACACAGTGGATAGATCGATAAAATCTTATCTGACTTGCCATTTTATCATTATACAATTAGATGTTACTCGACACGATGAGTCGATTAATGTGTTTGTCTGGTGAGATCAACTCCGACCGCCTTCTGCCCTTTGAGGACCATATAGCTTAAAGGTTTTGGCAAACATACAACATTGTTCTCCAACGGGGTGTAGAGGGGGCCTTTATAGAGGTAAAGAGAAGATCGATCCTCGGCTTTGCGTGTTGCTGTCTGAATAGATCAGCTTTCTGTTGCACCAACTGAGGAGAGGTTCAGGAGCTGTCTGAGGTGGATTTCGATAACTTTGTTGGGGGATGATATTTTCAATTAAGGTTGTTACCTTATATAGATATTGTAAAGTGATATTAAATTTTTTAGAATAATAAATATATTTCTTTATATTTTATATTTTAAGAAATAAAGTTTCAATATAAAAATAATATTAACAAGTTTGTGCTTCCATTTTATTTTAGGGCATTGAAAGAATGAAATGCCTTGCATGAAAACTAATTTCAATTATTATATGTTACAGGTCACATTGCATAGTTTGTGCTCTTCACAAAGCCGGCTTCCTCTCGTTCACAATTGCATTTTCACCTTCGCACTACACTGTTTGTGCACAACGCAATGACACCGTCCTCACTCGCATGGTATTCCATTAAGAGTGTCATGAATAGATATCCTTAGAATAGAAAATAATTATATTTTAACTACTCTGTTAGGATTAATAATATTCAACACCTTCCATTGAACACTGTTTATCGCCACCATCGGGATCTTCATTCAGGTAAGTGAAATCAAAGCTTTTGATGATCTTTTCATGTTAATATATAGTTGTTTTTTCTGAATTTATACTTGCTCCCATTGTTGAGTAGGATTGTGCCAAGAAGTGCTTAGGTACAGGATTTAATTGCTAAATTCATTTCAAAAATACATTGTGTTAAGCCGTTAATTTTTATATAAAGGTATTTAACATGACACAGTGGATAGATCGATAAAATCTTATCTGACTTGCCATTTTATCATTATACAATTAGATGTTACTCGACACGATGAGTCGATTAATGTGTTTGTCTGGTGAGATCAACTCCGACCGCCTTCTGCCCTTTGAGGACCATATAGCTTAAAGGTTTTGGCAAACATACAACATTGTTCTCCAACGGGGTGTAGAGGGGGCCTTTATAGAGGTAAAGAGAAGATCGATCCTCGGCTTTGCGTGTCGCTGTCTGAATAGATCAGCTTTCTGTTGCACCAACTGAGGAGAGGTTCAGGAGCTGTCTGAGGTGGATTTCGATAACTTTGTTGGGGGATGATATTGTCAATTAAGGTTGTTACTTTATATAGATATTGTAAAGTGATATTAAATTTTTTAGAATAATAAATATATTTCTTTATATTTTATATTTTAAGAAATAAAGTTTCAATATAAAAATAATATTAACAAGTTTGTGCTTCCATTTTATTTTAGGGCATTGAAAGAATGAAATGCCTTGCATGAAAACTAATTTCAATTATTATATGTTACAGGTCACATTGCATAGTTTGTGCTCTTCACAAAGCCGGCTTCCTCTCGTTCACAATTGCATTTTCACCTTCGCACTACACTGTTTGTTCACAACGCAATGACACCGTCCTCACTCGCATGGTATTCCATTAAGAGTGTCATGAATAGATATCCTTAGAATAGAAAATAATTATATTTTAACTACTCTGTTAGGATTAATAATATTCAACACCTTCCATTGAACACTGTTTATCGCCACCATCGGGATCTTCATTCAGGTAAGTGAAATCAAAGCTTTTGATGATCTTTTCATGTTAATATATAGTTGTTTTTTCTGAATTTATACTTGCTCCCATTGTTGAGTAGGATTGTGCCAAGAAGTGCTTAGGTACAGGATTTAATTGCTAAATTCATTTCAAAAATACATTGTGTTAAGCCGTTAATTTTTATATAAAGGTATTTAACATGACACAGTGGATAGATCGATAAAATCTTATCTGACTTGCCATTTTATCATTATACAATTAGATGTTACTCGACACGATGAGTCGATTAATGTGTTTGTCTGGTGAGATCAACTCCGACCGCCTTCTGCCCTTTGAGGACCATATAGCTTAAAGGTTTTGGCAAACATACAACATTGTTCTCCAACGGGGTGTAGAGGGGGCCTTTATAGAGGTAAAGAGAAGATCGATCCTCGGCTTTGCGTGTTGCTGTCTGAATAGATCAGCTTTCTGTTGCACCAACTGAGGAGAGGTTCAGGAGCTGTCTGAGGTGGATTTCGATAACTTTGTTGGGGGATGATATTTTCAATTAAGGTTGTTACCTTATATAGATATTGTAAAGTGATATTAAATTTTTTAGAATAATAAATATATTTCTTTATATTTTATATTTTAAGAAATAAAGTTTCAATATAAAAATAATATTAACAAGTTTGTGCTTCCATTTTATTTTAGGGCATTGAAAGAATGAAATGCCTTGCATGAAAACTAATTTCAATTATTATATGTTACAGGTCACATTGCATAGTTTGTGCTCTTCACAAAGCCGGCTTCCTCTCGTTCACAATTGCATTTTCACCTTCGCACTACACTGTTTGTGCACAACGCAATGACACCGTCCTCACTCGCATGGTATTCCATTAAGAGTGTCATGAATAGATATCCTTAGAATAGAAAATAATTATATTTTAACTACTCTGTTAGGATTAATAATATTCAACACCTTCCATTGAACACTGTTTATCGCCACCATCGGGATCTTCATTCAGGTAAGTGAAATCAAAGCTTTTGATGATCTTTTCATGTTAATATATAGTTGTTTTTTCTGAATTTATACTTGCTCCCATTGTTGAGTAGGATTGTGCCAAGAAGTGCTTAGGTACAGGATTTAATTGCTAAATTCATTTCAAAAATACATTGTGTTAAGCCGTTAATTTTTATATAAAGGTATTTAACATGACACAGTGGATAGATCGATAAAATCTTATCTGACTTGCCATTTTATCATTATACAATTAGATGTTACTCGACACGATGAGTCGATTAATGTGTTTGTCTGGTGAGATCAACTCCGACCGCCTTCTGCCCTTTGAGGACCATATAGCTTAAAGGTTTTGGCAAACATACAACATTGTTCTCCAACGGGGTGTAGAGGGGGCCTTTATAGAGGTAAAGAGAAGATCGATCCTCGGCTTTGCGTGTCGCTGTCTGAATAGATCAGCTTTCTGTTGCACCAACTGAGGAGAGGTTCAGGAGCTGTCTGAGGTGGATTTCGATAACTTTGTTGGGGGATGATATTTTCAATTAAGGTTGTTACCTTATATAGATATTGTAAAGTGATATTAAATTTTTTAGAATAATAAATATATTTCTTTATATTTTATATTTTAAGAAATAAAGTTTCAATATAAAAATAATATTAACAAGTTTGTGCTTCCATTTTATTTTAGGGCATTGAAAGAATGAAATGCCTTGCATGAAAACTAATTTCAATTATTATATGGTACAGGTCACATTGCATAGTTTGTGCTCTTCACAAAGCCAGCTTCCTCTCGTTCACAATTGCATTTTCACCTTCGCACTACACTGTTTGTGCACAACGCAATGACACCGTCCTCACTCGCATGGTATTCCATTAAGAGTGTCATGAATAGATATCTTTAGAATAGAAAATAATTATATTTTAACTACTCTGTTAGGATTAATAATATTCAACACCTTCCATTGAACACTGTTTTTCGCCACCATCGGGATCTTCATTCAGGTAAGTGAAATCAAAGCTTTTGATGATCTTTTCATGTTAATATATAGTTGTTTTTTCTGAATTTATACTTGCTCCCATTGTTGAGTAGGATTGTGCCAAGAAGTGCTTAGGTACAGGATTTAATTGCTAAATTCATTTCAAAAATACATTGTGTTAAGCCGTTAATTTTTATATAAAGGTATTTAACATGACACAGTGGATAGATCGATAAAATCTTATCTGACTTGCCATTTTATCATTATACAATTAGATGTTACTCGACACGACGAGTCGATTAATGTGTTTGTCTAGTGAGATCAACTCCGACCGCCTTCTTCCCTTTGAGGACCATATAGCTTAAAGGTTTTGGCAAACATACAACATTGTTCTCCAACGGGGTGTAGAGGGGGCCTTTATAGAGGTAAAGAGAAGATCGATCCTCGGCTTTGCGTGTCGCTGTCTGAATAGATCAGCTTTCTGTTGCACCAACTGAGGAGAGATTCAGGAGCTGTCTGAGGTGGATTTCGATAACTTTGTTGGGGGATGATATTGTCAATTAAGGTTGTTACTTTATATAGATATTGTAAAGTGATATTAAATTTTTTAGAATAATAAATATATTTCTTTATATTTTATATTTTAAGAAATAAAGTTTCAATATAAAAATAATATTAACAAGTTTGTGCTTCCATTTTATTTTAGGGCATTGAAAGAATGAAATGCCTTGCACGAAAACTAATTTCAATTATTATATGTTACAGGTCACTTTGCATAGTTTGTGCTCTTCACAAAGCCGGCTTCCTCTCGTTCACAATTGCATTTTCACCTTCGCACTACACTGTTTGTGCACAACGCAATGACACCGTCCTCACTCGCATGGTATTCCATTAAGAGTGTCATGAATAGATATCCTTAGAATAGAAAATAATTATATTTTAACTACTCTGTTAGGATTAATAATATTCAACACCTTCCATTGAACACTGTTTATCGCCACCATCGGGATCTTCATTCAGGTAAGTGAAATCAAAGCTTTTGATGATCTTTTCATGTTAATATATAGTTGTTTTTTCTGAATTTATACTTGCTCCCATTGTTGAGTAGGATTGTGCCAAGAAGTGCTTAGGTACAGGATTTAATTGCTAAATTCATTTCAAAAATACATTGTGTTAAGCCGTTAATTTTTATATAAAGGTATTTAACATGACACAGTGGATAGATCGATAAAATCTTATCTGACTTGCCATTTTATCATTATACAATTAGATGTTACTCGACACGATGAGTCGATTAATGTGTTTGTCTGGTGAGATCAACTCCGACCGCCTTCTGCCCTTTGAGGACCATATAGCTTAAAGGTTTTGGCAAACATACAACATTGTTCTCCAACGGGGTGTAGAGGGGGCCTTTATAGAGGTAAAGAGAAGATCGATCCTCGGCTTTGCGTGTCGCTGTCTGAATAGATCAGCTTTCTGTTGCACCAACTGAGGAGAGGTTCAGGAGCTGTCTGAGGTGGATTTCGATAACTTTGTTGGGGGATGATATTTTCAATTAAGGTTGTTACCTTATATAGATATTGTAAAGTGATATTAAATTTTTTAGAATAATAAATATATTTCTTTATATTTTATATTTTAAGAAATAAAGTTTCAATATAAAAATAATATTAACAAGTTTGTGCTTCCATTTTATTTTAGGGCATTGAAAGAATGAAATGCCTTGCATGAAAACTAATTTCAATTATTATATGTTACAGGTCACATTGCATAGTTTGTGCTCTTCACAAAGCCGGCTTCCTCTCGTTCACAATTGCATTTTCACCTTCGCACTACACTGTTTGTGCACAACGCAATGACACCGTCCTCACTCGCATGGTATTCCATTAAGAGTGTCATGAATAGATATCCTTAGAATAGAAAATAATTATATTTTAACTACTCTGTTAGGATTAATAATATTCAACACCTTCCATTGAACACTGTTTATCGCCACCATCGGGATCTTCATTCAGGTAAGTGAAATCAAAGCTTTTGATGATCTTTTCATGTTAATATATAGTTGTTTTTTCTGAATTTATACTTGCTCCCATTGTTGAGTAGGATTGTGCCAATAAGTGCTTAGGTACAGGATTTAATTGCTAAATTCATTTCAAAAATACATTGTGTTAAGCCGTTAATTTTTATATAAAGGAATTTAACATGACACAGTGGATAGATCGATAAAATCTTATCTGACTTGCCATTTTATCATTATACAATTAGATGTTACTCGACACGATGAGTCGATTAATGTGTTTGTCTGGTGAGATCAACTCCGACCGCCTTCTGCCCTTTGAGGACCATATAGCTTAAAGGTTTTGGCAAACATACAACATTGTTCTCCAACGGGGTGTAGAGGGGGCCTTTATAGAGGTAAAGAGAAGATCGATCCTCGGCTTTGCGTGTCGCTGTCTGAATAGATCAGCTTTCTGTTGCACCAACTGAGGAGAGGTTCAGGAGCTGTCTGAGGTGGATTTCGATAACTTTGTTGGGGGATGATATTTTCAATTAAGGTTGTTACCTTATATAGATATTGTAAAGTGATATTAAATTTTTTAGAATAATAAATATATTTCTTTATATTTTATATTTTAAGAAATAAAGTTTCAATATAAAAATAATATTAACAAGTTTGTGCTTCCATTTTATTTTAGGGCATTGAAAGAATGAAATGCCTTGCATGAAAACTAATTTCAATTATTATATGTTACAGGTCACATTGCATAGTTTGTGCTCTTCACAAAGCCGGCTTCCTCTCGTTCACAATTGCATTTTCACCTTCGCACTACACTGTTTGTGCACAACGCAATGACACCGTCCTCACTCGCATGGTATTCCATTAAGAGTGTCATGAATAGATATCCTTAGAATAGAAAATAATTATATTTTAACTACTCTGTTAGGATTAATAATATTCAACACCTTCCATTGAACACTGTTTTTCGCCACCATTGGGATCTTCATTCAGGTAAGTGAAATCAAAGATTTTGATGATCTTTTCATGTTAATATATAGTTGTTCTTTCTGAATTTATACTTGCTCCCATTTTTGAGTAGGATTGTGCCAAGAAGTGCTTAGGTACAGGATTTAATTGCTAAATTCATTTCAAAAATTCATTGTGTCAAGCCGTTAATTTCTATATAAAAGTATTTAACATGACACAGTGGATTGATAGATAAAATCTTATCTGACTTGCCATTTTATCATTACACAATTAGATGTTACTCGACACGATGAGTTGATTAATGTGTTTGTCTGGTGAGATCAACTCCGACCGCCTTCTGCCCTTTGAGGACCATATAGCTTAAAGGTTTTGGCAAACATACAACATTGTTCTCCAACGGGGTGTAGAGGGGGCCTTTATAGAGGTAAAGAGAAGATCGATCCTCGGCTTTGCGTGTCGCTGTCTGAATAGATCAGCTTTCTGTTGCACCAACTGAGGAGAGGTTCAGGAGCTGTCTGAGGTGGATTTCGATAACTTTGTTGGGGGATGATATTGTCAATTAAGGTTGTTACTTTATATAGATATTGTAAAGTGATATTAAATTTTTTAGAATAATAAATATATTTCTTTATATTTTATATTTTAAGAAATAAAGTTTCAATATAAAAATAATATTAACAAGTTTGTGCTTCCATTTTATTTTAGGGCATTGAAAGAATGAAATGCCTTGCATGAAAACTAATTTCAATTATTATATGTTACAGGTCACATTGCATAGTTTGTGCTCTTCACAAAGCCGGCTTCCTCTCGTTCACAATTGCATTTTCACCTTCGCACTACACTGTTTGTGCACAACGCAATGACACCGTCCTCACTCGCATGGTATTCCATTAAGAGTGTCATGAATAGATATCCTTAGAATAGAAAATAATTATATTTTAACTACTCTGTTAGGATTAATAATATTCAACACCTTCCATTGAACACTGTTTATCGCCACCATCGGGATCTTCATTCAGGTAAGTGAAATCAAAGCTTTTGATGATCTTTTCATGTTAATATATAGTTGTTTTTTCTGAATTTATACTTGCTCCCATTGTTGAGTAGGATTGTGCCAAGAAGTGCTTAGGTACAGGATTTAATTGCTAAATTCATTTCAAAAATACATTGTGTTAAGCCGTTAATTTTTATATAAAGGTATTTAACATGACACAGTGGATAGATCGATAAAATCTTATCTGACTTGCCATTTTATCATTATACAATTAGATGTTACTCGACACGATGAGTCGATTAATGTGTTTGTCTGGTGAGATCAACTCCGACCGCCTTCTGCCCTTTGAGGACCATATAGCTTAAAGGTTTTGGCAAACATACAACATTATTCTCCAACGGGGTGTAGAGGGGGCCTTTATAGAGGTAAAGAGAAGATCGATCCTCGGCTTTGCGTGTCGCTGTCTGAATAGATCAGCTTTCTGTTGCACCAACTGAGGAGAGGTTCAGGAGCTGTCTGAGGTGGATTTCGATAACTTTGTTGGGGGATGATATTTTCAATTAAGGTTGTTACCTTATATAGATATTGTAAAGTGATATTAAATTTTTTAGAATAATAAATATATTTCTTTATATTTTATATTTTAAGAAATAAAGTTTCAATATAAAAATAATATTAACAAGTTTGTGCTTCCATTTTATTTTAGGGCATTGAAAGAATGAAATGCCTTGCATGAAAACTAATTTCAATTATTATATGTTACAGGTCACATTGCATAGTTTGTGCTCTTCACAAAGCCGGCTTCCTCTCGTTCACAATTGCATTTTCACCTTCGCACTATACTGTTTGTGCACAACGCAATGACACCGTCCTCACTCGCATGGTATTCCATTAAGAGTGTCATGAATAGATATCCTTAGAATAGAAAATAATTATATTTTAACTACTCTGTTAGGATTAATAATATTCAACACCTTCCATTGAACACTGTTTATCGCCACCATCGGGATCTTCATTCAGGTAAGTGAAATCAAAGCTTTTGATGATCTTTTCATGTTAATATATAGTTGTTTTTTCTGAATTTATACTTGCTCCCATTGTTGAGTAGGATTGTGCCAAGAAGTGCTTAGGTACAGGATTTAATTGCTAAATTCATTTCAAAAATACATTGTGTTAAGCCGTTAATTTTTATATAAAGGTATTTAACATGACACAGTGGATAGATCGATAAAATCTTATCTGACTTGCCATTTTATCATTATACAATTAGATGTTACTCGACACGATGAGTCGATTAATGTGTTTGTCTGGTGAGATCAACTCCGACCGCCTTCTGCCCTTTGAGGACCATATAGCTTAAAGGTTTTGGCAAACATACAACATTGTTCTCCAACGGGGTGTAGAGGGGGCCTTTATAGAGGTAAAGAGAAGATCGATCCTCGGCTTTGCGTGTCGCTGTCTGAATAGATCAGCTTTCTGTTGCACCAACTGAGGAGAGGTTCAGGAGCTGTCTGAGGTGGATTTCGATAACTTTGTTGGGGGATGATATTTTCAATTAAGGTTGTTACCTTATATAGATATTGTAAAGTGATATTAAATTTTTTAGAATAATAAATATATTTCTTTATATTTTATATTTTAAGAAATAAAGTTTCAATATAAAAATAATATTAACAAGTTTGTGCTTCCATTTTATTTTAGGGCATTGAAAGAATGAAATGCCTTGAATGAAAACTAATTTCAATTATTATATGTTACAGGTCACATTGCATAGTTTGTGCTCTTCACAAAGCCGGCTTCCTCTCGTTCACAATTGCATTTTCACCTTCGCACTACACTGTTTGTGCACAACGCAATGACACCGTCCTCACTCGCATGGTATTCCATTAAGAGTGTCATGAATAGATATCCTTAGAATAGAAAATAATTATATTTTAACTACTCTGTTAGGATTAATAATATTCAACACCTTCCATTGAACACTGTTTATCGCCACCATCGGGATCTTCATTCAGGTAAGTGAAATCAAAGCTTTTGATGATCTTTTCATGTTAATATATAGTTGTTTTTTCTGAATTTATACTTGCTCCCATTGTTGAGTAGGATTGTGCCAATAAGTGCTTAGGTACAGGATTTAATTGCTAAATTCATTTCAAAAATACATTGTGTTAAGCCGTTAATTTTTATATAAAGGAATTTAACATGACACAGTGGATAGATCGATAAAATCTTATCTGACTTGCCATTTTATCATTATACAATTAGATGTTACTCGACACGATGAGTCGATTAATGTGTTTGTCTGGTGAGATCAACTCCGACCGCCTTCTGCCCTTTGAGGACCATATAGCTTAAAGGTTTTGGCAAACATACAACATTGTTCTCCAACGGGGTGTAGAGGGGGCCTTTATAGAGGTAAAGAGAAGATCGATCCTCGGCTTTGCGTGTCGCTGTCTGAATAGATCAGCTTTCTGTTGCACCAACTGAGGAGAGGTTCAGGAGCTGTCTGAGGTGGATTTCGATAACTTTGTTGGGGGATGATATTTTCAATTAAGGATGTTACCTTATATAGATATTGTAAAGTGATATTAAATTTTTTAGAATAATAAATATATTTCTTTATATTTTATATTTTAAGAAATAAAGTTTCAATATAAAAATAATATTAACAAGTTTGTGCTTCCATTTTATTTTAGGGCATTGAAAGAATGAAATGCCTTGCATGAAAACTAATTTCAATTATTATATGTTACAGGTCACATTGCATAGTTTGTGCTCTTCACAAAGCCGGCTTCCTCTCGTTCACAATTGCATTTTCACCTTCGCACTACACTGTTTGTGCACAACGCAATGACACCGTCCTCACTCGCATGGTATTCCATTAAGAGTGTCATGAATAGATATCCTTAGAATAGAAAATAATTATATTTTAACTACTCTGTTAGGATTAATAATATTCAACACCTTCCATTGAACACTGTTTTTCGCCACCATTGGGATCTTCATTCAGGTAAGTGAAATCAAAGATTTTGATGATCTTTTCATGTTAATATATAGTTGTTCTTTCTGAATTTATACTTGCTCCCATTTTTGAGTAGGATTGTGCCAAGAAGTGCTTAGGTACAGGATTTAATTGCTAAATTCATTTCAAAAATTCATTGTGTCAAGCCGTTAATTTCTATATAAAAGTATTTAACATGACACAGTGGATTGATAGATAAAATCTTATCTGACTTGCCATTTTATCATTATACAATTAGATGTTACTCGACACGATGAGTTGATTAATGTGTTTGTCTGGTGAGATCAACTCCGACCGCCTTCTGCCCTTTGAGGACCATATAGCTTAAAGGTTTTGGCAAACATACAACATTGTTCTCCAACGGGGTGTAGAGGGGGCCTTTATAGAGGTAAAGAGAAGATCGATCCTCGGCTTTGCGTGTCGCTGTCTGAATAGATCAGCTTTCTGTTGCACCAACTGAGGAGAGGTTCAGGAGCTGTCTGAGGTGGATTTCGATAACTTTGTTGGGGGATGATATTGTCAATTAAGGTTGTTACTTTATATAGATATTGTAAAGTGATATTAAATTTTTTAGAATAATAAATATATTTCTTTATATTTTATATTTTAAGAAATAAAGTTTCAATATAAAAATAATATTAACAAGTTTGTGCTTCCATTTTATTTTAGGGCATTGAAAGAATGAAATTCCTTGCATGAAAACTAATTTCAATTATTATATGTTACAGGTCACATTGCATAGTTTGTGCTCTTCACAAAGCCGGCTTCCTCTCGTTCACAATTGCATTTTCACCTTCGCACTACACTGTTTGTGCACAACGCAATGACACCGTCCTCACTCGCATGGTATTCCATTAAGAGTGTCATGAATAGATATCCTTAGAATAGAAAATAATTATATTTTAACTACTCTGTTAGGATTAATAATATTCAACACCTTCCATTGAACACTGTTTATCGCCACCGTCGGGATCTTCATTCAGGTAAGTGAAATCAAAGCTTTTGATGATCTTTTCATGTTAATATATAGTTGTTCTTTCTGAATTTATACTTGCTCCCATTTTTGAGTAGGATTGTGCCAAGAAGTGCTTAGGTACAGGATTTAATTGCTAAATTCATTTCAAAAATTCATTGTGTCAAGCCGTTAATTTCTATATAAAAGTATTTAACATGACACAGTGGATTGATAGATAAAATCTTATCTGACTTGCCATTTTATCATTATACAATTAGATGTTACTCGACACGATGAGTTGATTAATGTGTTTGTCTGGTGAGATCAACTCCGACCGCCTTCTGCCCTTTGAGGACCATATAGCTTAAAGGTTTTGGCAAAAATACAACATTGTTCTCCAACGGGGTGTAGAGGGGGCCTTTATAGAGGTAAAGAGAAGATCGATCCTCGGCTTTGCGTGTCGCTGTCTGAATAGATCAGCTTTCTGTTGCACCAACTGAGGAGAGGTTCAGGAGCTGTCTGAGGTGGATTTCGATAACTTTGTTGGGGGATGATATTTTCAATTAAGGTTGTTACCTTATATAGATATTGTAAAGTGATATTAAATTTTTTAGAATAATAAATATATTTCTTTATATTTTATATTTTAAGAAATAAAGTTTCAATATAAAAATAATATTAACAAGTTTGTGCTTCCATTTTATTTTAGGGCATTGAAAGAATGAAATTCCTTGCATGAAAACTAATTTCAATTATTATATGTTACAAGTCACATTCCATAGTTTGTGCTCTTCACAAAGCCGGCTTCCTCTCGTTCACAATTGCATTTTCACCTTCGCACTACACTGTTTGTGCACAACGCAATGACACCGTCCTCACTCGCATGGTATTCCATTAAGAGTGTCATGAATAGATATCTTTAGAATAGAAAATAATTATATTTTAACTACTCTGTTAGGATTAATAATATTCAACACCTTCCATTGAACACTGTTTATCGCCACCATCGGGATCTTCATTCAGGTAAGTGAAATCAAAGCTTTTGATGATCTTTTCATGTTAATATATAGTTGTTCTTTCTGAATTTATACTTGCTCCCATTTTTGAGTAGGATTGTGCCAAGAAGTGCTTAGGTACAGGATTTAATTGCTAAATTCATTTCAAAAATTCATTGTGTCAAGCCGTTAATTTCTATATAAAAGTATTTAACATGACACAGTGGATTGATAGATAAAATCTTATCTGACTTGCCATTTTATCATTATACAATTAGATGTTACTCGACACGATGAGTTGATTAATGTGTTTGTCTGGTGAGATCAACTCCGACCGCCTTCTGCCCTTTGAGGACCATATAGCTTAAAGGTTTTGGCAAAAATACAACATTGTTCTCCAACGGGGTGTAGAGGGGGCCTTTATAGAGGTAAAGAGAAGATCGATCCTCGGCTTTGCGTGTCGCTGTCTGAATAGATCAGCTTTCTGTTGCACCAACTGAGGAGAGGTTCAGGAGCTGTCTGAGGTGGATTTCGATAACTTTGTTGGGGGATAATATTTTCAATTAAGGTTGTTACTTTATATAGATATTGTAAAGTGATATTAAATTCTTTAGAATAACAAATATATTTCTTTATATTTTATATTTTAAGAAATAAAGTTTCAATATAAAAATAATATTAACAAGTTTGTGCTTCCATTTAATTTTAGGGTATTGAAAGAATGAAATGCCTTGCATGAAAATTAATTTCAATTATTATATGTTACAAGTCACATTGCATAGTTTGTGCTCTTCACAAAGCCGGCTTCCTCTCATTCGCAATTGCATTTTCACCTTCGCACTACACTGTTTGTGCACAACGCAATGATACCATCCTCTCTCGCATCATATTCCATTAAGAGTTTCATGAATAGATATTCTTAAAATAGAAAATAATTATATTTTATCTACTCTGTTAGGAGTAATAATATTGAACACCTTTCATTGAACACTGTTTATCGCCACCATCGGGATCTTCATTCAGGTAAGTGAAATCTAACCTTTTAATGATCTTTTCATGTTAATATATAGTTGTTTTTTCTGAATTTATACTTGCTCCCTTTGTTGAGTAGGATTGTGCCAAGAAGTGCTTAGGTACATGATTTAATTGCGAAATTCAATTCAAAAATTCATTGTGTCAAGCCGTTAATTTTTTATATAAAAATATTTAACATGACACAGTGGATAGATCGATAAAATCTTATCTGACTTGCCATTTTATCATTACACAATTAGATGTTACTCAACACGAAGAGTCGATTAATGTATTTGTCCGGTGAAATCAACTCCGACCGCCTTCTGCCCTTTGAGGATCATATGGCTTAAAGGTATTGGCAAACATACAACATTGTTCTCCAATGGGGTGTAGAGGGGGCCTTTATAGAGGTAAAGAGAAGATCGATCCCCGACTTTGCATGTCGCTGTCTGAATACATCATCTTTCTGTTGCACCAACTGAGGAGAGGTTCAGGAGCTGTCTGAGGTGGATTTCGATAACTTTGTTGGGGGATAATATTTTCAATTAAGGTTGTTACATTATGTAGATATTGTAAAGTGATATTAAATTCTTTAGAATAACAAATATATTTGTTTATATTTTATATTTTAAGAAATAAAGTTTCAATATAAAAATAATATTAACAAGTTTGTGCTTCCATTTAATTTTAGGGTATTGAAAGAATGAAATGCCTTGCATGAAAATTAATTTCAATTATTATATGTTACAAGTCACATTGCATAGTTTGTGCTCTTCACAAAGCCGGCTTCCTCTCGTTCACAATTGCATTTTCACCTTCGCACTACACTGTTTGTTCAAAACGCAATGATACCATCCTCTCTCGCATCATATTCCATTAAGAGTTTCATGAATAGATATTCTTAAAATAGAAAATAATTATATTTTATCTACTCTTTTTGGAGTAATAATATTCAACACCTTCCATTGAACACTGTTTATCGCCACCATCGGGATCTTCATTCAGGTAAGTGAAATCAAAGCTTTTAATGATCTTTTCATGTTAATATATAGTTGTTTTTTCTGAATTTATACTTGCTCCCATTGTTGAGTAGGATTGTGCCAAGAAGTGCTTAGGTACAGGATTTAATTGCTAAATTCATTTCAAAAATTCATTGTGTCAAGCCGTTAATTTTTATATAAAGGTATTTAACATGACACAGTGGATAGATCGATAAAATCTTATCTGACTTGCCATTTTATCATTATACAATTAGATGTTACTCGACACGATGAGTGGATAAATGTGTTTGTCTGGTGAGATCAACTTCGACCGCCTTCTGCCCTTTGAGGACCATATGTCTTAAAGGTTTTGGCAAACATACAACATTGTTCTCCAACGGGGTGTAGAGGGGGCCTTTATAGAGGTAAAGAGAAGATAGATCCTCGGCTTTACGTGTCGCTGTCTGAATAGATCAGCTTTCTGTTGCACCAACTAAGGAGAGGTTCAGGAGCTGTCTGAGGTGGATTTCGACAACTTTGTTGGGGGATAATATTTTCAATTAAGGTTGTTACTTTATATAGATATTGTAAAGTGATATTAAATTCTTTAGAATAATAAATATATTTCTTTATATTTTATATTTTAAGAAATAAAGTTTCAATATAAAAATAATATTAACAAGTTTGTGCTTCCATTTAATTTTAGGGTATTGAAAGAATGAAATGCCTTGCATGAAAACTAATTTCAATTATTATATGTTACAAGTCACATTGCATAGATTGTGCTCTTCACAAAGCCGGCTTCCTCTCGTTCACAATTGCATTTTCACCTTCGCACTACACTGTTTGTTCACAATGCAATGATACCATCCTCTCTCGCATCATATTCCATTA
This sequence comes from Rubia yunnanensis, assembly GCA_037428765.1. Lineage (NCBI taxonomy): Eukaryota > Viridiplantae > Streptophyta > Magnoliopsida > Gentianales > Rubiaceae > Rubia > Rubia yunnanensis. The sequence continues at coordinate 92,143,943 of CM075068.1, forward strand.
AGAGTTTCATGAATAGATATTCTTAAAATAGAAAGTAATTATATTTTATCTACTCTTTTTGGAGTAATAATATTCAACACCTTCCATTGAACACTGTTTATCGCCACCATCGGGATCTTCATTCAGGTAAGTGAAATCAAAGCTTTTAATGATCTTTTCATGTTAATATATAGTTGTTTTTTCTGAATTTATACTTGCTCCCATTGTTGAGTAGGATTGTGCCAAGAAGTGCTTAGGTACAGGATTTAATTGCTAAATTCATTTCAAAAATTCTTTGTGTCAAGCAGTTAATTTTTATATAAAAGTATTTAACATTACACAGTGGATAGATCGATAAAATCTTATATGACTTGCCATTTTATCATTATACAATTAGATGTTACTCGACACAATGAGTCGATAAATGTTTTTGTCTGGTGAGATCAACTCCGACCGCCTTCTGCCCTTTGAGGACCATATGGCTCAAAGGTTTTGGCAAACATACAACATTGTTCTCCAACGGGGTGTAGAGGGGTCTTTATAGAGGTAAAGAGAAGATCGATCCTCGGCTTTGCGTGTCGCTGTCTGAATAGATCTGCTTTCTGTTGCACCAACTGAGGAGAGGTTCAGGAGCTGTCTGAGGTGGATTTTGATAACTTTGTTGGGGGATGATATTTTCAATTAAGGTTGTTACTTTATATAGATATTGTAAAGTGATATTAAATTTTTTAGAATAACAAATATATTTCTTTATATTTTATATTTTAAGAAATAAATTTTCAATATAAAAATTATATTAACAAGTTTGTGCTTCCATTTTATTTTAGGGCATTGAAAGAATGAAATGCCTTGCATGAAAAATAATTTCAATTATTATATGTTACAAGTCACATTGCATAGTTTGTGCTCTTCACAAAGCCGGCTTCCTCTCGTTCACAATGGCATTTTCACCTTCGCACTACTTTGTTTGTGCACAATGCAATGACACCGTCCTCACTCGCATGGTATTCCATTAAGAGTGTCATGAATAGATATCCTTAGAATAGAAAATAATTATATTTTAACTACTCTGTTAGGATTAATAATATTCAACACCTTCCATTGAACACTGTTTATCGCCACCATCGGGATCTTCATTCAGGTAAGTGAAATCAAAGCTTTTGATGATCTTTTCATGTTAATATATAGTTGTTTTTTCTGAATTTATACTTGTTCCCATTGTTGAGTAGGATTGTGCCAAGAAGTGCTTAGGTACAGGATTTAGTTGCTAAATTCATTTAAAAAATTCACCGTGTCAAGCCGTTAATTTTTATATAAAAGTATCTAACATGACACAGTGGATAGATAGATAAAATCTTATCTGACTTTCCATTTTATCATTATACAATTAGATGTTACTCGACACGATGAGTTGATTAATGTGTTTGTCTGGTGAGATCAACTCCGGCCGCCTTCTGCCCTTTGTGGACCATATAGCTTAAAGGTTTTGGCAAAAATACAACATTGTTCTCCAACGGGGTGTAGAGGGGGCCTTTATAGAGGTAAAAAGAAGATCGATCCTCGGCTTTGCGTGTCGCTGTCTGAATAGATCAGCTTTCTGTTGCACCAACTGAGGAGAGGTTCAGGAGCTGTCTGAGGTGGATTTCGATAACTTTGTTGGGGGATGATATTTTCAATTAAGGTTGTTACTTTATATAGATATTGTAAAGTGATATTAAATTTTTTAGAATAATAAATATATTTCTTTATATTTTATATTTTAAGAAATAAAGTTTCTATATAAAAATAATATTAACAAGTTTGTGCTTCCATTTTATTTTAGGGCATTAAAAGAATGAAATGCCTTGCATGAAAACTAATTTCAATTATTATATGTTACAGGTCACATTGCATAGTTTGTGCTCTTCACAAAGCCGGCTTCCTCTCGTTCACAATTGCATTTTTACCTTCGCACTACACTGTTTGTGCACAACGCAATGACACCGTCCTCACTCGCATGGTATTCCATTAAGAGTGTCATGAATAGATATCCTTACAATAGAAAATAGTTATATTTTAACTACTCTGTTTGGAGTAATAATATTGAACACCTTTCATTGAACACTGTTTATCGCCACCATCGGGATCTTCATTCAGGTAAGTGAAATCAAAGCTTTTGATGATCTTTTCATGTTAATATATACTTGTTTTTTCTGAATTTATACTTGCTCCCATTGTTGAGTAGGATTGTGCCAAGAAGTGCTTAGGTACAGGATTTAATTGCTAAATTCATTTCAAAAATTCATTGTGTCAAGCCGTTAATTTTTATATAAAGGTATTTAACATGACACAGTGGATAGATCGATAAAATCTTATCTGACTTGCCATTTTATCATTATACAATTAGATGTTACTCGACACGATGAGTCGATTAATGTGTTTGTCTGGTGAGATCATCTCCGACCGCCTTCTGCCCTTTGAGGACCATATAGCTTAAAGGTTTTGGAAAACATACAACATTGTTCTCCAACGGGGTGTAGAGGGGGCTTTTATAGAGGTAAAGAGAAGATCGATCCTCGGCTTTGCGTGTCGCTGTCTGAATAGATCAGCTTTCTATTGCACCAACTGAGGAGAGGTTCAGGAGCTGTCTGAGGTGGATTTCGATAACTTTGTTGGGGGATAATATTTTCAATTAAGGTTGTTACTTTATATAGATATTGTAAAGTGATATTAAATTCTTTAGAATAACAAATATATTTCTTTATATTTTATATTTTAAGAAATAAAGTTTCAATATAAAAATAATATTAACAAGTTTGTGCTTCCATTTAATTTTAGGGTATTGAAAGAATGAAATGCCTTGCATGAAAATTAATTTCAATTATTATATGTTACAAGTCACATTGCATAGTTTGTGCTCTTCACAAAGCCGGCTTCCTCTCATTCACAATTGCATTTTCACCTTCGCACTACACTGTTTGTGCACAACGCAATGATACCATCCTCTCTCGCATCATATTCCATTAAGAGTTTCATGAATAGATATTCTTAAAATAGAAAGTAATTATATTTTATCTACTCTTTTTGGAGTAATAATATTCAACACCTTCCATTGAACACTGTTTATCGCCACCATCGGGATCTTCATTCAGGTAAGTGAAATCAAAGCTTTTGATGATCTTTTCATGTTAATATATAGTTGTTTTTTCTGAATTTATACTTGTTCCCATTGTTGAGTAGGATTGTGCCAAGAAGTGCTTAGGTACAGGATTTAGTTGCTAAATTCATTTAAAAAATTCACGGTGTCAAGCCGTTAATTTTTATATAAAAGTATTTAACATGACACAGTGGATAGATAGATAAAATCTTATCTGACTTTCCATTTTATCATTATACAATTAGATGTTACTCAACACGATGAGTTGATTAATGTGTTTGTCTGGTGAGATCAACTCCGGCCGCCTTCTGCCCTTTGTGGACCATATAGCTTAAAGGTTTTGGCAAAAATACAACATTGTTCTCCAACGGGGTGTAGAGGGGGCCTTTATAGAGGTAAAAAGAAGATCGATCCTCGGCTTTGCGTGTCGCTGTCTGAATAGATCAGCTTTCTGTTGCACCAACTGAGGAGAGGTTCAGGAGCTGTCTGAGGTGGATTTCGATAACTTTGTTGGGGGATGATATTTTCAATTAAGGTTGTTACTTTATATAGATATTGTAAAGTGATATTAAATTTTTTAGAATAATAAATATATTTCTTTATATTTTATATTTTAAGAAATAAAGTTTCTATATAAAAATAATATTAACAAGTTTGTGCTTCCATTTTATTTTAGGGCATTAAAAGAATGAAATGCCTTGCATGAAAACTAATTTCAATTATTATATGTTACAAGTCACATTGCATAGTTTGTGCTCTTCACAAAGCCGGCTTCCTCTCGTTCACAATTGCATTTTCACCTTCGCACTACACTGTTTGTGCACAACGCAATGACACCGTCCTCACTCGCATGGTATTCCATTAAGAGTGTCATGAATAGATATCCTTACAATAGAAAATAGTTATATTTTAACTACTCTGTTTGGAGTAATAATATTGAACACCTTTCATTGAACACTGTTTATCGCCACCATCGGGATCTTCATTCAGGTAAGTGAAATCAAAGCTTTTGATGATCTTTTCATGTTAATATATAGTTGTTTTTTCTGAATTTATACTTGCTCCCATTGTTGAGTAGGATTGTGCCAAGAAGTGCTTAGGTACAGGATTTAATTGCTAAATTCATTTCAAAAATTCATTGTGTCAAGCCGTTAATTTTTATATAAAGGTATTTAACATGACACAGTGGATAGATCGATAAAATCTTATCTGACTTGCCATTTTATCATTATACAATTAGATGTTACTCGACACGATGAGTCGATTAATGTGTTTGTCTGGTGAGATCATCTCCGACCGCCTTCTGCCCTTTGAGGACCATATAGCTTAAAGGTTTTGGAAAACATACAACATTGTTCTCCAACGGGGTGTAGAGGGGGCCTTTATAGAGGTAAAGAGAAGATCGATCCTCGGCTTTGCGTGTCGCTGTCTGAATAGATCAGCTTTCTGTTGCACCAACTGAGGAGAGGTTCAGGAGCTGTCTGAGGTGGATTTCGATAACTTTGTTGGGGGATAATATTTTCAATTAAGGTTGTTACTTTATATAGATATTGTAAAGTGATATTAAATTCTTTAGAATAACAAATATATTTCTTTATATTTTATATTTTAAGAAATAAAGTTTCAATATAAAAATAATATTAACAAGTTTGTGCTTCCATTTAATTTTAGGGTATTGAAAGAATGAAATGCCTTGCATGAAAATTAATTTCAATTATTATATGTTACAAGTCACATTGCATAGTTTGTGCTCTTCACAAAGCCGGCTTCCTCTCATTCACAATTGCATTTTCACCTTCGCACTACACTGTTTGTGCACAACGCAATGATACCATCCTCTCTCGCATCATATTCCATTAAGAGTTTCATGAATAGATATTCTTAAAATAGAAAGTAATTATATTTTATCTACTCTTTTTGGAGTAATAATATTCAACACCTTCCATTGAACACTGTTTATCGCCACCATCGGGATCTTCATTCAGGTAAGTGAAATCAAAGCTTTTGATGATCTTTTCATGTTAATATATAGTTGTTTTTTCTGAATTTATACTTGTTCCCATTGTTGAGTAGGATTGTGCCAAGAAGTGCTTAGGTACAGGATTTAGTTGCTAAATTCATTTAAAAAATTCACGGTGTCAAGCCGTTAATTTTTATATAAAAGTATTTAACATGACACAGTGGATAGATAGATAAAATCTTATCTGACTTTCCATTTTATCATTATACAATTAGATGTTACTCGACACGATGAGTTGATTAATGTGTTTGTCTGGTGAGATCAACTCCGGCCGCCTTCTGCCCTTTGTGGACCATATAGCTTAAAGGTTTTGGCAAAAATACAACATTGTTCTCCAACGGGGTGTAGAGGGGGCCTTTATAGAGGTAAAAAGAAGATCGATCCTCGGCTTTGCGTGTCGCTGTCTGAATAGATCAGCTTTCTGTTGCACCAACTGAGGAGAGGTTCAGGAGCTGTCTGAGGTGGATTTCGATAACTTTGTTGGGGGATGATATTTTCAATTAAGGTTGTTACTTTATATAGATATTGTAAAGTGATATTAAATTTTTTAGAATAATAAATATATTTCTTTATATTTTATATTTTAAGAAATAAAGTTTCTATATAAAAATAATATTAACAAGTTTGTGCTTCCATTTTATTTTAGGGCATTAAAAGAATGAAATGCCTTGCATGAAAACTAATTTCAATTATTATATGTTACAGGTCACATTGCATAGTTTGTGCTCTTCACAAAGCCGGCTTCCTCTCGTTCACAATTGCATTTTCACCTTTGCACTACACTGTTTGTGCACAACGCAATGACACCGTCCTCACTCGCATGGTATTCCATTAAGAGTGTCATGAATAGATATCCTTACAATAGAAAATAGTTATATTTTAACTACTCTGTTTGGAGTAATAATATTGAACACCTTTCATTGAACACTGTTTATCGCCACCATCGGGATCTTCATTCAGGTAAGTGAAATCAAAGCTTTTGATGATCTTTTCATGTTAATATATAGTTGTTTTTTCTGAATTTATACTTGCTCCCATTGTTGAGTAGGATTGTGCCAAGAAGTGCTTAGGTACAGGATTTAATTGCTAAATTCATTTCAAAAATTCATTGTGTCAAGCCGTTAATTTTTATATAAAGGTATTTAACAAGACACAGTGGATAGATCGATAAAATCTTATCTGACTTGCCATTTTATCATTATACAATTAGATGTTACTCGACACGATGAGTCGATTAATGTGTTTGTCTGGTGAGATCATCTCCGACCGCCTTCTGCCCTTTGAGGACCATATAGCTTAAAGGTTTTGGAAAACATACAACATTGTTCTCCAACGGGGTGTAGAGGGGGCTTTTATAGAGGTAAAGAGAAGATCGATCCTCGGCTTTGCGTGTCGCTGTCTGAATAGATCAGCTTTCTATTGCACCAACTGAGGAGAGGTTCAGGAGCTGTCTGAGGTGGATTTCGATAACTTTGTTGGGGGATAATATTTTCAATTAAGGTTGTTACTTTATATAGATATTGTAAAGTGATATTAAATTCTTTAGAATAACAAATATATTTCTTTATATTTTATATTTTAAGAAATAAAGTTTCAATATAAAAATAATATTAACAAGTTTGTGCTTCCATTTAATTTTAGGGTATTGAAAGAATGAAATGCCTTGCATGAAAATTAATTTCAATTATTATATGTTACAAGTCACATTGCATAGTTTGTGCTCTTCACAAAGCCGGCTTCCTCTCATTCACAATTGCATTTTCACCTTCGCACTACACTGTTTGTGCAAAACGCAATGATACCATCCTCTCTCGCATCATATTCCATTAAGAGTTTCATGAATAGATATTCTTAAAATAGAAAGTAATTATATTTTATCTACTCTTTTTGGAGTAATAATATTCAACACCTTCCATTGAACACTGTTTATCGCCACCATCGGGATCTTCATTCAGGTAAATGAAATCAAAGCTTTTGATGATCTTTTCATGTTAATATATAGTTGTTTTTTCTGAATTTATACTTGTTCCCATTGTTGAGTAGGATTGTGCCAAGAAGTGCTTAGGTACAGGATTTAGTTGCTAAATTCATTTAAAAAATTCACGGTGTCAAGCCGTTAATTTTTATATAAAAGTATTTAACATGACACAGTGGATAGATAGATAAAATCTTATCTGACTTTCCATTTTATCATTATACAATTAGATGTTACTCGACACGATGAGTTGATTAATGTGTTTGTCTGGTGAGATCAACTCCGGCCGCCTTCTGCCCTTTGTGGACCATATAGCTTAAAGGTTTTGGCAAAAATACAACATTGTTCTCCAACGGGGTGTAGAGGGGGCCTTTATAGAGGTAAAAAGAAGATCGATCCTCGGCTTTGCGTGTCGCTGTCTGAATAGATCAGCTTTCTGTTGCACCAACTGAGGAGAGGTTCAGGAGCTGTCTGAGGTGGATTTCGATAACTTTGTTGGGGGATGATATTTTCAATTAAGGTTGTTACTTTATATAGATATTGTAAAGTGATATTAAATTTTTTAGAATAATAAATATATTTCTTTATATTTTATATTTTAAGAAATAAAGTTTCTATATAAAAATAATATTAACAAGTTTGTGCTTCCATTTTATTTTAGGGCATTAAAAGAATGAAATGCCTTGCATGAAAACTAATTTCAATTATTATATGTTACAGGTCACATTGCATAGTTTGTGCTCTTCACAAAGCCGGCTTCCTCTCGTTCACAATTGCATTTTCACCTTTGCACTACACTGTTTGTGCACAACGCAATGACACCGTCCTCACTCGCATGGTATTCCATTAAGAGTGTCATGAATAGATATCCTTACAATAGAAAATAGTTATATTTTAACTACTCTGTTTGGAGTAATAATATTGAACACCTTTCATTGAACACTGTTTATCGCCACCATCGGGATCTTCATTCAGGTAAGTGAAATCAAAGCTTTTGATGATCTTTTCATGTTAATATATAGTTGTTTTTTCTGAATTTATACTTGCTCCCATTGTTGAGTAGGATTGTGCCAAGAAGTGCTTAGGTACAGGATTTAATTGCTAAATTCATTTCAAAAATTCATTGTGTCAAGCCGTTAATTTTTATATAAAGGTATTTAACATGACACAGTGGATAGATCGATAAAATCTTATCTGACTTGCCATTTTATCATTATACAATTAGATGTTACTCGACACGATGAGTCGATTAATGTGTTTGTCTGGTGAGATCATCTCCGACCGCCTTCTGCCCCTTGAGGACCATATAGCTTAAAGGTTTTGGAAAACATACAACATTGTTCTCCAACGGGGTGTAGAGGGGGCTTTTATAGAGGTAAAGAGAAGATCGATCCTCGGCTTTGCGTGTCGCTGTCTGAATAGATCAGCTTTCTATTGCACCAACTGAGGAGAGGTTCAGGAGCTGTCTGAGGTGGATTTCGATAACTTTGTTGGGGGATAATATTTTCAATTAAGGTTGTTACTTTATATAGATATTGTAAAGTGATATTAAATTCTTTAGAATAACAAATATATTTCTTTATATTTTATATTTTAAGAAATAAAGTTTCAATATAAAAATAATATTAACAAGTTTGTGCTTCCATTTAATTTTAGGGTATTGAAAGAATGAAATGCCTTGCATGAAAATTAATTTCAATTATTATATGTTACAAGTCACATTGCATAGTTTGTGCTCTTCACAAAGCCGGCTTCCTCTCATTCACAATTGCATTTTCACCTTCGCACTACACTGTTTGTGCAAAACGCAATGATACCATCCTCTCTCGCATCATATTCCATTAAGAGTTTCATGAATAGATATTCTTAAAATAGAAAGTAATTATATTTTATCTACTCTTTTTGGAGTAATAATATTCAACACCTTCCATTGAACACTGTTTATCGCCACCATCGGGATCTTCATTCAGGTAAGTGAAATCTAACCTTTTAATGATCTTTTCATGTTAATATATAGTTATTTTTTCTGAATTTATACTTGCTCCCATTTTTGAGTAGGATTGTGCCAAGAAGTGCTTAGGTACATGATTTAATTGCAAAATTCAATTCAAAAATTCATTGTGTCAAGCCATTAATTTTTTATATAAAAATATTTAACATGACACAGTGGATAGATCGATAAAATCTTATCTGACTTGCCATTTTATCATTACACAATTAGATGTTACTCAACACGATGAGTCGATTAATGTGTTTGTCCGGTGAAATCAACTCCGACCGCCTTCTGCCCTTTGAGGATCATATGGCTTAAAGGTATTGGCAAACATACAACATTGTTCTCCAACGGGGTGTAGAGGGGGCCTTTATAGAGGTAAAGAGAAGATCGATCCCCGACTTTGCATGTCGCTGTCTGAATACATCATCTTTCTGTTGCACCAACTGAGGAGAGGTTCAGGAGCTGTCTGAGGTGGATTTCGATAACTTTGTTGGGGGATAATATTTTCAATTAAGGTTGTTACTTTATATAGATATTGTAAAGTGATATTAAATTCTTTAGAATAACAAATATATTTCTTTATATTTTATATTTTAAGAAATAAAGTTTCAATATAAAAATAATATTAACAAGTTTGTGCTTCCATTTAATTTTAGGGTATTGAAAGAATGAAATGCCTTGCATGAAAATTAATTTCAATTATTATATGTTACAAGTCACATTGCATAGTTTGTGCTCTTCACAAAGCCGGCTTCCTCTCATTCACAATTGCATTTTCACCTTCGCACTACACTGTTTGTGCAAAACGCAATGATACCATCCTCTCTCGCATCATATTCCATTAAGAGTTTCATGAATAGATATTCTTAAAATAGAAAGTAATTATATTTTATCTACTCTTTTTGGAGTAATAATATTCAACACCTTCCATTGAACACTGTTTATCGCCACCATCGGGATCTTCATTCAGGTAAGTGAAATCAAAGCTTTTGATGATCTTTTCATGTTAATATATAGTTGTTTTTTCTGAATTTATACTTGTTCCCATTGTTGAGTAGGATTGTGCCAAGAAGTGCTTAGGTACAGGATTTAGTTGCTAAATTCATTTAAAAAATTCACGGTGTCAAGCCGTTAATTTTTATATAAAAGTATTTAACATGACACAGTGGATAGATAGATAAAATCTTATCTGACTTTCCATTTTATCATTATACAATTAGATGTTACTCGACACGATGAGTTGATTAATGTGTTTGTCTGGTGAGATCAACTCCGGCCGCCTTCTGCCCTTTGTGGACCATATAGCTTAAAGGTTTTGGCAAAAATACAACATTGTTCTCCAACGGGGTGTAGAGGGGGCCTTTATAGAGGTAAAAAGAAGATCGATCCTCGGCTTTGCGTGTCGCTGTCTGAATAGATCAGCTTTCTGTTGCACCAACTGAGGAGAGGTTCAGGAGCTGTCTGAGGTGGATTTCGATAACTTTGTTGGGGGATGATATTTTCAATTAAGGTTGTTACTTTATATAGATATTGTAAAGTGATATTAAATTTTTTAGAATAATAAATATATTTCTTTATATTTTATATTTTAAGAAATAAAGTTTCTATATAAAAATAATATTAACAAGTTTGTGCTTCCATTTTATTTTAGGGCATTAAAAGAATGAAATGCCTTGCATGAAAACTAATTTCAATTATTATATGTTACAGGTCACATTGCATAGTTTGTGCTCTTCACAAAGCCGGCTTCCTCTCGTTCACAATTGCATTTTCACCTTTGCACTACACTGTTTGTGCACAACGCAATGACACCGTCCTCACTCGCATGGTATTCCATTAAGAGTGTCATGAATAGATATCCTTACAATAGAAAATAGTTATATTTTAACTACTCTGTTTGGAGTAATAATATTGAACACCTTTCATTGAACACTGTTTATCGCCACCATCGGGATCTTCATTCAGGTAAGTGAAATCAAAGCTTTTGATGATCTTTTCATGTTAATATATAGTTGTTTTTTCTGAATTTATACTTGCTCCCATTGTTGAGTAGGATTGTGCCAAGAAGTGCTTAGGTACAGGATTTAATTGCTAAATTCATTTCAAAAATTCATTGTGTCAAGCCGTTAATTTTTATATAAAGGTATTTAACATGACACAGTGGATAGATCGATAAAATCTTATCTGACTTGCCATTTTATCATTATACAATTAGATGTTACTCGACACGATGAGTCGATTAATGTGTTTGTCTGGTGAGATCATCTCCGACCGCCTTCTGCCCCTTGAGGACCATATAGCTTAAAGGTTTTGGAAAACATACAACATTGTTCTCCAACGGGGTGTAGAGGGGGCTTTTATAGAGGTAAAGAGAAGATCGATCCTCGGCTTTGCGTGTCGCTGTCTGAATAGATCAGCTTTCTATTGCACCAACTGAGGAGAGGTTCAGGAGCTGTCTGAGGTGGATTTCGATAACTTTGTTGGGGGATAATATTTTCAATTAAGGTTGTTACTTTATATAGATATTGTAAAGTGATATTAAATTCTTTAGAATAACAAATATATTTCTTTATATTTTATATTTTAAGAAATAAAGTTTCAATATAAAAATAATATTAACAAGTTTGTGCTTCCATTTAATTTTAGGGTATTGAAAGAATGAAATGCCTTGCATGAAAATTAATTTCAATTATTATATGTTACAAGTCACATTGCATAGTTTGTGCTCTTCACAAAGCCGGCTTCCTCTCATTCACAATTGCATTTTCACCTTCGCACTACACTGTTTGTGCACAACGCAATGATACCATCCTCTCTCGCATCATATTCCATTAAGAGTTTCATGAATAGATATTCTTAAAATAGAAAGTAATTATATTTTATCTACTCTTTTTGGAGTAATAATATTCAACACCTTCCATTGAACACTGTTTATCGCCACCATCGGGATCTTCATTCAGGTAAGTGAAATCTAACCTTTTAATGATCTTTTCATGTTAATATATAGTTATTTTTTCTGAATTTATACTTGCTCCCATTTTTGAGTAGGATTGTGCCAAGAAGTGCTTAGGTACATGATTTAATTGCAAAATTCAATTCAAAAATTCATTGTGTCAAGCCATTAATTTTTTATATAAAAATATTTAACATGACACAGTGGATAGATCGATAAAATCTTATCTGACTTGCCATTTTATCATTACACAATTAGATGTTACTCAACACGATGAGTCGATTAATGTGTTTGTCCGGTGAAATCAACTCCGACCGCCTTCTGCCCTTTGAGGATCATATGGCTTAAAGGTATTGGCAAACATACAACATTGTTCTCCAACGGGGTGTAGAGGGGGCCTTTATAGAGGTAAAGAGAAGATCGATCCCCGACTTTGCATGTCGCTGTCTGAATACATCATCTTTCTGTTGCACCAACTGAGGAGAGGTTCAGGAGCTGTCTGAGGTGGATTTCGATAACTTTGTTGGGGGATAATATTTTCAATTAAGGTTGTTACATTATATAGATATTGTAAAGTGATATTAAATTCTTTAGAATAACAAATATATTTGTTTATATTTTATATTTTAAGAAATAAAGTTTCAATATAAAAATAATATTAACAAGTTTGTGCTTCCATTTAATTTTAGGGTATTGAAAGAATGAAATGCCTTGCATGAAAATTAATTTCAATTATTATATGTTACAAGTCACATTGCATAGTTTGTGCTCTTCACAAAGCCGGCTTCCTCTCGTTCACAATTGCATTTTCACCTTCGCACTACACTGTTTGTTCACAACGCAATGATACCATCCTCTCTCGCATCATATTCCATTAAGAGTTTCATGAATAGATATTCTTAAAATAGAAAATAATTATATTTTATCTACTCTTTTTGGAGTAATAATATTCAACACCTTCCATTGAACACTGTTTATCGCCACCATCGGGATCTTCATTCAGGTAAGTGAAATCAAAGCTTTTAATGATCTTTTCATGTTAATATATAGTTGTTTTTTCTGAATTTATACTTGCTCCCATTGTTGAGTAGGATTGTGCCAAGAAGTGCTTAGGTACAGGATTTAATTGCTAAATTCATTTCAAAAATTCATTGTGTCAAGCCGTTAATTTTTATATAAAGGTATTTAACATGACACAGTGGATAGATCGATAAAATCTTATCTGACTTGCCATTTTATCATTATACAATTAGATGTTACTCGACACGATGAGTGGATAAATGTGTTTATCTGGTGAGATCAACTTCGACCGCCTTCTGCCCTTTGAGGACCATATGTCTTAAAGGTTTTGGCAAACATACAACATTGTTCTCCAACGGGGTGTAGAGGGGGCCTTTATAGAGGTAAAGAGAAGATAGATCCTCGGCTTTGCGTGTCGCTGTCTGAATAGATCAGCTTTCTGTTGCACCAACTGAGGAGAGGTTCAGGAGCTGTCTGAGGTGGATTTCGACAACTTTGTTGGGGGATAATATTTTCAATTAAGGTTGTTACTTTATATAGATATTGTAAAGTGATATTAAATTCTTTAGAATAATAAATATATTTCTTTATATTTTATATTTTAAGAAATAAAGTTTCAATATAAAAATAATATTAACAAGTTTGTGCTTCCATTTAATTTTAGGGTATTGAAAGAATGAAATGCCTTGCATGAAAACTAATTTCAATTATTATATGTTACAAGTCACATTGCATAGTTTGTGCTCTTCACAAAGCCGGCTTCCTCTCGTTCACAATTGCATTTTCACCTTCGCACTACACTGTTTGTTCACAACGCAATGATACCATCCTCTCTCGCATCATATTCCATTAAGATTTTCATGAATAGATATTCTTAAAATAGAAAATAATTATATTTTATCTACTCTTTTTGGAGTAATAATATTCAACACCTTCCATTGAACACTGTTTATCGCCACCATCGGGATCTTCATTCAGGTAAGTGAAATCAAAGCTTTTAATGATCTTTTCATGTTAATATATAGTTGTTTTTTCTGAATTTATACTTGCTCCCATTGTTGAGTAGGATTGTGCCAAGAAGTGCTTAGGTACAGGATTTAATTGCTAAATTCATTTCAAAAATTCATTGTGTCAAGCCGTTATTTATTATATAAAAGTATTTAACATGACACAGTGGATAGATCAATAAAATCTTATCTGACTTGCCATTTTATCATTATACAATTAGATGTTACTCGACACGATGAGTGGATAAATGTGTTTGTCTGGTGAGATCAACTTCGACCGCCTTCTGCCCTTTGAGGACCATATGTCTTAAAGGTTTTGGCAAACATACAACATTGTTCTCCAACGGGGTGTAGAGGGGGCCTTTATAGAGGTAAAGAGAAGATCGATCCTCGGCTTTGCGTGTCGCTGTCGGAATAGATCAGCTTTCTGTTGCACCAAATGAGGAGAGGTTCAGGAGCTGTCTGAGGTGGATTTCGACAACTTTGTTGGGGGATAATATTTTCAATTAAGGTTGTTACTTTATATAGATATTGTAAAGTGATATTAAATTCTTTAGAATAATAAATATATTTCTTTATATTTTATATTTTAAGAAATAAAGTTTCAATTTAAAAATAATATTAACAAGTTTGTGCTTCCATTTTATTTTAGGGCATTGAAAGAATGAAATGCCTTGCATGAAAACTAATTTCAATTATTATATGTTACAAGTCACATTGCATAGTTTGTGCTCTTCACAAAGCCGGCTTCCTCTCGTTCACAATTGCATTTTCACCTTCGCACTACACTGTTTGTGCACAACGCAATGACACCATCCTCTCTCTCATGGTATTCCATTAAGAGTTTAATGAATAGATATCCTTAAAATAGAAAATAATTATATTTTAACTACTCTTTTAGGATTAATAATATTCAACACCTTCCATTGAACACTGTTTATCGCCACCATCGGGATCTTCATTCCGGTAAGTGAAATCAAAGCTTTTAGTGATCTTTTCATGTTAATATATAGTTGTTTTTTCTGAATTTATACTTGCTCCCATTGTTGAGTAGGATTGTGCCAAGAAGTGCTTAGGTACAGGATTTAATTGCTAAATTCATTTCAAAAATTCATTGTGTCAAGCCATTAATTTTTATATAAAAGTATTTAACATGACACAGTGGATAGATCGATAAAATCTTATCTGACTTGCCATTTTATCATTATACAATTAGATGTTACTCGACACGATGAGTCAATAAATGTGTTTGTCTAGTGAGATCAACTTCGACCGCCTTCTGCCCTTTGAGGACCATATGGCTTAAAGGTTTTGGCAAACATACAACATTGTTCTCCAACGGGGTGTAGAGGGGGCCTTTATAGAGGTAAAGAGAAGATCGATCCTCGGCTTTGCGTGTCGCTGTCTGAATAGATCAGCTTTCTGTTGCACTAACTGAGGAAAGGTTCAGGAGCTGTCTGAGGTGGATTTCGATAACTTTGTTGGGGGATAATATTTTCAATTAAGGTTGTTACTTTATATAGATATTGTAAAGTGATATTAAATTATTTAGAATAACAAATATATTTCTTTATATTTTATATTTTAAGAAATAAAGTTTCAATATAAAAATAATATTAACAAGTTTGTGCTTCCATTTAATTTTTGGGTATCGAAAGAATGAAATGCCTTGCGTGAAAATTAATTTCAATTATTATATGTTACAAGTCACATTGCATAGTTTGTGCTCTTCACAAAGCCGGCTTCCTCTCGTTCACAATTGCATTTTCACCTTCGCACTACACTGTTTGTTCACAACGCAATGATACCATCCTCTCTCGCATCATATTCCATTAAGAGTTTCATGAATAGATATTCTTAAAATAGAAAATAATTATATTTTATCTACTCTGTTTGGAGTAATAATATTCAACACCTTCCATTGAACACTGTTTATCGCCACCATCGGGATCTTCATTCAGTTAAGTGAAATCAAAGCTTTTATTGATCTTTTCATGTTAATATATAGTTGTTTTTTCTGAATTTATACTTGCTCCCATTGTTGAGTAGGATTGTGCCAAGCAGTGCTTAGGTACATGATTTAATTGCAAAATTCAATTCAAAAATTCATTGTGTCAAGCCGTTAATTTTTTATATAAAAATATTTGACATGACACAGTGGATAGATCGATAAAATCTTATCTGACTTGCCATTTTATCATTATACAATTATATGTTACTCGACACGATGAGTCGATAAATGTGTTTGTCTGGTGAGATCAACTCCGACCGCCTTCTGCCCTTTGAGGACCATATGGCTTAAAGGTTTTGGCAAGCATACAACATTGTTCTCCAACGGGGTGTAGAGGGGGCCTTTATAGAGGTAAAGAGAAGATCGATCCTCGGCTTTGCGTGTAGCTGTCTGAATAGATCAGCTTTCTGTTGCACTAACTGAGGAAAGGTTCAGGAGCTGTCTGAGGTGGATTTCGATAACTTTGTTGGGGGATAATATTTTCAATTAAGGTTGTTACTTTATATAGATATTGTAAAGTGATATTAAATTCTTTAGAATAACAAATATATTTCTTTACATTTTATATTTTAAGAAATAAAGTTTCAATATAAAAATAATATTAACAAGTTTGTGCTTCCAATTAATTTTAGGGTATTGAAAGAATGAAATGCCTTGCATGAAAACTAATTTCAATTATTATATGTTACAAGTCACATTGCATAGTTTGTGCTCTTCACAAAGCCGGCTTCCTCTCATTCACAATTGCATTTTCACCTTCGCACTACACTGTTTGTGCACAACGCAATGACACAATCCTCTCTCGCATGGTATTCCATTAAGGGTTTCCTGAATAGATATCCCTAAAATAGAAAATAATTATATTTTAACTACTCTGTTAGGATTAATAATATTCAACACCTTCCATTGACCACTGTTTATCGCCACCATTGGGATCTTCATTCAGGTAAGTGAAATCAAAGCTTTTAATGATCTTTTCATGTTAATATATAGTTGTTTTTTCTGAATTTATACTTGCTCCCATTGTTGATTAGGATTGTGCCAAGAAGTGCTTAGGTACAGGATTTAATTGCTAAATTCATTTCAAAAATTCATTGTGTCAACCGTTAATTTTTATATAAAAGTATTTAACATGACACAGTGGATAGATCGATAAAATCTTATCTGACTTGCCATTTTATCATTATACAATTAGATGTTACTCGACACGATGAGTCGATAAATGTGTTTGTCTGGTGAGATCAACTCCGACTGCCTTCTACCCTTTGAGGACCATATGGCTTGAAGGTTTTGGCAAACATACAACATTGTTCTCCAACGGGGTGTAGAGGGGGCCTTTATAGAGGTAAAGAGAAGATCAATCCTCGGCTTTGCGTGTCGCAGTCTGAATAGACCAGCTTTCTGTTGCACCAACTGAGGAGAGGTTCAGGAGCTGTCTGAGGTGGATTTCAACAACTTTGTTGGGGGATAATATTTTCAATTAAGGTTGTTACTTTATATAGATATTGTAAAGTGATATTAAATTCTTTAGAATAATAAATATATTTCTTTATGTTTTATATTTTAAGAAATGAAGTTTCAATATAAAAATAATATTAACAAGTTTGTGCTTCAATTTTATTTTAGGGCGTTGAAAGAATGAAATGCCTAGCATGAAAACTAATTTCAATTATTATATGTTACAAGTCACATTGCATAGTTTGTGCTCTTCACAAAGCCGGCTTCCTCTCGTTCACAATTGCATTTTCACCTTCGCACTACACTGTTTGTGCACGACGCAATGACACCATCCCCTCTCGCATGGTATTTCATTAAGAGTTTCATGAATAGACATCCTTAAAATAGAAAATAATTATATTTTAACTACTCTGTTAGGATTAATAATATTCAACACCTTCCATTGAACACTGTTTATCGCCACCATCGGGATCTTCATTCAGGTAAGTGAAATCAAAGCTTTTAGTGATCTTTTCATGTTAATATATAGTTGTTCTTTCTGAATTTATACTGGCTCCCATTGTTGAGTAGGATTGTGCCAAGAAGTGCTTAGGTACAGGATTTAATTGCTAAATTCATTTCAAAAATTCATTGTGTCATGCCGTTAATTTTTATATAAAAGTATTTAACATGACACAGTGGATAGATCGATAAAATCTAATCTGACTTGCCATTTTATCATTGTACAATTAGATGTTACTCGACACGATGAGTCGATAAATGTGTTTGTCTGGTGAGATCAACTCCGACCTCCTTCTGACCTTTGAGGACCATATGGCTCAAAGGTTTTGGCAAACATACAACATTGTTCTCCAACGGGGTGTAGTGGGGGCCTTTATAGAGGTAAAGAAAAGATCGATCCTCGGCTTTGCGTGTCGCTGTCTGAATAGATCAGCTTTCTGTTGCACCAACTGAGGAGAGGTTAAGGAGCTGTCTGAGGTGGATTTCGACAACTTTGTTGGGGGATAATATTTTCAATTAAGGCTGTTACTTTATATAGATATTGTAAAGTCATATTAAATTCTTTAGAATAATAAATATATTTCTTTATATTTTATATTTTTAGAAATAAAGTTTCAATATAAAAATAATATTAACAAGTTTGTGCTTCCATTTTATTTTAGGGCATTGAAAGAATGAAATGCCTTGCATGAAAACTAATTTCAATTATTATATGTTACAAGTCACATTGCACAGTTTGTGCTCTTCACAAAGCCGGCTTCCTCTCATTCACAATTGCTTTTTCACCTTCGCACTACACTGTTTGTGCACGATGCAATGACACCATCCCCTCTCGCATGGTATTTCATTAAGAGTTTCATGAATAGATATCCTTAAAATAGAAAATAATTATATTTTAACTACTCTGTTAGGATTAATAATATTCAACACCTTCCATTGAACACTGTTTATCGCCACCATCGGGATCTTCATTCAGGTAAGTGAAATCAAAGCTTTTAGTGATATTTTCATGTTAATATATAGTTGTTCTTTCTGAATTTATACTGGCTCCCATTGTTGAGTAGGATTGTGCCAAGAAGTGCTTAGGTATAGGATTTAATTGCTAAATTCATTTCAAAAATTCATTGTGTCATGCCGTTAATTTTTATATAAAAGTATTTAACATGACACAGTGGATAGATCGATAAAATCTAATCTGACTTGCCATTTTATCATTGTACAATTAGATGTTACTCGACACGATGAGTCGATAAATGTGTTTGTCTGGTGAGATCAACTCCGACCTCCTTCTGCCCTTTGAGGACCATATGGCTCAAAGGTTTTGGCAAACATACAACATTGTTCTCCAACGGGGTGTAGTGGGGGCCTTTATAGAGGTAAAGAAAAGATCGATCCTCGGCTTTGCGTGTCGCTGTCTGAATAGATCAGCTTTCTGTTGCACGAACTGAGGAGAGGTTCAGGAGCTGTCTGAGGTGGATTTCGACAACTTTGTTGGGGGATAATATTTTCAATTAAGGCTGTTACTTTATATAGATATTGTAAAGTGATATTAAATTCTTTAGAATAATAAATATATTTCTTTATATTTTATATTTTAAGAAATAAAGTTTCAATATAAAAATAATATTAACAAGTTTGTGCTTCCATTTTATTTTAGGGCATTGAAAGAATGAAATGCCTTGCATGAAAACTAATTTCAATTATTATATGTTACAAGTCACATTGCATAGTTTGTGCTCTTCACAAAGCCGGCTTCCTCTCGTTCACAATTGCATTTTCACCTTCGCACTACACTGTTTGTGCACAACGCAATGACACCATCCTCCCTCGCATGGTATTTCATTAAGAGTTTCATGAATAGATATCCTTAAAATAGAAAATAATTATATTTTAACTACTCTGTTAGGATTAATAATATTCAACACCTTCCATTGAACACCGTTTATCGCCACCATCGGGATCTTCATTCCGGTAAGTGAAATCAAAGCTTTTAGTGACCTTTCCATGTTAATATATTGTTTTTTTTTCTGAATTTATACTTGCTCCCATTGTTGAGTAGGATTGTGCCAAGAAGTGCTTAGGTACAGGATTTAATTGCTAAATTCATTTCAAAAATTCATTGTGTCAAGCCGTTAATTTTTATATAAAAGTATTTAACATGACACAGTGGATAGATCGATAAAATCTTATCTGACTTGCCATTTTATCATTATACAATTAGATGTTACTCGACACGATGAGTCAATAAATGTGTTTGTCTGGTGAGATCAACTCCGACCGCCTTCTGCCCTTTGAGGACCATATGGCCTAAAGGTTTTGGCAAACATACAACATTGTTCTCCAACGGGGTGTAGTGGGGGCCTTTATAGAGGTAAAGAGAAGATCGATCCTCGGCTTTGCGTGTCGCTGTCTGAATAGATCAGCTTTCTGTTGCACCAACTGAGGAGAGGTTCAGGAGCTGTCTGAGGTGGATTTCGACAACTTTGTTGGGGGATAATATTTTCAATTAAGGTTGTTACGTTATATAGATATTGTAAAGGGATATTAAATTCTTTAGAATAATAAATATATTTCTTTATATTTTATATTTTAAGAAATAAAGTTTCAATATAAAAATAATATTAACAAGTTTGTGCTTCCATTTTATTTTAGGGCATTGAAAGAATGAAATGCCTTGCATGAAAACTAATTTCAATTGTTATATGTTACAAGTCACATTGCATAGTTTGTGCTCTTCACAAAGCCGGCTTCCTCTCGTTCACAATTGCATTTTCACCTTCGCACTACATTGTTTGTGCACAACGCAATGACACCATCCTCTCTCGCATGGTATTCCATTAAGAGTTTCGTGAATAGATATCCTTAAAATAGAAAATAATTATATTTTAACTACTCTGTTAGGATTAATAGTATTCATCACCTTCCATTGAACACTGTTTATCGCCACCATCGCGATCTTCATTCAGGTAAGTGAAATCAAAGCTTTTAATGATCTTTTCATGTTAATATATACTTGTTTTTTCTGAATTTATACTGGCTCCCATTGTTGAGTAGGATTGTGCCAAGAAGTGCTTAGGTACAGGATTTAATTGCTAAATTCATTTCAAAAATTCATTGTGTCAAGCCGTTAATTTTTATATAAAAGTATTTAACATGACACAGTGGATAGATCGATAAAATCTTATCTGACTTGCCATTTTATCATTGTACAATTAGATGTTACTCGACACGATGAGTCGATAAATGTGTTTGTCTGGTGAGATCAACTCCGATCGCCTTCTGCCCTTTGAGGACCATATGTCCTAAAGGTTTTGGCAAACATACAACATTGTTCTCCAACGGGGTGTAGTGGGGGCCTTTATAGAGGTAAAGAGAAGATCGATCCTCGGCTTTGCGTGTCGCTGTCTGAATAGATCAGCTTTCTGTTGCACCAACTGAGGAGAGGTTCAGGAGCTGTCTGAGGTGGATTTCGATAACTTTGTTGGGGGATAATATTTACAATTAAGGTTGTTACTTTATTTAGATATTGTAAAGTGATATTAAATTCTTTAGAATAATAAATATATTTCTATATATTTAATATTTTAAGAAATAAAGTTTCAATATAAAAATAATATTAACAAGTTTGTGCTTCCATTTTATTTTAGGGCATTGAAAGAATGAAATGCCTTGCATGAAAACTAGTTTCAATTGTTATATGTTACAAGTCACATTGCATAGTTTGTGCTCTTCACAAAGCCGACTTCCTCTCGTTCACAATTACATTTTCACCTTCGCACTACACTGTTTGTGGACAACGCAATGACACCATCATCTCTCGCATGGTATTCCATTAAGAGTTTCATGAATAGATATCCTTAAAATAGAAAATAATTATATTTTAACAACTCTGTTAGGATTAATAATATTCAACACCTTCCATTGAACACTGTTTATCGCCACCATCGGGATCTTCATTCAGGTAAGTGAAATCAAAGCTTTTAGTGATCTTTTCATGTTAATATATAGTTGTTTTTTCTGAATTTATACTTGCTCCCATTGTTGTGTAGGATTGTGCCAAGAAGTGCTTAGGTACAGGATTTAATTGCTAAATTCATTTCATATATTCATTGTGTCAAGCCGTTAATTTTTATATAAAAGTATTTAACATGACAGTGGATAGATCGATAAAATCTTATCTGACTTGCCATTTTATCATTGTACAATTAGATGTTACTCGACACGATGAGTCGATAAATGTGTTTGTCTGGTGAGATCAACTCCGACCGCCTTCTGCCCTTTGAGGACCATATGGCTTGAAGGTTTTGGCAAACATACAACATTGTTCTCCAACGGGGTGTAGAGGGGGCCTTTATAGAGGTAAAGAGAAGATCGATCCTCGGCTTTGCGTGTCGCTGTCTGAATAGATCAGCTTTCTGTTGCACCAACTGAAGAGAGGTTCAGGAGCTGTCTGAGGTGGATTTCGACAACTTTGTTGGGGGATAATATTTTCAATTAAGGTTGTTACTTTATATAGATATTGTAAAGTGATATTAAATTCTTTAGAATAATAAATATATTTATTTATATTTTATATTTTTAGAAATAAAGTTTCAATATAAAAATAATATTAACAATTTTGTGCTTCCATTTTATTTTAGGGCATTGAAAGAATGAAATGCCTTGCTTGAAAACTAATTTCAATTATTATAGGTTACAAGTCACGTTGCATAGTTTGTGCTCTTCACAAAGCCGGCTTCCTCTCGTTCACAATTGCATTTTCACCTTCGCACTACACTGTTAGTGCACAACGCAATGACACCATCCTCTCTCGCATGGTATTCCATTAAGAGTTTCATGAATAGATATCCTTAAAATAGAAAATAATTATATTTTAACTACTCTGTTAGGATTAATAGTATTCATCACCTTCCATTGAACACTGTTTATCGCCACCATCGGGATCTTCATTCAGGCAAGTGAAATCAAAGCTTTTAATGATCTTTTCATGTTAATATATAGTTGTTTTTTCTGAATTTATACTTGCTCCCATTGTTGAGTAGGATTGTGCCAAGAAGTGCTTATGTACAGGATTTAATTGCTAAATTCATTTCAAAAATTCATTGTGTCAAGCCGTTAATTTTTATATAAAAGTATTTAACATGACACAGTGGATAGATCGATAAAATCTTATCTGACTTGCCATTTTATCATTGTACAATTAGATGTTACTCGACACGATGAGTCGATAAATGTGTTTGTCTGGTGAGATCAACTCCGACCGCCTTCTGCCCTTTGAGGACCATATGGCCTAAAGGTTTTGGCAAACATACAACATTGTTCTCCAACGGGGTGTAGAGGGGACCTTTATAGAGGTAAAGAGAAGATCGATCCTCGGCTTTGCGTGTCGCTGTCTGAATTGATCAGCTTTCTGTTGCACCAACAGAGGAGAGGTTCAGGAGCTGTATGAGGTGGATTTCGATAACTTTGTTGGGGGATAATATTTTCAATTAAGGTTGTTACTTTATATAGATATTGTAAAGTGATATTAAATTCTTTAGAATAATAAATATATTTCTTTATATTTTATATTTTAAGAAATAAAGTTTCAATATAAAAATAATATTAACAAGTTTGTGCTTCCATTTTATTTTAGGGCATTGATAGAATGAAATGCCTTGCTTGAAAACTAGTTTCAATTATTATATGTTACAAGTCACGTTGCATAGTTTGTGCTCTTCACAAAGCCGGCTTCCTCTCGTTCACAATTGCATTTTCACCTTCGCACTACACTGTTTGTGCACAACGCAATGACACCATCCTCTCTCGCATGGTATTCCATTAAGAGTTTCATGAATAGATATCCTTAAAATAGAAAATAATTATATTTTAACTACTCTGTTAGGATTAATAATATTCAACACCTTCCATTGAACACTGTTTATCGCCACCATCGGGATCTTCATTCAGGTAAGTGAAATCAAAGCTTTTAATGATCTTTTCATGTTAATATATAGTTGTTTTTTCTAAATTTATACTTGCTCCCATTGTTGAGTAGGATTGTGCCAAGAAGTGCTTAGGTACAGGATTTAATTGCTAAATTCATTTCAAAAATTCATTGTGTCAAGCCGTTAATTTTTATATAAAAGTATTTAACATGACACAGTGGATAGATCGATAAAATCTTATCTGACTTGCCATTTTATCATTGTACAATTAGATGTTACTCGACACGATGAGTCGATAAATGTGTTTGTCTGGTGAGATCAACTCCGACCGCCTTCTGCCCTTTGAGGACCATATGGCCTAAAGGTTTTGGCAAACATACAACATTGTTCTCCAACGGGGTGTAGAGGGGACCTTTATAGAGGTAAAGAGAAGATCGATCCTCGGCTTTGCGTGTCGCTGTCTGAATTGATCAGCTTTCTGTTGCACCAACAGAGGAGAGGTTCAGGAGCTGTATGAGGTGGATTTCGATAACTTTGTTGGGGGATAATATTTTCAATTAAGGTTGTTACTTTATATAGATATTGTAAAGTGATATTAAATTCTTTAGAATAATAAATATATTTCTTTATATTTTATATTTTAAGAAATAAAGTTTCAATATAAAAATAATATTAACAAGTTTGTGCTTCCATTTTATTTTAGGGCATTGATAGAATGAAATGCCTTGCTTGAAAACTAGTTTCAATTATTATATGTTACAAGTCACGTTGCATAGTTCGTGCTCTTCACAAAGCCGGCTTCCTCTCGTTCACAATTGCATTTTCACCTTCGCACTACACTGTTTGTGCACAACGCAATGACACCATCCTCTCTCGCATGGTATTCCATTAAGAGTTTCATGAATAGATATCCTTAAAATAGAAAATAATTATATTTTAACTACTCTGTTAGGATTAATAATATTCAACACCTTCCATTGAACACTGTTTATCGCCACCATCGGGATCTTCATTCAGGTAAGTGAAATCAAAGCTTTTAATGATCTTTTCATGTTAATATATAGTTGTTTTTTCTAAATTTATACTTGCTCCCATTGTTGAGTAGGATTGTGCCAAGAAGTGCTTAGGTACAGGATTTAATTGCTAAATTCATTTCAAAAATTCATTGTGTCAAGCCGTTAATTTTTATATAAAAGTATTTAACATGACACAGTGGATAGATCGATAAAATCTTATCTGACTTGCCATTTTATCATTGTACAATTAGATGTTACTCGACACGATGAGTCGATAAATGTGTTTGTCTGGTGAGATCAACTCCGACCGCCTTCTGCCCTTTGAAGACCATATGGCCTAAAGGTTTTGGCAAACATACAACATTGTTCTCCAACGGGGTGTAGAGGGGGCCTTTATAGAGGTAAAGAGAAGATCGATCCTCGGCTTTGCGTGTCGCTGTCTGAATAGATCAGCTTTCTGTTGCGCCAACCGAGGAGAGGTTCAGGAGCTGTCTGAGGTGGATTTCGACAACTTTGTTGGGGGATAATATTTTCAATTAAGGTTGTTACGTTATATAGATATTGTAAAGTGATATTAAATTCTTTAGAATAATAAATATATTTATTTATATTTTATATTTTTAGAAATAAAGTTTCAATATAAAAATAATATTAACAAGTTTGTGCTTCCATTTTATTTTAGGGCATTGAAAGAATGAAATGCCTTGCATGAAAACTAATTTCAATCATTATATGTTACAAGTCACATTGCATAGTTTGTGCTCTTCACAAAGCCGGCTTCCTCTCATTCACAATTGCATTTTCACCTTCACACTACACTGTTTGAGCACAACGCAATGACACCATCCTCTCTCGCAGTGTATTCCATTAAGAGTTTCATGAATAGATATCCTTAAAATAGAAAATAATTATATTTTAACTACTCTGTTAGGATTAATAGTATTCATCACCTTCCATTGAACACTGTTTATCGCCACCATCGGGATCTTCATTCAGGTAAGTGAAATCAAAGCTTTTAATGATCTTTTCATGTTAATATATAGTTGTTTTTTCTGAATTTATACTGGCTCCCATTGTTGAGTAGGATTGTGCCAAGAAGTGCTTAGGTGCAGGATTTAATTGCTAAATTCATTTCAAAAATTCATTGTGTCAAGCCGTTAATTTTCATATAAAAGTATTTAACATGACACAGTGGATAGATCGATAAAATCTTATCTGACTTGCCATTTTATCATTGTACAATTAGATGTTACTCGACACGATGTGTCGATAAATGTTTTGTCTGGTGAGATCAACTCCGACCGCCTTCTGCCCTTTGAGGACCATATGGCTTGAAGGTTTTGGCAAACATACAACATTGTTCTCCAACGGGGTGTAGAGGGGGCCTTTATAGAGGTAAAGAGAAGATCGATCCTCGGCTTTGCGTGTCGCTGTCTGAATAGATCAGCTTTCTGTTGCACCAACTGAGGAGAGGTTCAGGAGCTGTCTGAGGTGGATTTCGATAACTTTGTTGGGGGATAATATATTCAATTAAGGTTGTTACTTTATATAGATATTGTAAAGTGATATTAAATTCTTTAGAATAATAAATATATTTCTTTATATTTTATATTTTAAGAAATAAAGTTTCAATATAAAAATAATATTAACAAGTTTGTGCTTCCATTTTATTTTAGGTCATTGAAAGAATTAAATGCCTTGCATGAAAACTAATTTCAATTATTATATGTTACAAGTCACGTTGCATAGTTTATGCTCTTCACAAAGCCGGCTTCCTCTCGTTCACAATTGCATTTTCACCTTCGCACTACACTGTTAGTGCACAACGCAATGACACCATCCTCTCTCGCATGGTATTCCATTAAGAGTTTCATGAATAGATATCCTTAAAATAGAAAATAATTATATTTTAACTACTCTGTTAGGATTAATAGTATTCATCACCTTCCATTGAACACTGTTTATCGCCACCATCGGGATCTTCATTCAGGCAAGTGAAATCAAAGCTTTTAATGATCTTTTCATGTTAATATATAGTTGTTTTTTCTGAATTTATACTTTCTCCCATTGTTGAGTAGGATTGTGCCAAGAAGTGCTTAGGTACAGGATTTAATTGCTAAATTCATTTCAAAAATTCATTGTGTCAAGCCGTTAATTTTTATATAAAAGTATTTAACATGACACAGTGGATAGATCGATAAAATCTTATCTGACATGCCATTTTATCATTATACAGTTAGATGTTACTCGACAGGATGAGTCCATAAATGTGTTTGTCTGGTGAGATCAACTCCGACCGCCTTCTGCCCTTTCAGGACCATATGGCTTGAAGGTTTTGGCGAACATACAACATTGTTCTCCAACGGGGTGTAGAGGGGACCTTTATAGAGGTAAAGAGAAGATCGATCCTCGGCTTTGCGTGTCACTGTCTGAATTGATCAGCTTTCTGTTGCACCAACTGAGGAGAGGTTCAGGAGCTGTCTGAGGTGGATTTCGACAACTTTGTTGGGGCATAATATTTTCAATTAAGGTTGTTACTTTATATAGATATTGTAAAGTGATATTAAATTCTTTAGAAAAATAAATATATTTCTTTATATTTTATATTTTAAGAAATAAAGTTTCAATATAAAAATAATATTAACAAGTTTGTGCTTCCATTTTATTTTAGGGCATTGAAAGAATGAAATGCCTTGCTTGAAAACTAGTTTCAATTATTATATGTTACAAGTCACGTTGCATAGTTTGTGCTCTTCACAAAGCCGGCTTCCTCTCGTTCACAATTGCATTTTCACCTTCGCACTACACTGTTTGTGCACAACGCAATGACAACATCCTCTCTCGCATGGTATTCCATTAAGAGTTTCATGAATAGATATCCTTAAAATAGAAAATAATTATATTTTAATTACTCTGTTAGGATTAATAATATTCAACACCTTCCATTGAACACTGTTTATCGCCACCATCGGTATCTTCATTCAGGTAAGTGAAATCAAAGCTTTTAATGATCTTTTCATGTTAATATATAGTTGTTTTTTCTGAATTTATACTTGCTCCCATTGTTGAGTAGGATTGTGCCAAGAAGTGCTTAGGTACAGGATTTAATTGCTAAATTCATTTCAAAAATTCATTGTGTCAAGCCGTTAATTTTTATATAAAAGTATTTAACATGACCCAGTGGATAGATCGATAAAATCTTATCTGACTTGCCATTTTATCATTGTACAATTAGATGTTACTCGACACGATGAGTCGATAAATGTGTTTGTCTGGTGAGATCAACTCCGACCGCCTTCTGCCCTTTGAGGACCATATGGCTTGAAGGTTTTGGCAAACATACAACATTGTTCTCCAACGGGGTGTAGAGGGGGCCTTTATAGAGGTAAAGAGAAGATCGATCCTCGGCTTTGCGTGTCGCTGTCTGAATAGATCAGCTTTCTGTTGCACCAACTGAGGAGAGGTTCAGGAGCTGTCTGAGGTGGATTTCGATAACTTTGTTGGGGGATAATATTTTCAATTAAGGTTGTTACTTTATATAGATATTGTAAAGTGATATTAAATTGTTTAGAATAATAAATATATTTCTTTATATTTTATATTTTAAGAAATAAAGTTTCAATATAAAAATAATATTAACAAGTTTGTGCTTCCATTTTATTTTAGGGCATTGAAAGAATGAAATGCCCTGCATGAAAACTAGTTTCAATTATTATATGTTACAAGTCACATTGCATAGTTTGTGCTCTTCACAAAGCCGGCTTCCTCTCGTTCACAATTGCATTTTCACCTTCGCACTACACCGTTTGTGCACAACGCAATGACACCATCCTCTCTCGCATGGTATTCCATTAAGAGTTTCATGAATAGATATCCTTAAAATAGAAAATAATTATATTTTAACAACTCTGTTAGGATTAATAATATTCAACACCTTCCATTGAACACTGTTTATCGCCACCATCGGGATCTTCATTCAGGTAAGTGAAATCAAAGCTTTTAGTGATCTTTTCATGTTAATATATAGTTCTTTTTTCTGAATTTATACTTGCTCCCATTGATGAGTAGGATTGTGCCAAGAAGTGCTTAGGTGCAGGATTTAATTGCTAAATTCATTTCAAAAATTCATTGTGTCAAGCCGTTAATTTTTGTATAAAAGTATTTAACATGACACAGTGGATAGATCGATAAAATCTTATCTGACTTGCCATTTTATCATTGTACAATTAGATGTTACTCGACACGATGAGTCGATAAATGTGTTTGTCTGGTGAGATCAACTCCGACCGCCTTCTGCCCTTTGAGGACCATATGGCTTGAAGGTTTTGGCAAACATACAACATTGTTCTCCAACGGGGTGTAGAGGGGGCCTTTATAGAGGTAAAGAGAAGATCGATCCTCGGCTTTGCGTGTCGCTGTCTGAATAGATCAGCTTTCTGTTGCACCAACTGAGGAGAGGTTCAGGAGCTGTCTGAGGTGGATTTCGATAACTTTGTTGGGGGATAATATTTTCAATTAAGGTTGTTACTTTATATAGATATTGTAAAGTGATATTAAATTCTTTAGAATAATAAATATATTTCTTTATATTTTATATTTTAAGAAATAAAGTTTCAATATAAAAATAATATTAACAAGTTTGTGCTTCCATTTTATTTTAGGGCATTGAAAGAATGAAATGCCCTGCATGAAAACTAGTTTCAATTATTATATGTTACAAGTCACATTGCATAGTTTGTGCTCTTCACAAAGCCGGCTTCCTCTCGTTCACAATTGCATTTTCACCTTCGCACTACACCGTTTGTGCACAACGCAATGACACCATCCTCTCTCGCATGGTATTCCATTAAGAGTTTCATGAATAGATATCCTTAAAATAGAAAATAATTATATTTTAACAACTCTGTTAGGATTAATAATATTCAACACCTTCCATTGAACACTGTTTATCGCCACCATCGGGATCTTCATTCAGGTAAGTGAAATCAAAGCTTTTAGTGATCTTTTCATGTTAATATATAGTTCTTTTTTCTGAATTTATACTTGCTCCCATTGATGAGTAGGATTGTGCCAAGAAGTGCTTAGGTGCAGGATTTAATTGCTAAATTCATTTCAAAAATTCATTGTGTCAAGCCGTTAATTTTTGTATAAAAGTATTTAACATGACACAGTGGATAGATCGATAAAATCTTATCTGACTTGCCATTTTATCATTGTACAATTAGATGTTACTCGACACGATGAGTCGATAAATGTGTTTGTCTGGTGAGATCAACTCCGACCGCCTTCTGCCCTTTGAGGACCATATGGCTTGAAGGTTTTGGCAAACATACAACATTGTTCTCCAACGGGGTGTAGAGGGGGCCTTTATAGAGGTAAAGAGAAGATCGATCCTCGGCTTTGCGTGTCGCTGTCTGAATAGATCAGCTTTCTGTTGCACCAACTGAGGAGAGGTTCAGGAGCTGTCTGAGGTGGATTTCGATAACTTTGTTGGGGGATAATATTTTCAATTAAGGTTGTTACTTTATATAGATATTGTAAAGTGATATTAAATTCTTTAGAATAATAAATATATTTCTTTATATTTTATATTTTAAGAAATAAAGTTTCAATATAAAAATAATATTAACAAGTTTGTGCTTCCATTTTATTTTAGGGCATTGAAAGAATGAAATGCCCTGCATGAAAACTAGTTTCAATTATTATATGTTACAAGTCACATTGCATAGTTTGTGCTCTTCACAAAGCCGGCTTCCTCTCGTTCACAATTGCATTTTCACCTTCGCACTACACTGTTTGTGCACAACGCAATGACACCATCCTCTCTCGCATGGTATTCCATTAAGAGTTTCATGAATAGATATCCTTAAAATAGAAAATAATTATATTTTAACAACTCTGTTAGGATTAATAATATTCAACACCTTCCATTGAACACTGTTTATCGCCACCATCGGGATCTTCATTCAGGTAAGTGAAATCAAAGCTTTTAGTGATCTTTTCATGTTAATATATAGTTCTTTTTTCTGAATTTATACTTGCTCCCATTGATGAGTAGGATTGTGCCAAGAAGTGCTTAGGTGCAGGATTTAATTGCTAAATTCATTTCAAAAATTCATTGTGTCAAGCCGTTAATTTTTGTATAAAAGCATTTAACATGACACAGTGGATAGATCGATAAAATCTTATCTGACTTGCCATTTTATCATTGTACAATTAGATGTTACTCGACACGATGAGTCGATAAATGTGTTTGTCTGGTGAGATCAACTCCGACCGCCTTCTGCCCTTTGAGGACCATATGGCTTGAAGGTTTTGGCAAACATACAACATTGTTCTCCAACGGGGTGTAGAGGGGGCCTTTATAGAGGTAAAGAGAAGATCGATCCTCGGCTTTGCGTGTCGCTGTCTGAATAGATCAGCTTTCTGTTGCACCAACTGAGGAGAGGTTCAGGAGCTGTCTGAGGTGGATTTCGATAACTTTGTTGGGGGATAATATTTTCAATTAAGGTTGTTACTTTATATAGATATTGTAAAGTGATATTAAATTCTTTAGAATAATAAATATATTTCTTTATATTTTATATTTTAAGAAATAAAGTTTCAATATAAAAATAATATTAACAAGTTTGTGCTTCCATTTTATTTTAGGGCATTGAAAGAATGAAATGCCCTGCATGAAAACTAGTTTCAATTATTATATGTTACAAGTCACATTGCATAGTTTGTGCTCTTCACAAAGCCGGCTTCCTCTCGTTCACAATTGCATTTTCACCTTCGCACTACACTGTTTGTGCACAACGCAATGACACCATCCTCTCTCGCATGGTATTCCATTAAGAGTTTCATGAATAGATATCCTTAAAATAGAAAATAATTATATTTTAACAACTCTGTTAGGATTAATAATATTCAACACCTTCCATTGAACACTGTTTATCGCCACCATCGGGATCTTCATTCAGGTAAGTGAAATCAAAGCTTTTAGTGATCTTTTCATGTTAATATATAGTTCTTTTTTCTGAATTTATACTTGCTCCCATTGATGAGTAGGATTGTGCCAAGAAGTGCTTAGGTGCAGGATTTAATTGCTAAATTCATTTCAAAAATTCATTGTGTCAAGCCGTTAATTTTTGTATAAAAGTATTTAACATGACACAGTGGATAGATCGATAAAATCTTATCTGACTTGCCATTTTATCATTGTACAATTAGATGTTACTCGACACGATGAGTCGATAAATGTGTTTGTCTGGTGAGATCAACTCCGACCGCCTTCTGCCCTTTGAGGACCATATGGCTTGAAGGTTTTGGCAAACATACAACATTGTTCTCCAACGGGGTGTAGAGGGGGCCTTTATAGAGGTAAAGAGAAGATCGATCCTCGGCTTTGCGTGTCGCTGTCTGAATAGATCAGCTTTCTGTTGCACCAACGGAGGAGAGGTTCAGGAGCTGTCTGAGGTGGATTTTGACATCTTTGTTGGGGGATTATATTTTCAATTAAGGTTGTTACTTTATATAGATATTGTAAAGTGATATTAAATTCTTTAGAATAATAAATATATTTCTTTATATTTTATATTCTAAGAAATAAAGTTTCAATATAAAAATAATATTAACAAGTTTTGCTTCCATTTTAATTTAGGGCATTGAAAGAATGAAATGCCTTGCATTAAACTAATTTCAATTATTGTATGTTACAAGTCACATTACATAGTTTGTGCACTTCACAAAGCCGGCTTCCTCTCGTTCACAATTGCATTTTCACCTTCGCACTACACTGTTTGTGCACAACGCAATGACACCATCCTCTCTCGCATGGTATTCCATTAAGAGTTTCATGAATAGATATCCTTAAAATAGAAAATAATTATATTTTAACAACTCTGTTAGGATTAATAATATTCAACATCTTCCATTGAACACAGTTTATCGCCACCATCGGTATCTTCATTCAGGTAAGTGAAATCAAATCTTTTAATGATCTTTTCATGTTAATATATAGTTTTTTTTCTGAATTTATACTTGCTCCCATGGTTGAGTAGGATTGTGCCAAGAAGTGCTTAGGTACAGGATTTAATTGCTAAATTCATTTCAGAAATTCATTGTTTCAAGCCGTTAATTTTTATGTAAACGTATTTAACATGACACAGTGGATAGATCGATAAAATCTTATCTGACTTGCCATTTTATCATTATACAATTAGATGTTACTCGACACGATGAGTCCATAAATGTGTTTGTCTGGTGAGATCAACTCCGACCGCCTTCTGCCCTTTGAGGACCATATGGCTTGATGGTTTTGGCAAACATACAACATTGTTCTCCAACGGGGTTTAGAGGGGGCACTTATAGAGGTAAAGAGAAGATCGATCCTCGGCTTTGCGTGTCGCTGTCTGAATAGATCAGCTTTCTGTTGCACCAACTGAGGAGAGCTGTATGAGGTGGATTTCGATAACTTTGTTGGGGGAAAATATTTTCAATTAAGGTTGTTACTTTATATAGATATTGTAAAGTGATATTAAATTCTTTAGAATAATAAACATATTTCTTTATATTTTATATTTTAAGAAATAAAGTTTCAATATAAAAATAATATTAACAAGTTTGTGCTTCCATTTTATTTTAGGGCATTGAAAGATTGAAATTCCTTGCATGAAAACTAATTTCAATTATTATATGTTACGAGTCACATTGCATAGTTTGTGCTCTTCACAAAGCCGACTTCCTCTCGTTCACAATTGCATTTTCACCTTCGCACTACACTGTTTGTGCACAACGCAATTACACCTTCCTCTCTCGCATGGTATTCCATTAAGAGTTTCATGAATAGATATCCTTAGAATAGAAAATAATTCTATTTTAACTACTCTGCTAGGATTAATAAAATTCAACACCTACCATTGAACACTGTTTATTGCCACCATCGAGATCTTCATTCGGGTAAGTGAAATCAAAGCTTTTAACGATTTTTTCATGTAAATATATTTTTGTTTTTTATGAATTTGTACTTGCTCCCATTGTTGACCAGGATTGTGCCAAGAAGTGCATAGGTACAAGATTTAAGTGCCAAATTCATTTGAAAAATTCATTGTGTCAAGCCGTTAAATTTTTATATAAAAACATTTAACATGACACAATGGATAGTTCGATAAAATCTTATCTGACTTGTCATTTTATCATGATACAATTAGATGTTACTCGACACGATGAGTCGATAAATGTGTTTGTCTGGTGAGATCAGCTCCGACCACCTTCTGCCCTTTGAGGGACCATATGGTTAAAATGTTTTGGCAAAAATACAACATTGTTCTCCAACGGGGTGTAGAGGGGGCACTTGTAGAGTTAAAGAGAAGTTCGATCCTCGGCTTTGCTCGTCGCGTCAGAATAGATCAGGTGTCGGTCGCACCAACTCAGGCGAGGTTCAGGAGCTGTTTGAGGTGGATTTTGATGAC
The DNA here is from genome assembly GCA_037428765.1 of Rubia yunnanensis. NCBI lineage: Eukaryota > Viridiplantae > Streptophyta > Magnoliopsida > Gentianales > Rubiaceae > Rubia > Rubia yunnanensis. Next base: position 92,178,397 of record CM075068.1, read on the forward strand.
TTTGTTGGGGGATAGTATTTTCAATTAAGGTTGTTACTTTATATAGATATTGAAAAGTGATATTAAATTCTTTACATAAATAAATATATTTTTTATTTTAAGAAATAAAGTTTCAAAATAAAAATAATATTAACAACTTTATCCTTCCATTTTATTTTAGGGTATTGAAAGAATGAAATGCCTTGCATCAAAACTATTTTCAATTATTATTTGTTACAAGTCACACCGCACAGTTTGTGCTACTCACAAAGCCGGCTAACTCTCTAGCACAATTGCATTTTCACCTTCGCACTACACTGTTTGTGCACAACGCAATGACACCATCCTCTATCGCTTCATATTCGATTAAGAGTTTCATGTATAGATATCCTTAAAATAGTAAATAATTATATTTTATCGACTCTGTTAGGATTAATAATATTCAACACCTTCCATTGAACACTGTTTATCATCACCATTGGGATCTTCATTCAGGTAAGTGAAATCAAAGGTTTTAAAGATCTTTTCATGTTAATATATTGTTGTTTTTTCTGAATTTGTACTTGCTCCCACTGTTGAGCAGGGTTGTTCCAAGAAGTGCTTAGGTACAAAATTTAAGTGCCAAATTCATATGAAAAATTCATTGTGTCAAGTCTTTAATTTTTTATATAAAAATATTTAACATAACACAATGGATAGGTCGATAAAATCTTATCTGACTTGTCATTTTATAATGATACAATTAGATGTTACTCGACACGATGACTCGATAAATGTGTTTCTCTGGTGAGATCAGCACCGACCGCCTTCTGCCCTTTGAGGGCCAAATGATTTAAATGTTTTGGCAAAAATACAACATTGTTCTCCAACGGGGTGTAGAGGGGGCACTTGTAGGGTTAAAGAGAAGTTCGATCCCCGGCTTTGCGTGTCGCTGTCTGAATAGATCAGGTTTCTGTCGCACCAACTCGGGCGAGGTTCAGAAGCTATTTGAGGTGGATTTCGATGACTTTGTTGGGGGATAATATTTTCAATAAAGGTTGTTACTCTATATATATATAGTAAAGTGATATTAAATTCTTTACAATAATAAATATATTTCTTTATATTTTATATTTTACGAAATAAAATTTCAATATAAAAATAATATTAACAAGTTTGTGCTTCCATTTTATTTTAGGGTATTGAAAGAATGAACTGCCTTGCATCAAATGTATTTTCAATTATTATATGTTACAAGTCACACCGCACAGTTTGTGCTCTTTACAGAGCCGACTTCCTCTCTTGCACAATTGCATTTTCACCTCAAAACTACACTGTTTGTGCACAAAGGAATGGCACCATCCTCTCTCGCATGATATTCGATTAAGAGTTTCATGTATAGATATCCTTAAAATAGTAAATAATTATATTTTATCTACTCTGTTAGGATTAATAATATTCAACACCTTCCATTGAACACTGTTTATCATCACCATTGGGATCTTCATTCAGGTAAGTGAAATCAAAGGTTTTAAAGATCTTTTCATGTTAATATATTGTTGTTTTATCTGAATTTGTACTTGCTCCCACTGTTGAGCAGGGTTGTGCCAAGAAGTGCTTAGGTAAAAAATTTAAGTGCCAAATTCATATGAAAAATTCATTGTGTCAAGTCTTTAATTTTTTATATAAAAATATTTAACATAACACAATGGATAGGTCGATAAAATCTTATCTGACTTGTCATTTTATCATGATACAATTAGATGTTACTCGACACGATGACTCGATAAATGTGTTTGTCTGGGGAGATCAGCACCGACCGCCTTCTGCCCTTTGAGGGCCAAATGATTTAAATGTTTTGGCAAAAATACAACATTGTTCTCCAACGGGGTGTAGAGGGGGCACTTGTAGGGTTAAAGAGAAGTTCGATCCCCGGCTTTGCGTGTCACTGTCTGAATAGATCAGGTTTCTGTCGCACCAACTCGGGCGAGGTTCAGAAGCTGTTTGAGGTGGATTTCGATGACTTTGTTGGGGGATAATATTTTCAATAAAGGTTGTTACTCTATATATATATAGTAAAGTGATATTAAATTCTTTACAATAATAAATATATTTCTTTATATTTTATATTTTACGAAATAAAATTTCAATATAAAAATAATATTAACAAGTTTGTGCTTCCATTTTATTTTAGGGTATTGAAAGAATGAACTGCCTTGCATCAAATGTATTTTCAATTATTATATGTTACAAGTCACACCGCACAGTTTGTGCTCTTTACAGAGCCGACTTCCTCTCTTGCACAATTGCATTTTCACCTCAAAACTACACTGTTTGTTCACAAAGGAATGGCACCATCCTCTCTCGCATGATATTCCATTAAGAGTTTCATGTATAGATATCCTTAAAATAGTAAATAATTATATTTTATCTACTCTGTTAGGATTAATAATATTCAACACCTTCCATTGAACACTGTTTATCATCACCATTTGGATCTTCATTCAGGTAAGTGAAATCAAAGGTTTTAAAGATCTTTTCATGTTAATATATTGTTGTTTTTTCTGAATTTATACTTGGTCCCATTGTTTAGTAGGATTGTGCCAAGCAGTGCTTAGGTACATGATTTAATTGCAAAATTCAATTCAAAAATTCATTGTGTCAAGCCGTTAATTTTTTATATGAAAATATTTAACATGACACAGTGGATAGATCGATAAAATCTTATCTGACTTGCCATTTTATCATTATACAATTAGATGTTACTCGACACAATGAGTCGATAAATGTTTTTGGCTGGTGAGATCAACTCCGACCGCCTTCTGCCCTTTGAGGACCATATGGCTCAAAGGTTTTGGCAAACATACAACATTGTTCGCCAACGGGGTGTAGAGGGGGCCTTTATAGAGGTAAAGAGAAGATCGATCCTCGGCTTTGCGTGTCGCTGTCTGAATAGATCAGCTTTCTGTTGCACCAACTGAGGAGAGGTTCAGGAGCTATCTGAGGTGGATTTCGATAACTTTGTTGGGGGATAATATTTTCAATTAAGGTTGATACTTTATATAGATATTGTAAAGTGATATAAAATTTTTTAGAATAATAAATATATTTTTTATATTTTATATTTTAAGAAATAAAGTTTCAATATAAAATTAATATTAACAAGTTTGTGCTTCCATTTTATTTTAGGGCATTAAAAGAATGAAATGCCCTGCATGAAAACTAATTTCAATTATCATATGTTACAAGTCACATTGCATAGTTTGTGCTCTTCACAAAGCTGGCTTCCTCTCGTTCACAATTGCATTTTCACCATCGCACTACACTGTTTGTGCACAACGCAATGACACCATCCTCTCTCGCATGGTATTCCATTAAGAGTGTCATGAATAGATATCCTTAAAATAGAAAATATTTATATTTTAACTACTCTGTTAGGATTAATAATATTCAACACCTTCCATTGAACACTGTTTATCGCCACCATCGGGATCTTCATTCAGGTAAGTGAAATCAAAGCTTTTAATGATCTTTTCATGTTAATATATAGTTGTTTTTTCTGAATTTATACTTGCTCCCATTGTTGAGTAGGATTGTGCCAAGAAGTGCTTAGGTACAGGATTTAATTGCTAAATTCATTTCAAAAATTCATTGTGTCAAGCCGTTATTTATTATATAAAAGTATTTAACATGACACAGTGGATAGATCAATAAAATCTTTTCTGACTTGCCATTTTATCATTATACAATTAGATGTTACTCGGCACGATGAGTGGATAAATGTGTTTGTCTGGTGAGATCAACTTCGACCGCCTTCTGCCCTTTGAGGACCATATGTCTTAAAGGTTTTGGCACACATACAACATTGTTCTCCAACGGGGTGTAGAGGGGGCCTTTATAGAGGTAAAGAGAAGATCGATCCTCGGCTTTGCGTGTCGCTGTCGGAATAGATCAGCTTTCTGTTGCACCAACTGAGGAGAGGTTCAGGAGCTGTCTGAGGTGGATTTCGACAACTTTGTTGGGGGATAATATTTTCAATTAAGGTTGTTACTTTATATAGATATTGTAAAGTGATATTATATTCTTTAGAATAATAAATATATTTCTTTATATTTTATATTTTAAGAAATAAAGTTTCAATATAAAAATAATATTAACAAGTTTGTGCTTCCATTTTATTTTAGGGCATTGAAAGAATGAAATGCCTTGCATGAAAACTAATTTCAATTATTATATGTTACAAGTCATATTGCATAGATTGTGCTCTTCACAAAGCCGGCTTCCTCTCGTTCACAATTGCATTTTCACCTTCGCACTACACTGTTTGTGCACAACACAATGACACCATCCTCTCTCTCATGGTATTCCATTAAGAGTTTCATGAATAGATATCCTTAAAATAGAAAATAATTATATTTTAACTACTCTTTTAGGATTAATAATATTCAACACCTTCCATTGAACACTGTTTATCGCCACCATCGGGATCTTAATTCCGGTAAGTGAAATCAAAGCTTTTAGTGATCTTTTCATGTTAATATATAGTTGTTTTTTCTGAATTTATACTTGCTCCCATTGTTGAGTAGGATTGTACCAAGAAGTGCTTAGGTACAGGATTTAATTGCTAAATTCATTTCAAAAATTCATTGTGTCAAGCCATTAATTTTTATATAAAAGTATTTAACATGACACAGTGGATAGATCGATAAAATCTTATCTGACTTGCCATTTTATCATTATACAATTAGATGTTACTCGACACGATGAGTCAATAAATGTGTTTGTCTAGTGAGATCAACTCCGACCGCCTTCTGCCCTTTGAGGACCATATGGCTTAAAGGTTTTGGCAAACATACAACATTGTTCTCCAACGGGGTGTAGAGGGGGCCTTTATAGAGGTAAAGAGAAGATCGATCCTCGGCTTTGCGTGTCGCTGTCTGAATAGATCAGCTTTCTGTTGCACTAACTGAGGAAAGGTTCAGGAGCTGTCTGAGGTGGATTTCGATAACTTTGTTGGGGGATAATATTTTCAATTAAGGTTGTTACTTTATATAGATATTGTAAAGTGATATTAAATTCTTTAGAATGACAAATATATTTCTTTATATTTTATATTTTAAGAAATAAAGTTTCAATATATAAATAATATTAACAAGTTTGTGCTTCCATTTAATTTTAGGGTATCGAAAGAATGAAATGCCTTGCATGAAAATTAATTTCAATTATTATATGTTACAAGTCACATTGCATAGTTTGTGCTCTTCACAAAGCTTGCTTCCTCTCGTTCACAATTGCATTTTCACCTTCGCACTACACTGTTTGTTCACAACGCAATGATACCATCCTCTCTTGCATCATATTCCATTAAGAGTTTCATGAATAGATATTCTTAAAATAGAAAATAATTATATTTATCTACTCTGTTTGGAGTAATAATATTCAACACCTTCCATTGAACACTGTTTATCGCCACCATCGGGATCTTCATTCAGTTAAGTGAAATCTAAGCTTTTATTGATCTTTTCATGTTAATATATAGTTGTTTTTTCTGAATTTATACTTGCTCCCATTGTTGAGTAGGATTGTGCCAAGCAGTGCTTAGGTACATGATCTAATTGCAAAATTCAATTCAAAAATTCATTGTGTCAAGCCGTTAATTTTTTATATAAAAATATTTAACATGACACAGTGGATAGATCGATATAATCTTATCTGACTTGCCATTTTATCATTATACAATTAGATGTTACTCGACACGATGAGTCGATAAATGTGTTTGTCTGGTGAGATCAACTCCGACCGCCTTCTGCCCTTTGAGGACCATATGGCTTGAAGGTTTTGGCAAACATACAACATTGTTCTCCAACGGGGTGTAGAGGGGGCCTTTATAGAGGTAAAGAGAAGATCGATCCTCGGCTTTGCGTGTCGCTGTCTGAATAGATCAGCTTTCTGTTGCACTAACTGAGGAAAGGTTCAGGAGCTGTCTGAGGTGGATTTCGATAACTTTGTTGGGGGATAATATTTTCAATTAAGGTTGTTACTTTATATAGATGTTGTAAAGTGATATTAAATTCTTTAGAATAACAAATATATTTCTTTATATTTTATATTTTAAGAAATAAAGTTTCAATATAAAAATAATATTAACAAGTTTGTGCTTCCAATTAATTTTAGGGTATTGAAAGAATGAAATGCCTTGCATGAAAATTAATTTCAATTATTATATGTTACAAGTCACATTGCATAGTTTGTGCTCTTCACAAAGCCGGCTTCCTCTCGTTCACAATTGTATTTTCACCTTCGCACTACACTGTTTGTGCACAACGCAATGACACCATCCTCTCTCGCATGGTATTCCATTAAGGGTTTCCTGAATAGATATCCTTAAAATAGAAAATAATTATATTTTAACTACTCTGTTAGGATTAATAATATTCAACACCTTCCATTGACCACTGTTTATCGCCACCATCGGGATCTTCATTCAGGTAAGTGAAATCAAAGCTTTTAATGATCTTTTCATGTTAATATATAGTTGTTTTTTCTGAATTTATACTTGCTCCCATTATTGATTAGGATTGTGCCAAGAAGTGCTTAGGTACAGGATTTAATTGCTAAATTCATTTCAAAAATTCATTGTGTCAAGCCGTTAATTTGTATATAAAAGTATTTAACATGACACAGTGGATAGATCGATAAAATCTTATCTGACTTGCCATTTTATCATTATACAATTAGATGTTACTCGACACGATGAGTCGATAAATGAGTTTGTCTGGTGAGATCAACTCCGACTGCCTTCTACCCTTTGAGGACCATATGGCTTGAAGGTTTTGGCAAACATACAACATTGTTCTCCAACGGGGTGTAGAGGGGGCCTTTATAGAGGTAAAGAGAAGATCGATCCTCGGCTTTGCGTGTCGCTGTCTGGATAGACCAGCTTTCTGTTGCACCAACTGAGGAGAGGTTCAGGAGCTGTCTGAGGTGGATTTCGACAACTTTGTTGGGGGATAATATTTTCAATTAAGGTTGTTACTTTATATAGATATTGTAAAGTGACATTAAATTCTTTAGAATAACAAATATATTTCTTTATATTTTATATTTTAAGAAATAAAGTTTCAATATAAAAATAATATTAACAAGTTTGTGCTTCCATTTAATTTTAGGGTATCGAAAGAATGAAATGCCTTGCATGAAAATTAATTTCAATTATTATATGTTACAAGTCACATTGCATAGTTTGTGCTCTTCACAAAGCTTGCTTCCTCTCGTTCACAATTGCATTTTCACCTTCGCACTACACTGTTTGTTCACAACGCAATGATACCATCCTCTCTTGCATCATATTCCATTAAGAGTTTCATGAATAGATATTCTTAAAATAGAAAATAATTATATTTTATCTACTCTGTTTGGAGTAATAATATTCAACACCTTCCATTGAACACTGTTTATCGCCACCATTGGGATCTTCATTCAGTTAAGTGAAATCTAAGCTTTTATTGATCTTTTCATGTTAATATATAGTTGTTTTTTCTGAATTTATACTTGCTCCCATTGTTGAGTAGGATTGTGCCAAGCAGTGCTTAGGTACATGATCTAATTGCAAAATTCAATTCAAAAATTCATTGTGTCAAGCCGTTAATTTTTTATATAAAAATATTTAACATGACACAGTGGATAGATCGATATAATCTTATCTGACTTGCCATTTTATCATTATACAATTAGATGTTACTCGACACGATGAGTCGATAAATGTGTTTGTCTGGTGAGATCAACTCCGACCGCCTTCTGCCCTTTGAGGACCATATGGCTTGAAGGTTTTGGCAAACATACAACATTGTTCTCCAACGGGGTGTAGAGGGGGCCTTTATAGAGGTAAAGAGAAGATCGATCCTCGGCTTTGCGTGTCGCTGTCTGAATAGATCAGCTTTCTGTTGCACTAACTGAGGAAAGGTTCAGGAGCTGTCTGAGGTGGATTTCGATAACTTTGTTGGGGGATAATATTTTCAATTAAGGTTGTTACTTTATATAGATGTTGTAAAGTGATATTAAATTCTTTAGAATAACAAATATATTTCTTTATATTTTATATTTTAAGAAATAAAGTTTCAATATAAAAATAATATTAACAAGTTTGTGCTTCCAATTAATTTTAGGGTATTGAAAGAATGAAATGCCTTGCATGAAAATTAATTTCAATTATTATATGTTACAAGTCACATTGCATAGTTTGTGCTCTTCACAAAGCCGGCTTCCTCTCGTTCACAATTGCATTTTCACCTTCGCACTACACTGTTTGTGCACAACGCAATGACACCATCCTCTCTCGCATGGTATTCCATTAAGGGTTTCCTGAATAGATATCCTTAAAATAGAAAATAATTATATTTTAACTACTCTGTTGGGATTAATAATATTCAACACCTTCCATTGACCACTGTTTATCGCCACCATCGGGATCTTCATTCAGGTAAGTGAAATCAAAGCTTTTAATGATCTTTTCATGTTAATATATAGTTGTTTTTTCTGAATTTATACTTGCTCCCATTGTTGATTAGGATTGTGCCAAGAAGTGCTTAGGTACAGGATTTAATTGCTAAAATCATTTCAAAAATTCATTGTGTCAAGCCGTTAATTTTTATATAAAAGTATTTAACATGACACAGTGGATAGATCGATAAAATCCTATCTGACTTGCCATTTTATCATTATACAATTAGATGTTACTCGACACGATGAGTCGATAAATGAGTTTGTCTGGTGAGATCAACTCCGACTGCCTTCTACCCTTTGAGGACCATATGGCTTGAAGGTTTTGGCAAACATACAACATTGTTCTCCAACGGGGTGTAGAGGGGGGCCTTTATAGAGGTAAAGAGAAGATCGATCCTCGGCTTTGCGTGTCGCTGTCTGGATAGACCAGCTTTCTGTTGCACCAACTGAGGAGAGGTTCAGGAGCTGTCTGAGGTGGATTTCGACAACTTTGTTGGGGGATAATATTTTCAATTAAGGTTGTTACTTTATATAGATATTGTAAAGTGATATTAAATTCTTTAGAATAATAAATATATTTCTTTATATTTTATATTTTAAGAAATGAAGTTTCAATATAAAAATAATATTAACAAGTTTTTGCTTCCATTTTATTTTAGGGCATTGAAAGAATGAAATGCCTAGCATGAAAACTAATTTCAATTATTATATGTTACAAGTCACATTGCATAGTTTGTGCTCTTCACAAAGCCGGCTTCCTCTCGTTCACAATTGCATTTTCACCTTCGCACTACACTGTTTGTGCACATCGCAATGACACCATCCGCTCTCGCATGGTATTTCATTAAGAGTTTCATGAATAGATATCCTTAAAATAGAAAATAATTATATTTTAACTACTCTGTTAGGATTAATAATATTCAACACCTTCCATTGAACACTGTTTATCGCCACCATCGGGATCTTCATTCAGGTAAGTGAAATCAAAGCTTTTAGTGATCTTTTCATGTTAATATATAGTTGTTTTTTCTGAATTTATACTGGCTCCCATTGTTGAGTAGGATTGTGCCAAGAAGTGCTTAGGTACAGGATTTAATTGCTAAATTCATTTCAAAAATTCATTGTGTCAAGCCGTTAATTTTTATATAAAAGTATTTAACATGACACAGTGGATAGATCGATAAAATCTAATCTGACTTGCCATTTTATCATTGTACAATTAGATGTTACTCGACACGATGAGTCGATAAATGTGTTTGTCTAGTGAGATCAACTCCGACCTCCTTCTGCCCTTTGAGGACCATATGGCTCAAAGGTTTTGGCAAACATACAACATTGTTCTCCAACGGGGTGTAGTGGGGGCCTTTATAGAGGTAAAGAGAAGATCGATCCTCGGCTTTGCGTGTCGCTGTCTGAATAGATCAGCTTTCTGTTGCACCAACTGGGGAGAGGTTCAGGAGCTGTCTGAGGTGGATTTCGACAACTTTGTTGGGGGATAATATTTTCAATTAAGGCTGTTACTTTATATAGATATTGTAAAGTGATATTAAATTCTTTAGAATAATAAATATATTTCTTTATATTTTATATTTTAAGAAATAAAGTTTCAATATAAAAATAATATTAACAAGTTTGTGCTTCCATTTTATTTTAGGGCATTGAAAGAATGAAATGCCTTGCATGAAAACTAATTTCAATTATTATATGTTACAAGTCACATTGCATAGTTTGTGCTCTTCACAAAGCCGGCTTCTTCTCGTTCACAATTGCATTTTCACCTTCGCACTACACTGTTTGTGCACAACGCAATGACACCATCCTCTCTCGCATGGTATTCCATTAAGGGTTTCATGAATAGATATCCTTAAAAGAGAAAATAATTATATTTTAACTACTCTGCTAGGATTAATAATATTCAACACCTTCCATTGAACACCGTTTATCGCCACCATCGGGATCTTCATTCCGGTAAGTGAAATCAAAGCTTTTAGTGACCTTTTCATGTTAATATATAGTTGTTTTTTCTGAATTTATACTTGCTCCCATTGTTGAGTAGGATTGTGCCAAGAAGTGCTTAGGTACAGGATTTAATTGCTAAATTCATTTCAAAAATTCATTGTGTCAAGCCGTTAATTTTTATATAAAAGTATTTAACATGACACAGTGGATAGATCGATAAAATCTTATCTGACTTGCCATTTTATCATTGTGCAATTAGATGTTACTCGACACGATGAGTCGATAAATGTGTTTGTCTGGTGAGATCAACTCCGACCGCCTTCTGCCCTTTGAGGACCATATGGCCTAAAGGTTTTGGCAAACATACAACATTGTTCTCCAACGGGGTGTATTGGGGGCCTTTATAGAGGTAAAGAGAAGATCGATCCTCGGCTTTGCGTGTCGCTGTCTGAATAGATCAGCTTTCTTTTGCACCAACTGAGGAGAGGTTCAGGAGCTGTCTGAGGTGGATTTCGATAACTTTGTTGGGGGATAATATTTACAATTAAGGTTGTTACTTTATATAGATATTGTAAAGTGATATTAAATTCTTTAGAATAATAAATATATTTCTATATATTTTATATTTTAAGAAATAAAGTTTCAATATAAAAATAATATTAACAAGTTTGTGCTTCCATTTTATTTTAGGGCATTGAAAGAATGAAATGCCTTGCATGAAAACTAGTTTCAATTGTTATATGTTACAAGTCACATTGCATAGTTTGTGCTCTTCACAAAGCCGACTTCCTCTTGTTCACAATTGCATTTTCACCTTCGCACTACACTGTTTGTGGACAACGCAATGACACCATCATCTCTCGCATGGTATTCCATTAAGAGTTTCATGAATAGATATCCTTAAAATAGAAAATAATTATATTTTAACTACTCTGTTAGGATTAATAATATTCAACACCTTCCATTGAACACTGTTTATCGCCACCATCGGGATCTTCATTCCGGTAAGTGAAATCAAAGCTTTTAGTGACCTTTTCATGTTAATATATAGTTGTTTTTTCTGAATTTATACTTGCTCCCATTGTTGAGTAGGATTGTGCCAAGAAGTGCTTAGGTACAGGATTTAATTGCTAAATTCATTTCAAAAATTCATTGTGTCAAGCCGTTAATTTTTATATAAAAGTATTTAACATGACACAGTGGATAGATCGATAAAATCTTATCTGACTTGCCATTTTATCATTGTACAATTAGATGTTACTCGACACGATGAGTCGATAAATGTGTTTGTCTGGTGAGATCAACTCCGACCGCCTTCTGCCCTTTGAGGACCATATGGCCTAAAGGTTTTGGCAAACATACAACATTGTTCTCCAACGGGGTGTAGTGGGGGCCTTTATAGAGGTAAAGAGAAGATCGATCCTCGGCTTTGCGTGTCGCTGTCTGAATAGATCAGCTTTCTGTTGCACCAACTGAGGAGAGGTTCAGGAGCTGTCTGAGGTGGATTTCGATAACTTTGTTGGGGGATAATATTTACAATTAAGGTTGTTACTTTATATAGATATTGTAAAGTGATATTAAATTCTTTAGAATAATAAATATATTTCTATATATTTTATATTTTAAGAAATAAAGTTTCAATATAAAAATAATATTAACAAGTTTGTGCTTCCATTTTATTTTAGGGCATTGAAAGAATGAAATGCCTTGCATGAAAACTAGTTTCAATTGTTATATGTTACAAGTCACATTGCATAGTTTGTGCTCTTCACAAAGCCGACTTCCTCTTATTCACAATTGCATTTTCACCTTCGCACTACACTGTTTGTGGACAACGCAATGACACCATCATCTCTCACATGGTATTCCATTAAGAGTTTCATGAATAGATATCCTTAAAATAGAAAATAATTATATTTTAACTACTCTGTTAGGATTAATAATATTCAACACCTTCCATTGAACACTGTTTATCGCCACCATCGGGATCTTCATTCCGGTAAGTGAAATCAAAGCTTTTAGTGACCTTTTCATGTTAATATATAGTTGTTTTTTCTGAATTTATACTTGCTCCCATTGTTGAGTAGGATTGTGCCAAGAAGTGCTTAGGTACAGGATTTAATTGCTAAATTCATTTCAAAAATTCATTGTGTCAAGCCGTTAATTTTTATATAAAAGTATTTAACATTACACAGTGGATAGATCGATAAAATCTTATCTGACTTGCCATTTTATCATTGTACAATTAGATGTTACTCGACACGATGAGTCGATAAATGTGTTTGTCTGGTGAGATCAACTCCGACCGCCTTCTGCCCTTTGAGGACCATATGGCCTAAAGGTTTTGGCAAACATACAACATTGTTCTCCAACGGGGTGTAGTGGGGGCCTTTATAGAGGTAAAGAGAAGATCGATCCTTGGCTTTGCGTGTCGCTGTCTGAATAGATCAGCTTTCTGTTGCACCAACTGAGGAGAGGTTCAGGAGCTGTCTGAGGTGGATTTCGACAACTTTGTTGGGGGATAATATTTTCAATTAAGGCTGTTACTTTATATAGATATTGTAAAGTGATATTAAATTCTTTAGAAGAATAAATATATTTATTTATATTTTATATTTTAAGAAATAAAGTTTCAATATAAAAATAATATTAATAAGTTTGTGCTTCCATTTTATTTTAGGGCATTGAAAGAATGAAATGCCTTGCATGAAAACTAATTTCAATTATTATATGTTACAAGTCACATTGCATCGTTTGTGCTCTTCACAAAGCCGGCTTCCTCTCGTTCACAATTGCATTTTCACTTTCGCACTACAATGTTTGAGCATAACGCAATGACACCATCCTCTCTCGCATGGTATTCCATTAAGAGTTTCATGAATAGATATCCTTAAAATAGAAAATAATTATATTTTAACTACTCTGTTATGATTAATAGTATTCATCACCTTCCATTGAACACTGTTTATCGCCACCATCGGGATCTTCATTCAGGTAAGTGAAATCAAAGCTTTTAATGATCTTTTCATGTTAATATATAGTTGTTTTTTTTCTGAATTTATACTGGCTCCCATTGTTGAGTAGGATTGTGCCAAGAAGTGCTTAGGTACAGGATTTAATTGCTAAATTCATTTCATATATTCATTGTGTCAAGCCGTTAATTTTTATATAAAAGTATTTAACATGACACAGTGGATAGATTGATAAAATATTATCTGACTTGCCATTTTATCATTGTACAATTAGATGTTACTCGACATGATGAGTCAATAAATGTGTTTGTCTGGTGAGATCAACTCCGACTGCCTTCTGCCCTTTGAGGACCATATGGCCTAAAGGTTTTGGCAAACATACAACATTGTTCTCCAACGGGGTGTAGAGGGGGCCTTTATAGAGGTAAAGAGAAGATCGATCCTCGGCTTTGCGTGTCGCTGTCTGAATAGATCAGCTTTCTGTTGCACCAACTGAGGAGAGGTTCAGGAGCTGTCTGAGGTGGATTTCGACAACTTTGTTGGGGGATAATATTTTCAATTAAGGCTGTTACTTTATATAGATATTGTAAAGTGATATTAAATTCTTTAGAAGAATAAATATATTTATTTATATTTTATATTTTAAGAAATAAAGTTTCAATATAAAAATAATATTAATAAGTTTGTGCTTCCATTTTATTTTAGGGCATTGAAAGAATGAAATGCCTTGCATGAAAACTAATTTCAATTATTATATGTTACAAGTCACATTGCATCGTTTGTGCTCTTCACAAAGCCGGCTTCCTCTCGTTCACAATTGCATTTTCACTTTCGCACTACAATGTTTGAGCATAACGCAATGACACCATCCTCTCTCGCATGGTATTCCATTAAGAGTTTCATGAATAGATATCCTTAAAATAGAAAATAATTATATTTTAACTACTCTGTTATGATTAATAGTATTCATCACCTTCCATTGAACACTGTTTATCGCCACCATCGGGATCTTCATTCAGGTAAGTGAAATCAAAGCTTTTAATGATCTTTTCATGTTAATATATAGTTGTTTTTTTTCTGAATTTATACTGGCTCCCATTGTTGAGTAGGATTGTGCCAAGAAGTGCTTAGGTACAGGATTTAATTGCTAAATTCATTTCATATATTCATTGTGTCAAGCCGTTAATTTTTATATAAAAGTATTTAACATGACACAGTGGATAGATTGATAAAATATTATCTGACTTGCCATTTTATCATTGTACAATTAGATGTTACTCGACATGATGAGTCAATAAATGTGTTTGTCTGGTGAGATCAACTCCGACTGCCTTCTGCCCTTTGAGGACCATATGGCCTAAAGGTTTTGGCAAACATACAACATTGTTCTCCAACGGGGTGTAGAGGGGGCCTTTATAGAGGTAAAGAGAAGATCGATCCTCGGCTTTGCGTGTCGCTGTCTGAATAGATCAGCTTTCTGTTGCACCAACTGAGGAGAGGTTCAGGAGCTGTCTGAGGTGGATTTCGACAACTTTGTTGGGGGATAATATTTTCAATTAAGGCTGTTACTTTATATAGATATTGTAAAGTGATATTAAATTCTTTAGAAGAATAAATATATTTATTTATATTTTATATTTTAAGAAATAAAGTTTCAATATAAAAATAATATTAATAAGTTTGTGCTTCCATTTTATTTTAGGGCATTGAAAGAATGAAATGCCTTGCATGAAAACTAATTTCAATTATTATATGTTACAAGTCACATTGCATCGTTTGTGCTCTTCACAAAGCCGGCTTCCTCTCGTTCACAATTGCATTTTCACTTTCGCACTACAATGTTTGAGCATAACGCAATGACACCATCCTCTCTCGCATGGTATTCCATTAAGAGTTTCATGAATAGATATCCTTAAAATAGAAAATAATTATATTTTAACTACTCTGTTATGATTAATAGTATTCATCACCTTCCATTGAACACTGTTTATCGCCACCATCGGGATCTTCATTCAGGTAAGTGAAATCAAAGCTTTTAATGATCTTTTCATGTTAATATATAGTTGTTTTTTTTCTGAATTTATACTGGCTCCCATTGTTGAGTAGGATTGTGCCAAGAAGTGCTTAGGTACAGGATTTAATTGCTAAATTCATTTCATATATTCATTGTGTCAAGCCGTTAATTTTTATATAAAAGTATTTAACATGACACAGTGGATAGATTGATAAAATATTATCTGACTTGCCATTTTATCATTGTACAATTAGATGTTACTCGACATGATGAGTCAATAAATGTGTTTGTCTGGTGAGATCAACTCCGACTGCCTTCTGCCCTTTGAGGACCATATGGCCTAAAGGTTTTGGCAAACATACAACATTGTTCTCCAACGGGGTGTAGAGGGGGCCTTTATAGAGGTAAAGAGAAGATCGATCCTCGGCTTTGCGTGTCGCTGTCTGAATAGATCAGCTTTCTGTTGCACCAACTGAGGAGAGGTTCAGGAGCTGTCTGAGGTGGATTTCGACAACTTTGTTGGGGGATAATATTTTCAATTAAGGCTGTTACTTTATATAGATATTGTAAAGTGATATTAAATTCTTTAGAAGAATAAATATATTTATTTATATTTTATATTTTAAGAAATAAAGTTTCAATATAAAAATAATATTAATAAGTTTGTGCTTCCATTTTATTTTAGGGCATTGAAAGAATGAAATGCCTTGCATGAAAACTAATTTCAATTATTATATGTTACAAGTCACATTGCATCGTTTGTGCTCTTCACAAAGCCGGCTTCCTCTCGTTCACAATTGCATTTTCACTTTCGCACTACAATGTTTGAGCATAACGCAATGACACCATCCTCTCTCGCATGGTATTCCATTAAGAGTTTCATGAATAGATATCCTTAAAATAGAAAATAATTATATTTTAACTACTCTGTTATGATTAATAGTATTCATCACCTTCCATTGAACACTGTTTATCGCCACCATCGGGATCTTCATTCAGGTAAGTGAAATCAAAGCTTTTAATGATCTTTTCATGTTAATATATAGTTGTTTTTTTTCTGAATTTATACTGGCTCCCATTGTTGAGTAGGATTGTGCCAAGAAGTGCTTAGGTACAGGATTTAATTGCTAAATTCATTTCATATATTCATTGTGTCAAGCCGTTAATTTTTATATAAAAGTATTTAACATGACACAGTGGATAGATTGATAAAATATTATCTGACTTGCCATTTTATCATTGTACAATTAGATGTTACTCGACATGATGAGTCAATAAATGTGTTTGTCTGGTGAGATCAACTCCGACTGCCTTCTGCCCTTTGAGGACCATATGGCCTAAAGGTTTTGGCAAACATACAACATTGTTCTCCAACGGGGTGTAGAGGGGGCCTTTATAGAGGTAAAGAGAAGATCGATCCTCGGCTTTGCGTGTCGCTGTCTGAATAGATCAGCTTTCTTTTGCACCAACTGAGGAGAGGTTCAGGAGCTGTCTGAGGTGGATTTTGACAACTTTGTTGGGGGATAATATTTTCAATTAAGGCTGTTACTTTATATAGATATTGTAAAGTGATATTAAATTCTTTAGAAGAATAAATATATTTATTTATATTTTATATTTTAAGAAATAAAGTTTCAATATAAAAATAATATTAATAAGTTTGTGCTTCCATTTTATTTTAGGGCATTGAAAGAATGAAATGCCTTGCATGAAAACTAATTTCAATTATTATATGTTACAAGTCACATTGCATCGTTTGTGCTCTTCACAAAGCCGGCTTCCTCTCGTTCACAATTGCATTTTCACTTTCGCACTACAATGTTTGAGCATAACGCAATGACACCATCCTCTCTCGCATGGTATTCCATTAAGAGTTTCATGAATAGATATCCTTAAAATAGAAAATAATTATATTTTAACTACTCTGTTATGATTAATAGTATTCATCACCTTCCATTGAACACTGTTTATCGCCACCATCGGGATCTTCATTCAGGTAAGTGAAATCAAAGCTTTTAATGATCTTTTCATGTTAATATATAGTTGTTTTTTTTCTGAATTTATACTGGCTCCCATTGTTGAGTAGGATTGTGCCAAGAAGTGCTTAGGTACAGGATTTAATTGCTAAATTCATTTCAAAAATTCATTGTGTCAAGCCGTTAATTTTTATATAAAAGTATTTAACATGACACAGTGGATAGATCGATAAAATCTTATCTGACTTGCCATTTTATCATTGTACAATTAGATGTTACTCGACACGATGAGTCGATAAATGTGTTTGTCTGGTGAGATCAACTCCGACCGCCTTCTGCCCTTTGAGGACCATATGGCTTGAAGGTTTTGGTGAACATACAACATTGTTCTCCAACGGGGTGTAGAGGGGACCTTTATAGAGGTAAAGAGAAGATCGATCCTCGGCTTTGCGTGTCGCTGTCTGAATTGATCAGCTTTCAGTTGCACCAACTGAGGAGAGGTTCAGGAGCTGTCTGAGGTGGATTTCGACAACTTTGTTGGGGGATAATATTTTCAATTAAGGTTGTTACTTTATATAGATATTGTAAAGTGATATTAAATTCTTTAGAATAATAAATATATTACTTTATATTTTATATTTTAAGAAATATAGTTTCAATATAAAAATAATATTAACAAGTTTGTGCTTCCATTTTATTTTAGGGCATTGAAAGAATGAAATGCCTTGCATGAAAACTAATTTCAATTATTATATGTTACAAGTCACGTTGCATAGTTTGTGCTCTTCACAAAGCCGGCTTCCTCTCGTTCACAATTGCATTTTCACCTTCGCACTACACTGATAGTGCACAACGCAATGACACCATCCTCTCTCGCATGGTATTCCATTAAGAGTTTCATGAATAGATATCCTTAAAATAGAAAATAATTATATTTTAACTACTCTATTAGGATTAATAGTATTCATCACCTTCCATTGAACACTGTTTATCGCCACCATCGGGATCTTCATTCAGGTAAGTGAAATCAAAGCTTTTAATGATCTTTTCATGTTAATATATAGTTGTTTTTTCTGAATTTATACTTGCTCCCATTGTTGAGTAGGATTGTGCCAAGAAGTGCTTAGGTACAGGATTTAATTGCTAAATTCATTTCAAAAATTCATTGTGTCAAGCCGTTAATTTTTATATAAAAGTATTTAACATGACACAGTGGATAGATCGATAAAATCTTATCTGACTTGCCATTTTATCATTATACAGTTAGATGTTACTCGACAGGATGAGTCCATAAATGTGTTTGTCTGGTGAGATCAACTCCGACCGCCTTCTGCCCTTTGAGGACCATATGGCTTGAAGGTTTTGGTGAACATACAACATTGTTCTCCAACGGGGTGTAGAGGGGACCTTTATAGAGGTAAAGAGAAGATCGATCCTCGGCTTTGCGTGTCGCTGTCTGAATTGATCAGCTTTCTGTTGCACCAACTGAGGAGAGGTTCAGGAGCTGTCTGAGGTGGATTTCGACAACTTTGTTGGGGGATAATATTTTCAATTAAGGTTGTTACTTTATATAGATATTGTAAAGTGATATTAAATTCTTTAGAATAATAAATATATTTCTTTATATTTTATATTTTAAGAAATAAAGTGTCAATATAAAAATAATATTAACAAGTTTGTGCTTCCATTTTATTTTAGGGCATTGAAAGAATGAAATGCCTTGCTTGAAAACTAGTTTCAATTATTATATGTTACAAGTCACGTTGCATAGTTTGTGCTCTTCACAAAGCCGGCTTCCTCTCGTTCACAATTGCATTTTCACCTTCGCACTACACTGTTTGTGCACAACGCAATGACACCATCCTCTCTCGCATGGTATTCCATTAAGAGTTTCATGAATAGATATCCTTAAAATAGAAAATAATTATATTTTAACTACTCTGTTAGGATTAATAATATTCAACACCTTCCATTGAACACTGTTTATCGCCACCATCGGGATCTTCATTCAGGTAAGTGAAATCAAAGCTTTTAATGATCTTTTCATGTTAATATATAGTTGTTTTTCCCGAATTTATACTCGCTCCCATTGTTGAGTAGGATTGTGCCAAGAAGTGCTTAGGTACAGGATTTAATTGCTAAATTCATTTCAAAAATTCATTGTGTCAAGCCGTTAATTTTTATATAAAAGTATTTAACATGACCCAGTGGATAGATCGATAAAATCTTATCTGACTTGCCATTTTATCATTGTACAATTAGATGTTACTCGACACGATGAGTCGATAAATGTGTTTGTCTGGTGAGATCAACTCCGACCGCCTTCTGCCCTTTGAGGACCATATGGCTTGAAGGTTTTGGCAAACATACAACATTGTTCTCCAACGGGGTGTAGAGGGGGCCTTTATAGAGGTAAAGAGAAGATCGATCTTCGGCTTTGCGTGTCGCTGTCTGAATAGATCAGCTTTCTGTTGCACCAACTGAGGAGAGGTTCAGGAGCTGTCTGAGGTGGATTTCAACATCTTTGTTGGGGGATTATATTTTCAATTAAGGTTGTTACTTTATATAGATATTGTAAAGTGATATTAAATTCTTTAGAATAATAAATATATTTCTTTATATTTTATATTTTAAGAAATAAAGTTTCAATATAAAAATAATATTAACAAGTTTGTGCTTCCATTTTATTTTAGGGCATTGAAAGAATGAAATGCCCTGCATGAAAACTAGTTTCAATTATTATATGTTACAAGTCACATTGCATAGTTTGTGCTCTTCACAAAGCCGGCTTCCTCTCGTTCACAATTGCATTTTCACCTTCGCACTACACTGTTTGTGCACAACGCAATGACACCATCCTCTCTCGCATGGTATTCCATTAAGAGTTTCATGAATAGATATCCTTAAAATAGAAAATAATTATATTTTAACAACTCTGTTAGGATTAATAATATTCAACACCTTCCATTGAACACTGTTTATCGCCACCATCGGGATCTTCATTCAGGTAAGTGAAATCAAAGCTTTTAGTGATCTTTTCATGTTAATATATAGTTCTTTTTTCTGAATTTATACTTGCTCCCATTGATGAGTAGGATTGTGCCAAGAAGTGCTTAGGTGCAGGATTTAATTGCTAAATTCATTTCAAAAATTCATTGTGTCAAGCCGTTAATTTTTATATAAAAGTATTTAACATGACACAGTGGATAGATCGATAAAATCTTATCTGACTTGCCATTTTATCATTATACAGTTAGATGTTACTCGACAGGATGAGTCCATAAATGTGTTTGTCTGGTGAGATTAACTCTGACCGCCTTCTGCCCTTTGAGGACCATATGGCTTAAAGGTTTTGGCAAACATACAACATTGTTCTCCAACGGGGTGTAGAGGGGGCCTTTATAGAGGTAAAGAGAAGATCGATCCTCGGCTTTGCGTGTTGCTGTCTGAATAGATCAGCTTTCTGTTGCACCAACTGAGGAGAGGTTCAGGAGCTGTCTGAGGTGGATTTCAACATCTTTGTTGGGGGATTATATTTTCAATTAAGGTTGTTACTTTATATAGATATTGTAAAGTGATATTAAATTCTTTAGAATAATAAATATATTTCTTTATATTTTATATTTTAAGAAATAAAGTTTCAATATAAAAATAATATTAACATGTTTGTGCTTCCATTTTATTTTAGGGCATTGAAAGAATGAAATGCCTTGCATGAAAACTAATTTCAATTATTATATGTTACAAGTCACATTGCATAGTTTGTGCTCTTCACAAAGCCGGCTTCCTCTCGTTCACAATTGCATTTTCACCTTCGCACTACACTGTTTGTGCACAACGCAATGACACCATCCTCTCTCGCATGGTATTCCATTAAGAGTTTCATGAATAGATATCCTTAAAATAGAAAATAATTATATTTTAACAACTCTGTTAGGATTAATAATATTCAACACCTTCCATTGAACACTGTTTATCGCCACCATCGGGATCTTCATTCAGGTAAGTGAAATCAAAGCTTTTAGTGATCTTTTCATGTTAATATATAGTTCTTTTTTCTGAATTTATACTTGCTCCCATTGATGAGTAGGATTGTGCCAAGAAGTGCTTAGGTGCAGGATTTAATTGCTAAATTCATTTCAAAAATTCATTGTGTCAAGCCGTTAATTTTTATATAAAAGTATTTAACATGACACAGTGGATAGATCGATAAAATCTTATCTGACTTGCCATTTTATCATTATACAGTTAGATGTTACTCGACAGGATGAGTCCATAAATGTGTTTGTCTGGTGAGATTAACTCCGACCGCCTTCTGCCCTTTGAGGACCATATGGCTTAAAGGTTTTGGCAAACATACAACATTGTTCTCCAACGGGGTGTAGAGGGGGCCTTTATAGAGGTAAAGAGATGATCGATCCTCGGCTTTGCGTGTCGCTGTCTGAATAGATCAGCTTTCTGTTGCACCAACTGAGGAGAGGTTCAGGAGCTATCTGAGGTGGATTTCGACATCTTTGTTGGGGGATTATATTTTCAATTAAGGTTGTTACTTTATATAGATATTGTAAAGTGATATTAAATTCTTTAGAATAATAAATATATTTCTTTATATTTTATATTCTAAGAAATAAAGTTTCAATATAAAAATAATATTAACAAGTTTTGCTTCCATTTTAATTTAGGGCATTGAAAGAATGAAATGCCTTGCATGAAAACTAATTTCAATTATTGTATGTTACAAGTCACATTACATAGTTTGTGCACTTCACAAAGCCGGCTTCCTCTCGTTCACAATTGCATTTTCACCTTCGCACTACACTGTTTGTGCACAACGCAATGACACCATCCTCTCTCGCATGGTATTCCATTAAGAGTTTCATGAATAGATATCCTTAAAATAGAAAATAATTATATTTTAACAACTCTGTTAGGATTAATAATATTCAACATCTTCCATTGAACACAGTTTATCGCCACCATCGGTATCTTCATTCAGGTAAGTGAAATCAAAGCTTTTAATGATCTTTTCATGTTAATATATAGTTGTTTTTTCTGAATTTATACTTGCTCCCATTGTTGAGTAGGATTGTGCCAAGAAGTGCTTAGGTACAGGATTTAATTGCTAAATTCATTTCAGAAATTCATTGTTTCAAGCCGTTAATTTTTATGTAAACGTATTTAACATGACACAGTGGATATATCGATAAAATCTTATCTGACTTGCCATTTTATCATTATACAATTAGATGTTACTCGACACGATGAGTCCATAAATGTGTTTGTCTGGTGAGATCAACTCCGACCGCCTTCTGCCCTTTGAGGACCATATGGCTTGATGGTTTTGGCAAACATACAACATTGTTCTCCAACGGGGTTTAGAGGGGGCACTTATAGAGGTAAAGAGAAGATCGATCCTCGGCTTTGCGTCTCGCTGTCTAAATAGATCAGCTTTCTGTTGCACCAACTGAGGAAAGCTGTATGAGGTGGATTTCGATAACTTTGTTGGGGGAAAATATTTTCAATTAAGGTTGTTACTTTATATAGATATTGTAAAGTGATATTAAATTCTTTAGAATAATAAATATATTTCTTTATATTTTATATTTTAAGAAATAAAGTTTCAATATAAAAATAATATTAACAAGTTTGTGCTTCCATTTTATTTTAGGGCATTGAAAGAATGAAATTCCTTGCATGAAAACTAATTTCAATTATTATATGTTACGAGTCACATTGCATAGTTTGTGCTCTTCACAAAGCCGACTTCCTCTCGTTCACAATTGCATTTTCACCTTCGCACTACACTGTTTGTGCACAGCGCAATGACACCTTCCTCTCTCGCATGGTATTCCATTAAGAGTTTCATGAATAGATATCCTTAAAATAGAAAATAATTCTATTTTAACTACTCTGCTACGATTAATAAAATTCAACACCTACCATTGAACACTGTTTATTGCCACCATCGAGATCTTCATCCGGGTAAGTGAAATCAAAGCTTTTAACGATTTTTTCATGTAAATATATTTTTGTTTTTTATGAATTTGTACTTGCTCCCATTGTTGACCAGGATTGTGCCAAGAAGTGCATAGGTACAAGATTTAAGTGCCAAATTCATTTGAAAAATTCATTGTGTCAAGCCGTTAAATTTTTATATAAAAACATTTAACATGACACAATGGATAGTTCGATAAAATCTTATCTGACTTGTCATTTTATCATGATACAATTAGATGTTACTCGACACGATGAGTCGATAAATGTGTTTGTCTGGTGAGATCAGCTCCGACCACCTTCTGCCCTTTGAGTGACCATATGGTTAAAATGTTTTGGCAAAAATACAACATTGTTCTCCAACGGGGTGTAGAGGGGGCACTTGTAGAGTTAAAGAGAAGTTCGATCCTCGGCTTTACTCGTCGCGTCAGAATAGATCAGGTGTCTGTCGCACCAACTCAGGCGAGGTTCAGGAGCTGTTTGAGGTGGATTTTGATGACTTTGTTGGGGGATAGTATTTTCAATTAAGGTTGTTACTTTATATAGATATTGAAAAGTGATATTAAATTCTTTACATAAATAAATATATTTTTTATTTTAAGAAATAAAGTTTCAAAATAAAAATAATATTAACAACTTTATCCTTCCATTTTATTTTAGGGTATTGAAAGAATGAAATGCCTTGCATCAAAACTATTTTCAATTATTATTTGTTACAAGTCACACCGCACAGTTTGTGCTACTCACAAAGCCGGCTAACTCTCTAGCACAATTGCATTTTCACCTTCGCACTACACTGTTTGTGCACAACGCAATGACACCATCCTCTATCGCTTCATATTCGATTAAGAGTTTCATGTATAGATATCCTTAAAATAGTAAATAATTATATTTTATCGACTCTGTTAGGATTAATAATATTCAACACCTTCCATTGAACACTGTTTATCATAACCATTGGGATCTTCATTCAGGTAAGTGAAATCAAAGGTTTTAAAGATCTTTTCATGTTAATATATTGTTGTTTTTTCTGAATTTGTACTTGCTCCCACTGTTGAGCAGGGTTGTTCCAAGAAGTGCTTAGGTACAAAATTTAAGTGCCAAATTCATATGAAAAATTCATTGTGTCAAGTCTTTAATTTTTTATATAAAACTATTTAACATAACACAATGGATAGGTCGATAAAATCTTATCTGACTTGTCATTTTATCATGATACAATTAGATGTTACTCGACACGATGACTCGATAAATGTGTTTGTCTGGTGAGATCAGCACCGACCGCCTTCTGCCCTTTGAGGGCCAAATGATTTAAATGTTTTGGCAAAAATACAACATTGTTCTCCAATGGGGTGTAGAGGGGGCACTTGTAGGGTTAAAGAGAAGTTCGATCCCCGGCTTTGCGTGTCGCTGTCTGAATAGATCAGGTTTCTGTCGCACCAACTCGGGCGAGGTTCAGAAGCTGTTTGAGGTGGATTTCGATGACTTTGTTGGGGGATAATATTTTCAATAAAGGTTGTTACTCTATATATATATAGTAAAGTGATATTAAATTCTTTACAATAATAAATATATTTCTTTATATTTTATATTTTACGAAATAAAATTTCAATATAAAAATAATATTAACAAGTTTGTGCTTCCATTTTATTTTAGGGTATTGAAAGAATGAACTGCCTTGCATCAAATGTATTTTCAATTATTATATGTTACAAGTCACACCGCACAGTTTGTGCTCTTTACAGAGCCGACTTCCTCTCTTGCACAATTGCATTTTCACCTCAAAACTACACTGTTTGTGCACAAAGGAATGGCACCATCCTCTCTCGCATGATATTCCATTAAGAGTTTCATGTATAGATATCCTTAAAATAGTAAATAATTATATTTTATCTACTCTGTCAGGATTAATAATATTCAACACCTTCCATTGAACACTGTTTATCATCACCATTGGGATCTTCATTCAGGTAAGTGAAATCAAAGGTTTTAAAGATCTTTTCATGTTAATATATTGTTGTTTTTTCTGAATTTGTACTTGCTCCCACTGTTGAGCAGGGTTGTGCCAAGAAGTGTTTAGGTACAAAATTTAAGTGCTAAATTCATAAGAAAAATTCATTGTGTCAAGTCTTTAATTTTTTATATAAAAATATTTAACATAACACAATGGATAGGTCGATAAAATCTTATCTGACTTGTCATTTTATCATGATACAATTAGATGTTACTCGACACGATGACTCGATAAATGTGTTCGTCTGGTGCACCGACCGCCTTCTGCCCTTTGAGGGCCAAATGATTTAAATGTTTTGGCAAAAATACAACATTGTTCTCCAACGGGGTGTAGAGGGGGCACTTGTAGGGTTAAAGAGAAGTTCGATCCCCGGCTTTGCGTGTCGCTGTCTGAATAGATCAGGTTTCTGTCGCACCAACTCGGGCGAGGTTCAGAAGCTGTTTGAGGTGGATTTCGATGACTTTGTTGGGGGATAATATTTTCAATAAAGGTTGTTACTCTATATATATATAGTAAAGTGATATTAAATTCTTTACAATAATAAATATATTTCTTTATATTTTATATTTTACGAAATAAAATTTCAATATAAAAATAATATTAACAAGTTTGTGCTTCCATTTTATTTTAGGGTATTGAAAGAATGAACTGCCTTGCATCAAATGTATTTTCAATTATTATATGTTACAAGTCACACCGCACAGTTTGTGCTCTTTACAGAGCCGACTTCCTCTCTTGCACAATTGCATTTTCACCTCAAAACTACACTGTTTGTGCACAAAGGAATGGCACCATCCTCTCTCGCATGATATTCCATTAAGAGTTTCATGTATAGATATCCTTAAAATAGTAAATAATTATATTTTATCTACTCTGTCAGGATTAATAATATTCAACACCTTCCATTGAACACTGTTTATCATCACCATTGGGATCTTCATTCAGGTAAGTGAAATCAAAGGTTTTAAAGATCTTTTCATGTTAATATATTGTTGTTTTTTCTGAATTTGTACTTGCTCCCACTGTTGAGCAGGGTTGTGCCAAGAAGTGCTTAGGTACAAAATTTAAGTGCTAAATTCATAAGAAAAATTCATTGTGTCAAGTCTTTAATTTTTTATATAAAAATATTTAACATAACACAATGGATAGGTCGATAAAATCTTATCTGACTTGTCATTTTATCATGATACAATTAGATGTTACTCGACACGATAAGTCGATAAATGTGTTTGTCTGGTGAGATCAGCACCGACCGCCTTCTGCCCTTTGAGGGCCAAATGATTTAAATGTTTTGGCAAAAATACAACATTGTTCTCCAACGGGGTGTAGAGGGGGCACTTGTAGAGTTAAAGAGAAGTTCGATCCCCGGCTTTGCGTGTCGCTGTCTGAATAGATCAGGTTTCTGTCGCACCAACTCAGGCGAGGTTCAGGAGCTGTTTGAGGTGGATTTTGATGACTTTGTTGGGGGATAATATTTTCAATAAAGGTTGTTACTCTATATAGATATAGTAAAGTGATATTAAATTCTTCACAATAATAAATAAATTTCTTTATATTTTATATTTTAAGAAATAAAGTTTCAATATAAAAATAACATTAACAAGTTTGTGCTTCCATTTTATTTTAGGGTATTTAAAGAATGAACTGCCTTGCATCAAATGTATTTTCAATTATTATATGTTACAAGTCACACCGCACAGTTTGTGCTTTTTACAGAGCCCACTTCCTCTCTTGCACAATTGCATTTTCACCTCCGAACTACACTGTTTGTGCACAACGCAATGACACCATCCTCTCTCTCATGATATTCCATTAAGAGTTTCATGAATAGATATCCTTAAAATATTAAATAAATATATTTTATCTACTCTGTTAGGATTAATAATATTCAACACCTTCCATTGAACACTGTTTATCATCACCATGTGAACTTCATGCAGGTAAGTGAAATCAAAGCTTTTAAAGATCTTTTCATGTTAATATATTGTTGTTTTTTCTGAATTTGTACTTGCTCCCACTGTTGAGTAGGATTGTGCCAAGAAGTGCTTAGGTACAAGATTTAAGTGCTAAATTCATATGAAATATTCATTGTGTCAAGTCGTTAATTTTTATATAAAAATATTTAACATGACACAATGGATAGATCGATAATAT
Source organism: Rubia yunnanensis (assembly GCA_037428765.1). Classification (NCBI taxonomy): domain Eukaryota; kingdom Viridiplantae; phylum Streptophyta; class Magnoliopsida; order Gentianales; family Rubiaceae; genus Rubia; species Rubia yunnanensis. Next base: position 92,205,940 of record CM075068.1, read on the forward strand.
CTTATCTGACTTGTCATTTTATCATGATACAATTAGATGTTACTCGACACGATGAGTCGATAAATGTGTTTGTCTGGTGAGATCAGCACCGACCGCCTCCTGCCCTTTGAGGACCATATGATTTAAATGTTTTGGCAAAGTCACAACATTGTTCTCCAATGGGGTGTAGAGGAAGAACTTGTAGAGTTAAAGAGAAGTTCGATCCTCGGTTTTGCGTGTCGCTGTCTGAATAGATCAGGTTTCTATCGCACCAACTCAGGCGAGGTTCAGGAGCTGTTTGAGGTGGATTTTGATGACTTTGTTGGGGGATAATATTTTCAATAAAGGTTGTTACTCTATATAGATATAGTAAAGTGATATTAAATTATTTACAATAATAAATATATTTCTTTATATTTTATATTTTAAGAAATAAAGTTTCAATATAAAAATAATATTAACAAGTTTGTGCTTCCATTTTATTTTAGGGTATTGAAAGAATAAACTGCCTTGCATCAAATGTATTTTCAATTATTATTTGTTACAAGTCACACCGCACAGTTTGTGCTCTTTACAGAGCCCACTTCCTCTCATGCACAATTGCATTTTCACCTTCGCACTACACTGTTTGTGCACAATGCAATGACACCATCCTCTCTCGCTTGATATTCCATTAAGATTTTCATGAATAGATATCCTTAAAATAGTAAATAATTATATTTTATCTACTCTGTTAGGATTAATAATATTCAACACCTTCCATTGAACACTGTTTATCATCACCATTGGGATCTTCATTCAGGTAAGTGAAATCAAAGCTTTTAAAGATCTCTTCGTGTTAATATATTGTTGTTTTTTCTTAATTTGTACTTGCTCCCACTGTTGAGCAGGATTGTGCCAAGAAGTGCTTAGGTACAAGATTTAAGTGCTAAATTCATTTGAAAAATCCACAGTTTCAAGTCGTTAATTTTTTATATAAAAATATTTAACATGACACAATGGATATATCGATAAAATCTTATCTGACTTGTCATTTTATCATGATACAATTAGATGTTACTCGACACGATGAGTCGATAAATGTGTTTGTCTGGTGAGATCAGCACCGACCGCCTTCTGCCCTTTGAGGACCATATGATTTAAATGTTTTGGCAAAGTCACAACATTGTTCTCCAATGGGGTGTAGAGGGAGCACTTGTAGAGTTAAAGAGAAGTTCGATCCTCGGTTTTGCGTGTCGCTGTCTGAATAGATCAGGTTTCTGTCGCACCAACTCAGGCGAGGTTCAGGAGCTGTTTGAGGTGGATTTCGATGACTTTGTTAGGGGATAATATTTTCAATAAAGGTTTTCACTCTATATAGATATAGTAAAGTGATATTAAATTCTTTACAATAATAATTATATTTCTTTATATTTTATATTTTAAGAAATAAAGTTTCATTATAAAAATAACATTAACAAGTTTGTGCTTCCATTTTATTTTGGTATTTAAAGAATGAACTGCCTTGCATCAAATGTATTTTCAATTATTATATGTTACAAGTAACACCGCACAGTTTGTGCTCTTTACAGAGCCCACTTCCTCTCTTGCATAATTGCATTTTCACCTCCGAACTACACTGTTTGTGCACAACGCAATGACACCATCCTCTCTCGCATGATATTCCATTAAGAGTTTCATTAATAGATATCCTTAAAATATTAAATAAATATATTTTATATACTCTGTTAGGATTAATAATATTCAACACCTTCCATTGAACACTGTTTATCATCACCATGTGAACTTCATTCAGGTAAGTGAAATCAAAGCTTTTAAAGATCTTTTCATGTTAATATATTGTTGTTTTTTCTGAATTTGTACTTGCTCCCACTGTTGAGCAGGATTGTGCCAAGAAGTGCTTAGGTACAAGATTTAAGTGCTAAATTCATATGAAATATTCATTGTGTCAAGTCGTTAATTTTTATATAAAAATATTTAACATGACACAATGGATAGATCGATAATATCTTATCTGACTTGTCATTTTATCATGATACAATTAGATGTTACTCGACACGATGAGTCGATAAATGTGTTTGTCTGGTGAGATCAGCACCGACCGCCTTCTGCCCTTTGAGGACCATATGATTTAAATGTTTTTGCAAAGTCACAACATTGTTCTCCAATGGGGTGTAGAGGAAGAACTTGTAGAGTTAAAGAGAAGTTCGATCCTCGGTTTTGCGTGTCGCTGTCTGAATAGATCAGGTTTCTATCGCACCAACTCAGGCGAGGTTCAGGAGCTGTTTGAGGTGGATTTTGATGACTTTGTTGGGGGATAATATTTTCAATAAAGGTTGTTACTCTATATAGATATAGTAAAGTGATATTAAATTATTTACAATAATAAATATATTTCTTTATATTTTATATTTTAAGAAATAAAGTTTCAATATAAAAATAATATTAACAAGTTTGTGCTTCCATTTTATTTTAGGGTATTGAAAGAATAAACTGCCTTGCATCAAATGTATTTTCAATTATTATTTGTTACAAGTCACACCGCACAGTTTGTGCTCTTTACAGAGCCCACTTCCTCTCATGCACAATTGCATTTTCACCTTCGCACTACACTGTTTGTGCACAATGCAATGACACCATCCTCTCTCGCTTGATATTCCATTAAGATTTTCATGAATAGATATCCTTAAAATAGTAAATAATTATATTTTATCTACTCTGTTAGGATTAATAATATTCAACACCATCCATTGAACACTGTTTATCATCAGCATTGGGATCTTCATTCAGGTAAGTGAAATCAAAGCTTTTAAAGATCTCTTCGTGTTAATATATTGTTGTTTTTTCTGAATTTGTACTTGCTCCCACTGTTGAGCAGGATTGTTCCAAGAAGTGCTTAGGTACAAGATTTAAGTGCTAAATTCATATGAAATATTCATTGTGTCAAGTCGTTAATTTTTATATAAAAATATTTAACATGACACAATGGATAGATCGATAATATCTTATCTGACTTGTCATTTTATCATGATACAATTAGATGTTACTCGACACGATGAGTCGATAAATGTGTTTGTCTGGTGAGATCAGCACCGACCGCCTTCTGCCCTTTGAGGACCATATGATTTAAATGTTTTTGCAAAGTCACAACATTGTTCTCCAATGGGGTGTAGAGGAAGAACTTGTAGAGTTAAAGAGAAGTTCGATCCTCGGTTTTGCGTGTCGCTGTCTGAATAGATCAGGTTTCTATCGCACCAACTCAGGCGAGGTTCAGGAGCTGTTTGAGGTGGATTTTGATGACTTTGTTGGGGGATAATATTTTCAATAAAGGTTGTTACTCTATATAGATATAGTAAAGTGATATTAAATTATTTACAATAATAAATATATTTCTTTATATTTTATATTTTAAGAAATAAAGTTTCAATATAAAAATAATATTAACAAGTTTGTGCTTCCATTTTATTTTAGGGTATTGAAAGAATAAACTGCCTTGCATCAAATGTATTTTCAATTATTATTTGTTACAAGTCACACCGCACAGTTTGTGCTCTTTACAGAGCCCACTTCCTCTCATGCACAATTGCATTTTCACCTTCGCACTACACTGTTTGTGCACAATGCAATGACACCATCCTCTCTCGCTTGATATTCCATTAAGATTTTCATGAATAGATATCCTTAAAATAGTAAATAATTATATTTTATCTACTCTGTTAGGATTAATAATATTCAACACCTTCCATTGAACACTGTTTATCATCACCATTGGGATCTTCATTCAGGTAAGTGAAATCAAAGCTTTTAAAGATCTCTTCGTGTTAATATATTGTTGTTTTTTCTTAATTTGTACTTGCTCCCACTGTTGAGCAGGATTGTGCCAAGAAGTGCTTAGGTACAAGATTTAAGTGCTAAATTCATTTGAAAAATCCACAGTTTCAAGTCGTTAATTTTTTATATAAAAATATTTAACATGACACAATGGATATATCGATAAAATCTTATCTGACTTGTCATTTTATCATGATACAATTAGATGTTACTCGACACGATGAGTCGATAAATGTGTTTGTCTGGTGAGATCAGCACCGACCGCCTTCTGCCCTTTGAGGACCATATGATTTAAATGTTTTGGCAAAGTCACAACATTGTTCTCCAATGGGGTGTAGAGGGAGCACTTGTAGAGTTAAAGAGAAGTTCGATCCTCGGTTTTGCGTGTCGCTGTCTGAATAGATCAGGTTTCTGTCGCACCAACTCAGGCGAGGTTCAGGAGCTGTTTGAGGTGGATTTCGATGACTTTGTTAGGGGATAATATTTTCAATAAAGGTTTTCACTCTATATAGATATAGTAAAGTGATATTAAATTCTTTACAATAATAATTATATTTCTTTATATTTTATATTTTAAGAAATAAAGTTTCATTATAAAAATAACATTAACAAGTTTGTGCTTCCATTTTATTTTGGTATTTAAAGAATGAACTGCCTTGCATCAAATGTATTTTCAATTATTATATGTTACAAGTAACACCGCACAGTTTGTGCTCTTTACAGAGCCCACTTCCTCTCTTGCATAATTGCATTTTCACCTCCGAACTACACTGTTTGTGCACAACGCAATGACACCATCCTCTCTCGCATGATATTCCATTAAGAGTTTCATTAATAGATATCCTTAAAATATTAAATAAATATATTTTATATACTCTGTTAGGATTAATAATATTCAACACCTTCCATTGAACACTGTTTATCATCACCATGTGAACTTCATTCAGGTAAGTGAAATCAAAGCTTTTAAAGATCTTTTCATGTTAATATATTGTTGTTTTTTCTGAATTTGTACTTGCTCCCACTGTTGAGCAGGATTGTGCCAAGAAGTGCTTAGGTACAAGATTTAAGTGCTAAATTCATATGAAATATTCATTGTGTCAAGTCGTTAATTTTTATATAAAAATATTTAACATGACACAATGGATAGATCGATAATATCTTATCTGACTTGTCATTTTATCATGATACAATTAGATGTTACTCGACACGATGAGTCGATAAATGTGTTTGTCTGGTGAGATCAGCACCGACCGCCTTCTGCCCTTTGAGGACCATATGATTTAAATGTTTTTGCAAAGTCACAACATTGTTCTCCAATGGGGTGTAGAGGAAGAACTTGTAGAGTTAAAGAGAAGTTCGATCCTCGGTTTTGCGTGTCGCTGTCTGAATAGATCAGGTTTCTATCGCACCAACTCAGGCGAGGTTCAGGAGCTGTTTGAGGTGGATTTTGATGACTTTGTTGGGGGATAATATTTTCAATAAAGGTTGTTACTCTATATAGATATAGTAAAGTGATATTAAATTATTTACAATAATAAATATATTTCTTTATATTTTATATTTTAAGAAATAAAGTTTCAATATAAAAATAATATTAACAAGTTTGTGCTTCCATTTTATTTTAGGGTATTGAAAGAATAAACTGCCTTGCATCAAATGTATTTTCAATTATTATTTGTTACAAGTCACACCGCACAGTTTGTGCTCTTTACAGAGCCCACTTCCTCTCATGCACAATTGCATTTTCACCTTCGCACTACACTGTTTGTGCACAATGCAATGACACCATCCTCTCTCGCTTGATATTCCATTAAGATTTTCATGAATAGATATCCTTAAAATAGTAAATAATTATATTTTATCTACTCTGTTAGGATTAATAATATTCAACACCTTCCATTGAACACTGTTTATCATCACCATGTGAACTTCATTCAGGTAAGTGAAATCAAAGCTTTTTAAGATCTTTTCATGTTAATATATTGTTGTTTTTTCTGAATTTGTACTTGCTCCCACTGTTGAGCAGGATTGTGCCAAGAAGTGCTTAGGTACAAGATTTAAGTGCTAAATTCATATGAAATATTCATTGTGTCAAGTCGTTAATTTTTATATAAAAATATTTAACATGACACAATGGATAGATCGATAATATCTTATCTGACTTGTCATTTTATCATGATACAATTAGATGTTACTCGACACGATGAGTCGATAAATGTGTTTGTCTGGTGAGATCAGCACCGACCGCCTTCTGCCCTTTGAGGACCATATGATTTAAATGTTTTTGCAAAGTCACAACATTGTTCTCCAATGGGGTGTAGAGGGGGCACTTGTAGAGTTAAAGAGAAGTTCGATCCTCGGCTTTGCGTGTCGCTGTCTGAATAGATCAGGTTTCTGTCGCACCAACTCGGGCGAGGTTCAGGAGCTGTTTGAGGTGGATTTCGATGACTTTGTTGGGGGATAATATTTTCAATAAAGGTTGTTACTCTATATAGATATAGTAAAGTGATATTAAATTCTTTACAATAATAAATATATTTCTTTATATTTTATATTTTAAGAAATAAAGTTTCAATATAAAAATAATATTAACAAGTTTGTGCTTCCATTTTATTTTAGGGTATTGAAAGAATAAACTGCCTTGCATCAAATGTATTTTCAATTATTATTTGTTACAAGTCACACCGCACAGTTTGTGCTCTTTACAGAGCCCACTTCCTCTCATGCACAATTGCATTTTCACCTTCGCACTACACTGTTTGTGCACAATGCAATGACACCATCCTCTCTCGCTTGATATTCCATTAAGATTTTCATGAATAGATATCCTTAAAATAGTAAATAATTATATTTTATCTACTCTGTTAGGATTAATAATATTCAACACCTTCCATTGAACACTGTTTATCATCACCATTGGGATCTTCATTCAGGTAAGTGAAATCAAAGCTTTTAAAGATCTCTTCGTGTTAATATATTGTTGTTTTTTCTTAATTTGTACTTGCTCCCACTGTTGAGCAGGATTGTGCCAAGAAGTGCTTAGGTACAAGATTTAAGTGCTAAATTCATTTGAAAAATCCACAGTTTCAAGTCGTTAATTTTTTATATAAAAATATTTAACATGACACAATGGATATATCGATAAAATCTTATCTGACTTGTCATTTTATCATGATACAATTAGATGTTACTCGACACGATGAGTCGATAAATGTGTTTGTCTGGTGAGATCAGCACCGACCGCCTTCTGCCCTTTGAGGACCATATGATTTAAATGTTTTGGCAAAGTCACAACATTGTTCTCCAATGGGGTGTAGAGGGAGCACTTGTAGAGTTAAAGAGAAGTTCGATCCTCGGTTTTGCGTGTCGCTGTCTGAATAGATCAGGTTTCTGTCGCACCAACTCAGGCGAGGTTCAGGAGCTGTTTGAGGTGGATTTCGATGACTTTGTTAGGGGATAATATTTTCAATAAAGGTTTTCACTCTATATAGATATAGTAAAGTGATATTAAATTCTTTACAATAATAATTATATTTCTTTATATTTTATATTTTAAGAAATAAAGTTTCATTATAAAAATAACATTAACAAGTTTGTGCTTCCATTTTATTTTGGTATTTAAAGAATGAACTGCCTTGCATCAAATGTATTTCAATTATTATATGTTACAAGTAACACCGCACAGTTTGTGCTCTTTACAGAGCCCACTTCCTCTCTTGCATAATTGCATTTTCACCTCCGAACTACACTGTTTGTGCACAACGCAATGACACCATCCTCTCTCGCATGATATTCCATTAAGAGTTTCATTAATAGATATCCTTAAAATATTAAATAAATATATTTTATATACTCTGTTAGGATTAATAATATTCAACACCTTCCATTGAACACTGTTTATCATCACCATGTGAACTTCATTCAGGTAAGTGAAATCAAAGCTTTTTAAGATCTTTTCATGTTAATATATTGTTGTTTTTTCTGAATTTGTACTTGCTCCCACTGTTGAGCAGGATTGTGCCAAGAAGTGCTTAGGTACAAGATTTAAGTGCTAAATTCATATGAAATATTCATTGTGTCAAGTCGTTAATTTTTATATAAAAATATTTAACATGACACAATGGATAGATCGATAATATCTTATCTGACTTGTCATTTTATCATGATACAATTAGATGTTACTCGACACGATGAGTCGATAAATGTGTTTGTCTGGTGAGATCAGCACCGACCGCCTTCTGCCCTTTGAGGACCATATGATTTAAATGTTTTTGCAAAGTCACAACATTGTTCTCCAATGGGGTGTAGAGGGGGCACTTGTAGAGTTAAAGAGAAGTTCGATCCTCGGCTTTGCGTGTCGCTGTCTGAATAGATCAAGTTTCTGTCGCACCAACTCGGGCGAGGTTCAGGAGCTGTTTGAGGTGGATTTCGATGACTTTGTTGGGGGATAATATTTTCAATAAAGGTTGTTACTCTATATAGATATAGTAAAGTGATATTAAATTCTTTACAATAATAAATATATTTCTTTATATTTTATATTTTAAGAAATAAAGTTTCAATATAAAAATAATATTAACAAGTTTGTGCTTCCATTTTATTTTAGGGTATTGAATGAATCAACTGCATTGCATCAAAACTATTTTCAATTATTATTTGTTACAAGTCACACCGCACAGTTTGTGCTATTCACAAAGCCGGCTAACTCTCTAGCACAATTGAATTTTTACCTTCGCATTACACTGTTTGTGCACAACGCAATGACACCATCCTCTATCGCTTCATATTCGATTAAGAGTTTCATTAATAGATATCCTTAAAAATGTAAATAATTATATTTTATCTACTCTGTTAGGATTAATAATATTCAACACCTTCCATTGAACACTGTTTATCATCACCATCGAGATCTTCATTCAGGTAAGTGAAATCAAAGCTATTAAAGATCTTTTCATTCTAATATATTGTTGATTTTTCTGAATTTGTACTTGCTCCCATTGTTGAGTAGGATTGTGCCAAGAAGTGCTTAGGTACAAGATTTAAGTGCTAAATTCATTTGAAAAATTCATTGTGTCAAGCCGTTAATTTTTTATATAAAATTATTTAACATGACACAATGGATAGGTCGATAAAATCTTATCTGACTTGTCATTTTATCATGATACAATTAGATGTTACTCGACACGGTAAGTCGATAAATGTGTTTGTCTGGTGAGATCAGCACCGACCGCCTTCTTCTCTTTGAGGGCCACATGATTCAAATGTTTTGGCAAAAATACAACATTGTTTTCCAACGAGGTGTAGAGGGGGCACTTGTAGAGTTATAGAGAAGTTCGATCCCCGACTTTGCGTGTCGCTGTCTGAATAGATCAGGTTTCTATCGCACCAACCCAGGCGAGGTTCAGTAGCTGTTTGAGGTGGATTTCGATGACTTTGTAGTGGGATAATATTTTCAATTAAGTTTGTTACTCTATATAGATATTGCAAAGTGATATTAAATTATTTACAATAATAAATATATTTCTTTATATTTTGTATTTTAAGAAATAAAGTTTCAATATAAAAATAATATTAACAAGTTTGTGCTTCCATTTTATTTTAGGGTATTGAAAGAATAAACTGCCGTGCATCAAATGTATTTTCAATTATTATTTGTTACAAGTCACACCGCACAGTTTGTGCTCTTTACAGAGCCCACTTCCTCTCATGCACAATTGCATTTTCACCTTCACACTACACTGTTTGTGCACAACGCAATGACACCATCCTCTCTCGCTTGATATTCCATTAAGATTTTCATGAATAGATATCCTTAAAATAGTAAATAATTATATTTTATCTACTCTGTTAGGATTAATAATATTCAACACCATCCATTGAACACTGTTTATCATCACCATTGGGATCTTCATTCAGGTAAGTGAAATCAAAGATTTTAAAGATCTCATCGTGTTAATATATTGTTGTTTTTTCTTAATTTGTACTTGCTCCCACTGTTGAGCAGGATTGTGCCAAGAAGTGCTTAGGTACAAGATTTAAGTGCTAAATTCATTTTGAAAAATCCATTGTTTCAAGCCGTTAATTTTTTATATAAAAATATTTAACATGACACAATGGATATATCGATAAAATCTTATCTGACTTGTCATTTTATCATGATACAATTAGATGTTACTCGACACGATGAGTCGATAAATGTGTTTGTCTGGTCAAATCAGCACCGACCGCCTTCTGCCCTTTGAGGACCATATGATTTAAATGTTTTGGCAAAAATACAACATTGTTCTCCAACGGGGTGTGGAGGGGGAACTTGTTGAGCTAAAGAGAAGTTCGATCCTCGGCTTTGCGTGTCGCTGTCTGAATAGATCAGCTTTCTGTCGCACCAACTCAGGCGAGGTTCAAGAGCTGTTTGAGGTGGATTTCGATGACTTTGTTGGGGGATAATATTTTCAATAAAGGTTGTTACTCTATATAGATATAGTAAAGTGATATTAAATTCTTTACAATAATAAATATATTTCTTTATATTTTATATTTTAAGAAATAAAGTTTCAATATAAAAATAATATTAACAAGTTTGTGCTTCCATTTTATTTTAGGGTATTGAAAGAATGAACTGCCTTGCATTAAATGTATTTTCAATTATTATATGTTACAAGTCACACAGCACAGTTTGTGCTCTTTACATAGCCGGCTAACTCTTTAGCACTATTGAATTTTTACCTTCGCACTACACTGTTTGTGCACAACGCAATTACACCATCCTCTATCGCTTCATATTCGATTAAGAGTTTCATGAATAGATATCCTTAAAATAGTAAATAATTATACTTTATATACTCTGTTAGGATTAATAATATTCAACACCTTCCACAGAACACTGTTTATCATCACCATCGAGATCTTCAATCGGGTAAGTGAAATCAAAGCTTTAAAGATCTTTTCATGCTAATATATTGTTGATTTTTATTAATTTGTACTTGCTCCCATTGTTGAGTAGGATTGTGCCAAGAAGTGCTTAGGTACAAGATTTAAGTGCTAAATTCATTTGAAAAATTCATTGTGTCAAGCCGTTAATTTTTTATATAAAAATATTTAACATGACACAATGGATAGTTCGATAAAATCTTATCTGACTTGTCATTTTATCATGATACAATTAGATGTTACTCGACACGATGAGTCGATAAATGTGTTTGTCTGGTGACATCAGCACCGACCGCCTTCTGCCCTTTGAGGGCCATATGATTTAAATGTTTTGGAAGAAATACGACATTGTTTTCCAACGAGGTGTAGAGGGGGCACTTGTAGAGTTAAAGAGAAGTTCGATCCCCGGCTTTGCGTGTCGCTGTCTGAATAGATCAGGTTTCTGTCGCACCAACCCAGGCGAGGTTCAGGAGCTGTTTGAGGTGGATTTCGATGACTTTGTTGTGGGATAATATTTTCAATTAAGGTTGTTACTCTATATAGATATTGTAAAGTGATATTAAATTCTATACAATAATAAATATATTTCTTTAAATTTAATATTTTAAGAAATAAAGTTTCAATATAAAAATAATATTAACAAGTTTGTGCTTCCATTTTATTTTAGGGTATTGAAAGAATAAACTGCCTTGCATCAAATGTATTTTCAATTATTATATGTTACAAGTCACATCGCACAGTTTGTACTCTTTACAGAGCCCACTTCCTCCCTTGCACAATTGCATTTTCACCTTCGCACTACACTGTTTGTGCACAACGCAATTACTCCATCCTCTCTCGCATGATACTTCATTAAGAGTTTCATGAATAGATATCCTTAAAATAGTAAATAATTATATTTTATCTACTCTGTTAGGATTAATAATATTCAACACCTTCCATTGAACATTGTTTATCATCACCATTGGGATCTTCATTCAGGTAAGTGAAATGAAAGCTTTTACAGATCTTTTCGTGTTAATATATTGTTGTTTTTTCTTAGTTTGTACTTGCTCCCACTGTTGAGCAGGATTGTGCCAAGAAGTGCTTAGGTACAAGATTTAAGTGCTAAATTCCTATGAAAAATTCATTGTGTCAAGTCGTTAATTTTTTATATAAAAATATTTAACATGACACAATGGATAGGTCGATAAAATCTTATCTGACTTGTAATGTTATCATGATACAATTAGATGTTACTCGACACGATGAGTCGATAAATGTGTTTGTCTGGTGAGATCAGCACCGACTGCCTTCTGCCCTTTGAGGACCATATGATTTAAATGTTTTGGCAAAAATACAACATTGTTCTCCAACGGGGTGTAGAGGGGGCACTTGTAGAGTTAAAGAGAAGTTCGATCCTCGGCTTTGCGTGTCGCTGTCTGAATAGATCAGGTTTCTGTCGCACCAACTCAGGCAAGGTTCAGGAGCTGTTTGAGGTGGATTTCGATGACTTTGTTGGGGGATAATATTTTCAATAAAGGTTGTTACTCTATATAGATATAGTAAAGTGATATTAAATTCTATACAATAATAAATATATTTCTTTATATTTTATATTTTAAGAAATAAAGTTTCAATATAAAAATAATATTAACAAGTTTGTGCTTCCATTTTATTTTAGGGTATTGAAAGAATGAACTGCCTTGCATCAAATGTATTTTCAATTATTATATGTTACAAGTCACACCGCACTGTTTGTGCTCTTTACAGAGCCGACTTCCTCTCTTGCACAAGTTCATTTTCACCTTCGCACTACACTGTTTGTGCACAACGCAATGACACCATCCTCTCTCGCTTGATATTCCATTAAGAGTTTCATGAATAGATATCCTTAAAATAGTAAATAATTATATTTTATCTACTCTGTTAGGATTAATAATATTCAACACCTTCCATTGAACACTGTTTATCATCACCATTGGGATCTTCATTCAGGTAAGTGAAATCAAAGCTTTTAAAGATCTTTTCGTGTTAATATATTGTTGTTTTTTCTTAATTTGTACTTGCTCCCGCTGTTGAGCAGGATTGTGCCAAGAAGTGCTTAGGTACAAGATTTAAGTGCTAAATTCATTTGAAAAATTCATTGTGTCAAGTCGTTAATTTTTTATATAAAAATATTTAACATGACACAATGGAGAGGTCGATAAAATCTTATTCACTTGTCATTTTATCATGATACAATTAGATGTTACTCGACACGATGAGTCGATAAATGTGTTTGTCCGGTGAGATCAGCACAATTTTCAATTATTATATGTTACAAGTCACACCGCTAAGTTTGTGCTCTTCACACGGCCGGCTTCTTCTCTTGCACGATTGCATTTTCACCTTCGCACTACCCTATTTGTGCACAACGCAATGACCCCTTCCTCTCTCGTATGATATTCCATTAAGAGTTTCATGAATAGATATCCATAAAATAGAAAATAATTATATTTTATTTACTCCCTTGGGATTAATAATATTCCACACCATCCATAGAACACCGTTTATCGCCACCATCGGGATCTTCATTTAGGTAAGTGAAAATAGAGTTTTTAAAGATCTTTTCATTTTAATATATTGTTGTTTTTTTTTTAATTTGTACTTGCTCCCTTTGATGAGCAGGATTGTGCCAAGAAGTGTTCAGGTACAAGATTTAAGTTCGAAATTCATTTGAAAAATTCATCGTGTCAAGCCGGTAATTTTTTATATAAATAATTTTAACTAGACACAATGATGGATCGAATATATCTTATCTGACATGCCATTTTATCATGATACAATTAGATTTTAGTTGACACAAAAAGTTGATAAATGTGTTTGTCTGGAGAGATCAGCTCTGACATCCTTCTGCCCTTCGAGGACCATATGGCTTAAATGTTTGGGCCAACAGACAGCTTTGTGCTCCAACGGGGTGTAGAGGGGGCACTTATAGAGGTAAAGAGATGAACGATCCTCGGCTTCGCATGTCGCTGTCTGAATAGATCTGATTTCTTTCGCACCAACTTAGGCAAAGTTGAGGAGCTGTTTGAGGTGGATTTCGATGACTTTATCGGGGGATAATATTTTTGATTGATGCTGGTATTTTATATGGATATTATAAAGTGATATTAAATTATTTTATAATAATAAATATATTTATTAATATTTTAAATTTTATGAAATAAAGTTTCATTATAAAAGTAATATTAACAAGTTTGTCCTTCCATATTGTTTTTGGGTATTGAAAGAAGGGAGTGGATTGCATCAAAACAATTTTCAATTATTATATGTTACAAGTCACACCGCACAGTTTATGCTCTTCACACGGCCAGCTTTTTCTCTTGCACGATTGCATTTTCACCTTCGCACTACCCTATTTGTGCACAACGCAATGACACCTTCCTCTCTCGCATGATATTCCATTAGGAGTTTCATGAATAGATGCCCTTAAAATAAAAAATAATTATATTTTATCTACTCCATTAGGATTAATAATATTCCACACCTTCCATTGAACACCGTTTATCGCCACCATCGGGATCTTCATTTAGGTAAGTGAAAATAGAGATTTTAAAGATCTTTTCGTTTTAATATATTGTTTTTTTTTGAATTTGTACTTGCTCCCATTGATGAGTAGGATTGTGCCAAGAAGTGTTCAGGTACAAGTTTTAAGTGCGAAATTCATTTGAAAAATTCATCGTGTCAAGCCGGTAATTTTTTATATAAATAATTTTAACTAGGCACAATGGATAGATCGATAAAATATTATCTGACTTGCTATTTTATCATGATACAATTAGATTTTAGTTGACACAACAAGTTAATAATTTGTTTGTCAGGTGAGATCAGCTCTGACGGCCTTCTGCCCTTCGAGGACCATATGGCTTAAATGTTTGAGCCAATAGACAATTTTGTGCTCTAACGGGGTGTAGAGGGGGCACTTATAGATGTAAAGAGAACATCGATCCTCGGCTTCGCATGTCGCTGTCTGAATAGATCAGGTTTCTTTCGCACCAACTCAGGCAAAGTTGAGGAGCTGTTTGTGGTGGTTTCGATAACTTTATCGGGAGATAACATTTTTGATTAATGCTGTTATTTTATATGGATATTATAAAGTGATATTAAATTATTTTATAATAATAAATATATTTATTAATATTTTATATTTTATGAAATAAAGTTTCATTATAAAAGTAATATTAACAAGTTTGTCCTTCCATTTTGTTTTTGGGTATTGAAAGAAGGAAGTGGATTGCATTAAAACAATTTTCAATTATTATATGTTACAAGTCACACCGCACAGTTTGTGCTCTTCACATGGCGGGCTTCTTTTCTTGTACTGTTGCATTTTCACCTTCGCACTACTCTATTTGTGCACAACACAATGACACCTTCCTCTCTCTCATGATATTCCATTAAGAGTTTCATGAATAGACATCCTTAAAATAGAAAACGATTATATTTTATCTACTCCCTTAGGATTAATAATATTCCACACATTCCATTGAACACCATTTATCGCCACCATCGGGATCTTCATTTAGGTAAGTGAAAATAAATCTTTTAAAGATCTTTCCGTTTTAATATATTGTCATTTTTTTAATTTGTACTTGCTCCCTTTGATGAGCAGGACTGTGCCAAGAAGTGTTCAAGTACAAGATTTAAGTGCGAAATTCATTTGAAAAATTCATCGTGTCAAGCCGGTAATTTTTTATGTAAATAATTTTAACTAGACACAATGGTTAGATCCATAAAATCTTATCTAACTTGCCATTTAATCATGATACAATTAGATTTCAGTTGACACAACAAGTTGATAAATGTGCTTGTCTGGTGAGATCAGCTCTGACAGCCTTTTGCCCTTCGAGGACCATATAGCTTAAATGTTTGGGCCAACAGACAACTTTGTGCTCCAACGGGGTGTAGAGGGGGCACTTATAGAGGTAAAGAGAAGAACGATCCTCGGCTTCGCATGTCGCTGTCTGAATAGATCAGGTTTTTTTTGCACCAACTCAGCCAAGGTTGAGGAGCTGTTTGAGGTGGATTTCGATGACTTTATCGGGGGATAATATTTTTGATTAATGCTGGTATTTTACATAGATATTATAAAGTGATATTAAATTATTTTATAATAATAAATATATTTATTAATATTTTATATTTTATGAAATAAAGTTTCATTATAAAAGTAATATTAACAAGTTTGTCCTTCCATTTTGTTTTTGGGTATTGAAAGAAGGGAGTGGATTGCATCAAAACAATTTTCAATTATTATATGTTACAAGTCACACCGCAAAGTGTGTGCTCTTCACACGGCCGGCTTCTTCTCTTGCACGATTGCATTTTCACCTTCGCACTACCCTATTTGTGCACAATGCAATGACACCTTCCTCTCTCGCACGATATTCCATTAAGTGTTTCATGAATAGATATCCTTAAAATAGAAAATAATTATATTTTATCTACTCCCTTAGGATTAATAACATTCTACACCTAACATTGAACACCGTTTATCGCCACCATCGGGATCTTCATTTAGGTAAGTGAAAATAAAGCTTTTAAAGATCTTTCCGTTTTAATATATTGTTGTTTTCTTTCTAAATTTGTACTTGCTCCCATTGATGAGTATGATTGCGCCAAGAAGTGTTCAGGTACACGATTTAAGTGCGAAATTCATTTGAAAAATTCATCGTGTCAAGCCGGTAATTTTTTATATAAATAATTTTAACTAGGCACAATGGATAGATCGATAAAATATTATCTGACTTGCCATTTTATCATGATACAATTAGATTTTAGTTGACACAACAAGTTGATAATGTGTTTGTCAGGTGAGATCAGCTCTGACAGCCTTCTGCCCTTCGAGGACCATATGGCTTAAATGTTTGGGCCAACAGACAACTTTGTGCTCCAATGGGGTGTAGAGGGGGCACTTATAGAGGTAAAGAGAAGAACGATCCTCGGCTTCGCATGTCGCTGTCTGAATAGATCAGATTTCTTTCGCACCAACTCAGGGATGGTTGTGGAGCTGTTTGACATTGATTTCGATGACTTTATCGGGGAGTAATATTTTTGATTAATGCTGGTATTTTATATAGATATTATAAAGTGATATTAAATTATTTTATAATAATAAATATATTTATTGAAATTTTATATTTTATGAATTAAAGTTTCATTATAAAAGTAATATTAACAAGTTTGTCCTTCCATTTTGTTTTTGGGTATTGAAAGAAGGAAGTGGATTGCATCAAAACAATTTTCAATTATTATATGTTACAAGTCACACCGCAAAGTTTGTGCTCTTCACACGGCCGGCTTCTTCTCTTGCACGATTGCATTTTCACCTTCGCACTACCCTATTTGTGCACAACGCAATGACACCTTCCTCTCTCGCATGATATTCCATTAAGAGTTTCATGAATAGATATCCTTAAAATAGAAAATAATTATATTTTATCTACTCCCTTAGGATTAATAATATTCCACACCTTCCATTGAACACCGTTTATCGCCACCATCGGGATCTTCATTTAGGTAAGTGAAAATAAAGCTTTTAAAGATCTTTTCATTTTAATATATTGTTGTTTTTTTTCTGAATTTGTACTTGCTCCCATTGATGAGTAGGATTGTGCCAAGAAGTGTTCAGGTACAAGATTTAAGTGCGAAATTCATTTGAAAAATTCATCGTGTCAAGACGGTAATTTTTTATATAAATAATTTTAACTAGGCACAATGGATAGATCGATAAAATATTATCTGACTTGCCATTTTATCATGATACAATTAGATTTTAGTTGACACAACAAGTTGATAATGTGTTTGTCAGGTGAGATCAGCTCTGACAGCCTTCTGCCCTTCGAGGACCATATGGCTTAAATGTTTGGGCCAACAGACAACTATGTGCTCCAACGGGGTGTAGAGGGGGCACTTATAGAGGTAAAGAGAAGAACGATCCCTGGCTTCGCATGTCGCTGTCTGAATAGATCAGGTTTCTTTCGCACCAACTCAGGGAAGGCTGTGGAGCTGTTTGACATTGATTTCGATGACTTTATCGGGGAGTAATATTTTTGATTAATGCTGGTATTTTATATAGATATTACAAAGTGATATTAAATTATTTTATAATAATAAATATATTTATTGAAATTTTATATTTTATGAATTAAAGTTTCATTATAAAAGTAATATTAACAAGTTTGTCCTTCCATTTTGTTTTTGGGAATTGAAAGAAGGAAGTGGATTGCATCAAAACAATTTTCAATTATTATATGTTACAAGTCACACCGCAAAGTTTGTGCTCTTCACACGGCCGGCTTCTTCTCTTGCACGATTGCATTTTCACCTTCGCACTACACTATTTTTGCACAACGCAATGGCACCTTCCTCTCTCCCATGATATTCCATTAAGAGTTTCATGAATAGATATCCTTAAAATAGAAAATAATTATATTTTATCTACTCCCTTAGGATTAATAATATTCCACACCTTCCATTGAACACTGTTTATTGCCACCATCGAGATCTTCATTTAGGTAGGTGAAAATAAAGTTTTTAAAGATATTTTCGTTTTGATATATTCTTGTTTTTTTATTTGTACCTGCTCCCATTGATGAGCAGGATTGTGCCAAGAAGTGTTCAGGTACAAGATTTAAGTGCGAAATTCATTTGAAAAATTCATCGTGTCAAGCCGGTAATTTTTTTTATAAATAAATTTAAGTAGACACAATGGATAGATCGTGATACAATTAGAAAGTAATATTAACAAGTTTGTCCTTCCATTTTATTTTCGGGTATTGAAAGAAGGAAGTGCCTTGCATCAAAAAAATTTCAATTATTATATGTTACAAGTCACACCGCACAATTTGTGTTCTTCACACGGCCGGCTTCTTCTCTTGTACGATCGCATTTTCACCTTCGTACTACACTATTTGTGCACAACGCAATGACACCTTTCTCTCTCGCATGATATTCCATTACGGGTTTCATGAATAGATATCCATAAAATAGAAAATAATTTTATCTACTCCCTTAGGATTAATAATATTCCACACCTTCCATTGAACACCGTTTAACGCCACCATCGGGATCTTCATTTAGGTAAGTGAAAATAAAGTTTTTAAGATCTTTTCGTTTTAATATATTGTTTTTTTTGAATTTGTACTTGCTCCTATTGATGGGCAGGATTGTGCCCAGAAGTGTTCAGGTACAAGATTTAACTGCGAAATTCATTTGAAAAATTCATCGTGTCAAGCCGGTAAGTTTTTATACAAAAAATTTTAACTAGAAACAATGGATATATCCATAAAATATTATCTGACTTGCCATTTTATCATGATACAATTAGATTTTAGTTGACACAACAAGTTGATAAATGTGTTTGTCAGGTGAGATAAGCTCTTATAGCCTTCTGCCCTTCGATGACCATATGGCTTAAATGTATGGGCCAACAGACAACTTTGTGCACCAACGGGGTGTAGAGGAGGCACTTATAGAGGTAAAGAGAAGAACGATTCTCGGTCTCGGCTTCGCATGTCGCTGTCTGAATAGATCAGGTTTCTTTCGCACCAACTCAGGCAAGGTTAAGGAGCT
Source organism: Rubia yunnanensis (assembly GCA_037428765.1). NCBI lineage: Eukaryota > Viridiplantae > Streptophyta > Magnoliopsida > Gentianales > Rubiaceae > Rubia > Rubia yunnanensis. The sequence goes on from CM075068.1 coordinate 92,225,278, forward strand.
GTTTGAGGTGGATTTCGATGACTTTATTGGGGGATAATATTTTTGATTAATGCTGGTATTTTATATAGATATTATAAAGTGATATTAATTATTTTATAATAATAAATATATTTATTAATATTTTATATTTTATGAAATAAAGTTTTATTATAAAAGTAATATTAACAAGTTTGTCCTTCCATTTTATTTTTGGGTATTGAAAAAAGGAAGTGGATTGCATCAAAACGATTTTCAATTATTATACTTTACAAGTCACACCGCACAGTTTGTGCTCTTCACACGTCCGGCTTCTTCTCTTGCACGATTGCATTTTCACCTTCGCACTACACTATTTGTGCACAATGCAATGACACCTTCCTCTCTCGCATGATATTCCATTAAGAGTTTCATGAATAGATATCCTTAAAATAGAAAATAATTATATTTTGTCTACTCCCTTGGGATTAATAATATTCCACACCTTCCATTGAACACAGTTTATCGCCACCATCGAGATCTTCATTTAGGTAGGTGAAAATAAAGTTTTTAAAGATCTTTTCGTTTTAATATATTCTTGTTTTTTTTATTTGTACCCGCTCCCATTGATGAGCAGGATTGTGCCAAGAAGTGTTCAGGTTCAAGATTTAAGTGCGAAATTCATTTGAAATATTCATCGTGTCAAGCCGGTAATTTTTTTTATAAATAAATTTAACTACACACAATGGATAGATCGTGATACAATTAGATTTTACTTGACACAACAAGTTGATAAATGTGTTTGTCAGGTGAGATCAGCTCTGACCGCCTTCTGCCCTTCGAGGACCATATGGCTTAAATATTTGGGCCAACAGACAACATTGTGCTCCAACGGGGTGAAGAAAGGGCACTTACAGAGGAAAAGAGAAGAACGATACTCGGCTTCGCCTGTCGCTGTTTTAATAGATCAGCTTTCTGTTGCACCAACTCAGGCAAGGTTGAGGAGCTGTTTGAGGTGGATTTCGATGACTTGTCGGGGGATAATACTTTTGATTAATGCTAGTATTTTATATAGATATTATAAAGTGATATTAAATTATTTGATAATAATAAATATATTCATTAATATTTTATATTTAAAGAAATAAAGATTCATTTTAAAAGTAATATTAACAAGTTTGTCCTTCCATTTTATTTTCGGGTATTGAAAGAAGGAAGTGCCTTGCATCAAAAAAATTTCAATTATTATATGCTACAAGTCACACCGCACAATTTGTGTTCTTCACCCGGCCGGCTTCTTCTCTTGCACGATCGGATTTTCACCTTCGCACTACACTATTTGTGCACAACGCAATGACACCTTTCTCTCTCGCATGATATTCCATTACGGGTTTCATGAATAGATATTCTTAAAATAGAAAATAATTATATTTTATCTACTCCCTTAGGATTAATAATATTCCACACCTTCCATTGAACACCGTTTATCGCCACCATCGGGATCTTCATTTAGGTAAGTGAAAATAAAGTTTTTAAGATCTTTTCGTTTTAATATATTGTTTTTTTTTAATTTGACTTGCTCCTATTGATGGGCAGGATTGTGCCCAGAAGTGTTCAGGTACAAGATTTAAGTGCGAAATTCATTTGAAAAATTCATCGTGTCAAGCCGGTAAGTTTTTATATAAAAAATTTTAACTAGAAACAATGGATATATCCATAAAATATTATCTGACTTGCCATTTTATCATGATACAATTAGATTTTAGTTGACACAACAAGTTGATAAATGTGTTTGTCAGGTGAGATAAGCTCTTACAGCCTTCTGCCCTTCGATGACCATATGGCTTAAATGTATGGGCCAACAGACAACTTTGTGCACCAACGGGGTGTAGAGGAGGCACTTATAGAGGTAAAGAGAAGAACGATTCTCGGTCTCGGCTTCGCATGTCGCTGTCCGAATAGATCAGGTTTCTTTCGCACCAACTCAGGCAAGGTTAAGGAGCTGTTTGAGGTGGATTTCTATGACTTTATTGGGGGATAATATTTTTGATTAATGTTGGTATTTTATATAGATATTACAAAGTGATATTAATTATTTTATAATAATAAATATATTTATTAATATTTTATATTTTATGAAATAAAGTTTTATTATAAAAGTAATATTAACAAGTTTGTCCTTCCATTTTATTTTTGGGTATTGAAAAAAGGAAGTGGATTGCATCAAAACAATTTTCAATTATTATACTTTACAAGTCACACCGCACAGTTTGTGCTCTTCACACGTCCGGCTTCTTCTCTTGCACGATTGCATTTTCACCTTCGCACTACACTATTTGTGCACAACGCAATGGCACCTTCCTCTCTCGCATGATATTCCATTAAGAGTTTCATGAATAGATATCCTTAAAATAGAAAATAATTATATTTTATCTACTCCCTTGGGATTAATAATATTCCACACCTTCCATTGAACACAGTTTATCGCCACCATCGAGATCTTCATTTAGGTAGGTGAAAATAAAGTTTTTAAAGATCTTTTTGTTTTAATATATTCTTGTTTTTTTTATTTGTACCCGCTCCCATTGATGAGCAGGATTGTGCCAAGAAGTGTTCAGGTACAAGATTTAAGTGCGAAATTCATTTGAAAAATACATCGTGTCAAGCCGGTAATTTTTTTTATAAATAAATTTAACTAGACACAATGGATAGATCGTGATACAATTAGATTTTACTTGACACAACAAGTTGATAAATGTGTTTGTCAGGTGAGATCAGCTCTGACCGCCTTTTGCCCTTCGAGGACCATATGGCTTAAATATTTGGGCCAATAGACAACATTGTGCTCCAACGGGGTGTAGAAAGGGCACTTATAGAGGAAAAGAGAAGAACGATCCTCGGCTTCGCCTGTCGTTTGAATAGATCAGCTTTCTGTTGCACCAACTCGGGCAAGGTTGAGGAGCTGTTTGAGGTGGATTTCGATGACTTGTCGGGGGATAATACTTTTGATTAATGCTAGTATTTTATATACATATTATAGAGTGATATTAAATCATTTGATAATAATAAATATATTCATTTATATTTTATATTTAAAGAAATAAAGTTTCATTTTAAAAGTAATATTAACAAGTTTGTCCTTCCATTTTATTTTTGGGTATTGAAAGAAGGAAGTGCCTTGCATCAAAAAAATTTCAATTATTATATGTTACAAGTCACACCGTACAATTTGTGTTCTTCACACGGCCAGTTTCTTCTCTTGCACGATCGCATTTTCACCTTCGCACTACACTATTTGTGCACAACGCAACGACACCTTTATCTCTCGCATGATATTCCATTACCGGTTTCATGAATAGATATCCTTAAAATAGAAAATAATTATATTTTATCTACTCCCTTAGGATTAATAATATTCCACACCTTCCATTGAACACCATTTATCACTACCATCGGGATCTTCATTTAGGTAAGTGAAAATAAAGTTTTTAAGATCTTTTCATTATAATATATTGTTTTTTTTAATTTGTACTTGCTCCTATTGATGGGCATGATTGTGTCCAGAAGTGTTCAGGTACATGATTTAAGTGCGAAATTCATTTGAAAAATTCATCGTGTCAAGCCGGTAAGTTTTTATATAAAAACTTTTAACTAGACACAATGGACATATCCATAAAATATTATCCGACTTGCCATTTTATCATGATACAATTAGATTTTAGTTGACACAACAAGTTGATAAATGTGTTTGTCAGGTGAAATCAGCTCTTACAGCCTTCTTCCCTTCGATGACCATATGGCTTAAACGTATGGGCCAACAGACAACTTTGTGCACCAACGGGGTGTAGAGGAGGCACTTATAGAGGTAAAGAGAAGAACGATTTTCGGTCTCGGCTTCGCGTGTCGCTGTCTGAATAGATCAGGTTTCTTTCGCACCAACTCAGGCAAGGTTAAGGAGCTGTTTGAGGTGGATTTCGATGACTTTATTGGGGGATAATATTTTTGATTAATGTTGGTATTTTATATAGATATTACAAAGTGATATTAAATTATTTTATAATAATAAATATATTTATTAATATTTTATATTTTATGAAATAAAGTTTTATTATACAAGTAATATTAACAAGTTTGTCCTTCCATTTTATTTTTGGGTATTGAAAAAAGGAAGTGGATTGCATCAAAACAATTTTCAATTATTATATGTTACAAGTCACACCGCACAGTTTGTGCTCTTCACACGTCCGGCTTCTTCTCTTGCACGATTGCATTTTCACCTTCGCACTACACTATTTGTGCACAACGCAATGGCACCTTCCTCTCTTGCATGATATTCCATTAAGAGTTTCATGAATAGATATCCTTAAAATAGAAAATAATTATATTTTATCTACTCCCTTGGGATTAATAATATTCCACACCTTCCATTGAACACAGTTTATCGCCACCATCGAGATCTTCATTTAGGTAGGTGAAAATAAAGTTTTTAAAGATCTTTTCGTTTTAATAGATTCTTTTTTTTTATTTGTACCCGCTCCCATTGATGAGCAGGATTGTGCCAAGAAGTGTTCAGGTACAAGATTTAAGTGCGAAATTCATTTGAAAAATTCATCGTGTCAAGCGGGTAATTTTTAATTTAAATAAATTTAACTAGACACAATGGATAGATCGTGATACAATTAGATTTTACTTGACACTACAAGTTGATAAATGTGTTTGTATGTTGTGATCAGCTCTGACCACCTTCTGCCCTTCGAGGACCATATGGCTTAAATATTTGGGCCAACAGACAACATTGTGCTCCAACGGGGTGTAGAAAGGGCACTAATAGAGGTAAAGAGAAGAACGATACTCGGCTTCGCCTGTCGCTGTTTGAATAGATCAGCTTTCTGTTGCACCAACTCAGGCAAGGTTGAGGAGCTGTTTGAGGTGGATTTCGATGACTTGTCGGGGGATAATACGTTTGATTAATGCTAGTATTTTATATAGATATTATAAAGTGATATTAAATTATTTGATAATAATAAATATATTCATTAATATTTTATATTTAAAGAAATAGAGTTTCATTTTAAAAGTAATATTAACAAGTTTGTCCTTCCATTTATTTTCGGGTATTAAAAGAAGGAAGTGCCTTGCATCCAAAAAATAGATGTGTTTGTCAGGTGAGATCAGCTCTGACCGCCATCTGCCCTTCGAGGACCATATGGCTTAAATATTTGGGCCAACAGACAACATTGTGCTCCAACGGGGTGTAGAAAGGGCACTTATAGAGGAAAAGGGAAGAACGATCCTCGGCTTCGCCTGTCGTTTGAATAGATCAGCTTTCTGTTGCACCAACTCAGGCAAGGTTGAGGAGCAGTTTGAGGTGGATTTCGATGACTTGTTGGGGGATAATACTTTTGATTAATGCTAGTATTTTATATAGATATTATAAAGTGATATTAAATTATTTGATAATAATAAATATATTCATTAATATTTTATATTTAAAGAAATAAAGTTTCATTTTAAAAGTAATATTAACAAGTTTGTCCTTCCATTTTATTTTCGGGTATTGAAAGAAGGAAGTGCCTTGCATCAAAAAAATTTCAATTATTATATGTTACAAGTCACACCGCACAATTTGTGTTCTTCACACGGCCAGTTTCTTCTCTTGCACGATCGCATTTTCACCTTTGCACTACACTATTTGTGCACAACGCAATGACACCTTTCTCTCTCGCATGATATTCCATTATGGGTTTCATGAATAGATATCCTTAAAATAGAAAATAATTATATTTTATCTACTCCCTTAGGATTAATAATATTCCACACCTTCCATTGAACACCGTTTATCACCACCATTAGGATCTTCATTTAGGTAAGTGAAAATAAAGTTTTTAAGATCTTTTCGTTTTAATATATTGTTTTTTTGAATTTGTACTTGCTCCTATTGATGGGCAGGATTGTGTCCAGAAGTGTTCAGGTACAAGATTTAAGTGCGAAATTCATTTGAAAAATTCATCGTGTCAAGCCGGTAAGTTTTTATATAAAAAATTATAACTAGACACAATGGACATATCCATAAAATATTATATGACTTGCCATTTTATCATGATACAATTAGATTTTAGTTGACACAACAAGTTGATAAATGTGTTTGTCAGGTGAAATCAGCTCTTACAGCCTTCTGCCCTTCGATGACCATATGGCTTAAACGTATGGGCCAACAGACAACTTTGTGCACCAACGGGGTGTAGAGGAGGCACTTATAGAGGTAAACAGAAGAACGATTCTCGGTCTCGGCTTCGCGTGTCGCTGTCTGAATAGATCAGGTTTCTTTCGCACCAACTCAGGCAATGTTAAGGAGCTGTTTGAGGTGGATTTCGATGACTTTATTGGGGGATAATATTTTTGATTAATGTTGGTATTTTATATAGATATTACAAAGTGATATTAAATTATTTTATAATAATAAATATATTTATTAATATTTTATATTTTATGAAATAAAGTTTTATTATAAAAGTAATATTAACAAGTTTGTCCTTCCATTTTATTTTTGGGTATTGAAAAAAGGAAGTGGATTGCATCAAAACGATTTTCAATTATTATACTTTACAAGTCACACCGCACAGTTTGTGCTCTTCACACGTCCGGCTTCTTCTCTTGCACGATTGCATTTTCACCTTCGCACTACACTATTTGTGCACAATGCAATGACACCTTCCTCTCTCGCATGATATTCCATTAAGAGTTTCATGAATAGATATCCTTAAAATAGAAAATAATTATATTTTGTCTACTCCCTTGGGATTAATAATATTCCACACCTTCCATTGAACACAGTTTATCGCCACCATCGAAATCTTCATTTAGGTAGGTGAAAATAAAGTTTTTAAAGATCTTTTCGTTTTAATATATTCTTGTTTTTTTTATTTGTACCCGCTCCCATTGATGAGCAGGATTGTGCCAAGAAGTGTTCAGGTTCAAGATTTAAGTGCGAAATTCATTTGAAATATTCATCGTGTCAAGCCGGTAATTGTTTTTATAAATAAATTTAACTAGACACAATGGATAGATCGTGATACAATTAGATTTTACTTGACACAACAAGTTGATAAATGTGTTTGTCAGGTGAGATCAGCTCTGACCGCCTTCTGCCCTTCGAGGACCATATGGCTTAAATATTTGGGCCAACAGACAACATTGTGCTCCAACGGGGTGAAGAAAGGGCACTTACAGAGGAAAAGAGAAGAACGATACTCGGCTTCGCCTGTCGCTGTTTTAATAGATCAGCTTTCTGTTGCACCAACTCAGGCAAGGTTGAGGAGCTGTTTGAGGTGGATTTCGATGACTTGTCGGGGGATAATACTTTTGATTAATGCTAGTATTTTATATAGATATTATAAAGTGATATTAAATTATTTGATAATAATAAATATATTCATTAATATTTTATATTTAAAGAAATAAAGATTCATTTTAAAAGTAATATTAACAAGTTTGTCCTTCCATTTTATTTTCGGGTATTGAAAGAAGGAAGTGCCTTGCATCAAAAAAATTTCAATTATTATATGCTACAAGTCACACCGCACAATTTGTGTTCTTCACCCGGCCGGCTTCTTCTCTTGCACGATCGGATTTTCACCTTCGCACTACACTATTTGTGCACAACGCAATGACACCTTTCTCTCTCGCATGATATTCCATTACGGGTTTCATGAATAGATATTCTTAAAATAGAAAATAATTATATTTTATCTACTCCCTTAGGATTAATAATATTCCACACCTTCCATTGAACACCGTTTATCGCCACCATCGGGATCTTCATTTAGGTAAGTGAAAATAAAGTTTTTAAGATCTTTTCGTTTTAATATATTGTTTTTTTTTAATTTGACTTGCTCCTATTGATGGGCAGGATTGTGCCCAGAAGTGTTCAGGTACAAGATTTAAGTGCGAAATTCATTTGAAAAATTCATCGTGTCAAGCCGGTAAGTTTTTATATAAAAAATTTTAACTAGAAACAATGGATATATCCATAAAATATTATCTGACTTGCCATTTTATCATGATACAATTAGATTTTAGTTGACACAACAAGTTGATAAATGTGTTTGTCAGGTGAGATAAGCTCTTACAGCCTTCTGCCCTTCGATGACCATATGGCTTAAATGTATGGGCCAACAGACAACTTTGTGCACCAACGGGGTGTAGAGGAGGCACTTATAGAGGTAAAGAGAAGAACGATTCTCGGTCTCGGCTTCGCATGTCGCTGTCCGAATAGATCAGGTTTCTTTCGCACCAACTCAGGCAAGGTTAAGGAGCTGTTTGAGGTGGATTTCTATGACTTTATTGGGGGATAATATTTTTGATTAATGTTGGTATTTTATATAGATATTACAAAGTGATATTAATTATTTTATAATAATAAATATATTTATTAATATTTTATATTTTATGAAATAAAGTTTTATTATAAAAGTAATATTAACAAGTTTGTCCTTCCATTTTATTTTTGGGTATTGAAAAAAGGAAGTGGATTGCATCAAAACAATTTTCAATTATTATACTTTACAAGTCACACCGCACAGTTTGTGCTCTTCACACGTCCGGCTTCTTCTCTTGCACGATTGCATTTTCACCTTCGCACTACACTATTTGTGCACAACGCAATGGCACCTTCCTCTCTCGCATGATATTCCATTAAGAGTTTCATGAATAGATATCCTTAAAATAGAAAATAATTATATTTTATCTACTCCCTTGGGATTAATAATATTCCACACCTTCCATTGAACACAGTTTATCGCCACCATCGAGATCTTCATTTAGGTAGGTGAAAATAAAGTTTTTAAAGATCTTTTTGTTTTAATATATTCTTGTTTTTTTTATTTGTACCCGCTCCCATTGATGAGCAGGATTGTGCCAAGAAGTGTTCAGGTACAAGATTTAAGTGCGAAATTCATTTGAAAAATACATCGTGTCAAGCCGGTAATTTTTTTTATAAATAAATTTAACTAGACACAATGGATAGATCGTGATACAATTAGATTTTACTTGACACAACAAGTTGATAAATGTGTTTGTCAGGTGAGATCAGCTCTGACCGCCTTTTGCCCTTCGAGGACCATATGGCTTAAATATTTGGGCCAATAGACAACATTGTGCTCCAACGGGGTGTAGAAAGGGCACTTATAGAGGAAAAGAGAAGAACGATCCTCGGCTTCGCCTGTCGTTTGAATAGATCAGCTTTCTGTTGCACCAACTCGGGCAAGGTTGAGGAGCTGTTTGAGGTGGATTTCGATGACTTGTCGGGGGATAATACTTTTGATTAATGCTAGTATTTTATATACATATTATAGAGTGATATTAAATCATTTGATAATAATAAATATATTCATTTATATTTTATATTTAAAGAAATAAAGTTTCATTTTAAAAGTAATATTAACAAGTTTGTCCTTCCATTTTATTTTTGGGTATTGAAAGAAGGAAGTGCCTTGCATCAAAAAAATTTCAATTATTATATGTTACAAGTCACACCGTACAATTTGTGTTCTTCACACGGCCAGTTTCTTCTCTTGCACGATCGCATTTTCACCTTCGCACTACACTATTTGTGCACAACGCAACGACACCTTTATCTCTCGCATGATATTCCATTACCGGTTTCATGAATAGATATCCTTAAAATAGAAAATAATTATATTTTATCTACTCCCTTAGGATTAATAATATTCCACACCTTCCATTGAACACCATTTATCACTACCATCGGGATCTTCATTTAGGTAAGTGAAAATAAAGTTTTTAAGATCTTTTCATTATAATATATTGTTTTTTTTAATTTGTACTTGCTCCTATTGATGGGCAGGATTGTGTCCAGAAGTGTTCAGGTACATGATTTAAGTGCGAAATTCATTTGAAAAATTCATCGTGTCAAGCCGGTAAGTTTTTATATAAAAACTTTTAACTAGACACAATGGACATATCCATAAAATATTATCCGACTTGCCATTTTATCATGATACAATTAGATTTTAGTTGACACAACAAGTTGATAAATGTGTTTGTCAGGTGAAATCAGCTCTTACAGCCTTCTTCCCTTCGATGACCATATGGCTTAAACGTATGGGCCAACAGACAACTTTGTGCACCAACGGGGTGTAGAGGAGGCACTTATAGAGGTAAAGAGAAGAACGATTTTCGGTCTCGGCTTCGCGTGTCGCTGTCTGAATAGATCAGGTTTCTTTCGCACCAACTCAGGCAAGGTTAAGGAGCTGTTTGAGGTGGATTTCGATGACTTTATTGGGGGATAATATTTTTGATTAATGTTGGTATTTTATATAGATATTACAAAGTGATATTAAATTATTTTATAATAATAAATATATTTATTAATATTTTATATTTTATGAAATAAAGTTTTATTATACAAGTAATATTAACAAGTTTGTCCTTCCATTTTATTTTTGGGTATTGAAAAAAGGAAGTGGATTGCATCAAAACAATTTTCAATTATTATATGTTACAAGTCACACCGCACAGTTTGTGCTCTTCACACGTCCGGCTTCTTCTCTTGCACGATTGCATTTTCACCTTCGCACTACACTATTTGTGCACAACGCAATGGCACCTTCCTCTCTTGCATGATATTCCATTAAGAGTTTCATGAATAGATATCCTTAAAATAGAAAATAATTATATTTTATCTACTCCCTTGGGATTAATAATATTCCACACCTTCCATTGAACACAGTTTATCGCCACCATCGAGATCTTCATTTAGGTAGGTGAAAATAAAGATTTTAAAGATCTTTTCGTTTTAATAGATTCTTTTTTTTTATTTGTACCCGCTCCCATTGATGAGCAGGATTGTGCCAAGAAGTGTTCAGGTACAAGATTTAAGTGCGAAATTCATTTGAAAAATTCATCGTGTCAAGCGGGTAATTTTTAATTTAAATAAATTTAACTAGACACAATGGATAGATCGTGATACAATTAGATTTTACTTGACACTACAAGTTGATAAATGTGTTTGTATGTTGTGATCAGCTCTGACCACCTTCTGCCCTTCGAGGACCATATGGCTTAAATATTTGGGCCAACAGACAACATTGTGCTCCAACGGGGTGTAGAAAGGGCACTAATAGAGGTAAAGAGAAGAACGATACTCGGCTTCGCCTGTCGCTGTTTGAATAGATCAGCTTTCTGTTGCACCAACTCAGGCAAGGTTGAGGAGCTGTTTGAGGTGGATTTCGATGACTTGTCGGGGGATAATACGTTTGATTAATGCTAGTATTTTATATAGATATTATAAAGTGATATTAAATTATTTGATAATAATAAATATATTCATTAATATTTTATATTTAAAGAAATAGAGTTTCATTTTAAAAGTAATATTAACAAGTTTGTCCTTCCATTTATTTTCGGGTATTGAAAGAAGGAAGTGCCTTGCATCCAAAAAATAGATGTGTTTGTCAGGTGAGATCAGCTCTGACCGCCATCTGCCCTTCGAGGACCATATGGCTTAAATATTTGGGCCAACAGACAACATTGTGCTCCAACGGGGTGTAGAAAGGGCACTTATAGAGGAAAAGGGAAGAACGATCCTCGGCTTCGCCTGTCGTTTGAATAGATCAGCTTTCTGTTGCACCAACTCAGGCAAGGTTGAGGAGCAGTTTGAGGTGGATTTCGATGACTTGTTGGGGGATAATACTTTTGATTAATGCTAGTATTTTATATAGATATTATAAAGTGATATTAAATTATTTGATAATAATAAATATATTCATTAATATTTTATATTTAAAGAAATAAAGTTTCATTTTAAAAGTAATATTAACAAGTTTGTCCTTCCATTTTATTTTCGGGTATTGAAAGAAGGAAGTGCCATGCATCAAAAAAATTTCAATTATTATATGTTACAAGTCACACCGCACAATTTGTGTTCTTCACACGGCCAGTTTCTTCTCTTGCACGATCGCATTTTCACCTTTGCACTACACTATTTGTGCACAACGCAATGACACCTTTCTCTCTCGCATGATATTCCATTATGGGTTTCATGAATAGATATCCTTAAAATAGAAAATAATTATATTTTATCTACTCCCTTAGGATTAATAATATTCCACACCTTCCATTGAACACCGTTTATCACCACCATTAGGATCTTCATTTAGGTAAGTGAAAATAAAGTTTTTAAGATCTTTTCGTTTTAATATATTGTTTTTTTGAATTTGTACTTGCTCCTATTGATGGGCAGGATTGTGTCCAGAAGTGTTCAGGTACAAGATTTAAGTGCGAAATTCATTTGAAAAATTCATCGTGTCAAGCCGGTAAGTTTTTATATAAAAAATTATAACTAGACACAATGGACATATCCATAAAATATTATATGACTTGCCATTTTATCATGATACAATTAGATTTTAGTTGACACAACAAGTTGATAAATGTGTTTGTCAGGTGAAATCAGCTCTTACAGCCTTCTGCCCTTCGATGACCATATGGCTTAAACGTATGGGCCAACAGACAACTTTGTGCACCAACGGGGTGTAGAGGAGGCACTTATAGAGGTAAACAGAAGAACGATTCTCGGTCTCGGCTTCGCGTGTCGCTGTCTGAATAGATCAGGTTTCTTTCGCACCAACTCAGGCAATGTTAAGGAGCTGTTTGAGGTGGATTTCGATGACTTTATTGGGGGATAATATTTTTGATTAATGTTGGTATTTTATATAGATATTACAAAGTGATATTAAATTATTTTATAATAATAAATATATTTATTAATATTTTATATTTTATGAAATAAAGTTTTATTATAAAACTAATATTAACAAGTTTGTCCTTCCATTTTATTTTTGGGTATTGAAAAAAAGAAGTGGATTGCATCAAAACAATTTTCAATTATTATATGTTACAAGTCACACCGCACAGTTTGTGCTCTTCACACGTCCGGCTTCTTCTCTTGCACGATTGCATTTTTACCTTCGCACTACACTATTTGTGCACAACGCAATGGCACCATCCTCTCTCGCATGATATTCCATTAAGAGTTTCATGAATATATATCCTTAAAATAGAAAATAATTATATTTTATCTACTCCCTTAGGATTAATAATATTCCACACCTTCCATTGAACACAGTTTATCGCCACCATCGAGATCTTCATTTAGGTTGGTGAAAATAATGTTTTTAAAGGTATTTTCGTTTTCATATATTCTTGTATTTTTTATTTGTACCCGCTCCCGTTGATGAGCAGGATTGTGCCAAGAAGTGTTCAGGTACAAGATTTAAGTGCGAAATTCATTTGAAAAATTCATCGTGTCAAGCCGGTAAATTTTTTTATAAATAAATTTAACTAGACACAATGGATAGATCGTGATACAATTAGATTTTACTTGACACAACAAGTTGATAAATGTGTTTGTCGGGTGAGATCAGCCCTGACCGCCTTCTGCCCTTCGAGGACTATATGGCTTAAATATTTGGGCCAACAGGCAACATTGTGCTCCAACGGGGTGTAGAAAGGGCACTTATAGAGGAAAAGAGAAGAACGATCCTCGGCTTCGCCAGTTGCTGTCTGAATAGATCAGCTTTCTGTTGCACCAACTCAGGCAAGGTTGAGGAGCTGTTTGAGGTGGATTTCGATGACTTTGTCGGGGGATAATATTTTTGATTAATGCTAGTATTTATATAGATATTATAAAGTGATATTAAATTATTTGATAATAATAAATATATTCATTAATATTTTATATTTAAAGAAATAAGGTTTCATTTTAAAAGTAATATTAACAAGTTTGTCCTTCCATTTTATTTTCGTATACTTAAAGAAGGAAGTGCCTTGCATCAAAAAAAATAAAATTATTATATGTTACAAGTCACAGTGTACAATTTGTGTTCTTCACACGGACGGCTTCTTCTCTTGCCCGATCGCATTTTCACCTTCGCACTACACTATTTGTGCACAACGCAATGACACCTTTCTCTCTCGCATGATATTCCATTACGGGTTTAATGAATAGATATCCTTAAAATAGAAAATAATTATATTTTATCTACTCCCTTAGGATTAATAATATTCCACACCTTCCATTGAACACCGTTTATCGCCACCATCGGGATCTTCATTTAGGTAAGTGAAAATAAAGTTTTTAAGATCTTTTCATTTTAATATATTGTTTTTTTAAAATTTGTGCTCTAACGGGGTGTAGAGGGGGTACTTATAGAGGTAAAGAGAACATCGATCCTCGGCTTCGCATGTCGCTGTCTGAATAGATCAGGTTTCTTTCGCACCAACTCAGGCAAGGTTAAGGAGCTGTTTGAGGTGGATTTCGATGACTTTATTGGGGGATAATATTTTTGATTAATTCTGGTATTTTATATAGATATTATAAAGTGATATTAAATTATTTTATAATAATAAATATATTTATTAATATTTTATATTTTATGAAATAAAGTTTTATTATAAAAGTAATATTAACAAGTTTGTCCTTCCATTTTATTTTTGGGTATTGAAAGAAGAAAGTGGCTTGCATCAAAAAAAAATTCAATTATTATATGTTACAAGTCACACCGCACAGTTTGTGCTCTTCACACGACCGGCTTCTTCTCTTGCACGATTGCATTTTCACCTTCGCACTACACTGTTTCTGCACAACGCAATGACACCTTCCTCTATCGCATGATATTCCATTCAGAGTTTCATGAATAGATATCCTTAAAATAGAAAACAATTATATTTCATCTACTCCCTTATGATTAATAATATTCGACACCTTCCATTGAACATCGTTTATCGCCACCATCGAGATCTTCATTTAGGTAAGTGAAAATAAAGTTTTTAAAGATCTTTTCATTTTAATATATTGTTGTTTTTTTTCAATTTGTACTTGCTCCCATTGATGAGCAGGATTGTGCCAAGAAGTGTTCAGGTACAAGATTTAAGTGCGAAATTCATTTGAAAAATTCATCGTGTCAAGCCGGTAAATTTTATATAAATAATTTTAACCACACACTATGGATAGATCGATAAAATCTTATCTGACTTGCCATTTTATCATGATACAACTAGATTTTAGTTGACACAACAAGTTGATAAATGTGTTTGTCAGGTGAGATCAGCTTTGACAGCCTTCTGCCCTTTGAGGACCATATGGCATAAATGTTAGGGCTAACAGACAACATTGTGCTCCAACGGGGTGTAGAGGGGGCACTTATACAGGTAAAGAGAAGAATGATCCTCGGCTTCGCGTGTCACTGTCTAAATAGATCAGGTTTCTTTTGCGTTCTCAGGAAAGGTTGAGGAGCTGTTTGAGGTGGATTTCGATGACTTTGTCAGGGGATAATATTTTTCATTAATGCGGTTACTTTATATAGATATTAATTATTTTATAATAATAAGTATATTTATTAATATTTTATATTTTAACAAATAAAGTTTCAACATAAAAGTAATATTAACAAGTTTGTCCTTCCTTTTTTTGGGTATTTAAATAAGGAAGTGCCATGCATCAAAACAATTTTCAATTATTATATGTTACAAGTCACACCGCACAATGTGTGCACTTCACACGGCCGACTTCCTCTCTTGCACGATTGCATTTTCACCTTCGCACTACACTATTTGTGCACAACACAATGACACCTCTCTCTTGCATGATATTCCATTAAGAGTTTCATGAATAGATATCCTTAAAATAGAAAATAATTATATTTTATCTACTCCCTTACGATTAATAATATTCCACACCTTCCATTGAACACCGTTTATCGCCACCATCGGTTTCTTCATTTAGGTAAGTGAAAATAGAGTTTTTAAAGATCTTTTGGTTTTAATATATTGTTGTTTTTTTTAATTTGTACTTGCTCCCTTTGATGAGCAGGATTGTGCCAAGAAGTGTTCAGGTACAAGATTTAAGTTCGAAATTCATGTGAAAAATTCATCGTGTCAAGCCGGTAATTTTTTATATAAATAATTTTAACTAGCCACAATGGATAGATCGATAAAATATTATCTGACATGCCATTTTATCATGATAAAATTAGATTTTAGTTGACACAACAAGTTGATAAATGTGTTTGTCTGGTGAGATCAGCTCTAACAGCCTTCTGCCCTTCGAGGACCATGTAGCTTAAATGTTTGGGCCAACAGACAACTTTGTGCTCCAACTGGGTGTAGAGGGGGCACTTATAGAGGTAAAGGGAAGAACGATCCTCGGCTTCGCATGTCGCTGTCTGAATAGATCAGGTTTCTTTTGCACCAACTCAGCCAAGGTTGAGGAGCTGTTTGAGGTGGATTTCGATGACTTTATCGGGGGATAATATTTTTGATTAATGCTGGTATTTAACATAGATATTATAAAGTGATATTAAATTATTTTATAATAATAAATATATTTATTAAAATTTTATATTTTATGAAATAAAGTTTCATTATAAAAGTAATATTAACAAGTTTGTCCTTCCATTTTGTTTTTGGGTATTGAAAGAAGGAAGTGGATTGCATCAAAACAATTTTCAATTATTATATGTTACAAGTCACACAGCAAAGTTTGTGCTCTTCACACGGCCGGCTTCTTCTCTTGCACTATTGCATTTTCACCTTCGCACTACCCTATTTGTGCACAACGCAATGACACCTTCCTCTCTCGCATGATATTCCATTAAGAGTTTCATGAATAGATATCCTTAAAATAGAAAATAATTATATTTTATATACTCCCTTAGGATTAATAATATTCCACACCTTCCATTGAACACCGTTTATCGCCACCATCGGGATCTTCATTTAGGTAAGTGAAAATAAAGTTTTTAAAGATCTTTTCGTTTTAATATATTGTTATTTTTTTTAATTTGTACTTGCTCCCATTGATGAGTAGGATTGTGCCAAGAAGTGTTCAGGTACAAGATTTAAGTGCGAATTTCATTTGAAAAATTCATCGTGTCAAGCCGGTAATTTTTTATATAAATAATTTTAACTAGCCACATTGGATAGATCGATAAAATATTATCTGACATGCCATTTTATCATGATACAATTAGATTTTAGTTGACACAACAAGTTGATAAATGTGATTGTCTTGTGAGATCAGCTCTAACAGCCTTCTGCCCTTCGAGGACCATATAGCTTAAATTTTTGGGCCAACAGACAACTTTGTGCTCCAACGGGGTGTAGAGGGGGCACTTATAGAGGTAAAGAGAAGAACGATCCTCGGCTTCGCATGTCGCTGTCTGAATAGATCAGGTTTCTTTTGCACCAACTCAGCCAAGGTTGAGGAGCTGTTTGAGGTGGATTTCGATGACTTTATCGGGGGATAATATTTTTGATTAATGCTGGTATTCAACATAGATATTATAAAGTGATATTAAATTATTTTATAATAATAAATATATTTATTAAAACTTTATATTTTATGAAATAAAGTTTCATTTTAAAAGCAATATTAACAAGTTTGTCCTTCCATTTTGTTTTTGGGTATTGAAAGAAGGAAGTGGATTGCATCAAAACAATTTTCAATTATTATATGTTACAAGACACACCGCAAAGTTTGTGCTCTTCACACGGCCGGCTTCTTCAGTTGCACGATTGCATTTTCACCTTTGCACTACCCTATTTGTGCACAACGCAATCACACCTTCCTCTCTCGCATGATATTCCATTAACAGTTTCATGAATAGATATCCTTAAAATAGAAAATAATTATATATTATCTACTCCCTTAGGATTAATAATATTCCACACCTTCCATTGAACACCGTTTATCGCCACCATCGGGATCTTCATTTAGGTAAGTGAAAATAAAGCTTTTAAAGATCTTTTCATTTTAATATATTGTTGTTTTTTTTTAATTTGTACTTGCTCCCATTGATGAGTAAGATTGTGCCAAGAAGTGTTCAGGTACAAGATTTAAGTGCGAAATTAATTTGAAAAATTTATTGTGTCAAGCCGGTAATGTTTTATATAAATAATTTTAACTAGGCACAATGGATAGATCGATAAAATATTATCTGACTTGCCATTTTATCATGATACAATTAGATTTTAGTTGACACAACAAGTTGATAATGTGTTTGTCAGGTGAGATCAGCTCTGATGGCCTTCTGCCCTTCGAGGACCATATGGCTTAAATGTTTGGGCCAACAGACAACTTTGTGCTCCAACGGGGTGTAGAGGGGCCACTTATAGAGGTAAAGAGAAGAACGATCCTCGGCTTCGCATGTCACTGTCTGAATAGCTCAGGTTTCCTTCACACCAACTCAGGCAAGGTTGCGGAGCTGTTTGATGTTGATTTCGATAACTTTATCGGGGGATAATATTTTTGATTAATCCCGGTATTTTATACAGATGTTATAAAGTGATATTAAATTATTTTATAATAATAAATATATTTATTAAAATTTTATATTTTATGGAATAAAGTTTCATTATAAAAGTAATATTAACAAGTTTGTCCTTCCATTTTGTTTTTGGGTATTGAAAGAAGGAAGTGGATTGCATCAAAACAATTTTCAATTATTATATGTTACAAGTCACACCGCACAGTTTGTGCTCTTCACACGGCCGGCTTCTTCTCTTGCACGATTGCATTTTCACCTTCGCACTACCCTATTTGTGCACAACGCAATGGCACCTTCCTCTCTCGCATGATATTCCATTAAGAGTTTCATGAATAGATATCCTTAAAATAGAAAATAATTATATTTTATCTACTCCCTTAGGATTAATAATATTCCACACATTCCATTGAACACCGTTTGTCGCCACCATCGGGATCTTCATTTAGGTAAGTGAAAATAAAGCTTTTAAAGATCTTTTCGTTTTAATATATTGTTGTTTTTTTATTTGTACTTGCTCCCTT
Organism: Rubia yunnanensis; assembly: GCA_037428765.1. Taxonomy (NCBI): domain Eukaryota; kingdom Viridiplantae; phylum Streptophyta; class Magnoliopsida; order Gentianales; family Rubiaceae; genus Rubia; species Rubia yunnanensis. The sequence goes on from CM075068.1 coordinate 92,244,101, forward strand.
TGATGAGCAGGACTGTGCCAAGAATTGTTCAGGTACAAGATTTAAGTGCGAAATTCATTTGAAAAATTCATCGTGTCAAGCCGTTATTTTTTTTATAAATAATTTTAACTAGACACAATGGATAGATCAATAAAATATTATCTGACTTGCCATTTTATCATGATACAATTAGATTTTAGTTGACACAACAAGTTGATAAATATGTTTGTCTGGTGAGATCAGCTCTGACAGCCTTCTGCCCTTCGAGGACCATATGGCGTAAATGTTTGGGCCAACAGACAACTTTGTGCTCCAACGGGGTGTAGAGGGGGCACTTATAAAGGTAAAGAGAAGAACGATCCTCGGCTTCGCATGTCGCTGTCTGAATAGATCAGGTTTCTTTCGCACCAACTCAGGCAAGGTTGAGGAGCTGTTTGAGGTGGATTTTGATAACTTTATCGGGGGATAATATTTTTGATTAATGCTGGTTTTTTATATAGATATTCTAAAGTGATATTAAATTACTTTATAATAATAAATATATTTATTAATATTTTAATATTTTATGAAATAAAGTTTCATTTTAAAAGTAATATTAACAAGTTTGTCCTTCCATTTTATTTTCGGGTATTGAAAGAAGGAAGTGCCTTGCATCAAAACAATTTTCAATTATTATATGTTACAAGTCACACCGCACAATTTGTGCTCTTCACACGGCCGGCTTCATTTCTTGCACGATCGCATTTTCAACTTCGCACTATACTATTTGTGCACAACGGATTGACACCTTCCTCTCTCGCATGATTCCATTAACAGTTTCATGAATGGATATCCTTAAAATAGAAAATAATTATATTTTATCTACTCCCTTAGGATTAATAAAATTCCACACCTTCCATTGAACACCGTTTAACCCCACCATTGGGATCTTCATTTAGGTAAGTGAAAATAAAGCTTTTAAAGATCTTTTCATTTTAATATATTTTTGTTATTTTTGAATTAGTACTTGCCCCCTTTGATGAGCAGGATTGTGCCAAGAAGTGTTCAGGTACAAGATTTAAGTGCGAAATTCATTTGAAAAATTCATCGTGTCAAGCCGGTAATTTTTTATATAAATAATTTTAACAAGACACAATGGATAGATCGATAAAATCTTATATGACTTGCAATTTTATCATGATACAATTAGATTTTAGTTGACACAACAAGTTGATAAATGTGTTTGTCTGGTGAGATCAACTCTGATAGCCTTCTGCCCTTCGATGACCATATGGCTTAAATGTTTGGGCCAACAGACAACTTTGTGCTCCAAGGGAGTGTAGAGGGGGCACTTATAGAGGTAAAGAGAAGAATGATCCTCTGCTTCGCATGTCGCTGCCTGAATAGATCAGGTTTCTTTTGCACCAACTCAGGCAAGGTTGAGGAGCTGTTTGAGGTGGATTTCGAAGAATTTATCGGGGGATAATATTTTTGATTAATGTTGGTATTTTATATAGATACTATAAAGTGATATTAAATTATTTTATAATAATAAATATATTTATAAATATTTTATATTTTATGAAATAAAGTTTCATTATAAAAGTAATATTAACAAGTTTGTCCTTCCATTTTGTTCTTGGGTATTGAAAGAAGGAAGTGGATTACATCAAAACAATTTTCAGTTATTATATGTTACAAGTCACACCGCACAGTTTGTGCTCTTCACACGGCCGACTTCTTCTCTTGCACGATTTCATTTTCACCTTCGCACTAGACTATTAGTGCACAACGCAATGACACCTTCCTCTCTTGCCTGATATTCCATTAAGAGTTTCATGAAAAGATATCCTTAAAATAGAAAATAATTATATTTTATCTACTTCCTTAGGATTAATAATATTCCACACCTTCCATTGAACACCGTTTATCGCCACCATCGGGATCTTCATTTAGGTAAGTGAAAATAAATTTTTTAAAGATCTTTTTCTTTCAAT